>CM067845.1:681007912-685807912 GCA_034509565.1 Triticum monococcum | reverse complement strand
CAAGGGGGAGGTCTCTGGCAAGGGAGAGCCCTCCGGCAAGGGAGGAGGCTTCGGCAAGGGAGGAGCCCCCGGCAAGGGAGGAGGCTCCAGCAAGGGAGGAGCCCCCGGCAAGGGAGGGATCTCCGGCAAGGGACTGCGTCAGCGATCCCCCGACGACGGAGACCACAGCTGCAGACCCTGGCACAGGTAACTTCCTTGCTTCAAAACTCCCCTTGGCTTCTTCATCTTCTTGATCTTTCTTTTGGATTTTCGTTTAACTCTTCTCCCCCTTCCGGCTGTCAGATCCATCCGCTGGAGAGCCGATGGAGACTGAAGTCGCCAACGACGAGGCTGTTGCCGCTAAGGAAGCAGCCGGCACCGGCGAGCCCGCCGCAGAAGCAGGCGGGGAGTCCGGCAGTTGTATTGACGACCCGGAGGCCGCAGGAGCGCCAGGCGCTGCTCCGACCGCCGACCCCTCCGCCACTACCGCCGCGCCAGGCCCCGAAGAGCCCCAGCCCGACGTATACTTGAAGGCCGGCGACGATATCTTCATCAACCTTCCCTGGACGTCAAGCTCCAGGGCGCCGGTCGAAGGAGAAAGCCTTGACGGAGAGTTGCTTGCCTCCGCCGGGCTTAAACTTGTCGACGCGCCAAGCAGGACCAGCAGTGAACCCGAAGAGGAGCGTCTGCTGCGGAAGCTGGTGGCGCTCTACCGCGCCCGGCAAGCCAAGCTGGAGTCCCGCGAAGCACTCGTCGCGAAGGCCGGGGCTGATATCAAGAAGCGCGCGGAGGAGCTCCAAGGTGCCAATCAGGAAGCTCTCCGCTCCCTGGCAAAGGAGCGGGAGCAACTTGCCGAAGCGCAGCAGGCCTTCCTCCTCGAGAAGGCCGACATCGAAGAGCGCCAACGTCTTGCCGTGGAGAAGTTGTCTTCGCAGGAGGGTGACTTGGCGCATCGGAAGGTCAACCTCGACAGCCATGAGGAGGAGCTTGCTGCGCGCGAGCGGGCAGCTGGCGGGGCCCTTAAACAAGCCGAAGACGCTGCCACAGCTGCCGAGGCCGCCAAGAACGAGCTGGAGCTGAAGGTGGTGTAGCTGGAGGCGAGTCTTAAGGTGAACGGCGACGAGCTTGCCGTGCTCAAGCTTGAGCGGGAGAAGGACGCCAACAGCTACTTGGAGCTGCAGGCCCATCTCGCCGAGAAGGGCAAGGAACTTGATGCCGCCAAGAATTCCAACGCTGATCTCGAAGTGAAGCTGGCGGCTCTGACGAAATCTCTGGATGGTGCCAAGGAGCAGGAGACGGACCTGAAGGAGGAAGTCGAGGCGGCAAGGTGCTGCTGGCGAGTGCTGCTGCCGCCCAGAAGACCTTGTCGGAGAACGTGGAGCACTGGACGGAGGGTCTGGTGAACGTCGCCGCCGACATCGACAAGGAGTTGGTGCAGCTGGGGATGGTGGATCTCGGGTACCCATCCGACGAGAACCTCCAACCCAGCGCCAAGGTCACCTTGTTCTTCAAGGGCGTGGCGACGGCACTCCGGCGACTCCGGGAAGGGATCCCGAAGCAGCTTGCCGACGAGTCGCGCAAGATCTGCGCGGGAGCTCTTCAGAAGGTGCTGATGAAGGTGGCCTTCCGCAACCCGGGCCTCCGCCTCACCAACGTCCTCCGAAGCTTGCCGCCAGATGCTGATCTGGAGGAGCTCAAGGCCCTAGTCGCACGTATTGTGGACAGGGTGAGCGGAATCAAGAGGGTCGAGGGTGACCGCGTAGACTAGGCCATCCATCTTCTTCTTTCCTTGTCGCTATTAATCATGTTATGAAAAACAGTCTGTTAGAGCCGCGACAAGTTATTTTGTAATATACTCTATCCTGGGTAGTAATGACTATGTTATTTCCTTTACTTGATTCCTTCCTTTGTATGTTTTTACCCTACGCCTTTTAGGGAACTTGTCGGCGCAGGCACCTTTGCCGCGAGCGCTAAGTGCGGAACGTCAGTAGCCTGCTGGCGGTGCCGCAGCCGACAAGAAACCTTGTCGCAGCTAGTCGCAGCTCACTTAAGTTGTTGAGCAGACTCGAAACAACAGTAAGGGCGCAACTAGCTACGAGTTGGTTCCTCCGTGCACAGGTTTTCCATACAAAGCACGGTCGTTCAAGGAAAGTAACTTAAAAATTAAAAAATTTGATTGCTCAAACTTTGGCGACTTATCTTTTCTATTACTTGCTTCCCGGCAAGGCGAAACTTTCTTGAACGATGCCTGGTCCACACCATATCTTCTCCTCCCCCCCGGCAAACTTGTGGGAGAGGGACCCTTCCTTTCCTTGAGAGAAAAAAAGAGAGGAGGAAATAAAGTTATGGAGCCTTATGGCTCGTTGTTGCTTACCGGAGGTAAGTGCTGCACAAAATGTCAGATAGCACATGCAAATAATAATAAAAGGCATGAAATCGACAAGGTGTGCTGAGCACATAAGCTTTGTGCACGGGATCTGCGCCCGGCTTTGTACAAAGGATTACATGAGGCAGCGGCAAGACTTGTACAAAAGGTGGTTGCCAGAACGGGTTCCGGCAACCGCGCCCTAGGGGTAAAACTTGCGAAGATGCTCAATATTCCAGGAGTTGCTCACTGGTATGCCATCTTCGGTCTCAAGGCGGACAACGCCAGGCCTAGTGACTTGTTTCAGCCGGTAAGGGCCTTCCCACTTTGGCGTCAACTTGTTGGAATTCTTGGCGGACTGTACGCGCCGAAGAGCAAGGTCGCCTTGCTCGAGACTTCTGGCGTTAACTTTGCGGCTATGGTAGCGGCACAAAGCTTGCTGGTAGCGAGCAGCTCGTACAGCACCCTGAAGACGGTCTTCCTCAAGGAGCAGCGCGTCGTCTTGTCGCAGCTGCTCTTGCTCGAGCTCATCATAAGCGAGCACTCGAGGCGACCCGTATACGAGTTCCGTGGGGAGAACTGCCTCTGCTCCATAGACTAGAGCGAAAGGTGTCTGGCCAGTGGCTCGATTTGGCGTCGTCCTGATCGACCAAAGAACCACCGGCAGCTCCTCGATCCAGTTTCTTCCGCACTTGTGCAGCCTGTCGAAAGTTCTGGTCTTGAGCCCGCGCAGCACTTCAGCATTTGCCCTCTCCGCTTGACCGTTGCTTCTCGGGTGAGTAACAGAAGCGAAGCAGACCTTGGCGCCAAGATCTTGGACGTACTGCATGAAGGTGCGGCTCGTAAATTGCGTACCGTTGTCGGTGATTATCCTGTTAGGGATCCCGAAACGGCAAACAGTCGACCTGAAGAACTTGACTGCTGACTGTGCTGTCACCTTCCTCACTGGTTCCACTTCCGGCCACTTTGTGAACTTGTCGATCACAACGTACAAGTACTCAAAGCCCCCGACAGCTCGGGGAAAGGGGCCGAGGATGTCGAGCCCCCAGACCGAAAATGGCCAGTATAAAGGGATCGTCTGGAGAGCTTGAGCTGGCTGGTGTATCTACTTGGAATGGAACTGGCACGCTTCACACTTGGTTACTTGTGCAGTTGCATCCTGGAGGGCTGTCGGCCAGAAGAAACCTTGCCGGAATGCTTTGCCGACAAGTGCTCTTGCGCCAATGTGGTGACCACATATGCCTCCATGTATCTCTGCCAACAGCTTTTGTCCATCTTCCCGGTGAATACACTTCAATTTCACACCGTTGAGTCTCCTTCTGTACAGTGAGCTGTCGACAAACTACTACATACTTGACTGTCGGGCTACTCTTTCTGCTTCTTCTTGCTCTTCGGGAAGTTCTCCTGCCTAAAGGAAATGGACAATCTGCTGCGCCCATGTTGGAGCCTGTGGCTCGACAACAAGGACTAAAGGCACACCTGCTGCTGCGGGAACATCCGCTTCTACGGCAAGAGCCTGCGGCTCTGCCGGAGCTTGACGTCCCCCGGCAAGCTTGCCGGAGCAAAACTTGGCGAGAGCATCTGCTTCAACAGAACAAACCCCAGGGCTTGCCGGAGCAGACTGCTCCTTAGCGTTCCTGGCGTTGATCTTGGGGACCTTCTTGGCGGCGGCTTCGGGAAGCTCTGCCGGAAAATAGTCGCCAGAAATCAACTTCCTCTTCTTGCTCTGTCCAGTTGATGTTGTTACGGACGGCTGAGTCAGTTTGAGCACAAAAATCCCTGGTTCCACAGGTAACTTAAGTGCGGCGCACTTTGACAGGCCATCGGTAATGTCATTCTGAGCTCTCGGGACATGCTCCATCTGTAGGCCGTCAAAGTACTCTTCTAACTTTCTCACTTCGTCAACTTAAGCTTCCATTAACGGACTCTGATAATTCTTGTTCACTTGGCGGACGACAAGCTGTGAGTCACCCCTGACAATGAGCTTCTTGATCCCAAGGTCTGCCGCGATCCAGAGACCGGCAAGCAAACCTTCATATTCTGCAGTATTGTTTGTCGCTTGCTCCTTGGGAAAGTGCATCTGGACTACGTACTTGAGGTGCTCTCCGATGGGTGCGACAAGCAGCACACCAGCACCGGCGCCTTGCAGCGAGAAGGCACCGTCAAAGTACATGAGCCACTCTTTGTTTGTTTCCTTGGCGGGGATGCTCGTCTCCGGAATTTCTTCGTCTGGTGTTGGCGTCCACTCTACTATGAATTCTGCCAATGCTCTGCTTTGGATAGTTGAAGTACTCTCAAACTTGAGGCCAAAGCTTGACAGTTCCAATGCCCACTCGACAATCCAGCCTGTCGCTTCTGGATTCTGAAGTATCGTCTTCAGTGGAAAGCGAGTGACAACTGTGATCTCATGTGCCTGGAAGTAATGGCGCAGCTTTCTCGAGGCAATAAGAAGGCTGAAAAGCAACTTATGCACACCAGAGTACCTTGACCTAGCCCCCTGCAGAAGGGAACTGACAAAGTAAACTGGGCGCTGCACCATTTTCTTCTGCATTTCTTCACATGCCTGTGCAGATCCATCCTTGTCGGGACCAGAGCTTGTCGGGGAAGCCCCCTGCTTGTCGCTGGATGCGCTTGCCGCGGTTGCTGGCTCGTCATCTGCCTCCCTCTCTGCCACTAACGCAGCATTAACCACTTGATTGGTTGCCGCTATATACAGCAGCAACTTCTCTTGCGGTTTAGGTGCAACAAGTGTTGGAGTGGAGGACAGGTATCTCTTCAAGTCCTGCAGCGCAGCCTCAGCTTCCGAAGTCCATTTCATTGGACCTGCCTTTTTCAAAATTTTGAAAAATGGAAGGGGGCGCTTAGCAGACCGAGAGATAAACCTGCTGAGAGCAGCCACGCAGCCGGCAATTCTTCGTACATCCTTGACGCGCTTTGGTGCTTTGATCTGCTCGATGGCCTTGATCTTGTCGGGATTGGCTTCAATTCCCCGCTGAGACACAAAGAACCCGAGAAGCTTGCCGGAAGGGACTCCAAACACACACTTCTTGGGGTTGAGCTTGAGGTTGATCTTGCGCAGATTTGCAAAGGTCTCGTCTAAATCTTGAATTAGAGTTACCCTGTCCTTGCTCTTGACCACTATGTCATCCATGTAGGCTTCTACATTTCTGTGTATCTGTGGCTTCAAAGCGACATGGACTACTCTGGCAAATGTTGAACCAGCATTCTTTAAACCGAAAGGGATCCATATGAAACAGTACGTGCCACATGGAGTAATGAATGCGGTCTTCTCCTCATCCTCTTCTGCCATGAAGATTTGATGGTATCCTGAGTATGCGTCAAGAAATGAAAGCAAATCACATCTGGCTGTGGAGTCAACAATCTGGTCAATGCGCGGCAAGGGAAATGGGTCTTTGGGACAAGCTTTATTAACATCAGTAAAGTTGATACAAAGCCTCCATTTCCCATTTGCCTTACGCACGACTACAGGATTGGCCAACCACGTAGGATGGAGCACTCCTCTGACAAGGCCTGCTGCTTCCAATTTCTTGATTTCTTCTGCTATGAACTCTTGGCGCTCTACTGCTTGCTTCCTGACCTTCTGCTTGACAGGCCACGCATGAGGACAAACGGCAAGATGGTGGTCAATTACTTTCCTTGGAACACCGGGGATGTCAGATGGTTGCCACGCAAACACGTCGACATTCGCCCGCAGGAAAGCAATGAGCGCGCTTTCCTATTTACGGTCAAGCGTGGCACTGATGGTGAAGGTACCACCAGTGCCATCCTCCTTGGCGGACATCTTCTTGGTATGTGGTGGAGCTGCCATTGCCTTCTTAAACTTGCCGGTGGAGCTCGATGGTGCTTCCTCCATGGCAGTGCAGCACTCCGAGGAGGTGCACTTGCCGGAGTGGGCATCAGAGCTCTTGCCGGACTTGGTCTTCTTCTTCCCCCCAGGAGCTTCAGCGACAAGTGTCTTGCGATCTGTTGCAGCTGCTGCTTCCCGGTAGATCTTGTCGGCGCAGATAAGAGCGTCTTTCTTGTCGCCAGGGACAGAGATGACGCTTATCGGGCCTGGCATCTTGAGCATGTTGTATGCATAGTGAGAGGCTGCCATGAACTTGACGAGTGCTGGACGGCCGAGTATCCCATTGTAAGGTAACGGAAAATCAGCAACATCAAAAGTGACCCTCTCAGTCCTGAAATTCAGCTCGCTGCCAAATGTTACCGGCAACGTGACCTTCCCCTTCGGCTTGCTCCTTCCCGGGTTGATTCCTTGGAATGTGCCGGTTTCTTCGAGCTCGCTATCAGGGATCTGGAGTTTCTGGAGTACAGCAGAGGAGATCAGATTCAAGCCGGCCCTGCCGTCAACTAACATCTTAGTGACCTTGAGGTTGCGTATAGTTGGTGAGACCAACTACGGTAAGCACCCGACCGCAGTTGTGCGATCAGGGTGGTCCTCAATATCAAAGATGATAGGCGTGCTGGACCATTTCAGAAGTTTGCGTGATTCGACAGGTGGTTCTGCTGCATTGACTTCCCGCGCCCACTGTTTGAGCTGGTGGTGAGAAGTATGCAGAGAAGCACCGCCGTCAATGCACAAGACTTCTATGGATTTTTGGAACTCCCGCTCACTGGTGTCGACATCATCCATGTCTTCGTCGTCGTCTTCGTCTTCATCCTTGTCGCGGCCGCGAGGAGGTCTGTCTCCTTGCCGCTGCTTGGCCTTGCCACGGCGTCCTCCCCGGCCAGCGCGCTTCTTACCGGCCTCTCCACCGCCTCCTTGGGCCCTTTCCTTGTCGCGGCGCTCATACTCAGCTTTTTGTTGCTGGACAAGCTCCTCGACCTTCTTGCAGCTCTGGAGGTCATGGCCCTTGGTGCGGTGGATCTTGCAGTACTGCTTGTCGGAGCTTTCCTGCTTGTCGGCGGCCGCCACAGCCTGGCAGTTGGTGCATGCGGAAATTTCCTTGCCGGAGCTACCAATTTTGGTTTGCTTGGCACCACCGTCGTTGCCGGACTGCTCAACGACTAGTACTTCTTTGCCTTTCTTCTTCCTGTTGCGCCGCCGGTTTTTCTTTGCCGGGGCAGCATCCTCGCTGTCAGATCCTCCTGCTCCTGTAGTCTCTCCGGGCAGTTTCCTCCCTTCCTCAGCGCATGCGCACTTGTCGGCCAGGGCATATAGCTCACTGACGTCTCTGGTCCTACTCATCGCCATCTCCTCCTGCATCCTGCGATTACGCATGTTCTGATGGAACGCGCTAATAACCGCGACAGGGTGGATATCTGGGATGTTGCGCTGTACACGGCTGAATCCCTGGATATACTTGCGCAGGGGCTCTCCTTCCTTCTGGGCGAGCAGGTGAAGGTCACTCTCTTGGCCATGAGGTTTGTGGCCGCCTGTAAATGCGCAGACAAACTAATGGCACAAGTCCGCTCAAGAGGATATGGAGTCGTCCGGCAAGTGCATGAGCCAGGACCTGACGTCGGGCTTGAGCACCAGCGGGAAGTAGTTGGCAAGGACCTTGTCGTCTCGCCCCCCGGCAGCTTGCACCGCAATGGTGTAGATGCTGAGGAACTCTGACGGGTGTGACTTGCCGTCGTACTTCTCCGGTACGTCTGGCTTGAAGTTCTTCTGGCTGGGCCACTGGACTTGCCGCAGGTCGCGGGTAAACGCAGGGTAACCTTCCGCGTACGGCAAGTCGCCTGGTTCCCCTGGCGCATGCATATCGACAGAGGGCCTAGCGCGCAGGTCTGATTGACGCCGCGCTTCTCTTTGGCCCTCGATGCGTGTTCGAGCGTCTTCTTGCTGTCGTTCATGAAGAACTTGGCGCTGATCGCGACGAGCTCGCGGATCTGATGACGCGGTGGAGTCGCTGTCATGGTGGATCCGACGAGTCGGCGATCTTGGCCTTCGAGGCGGAGAGTGCACAGTGGTTGCACCCTCCCCGGTCTTGTCGCCACCGGCTCGCACCTGACTGACTTGCCCAGGCTGCGATGTGCTCGGCTTCCGTGGGTTGTCGCTGTTGGCGAAGCCGATGAGGCTCTGGATAGTGGCCCTCCAGTCATCAATCTTCTCTGGCGCTGGAGGGTAATCTAGGAGCAGTTGAGCTCGTGCCAAAGCTTCTGCCGGAGTGGCGGGCGGCAGCGGCGAACGGCGCGATGAACGGGATATGCTCGGACTTCTAACCACGTTAGAAGGAGCAGTATCTCGTCCAGGCGACCGTGCCTCGCTCGCGCCAGCACGCTGGCGTGCATGCTGGTCTTGAGCACTCCGGGATCCGCCAGCTTGATCTTGGCCCAGCAAACATATGGTACTGTGAGTACCATGATGCTGCTGGTCCCGCGCCTCCTGAGATGGGCGCGGTGCGTGTACGGACGCCGAGGTCTTGGAGTGCGCTCGGTCGTTGTGGGAGCCGACTGCGCCGCCGATGTGCAGCGCAGTCTTGTCCTTGGACCTGGCAGCACCATGAGCCTCCTCGTCGGCGCCTGTTCTCCCGCCGGCGTCTACTCCACCAGTCGTTTGCTCTTGCGGTGGTGGGCTCGGCGCGGACGGAGCAGCTGCCTCCGAAGCCTTCTTCTTCGGCGGCATGTTGATGAAGATGATGAAGATTCGGCTCGTGTGAACGCCGGATCAGATTCACACAGCCTCGACGCCCCCTACCTGGCGCGCCAAAGATGTCGGGGGTGCTGATCCCACGGACACCTATGGGACCACGGCGGACCGAGGCCCCTTTCGGTTCGGCAGGGGGGGCGACTCTCTCTCACACTCGGTCTGGCTAGCTGCTATCTGACATTTTGTGCAGCACTTACCTCCGGTATGCAACAACGAGCCATAAGGATCCATAACTTTATTTCCTCCTCTCTTTTTTCTCTCAAGGAAAGGAAGGGTCCCTCGCCCACAAGCTTGCCAGGGGGGAAGGAGAAGATATGGTGTGGACCAGGCATCGTTCAAGAAAGTTTCGCCTTGCCGGGAAGCAAGTAACAGAAAAGATAAGTCACCAAAGTTTGAGCAATCAAATTTTTTAATTTCTAAGTTACTTTCCTTGAACGACCGTGCTTTGTATGGAAAACCTGTGCGCGGAGGAACCAACTCATAGCTAGTTGTGCCCTTACTGTTGTTTCGAGTCCGCTCAACAACTTAAGTGAGCTGCGACTAGCTGCGACAAGGTTTCTTGTCGGCTGCGGCACCGCCAGCAGGCTGCTGACGTTCCGCACTCAGCGCTCGCGGCAAAGGTGCCTGCGCCGGCAAGTTCCCCAAAAGGCGTAGGGTAAAAACATACAAAGGAAGGAATCAAGTAAAGTAAATAACATAGTCATTACTACCCAGGATAGAGTATATTACAAAATAACTTGTCGCAGCTCTAACAGACTATTTTTCATAACATGATTAACAGCGACAAGGAAAGAAGAAGATGGATGGCCTAGTCTATGCGGTCACCCTCGACCCTCTTGATTCCGCTTACCCTGTCCACAATAGGTGCGACAAGGGCCTTGAGCTCCTCCAGATCAGCATCTGGGGGAAAGCTTCGGAGGACGTTGGTGAGGCGGAGGCCCGGGTTGCGGAAGGCCACCTTCATCAGCACCTTCTGAAGAGCTCCCGCGCAGATCTTGCGCGACTCATCGGCAAGCTGCTTCGGGATCCCTTCCCAGAGTCGCCGGAGTGCCGTCGCCACGCCCTTGAAGAACAAGGTGAGCTTGGCGCTGGGTTCGAGGTTCTCGTCGGATGGGTACCCGAGATCCACCATCCCCAGCTGCGCCAACTCCTTGTCGATGTCGGCGGCGACGTTCACCAGACCCTCCGTCCAGTGCTCCACGTTCTCCGACAAGGTCTTCTGGGCGGCAGCAGCACTCGCCAGCAGCACCTTGCCGGCCTCGACTTCCTCCTTCAGGGCCGTCTCCTACTCCTTGGCATCGTCCAGAGATTTCATCAGAGCCGCCAGCTTTACTTCGAGATCAGCGTTGGAATTCTTGGCGGCGTCAAGTTCCATGCCCTTCTCGGCGAGATGGGCTGCAGCTCCGAGTAGCTGTTGGCGTCCTTCTCCCGCTCAAGCTTGAGTGTGGCAAGCTCGTCGCCATTCGCCTTAAGACTCGCCTCCAGCTGCACCACCTTCAGCTCCGGCTCGTTCTTGGCAGCTTCGGCAGCTGCGGCGACGTCTTCGGCTTGTTTAAGGGCCCCGCCAACTGCCTGCTCGCGCGCGGCAAACTCCTCCTCGTGGCTGTCGAGGTTGACCTTCCGCTACGCCAAGTCAACCTCCTGCGAAGACAACTTCTCCGCGGCAAGACGTTGGCGCTCTTCGACGTCGGCCTTCTCGAGGAGGAAGGCCTGCTGCGCTTCGGCAAGTTGCTCCCGCTCCTTTGCCAGGGAGCGGAGAGCTTCCTGATTGGCACCCCGGAGCTCCTCCGCGCGCTTCTCGATATCAGCCCTGGCCTTCGTGACGAGCGCTTCGCGGGACTCCAGCTTGGCTTGCCGGGCGCGGTAGAGCGCCACCAGCTTCCGTAGCAGACGCTCCTCTTCGGGTTCACTGCTGCTCCTGCTTGGCGGGTCGACAAGTTTCAGCCCGGCGGAGGCAAGCAACTCTCCGTCAAGGCTTTCTCCTTCGACCGGCGCCCTGGAGCTTGACGTCCAGGGAAGGTTGATGAAGATATCGTCGCCGGCCTTCAAGTATACGCCGGGCTGGGGCTCTTCGGGGCCTGGCGCGGCGGCAGCGGCGGAGGGGTCGGCGGTCGGAGCAGCGCCTGGCGCTCCTGCGGCCTCCGGGTCGTCAGTATGACCACCGGACTCCCCGCCTACTTCTGCGGCGGCAGCCCTGGCAGCCTCTTCGGTGGCGGGCTCGCCGGCCACGGCTGCTTCCTCAGCGGCAACAGTCTGGTCGGCGGCGACTTCAGTCTCCATCGGCTCTCCAACGGATGGATCTGACAGTCGGAAGGGGGAGAAGAGTTAAACGAAAATCCAAGAGAAAGATCCAGAAGATGAAGAAGCCAAGGGGAGTTTTGAAGCAAGGAAGTTACCTGTGCCAGGGTCTGCAGCTGTGGTCTCCGTCGCCGGGGGATCGCTGATGCAGTCCCTTGCCGGAGATCCCTCCCTTGCCGGGGGCTCCTCCCTTGCCGGAGCCTCCTCCCTTGCCGGGGGCTCCTCCCTTGCCGGAGGGCTCTCCCTTGCCGGAGACCTCCCCCTTGCCGGAGGACTTTCCCTTGGCGCTTCGGGGGCGGCCTCCGGGCGCTCCTGTTGAGGCTGCTCTGCTCCTGCACAAGTCAACAGTTGGATATCAGCTAAGCAAAGAATTTCCATGTGCGCCCGATAGCGGAAAGCAAGAGAAGATACTTACGCTGGGGGCTGCTCTGGAGAGCAGTTGCCGGATCTGGCGAGGTTGTCTCGGGCGCGTCCCCTGCCGACGCGGTGGGCTCGTCCTCGATGACAATCACCGGGGCCTTGGCTCTCTTTGCTGCCCTCTGAGCCAGAGTCCTGAAAAGGAACAGATTCAGAGAAAGGCAAGTGAGAAACAAGACAAGACAAAAACAGCAAAAATCAAAGAACTGCAACTACAATAAGAGAAACTTACTCTTCTTCTTCTTCCTCGCCGGAGCTGAACGCGGAGAAGTCGAAGTCCGGCTCGCGTCCGGCGTGGGAAGGTGGAGGAGTAGGCTCCCTTGGCTGCTTGGCGGGAGCGGAGGCAGCAGTCCGAGAAGACCCCGCTCCAGTTGTTGCGACAGCGTGGGGCGCTCCCGCGGCAACAGTGCTTGCCGCGGTGGAGCGTGTCGCACGGCGCGGCGACTGTCGGCTCGCCTGCCGCCTCGCTGCATCCCCGGCCTTGCGGAGACGCCTTCTTGGTGGAGACGGAGGCGATGCTGGTGGCGTGCTGTCTGAGGACAAAGTGGAAGAGGAGCCGATCTCCAACGAGCCGCTCGCATCCTCGGCAGGCCCGCTCGGTTCGGCGTCATGCCTGGCATCCTCGCTCGGTTCGGCATCACGCCTGGCAACCTCTTTCTTGCCGGCAAGATCTTCTCACTCGGCACGGTTTGCCGCCTCTGCTGCCGCTGCCTCCTCCAAGGTAAAGCCAAACTCGCCCGCCGCAGCGGCTGCCGCCGCCTCTTACAACCTGGTGGCGATGCGCTTCAACTCCGCCTCGGTGGTGCCGCGGGTGAGGCCGTCCTTCTCGTCGGCGCGGATTGGTACTTCCACCAAGTTGTCGAAGAACTGCTGCACGACGTCGTCTTCAGGCTCCTGCCAAGTTGGCAC
This sequence comes from Triticum monococcum, assembly GCA_034509565.1. Classification (NCBI taxonomy): domain Eukaryota; kingdom Viridiplantae; phylum Streptophyta; class Magnoliopsida; order Poales; family Poaceae; genus Triticum; species Triticum monococcum. The sequence goes on along the minus strand of CM067845.1, from coordinate 685,795,331 downwards.
GATTCTGTGCGAATTGCACAGCGGCATCATTGCCCTGATGCGGTCAAGCGCAGAATTGTTGCATAGCAGGACGACGCCCTGCGGCAACCTAAAGACTTCTGTGTGGTCAGGATCATACTTGAAGAGCTCCTGCAGCATTGCGTTGAGCTCCAAGACAGTGAAATTATAGTTGAGCCCCGGGCGCATCCTCATGATGTCTACCGCGTTCTTAAACTCCCAAGCAGGCCTCCTCCGTTCTTGCAGGGGGGCGATGCGGCGGTGAAGGAAGTCTGCGCCAATGGCACCTACGGTGAGTCTGGCAAGCCTGAGGCGTTGGATCCTGGTGACGGCGATCCTCAGCCTGCTGTCTTCCGGGGCCACGACACTCCAGTCGCTGCTGCGTACTACTGCTGCTTGGTGCCAGGCGGTGAACGGCTGCGAGCTCTCCTCGACAATCTAGCACCAATCTGCCCTCCACTCCTCCCACTTGCCGCGGAACTCGCCCTCCAAATAAGAATCCTTCTTGCCGGTCCTAGAGACCCAGTTGATTCCGCCGGACAAGGGCTCTCCTCTCTCTACCCAGGGAATGAAGAAATGGTGGAAAAGGGCTACATTTGGGTGGACTCCGACAAAGTTTTCGCAAAGGTGTGCGAAAACTACCATGGTGAGGACGGCATTGGGAGTGAAGTCAAGGAGGAAGAGGCCATAGGTATTCATGATATAACAGAAGAATTTGGAGAAGGGCAGGCAGAGCCCGCAGTAGAAGAATACGGCAAAGAAGGGATATCCATCCGGAGCAGTCTTGTGAGCAGCAGCTGGGAGTACCTTGGTGCTCGGGTGAGCTCGCGTCTCCGTCGACTAGAAAAGGTAGTAGTACTCCCTCAGCTCCTTCGCGGCGTGCTTGGGGGGGAAGATGGCTCGCTCCTTCCGCAGCGCCGCAAGCCGCTGCGCCTCGGACGACTTCACGGCTTTCCCCTTGTCGGCTTTCGGAGCCATGGCGGAAGCGGTGGAGGAGGTCGACGGCGTTGGTGGTGCTGGTGGCAACGTGGGGGGGGGGGGGGGGGGAGGGCGCTGCGCTCTGTTTGCTTTGGGAAGACAGAGGCGGGGCGGAGGTTTTCAATATTGGAATGGAAAGGGGGCGAGTGGGCGCACTACCCCTGCTTCCCCTTGCTTATAAAGGGGGAGTGGGCGGACGTTCCGCCTTTCCAAATAGAGCAACCACCCACGATGCCGCGTTCGACGCGTGCCGTGCGGGGAGGGCCCGGTGGATGCGGAGTAAGATACGGCGTAACCTAGGCCGCATGTGCCCGTGCCCTATTTTGGGCCTGGCCCAACAGCGCTCGGCACCATGTATGGCCCAGGCCCGGGGGCTCCTGTCGGTGTACTAAAGTAGGGGTACCTTATTATCCCGAACTTGTGCATGGGCAGTCGCAGCATCCCGCGGCAAGGCTTGCCGGGCGACCGCCAAGATCCTCTGTGGTTCCTTTGGATCCATTCAAGAACAAAGTATCCAAACCAAGGAGACAAGGCCCCGGCAAGAGGAGCTTGCCGGGAAGGAGACAAGACCCCGGCAATAGGAGCTTGCTGGGAGGCCAACCAAGGCATCTCAAGGAACTTGCCGCAGCACACCATGTGTCCCGGCAAGACCCAGTGAGCGACAAGCTCCTGGACGCGACAAGATAATAACCGCGGCAAGCTTCCATCCTGTACCTGCGCTCCAGCACATCCACCAACGTGTCGCTCTGGGACCCTTCCAGGCGTACGTGGCGGAAGGCTGTGCAGCCAGAGGTACACGGTGGCGAGCGGCGCTGACAAGATAGCCATCGTGGCAAGCAGTGGCGTCCCTGGCGGTCCCTTTCTGCACCGCCTAGGCGACGCAGACAGGCATTTAATGCCTTTGTCCCCTGCCGCTTAGGTTAGGTATGATACACTGTAGTAGGCGGTGGTGCTAACCACCACGTCTTTTCCTTTTTTACCCTCGTCTATGTTGCCACCTGTCGGTGACCCCTTTGACATATAAAAGGAGGCCCATGCGCAACGTAGGGGGGGGGGGGACGATTCTCTCTCACACTCGGTCTGGCTTGCTGCTGGTGTGTACTGTAGCAATCAGCGCTCCCAAGCAAGAACTCAATACAACCACAAAGCATGAGTAGGGTATTATGCATCCGTGCGGCCCGAACCTGGGTAAACTGATCGCGTTGCTCGTACACTTCGCCTCGATCTGCTCTTCGTGCACTCTCCGCCCCCCTGCCGAACCGAAAGGGGCCTCGGTCCGCCGTGGTCCCATAGGTGTCCGTGGGATCAGCACCCCCAACATCTTTCCTGTCGGTGTACTAAAGTAGGGGTACCTTAGTATCCCGAACTTGTGCACGGGCAGTCGCAGCATCCCGCGGCAAGGCTTGCTGGGCGACCGCCAAGATCCTCCGTGGTTCCTTTGGAGCCATTCAAGAACAAAGTATCCAAACCAAGGAGACAAGGCCCCGGCAAGAGGAGCTTGCCGGGAAGGAGACAAGACCCCGGCATCTCAAGGAACTTGCCGCAGCACACCATGTGTCCCGGCAAGACCCAGTGAGCGACAAGCTCCTGGACGCGACAAGAAAATAACCGCGGCAAGGTGCTTGCCGCGGCAAGCTTCCATCATGTACCTGCGCCCCAGCACATCCACCAACGTGTCACTTTGGGACCCTTCCAGGCGTACGTGGTGGAAGGCTGTGCAGCCAGAGGTACACGGTGGCGAGCGGCGCTGACAAGATAGCCATCGTGGCAAGCAGTGGCGTCCCTGGCGGTCCCTTTCTGCACCGCCTAGGCGACGCGGACAGGCATTTAATGCCTTTGTCCCCTGCCGCTTAGGTGAGGTATGATACACTGTAGTAGGCGGCGGTGCTAACCACCACGTCTTTTCCTTTTTTACCCTCGTCTATGTTGCCACCTATCGGTGACCCCTTTGACTTATAAAAGGAGGCCCATGCGCAACGTAGGGGGGGACGATTCTCTCTCACACTCGGTCTGGCTAGCTGCTAGTGTGTACTATAGCAATCAGCGCTCCCGAGCAAGAACTCAATACAACCACAAAGCAGGAGTAGGGTTTTACGCATCCGTGCGGCCCGAACCTGGGTAAACTGATCGCGTTGCTCCTACCTGGCGTGCCAAAGATGTCGGGGGTGCTGATCCCACGGACACCTATGGGACCACGGCGGACCGAGGCCCCTTTCGGTTCGGCAGGGGGCGGAGAGTGCACGAAGAGCAGATCGAGGCGAAGCGCACGAGCAACGCGATCAGTTTACCCAGGTTCGGGCCGCACGGATGCGTAAAACCCTACTCCTGCTTTGTGGTTGTATTGAGTTCTTGCTCGGGAGCGCTGATTGCTACAGTACACACCAGCAGCTAGCCAGACCGAGTGTGAGAGAGAGTCGTCCCCCCTCTACGTTGCGCATGGGCCTCCTTTTATATGTCAAAGGGGTCACCGACAGGTGGCAACATAGACGAGGGTAAAAAAGGAAAAGACGTGGTGGTTAGCACCGCCGCCTACTACAGTGTATCATACCTAACCTAAGCGGCAGGGGACAAAGGCATTAAATGCCTGTCTACGTCGCCTAGGCGGTGCAGAAAGGGACCGCCAGGGACGCCACTGCTTGCCACGATGGCTATCTTGTCAGCGCCGCTCGCCACCGTGTACCTCTGGCTGCACAGCCTTCCGCCACGTACGCCTGGAAGGGTCCTAGAGCGACACGTTGGTGGATGTGCTGGAGCGCAGGTACAAGATGGAAGCTTGCCGCGGCAAGCGCCTCGCCGCGGTTATTATCTTGTCGCGTCCAGGAGCTTGTCGCTCACTGGGTCTTGCCGGGACACATGGTGCGCTGCGGCAAGTTCCTTGAGATGCCTTGGTTGGCCTCCCCGGCAAGCTCCTCTTGCCGGGGTCTTGTCTCCTTCCCGGCAAGCTCCTCTTGCCGGGGCCTTGTCTCCTTGGTTTGGATACTTTTTTCTTGAATGGATCCAAAGGAACCACGGAGGATCTTGGCGGTCGCCCGGCAAGCCTTGCCGCGGGATGCTGCGACAACCCGTGCACAAGTTCGGGATACTAAGGTACCCCTACTTTAGTACACCGACATGGCATTTCTCTTTTTTTATTTCCTCACATGGGACAATGCCTAATAATGATGAGCATCACACTTCTATCTATTTACAACTCAAATATTACAACTCGATACTTAGAACAAAAATATGACTCTATATGCATGCCTCCGGCGGTGTCTCGGGACGTGCAATGAATCAAGAGTGACATGTATGAAAAATTATGAATGGTGGCTTTGCCACAAATACAATATCAACTACATGATCATGCAAGGCAATATGACAATGATGGATCGTGTCATAATAAACGGAACGGTGGAAATTTTCATGGAAATATATCTTGAAATGGCTATGGAAATGCCATAATAGGTAGGTATGGTGGCTGTTTTGAGGAAGGAATATGGTGGGTTTATGGTACCGGCGAAAGTTTCTCGGTACTAGAGAGGCTAGCAATGGTGGAAGGGTGAGAGTGTGTATAATCCATGGACTCAAAATTAGTCATAAAGAACTCACATACTTATTGCAAAAATCTACAAGTCATCAAATACCAAGCAGTACGCGCATGCTCCTAGGGAGATAGATTGGTAGGAAAAGACCATCGCTCGTCCCTGACCGCCACTCATAAGGAAGACAATCGAAAAATACCTCATGCTTCAAATTTGTTACACAACAGTTACCATACGTGCATGCTACGGGACTTGCAAACCTAAACACAAGTATTTCTCAAATTCACAATTACTCAAATAGCATGAATCTAATATCGCCATCCTCATGTCTCAAAATAATCATTAAGTATCAAACTTCTCCTATTATTCAATGCATCTTATATGAAAGTTTTTATTATACCCATCTTGGATGCCCATCATATTAGGACTAGTTTTATAGCCAAAGCAAATTACAATGCTGTTCTAAAAGACTCTCAAAATAATATAGTTGAAGCATGAGAGATCAATAATTTCTATAAAATAAAAAGATATAAGTGAAGCACTAGAGCAAAGTTGTATAGCTCAAAAGATATAAGTGAAGCACATAGAGTATTCTAATAAATTCCGATTCATGTGTGTCTCTCCCAAAAGGTGTGTACAGCAAGGATGATTGTGGTAAACTAAAAAGCAAAGACTCAAATCATACAAGACGCTCCAAGCAAAACACATATCATGTGGTGAATAAAAATATAGCCTGAAGTAAAGTTACCGATAGACGAAGACGAAAGAGGGGATGCCTTCTGGGGCATCCCCAAGCTTAGTCTTTTGGTTGTCCTTGAATTTTACCTTGGGGTGCCTTGCGCATCCTCAAGCTTAGGCTCTTGCCACTCCTTGTTCCAAAATCCTTCAAATCTTTACCCAAAAACTTGAAACTTCATAACACAAAACTCAACAGAAAATCTCGTGAGCTCCATTAGTATAAGAAAATAAACCACCACTTTAAGGTACTGTAATTAACTCATTCTTTATTTATATTGGTGTTAAACCTACTGTATTCCCACTTCTCTATGCTTCATATCCCCCATACTAGCCATAGATTCATCAAAATAAGCAAACCACACGCAAAAAACAGAATCTGTCAAAAAGAGAACAGTCTGTAGCAATCTGTAGGTTTCTAATAATTCTGCAACTCCAGAAATTCTGAAAAATTAGGACGACTAGGAAAATTTGTATATTGATCTACTACAGTTGGAATTGGTATTTTATCGTTCTCTGGCAAAAGATGCAAATCATTTTTGTGAACGCATACTTTCTGTTTTTATCAGCAAGATCAAACAATAATCACCCAAGAAGATCCTAATGGCTTTACTTGGCACAAACACTAATTAAAACATAAAAAACACAATCATAACAGAGGCTAGATAAATTAATTGTTACTAAATAGGAACAAAAAGTAAAGAAGAAAAATAAACTGGGTTGCCTACCAACAAGTGCTATCGTTTAACGCCCTAGCTAGGCATAAAAGCATGAATAGATCTAGGTATTTTCATCTTTGGTATGCAAACCATAAGTGGCTCTCATAATAGATTCATAAGGCAATTTAATTTTCTTCCTAGGAAAGTGTTGCATGACTTTCTGATAACCCACAAGTATGGGGGATCACAACAGTTTTCGATAAGTAAGAGTATCAAACCCAACGAGGAGCTAAAGGCACAACAATTATTCCCTCAAGTTCTATTGACCACCGATACAACTCTACGCACGCTTGACGTTCGCTTTACCTAGAACAAGTATGAAACTAGAAGTACTTTGTAGGTGTTGTTGGATAGGCTTGCAAGATAATAAAGATTACGTAAATAAAAAGGAGGGGCTGTTTAGATAAAGAAACAATAAAGTAAATATAGCGAGTGTGGAAAAGTGGTGGTAGGAGTTGTGAAATTTCCCCTAAGCAATTGACTACTTTACTAGACCGATAGCAAGTATTATGTGGGAGAGGCCAATGCTAGCATGTCATCCCTGACTTGGAATTCTATGCACTTATGATTGGAAATATTAGCAAGCATCCGCAACTACTAACGTTCATTAAGGTAAAACACAACCATAGCATTAAGATATATTGGCCCCCCTTCGATCCCGTATGCATCAATTTCTATACTAGGTTGAAGCTTCTGTCACTCTTGCCCTCCAATACATAGTCCTATCAACATACAACTAACCCTATGGTGTGATCCACGCGCGCTCTCATATGATGGGCACCAAAGGACAGCAACATAACCGCAAGCAAATTAAATCAATCATAGCAATTCATCAACCACCGATAGGACAACGAAAATCTACTCAGACATCATAGGATGGCAACACATCATTGGATAATAATATGAAGCATAAAGAACCATGTTTAAGTAGAGGGTACAGCGGGTTGCGGGAGAGTGGACCGCTATAGATAGAGCGGGGAAGGTGATGGAGATGTTTGTGAAGATGGCGGAGGTGTTGGTGTAGATCGCGGTGATGATGATGATGATGGCCACGACAGCGTTCCGGCGCCACCGGAAGAGAAGGGGGAGGGGGCCCCTTCGTCTTATTCTTCCTTGAACTCCTCCCTAGATGGGAGAAGGGTTTTCCCTCTGGTCCTTGGCCTCCATGGCATGGGAGGGGCGAGAGCCCCTCCGAGATTGGATCTGTCTCTTTGTCTCTCTCTGTTTCTGCGTTCTCAGATTCTACCCTTTCACCGTTTCTTATATTCCCGGAGATCCGTAACTCTGATTGGGCTGAAATTTTAACCCGATCTCTATACGGATATTAGCTTTCTTGCGGCGAAAGAAGGGCATCAACCGCCTTACGGGGTGGCCACGAGGGTCAGGGGCACGCCCCCTGCCTCGTGGCCCCCTCGGGCATCGTCTCGCGTGGATTTTTCTTCCCAAAAATCATATATATTCCAAAAAAAATCTCCATCAGTTTTTATCTCGTTTGGACTCCGCTTGATATGGATATTCTGCAAAACAAAAAACATGCAACAAACATGAACTGGCACTAGGCACTGGATCAATATGTTAGTCCCAAAAATAGTATAAAAAGTTGCCAAAAGTATGTGAAAGTTGTAGAATATTGGCATGGAACAATCAAAATTATAGATACGACGGAGATGTATCAGCATCCCCAAGCTTAATTCCTGCTCGTCCTCGAGTAGGTAAATGACAAAAAATATAATTTTTGATGTGGAATGCTACCTAGCATAATCTTGATCATGTAATCTAATCATGGCATGAATACTAATATACGAGTGATTCAAAGCAATAGACTATCATTTGACATAAAAAACAATAATACTTCAAGCCCACTAATAAAGCAATCATGTCTTTTCAAAATAATAAGGCCAAAGAAAGTTATCCCTACAAAATCATATAGTCTGGCTATGCTCCATCTTCACCACACAAAATATTCACATCATGCACAACCCCGATGACAAGCCGAGCAATTGGTTCATACTTTTTAATGCGCTTCAGCATTTTCAACCGTCACACAATACATGAGCGTGAGCCATGGATATAGCACTATAGGTGGAATAGAATGGTGGTTGTGGAGAAGACAAAAAGGAGAAGATAGTCTCACATCAACTAGGCGTATCAACGGGCTATGGAGATGCCCATCAATAGATATCAATGTGAGTGAGTAGGGATTGACATGCAACGGATGCACTAAGAGCTATAAGTTTATGAAAGCTCAGACTGGAAACTAAGTGGGTTGCTACCTCTTGAGCACTGCGTTGGTTTTCCCCAAAGAGGAAGGGATGATGCAGCAAAGTAGCGTAAGTATTTCCCTCAGTTTTTGAGAACCAAGGTATCAATCCAGCAGGAGGCTAAGCGCGAGTCCCTCGTACCTGCACAAAACAAATAAATCCTCACAACCAACGCAAATAGGGGTTGTCAATCACTATAAGGCCACTTACGAGAGTGAGATCTGATAGATATGATAATATAATATTTTTGGTATTTTTATGATAAAGATGCAAAGTAAAATAAAGGCAAAGTAAATAGCAAAGGAAATAACTAAGTAGTAGGAGATCAATATGATAAAGATAGACCCGGGGGCCATAGGTTTCACTAGTGGCTTCTCTCGAGAGCATTAGTATTCAACGGTGGGTGAACAAATTACTGTTGAGCAATTGACAAAATCGAGCATGGTTATGAGAATATCTAGGTATGATCATGTATATAGGCATCATGTCTGAGACAAGTAGACCGACTCCTGCCTACATCTACTACTATTACTCCACTCATCGACCACTATCCAGCATGCATCTAGACTATTAAGTTAAAAACAGAGTAACGCCTTAAGCAGGGGGCGTGCAATATGAAGAAAACCCCATGTTTTTATCCTCAATGGCAATAATACAATACGTGCCTTGCTGCCCCTCCTGTCACTGGGAAAGGACACCGCAAGATTGAACGCAAAGCTAAGCACTTCTCCTATTGCAAGAAAGATCAAGCTACTAGGCCAAACCAAACTGATAATTTGAAGAGACTTGCAAAGATAACCAATCATACATAAAAGAATTCAAAGAAGATTCAAATATTATTCATAGATAGACTTGATCATAAACCCACAATTCATCGGTCTCAACAAACACACCGCAAAAAGAAGATTACATCAAATGGTTCTCCACAAGAGAGGGGGAGAACATTGTATTGAGATCCAAAAAGAGAGAAGAAGCCATGTAGCTAATAACTATGGACCCGTAGGTCTGAGGTAAACTACTCACACTTCATCGGAGGGGCTATGGTGTTGATGCCCCCTCCGACCCGAAGCCCTGCCTGGTCGATGCCCCCTCCGGCGGAGCTCCGGAACAGGCCTCAAGATGGGATCTCGTGGATACAGAAAGATACAGCGGTGGAATTAGGGTTTTGGCTCCGTATCTGATCATTTGGGGGTACATAGGTATATATATAGGAGGAAGGAGTATGTCGGTGGAGCCCTCGTGGCCTCCTCTTTTCTTTCTTGATGTAGGGTCCAAGTCTCTCGGGTCTTGTTCGTTGAGAAAATCACGTTCCCGAAGGTTTCATTCCGTTTGGACTCCATTTGATATTCCTTTTCTTCGGAACCCTAAAACAGGCAAAACAACAATTCTGGGTTGGGCCTCCGGTTAATAGGTTAGTCCCAAAAATAATATAAAAGTGGATAATAAAGCCCAATAACGTCCAAAACAGTAGATAATATAGCATGGAGCAATCAAAAATTATAGATACGTTGGAGACATATCAAGCATCCCCAAGCTTAATTCCTGCTCGTCCTCGAGTAGGTAAATGATAAAAACAGAATTTTTGATACGGAGTGCTACTTGGCATAATTTTAATGTAATTCATCCCAATTGTGGTATGAATATTCAGACCCGAAAGATTCAAGACAAAAGTTCATATTGGCATAAAAATAATAATACTTCAAGCATACTAACTAAGCAATTATGTCTTCTCAAAATAACATGGCCAATGAAAGTTCATCCCTACAAAATCATATAGTTTAGTCATGTTTCATTTTTGTCACACAAGAATGCTCTCATCATGCACAACCCCGATGACAAGCCAAGCAATTGTTTCATACTTTAGTAATCTCAAACCTATAAACTTTCACGCAATATATGAGCGCGAGCCATGGACATAGCACTATGGGTGGAGTAGAATATAATGAGGGGGGTTATGTGGAGAAGACAAAAAGGAGAACGTCTCACATCAACGAGGCTAATCAATGGGCTATGGAGATGCCCATCGATTGATGTTAATGCAAGGAGTAGGGATTGCCATGCAACGGATGCACTAGAGCTATAAATGTATGAAAGCTCAACAAAACAAACTAGTGGGTGTGCATCCAACTTGCTTGCTCACGAAGACCTAGGGCACTTGAGGAGGCCCATTGTTGCAATATACAAGCCAAGTTCTATAATGAAAATTCCCACTAGTATATGAAAGTGACAAAACAAGAAACTCTCTATCATGAATATTATGGTGCTACTTTGAAGCACAAGTGTGGCAAAGGATAGTAACATTGTCCCTTCTCTCTTTTTCTCTCATTTTTATTTTTTTTGGGCCTTCTCTTTTTTATGGCATTTCTCTTTTTTGGCCTTTCTATTTTTTTAATTCCTCACTTGGGACAATGCTCTAGAAAATGATGATCATCACACTTCTATTTATTTACAACTCAATGATTACAACTCGATACTAGAACAAAGATGACTCTATATGAATGCCTCCGGCGGTATACCGGGATATGCAATGGACCAAGAGTGACATGTATGAAAGAATTATGAACGGTGGCTTTGCCACAAATACTATGTCAACTACATGATCATGCTAAGTAATATGACAATAATGAATGTGTCATGATGAACGGAATGATGAAAAGTTGCATGGCAATATATCTCGGAATGGCTATGGAAATGCCATAATAGGTAGGTACGGTGGCTGTTTTGAGGAAGATATAAGGAGGTTTATGTGTGAAAGAGTGTATCATATCACGGGGTTTGGATGCACCGGCGAAGTTTGCGGAAACTCTCAATGTGAGAAAGGGCAATGCACGGTACCGAAGAGGCTAGCAAGGATGGAAGGGTGAGAGTGCGTATAATCCATGGACTCAACATTAGTCATAAAGAACTCACATACTTATTGCAAAAATCTACAAGTCATCAAAAACCTTGGTACTACGCGCATGCTCTGTGAAGCCCCAAGACCGATGCGCCAGGTGTCTCCCAGTTATTCACCGTCGTTGCCATGTCATCTGCTTGCGTGTTGCATCTTGCCATATCATCATCCGCATTGCATCATCATGTTTTTAAAACTTGCATCCGTTCGTGTTCCCCCAGTTCCGTCCGTTGTCCGTTCTGAGCCCAGACACACTTGCATGCGCCCGCGGCACGTCCGAAATAGTATTTTATAAGTGGCTGGAAAATTTTCTCGGAATGGGTAGAAAGTTGGTGTGCGGTCTTATTTTAGTGTAGGTAGACCGCCTGTCAAATTTCACCGCATTCAGAGCTCGTTTGATAGCCCAACCGTTGAACTTATAGCGGCATTATAGCCGGTCTAACGTCGGACGTTTTCGGTCTTCGGAAACAGTTGCCGGGCTGCACCCATTCCCTCTCATCTTAGCCCAAACCTTCTCTTCACAGCCCACCAAGCCTTTAGATCGCGATCGGAGAGTCCGAAAACCCCCTAAATCCCCTAACCCTAGCTCTTTTGCTATATATATATATAGACCCCTCCATGCCATTTTGGGCACCCTAGCCCTCCACCTACCTCTAGCCCCCTCCCCCTCAATTTCAGCATCGAGCCCCTCCCTGGCCTCCACTTGTTGCTGCCACTTGGATTCCTACAGCGCCGCCACCTCGCCGTCACCATGTGGCACCACCCCAGTGGGCCGCATCGCCGCCCCGCCCAATCAGATGAGGCCACGTCGCCCCTCCAGCGCCCCCATCCGCCGCGGCCCGTGAACCCATGGGAGGCCCGCCCCGGGCCGCCCTGGGCCCATTCGCCCCATGCCTTCCGCTTCCTCGATCCCGACTGGTTCGAGGGGAGGAGCCCCTCGATCCAGAGCCCTACCACCGTCTCATGTTGCCTCGCTTCGCCAGCCACCTGAGACGTCGCCGACGTGCACCAGCAGGCCGTTCGCGCCACCCTGCTCCTTCCCCATCTCCTTTCTCCCATGCTCTCCCTCTACTCTAAGCCATGCGCCGCCGCCATTTTGCAGGAGCCACCGCCAAGCTCGTCGCCGGCCTCCTCGGCCTCGGCCGTCTCCGTTGACCGCGTCCGTCGCCGGATCCGAGCTCCCCATGCACCGATCTGTCCGTTCCCGGTCTTCCCCGCAATGCACCGTCGATGCTCTTGCCGGAGTTCGGTCAATGACACCGTGGTTCCCTGTTGACCGCGCCCTCATCGACCGCGTGTGCCCGGGCCGCCTTCCCCTTCGCCTGTTGACCGAGGCCTAGTGCACCAAGCCTCCGCCAGCCCAAGCCGGCTATTGCACAGACCGGGCTAGGCCCATGGTGAGCGCCCCAGTGCCCAGCTGTTTCGGCCCGTGCCCTATTTTTTTCCAGATCTGCGTTTTTGCTTTATCCAGAGACTGCCAGTTTTGCAGAAACACCCTTGCACTTCATGCATATCCTAACTAATTAACCGTGCATCGGATTAAAACAAACTTTATATGTATAATGTCTAGAATTTTGTCTAGTTTAATAATATCCAAATTTCATCTATGTTTGAAATGTTTAAAATGATGTTTGTGTAATTTTGTCCATATAGCATGCTAAAATGATTTAATTCATAACTAAATAATCGTAGCTCCAAACCTAACAAACTTTATATGTAAATGGGGTGGAAAAATGCCTAGTTTAACATGGTGGCATTACTTTGCATGTTTAATAATTCTAAAATTATGTTTAGGGCAGAATAGTACCAAACCTTAAAATATGCATATGGGGTTTTACCGAAATTGTTGTTCGTTGTTTCCAGCCTCATTTAAACTTGCCTAGATAGGTAGTTTTGTTGTGCTTCACCCCTTGCCATGCTAATCAACATCTAATATTGTTGGGTACACAAACGGGAGAGAACTAAATAATTGTTGTGGTTTTTCCTCAATATGCAACTCGTTGCGTATTGAGCTTCACTTAACTCGTAGTTTTGCTTGTGCACTTTGCCATGCCATGCCTCATTAAACCGGACATGCATCATACTTGGTTGTGCATCATGTCATGCTTATGTGATGGTTGTTTACCATGTTGTTTGCTTCTTTCCGGTGTTGCTTCTTCGGGTTAGTTCTGATAACATCGCGTTTGTGAGGATTCGTTCGACTACGTCCGTTTGTCTTCTTCATGGACTCGTTCTTCTTCCTTGCGGGATCTCAGGCAAGATGACCGTACACTCGAAATCACTTCTATATTTTCTTGCTAGTTGGTCGCTCTACTTCTATGCCGCGATACCTACCACTTGCCTTATCATGCCTCCCATATTGCCATGTCCAGCCTCTAACCCACCTTGTCCTAGCAAACCGTTGTTTGGCTATGTTACCGCTTTTGCTCAGCCCCTCTTATAGCGTTGCTAGTTGCAGGTGAAGATGAAGTTTGTTCCATGTTGGTACATGGATATGTTGGGATATCACAATATCTCTTATTTTAACTAATGCATCTATATTGTTGGTAAAGGGTGGAAGGCTCGGCCTTATGCCTGGTGTTTTGTTCCACTCTTGCCGCCCTAGTTTCTGTCATACCAGTGTTATGTTCCTTGATTTTGAATTCCTTACATGGTTGGGTGTTATGGGGACCCCTTGACAGTTCGCTTTGAATAAAACTCCTCCAGCAAGGCCCAACCTTGGTTTCCCCTTTTGGCTCACCACCACCTACTTTTCCCTTGGGAGTCGTGCTCCCGAGGGTCATCTTTATTTTAAGCCCCCTCGGGCCAGTGCTTGTCTAAGTGTTGGTCCGAACTAGAGTCCTTTGCAGCGCCACCTCGGGGAAACTTGAGGTCTGGTTTTAGTTGTACGGAGTGCTCATCCGGTGTTGCCCTGAGAACGAGATGTGTGCAGCTCCTATCAGGATGTCGGCGCATCGGGCGGTCTTGCTGCTCTTGTTTTACCATGGTCGAAATGTCTTGTAACCAGGATTCTGAGCCTGATCGGGTCTTCCTGGGAGAAGGAATATACTTCGTTGAGCGTGAGAGCTTGTGATGGGCTAAGTTGGGACACCCCTGCAGGGTTTGAACTTTCGAAAGCCGTGCCCGCGGTTATGGGCAGATGGGAATTTGTTAATGTCCGGTTGTAGATAACATGGCACTTGACTTAATTAAAATGCGTCAACTGCATGTGTAGCCGTGATGGTCTCTTTCCGGCGGAGTCCGTGAAGTGAACACGGTTCTGGTGTTATGTTTGAACATAAGTACTTTCAGGATCACTTCTATTTCATGATCGTGCTTTGCTTCTCTTCTCGGTCTTATTGGCGTAAGTTAGCCACCATATATGCTAGTTCTTGCTGCAGCTCCACCTCACTACCCTTTTCCTACCCATAAGCTTAAATAGTCTTGATCTCGCGGGTGTGAGATTGTTGAGTCCTCGTGGATCACAGATACTTCCAAACAGTTGTAGGTGCCGTTGATACCAGTGCGGATCACGCAGTTGAGCTCAAGTGGGAGCTCGATGAAGATCGTGTTCATTGTGTTGTTTGTGTAATTTTGTCCATATAGCATGCTAAAATGATTTAATTCATAACTAAATAACCGTAGATCCAAACCTAACAAACTTTATATGTAAATGGGGTGGAAAATGCCTAGTTTAACATGGTGGCATTACTTTGCATGTTTAATAACTCTAAAATTATGTTTAGGGAAGAAAAGTACCAAACCTTAAAATATGCATATGGGGTTTTATCGGAATTGTTGTTCGTTGTTTCCGGCCTCATTTAAACTTGGCTAGATAGGTAGTTTTGTTGTGCTTTACCCCTTTCCATGTTAATCAACCATTAATATTGCTGGGTACACAAATGGGAGAGAACTAAATAATTGTTGTGGTGTTTCCTCAATATGCAACTCGTTGCATATTGAGCTTCACTTAACTCGTAGTTTTGCTTGTGCACTTTGCCATGCCATACCTCATTAAATCGGACATGCATCATACTTGGTTGGGCATCATGTCATGCTTATTTGATGGTTGTTTACCATGTTATTTGCTTCTTTCCGGTGTTGCTTCTTCGGGTTAGTTCCGATAACGTCGCGTTTGTGAGGATTCGTTCGACTACGTCCGTTTGTCTTCTTCATGGACTCGTTCTTCTTACTTGTGGGATCTCAGGCAAGATGACAATACCCTCGAAATCACTTCTATCTTTTCTTGCTAGTTGCTCGCTCTACTGCTATGCCGCAATACCTACCACTTGCCTTATCATGCCTCCCATATTGCCATGTCCATCCTCTAACCCACCTTGTCCTAGCAAACCGTTGTTTGGCTATGTTACTGCTTTTGCTCAGCCCCTCTTATAGCGTTGCTAGTTGCAGGTGAAGATGTAGTTTGTTCTATGTTGGGACATGGATATGTTGGGATATCACAATATCTCTTATTTTAACTAATGCATCTATATAGTTGGTAAAGGGTGGAAGGCTCAGCCTTATGCCTGGTGTTTTGTTCCACTCTTGCGGCCCTAGTTTCCGTCATACCAGTGTTATGTTCCTTGATTTTGCGTTCCTTACATCGTTGGGTGTTATGGGGGGCCCTTGACAGTTCGCTTTGAATAAAACTCCTCCAGCAAGGCCCAACCTTAGTTTTACCTTTTGCCTCACCACCACCGACTTTTCCCTTGGGAGTCGCGCTCCCGAGGGTCATCTTTATTTTAAGCCCCCTCGGGCCAATGCTTGTCTAAGTGTTGGTCCGAACTAGAGTCCTTTGCAGCGCCACCTCGGGGAAACTTGAGGGCTGGTTTTACTTGTATGGAGCGCTCATCCGGTGTTGCCCTGAGAACGAGATATGTGTAGCTACTATCAGGATGTCGGTGGATCGGGCGGTCTTGTTGGTCTTGTTTTACCATTGTCGAAATGTCTTGTAACCAGGATTCTGAGCTAGATCGGGTGTTCCTGGGAGAAGGAATATCCTTCGTTGAGCGTGAGAGCTTGTGATGGGCTAAGTTGGGACACCCCTGCAGGGTTTGAACTTTCGAAAGCCGTGCCCGCGGTTATGGGCAGATGGGAATTTGTTAATGTCCGGTTGTAGAGAACATGACACTTGACTTAATTAAAATGCATCAACTGCGTGTGTAGCCATGATGGTCTCTTTCCGATGGAGTCCGTGAAGTGAACACGGTTCTGGTGTTATGTTTGAATGTAAGTACTTTCAGGATCACTTCTAGTTCACGATCGTGCTTTGCTTCTCTTCTCGCTCTTATTTGTGTAAGTTAGCCACCATATATGCTAGTTCTTGCTGCAGCTCCACATCACTACCCTTTTCCTACCCATAAGCTTAAATAGTATTGATCTCGCGGGTGTGAGATTGTTGAGTCCTCGTGGCTCATAGATACTTCCAAACAGTTGCAGGTGCCATTGATACTAGTGCAGATCACGCAGCTGAGCTTAAGTGGGAGCTCGATGAAGATCGTGTTCATTGTGTTCTTTCGTTTCCTTTCCATCAGAAGTGGAGCCCAGTTGGGGCGATCGGGGATCTATGCAATTGGGGTTGTCTTTCTTTATTTGGTTCCATAGTCGGACCTTGATTGTATTCTGGATGATGTAATGCTATATTTATGTATTGTGTGAAGTGGCGATTGTAAGCCAACTCTTTATCCCTTTCTTATTCAGTACATGGGATGTGTAAAGATTACCCCTCTTGCGACGTGCCTACTATGCGGTCATGCCTCTAAATCGTGCTCCGACACATCGGAGATATAACCGCATCGTGGGTGTTACAAGTTGGTAATTAGAGCCTTCCCCGACTTAGGAGCCCCCTACTTGATCGAATCGCTGGTGTTATTGAGTCTAGAAGAAAATGTTTTGACTCTTAGGATTATATATATCAGAGAGTAGGATTCTTTTTACTCCTCTGTCCCTTGTCGCTCTGGTGAGGCCTCCTGACGTAGAAGTGTTGACTCTTCTATTCTAAAATTTCACAAATTTATTTTTTTAGAATCACGTGGGTATCTTGGAATCGTTCCGATGGTTTTGTGATGAGAACATTGTTCTTGGTGCCACCTGACATTTAGGGGTTGTGGCAGTGTCCCGGGGAGTTGAGCTCCGAGGTGTTGTCGTCACAATTTTATCGTTGCAGTTCTGGAATACCTGTGTTTCGCTGACATCGAAAATCTCTTTTATGCAGTTGTTGGTGAGATAACCTCGACGCCACCCAGTACTGGGGTGGGAGTTCGGGAGTATTGCCATAACTCGTATAATGGATGCTTTTCGAAGGTTGAGGTAAACGATTTCCGAAGGTTTCTTGGTTATGTGTTGAAGGATGAATATAGCTGGATGTAGGATTTGCTAGTTTTGGGTGAGATATTATGCTTCCCCTGTATCCCCAACAGCTGATTGCATAACCAGAAAGTTTTAGGAGTTATAAGTGGGAATTCAAGTAGCTCTTAGGATATCTTTCCGATAGATGCATGATATGAGATTGGGGTTCGACGTCTAGTGGTCCGCCCATCCACGGTTGGTTTACAGTGGATTCGTTGTGTCTTAAAGAGTCCTCGGCTATGCTGACTCGGGGACGCTTATTATGTCATGTGCACTACCTTGTACATGATGGTGTTGTACGATCGAGCCCGTGTGGGCCCCACCATGAAAACTTCGGACGAAATCTCTATCATATGTTTGTTCTGGCTTATTTTGCATGCCAATCCTTTTTTTGGTTTTGGTTTGTGGTATTCGAGTTGCTTCAATGTCAAGGGTTGATTCCATACCTTTTCCAACCGGTGTTCTCATATTCCTTTAGGAATACTAATCCTTCATGATAATCGAGATTATCATGTCAATCCTTTTGAACCGATGTCTTTCTCTTCAAGTGGATCCGATCATTTTCAACATCAGCAAGATCCAATCTCAGTTTTCTCAATGGTGTTTGTTTCATCCATCCCCAAGTTGCCTTTGTTTTCCCGCCCTCCCTCCCTTTGTTTCTTCAAGGACTCAGATTTCTTCGTCAAGTATCTATTTTATTGATGCGAAACCTCTCCATTTTTTCCCTTCAATCTTCTTATCCGGTGATTCTCAGAAAGATACTAACGGAGCCTCTTGTTCATCATTCTCCATTTTTTCTTCTCCGGTGGATTCAATTCAAGCTTTGTTGATCATATTCCTTTCATTGTTTCAAATGTTTTCTCATGCCATTGCACCTCTTAATCATTCACCTCTCGCTATTCATTTGTTCGGGAGTGCTGAAGATATCTCAGAAGGCTCATTTTTCATTCAAGATCTGTTCAACCTATTTCGAGGTTTTTATCTCATTCAAGCCATTTAATTCAATCGGCGCATGCTCTCTTTTAAATCGTTCAACGGTGTTTCTCTTGAGTGGGCCCTAACCCACAGGTCTTTTTCCAGGATCTTACCTGACTCTTCTTATTTTTTTGGAGTTATTCTCAAATTCTCTCAAAGTTTGACGTAAGAATGATTTATCATCAGTCAAATGTCTTTCTCCAAGATCTTTCAAATTCTTTTCGTTGTTGGTTCAACTTTTCTATTCTTCATTATTCCGGAGTGTCTCAACAATTCTTGGTGGTGTTTCTCGTTGTCATTCTCGAATGTGAAGACTGAAGAAGTGTTTCCTCTAAATCTCGTGCCTTCTCTCAAGGATTCTCAGTTCAAGCGTGATGCCATCCTCTCATAATTGTTTTGATTGTGAGAATTCTTTTCATCCATCCGGAGCATTTCAGGAGTATTTTCAGTTTGATTCTCCGGAGCCCATCATCTCAGATTTATTCATTCCAGCTTTCATCTCTCTTTTCCCAATCATACCGGTGCTTCATTCAAGTATTCTCTAATCAGCTCGTGATCTCTTTGTTCTCTTGAATCAAATTCTCTCAAGTATCTTCATTTGTTTTCCAATTATACCCGGTGATTTGTGCCTTTGTTACTTTCATTTTCAATTCATACGGTGGTTCGTTCAAGATTTTTCTTCCTTCTTATCATATCAATTTATTCGTTGTTTCAATCATACCGGTGGTTCATTGAAGACCTTCTCAAGTTCGCGCTATATCTCTCTTCAATCTTTTTAAGAAGAATAAGTAGTATGCCAAGTCCGTTGCTTGTCATAAATCTAAATTGATGAAGGATAAGTATAATGTAATTCTTATTCTTGTTTCATCGAGTGAATTCAATTCCTTATTCTGGAGGTTCATCAAATTCTCGGTTTCAATTGTTTCATTTTTTTCCCGGAGTTCCAACCTCTCTCAAGTATGTCACCACGAAGCTCCATTTAAATCATCGCAAGGCTTCACTTTGTGTCTTCAACTTATAATTCCTTTTGTTTGATCATCCTTTTGTTACCGGAGTTCTTCATGGAGGCTACATGGTGTTTCATCAAGGATTCCTTTCATTCTCCAATTGCTCTTCATGTTTTCTCTCGAAGTTATGATCGGCCAAGCTATACTCTAAATTAAACATGGTGCTCAACACATGTTTTTTTGAGGAGTTCAAGCATTCTTTATCTTGCATTTCGAAGTGCAATTCTTTCTACCTTATCATTTGAGGTGGTGTTATGTCATTCTTGATAATTTCCCTTCGGGTTTCATGATTCACAAGTTTTCAAAGAGTGACATATTGTAAACCCATCATTTTCAATTAGTTCATGAGATCCTTTGCAACCCATCAATCTATTCATTGGAGTTATCTTGGCTCTGATTTCACCTAAAACCTTCCCTAAGGAATGTTGCTATTATGGTGCTTATCAATGACCCAATTTCTTCATTTATCCTCCCGATGAAATAAGTTTCCCATCTCCTTGTTATTATCAATCCAATCTATTGCTTTTCGTTAGTGGTAGAATTTCACCTCAGTTTCGAGATGTCTTCCATTAGCCCACATCAAGCTTTTCCTTTCGTTGTTGATAATCCAACAACTCCATTCTAGTTTTTGTTGTAAGCGTGCTCTCTCAAGATCTTGCTTCCCTCCGTTCATTCCATTCCATTCCATTCTTTCTTTTCTTCCGGAGGTTTTGTGATGTTGCGCTCTTCTCTCATCATCTCAAGTTGTGAGGATCATGTTCTTTTCATGCTTATCTATTTAACCGGAGTGTCGTGTTTTCATTCGAGCTCTCTCATCTTATCAAGTTTTACCTCCCTTCTCAACCGATGTGCTGTCTGAATTCATTCTTACCCCTGGTGCCATTCTTTCTATAGTTCCGGAGGCAGTGTGTTGTTGATTTCGTCAAGTATCATCCAATCTTCCCAAGTTCTTGTTGAATTCTTTTCAAGTATAGTCGGAGTACTGCCCAAATTACATCATTCTTATTCTTTCTCTATCTTGTTTTAACCGGAGTGTCATGTCTATCATTCCTCTTCTAACCGCAGTCTCATTCAAGTACTTTCGTTTGGCAAAGTTCATATTCTATGCCTTCCATTTTTAACCGGAGTGTTGTCGTAATTGATCTTTATCGTTCCTTGTACATCTATTTTCATCCGGAGTACTTGCATCTACTTCTAGCCCTTGGTGACACTTTTCTTATGTCTCTCAACCTACAAGGTTCTAGTAATGTTCCTTGTTCCTCTTTCCTAACGGAGTGTTTTCAACTTTGTTCATCTTCGTTGTTTTCTTTCTTTCAATTTGTTCAACCTCGCAAGGTTCTTTGGTTTCACTCTTTTGTCAAGAAGCAACTTAGTTTTACCTCTTCCTCTTCCTCTTCCGTTTTTCTCCGGTGCCATCCTAGATCTCGGGACAAGATCCTCTTGTAGTGGTGGAGTGTTGTGACGCCCCGAGACCGATGCGCCAGGTGTCTCCCAGTTATTCGCCGTCGTTGCCATGTCACTTGCTTGCGTGTTGCATCTTTCCATGTCATCATCCGCATTGCACCATCATGTTTTTAAAACATGCATCCGTTCATGTTCCCCCAGTTCCGTCTGTTGTCCGTTCTGAGCCTAGACACACTTGCACGCGCCCGCGGCACGTCCGAAATAGTATTTTATAAGTGGTCGGAAAATGTTTTCGGAATGGGATGAAAGTTGGCGTGCGGTCTTCTTTTAGTGTAGGTAGACCGCCTGTCAAATTTTCATCGCATTCGGAGCTCGTTTGATAGCCCAACCGTTAAACTTATAGCGGCATTATAACCGGTCTAACGTCGGACGTTTTCTGTCTCCGAAAACAGTTGCCGGGCTGCACCCATTCCCTCTCATCTCAGCCCAAACCTTCTCTTCACAGCCCACCAAACCCCCCCTCCGACCGGAGCCTTTGGATCGCGATTGGAAGGTGCAAACCCCCCCCCCCCTAAATCCCCTAACCCTAGCTCTTTTGCTATATAAAGACCCCCTCCATGCCATTTTGGGCACCCCTAGCCCTCCACCTACCTCTAGCCCCCTCCCCCTCAATTTCAGCACCGAGCCCCTCCCTGGCCTCCACTTGTCGCCGCCACTTGGCCTCCTACAGCGCCGCCACCTCGCCGCCGCCACGTGGCGCCACCCCAGTGGGCAGCATCTTCGCCCCGCCCAAACAGATGAGGCCACGTCGCCCCTCCAGCGCCTCCATCCGCCGCGACCCATGAAGCCCATGGGAGGCCCACCCTGGGCCGCCCCGGGCCCGTTCGCCCCACGCCTTCCGCTTCCTCGATCCTGACTAGTTTGAGGGGAGGAGCCCCTCGATCTAGAGCCCTGTCGCCGTCTCGTATTGCCTCGCTTCGCCAGCCACCTAAGACGCCACCGACGAGCACCAGCAGGCCGTTCGCGCAACCCTGCTCCTCCCCCATCTCCTTTCTCCCGTTCTCTCCCTCTACTCTAAGCCATCGCAGCCGCCATTTTGTAGGAGCCACCGCCAAGCTCGTCGCCGGCCTCCTCGGCCTCGGTCGTCTCCGTTGACCGTGTCCGTCGCCGGATCCGAGCTCCCCACGCGCCGATCTGTCTGTTCCCGGTCTTCCCCGCCTTGCATCGTCGACGCTCTCGCCGGAGTTCGGCCGATGCCGCCGTGGTTCTCCATTGACCGCGCCCTCATCGACCGCGTGTGCCCGGGCCGCCTTCCCCTTCACCTGTTGACCGAGGCCCAGCGCACCAAGCCTCCGCCAGCCCAAGCCGGCTGCTCCACTGATCGGAACAGGCCCATGGTGAGCGCCCCAATGCCCAGCAGTTTCGGCCCGTGCCTTGTTTTTTTCTAGATCTGCATTTTAGCTTTATCCAGAGACTGCCAGTTTTGCAGAAACACCCTTGCACTTCATGCATATCCAAACTAATTAACCGTGCATCGGATTAAAACAAACTTTATATGTATAATGTCTAGAATTTTGTTTAGTTTAATAATATCCAACTTTCAACTTTGTTTATAATGTTGTTTGTGTAATTTTGTCCATATAGCATGCTAAAATGATTTAATTCATAACTAATAACCATAGATCCAAACCTAACAAACTTTATTTGTAAATGGGGTGGAAAAATGCCTAGTTTAACATGGTGGCATTACTTTGCATGTTTAATAACTCTAAAATTATGTTTAGGGCAGAAAAGTACCAAACCTTAAAATACGCATATGGGGTTTTACCGGAATTGTTGTTCGTTGTTTCCGGCCTCATTTAAACTTGCCTAGATAGGTAGTTTTGTTGTGCTTCACCCCTTGCCATGTTAATCAACCACTAATATTGCTGGGTACACAAACGGGAGAGAACTAAATAATTGTTGTCGTGTTTCCTCAATATGCAACTCGTTGCATATTGAGCTTCACTTAACTCGTAGTTTTGCTTGTGCACTTTGCCATGCCGTGCCTCATTAAACCGGACATGCATCATACTTGGTTGATTATGTCAAGCTTATTTGATGGTTGTTTACCATGTTATTTGCTTCTTTCCGGTGTTGCTTCTTCGGGTTAGTTCCGATAAC
Source organism: Triticum monococcum (assembly GCA_034509565.1). Taxonomy (NCBI): domain Eukaryota; kingdom Viridiplantae; phylum Streptophyta; class Magnoliopsida; order Poales; family Poaceae; genus Triticum; species Triticum monococcum. The sequence continues at coordinate 685,772,351 of CM067845.1, read as the reverse complement.
GTCGCATTTGTGAGGATTCGTTCGACTACGTCCATTTGTCTTCTTCATGGACTCGTTCTTCTTCCTTGCGGGATCTCAGGCAAGATGACAATACCCTCGAAATCACTTCTATCTTTTCTTGCTAGTTGCTCGCTCTAGTGCTATGTCGCAATACCTACCACTTGCCTTATCATGCCTCCCATATTGCCATGTCCAGCCTCTAACCCACCTTGTCCTAGCAAACCGTTGTTTGGCTATGTTACTGCTTTTGCTCAGCCCTCTTATAGCGTTGCTAGTTGCAGGTGAAGATGAAGTTTGTTCCATGTTGGGATATGGATATGTTGGGATATCACAATATCTCTTATTTTAACTAATGCATCTATATAGTTGGTAAAGGGTGGAAGGCTCAGCCTTATGCCTGGTGTTTTCTTCCACTCTTGCGGCCCTAGTTTCCGTCATACCGGTGTTATGTTCCTTGATTTTGCGTTCCTTACATGGTTGGGTGTTATGGGGGCCCCTTGACAGTTCGCTTTGAATAAAACTCCTCCAGCAAGGCCCAACCTTAGTTTACCTTTTGCCTCACCACCACCTACTTTTCCCTTGGGAGTCGCGCTCCCGAGGGTCATCTTTATTTTAAGCCCCCTCGGGCCAATGCTTGTCTAAGTGTTGGTCCGAACTAGAGTCCTTTGCAGCGCCACCTCGAGGAAATTTGAGGGCTGGTTTTACTTGTACGGAGCGCTCATCCGGTGTTGCCCTGAGAACGAGATATGTGCAGCTCCTATCAGGATGTCGGCGCATCGGGCGGTCTTGTTGGTCTTGTTTTACCATTGTCGAAATGTCTTGTAACCGGGATTTTGAGCCAGATCGGGTCTTCCTGGGAGAAGGAATATCCTTCGTTGAGCGTGAGAGCTTGTGATGGGCTAAGTTGGGACACCCCTGCAGGGTTTGAACTTTCGAAAGCCGTGCCCGCGGTTATGGGCAGATGGGAATTTGTTAATGTCCGGTTGTAGAGAACATGACACTCGACTTAATTAAAATGCATCAATTGCGTGTGTAGCCATGATGGTCTCTTTTCGACGGAGTCCATGAAGTGAACATGGTTCTGGTGTTATGTTTGAACGTAAGTACTTTCAGTATCACTTCTAGTTCACGATCGTGCTTTGCTTCTCTTCTCGCTCTTATTTGTGTAAGTTAGCCACCATATATGCTAGTTCTTGCTGCAGCTCCACCTCACTACCCTTTTCCTACCCATAAGCTTAAATAGTATTGATCTCGCGGGTGTGAGATTGTTGAGTCCTCGTGGCTCACAGATACTTCCAAACAGTTGCAGGTGCCGTTGATACCAGTGCAGATCACGCAGCTAAGCTCAAGTGGGAGCTCGATGAAGATCGTGTTCATTGTGTTCTTTTGTTTCCTTTCCATCAGTAGTGGAGCCCAGTTGGGGCAATCGGGGATCTATGCAATTGGGGTTGTCTTTCTTTATTTGGTTCCGTAGTCGGACCTTGATTGTATTCTGGATGATGTAATGCTATATTTATGTATTGTGTGGAGTGGCGATTGTAAGCCAACTCTTTATCCCTTTCTTATTCAGTACATGGGATGTGTAAAGATTAGCCCTCTTGCGACATGCCTACTATGCGGTTATGACTCTAAGTTGTGCTCCGACACGTGGGAGATATAACCGCATCATGGGTGTTACATGCTCCTAGGGGGATAGATTGGTAGGAAAAGACCATCGCTCGTTCCCGACCACCACTCATAAGGAAGACATTCAAATAACACCTCATGTTTCAAATTTGTTGCATAACGTTTACCATACGTGGATGCTACGGGACTTGCAAACTTCAACACAAGTATTTCTCAATTTCACAACTACTCAACTAGCACGACTTTGATATTATTACCTCCATATCTCAAAACAATCATCAAGCATCAAACTTCTCTTAGTATTCAAAACACTCTTAAGAAAATTTTACTAACTTTGAATACCTAGCAAATTAGGATTTTAAGCAAATTACCATGCTATTAAGACTCTCAAAATAATCTAGGTGAAGCATGAGAGATCAATAGTCTCTATATAACAAATCCACCACCGTGCTCTAAAAGATATAAGTGAAGTACTAGAGCAAAATTATATAACTCAAAAGATAAAAGCGAGGCACATAGAGTATTCTAAAAAATTCTAAATCATGTATGGCTATCTCAAAAGGTGTGTACATCAAGGATGATTGTGGTAAACTAACAAGCGAAGACTCAAATAATACAAGACGCTCCAAGCAAAACACATATCATGTGGCGAATAAAAATATAGCTCCAAGTAAAGTTACCGATAGAAGTAGACGAAAGAGGGGATGCCTTCCGGGGCATCCCCAAGCTTTGGCTTTTAGGTGTACTTAGATTATCTTGGGGGTGCCATGGGCATCCCCAATCTTAGGCTCTCGCCACTCCTTGTTCCATAATCCATCAAATCTTTACCCAAAACTTGAAAACTTCACAACACAAAACTTAAAGTAGAAAATCTCGTGAGCTCCGTTAGCGAAACAAAATAAAAGACCTCTTCAAGGTACTGTAATGAACTCATTCTTTATTTATATTGGTGTTATACCTACTGTATTCCAACTTCTCTATGGTTTATAAAGTATTTTACTAGCCATAGATTCATCAAAATAAGCAAACAACACACGAAAAAACAGAATCTGTCAAAAACAGAACAGTCTGTAGTAATATGTAGCTAGCGCAAGATATGAAACCCCAAAAATTCTAAAATAAATTTCTGGACATGAGGAATTTATCTATTAATCATCTTCAAAAAGAATTAAATAAATAGCACTTTCCAAATAAAAATGACAGCAGTTCTCGTGAGCGCTAAAGTTTCTGTTTTTTACAGCAAGTTCAACAAGACTTTCCCCAAGTCTTCCCAACGGTTCTACTTGGCACAAACAGTAATTAAACACAAAAAACACAACCAAAACAGAGGCTAGATAAATTATTTATTACTAAACAGGAGCAAAAAGCAAGGAATAAAAATAAAATTGGGTTGCCTCCAAACAAGCGCTATTGTTTAAGGCAATCCATAAGTGGCTCTCATAATAGATTCATAAGGTAATTTAATTTTCTTTATAGGAAAAGTGTTCCATGCCTTTATTTAATGGAAATTGGAATCTAATGGTTCCTTCCTTCATATCAATAATTGCGCCAATTGTTCGAAGGAAAGGTCTACCAAGAATAATAGGACATGAAGGATTGCAATCTATGTCAAGAACAATAAAATCTACGGGCACATAATTCCTATTTGCGACAATAAGAACATCATTAATTCTTCCCATAGGTTTCTTAATAGTGGAATCCGCAAGGTGCAAGTTTAGAGAGCAATCATCAAAATCACGGAAACCTAACCAATCACACAAATTCTTTGGAATCGTGGAAACACTAGCACCCAAATCACATAAAGCATAGCATTCATGATCTTTAATTTTAATTTTAATAGTTGGTTCCCACTCATCATAAAGCTTTTTGGGGATAGAAACTTCCAATTCAATTTTTTCTTCATAAGATTGCATCAAGGCATTAACGATATGTTTAGTAAACACTTTATTTTGACTATAAGCGTGAGGAGAATTTAGCACGGATTGCAACAAGGAAATACAATCAATCAAAGAGCAATTTTCATAGTTAAATTCCGTGAAATCCATAATAGTGGGTTTAGCAACATCTAGGGTTTTAATTTCTTCAATCCCACTTTTATCACATTTAGCATCAAGATCAACAAATTCTGAATTCTTGGAACGCCTTCTAGGTAAAGGTTGATCATATTCAGTCCCGTCATTATCAAGATTCATATTGCCAAACAAAGATTTAATAGGGGACACATCAATAACTTTTAGATCTTCATCTTTATTTTCATAGCAATCCGGTTTAGCGGTCATCTTATTAACTAAGGTAGCCTGCCTATCCGAAATTTCAGCAGTTAATTTCTCAAGATGAGCAATTTGGGATCTTAAACCATCGAATTTTTAGACATATCATCAAGCTCTTTATTCATAAAACTCATAAAACTTTTCTGTTCTTTAAGCTAATTTCTGAAGAAACTATTATGTTCAAATTGCAAGACCATGAAACTCCTGACATTGCTTTCGATCTCTTCTAATATTTTAAGGTGAAGGTCATCAAATTTAGGAAGAGCCATCGTGACAAGCAAGCAAACTAACACACAAGCAAACAAAAAGCAAGCGGGCAAAAAGAGGCAAATAGGGAAAGAGAGGGAGGATAAGGAGAGAGAGAGGGCAAATAAAACGGCAAGGGTGAAGTGGGGAAGAGGAAAACAAGAGGCAAATGGCAAATAATGTAATGCGGGAGATAAGGGTATGTGATGGGTACTTGGTATGTTGACTTTTGCGTAGACCTCCCCGGCAACGGCACGAGAAATCCTTCTTGCTACCTCTTGAGCACTGCGTTGGTTTTCCCCGAAGATGAAGGGATGATGCAGCAAAGTAGCGTAAGTATTTCCCTCAGTTTTTGAGAACCAAGGTATCAATCCAGTAGGAGGCTACGCGCGATTCCCTCGTACCTGCACAAAACAAATAAATCCTCGCAACCAACACAAATAGGGGTTGTCAATCCCTATAAGGCCACTTACGAGAGTGAGATCTAATAGATATGATAAGATAATATTTTCGTTATTTTTATGATAAAGATGCAAAGTAAAATAAAGGCAAAGTAAATAGCAAAGGAAATAACTAAGTAGTAGGAGATCAATATGATAAAGATAGACCCGGGGGCCATAGGTTTCACTAGTGGCTTCTCTCGAGAGCATAAGTATTCTACAGTGGGTGAACAAATTACTGTTGAGCAATTGACAGAATTGAGCATAGTTATGAGAATATCTAGGTATGATCATTTATATAGGCATCACATCCGAGACAACTAGACCGACTCATGCCTGCATCTACTACTATTACTCCACTCATCGACCGCTGTCCAGCATGCATCTAGAGTATTAAGTTAAAAACAGAGTAACGCCTTAAGCAAGATGACATGATGTAGAGGGATAGACTCATGCAATATGAAGAAAACCCCATCTTGTTATCCTCGATGGCAACAATGCAATACGTGCCTTGCTGCCCATACTGTCACTGGGAAAGGACACCGCAAGAGTGAACCCAAAGCTAAGCACTTCTCCCATTGCAAGAAAGATCAATCTAGTAGGCCAAACCAAACTGATAATTCGAAGAGACTTGCAAAGATAACCAATCATACATAAAAGAATTCAGAGAAGATTCAAATATTATTCATAGATAGACTTGATCATAAACCCACAATTCATCAGTCTGAACAAACACACCGCAAAAGGAAGATTACATCGAATGGTTCTCCACAAGAGAGGGGGAGAACATTGTATTGAGATCCAAAAAGAGAGAAGAAGCCATCTAGCTAATAACTATGGACCCGTAGGTCTGAGGTAAACTACTCACACTTCATCGGAGGGGCTATGGTGTTGATGTGGAAGCCCTCCGTGATCGATACCCCCTCCGGCGGAGCTCCGGAACAGGTCCCAAGATGGGATCTCGTGGATACAGAAATTTATGGCGGCGGAATTAGGGTTTTGGCTCCGTATCTGATCGTTTGGGGGTACGTAGGTATATATAGGAGGAAGGAGTACGTCGCTGGAGCAACAGGAGGCCCACGAGGGTGGAGGGCATGCCTGGGGGGGGGGGGTAGGCGCACCCCCTACCTCGTGGCCTCCTCTTTTCTTTCTTGACGTAGGGTCCAAGTCTCCCGGGTCTTGTTCGTTGAGAAAATGACGTTCCCAAAGGTTTCATTCCGTTTGGACTCTGTTTGGTATTCCTTTTCTTCGAAACCCTAAAATAGGCAAAAAACAACAATTCTGGGCTGGGGCTCCGGTTAATAGGTTAGTCCCAAAAATAATATAAAAGTGGATAATAAAGCCCAATAATGTCCAAAACAGTAGATAATATAGCATGGAGCAATCAAAAATTATAGATACGTTGGAGACGTATCATGGGTGTGCATCCAACTTGCTTGCTCATGAAGACCTCGAGCATTTGAGGAAGCCCATCATCGGAATATACAAGCCAAGTTCTATAATGAAAATTCCCACTAGTATATGAAAGTGATAACTCAAGAGACTCTCTATATGAAGAACATGGTGCTACTTTGAAGCACAAGTGTGGTAAAAGGATAGTAACATTGCCCTTCTCTCTTTTTCTCTCATTTTTTTATTTTTTTTATTTTTATTTTTTCCTCCGTAGTCTCATCCCTACTTGTGGGGGAATCATAGTCTCCATCGTCCTTTCCTCACCGGGGCAATGCTCTAATAATGATGATCATCACACTTTTATTTACTTACAACTCGATAATAGAACAAAGATATGATTATATGAATGCCTCCGGTGGTGTACCGGGATGTGCAATGATCTAGCGTAGCAATGACATAAAAAACGGACAAGCCATGCAAACATCATGCTAGCTATCTTACGATCATGCAAAGCAATATGACAATGAATTCTCAAGTCATGTATATGATGATGATGGAAGTTGCATGGCAATATATCTCGGAATGGCTATGGAAATGCCATGATAGGTAGGTATGGTGGCTGTTTTGAGGAAGGTATATGGTGGGTTTATGGTACCGGCGAAAGTTGCGCGATACTAGAGGCTAGCAATGATGGAAGGGTGAGAGTGTGTATAATCCATGGACTCAACATTAGTCATAAAGAACTCACATAATTATTGCAAAAGTTTATTAGCCCTCGAAGCAAAGTACTACTACGCATGCCCCTAGGGGGATAGATTGGTAGAAAAAGACCATCGCTCGTCCCCGACCGCCAATCATAAGGAAGACAATCAATAAATACCTCATGCTCTGACTTTGTTACGTAACGGTTCACCATACGTGCATGCTACGGGAATCACAAACCTCAACACAAGTATTTCTACTAATCCACAACTACCCACTAGAATTACTCTAATATCACCATCTTTATATCGCAAAACTATTGCAAGGAATCAAACATATCATATTCAGTGATCTACAAGTTTTATGTACGATTTTATGACTAACCATGTGAATGACCAATTCCTGTCGTCTCTCTAAATAGATATAAGTGAAGCAAGAGAGTTTAATTCTTTCTACAAAAGATATGCCCACGCTCTAACAAATATAAGTGAAGCAAAAGAGCATTCTACAAATGGCGGTTTTCTATGTAAAGAGAAACAGGCAATCCAAACTTCAAATGATATAAGTGAAGCACATGAAGCGTTCTATAAAGCCATACTCAAAACATATAAGTGAAGTGCATAGAGCACTCTATAAATAAACCAAGGACTATCTCATACCAGCATGGTGCATAAAAGAAAAATGAAAACTAAATGCAAAAGACGCTCCAAGATTGCACATATCGCATGAACGAAACGAATCCGAAAACATACCGATACTTGTTGAAGAAAGAGGGGATGCCTTCCGGGGCATCCCCAAGCTTAGACGCTTGAGTCTCCTTGAATATTTACTTAGGGTGCCTCGGGCATCCCAAAGCTTCAGCTCTTGACTCTCTTCCTTCTTATCACATCGAGACCTTCTCGATCATCTAACACTTCATCCACACAAAACTTCAACAGAAAACTCGGTAAGATCCGTTAGTATAATAATGCAAATCACTACTCTAAGCACTGTTGCAAACCAATTCATATTTTGTTTTTGCATTATTTCTACTTTAATATAACTTTTTCACGGCTTAATCCACAGATATGAATTGATAATTTCATCAAAATGAGCAAACCATGCATTAAAAACAGAATCTGTCTAAAACAGAACAGTGTGTAATAATGTGAACATTCACCATACTTCTGGTACTTGAAAAATTCTACCAAAATTAGGAACAATAAAACATTTGTATAGAAATACAGTGCAAAAAGACTCAGAACCATTTGATGTTCCAGCTAAAAATGTAAAATCGTGCACTACAGCCAAAGTTTCTGTCCTGCACCGTACAAACCATCAAGCAAATGTAAACATCCTAAAGGCAAACCTTGGCACACTATTTTTATAATACAATGGAATTGTACAAGGGGATAATTATTTTTATTGAAAAGTTTCTGTAATCAAGATTCACAAAGTTACCGTGAGCATGAACAAAGTTCAAGGAGCTCTCCCACTTCAACAATGCTTGTCTTTCTCACTTTCACTTTCCTTTTTGAAATAGTTTCGGGTTCCCCTCTTTATTTTTGTTGTTTTTAAACTATATGAAAGCACTCAACAGAAATAAATGACTCCCTAAAACTTATGGTTTGTCTCCCTGGCAGCGCTTTCGTTAAAGCCATTAAGCTAGGCATATAGTGCTCAAGTAGTGAATCCACCCGGATCCCAAGGTATATCAAAGCCAATTTTAATTAACAATGATTTGTAATTTAGCAGTGAGCACAAAGTAACATATATCATGAAAAAATGAAATCTAACTCTTTTCCTATGCATCGGCATGTCATAAAAGAACAATTCATGCGCACAAAGTAAAGGCCAATGCATAGTATAAACAGTTTCTTGCAATTTTGTTGTATTGGAAACATAGAGAGGTGGAGATGTAGTTCCTCTCTCATAATAATTGCAAGTAGGAGCAGCAAGCACATGCATATTATATTCATCAAAATCATCATGTGTAATAGTAAGACGCAACCCATCAATATAATCCTTAATAAGTGCAAACTTCTCCGATATAGTGTCGTCGGGAGAATTCAAAAAGATAATAGGATTATCATGCGTGGATGCAATAGCAACAATTTCATGTTTAACATAAGGAACTATAGCAAGTTCATCTCCATAAGCATAATTCATATTGGCATCTTGGCCACAAGCATAGCAAGCATCATCAAAAAGGGATATTTCAAGAGAATCAACGGGATCATAACAATCATCATAGCAAACATCCCTCGGTAAGCATGAAGGGAAATTAAACAATGTATGAGTTGAAGAGTTACTCTCATTAGAAGGTGGGCACGGGTATCCAATCCGCTCTTCCTCCTTTTGTTCTTCGCTCTCCTCCTCATCTTTTTCATCCAATGAGCTCACAGTTTCATCAATTTCTTCTTCCATAGACTCCTGCAAAATATTTGTCTCTTCTTGGACAGCAGGGTAGTCCTCAATATATGGTTCAACATAGGCATTAGAAGCATAATTATCATAGCAATATTTAAGTATGTCAAAATTTTCAGATTTGTAAAGAGTAGCATCATACGTTTCAATCAAAGAAGCAATTTCATAAGAACCCTTAAAAGCAAAAAATTCTTCAATTTGTTGAACATCATAGTAACTATAAACACCCTTAGCATACGAAGATACGATTCCATTATCACTAAACTCACATTGATAAGGAAGGTGTTTCTTAGGGTTTTCAGAACAACAAGTAATATCATATATTTCGCATAAATTTCAAGCATAGCATTGCAAACTATGAATTTAACCTAGTAAAATTTTCCCTTTTTCAGATATTCGGTGTTGCACATAACAAGCATGCTCATCTAAAGATTTGCCCTCAACTAAGCTAGTTCGGGTTTCAGCACGAGCACATAGGGATCAAAGATGATCCAAGTAATAAGCTTTAGCAGTGTGATAGATTTTGAGTGGTTCTTCAACCATTGGTTCAGTAGGTACAACTAATTTTTTTGGTATTTTGTGTTTCCTACCCATAACTAAATATAAAGAACAACTAAGAACAGCAAATAAAAATTACTTAGTGATAAAGCAAACAAGCACACACGAGAATATTCACCCCACGCTATTGCTCCCCGACAACGGCGCCAGAAAAAGGTCTTGATAACCCACAAGTACAGGGGATCACAACCGTTTTCGATAAGTAAGAGTGTCGAACACAACGAGGAGCTAAAGGCAGAACAAATATTCCCTCAAGTTCTATCGACCACCGATACAACTCTACGCACGCTTGACGTTCGCTTTACCTAGAACAAGTATGAAACTAGAAGTACTTTGTAGGTTTTGTTGGATAGGTTTGCAAGATAATAAAGATTACATAAATAAAAAGTAGGGGCTGTTTAGATAAAGAAACAATAAAGTAAATATAGCGAGTGTGGAAAAGTGGTGGTAGGAGTTGTGAAATTGCCCCTAAGCATTTGACTACTTTACTAGACCGATAGCAAGTATTATGTGGGAGAGGCCACTCCTAGCATGTCATCCCTGACTTGGAATTCTATGCACTTATGATTGGAACTATTAGCAAGCATCTGGAACTACTAACGTTCATTAAGGTAAAACCCAACCATAGCATTAAGATATATTGGTCCCCCTTCAATCCCGTATGCATCAATTTCTATGCTAGGTTGAAGCTTCTCTCACTCTTGCCCTCCAATACATAGTCCTATCAACATACAACTAACCCTATGGTGTGATCCACGCGCGCTCTCATATGATGGGAACCAAAGGACAGCAACATAACCACAAGCAAATTAAATCAATCATGGCAATTCATCAACCACCGATGGGACAACAAAAATCTACTCAGACATCATAGGATGGCAACACATCATTGAATAATAATATGAAGCATAAAGCACCATGTTCAAGTAGAGGGTACATCGTGTTGCGGGAGAGTGGACCGCTGTAGATAGAGGGGGGAGGTGATGGAGATGTTGGTGTAGATGGCGGAGGTGTTGGTGTAGATCGCGATGATGATGATGATGATGGCCACGGCAGCGTTCTGGCGCCACCGGAAGAGAAGGGGAGAGGGGGCCCCTTTGTCTTCTTCTTCCTTGACCTCCTCCCTAGATGGTAGACGGGTTTCCCCTATGGTCCTTGGCCTCCATGGCATGGGAGGGGCGAGAGCCCCTCCGAGATTGGATCTGTCTCTCTGTCTCTCTTTGTTTCTGCGTTCTCAGATTCTACCCTTTCACCATTTCTTATATTCCCGGAGATCTGTAGCTCCGATTGGGCTAAAATTTTAACACGTTCTCTATCCGGATATTACCTTTAATTTCTTGCAGCGAAAGCAGGGCATCAACCGCCTTACAGGGTGTCCACAAGGGTCAGGGGCGCGCCTGCCCCCCTGGGGCGCGCCCCTTGCCTCGTGGCCCCCTCGGGCATCATCGCGTGTGGATTTTTCTTCCCAAAAATCATATATATTCCAAAACAAATCTCCGTCAGTTTTTATCCCGTATGGACTCCATTTGATATGGATATTCTGCGAAACAAAAAACATGCAACAAACAGGATCTGGCACTGGGCACTGGATCAATATGTTAGTCCCAAAAATAATATAAAAAGTTGCCAAAAGTATATGAAAGTTGTAGAATATTGGCATGGAATAATCAAAAATTATAGATACGACGGAGACGTATCACTTTGCTTAATGGAAATTGGAATATAATATTTCCTTCTTTCATGTCAATAATTGCACCAATCGTTCTAAGGAAAGGTCTACCAAGAATTATAGGACATTTAGGATTGCAATCTATATCAAGAACAATGAAATCTACGGGCACATAATTCCTATTTGCAATAATAAGAACATAATTAATTCTCCCCATAGGTTTCTTAATGGTGGAATCCGCAAGATGCAAATTTAATGAACAATCATCAAATTCACAGAAACCTAGCACATCACACAAAGTTTTTGGAATCGTGGAAACACTAGCACCCAAATCACATAAAGCATAGCATTCATAATCTTTAATCTTAATTTTAATTTTAGGTTCCCACTCATCACAAAGTTTTCTACGAATAGAAACTTCTAGTTCAAGCTTTTCTTCATAGGATTGCATTAAAGCATCAACGATATGTTTACGAAAAGCTTTATTTTGATCATAAGCATGAGGAGAATTTAACACGGATTGCAATAAGGAAACACAATCTATCAAAGAGCAATTAACATAATTAAATTCCTTGAAATCCAAAATAGTGGGTTCATTGCTATGTAAAGTTTTAACCTCTTTAATATCAATTTTATTAATTTTTGCATCAAGATCTAAAAACTCTGAATCATTGGGATGCCTTTTAGCTATAGTTGACTCATCTCCAGTCCCATCTTTATCAAGATTCATATTGTAAAACAAAGATTTAATAGGAGATACATCAATCACTTTTAGATCTTCATCATTATTATCATGTAGATCTTCCGGTTTAGCGGCCATCTTATTAACTAAGGTGGCTTGCTTATCCGAAATTTGGGCCACTAAATTTTCAAGATGAGCAAACTGAGATTTCAAACCATAAAATTCTTTAGACATATCATCGAGCTCTTTATTCATGTACTCCATAAAACTTTTTTGTTCTTTAAGCTCGATTATGAAGAAATTATTACGCTCAAATTGAAAAGACATAAAACTTCTAACGTTGTTTTCAATTTCTTCCAACCTTCTAAGGTGAGGATCAACGCCTTTTGGCAAAGCCATCAAAGCAAACATGCACACCAGAGGCAAGCGAAAAGAGGCGAACTAAAGAGGGCGAATAAAATGCCAAAAGGTGAAGTGGGGTAGAGGAAAACAAGAGGGAAATGGCAAATAATGTAATGTGAGGGAGAAGAGTTTATGATGGGTACTTGGTATGTCTTGACTTGGCGTAGATCTCCCCAGCAACGGCGCCAGAAATCCTTCTTGCTACCTCTTGAGCATGCGTTGGTTTTCCCTTGAAGAGGAAAGGTTGATGCAGCAAAGTAGCGTAAGTATTTCCCTCAGTTTTTGAGAACCAAGGTATCAATCCAGTAAGAGACAATGCACAAGTCACCTAGTACCTGCACAAACAATCAAGAACCTGGCAACCAACGCGATAAAGGGGTTGTCAATCCCTTCACGGTCACTTGCGAAAGTGAGATCTGATAGAGATAATAAGATATATATTTTTGGTATTTTGTTGTATAGATTAGAAAGTGAAGGTTGCAAAATAGTAAATGAGATGCGACTATAAAAGAGATGCAATATAATAAGAAAGAGACCCGGGGGCCATAGGTTTCACTAGTGGCTTCTCTCATGATAGCATGTATTACGGTGCGTGAACAAATTACTGCCGAGCAATTGATAGAAAAGTGCATAGTTATGAAGATATCTAAGGCAATGATCATGAATATAGGCATTATATCCGTGTCAAGTAGATCGAAATGATTCTGCATCTACTACTATTACTCCACACATCGACCGCTATCCAGCATGCATCTATAGTATAAAGTTCATAAGAACAGAGTAACGCATTAAGCAAGATGACATGATGTAGAGGGATAAACTCAAGCAATATGACATAAACCCCATCTTTTTATCCTCGATGGCAACAATACAATATGTGCCTTGCTGCCCCTATTGTCACTGGGAAATGACACCGCAAGATTGAACTCAAAGCTAAGCACTTCTCCCATTGCAAGAAAGATCAATCTAGCAGGCCAAACTAAACCGATAATTCGAAGAGATTTGCAAAGATATCAAATCATGCATATAAGAATTTAGAGAAGAACCAAACAATATTCATAGATAATCAAGTTCATAAACCCACAATTCATCGGATCTCGGCAAACACACTGCAAAAAAATATTACATCAAATAGATCTCCAAGAACATCGAAGAGAACTTTGTATTGAAGATCAAAGAGAGGGAAGAAGCCATCTAGCTAATAACTATGGACTCGAAGGTCTGTGGTAAACTACTCACGCTTCATCGGAGAGGCTATGGTGTTGATTTAGAAGCCCTCCGTGATTGATTCCCCCTTCGGCAGATCGCCGGAAAAGGCCCCAAGATGGGATCTCACTAGTAGAAAACAGGGCTTTGGTCCAGGCCGGGTCAGCCCATTAGTCCCGGGCCACCCCGCACCGTCGCCGTCCGCCTCACCGCGCCGCGCCGCTCCACCGCTGCCCCGACCTCGTCGCCTCGACGCCACCGCTGCCCCGCGTCGCCCCAACGCTGTCCCTGCCCCATGCGCCACCGCCTTTGCCTTGGGCTGGCCCCGACCTCTCCCCGCACCCGTCGTCGCTATCGCTCCGGGGAAGCACCACGCCGGCTCCCGCGACCCGTTCATCCCCGAGGCCGTTCGTCCGCCGCCACACCGATTCCGTCCAGCGACCTCGACCCCTCCCTGCGCTGTGAGCCCCTGCCTTCTCCCCTTTCCTTCTCATTGCCGTCCCCGCATGCCATCCGTAAGCACCACCGCCAACCATCGTCGCCGTCGCCGACCACCGCGGCCTATTTTTCATTTTTTTTCTATTAAGATGTATGTATGTATGTATGTTCAATGTATATATAATGCTCTGTATATGATGTATAATGCTCTTTATATGTTCATATGTAACATTTAAGAAAAAAAAGTGTTGTGTTGGAGAAGAAAAGAGGAAGGAGGAAGAAGGAAGAAGAAGGAAGAAGGAATAGAAGGAGCGTGTATATGCCCTTTTTTAGATTTTTTGTTTTTTGCATTTTTATAAAAATGTATATATGTATGTATGTTCTCTGTGTATATATATGTTCATGTATGCAAAAGATAGATTTTTAGAAAAGTTAGGATTTTTTCCGTTAATAGATTGTTTTGGTGATATTAATTATTGTAGAATATGCAAATGTTTGTATATCATATGAAAAATGCATTAGGCAAACCTTTACTTTTTTCTAAATTTTCTATTTGAACATTTAAAAAAACAAGCAATACTACTTCATGTATTTTGTCAGAAAGTTGCTAAGTGATATTAAGAAGGAAGAAGAAGAAAAAGAATGAGAGGAAAAAGGAAAATAAGAAGAGGAAGAAAGGAGAAGAAGAGGAGAGGAAGAAGAGGAGAAATAAATAAGAATAAGAAAAAAAGAAAAAGAAGAGGAAAAGAAGAAAGGAATAGAGGAGAAGAAGAGAAAATATATTTTCTCTTCTTCTCCACTATTCCTTTCTTCTTCTCCTCTTTTTTTCTTATGTTTTTTCTTCGATCTTCTCCTCTAGCTATTCCTTTCTTCTTCTCCTCTTTCTTCTTCTTCTTCTTCTTCTTCTTCTTCTTCTTCTTAATTTTTATCGAGAACGAGGGTGTCGAGGATCGCCGAGGGGTCGAGGGTCGGGAACTAGGGTAGAGGGTTGAGGGTCGTTAAGGGGTTAAGGGTCGAGGGTTTCAGGGTCAAGGGTTCGAGGGTTCTATAGGGTCGAGGGATCGAGGGTCGAGGGTTCCAGGGTCATCTGGGGTTCGAGGGTTCTAGGGTCGTCGAGGATAGGAAAGAAGAAAATAAGAAGAGGAAAAAAAGAAGAAGAGGAGAGGAAAAGAAGAGGAGAAATAAATAAGAAGAAGAAAAAACAAGGAAAAGAAGAGGAGAAGAAGAAAGGAATAGTGGAGAAGAAGAGAAAATAGAGTATATTATATTTTCTCTTCTTCTCCACTATTCCTTTCTTCTTCTCCTCTTTTTTTTCTTATTTTTTTTTCTTCGATCTTCTCCTCTAGCTATTCCTTTCTTCGAGGGTTCTATAGGGTCGAGGGATCGAGGTCGAGGGTTCCAGGGTCGTCTAGGGGTCGAGGGTTCCAGGGTCATCGAGGGTTCGAGGGGTCGAGAGAGGTTTCCTAGTGTCAAAGTATTGAAGAAATCCATGGCTTCATCATTAGCCGGAAGTAACCAGGGCATGACGAAGTCCTCCAAAGTTATTTTGGAATGGTGTCCTGAATAGGATAATTTGCCTTTTTGTATGAATTTCAGCAAAGGCCTTCCAAATAACGATATTTGGAAGGTTCTTCCTGAACTTTGTACCAAAAAGCGAATTATCTTATCTGGGACTCCGTTCCAAAATAACTTTGGAGAGCTTCATACCATCATGCACATGTTACTTTAGCCTAATGATGAAGACATGGTTTTGTTGAATCCTTTGACACTAGGCAACCTCCCGAGCCCTCGGCGATCCTCTAGAACATGAGAGGAAGAAGAGGATAAAAAAAGAAGAGGAAGAAGAAAAAAAGAGGAGAAGAAAGAATAGAGGAGATCTTCTCCTCTATTCTTTCTTCTCCTCTTTTTTTTCTTCTTCTTCCTCTCTTTTTTATCGGGAACGAGGGTCGTCGAGGCTCGCCGAGCGGTAGAGGAGAAACCCTAAATAGAAAGTATCGTCGGTGTGAGATACATGTACCGTCGGTGTCGGACACTACATCCACGTCCCACAAGTGACGTGGGCGTCGAAGCCCGCGCCACTTGTGGCACGTGGATGTAGTGTCCGACACCGACGGCCACATGTATCTCACACCGACGATACTTTCTATTTAGGGTTTCCTCTACCGTTCGGTGACCCTGACCCTCGACGACCCTTGTTTCCGATAAAATAAAGAGGAAGAAGAAGAAAAAAAGAGAAGAAGAGAAGAAGAAGAAAAAAAAGAGGAGAAGATTCCGATAAAATAAAGAGGAAGAAGAAGAAAAAAAGAGAAGAAGCTTCTCCTCTTTTTTTTTCTTCTCTTCTTCTCTTTTTTTACTTCTCCTCTTTTTCTTCTTCTCTTCTTCTCTTTTTTTTCTTCTTCTTCCTCTTTATTTTATCGGAAACGAGAGTCGTCGAGGGTCAGGGTCGCCGAACGGTAGAGGAAACCCTAAATAGCAAGTATCGTGGGTGTGAGATACATGTGGCCGTCGGTGTCGGACACTACATCCACGTCCCACAAGTGGCGTGGGCGTCGAAGCCCGCGCCACTTGTGGGACGTGGAAGTAGTGTCCGACACTGACGGCCACATGTATCTCACACCCACGGTACTTGCTATTTAGGGTTTCCTCTATCGCTCGGTGACCCTCGACGACCCTCGTTCCCGATAAAAAAAAGAGGAAGAAGAGGAAAAAAAGAGGAGAAGAAAGAATATAGGAGCCTCTATTCTTTCTTCTCCTCTTTTTTTCTTCTTCCTCTTCTTTTTTTATCCTTGAAGCGTTGTCGAGGCCACCCCAAACCCTAGAGAAGCAGCGTTGAGGCCACCCCAAACCCTAGAGAAGCAGCGTCGACGCCACTAATTAATATTAGTTCTACGTTTTTCCCACTAATATATCCATCTGTCATGTTTGAATAATAATTGCCATGTTGTCAATATTTGTAGAAACTATGGACACCGCCCGAGACGAAGTACAAGAAGAGTTGTTGGGGGACATAATCGCACGAGGAAGTGATGCCATCTGCTCGTTGTTTCTCAACGAGACCGATGGTCTGGAAGCAACTGATTATGATGGCTCCGGTGACCTAATGCCGGTGCAAGAAGGAGACCGTGAGGACGGCTCCGGTGACCCAATGCCGGTGCAAGAAGGAGACCGTGATGACGTCTCCGGTGACCGAACCGAGTCCGGCCAGGTATATATATTAGTTAAGCATCTGCTGACTAGCTAATTGATGCAGTCATTCTTTTGGTATGTACACATATTAGTTAAGTCTTTGTTCTTTTTTCTAGCCCTCCGGATCGAGCACAACTTCGGTAAAGAGACGAGGCCTGAAGAAAAAGTTGAGCTCGGATGAAAAGTTTGAGATCATAGCAATCGCGCCCGATGGCCAACCGATTGAACCCCTCCGGACAAAGAGCGCATTTGTTGCTCAGTGCGGGGTTTTGGTTAGGGAAAAGATCCCGATCAGCATCCAGCAATGGTTTAAGCCGGCTACAGAAGACCCTGAGGTGTCTTATGTCAATGATATGCAGAAAAATGATCTTTGGACTGAGCTGAAGTCAAATTTCACCCTACCGCCAGAGCATAATCCAGAGAAGCCAGTTAAAGAGCAATTAATCAAGTCTTTTGCTCTTAAGAGGATGGAAGAACAATTCAGGAGGTGGAAGAAAGAGCTGAATAAGTTTGTCGAAAATAATGAGACACCAGAATTCAAAGGCAGATATGAGAAGATTAGAGATCAATGGCCCACATTTGTGGCCCACAAGACATTGGAAAAGAGTAAGAAGATGTCGGCGACGAACAAGCAAAATGCTGCGAAGAAGAAGCATCACCATCGCACGGGGTCAGGTGGCTACCTCGTAGCTCGGCCTAAGTGGGCCAAGACTGAGAATGATCTAGTTGATAAAGGGATCGAACCAGAGACAATTAACTGGCCAGACCGTTGTCGGACTTGGTTCTTCGGGGCTGGCAGAACCTTGGACCCTGTAACAGGGAAGTGCATTTGGACGAATGATCAAATGGACATACCAGTCAGGAAGCTTCAGAACTATATCGAAGCAACGCAGCAAGGGACGTTCCTTCCAGACAGAGAGAACGATGAGCTCACAATGGCCCTCGGGAATCCTGAGCACCCTGGACGGACACAAGGCACGCCAGGCTCCATTCCGTGGAAGGTTGGGTTTCCAGACGTAGGCGGTTACAAATCCCATGAGAGGAGGAAAAAAGTGCAGCAGACCGAAATGCAGGCGCTACAAGCAAGGGTACAAGCGATAGAGGAACGAGAAGCAAATCGCAGCAAATGTACTGTCGAAGCATCCCAAGAAGCTACCCCGCCATCTCAGTGGAGAAGCAGCGTGGCTTCCACCGAGCTGCTTCAGCCGGAGCATGCCTTGACGGCTCCTGCCAGCTATCCTGTGGATGCTATCATGGAGTCTCAAAATTGCCACCTTATGACGCAATGGATGAATTTGAAGGTCAAGGCGGCTGTTGGCTCTGTTTATCCTACTGAACCCGGCGCAACTTTTCACTGCTGGCCGATTCCAGAAGGATATGCTAGGGTGATGGTGGATGAAATAACGGAGGGATTTGAGGACCTCCAGCTTGACCACCCTACCGGTGAAGGGGAGACTAGGCTGGGGTCTGCTCTGAAGACTCCATGCCTATGGCGGAAGGAGCTCATCAACCTTTCGAACTGGACGACTCCGCCTACTCCTCCTCCTCCTCCTCCTCCGGCAAGTCAGGGCACTCCTCCTCCTCCACCGCCTCCTCCTCCGGTGAGTCAGGGCACTCCACCTCCTCTACCGCCTCCTCCTCCGGCGAGTGACGATCAGGGCACTCGCCCGGCTCCTTCTCCGCCTGCGCCGACGCGCCTGAGCAGCCAGCCTCCTCCTTCTCCGCCTCGTCAACAAGGGCGGAAGAGACCTGCCGCCGCTCTGGCTGCTCCGGCGCATCGTAGTCCTTCTCCTCCGCCTCATAAGAAAGTAAAGAAGACAACCGCTTCGTCTGCTCGGCCGGCGTCTAGCAGTACAGCCAGAGGCGGGAGGACATACAGATTCGGTCCTTCTCTGAAGACTCCAGAGAAGTTACCATACGAGGGGACCCCGGAGGAGAACGCCAAGATCGCACGAACCGAAGTGGATGACTGGTTTCAAGGGTTGAAAGCAAAGAGACATCCACTTCCGGAGGAGAAGGTAGATCCGGTGAAAGCGAAGCGCACTCTGGCTGCCCTGACAAAACCACCCAAGTCTCCGCCGAAAGGAAACTATGAGCGCACTACTGGAAAGGAATTTGCCGAAGCGGAGCGGTCGGGAAGTACTGTCAGTGATCAAAGGCTGAAAGAACGACGAGCTGGGAAACAAATTTCCCAGCTCGGCGAACAAGCGAAGCAATCGTGCCCCCCGCTCAAGGTGCCTAGCCACAACGTCGCTAATGATCGGTTATAGCAATCTTGCAGATTACCTGCCCGGCGATGTACATTATGAACCCATGGAGGTGCGGATACAAAGATACGAGTACGGGAAGCCTCTCGTCAAAGATGAAAGATCTCTATCAACGATCATGCAAAGATTGCATGATTGGTACTTGAAAATCTGCAGAGACTCTGGGGGAGGAGTACTTTGTATGTGAAAGTTAAAAAGGAGCATGACCTCATTGGAATTGAACTGTTGCCTGTTCCATTTGAGGAGTTCTATCAGTTTTTCAATCAATTGGCCCTCGATAAAACAACGGTCGCCTGCTACTGTCTGTAAGTAGTACTACTTCTGTCATTAAGTCTCTCTATATAGCTCAGCTCTTTCATTGCATGTATTTATAATCATCCTCACTATATTATGCAGATTGAAGATCGCCGAATTGAAGAAAAGACAAGTCGGTGATATTAGGTTCATTAACACATATCTCATAGATGCAACTCAGGTTAAATTTCATGCCGTAGCTACCGAGGCCAACTTTCTACGATCGTTGGTAATAAATGAAAACAAAGATATAATACTCTTTCCTTACAACTTCAAGTGAGTGTTACTGTCTTGTGTGTATTCGGTTTCCCTTATATATTAGTCAAGGTTATAGTAATGTAACTGATGAGTTATGCATGTGTGTGCAGTTTCCACTATATTCTCCTAGAGATTAAGCTTGAGCAGGGACTAGTAACCTTCTTAGACTCAAGACGAAAAGATGCCCAGGACTATGCAGACATGACTCAAATACTCGAGAAGTAAGTTAAATTGATCATTATCCACCATATCAGCAACTTTGTTCATTTCCTGATATATCAAGTAATTGTTTTCTTTGTCCGACAGGGTTTGGAGAAAATTCACCAGAAAAGCTCCAGGACTGCCGAAGGAGCTGCAATTTAGACACCCGAAAGTAAGTACTATAGTAGCATGTTCCGCGCATCTACTAGTCATTCAAGCGCTAGTTTCATCAATACCATTTGGCATTCTTGCTTATCAGTTTGATCGACCTCTATTTCTTGTAAAGTGGTTGTGGCAGGAACAAGGGAATGATTTTTGTGGATACTACGTTTGCGAGTCCATCCACCACACGACCTGTGAGCGGGGCTACACTGACGAACAATATGAAGTACGTAAATAACAACATTCACAATTTTATTTTATTACCATCATTTGTGTTGAGTTTCATTCATTCATATATATATGTATTGACCCCCTTCTTTAAATTAGATGTTTTGGAAGCGGGATGAACTCCTAGCACCAGCTCGCATGCGAGCAATTCAAGAGGAATTGGCGGCATTCTTTCTTGACCACGTGATCCCTGAAGACGGAGAATACTATGTAGACCCTGAGTCCGTATGATTATATTTGTAAGAGATAATTATTGTATATATGTAGCCAGTAGTGTCGGATAGATATACGAGAACTTGTTGTTCGACCAATCTCTCGGAGAAGGAGAGGTGGTCGATATCACTTCTCTCTGTATGCATATATGTTCATGACGATCTTATGTTTCCTTCGTTTGCTTTCTAGCTAGCTAGCGTGTCTAGTCCTCTCTATACATATGTATAGTACGTAGGGTCGACCAAGCACGGACATAAGAGAGGACACTTCTCTCTATTAATTATAGCTAGCTAACACAATATATGAAACACCTAAATTAACCCCCCAACCCCCCCCCCCCCCTTAAAAAAACAAAAACCCCAACCACAGAAATGCTGACGCGTGGATGCCTATTGGTCCCGGTTGGTGCCACCAACCAGGACCAAAGGGTCTCCTGCCTGGGCTCCGCGCACAAGCCACATGGAGGCCCATTTGTCCCGGTTCTGGATTGAACCGGGACTAAAGGGACAGGGCATTAGTACCGACCCTTTAGTCCCGGTTCCAGAACCGGGACTAAAGGCCCTTATGAACCGGGACAACAGGCCCTTTTTCTACCAGTGTCTCACGGGTACAGAAGGTTGCGGCGGTGGAAAAGTGGTTCCGTGGCTCCCCTGATGTTTTAGGGTATAAGAGTATATATAGGCGAAAGAAGTACGTCAGTGGAGCTCCGTGGGGCCCACGAGGGTGGGGGCGTGCCTACTCCCCTGGGCGCGCCCTCCTATCTCGTGGCCGCCTCACGAAGTTCGAGACTTCCACTCCAAGTCTCCTGGTTTTTTGCCAGTCCAAGAAAGATCATCGCGAAGGTTTCATTCCGTTTGGTATTCCTTTTCTGCGAAACATTGAAATAGGCAAAAAGACAGAAACTGGCACTGGGCCTCCGGTTAATAGGTTAGTCCCAAAAATAATATAAAAGAGCATATTAAAGCCCATTAAACATCCAAAATATATAATATAATAGCATGGAACAATCAAAAATTATAGATAGATTGGAGACATATCAAGCCCAGAGATACCTCTCTGATACTCGGAGTGACAAATAGTAATCTCGATCTATGCCAACCCAACAAACACCTTCGGAGATACCTGTAGAGCATCTTTATAATCATCCAGTTATGTTGTGATGTTTGATAGCACACAAGGCATTCCTCCGGTATTCGGGAGTTGCATAATCTCATAGCAAAGGAATATGTATAAGTCATGAAGAAAGCAATAGCAATAAATTTAACGATCATTGTGCTAAGCTAACGGATGGGTCTTGTCCATCACATCATTCTCCTAATGATGTGATCACATTCATCAAATGACAATACATGTCTATGGTTAGGAAACTTAACCATCTTTGATTAATGAGCTAGTATAGTATAGGCATACTAGGGACGTTGTGTTTTGTCTATGTATCCACACATGTATCAAGTTTCCGGTTAATACAATTCTAGCATGATATAAGGAAATATGAATAACAACTTTATTATTGCCTCTAGGGCATATTTCCTTCACTGTGCGCCAGATCTTGAGATTGATGAAGTGTCATAGAAACCTCAAAGTTGACAGACACGTCATACCATAGGAAGAGTAGTGTCTAAAAGACTAAAATGAATCCAAGAAAATACAACCACTATGCCAAGTCCATGACTTGACTTTGATCATGCTCCTACCCAAAAAATTTAGTCCTTTGAGTTATGTTCTGTTTTAGATTACTAATTTATTGATCTAAAATGTGTTATATTAGTTTACAGAGAAAGTACATAACACAACATCATCAGTAGTTACAATGACTCATCACATAGGTATGTTTCGCTTCTCCTTACCTGTCACTAGCGGGACGTTTGTACGGAGTCACATTGATGTCATACATATTATATAAACTCACTAAATGGTACCCATGTTGTTCTATCATTTCTAAATATTACATTTGCATCAAATCCAAAAACATGTGAGAAGTATTTGCAAGAAGTAAAAGACAATTCTTAGCGGGAACTTTAAAGCCACGATTCAACACCATTGATTTAGAGTCGACTTCACATGACTGGAGCTCTAGAGCTGCTGATCCTTACGGGGCAGATGCACAAAGATTTCCCAATTATCATCGATCATGTCAGGCCAGCTCTGGTATGGGAGCAGCAACACCACCTCGTCGACTGCTTGTTCGGATGGCAACAATGGTGGCTTGGTGGTCCAGAGACATTAATGTAACTTTTATTATGTTTGATGTCTTTTGTACTTCTGATGAACCTTTATAATATATCCGAGTCTGTTTCAAAACAAAACAAAAAAGACTATTACATGTTGCATGTTGAAGAGTTTGTTTTAGATCTTGCGGTTGGTGGACTAGGATAGAAAATCCAACAGTTCCAACATTTTGATGATGTTGCTCATTGTGAGATTAGAGTTTGTTTTTACTATTTGTGTTTGGTAGTATGGTTTCTGTATATAAGATGTACTCCATACTCACCCACAAAAAAAGATGTACTCCATACTGTCTTTTCCTACAAAGAAATATCCCAAGAGAGACGTCGTAGTGTGGCTCCTTCTATAAGTTGGTGCCATAAGACCATGCTTGGTTTCCTAGTCCCCCATTTAAGCACCGAGCATCTACAATCGCAGAGGACAAATATGACACCTCAAACGCTCGCGGACAGACCATAGCCTCTCCGATGTGTCTTATATCTGATCCCCTATATCCATACTAAACCATGCAACATTGATCAAACTACGTAGATCAGGAAACAGGCACAAGCAAGCACAATACTTTTACGAAAAGATCGGATATTCAAACGACCACCAAAGTTCACATAAACGATAGACAACTTGAATCTACATCTAAAACTTGAAATTAAATTGAAGAAAAGTGGATCTTCACTACTTCCGGGCCAGCCCCTTCCCCTTCTGGTCGCCAGCGCAGTTGTAATCATCGGTGGCGGGTGGAGGATCATCCGAGTCATCGGACAAGGAGTCTTCATTGTCATTGGAGGAGGAGGAAACGATGATGAGGCCCTTGAGGTGTCGGACGGCCTGGTCTTGCTGCCGCTTGAGCTTCACCAGCCGAGCTGCCTCTGTCGCCTTCTCCCTAGCCTCGCGCTCGGACTGCTCGATAGCTAGCCGGAGAGCCTTCGCATTCTTCCTGCGGAGCCACTGAGCGTCTATCTCCGCCGTCGTACGCGACCAGCAGTAGACCCACATGAGGAGCCACTCGTGTCCACCTTGGACCTCTCGAGGGCAATGCGGAGGTCTAGATCCTTGTGGGAATCAGAGGAGGAGCGGCTGTCGACGCTCGACATGGTCGCCACCAAGGATGGAAAAAACGGTAGGCGTAAGCGAGGCGGTTGGCCTTTGCCTAGTGCCTAGGCGATGCCTAAGCGCCCTAGGCATGGCCTAGGTGGTAATATAGTTTTTACTCGTAGTGTAGTTGCGATTATTATATGGGTGTTGATATTAGTTTAGGGTATATAATTAAGTTAATTATCGTCTACTGCCATTGTAATATAACCCGTTTGGCATATCCGTGCAATATGTGGCATGATTTGTTGCTTGGGTAGGCAATTCCTTGTCTGCCCTGCCTAGACCTCCATTTATGCCCTAGGTGAGGCGTTTGGCCATTTCTTAGCGCCTAGGCATGCCTAAGCGCTTCCTAGGCACTCCCTTTTCCAACAGAGGTCGCCACAGTCACCGGAGTGGTTGGAGTGGATCGAATCATAGAAGTCAAAGGGAAGAAGAAGAGACGGACCTAGAGTGGAGTGAGCTAGGGTTTCCGGATTGGGGATATTTGTGGGGACGGAGTTGGGTCCGGGTGGGCCGGGCCGACGTGGCGGGCGTGCCCATGCGTGCCCGGGCGCCCCCATATCCGCCCATATTTTGGGCTGAATATGAGGGGCGTCGGACAGCCCGGGTGTTTGAGGGCCGTTTGAGGCACCTGGTAGGCTCAGAAAAAACATGACCGGTCAGTGACCGGGCGGGCCGTCCGGGCGTTTGAGATCGGTTTGAGGCACCCGGCTATAGATGCTCCCCCATACGACCATCTACAACACCCATTGGCCCCTCGTATCTTGCGTCACACATCCACATACCTTAAATGTCGATCCTCAAATCCATGCAATCAATGCACGTGGTCATACAGTACAAATTGTCTGAATCCAATAGTTCGAAACAAAGGAAATCAAATCATAGTTCAACAAACTGTACATGCCAAAATGAAATCCATGTCCGAGCGTGACAGATGGCTCGCTTGCCGGTTCACTGGTCGGACTGAAGGAAATATGCCCTAGAGGCAATAATAAAGTTCTTATTTTATATTTCCTGATTCATGATAAAATTTGATTATCCATGCTAGAATTGTATTGATCGGAAACTTTAATAAATGTCTGAATACATAAACAAACACTGTGTCCTTAGTGATCCTCTACTAGACAAGCTCAATGATAAAGATGGTTAAGGTGTCCTAACCATGGACATGAGTTGTCATTTGATAATGGGATCACATCACTAGGAGAATGATGTGATGGACAAGACCCATCCGTTAGCTTAGCATAATGATCATTCAGTTTTATTGCTATTGGTTTCTTCATGTCAAATACATATTCCTTCGACTATGAGATTACACAACTCCCGAATACCGGAGGAATGCCTTGTGTTCTATTAAACGTCACAACGTAACTGGGGTGATTATAAAGATGCTCCATAGGTATCTCCGAAGGTGTTTGTTGAGTTGGCATACATCGAGATTAGGATTTGTCACTCTGAGTATCGGAGAGGTATCTCTGGGCCCTCTCGGTAATACACATCATAAGCTTGCAAGCAAACGACTAAGGAGTTAGTCACGAGGTGATGTCTTATGGAATGAGTAAAGAGACTTGCCGGTAACGAGATTGAACTAGGTATGAAGATACCAATGATTGAATGTCGAGCAAGTAACATACCGATGGACAAAGGGAATTACATATGTTGTCATAACGGTTCAACCAATAAAGATCTTCGTAGAATATGTAGGAGCCAATATGGGTATCCAGGTTCCGCTATTGGTTATTGACCGGAGAGGTCTCTCGGTCATGTCTACATAGTTCTCGAATCCGTAGGATCCGCACGCTTAACGTTCGATGACAATATTGTATTATATAAGTAATGTGATTTGGTGACCGAATGTTGTTCGGAGTCCCAGATGAAATCATGGACATGATAAGGAGTCTCGAAATGGTCGAGAGGTAAAGATTGATATATAGAACGATACTATTCGGACACCGGAAGTGTTCCGGAGGGTACCGGGTACATATTAGGTCACCGAAAGGGGTTCCGGGCACCCCCGGCAAAAGATATGGGCCTAATGGGCCAAGAGGGGAAACGCACCAGCTACCAGGGGCTAGTGCGCCCCCCCCCCCATATGGGCCGAACGAAAGGGAGAAGGAAAGGGGGATTCGGCCACCCCCTTCCCTTTCTCCCCCATCCTCTTTCCTTCTCCTCCGGTAAAAAAGGAAAGGGGGCGGTGATACGTCTCCAACGTATCTATAATTTTTTATTGTTCGATGCTATTATATTATCTATTTTGGATGTTTGATGGGATTTAATATACCTTTTCATATTATTTTTGGGACTAACCTACTAACCAAAGGCCCAGTGCAAATTGCTGCTTTTTTGCCTATTCCAGTGTTTCGCAGAAAAGGAATATCAAACGGAATCCAAACGGCATGAAACCTTCGGGAGAGTTATTTTTGGAACAAACGTGATCTAGGAGACTTGGACTGGACATCAAGAAAGAAGCAAGGAGGCCACAAGGCAGGAGGGCGTGCCCAGGGGGGCTAGGCGCGCCCCCACCCTCATGGGCCCCTCGCAGCTCCACCAACCTACTTCTTCCTCCTATATATACCCATATACCCTGAAAACATCTAGGAGCACCACAAAACCCTATTTCACCGCCGCAACCTTCTATACCCATGAGATCCCATCTTGGGGCCTTTTCCGGCGCTGCGCCCGAGGGGGAATCGATCATGGAGGGCTTCTACATCAACACCATAGCCTCTCCGATGATGTGTGAGTAGTTTACCACAGACCTTCGGGTCCATAGTTATTAGCTAGATGGCTTCTTCTCTCTCTTTGGATCTCAATACAAAGTTCTCCTCGATTCTCTTGGAGATCTATTCGATGTAATTCTTTTTGCGGTGTGTTTATCGAGATCCGATGAATTGTGAGTTTATGATCAAGATTATCTATTAACAATATTTGATTCTTCTCTGAATTCTTTTATGCATGATTTCATATCTTTGCAAGTATCTTCGAATTATCAGTTTGGTTTGGCCTATTAGATTGATCTTTCTTGCAATGGGAGAAGTGCTTAGCTTTGGGTTCAATCTTGCGATGTCCTTTCCCAGTGACAGCAGGGGCAGCAAGGCACGTATTGTATTGTTGCCATCAAGGATAAAAAGATGGGGTTTATATCATATTGCTTGAGTTTATCCCTCTACATCATGTCATCTTGCCTAATGTGTTACTATGTTCTTATGAACGTAATACTCTAGATGCATGCTGGATAGCGGTCGATGTGTGAAGTAATAGTAGTAGATACAGAATCGTTTCTGTCTGCTTGTCACGGACGTGATGCCTATATACATGATCATGCCTATATATTCTCATAACTATGTGCTTTTCTATCAATTGCTCGACAGTAATTTGTTCACCCACCGTAGAATTTGCTCTCTTGAGAGAAGCCACTAGTGAAACCTATGGCCCCTGGGTCTATCTTTTATCATATAAGTTTCCAATCTATTTTATTTTGCAATCTTTACTTTCAATCTGTATCATAAAAATACCAAAAATATTTATCTTATTATCTCTATCAGATCTCACTTTCGTAAGTGACCATGAAGGGATTGACAACCTCTTTATCGCGTTGGTTGCGAGGTTCTTGTTTGTTTGTGCAGGTATGAGGGACTTGCGTGTAGTCTCCTACTAGATTGATACCTTGGTTCTCAAAACTGAGGGAAATACTTACGCTACTTTGCTGCATCACCCTTTCCTCTTCAAGGGAAAACTAATGCATGCTAAAGAGGTAGCAATAAGGATTTCTGGCGCCGCTGCCAGGCACAAGTCAAGACATACCAAGTACCCATCATAAACTCTTATCCCTCGCATTACATTATTTGCCAGTTGCCTCTCGTTTTCTTCTCCCTCACTTCACCCTTGCCGTTTTATTCGCCCTCTTTTCCATTCTTCTCTTTTTGCTTGCTTCTTGTGTGTCCGTGTGTTAGATCTTTGGTTTCGCTATTATGGCTATCCCTTCTATCACCGTTAGTACTCCCGATCATGAAGTTCTCAATTTTAAACAAAGGGAGGCAGAAAATTTAAGAGATGCTTGGTATAGAATTTGCAATGCTCAGAATAGATCCACTAGGAAGCAATCCACTTCCGTTCTTCTTCGCAATTTTTATGTAAGCATCACCCCTTGGAATAGACATATTCTTGATACCATTACCGGAGGGAATTTCTTGGGTAGCCATACTTTTGATTCTTATAATGCTATGATAGATTTGTTTGGGCCACCACCTCTCTTGGTTAATGGAACTATTTTAACTTTGGAACATGTGATGCAAAGGCTTGAAATTATTGAAAATAAAGTTCCCACTATAGAGTTGATTGAGAATTTGGATAAAAATATCCACAACCAGATTACCCAATATGGATCTAAGGTAGGAGTTACTCTGAATTTTTTTAAAGAAAAAGAACCCATAGTTAATGAAAAGATAGATCAAGATTCCACAAGAATTGAGAAACTTGAGGATATTATTACCAACTTAGGGTTTGCCTTTTCTTCCGTGAAAAATACTCCAAATCCTCCTACCACTAGAGTTTCCAATTTTATGTATGTGCCTAATAATAAAAATGGTGAATCTTCTAGTAAGGAAAATGCGGATCTCAAAGCAATAAGTGTTCATCCCAACTTTTTCGCTATCATTAAGGAACCTTTTTATACAAATGAATTTCTTGATTTCTTGCCTAGGAATTTTATCATTAATAAAAAGAAGGAAACTCCTAAGGGTTATAAGTGTTCTATTGATGATTTGCCTCCCAAAGATGGCAATACCTAGATCTATTCTTGTTTTTATACCTAGCTAGGGGCGTTAAACGATAGCGCTTGTTGGGAGGCAACCCAATTTTATTTTTGTTTCTTTTTTTGTTCCTGTTTAGTAATACATAATTCATCTAGATTCTGTTTAGATGTGGTTTTATGCTTTTAATTAGTGTTTGTGCCAAGTAGAACCTTCGGGAAGACTTGGGGGAAGTCTTTGCGATCTTGCTGTAAAAAAACAGAAACTTTAGCGCTCACGAGATTTGCTGCCATTTTTCACTGGAGAGATAGATCAGATTGATTCTTTTTTAATATGATTAAAAGACAAATTCCTCACGTCCACCAATTTATTTCAGAATTTTTGGGGTTACAGAAGTATTCGAAACCTACAGATTACTACGGACTGTTCTGTTTTTGACAGATTCTGTTTTTCGTGTGTTGTTTGCTTATTTTGATGAATCTATTTCTAGTATCCGGGGGTATGGACCATAGAGAAGTTGGAATAAATTAGGTTTAACACCAATATAAATAAAGAATGAGTTCATTACAGTATCTCAAAGTGGTGGTTTGTTTTCTTATACTAACGGAGCTCATGAGATTTTCTGTTGAGTTTTGTGTTGTGAAGTTTTCAAGTTTTGGGTAAAGATTTGATGGATTTTGGAATAAGGAGTGGCAAGAGCCTAATCTTGGGGATGCCCAAGGCACCCCAAGGTAAAATTAAAGGAAAACCAAAATCCTTAGCTTGGGGATGCCCCGGAAGACATCCCCTCTTTCGTCTTCGTCCATCGGTAACTTTACTTGAGGCTATATTTTTATTCACCAGATGATATGTGTTTTGCTTTCAGCGTCTTGTATGATTTGAGTTTTTGCCTTTTATTTTACCACAATCATCCTTTCTGTACACACCTTTTGGAGATACACACATGGATCGGAATTTATTAGAATACTCTATGTGCTTCACTTATATCTTTGGAGCTAGATAATTTTGCTCTAGTGCTTCACATATATCTTTAAGAGCACGGTGGTGGTTTTATTTTATAGAAATTATTGATCTATCATGATTCACTTCTATTATTTTGAGAGTCCTTTAGAACAGCATGGTAATTTGCCTTGGCTATAAAATTAGTCCTAATATGATAGGCATCCAAGATGGGTATAATAAAAACTAAAAATAAAAAGTGCATTGAATACTATGAGAAGTTTGATACTTGATGATTGTTTTGATATATGAAGATGGTGATATTAGAGTCATTCTAGTTGAGTAGTTGTGAATTTGAGAAATACTTGTTCTAAAGTTTGTGATTCCCGTAGCATGCACGTATGGTGAACCGTTATGTGATGAAGTCGGAGCATGATTTATTTATTGATTGTCTTCCTTATGCGTGGCGGTCGGGGATGAGCGATGGTATTTTCCTACCAATCTATCCCCCTAGGAGCATGCGCGTAGTACTTTTTTTCTATAACTAATAGATTTTTGCAATAAGTATGTTAGTTCTTTATGAGTAATGTTGAGTCCATGGATTATACGCACTCTCACCCTTCCGCCATTGCTAGCCTCTCTAATACCGGGCACCTTTCACCGGTATCATACACCGACCATGTACCTTCTTCAAAACAGCCACCATACCTACCTATTATGGAATTTCCATAGCCATTCCGAGATATATTGCCATTCAACTTACCACCGTTCCGTTTGTTATGACACGTTTCATCATTCTCATATTGCTTTGCATGATCATGTAGTTGACATCGTATTTGTGGCAAAGCCACCTTTATAATTCTTTCATACATGTCACTCTTGATTCATTGCACATCCCGGTACACCGCCGGAGGCATTCACATAGAGTCATATTTTGTTCTATCGAGTTGTAATTTTTGAGTTGTAAGTAAATAAAAGTGTGATGGTCATCATTATTAGAGCATTGTCCCAAGTGAGGAAAGGATGATGGAGACTATGATTCCCCTGCAAGTCAGGATGAGACTCCGGACAAAAAAGAGAGAAAAAGAGGCCATAAAAAAGGGAAAGGCCTAAATAAAAAAATGAGAGAAAAAGAGAGAAGGGGCAATGTTACTATCCTTTTACCACACTTGTGCTTCAAAGTAGCACCATGATCTTCATGATAGAGAGTCTCCTATGTTGTCACTTTCATATACTAGTGGGAATTTTACATTATAGAACTTGGCTTGTATATTCCAATGATGGGCTTCCTCAAAGTGCCCAAGGTCTTCGTGAGCAAGCGAGTTGGATGCACACCCACTTAGTTTCTTTTGTTGAGCTTTCATGCACTTATAGCTCTAGTGCATCCATTGCATGGCAATCCCTACCCACTCACAATGATATCTATTGATGGGCATCTCCATAGCCCATTGATACGCCTAATTGATGTGAGACTATCTTCTCCTTTTTGTCTGATCCACAACCACCATTCTATTCCACCTATAGTGCAATGTCCATGGCTCACGATCATGTATTGCATGAGGATTGAAAAAGTTTGAGAACATAA
Organism: Triticum monococcum; assembly: GCA_034509565.1. NCBI lineage: Eukaryota > Viridiplantae > Streptophyta > Magnoliopsida > Poales > Poaceae > Triticum > Triticum monococcum. The sequence goes on along the minus strand of CM067845.1, from coordinate 685,740,912 downwards.
AAAGTGTGAAACAATTGCTTGGCTTGTCATCGGGGTTGTGCATGATTTAAATACTTTGTGTGGTGAAGATAGAGCATAGCGAGACTATATGATTTTGTAGGGATAACTTTCTTTGGCCATGTTATTTTAAGAAGACATGATTGCTTTGTTAGTATGCTTGAAGTATTATTATTTTTATGTCAATATGAAAGTTTTGTCTTGAATCTTTAGGATCTAAACATTCATGCCACAATAAAGAAAATTACATTGAGAATTATGCGTGGTAGCATTCCACATTAAAAATTATGTTTTTATCATTTACCTACTCGAGGACGAGCAGGAATTAAGCTTGGCGATGCTTGATACGTCTCCAACGTATCTATAATTTTTTATTGTTCCATGCTATTATATTATCTGTTTTGGATGTTTAATGGGCTTTAATATACCTTTTTATATTATTTTTGGGACTAACCTACTAACCAAAGGCCCAGTGTTTCGCAGAAAAAGAATATCAAACGGAATTCAAACGGAATGAAACCTTCAGGAGAGTTATTTTTGGAACAAACATGATCCAGGAGGCTTGGAGTGGACGTCAAGAAAGAAGCGAGGAGGCCACGAGGCAGGAGGACGCGCCCAGGAGGGCCAGGCGTGCCCCCACCCTCGTGGGCCCCTTGCAGCTCCATCGACCTACTTCTTCCTCCTATATATATCCATATACACCGAAAACATCCAGGAGCACCACGAAACCCTATTTCCACCACGAAAACCTTCTGTACCCGTGAGATCCCATCTTGGGGCCTTTTTCGGTGCTCCGCTGGAGGGGCAATCGATCACGGAGGGCTTCTACATTACCACCATAGCCTCTCCGATGATGTGTGAGTAGTTTACCATAGACCTTCGGGTCCATAGTTATTAGCTAGATGGCTTCTTCTCTCTCTTTGGATCGCAATACAAAGTTCTCCTCTATTCTCTTGGAGATCTATTCGATGCAATTCTTTTTGCGGTGAGTTTGTCGAGATCCGATGAATTGTGGGTTTATGATCAAGATTATTTATGAACAATATTTGATTCTTCTCTAAATTCTTTTATGCATGATTTAATATCTTTGCCAGTCGCTTCGAATTATCAGTTTGGTTTGGCCTACTAGATTGATCTTTCTTACAATGGGAGAACTGCATAGCTTTGGGTTCAATCTTGCGGTGTCCTTTCCCAGTGATGGCAGGGACAACAATGCACGTATTTTATTGTTCCCATCGAGGATAAAAATATGGGGTTTATATCATATTGCTTGAGTTTATCCCTCTACATCATGTCATCTTGCCTAATATGTTACTTTGTTCTTATGAACTTAATACTCTAGATGTATGCTGGATAGCAATCGATGTGTGGAGTAATAGTAGTAGATGCAGAATCGTTTCGGTCTACTTGTCGCGGACGTGATGCCTATATACATGATCATGCCTAGATATTCTCATAACTATGCGGTTTTCTATCAATTGCTCGACAGTAATTTGTTCACCCACCGTAGAATTTGCTATCTTGAGAGAAGCCACTAGTGAAACCTATGGCCCCCGGGTCTATTCTCTATTATATTATTTTCCTATCAACTTGCTATTTCTATCATTGTTATTTTGCAATCTTTATTTTCCAATCTATACAACAAAAATACCAAAACTATTTATCTTATTATCTCTATCAGATCTCACGTTCGTAAGTGACCGTGAAGGGATTGACAACCCCTTTATCGCGTTGGTTGCGAGGTTCTTATTTGTTTGTGCAGATACGAGGGACTTGCGTGTAGTCTCCTACTGGATTGATACCTTGGTTCTCAAAACTGAGGGAAATACTTACGCTACTTTGCTACATTACCCTTTCCTCTTCAAGGGAAAACCAACGCATGCTCAAGAGGCAGCAGGCGGCCGGCCGAGGAGGAACCCAAGTAGGATTCGGTCCTACTTGGGGCGCCTGCTCGACTCTCCTCTCTCCCTCCCACCTATATATATATATGTGTGTGGGGGGGGGGTGCCCCTAGCACACCCCCGACAAATGTTAGTCATGTGTGACGCCCCCCTCAACCGTTCACTCCCACGGTGATATCTTTGTAGTGCTTAGGCGAAGCCCTGCGAGGATCACTTCACCATCACTGTTACCACGCCGTCATGCTGACGGAACTCATCTACCACCTCGACAACTTGCTAGATCAAGAAGGCGAAGGACGTCACTGAGCTGAACGTGTGCAGAACTCTGAGGTGTTGTACATTCGGTGCTTGATCGGTCGGAGCTAGAAGAAGTTCGACTACAGCAACCACATTGTTGAACGCTTCCGCTTACGGTCTACGAGGGTACGTAGACACACTGCCCCTCATTGCTATGCATCTCCATGGATAGATCATTGTGTGTGCGTAGAATTTTTTTGTTTTCCATGCAAGGTTTCCTAACACGGACGCCATCTATGCCACCTGCTCTGCGCCCATGCTTGCGTCTTGCTCCGCCAACATCCTTGTCGCATGCTCCACCTACATCCTCTGCCACCCTCGCCGCCTCGTACTCCCTACGGTCGCTGTTCTCCTTCTTATCCGCAAGCCACTTTTTTGCATGCTTATCCAAGAGTGTCTCATCCGCCAACATGATCTTCGCATCCTGTGCAAGTGGCAACCTTTCCTTCTCAAGCTCAATATCTTCAAATGTATTGGCCTTCCCGAGTTCCCATTTGACCAATGAGATGTCGTCATAAGTTGAGAATGCCGAACCTCTTGCCTCGCCGTCTTGCCCTTCTTATTCTACTTGCTCTGAGTTGGATCGGATGTCCCAACTTCAAATGTGGTGCCCCCCAATTGGCAGTCCAATTGGGTCAGACCTTCATTGTCATTGATCATATTCGACATGAACGCTTCCTAGATGATCATGGTTTGCAAGCATTCATCATGTCTGAAATGAACTAGTAGTCTATGCAAAACATTGAACATGCCGCATGCAACTTTGATCAGATAGGAGCAAACAAAACGTACTGACTCTTGTTCTGTCATTCCGCCGAACATGTTGAGGACGGCCCGGGCGCCGCCAGTGCCCGTGCTCATCCATGCCCGAACAGGCTGCGGTGAGTCACATACATCCGTCGTCGGCATCTACATGGGCGGAAAGCTCTCCATAATGGCCTAGACGGCCGTCGGATACTCCTCTGTCCCAACGTGGCCGAATGGCATACTCCGCATCAGTGCTTGGATGGAAGGGGTGCGGGGTTCCGGGCATGGTGGCGGAGACATCTACTCACCCATGCCCGCACCTGCCAGCGCCGCCGCCGCCTCCCTCGCTCGCTGCCGGCATCGCCGCATCTTCCGAGTGATGTTCTCCACCTTGCATGTCGGAGCCGAGGAAGGGGCGCCGACAGACGAGGCGGAGTGCGTCTTCATCACGACAGTCAGGGATGGGCGGGACGACATCTACGACAGCGGATCGGGACCGGTTGTGAGGATGTGAAACAAGGGTGGCGGACGGTGAAGGCTCGGGTGCAGGAAAGTTTGGAGGGCGGCAAGAAGAGAAAAAAGGATTAGTGAATTTGGTGCAAATTGATATGGGGCCGGCCTGTCGGGTCCAACATAGCGGGCACATCCGAACACGTCTGTGCGCCCCAATATCCACCCCATATTTGGGTAGGATTTAAGGGGTGCCGGTCAGCCGGGCATTTGAGACCTATTTAAACAGCTCATCTGTGTCGGAATTTCATGATCGGTCAGCGACCAGACGGTCCATCCGATGTTTGAGGCGGGTTTGGAGCCTAGGCTGTAGATGCTCTTACCTACAGCTATCGACGCCAAGACATACACAGTGATCAAGGACATAAGAAACCAACCCTTGCATGTGCTGTATTTATGGTGTGCCCATTCGGTAGCAACGGCCCATGCCACATGAATATAGTACACGTTACCACACACGCTAGGCGCGATCACACATAAATCATGGGCACGTTGTCACACTTAAATTGGCACCCATTAATGTGACAATGTGTGTACCATAAAGATTATCGCTGTTGGTGATGTACGACGACCAACTCCTCTCTCTCACACACATCGTTACGGTCGCGTTCAGATAGGCGTCTACTTCTTTCTTACCTTCATTTTAATAGTTTGATGTAAGAATCAGCGTATAACAAGAAAATATTGATCTGATCCTCACATCAAGAGCATCTACAGCCAGGCCTTTTATACCTGTCTCAAACGTCCGGACAGGCCATCGGAACAGTGACCGGTCACAAAAAATGACGTAACTGGACCTCTCAAACTGCGGACAAACAGTGACCAGTCACAAAATATAGGGCGGACATGGGCCGGCCGGGTGCGTCCGCCTGACAGACCCAGCCCACCACAAATCCCACAAAAAACTTCAATCCGGGCAGCGAGGTCAAACCCTAACTCACTCTGTTCCTCTCTCTCGCTCCATCCACTCTTCTTCCTCACCCTTTCCGATCCCATCCACCACGATGAGCAGCTCCGACAGCGACTCCTGCTCGGAGCTCGGCTACGAGGAGGAGATGGCCCTCCGCATTGCGCTGGAGTGGTCCAATGTGAAGACCGGCGGCAGCTCCGGATCTGGAGCGTCGCCGCACCTCCCACACCAGTGCAGCACGGACGCTGGAGCCAGACCCTCCCGGCCCGCGCGCAGCGACGCCCGGTCAGAACAGTTCGGGCGGGCTTCACGTCGTCTCCTTCCCCCACCGGCCGCTCCTGCACGTGGCCAGCGTTGGGTTCTTCTGCCAGCGCCTCCGGCCCGCACGCGCACTCCGGAGTCAGAGGTGCGCCCCGCGCGCCGCAAGAGGCAACGTGCGTGGGAGAGAGAGGCAGCGGAGCAGTCCACGCGCCGCCGCCGTGAGACGGAGCTGAACGCCAATGAGGACACGCGTGTCCTCACCTGGGTGTACCGCCGCTCCCTCACGACGGCGGAGACGGACGCTCGCGGTAACACCCCGGATGTAACTTGTCATATTTGTAACTCCGACTTTTGCCATTTTCGGCTTTGAGTTATGAGATTCCCTTCGTGGTTGGGTTTTGTCTTTCGTTTTGCATTTTGTTCATGTTATGCATTTCATATCATGTCATCATGTGCACCGCATTTGTATTCGTGTTCATCTCATGCATCCGGACATTTTTCCCGTTGTCCGTTTCGCAATCCAACACTCCGACATGCACCAGTGCACCCATCTTGTCTTTTTTTATGAATGGGTGTTAAACGTTTTCGGAATGAACCAAGATTTGCCAAGTGGCCTTGGTACACCACCTGTCAAATTTCATTCCATTTAGAGGTTGTTTGATGCTCCAACAGTTAACCGGGTAACCGCAAAAGCCTCTTGTGTGTTGCAGCCCAACACCCCTACAAAACGGCCTAATAACCCATCTAAACCATCTCCATGTCCTCCCTCATGGGATCACGATCGTGTGGGCGAAAACTACACCTCATTTGGACACTCCAAACTCCCTTTACCTATAAATATGTGTTCCCCTCCGTTTTTTGCGCAGTTGAAACCCTAAAAACCTCCCTCTCGCCTGCCGGACATGTCCGCGCGCCGCCGGACAACGTCGCCACCGCGCCCGCACCAATAGGAAGGGGACACGTGGCGCACCGCCGCCACCGACCGCGCCGGCCAGATCGGCCCGCAGCCGGCCGTCCGGACCCGCGCCTCGCCCGACGCCACCCGAACGCGCCCGCCTCTCCGCGTCGCCGCCTACCTCGTCGCTGTCCTCCACTTCGGCACCGACCGCCGCCTGCCTCCGCGCCCCCGCGCCGCCAACCTCGCCGGAGCAAACGCTCGCGCCACCGGAGTCGCATCGCCCCCGCGCGCCGCCGCCTTCCTCCGCCGCACGCCACGTCGCCCGCCTCCTCCGCCGGCTCGCCGGAGCTCACCAAAGCTCACCAGAGCCGGATCCGCAGCGGGGTGGACGAGATCCACCACCCCAGTCAACCAAACACCGCCCGCCGTCCCGGATCCCTCCGTCCCGGTACCACCTCGTCCCGTGTTGACTTTTGCGGAGGTGAAATCTCGTCTAAGTCCTTTCCCTGCAATATTTTTATGCCGCCTTCATCGCATCATATCTCGGTGATCGTGACTCCGATTCATGCATATGATATGTTGAATTCTTCGTCTCGTTGAGGTCTTCATTCCAGTAGCATTTCCATGCATGATACTGTCCTTTATGATGCCTTTTGCATTGATGCAAGAGTGCTATAAAATGTTAACTGCTGGTACTTATCATATCATGGTGTTTTGTCATTTTTGTTAGTTTTGATGTGAGGATCGTTTGAGCTTGAGGTCTACATGTGTTTTGAACTAAAACATGCCATCTTTATAGGGGTGCAAGTTTTGTATTTTTTTGATCTATGTGGTGACTAGCACAAGCATGCAAAGTAGGCTCCACAATGTGGTTGTTTTCAGGAACTTAGGATTTTGCTAAGTCTTTTCCCTGCTGTTATTTTGATGCCATGTAAATTTGATGCTACAGTGAGATCCATGCTTATTTTGGAATACTTCAGTAAGGGTGTTTTGAACATGTGGTTATGCTCTATACATTCATGCTCCTGTTTGCAATTATGGGGTGCTCCAGAATGTCTTTTACTTGATCTACTTTTGCTATAAAATGTTCATGGCAGAATGTTAACATGTTAATCAATATTGCCATGGTTGTTGCTAGTGATCCATGCATCCTATTAACTTTCTCTTTCCATGGTTAGCTTCGTGAACATGTCATCTTGATATTGGTATGCTTATATTGTCATGCAACGCTTTGTGGTGAGTGGCATGAGCTCGGAAAGTTGCCTTCATAAATCTGTTTATGGCATGCTATGTTTACATGGGTGCCGTCATATCTTCTGTGCCTTTTTGGCTTATGATCAGTAAGGGACTTTCGATCTATGCTTTTACTAGAATCATGTCATGCCTTGGTTTGCTATGATATGTTCCTATAGAATGATGTTTGCTTGCTCTAAACATTGCTTCCTGATGTTGTTTTGGACAGTTAGTATTTTTCACTAAGTTTGTGATGCTGATATCTTTTGCACTTTTGTCATGCTTGTTTTAACCTGTTCTAGTGTGATTTAGCCATTGCTCGGTGTTCATGTTTTGTCAAGCATCTCTTGTACATCACTATCATATGCTTTGTTGCTATGTTGGAGTCAATTAGCTTAGTTTCTTGTTGCATTCTAGATGGCATCATGCTGTTAATCGCAGAATTGTGTCATTCTTGTTTTGCTTGCCATTTGCAAATCGTGCATCCGTTTCCGGTGATCTTTATATCGATTTCAACCGAAATCATCCCATCTTTCCAGCGGCATACTTGGTTTGCCAAGCTGATTCCTTGATCATTCTTTCCCTTCCGGAGCACGCATATGCATTGCATATCGTATCTTGCATATCATGCCATGTTTTGCATCATGTTGCTTGTGCATTGCACCGTGATTGATTGGTGTTCCATTGATTGTGTTTTTGCCTTGGGTAGAGCCGGGAGACGAGTACGTGAACGAGGAACCTGTTGAGTACGCTATCGAGGATCAAGCTTTCGACAACTCTGAGAACTTTGCAGGCAAGATGACCATACCCTCGAAATCACTTCTATCTTTGCTTGCTAGTTGTTCGTTCTATCGCTATGTCGCGCTACCTACCACTTGCTATATCATGCTTCCCATATTGCCATGTCAAGCCTCTAACCCACCTTCCTAGCAAACCATTGTTTGGCTATGTTACCATTTTTGCTCAGCCCTCTTATAGCGTTGCTAGTTGCAGGTGAAGATGAAGTTTGTTCCATGTTGGAACATGGCTATTGTTGGGATATCATTATTATATCTTATTTACTTTAATGCATCTATAACTTGATAAAGGATGGAAGGCTCGGCCTTATGCCTGGTGTTTTGTTCCACTCTTGTCGCCCTAGTTTCCGTCATACGGGTGTTATGTTCCTTGATTTTGCGTTCCTTACACGGTTGGGTGTTATGGGAACCCCTTGACAGTTCGTCTTGAATAAAACTCCTCCGACAAGGCCCAACCTTGGTTTTACCATTTGCCTAACATCCTATAACCTTCCCTTGGGTTCTGCAGACCCGAGGGTTATCTTTATTTTAACCCCCCCCCCCCCCCCCCCCCCCCGCTAGTGCTTCTCTAAGTGTTGGTCCGAACCGAGCTGCCTACGGGGCCACCTCGGGGAAACTTGAGGGCTGATTTTACTCGTAGCTAGTCTCATCCAGTGTGCCCTAAGAACGAGATACGTGGGACACCTATCGGGATTTGTCGGCACATCGGGCAGCTTTGCTGGTCTTGTTTTACCATTGTCGAAATGTCTTGTAACCGGAATTCCGAGACTGATCGGGTCTTCCCGGGAGAAGGAATATCCTTCATTGACCATGAGAGCTTGTGATGGGCTAAGTTGGGACACCCCTGCACGGTATAAACTTTCGAGAGTCGTGCCTGCGGTTATGTGACAGATGGGAATTTATTAATATCCGGTTGTAGAGAACTTGACACATAACTTAGTTAAAATGAATCAACTGCGTGGGTAGCCGTGATGGTCTCTTTTTGGCGGAGTCCGGGAAGTGGACACGACCTTGTGTTATGCTTGAATGTAAGTAGCTTCAGGATCACTTCTTGATCACTTCTACCTTCTCGACCGTTGCGTTGCTTCTCTTCTCGCTCTCATTTGCGTATGTTAGCCGCCATATATGCTTAGTGTTTGCTGCAGCTCCACCTCACTACCCTTTCCTACCCATAAGCTTAAATAGTCTTGATCTCGCGGGTGTGAGATTGCTGAGCCCTCGTGACTCATGAATACTTCCAAACAGTTGTAGGTGCCGAGGATACCAGTGCAAGTGATGCTACGGAACTCAAGTGGGAGTTCGACGAGGATTCGGACCGTTACTACGTTTCTTTTCCTGATGATCAGTAGTGGAGCCCAGTTGGGATGATCGGGGATCTAGCATTTGGGGTTGTCTTCTTTTATTTTGGTTCCGTAGTCGGACCTTTGATTGTACTTTGGATGATGTATGAATTATTTATGTATTGTGTGAAGTGGCGATTGTAAGCCAACTCTTTATCCCTTTCTTATTCAGTACATGGAATGTGTGAAGATTGCCCCTCTTGCGACAAACCTACCATGCGGCTATGCCTCTAAGTCGTGCCCCGACACGTGGGAGATATAGCCGCATTGTGGGTGTTACACTCGCCTCCTCCAACGGAAGAACGTCAAGGCGCTCTAGCAAGCTATTGAGTAGTTGGAGCGCGAGGCGAAGGAGGCATCAGCGGAGAAGGCTCGGGTAGTAAGGCTGAAGTGGGAGCAGGCCAGGGTGGTCCGTCGAATGAACAGGCTCATTGTCCTCTTCGACTCCGACGGCGGCGACAGCTGCACCTCGTCATCTGACGACCAAGACCCTCCACCAACCGGCGATCGGAAGGGTAAAGCCCCGGCGAGGAAGTGGTGATCGCCCCCCATCCCCTCGTCCTCAATGTTTGTATCGTTTTTAGTTGTAAAAGTTTATGAACTTGTCCGTGGAGGAATTATGATATTTTGGATGTGGTGAAGTATGCTATGTCCGTTTGCAGCCGATCTTGTGTTCCTTGGCAGCTCAATTTTGTTGTGTGTCGTTTGATCATGTACTTCCTCTGTTCCTAAATATAAGTCTTTCTAGAGATTCTATAATATGGACTACATACGAAGCAAAATGAATGAATCTATACTCTAAAATATGTCTATATACATCCGTATCTAGTTCTTATTGGAATCTCTAAAAAGACTTATATTTAGAAACGGAGGGAGTACGATAGATCAAGGTGTGTATTGGTAGTATGGATATAAGACGTCGGATATGAGATATGCGGATGCAGAATGGCAAATATGAGGGCAACCCGGTCAGTGCACGCGGACGCGTCCACGGGCATTTAAGGGGCTGAACTTACCAAGTTCAGCTATAGATGCTCTCGTATTTTTTTCAAAAAAAAATTCTGCTCGCATCATATCACTTGCTATCATGTGGGGTGTACGCGGCAGGGCCCATGAATACGTGGTGCGACAACACCAGTACGTACACACTGTACAGGGTAGCTCAGCCATCATCGAAACGTGATTAAAGCGCATGAAAAGAAAACACTAACTATGAAAATTAGCCGAGGATTGGTAAAATTCACAGGAGCGCTCGTCCTCGCCTGGTCTCGATATCGCTGGGCGTTGATTAGCGTCGGGAGAAGTCACATGTGCGGTATTGTAGTACAGTACACGAGGGTTAATTCAATGCGATACGGAACATGGAGGGACCAACGTTTGTGCGTGGCGTGGTGACGACCGTCTAAGCAGAAGCGGCGACGTTATGCACTGTTGCAACGGGTACCGGAGGCATGGGGTTGTAACGCGAGCCGGACGGACTGTAAACGGAATCACTTACAGGTGCGCAATTTGTGCAGTACATCAATTGAGCTTTCCAACACACACGCCAGCAGACCACATTGACGTATGAGAGAAGAAAATACAGTGTAATCAAACTATGAAATATGGATAGAACCCAAAAGATTCAGACAGTACCCTGTTTTACAACCAACAAGCATACAGAACAGAGTGACAATTGAACAGATACATCACAAATCACTGAGGTGGCAGTGTTTCCAGGATTTTATTTCAATTGCAGATAATGGCTACTTAGTTCTCATCAGGACAGAACAAAAACATTGCATTTAAACGGAATCACTCACACATATTAGTTGGCTCCAAGATAAGAGTTTGCGACAATGTGCAGCACCACCTTAGGTTTGTTGCAAGTGTTCTTCCTGTGACCACCGACGCCACAGTTGGAACATTTTGCCTCTTTCCTCTCCTTTTGAGGCATGTCACCTCTTTGTGGGCATGTTGGGCTCTTGTGACCTGGTTCTCGACATATACTACAGAAGTGAGTGTGCTTACTTGTGCCTCAACCATTTGCAGCTTGCACATTTGGTGTGTTTCTGTACTTCTTATTCTTTGCGCTCCGATCATCATACCGGGGTTTATCTCTGCTGGTTGTTGGCCTTCCTGGTTTTCGCTTTCGTTCTGGAGCCTTCAGACCCACGAAATTACCAATCGCACAACCTTCGGGGTTGCTTCCACACGTGTTATAGGCTACGAGCAAGGGAATCATTGGCTTTTCTTTTGTGCCTGAATTCTTGATTCCAACCCCATTCCATCTTGCAAAGCTGCTATTGGAGTCTGTATACATGGCTGTCTTCAGGATATCCATGGCACATGGCGTGCCTTTTTTCATCATATTTTGTTTATGAATCAGCTATATATGGAAGAATGTAAAATTTCATCAAGTACTAAAAAAGTTGTAAACTAAAGATCGGACAGTACACACAAAGTTTGCTAACAGTGGACTATAAAGATATGACTCAGTGTATATATACTTTCTACACGTTTTCCTAACTTCTGAGTACAGTTTGTGGATGTTTGTCATCCATCATACGGATGAATTATGTGAATACCCATTCGAAAGTTTCAACTGTCTCATCCCCGCGAAAGATAATACTCTGAAAGTGGTTGTTGACTCCCACAAATAGCCGAAAAGGCATGTCATACATATTTGTGCGGTATGTGGTGTCAAATATTATTGAATCTCCAAAGAAATGGTATTGTGATCTGCTCGCTCCAGTTAACAACAGAAGATTTCGTATTCGACTGTCCTCATCCAACTAAACCCTGTAATACAGCCCAAAATCTTTTGCCCCTAACTCAGCAAAAACATCCATTGTCTTTCGGACGTCGTTATCTGCTTGCTCTCTGCTGATCTGGCCGCACAGGCCCCTCAACGCTCTTTTGCTGAATGGCACACTACTATTGCGCTGAAAAAACTTCCAATTATGTTGTAAACCTTACCAATAGTTATGTTGTTTTCACGCAGTTGTTTGACAACATCTCGTGTGTATATGTCAATATGTCTATGTGAAGGCCAATACAGCTTCTCGCCGTAGTTAGCAGTCAGAGAATGATTATGGGATGCTACGTGCTCGCTTATTTTTTTTAGAGAAAAGGCCAGAGCCCGACTTTATAAATAAAGGCACATGGCAGCGTCACGAGACCAAATAGTAAAGAGACCCGTTAACGAGGAGAACGCACACAGGGCACGGATCGAAAAGTATATAAGAGTAGCCAAGGAAGGATGGATACAGGCAACTGCCATACACGGCGTGCAGGCCGGAAAGGAGTGAGACCTAAACTCCGCAAACAGCACCACCAGGATTAGACGACAGGATCCCGTCCGGAGATGTGAGATGCCGAAGCCCGGATTTTGTCGATGAGCAGGTCCAGGGCATCCCGATCAACCTCCTTAGTCAATGATCTCCACTGCTGCAATAATATACATGATTTGAAAAGAACGTCAGCAGGCTTAGATGGGAAGATATGCTCAATAGTAAATTTGTTCCTAATGGTCCACAGAGCCCAACATAAGGCACCTAGTCCAACCCAAAACACCCTCTTGGTGACCCCAACCAAAGCTTTGGCTAGGGTTCGAATATCGGAGAAAGAGGAGGGGTTCCAAGAGACCTGAAGCCAAGATCTGACACAGCACCAAACCAGCTTGGTTAGCACGCAATTGAAAAAGATGTGATCAGAGTTCTCCAAGGCCCCACATAGATGACAGAAATCCGAGCTAGGCCCATTGCGCTTTTTAATCTGGTCAGCACCCGGCAGGCGACCACGAAAGGCTTGCCAAAGGAAAATTTTAATCTTAGGAGGAACTTTGGACTTCCAAACACAAGAGAATCTGGTCGAAGGAGTACCACCAATAAGTCTAGAATAAAGCGACTTGACCGTAAATCTACCTGAGGCCAAATGAGGCCAAACTACAGAATCGGCCGACTCCGAGAGCACGGGGAAGAGGGCAGAGAGACTTTGCCAATCTTCCAACTCTTCAGGAGACAGGGCCCGACGAAAGGCCAGATCCTAGTTATTAGCCGCCACCTCCACGATGGAGATACCCGGATTAGGACAGTAAGAGAACAAAACCAGAAAACTCTCAGCGAGGGGGGCATCCCCCGGCCACCAGTCCAACCAAAAGCAGACTGCCATCTCGTTACCAACATTAAATTTAACATGTTCCAGGAAAATAGGTCTGACTTTGACAAGGGATTTCCAAAATTGAGAGCCGCGCCTCGCGGTGGCAAATAGCGGGTTGGAATGTGGGAAGTATTTAGCCTTAAGAATCGAGAACCAAAGCGAGTCAGCCCCACTAGTTAAAATTTTCCACCACCACTTGATAAGCAAACAAATGTTCATCACCCAAGTATTAATAATACCTAACCCCCCACGGTTTTTAGGCTTACACATATGATGCCACTTGACCAGCCTATATTTCCGTTTGTTATCCGCGGAATTCCAGTAGAAGGCTCCCCTATGTTTGTCGAAGCCAGCATGCACACCATCCATAAGAAGATAGAAGCCCATAAGAAACATGGGGAGAGAGGATAAGCAGGAGTTAATTAGAGCAACTTTGCCAGCATTGGTATTATATCTGCCTCTCCAAGGGAGCACCCTGTTCCCCACTTTAGCGACCGCCGGAGCGAAATCTTTAGCATGGAGCACGCCAGGAGAGATAGGAAGGCCTAGATATTTAAAGGGAAAGGAACCCAAAGAACAGTTCAGAAGCCTGGCAACCCGCAAGGCTTCCGCCTCATCCACACCCGACACCAGGACCTCACTTTTAGCGAAATTAATCTTAAGACCCGAAACAGCTTCGAAACACAACAGGATGAATTTAAGATTGGCAATGCAGGTGTCATCCAGCTCCACCAAGATAATTGTATCATCTGCATATTGCAAGTGGGAAACACCCTCCGGAAGTAAATGAGAGACCACAAGAGCAATGTGCCCACAACGGGCCGCCCTCGAAAGCATGCATGAGAAGGCGTCGGCCACAAAATTAAAAAGAACAGGGGAAGCAAGATCCCCTTGGCGAATTCCCCTACCATTGGCGAAGAAATTGCTAACAAAACCATTAACCGAAACGGCAGTATGGCCACCCGAGACCAACTGCATGATACGATGAACATAAGCACCGTCGAAACCTTTAGCAAGAAGGACCTGCTTGAGGAAGGGCCAGCTAACGGAGTCATAGGATTTCTCAAAGTCTGAGCATGAAGATCGTGAACAATCTCATGAAGGGATAGGATACCATCAAGGATGCAACGCCCTTTGATGAAAGCGGATTGATAAGGACTAATAACTCTATGAGCAACCGGCGACAAACGATTCGCAAAGCCTTTAGCCGGGAATTTGGCGAAGTTGTTAATCAAAGCAATAGGTCGGAATTGGGAAATAACATCAGCACCCTTAACCTTGGGGATCAGGGTTATCACTGCATAGTTTAGGCGGGAGATATCGACAGTACCAAGACAGAAGCCCTGGATAACATTACAAACCAGCTGTTTCAACTGGGGCCAGAATTTCCGAAAGAAAGGAATAGAGAAGCCGTCTGGCCCAGAAGCAGCATTAGGATTGGCAGTGTTAACAAGATCCCAAATTTCTTGATCAGAAAGAGGGATCATCAAAGAGGCATTCTCCTCGGGTGAGATTTTAAGACCTAAGTTCCAAAGAGAGGGAGAAATGGAGAAGCCCGATGGAGGTTTAGCCCCCAACAACGAAGAGAAGAAATCCACCACATGAGCCATAATAACAGACTGCTCCGAAGATCGCACACCATTAATGAGCAGGCTATTAATACCACATCGTCTACGCCTACCGTTCGCGATCGCTAAGAAATACGCCGTAGGGGAGAGTCGCCTTTTAGAGTCCAGTTTAGAGTACCCCGTTGACGCCAATAAATCTCAGCCTGATGGTGTAACTATATTAAAGCAGCCTCCAGATTATAACGAACCGCCCAACCATCGTCAGAGAGCCCAATAGAATCAGCCGCGCGATCCAGCGACAAGATCTGGTCTTAGAGGAAAGATTTGGTGCGACGATTCTCCGCCGCACGATTACGAGACCAACCTCTGAGGAATTTACGCAGGTTATAGGAACACGAATGCCAATCATCAAAAGGCCCAAAGGAGCGAGCATTGGATGATAGAGAAAGGGAGATCTTCGCCGCAACCATATCGACAAAGCCATCCACAGCCAACCAGGAGGCGTCAAATTGAAATCTAGCCGGAGGCCTGAGGCTAATGGAACCATCGTCAAGAATTAAGGGGGTATGATCGGAACCGATAATGCATTTGGCGTAAAGAGAGGCCCTAGGGAACAAGGAATCCCACCTGGGACAAAGGAAGACTCTGTCAAGCACTGATCTAATAGGGATTGGCTGATGATTGGACCAGGTATAACGAGCTCCCCCCAAGGCAGCTCACGAATAGCATTGGCACTAATGAAGTCATTAAAGGCATTAGCCAGCGGCCAGGAGAAGTTATCATTACTTTTGTCATTAGGGCACCGCAGAAGGTTAAAGTCTCCTTCGATAACCATCCGTAAATTACAAGCATCGATCTTCAACGAAAGTTCATTAAGAAATAAAGGAGACAAGGAATGGCCCGCAGGCCCATAGACGACGATAAACTCACAAAGAGTATTCTGAGCTTTATGAGAGAGAACAACACTGGCCCAAAAGATCCCATGATCAAAAGCAACAAAATCAAAAATATATTTATTGGAGCCTATCAAGATCCCGCCAGAGTGCCTCGAAGCAGGTAAAAAGTTCCAATTAGATCTGTCCATGCCCACAATAGCAGAAAAGTCATTAGGGGAGAAGGATTCCTTAAAGGTTTCTACCAGCCCCACAAAGTCAATAGAGTTAGAACGAACCAGATCTTTAAGTTGTTCATGGCGCCCCCTAGCACCGAACCCCCTAATATTCCAGAATAACGCCCTCATTTATAAGAAAGATTCTTGATTCGAAGGCTCGACCTGCAAGGGGCCACGCAGGGTTTAGCACGCTTATTGGTGCCCCTTTTAGACAAGTTGGATTGGGGCTGGCCACTACCAGCGCCCGCGTCCACGACCGGACCACTACTAGAAGCCCCTACCTGAGAGGCAACGGCCTCTTTGGCTTTGGCAATGGCAGCCTGAGCCATCTCGTTAGCCCGAATAATAGCAAGAAGAGAACTAGGAGAACCAACAGACGAATCAACCACCGCCCCCACATCCGACATAATATTTAAAAGATGATCATCCGAAAGAGAAGGTAGAACCAACCGAACCGGAGAAGCAACAACAAAGGGAACGGGAGATGTACCTGGGGGAGGGAGATCCTTCGCCGCAGCCCGCTTTTCAGCCCGCTCCAGGACAGAAACACCCGAATTCGCCACCCGCCTTCCTTTGTGAGCCGTGGACACAGGGGATCGAATCGCAGGCGACCGCGCAGCAGGAGAGTCAACATGGGGACCCGAACGGGACATAGATCCCAAATCTTGATCAAGACGCCGACAAACCCCCGTCATGGAGTGCTTCGAGCCCGACGAGTTCCGGCTCTTAGCCGAGAATTTGCGCACTGAGGATTTCTTCTTCTGGAGGGACTGGGATTCCACCACATCGCGAGCCGGGGAGGCCGGAAGATCTTCAAATCCCGATCGAGTGGGGGAGAGCGGGCGGACAGGAAGATTGGAGCAAGCACCAGAAACGGGGGTACCAGAGCAGGGCGGGAACTTCGACATATCAGCACCAGCAGCAGGGACATTGGGAGCAGCAGACGGGATCACCGAATCATCACGAGGAGCAACACCAGAGGGAGCTTGGGATTGAAAGAACTCACGTTCAGAATCTGCCAAACCATCCCATTCAGATTGGGTGAAGCGGAGGTTAGACCCATGGCTCTGATTAGGGCCACCCAGAGATCCGTCCCCCTCCTTATCATGCTTGTCCGAAGGGTTAGAAGGGGGAGCAGGGGGAGGTGGAGTCTGAAAAGCAGCCGCCCCCTCCACCCGCACCCGAAGCTTAATACCATTGGGAGAAGGGAAGATATCAATCGAGCCATGAACCCGTTCAGGATCCACACACCAAACCTTCATCCTAGCAGGGCCAACCTTGTTCAGAGAGTCTTCATCACCTCGATGGGCTTCCCAATCAGAACCCCGAAAGACATGAGAAAAGCAGACGAACGGAGACCAGCAGGAAAATCGTCAATCAAAACCCAGACTTGAGAGAGAGGACCAACTGCCGTACCACTGCAAGAAGCCGCTTTAACAGAAACCACCAATTGATTGAGGGGCAAGGTGAAGCTAGTGCATGAGGCAATCATCCGCAAACATTCTTTGGAGGGAAACACCATAGAGAACTCAAATTCAGATATCTGCACAACTTGCCAGTCCCATCCAGCCTCATCCCAAATGCGAAGCCCTTCCAGAAGAATTTGGGGCAAAATCTTTTGATCCTTGACCGTAACAATCGCAGCATTAGACAGAGCAGGTGCCACCTCTCGGACAGGCAGGTCACCGTCGAAGGCGAAAAAGGCGCAACCGGGGAGGCCCGAGCCGAACTGGATGACCGCGGGAGGTTTCTGCCTAGCCATGCAGTTGACTGTGAGGTGACCATCAGAGCGACAGATCAGGCAAAAAGGGGGGTTGGTGCAGTGAGACTGGAAATGGCCAGGCCTGTGACAAGCGAAGCAGGTGAGCGCCGAGGGGTTGTTATGGGAAGCAGAGGACGAGCGGGATTGCGGAAGCGACGGAGGAGGAGGAAGGATCCCATCCCCCATCCCCGAAAAAGGGGGCGCCCTAGAGGCTGGACTGGGCGGCCGACGCGCCGGCCCCGCGAAGGACCGAGGCGGCGGACGAGCACCAGCACCAACCCCAACCGAGCGAGGAGGAGGAGGGCGCGACGGAGCAGATGGACCGCGGCCCACTCCCGGAGCAGGAAGGGAGGCAGAGGACGAAGAAACACCACCGCCAGAGGCCACCGCCGCCTCCCACGGGTCCAGCACCGGAGAGAGAGAATGGCCAGATCCAGAGCCCTGCGGGCCGAATCCGGGCACACGAACCCTCTCCGAGCGCTGCGACCACTCCGGACCCGAAGCCCGAGCCTCGCGGTCATGAGCCACCTGCTCGCGCGCCGCCTGTTCCGCCTCCAACTTGGAACGGAGCGAAGCCTCGAGCTCCAGATCCACCGCGGAGGAAGGGGAGTCCTCACGGCGTTGCTTGCTGCCCGAGAGCGCCTCGCAGGAAGAGCCCCGCGACTTGTCCATGGATAGCACCACAGCAAAAGGAAGGAGGAGGGGTGGAGGTGGGGAGGATCTAATGAGGTGACGAATGGGAAGACGGTGATGGCGCAGATCGGAAGCGGAAGCCGGAAACCCTAGCAAATGGGAGGAAGAGCCGCGGGGGATCCATAAATAGCCCGTCCGAGCCGTGCCCACCTGGGCCCGACTCGCCACATGGGCCAAAGAAGGTTGAGGAGCAGGAACCCGGACGATGGGCCCAACTGGGTCGGACGGGACCAGAGGGGGGAAATCTGCCACCGACGAAAGAGGGGGAGGAGAGGCAGGCCCACTAGGCAACGGCAAGCCGCAAGGCCCATCAAGCCCACCCGAGGGGACGTCCCGCGGCCCGATGGCCACCGCGGAGAAATCGAGATCTAGGTTACACGATGCCACCAGCGACCCCGCCGTCGCCGCCGCCGGCGACGAGGCCGCCGCAGAGGCTGCATGAGAGGGGGATGGGAGGCCACCAAGCTCCCCATCAGGCGCACTGCCCAGGACAACGAGATCAGGTGACACAACAGCAAACTTACCAGACTTACGCCACCGCCGAGAGATCCGAATCCAGCCATCGACCGACGAGGACGCGGCCACCGACCGGCCCCGGCCACCAGGAGCGAACTTGCGGGGACGAGGAGCGGCGGAAGGCACCAACCCCCCCCCCCCCAGCACAAGGCACGGGACCACAGGGGGAAGGGACCGACGACCGCGAATCCTTCTCATCAGACGCAAGGGCCCAGAAACGAGATCCGAGCACCGGCAGTGATGAAGACAGAGGCAAGAACCCCACCCGCGGGGAGCCAGGGGAGGGGAGAGAGTGAGCACCTGCAAGCGGAGAGGGGGATGACCGGGCACCGGCCAGCGGGTCAGGGCGGGGAGCGGGACGGCTAGGGCAAGGAGTGGAGGAGGGGGAGGGGGAGGCGAGGGAGGGGATCCATGAGTTCGGGCATTTCATTGTGCCCGAGGATTGGACCTGCAGCTAACAAGAAGAATATGGAGCCTCAAGGTTGCACCTCGAGGATGATCCATTGTCATTTGATCGGAGCAATCTTATCATTGCGGGGCACCTGCAGCTGCAAGAATGCGTGTCGCTTCTTTTTGGGACCCCCTGTAGTTTTTTTTCTCCAATAGATGCATTATGCATATGTGTCAGTTTTTCTCATTTGGGCATCTTGCCGCAAGCATTTATCAGGGAAGATCACCCAACAGTATTCAGTAGAAGATAAAGCTTACCGAGCAACTGCAGACGATTCCCTGCATGCATTTTGTTCTCTCGACATTCAGTTTTCTTTTTGCCGTACCTAATCCCAAAACCAATTTCCAATGAATATAGATTGTAAAAATCATATGCCTCTCCGAGCGAATCAAATGTGTTTTCAACAGCAGGGACTATGATAGTAGTTGTCTTCTCATATGCATATCCTCTAAGAGCTTTCTCGAGGGCACTTATCCTGCCAGCACAGGGTGGGCATTCAATTGGTTCTTTTCCAATGCGGACCCTGCAGAGTTTACAACTGGCTTTTCTTAGTACTATAGATATATCAACTCAAGGTATGTGCCTGATTTTTTTTTTTTGAATAAAATCCTGCTGCCAATGCCTGACGAAATGTGTAATGAGTGATAATCAGAGCAGGCAAGTTCCAAAATGTTGTTTTACAGGAGGGTACAAAATGCAAGCAAATTGAAGGGAAAGACAGATTAGGGACATACTGTCTAATGGAGTTCACCTTTTTATCCAACTGATGCTTGAGGATCATCCTTGCCAGTCGAATTCTCTGATAATGGCGCTTAGAGGGCGTCTCCCTCGCAAGTACTATTCAGATCGGCATATGGTGTCATTGTTGCGTCGCCCACATCGCCCATACTCAACTCGGATGGAGCCGAGATCAGAGTTTTAGTGACTTAGTTGCGAACAGGTTGCGGCCACCGCTGGATAGATCCACCAGGGGAAGCATAGGGGAAATAAAGGCGAGCGCACTAGTAGGCTGTTCTGCTAGCTTCAGAGGAGAGTACTATGACGGATAAAGAGATGGATGGAAGATACCCGTCGACGGGATCTGACAAGAACTCGAAGCCATTATCTTCTGCCTCCGCCATCGCCATCGCCATAACCTCGCGAGCTTGTGCGGCGGCCAAAGGTTTATTTTTCACGTAGCGCCGAGTTAAGGTGAGGGCTGGCTCGTTTGATGGGCCCCGCGTGTAGATCCAACAACGTTACATGTGATGGCATACATACTGTTTTCATAGAGAGCCCGTCTCCGTATACTCCTGTGCAATTGGACCTCAATACGGTTGCATTCATTGCCCATGTCCACGCGTCCACGACTTGTTTGCTCGTGCTATCAGGACCAGGCGAGCCCGTGTGCTCTATCGCCGTACTTGGTACGATTTGATTGGTACCCCCTATGTGTACGTATTTGTTGTGCTCTCGTATATGTACATATCTGACAATAGATAGTATCTTTATCTTTGTGTTACTTATTAATTCATAATAAAACAGCAAGAAGATACAAACATAACGAAACACACCCAACATCTATAAGAATATAACAATGCCTACAAACAGCATCGACACACAAGGTCGTCTCCAGAAATTCGGATACCCCCTTGTGAAATGTAAAATGGTGCCCAAAATTTCTAGAATACTTCTTCCTTTTAGTTTCCATTTCTAGAATAATTTTTTATTAAAATTTTACTTTACATTTCTTCCTTTTAGTATACAGTGCCTGACTTTTTGAATGAAATATAAGATCATCTTTTTAATATGAATGAACATATTTTTTTCATATATGTGAACATTACTTTATGTCAAAATTCCATATCCGGAACATAGTTTTAAAAAATATATATAAATGTTTATGTGTTGCCAGTGAGTAAATGCTATTTGGCTATACATGAACATTTCCTCATTTGCAACACATTATCCTTTCCCTATTTCTTATGAGATTTTCAAAATTATGAAATAGTACATTTTGTATCTTGCAGTTTCCACCATTCAAAGATACCTTTTGCTAGCCTTTTTTTGTGCAGGCGGCGATTATTATTATTTCACTAGAAAAATATTCTTTTTAAACTCAAAAGTCGTGTGTGTCATGCTAATTGCTTCACATAGGGCCCTTTTAGGGCAATGTCACTCTTGCTCTTACTTGGGCCTCATGCGCCCCATCAGACCGTTGTGGGCTGGACCACCGTATACGGGACGTCAAACAGTCAAGCAATCGCACGGCTCACTCTGTATTGGGCTGGACCACCGTAGACTGTACAGAGCCGATTAAATCGCGCACTGGGGGTGGGTGTTGTAGCGGAGCATACTGTAGCGATCTGGTACTGTGGTAAAAAGGACTGTAGCGTGACATCTGTTGTTGTTTAGTCGCTCTTTTACAGATCAATTTTTTTTTAAATAGACATTTGCTAAAACACGAACAATTTTTGAAATATGCGACTTTTTGAAATTGCAAACATTTTTGGGATTAGTGACAAAATATTATAAACAGGAAAACTTTTGAAAACGTGAATATTGTTTGAAATTCCTGCACAATTCTTGAAATGCCAAATCATCTTTTTAATTTCATTTCAATTATGAAACACACTCACTTTTTCTAATTCTGAGAATATTTTTTTCAAATGTGTATATTTTTGGAAATTTCCAAACATCTTTTAAAACTCAAACAATTTCGAGTTGGGAAATTTGAGAATTTTTTAAAATAATAATTAGAGAAGGAAAAAGGAAACATAAAAAAAACAAAAACGAAACCGAAAGCCAGTTAAGAAGCCATCCGGAAGAAAAAAAAAACTCATAGGTTGTCGAAAATACATACTTGTCATGTAAGTCCATCTACTCGCTCGCTCCCTCCCCACGTGTATATTTCTCCGGGGGAGCCCCTAGTCAGCACCTTCGGCGCCAACTAGGGTAACGGGTGCCTGCAGCAAATTGTGGTGTGCTGTTTCTCCGTCAGCCCAGTCGTTCGACTGATTCCGCGAACCGTTTTCTTTTCGACTGATTCTGCGAACCTTTTTTCCTTTCGACTGTTTCGACGATTTTGTTTTTTCTTTCGACTGTTTTCGCGTGAATGGTTTCTCTTGACACCAAAATAGTTACTAAAATATGAAGCTTAAAACTAGATAGTATTTGTGAACATTTTTCATATGGAAAAAAAGTCTGGATAAATTCTGCAGAGAAAGACATGAATTAGTAAAGTAAATCTGTTTGTTCATCACTTGTAAAGTCTGGATAAATTCATCTTCGAAAGACTGAACAAAAGCATAAAATGTTACAAGTAAAACTGTTTGTTCATCACTTGTAAAACTGTTACAAGTAAAAATTATTCTTGAGAAAGAAAAGGAAATTTGACGTTCGTTCACGGGTCATGTTGAAGATGAATTTTATCTTTCAAGGCACCTGAAAGTAAGTAGAAGAGCATGAATTAGTTGTATAATAAAAAGGAGTAATAACATTGTAGTAGCTTCTGCAAAAGCATAAAATGAAAAAGATGAAAACGTTTCAGTGAGCAATTACTTTAAAAGTAAGAAGTAAAATATTTCATACATTTGCAGTTCTTCAGTTGGGGTCTTAGTACTTGTTCATTTGAATGATCGAAACCCCTGTGGAATATCAGTTATAGAGAATAAGGAAGAGACGCTACAGAAAAAAGAGTAAGTAACTTTGATGATATAGATTTATAGATGTCAAAAAAATGGTAAGTTCAGAGTTAAGCAACAGGGGCAGGATTTAAGAAAAGGATCTAGAACTTGCATGGTTTTGTAGGAAGTTCCTCACTATAGGTAATTGTACTTAACTGTTGGGGTATGTTGATATCTAATACAAGAAAATTTCGCATAGAGCTTGCAAATCAGCCTGCAAGCAGCAAGTTGTCTTTATTAGATTTTTGCTTCTGTTTCAGATGTTGGAGAAAAATGTGGAGCAAGAATTGGTATGAAAAAGAGAAAAACTTACAGTTCAAAACCCAGGAACACCCATTCCATGGTAGTTTTTTAGAATTTGCAACAGGAAAACCCCTGTATCATACCTACGATGGAGCACAAATGTAAAAACTAGAAATTAGTTTGCGAAGATATGAAACTGCAAATTAGCTGACTATAAATTTGCCTAAACTGTGTATAGTTCTAAAGTACATAAAATTCAAAACAAAAAGTGGTAGAAAAAAAGAGTAGCTATGAACCTAAAATGAGTTCTATGTACTGCAACAAATCTGCAGTCAAAGTCCTTTATGTTTTAATCAGTGCAGTTTGGGTATGTCAACGCAAAGAGTGTTTTGAAATTGTAGGCAACAGTGCTAATGATAGTTGTGAATTTGTCTTGCCTAGAGCCATAAGGTTCATAATATCGAAATACCACCCGGATTCCAGGTTTGCGAAAATTAATATCCACTCCGTATCATTGAAACAAGGTAAGTGTACCTAAGAGTAAGTAACGAAAGCATACAAGTTTGGATTTGTTTGGGTCAAAAAAGTTCTATATTGTTCAAACATATGTACTGGTTCATAAATGTTTTGCTACTCAAGTTAGAAAACTAACGAAATTGGCTCTATCGAGGCTGAAGCCAACCCTTCCTTCACTTAGAATATCTCTACAAATAGGATCTGAATGATTCAACAGTGGCCGCATTAATAATTCCTGCATTGTTAATTGTGAAAACCATCAATAATACTTAATGATTGATGCTTGTATCTTTTTTGGTCAAATTTGGTGACTGGAAATGAAAAGTACTCATCAAAATATGAAGCAAACAGTACCATGTCTTCTCTTTGCACAATGTGTGTAATCACATCAGTGTTTGGGATGAGTCCTTGCCTTCCACGGAATAGTTGGTTGGTATTAAGAATTTTGGAGTAACAATCTAAAGAATGGGGACTCATCCAATAGTCAAAGTCTTCTGATCAACCCAAACTTCATTGACATGGAAAATCCTTTGGATTTTTTTATTGTTGAATGGAAAGAACAAAGGTTAGCATAAGAAGTAGTACCAGAGCATGACAAACAAACAAAACAGAAGAGGGAACAAAATATTTTGAAACTATTCGCTTCAAGTAGTTGGCAGTATCCGAAAGAGAAAAATACCTTGAGTCCAAGTGTGAGAGAGCTGCGTTCATAGTCTTGTAGAACTCAGACTGAACCGGGCTTGAGAAAATTACTTGTTGGTACTGCATGCTTTTGTTCTGGTAAACAACTGGTGCTGAAGAGAATTTCTGAAACAATTTGTTCTTTCCTTCTGCAATTTCATTTCTTTTGCATTCGAGTTCATAGTCTTCTAGAAGTTTATATAAACCTGGATCATCAAGTGGAGTACCAAATCTGTTTTCTGGCTGTCCAGAGTTAATGCTGAATGACCTCAGGGGGCTATTGCTATAGAGAATTGGAGACTTTTGATTGGATAATAGTGGATAGTTGCTGGTAGAATTAACAATAAGGCTGGCAGCAGTAGGCAGTAAAGGCTTGTGTTATTGGAATCAGTCATTTGATGCCGAAGTGCATCATGTAGGCCATCTGTTATAGCATTGAAAGAGGGAATATCATGTTCAAAATTGTTTCCTATGGAACAAGAATATCCAGCTTTAGTATCAGTTGTACCGGCCTTTTTCCTCTGAAGTTCTGCTTGTTCATAATTATAGCTAGGGACAAGTGAATAATTTAGTGGTACAGGTGGTACTTTTGCTTGATCTTCTGTACAGTATAATGAATTTTCTGCTGTAAGATGGCACAAGAATGACATAAAGATATTTATATTCAAGGAATATGGAAAGAAGAAAATTTAGTTATTTTGATGAACAAGGAGAACAGAAGTGTTACCTTTCTTAGTTCAGATAAATTTCCACTGACATAGCTGAATTTTTCTTGTCTGCATTGTAGAAAATATTTTCTATTCATTTCCCTCGCTGATTGATCAGACTTCATTGTATCAAGAATCACTGGGTTTTGAGGTTTGAAAAAAATGGAGCACAGTTGAATCAGTAAAATGATTTAGTTCTTATTGGTAGTAGCATTTTTTTGGAAACGGTGTGTTAGAAAAGGGAAGACTATGAGAAAAACGGTGAAACAAATGCGGGCGTAAATGATTACCTTGGAAAGTAGTAGTGCCACCTAGGTCAGTTTTGGTTTGTTCATCCATTTGGATAACATCTGTTCCACCTAGGTCAGTAGTAGATGATGAGGCAATTGGAAGTAGTAGGTGAAAATCTATGTTCTTGTCAATGTGGAGAGATTCAGAAATGCTTTGAATGAGGTATTCAACTGATACTTTGTTATTTTATTCATCAAAAGTGGCTGGATAAATGTGAGGCCCAGGGAAATTGATGAAATCAATTGAAGGGAGGAAAGATTCCAGAACTGAATGATTTTGAATTTTCAACTTGTATAAAGAAGGATGACTTTATTGTTTGACTTTATAATTGGAAGAAAATGAGATTTCGTAGGTTCATCAGTCCTGTTCTGTTGGGAAGGAGTTTTCAAGCCAAAACCACTGTGTACCTCATCAATGTAAGACTGCAGTGTTGGTACGGAATTTGATATGAATGTTTGCCAGAATTTCCGAGTGCTACGTTCTACCCTGGCCTTTTCCTTATTCAAAAAGAAAACAGGGGTTAGAAAAATAAATAATGAATTAGTTGAATAATGAAGCAAAACATATGAGAGTGTTGTTGTATTTTTTCTGAACTAACTAACCTCTACATTGTGAATAGAAGGGAACTTGATATTGATGTAGTGTAGAACTATTTCAGGAAGTTCTAATTCTATTTCGTTCGGTTCATCATGGAATGGGGTCGAAGATATGTGCTTCATCTGGTTATAATTTTCAAAAAATAGAGAAGTTAAGTAATTGCTTCCAAATAAAATGTCACAACACAGTAATTGAAAAAAGCACTTGTGCTGCTACTGTCATTCTGCAGTTTAGAAAACAAGTGGAAGTTGTTATTTCTTACTAGTAGCCTCCCGAACTGTATATTCACTCCAGGCATTGTATCAAGAGCTAATAAAGCATTCAGCATAGTTGATGACCACATTGGAAGTCTTGGGAAAGTGTTAGAGGGTATCTTGTATTCAGATGTGATCAGGAATTCAAAGTGCATGACCTTCAAAAAATTTCGAGAAAGGAATGGTCAGCAAGAATAGTTAATCACTGTGTATTAATGAAACTTTCACTGAAGATAGAAGATATTATATAGGACTGAAACAAAGAACTGAAATTGATAAAGATTTATAAAAAAGAAATTCTTACCACCAATATTAGTTTACACCCTCCTGGCATGGCTGAGGGGTTGTTCCTTATGTCTGATTTTTTTAATTTGATGGACCAAGAAAGACAGGGCAAACTGGCACCAATTGTATCTGGGAACAGAATCTATGTCCACCAATGCATTGAAGAATTGTTTGCTGGGTACTCCCTTTGAGTTAGGTGCAATGAGAATGGAAAGAGCCAAAAGCATGAATATCCTAGTGAAAGCTTCTTCAGTGATGGTAGGAGAAATCATTGAAAATATATGCTCTGGAGTTGCATTAGCTGATTGCAAAAATGTATTCATGAATTGAAGTGTTTCATCAGTAGGGGTTGTATGAATAGGTAAACCTCCGCATGGAATACCCAGTATTCTATGCACAACATGGTCTGTGAATTGGAATTTAAATCCGTTCTCCAGTTTAATTCTGCATGTGCTTGTGTTAAACTGGGTGGCTAACCAGTGGAACAAATCATCCACATTGGAGTTGCAAGAAATGTGAAGAATAGAACCAAACCCAAGTTTCCGCACTATCATCTTTTGATCGTCAGTAAGATTTGATAGGAAAATAAGGAACGTGTTAAGGTGATCCAGCATAACTCCCTCAAGTAATTTATTAACACGATTAGAATATGTAAAAAATAATTGCACAGAAAGACAATATTGCTTGTAGAAAATGGTGTAATTTCCAAATCATCAAAAGTATAGAAAAATGTCAACATATTGGTCTTACTTTTTTTTACGTGTGTTGTCTTCACTTAATTCTACCATTTGAAGTTCTTGGATATCCCTCTTCTTTAGTATTGATTAATTTGCTGTAGACATCTGCAGAAAAAAGAAAAAAAGATTATTTCAATTAATATTGATGTAGATAAAAGATTTCCCATAGAAATGTGTGCGTCGAATGGAAAAACTTAGCTCAATACTAAAGAAGAAGTTGAAACAGAACATAATTCGTTAATTGAATTGTTGTCATCTTTGTAAAAATGTGTAGTTAAAATAGAATCTACATTATGAATATCATTCGCTTGTGCTTAAGACATTCGGTAAGAAAAACATTTTAGTTATTTGTAGCTAACAAGTGTTTTCCATTTATAGACTAAAGCAGAAATCAAATACAAAGAAGAAAATGGCCACTGTTATTCTGAATTAAAGTTGGCACTAGTGCTCTGCTATGACATAATGGTGTGATTCTCAATTCCAGAGGACTAATATAATTCATTGCTTCTATACCAAAATTGTAGTGGTACGGAGTTGCCAAATTCGATAGTCGCATGCTCATTTGCATTAGTGGGAAAAACAGCAGTAGTTTCATGCAGTAGTTGTTGAAGGACTGAGAAAATACTATGAGGGATTTGGTAGCAGTAGTCTCAAGAAGTACTTGTTGAAGGAGTGACATAACAACCATATGAGAATTTGGCTAGTTGTTGAACGAGTGGCATAACAGGCATGGGTTAAAATGTAGATAACTGTCTCTTTTATCATGAAGGGAATTATCAGAAAATACTATGTACAAAAATTCGGTGGCTGATAACTAAAATTGCATCTTCTAGCTAAAAAAAGGGGCAAGCAAAATTCCTACTGGAAATGATCTACTTCCGAATCCAATTCTTCCATCGATTAGAGCAGCACCTAGGGTTTGAACGTCGCAGAAAAAACTCACGGATTCGTTTGAGTAGGAGCTGACTTAGGACTGACCTTGATTTGAAGCGATTGGATTCGGAAGTAGATCGAATCGAGCAGGGCGGCGCATCCAGGGTCACCTTGCTAGAGAAGTGACTCGAGAGAGAGCGAGAGCCCGAAAGAGGAATGAAAGGGAAAACGTAATTGGGGCGGTGTGGAGATTTTGCTCTCAGCTCCAGATATTTTGCATCTTTCATACTGCATTTTGTAATTAGGGCCCTAAGGCCAAGTTCTTTCATATTTGTAAGTCCTTAATTGGGAGTGCTGGCTAGGAGTGCTGGCCCCACTAGTCAGTCAATTTGCACACAAAAAAGAAAAAATAAAGGGGGTGGTGGGTGTTTGGTGGACTCCATGGTTCAGGGGCTGAAATCTCGGGGGCGCCGGTGGCGGCGGCCGCTGCGCGAGCACTAGCCCATATCTCGTTGGCGCCGGTGACATGGAAGATCTCGAAGGTGCTGTTTCTGAGTTCTCCATCGTCGGCATGGAAAAAAATCCCTCCAATGCGCCCATCGTCAAGCTTCAAACTTCGAAATCTTCTTGGGCCAGCCAATCCTCCAATTCGAAGGTAGTTCGCTTGTAAACTCTATATGTACTTTGTTCTTGATGGAATTACAAATCAATAGTAAATTGTAGTTGTAATCTTGTAGCCCTTTTTTTCCTAGTGTCCCGAAAAATTGAGTACAATGAGGTAGCATATATAATTAGAAGAAACTGAATGTTCTGCTACTTGAACTAAGCTTAATAAAAGTTTAGTTAGTGAACCTCATTATTGTGCTAGTACAAGGATTACTCCAGTGGTTTGATTGTGGGTTAAGCTGTAGTTTACATGGTCGGTGCTTTATTATTCAGACAATAATGTAGTGAAAATATCATTGAGAACACAATTGAAAAGCAGAATTAAGCTAACCTTAGGCTTTATAGTAGGATTTGCAAATAAAATAACTTGTTTATGTGAACGAACTTTGTCCAACATAATTGTCTACTATTCTTTCTGTATGACCATCAATTCCAGACTTGGTCTCACTACTAGGGAAAAACCTAGCCGTAGCGCGGGTGACAGCGCTACTAGTACGGCGCTACAGCTAAAGGTTAGCAGTAGCGTGGGATTAACCGTGCTATTGCTATACCAACTTAGTAGTAGCGCTTCCTTGAAAGGGCGCTACTGGTAATTACTACTAGCACCTCTCGCAGCCCGCGCTACTACTACTATTCCATTTTTTTTATTTCATGTTGTATTCCACTAGTGCAGAACCGGGCTATAGCACCGGTTCGTAAGGTCCTTTAGTGCCGGCTCGGTAACCGGCACTAAAGTGTGGGGACTAAAGGTCCCCCCCCCCCTTTAGTACCGGTTCCGCACGAACCGGTGCTAAAGGGCAACCACATGGCACGAGCCAGCTCCGGGGGCAGGGAGCCCTTTAGTACCGGTTGGTGACACCAACCGGTATTAAAAGGTTGGGGGGGGGTTGGGTTTATGATTTCTTTTTCATTTAATTTAATTTTATGTTTTCCATTTAATTATTTTTCGTTTGCGGGTATTTTACGATACTGCATATTGTACACGTTATGCATATATATAAATAGAATTTCGAGTAGAATATATATATATATATATATATATATATATATATATATATGTCATTGAATGTCTCATAACCACCATTAATTCACACATACACACATGTATATATATATATATATATATATATATATATATATATATATATAATTAACTAGCTATATACAATTTCTCCTAATTGGTGCCTTGAGAGCCGGTGGCATTAGCCTAATTGGTGCCTTCGGAGCACAATGACAATCGGAAGTGTGGTTCATGGGGACGGTACCGGGTAATAGTATTCTCCGTTCGTATCTATGACCTGGTCGAGCAAAAATCCCGCTATTTCCTCTTGAATTGCTTGTATGCGCTCCGTTGGTAGGAGCTTGTCCCGCACCTCTCTAAAATGTTAAGAAGGAGATCAATATGCATGTGTATTAGTTGTGTGACTAGATATCGATAATGGTGTAAAAATTATGAATAGTGTTCTGACAAACGTAACCAGTCCTGTCTTTGGGATCTGCTCCTTTCGGACGCCATCATGCGAATGTTCTCGTAAACGTAGTATCCACACAGATCTTTCCCCGGCGCCTACTTCAGGGCCTTTACGAGAATGGAATTTGATCAGATAATAATTAATCAAGCATGATAATTAAAGATATGGCAGCTCGCTAGCTAGTACTACTTAATTACTTACCTTGGGTCGATACCATTTTAGCTTTTGTTTTCATTGGCCTGGAGTGACGTTGATGAACTTTGCCCAAGCCCTGCCCGCCGACAAAGAAAAAGAATAAAGGGGTTATTAAATAGTTGTTATCAGGAAATGACGAACTAATTAAATAGGCCGAGATATAGTTAATAATGATTGAAATTACCTGATTACTATCCCCTTCACGATGGTGTAGTCACTTTGTTTCTTAAGTAGTGAGTCCAGTACTTCAACTGTTCCTTCATCAACTTTAATGATTAACAAGATCTATTGAAAACTGCATGCACACACGTTTGCATGTCTTAATTAAGTGGGCATATATATGTAAGCAAAAACATGTAGCTAGCTAGTAAGCAAAAACAGAATTTGTAGTACAGGACAGTGTGACTCATAGGAAGTTGTAAGGAAGTAGTATATCTTCATTGTATTTGAGGCACTTGAAGAACTCTAGCATGCTTTCCTCTACACTTGCTCGATAATATGTATCTAAGTTCCATGTGTATTCATTAATGGTATTTGGGTCAATGAACCCAATGCCATAGCGTGCACCTTTTTTCATTTTATACATCTTCATCCTGCATAATACCACGGAAAAGAATATAGTGAGGATAATTACATGTAATGATTGATCAAAATGATCACTACAGAAAGAAATCACTTACAGACAATAGCAACTGACGATAGATTTGTCGAGTGCGTCTTGATTGTATAACTGAAATAGTTCTGAATACTCAACGGGCACAGCTTTCTCATGGAAGTAATGATCCTTCTTGACATTCACCATGAGGGACTCTCGATTGGAAATCTTGGTAATGTTTGCTACCTCTTGGGCTTGCGTTGGATTTCCCCGAAAAGGAAAGGATGATGCAGCAGAGTAGCGTAAGTATTTCCCTCGGTTTTTGAGAACCAAGGTATCAATCCAGTAGGAGGCCACGCTCAAGTCCCACGTACCTGCACAAAATGATAGCTACTCGCAACCAACGCGATTAGGGGTTGTCAATCCCTTCACGGTCACTTACGAGAGTGAGATCTGATAGATATAATATTTTTGGTATTTTTGGTATAGATGTTGGGGAACGTTGCAGAAAACAAAAATTTTCCTACTCGCTTCACCAAGATCTATCTAGGAGTTCATCTAGCAACGAGTCATAAGATGCATCTACATACCTTTGTAGATCGCGTGCGGAAGCGTTCAACGAACGGGGATGATGTAGTCGAACACGACGTGATCCAAATCACCGATGACCGAGTGCCGAACGGACGGCACCTCCGCGTTCAACACACGTACGGGACGGGAGACGTCTCCTCCTTCTTGATCCAGCAAGGGGGGAGGAGAGGTTGGTGATGATCCAGCAGCACGACGGCGTGGTGGTGGATGCAGGGCGTCACAGTAGCAGGGTTTCGCCTAAATAACAATTATTGAGGTTTAAAACTAATCCCGTAGCAGGGCGTCACAGTAGCAGGGCGTGGTGGTGGATGCTCAAAGCTGGCACTAAATAACAATTATTGAGGTTTAAAACTAATCCCGTAGGTAAATGAAGAGGCAGCATGCCGACGGCGATCACATCGACCTTGGAACCATTCCCGATGCGCATCGTCACCTCGTCCTTCGCCAGTCTCCGTTTATTCCGCAGCTCCTGCTTTGAGTTACAAATGTGAGCAACTGCACCGGTATCAAATAACCAAGAGCTACTACGAGTACTGGTTAGGTACACATCAATTACATGTATATCACATATACCTTTTGTTTTGCCGGCCTTCTTGTCCGCTAAGTATTTGGGGCAATTCCGCTTCCAGTGACCACTTCCCTTGCAATAAAAACACTCAGTCTCGGGCTTGGGTCCGTTCTTTGGCTTCTTCCCGGCAGCTTGCTTGCCGGGCGCGGCAATTTCCTTGCCATCCTTCTTGAAGTTCTTTTTACCCATACCCTTCTTGAACTTAGTGGTTTTATTCACCATCAACACTTGATGTTCCTTCTTGACTTCTACCTCTACTGATTTCAGCATAGCAAATACTTCAGGAATGGTCTTTTCCATCCCCTGCATATTGAAGTTCATCACAAAGCTCTTGTAGCTCGGTGGAAGCGACTGGAGGATTCTGTCAATGACCGCATCATCCGGGAGATTAACTCCCAGCTGAGTCAAGCGGTTATGCAACCCAGACATAGTGAGTATGTGCTCACTGACAGAACTGTTTTCCTCCATCTTACAGCTGAAGAATTTGTCGGAGACTTGATATCTCTCGACCCGGGCATGAGCTTGAAAAACCATTTTCAGCTCTTCGAACATCTCATATGCTCCGTGTCTCTCAAAACGTTTTTGGAGCCCCGGCTCTAAGCTGTAAAGCATGCCGCATTGAACGAGGGAGTAGTCATCGGTGCGTGCCTACCAAGCGTTCATAACGTCTTGTTCAGCAGGTAGGACAGGTGCGTCACCCAGCGGTGCTTGTAGGACATAATCTTTCTTGGCAGCTATGAGGATGATCCTCAGGTTCCGGACCCAGTCCGTGTAGTTGCTGCCATCGTCTTTCAGCTTGGTTTTCTCTAGAAACGCATTGAAGTTGAGGACTACGTTGGTCATTTGATCTACAAGACATATTGTAAATATTTTAGACTAAGTTCATGATAATTAAGTTCATCAAATCAAATTATTTATGAACTCCCACTTAGATAGACATCCCTCTTCTAGTCATCTAAGTATAACATGATCCGAGTTAACTAGGCCGTGTCCGATCATCACGTGAGACGGACTAGTCAACGTCGGTGAACATCTCCATGTTGATTGTATCTTCTATACGACTCATGCTCGACCTTTCGGTCTTCTGTGTTCCGAGGCCATGTCTGTACATGCTAGGCTCGTCAAGTCAACCTAAGTGTTTGCATGTGTAAATCTGTCTTACACCCGTTGTATGTGAACGTTAAAATCTATCACACCCGATCATCACGTGGTGCTTCGAAACAACGAACTGTCGCAACGGTGCACAGTTAGGGGGAACACTTCTTGAAATTATTATGAGGGATCATCTTATTTACTACCGTCATTCTAAGTAAACAAGATGCAAAAACATGATAAACATCACATGCAATCAAATAATAAACGTGACATGATATGGCCGATATCACATAGCTCCTTTGATCTCCATCTTGGGGCTCCATGATCATCTTTTCACCGGCTTGACACCATGATCTCCATCATCATGATCTCCATCATCGTGTCTCCATGAAGTTGCTCGCCAACTATTACTTCTACTACTAAGGCTAACGCGTTTAGCAATAAAGTAAAGTAATTTACATGGCGTTTCTCAATGACACGCAGGTCATATAAAAGAATAAAGACAACTCCTATGGCTCCTGCCGGTTGTCATACTCATCGACATGCAAGTCGTGATTCCTATTACAATAGCATGAACATCTCATACATCACATATAGATCATTCATCATCCATCACAACTTTGGCCATATCATATCACAATCACTTGCTGCAAAAACAAGTTAGACGTCCTCTAATTGTTGTTGCAAGTTTTACGTGGCTGAATTAGGGTTCTAGCAAGAACGTTTCCTTACCTACGTGAAAGCCACAACGTGATTTTTCAACTTCTATTTACCCTTCATAAGGACCCTGTTCATCGAATCCGCTCCAACTAAAGTAGGAGAGACAGACACCTGCCAGCCACCTTATGCAACTAGTGCATGTTAGTCGGTGGAACCGGTCTCACGTAAGCGTACGTGTAAGGTTGGTCCGGGCCGCTTCATCCCACAATACCGTTGAAGCAAGAAAAGACTAGTAGCGGCAAGAAAGTTGACAAATCCACGCCCACAACAAATTGTGTTCTACTCGCGCAAGAAGAACTACGCATAGACCTAGCTCTGATACCATTATTGGGGAACGTTGCAGAAAACAAAAAATTTCCTACTCGCTTCACCAAGATCTATCTAGGAGTTCATCTAGCAACGAGTCATGAGATGCATCTACATACCTTTGTAGATCGCGTGCGGAAGCGTTCAACGAACGGGGATGATGTAGTCGAACACGACGTGATCCAAATCACCGATGACCGAGTGCCGAACGGACGGCACCTCCGCGTTCAACACACGTACGGGACGGGAGACGTCTCCTCCTTCTTGATCCAGCAAGGGGGAAGGAGAGGTTGGTGATGATCCAGCAGCACGACGGCGTGGTGGTGGATGCAGGGCGTCACAGTAGCAGGGCTTCGCCTATACTACGCAAGAGGGAGATGTAACAGGGAGAGAGGGAAGCACCAAAAGCCGTAGTCCAAAGTCCCTCCTCTCCCCCACTATATATAGGGGTGCCAAGGGGGGGCGCCGGCCCTAGGAGATGGATCTCCTAGGGGGGCGGCGGCCAAGGGTGGGGGGCTTGCCCCCCAAGGCAAGGGGGCGCCCCCCTTTAGGGTTTCCCCTAACCCTAGGCGCATGGGCCTCTTAGGGGTGGCGCCCCAGCCCACTAAGGGCTGGGTTCCTTCCCACTTCAGCCCATAGGGCCCTCCGGGATAGGTGGACCCACCCGGTGGACCCCCGGGACCCCTCCGGTGGTCCCAGTACAATACCGGTAACCCCGAAACTTGTCCCGATGGCCGAAACAGCACTTCCTATATATAATTCTTTACCTCCAGACCATTCCGGAACTCCCCGTGACGTCCGGGATCTCATCCGGGACCCCGAACAACATTCGGGTTACTGCATATACATATCTTCACAACCCTAGCGTCACCGAACCTTAAGTGTGTAGACCCTAGGGTTCGGGAGACATGTAGACATGACCGAGACGACTCTCCGGTCAATAACCAACAACGGGATCTGGATACCCATGTTGGCTCCCACATGCTCCACGATGATCTCATCAGATGAACCACGATGTCGAGGAATCAATCAACCCCGTATGCAATTCCCTTTGTCAATCGATATATTACTTGCCCGAGATTCGATCGTCGGTATCCCAATACCTCGTTCAATCTCGTTACCGGCAAGTCACTTTACTCGTACTGTAATGCATGATCCCGTGACCAGACACTTGGTCACTTTGAGCTCATTATGATGATGCATTACCGAGTGGGCCCAGTGATACCTCTCCGTCATACGGAGTGACAAATCCTAGTCTTGATCCGTGTCAACCCAACAGATACTTTCGGAGATACCCGTAGTCTACCTTTATAGTCACCCAGTTACGTTGTGACGTTTGGCACACCCAAAGTACTCCTACGGTATCCGGGAGTTACACGGTCTCATGGTCTAAGGAAAAGATACTTGACATTGCAAAACTCTAGCAGACGAACTATACGATCTTTATGCTATGTTTATGATTGGGTCTTGTCCATCACATCATTCTCTTAATGATGTGATCTCGTTATCAATGACATTCAATGTCCATAGCCAGGAAACCATGACTATCTGTTTATCAACGAGCTAGTCAACTAGAGGCTTACTAGGGACATGTTGGTGTCTGTTATTCACACATGTATTACGATTTCCGGATAACACAATTATAGCATGAATAAAGACAATTACCATGAACAAGGAAATATAATAATAATGCTTTTATTATTGCCTCTAGGGCATATTTCCAACAATAGAGATGCAAAGTGAAAAGTAAAAGGCAAAGTAAAAAGCAAAGCAAGATTAAAGTGATGGAGATTGATGTGATGAGAATAGACCCGTGGGCCATAGGTTTCACTAGTGGCTTCTCTCAAGAGCATAAGTATTCTACGGTGGGTGAACAAATTACTGTTGAGCAATTGACAGAATTGAGCATAGTTATGAGAATATCTAGGCATGATCATGTATATAGGCATC
The DNA here is from genome assembly GCA_034509565.1 of Triticum monococcum. NCBI lineage: Eukaryota > Viridiplantae > Streptophyta > Magnoliopsida > Poales > Poaceae > Triticum > Triticum monococcum. Next base: position 685,704,773 of record CM067845.1, on the reverse strand, counting down.
ACGTCCGTGACAAGTAGACCAAAACGATTCTGCATCGACTACTATTACTCCACTCATCGACCGCTATCCAGCATGCATCTAGAGTATTAAGTTAAAAACAGAGTAACGCTTTAAGCAAGATGACATGATGTAGAGAGATAAATTCATGCAATATGAAATAAACCCCATCTTGTTATCCTCGATGGCAACGATGCAATATGTGCCTTGCTGCCCCTTCTGTCACTGGGAAAGGACACCGCAAGATCGAACCCAAAGCTAAGCACTTCTCCCATGGCAAGAAAAACCAATCTAGTAGGCCAAACCGAACTGATAATTCGAAGAGACTTGCAAAGATAACTAATCATACATAAAAGAATTCAGAGAAGATTCAAATATTATTCATAGATAGACTTGATCATAAACCCACAATTCATCGGTCTCAACAAACACACCACAAAAAGAAGAAGATTACATCAAATAGATCTCCACAAGAGAGGGGGAGAACTTTGTATTGAGATCCAAAAAGAGAGAAGAAGCCATCTAGCTAATAACTATGGACCCGAAGGTCTGAGGTAAACTACTCACACTTCATCGGAGAGGCTATGGTGATGTAGAAGCCCTCCATGATGACGGCCCTCTCCGGCAGAGCTCCGGAACAGGCCCCAAGATGGGATCTCGTGGATACAGAAAGTTGCGGTGGTAGAATTAGGTTTTTGGCTCCTGTTCTGATTGTTTGGGGGTACGTAGGTATATATAGGAGGAAGGAGTACGTCGGTGGAGCACCGAGGGGCCCACGAGGCAGGGGGTGCACCCTAGGGGGTGGGCGCGCCCCCACCCTCGTGACCGCCTCTTTGACTCCTTGGAGTAGGGTCCAAGTCTCTTGGATAACGTTCGGTGAGAAAATCACGTTCCCGAAGGTTTTATTCCGTTTGGACTCCGTTTGATATTCTGTTTCTCTGAAATACTGAAATAGGCAAAAAAAACAGCAATTCTGGGCTGGGCCTCCGGTTAATAGGTTAGTCCCAAAAATAATATAAAAGTGAAAAATAAAGCCCAATATAGTCCAAAACAGTAGATAATATAGCATGGAGCAATCAAAAATTATAGATACGTTGGAGACGTATCAGACATCCCCAAGCTTAATTCCTGCTCGTCCTCGAGTAGGTAAATGATAAAAAGAGAATTTTTGATGCGGAGTGCTACTTGGCATAATTTCAATGCAAATCTTCTTAATTGTGGTATGAATATTCAGATTAGGAAGATTCAAGACAAAAGTTCATATTGACATAGAGAATAATAATACTTCAAGCAAACCAACAAAGCAATTATGTTTTCTTAAAGTAACATGGCCAAAGAAAGTTCATCCCTACAAAATCATATAGTTTAGTCATGCTCCATTTTCGTCACACAAGAATGCTCTCATCATGCACAACCCCGATGACAAGCCAAGAAATTGTTTCATACCTTAATAATTTCAAACTCATAAAGTTTCACGCAATACATGAGCGTGAGCCATGGATATAGCACTATATGTGGAATAAAATATAATGATGGGGGTTATGTCGAGAAGACAAAAGGAGAAAGTCTCACATACGACGCTAATCAATGGGCTATGGAGATGCCCATCGATGGATGTTAATGCAAGGCAAGGTTGTCAGAGTCGCGATTCTGTTATACGATTCTACAACTTTACGGTCCAAACTAACCCCTATGATTCTACGATTTTAGTTCTTAGAATCTATGACTTTATGATCCTGATAGTGAAGATCCTATGATTTGCGATCCAACCATCGAAGCTCCGATCCGATTCAAAATCACGATTCTGACAACCTTGATGCCAGGGGTAGGGATTTCCATGCAACGGATGCACTAGAGCTATAAATGTATGAAAGCTCAACAAAAGAAACTAAGTGGGTGTGCATCCAACTTGCTTGCTCACGAAGACCTAGGGCACTTGAGGAGGCCCATTATTGGAATATACAAGCCAAGTTCTATAAAGAAAATTCCCACTAGTATATGAAAGTGATAACTCAAGAGACTCTCTATATGAAGAACATGGTGCTACATTGAAACACAAGTGTGGAAAAAAAGGATAGTTGCATTGCCCCTTTTTATTTATTTTCTTTTTTTGGGGCCTTCTTTTTTTTCTTTGGCCTTTTTTGGGACAATGCTCTATTGAATGATGATCATCACACTTCTATTCATTTACAACTCAATGATTACAACTCGACACTAGAACAAAGTATGACTCTATATGGATGCCTCCGGTGGTGTACCGGCATATGCAATGAATCAAGAGTGACAAGTATGAAAAAATTATGAACGGTGGCTTTCCACAAATACTATGTCAACTACATGATCATGCTAAGCAATATGATAATGATGAATGTGTCATGATAAACTGGATGGTGGAAAGTTGCATGGCAATATATCTCGGAATGGCTATGGAAATGCCATAATAGGTAGGTATGGTGGCTGTTTTGAGGAAGATATAAGGTGGTTTATGTGTGAAAGAGCGTATCATATCACGGGGTTTGGATGCACCGGCGAAGTTTGCACCAACTCTCGATGTGAGAAAGGGCAATGCACGGTACCGTAGAGGCTAGCAATGATGGAAGGGTGAGAGTGCGTATAATCCATGGACTCAACATTAGTCATAAAGAACTCATATACTTATTGCAAAAATCTACAAGCCATCAAAAACCAAAGTATTACGCGCATGCTCCTAGGGGGATAGATTGGTAGGAAAAGACCATCGCTCGTCCCCGACCGCCACTCATAAGGAGGACAGTCAAATAACACCTCATGTTTCAAATTTGTTGCATAACGTTTACCATACGTGCATGCTACGGGACTTGCAAACTTTAACTCAAGCACTTCTCAAATTCACAATTACTCTACTATCATGACTTTGATATTACTACCTCCATATCTCAAAACAATTATCAAGCATCCAACTTTTCTTAGTATTCAACACACTCAAAAGAAAGTTTCACAAATCTTGAATACCAAGCATGTTATTATTAAGCAAATTACCATGCTATTAAGACTCTCAAAATAATTTAAGTGAAGCATGAGAGATCAATAGTTTCTTTAAAAAAAGCCACCACCTTGCTCTAAAATATCTAAGTGAAGCACATAGAGCAAAATTATAATGCTCAAAAGATATAAGTGAAGCACATAGAGCAAAACTACTTAGCTCAAAAAGATATAAGTGAAGCACATAGAGTATTCTATCAAATTCTGATTCATGTATGGCTCTCTCAAAAGGTGTGTCCAGCAAGGATGATTGTGGCACACTAACAACCAAAGACACAAATAATACAGGACGCTCCAAGCAAAACACATATAATGTGGTGAATAAGAATATAGCTCCAACTAAAGTTACCGATAGAAGTAGACGAAAGAGGGGATGCCTTCCGGGGCATCCCCAAGCTTTGGCTTTTAGGTGTCCTTAGATTATCTTGGGGGTGCCATGGGCATCCCCAAGCTTAGGCTCTTGCCACTCCTTGTTCCATAATCCATCAAATCCTTACCCAAAACTTGAAAACTTCACAACACAAAACTTAAGGTAGAAAACTCGTGAGCTCCGTTAGCGAAAGAAAACAAAAGACCACTTCAAGGTACTGTAATGAACTCATTATTTATTTATATTGATGTTAAACCTACTGTATTCCAACTTCTCTATGGATTATAAACTATTTTACTAACCATAGATTCATCAAAATAAGCAAACAACACACGAAAAACAGAATCTGTCAAAAACAGAACAGTCTGTAGTAATCTGTAGCTACCGCAAGATCTGGAACCCCAAAAATTCTAAAATAAATTTCTGGACGTGAGGAATTTACCTATTAATCATCTGCAAAAATAATTAACTAAATAGCACTTTCCAAATAGAAATGACAGCAGTGCTCGTGAGTGCTAAAGTTTCTGTTTTTTACAGCAAGTTCAACAAGACTTTCCCCAAGTCTTCCCAACGGTTCTAATTGGCACAAACACTAATTAAACACACAAAAAACTCAACAAAAACAGAGGCTAGACAATTTATTTATTATTAAACAGGATCAAAAATAAAGGAATAAAAATAAAATTGGGTTGCCTCCCAACAAGCGCTATCGTTTAACACCCCTAGCTAGGCATAAAAGCGAGGATAGACCTAGGTATTGCCATCAATGGTAGGAAATCCATAAGTGGCTCTCATGATAGTTTCATATGGAAATTTTATTTTCTTTCTTGGAAAGTGTTCCATGCCCTTTTTTAATGTAAATTGAAATCTAATATTCCCTTCCTTCATATCAATAATCACACCAACCGTTCTAAGGAAAGGTCTACCAAGAATAATAGGGCCAGAAGGATTGCAATCTATATCAAGAACAATGAAATCTACAGGCACATAATTCCTATTTGCAACAATAAGAATATCATTAATCCTTCCCATAGGTTTCTTAATAGTAGAATCCGCAAGATGCAAGTTTAGAGAGCAATCATCAAACTCACGGAAATCTAGCAAATCACACAAAGTTTTGGGGATAGTGGAGACACTAGCTCCCAAATCACACAAAGCATAAAACTCATGATCTTTAATTTTATTTTAATAGTTGGTTCCCACTCATCATAGAGTTTTCTAGGGATAGAAACTTTCAACTCAAGTTTTTCTTCATAAGATTGCATCAAGGCATCAACAATATGTTCGGTGAAGGCTTTCCTTTGACTATAAGCATGTGGAGAATTTAGCACGGATTGCAACAAGGAAATACAATCAATTAAAGATCAACTTTCATAATTAAATTCCTTGAAATCCAATATATTGGGTTTAGCAACATCTATATTTTTATTTCTTTCAATTCCACTTTCATCAATTTCATCATAAAGATCTAAATACTCCGAATTTTTAGAACGCCTTCTAGGTAAAGGAAGATCATATTCAGTTTCATCAAGATTCATATTGCAAAACAAAGATTTGATAGGAGACACATCAATATCTTTTAGATCGTCATCTTGATGTTCATAGGAATTGGAAGAACACGCTTTAATAAAGGCATCTTTGGAAGCACGCATCCTAGCGGTTCTTTCCTTGCACTCATCAATGGAAATTCTCATGGCTTTGAGAGACTCATTGATATCATCCTTAGGAGGAATAGATCTAAGCTTTAAAGAATCAACCTCAAGAGAAATTCTATCAACGTTCCTAGCCAAATCATCAACTTTAAGCAATTTCTCTTCAAGCAAAGTATTAAAATTCTTTTGTGAATTCATAAACTCTTTAACACTATTCTCAAATTCAGAGGGCATCTTATTATAATTTCCATAAGAGTTGTTGTAGGAATTCCCATAATTATTAGAAGGATTACTAGGATATGGCCTAGGATTAAAATTCCCTCTATAAGCGTTGTTACCAAAATTATTCCTACCAACAAAATTCACATGCATAGATTCAGTGTTATTCTCAATCAAATTAGACAAAGGCATATCATTAGGATCAAAAGAAACACTCTTAGCAGTAAATAATTTCATAAGTTCATCCATCTTTCCACTCAACACATTGATTTCTTCTATCGCATGCATTTTTTTATTAGAAGATCTTTCAGTATGCCATTGAGAATAATTAACCGTAATATTATCTAGGAGTTTAGTAGCATCTCCTAAAGTGATTTCCATAAAAGTACCTCCCGCGGCTGAATCTAAAAGATTTCTAGAAGCAAAATTCAATCCGGCATAAATTTTTTGTATAATCATCCACAAATTCAAACCATGAGTAGGGCAATTACGTATCATTAATTTCATTCTCTCCCAAGCTTGTGCTACATGTTCATGATCAAGTTGCTTAAAATTCATAATATCGTTTCTAAGAGAGATGATCTTAGCGAGAGGGAAATACTTAGAGATAAAAGCATATTTGCACTTGTTCCAAGAATCAATACTATCTTTAGGCAAAGATGAAAACCAAGCTTTAGCACGATCTCTAAGCGAAAAAGGAAATAGCTTCAATTTAACGACATCATTATCGACATCTTTTTTCTTTTGCATATCACATAAATCAACGAAGCTATTGAGATGAGTAGCGGCATCTTCACTAGGAAGGCCCGTGAATTGATCTTTCATAACAAGATTCAACAAAGCAGTATTGATTTCACAAGATTCAGTATTGGCAAGAGGAGCAATCGGAGTGCTAAGGAAATCATTATTATTGGTATTGGTGAAGTCACACAATTTGATAGTATCTTGAGCCATCGCGACAAACAAGCAATCCAACACACGAGCAAACAAAAGGCAAGCGAGAAAAAGGCAAACGGAAAAGAGAGGCGAAGGAGATTGAGAAAGAGAGGGCGAATAAAACAGCAAGGGTGAAGTGGGGGAGAGGAAAACGAGAGGCAAATGGAAACTAATGTAATGCGAGAGATAGGGATTGTGATGGGTACTTGGTATGTTGACTTTTTGCGTAGAATCCCCGACAACGGCGCCAGAAATTCTTCTTGCTACCTCTTGAGCTTGCGTTGGATTTCCCTGAAGAGGAAAGGATGATGCAGCAGAGTAGCGTAAGTATTTCCCTCAGTTTTTGAGAACCAAGGTATCAATCCAGTAGGAGGCCACGCTCAAGTCCCTCGTACCTGCACAAAACGATAGCTACTCGCAACCAACGCGATTAGGGGTTGTCAATCCCTTCATGGTCACTTACGAGAGTGAGATCTGATAGGTATAATATTTTTGGTATTTTTGGTATAGAGATGCAAAGTGAAAAGTAAAAGGCAAAGTAAAAAGCAAAGCAAGATTAAAGTGATGGAGATTGATATGATGAGAATAGACCCGTGGGCCATAGGTTTCACTAGTGGCTTCTCTCAAGAGCATAAGTATTCTACGGTGGGTGACCAAATTACTGTTGAGCAATTGACAGAATTGAGCATAGTTATGAGAATATCTAGGCATGATCATGTATATAGGCATCACGTCTGTGACAAGTAGACCGAAACGATTCTGCATCTACTACTATTACTCCACTCGTCGACTGCTATCCAGCATGCATCTAGAGTATTAAGTTAAAACAGAGTAACGCTTTAAGCAAGAAGACATGATCTAGAGATATAAATTCATGCAATATGAAATAAACCCCATCTTGTTATCCTCGATGGCAATGATGCAGTACGTGCCTTGCTGCCCCTTCTGTCACTAGGAAAGGACACCGCAAGATCGAACCCAAAGCTAAACACTTCTCCCATGGCAAGAAAAACCAATATAGTAGGCCAAACCAAACTGATAATTCGAGGAGACTTGCAAAGATAACTAATCATACATAAAAGAATTCAGAGAAGATTCAAATATTATTCATAGATAGACTTGATCATAAACCCACAATTCATCGATCTCAACAAACACACGGCAAAAAGAAGAAGATTACATCGAATAGAGCTCCACAAGAGAGGGGGAGAACTTTGTATTGAGATCCAAAAAGAGAGAAGAAGCCATCTAGCTAATAACTATGGACCTGAAGGTCTGAGGTAAACTACTCACACTTCATCGGAGAGGCTATGGTAATGTAGAAGCCCTCCGTGATGACGGCCCTCTCTAGCGGAGCTCTGGAACAGGCCCCAAGATGGGATCTCGTGGATACAGAAAGTTGCGGCGGTGGAATTAGGTTTTTGGCTCCTGTTCTGATCGTTTGGGGATACGTAGGTATATATAGGAGGAAGGACTATGTCGGTGGAGCACCGAGGGGCCCACGAGGCAAGGGCCGCGCCCCCACCCTCGTGACCGCCTCTTTGACTCCTTGGAGTAGGGTCCAAGTCTCCTGGATCACGTTCGGTGAGAAAATCACGTTCCCGAAGGTTTTATTCCGTTTGGACTCCGTTTGATATTCTATTTCTCCGAAATCTAAAATAGGCAAAAAAACAGCAATTCTGGGCTGGGCCTCCGGTTAATAGGTTAGTCCCAAAAATAATATAAAAGTGGAAAATAAAGCCCAATATAGTCCAAAACAGTAGATAATATAGCATGGAGCAATCAAAAATTATAGATACGTTGGAGACGTATCAATGTTCATGTACTATTGATGCAATTCATACATTCTCGTTGGGAGCTTCTTGACCTCGTCTGGCTCGACCAAAGGTTGGCCCCGGACATATTTCCATTTTATTTCCTCCTCTCTAAGCGGAGACATGTGCTCGATATCGAGGAGTTGTCCAGCATTGATCTTGAGAATTTCAGGCTGCTTTATATGCTCCTCGGTTATTACCACATCGCCCAGCTAGGGAACGTTAACGGTTTGCCCACAATAATATTAGGCACGCGTACTCTCATGTGTTGTTGGCACAACAAGCGGGGGGATTGATTGCGCCGCCTGTTCTCCCAGCTGGGGAACGGTTTTACCACATTTTTTGCCAGCTGATTTGCTCGAGCTCGAGCTCGCCTCATTCTGTAGACGTGCTCGATTTAACTTCCTGAGGTGGCGCTCATAGTCTATGTCAACAGGCTTGGGAGCTGGTGTCCTAGCCATACGACTGAAGTGGTCAATCTTTTCCTCAGGCACTTTCTCCCTTGGCGGCGGTGGCGGTTTCGGTGCAAAATGGGCTTTCACATGGGCCTTCACTATGGCTGCATTTTCCTCCTTGGACTTGTCGTAAGGACTCTGTGGAAGAGGCGTGAGGCTTGGACCATATTGAAATCGCTTGCCTCCACCTGTACCTCCCGTACTACCTCGACTTGTACCACTACGCACCATAGCTGCGGCGGCTCTCTTCCGTGATTGCTGAGGCGGCGGCAACGGCTGACGTGGCTGAGTTGGAGGAGGAGGAGTGGCCTGAAGTTGTGCCGGACTTGGAGGAGGAGTGGCCTGAAGTTGTGCCGGACTTGGAGGAGGAGTGGTCTGACGTTGTGTCAGACTTGGAGGAGGAGTGGCCTAACGCTTTGCCGGACTTGGAGGAGGAGGAGTGGCCTGACGCATTGGTGGACTTGTCAGAGCGGGAGTCTGCTGACTCGGTGGCGGACTTCGACGAGGAGTCGGCTGACGCGGTGTCAGTGGCCTTCGAAAGATGATGCAATTCTTTCTCCATAGGATGATACGATGTTTGGCCTCTCCCAGTGTGTGCTCCTCGTCACCTCCAGGAATGTCAAGCTCTAGCCCCGAATATTGGTCCACCACCTCATCAACCAAGACACGAGCATAGCCCGCTGGAATCGGGTTGCAATGGAAGGTTGCCTCGGGGGGATTTGTAAAAGCAACGGCGTCCACCACCTTCATGGATATGTTCTTCATTTTGAAGTGTAGCTCGCAGTTAGTGTTCTTCATGATGTCATCCATGAGGTGTCTATCCAGCAATGCGTCGCCCGGGGCGGAACCCATGCTGCTTCTCGGCATGGATGGGACGGTGCTATCCAGTGCTGGATCATCCGCTAGCTGCTGCCGCTGCTGAGACCCTCTTTGCTGGCTAAGTGAGTCGATCTACTCCTTCTACCACTGGAATTTGACTGCCAAGTCCGCGTGCGCTGATTCTACTGCCAAGTCTCTGCTCCTCCTCCATCTTCCTCTTCTTCTCCTCTGCAATATTCCTTCTTGCACAGGTTCTGTAGTCGGGATTCTAGTCCGAAAACCCCTCATACCACGGAATAAAGCCCTTGCCTCGTGTTCTTCCCAGGTGTTCAGGATTTCCCAGGGCACGTGTAAGCTCGTCATTTTCTCTGTTGGGCTCGAACACCCCCGATCGAGCCTCTTCTATTGCAACAAGTATCTTATCTTCGGCTCCGTTCAGACATGCCTTCTTCGAAACTAAGCATGTCTTCGAGTCCAACTCCCCCCTATGCGCATAGAACCAAGTCCTGCACCTGGGGGAGCTAGCTCAATGTAACTGGAGTGACACCTGCATCCTCCATCTCTTTCTCAGACTTATCCCACTTAGGCATTGCCACCGCGTAGCCACCTGGCCCTAGCTTATGGAACTTATCCTTTTTTGCGGCATTGGCCTTTTTTATTCTCGACCGTTCCTTAGATAATTCCGATTTCTTGAATTTCACGAAATCGTCCCAATGAGCACTTTGCTTCTCTAGTGTTCCCTTGAATACTGGAGTCTTCCTTCCTCCCTTGACGTACTTGTCCCATACACGTTTCTTATGGTTGTTGAATGCAACCGCCATCTTCCTAAGAGTAGCTTCCTTGACTTTCTCCACATCTGCATCTATGAAAATGATCTGGTAGGGTGAAATGTTCCATGAGAGTTTCCCAAAGCAGAACTTTTTGTCTGTCGTCGACAAAAGTAAGATCTGGACGTGGCTTTGCTGGCTCTCTCCATTCTTGAAGGAAGATCGGGAGTTGGTCCTTCACAAGAACTCCGCACTGACGAATGAACTTGTCCGCAATCTTCTTAGGCGCTAATGGTTCACCATTAGGTTTGATGGCCTCGATAGTGTACTTTACGCCCTCCTTCAACTTTTTGTTTGGGCCTTATACTGTCCTGCTGCCTAAAGATTTGCTCGATCCGGATGGCTGAAAGAAGAAAGATCGATTCGTTAATATATCTTCAAGTCATTTAAAACATGTGATCATCACCAGATGTCTGCTTATATAAATATACCTCACCGGTCTTTGTTGTTTCAAGATCAACATTTTCTTCGTCATGTTCATAGTTCATGACTTCATCAATTCGGTCGTCGCGATCGAATATCATATCACCCTCCCCGGTGTTGTTTAGATATTCGGAGCCGTCATAATCTTCTTCATTCTGATCATCATCTGGCCCGCAAGGATGGTGTATGATATTGAACAGGGCCTCTTCTCCCTCTCTGCCGGTATTGTCCACCATAGCTTTTATTTAACTAATCCAAAAGAAATATAAAACAATTTAGTATTCAAATTACAATGCATGGATGTAATCAATTAATAAGGAAAAACTGAATCAATCATAGTACATAATAAGCATCATCGAATATAATCTCGAATACGTCATCTCGAATAATAGATATACTCTCGAATACATCGTCTCGAATAATATATATAATCTCGAATAAATCATCTCAAATATTATATATCAAATACATCACTAGCTAGCTAGCTAATAAAGATCAAATACTAGAGAGTAATCTAGGCCACTCGCGGTTCCTGAGGCGCGGGCGGTGGACAACCAAAGTGAAGGAACCATCACTGGATCATAGCTCGGGTGATCTCCCCAAAGAACCTGCTAGGTATTGGAGAACCTGACGTCCATAGCAGCCATGTAGCGATGGACGTGCTCGTCCTCCTCCCTGACACGGCGACGTACCACCTCCGGTGGGGCCGGCTCCCTCCGCACTAAAAGTGGCCCACGCGAACGCCACCAAAGGAGATCAGGGTCGATGACGGGAGCCGGGGCCGGGTTCCTCACCAAGCGTCGCGCCCCTGAAGGTAGCACCTCCCAGTGCCAGCCCGGCGGAGCCCAGTCCCGGACATGGGTCCTCTGAAGCAGGACGTCGTCGCAAATGGGTCGACGGCGAGGATGCGGGCCGGGCATCGTCGACAACAAATACTATATGCCGCAAAAGTAAAGTAACATTTTTTAAATGATGGATTGTGATTTCATATATGCAAATTCTAAATTTTATAACTAAAAATATAATAAACTAAAAAAACATTGACCATATCTAAAACTAACATTTCTATAACAATTTTTTTCTTTAACATTTCTAACATTTTTATAACATTAATACAGAAAAACTAACATTTCTATATATAACTAACATTTCTAACATTAATACAGAAAACTAATAACTAAAAACTAACATTTCTATATATAACTAATAACTAAAAACTAAGATTTCTAACATTAATACAAAAAACTAAAAACTAACGTTTCTATATATATAACTAATAACTAATAACTAAAAACAGAAAAACTAAAAACTAAAAACAGATCAAAAATTATGTATGTGTGTGTATGTGTTGTGTGTGTGCAGGGCGACGGTGCGCGCGGGGACGCCCGCAACGGCGAGCCAAGGCGATCGACGGCACCGGCGGCGCGCGCATCGGCTTAGATTGGAGGGAGGAGAGGGGGGACAGAGGCTCACAGCGCGGGCGAGGTCGAGGCGACGGCGACGGTGATGCGGGCCGGTGCGGGCACGGGGACGCGGGCAGGTGCGGGGACAGGGACGGGCTGGCGACGTGGACGGCGCGACGGGGACGGGGGCGGCGCGGAGTCGACGGGGACGGCACGACGGCGCGGGATGGGGCCGCGGCGATGAAGCAGAGAGGAAGTGGGAGATGAAACTACAAAAGTTCGAAGTGTTTTCTTATATAGGATGGACCTTTAGTACCGGTTGGAGCCACTAACCGGTACTAAAGATCTGTTTTGACCAGGCCAAGCGGCAGGAAGGGTAGGCCTTTAGTACTGGGTGGTGGCTCCAACCGGTACTAAAGACCCCCCTTTAGTACCGGTTGGTGCCACGACCCGGTACTAATTGGGGTGCGCTGGCAGGCGAGGGGCGCAGATGTTTAGTCCCACCTCGCTAGTCGAGGAGCGCCAAGACCAGTTTATAAGCCCCGGCGCGGGCACTGCACTGAGCTCCTCTCAAATGCAGGACTTCTGGGCCTACCTCTGCTACTCTGCCATGTGGGGCCTATTGGGCTTGCGGGCCTGCATCCTGGCCCAACAACAGGTTGGGTTTCTAGTCGTATGCAGGCCGCTATGGCCCAGTAGGCGGGCTTTTTTTCTTTTCTGCATTATTAATTTTGTTTTATTTATTTTTAGTTGTTTTTTGCTGTATTTAGAGTTTCTTTGTGAATACATTTTTCAGTGATTCTTTTTTATTATGTTTAATATTAGTGCATTTTATCATTATATTCAGTTTGGTAATGCTTAGGTTATTTAAAAAATGAAATGCCTTTGTAACATATGAGTTTTCGTCCGAAACCCTGATAGTTCGAAAGAGATTGTCCATTTTGTACACGAAGTGCATCCAGTTTTTGTCGTAACCCTCTCTACTTTTTTGCACATGCTATGTGGGTGAAATTATGATACCATGCCAACTTTCAACCTTTTCGGAGATCATTTGAAGCATTTTTCAATTTAGCTGAAAAAATCAGTAAATGCATGAAAGAATTTGTTTGCACATAAAAAAATTCGCGTTCAAATGCCAAAACACATAACTCCCCTAACTATTACAGAGATGCCCTCTTGGGTGTGAAACACAGAAGAAAGTGATGATAGTGAAGCCGATCACATCCCAGATCTTTGGGTGTGAAACTTTTTCTTCGTGTGTGTCCCTTTGCGCCATAACCATGGAAAATCTTCATCATTTAACGGGATGCTCGAGTCAATATTCACTGTGAATGGAGCAATTTCATCAAACTTTTCATAATCTCCTGACATGTCTGTCTTGTCATCCACTCCCACGATGTTTCTCTTCCCAAAAAGAACTATGTGCCGCTTTGGCTCATCGTATGATGCATTCACTTCCTTATCTTTTCTTTTTCTCGGCTTGGTAGACATGTCCTTCACATAGAAAACCTGTGCCACATCATTGGCTAGGACGAATGGTTCGTCTGCATACGCAAGATTGTTGAGATCCACTGTTGTCATTCCGTATTGCGGGTCTTCCGTTACCCCGCCTCGTGTCATATTGACCCATTTGCACCAAAACAAAGGGACCTTCAAACCACGTCCATAGTCAAGTTCCCATATGTCATGTATATAACCATAATATGTTTCCTATCCCATCTTGGTTGCTGCATCAAAGCGGACACCACTGTTTTGGTTGGTGCTCTTCTTATCTTGGGCGATCATGTAAAATGTATTACCATTTATCGCGTACCCTTTGAAAGTCATTATATTCAAAGATGATATCTAGGATAGCGAGTACATGTCATCTTCAATAGAGGCGTCATGCATGGTACGTGTCTGCAACCAGCCAGCAAAACTCCTGGTTTGTTCACGTGTAATCCAGTCATCAGACCGCTCCGGGTGTTTGGAGCATAGAAAATTCTTGTGTTCATCCATATACGGAGCCACCAAGGCGGAATTCTGTAGAACTGTGTAGTGTGCTTCAGTGAGAGAATGTCCATCCATACATATTATTTGATCCCCTCCTAGCGTGCCTTTTCCATCCAGTCTGCCCTTATGCTGCGATTCAGGAACACCAATCGGCTTAAGGTCAGGAATAAAGTCAATACAAAACTCAATGACCTCCTCATTTTCATGGCCCTTGGAGATGCTTCCTTATGGCCTAGCACGGTTATGAACATATTTCTTTAAGACTCCCATGAACCTCTTAAAGGGGAACATATTATGTAGAAATATAGGACCCAAAACGTTAATCTCTTCGCATAGGTGAACTAGGACATGCGTCATGATGTTGAAGAAGGATGGTGGGAACACCAACTCGAAACTGAGAAGACATTGCACCAAATCATTCTCTAACCTTGGTATGATTTCTGGATCGATTACCTTCTGAGAGATTGCATTGAGGAATGCACATAGCTTCACAATGGCTAATCGAACATTTTCCGGTAGAAGCCCCCTCAATGCAACCGGAAGCAGTTGCGTCATAATCACATGGCAGTCATGAGACTTGAGGTTCCGTAACTTTTTCTCTGCCATGTTTATTATTCCCTTTATATTCGACGAGAAGCCAGACGGTACCTTAATACGGAGCAGGCATTCAAAAAAGATTTCCTTCTCTTCTTTGGTAAGAGCGTAGCTGGCATGACCCTGATGTATTCCGTCTTTTCCGTGCATACGTTGCTGGTCCTCCCATGCCTCAGGTGTATCTTTTGTCTTCCCATACACGCCCAAGAAGCCAAGCAAGGTCACACAAAGATTCTTCATCATGTGCATCAAGTAGATTGTGGAGCGGACCTCTAGGTCTTTCCAATAGGGCAGGTCCCAAAATATAGATTTCTTCTTCCACATGGGTGCCCGTCCATCAGCGTCATTCGGAACAGGTTGTCCGCCAGGACCCTCTCCAAAGACTACCTTCAAATCCTTGACCATATCATGTACATCGGCACCAGTACGGTGGCGAGGCTTCGTCCGATGATCGGCCTCACCTTTGAAATGCTTGCCTTTATTTCTTACGGCATGCCTGCTCAGAAGAAATCGACGATGTCCCAGGTACACATTCTTCTTACAATTAGCCAAATATATACTGTCGGTATCATCCAAACAATGCGTGCATGCGCGGTATCCCTTGTTTTTCTGTCCTGAAAGGTTACTGAGATCAGGCCAATCATTGATGGTCACGAACAGCAACGCCTTTAGGTCAAATTCTTCCCCCATGTGCTCATCCCACGCACGTACACCTGTTCCATTCCACAGCTGTAAGAGTTCTTCAACTAATGGCCTTAGGTACACATCAATATCGTTGCCGGGTTTCTTAGGGCCTTGGATGAGCACTGGCATCATAATGAACTTTTGCTTCATGCACAACCAAGGAGGAAGGTTATAAAAACATAGAGTCATAGGCCAGGTGCTATGGTTGCTGCTCTGCTCCCCAAAAGGATTAATGTCATCTGCGCTTAGACCAAACCATACGTTCCTTGCGTCATCTGCAAACTCCTTCTCGTACTTTCTCTCACTTTTTCTCCACTGCAACCCATCAGCGGGTACTCTCAACTTTCCGCCTTTCTTACGGTCTTCCCTGTGCCATCGCATCGCCTTGGCATGCTCTTTGTTCTAGAACAAACATTTCAACTGTGGTATTATAGGAGCATAACACATCACCTTGGCAGGAATATTCTTCCTGGGCCGCTCGCCTTCGACCTCACCAGGGTCATCGCGGCTGATCTTATAGCACAATGCACCGCATACCGGGCAAGTGTTCAAATCCTCGTACTCACCGCGGTAGAGGATGCAATCATTAGGGCATGCATGTATCTTCTGCACCTCTAACCCTAGAGGGCAGACATCCTTCTTTGCTTCGTGCGTACTCTCGGGCAATTCGTTGTCCTTTGGAAGCATATTCTTTATCATTACCAACAACTTTTCAAATCCCTTGTCATATACACCATTATCTGCCTTCCATTGCAGCAATTCTATTGTGGTGCCCAGCTTTTTCTTGTCACTTACGCAATTCGGGTACAACAATGTTTTGTGATCCTCTAACATGCGCTGCAACTTCTTCTTCTCCATATCACTTGCGCAGTTTCTCTTTGCATCGGCAATGGCCCGACCTAGATCATCAATGGGCTCATCTGATGCCTCTTCTTCAACTTCTTCCCGCATTGCCGGCTCAGCTTCTTCCCGCATTACTGGCTCAGCTTCTTCCCCCATTGTTGTATCATCGTATTCAGGGAACACATAGCCAGGATAGCTATCGTCGTCCTCTTCTTCTTCATTGTCTTCCATCATAACCCCTCTTTCTCTGTGCTTGGTCCAAACATTATAGTGGGGCATGAAACCGGACTTAAACAGGTGAACATGAATGGTTCTTGACTTAGAGTAATTTAGATCATTCTTACAGCCAGCACATGGACAAGGCATAAAACAATCCGCCCGCTTGTTTGCCTCAGCCGCAAGCAGAAAAGTTTGCACGCCATTAATGAACTCGGGAGAGCATCAGTCATTGTACATCCATTGTCGGCTCATCTTCATTACAAAACACCTAAAAAGACCAAATTAATACAAGTTCATACAACACTTAAATGCAACAAACAAATAACTCTCTGGCTAAAGAATTTAAATGCAACAACAAATGCGATCAAGATTGCAACTAAGGTAACAATTGATCCAACAGCATAATGATACCAAGCCTCACTATGAATGGCATATTTTCTAATCTTTCTAATCTTCAAGCGCATTTTCTCCATCTTAATATTGTGATCATCGACGACATCGGCAACATGCAACTCCAATTCCACCTTCTCCCCCTCAATTCTTTTCAATTTTTCCTTCAAATCCTCGTTGTCTCTTTCAACTGAATTTAACCTCTCGACAATAGGGTCTGTTGGAATTTCCGGTTCAACTACCTCCTACATACAAATATCTATGTCAACTTGATGGGCATAATTTTTCATAAACACGAAATGCAACAAATAGTTTTAAAAGAGAATATACCACATCCGAATCATAACCCGGACGAGGGCCGACGGGGACGAATATCAAAACCATGGCACTATGTATAACAAACAACATATGGGTAAGATAATTATACGAGTAACTATATATCCAAATCACACAAACGTCAATTTTTTTATATAAAACATTCATGAACAAGAGGCTCACCACAAGGTGGTGCCGGCGACGGGACGTTGCGGGTGATCGACGGTGGTTACGACGGAGATTTAGAAGGCACTAAGTAAACCACACCTACATATGCAAACTAAGTGTTATTTTTGACCTCAAATTGCATGCAAATCAAATACTAGCACATATATGTAATTCCTCCCAAATTACTAAACTCACAAATCAATGACTATATAAAGCATTGCAAGAGTTAATCTAGCAATGAGAGATGAAAGAAAAAGTTGCTAACCTTTGTGATCATTTGAATGGATGGGAGCCTTCGAATCTTGACAAATTTTGGGAAAATGTGTGATGAGCTTGAGAGGAAGAGGGAAAGAACAGAGAGGAGAGGGGAAAGGGGAAGAACAGAGCGAGCACGGGTGGACGGAGGGTTTATGTAGGATGACCTTTAGTACCGGTTCGTGATACGAACCGGTACTAAAGGTGCTGGAGGGGCCCCAGACTGACAACATCCTGCCACCACTCACTTTAGTATCAGTTTGTGGCACGAACCGGTGCTAAAGGTTCGCCATGAACCGGTACTAATGATGTTCGCCCGCCTAGCCGTTGGAACTGACACTAATACACAATAGTGCCGGCTCAAATTCAAACCGGCACTAATGTGCTTCACATTTGACCCTTTTTCTACTAGTGTTCATACACCTTTACACAAGTTTTCATACAGCAGCAATTTAGAGATTGTGAAAGAACCGTGGACTAGTTTCAAGTGGATGGACATCCAGTTGAAACTAATCCGCGGTTCTTTCACACAATGATATAATAAGTATCATCATATCTTTAACAACTTATCATCAGAATACATCATTATCATATAACACCTCCTCATGATCATCATTTTCATCAATGATACATCATATAGCAAGTTGGTCACTAGTCATAATCACAACTTATCCTCATCATCATCAACTCTAACACATTGTACCACATAATTGAAGGAAATATGCCCTAGAGGCAATAATAAAGTTATTATTTATTTCCTTATATCATGATAAAAGTTTATTATTCATGCTAGAATTGTATTAATCGGAAACATAATACATGTGTGAATACATAGACAAACAGAGTGTCACTAGTATGCCTCTACATGACTAGCTCGTTAATCAAAGATGGTTATGTTTCCTAACCATGGACAAAGAGTTGTCATTTGATTAACGGGATCACATCATTAGTTGAATGATCTGATTGCCATGACCCATTCCATTAGCTTAGCACCCGATCGTTTAGTATGTTGCTATTGCTTTCTTCATGAGTTATACATGTTCCTATGACTATGAGATTATGTAACTCCCGTGTGCTGGAGGAACACTTTTTGTGCTACCAAACGTCACAATGTAACTGGGAGATTATAAAGGTGCTCTACAGGTGTCTCCAAAGGTACATGTTGGGTTGACGTATTTCGAGATTAGGATTTGTCACTCCGATCGTCGGAGAGGTATCTCTGGGCCCTCTCGGTAATGCACATCACTTAAGCCTTGCAAGCATTGCAACTAATGAGTTTGTTGCGGGATGATGTATTACGGAACGAGTAAAGAGACTTGCCGGTAACGAGATTGAACTAGGTATTGGATACCGACGATCGAATCTCGGGCAAGTAACATACCGATGACAAAGGGAACAACGTATGTTGTTATGCGGTCTGACCGATAAAAGATCTTCATACAATATGTAGGAACCAATATGGGCATCCAGGTTCCGCTATTGGTTATTGACCGGAGACGTGTCTCGGTCATGTCTACATTGTTCTCGAACCCGTAGGGTCCGCACGCTTAAGGTTACGATGACAGTTATATTATGAGTTTATGCATTTTGATGTACCGAAGTTTGTTCGGAGTCCCGGATGTGATCACAGACATGACGAGGAGTCTCGAAATGGTCGAGACATAAAGATTGATATATTGGAAGCCTATATTTGGATATCGGAAGTGTTCCAGGTGAAATCGGGATTTTACCGGAAAACTAGGAGGTTACCGGAACCCCCCGGGAGGTACATGGGCCTTAATGGGCCTTAGTGGAAGAAGAGGAGAGGCGGACAGGGCTGGGCCGCGTGCCCCTCCCCCCTAGTCCGAATAGGACAAGGAGAGAGGGGGCCGGCGCCCCCCCCTTCTCTCTCTCTCTGTTCCCACCTCGTGAATCCTATTCCAACTAGGATTGGGGGGAAGTCCTACTCCCGGAGGGAGTAGGACTCCTCCTGGCGCGCCCTATGATGGCCGGCCGGCCTCCCCCTCTTGAACCTTTATATACGGAGGCAGGGGCACCCCTAGAGAAACAAGTTGATCCACGTGATCATATTCTTAACCGTGTGCGGTGCCCCCTTCCACCATAATCCTCGATAATATTGTAGCGGTGCTTAGGCGAAGCCCTGCGACGGTAGTACATCAAGATCGTCACCACGCCGTCGTGCTGACGGAACTCTTCCCCGACACTTTGATGGATCGGAGTCCGGGGATTGTCATCGAGCTGAACGTGTGCTAGAACTCAGAGGTGCCGTAGTTTCGGTGCTTGATCGGTCGGGCCGTGGAGACGTATGACTACATCAACCAAACGCTTCCGTTGTCAGTCTACAAGGGTACATAGATCACACTCTCCCCTCTCGTTGCTATGCATCACCATGATCTTGCGTGTGCATAGGATTTTTTTTGAAATTACTACGTTCCCCAACAGTGGCATCCGAGCCTAGGTTTTATATGTTGATGTAATATGCACGAGTAGAACACAAGTGAGTTGTGGGCGATATAACTCATACTGCTTACCAGCATGTCATACTTTGGTTCAGCGGTATTGTTGGACGAAGCGGCCCAGACCGACATTACGCGTACGCTTACGCGAGACCGGTTCTCCAGACATGCTTTGCACATAGGTGGCTTGCGGGTGACAGTTTCTCCAACTTTAGTTGAACCGAGTGTGGCTACGTCCGGTCCTTGCAAAGGTTAAAACAGCACCAACTTGACAAACTATCGTTGTGGTTTTGATGCGTAGGTAAGATTGGTTCTTGCTTAAGCCCATAGCAGCCGCGTAAAACTTGCAACAACAAAGTAGAGGACGTCTAACTTGTTTTTGCAGGGCATGTTGTGATGTGATATGGTCAAGACATGATGCTAAATTTTACTGTATGAGATGATCATGTTTTGTAACCGAGTTATCGGCAACTGGCAGGAGCCATATGGTTGTCGCTTTATTGTATGCAATGCAATCGCGCTGTAATGCTTTACTTTATCACTAAGCGGTAGCGATAGTCGTGGAAGCATAAGATTGGCGAGATGACAACGATGCTACCATGAAGATCAAGGTGTCGCGCCGGTGACAATGGTGATCATGACGGTGCTTCGGAGATGGAGATCATAGGCAAAAGATGATGATGGCCATATCATATCACTTATATTGATTGCATGTGATGTTTATCTTTTATGCATCTTATCTTGCTTTGATTGACGGTAGCATTATAAGATGATCTCTCACTAAATTATCAAGATAAAAGTGTTCTCCCTGAGTATGCACCGTTGCCAACGTTCGTCGTGCCCAGACACCACGTGATGATCGGGTGTGATAAGCCCTACGTCCATCTACAACGGGTGCAAGCCAGTTTTGCACATGCAGAATACTCAGGTTAAACTTGACGAGCCTAGCATATGCAGATATGGCCTCGAAACACTGAGATCGAAAGATCGAGCGTGAATCATATAGTAGATATGATCAACATAGCGATGTTCACCATTGAAAACTACTCCATTTCACGTGATGATCGGTTATGGTTTAGTTGATTTGGATCACGTGATCACTTAGAGGATTAGAGGGATGTCTATCTAAGTGGGAGTTCTTTAAGTAATTTGATTAATTGAACTTAAATTTATCATGAACTTAATACCTGATAGTATCTTGCTTATGTATGTTTGATTGTAGATAGATGGCCCATGCTGTTGTTCCATTGAATTTTAATGCGTTCCTTGACAAAGCAAAGTTGAAAGATGATGGTAGCAATTACACAGACTGGGTCCGTAACTTGAGGATTATCCTCATTGCTGCACAAAAGAATTACGTCCTGGAAGCACCGCTGGGTGCCAGGCCTGCTGCTGGAGCAACACCAGATGTTATGAATGTCTGGCAGAGCAAAGCTGATGATTACTCGATAGTTCAGTGTGCCATGCTTTACGGCTTAGAATCAGGACTTCAACGATGTTTTGAACATCATGGAGCATATGAGATGTTCCAGGAGTTGAAGTTAATATTTCAAGCAAATGCCCGGATTGAGAGATATGGAGTCTCCAATAAGTTCTATAGCTGCAAGATGGAGGAGAACAGTTCTGTCAATGAGCATATACTCAAAATGGCTGGGTATAATAATCACTTGATTCAGATGGGAATTAATCTTCCAGATGAATGCGTCATTGACAGAATTCTCCAATCACTGCCACCAAGCTACAAGAGCTTCACGATGAACTATAATATGCAAGGGATGAATAAGACTATTCTCGAGCTCTTCGCAATGCTGAAAGCTGCGGAGGTAGAAATCAAAAAGGAGCATCAAGTGTTGATGGTCAACAAGACCACTAGTTTCAAGAAAAAGGGCAAAGGGAAGAAGAAGGGGAACTTCAAGAAGAACAGCAAGCAAGTTGCTGCTCAAGAGAAGAAACCCAAGTCTGGACCTAAGCCTGAAACTGAGTGCTTCTACTGCAAGCAGACTGGTCACTGGAAGCGGAACTGCCCCAAGTATTTGGCGGATAAGAAGGATGGCAAGGTGAACAAAGGTATATGTGATATACATGTTATTGATGTGTACCTTACTAGAGCTCGCAGTAGCACCTGGGTATTTGATATTGGTTCTGTTGCTAATATTTGCAACTCAAAACAGGGACTACAGATTAAGCGAACACTGGCAAAGGACGAGGTGATGATGCGCGTAGGAAATGGTTCCAAAGTCGATGTGATCGCGGTGGGCACGCTACCTCTACATCTACCTTCGGGATTAGTATTAGACCTAAATAATTGTTATTTGGTGCCAGCGTTGAGCATGAACATTATATCTGGATCTTGTTTAATGCAAGACGGTTATTCATTTAAATCAGAGAATAATGGTTGTTCTATTTATATGAGTAATATCTTTTATGGTCATGCACCTTTGAAGAGTGGTCTATTTTTGATGAATCTCGATAGTAGTAACACACATATTCATAATGTTGAAGCCAAAGGATGCAGAGTTGATAATGATAGTGCAACTTATTTGTGGCACTGCCATTTAGGTCATATCGGTATAAAGCGCATGAAGAAACTCCATACTGATGGGCTTTTGGAACCACTTGATTATGAATCACTTGGTACTTGCGAACCGTGCCTCATGGGCAAGATGACTAAAACACCGTTCTCCGGTACTATGCAGAGAGCAACAGATTTGTTGGAAATCATACATATAGATGTATGTGGTCCGATGAATATTGAGGCTCGTGGTGGATATCGTTATTTTCTCACCTTCACAGATGACTTAAGCAGATATGGGTTATCTACTTAATGAAACATAAGTCTGAAACATTTGAAAAGTTCAAAGAATTTCAGAGTGAAGTTGAAAATCATCATAACAAGAAAATAAAGTTTCTACGATCTGATCATGGAGGAGAATATTTGAGTTACGAGTTTGGTGTACATTTGAAACAATGTGGAATAGTTTCGCAACTCACGCCACCCGGAACACCACAGCGTAATGGTGTGTCCGAACGTCGTAATCGTACTTTACTAGATATGGTGCGATCTATGATGTCTCTTACTGATTTACCGCTATCGTTTTGGGGTTATGCTTTAGAGACGGCCGCATTCACGTTAAATAGGGCACCATCAAAATCCGTTGAGACGACGCCTTATGAACTATGGTTTGGCAAGAAACCAAAGTTGTTGTTTCTTAAAGTTTGGGGCTGCGATGCTTATGTGAAAAAGCTTCAACCTGATAAGCTCGAACCCAAATCGAAGAAATGTGTCTTCATAGGATACCCAAAGGAGACTGTTGGGTACACCTTCTATCACATATCCGAAGGCAAGACATTCGTTGCTAAGAATGGATCCTTTCTAGAGAAGGAGTTTCTCTCGAAAGAAGTGAGTGGGGGGAAAGTAGAACTTGATGAGGTAACTGTACCTGCTCCCTTATTGGAAAGTAGTACATCACAGAAACCTGTTTCTGCGACACCTACACCAATTAGTGAGGAAGCTAATGATAATGATCATGAAACTTCAGAACAAGATACTACTGAACCTCGTAGATCAACCAGAGTGAGATCCGCGCCAGAGTGGTACGGTAATCCTGTTCTGGAAATCATGCTACTAGATCATGATGAACCTACGAACTATGAAGAAGCGATGGTGAGCCCAGATTCCGTAAAATGGCTTGAAGCCATGAAATTTGAGATGGGATCCATGTATGAGAACAAAGTATGGACTTTGGTTGACTTGCCCGTTGATCGGCAAGCAATTGAGAATAAATGGATCTTCAAGAAGAAGCCTGACGCTGACGGTAATATTACTGTCTACAATGCTCGACTTGTCGCAAAAGGTTTTCGACAAGTTCAAGGGGTTGACTATGATGATACCTTCTCACCCGTAGCGATGCTTAAGTCTGTCCGAATCATGTTAGTAATTGCCGCATTTTATGATTATGAAATTTGGCAGATGGATGTCAAAACTGCATTCCTTAATGGATTTCTGGAAGAAGACTTGTATATGATGCAACCGTAAGGTTTTGTCGATCCAAAGGGAGCTAACAAAGTGTGCAAGCTCCAGCGATCCATTTATGCACTGCTGCAAGCCTCTCGGAGTTGGAATAAACGCTTTGATAGTGTGATCAAACCATTTGGTTTTATACAGACTTTCGGAGAAGCCTGTATTTACAAGAAAGTGAGTGGGAGCTCTGTAGCATTTCTGATATTATATGTGGATGACATATTACTGGTTGGAAATGATATAGAATTTCTGGATAGCATAAAGGGATACTTGAATAAGAGTTTTTCAATGAAAGACCTCGGTGAAGCTGCTTACATATTCGGCATAAAGATCTATAGAGATAGATCAAGACGCTTAATTGGACTTTCACAAAGCACATACCTTGACAAGATTTTGAAGAAGTTCAAAATGGATCAAGCAAAGAAAGGGTTCTTACCTGTGTTACAAGGTGTGAAGTTGAGTCAGACTCAATGCCCGACCACTGCAGAAGATAGAGAGAAAATGAAAGATGTTCCCTATGCTTCAGCCATAGGCTCTATCATGTATGCAATGCTGTGCACCAGACCTGATGTGTGCCTTGCTATAAGTCTAGCAGGGAGGTACCAAAGTAATCCAGGAGTGGATCACTGGACAGCGGTCAAGAACATCCTGAAGTACCTGAAAAGGACTAAGGATATGTTTCTCGTATATGGAGGTGACAAAGAGCTCATCGTAAACGGTTACGTTGATGCAAGCTTTGACGCTGATCCAGACGATTCTAAATCGCAAACCAGATACGTGTTTACATTAAACGGTGGAGCTGTCAGTTGGTGCAGTTCTAAACAAAGCGTCGTGGCGGGATCTACACGTGAAGCGGAGTACATAGCTGCTTCGGAAGCAGCAAACGAAGGAGTCTGGATGAAGGAGTTCATATCCGATCTAGGTGTCATACCTAGTGCATCGGGTCCAATGAAAATCTTTTGTGACAATACTGGTGCAATTGCCTTGGCGAAGGAATCCAGATTTCACAAGAGAACCAAACACATCAAGAGACGCTTCAATTCCATTCGGGATCTAGTCCAGGTGGGAGACATAGAGATTTGCAAGATACATACGGATCTGAATGTAGCAGACCCGTTGACTAAGCCTCTTCCACGAGCAAAACATGATCAGCACCGAGGCTCCATGGGTGTTAGAATCATTACTGTATAATCTAGATTATTGACTCTATTGCAAGTGGGAGACTGAAGGAAATATGCCCTAGAGGCAATAATAAAGTTATTATTTATTTCCTTATATCATGATAAAAGTTTATTATTCATGCTAGAATTGTATTAACCAGAAACATAATACATGTGTGAATACATAGACAAACAGAGTGTCACTGGTATACCTCTACTTGACTAGCTCATTAATCAAAGATGGTTATGTTTCCTAACCATGGACAAAGAGTTGCCATTTGATTAACGGGATCACATCATTAGTTGAATGATCTGATTGACATGACCCATTCCATTAGCTTAGCACCCGATCGTTTAGTATGTTGCTATTGCTTTCTTCATGACTTATACATATTCCTATGACTATGAGATTATGTAACTCCCGTGTGCCGGAGGAACACTTTGTGTGCTACCAAACTTCACAACGTAACTGGATGATTATAAAGGTGCTCTACCGGTGTCTCCAAAGGTACATGTTGGGTTGACGTATTTCGAGATTGGGATTTGTCACTCCGATCATCGGAGAGGTATCTCTGGGCCCTCTCGGTAATGCACATCACTTAAGCCTTGCAAGCATTGCAACTAATGAGTTAGTTGCGGGAATATGTATTACGGAACGAGTAAAGAGACTTGCCGGTAACAAGATTGAACTAGGTATTGGATACCGACGATCGAATCTCGGGCAAGTAACATACCGATGACAAAGGGAACAACGTATGTTGTTATGCGGTCTGACCGATAAAAGATCTTCGTAGAATATGTAGGAACCAATATGAGCATCCAGGTTCCGCTATTGGTTATTGACCGGAGACGTGTCTCGGTCATGTCTACATTGTTCTCGAACCCGTAGGGTCCGCATGCTTAAGGTTACGATGACTATTATATTATGAGTTTATGCATTTTGATGTACCGAAGTTTGTTCAGAGTCCCGGATGTGATCACGGACATGACGAGGAGTCTCGAAATGGTCGAGACATAAAGATTGATATATTGGAAGCCTATATTTGGATATCGGAAGTGTTCCGGGTGAAATCGGGATTTTACCGGAAAACCGGGAGGTTACCGGAACCTCCCGGGAGGTACATAGGCCTTAATGGGCCTTGGTGGAAGAATAGGAGAGGCGGCCAGGGCTGGCCCGCGCGCCCCTCCCCCTAGTCCGAATAGGACAAGGACAGAGGGGGCCGGCGCCCCCCTCCTTCTCTCTCTCTCTCTCTCTGTTCCCACCTCGCGAATCCTATTCCAACTAGGATTGGGGGGGGGGAGTCCTACTCCCGGAGGGAGTAGGACTCCTCCTGGCGTGCCCTATGATGGTCGTTCGGCCTCCCCCTCTTGAACCTTTATATACGGAGGCAGGGGCACCCCTAGAGAAACAAGTTGATCCACGTGATCATATTCTTAACCGTGTGCGGTGCCCCCTTCCATCATAATCCTCGATAATATTGTAGCGGTGCTTAGGAGAAGCCCTGCGACGGTAGTACATCAAGATTGTCACCACGCCATCGTGCTGACGGAACTCTTCCCCGACACTTTGCTGTATCGGAGTCTGGGGATTGTCATCGAGCAGAACGTGTGCTAGAACTCGGAGGTGTTGTAGTTTCGGTGCTTGATCGGTCGGGCCGTTGAGACGTACGACTACATCAACCAAACGCTTCCATTGTCGATCTACAAGGGTACGTAGATCACACTCTCCCCTCTCGTTGCTATGCATCACCATGATCTTGCGTGTGCGTAGGAAATTTTTTGAAATTACTACATTCCCCAACAATAATAACATATTGTACCTAGGACTACTTCTCACTCATAGGACCTACTACCTTCTCTTTGGTAAAATAGCATAAAACAAGATAGGCCCTGACTCTCCATTATGGAAAATGGAGATTATCCTGTCTCCAATTCTTGCCTTTCGCTCAATGTTGCTTCCAAGTACCTCCTTATGATTGTCCATACATTTTTTCCATTCTTTAATTTCATGTCTTCACCGGTTTTAGAAATCCGATATGGACAGGTGTGATTCGTAGGATGACCTGGCAGTATGTTCAAAACATCAAGGCGGCCATTCTGAAACATCAGATGAGGCACACAATCCTTCAGGATTTTTTGTTGAAAAACATAGTAACAACTTCGTAGTTAGCAATGTAGTTCAGTTTTAGAAGAATTTATGCAAAACATGCACGGATGTCGTAATAGTCAAAAATCATACCATGACATCTTCATGGATGTTACTGTAGTTCAACACGTGCACTAGTGGCACATATTGACCATAATGTGGGGGAGTTTGATAATAGATATTTTAATTCTCAAGATCAGTACAAAATGCAATCAGATGATTTTTTCTCCTGATAGGTTAATTATGAGCCATCGGTGTAGTAGGTTCTGTCTACCATCTTCCGCACATTCTTTGAAGAATGAAAATAAACTGTCAATGGAAATAAGTTGTCAACTATTTTGAAATAAACAATATCAATTACTTAATAACTATGTTTGAGAAACTCACATAGCGGTAGAATTGGAAGCGTATCAACAAGGACCCAAATGTCCATATTGTCTTGGGCGATGTCAGGACCACCAAGATCCATGGTGACAAGCATACCCTCATAAAAACCATACATCTTGCTAAGTGTGTCCCAATTTGTGCAACCAAAATGGGTTACGCTCTCAGAATTGTACAAATTTACTTCAAAATCCATACCATGATGGGTCCTTAGGTGAATTTTCTTTGTTTTGAAACTTTCATGGTCTTCAAAATCCATCCTCTCCAAGACATAGTGTCTTGCATGGCATTAGATAAGCTAGTAGAATGTAAAATATGAAAATTACATGTTGAAATAGTTGAAGTCGTGCTTAATTACGAAAAAAACACTTGTCGTCGATGCGTACCATTTTGGTTGATCTTCGTCCAGGTGAGGCCTGTCGCACAGACCTCGGCCATCGTTGCACCAGCCGCACTCCCCCGTGAGACTTTCGTCATATGATGATGACATTTCCTATGTTCATAATTCAAATATTAAACCCCCACGATATTTCCTACATATTCTAGCACAAGTCATTCCAAAATTCACGGAAAAATCCGGCATGACCTTTGCTAAAAAAGGACATATCAAGCGTCTGAAATTTGCCAGAACCGAAATTAATCAATAGTCCAGCAAAACATAGGCCACTCGGAGGTGTAACCTGCAAACATGACGGGCCACTTGGGCAAGCACATATCCTATTTGAGCAACACAAGATATACATGTTTTTATCTGCACCAATGAGCATTCAAACTTGATGGTCATTGCATTTCAATGGTTGAAAATATGAACAAAAACATTTCAAAGTATCTTATAGGACTCATATTGACATGGAGATTTGGCTGGTCTCACTTCGAGGTCGGAGGGGGTCGGTGATGGGGACGACGGAAGGGATGATGGAGGGGCTCTTTCATTTATGCAAAAACAAAAACCCTATGAGCTATCAACTAATCAAATGCATACACCTTGCATAGTGGGGTCCAATTTGAGCATTCAAAATAGGAGTACTTCTCCAATATGAGCATTCAATAAGCAAAACCAAATCATAAAATAAATAAGCACTACTAGGGAAAAGCCTAGCAGTAGCACGGGTGCCCGCGCTACTGATACGACGCTACAGCTAACAGGTAGTAGTAGCATGGATACCACCCTAGCGTGGCTCTGGACCCTCACTACCGCTAACTAATTAGGAAATAAAAAAATAAATTCCAGCCATGGCTGCTGCTGCTAGGCGTCATCGTCCTCTTCGTCCATGGCCGATGCTGATCTTAGAGGGGATGAAGTCATCCATGGAGATGGTGCTTCCCCATCTAACTCTTCTCCACACCTCTCCTTTGCTTCTGCTACAAAAAAGAGACAAGGATTAGAAGAGGAAGAGAGAGATAGAGAGGAGTAGGTGTAGTAACTCACCAGTGGCCGCCAAAGTTGGAGCCGAAACCCTAGATGACGCCATGGGCTGCATGCATCAGAGATCTGGCCATCGTCATGGGTGAGGCTCTGGTAGATCTTCCTCTCCTTCCAGCAGCTGAGGATGAGGAGGTGGTGGTGGAGGAGGAGGAGGAGGAAGGAGGGGCAGTGGAGGAGGACGAGGAGTAAGGAGAGGCTACGGTGGAAGAGGAGATCGCCGGATTTGAGGGAGACGTCGTGACGCGAGGCCAACAGTTGCCGTGGAGGAGGAGACACGCATGTGCAGGAGTGCCATGGAGAGAGAGAGAGAGGAGGAGGAGGAGGAGGAGAGGAATGGGGGAGAGGAGTGATTTGGATGAGGAGATGGGGATTTCAGGGTGTTAAATTACCCAGTACTTAGTAGTAGCATGGTTTTTACCCCTCGCTACTGCTATGGGATGTCCCGGGGGGCATGGTAGAGACCGCTTAGTAGTAGCGAGGGATAAAAACCCGTGCTGCTACTATCCACTTAGTAGTAGCGCTATGGCATGTCCCCAGGGGGCACGGTAGAGACCGCTTAGTAGTAGCGAGGGTTAAAAACCCGTGCTACTACTATCAACTTAGTAGTAGCGAGGGGTAAAAACCCGCGCTACTAGTAAGTACCAATAGCGAGGGGTATAAACCCGCACTACTAGTAAGCGTCCGTGTATAAGCTTTTCCCTAGTAGTGAAGTATTCAAATTAGCACGCATTCAATAAGCAAAAATAAATCATCTCTTGTGTTCGTACATCGTCGAATATTATCACTAATGCATCACGAATAATATCATACATATAACATCACTAATACATCTAAAACCCTAGCGAACGACAGGAATCGGCATGGGCGGTGGACACCCAAAGAGAAGGAACCATCACGGGATCATAGCTCCAGTGAGATCCCTAAAGAACCTGCCAGATATTGGAGAACCTTCCCGCCAACGCAACCATGTAGCGACGGACATGCTCGTCCTCCTCACTGACACGGTGACGTACCACCTTCGCGGGGTCCTCAAGCCTCCGCACCGTCACTGGCCCACGCGACCGCCACCAAAGAAGATTCGGGTCAACGATGGGCTGGCTCCTCACCAAGCTGCGCCCCCCGGAAGGTAGCACTTCCCAGTACCATCCCGGAGGAGCCCAGTCCCTGACATGGCCCCTCTGATCAAGCAGGTGTCCTCCGCCGAGCCGACGACGAGGATGAGGGATGGGCATCGTCGACGGTGATTCGGGAATAATTTCTTTAACTAAAAAAATAACAACTAATGTGACATATACCTAAATTTCTTACTAAAAATAAACTAGTTCTATTAATTCAACTAAACACTTACTATAAATAAAAATAAACTAGTTCTTACTAAAAATAAACTAGTTCAACTAGTTCTATTATTTTTCTTACTAAAAATAAACTAGTTCTATTAATTCAACTAGTTCTTACTAAAAATAAACTAGTTCAACTAGTTCTATTAATTATTTTACTAATTCTATTAAACACTTATTAAAAACAGTAAAAAAACTAATTAAACATCTACAACTACTTAAGCACCCATTGATGAACCCTAGGAATTTGTCCTAAAAACTAATTAAGCATCTACAACTACTGCCCTAATTAACATCTAGTTTACAATTAAGCATCTACAACTACCGCCCTAATTAGCATCTAATGTGATGAACCCTAACTAATTTGATGAACTCCAAAATTTGATGAACCCTAGGAATCCTAGCTAGGGAGAGGTAGGGGAGGAGGAGGAGGAGGTGTAGGCATGCTCATCTCGGGCGCCGGCGGAGTTAGGGAGGGGCAGGTGCTACCTCTTGAGCACTGCGTTGGTTTTCCCTTGAAGAGGAAAGGGTGATGCAGCAAAGTAGCATAAGTATTTCCCTCAGTTTTTGAGAACCAAGGTATCAATCTAGTAGGAGATTACATGCAAGTCCCTCGTACCTACACAAACAAATAAGAACCTCGCAACCAACCCGATAAAGGGGTTGTCAATCCCTTCACAGTCACTTACGAGAGTGAGATCTGATAGAGATAATAAGATAAATATTTTTGGTATTTTTATGATATAGATTGAAAGTAAAGATTGCAAAATAAAATAGACTGGAAACTTATATGATAAAAGATAGACCCGGGGGCCATAGGTTTCACTAGTGGCTTCTCTCAAGATAGCATAAGTATTATGGTGGGTGAACAAATTACTGTCGAGCAATTGATAGAAGAGTGAATAATTATGAGAATATCTAGGCATGATCATGTATATAGGCATCACTTCCGCAACAAGTAGACCGAAACGATTCTGCACCTACAAAATCATATAGTTTGGTCATGCTTCATTTTCGTCACACAAGAATGCTCTCATCTTGCACAACCCCGATGACAAGCCAAGCAATTATTTCATACTTTAGTAATCTTAAACTTTTTTCAACTTTCATGCAATACATGAGCGTGACCCATGGATATAGCACTATAGGTGAATAGAATAATATGATGGGGGTTATGTGGAGAATACAAAAAAGAGAAAGTCTCATCGACGAGGCTATTCAACGGTCTAGGGAGATGCCCATCAATTGATGGAAATGCAAGGAGTAGGGATTGCCATGCAACGGATGCACTAGAGCTATAAATGTATGAAAGCTCAACAAAAGAAACTAAGTGGGTGTGCATCCAACTTGCTTGCTCACGAAGACCTAGGGCATTTGAGGAAGCCCATCGTTGGAATATACTAGCCAAGTTCTATAATGAAAAAATCCCACTAGTATATGAAAGTGACAAAACAAGAGACTCTCTATCATAAAGATCATGGTGCTACTTTGAAGCACAAGTGTGGAAAAAGAGGATAGTAGCATTGTCCCTTTTTATTTCCTTTCTTTTTTTCTTTTTTTTCTTTTTTTGGGCCTGTCTTTTTTTATTTGGGACAATGCTCTATTAATGATGATAATCACACTTCTATTTATTTTCAACTCAATGATTACAACTCGATACTAGAACAAAATATGACTCTATATGAATGCCTCCGGCGGTGTACCGGGAAGGGCAATGAATCAAGAGTGACATGTATGATAAATTATGCATGGTGGCTTTGCCACAAATACGATGTCAACTACATGATCATGCTAAGCAATATGACAATGATGAAGCGTGTCATAAATGAAACGGTGGAAAGCTGCATGGCAATATATCTCGGAATGGCTATGGAAATGCCATAATAGGTAGGTATGGTGGATGTTTTGAGGAAGATATAAGGAGGTTTATGTGTGATAGAGCGTATCATATCACGGGGTTTGGATGCACTGGCGAAGTTTGCACCAACTCTCAAGGTGAGAAAGGGCAATGCACGGTACCGAAGAGGCTAGCAATGATGGAAGGGTGTGAGTGTGTATAATCCATGTGCTCAACATTAGTCATAAAGAACTCACATACTTATTGCAAAAATCTACAAGTCATCAAAAACCAAGCACTACGCGTATTCTCCTAGGGGGTAGATTGGTAGGAAAGGACCATCGCTCGTCCCCGACCGCCACTCATAAGGAAGACAATCAAAGAACACCTCATGTTTCAAATTTGTTACACAACGGTTATCATACGTGCATGCTACGGGACTTGCAATCTGCAACACAAGTATTTCTCAAATTCACAACTACTCAACCACTAGTGCAGAACCGGGCAATAGCACCGGTTTGTAAGGCCCTTTAATGCCGGTTCAGGAACCGGCACTAAAGTTTCGGCTCTAAAGCCCCCCCCCCCCCTCTTTAGTACCGATTCAGCATGAACCGGTGCTAAAGGGAAACCACGTGGCACGAGCCAGCTCCGGGGGCCGGGAGCCCTTTAGTACCGGTTGGTAACACGACCCGGTACTAAAATGTTGGGGGGGGGGGTTGGTTTTATGATTTCTTTTTCATTTAATTTTTTGTTTTCCATTTTAATTCTTTTTCGTTTGCTGGTATTTTACGGTACAACACATTGTATACGCTATGCATATATATATATATATATAGAATTTCTAGTAGAACCAACCATATATATCATCAATCATATGTCTCACAAACCACCATATTAATTCACACATACACACATGTATAGCTATATACAATTTCTCCTACATATGCATGTTGCCTTCGGAGCCAGTGGCATTAGCCTGATTGGTGCCTTCGGAGCACGATGACAATTGGAAGTGGTTCATGTCTTTTTCGATGGGGGCGGTAGTGGGTAATAGTATTCTCCCTTCGGATTTATGACCTGGTCGAGCAAAAATCCCGCTATTTCCTCTTGAAGTGCTTCTACGCGCTTCGTTGGTAGGAGCTTGTCCCGCACCTCTTTGAACTGTTAAGAAGGAGATCAATATGCATGTGTATTAGTTGTGTGACTAGATATCGATAATGGTGTAAAAATTGTGAATATTGTTCTTACAAACGTACCCATTCCTGTCTTTGAGATCTGCTCCTTTCGGACGCCATCATGCGAATGTTCTCGCAAACGCAGTAAACACAGATCAGTCCCCGGCGCCTGCTTCAGGGCCTTTATTACGAGAATGGAATTTAATTTGATCAGATAATAATTAATCAAGCATGATAATTAAAGAGATGGCAGCTAGCTAGCTAGCTAGTACTACTTAATTAGTTACCTTGGCTCGAAACCATTTCAGCTTTTGTTTCCATTCGCTTGGAGTGATGCTGATGAACCTTGCCCAAGCCCTGCCCGCCGATGAAGAAAATGAATAAAGGGGTTATTAAATAGTTCATATCATGAAATGACGAACTAAATAGGCCGAGATATATAGTTAATAATGATTGAAATTACCTGTTGACTATCCCAAACAAGATGTTATAGTCAGTATTTGCTTTGAGTAGCGAGTCCAGTATTTCAACTGTTCTGGCGTCAACTTTAATGATACACAAGATCCAGTGAAATCTGCATGCACACACGTTTGCATGTCTTAATTAAGCGGGCATATGTAAGCAAAAACATGTAGCTAGCTAGTAGGCAAAAACAGAGAATTTGTAGTACAAGAAAGTGTGACTCACTCGAAGTTGTAAGGAAGTAGTATATCTTCATTGTATTTGAGGCGCTTGAAGAACTCTAGCATGTTGTCCTCTACCTCTTTTTCATAATAAGCATCTAATTTCCATGTGTATTCATTAACGATGTTTGGGTCAATGAACCCAATGCCATAGCGTCCACCTTTTCTTATTTCAGACATCTTCATCCTGCATAATACCACAGAAAAGAATATAGTGAGGATAATTACACATAATGATTGATCAAAAGGATCACTACAGCTAGCTTGAGACTTAAATTACAGAAAGAAATCACTTACAGACAATAGCAACTGACGATAGATTTGTCGAGTGCGTCTTGATTGTATAACTGAAACAGTTTAGAATACTCAACGGCCACAACTTTCTCATGGTAGTAATCATCCTTCTTGACATACACCATGAGGGACTCTCGATCGGATCTCTTGCTAATGTCCATGTACCATTAATGCAATTCATACATTCTCGTTGGGAGCTTCTTGACATCTTCTGGCTCGACCAAAGGTTGGCCCCGGACAAATTTCTGTTTTATTTCCTCCTCTCTAATCGGAGGCATGTCCTCGATCTCGAGGAGTTGTCCAACTGTGATCTTGAGTTCTTCCCCGAGCCCAGTCCCGGACATGGGTCAGCCGGACGTCATCGCGGACGGGTCGCCGGCGAGGATGCGGGCCGGGCATCGTCCAGAACAAATACTAGCTATATGCACGCAAAAAGTAACATTTTTTTAATGATTGGATTTTGATAACAAAAATTTCTAACATTTCTATATAACTAACATTCCTATAACATTTCTAACAATGCTATATAACTAACATTTCTATAACATTTCTAATATTTCTATAACTAAAAAACAGAAAAAAAAAATTATAACATTTCTATATATATAACTAACATTTGTATAACATTTCTAATATTTCTATAACTAAAAAACAGAAAAAAAAAATCTAACAATTCTAACTATTTTATAACTATTTCTATAACAAAAAAATAGAAAATTTCTATCAATTCTAACTATTATATAACTATTTCTATAACTAAAAAATAGAAAAATTTCTATCAATTCTAACTATTTCTATAACTAAAAACAGAAAAATGTGCGTGTGTGTGTTCATGCTTGTGTGTGTGTATGGGCTCGGGGAGGGGCGGCGGCCACCGGGGGCGAGGGATCAAAGAGGGGTTAGAGGGGGGAGAGCTCACAGCGGGGCGACGGCGACGGCGAGGCGACGGCCCGGGGCATGACGGGGCGGCGACGCGGCGACGGCGCGACGGGGATAGGGACGGGCCCGGGGGCGGTGACGAGGACGAGGGCGGCGACGGCGACGGGGGCGGCGACGGGGACGAGGGCGCGACGGGGGCGGCGTAGGACAGGGGCGGCGTCGATCGATCGGGAAAAAACAGAGTGGGAGAATGAAATTTTTCGAAGTGTTGTATATATAGGAGGGGTCTTTAGTACCGGTTGGAGCCACCAACCGGTACTAAAGGCCTGTTTTGGCCAGGCCAAGTGGCGGGAAGCGACCCCCTTTAGTATCGGTTGGTGGCTCCAACCGGTACTAAAGGCCCCCCCTTTAGTACCGGTTGGTGCCACGAACCGGTACTAAAGGGGGGGCCACGAACCGGTACTAAAGGGGGGTGCGCTGCCAGGCGAGGGGCGCAAAGTTTAGTCCCACCTCGCCTAGCGAAGGGCAGCCGCACTGGTTTATAAACCCAGCCATGGCTGCTCCTTCGAGCTCCTCTGAAATGCAGGCCTTCTGGGCCTATCTCTGCTACTCTGCCTTGTGGGGCCTATTGGGCTTGCGGGCCTGCATCCTGGCCCAACAACAGGTTGGGTTTCTAGTCGTATGTAGGCAGCTGTGGCCCGGTAGGCGGGCTTTTTTCATTTAGTTTTTTCTTTTCTGCTTTATTTATTTTGTTTTATTTATTTTTAGTTGTTTTTTGCTGTATTTAGAGTTTCTTTGTGAATATTTTTGATAGTTTTTAGAAACTTTCAGTTAGTGCCGGTAGTTTTTAAATTTGAATAGTTTAAATTTTGAATTATTTGAAATTTGTGTGAATCACTAGTTTGTGAATAACTTAACTTTAAAAATACATTTTCAAGTGATTCTTTTTTCTTATGTTTAATATTAGTGTGTTTTATCATTATATTCAATTTGGTAATGCTTAAGTTATTTAAAAAATGAAATGCTTTTGTAACGGATGAGTTTTCGTCCGAAACACTGATACTTCGAAACAGATTGTCCATTTTGTACACGAAGTGCATCCAGTTTTTGCGGTAACCCTCTCTACTTTTTTGCACATGCTATGTGGGTGAAATTATGATACCATGCCAACTTTCATCCTTTTCTGAGTTCATTTGAAATGCTTTTCAATTTCAGGGTCATTTAGCTGAAAAAATCAGTAAATGCATGAAAGAATTTGCTTGCACATAAAATTTCTTCGCGTTTCAAATGCCAAAACACATAACTAGCTACCCTAACTATTAAAGAGATTCCCTCCTGGGTGTGAAACACAGAAGAAAGTGATGATAGTTAAGCCGATCACATCCCAGATCTTTGGGTGTGAAACTTTTTCTTCGCGTGTGTCCCTTTGCGTCGTAGACATGGAAAATCTTCATCATTTAACGGGATGCTCGGGTCAATATTCATTGTGAATGGAGCAATTTCATCAAACTTTTCATAATCTTCTGACTTGTCTGTCTTGTCATCCACTCCCACGATGTTTCTCTTCCCAGAAAGAACTATGTGCCGCTTTGGCTCATCGTACGATGCATTCGCTTCCTTATCTTTTCTTTTTCTTGGCTTGGTAGACATGTCCTTCACATAGAAAACCTGTGCCACATCGTTGGCTAGGACGAATGGTTCGTCTGCATACGCAAGATTGTTGAGATCCACTGTTGTCATTCCGTACTGCGGGTCTTCCGTTACCCCGCCTCGTGTCATATTGACCCATTTGCACCGAAACAAAGGGACCTTCAAACCACGTCGATAGTCAAGTTCCCATATGTCCTGTATATAACCATAATATGTTTCCTTTCCCGTATTGGTTTCTGCATCAAAGCGGACACCACTGTTTTGGTTGGTGCTCTTCTTATCTTGGGCGATCGTGTAAAATGTATTACCATTTATCTCGTACCCTTTGAAAGTCATTATATTGGAAGATGGTAACTGGGACAGCAAGTACAGGTCATCTTCAATAGAGGTGTCATGCATGGTACGTGCTTGCAACAAGCTGGCGAAACTCCTGGGTTGTTCACGTGTAATCCAGTCATCAGACCGCTCCGGGTGTTTGGAGCGTAGCAAATTCTTGTGTTCATCCATATACGGAGCCACCAAGGAGGAATTCTGTAGAACTGTGTAGTGTGCTTCAGTGAGAGAATGTCCGTCCATACATATTATTTGTTCCCCTCCTAGCGTGCCTTTTCCATCCAGTCTACCCTTATGCCGCGATTTAGGAACACCAATCGGCTTAAGGTCAGGAATAAAGTCAATACAAAACTCAATGACCTCCTCATTTTGACGGCCCTTGGAGATGCTTCCTTCTGGCCTAGCACGGTTATGAACATATTTCTTTAAGACTCCCATGAACCTCTCAAAGGGGAACATATTGTGTAGAAATACAGGACCCAAAACGTTAATCTCTTCGCATAGGTGAACTAGGACGTGCGTCATGATGTTGAAGAAGGATGGTGGGAACACCAACTCGAAACTGACAAGACATTGCACCAAATCATTCTGTAACCCTGGTATGATTTCTGGATCGATTATCTTCTGAGAGATTGCATTGAGAAATGCACATAGCTTCACAATGGCTAATCGAACGTTTTCCGGTAGAAGCCCCCTCAATGCAACCGGAAGCAGGTGCGTCATAATCACGTGGCAGTCATGAGACTTTAGGTTCTGGAACTTTTTCTCTGCCATGTTTATTATTCCCTTTATATTCGACGAGAAGCCAAACGGTACCTTAATACTGAGCAGGCATTCAAAGAAGATTTCCTTCTCTTCTTTGGTAAGAGCGTAGCTTGCATGACCCTGATGTATGTCGTCTTTTCCGTGCATACGTTGCTGGTCCTCCCGTGCCCCAGGTGTACCTTTTGTCTTCCCATACACGCCCAAGAAGCCAAGCAGGGTCACACAAAGATTCTTCATCACGTGCATCACGTTGATTGCGGAGCGGACCTCGAGGTCTTTCCAATAGGGCAGGTCCCAAAATATAGATTTCTTCTTCCACATGGGTGTGTGTCCGTCAGCGTCATTCGGAACAGGTTGTCCACCAGGACCCTTTCCAGAGACCACCTTCAAATCCTTGACCATATCATGTACATCAGCACCAGTACGGTGGCGAGGCTTCGTCCGGTGATCCGCCTCACCTTTGAAATGCTTGCCTTTCTTTCTTACGGGATGCCTGCTCGGAAGAAATCGACGATGTCCTAGGTACACATTCTTATTAGCCAAATATATATTGTCAGTATCGTCCAAACAGTGCATGCACACGCGGTATCCCTTGTTTGTCTTTCCTGAAAGGTTACTGAGAGCAGGCCAATCATTGATGGTCACGAACAGCAACGCCTTTAGGTCAAATTCTTCCCCCATGTGCTCATCCCACGCACGTACACCTGTTCCATTCCACAGTTGTAAGAGTTCTTCAACTAATGGCCTTAGGTACACATCAATGTCGTTGCCGGGTTGCTTAGGGCCTTGGATGAGCACTGGCATCATAATGAACTTCCGCTTCATGCACAACCAAGGAGGAAGGTTATACAAACATAGAGTCACAGGCCAGGTGCTATGGTTGCTGCTCTGCTCCCCAAAAGGATTAATGCCATCTGCGCTTAGACCAAACCATACGCTCCTTGCGTCATCTACAAACTCCTTCCCATAATTTCTTTCGATTTTTCTCCACTGTGACCCGTCAGCGGGTACTCTCAACTTTCCGTCTTTCTTACGGTCTTCTCTGTGCCATCGCATTGCCTTGGCATGCTCTTTTTTTTGGAACAAACGTTTCAACCGTGGTATTATAGGAGCATACCACATCACCTTGGCAGGAATCTTCTTCCTGGGGCGCCGGCCCTTGACATCACCAGGGTCATCACGGCTGATCTTATAGCGCAATGCACCACATACTGGGCAAGCGTTCAAATCCTCATACTCACCGCGGTAGAGGATGCAATCATTAGGGAATGCATGTATCTTCTACACCTCTAACCCTAGAGGGCAGACATCCTTCTTTGCTTCGTACGTACTCTCGGGCAATTCGTTGTCCTTTCGAAGCATATCCTTTATCATTACCAGCAACTTTCCAAATCCCTTGTCAGATACACCATTCTCTGCCTTCCATTGCAGTAATTCTAGGGTGGTGCCCAGCTTTTTCTTGTCACCTATGCAATTCGGGTACAACAATTTTTTGTGATCCTCTAACATGCGCTGCAACTTCTTCTTCTCCAAATCACTTGCGCAGTTTCTCTTTGCATCGGCAATGGCCCGACCTAGATCATCAACGGGCTCATCTGATGCCTCTTCTTCAGCTTCTTCCCGCATTACCGGCTCAGCTTCTTCCCCCATTGTTGTATCATCGTATTCAGGGAACCCATGGCCAGGATAGCTGTCGTCGCCCTCTTCTTCTTCATTGTCTTCCATCATAACCCCTCTTTCTCCGTGCTTGGTCCAAACATTATAATGGGGCATGAAACCGGACTTAAACATGTGGACGTGAATGGTTCTTGACGTAGAGTAATTGTTACCATTCTTACAGCGAGCACATGGACAAGGCATAAAACCATCCGCCCGCTTGTTTGCCTCAGCCGCAAGCAGAAAAGTATGCACGCCCTCAACAAACTGGGGAGAGCATCGGTCATCGTACATCCATTGCCGGCTCATCTTCATTACACAACACCGAATAGACCAAATTAATACAAGTTCATACATAAAGTTCATACAACACTTAAATGCAACAAACAAATAACTCTCTAGCTAAAGCATTTAAATGCAACAACAAATACGATCAACATCGCAACTAAGGTAACAATGGATCCAACAGCATAATGATACCAAGCCTCACTATCGATGGCATATTTTCTAATCTTTCTAATCTTCAAGCGCATTTTCTCCATCTTGATCTTGTGATCATCGACGACATCGGCAACATGCAACTCCAATTCCATCTTCTCCCCCTCAATTCTTTTCAACTTTTCTTTCAAGTACTCGTTTTCTCTTTCAACTAAATTTAACCTCTCAGCAATAGGGTCGGTTGGAATTTCCGGTTCACATACCTCCTAGAAAAAATTTCTATGTCAACTTGATGGGCATAATTTGTCATAAACACAAAATGCAACTAGTTTTAAAAGAGAATATACATACCACATTCGAATCATAACAAGGACTAGGGCCGACGGGGACGGATATCAAAACGATGGCACTATATGTATAACAAACAATGTACGGGTAAGATAATTATACGAGTAACTATATATCCAAATCACACAAACATCAATTTTTATCTAAAATTTCATGAACAAGAGGCTCACCACAAGGTGGTGCCGGCGACGGGACGGTGCCGGCGATCGACGGTGGCTACGATGGAGATTTAGAAGGCACTAAGTAAACCACACCTACATATGCAAACTAAGTGTTATTTTTGACCTCAAATTGCATATAAATCAAATACTAGCACACACACACACACACATATATATATATATATATCCTCCCAAATTACTAAACTCACAAATTAATCACTATATAAAGCATTGCAAGAGCTAATCTAGCAATGAGAGATGAAAGGACAAAGTTGCTAACCTTTTTGATCATTTGAATGGATGGGGGCCTTCAAATCTTGACAAATTTTGGGCAAAATGTGTGATGAGCTCGAGAGGAAGAGGGGAAGAACAGAGAGGAGAGGGGAAAGGGGAAGAACAGAGCGAGCTCGGGTGGACGAAGGGTTTATGTAGGACGACCTTTAGTATCGGTTCGTGCCAAGAACCGGTACTACAGGGGCTGGAGGGGCCCCATTCTGACAACATCCTGCCACCACTCTCATTAGTACCGGTTCGTGGCACGAACCGGTGCTAAAGGTTCGCCACGAACCGGTACTAATGAAAGCGGCCCGGCTAGCCGTTGGAACCGGCACTAATGTATACATTAGTGCCGGCTCAAATACAAACCGGCACTAATGTGCTTCACGTTTGACCCTTTTTCTACTAGTGAACTAGCACAAATTTAATATCACCATCCTCATATCTCAAAACAATTATCAAGTATCCAACTTCTCATAGTATTCAACACACTTTTTATGCAAGTTTTTATTATACCAATGTTGGATGCCTATCATATTAGGTCTAAATTTATAACCAAAGCAAATTACCATGCTGTTCTAAAGGACTCTCCAAATAATATAAGTGAAGCATGAGAGATCAATAATTTCTATAAAATAAAACCACCACCATGCTCTAAAAGATTTAAGTGAAGCACTAGAGCGAAATTATCTAGCTCAAAAGATATAAGTGAAGCACATAGAGTATTCTAATAAATTCCAATTCATGTGTGTCTCTCCAAAAAGGTGTGTACAGCAAGGATGATTGTGGTAAACTAAAAATCAAAGACTCAAATCATACAAGACGCTCCAAGCAAAACACATATCATATGGTGAATAAAAATATAGCCTCAAGTAAAGTTACCAATGGAGGAAGACGAAAGAGGGGATGCCTTCCGGGGCATCCCCAAGCTTAGGCTTTTGGTTGTGCTTGAATTTTACCTTGGGGTGTCTTGGGCATCCCCAAGCTTAGCCTCTTGCCACTCCTTATTCCAAAATCCATCAAATCTTTACCCAAAACTTGAAAACTTCACAACACAAAACTCAACAGAAAATCTCATGAGCTCCGTTAGTATAAGAAAACAAACCACCACTTCAAGGTACTGTAATGAACTCATTATTTATTTATATTGGTGTTAAGCCTACCGTATTGCAACTTCTCTATGGTTCATACCCCCCGATACTAGCCATAGATTCATCAAAATAAGCAAACAACACACAAAAACAGAATCTGTCAAAAACAGAACAGTCTGTAGTAATCTGTAGGTTTCGAATACTTCTGTAACCCCAAAAAATCTGAAATAAATTGGTGGACGTGAGGAATTTTTCTATTAATTATCTGCAAAAAGAATCAACCTAATCGCATTCTGCAGCAAAAAATGGCAGCTAATCTCGTGAGCGTTAAAATATAGCCTCAAGTAAAGTTACCGATGGAAGAAACGAAAGAGGGGATGCCTTCCTGGGCATCCCCAAGCTTAGGATTTTGGTTGTCCCTGAATTTACCTTGGGGGTGCCTTGGGCATGCCCAAGCTTAGGCTCTTGCCACTCCTTGTTCCATAATAAAATTATTATTTTTGGTATCGGAAAAATCACACAATTTAGTATTATCTTGAGCCATCGTGACAAACAATCCAACACACAAGCACACAAGAAGCGAGCGAAAAAGAGGCGAATGGAAAAAGGCGAGCAGAAAAGAGGGCGAATAAAACAGCAAGGGTGAAGTGGGGGAGAGGAAAACGATAGGCAAAGGGCAAATAATGTAATCCAAGGGATAAGAGTTTGTGATGGGTACTTGATATTTCTTGACTTGTGGTAGATCTCCCTGGCAACGGCGCCAGAAATGGCTTGTTGACGGGAGATCAAATCTTGACTTGACTTGGTGTAACCTCCCCGGCGACGGTACCAGAAATCCTTCTTGCTACCTCTTGAGCACTGCATTGGTTTTCCCTTGAAGAGGAATGGGTGATGCAGCAAAGTAGCGTAAGTATTTCCCTCAGTTTTTGAGAACCAAGGTATCAATCCAGTAGGAGACTACACGCAAGTCCCTCGTACCTACACAAACAAATAAGAACCTCGCAACCAACGTCATAAAGGGGTAGTCAATCCCTTCACGCTCACTTACGAGAGTGAGATCTGATAGAGATAATAAGATAAATATTTTTGGTATTTTTATGATACAGATTGAAAGTAAAGATTGCAAAATAAAATAGATTGGAAACTTATATGATAAAAGATAGACCCAGGGGCCATAGGTTTCACTAGTGGCTTCTCTCAAGATAGCATAAGTATTACAGTGGGTGAACAAATTACTGTCGAGCAATTGATAGAAGAGTGAATAATTATGAGAATATCTAGGCATGATCATGTATATAGGCATCACGTTCATAATAAGTAGACCGAAATGATTCTGCATCTACTACTATTACTCCACACATCGACCGCTATCTAGCATGCATCTAGAGTATTAAGTTCATAAGAACAGAGTAATGCATTAGGCAAGATGACATGATGTAGAGGGATAAACTCAAGCAAGATGATATAAACCCCATCTTTTTATCCTTGATGGCAACAATACAATACATGCCTTGCTGCCCCTGCTATCACTGGGTAAGGACACCGCAAGGTTGAACCCAAAGCTAAGCACTTCTCCCATTGCAAGAAAGATCAATCTAGTAGGCCAAACAAAACTGATAATTCGAAGAGACTTGCAAATATAACCAATCATACATAAAAGATTTCAGAGAAGAATCAAATATTGTTCATAGATAAACTTGATCATAAACCCACAATTCATCGGATCTCGACAAACACATCGCAAAAAGAGTTACATCAAATAGATCTCCAAGAAGATCGAGGAGAGCATTGTATTGAGATCCAAAGAGAGAGAAGAAGCCATCTAACTAATAACTATGGACCCGAAGGTCTATGGTAAACTACTCACACATCGTTGGATAGGCTATGGTGTTGATGTAGAAGCCCTCCATGATCGATCCCCCCTCTGCGGAGCTCCGGAAAAGGCCCCAAGATGGGATCTCTTGGGTACAGAAGGTTGTGGCAGTGGAAAGGGTTTCGTGGTGCTCCTGGATGTTTTCAGGGTATATGGACATATATAGGAGGAAGAAGTAGGTCGGTGGAGTTACGAGGGGCCCATGAGGGTGGGTGGTGCGCCCAGGGGGACAGGCACGCCTCCCTGCCTCGTGGCCTCCTCGTTGATTTCTTGATGTCTAGTCCAAGTCCCCTGGATCACGTTTGTTCCAAAATAACTCTTCCGAAGGTTTCATTCCGTTTGGATTCCGTTTGATATTCCTTTTCTGCGAAACACTGAAATAGGCAAAAAAACAACAAT
This sequence comes from Triticum monococcum, assembly GCA_034509565.1. NCBI lineage: Eukaryota > Viridiplantae > Streptophyta > Magnoliopsida > Poales > Poaceae > Triticum > Triticum monococcum. Next base: position 685,660,589 of record CM067845.1, on the reverse strand, counting down.
TTGCACTGGGCCTTAGGTTAAAAGGTTAGTCCCAAAAATAATATAAAAGTGTATAAATAAGCCCATTAACATTCAAAACAGATAATATAATAGCATGGAACAATAAAAAAATTATAGATACGTTGGAGACGTATCAGCAGGCGGCGTCGAGGTCGGGGTCGGGGATCGGGCACGCGTCGGAGGCGGCGATGTAGACCGGCGTTGAGGTCGGGGTTGGGGGCGGCATCGAGGGTGTGCGGAGGGCGACAGGAGAGCGTGCGACAGCCGAAGGCAATGAAAGGCGGCGACGGCGGCAACAGCAGACGAGTGGGATTTGAGGGAAGTGGCCATGGGGAAAAAAGAACCACGCGGTTAAGTCAAAAATAGTAGTAGCGTGTTCCAGAAAAAGCTCTACTGCTACATTAGCTATAGCTAACTTAGCTATAGCGCTGGCCCACTAAACTTGCTACTGCTAAGTTAGCTATAGCGCCTGTCCTGAAAGCACACTGCTGCTATGCCTTTCTCCTTTATTTTTCTTTTTCATTTATTTTCCTTCACATTTTCTTTTTTCCTTCCTATTTTTCTATTTCTTTCATTTTCATTTACATTTCTATATGTTTTTCATTTTATTTTCCTTTCATTAGCAGTAGCGGTTTTTGCGTAAAACATGCTGCTACAACAAATTTAGCAGCAACGCGCTTTTCTTAAGCTCGCTACTACTACTGGTAGCCTGGCGATAACAGTAGGGAAATTATAGTTGTAGCGCTTCTTCCCTGAGATGTGCTACTGCTATAAACTTAGCTGCAGCACGTTTGCATGCCACGCGCTAGTGGTAAGTAGTAGTAGCGCTTCTTTTTGACCCGCGCTACTGGTAAGATTCTGTGTATAAGGTTTTCCCTAGTAGTGTCTTGTAGTTATGGTACTTGAAGCATTGACACATCCTTTGAATTTAGTGAGAGAAAAAAATTGGAGGAAAGTCCATGTTGAAATTACCAGTAGGTGTGCTTGCACTTATGAAATTATTAGAGTAACTAGTCGCCAACCCGTGCTTCCGCACGGGCTAGCTTAGTTTAGATAGTTGTACATAAGTTATACTCCCTTCATTCCATAATAAAGTGTGTATAGATTTTTTAACAGCTGAACATTGCAAACTTTAATCATGTTTAGAGAGAAAAATATATACTTCTATAATACTAAATGCATATCATTGGATACATCATGAGTTAAATTTCCATATTGTATACGTTTGGTACTGTAGATATAGATAGTTTTCTCCATAAAGTTGGTCAAAGTTAGCTAAGTTTGACTTTTTGGAAAATATATATGCACTACATTATGGAATGGAGGTAGTACTTCTATTAACATTTGTTATCCACAATTTTTGTTTGAAACAATCATTTAAATAGTAATTAATCATTGAGGCTAATAACATACAATAATGCATATTTGCTACCATGTGTCAAAAATGTTCTACTCTTTTGAATAAATTTTTTGTCATATAACTTACATATATGTATGGTTTACCAAATATGTTACACTAAGATTGTATTATCCTATTATATATATTATAGAACTGGTCGATTCCTATACTCACACTATACATATGTCAATGGAAGGATAAGATAGTACACAAAAATATGTCAATATTCACTAATATCTTCATTTGTGCATTTAATAATTGAGTCTTGCCGAGCCACATCAACCACGTTAACTTTCGTGTAAAGAAACTAACAAAGCAAAAGATATATGATGGACAGAGTTACTATCTTTAGGACAATAGTTGTCCAACAGACTGAATTGGTACAGATATGAAACTCGACAGTCTATGGAGGAGCTGAGTACCTACGGTGAGTATTAAAATGTCAGCCACATCATTGACATCAACATACATGCATGATTTCAGCGCCGGACAAAACAGGGCTGATGTTACTATGTTATTCCCGCAACAGGGCATCAATTTTAGCAACTGGCACGTACAAAGTACTGCTCCCCGGTGGTCTTGTTCGTCCTAATAAAAAGAAATTCAGCACTGGCCAGTACACGGTGGTGTACACATTGCAGTGCATCATCATCGTCTGTAACTCCACTATGCAGGGCCAGCACACACAACTCATGTTTCCTCCCCAAGCACGCCACGGCAGCCAGCTAGATTCTTTCACAGTTACCCTGTGTTGTTGCACCTTGAGTCTCAAAGGTTGGGATACTCCGTCGGTGATGCCACGATGACGCAAGCAGGCTAGATTTCAGAGGACAATATGGCATAAAAGTAAACAACTGAATTTTACCTCATTGCAAGATAGGTCAAAATGTTAAGAAGACAGATTCAACATACAAACTTGTTACTTGAGCCAAATGTGCAGAAAATTTGAACAAGGAAGTTGTTAAATGTACCTTTCAGAATATCAGATCCAATGCATGGGAGTTCATGCCATCCGAATTAAAAGGCTACTTATGGTACTCCTCGGATCACCCATGATGGACTCTTTTTCATAGGTATATAATATAACTATCTCAGAACCTGGCATGTGTGCATAATCATAAGTAAAAATAAAACTAAAAATACACTAATAAGAAAAACCTTAAAGGTAGAAGCTGTTTTATGTTGGACAGTTGGAGTGTCATGTTTAGTTGACGTTTGAGTAACTACTACTTGCCAATATCAGGACACTGAATCAATACATATGGTACAGTCGAGTCTATGACCATGATACGTAGCCAACAACAAAGCCTAGAGAAAGCCTAAAAATAATACAATAGGGATATTACTTTCAGTAATATAATATAAATCTCAGTATGCTACTATTATAGCAAAACCAGGATAGCATGCCATCTTTTCAATTTCAGACTGCAGCTCAATCTGTGACATATTACAGCAAATAGATACCAAGTTAGCTGCATGCAAACATGGGAAGAGGGAAGACCATGAGACCTACATTCATTTGATAACAAATATATAAAATCTGAAGATGGCAATACAGAGTTGCAGTATAAGTATTAGCAGAGTTACAGTTAGACTGGTTTTCAGAATAAGAAAACACTAACGAACACAGGACTATAGGGACTTCAGAGGTACAAAATTTTGAACATAAGATAATTAAAACAAGGAGGGAGGAGAAGGACCGGCGTGCACCTCCCCTGCCTGGCCGCCGCGCGCGCCCCTGGCCTGGTGTTGCTGTCCGCGCGCGCCCCTGCCTCGCTCCCAGGCCGCGCCCTCCCGCGCCCGTCCGCGCCCTCCTGCGCCCAGGCCACGCCCGTCCGCGTCCAGGCCTCGCCGGCCGCACCCCAGCCTCGACTCGGCGTCGCCGTGCAGGAGGCCCGTCTCGCCACGCTCGGGGCCGGGGCTGCCCATGCAGCTCGAGGCCCAGCTCCTCCTCCGCCGCGGGAGGATCCACCGTGTTGCCGTGCGCGAGCTCGCAGAGCACGGGCGCAGGCGGGCGCGGCGGGCACGGCGTGGGCGCGTACGGCGTGTGGCGGCTGGACGACGACGGCTTCGAGGCGAGCGGGGACTGTACCCCGCGGCGCGAGGAGGAGGAGACGGGCGGCGGGGATGGGAGCGCCACACGCCCCGTCCCGCGAGGTCTCGGACGAGCGGAGACGTGGCGTCCTCCCCGCGAGCTCCGTCGCCACCCCGTCCTTCCTCCTCCGCCATGGCCGTCGGGGGCACGAAGACGTCGACGCCACCCTCCTCCTCGTCCGGCTCTTCCTCGTCGGCGGGTGCTTCTTGGGCGGGGGCAGGAACTCCCGTGGCCGCGCCCGTGGCCGCCCCGGCCTTGTCTGCTCTGGCCTCGCCCGTCCCGGCCTTGCCTGCTCCGGCCACGGCCCCGCCTCGCCAGCTCCGGCTATCGCCTGCCCCGTCCAGCGCCTGCCCCGGCCGCGCACGGCGAGCTCCTGCCTCGCCCGCCCGTAGTACATGGAGAGTAGAACCGGGGAGAGAGGGAGTGTGGGCGTGGAGAGGAGAGAGGGAGTGTGCTGCGCGTGGGTGGGCCTGGAGAAGAGAAAGGGGGAGAGAGAGGCTGGCAAGTGGGGCAGCTCCTGCAAAAAGCTAATGCCGGCGTCCCCAGCTGCCCCCGGCGGGCTGGGTGCGGGCTGAGCGTGCCGGCGCTAACTTTTGCTAAATCCGGCGTAAAACAACGTCTTGGGGCCCTGACTGGGGCGTTTTTTACTCGCCGGCGTCCGAAAAAGCGCCTGGGAAGGCTTCTTGGGGGCCTTAGTGGAGATGCCCTTAGCACTTGCTGCATGGTATAAAAAGAGATAGAAAGACATGAAGATGAAAAACCCTCTCTTGTTAATTAGGTTAATCCTCGTAATACAACAGTGTGGTTTACTTCAGAAACGAAGCACCAATCATTGATCATGCCTGCTGGGATGAAAGCAACAGTAACAGTTACCACTTCCTACAAAATACAAATAGAAACATAAAACACATTAAGATGACGAAACTTGGCATTTTAATTTTATGTGCTTCTGGAATAGCTTGTCGTGTGGGTATCAATTCTGCAATTTTATCAGAACATACATTTAGCATATTAATTATATGAGTGCATCAACTGGTAAGCAAACCTATAAATTCGATCACCTCTAAATCAAGAGATGACGTTTATTCTATATGCGCAACTATCCAAAGTCTCACATAGAGGGCAACTCCTAGGAATTAGGTGAGAAACCAAACTTCATAATTCCTTGAACACATAGAGCAACTCCCAGGATTTTGGTGAGAAACCAAACTTCACAATTCCTCGAACACATAGAGAGCAACTCCCAGGATTTAGAAGGGGGTGGGACGAATTGGGAGAAAGCTGCATGGTATTTACGCTGACCCCTTTGCGCTCAGAGGATAGCTGGTGCTCAGCACGTTCTAATTGAAGTGGGTGGCAAGTTCTAGGTGGTGCCGCTTGGGAGGAACGTGTATGGTGGATGTCTAGCAGCGATGAATTTTTTTTGTCATGATTACCTTCAACCTGGCCGCCCCCTTCCATCTATGATGGCTTCAATGATTACTCTCATTCTCAATGCGCTTCTGCAGGAACCTAGCATGTAGCGAATCCAGCAAGATGCGCACGCACGCGCCCTCCCTGATAGAACTTGCACATGATCTTTGCGGCTGGAGACGCAACGCATGCGAACATGGGAGAGAAGATAGGCTGTATGATGCACTTCCTGTAGCGGCAGGAACATGAGCTTAGAGCTTTTTGTACAAATCTAAGAGGATGGAGGAGATCAGAAGAAAAACACACCTCAAGGAAAGCAGCGGAGATTCCGAACGGAAGCGGCATACATGCGTCATGATGTTGGAACAATGGGAGGCGTCGTGCTTGAGTAGGAGAGGAGAGGAGCGGCCGCCAAACTTGAGAGATCGCCATGGAAGGGTCGTGTGGAAACGGGGAAACGAACGAGAAAAGCACCCGCTAGATCTAGGATTTTTCTGTTTTATTGGATGAGGAAACCAAGTTTCTCACGTTAGGGATTGCAACAGCCAAGAAAAAAAAAGAGTGTGCATCATCAAATCTTTTTTGAGCAGCGTGCAACATCTAATCTGTTTTTTTAGGCTAACATCTAATCTGTTACGTTGTGTTAGCCAAAAAAAATTCTGAGATGGGAGTTTGGATTGTAGGGTTCTGTTTTTAGAACTGGTATAGGACTCCTTTTTAAGTGATTGCAATTTTTTGGCTGAATTAAGAAAAAAAAAGTCGAAGATTAGATAAATGGGTTGATCTACACCGTAATAACTCGGCCCCACCAGATTAACGGCTCCTAGTTACTGATTAACATGGTAATTTTTTGGGTGTCTGTAATTAGTATAGGTAGGTATAGATAGATAGATAGATTTGTTTCCGTTAGAGCGCTCCATGTGGCATTCTTCAATACATGTGAGAAGGTTTACTTTCACAACAACATCAGTAAGAAACAAAGAGTTTTGATTTTCGTTGAGCATCAACCTATATTTTTTGTATGAGAAAGTTTATTAAAACATAGCACTATAATTTGGAAGTTAATCTCGCATTGGCAAATACTGGAAATTGAGATGTTGGCTTCATTCGGTTTAGTTTTTCGTGAACTGCAGCAGTATGACAAAACACAGGGCATTTTAGTACATTTAAGGATATAAATTTTAATCGCGAAGGAACCTGAAAGGAGCAATTCTAAAAACTACAGATGAAACTATCATCATCAGGCGATAACTAAGACACTTGTGGTGTGGAACCTCAAAGTTACAACGCATAAATGTTTATCAGCTTCACATTTATAATCACCTCCTGCGTAGAGTTCCTGGCGTGTTTTTGCTGATTCAGATACATGTGCATATCAGAACTAAGCTTTTTCTATAGTTTTGGTTCAATTATTTCATAAATTGTTTCTGCTTCAGTAATGTCGGAGGCGCTATACAAAAAACCGGTGTAGTAAAATTCGAACAAGTTCTCTGTTTCTTCAGAAATTGTTTCGTTCTTTACGCTTGGAGAATAGCAAAATTAATTTGGTGTAATTAGATTTTTGTATTTAACTATTAATTAATTTGTCAATGATATTGTAGGTAGCAAAAGCTGGAACAACTCGAAAGCGGAAACCTGCGAAGAAGAAGGAACCAGAGAGAGGTCTGCCATCAACTGGAGGAGATAGAACTGATTCCAAGCTAGAGAACACAATATGTTTCTAATCCTGATTAATGGTTCCATTAAGTGCTATTTCGAGGAAGCAACGGATATCTGGAAGAGCAAATATGAAAAAACCTAATGTTTGAAAATTCATTTTTGTTGATAAATGTAGGTTGACAACATGATGCAAGAATTTGATCAGTTCGTTTTGTATCATGAGATAAAAAAGAAGACAGAGGCAATGTTCTTGGACTTAAAAATAGAAAATCTTTTGATTCATTATACTTCTTGTATAATTACAAAATTTGGCTAGAAAGTGAAAATGTGCTTGTAAAAATATAGCAGGAAGTACTAAGTAGTCAGGAAGAAAAGCTAAGTCGGGAGAACTTAGCTAGACAGGAGAAAGCAAAGCAAATGCCCTAGCAGTTGTGTGTGCACAAGATGTTGGGGATGAACCTACTGATATAAGGAATAATGAAAAGGAAAAAGACAAACAAAATGGAGAAACAGGAGAAGAGGTATGCAAAAATAACATTTTCTAGGGCATTCCTCTCTACTGTTGTTGTTGTACATATGGATAAAAAGTAGTTGATTCCATGAATAAGACAAATAAAGCTGGAATGAACATGTACAGTTGGTGGTTGCATCTTGTTCAGTTGTTTGTTCTGCCGTAACTAGTTCAAACGAAGATTGCGTGCTTGTAGAAGATCTGTCACCTTTGGTTGCAAATGTAAACACGGGAGTGGAGGTGCTTTCTTCTTCTGTTAATGTAAGTATTAAGAAAAGATTAGAAAATTTCATTTAATGTGAATAAAATACTACAGAACGGAAAGCAGTTTGTTTGACATTGACCATTGGGAATCCCAAAAAATATAGGTTTTAATTACTTCTGACAAGGCTATTGACTATTCAACACCGGCTGATGCTACAAACAATGATGATTCAGATGAAGGTGGTACTGACAGTGATAAGAAACATGAAGAGTATTTGTTTCCATCACCAGATGAATTAGAGAAATCAAGTGCGCCTACAGTTGGCAGGGTGTTTAGTACTTTGGATGAGGCTAAGAGGTTTGTGAATGTCTATGCTTTCATTACTGGCTTTGGGATTAAAAAAGGGAGAAATCACAAGAACAGGAAAATTACCTTTTGCTGCAACAAGAGTAGAAAAACTGTGCCAACATATACAGGAGCAAGAAAAAGGAAGAGAAATGTTCTTAATAGAACGAACTGTGGGATGCATGTTACAATGAGTTTCGAAGACGGAAAATGGCACATTCAATCGCCGGATTTGAAGCATAATCACCCTTTGGTTTCTTCTCCTTCCTTGACACAATTTTTTCTTAACCACAGAAGCATGAATGAGGCTGAAACACTGCTGTCCAAGCTCTTACAGGAACACAGGATAAAGCCTAGAAATATTATGAGCATATTTAGAAAGCTGTGTGGAGGGAAATTTGAAAGTATTACGTTTGTTGTGAGGAAATTTGACAATTTAAAGCAAGTTCAGTAAAGCCTAGAAATATTATGAGCATATTTAGAAAGCTGTGTGGAGGGAAATTTGGAAATATTACGTTTGTTATGAGGAAATTTGATAATTTGAAGCAAGTTGAGCGTGAAAAGAGAAGGAACACTACATAGAGCATACTATTAACTACATTGAGAAGTTGCAAGTTGACAAGCCAGGTTTCGTATTCAAGGTGCAAAGAGACTCTTCCAATGCAATTCTAAGTTTGTTTTGGACAGATTCAAGATCAAGATTGGATTACTTACTGTTTGGGGACATTATTTCATTTGATACAACGTTCAACACCAACAAGTACAATATGCCATTTGCATCGATTATAGTAGTTAACGGCCACTCCAGAATAATTGTCTTTGGCTGGGCTCTTTTGCAGGATGAGAAAGCGGATACTTTCAAGTGGCTATTTGAAACATTTGTTGAGGTGATGGGTGGAAAGAAGCCAAGAGTAGTCCTCACTGATCAGGATGCAGCCATGCAAGTAGCATTGCCAAAGGTGTTTCCGGGTGCATTTCACAGATTTTGCATATGGCATGTTTGCAGGAAAGCAAGAGAAAATCTGAAAGTTTACTTCCATTTGAAGGAAGGGATGGAGAGGGATATGGAAGAATGTATCATGCAATCATTAACAGTTGAGGAATTTGAAAGAAAATGGAGGAGAAGTACAGTTGTGGAAAACATGCTCACGTTAAGCGCATGTGGGACAACAGGCAGTACTTTGTACCTGCTTACTTCCAAGAAGTGTTATGTCCCTTTACTAGATCAACTAGTAGAAGTGAGAGCTTCAACTCTAATTTGAAGGATTATGTCTTGAGAAAGGATGCAATTGAAACATTCATCCATCAGTATGAGCTCTTCCAAGAGAATGTGATTCACATAGAGAACAAAGATAGATTCTTGTCTAATGAAAAAGTTCCTGTAATGTGGGGTTATCAGCGGTCTGAACGCATGGAGCTGAGATATATACACTAGAGCAATATACTGCAAGTTCTTGATGGAGATAATGAATGCAACCGCTTTTGGAGTAATGATAAAGATAAAAAATATGAACTTAAGAGGAACTTTGAATATGAGAATCCAGAGATTGATAGGGAAGTGTTCATTGTGCAAACAGATAGAACTACTAATGAATTCGATTGTGAATGTGGAAAGTTTCAGAGGGATGGTATTTTGTGCTGCCACATACTCAGATTATTTACCCAATTTGATTTTTCTGAAAATCCCTAATAAGTACATAGTAGCAAGGTGGACAAGAAAATTTAGGGAGAACGAGTTAAGGAAGCATAAGTTTGAAGTGCTTGGGAGTCAAATAGAAGACCAATCACACAATGTTGTGCGTTATGCAATTGTTATGAATAGAGTTGGTGAGGTCTGTTCTGACATCAGTGATGATTCTGTATTGTGTCAAGCGTTACTGGATGTTGTTAATACTGTGCATATAAGTACGTGTTGGGGAAAGAACAAGCAGTAGCAACCCGAGAAGATGGGAATAATTCTAGGGACATGGATGATGTAAACAAGGCCATGAGAGATCCTGCGGTGAAAAGGAACAAATCTGTGAGAAAAGGCTATAGATTGAAGTCTCGTTCAGAGATTGAAGCTCAGAAAAGTGCTGCACAAAAGAGAAAGAACTCAATATGAAAAAGTAAGAACAGAAGAACTACAGAAATAAGGTTGGAAGGAATTTGACTATATGTGTCAAGTAATTTAAGAATATCAACTATATATGATACTACAGATTGTTTGAAAACTGTTTTGTGGTTGGAACAGAATACTTTTATATAGTATTTGTGTGTGCATATATTTTTGTCATTTCTTTGAGCTTCTGAAAAGAAGTGAAGCTGTTTACTAATTGATGATCCACAAGTATAGGGGATCAATTGTAGCTCTTTTCGATAAGTAAGAGTGTCGAACCTGCTACCTCTTGAGCACTGCGTTGGTTTTCCCCGAAGAGAAAGGGATGATACAACAAAGTAGCGTAAGTATTTCCCTTGGTTTTTGAGAACCAAGGTATCAATCCAGTTGGAGGATACGCGCGAGTCCCTCGTACCTGCACAAAACAAATAAATCCTCACAACCAATGCGATAAGGGGTTGTCAATTCCTACTCGGCCACTTACAAGAGTGAGATCTGATAGATATGATAAGATAATATTTTTGGTATTTTTATGATAAAGATGCAAAGTAAAATAAAAGCAAAGTAAAAAAGCAAAGGAAATAACTAAGTATTGGAAGATTAATATGATGAAGATAGACCCGGGGGCCATAGGTTTCACTAGTGGCTTCTCTCAAGAGCATAAGTATTCTACGGTGGGTGAACAACTTACTGTTGAGCAATTGACAGAATTGAGCATAGTTATGAGAATATCTAGGTATGATCATGTATATAGGCATCACGTCCGAGACAAGTAGACCGACTCCTGCCTCCATCTACTACTATTACTCCACTCATCGACCGCTATGCATCATGCATCTAGAGTATTAAATTCATTAAAACAGAGTAACGCCTTAAGCAAGATGACATGATGTAGAGGGATAAACTCATGCAATATGATGAAAACCCCATCTTGTTATCCTCGATGGCAATAATACAATACGTGCCTTGCTGCCCCTACTGTCATTGGGAAAGGACACCGCAAGATTGAAACCAAAGCTAAGCACTTCTCCCATTGCAAGAAAGATCAATCTAGTAGGCCAAACCAAACTGATAATTCGAAGAGACTTGCAAAGATAACCAATCATACATAAAAGAATTCAGAGAAGATTCAAATATTGTTCATAGATAGACTTGATCATAAACCCACAATTCATCGTTCTCAACAAACCCACCGCAAAAAGAAGATTACATCGAATAGTTCTCCATAAGAGACACTAGTAGAAAACAGGGCTATGGTCCAGGCCGGCTCAGCCCATTAGTCCCGGTTCAGTCTAGAACCGGGACTAATGTGAGCATTGGTCCCGGTTCGTGCGGCTAAGGCATTAGTCCCGGTTCACTCGGGCCCTTTAGTCCCGGTTTAAGCCACGAACCGGGACTAAAGGGTGCGATGACCTTTAGTCCCGGTTCGTGCCTCAAACCGGGACTAAAGATTAGACCTTTAGTCCCGGTTTGAGGCATGAACCGGAACTAATGGGGTTGAGACCTTTAGTCCCGGTTCGTGCCACGAACCGGTACTAAAGGTCCCATTTTCAAACTCTACCCCCCCCCTGTGGATCGCCTTTTCAGTTTAAAAAAAAATAAAAGAAAATAATGGAAATGTCAAAAAAAATAAAAGAAAATAAGTTTCTCATGTGATATGTGGTCTAGTTGTTGGGAAAATTTGCAAATGTGAATTTTGACTTTATTTGCAAAATCTCTCTGAAATTTGTAAAAATGGGCATAACTTTTGCATACTAACTCGGATGAAAAAGTTTTTTATATGAAAAATCATCTACTCGAAAAGTTACATCCAAATTTAACCAGGGGAACCCCGTTAAACATTTTCAAAATCCTCAAAAACCTAATAGAAAAAAAGTTACGGGGCTTTTAAGATCTAGAGTGGAAAAAATTGAAAAATATTTAAACAGTGGGCAAACTGTGGTTAAACAATGGTCAAACTAATTATTCTATATATTAGTGTTACTAAATAATTATTTTAGTTATTTCAATTTTGGTCAAATCTGGTCAAACTGTGGTCAAACTATGGTCAAACTAATTATTCAAGAAATATTAGTGTTACTAAATAATTATTGTTTTTTAAAACAATAGTTTCAAACTCAAACAGTGAAATGTGTCACTTCATGCTCAAGCAAAATTCCTGAAGGTTAATAGGATTGACATCTTACTATTGTCAGGAAAACAACAAGTGCAGACTTGGAGCGAGGGAGAATAGAACCCGGAAGTTAAGCGTGCTTGGGCTGGAGTAGTGAGAGGGATGGGTAACCGGTCGGGAAGTTAGATGATTTGGAATGATGAGGGGTGATTAAAGGATAAATTGAGAAGTGATGAGGGGTGGTGATTACAGACTAGAGGTTAAAATAATTCAGAAATTTGAAAATAAAAAAAATCCAAAAAAAATTTCAAAATTTTTTTTCAAAAAAAATCATAAAATTTCCTTTAGTCCCGGTTGGTGTTACCAACCGGGACTAAAGGTGGAGCTCCACGTGGCCGCGCCCTTTAGTCCAGAACCGGGACTAAAGGGGGGAGGTATTAGTACCGACACTTTAGTCCCGGTTCAGGAACCGGGACTAAAGGCCCTTATGAACCGGGACTGTAGGCCCTTTTTCTGCCAGTGAGAGGGGAAGAACATTGTATTGAGATCTAAAAAGAGAGAAGAAGCCATCTAGCTAATAACTATGGACCTGTAGGTCTGAGGTGAACTACTCACACTTCATCGGAGGGACTATGGTGATGATGTAGAAGCCCTCCGTGATCGATGCCCCCTCCGGCGGAGCTCTGGAACAGGCCCCAAGATGGGATCTCGTGCATACAGAAAGTTGCGGCAGTGGAATTAGGGTTTTGGCTCCGTATCTGATCGTTTGGGGGTACGTAGGTATATATAGGAGGAAGGAGTACGTCGGTGGAGCAACAGGAGGCCCATGAGGGTGGAGGGTGCGCCTGGGGGGGGGGGGGGTAGGCGCGCCCCCTACCTTGTGGCCTCCTCTTTTGTTTCTTGACGTAGGGTCCAAGTCCTCTGGATCATGTTCGGTGAGAAAATCACGTTCCCGAAGGTTTCATTCCGTTTGGACTCCGTTTGATATTCCTTTTCTTCGAAACCCTAAAATAGGAAAAAACAGCAATTCTGGGCTAGGCCTCCGGTTAATAGGTTAGTCCCAAAAATAATATAAAAGTGGAGAATAAAGCCCAATAATGTCCAAAATAGTAGATAATATAGCATGGAGCAATCAAATTTATAGATACATTGGAGATGTATCAAGCATCCCCAAGCTTAATTCCTGCTCGTCCTCGAGTAGGTAAATGATAAAAACAGAATTTTTGATGCGGAGTGCTATTTGGCATAATTTTAATGTAATTCTTCTTAATTGTGGTATGAATATTCAGATTCGAAAGATTCAAGATAAAAGTTCATATTGACATAAAAATAATAATACTTCAAGCATACTAACTAAGCAATTATGTCCTCTCAAAATAACATGGCCAAAGAAAGTTCATCCCTACAAAATCATATAGTTTAGTCATGCTCCATTTTTGTCACACAAGAATGCTCTCATCATGCACAACCCCGATGGCAAGCCAAGCAATTGTTTCATACTTTAGTAATCTCAAACCTATAAACTTTCACGCAATATATGAGCGTGAGGCATGGATATAGCACTATGGGTGGAATAGAATATGATGATGGGAGTTATGTGGAGAAGACAAAAAAGGAGAAAGTCTCACATCAACGAGGCTAATCAATGGGCTATGGAGATGCCCATCGATTGATGTTAATGCAAGGAGTAGGGATTGCCATGCAACGGATGCACTAGAGCTATAAATGTATGAAAGCTCAACAAAATAAACTAAGTGGGTGTGCATCCAACTTGCTTGCTCACAAAGACCTAGGGCACTTGAGGAGGCCCATTGTTAGAATAAACAAGCCAAGTTCTATAATGAAAAATTCCCACTAGTATGAAAGTGACAAAACAAAAGACTCTCTATCATGAAGATTATGGTGCTACTTTGAAGCACAAGTGTGGAAAAAGGATAGTAGCATTATCCTTTCTTTATTTTTTTACTTGGCCTTTCTTTTTTTTGGCCTTTCTCTTTTTTTGGACAATGCTCTATGAATGATGGTCATCACACTTCTATTTACATACAACTCAAGAATTACAACTCGATACTTAGAACAAGATATGACTCTATATGAATGCCTCCGGCGGTGTACCGGGATATGCAATGAACCAAGAGTGACATGTATGAAAAAATTATGAACGGTGGCTTTGCCACAAATACTATGTCAACTACATGATCATGCTAAGCAATATGACAATGATGAATGTGTCATGATAAACGGAATGGTGGAAAGTTGCATGGCAATATATCTCGGAATGGCTATGGAAATGCCATAATTGGTAGGTATGGTGGCTGTTTTGAGGAAGATATAAGGAGGTTTATGTGTGAAAGAGCGTATCATATCACGGGGTTTGGATGCACCGGAGAAGTTTGCACCAACTCTCAATGTGAGAAAGGGCAATGCACGGTACCGAAGAGGCTAGCAATGATGGAAGGGTGAGAGTGCGTATAATCCATGGACTCAACATTAGTCATAAAGAACTCACATACTTATTGCAAGAATCTACAAGTCATCAAAAACCAAAGCACTACGCGCATGCTCCTAGGGGGATAGATTGGTAGGAAAGGACCATCACTCGTCCCCGACCGCCACTCATAAGGAAGACAATCATATATAACACCTCATGTTTCAAATTTGTTACATAAAGTTTACCATACGTGCATGCTACGGGACTTGGAAACTTCAACACAAGCATTTCTCAAATTCAGAACTATTGAACTAGCACGACTTTGATATTATTACCTCCATATCTCAAAACAATCATCAAGCATCAAACTTCTCTTAGTATTCAAAACACTCATAAGAAAATTTTACTAATCTTGAACACTTAGAATATTAGGATTATTTAAGCAAATTACCATGCTATTTAAGACTCTCAAAATAATCTAAGTGAAGCATGAGAGATCAATAGTTTCTATAAAACAAATCCACTACCGTGCTCTAAAAGATATAAGTGAAGTACTAGAACCAAACTATATAACTCAAATGATATAAGCGAAGCACATAGAGTATTCTAACAAATTCCAAATCATGTATGGCTCTCTCAAAAGGTGTGTACAGCAAGGATGATTGTGGTAAACTAAAAAGCAAAGACTCAAATCATACAAGACACTCCAAGCAAAACACATATCATGTGGTGAATAAAAATATAGCTCCAAGTAAAGTTATCGATAGAAGTAGACGAAAAGAGGGCATGCCTTATGGGGCATCCCCAAGCTTTGGCTTTTAGGTGTCCTTAGATTATATTCGGGGTTCCATGGGCATCCTCAAGCTTAGGCTCTTGCCACTCCTTGTTCCATAATCCATCAAATCTTTACCCAAAACTTGAAAACTTCACAACACAAAACTTAAAGTGGAAAATCTCGTGAGCTCCGTTAGCGAAAGAAAACAAAAGACCACTTAAAGGTACTGTAATGAACTCATTCTTTATTTATATTGGTGTTAAACCTACTGTATTCCAACTTCTCTATGGTTTATAAACTATTTTACTAGCCATAGATTCATCAAAATAAGAAAACAACACACGAAAAACAGAATCTGTCAAAAACAGAAAAGTCTGTAGTAATCTGTAGCTAGAGCAAGATCTGGAACCCCAAAAATTCTAAAATAAATTTATGGACGTGAGGAATTTATCTATTAATCATCTTCAAAAATAATTAACTAAATATCACCTTCCAAATAAAAATGGCATCAGTTCTCGTGAGCGCTAAAGTTTCTGTTTTTTACAGCAAGATATCAAGACTTTCCCCAAGTCCTCCCAACGATTCTACTTGACACAAACACTAATTAAACACAAAAACACAACTTAAACAGAGTCTAGATAAATTATTTATTACTAAACAGGAGCAAAAAGCAAGGAATAAAAATAAAATTGGGTTGCCTCCCAACAAGCGCTATCGTTTAACGCCCCTAGCTAGGCATAAAAAGCAAGGATAGATCTAGGTATTGACATCTTTGGTAGGCAATCCATAAGTGGCTCTCATAATAGATTCATAAGGTAATTTAATTTTCTTTCTAGGAAAGTGTTCCATGACTTTCCTTAACGGAAATTGGAATCTAATATTTCCTTCCTTCATATCAATAATTGCACCAATCGTTCTAAGGAAAGGTCTATCAAGAATAATAGGACATGAAGGATTGCAATCTATGCCAAGAACAATAAAATCTACGGGTACATAATTCCTATTTGCAACAATAGAACATCATTAATTCTTCCCATAGGTTTCTTAATAGTGGAATACGCAAGGTGCATGTTTAGAGAGCAATTATCAAAATCACGGAAACCTAACAAATCACACAAAGTCTTTGGAATCGTGGAAACACTATCACCCAAATCACATAAAGCATAGAACTCATGATCTTTAATCTTAATTTTAATAGTTGGTTCCCACTCATCATAAAGTTTTGTAGGGATAGGAACTTCCAATTCAAGTTTTTGTTCATAAGATTGCATCAAGGCATCAACGATATGTTTAGTGAACGCTTTATTTTGACTATAAGCATGAGGAGAATTTAGCACAGATTGCAATAAGGAAATACAATCAATCAAAGAGAAATTTTCATAATTAAATTCCTTGAAATCAAAAATAGTGGGTTTAGCAATATCTAGGGTTTTAATTCCTTCGATCCCACTTTCATCAATTTTAGCATCAAGATCTAAAAACTCTGAATTCTTGGAACGCCTTCTAGGTAAATGTGGATCATATTCAGTCCCATCATTATTAAGATTCATATTGCAAAACAAAGATTTAATAGGGGACACATCAATAACTTTTAGATCTTCATCTTTATTTTCATAGGAAATAGAAGAACATGCTCTTATAAAGGCATCTTTCTTAGCACGAATCCTAGCGGTTCTTTCTTTGCACTCATCGATGTAAATTCTCATGGCTTTGAGAGACTCACTGATATCATGCTTATGTGGAATAGATCTAAGTTTCAAAGAATCAACATCAAGAGAAATTCTATCAATGTTCCTAGCCAACTCATCAATCTTAAGCAATTTTTCTTCAATCAAAGCATTGAAATTATTTTCAATCAAAGCATTGAATTGGGGAAGACAGAACCCCCAACACCCCCTGGAAACAACTAGGGTTTACTAAAATTATTTTCAATGAACCTGAAATGCCCTTCTAAAAAGTTCACCCTCTTTGTCTTGGGTTAGAACCTTTGGCAAAATTGGTGCACAATTTTCTAGGTCACCAGAAGGTCATTGAATTAAATCATAAGTATTTGAATTTGGGCATTTAAATGCTATAAAATAATTTAAATGCTCAAATAATTCTGGGAATAAATGTTTCCTGTTGGAAATAGTCTAAACAGAGGCCACATTTATTTTCAGGATTTTTGGAAACGTTTTAGTATTTTTAATAAAGCTAAACAGTTGCAGTTAAATAGAAAACAGAAACAAAATCAAAAAAAAGAGAAGGAAGCCCACCTGGGCCTTACCTGTGCTGGCCAGCCCACCTGGCTCGGCCCAGCCTACTGGCTCTGCCAGTCGTCGTCCTCCTCGCGCCAGAAGGCAGGGGCACGTGCTCACCGCGCGCCGGCCACACGCCGGCCACCTCCTGCTTCTGCCGACGCCCGGGAGACGCCCAGGGATGCCACGCGACCCCCACGTCCCCCTCTCGTCTCCCTCACCCTCCCCCTCGTCTCCCTCACTCTCTCCCGCGATGACCGAGCGCGTCCCTCACCGCCGTTCACTGTAGACGCCACCAGAGCCACCCCCTCGGCCATCAGACGAGCCCAACAGCTCCGCCTCATCGCCCTGGACCTCTCCGCCGACCCACGCGACTCCAAACGCCGCCGAATGCCGCCTTCGTCCTCATCTTCAACCTCGGGTACCCGAGCCGTCTCCGGTCGATTCGCCGCCATCAGGCCCTCCCCGAGCTCCTTGACCTCCTCTTCGACCTCCCTGTGAGCTCCGCCGCCTTTCCCCTCTTCTTTCCCAGGCGTTTGCACCCTCTAGGCCATAGTTCCACCATGGCCGAAGCTCATCGCCGCTCGAGCTTGTCGCCGGCGCCGCTCCGGCGACCATTTGGTCCTCCTGTGCTACGCAACGTGCTTGCCGCATCGCGTAGTGCCTTGCTAGCACTTTAGTTTTCGCGTTTGCACGCCGCAGCCACACCCCGCACATGGCCGAACTCCGGCCGCCGCCTTGGAGCTCGCCGTCGTCGTCTCCGGCCACCGTAGGCCCGGCCTCCACCACCACTAGATGCGCGACTACAAGAGCTCTCCAACGAGCCCAAGAACGGCCTCGCCCGTGCCCTGTGGGCGTTTTCCGAGCCGCGCCACCGTCTCGGGCCTCGCCGGCGTCGAGTCGCCGGCGAGTTGACCCAGTTTGACCCCTGGGTGGGCCCAGGTAGACCCCCCTGAGTCTATGACAGGTGCGGCCAGTCTGCTAACTAATCTAGGATTAGTTTTAACTAATTTTAAGTTAATCAGTCACTGACATGTGGGCCCAGGCACCACTAACAGCTAATTAGTGTTAATCTAATCTTGTTAATTAGTTGAGAGGCTGACAGAAAGGGCCCACCGGTCAGGTTTGACCTGGGCTGGCGCCTTTGACCTGCTGAGGTCAGCATGATGCAATGCTGATGCAGTAATGCATTTCTGGATTTATTTTTATTCAGGAAATTCCAGAAAATGTTTAAAACTTCTAAAAAATCATAGAAATTCAACCGTAACTCCAAATGAAATAATGTATATATGAAAAATTATCAGAAAAATTCAATCTATCCATTTGTAATGGTTTCATGCATGACAAAACAAGTTTACCTTGCTGTTTAAGCAGAATAAGGAAATGCACTATTAAAGCCATGTTTAATAAGCTAATAATTGAATCTTTGATTCAAATAAGAACATTCCTTTCTGTTATAGATTGTATTAGGCCAAGACACATTCATATTGCCATGTCATAGCATGCATCATATTGTTGCATATCGTCATGTGTTGATTGTGTTCCGATGTGTTCTTCATGGTAGGTTCTGCCTCCGAGGATATTCACGAGTATCCAACTGAAGGGCAGTATCCCACTACCACTCCATCAGGCAAGCAACCCATTGATCATTCCGATACAAACCCATGTTCTCGCTTCTGCTCTTGTTTACTGCATTAAGACAACGCGATTCGAACTGCTGTGTGCTATGGTAGTTGAACCCTTATCCTCTGCATAACCTGTCATTGCCACAGTAACTAGATGAAACCCACTAGCATGTGTAAGAGTTGATTGAGCCATGTATGTGATTCCTACCTTGCTATGCCTGCTATGCTTAGAGTTGTGTCAGGTCTGGTTCATCTGGGTGATGGGCTAGAGTGAAATGCTTATGCCGGTAAGGTGAGGGATGTGTTGAACATGTTTTGGTAAAGGTATCGATGAGAGGCCATGTAGGAGTACATGGTGGGTTGTTTCATTGAGGCCGTCCATAAGAACTGAGATCTATATGTGTGATTTAAGATGCAGTTACTACCGTACATTGGGCCCGAAACCAATGGACCCTCTCGGCTTCTTAATCACCCTAGTACTCTGTCCAGGAGTTTCCAATAGTCTCTGGTGTTTGTAGGTTATGTGTTGGCGGCCCTGCGTAGCGCTGACCCTAGGGGTGGGCTATGTTGCGGTAGATACACCGTGGTCGGGTATGCCGGGCGCCCGTTTGGCGTCTCGGGACCCTATTCACATCGTTCGGGGCCGTATGTGGAAACCTCGGCCGGACTCCCTACGGATGGAACCTGGATAGGCGATAAACCTGGACTAGAGACTTAGGTGTTTAGGTAGGCCGTGGCCGACACCCTCGCTGGGCTTCCGCTTGAAGGTTGCTGAGTACATGTCGTGTAAACGGTGGTAAATGGTGAAAGCGTGTATGACGAAGTACACCCCTGCAGGGTATAAAACTATTCGAATAGCCGCGTCCACGGTAAAGGACTACTTGGTTGCCTATACAGTTCATAGACAAGTTAATGGATTCTACTAAAAGACTCAAGATAAGTGTGAGTACCGAGGATGGCCCTCTCGTAGGATGACGAGGGAGGATCCCAGGTGGAGTATTGTGTTGGTGAGTAGTGGACTCGTGTGCGAAAACTATTTTACTGGTGGAGTTCTGTAGGATAGCTTAGCCAAGAGTCAAAGCTGGCCTGCTGCATCAACCCCACCACCTTCTTGAGAATAAGCATGTATAGTAGGTTCTAATGTAAGACTTGCTGAGTACCTTTGTACTCATGTTTGCTTATTACTATTTTTAGACGATAACACCGCCCCCTCGGATGGGTTCTACGTAGACCTTGACGTCGATGAGTGACTAGCCACCCAGGTGGTGATCCTGGCCATGGAGGGCCCTATGTAGATAGACAGGCTTCGAGAAGCCTTCTTTCTTTCTAGAGTCTGTACTCAGACTAGTTGCTTCCGCATGTGCTTGTATGATTGTATGGCTTGAGTGTCGGGTCATGTGACCCCTATCTGTATGAACATGTTATGTATGGCTCTCTGGAGCCTTTAAATAAAGTACTTGAGTTGTAGAGTTTTGTTGTGATGCCATGTTGTATGTACTCATATCGGGCATATTGTGTGTATGATTGAAATGCTTGGTATGATTGGGATCCGACAATCTAGTTGTTTATCCTTGGCAGCCTTTCTTATGGGGAAATGTAGTCTAGTGTTCCTCGAGCCATAGTAGTCCGCTACAGCCCGGTTAACCGGAGTCCTGCTAGCCCAGCACTACTGTTCAGGACACTTGACTGGCCGGCATGTGTTTCACTTCGTTCCTATGTCTGTCCCTTCGGGGAAATGTCACGCGGTGACTTCCGGAGTCCTGCCTAGCCTGCTACAGCCCGAGTTCCCTGGAGTCCTGTTAGCCCAGTGCTACAGCCCGGAATCACTCGTTGATGACCGACATGCTCGATGTGATTCATGTATGCCTGTCTCCATAGGTCTGTGCCGTTTTGGGTTCACTACTAGCCATGTCGGCCCGGGTTCTCTGTCATATGGATGCTAGCGACACTATCATATACGTGAGCCAAAAGGCGCAAACGGTCCCGGGCCATGGTAAGGCGACACCCGTGGGATACCGTGCGTGAGGCCGCAAAGTGATATGAGGTGTTACCGGCTAGATCGATGTGATTTGGAATCGGGGTCCTGACAGCGTTGGTATCAAAGCCAGACTGCATGTAGGTTCGTTGAGCCAAACTGGTCGATGTCGAGTCTAGAAATGCTTTAGTTATATGTAGGGGAATTGATTGTGGAAGGGAACGTAAGGCTCTTTTACTCCTTTACCCTATGCCTCTGATCTGAGTCATTCTCTCCTCTTTCAACGTGGGTTAAGGACTAAGCTCTCTTCTTCTATCAGGGTCACGTGTTACTAATCCGTAGTAGCTTATAGGATTACTGTTACAAGTCCCAGTTCAGTTTCTACTATTCTTAGTATGTTGCAAATTGGATCAGAACCTTGATATAATGTTGTTGAGTGGTATTGCGAACTATTGTGGATGTCTCAAATCTTTTTCTGGGCATTTATAGCTGTTATGCTGTCCAATTTTCCCTAGAAATTCTGATGTCTTTGCCTTGTGGTTGTGCTTTCAGATGGCCAACCGTGCTCAAAACCAAGTGGTTCGCCTGACCCGGTGCCTCGACGTGCCCAGTCATACTGCTATGTTAGTCCGGGTAATGATCGAGATGGGTTACCGTTGGTATCCCGAATACACTGTCGAAGAGCAGTTCCGCGACTTTAATCAAAGCCAGTATTTCTGCACCATCAGGATATTTCCTTCTTATCCTGGATCTACCGAGCCCCTTCACTGTTCCTATGGACTCGGGGTTACTGTTGAGATGGCTGTGCAGGATGTTGCCTATTCCATGATGACCATCATGTGAGTCTGGACTGGCCTGCTTCGGAACACCGACTTCCGTTACATGCCAGCTTCACTTCCGGGAGCGCAAGGGTATCTTCAGGCTATCTATGCTGAATCCACTCAGGAGGACTCATTAACTCGTACCACTGCCGAGATGCTCGAAGATAAGGACCGAGAGAATCGGGCCTTGAGGTTGGAGCTTTTTAATACCCGTGCTGATCATTGGGCCACATTGACTCGGTTCGCACTTGTGGTGCAAGCTGGATGTATGGATACAACGGATCTGTATCTTGTGAGATCTGCTTTGCCAGACATGGTGGATTGGCGTGATGTGGGAGGCATCACCCCACCCCGTGGTCCCTGCAGGCCACCGTTTGTTGGTCCAAGACCTCATCCTAGCCCCTTTGGTCCACAGGCTCCTCAGGACCGTTTGTTCCCGGATGGTCACGTTGAACTTCCAGGCTATGGAGGTGACTTCTATGAGGACCACTAGTATTGTAGTAGTTGTATCTCTACTGTCCCGC
Organism: Triticum monococcum; assembly: GCA_034509565.1. NCBI lineage: Eukaryota > Viridiplantae > Streptophyta > Magnoliopsida > Poales > Poaceae > Triticum > Triticum monococcum. The sequence continues at coordinate 685,638,363 of CM067845.1, read as the reverse complement.
GTGACTTGTGGAATATTACTTTGCGTGTAATCGATTCCGGAGGTGTAGACAAATAATGTATAGGAGCTTGGAATGCCTCCGATGGGATGTAACGTCTTTCATCATAGTTGTACTATAGCCTAGGCTTGTACTAAACTATGTATGATGTGTATGACCGTTGGTATATATATGGCAGTTTTATATTACCATGACATACGGATGAACATCTCTGCATTTCGTGTTATCCATTACATTCTGCACTTCCTTGCTAAGTTTGAACCATCCTTGTCTAAACCGTTGTCTTGTTTTCTCCTAGGATGGTCAACACCCGCAGCAACCCTGCTGTCTCGGAGCAGGGGGAAGCCAGTGCGGCTAGGGGTGAAAATCTGCCTCACCCGCCTTCTCTGGCCGAAGTGATGCTGGAGGCGGAAAGAAACAAGCGTGAGACTAACCGCCTGCTGGAGCGGATTGAGCAGAACACTGCACGCCAACCACGAAATGACTTGGTGTCAATCAATGACTTTATCAAGCTGTACCCACCAAAGTTTAACCATTCCGTCGAACCCCTCGACGCGGATGACTGGCTTCGCAGCATCACCCACAAGCTACGTTCTGCCAACGTAGCTGAAGCCGACAAGGTTACTTATGCTGCCTATCACCTCGAAGGCCCTGCTAGCCTTTGGTGGGAAAACTTCGAAGCTATGCGCCCGGTCGGCCAAATCACCACTTGGGCTGAATTCAGTGAGGCTTTCCGTGAGCATCACATTCCGGAAGGTCTCATGGATCGCAAGAGGGAGGAGTTTTGCAACTTCACACAAGGAAGACTGAATGTGGATGCTTATAGTCGTGAATTTGGGAATCTGGCACGCTATGCTCCCGAAGAGGTATCTACTGACGCTAAGAAGCAGGCAAGGTTCCGCAAGGGACTTAGCCCTGAGCTTCGCCGCGATCTTCGTCTGCACGAGTGCACCTCCTTTCAGAAGTTTGTCAATAAAGCCATCAGTGCTGAGACAGGCCAGACTGATTATGACGCTTCACGCAGGCACTCCCATGATTATGGCTCTTCATCCGGCTCTGGAGCTCAGAAGCGCCAGGTGTGGATCCCAAGCACGGCATTGCCACCCAGGTTCATTTCGAGGCCATCCTTTGAGGCGCCTCGTCCCAACCAGCAATTTGCACCGCCCAAGCCCTATGGTGGCCCCGCTGCTAATGCTGCTCCACGCCCCAATGTGGTGACATGCTTTAAGTGTGGAGAGCTGGGTCACTATAGCCGAGAGTGTCCCCAGAACAACAACCCCAATCAAACTGGAAAGTCCGTTGGCCGTGGTAAGCCTGCGGGAAAAACATTCTACGCCAAGCCGGCCACCACTGCACGTGGCCATGTCAACTATGTTTCAGCCGAGGAGGCTCATGAGGATCCCAACGTCGTCCTTGGTACGCTCCTTGTTAACTGCCATCCGGCATCTGTTCTTTTCGATACTGGAGCATCTCATTCATTCCTATCCGAGAACTATGCTCGATTGCACAACACGACATTCTATGACATGCCCTCTACCATGGAAATTCAAACCCCTGGCTCTAGATGGCAAACTACTAGAGTAAGCCATGGGAACGAAATTCTTGTCGACAGACTTGTCTTCCTTGCATCCTTAATAGCTCTCAAGTCCTCGGACATAAACATCATCTTGGGTATGGACTGGATGTCAGCTCATTATGCTAAGATTGATTGTGCCACTAGAACCGTTCAACTTACTCACCCGTCGGGCAAGACAGTTAATGTCTTAACTCGAGTGGCCAAGCGCCAGCTTTACTCCCTAAATGCCAACCCTCTTCCAGACCTTGAGGACGTTCCGGTAGTCCGAGACTTTCCGGATGTCTTTCTAGAAGAACTGCCAGGTGTTCCACCTGACAGGGATGTCGAGTTTGTGATAGACCTTGTTCCAGGAACCATTCCAATTTCTAGAAGACCCTATAAGATGGCACCCCTAGAACTAGCCGAGCTTAAGAACCAACTCGATGAGTCCTTGAGAAAGGGTTTCATCCATCCTAGTTCCTCTCCTTGGGCTTGCCCCGTCCTCTTCGTTAAGAAGAAGGATGGAACAGATCGAATGGTTGTGGATTACCGACCTGTCAATTTGGTCACCATCAAGAACAAATATCCGCTTCCCAAGATCAACGATCTGTATGATCAGCTCGCTGGATCCTCAGTCTTTTCCAAGATGGATTTGAGGTTGGGCTACCATCAAATCAAAATCAGAAACGGGGACATTCCCAAACCGGCCTTTGTTACTCGTTATGGCCAATACGAGTACACCGTCATGTCCTTCGGTTTAACCAATGCCCCAGCTACCTTCTCTCGGTTAATGAACTCAGTCTTCATGGAGTACTTGGATAAATTCGTCGTAGTATACCTCGATGACATACTCAGCTACTCCAGGAATGAAGAGGAACATGCCGAACATCTAAGGCTGGTATTGATGAAACTTCGAGAGCATCGCCTTTATGCCAAATTCTCCAAGTGTGAATTTTGGTTGCCAGAAGTGACCTATCTAGGCCATGTAATCTCTGGCAAGGGTATTGCTGTCAATCCCGAGCGAGTTCAAGCCGTCCTTGATTGGACTCCACCTGAGACGGTCAAGCAAGTTCGGAGCTTCCTTGGCTTAGCGAGCTATTGCCGCCGCTTCGTCGAAATTTTTTCCAAGGTTGCTAAACCTCTAACTGAACTCCTCAAGAAAGATAAAAAGTTTGAGTGGACTCCACAGTGCGAGCTCAGTTTTCAGGAACTGAAAAGACGCCTGACATTTGCTCCCGTACTGGTACCACCAGATTTCTCCAAGGACTTTATTATCTATTGCGATGCCTCGCGACAAGGACTAGGTTGCATACTCATGCAAGATCGTCAGGTAATTGCCTATGCTTCACGGCAATTACACTCACATGAGGAAAATTATCCCACACATGACCTAGAGCTGGCAGTTGTAGTCCATGCACTTAAAACTTGGCGACATTACCTCCTCGGTAATCGTTGCGAGATCTTCACCGATCACCAAATTTGAAATATATCTTCACCCAACCAGATTTGAATCTCAGGCAAAGACGTTGGGTTGAGTTGATCTCGGATTACGACCTAGGAATAACTTACACCCGGGCAAAGCCAATGTCATGGCTGATGCGCTAAGCCGTAAGTCCTATTGTAACAACCTGATGTTACAACAGAGTCAACCATTTCTCCATGAGGAATTTCGTAAGCTTAATCTTCACATTGTTCCTCGAGGATTCCTATCCACCCTGGTGGCGAAACCTACCCTTACGGATCAGATCATCAAGGCACAGAAGGTAGATCCGGGAATCTCCCGTATTAAGAGAAACATTAAGAAAGGAGTCGTGAATTGTTTCTCCATTGATGATCAAGGTGTCGTATACTTTGGGAATCGCCTAGTGGTTCCAAAGGCACAAAACCTGAGGCGGCTGATCCTTAAGGAAGCTCATGAATCCCCTCTCACCATTCATCCCGGTAGTACTAAAATGTATCAAGTCCTACGCCAGAGGTTTTGGTGGACTAGGATGAAGAGAGAAATCGCTCAATACATTGCTAATTGCGACGTTTGTCGTCGTGTTAAAGCAGAGCATCAACGGCCTGCTGGCACCCTTCAACCTTTGGCTATTCCCGAGTGGAAATGGGATAAAATCAGTATGGATTTCATTACTGGGTTTCCCAGGACCAAGAGAGGGAATAATGCCATCTTCGTCGTGATCGACCGTCTTTCCAAAGTAGCCCATTTTCTACCTGTTCGTGAGAGTATCACCGCTAGCCAGCTAGCCGATTTATACATCTCCCGAATAGTGTCTCATCATGGTGTCCCATTGGAAATTAACTCAGATCGTGGGAGTCTCTTCACCTCTCAATTTTGGGAAAGTTTCCAAAATGCTATGGGAACTCGTCTCTCTTTTAGCACCGCCTTCCATCCTCAATCAAGTGGTCAAGTAGAGCGAGTCAATCAAATTCTGGAAGATATGCTCCGAGCTTCTGTTATCTCGTTTGGAATGAGTTGGGAGAAATGCCTTCCATTCGTGGAGTTTGCTTATAACAATAGTTATCAAGCCAGCTTGGGCAAGGCTCCTTTCGAAGTTCTCTATGGACTAAAATGTCGAACGCCTCTTAACTGGTCAGAAACCGGGGAAAGACAACTCTTTGGCCCGGATATGATTCAGGAAGCAGAAGAGTAGGTTCGCGTTATTCGTGAGAAATTGAAAACAGCCCAATCTCGTCAAAAGAGTCAATATGATCGTAAACATAAGCCTATGACTTATGAGGTCGACGAGAAGGCTTACCTTCGGGTTACTGCGCTAAAGGGAACCCATCGTTTCGGTATCAAAGGCAAATTGGCTCCTCGTTACATTGGACCCTTTCGCATTCTTGCCAAACGAGGAGAAGTTGCCTACCAATTGGAACTACCTCCGCATCTTTCCAGAGTTCACGATGTCTTCCACGTTTCACAACTCAGGCGTTGCTTCGTGGATCCTATCCGTGGAGTGGACCACGAAACGCTTGATCTACAAGATAACCTCTCATATCGGGAATATCCCGTTCGTATCTTTGATCAAGCCGAGCGTACCACTCGACGTCATAATATCAAGTTTCTCAAGGTTCAATGGTCACACCATTCCGAGAAAGAAGCCACTTGGGAAAGGGAGGATCGTCTTCGACTCGAGTACCCCACCTTATTTCCAGAGGATCCTAAATCTCGGGACGAGATTATTTTGAGTGGGGGTGAGTTGTCACACCCTAGCTAGTTCAAGCATTAGAATGTGCATCATGTTTAAATTCTTCTTAAATTTGAATTGGGGAAGACAGAACCCCCAACACCCCCCTGGAAACAACTAGGGTTTACTAAAATTATTTTCAATGAACCTGAAATGCCCTTCTAAAAAGTTCACCCTCTTTGTCTTGGGTTAGAACCTCTGGCAAAATTGGTGCACAATTTTCTAGGTTAACAGAAGGTCATTGAATTAAATCATAAGTATTTGAATTTGGGCATTTAAATGCTATAAAATAATTTAAATGCTCAAATAATTTTGGGAATAAATGTTTCCTGTTGGAAATAGTCTAAACAGAGGTCACATTTATTTTCAGGATTTTTGGAAACATTTTAGTATTTTTAATAAAGCTAAACAGTTGCAGTTAAATAGAAAACAGAAACAAAATCAAAAAAAAGAGAAGGAAGCCCACCTGGGCCTTACCTGTGCTGGCCAGCCCACCTGGCTCCGCCCAGCCTACTGGCTCTGCCAGTCGTCGTCCTCCTGGCGCCAGAAGGCAGGGGCGCGTGCTCGTCGCGCGCCGGCCACGCGCCGGCCACCTCCTGCTTCTGCCGACGCCCGGGAGAATCCCAGGGATGCCACGCGACCCCCACGTACCCCTCTCGTCTCCCTCACTCTCCCCCTCGTCTCCCTCACTCTCTCCCGTGATGGCCGAGCGCGTCCCTCGCCGCTGTTCGCCGTAGACGCCACCAGAGCCACCCCCTTGCCCCTCCGACGAGCCCAACAGCTCCGCCTCGCCGCCCTGGACCTCTCCCCCGACCCATGCGACTCCAAACGCCGCCGAACGCCGCCTTCGTCCTCGTCTTCAACCTCGGGCACCCGAGCCGTCTCCGGTCGATTCGCCGTCATCAGGGCCTCCCCGAGCTCGCTGACCCCCTCTTCGACCTCCCTGTGAGCTCCGCCGCCTTTCCCCTCTTCTTTCCCACGCGTTTGCACCCTCTAGGCCATAGTTCCACCATGGCCGAAGCTCATCGCCGCTCGAGCTTGTCGCCGGCGCCGCTCCGGCGACCATTTGGTCCTCCCGTGCTACGCAACGTGCTTGCCGCATCGCGTAGTGCCTCGCTAGCACTTTAGTTTTCGCGTTTGCATGCCGCAGCCACACCCCGCACATGGCCGAACTCCGGCCGCCGCCTTGGAGCTCGCCGTCGTCGTCTCCGGCCACCGTAGGCCCGGCCTCCACCACCACTAGATGCGCGACTACAGGAGCTCTCCAACAAGCCCAAGAACGGCCTCGCCCGTGCCCTGTGGGCATTTTCCGAGCCACGCCACTGTCTCGGGCCTCACCGACGTCGAGTCGCCGGCGAGTTAACCCAGTTTGACCCCTGGGTGGGCCCAGGTAGACCCCCCTGAGTCTATGACAGGTGGGGCCGGTCTGCTAACTAATCTAGGATTAGTTTTAACTAATTTTAAGTTAATCAGTCACTGACATGTGGGCCCAGGCACCACTAACAGCTAATTAGTGTTAATCTAATCTTGTTAATTAGCTGAGAGGCTGACAGAAGGGGCCCACCAGTCAGGTTTGACCTGGGCTGGCGCCTTTGACCTGCTGAGGTCAGCATGATACAATGCTGATGCAGTAATGCATTTTTGGATTTATTTTTATTCAGGAAATTCCAGAAAATGTTTAAAACTTCTAAAAATCATAGAAAATCAACCGTAACTCCAAATGAAATAATTTATATATGAAAAATTATCAGAAAAATTCAATCTATCCATTTGTAATGGTTTCATGCATGACAAAACAAGTTTACCTTGCTGTTTAAGAAGAATAAGGAAATGCACTATTAAAGCCATGTTTAATAAGCTAATAATTGAATCTTTGATTCAAATAAGCACATTCCTTTCTGTTATAGATTGTATTAGGCCAAGACACATTCATATTGCCATGTCATAGCATGCATCATATTGTTGCATATCGTCATGTGTTGATTTTGTTCCGATGTGTTCTTTGTGGTAGGTTCTGCCTCCGAGGATATTCACGAGTATCCAACTGAAGGGCAGTATCCCACTACCACTCCATCAGGCAAGCAACCCATTGATCATTCCGATACAAACCCATGTTCTCGCTTCTGCTCTTGTTTACTACATTAAGACAACGCGATTCAAACTGCTGTGTGCTACGGTAGTTGAACCCTTATCCTCTGCATAACCTGTCATTGCCACAGTAACTAGATGAAACCCACCAGCATGTGTAGGAGTTGATTGAGCCATGTATGTGATTCCTACCTTGCTATGCCTGCTATGCTTAGAGTTGTGTCAGGTCTAGTTCATCTGGGTGATGTGCTAGAGTGAAATGCTTATGCTGGTAAGGTGAGGGATGTGTTGAACATGTTTTGGTAAAGGTATCGATGAGAGGCCATGTAGGAGTACATGGTGGGTTGTTTCATTAAGGCCGTCCATAAGAACTGAGATCTGTATGTGTGATTTAAGATGTTGTTACTACCGTACATTGGGCCCGAAACCAATGGACCCTCTTGGCTTCTTAATCACCCTAGTACTCTGTCCAGGAGTTGCAAATAGTCTCTGGTGTTTGTAGGTTATGTGTTGGCGGCCGTGCGTAGCGCTGACCCTAGGGGTGGGCTATGTTGCGGTAGATACACCGTGGCCGGGTATGCCGGGCGCCCGTTTGGCGTCTCGGGACCCTGTTCACATCGTTCGGGGCCGTATGTGGAAACCTCGGCCGGACTCCCTGCGGATGGAACCTGGATAGGCGATAAACCTGGACTAGAGACTTAGATGTTTAGGTAGGCCGTGGCCGACACCCTCGCCGGGCTTCCGCTTGAAGGTTGCTGAGTACATGTCATGTAAACGGCGGTAAATGGTGAAAGCGTGTATGATGAAGTACACCCCTGCAGGGTATAAAACTATTCGAGTAGCCGCGTCCGCGGTAAAGGACTACTTGGTTGCCTATACAGTTCATAGACAAGTTAATGGATACGACTAAAAGACTCAAGATAAGTGTGAGTACCGAGGATGGCCCTCTCGTAGGATGACGAGGGAGGATCCCCGGTGGAGTATTGTGTTGGTGAGTAGTGGACTCGTGTGCGAAAAATATTTTTCTGGTGGAGTTTCATAGGAAAGCTTAGCCAAGAGTCGAAGCCGGCCTGCTGCATCAACCCCACCACCTTCTTGAGAATAATCATGTATAGTAGGTTCTAATGTAAGACTTGCTGAGTACCTTTGTACTCATGTTTGCTTATTACTATTTTTAGACGACAACACCGCCCCCTCCGATGGGTTCTACGTAGACCTTGACACCGACGAGTGACTAGCCACCCAGGTGGTGATCCTGGCCATGGAGGGCCCTATGTAGATAGACAGGCTTTGAGAAGCCTTCTTTCTTTCTAGAGTCTGTACTCAGACTAGTTGCTTCCGCATGTGCTTGTATGATTGTATGGCTTGAGTGTCGGGTCATGTGACCCCTATCTGTATGAACATGTTATGTATGGCTCTCTGGAGCCGTTAAATAAAGTACTTGAGTTGTAGAGTTTTGTTGTGATGCCATGTTGTATGTACTCATATCGGGCATATTGTGTGTATGATTGAAATGCTTGGTATGAGTGGGATCCGACAATCTAGTTGTTTATCCTTGGCAGCCTTTCTTATGGGGAAATGTAGTCTAGTGTTCCTCGAGCCATAGTAGTCTGCTACAGCCCAGTTCACCGGAGTCCTGCTAGCCCAGCACTACTGTTCAGGACACTTGACTGGCCGGCATGTGTTTCACTTCGTTCCTATGTCTGTCCCTTCAGGGAAATGTCACACGGTGACTTCCGGAGTCCTGCCTAGCCTGCTACAGCCCGGGTTCCCCGGAGTCCTGTTAGCCTAGTGCTACAGCCCGGAATCACTCGTTGATGACCGACATGCTCGATGTGATTCATGTATGCCTGGCTCCATAGGTCTGTGCCATTTTGGGTTCACTACTAGCCATGTCGGCCCGGGTTCTCTGTCATATGGATGCTAGCGACACTATCATATACATGAGCCAAAAGGCGCAAACGGTCCCGGGCCATGGTAAGGCGACACCCGTGGGATACCGTGCGTGAGGCCGCAAAGTGATATGAGGTGTTACCGGCTAGATCGATGTGATTTGGAATCGGGGTCCTGACAAAGTCATATGAGGCGGGAACGAATACGAGGTGTGCGCTGGGCGCTCCTCCGACTGAGGATGCGGATAAACTGTCCGCCACCAATTCCGAGGTGGAAAGTGCCATGAACCACAAGCGTCGCCGGACTGTTCTTCGTGACGCTTGTTTCTCCCAAGAGGCATTGGATGCCTTCAACTCGGGAGATGCGTACCTCCGTGCCACTCAAAATGGTCTAGCCAGATCCACAGAGCAGTATGGAAAAGACATACGGGTGAGAAAATTTGGTGGTTATATATATCGGTAGCCCCTGAGAATTGAAACTGTTAGAATAACTGATTTAAGGATCATTTGTTATGCAGGTTCTTACAGAAAAGAATACCCAATTGTCCCAGGAGCTGGAAGAGTGCAAAGCCCAACTTCAAGCCGCACTGGCCGCAGCAAGGGAGCCCAAAGTGATCCCCTCTGGTAATATATCCTTCGAATGATAATTATGATATAGAATGTGGCGTATATGCAGATCTGATGATAAAATTGCAGATGGCGCTAGAGTAAATCCGGATAAGCAATAGCTCCTACGCCAGCTGAAGGCCGGTGAGAGCGTGCTTACAAGGGTGAGGCAGGAGAAGAATGATCTCCTAGATGCCAACACCAAGCTGGGCGTGGAACTAAAAGATGTTCGTGCCCAACTGTCGGACTCTGTTAAAGAGAATCGGCGGCTTCGACGCGGCATATTTAGTAAGTGCTTGAACGAAATTTGAAAAAGAGTTCGGCGAGGAAGCTGGCTGACAGAGTTATGTCTGTAGGTATGCTAACAGGTCGTCCTGCCGAGGAAATGCCCGGTTCTACGGGTGACCTTCTTCCCGAGCTCTCACAACTGCACGAACGAGTTCGGTAGGTGATGCAAGGCGTCACCCAGGCCTTCACTAGTAGAAAACGGAGCTTTAAAACCGGTTTGTAAGGGCCTTTAGTGCCGGTTATGGAACCGGCACTAAAGTTTGGGCACTAAAGGCCCCCCCCCTTTACTACTGGTTCGGCACGAACCGGCGCTAAAGTGCCACCACGTGGCGTGAGCTCGCGCCCTGGTATGGGGACCTTTAGTACCGGTTGATGTTACCAACCGGTACTAAAGGTTTTTTTTTGAATTTTTGTTTTGAAAATTTTGGAAAAAAATTGATTTTTTTTCGATTTTTAATTTTTCTGAATTATTTGATGATTTAGTCTCTAATCACCTCTCTTAACTGCTCAAGTGTGGATCACTTATTCCAAATCATCTAACTTCCCGACCGGTCACCCATCCCTCTCACTACTCCAGCCCAAGCACGCTTAACTTTCAGGTTCTATTCTCCTTCGTTTCCGAGTCTGCACTTGTTGTTTTCCTGACAATAGTAAGATGTCAATCCTATTAACCCTCAGGAGTTTTAGCTTGAGCATGAAGTCACACATTTCATCGTTTGAGTTTGAAACTATTATTCTAAAAAAACAGTAATTATTTAGTAACGCTAATATTTCTTGAATAAGTTTGACCATAGTTTGACCACAGTTTGACCATAGTTTGACCAGATTTGACCAAACTTCAAAAAATTGAAATAATTGTGTAGTAACACTAATATTCTTGAATAATTATGTAGTAACACTAATATTTCTTGAATAAGTAGTTTGACCATAGTTTGACCAGATTTGACCAAAATTCAAAAAAACTAAGATACTTATTTAGTAACACTAATATTATTGCGTAATTATTTAGTAACACTCTGTATTTCTTGAATCAGTTGTTTGACCGGTTTGACAAGATTTAACCAAAATTCAAAAAAACATAAATTAGAGCATATCTTTTTTTCCTTTTACAATTTTGTCATTTCAAAAATTGTCCTAAACCCTAAACCCAGGACTTAAAACGTCGGAATATCTATGCTAAACAGTAAAAACTAAGGGTTTAAACCATAAAACCTAACCTTAAACTCTGAAATCTAAACCCTAGCACTAAACGCTAAAAACGTCTAAAAACGTCTAAAACACCCAAAAACTCTAATTTCCCTTTGGAATTTTGGTGATTTTAAAAAATTGTCGAAACGGAAAACTAGTTGTTTCAGCGGATCAATCTTTTTGTTCTGCAAATTTTGATATATTATATGTATTTTTCTGAATTAGGATGATTTAGTTATGATTTTTTCAAGTTTGAAAATTGCCCTATAGTCCCGGTTTGTGACTCCAACCGGGACTATAGGTTAGACCCCTTTAGTGCCGGTTCGTGGCACGAACCGGTACTAAAGGTTGGCCCTTTAGTACCGGTTTGTGCCACAAACCGGGACTAAAGAGGCTCGTGGGGCCTCGGCCTGACGCCAGCCTGCCACCACCCCTTTAGTGCCGGTTCGTGCCACGAACCGGTACTAAAGGTTCAACACGAACCGGCATTAATGCAAATCCATTCGAACCGGCACTAATGGTACCATTAGTACCGGGCCAAAATCAAACCGGCACTAATGTGCTTCATGTTTGACCCTTTTTCTACTAGTGCTTGTGGCCATCCATCTCCATGCCCGAAGGCCTTGGAGAGCTTGCGGAGAAGCTGAAGGGAGCGCGGCGGCACTTCCAATAATGGAAGATATCGGCCTGCCGTCAGGGTGCCATGGAAGCCTGGGCAATGGTGAAGACGTGGTACACGAAGGCTGACCCGAACCACATGGCCAAAGTCGGACCTATGGGGCCCGATGGGAAGGAGATCCCTGTGAGCTTAGTGTACGGCCAAGTAGAATTGGCCGCAAAGTATTCCCAACAGGACTGTAGACTAGACAGCCTATTGGATGGTATTAAAGAGGAATTCAACCAGTCAAATTGACTATGTAATTTAAAGTGACATGTATAATGCCTTCTAGTCGGATTGTAGATCGTTTGTCGTGGCGGACCTTTTCGTTTCAACCTCGGGACCTGACGGTCCGGAGTGTATCGGAATACCCTCTCGGTTATGTAAGAACCGGGACATGTATGGAGACCAGGCATAGGGGTCATTAGTGCTTTAACGAACAAGTGCCCAACTAGTTATGTTATATTACATGGTTAGTAAGAAACATCTTCCAGGGAGAATAGTTCCGTTAGGGGTTCCTTTCCCTAGGAGGCATACCCTAAAGTGCATATCCGGGCTACGAGAAGAAACACAGAAAAAACATCTGGGGGCGCATAAGTAAATAAGTGAAAAATAATCTTTAGTTCACCGACCGAATATTCCCTTAAGAACGCTAGCTTTCGGCTTCACCCAGTCTGAGGTACACATCCGGCTGACCTGGCAGTAACAATCGCAGAGGTGCTCCCCTTATGCCCTAGCCGAATTAACGGGAACATAGGGCATAAATACAAGAGCCAGGCAACCCAGCTTGGGCAAAACTTAAGTCATATCGATGCATATAATGGTGAATAAAGGGTACATGCGGAAGGATAACACATGTGTTGGGCATAAAGCCCGTATGAATAAGCTTCTGTTAAAGAAGGCCCCAGGTGTAATGAGCGCGGATAGCGCGTCAGTTGCATGCAAACAAGGCATGAATAGGCCCCTAAAGGCTGTGAGAGAAAAGACAAGGAGAAGGAGAAAAATATAAGACAGATAGTGTATAAAAAATGGACAGAGGAAGGAGATGAACACAGAGTCCGACGTTAGGCGTAGAATCTTCGAAGTCGGGCTGCGTTGCATGGGTTTGGCTCGAGTCGATTATCCAATGCATCCCGTAGACGGTATGCTCCACCAGTCAGGACTTGGTCAATGATGAAGGGACCTTCCCATTTGGGCTTGAGTTTGTCCTTTTTCTTATCCGGCAGGCGTAGAACTAACTCGTCAATATTATAAGTTTTGGCCCGTACTTCTCTGCTTTGGTATCTTCGAGCCTGCTGTTGATAGAATGCGGAACGGGCTTATGCCACGTCACGCTCCTCCTCCAAGGCGTCCAAACTGTCCTACCGATCGAGCTCGGCTTCTCTTTCTTCGTACATGCGCACTCGAGGTGAGTCATGAATAATGTCGCAGGGCAGAACCGCCTCTGCGCCGTATACCATAAAGAATGGTGTGTATCCGGTAGTGCGATTCGGCGTGGTCCGCAGCCCCCAGAGTATGGAGTCGAGCTCCTCTACCCAATGCGTGTTAGATTCCTTGAGGGACCGCACTAATCTGGGTTTGATGCCACTCATGATAAGACCATTTGCTCGCTCGACCCGCCCGTTAGTTTGTGGGTGATAGAATGAAGCATAATCAAGCTTGATGCCCATGTTTTTGTACCAGAGTTTTACCTCGTCGGCCGTAAATTTCGTGCCGTTATCAGTGATGATGCTGTGGGGGACGCTGTAACGGTGTACGACCCCAGATATGAAGTCTATCACCGGTCCGGATTCGGCCGTCTTAACAGGCTTGGCTTCTATCCATTTGGTGAACTTATCCACCATGACCAGTAAGTATTTTTGCTTGTGGGTTCCTCCTTTAAGGGGTCCAACCATGTCAAGCCCCTAGACCGCGAAGGGCCAGGTGATGGGGATAGTTTGGAGGGCGGTTGGTGGCATATGGCTTTGGTTAGCAAAAAGCTGGCAACCAACGCATCGTTGGACTAAGTCCTGAGCGTCTGCCCGGGCTGTCGGCCAATAGAAGCCTGTACGGAAGGCCTTGCTTACAAGGGCCCGGGCCACCGCGTGGTGACCGCCGAGTCCGGCATGAATTTCAGCCATAAGATTCCGGCCTTCCTCTTCAGAGATGCACCTTTGAAGGACTCCGGTGGTGCTTTTCTTATAAAGCTCTCCCTCGTGCACTTTATAGGCTTTAGATCGCTGCACTATACATCGTGCCTCATTTTGGTCCGCGGGAAGTTCCTGCTTAGTTAGGTAGGCTAGGAATGGTTCTGTCCACGGGGCGATGACTTCCATTATTACATGGGCTGAAGATGTTATTTCGTTGGCAGAGCCTCCAATTATGTCAGAACATTCGGTGTCGGGCACTGCGGTTGGGTCCGGGCTGTTATTTCCGGGTTCCCCTTCCCATACAACGGATGGCTTGAACAGCCTATCCAAGAAGATGTTGGGAGAGACGGCATCGCGTTTTGCACCGATGCGTGCCAGGACATCTGCTGCCTGATTGTTTTCCCGGGCTATATGGTGAAATTCGAGCCCCTCGAACCGAGCTGACATTTTTAGGACGACATTGCGATAAGCTGCCATTTTTGGATCCTTTGCATCAAAGACTCTATTTATTTGGGATATCACGAGGTTCGAATCCCCGCGCACCTCTAGGCATTGAATGCCCATGGATACTGCCATCCGGAGACCATGTAGAAGGGCCTCATATTCGGCTGCGTTGTTGGAGTCCGTATACATTATCTGTAGTACGTACTGAACTGTATCTCCTGTTGGGGACGTCAAAACGACGCCAGCCCCCAGACCAGCTAACATTTTGGAGCCGTCGAAGTGCATGATCCAGTTTGAATATGTGTCGTACTCTTTAGGAAGTCCGGCTTCCGTCCACTCGGCGACGAAGTCGGCCAAAACTTGCGAATTAATAGCTCGCCGTGGCTTGTAAGTTATGTCGAACGGGAGGATCTCAATGGCCCATTTGGCAATCCGGCCCGTCACGTCACGGTTGTTTATAATATCGTTAAGTGGTACTTCCGAGGCTACTGTTATCGAACAATCTTGAAAGTAGTGTCGCAGCTTCCGGGATGCCATAAATACCGCGTACGCTATCTTTTCATAATGCGGGTACCCTGACTTGCATGGAGTAAGGATAGTGGACACAAAGTAAATCGGTTTTTGAAGGGGGAATTTGTATCCGTCTGTTTCTCGTTCGACGACGAGCACTGCGCTTACTACTTGATGAGTTGCCGCAATGTATAATAGCATTGGTTCGCTAATGTTCGGCGCGGCCAGGACTGGGTTTGTTGCCAATATGGCTTTTATTTCGTTGAGTCCGGCTGTGGTGACATCCGTCCACTTGAAGTGTTCAGTGCGCCGGAGGAGGCGATAAAGGGTTAATGCCTTTTCTCCCAAGCGGGAGATAAAGCAGCTTAGAGCCGCCACGCATCCGGTCAATTTTTGTATTTGTTTGAGGTCCTTTGGGATGTCTAATTGTGACAGAGCTCGGATCTTGCCTGGATTTGCTTGAATTCCTCTATCGGATACAATGAAGCCCAAGAGCTTTCTGGCTGGTATGCCAAAAACGCATTTTTCCGGATTGAGCTTGATGTCGTATGTTCGGAGGTTATCGAATGTGAGCCTCAAGTCGTCTACTAGAGATTCGACATGCTTGGTTTTGACGACCACGTCATCTACATATGGCTCCACTGTTTTGCCGATCTGGTTTGCCAGACATGTCTGAATCATGCGCTGATATGTTGCGCCGGTGTTTTTGAGCCCGAAGGGCATTGTGTTGAAGCAGAATGGGCTGTACGGTGTGATGAATGCCGTTGCGGCTTGGTCTGGCTCTGCCATTTTAATTTGGTGGTAGCCGGACTATGCGTCAAGGAAACACAATGAATCGTGTCCTGCGGTAGCATCGATGATTTGATCGATGCGGGGGAGGGGGATGGGATCCTTTGGGCAGGCCTTGTTAAGGTCCTTAAAATCGACGCACAAGCGCCAGGATTTGTCCTTCTTTGGTACCATCACCAGGTTTGCTAGCCAGTCCAGATGTTTTATGTCTCTGATTAATCCGGCCTCCAATAGCTTGGCTAGTTCCTCTCCCATGGCTTGTCTCTTAGGTTCGGAGAAACACCGAAGAGCCTGCTTGACTGGCTTGAATCCTTTTAGGATATTTAGGCTGTGCTCGGCCAGCCTGCGTGGGATTCCTGACATGTCTGAAGGGTGCCAGGCAAAAATGTCCCAGTTCTTTGTAGGGTCCGTTGGATGGACTTGGAATTCTCGTAGTGCGACATCGACATTAGGGATTAATTGTGCCCCGATGGAAGCTGTTTTTGTAGGGTCCGTTGGATGGACTTGGAATTTGACTATTTCGTCCGCCGGTTTAAAGGAGGTGGACTTGGATCTTTTATCGAGTATCATGTCGTCCCTGTTCACCGTGGAGCGTAGCATAGTCAGTTCCTCGGCCGCTAGGGCTTCGGATAGTGCCTCGAGGGCCAGTGTGGCTGTCTTATTTTTGGCGCGGAGTGCTTTGTCCGGATCACTAGCAAGAGTGATGATTCCGTTGGGCCCGGGCATTTTGAGCTTCATGTACCTGTAATGGGGTATGGCTTGGAAGATTGTAAACACCTCCCGCCCTAGTAGAGCATGGGATCCGCTGCTGAACGGGGCAACTTGGAATGTAATTTCTTCGGACCTGTAATTATCCGGCGTGCCAAATACCACATCTAGTGTGATTTTCCCAGCACAGCGTGCTTCCCGACCAAGGATGATTCCCCTAAAGGTTGTGCTACTTTGCTCAATGCGGCTCCAGTCTATTTACATCTTTTGAAGAGTTTCCTCATAGATGACGTTTAATTCGCTGCCACCGTCCATGAGTACCTTGGTGAGTCGAAAGCCGTCCACGATTGGACTGAGGACCAGTGCGGCTGGTGCTCGGGCTGTTCGGAATTTAGGTTCGTCACTTGCATTGAAGGTAATAGCCGTGTCACTCCAAGGATTTATTGCTGCTACGTGGCAGATTTCGGCCATGCTGTGGAGTGTTCGCTTGCATCTATTATTTGACGCGAAGGTCTCAAAGACCGTTAACACCGTATTGTTGTCCACGGGATGGTGCTCTGTGGTATTTGGGAGGAGTAGATCCTCACCACTTTTGGCCACCTGCCGGAGTATCCAACATGCTCTAAGGCTGTGCGTTGGTATTGCATCCGCTCTACTATGAATTTTGCAGGGTTCGTTGAGCCATCCCTCCAGTACGGTTCCTTGCCCCGTAGAGGGCTTTTGCTTTTTGGTAGTTAACCCGGGTGTATTGTGATAGTGCACCCTTTTATTTCAGACTAGGTTTGTGTTCAGGGCCGGATTATCCCAAAAGTTTGTTTCGGTTTTCCAGGCAGTTTCCATCGCATAGTACTTTCGTACTATGGATGCCAAGTCAGCGAAGCGTGTTTTCTCACGGCGATTTATGGTGTTAAGGATTCCCTTGTCCGTGCAATTATTGCAGAAAAATAAGATTGCGTCTTCCTCGCGAGAGTCCTTAACCTTGCTCATCGCAAGGAGGAATCTGGCCCAGTAGTGATGTGCTGTTTCCTGGGGCTCTTGCCTAATTTGGGATAGATCGCTTATGTTTGGGTGGGTGGGCGGAACTGAATCCGAATCCTCACCCAATCTGAGACTCAGTGGCCAAGGAGTTTCCGAACTCGGAAGTTTGGATTCTTGGATGTTTTCTAATAAATCTAGCCCGCTACCTGACTCTAGGTTCAGGTCTTGAGTGACGTCCTCCCCTCCGTGGGTATCTGGCTTGGAGGGATCGGGAATCCGGACATAGCTAGTCCTTAAGATAGATGAAGGGTTGCCGCATTGTTCCTCCACCACTGCAACGTGATGGGTGACCCGGGGAGAGTTGATCTCTCAGAGATCGGGTTTAGACCCAATTTGATCGTAGTCTATAGCGACTCCCAGGGCGGCGATGCGATCCAAGAGCTCATTTAGGGAAGAGAGCTCCATTGGATCTAACTGCTCGGCGAGTTCCGAGTCGACGTGAAGATTGCTTTCAATGACCCGAGAAGTCATCGTCGGTGCAACGGCCGAACAGGCGGTCATAAGAAAACCACCTAGCCGGAGAGTTTGGCCGACGACCAAAGCTCCCTTAGCAACAGTGCCGTCTTTAAAGAAGGGATGAGGCATCCTTCCTGATGGCGACGGCACAGCGGAACTCTCAATGAAAGCACCAATGTCGGTGTCAAAACCGGCGGATCTCGGGTAGGGGGTCCCGAACTGTGCGTCTAGGCCGAATGGTAACAAGAGGTAGGGGACACAATGTTTTACCCAGGCTCGGGCCCTCTTGATGGAGGTAAAACCCTATGTCCTGCTTGATTAATATTGATGATATGGGTAGTACAAGAGTAGATCTACCACGAGATTGGAGAGGCTAAACCCTAGAAGCTAGCCTATGGTCTGATTGTATGTTGTCCTACGGACTAAAACCCTTCGGTTTATATAGACACCGGGAGGGGCTAGGGTTACGCAAGGTCGGTTACAAAGGAGGAGATATGCACATCCATATTGCCTAGCTTGCCTTCCACACCAAGTAGAGTCCCACCCGGACACGAGACGAAGTCTTCAATCTTGTATCTTCATAGTCCAACAGTCCGGCCAAAGAATATAATCCGGCTGTCCGGAGACCCCCTAATCCAGGACTCCCTCAGGGGGGTAGGCGCGCCCCCTACCTCGTGGCCTCCTCTTTTGTTTCTTGACGTAGGGTCCAAGTCCTCTCGATCATGTTCGATGAGAAAATCACGTTCCCAAAGGTTTCATTCCGTTTGGACTCCGTTTGATATTCCTTTTCTTCGAAACCCTAAAATAGGGAAAAAACAGAAATTCTGGGCTGGGCCTCCGGTTAATAGGTTAGTCCCAAAAATAATATAAAAGTGGATAATAAAGCCCAGTATTCTCCAAAACAGTAGATAATATAGCATGGAGCAATAAAAAATTATAGATACGTTGGAGACGTATCAGAACCCAACGAGTAGCAGAAGGAAATGACAAGTGGTTTTCAGCAAGGTAATGTATGCAAGTGCTGAAATTGAGAGTAACACAGTAATTTGATAGCAAGATAATTCGTAACGAGCAAGTAACGATAATAGTAGCAAAGGTGCAGCAAGGTATCCCAATCCTTTTGAGGCAAAGGACAAGCCAAAATTGTCTCTTATTATAAGCAAAGCGTTCTTGAGGGTACACGGGATTTTCATCTAGTCACTTTCACCATGTTGGTTTAATTCGTGTTCGTCACTTTGATAATTTGATATGTGGGTGGACCGTTGCTTAGGTGTTGTTCTTACTTGAACAAACCTCCTACTTATGATTAACTCTCCCGCAAGCATCCACAACTACGAGAAAAGTATTAAGAATAAATTCTAACAATAGCATTAAACTTTTGGATCCAATATGTCCCTGACAGAATAGCACATAAACTGGGGTTTAAGCTTCTGTCACTCTCGCAACCCATCATCTAATTGCTACTCCAAAATGCATTCCCTTAGGCCTAAATATGGTGAAGTGTCATGTAGTCGACATTCACGTGACACCACTAAGGGAATCACAACCTACATATTATCAAAATATCGAACACATATCCAGTTCACATGATAACTTGCAACATGATTTCCCCGTGACCTCAAGAACGAAAGTAAATAATCACAAATGATAATCATGCTCAAGATCAGAGGGGTATTAAATAGCATATTGGATCTAAACATATAATCTTCCACCAAATAAACCATATAGTAATCAACTACAAGATGTAATCAACTACAAGATGTAATCACCCACAAGCACCAATCTATAGTTCCGGTAACAAGATTGAACACAAGAGATGAACTAGGGTTTGAGATGAGATGGTCCTGTTGAAGATGTTGATGGAGATTGCCCTCCCCAAGATGGGAGAGCTGTTGGTGATGATGATGATGATTTCCCCCTCCGGGAGGGAAGTTCCCCCGGCGGAGTCGCTCCGCCGGAGGGCAAAAGTGCTCCAGCCCAAGTTCTGCCTCGAGACGGCGGCGCTCCATCCCAAAAGTCCTCTCCTGATTTTTCTAGGTCAAAATGACCTATATACCAGAAGATGGGCACCAGAGGTGGGCCTGGGTGAGCATAACCCACCAGGGCGCGCCTAGGCTCCCTGGCACGCCTAGGCGGGTTGTGCCCACCTGGTGGGCCCCCTCTGGTAGTTGTTTGCTCCAATAATTCTCAAATATTCCATAAAAAATCCTCATGAAGTTTCAGCTTGTTTGGACTTGTGCAGAATAGGTGGCCTCACGTAGCTTTTCCAGGTCCAGATTTCCAGTTGCCGAAATTCTTCCTCTCTATGTATACCTTGCATATTATGAGAGAAAAGGCATTAGAATTACTCCAAAAAGCATTATTATGGATAAAAACATCATAATTAATAGTAAGGAAACATGATGCAAAATGGACGTATCAACTCCCCCAAGCTTAGACCTCGCTTGTCCTCAAGCGAAAAACCGAAATCAAAAACATATCCACATGTTTAGAGAGCACTACAAAAAGAAGACACTTCTTTGACATACATCTTTGAAAGGTAGCAGGTGCATTACATAAACCAAAAGGCATACATCTATAAGCATAAGTTCCAAAGGGACAAGTAAAAGTGGTCTTTTCTTGATCAGGTTGAGAAACAGGTATTTGTAAAAAACCAGAGTACCATCAAGGAAGAAAAGATATGTGTGCTTAGATAATCTTTCTATCATTTGATCAATAAAAGGCAGAGGGTAATGATCTTTTCTAGTTGCTTTGTTTAATTTTCTAAAATCAATTACCATTCTATAGCCTGTAACAATTCTTTGTGGAATAAGTTCATTCTTATCATTAGGAACAACAGTAATACCTCCTTTCTCAGGGACACAATGAATAGGACTTACCCATCTACTATCAACTATATGATAGATTATACTTGCTTCTATAAGTTTTAATATTTCTGTTCTTACCACTTCTTTCATCTTCATATTTAACCGACGTTGGTGATCAACAATGGGTTTAGCATCAGGTTCCATATTAATATTGTGGTGACATAGAGTGGGACTAATGCCCTTTAAATCATCAAGAGTATATCCAATAGCAGCTCGGTGCTTCCTTAGAACTTTCAATAATCTTTCTTCTTCATGTTCTGAAAGGTTAGCACTAATAATAACAAGATATATCTTCTTTTCACGAAGATAAGCATATTTCAACGTGTCTGGCAATTGTTTTAATTCAAACACATGATCACCTTTAGGTGGAGGAGGACCTCCTAGAGTTTCAATAGGAAAATTGTGTTTAAGCAGAGGACGTTGTTCAAAGAAAATCTTATCTATTTTATTTCTTTCATGCATATGTAAATCATTTTCATGGTGTAGCAGATATTGTTCTAGTGGATTAGTAGGAGGCACAGCAATAGAAGCAAGACCAATTATTTCATCCTTACTAGGCAATTCTTTTTCATGAAGCTCTCTACTAAACTTGGAAAAATTAAACTCATGAGACTCATCACCAAAACTAACACTGACAGTTTGTTTCTCACAATCTATTTTAGCATTAACGGTGTTCAAGAAAGGTCTACCAAAGATAATGGGACAAAAGTCATCTTGTGGGGAACCAAGAACAAGAAAATCAGTAGGGTATTTTCTTTTCCCACACAAGACTTCAACATCTCTAACAATCCCAAGTGGTGTGATGGTGTCTCTATTGGCAAGTTTAATAGCTAGTGGCATCTATTCCTTCTATTTCAGCGGGTTCTATGTCATTCATAATTTCTTGATATAAAGTAAAGGGAATAGAACTCACGCTAGCACCTATGTCACATAAACCATGATAACAGTGATCTCCTATTTTAACTCAGACAACGGGCATGCCAACAATGGGTCTATGATTATCCATTTTATCGGGTTTGGCAATTCTAGTAGCTTCATTACAGAAGTAAATAACATGTCCATCTATATTTTCTTCCAAGAGATCCTTAACTATAGCAACACTAGGCTCTACTTTAATTTGTTCATCAGGTTTAGGTGTTCTAATATAACTTTTGTTGACCATAGTTGAAACTTTAGCATGTTCCTTTATCCTAACAGGGAAATGTGGTTTCTCAATATAAGCAGTAGGAACAGCTTGATCAACATTATAAAGTACAGTTTTCTATTTTAGCTAGTTCCGGTTCTTTAATTTATTCTTTAATAGGTGGGTGATATTTAAACCACTTCTCTTCAGGGAGATCAACATGAGTAGCAAATGATTCGCAAAAGGAGGCTACAATCTCAGAGTCAAGTCCATATTTAGTGCTGAACTTTTGAAAATCATCGGTATTCATAAAAGATTTAACACAATCATACTTGAGCTTAATACCCGATTCTTTACCTTCTCGAGTTCCCAATCTTAAGAGTTGCATTTAATTCTTTCCAAAAGATCCCACCGGAATTCAATAGTCTTCTTCATAAAAGAACCAGCGCAAGAAGTATCGAGCATAGATTGATCATCACGAGAAAGCCGGGCATAAAAGTTCTGGATAATAATTTCTCTTGAGAGCTCATGATTGGGGCATGAATATAACATTGACTTAAGACTCCCCCAAGCTAGAGCGATACTTATCCTTCACGAGGCCAAAAATTATATATGTAATTCCGATCACGATGAACTAGATGCATGGGATAATTTTTTTGGTGGAACTCCAATTTCAGTCGATTCCAATTCCAAAATCCAATATCATCGCATAGCCCATACCATGCCAATGCTTTTCCCTTCAAAGATAAGTAAAACCTTCTTATTAATTACTTCATCTTCGGGTAAACCTGCAGGCTTAAACAATCCACAAATTTCTTCCACATATATCAAGTGCATATCAGGATGTTCGGTTCCATCTCCTGCATAAGGATTAGCTAGCAGTTGTTCTATCATACCCGAAGGAATTTCATATTCAATATTTTCAGTATGTGCAGTAGGTTGAGGGGTAGCTAATTGTGGTTCCGGTCGTGGTGAAGATACCCCGAACAAACCCCTCAAAGGATTGTTTTCCATAGTAACAAGTGACAGTAAATTTCAGCATGCTATATAAATATTTCCTTACCAAATTCCAGTTACCAAAGGTGCTTCACTCCCCGACAATGGCGCCAGAAAATAGCCATGATGACCCACAAGTACACGGGATCAATTGTAGCTCTTTTCGATAAGTAAGAGTGTCGAACCCAACGAGGAGCAGAAGGAAATGACAAGTGGTTTTGAGCAAGGTAATGTCTGCAAGTGCTGAAATTGTAAGTAACAGAGTAGTTTGATAGCAAGATAATTTACAACGAGCAAGTAATGATAGTAGTAACAAAAGTGTAGTAAGATAGCCCAATCCTTTTGAGGCAAAGGACAGGCAAAAATGGTCTCTTATAATAAGCAAAACATTCTTGAGGGTGCACGGAAATTTCAACTAGTCACTTTCATCATGTTGATTCGATTTGTGTTCGCTACTTTGATAATTTGATATGTGGGTGGACCGGTGCTTAGGTGTAGTTATTACTTGAACAAACCTCCTACTTATGATTAAGCCCCTCGCAAGCATCCGCAACTACGAGAAAAAGTATTAAGAATAAATTCTAATCATAGCATTAAACTTTCGGATCCAATCGGTCCCTTACGGAATAGCGCATAAACTAGAGTTTAAGCTTCGATCACTCTCGCAACCCACATCTAATAACTACTCCACAATGCATTCCCTTTAGCCCAAATATTGTGAAGTGTCATGTAGTCGATGTTCACATGACACCACTAAGGGAATCACAACATACATACTATCAAAATATCGAACACATATCAAGTTCACATGATTACTTGCAACATGATTTCTTCCGTGACCTCAAGAACAAAAGTAACTACTCACAAATGATAATCATGCTCAAGACCAGAGGGGTATTAAATAGCATATTGGATCTGAACATGTAATCTTCCACCAAATAAACCATATAGTAATCAACTACAAGATGTAATCAGCACTACTAGTCACCCATAAGTACCAATCTATAGTTCCGGTACAAAGATTGAACATAAGAGATGAACTAGCATTTGATATGAGATGGTTTTGTTGAAGATGTTGATGGAGATTGCCCTCCCCAAGATGGAAGAGTTGTTGGTGATGATGATGGCGATGATTTCCCCCTCTGGGAGGGAAGTTCCCCCGGCGGAATCGCTCCCCGGAGGGCAAAAGTGCTCCTGCCCAAGTTCCGCCTCGAGACGGCGGCGCTCCATCCCGAAAGTCCTCTCCTTATTTTTTCTAGGTCAAAATGAATTATATACCAGAAGATAGGCGCCGGAGATGGGCCGAGGGGAGAACAACCCACCAGGGTGTGCCTGGGCTCCCTGGCGTGCCCAGGTGGGTTGTGCCCACCTGATGGGCCCCTTCTAGTACTTATTGGCTCCAATATTCCTCATTTATTCCATAATAAATCTCCGTAAAGTTTCAGCTTGTTTGGAGTTGTGCAGAATAGGTGGCCTGATGTAGCTTTTCCAGGTCCTGATTTCCAGCTGCCGGAATTCTCCGTCTTTGTGTGTACCTTGCATATTATGAGAGAAAAGACATGAGAATTACTCTAAAACGCATGATTATGCATAAAAACATGATAAATAACAGTAGGAAAACATGATGTAAAATGGACGTATCAATATACCTAGGGGGCGCACACCGAGAGAGACCTAGATGGGATTAATACTCCCTCCTGCGGTTTATAGGGCTTAAATCTGAAATCTCATCAACCAAGGTAGATGGTGAGTGGAGGAATGTGTCTCGTAGTTTACAAAATTACTTATACTTTAATCTACATTAACTACAGTGTATGCATGGATGACCTCTAAATGAGTAGGAATGGTTACATGCATTAGTTGGTTTCTTTTAATCCATGCAAGCATCAATTTAATGCACCTTGAAATGTGAACATGTGGTGAAAAGAAGTGAAGCCTAAGACTTATAATATGGAAAAACCAAGAAAATGAGATGAGCCTAATAAACCGAAAAGGAGGGAGTACTTCCTTCATCAACGTCCACGTAGGATGCACGATAGACCATTCTCCACACCAATACATCTTCATTTTCTATCTGTTATACATGTTTTACTTATTCAATATAGTCAGATTATGATTTATTATAATTATGCTACGTGATTACACGCAAAAACAGATGCTCGAGTAGCTTGCATGCACGAATTATAACATAAGTATGCATACAATTCCACATTTAAAAATATTTGTACTCTGGGTCTGAACAATTAACTCGGAGCTGCAGTGGAAAGTATCTATACCAAGAAGTTACTAGGGAGCATCTATAAATGTTATAGGTTTAACATGAAATTCAATTTCACTCATCGATTTTTCAACTCACAATTTCTCTCAATGTCTATCGCATCAACATAGCAGTCGAGAGTTTGCATCCCCGTGCGTGGATGTTTGTCTCCAGTTTGTATCGCTTTGGATAAGACCATGAAATAACGATTTCAACACAATATATGTGCAAATCAGTATGTTAGTATTGGTGTAAAATGCACACAGCACGGTCACACAATTCTCCAAACATGGAAGGAATCAACGGACAACTGTGTGTACAGTACGAGAGGTACTCGTCAGGGCTTGTTCATATGTGCCCATATATGTACCCAATCCTTGACCACTGTATTCGTATAGCCCAGGACAAAACTTGACGAACTATTGTTGTCAGGAAACAGCTAAACATACACAAGAAACAAAAAGCTGTAACAGTGCCCAACCAAATGCAACAACAGGTTGGTATATTTTCATGTCGGCCAAATCCCAATATTCCACTCCATACATGCATGCATTACACTCACGGACACACGCCCAACTATTACAATCTGGTCACAAACAGCTGAGCTTTAGATAGTACTACTATTCAAAAATTTAACATAAACACTGCATGGTTGACTCATGCAGATATTTTTCCAAACATATCAAACAAATATATGCAAACACTGAACTCATTGACGATTACAGAATTACATGCACCTTGTTCTGCTACATGCTTGATGAATTGGCGTGCTCGACTGATCTAGAGACACCTTCCTCCATAGCCTGCACTCTTGAATAGTGCCTGCTTGATCTCGTCGGTGCTTGTCACTCGGCTCCCCCCTTCCTCCTATAAACACCACACACCATGCATCGACGATTGAATTATAATAGTGCAAAAAACATGTACATTCAGGATTCGGCCAAGAAATTAGTGGAAAATTTAGCTCCACCAAAAAATTACACTATTAATATTTTACGTGTGACTTGTGAGCAGGATGCCTGCATGGTGAAGTCGCCGAAGCAGCTGACGACGCACTGCTCAATTTTCAGCCCCAGCACCTCTAGCGCACTCACCGTCGAGATAAGCACGCCAGGGCTTGTGGCATAGCAGATGTCGATCCTCGTTTCGCCATTGCCTTGCTTCTCGATGACAAACTGGGTGGGTAACAATCAGTTCAGACTAGAAGGGTTGGGCACGCTTCACCGCGTCATTTGTTTTTAGGATTTCATATAGATAAAAATTGGTTTCGCGCGTGAGGAAGATGGAGTGTATTTTATTTTTATATATATAATACGGTGTTTCTATGGGCATTTTTAATGGTGTGATTTTGTGTTATCTGCTAATCAACTCATACTGATGTGAGGAAATTTCTTACATTGATGCCAGTATATACTATATGATGCTTCTTTTAGTAGTGGGAGGCAGTGGCGGAGCTATAAACTAAGAGCAGGTCGGGCCAATCTAAAGAATATCACCCAATTTTTTTTCAAAATGGCCTGCTCAGGCTCATACTTTGCATTGTTTTCTTTGGGAGCTGGGCGGGCCGCGGGCCATGACACGGTTTTCCCCCTATGTAGGTCCGCCACTGGTGAGAGGGTCCATGGGACTGTTGTGTTTGCAGGTTGGCTGGTGCCAATTAATTTGAAAAATCGCTAACTCGGTCAAAATCGTGAATCAAATCTAAAATAGAAGTCCTCAAGTGAATGAAAAAGCTCCTTGAGATATTGTTGACCTGGTCAAAATTATACGAAAAAGAGTTTTTCCCCACTTTATATTATAAAGCAACACCTGGTCAAAATTATGAATCAAATCTAAATTGAACACCTCAATTAAATAAACTAGAGAACCTCAAAATTAGGGAGCATCATCGTGAACTAGGTGATTTGATGTGTGGCTGCCTGAGCGATGTGTGTACCTTGGTGGAATTCCTCATTGGCATCTCCTCGCTGATACCGCTGGAGAAATTCTTGCTCGTGCTCAGCAGGTTCAGCTCCTCCGGCGTGGCGCCGATCTCCTCCTCGAGGGTTTTGATCCGCTGGGTTAGCTCATTCACGTAGTCTATGGTGTCCCCGAGGATCGAGGTCCTATCCATCTACAGATTGATCGATTGATTCGATCGAGGTCCACAACTCAAATTCATAGCTGGTACTCGATAGAAATTAAGAAATCACTAGCTAGGTTAATTAACTAATTATTAGGTCACAGGACAGTGCGAGTTGCGACTTGCCACACACCTTGATAATTTTGGGCACGATGGAGCGGAGCATGGAGAGGCGGTCGTTGAGACGCTTCCGGCGCCGCCTTTCCGCCATGAGGTACTTGGACGTGGTGCCGCCGTTGAGCTTGCTTCTAGGGTGGGCTCCGGAGAAGACACCCCTGGTCATCTCCGAGCTCTCCCCGGCGCCTCCTGCTCTGAATACGAACGGCACCGGCGACGACGACGACCCACCACCGCGATGCAGGTTGCCGCCGCTCGGGTCGTCCTCCGCCATGGCGTCGTGCAGTGGATCCTGAGCGAGCGCCTGGCCGGCCCCGTGGACGACCCCAGGCCCAAGGACGACGCCGGCGCAGCTCCTGTAAGAGTTGCACACTTCGCTGAGGCAGTCGAAGTTGAATTCCTCGTGCGGCCGATGCGGTGGCGCACCATGGACTGTGGAAGAAACGGTCCGGCCAAGTCCATGCTGCTGCTCGCCTCGGCGACGTCCTCGCCACCATAGTAGAGAAGTTCGCTCGTCGTCATCATGGCGCTGCCCGGATACGCCTGCCACGGAGTCGGAGCCGGAGCCGGCGCCGGCGCCTCCTCCCGGCGCAGCGACATGAGCTCGTCGAGGAAGGACTGCTCGTCAAGCTGATCCATGCCGGCTGCCGCTCAAGTTCTACTAGCTAGGCACCAGCTCTAGAATATGCTTGCTTCCCTTAATTTCTTTCCCAGCAAACTCCTCACGCTTATGCTCCCAGTCCCAGTCCTAGCAAGCAACGCGGCCAGTAGCTAGCAGTAGCAATAGCACTGCCACAGGTCCACACGACACGGCCAACTTGCAGGTAGCTAGAGTCCAATGGCAGGAAGGGAATCACGGAAGGAAACAACCTGGGAGTTAAATGCGGTGTGACAAACCCAACAGACAATCATTCCTTGGCATCAACTGGCAAGTTACTCTTGGTGGCAAAATTTCATGTTTTGACCCTTATCTGAAAGTTAATTGAGATTTGACCTCAGTTTGTAAAAGTGTCGGGATCTGACCCTTTTGTTACCGTCAGATTCCATGGCGGTAGGGTGTAACAGCCTACCGTCTTGGTCTTTGGCGGTTGGAAACACCCCTGCCGCCAAACAGGCCGACGGTAGCCTGTGCACCTCTACCACCAAGGTGTCCGGCGATAGACGCGAGCACGCACTGTGTTTCATACTTAATTAATTTTTGCAGTAGGACGTGCAACCCTACCGTCATAGACTTGACGATAAGAAAATGATCAGATTCTGAAATTTTTTGTAAGGCAGGGTCGGATCTCGATCAGGTTTTAAAAATGGTCAAAACACGAGATTTGGCCACTCTTGATGTGGTCCCGGCTGGCTGGCTGCATCGGGTTGGTCAGGCTGAAAATGGCAAGCTATCCTGAGAATGGAATAAAATCTCCCCGTTATTTTAAGGTTGATTGTAATGGGGAGTATCATATACTAGTATCATATATATGATACTAGTCTATAATACTACATCTATAATGTATAGTATTATATGTTAGTATCATAGAGGATTACATTTATTCCCATGCATGACACAAAGTAGCACATCATTTAATATGATACGGTATCATAATATAATATTCAAGCCTCTTTTTCTTCATTTAATTCTATGTCATCTCATCTAAATTGCTTAGTTGATATGCATGATACTATTTATAATACTTCTATTATCGTCAGCCTAACTCTTTCGGAGCTTTGGTTGCATGCATGTGGCTTTTCAATTAGGCTGGTCATACTGGGAGTAACTTAGCAAGTAACATAGCGCATTCCAAGACAAATTTGCTTATGTGGCATTTAGTTAATGAGGAGAGATGTGTTTGGAGTAACATAATAGAGGTAATATCATCGAGGGTCATAAAACTTGCGTCGCATGTTCAATTTAGTGCTAGAACTTTAAAAATACAGAGTTGCAGTCACTTAACTTGACTTGAGCGTGCATATACGGTCACTTCTCCCGTATCCAATGTATCATGTGCTTACATGGCGTGAAGGAGCTTGGAGGGACCCATGTCAGTGACTGAAACTGCATGCGTCATTTTTATTCAAGCTAGCGACCTCGAACATGCACACGCATCACATAACCACTCCACCCAATATGAGTTGATGTCCATACAAAGACACTTCTTTTTATTCCTTTACGTAGCGGATCTCTAAAATAAAATTAAAACGATGCAGCAGGAGCGGCTTGAACCCACTATATCAAGCACAAAATTATACTCCTAGGAGCCAACCACGGCACCAGACACAAATTCACGTCAAAGAAGAGATACACTTGATTTTATACTGAAAATGCCTGAGATTATCATACAATATGCATGAAAATTTGCACGGTATCATTCTTGAACTTTATGTTGCATACTTGACAACATTCAAAATAAAATAAATTGGGCTGATTTAATCTTGAGACATATTATGAAACCACAGCATTTTATGATCCAGTTTTTTTACGGGGAAGTTATTATTAAAGTTAGGTACCGTGTGCAAATTTGCAACAAAAAGAAAAGTTAGGACGGCGCCTGTTGGAGCGGCTCATGCGCGCAATATTTTACAGCGGCCGCTGGAGTCAGCGCCCTGCCGCGTGCAAAAAACTGCTATTTCCGTGTTGTAAAAATTGTTTTAGTGCGTCTGTTGGATATGCTCTAAGAAGTAGATCATGGTTTAAATCCCACCCGCTGCAACATTTTTCCAATTTTTTAAAGATCCTGTACGTAAAGAAATAAAATCAAGTGTGCCTCCCTATAGACACCAACTTGTATTCCGTGTCTCTCTATGCTCGAGGTCGCTGCCCCCGGATATTTACCCTTTCACATTTCTCCCACCCGTGCTGACAAGTAGGACCCAACATGGGTCTTTTGCGTAATTAAATATAAAGTGAGCGGTATTTTTTCAAAAACATGCACACATCACACCAAGTGCTTCCAGTCACTGACAGCGGGCCCCCGCCATGCTATCACGCCACGTAAGCGCGGGATACATTGAATATGGGCGAAGTGACCGTATCTGCACGTTCGAGACAAGTTGTGTGACTGTAATTCCGTATTTTTAAAGTTCTAGCACCAAACTGAACGTGTGATGCAAGTTCTATGACTATTGGTAATATTACCTCAACATAATATGTTACTGTAACATAACGCAAACCAAAGCAAAATAAGTCTATAATGTAATAAATGCAATCATCTATGATACTACTTGTATGTTACTTTACACTATGAATATAGTAACAAAGACTAATGTTATATGCATGACACTAGTCTAAATTACTCCCCACTATGAGCAGCCTTATCGTCCATGTTGATTTCGGCCTGTCGCCGGCGGCGATCGAGGCCTTGGCCTGCCTCGCAGCGCCAATCACCGAGCGAAAGCAATTGGGCCGGATCGGAGGGCGAGTTGGCATTGGGACTAATAATCAGTGATCTTGTCCTTCTTTAATGAAACTTGTTCTTGTTTACTAGTAATGATGATGAAATGAAAGAGAGATACCTTTGCCGTTTTGGCAACTCGGGCCACCGTGACAGAGCTGCTAGGACGGGATCGATAGATGTGCGCACGTCGCGTGCGCCGCCCGCGTTTTCGCCGTCGATCGGAGCTGCGCAAGCAGCGTGGCCGTCTCGACCGGGCCGGCGTGGTGATCGCTGCGCTGGCGACGCAACCGGCCGGCGCGAATATTAGCTTGATCATGCCGCCCGGTTGCGTAAGGGACGAGTCCTGAAAGATGGACTGGGTCGTGTGGGTCTCGTTGTATGGCAGATTTGGGGTACTCCCTCTATTTTTATTTACTCTGCATATTAGATTTGATTAAAATCAAACTTCGTAAAATTTGATTAAGTTTATAGAAAAAATATGAACATTTAACATAACAAATCTATATGATGTGAAAGTACATTCAATAATGATTCTTATGGAATTGATTTTTTTATTGTATATGCTAATATTTTTGTCTATAAACTCTGTCAAACTTTATAAAACTTGATTTTGACCAAAATTAATACGTGGACTAAATAAAAACGGAGGGAGTACTTAACTAGTCCTGGTCCTCGATCATCTTGATGAGCTTTCGGATCGATCGTGACTCATGCATGGAGATAAAAAAAACAACGCGCACGCACTACGGACCAGAATTGCACGCATGCATTATTATTCGTGTCCCCGTGCACTTGATGATCCATGGCGCCACGGCGGGTCGGTCCAACAATTTTATGCAAGTGCCGGCGGCTGCACTGCAGCAAATATCCAAACGGAGATGCTTTGCGTACGCGCATGATCCAAGGCCTGGCCTGATGAGTCTACCGCAACGGGCAGCGGCAGCTCACAGCCTCACAGTACACACAGGGACGGGAGGCGCGAGCGGGCCGGGCGCGCATACGTGCAGCGCCCTCGGGCTCAGGGGCGCCGCCGCGCCGGGACAGATTGGAGGGGATGTCACCGTGTCAGGGCGCGCCGATCGATCAGCTGCGCGGGGCGTGCTGGATCCGCGGCTGGTTTCGCCCCGGAAAACAGCGGCGCGCGTTGACCGCGGCCGCACGCGCTCCCACCCGGCCGACGACGCCGATTTTAGAGCGTTTCCTGTAGCAACCGAAGGAATTCGGTGTAGAGGCTTTGCCTATCCGCGTTGTGCATACGGGCCGGGCTAGCTGGTGGTCGGTCCATCTCGTTTATTCTACCACTCCTACTAGTTTAGTGGGGGATGTCCGCGGCGGGCAAAGCTACGATGGGATATGTGGGTGCAGCTGTTTGCTGGTAACGTGGACGCGTCGCGTGCGCGGCCGGCGTCTTCGCTGTGTGATCCGCTTCGTTTCCGAGCGGAAAAAGTTCATTTTAAACCCTAAACTCATAGAGGTTAGTCGAAATCCCGGTTGATTGTACCATGAACTATGAAATTTCGGTCTAAATCGAACCTAGCATCGTTTGAAGCATGAAAACGTTGATGTGGCTGGGATTCATCTGGCTGGTGGGCCAAGGCGCCCTGCGCACTGGGCCTGAACATTTTTAAAATTTAAAAAATCATGAATGTTGTATGAAACCGCAAACACGTTTAAATAATGTGAGTAAAATTTGGCAAGCTCAAACAATGTTTGGAAACGGCAACATTTTTTGAACTCCCCCAAAAAATTGAAAACAAGAACATTTATTTTGAAAACGCAAACATATTTCAAATTCCAAAACAATTTCTTGCTACGCGACCATTAATGAGAACAGGGAACTTTTTTGAAACGAAAGAACAAAAATTGAAAACATGAATATTTTTAAAATTTGCGAACAATTTTGAAACTCCTGAACAAAATTGGTAGCATGATCATTTTTAAAATTTTGGAACTCCAGAACAAAATTTGAAAACAGGAACATTTTTTTAAAATTGCGAACAAAATTTGAAGCACCATCATTTTTAAAATTTCGAAACTCCGAAACAAAATTGAAAATAGGAACATTAAAAAAAGTGAGAACAAATTTCGAAATATGATTTTTTTTTCATACCCCCGAACAAAATTTGAAATCGAACATTTTTTGAAAGGCGAACATATTTCCTAATACACTGATATTTATTAGAACTGGTAAACATTTTTGAATTGTAAGCAAAAATAAAGAATGTGATCATTTTTTGAAATTCTGAACATTTTTCTTGAATTTTCGAACAAAATTCAAATTCTGCAAAACAAAAAATAAATACAATAGAGAAGTAAAATGAATTAAAAAGGAAATAGACAAAATGAATAAAGAAACAGAAAAAAGACTATAGCGGGCCGGCCCAATGGGGAGCGAAATGTGCGCCGTGCTAAATGCCACGGATCCCGGCCATCCTTTGCCACGTCGACAATCCCTGTTTGCCAAACGATGCAAGGGGGATTGCGTAGTTCAGGGTGCAGTCGACCAGGATTTCGACTTGAGGGTTCATTTCGCCCAACCTCTACAAGTTTAGGGTTTTAAATGGACTTTATCCTTTTCAAGCTGTCGGAGCTGTCTCGGTCGGCCAGGCTGCTGCCTGCCTGCCGACGTGGTCATCGATGGATTGGCGACCAACCGAAGTACTGGTTAAGGCTGGTTGTAATGGGGAGTATCATATAGTAACATCATGCGTATGATACTAGTGTATCATACTACATCCGTAATGCATGGTATCATATGTTGTTATCATATAGGACTACATTTACTGCCATGCATGACACAGAGTAGTACATCATTTAATATGATACGGTATCATGATATGATACTCAAACATCTCTTTCTTCATTTAATTCTATGCCACCTCATCAACATTGCTTAGTTGACATGCATGATACTATCTATAATACTCCCATCATGATCAGCATAATCATGTGCATGCTGCTCAGCGACGAACACAAGTCTTTGCGTGTCCATCCGCGCCGTGCGTGACGAGTGTTGACTGCTGACAGATCGGTGGAATATGCTGGATTAGATCGTGGGTCTCGCTATCTGAGAGATTTAAGAGGAATTTAGCTAAGGTGGTGTTTGGTTCTCTAATTTTAAAACTTTTTCTAGTTCATAGGATTTTTAAAAAAAGACTCTTATAGAGGTGTTTTTAAGAACTTCTAGCAAAAAGTTCCAAACAAGTCCCATCATGTTTAGTTTGCTAGAGACTTTTTCTAATCCCAATACAAAAAAGTATCTAGAACCAAACACCCCCTAATATTTCATCCAGATGAGCTATCGGGTACATGCATGTGATGTGACGGGGATGATGCAACGGAACAAAAGCGTTGTGTCCATTGCTTATCTGTGCAAGATGACAAACTGAAAATAACTGCTTGTTTGTGCCTGGGATGGATGCATGTAGTTTTTGGCAGTGACGTGACCATTTGTTGTGTGTGTATATATTTAGTACCCTACCAGAAATAATAATCAATGAACCCACAAAAAAAGAAATAATAATCAATGTGGGTAGCAGTGTATTCTTGAAACGGACTTTCGCACCGCTTAACAAATAAGGCCACGACAACAAATGATATAAAAGCATCTCTAGCACCGGTCAAAGAGTAAAATTTCGTTTACAGGACTTAAATCGGACCTACCCGAACTGTCGTGGTTCAATGACACAGATGTCCTAGAATTAGGACTTAAGCATCAGACCATTGGAATGGTGATTAGCTTGTCGGGGTTGAGCGGGACGAAAGACACGATTTACCCAGTTTCGGCCCCTCACAATGAAGATAAAAACCTACTCCTGCCTTTCTGCTTATTACTCGAGTATCGCTTACGAGGAAGCGGAATCGCTAGACCTAGTACTGGATTGATTGTAACCGTCTAATCTATGCCGGGGACTTGCCTTTATATACAGGTCGAGGCCGCCAGTTTACAAGAGTCCGGGTCGGGTCTTGCTTCATGACCGACCCTAATTCTAAGTCTCCTTGCCTTCCACGGCAAGCCAACTTTGGGTGACTTACACATCTGGGCCACGCACCATCTTCTGACCTTGGGCTCAATCTGGCTCATCTGATAAGTCACCTCTTCAGCTTTGTATCTTTATCTGGGCTTGTCTGAGGCTCGTCGTCTTGAGTAGCCAGCATCCTAACCCGGCCCCTTCAGGGTGGGTTATATCACGGGGTTATGTCCCCAACATTAGGCCCCAGATTGATTTGAACTTGTTCATGTCAATCTTCATCTCTTTGTATGGTGAATCTTCTTCTTTGAATCTTAGTCTTGAATGTAGGTTGTTTCAGATTTTTTTGAAAATCATGATAAACAAATCGGAATCCCCTTAATCATGTGTTGTTATTTTAATCCAATTATGCAATTCAGTATTAACGATCTCGTAGATGTTTGTAAGAGGATGCTTAGTTTGTTTTATGTTTCAATTTGACATTGCAGCAGAAGAAGGCATTGGAGTTGGCCAACCTGAAGAATTAGCTAGGAGGAGATGAAGTAATTGAATATCCGCCCCGAGGTCTTCGAAATGCTCAGGGAGGTATGTGTCGGTGTCAAAACCGGTAGATCTCGGGTAGGGGGTCCCGAACTGTGTGTCTAAGGATCGATGGTAACAGGAGACAAGGGACACGATGTTTACCTAGGTTCGGGCACAACTTTAATGAGTATAGGGGTTACAAGAGTTGATCTACCACGAGATCGTAATGGCTAAACCCTAGTTGTCTAGCATGTATGATAAAGATTGCCTCTACGGACTAAACCCTCCAGTTTATAGGAGTCAGTTTATAGAGGAAGGAATCTTCATATCCGAACGCCAAGCTTGCCTTCCACGTAAAGGAGAGTCCCATCCGGACACGGGAGGAAGTCTTCTGTCTTGTATCTTCATGGCCCATTAGTCCGGCCCACGTCACATAGCCCGAACGCCCGAGGACCCCTTAATCCAGGACTCCCTCGGTAGCCCCCGAACTAGGCTTCAATGATGATGTGTCCACCAGGCAGATTGTCTTCGACATTGCAAGGCGGGTTCCTCCTCCGAATACTTCAAAGCATCTGACCCGAAGAGTTATACCCGGATTTTCATTTAATGTCATATCCTTCAGCTTCTGCGCCTCTGTTGCTTCCGCTTCCACGTGTCGAGCGAATACAAAAGGTCAGAGTATTTTTTAGACATAACACCCCGACCATGTAAAAAAGGCATCTATTTAAAGGGATTGGATCTCAGATGCCATTCCACACCAGGCGGAAAATTCTTAGAGCTCGCTAGGAGAAACCATTCAAACATGGCAAGCTCTCC
Organism: Triticum monococcum; assembly: GCA_034509565.1. NCBI lineage: Eukaryota > Viridiplantae > Streptophyta > Magnoliopsida > Poales > Poaceae > Triticum > Triticum monococcum. Next base: position 685,602,652 of record CM067845.1, on the reverse strand, counting down.
CGGTTCCTCCTCCCACCCTCATGTCTCCGAAAAAGGCGATTGGGAGAGATGTTCAGTATCGCATGAACAGTTGGTTAAGCTCCAAACACAGGGATTCCTCCCCCCCCCCACGGATGGAGTCCCCGTTCGATCAGGATTAACCTCTTTCACTGGCAAAGCCTTGGTGGAAAATTTCCCCAATCCAACCAGGGGGAAACAAGTGTTCTTTGCCTCTTTTTATTAAGAGGCGTCGGATTTCCAATCCACCCTTTCCTCCGAGGTCTCCTGGAGTACTACGGCCTCCAACTGCACAATCTTACGTCGGCCTCTGTCCTACACATTGCGGGTTTTGTTGCTCTTTGCGAGCTATTCCTGGACTGTGAGGCCCATTTTGAGTTATGGAGGAAGCTTTTCTGCCTCGTCCCTCGCTCCCAAAAGGGATCTATATTCGAGGTGGGCAGCGCCGAGATATGGTGTATAGCCAGGACCGGATACCTATCCGGCACGCCGAAGAAGGCGTCCGAAGAGTGACCCTCGGAGTGGTTTTATATTGAAGATATCGCTTTCCCCGACCCAGTCCGAATGCGCCTTCCCGAATTTTCCAGCGCTCCATTGAGGAAACGCCACAGCTGGCGCCCTCGGAGCCTCGAGGAGGAAGATAGCGCGGAAGTTCAATTAATGGGCAAGATAAGGACACTCGCCTAGTCCGGATTATCAATAATCGAGGTAATGGCAACTTTCATAGTGCGAGGTGTTCAGCCACTCCAATTCATAGGGCTCCCTATGTGGCATTACAATGGGGAAGATGACGCCTCACGCTGTGGACGAAAGGGCCCGGACATCCCTGCTGCCCTGGCCGCAATATTGGCCGATCTGTACAAAGGGGAGAAAGAGTAATTTACCCATCTTAAGCGCTGAGAGGGATTCTTCATGTACAATCCCCCTAACTGGGTAAGTTTTAATCCCACCACCTTACTCAATCCTTTCCTTAAGTCATGTTTAATTGACATTAACCCGTCCATTTTTGACAGGAATGGCAAAAGGTTATCGCGGGGATCCATAGCCCCGCTCCACAGCGAGAGAACCACAACCAGGACCTCAATCTCGGATTCGAAGAGGATCCGGACATATTTGTAGAGCTCAAAGAGGGAGTGTTCTACCAGGCAAGCTATGATGGCACATAAGTGGCCATCATGGCTGATTATCCTGGCCTCCTTCCTTCATCCATATGTAAGTAGTCAGGAGACATCTCCTCTGAAAGAGCTTCCTCATTATGCCTCACCCATCGCACTGTCTCGTTCTCCCAAGGGGAGGCGCTCGGCGTGCCATGCTACACCAGAAGCGTCTCGTAAGAGAGCGGCGCTTGCGCCGGGTGGATCTTCGAAGAGGATGGAAAATGACAACCAGGCCGAGCCTTCATCAAACAGGTATGGTTTTGAATACGCCCCTGGCAGTCACATCGAACTGTGACATTGTCCGCTATGTTTTTATCAGGAAGAGTGTTCGCCGTACTATGTTCGGGGATCCTACCTGAAGGAAATATGACCTAGAGGCAATAATAAAGTTATTATTTATTTCCTTATATCATGATAAAGGTTTATTATTCATGCTAGAATTGTATTAACCGGAAAGATAAAACATGTGTGAATACATAGACAAACAGAGTGTCACTCATATGCCTCTACCTGTCTAGCTCGTTAATCAAAGATGGTTATGTTTCCTAACCATGGACAAAGAGTTGTCATTTGATTAAACGGGATCACATCATTAGTTGAATGATCTGATTGACATGACCCATTCCATTAGCTTAGCACCCGATCGTTTAGTATGTTGCTATTGCTTTCTTCATGACTTATACATGTTCCTATGACTATGAGATTATGTAACTCCCGTGTGCCGGAGGAACACTTTGTGTGCTACCAAACGTCACAACGTAACAGGGTGATTATAAAGGTGCTCTACAGGTGTCTCCAAATGTACATGTTGGGTTGACGTATTTCGAGATTAGGATTTGTCACTCCGATCGTCGGAGAGGTATCTCTGGGCCCTCTTGGTAATGCACATCACTTAAGCCTTGCAAGCAATGCAACTAATGAGTTAGTTGCGAGATGATGTATTGCGGAACGAGTAAAGAGACTTGCCGATAACGAGATTGAACTAGGTAATGGATACCGACGATCGAATCTCGGGCAAGTAACATACCGATGACAAAGGGAACAATGTATGTTGTTATGCGGTCTGACCGATAAAGATCTTCGTAGAATATGTAGGAGCCAATATGGGCATCCAGGTCCCTCTATTGGTTATTGACCGGAGACATGTCTCGGTCATGTCTACATTGTTCTCGAACCCGTAGGGTCCGCATGCTTAAGGTTTCGATGACAGTTATATTATGAGTTTATACGTTTTGATGTACCGAAGGTTGTTCGGAGTCCCGGATGTGATCACGGACATGACGAGGAGTCTCGAAATGGTCGAGACATAGAGATTGATATATTGGAAGCCTATGATTGGATATCGGAAGTGTTCCGGGTGAAATCGGTATTTTACCGGAGTACCGGGAAGTTACCGGAACCCCCCGGGAGCTATATGGTCCTTAGTGGGCCTTAGTGGAAGAAGAGGAGAGGCGGCCAGGGCTGGGCCGCGCGCCCCTCCCCCTAGTCCGAATAGGACAAGGAGAGAGGGGGTCGGCGGCCCCCTCCTTTCTCTCTCTCTCTCTCTCTCTCTCTCTCTCTCTCTCTCTCTCTCTCTCTTTTCCACCTCGCGAATCCTATTCCAACTAGGATTGGGGGAGAAGTCCTACTCCCAGAGGGAGTAGGACTCCTCCTGGCGCGCCCTATGATGGCCGGCCTCCCTCCCCCCTTGAACCTTTATATACGGAGGAAGGGGCACCCTAGAGGAAGACAAGTTGATCCACGTGATCATATTCTTAGCCGTGTGCGGCGCCCCCTGCCACCATAGTCCTCGATAATATTGTAGCGGTGCTTAGGCGAAGCCCTGCGACAGTAGTACATCAAGATCGTCACCACGCCGTCGTGCTGACGGAACTCTACCCTGACACTTTGCTGGATCGGAGTCCGGGGATCGTCATCGAGCTGAACGTGTGCTAGAACTCGGAGGTGCCGTAGTTTCGGTGCTTGATCGGTCGGCCCGTGGAGACGTACGACTACATCAACCAAACGCTTCCGTTGTCGATCTAGAAGGGTACGTAGATCACACTCTCCCCTCTTGTTGCTATGCATCACCATGATCTTGCGTGTGCGTAGGAAATTTTTTGAAATTACTATGTTCCCCAACAGTGGTATCAGAGCCTAGGTTTTATGTGTTGATGTTATATGCACGAGTAAAACACAAGTGAGTTGTGGGCGATATAAGTCATACTGCTTACCAGCATGTCATACTTTGGTTCGGCGGTATTGTTGGATGAAGCGGCCCGGACCGACATTACGCGCACGCTTACGCGAGACCGGTTCTCCCGACGTGCTTTGCACATAGGTGGCTTGCGGGTGACAGTTTCTCCAACTTTAGTTGAACTGAGTGTGGCTACACCCGGTCCTTGCGAAGGTTAAAACAGCACCAACTTGACAAACTATCGTTGTGGTTTTGATGCGTAGGTAAGATTGGTTCTTGCTTAAGCCCGTAGCAGCCACGTAAAACTTGCAACAACAAAGTAGAGGACATCTAACTTGTTTTCGCAGGGCATGTTGTGATGTGATATGGTCAAGACATGATGCTGAATTTTATTGTATGAGATGATCATGTTTTGTAACCGAGTTATCGGCAACTGGCAGGAGCCATATGGTTGTTGCTTTATTGTATGCAATGCAATCGCGCTGTAATGCTTTACTTTATCACTAGGCGGTAGCGATAGTCGTGGGAGCATAAGATTGGCGAGACGGCAATGATGCTACGATGGAGATCAAGGTGTCGCGCCGGTGACGATGGTGATCATGACGGTGCTTCGGAGATAGAGATCACAGTCACAAGATGATGATGGCCATATCATATCACTTATATTGATTGCATGTGATGTTTATCTTTTATGCATCTTATCTTGCTTTGATTGACGGCAGCATTATAAGATGATCTCTCACTAAATTATCAAGAAGTGTTCTCCCTGAGTATGCACCGTTGTGAAAGTTCTTCGTGCTGAGACACCACGTGATGATCGGGTGTGATAGGCTCTACGTTCAAATACAATGGGTGCAAAACAGTTGCACACGCGGAATACTCAGGTTATACTTGACGAGCCAAGCATATACAGATATGGCCTCGGAACACGGAGACCGAAAGGTCGAGCGTGAATCATATAGTAGATATGATCAACATAGTGATGTTCACCAATGAAACTACTCCATCTCACGTGATGATCGGACATGGTTTAGTTGATTTGGATCACGTGATCACTTAGAGGATTAGAGGGATATCTATCTAAGTGGGAGTTCTTTAAGTAATTTGATTAATTGAACTTAAATTTATCATGAACTTAGTACCTGATAGTATCTTGCTTATGTATGTTTGATTGTAGATAGATGGCCCGTGCTGTTGTTCCGTTGAATTTTAATGCGTTCCTTGAGAAAGCAAAGTTGAAAGATGATGGTAGCAATTACACGGATTGGGTCCGTAACTTGAGGATTATCCTCATTGCTGCACAGAAGAATTACGTCCTGGAAGCACCGCTGGGTGCCAGGCCTGCTGCAGGAGCAACACCAGATGTTATGATCATCTGGCAGAGCAAAGCTGATGACTACTCGATAGTTCAGTGTGCCATGCTTTACGGCTTAGAATCGGGACTTCAACGATGTTTTGAACGTCATGGAGCATATGAGATGTTCCAGGAGTTGAAGTTAATATTTCAAGCAAATGCCCAGATTGAGAGATATGAAGTCTCCAATAAGTTCTATAGCTGCAAGACGGAGGAGAACAATTCTGTCAGTGAGCATATATTCAAAATGTCTGGGTATAATAATCACTTGATTCAGATGGGAGTTAATCTTCCAGATGATTGCGTCATTGACAGAATTCTCCAATCACTGCCACCAAGCTACAAGAGCTTCGTGATGAACTATAATATGCAAGGGATGAATAAGACTATTCCCGAGCTCTTCGCAATGCTGAAAGCTGCGGAGGTAGAAATCAAAAAGGAGCATCAAGTGTTGATGGTCAACAAGACCACTAGTTTCAAGAAAAAGGGCAAAGGGAAGAAGAAGGGGAACTTCAAGAAGAATAGCAAGCAAGTTGCTGCTCAAGAGAAGAAACCCAAGTCTGGACCTAAGCCTGAAACTGAGTGCTTTTACTGCAAGCAGACTGGTCACTGGAAGCGGAACTGCCCCAAGTATTTGGCGGATAAGAAGGATGGCAAGGTGAACAAAGGTATATGTGATATACATGTTATTGATGTGTACCTTACTAATGCTCGCAGTAGCACCTGGGTATTTGATACTGGTTCTGTTGCTAATATTTGCAACTCGAAACAGGGACTACGGATTAAGCGAAGATTGGCTAAGGACGAGGTGACGATGCGCGTGGGAAACGGTTCCAAAGTCGATGTGATCGCAGTCGGCATGCTACCTCTACATCTACCTTCGGGATTAATATTAGACCTAAATAATTGTTATTTGGTGCCAGCGTTAAGCATGAACATTATATCTGGATCTTGTTTGATGCGAGACGGTTATTCATTTAAATCAGAGAATAATGGTTGTTCTATTTATATGAGTAATATCTTTTATGGTCATGCACCCTTGAAGAGTGGTCTATTCTTATTGAATCTCGATAGTAGAGACACACATATTCATAATGTTGAAGCCAAAAGATGCAGAGTTGATAATGATGGTGCAACTTATTTGTGGCACTGCCGTTTAGGTCATATCGGTGTAAAGCGCATGAAGAAACTCCATACTGATGGACTTTTGGAACCACTTGCTTATGAATAACTTGGTACTTGCGAACCGTGCCTCATGGGCAAGATGACCAAAACACTGTTCTCCGGTACTATGGAGAGAGCAACAGATTTGTTGGAAATCATACATACAGATGTATGTGGTCCGATGAATATTGAGGCTCGTGGCGTATATCGTTATTTTCTCACCTTCACAGATGACTTAAGCAGATATGGGTATATCTACTTAATGAAACATAAGTCTGAAACATTTGAAAAGTTCAAAGAATTTCAGAGTGAAGTTGAAAATCATCGTAACAAGAAAATAAAGTTTCTACGATCTGATCATGGAGGAGAATATTTGAGTTATGAGTTTGGTGTACATTAGAAACAATGCGGAATAGTTTCGCAACTCGCGCCACCCGGAACACCACAGCGTAATGGTGTGTCCGAACATCGTAATCGTACTTTACTAGATATGGTGCGATCTATGATGTCTCTTACTGATTTACTGCTATCGTTTTGGGGTTATGCTTTAGAAACGGCCGCATTCACGTTAAATAGGGCACCATCAAAATCCGTTGAGACGACGCCTTATGAACTATGGTTTGGCAAGAAACCAAAGTTGTCGTTTCTGAAAGTTTGGGGCTGCGATGCTTATGTGAAAAAGCTTCAACCTGATAAGCTCGAACCCAAATCGGAGAAATGTGTCTTCATAGGATATCTAAAGGAAACTATTGGATACACCTTCTATCACAGATCCGAAGGCAAGACTTTTGTTGCTAAATTCGGAAACTTTCTGGAGAAGGAGTTTCTCTCGAAAGATGTGAGTGGGAGGAAAGTAGAACTTGATGAGGTAACTGTACCTGGTCCCTTATTGGAAAGTAGTACATCACAGAAAACTGTTTCTGCGACACCTACACCAATTAGTGAGGAAGCTAATGATAATGATCATGAAACTTCAGGACAAGATACTACTGAACCTCGTAGATCAACCAGAGTGAGATCCGCGCCAGAGTGGTACGGTAATCCTGTTCTGGAAATCATGCTGCTAGATCATGATGAACCTACGAACTATGAAGAAGCGATGGTGAGCCCAGATTCCGCAAAATGGCTTGAAGCCATGAAATCTGAGATGGGATCCATGTATGAGAACAAAGTATGGACTTTGGTTGACTTGCCCGATGATCGTCAAGCAATTGAGAATAAATGGATCTTCAAGAAGAAGACTGACACTGACGGTAATATTACTGTCTACAAAGCTCGACTTATCGCAAAAGGTTTTCGACAAGTTCAAGGGGTTGACTGCGATGAGACCTTCTCACCCGTAGCGATGCTTAAGTCTGTCCGAATCATGTTAGCAATTGGCGCATTTTATGATTATGAAATTTGGCAGATGGATGTCAAAACTGCATTCCTGAATGGATTTCTGGAAGAAGAGTTGTATATGATGCAACCGGAAGGTTTTGTCGATCCGAAGGGAGCTAATAAAGTGTGCAAGCTCCAGCGATCCATTTATGGACTGGTGCAAACCTCTCGGAGTTGGAATAAACACTTTGATAGTGTGATCAAAGCATTTGGTTTTATACAGACATTTGGAGAAGCCTGTATTTACAAGAAAGTGAGTGGGAGCTGTGTAGCATTTCTGATATTATATGTGGATGACATATTACTGATTGGAAATGATATAGAATTTCTGGATAGCATAAAAGGATACTTGAATAAGAGTTTTTCGATGAAAGACCTCGGTGAAGCTGCTTACATATTAGGCATAAAGATCTATAGAGATAGATCAAGACGCTTAATTGGACTTTCACAAAGCACATACCTTGACAAGATTTTGAAGAAGTTCAAAATGGATCAAGCAAAGAAAGGGTTCTTGCCTGTGTTACAAGGTGTAAAGTTGAGTCAGACTCAATGCTCGACCACTGAAGAAGATAGAGAGAAAATGAAAGATGTTCCCTATGCTTTAGCCATAGGCTCTATCATGTATACAATGCTGTGTACCAGACCTGATGTGTGCCTTGCTATAAGTTTAGCAGGGAGGTACCAAAGTAATCCAGGAGTGGATCACTGGACAGCAGTCAAGAACATCCTGAAATACCTGAAAAGGACTAAGGATATGTTCCTCGTATATGGAGGTGACAAAGAGCTCATCGTAAACGGTTACGTTGATGCAAGCTTTGACACTGATCCGGACGATTCTAAATCGCAAACCGGATACGTGTTTACATTAAACGGTGGAGCTGTTAGTTGGTGCAGTTCTAAACAAAGCGTCGTGGCGGGATCTACATGTGAAGCGGAGTACATAGCTGCTTCGGAAGCAGCAAACGAAGGAGTCTGGATGAAGGAGTTCGTATCCGATCTAGGTGTCATACCTAGTGCATCGGGTCCAATGAAAATCTTTTTTGACAATACCTGATGATTTCACAAGAGAACCAAACACATCAAGAGACGCTTAAATTCCATCCGGGATCTAGTCCAGGTGGGAGACATAGAGATTTGCAAGATACATACGAAGCTGAATGCAGCAGACCCGTTGACTAAGCCTCTTCCACGAGCAAAACATGAGCAGCACCAAAGCTCCATGGGTGTTAGAATCATTACTGTGTAAATCTAGATTATTGACTCTAGTGCAAGTGGGAGACTGAAGGAAATATGCCCTAGAGGCAATAATAAAGTTATTATTTATTTCCTTATATCATGATAAAGGTTTATTATTCATGCTAGAATTGTATTAACCGGAAACATAATACATGTGTGAATACATAGACAAACAGAGTGTCACTAGTATGCCTCTACTTGACTAGCTCGTTAATCAAAGATGGTTATGTTTCCTAACCATGGACAAAGAGTTGTCATTTGATTAAACGGGATCACATCATTAGTTGAATGATCTGATTCACATGACCCATTCCATTAGCTTAGCACCCGATCGTTTAGTATGTTGCTATTGCTTTCTTCATGACTTATACATGTTCCTATGAATATGAGAATATGTAACTCCCGTGTGCCGGAGGAACACTTTGTGTGCTACCAAACGTCACAACGTAACTGGGTGATTATAAAGGTGCTCTACTGGTGTCTCCAAAGGTACATGTTGGGTTGACGTATTTCGAGATTAGGATTTGTCACTCCGATCGTTGGAGAGGTATCTCTGGGCCCTCTCGGTAATGCACATCACTTAAGCCTTGCAAGCAATGCAACTAATGAGTTAGTTGCGAGATGATGTATTACGGAGCGAGTAAAGAGACTTGCCGGTAATGAGATTGAACTAGGTATTGGATACCGACGATCGAATCTCGGGCAAGTAACATACCGATGACAAAGGGAACAATGTATGTTGTTATGCGGTCTGACCGATAAAGATCTTCGTAGAATATGTAGGAGCCAATATGGGCATCTAGGTCCCGCTATTGGTTATTGACCGGAGACATGTCTCGGTCATGTCTACATTGTTCTCGAACCTGTAGGGTCCGCACGCTTAAGGTTTCGATGACAGTTATATTATGAGTTTATACGTTTTGAAGTACCGAAGGTTGTTCGGAGTCTCGTATGTGATCACGGACATGATGAGGAGTCTCGAAATGGTCGAGACATAAAGATTGATATATTGGAAGCCTATGTTTGGATATCGGAAGTGTTCCGGGTGAAATCCGGATTTTACCGGAGTACCGGGAGGTTACCGGAACCCCCGGGAGCTATATGGGCCTTAGTGGGCCTTAGTGGAAGAAGAGGAGAGGCGGCCAGGGCTGGGCCGCGCGCCCCTCCCCCCTAGTCCGAATAGGACAAGGAGAGAAGGGGCCGGTGGCCCCCTCCTTTCTCTCTCTCTCTCTCTTTTCCAGCTCGCGAATCCTATTCCAACTAGGATTGGGGGAGAAGTCCTACTCCTGGAGGGAGTAGGAGTCCTCCTGGCGCGCCCTATGATGGCCGGCCGGCCTCCCCCCTTGAACCTTTATATACGGAGGCAGGGGCACCCCAGTGGAAGACAAGTTGATCCACGTGATCATATTCTTAGGCGTGTGCGGCGCCCCCTGCCACCATAGTCCTCGATAATATTGTAGTGGTGCTTAGGCGAAGCCCTGCGACAGTGGTACATCAAGATCGTCACCACGCCGTCGTGCTGACGGAACTCTTCCCCGACACTTTGCTGGATCGGAGTCCGGGGATCGTCATCGAGCTGAACGTGTGCTAGAACTCGGAGGTGCCATAGTTTCGGTGCTTGATCAGTCGGCCCGTGGAGACGTATGACTACATGAACCAAACGCTTCCGTTGTCGATCTACAAGGGTACGTAGATCACACTCTCCCCTCTCGTTGCTATGCATCACCATGATCTTGCGTGTGCGTAGGAATTTTTTTTGAAATTACTACCTTCCCCAACACTACCGGTCGTGCCTCCACCAATCAGGTTCCAGAACCTGCCTCTAGGGCGGGGGCTGACACGAGAGTGATGCCAGATTGTCTTCCTTTAGCGGATTCGGATGATGTATCCATCACGAATTATGAAGTAGAGAGCGCCATGAATCATCGGCAACGGAGGGCCACTCTTCGCGACCCTAGCTTTACTAATGAGGTGTTCGATGCCTTCAGCTCGGCTGATGCATACATCCGAGCTGCTCGGGATGGACTTGCCAGAGCAACTGACTAGCATTTGAAAGATATGCAGGTAAGTATGCATTGTACAGAACTGGCAATCATACACCAGTAGCCCCCGAGACTTGAAGCAATTGAAACAACTAATTTAAGGATCATTGTATAATCAGGCACTCACGGAGAAGAACAACATGCTGTCCCATGAGCTAGAAAAGTGTCGGACCCAGCGAGCTGTTGCTACCGCCGAACTGGAGAAATCCAAGGAGGCACGACCTGGTAATGTTCTCCTAGTCCAGAAAAATATTAATCATACACCAGTAATATTAACACTGTTGTATTTCCCACGGCACGATTGTTAGATCAACTAAAAGAGGAACTGAAGGTCGCATAGGCGGGTAAATATCAGGCGGAAAAGCAATTGGCCACTAGCGAGCATGTGTTGACATGGACCAGGGATGATTGGAACAAGCTGCAGGATTCCAACACTCTGTTGGGCGAAGAGCTAAAAGACGTGCGAGCCCAGCTAATGGACGCCGTAAAAGAGAACATGAAGCTACGGGGCGGCATATTCAGTATGCTTTGGAACTTACCTTCATGTAGTTTGGTAAAAATGAGTTAACAGATATATGTCTGTAGGTATGCTAACTAGCCTAGCCGAAGAGGAAATGTACGGAGCTCAAGGCGATCTACTACAAGAGCCGACGCAAGTGCACGAGCGAGCTCGGAAAGCGATGCAGAGTGTTGCCAAGGCTTTATGGCCATCCGCATTCCCTCCAGGATGTATGGAGGAGCTTGTGAAGCTATTCAAGGGAGTTCGGTGCCGCTTTGGATTATGGAAGATATCGGCTTGCCAGGATGGCGCACGAGAGGCCTCGGCCATGGTGAAAACGCGTTACACCGGACTTGATCCAAATCATATGGCCCGGGTCGGACCTCAGGGGTCAGATGGATAAGATATTCCAGTGAGCTTGGTATATGACCATTAACCCGTCCATTTTTGACAGGAATGACAAAAGGTTATCGTGGGGATCCATAGGCCCGCTCCACGGCGAGAGAACCACAACCGGGACCTCAATCTCGGATTCGAAGAGGATCCGGACATATTTGTAGAGCTCAAAGAGGGAGTCTTCTACCAGGCGAGCTATGATGGCACAGAAGTGGCCATCATGGCTGAGTATCCTGGCCTCCTTCCTGCCTCCATGTGTAAGTAGTCAGGAGACATCTCCTCCAAAAGAGCTTCCTCATTATGCCTCACCCATCTTACTATCTCGTGCTCCCAAGGGGAGGCGCTCGGCGCGCCATGCTACACCAGTAGCGTCTTGTAAGAGAGCAGCGCCTGCGCCAGGCGGATCTTTGAAGAGGATGGAAAATGACAACCAGGCCAATCCTTCATCAAAGAGGTATGGTTTCGAATACGCCCCTGGCAGTCACATCGAATTGTGCCATTGTCCGCTATGTTTTATCAGGAAGAGTGTTCGCCGTACTATGTCTAGGGATCTTACTGGTCGTGCCTCCACCAATTAGGTTCCAGAACCTACCTCTAGGGCAGGGGCTAACACGAGAGTGACGCCGGATTGTCCTCCTTTAGGGGATTCGGATGATGTATCCGGCACGAATTCTGAAGTAGAGAGCGCCATGAATCATTGGCAACGGAGGGCCACTCTTTGCGACCCCAGCTTTACTAATGAGGCGTTCGATGCCTTCAGCTCGGCTGATGCGTACATCCGAGCTGCTCGGGATGGGCTTGCCAGAGCCACTGACTAGCATTTGAAAGATATGCGGGTAAGTATGCATTGTACAGAACTGGCAATCATACACCAGTAGCCCCCGAGACTTGAAGAAGTTGAAACAACTGATTTAAAGATCATTGTATAATCAGGCACTCACGGAGAAGAACAACATGCTGTCCCATGAGCTGGAAAAGTGTCGGACCCAGCTAGCTATTGCTACCGCCGAACTGGAGAAATCCAAGGAGGCACCACCTGGTAATGTTCTCCTCCGTCCAGAAAAATATTAATCATACACCAGTAATATTAACACGGTTGTATTTCCCATGGCAGGATCGTTAGATCAACTGAAAGAGGAACTGAAGGTCGCATAGACGAGTAAATATCAGGCCGAAACGCAATTGGCCACTGGCGAGCATGTGTTGACACGGACCACGGATGATAGGAACAAGCTGCAGGATTCCAACACCCTGCTGGGCGAAGAGCTAAAAGACGTGCAAGCCCGGCTAGTGGACGCCGTAGAAGAGAACAGGAAGCTACGGGGCGGCATATTTAGTATGCTTTTGAACTTACCTTCACGTAGTGTGGTAAAAAATGAGTTAACAGATATATGTCTGCAGGTATGCTAACTGGCCTGCCCGAAGAGGAAATGTCCGGAGCTCAAGGCGATCTGCTACAAGAGCTGTCACAAGTGCACGAGCGAGCTCGGAAAGCGATGTGGAGTGTTGCCAAGGCTTTATGGCCATCCGCATCCCTGGTCAGCCATGACAATCGGCTTGCCGGGACGGCGCACGAGAGGCCTGGGCTATGGTGAAAACACGTTACACCGGACTTGATCCAAATCATATGGCCCGGGTCGGACCTCGGGAGTCAGATGGACAAAAGATTCCAGTGAGCTTGGTATATGACCAAGATAGCCGCCAAGTTTTCACAACAGGATTGTAAGCTAGACAGCCTGTTAGACGGTATAGAGGAAGAAGCTTTTGATTCCAAGTGACTATGACTTCAATTGACAAATTTGTCCGTAGCCGAATGGTAAAACAATTGTCATGGCCGACCTTTTTGCTTCGACCTCCGGCCCCGAAGGTGCGGAGTGCTTCCGAATACCGGACCAATGACTAATACCGGGGCATGCGTGGAAACCAGACATAGGGGTCATAGTTGCTTGAACAGACAAGTTTTATTCGGCTAGCTATGTTATATTACCTATTGATTGTAAGAAACATCTTCCAGAGAGAATAGTTCCGTTAAGGGTTCCTTTCCCTGGGTGAACATGCATTAGTGTGCATGCCCAAAGTGTGACTCGAAAAAATTGCAGTATATATAATATCTGGAGGTTCGTGGTGCAACAAAGGTAAAACGTCTTTAGTCCGCCGACCGATTATTCCCTTAAGAACACTATCTTTCGGCTTCACCCAGTCCGAGGTACAAGTCTGGATGACCCGGATGTAACAATCGCAAAGGTGCTCCCTTTATGCCCTAGCCGAACAAACGGGAACATAGGGCATAAGCATAGGAGCCAGGCAACCCAGCTTAGCAAAACTTAAGTCATAAAGGTGCATATAATGGCGAATAAAAGGTATATATGATAAAAGGACACATATGTGGTGAGCTTGGTGCTCGGAAAATGATAATAATTAAGCTTCTGTAAAAGAAGCCCCCAGGTATTATGGGCGTATACATTTAAGGATATGTACCTCATAAATGTGCAATCTAGCCGCACATGAGCTATAAAGCTAAAGAAAAAATTTAAAGAGAGAGAAAATGAAAAGAGGAGAATAAGAAAACGAACAATGAGTCCGTCTCTAGGCGTAGAATCTTTGCAGTCTAGCGGCATTCCATGGTACACACCTCCCGTGAGAACTTCATCTATAATGAAGGGACCTTCCCACTTTGGCTTGAGTTTGTCCTTTTTATTTTCTGGCAAGCATAGAATGAGTTCACCAACACTATAAGTCTTGGCCCGCACTTCTCTTCTTTGGTATCCCTGAGCTTGTTATTGATAGAATGCGGAATGGGCTTTTGCAACATCGCACTCCTCCTCCAGGACATCTAGACTGCCCTGCCGATCAAGCTCGGCTTCTCTCTTTGCGTACATGCGCACTCAAGCTGAGTCATGAATGATGTTGCAGGGCAAGACAGCCTCCGCGCCGTACACCATGAAGAATGGTGTGTAACCGGTAGTGCGATTGGGCTGGTCCACAGCCCCCAGAGTACAGAGTCGAGCTGCTCATGATAAGCCCATTAGCTCGCTCGACTTGACCGTTTGTTTGAGGGTGATAGATGGAGGCGTAATCGAGCTTGATGCCCAGGTTAATACACCATGTTTTCACTTCGTCGGCTATAAAGTTGGAGCCGTTACCGGTGATGATGCTGTGTGGGAAACCGTAACGGTGTACGACACCGGATATAAAGTTTATCATTGGTCCGGCTTCAGCCATTTTAACTGGTTTGGCCTCTATCCACTTAGTGAATTTATATACCATGACTAGCGGATATTTTTTCTTGTGGCTTCCCCCTTTAAGGGGTCCGACCATATCAAGCCCCCAGACCGCGAAAGGCCAAGTAATGGGGATTGTTTGTAAGGCGGTAGGTGGCATATGGCTTTGATTGGCAAAAAGTTGGCATCCCACACAATGTTGGACAAGGTCCTGTGCATCTGCTCGGGCCATTGGCCAAAAGAAACCAGTAAGGAAGGCCTTGCTTACAAGAGCCCGAGCCGCGGCGTGGTGACCGCCAAGACCAGTATGGATTTCAGCCAGGAGCTACCGTCCTTCGTCTTCGGAGATACATCTTTGATGTATTTCATTCGCGCTCTTCTTGTAGAGCTCTCCTTCATGAACCTTGTAGGCTTTCAAACGCCGAACGATGCATCGAGCCTCATTCTGATCCTCGGGGAGCTCTCGCCTATTAAGGTAGGCCAAGAAGGGTTCGGTCCATGGGGCAATTTGGCATGCCATAATTAAGATACATGCTATCTATGTAAACATCATGGCATGATATAATTCAAATATATGATTTATATACCAAGCAAGTGAGGAGAGGGCAATCGCATATATGATGAGTCAACTAAGGAGATGGCATTCAATATCGTGTATATGATGTAAAAACTAAGCATTAAAATACAACATATGTATGATATGAGTAATATAACCCTGCCAAGTTTGAGCATACACCTCAGGGGGATAATAGGACTGGTCATCTGCCTCTGAATCCTCCTCTGAAGAGCTATCTGTAACCAGCAACATATCTGCTTCACCAGGTAGCATTGTCTTCTCTAAAGACCTTGTTTTCACTCCATATTTCTCCATCACCAATTCAAATGGCTGATGCACAGGAAGAGCGATTGAATATACAAACATTGTCGACAAAAGCAATGAGAAATACAAAAAAGGACGGCATGATATAATTCACATATATGACGCTTGGCTAAACATCATGGCATTGCATAATTGACATATATAATGCCTCGCAACAAGATAGCATTGCATAATTCACATATATAATGTCTTGCAAAAAGATGGCATTGCATAATTCACATATATGGTAATTAGACACTAAACAGGTGGCATTCACACAAATCATGTCTAAACTAAGCAAATGACATAACAATGCAAGATACCGTACGCATGATATGAGCAACATAACCCTGCCAAGTTAGAGCATGCACCTCGGGGGGGGGGAATAGGACTGGTCATCTGTCTCTGAATCCTCCTCTGAGGAGCTATCTGTAACCAGCAAGACATGCGCTTCGTCAGATAGCATTGTCTGCTCTGAAGACATTGTTTCCACTCCAGATTTTTCCATGACCGTGTCGAATGGCTGATGCACAGGAATCTTAATTGAATGTACTAAAATTGTTGACAAATTTAACACGTAATAAAAAATGATGTCATGATATAATTCACATATAAGATGACTGGCTAACCAGGGTGGCATTACAAAATTCACATATATGATGCGTGGCTAAACAAGATGGCATTGCATGATTCACATATACGATAAAGAAACTAAACAGGTGGCATTGACACAAAGCGTGTCTAAACTAAGTACATGACATCTTTGATGTATACAGTAAGCAATGCAAGGCACCATATGCATGATATTACCAACATCAGCATGCCAAGTTAGAGCGAAGACCTCATGGGGTAAATAGGAGTGGTCTTCTGTTTCTGAATCCCCCTCAGAACAGTTATCTTCCTCTTGATTACGATCCTAAATGGGTGGAGGGGGGCTGCCTTTGCGCCCACCATGGAGCGACGTCTGCATGAAATTTTATTGCCACGCAAGGCTCATATCTTTTGCTCTACATGTTCAGTTCCATTGTGTACAATAACTGACATGCATAGGAATAAAACATAGTGAGATTATGTAAGGAGTGCTTGCACAAATCCAGAGTGAAGGTAGCAAACTATGGATAGACCCAAAACCAATGATAGAAGGCAGATAATAGCTTTAGTTAAAACATACAAATAATGGCTCCTTTAATGTTTGTTTACACACAACATGAAACTCATAGTAGACACCCGAGATTAACCAGATAGTAGATAGATAGTACTGATTGCTGCCCCAATATGTACCCCACAACCATTTAAAAACTCAAGTTTAAGCATAAGTTTGGGCCTGAGTCGGAGTCTAATAGGTGAACCCTTCCATCGTTGGAGCAGCTGAGCTGGGGTGGAACACAACACCGCAGGAGCAGGACAAACCACACAAGGTTTTCTTTGACACATATCTGTAACAGAAGTAATTGTGTAAGGGCTTGTTTGAATTTGAGGATTCTAATAATGCATGCATAGGAAATAGACAGGAATAGGATAGGAATGCACGTGCAAAACAAAGAATTTAAAAACACAGGATTTCTGCAATCTGGGTGTTTAGTTCACAAGAATTGGAAGATCACAGGATGCAAAGAAACATGGTGAGATTAAGTAAAACCACAAGAAGTGTACAACCTCTTTGGCGAAGCCATGTCAATCTCAGCGTGATTGGGTTGGCCGGTGAGGATGCTCTGCTGACTTGGCTGTTAGATGAGGGGAAGAAGATCTTAGGCGTCTGGAGATGGAGCCCGAGGTACTGCTCCGCTGTGATGGAGGGTTTCATTGTTGGAGCAGCTCCGGTGAGTTGTACGACGCCGAGGCTGAAGCAGGACAAGAGAGACAGCGTTAACCTGAGTGGCATCCTAATAGCATCTCCAATAGATGACGTAAAATACATAACCACAAACTGCTAGATGTATACATCAGCCGCTCATATCTAAACTTAACTGTCAAAACTGAATTTAACTGTCGAAACTGAACATAACTGTTGAAACTGAATTTTACTGTCGAAACAGAACACATTAGAGGTGAGGCTACAAGTTCGTCGACTGACTTTTTCATCTCTGGTTAGTCGATTTTTCAGCCGTTGGATACGAAATCAATGGTCTGCAGTTCATCTTCAACCTCCACCCCCTTGAGCCGCCAGCGACCACCGGTCAAACAACAGCGCCCCGCTGCCCGCGGCCCGCGGTGCGCTACCCCGCCCGCCCCGAAAACACTCCCCACCGCCGGTCCGCCGCCAAACCGTCCATCCCTATAGGCCCCACCCCCCATGCCGAGATTTTTCTGTGGCGATCCCCACGCCACCGCCCACCACCGCCGGCGACCACCGCCCCCACCTTGAACCCTAAGATAGATAGTGGGGTACCTCTCCGGCGAGCCCCCCTCCCCGCTCCGGCTGGTTCTTCCTTAACTCCGGCAAGGCCCCCCCCCACCCCCTGAAAATCGACTGACCCAAAAGTTGATTCAGTCGACTGAAGTGTAGCTAAATCAGAGCAGCATCGCAAGCAAGAGCGAGAGCGAGAGCAGCAGTGCGAGCAAGAGCAAGATCAAGAGCAGACTAGGCAGGGGACCGAGAGCAAGAGCAGAGCAGCAGCGCGAGCGAGAGCTAAAGCAGCAGCAGCTCCTACTGATGTGGACGTCGCCGCCAAGGGAGCGACGCCGTTGAGGAAGTGGTCGGCGATGCCGCCATGGATGGAGCCGCGCCATGTCGGCTCAGGACCGAGCGCCGGCAGCACCGTGAAATCGAATCACGAAGAAAATGCGGCGATTAGTGTACAACCTCTTTGGTGGCGCCGATTAGGCCGCAGCTTCATCCGAGGAAACGGTGATGATGATGCTCTTCCGGTGGTGTAGGTAAAGACGGCGGTGTGGGAATGGAGGTAGCACGAAAGACGACGGGAACGTCGGGGCAGCTCCTTGGAGGTGGAGGACCGGGTGGCTGAACTGGCAGGACGACCAGATCGATGATGGATCCTCATCCGGTACAGTGGATGAGGGACGTCGAGGTGTTGTTGTGGACGACATCGTCGGGGAAGAGGCTCCGGCTGGGTGGCGGACGGAGGAGGGTGTGGGGCTTCGCGGGTTTCACCGGCCTCGGTGTACAAATGGGTGGGCGGATGGGATGGGAGTGGGGGAACCATGGCTTAGGGACGCGCTTGTCCGAAATGTGGGGTAAGTTACGAAAGTACCCCCACCAATTTGAGGCGGTTCTTTCGGTTTAGGGGTATCACGGGCATTTCATTTGTCGGGATTTCACAAGAGGTGGGAGTTTTCGCGCGCGTTGTAATTTTGGAATAGCAAGGCGTGGGTTGAGATGGAGGGAGTTGTCGGAGCACAACGAGACAAAGATATATATCTTAAATATTTCGGGCTAACAAGGCGCGGATTGAAGTTTCCGGACAAGCCTAACATGTACTGTACCAAATCAATTCGCACTACAAATGTCATTCAAAACTTTGAATTCATGTTATGTTCAATTAAAATATTTCGCTACGTGTATAATGCATGCAACCTAGTACTCAAATGAACGTTTTAGTGCATTCCAAACGTATATACTAACGCTTCAATATGAACTAAATTTGTATTCGTTTCTCTATTTGAATAATATATACAATAATGATTGTTGTGAATTCAAAGCATTTGAATTCGTTTCTCTGTTTCAATAAGATCTACAATCGTCATTATTGTCAAGTTAAACCATCATTTGTGTATTATCTTCACAGCACACCACATGATTAGTCTCGAGTTACATATGAACTATGTGTACTATATGAACTCGAACTCGATTTTTTGAATCCACTTTTTGTTGATTTCAAATCATAGTACATTTCAAGCTCTAGCTAGATCTTCACAAACTAAACCATGTCTCATATGTATAATGTGTTTATTACATTATGTACGGTCCCCTGCCCCCTACGCCTACAAGTATTTAGATGTGAGTTGCAAACACCACATATTACCACAAGTTCAAATAAAATGTGAGAATGTTCGATATATAGTATTGTTTAGATTGTTCGATATTTAGTTGTAAGATGCAAACGCCACACATTATCACAAATTCAAATAAAATGTGAGATTGTTTGATGTATAGTATGGTTTAGATTGTTCAACATTTAGCTGTGAGTTGCGAACGCCATGCATCATCACATTATGGTATAACATGTGCAAAACCACAACACGCATATCACCGCTATATTCATGCATGCATATGTTTAAAACACTATGATCTCCTATTCAAATATATGAATCCACTTTCATATCAAATTATGATCTTTGTTAGTCTCTTACACGTACACAATCCTCTAACCTTTGTAGCTAACACTAACTTTTTCTCGTGCATGCACACGCCCTCCTCGCCCTCCCTGTCGTGGAATTGTCACGGCAGATGTCCTTAGTGTCAGGACTTAGTCGCGAGGCCAACGCATCTATGTGGTAGCTTGAGAGGGGTTAAGCGGGACGAGAGACGCGATGTTTTACCCAGGTTCTTCCCCTCACGGTGGAGGTAAAAGCCTACATCCTGCTTCATTGATATCGATGATGATGATCACGGTTACAAGTGTGCTCTATCTTGAGAGCTATTGTCTAAACCTAACTTGTCCAACTTATGGAACTTGTGAATCTTTCCCCCCTTGGGGTGCCCTGCCCCTCCTTATATATGTTGGAGGGGCGGGTTACATGTAGAGTCCTATTAGGATTAGGACTAGTATATCTCTAATACAAACCGGATACAAGTCCAGGTCTTAACTCCTTGTAAGATAAATGTTCCTCATGCCTTTCCTCTTAAACCGGCCCACCATTATCATAAACCGGCATGTTGGGCCTTGGGCCTTGTCATCCATCTGGAACACGCGCCAGGTCACCAATGAGTGTTCAGGCTCGTGAATCGTCATACCGGTGAACCGCCGGACACGTAAACCACCAATCCTCTGGCGGTTTACCAATGAAATGCCTAGTCCGGCCGGGTTCTACTTCCGAATGTTTTACGCCGCGGGGTATATCCCCGACATTAGCCCCCAAGTTTAGCTTGGATTTATCCATGGTAAACTTATGCTGCAAAATAAACACAAGAACAAATTTGACAGGTTGTGCTCTGGGTTAAGAATTCTTGTAAACCGGTACCTGATCACCCTTAAGTCCTTGTTATTTCCTCCTTCTGGGAAGTCCGGGTCAACAGACCAGCTTCATAATCAATTTGCCGACATTGGTTTGTCACAGAAATATTGTGAAGAATAACTCCTTTGATTCAGCTCCCAAAGCGCTGGTTTAAGAAATATGGGTCTTGAAATACTTATCTGATATTCAGCCGGTTTGAAGATGTAAAACTTGCCGGTTTGAGAATGTTAAACTGTGCCGGTTTAAGACTTGAACTTGCCGGTTTATCATTACCGGTTTACAAATATTGACGGCACCGTGCCATAATTGTTGCCGACACCGGGTCATGTGACTGATCTTCCTGATTTGCTCAAAACTGATAAAATGAAGATGTTCCTCCTTTATATGCATAATACCTGTAGCCCCTATGTCTTAAGAGGAGAACATAGTGATAACTTAAGACTTGCTCCAATAAGTGTTTCAACCTTGAAGAAATCCGGTTTGTTTATCTCAATCATATAAACTGAATACTCCATATATGTAGCCCCCAAGTGCCGGGTTGTCATGCTTGCAGCAACCTGGGACTTGTAATTGTTTATAAAAACTTCAATCAGTGTAACCCCCAAGGGCCGGGTCATTATGCAATAATGAGCAGGAACTTTGTAAATATAATCATGTAGATTTTAGCAGTGATGTGTAGCCCTCAAGGGCCGGCTTAGTAAGATAATACTAAACCGGGACTTGATATATACTTCAATGAAAATAACATCTTATAATGTCGCTTCCATTGTAGGGCTTGAACCCACGTCCACAATGTTAAGAGCTTTGTGCTTTACCAACTAAGCAATGGATCCTTCAATATTATGGACGAAAACTTGTGTACCTTGAATTGTTGATAGGAGCAATTGGTAGCCCCCAAGGGCCGGCTCATTATAATATGATGAGCCGGGTCTTCAATAAGACTAGTAAAAATGACTTTGCATTAGCCCCCAAGTGTCATGGTGCATGCTTGCAGCGACATGAGACTTGCATGTAATCTCAATTTGAATAATGTAGCCCCCAAGTGCCAGGTCGTAAGCCTGCAGCGACTCGGGACTATTCCTTCCATTGTAGAATATATCCTTTGATAAAATAATAGCCATTGTGCTAAAGCAACTTTGAAAACCTCAATAATACCGGTTATTAATAACCATAATAAAATCCAGCCATGTTGGCTATTCAAGATAATATAATCCGGTATGAAAACCTTATTCATTCAACATCATAATGAATATTCAGCCAAGTTTGGCTATTTCAATAATATAACCCAATGATTTATAAGCGCATGATTCAGATGATGCAATCCAAATATATACTGGCAACTTATAGTCCAAAGCCAGGCCGGTTTAACAAACCTGTTTCTGCATACAACAAGTTTAAAGTGTCCTGGCGGTTTACTGCCGGACGGGTCATAATGCCCAACATATAACCCGGGTTTATAACCAAGGATGCACTTAAGAATAATCAAATATGAAATATATCATACCTGTGACATTGAATCACATTGTTGGTTTTACCAACTTTTTGTAGTAAGGGTGATTACCCAAATCTTGAGTACTGATAACTCCTTCCATATTGTGCCGGTTTATGATAAAACCGTGCTGGGTTGTGATAAACACCGGTTTACTCCATAATAGGATGGTAACAGAAAATCAAACCAGGCAGATAATCTCCGGATTAAGATTTGACCGTGTTCCGTCAATTTGTAATTGACAGTTTGAAACGGTTTAAAACTTTATCGGTTTAAAAATGCAACAAAAATAAAAGAAACAGTTATCAAGGAAAATATTGAAGCAAAGGCAATGATAAAACCATTTGCAAAAAGAGGCTTATTGAGCCGATCAGATGGTGTTACCATGGTCGGACACGACCAAGCTCTCCAATGGTGTAGCTATGGTTCAAGTCAGCCAGGTCCCCAAATGAAACCGTGGCATTATGCCGATCAAGAGGCGTGGCAATGGTTCGGGTTCGACTAAGCCCCCAAGTGATTCTATGGCCTTAGGCCAATCAAGAGGCGTGACTGGTTCAGACTTGACCATGTCCCCAAGTGATCTGGTGGCTTTCGCCTATCAAAAGGTGTTGCATTGGTTCGGACACGACCAAGCCCCCAAGTGATGTTTATAAAATTTTCAAGGGATAAACCGGAGGCCGCTTTAAGACAGAACAGCTCCGTGTAACCACGCATGATGTAAAAGAACAGAGACCCCGCTTTATGAAGCAGAAGCCCCCATGTGATCAATAATATGCCAGGCCAGTAAGGCGGGATACCCATGTTTGAACCGTGCATCATGGCAGCAGGTCCTCTTTGGCAATTTTTAACTTTTTGCAAGAGATAAATTCTTCTTGAACCGGGATCTTGAATCGGATATTGAGAGCTTCAAAGCTTTGTGGGAGATATCTTTCCCTTGAACCGGATTGTAAACCAGAATACTTTCTGATGACCCGGAAATTTTCTAACGGCCTCTTAAACTCAAACTTGCGAGAAATTAATTCCTTTTTGAACCGGATATTGTTAAACCGGATTTGAGCCAGATACTAAGAGCTTCAGCTTTGTGTGGGAGACGAGATTCCCCTTAAACCGGACTATACACCGGAAGCATCATTGTGAGCCAGAATATTTCTAACGGCCTTTAAATTTTCATCAATATAACAGTAGCCTCCGGGACCGGGTTTCCCTTTAACATCCTAGGGCACTTGAATTTGCTGAAACTGGCAAGACTTGCTGCGTCATATCATCGTAGCCCCCGAGTCTCAAAGGTGACTCGAGGAGTTGGCTTGAGACTCTCCATACTTGACCATGATATAAACCGGCCTAACTTATATATCATTGATGTTTATAGCACGATGTGAATCCGCAGAAGGTTGAGGTGACTGTGGCATGTTATAAATGATCTATATAAGCTGTGTCAACAACTCGGCCAATGGTTCCTTCCAACTAGCTATTTGAAATTAACCAAACTATAGTGGCGGCGACTTGCGTGCCTGCCCATTGATCCATCCAGTGCAGATCGCGGTTGATGGTATATGATAATTTGCCTCCACTTTGTTGAAAGAAAAAACTGGGCTTCCCAAGTAGTGACTTGCTCACACTCAATAAACAGCTCATCCAGATAAGTGCAGCCCGGTGTGTCGATGTAAACCAGGCCGCAAGAGACGGACGGTAAAGACGACCGTAACATCAGAGGTGGCATAGACAGATGAACCGGCCATGGCGTTATAAGCCGGTGCGAACGGGCAAGTTGTCCTCCTTGTTGTAAGCCGGCATGGTTGCGAGAGACGGCCACGGCGTTGTAAGCTATGCGGACAGACAAGTCAGCCGTAGGCGCGGACGGTTAAGTCGGCGCGGGCACGGTCGAATAAACCGACTGTAGGCACGGTCCCGGTGAGTTTATGTAGACCGGACCGCATAGGCGGCGATTTGCGCACATCCGTTAAGCAATTTTGACATAGTGCGGATGTAGACGCAGCCTCCAATGACAGTGCGCGAGGGTCGGATCAGACTTTAACCATGAGGTAATTGACCTGTGTATACAATAACACACCTCGAAAAAGTCTTTTGATGATACTTAATTATACCAAATAAGAGTTTAGAAAAATAGCACCTGCTTGTTACGGCCGCGGCGGTTTAGAACCAGCGGGGCGCCCGGCTGTTTGAATTCGGTGACTCGGCGGATGTGGCCGCTTGCAGCAGCGGTTCACAGGAGGGTGACGACGGTGGAGCAGCGGCAAGGCCGGCGACCCGGATGCGACTTGAAAGCGGAGACGGTGCCATAGAGCCAGGGCAATTGGAGCATGGAGGTGGCTCACGAGGCAATGCAAGGCGATTCAAGGTCGCAGCAACCCAGAGGAGACCGGGTCAGCGAAGGCGGAGCGGTCTCGACAAGACCGTAGTAGTAACTCAGATTCGGCGAGACCTGGTGGGTTTGACTCCCCGTCCGGGTCGTAGTCTTCTTCTCTTCTCATCTTTCATATTACAGATAGCAACAATGGTGACGACAGTTCGGAGTTGAGACCACGGCAATCGGCCAAGCCGGCAACAATCGTGAAAGTTGGACCAGCACGGGCGACTCAACCCTGTTATAGTCGAGGCAAGATGAACCGTGGTGGCAGAGTGAGGCCAGAGATGCGGCGGCTCTCGGTGCGAGGCGGGTTAGGCAGGTGGCGGCTTGGCCCTGCCGCGGCTGAGGGGAAACTGTTCACGGTGCAGTCGGAGAGGTGCCGGCGAGTACAAGGGCGCGGCGGTGACGACCGGCCCCGAGGCGACAGGAGACCGGAGCGGCACAACAGAGGCGGACGTCTCAAGGCGAGGACGGGGGTGTAGACGACGGACGAAGCACTCGGTCACCGGCCGTGACATCGCTGCTGCCACCGTCAAGACTCAAGAGGGCCGGCGAAGCGGCGAGTTGAGGTAGGACAGCAGGGCGATTCAGTAGTTCGGGTCGTCAACGGGGCGAGTCTTCCGAGGAGTCCGTGCCCACAAACAATCCGCTCCCGGGTCGTGCAACGATGCGTTGATCCACCTGATGTATCTGATGGCTTGATTGCAACTTGGCTTTACGCATTTTGGTGTTTTTTGGCAATTCTCATGGAGAGCCGGCGTGGCACCGGCGGTTCACGGTGGAAGCGATTCTGATGATCTTGCCAACCGACCGGATAATACTCCATTAATCCATAATTTCCGATTTTGACCAAAGCTGATGTAAATCCTTTCAAAACTTCCTCAGGAAATTTATGAACTTCTCGAAACCCTAGTTAAGATCCCTCCAAGAACTCAACACCACCGTGCGCTCGGCAG
Organism: Triticum monococcum; assembly: GCA_034509565.1. Lineage (NCBI taxonomy): Eukaryota > Viridiplantae > Streptophyta > Magnoliopsida > Poales > Poaceae > Triticum > Triticum monococcum. The sequence goes on along the minus strand of CM067845.1, from coordinate 685,577,222 downwards.
ATGTCCTTAATGTCAGGACTTAGTCGCGAGGCCAATGCATCTATGTGGTAGCTTGAGAGGGGTTGAGCGGGACGAGAGACGCGATGTTTTACCCAGGTTCGGCCCCTCATGGTGGAGGTAAAAGCCTACATCCTGCTTCATTGATATTGATGATGATGATCACGGTTACAAGTGTGCTCTATCTAGAGAGCTATTGTCTAAACCTAACTTGTCCAACTTGTGGAACTTGTGAATCTTTCCCCCCTTGGGGTGCCCTACCCTTCCTTATATATGTTGGAGGGGCGGGTTACATGTAGAGTCCTATTAGGATTAGGACTAGTCTATCTCTAATACAAACCGGATACAAGTCCAGGTCTTAACTCCTTGTAAGATAAATGTTCCTCATGCCTTTCCTCTTAAACCGGCCCACCATTATCATAAACCGGCATGTTGGGCCTTGGGCCTTGTCATCCATCTAGAACATGCACCGGGTCACCAATGAGTCTTCAGGCTCGTGAATCGTCATACCAGTGAACCGTCGGACATGTAAACCGCCAATCCTCTGGCAGTTTACCAATGAAACGCCTAGTCCGGTCGGGTTATACTTCGGGCCGGTTTACGCCGCGGGGTATATCCTTGACACTCCCCCTCCCTCAGCATTCTATCCATCGCGCACATTCATTTCTTTTCTTTAGGTCGTTCTCCCACAGTCTCCACAACTCCTTTCCGACACACACAGATCGATAAACCTCTCCAGCGATGTCTGCCTACAACATGCACACGCTCCTTCAATCTCCTCCTTTATGTTTCCTTGCCTCGTGTCTCTCATATGGTCCCACACACGTGTAAAATCTCACCCCTCTTTTCATCGATCTCACAACCGCACACTCCTCCCCCTATCTAGCTAGTAGATGGGCCTCTCGCACCACCTCCTAGCTCCATTCTCTCTGCATATCCGTCTCGCCGGGCCTTATTTGCCTCTAACAAATGGACGTACAACGACCGATCTCCGCTATACATATAGCTAGCTAGGTCCTTATAATTCATTTTCCCCACGCGTCGATCGATCTACCTCATTAGTTATGACTCTCTCTTCCTCCGACAAACAACAATTGATCTACCGATCTAGTTAGGTTTGCTTACCAAACACATGGCTCCCCTTCATCATCCATGGATGTGTCCCAATAGATCTATCACGCACAGGCACACACAGAAACACATCCCGACTCTTATTGATAATATTGCTGTTCCACCCTCAGTTTGTCTAGTAGGACTCTCCCACCATCTTCGAGAAGTAACTCCATCACCCATCCAGCACTCTACCCCTCTCCCTCCCTCTCTATCTCCTCTCTCTCTATCCCATCCTATTTCCCGTCCTTCAGTTATGTATGGATGTCGACCGATTTCCCTCAAGACATAGCTGGGTCTCTCCTTCTCAACACATATACGAGTCGTTGTACCTCTATAGTTAGGCCTCTTCCTACCCCTCCCCCACCCCCTCCCACACACACACACTGATACATCGAGCACTCTAGTCATGTCTCCCTGCCACAAACAAACTTGACCTGTGCCCTCTGACGTTCCGATAGCTAGGTCAGTCGCCCTATATCTTTGACTTGCACACACACACCATTTCGATGGCTCTCTTCATCGATTTCGCACCCACCCACTTGATCCTCTCTTTGACTCTATCAATATCTATGACCCATAATTCTCTTCTCGTGGATCGCCCGACCCTCTATATATGATATGGATAGGCCTTCATTTCACACACATTGCATGCAAAAATTTGTTTGAGATGTCATCGACACATATTCCCACAAATACATTCATGAAATCAATCTCCCCCCAAACAAAAAACACTCATGAACGCACAAGCCATTTGTCTAGGTTTGTATCTCTTACATACACCCATGTAGGTGGGGGACGTGCACGAAGAGAAGAGGTGCAAGCACGGCGCACGTACTCCCGTCTCTATCCCAACCACACCCGTGCGGGTACACGGTGGAGCTCATTTCTATATGAAAATGCAGCCCACATGGTAATTTGACACGTGTACTGGTTGTCCACTAGATGGAGGGAGGATCGTCTACCACGGGTGAACAAACAAATTGCGACTTGACGCGTTATGTTAAAAAAGAGGCAAACCATGCGGGGCCTACCTTAGAGGCAAGGCTCTATACACTGGAGTACTTTTCATGTGTCCCGTCAACTCACAGAACAAGGAGAAGCTTGCTTGTACGCCGTCTCCCCCGCCCATGGGTGCGGTGGCTCGCAGGATCAGGTGAAGCTTGCTTACTACGCCTTACGCCCGCTCCCTCGCCCATGCGCGCGGTGGCTCACAGGACGAGGAGAAAATTTTACTAGTACTCCCTCCGTTTACTCCTCGTCCCTACCTTGGTTAGAGAGATTATTATATTGTTTGGAATATATGTCCTTTATTAGATTTCAATATGAACTACTAGTACATAAACCAAACACTGATGTATATAGACGTATTTTAGAGTGTAGATTCACTCATTTAGCTCTCTCTTTTGCTATGCCTATGCCGCGATACCTACCACTTGCTTATCATGCCACCTATATTGTGAACCAAGCCTCTAAACCCACCTTGTCCTAGCAAACCGTTGTTTGGCTATGTTACCGCTTTGCTCAGCCCCTCTTATAGCGTTGTTAGTTGCAGGTGAAGATTGAAGTTTGTTCCTTGTTGGGACATGGAGATGTTGTTCCTTGTTGGAACATGTTACTTGTTGGGATATCACAATATCTCTTATCTAATTAATGCATCTATACACTTGGTAAAGGGTGGAAGGCTCGGCATTATGCCTGGTGTTTTGTTCCACTCTTGCCGCCCTAGTTTTCCGTCATATCGGTGTTATGTTCCCAGATTTTGCGTTCCTTACGCGGTTGGGTGATAATGGGAACCCCTTGACAGTTCGGCTTGAATAAAACTCCTCCAGCAATGCCCAACATTGGTTTTACCATTCGCCACCTAGCCTCTTTTCCCTTGGGTTTCGCGGACTCAAGGGTCATCTTTATTTTAACCCCCCCCGGGCCAGTGCTCCTCTGAGTGTTGGTCCGAAACGGGCAGCCCGCGGGGCCACCTCGGGGCAACTCGAGGGTTGGTTTTACTCGTAGCTTGACCTATCTTGTCGAAATGTCTTGTAACCGGGATTCCGAGCCTGATCGGGTCTTCCCGCTAGAAGGAATATCCTTCGTTGACCGTTAGAGCGTGTGATGGGCTAAGTTTGGACACCCCTGCAGGGATTTGAACTTTTGAAAGCAGTGCCCATGGTTATGGGCAGATGGGAATTTGTTAATGTCTGGTTGTACAAAACCTGAAGTTGACCTTAATTAAAATACATCAACCGCGTGTGTAACCGTGATGGTCTCTTTCCGGCGGAGTCCGGGAAGTGAACCTGGTGTTGGAGTTATGCTTGACGTAGGTTGTTCTAGGATCACTTCTTGATCATAGTTTCTCGATCGTGCTTTGCCTTCTCTTCTCGCTCTCATTTGCGTATGTTAGCCACCATATATGCTAGTCGCTTGCTGCAGCTCCACCTCATACCTTTACCTTACCCATAAGCTTAAATAGTCTTGATCGCGAGGGTGCAAGATTGCTGAGTCCCCGTGACTCACAGATACTTCGAAAACCAGCTTGCAGGTGCCGATGAGTCTGTGCAGATGATGAAACCAAGCTCAGGAGGAGCTCGATGAAGATCTTGTCCTTTGTGTTGTTTCGTTCTAGTTGATCAGTAGTGGAGCCCAGTTGGGGTCGATCGGGGACCTTTGTCGCATTTGGGGTTCTTCTTTTATTTTGGTTCCGTAGTCGGACCTTGATTGTATTTGGATGTTGTAATGCTTTATTCATGTATTTGTGTGAAGTGGCGATTGTAAGCCAACTATGTATCTTTTCCCTTATGTATTACATGGGTTGTGTGAAGATTACCTCACTTGCGACATTGCTTTCAATGCGGTTATGCCTCTAAGTCGTGCTTCGACACGTGGGAGATATAGCCGCATCGAGGGCGTTACATGTTAGTAATTAGAGCCTTCCCCGACCTTAGGAGGTCCCCACTGCTTGATCGAATTAGCGGACGTTGTTGAGTCTAGAAAAATGTTTTGAGTCATTTAGGAATTATATATCGGAGAGTTTAGGAATTCTTTTTTACTTCCCAGTCCCTTCATCGCTCTAGTAAAGCATCCTGACGTAGAGTTTTGACTCTTCTCTTCTCAAATTTCTCTAAAAAAAATTTAGGATCACGCGGGTATCTTGGAATCGTTCCGATGGTTTTGCGACAAGAACATTGTTCTTGGTGCCTCCTGTCTTTAGGGGTTGTGGCAGTGTCCTGGGGAGTTGAGCTCCGAGGTGTTGTCGTCACAATTTTATCGTTGCAGTTCTGGAATACCTGAGTTTAGTTCGCCGACATCGAAAATCTCTTTTATGCAGTTGTTGGTGAGATAACCTCGACGCCACCCAGTACTGGGGCGGGAGTTCGGGAGTATTGCCATAACTTGTATAACGGATGCTTTTCGAAGGTTGAGGTAGATGATTTCCGAAGTTTTCTTGGTTATGTGTTGAAGGATGGATACTGCTGGATGTAGGATTTGCTAGTTTTGGGTGAGATATTATGCTTCCCCTCTATCCCCAACACCTGATTGCATAACCGGAAAATTTCGGGAGTTTATAAGTGGGAATTCAAGTAGCTCTTAGGATATCTTTCCGATAGATGTATGACATGAAATTGGGGTTCGACGTCTAGTGGTCCGCCTATTCACGGTTGGTTTTACAGTGGTCTCGTTGTGTCTTAAAGAGTCCTTGGCTATGCCGACTCGGGGACGCTTCGTATGTCATGTGCACTGCCTTGTACATGATGGTGCTGTACGATCAAGCCCGTGTAGGCCCCACCACGAAAACTTTGGACGAAATCTCTATCATATGTTTGTTCCGGCTTATTCTACAATCCAATCCGTTGTTTTGTTTTGAGTTGTGGTATTCGAGTTGCTTCAAAGTCAAGTGTTGATTCCATCCCTTGTCTAAGTGGTGTTCTCATATTTCTATGTGAATACTTATCCTTCTCGATCATCGAGTTTGTCTTTTCAATTTCTTTTCGACCGGTGTGCTTCTCTCCAAGTGGATCCGATCATTTTAACATCGCAAGATCACCTCTCGGTTTTCTCAACGGTGTTTGTTTCATCCGTCTCCAAGTTGCCTTAGTTTTTCCCGCCCACCCACCCTTTTTCTTCAAGGACTAAGAATTCTTAAAAACTATCCATCTTAGTCATGTGAAGCCTCTTCTTTCTTTTCAAGCAATGTTCTTACCAGGTGATGCTCATGAAGATTTTAACGGATTTTCTAGTTCACCATTATTCATTCTTTTTCTTCTCTGGTGGAACCAAGTCAAGCTTTGTGGATCATATCATTTTTCCTCGTTTCAAATACCTTTTCTTACCGGTGCACCTCTTTATCATTCACCTCTCGCTATTCATTTGTTCCGGAGTGCTAAAGATATCTCAGAAGGCTCGTAGTCTCATTCAAGATCCGTTCAACCTATTTTCGAGGGTGTTATCTCATTCAAGTCATTTAAATTAACTGGCGCATTATCTCTTCCTAAGTAATCATTCAACGGTGTTTCTTTTGAGTGGGCCCTAACCCACAGGTCTTTTCCCAGGATCTTACCTGACTCTTCTTATTTTCCCAGAGCTATCCTCTAATTTCTTTTCGAAGTTTGACATAAGAATGAATTGTCATCAGTCAAATGTCTTTCTTCAAGATCTTTCAAATTCTTTTCATTGTTGATTCAGCCTTTATATTCTTCTTTATTCCGGAGTGTCTCAACAATTCTTGATGGTGTTTCTCGTCGTCATTCTCGGATTTTGAAGTCCGAAGAAGAGTTTTCTTCCATATCTTGCTCCATTCTCTTCTAGATTAAGGGTGCTAGCTTGTTGCCATTCTCTCATAATTGTTTCAATTGTGTCAATTCTTTTCACCCATCCGGAGCAATTCAAGAGTCTTTTCAGTTTGATTATCCGGAGTCCATCAATTAATGTTTATTTCATTCTCAGCTTTCAGTTATCATTCTCCAAATCTTACCGGTGCATCGCCCAAATATCCTCTAATCAGCTCGTGATCTATTCGTTCTCATGGATCTAAATTCACTCTAGCATTTTCATTCATTTGCTAATTCTTCCCAGTGTTTCTTTATCTTCTCTTCGTTCATTTTCAATTCTTACGGTGGTTTGCTCAAGATTCTATTCCATGGTTATCATATCAACTCATTCGTTGTTTTCCAAATCCTACCGATGGTTCGTCGAAGACCTTCCCAAGTTTATGTTATATCTCTCTTAATCTTTTCCAAGAGAATAAGTAATATGTCAAATCCGTTGATTATCATCAATTTAATTGATGAAGGATAAGCATAATGCAATTCTTATTTTTGTTTCATCAAGTATATTCAATTCCTTATTCCGGAGGCTCATCAAATTCTCGGCTTCAATTGTTTCGTCTTCTCTTTTTCCTGGAGTTCCAATCTTTTTCAACTATTTTCAACACGAAGATCCATCTAAATCATTGCAAGGTTTCACCTTGTGTTTCCGACTTCTCTTTATTTTTGTTATTCTTTTTGTTTACCGGAGTTCTTCATGAAGGTTCTACATGTTAGTCCATCAAGGATTTATATCCCTTCTCCAAGTGTTCATTGAGGTTCTTTTCTAAGGAGCTCAAGCATTCTTCTTCTTTGCTATCCGGAGTGCAATTTTTTTCCGTATCATTGGAGGTGGTATTATGTGATTCTTGATAATTTGAATTCATGTTTCATGATTCACATGTTGTCATGAATGAGCTATTTTAAATCCATCAATATCGTCATTGGAGTTATCTTGGGTTATATTTCACCTAAAGCCTTCTATAGGGTTTGTTGCTATTATGGTGCTTATAAATGACCCAAGTTCTTCTTTTATCCTCCCGGTGAAATATTTTCTCGTCTCCTTGGTCATACCAATCCAATTCTTTTTCCCATGAGTGGCAGGTGGTCACCTCATAATTTGAGATGTACTTCATAAGACCATATCAACCTTATCTTTTGGTTGTTGTGTTTCCAACAACTCCGTTCGACCCTTCTCCTAAAGATGCCTTTTCAAGCTCTTTTGTGGCAGAAGTTGACATTTTCTTCTCCATTCTCCTATTTCAATTATCTATCTTCTATTCTTTTGTTCCGGAGCCATTGCGATGTTTTTCTTTTCTCTCATCATCTTGGATCGTGCTCTTTTCGTGTTTATCCATCTAACGGGAGTGTTGTGTCATCTCTTCTAGTTCTTTTCACCTTATCAAGTCTTTCATATCTTTTCAAACGAAGTGCTGTCCGAATTTGTAATTCCTTGTTTCCTCTTCCCTACCGGAGTGCTTTCAACTTCATTCATCTCCATTGTATTCTTTTCTCGATATGGATTAACCTCTTCAAGGTTCGTGGTTTCACTCGTTTTTCAATGAAGCAACTTAGTTTTACCTCTCCTCTTTTCTCTTCCGTTGTTCCTCCGGTGCCATTCTAGATCTCGGGACGAGATCCTCTCGTAGTGGTGGAGTGTTGTAACGCCCCGAGACCGATGTGCCAGGTGTCCTCCAGTTATTCGCTGTTGTTGCCTTGTCATTGCTTGCGTGTCATGCATTGCATATCATGTCATCATGTGCATTTCATTTGCATACGTGTTCGTCTCATGTATCCGAGCATTTTCCTATTGTCCGTTTTGCATTCCGGCGCTCCTATCTCCTCCGGTGGTCATTTCTACCGTCTATTCATGTGTGGGGGTTGAATATTTCCGGATTGGACCGAGACTTGCCAAGCGGCCTTGGTTTACTATCAATAGACCGCCTGTCAAGTTTCGTACCATTTGGACTTCGTTTGATGCTCCAAGGTTAACCGAGGGACCGAGAAGGCCTCGTGTGTGTTGCAGCCCAACACCCTGCCAATTTGGCCCAAAACCCACCTAAACCTCTGTCGGGACCCCGATCCTAGGTCACACCGATCTAGCATGTAACACATCATATCACGCACGGTATTTTCACGGGTGCCACCTTACCTGGCCCGGGATCGTTTGCGCCTTTTGGCTCACGTATATGATAGTGTCGCTAGCATCCATATGACAAAGAACCCGGGCCGACATGGCTAGTCGTGAACCCAAAACGACACTAACCCATGGGGACAGGCATACATGAATCAACCTCGAGCATGTCGGTCAACAGCGTGTGAATCCGGGCTGTAGCACTGGGCTAACAGGACTCCGGTGACCCGGGCTATAGCAGGCTAGGTAGGACTCCGGATGTCACCGCGTGACATTTCCCCGAAGGGACAGACATAGGAACGAAGTGAAACACATGCCGGCCAGTCAAGTGTCCTGAACAGTAGTGCTGGGCTAGCAGGACTCCGGTGATCCGGGCTGTAGCGGACTACTATCGCTCAGAAGCACTAGACTACATTTCCCCATATGATAGGATGTCAAGGATAAACAACTAGATAGTCGGATCCCACACATACCAAGCATTTCAATCATACACACAATATGCTCGATATGTGTGAATACAACATGGCATCACAACATAACTCTACAACTCAAGTATTAATTCATTAGGCTCCGAAGAGCCGGATATTACAGACATGGGTCTCATGACCCAACAATCATAGCATACAAATCAAACACATGCGAAAGCTTAACATGTCTGAGTACAGAAATCTATAAATGAAAAAGGCTAAGAAGCCTGACTATCTACCAGATCCGGTTGAGGGCACAAGATCGTAGCTAAGGTATCAAGCTAAACATCGAAGTCCACGCGGAACTACTAGCGAGACTGAAGTCTCTCTGCAAAACATAAATTAAGCAAACGTGAGTACAAAGGTACTCAGCAAGACTTACATCAGAACTAGCTACATATGCATCGGTATCAACAAGGGGGTGGTGGAGTTTAACATGCAGCAAGCCAGCTTTGACTCGGTGGCTATCCTAAACTACGACTGCAAGCAACACTTTGAGGTGGCGCAGGCGAGTCCACACATTCACCAAGCAATACACCACTATGGATCCGCTCCCGTCTCCCTACGAGAAGGCCATCCATAGCACTCACGCTTATCTTGCGAGTTTTAGGGTATCCACTTTCACTTGTCTATGAACTATGCAAGGGGTCCAAGTTTCCATATCCGAGGAATCCGGCTATTCGAATAGATAATGATAACCCTGCAGGGGTGTACTTCTTCACACACACTCCCACCACTTATAGCCCTGTACACGTCATGTACCTCGGCAACCTTCAAGCGGAAGCCGGGCGAGGGTGTCGGCCACGGCCTACCTAAACACTTAAGTCTCTAGTCCAGGTTTATCGCCTATTCGGGTTCCATCCGCGAGGAGATCCGGCCGGAGTTTCGCTCACAGCCCCAAACGATGTCTGGAGGGTTCCAGAGACACCAAACGGGCGCCCGGTACACCGTGCCACAGTGTATCTACCGCAACATAGCCCACCCCTAGGGTCAGCGCTACCCACGGCCGCCAACACATATCCTACAAACACCAGAAACTAGTTGCAACTCCTGGACAGAGTACTAGGGTGATTAAGAAGCCGAGAGGGGCCATTGGTTTCGGGCCCAATGCGTGGTAGTAACTGTTCATGGATCACAGACACAGAACTCAGTTCCTGAGGACGGCTGCAATGAGACAACCCACCATGTACTCCTACATGGCCTCTCACCGCTACCTTTACCAAATCGTGTTCACACACTTAGCTCTCAACAGTAGGACATGTTTACACACCTCTGATCCATCCCCGATGAATCAGACCTGACTCAACTCTAAGCAGTAGCAGGCATGACAAACAAGCATGAATGAGTAGGCACATCAGGGCTCAAACAATTCCTACTCATGCTAGTGGGTTTCATCTATTTACTGTGGCAATGACAGGGCATGCAGAGGATAAGGGGTTCAACTACCGCAACAAGTAACAGATGAATCGTTGTTGTCCTAATGCAGTAAAAGAGAGCAGGAGCGAGAGAGTGGGCTTGTATCGGAATGAACAAGGGGGTTGTGCTTGCCTGGCACTTCTAAAGATATCATTGGGTCTTCATCAGTGTCAACGATCACATCGTCGGTACAAAGTCTATCGAGAGGGGACAAATACCGGCAACAGGAGAAAGAAACACAATCAATGCAATGCACAATATGATGCATGATCATGACATGTCAATATGCTGTGGTTTGAGCTAATGCAACTAGCTATGATTTAAATGAAGTTGGTTTGAGTACAAGATTCAAATTCCAACCCCATATATGATTATTTAAATGCCCTTTATTTGTTTTGTCCAAAACAGAGGACAAACAATGTTCAAACATGCATGAAAATGGTACAGATGGATTCCTTGAATTTTTCTAATAATTTTACATATATAATTTATCTTATTTGGAGTTACGGTTGAATTTCTATGATTTTTAGAAGTTTTGGGTATTTTCTGGAATTTCCTGATTTAAATCAAACCCAGAAAATAGTTTATTGCGTCAGCACTGCGTCACTATGACGTCAGCGGTCAACGGGGCGCCTCCAGGTCAAACCTGACCCGTGGGGCCCGCACGTTAGTGTAACAGGGCATGGAGAGAGGTTGACTAGTGGGTCCGGGTCAATGATGACGTGGCATGGTCAAACTGACATGTGGGGCCCATGGCGGTTAGTTTATTCTAAACAGAAATAAAACTCAGGTAATTAGGGAGTGGGGCCCAGGTGTCAGTGAGCTAGGGGGGTTAGTTAGGGCGTCATTAGCTGTTAATGATGTCCATTTCGACAGTCGCCGGAGTTTCGCCGGCGACGACCCAAAACTGCGGCGGCAACTCGCCGGACTTGAGCTACACACGACGGTTCGACGCGCGGAAGCCACCAGGAGGTAGCCCACACTCTTCCGCATCCAGAGGAGCAGGTGGGAGGCGGCGGGGACGCCATAGCTCGCCGGAGCAGAGCTCGTGGCGGCGGCCGGAGATCGGCCTCGAGCGGCGTGGGGCTGTAAGGCTCGGGAAGGCCAGCCGAGGGGCTCCTCGGCACCCTCGTGGTGCAAGGGGGATGGTGACACGCTCGGGAGCGAGCTGCGGTGGCTAAAGCGGCGGCGGCGACATGGCCGGCGACAGAAGCTCACGAGCATGGCGACTAACAGGGCTATGGCACGGGAGAGACTACGAGGAGAGAGGGGAAAAGCGGCGGTGCTCACAGCGCGTCGTTTGTAGGCGACAGCGGGCTCGGGGAAGCTTCTGCAACGATGAATTGACGACGGCGATCTTCGGGCACCGGAGATGAAGACGACGATGCTCGGGTCGACTGGGGCCTCCTCTGGTCGCGTGCTTCGGGTGTGTAGCTCCACGGGGTCAGGGCGGAGCCCAGGGATGCGGAGAGGGAGCGAGGGGGTGGCTGTGGACGCGGTGGCAGTGAACGGCGGCGACGGCGCGTTCGGGTGTGCGAGAGAGAGAGCGAGGGAGAGATGGAGGGGGGAGAGTGAGGAGGTCAGGGGGGTCCAGACGGCAGCTGCGTGTCGTTGGCGGCATCGCGCTGGCCAGGGGAGGCCAGGCAGGCAGCTGCGTGCCGGCGTGCCGGGCGCCGTGCTCGGCCTTGCCTCTGCTAGTAGGCAGAGGTTGAAGACAAGGATGCCCCTGGTGGGCTGGGCTGGCCAGCTGGGCCAGCCAGGTGGGCCTTGGTGGGCTGCACAGGTAGGTTAGGTAGGTTTTCTCTCTCTCTGTTTTTTTCTAATTCTGTTCTTTTCTGTTTTTGCTATTTTGTTTTGATTTAGTTCAAGACCAAACCATTTTCAAAATTCATAAAAATAATTGTGTGAGCTAAATGGATTTATCCAAATCCTCACAACAATTTTCAGAATTATTGAACATATATTTATTATATAATAAATATAGATCCAATTCAAATATTTATTGGATTAAATCAAAGGCCCAAAATAAATATCTCTGAGATTCCAAAAATATTGTTTTAAGTTTTACCTCTTGCCAATATTTTCAGAGACTAAGAGGAACATTTTCTTGGACTTCTTTGAAAAGATTTTAATGTTAATTATTTTTGAAGTGATTTATGAGGGTTTCAACTAACCTCAATTCAACTTTCAGAATTTAGACATGATGCATGATGCTCACTCAGGTAAATAGCTACAAGCAAATTCTAGGGCTGTGACAACTCACCCCCACTAAACAAGAATCTCGTCCCGAGATTCAAGACGTGAGGTAAGAAGACAGAGGGAACACCAATAAAGAATCTTCACGATCCGATTGCCCTTCTCGAAGGTGTTGATTCATTGCATCATGTCGATCTTGACATCCTTGCTTTGAGGTCTTCATCGATGCGATGACGACGGAAAGAAACTCAACTAGGATTGATCTTCTCAAAGATCGAGCTAAACAATATCAACTCGCGGAACGAGATGTTGAAATATCTCAAGTTGAGACACAAAACACATCGAGAGGGATGGAAGAACAACGACGGGGTTTGATTTGGTGGGCAACAATTCCACGCTTAGAAAGATGGTGGATGGTGTCAAGGTGGCGAGGAAATAGTTGCCATGATACCATAACGAGACATCTTAAGGAAAGTGACTCGCAGAATATTCCCTTAAGTGGAAAAAAGAATTACTTTTGATTCGGAGATCATAGAAACTCTTTATATCAGCCTAAGGCAATCACAAACGATCAGTGGAAGGAGTTCGAAAGAATGACATACTCGGACTAGGATGGATGATGTGGACTACCTTGTTGAAGACAACGCAATGGATGATTTTTGCTTATCATCGGAAATGGATGGGACCTATGGTAAGTCCACTTTTGAAGATGACCATGAACAACAACTACTGAGGTGCAAGCTGGGAACAAAATGCAAATGTTGGGAATGATTCTAGTAACTGGGGAGAAGGTTCACCGGCAAAGGTGATTCCACCAATCAAATGGCTATCGAACAACTGAGAGAACGGAGGCACATCCCAGTTAACGGCAACAACAGAACCTAGTGCCTGAGCGTGCTCTCAAGAATTTGAGCACTTCCATACTCATCAAGGTCTTACCAACATCCATGTCAAGGATCCTGGTAACACAACATACCACCATGATGAATGGTGATGGATAATGCAGATGCAAAGGAAGATAACACTTTCTCAGATTTCACCTTAGCGAAGCCAAGGAAACAAAATCTGGATGATCGATCGAGAGACATTTAGCACTCCGCTTCTAATGTTCTCCTTGATGTACTGGTTACCACGGTCATGCTTTAAGCATCGGCATAGCCACCAGGTAGTGGTCGGACTTCGGAATACAATAGATCCATAAGGAACAACTTCTGGAGTAAAACCTACGAAATCATCATGGGAATGTGGCCAACTTTCTTCAATCGAGATACTACAATAATAGGTCTTCCGGCTGGATGTGTTGGCCACGACATCCACTTTACCGGTTATCGAGAGACCAATATTATAGTTCTTGGAAAATGCTCCAACCATCATATCTGCCTGAGATTCAGATCTGGTTGGTGACAGGATATTCCAGCCTCATCGAGTCTAGAAACAAAATGGAAGTTTGCAACACAAATCGACGAGACGGCGTTGCGAGATTCTCGGGGGAATGAAGTACGGTAGTAAGCTCCAAAACATGAGCCGGTTCTGCTACAAGCATGTGAACACGTTGTCCTAGACAAGCATGACCACATAGTAGTCTTATAATAAAACACTATCGAGTTCAGGGGGAACCATCAACGAGGATATCGAAGTCCTTGCGTAAGTCTAACCCTTAAGAGGAAACTTCTTCTCCTTGAACAAATCAATCAGTGGCTTGGTGTGCTAGGGATACATATAGAATGTAGATGATTAGTCTATCAGACCATAGAATACTTCGCACATGCATGAGTGACTTGGGATGATTCCAGAGGGAGCAAAAACAAACTTTCTCGAATTCACGGCGGCAACTTACATCAGATGCACATGAATTAGAGGAAGTCACATCTTTCAACTGGACATATGCTTCATGATCGGGACATGAGGGCAATGCCTATAAAGTTTCCAACACTAGCTGGATCTTCAACACAATCATGTAGGAGACAAAATGCCGCTGATGGGCTCAACAGCAACTCATCGGAATTTCCATATCACTTGACTTCCACCACAATGTGAACAATGTGATAGTATTGGTCAGACCAAAGATATAATGGTGTATGCTCAAGGGACAACTGTAAGTAAGACAACATTACGAACATCGTTGGTTCTGATTTGATTTGACAATAGCCCACACTCAAATCAAGGTTTTGACAAGATAATAGATCCAACAACTGATCACGAGGACCAATTGGTGAAGATATCATCTTTCTTCAACACACACTCACACAAGGATATCCCTTAGGGATGAACTAAGTCGGACAAGTTTTCATCTTCCAACTCTCCAAGTTGTTGTTAAGCTTAACCAACTAGCTCAGGGGTATCCAACACAGATTCTTGGAGAAAAATGGTTTATTGAAAAACCAACTTGATCACGAACTCAACATAACGGTCAGGTGACAACCTGGTAACACTTCCGAGAAGATATTTGGAAAATCACGAACCACCGATATGTTATTAAGCTCAAGAACAATCTTGCTTTTCAGGGCAAGACGATATGATCAAAGAGTGAGGGATTGGCACAATCCTAACCCATTGATCGAAGTGTGCACCAGAAATATGGACTAGGTAGCACGATCAGTCTTAGAATGATAATTCAATAACCAACACGCTAAGGATGAGAATATTGTCCATTAACTACCAAGCAACGGAGTTGCTAGGAGTATTGATTTCACACACCACGATTCACTTGTCGACATTCCGGTTGCAACAACACTGAAACCGAGAAATGAATAATGATGGAGAGAGTATCACTGCGTCAAGAATTCATAGGAGAAGGTGCAATTCTCATGACGCTCTTGACATAAAGTGGGTAATACTCCGGGGTAGAACAGAACCAAAAGCTGGATTGGCATTTTGATCTGCGGAATACAACCACTTTGACCCGATCCCAGAAATGGATGAGGTACTGGAGTTTGTTTCTCCTAGTCATTCCGAATAGAATGGCTTGACGGACCACAGAAGTAAAAGGCACTGATGAACAAGAATGCACGACTACTTCTGACTATTAAGAGATAGACGAAGGTCGGAATATAACTGAAGGGGAACAACTCAAGGAACATATAATTTTCTGAGCTGTGGAGGCATAGATTAGTATGTCGAGCAAAGCTCAACATATTTCTTCCAGATAACCCATGCAGAAAGGTAGAACTGGCAGAGCCACAATATAGAATGGAGAACTCATCAAGAGCACTCTGGTTGTGATCCTTTGGTTCAAGAACTTCTGCCATAAGTGGTTCATAGTATTTGGAAGAAGGAAATACCACGGACCTCGAGGTCTATCACAAGGTTTACTAATGTCCTAAGGAACTAGCAACACTATCAGCATGAAGCAGGTAGGGTGAGTCTCGGGTTCAAAACCCAGGAATAGAATGCCTACTAACTAAATGGCATCACGGGATGCTTTTGAGAATAATGGCCAGAATCACACACTGGGAATACAAAACATGGCTAGATCACTAGGTGACTCCCTAAAACACCTAGGGTCATAGTAATAGCTCCAACATATATGTCGAGGCAATAGAGTACCTCAACTGACAAGTAGTGTGATTAATCTGGCCCAAATGGACATCAGGAATAGGGGAAAAGGTTTGCAAATGCATCAGACTATTTTAGAAACCTGGGATGACTCGGACAGCATAACGGCTATCAATGCTCAAAATGATTTGAGACATCCTGCAAAATGGTGGCATACCCACTCAGAAGCACAATATCAAGGTTCGAGACCAACTATGAACACACAGAAGTAGTAGAAACTGAACCGAGGCTTGAACTCAACAATCCTAGGCAACTACGGTTTAGTAACACGTCATCCTGAGAGATAGAACAGAAGCCTAGTACTTAACCCCCGTAGAAAAGAAGAGGTTGACTCAGATCAGAAGGGCATGAGAATAAGGAGTAAAAAGAGCCTTACGTTCCCTTCCACAATCAATTCCCTTACATAACTAAAGCATTTGTAGACTCGACATCGACCAGTTTGGCTTGGTAATCCTACAGGCAGTCAGGCTCTGATACCAACGCTGTTGGGACCCCGATCCTAGGTCACACCGATCTAGCATGTAACACATCATATCACTTTGTGGCCTCACGCACGGTATTTTCACGGGTGCCACCTTACCTGGCCCGGGATCGTTTGCGCCTTTTGGCTCACGTATATGATAGTGTCGCTAGCATCCATATGACAAAGAACCCGGGCCGACATGGCTAGTCGTGAACCCAAAACGGCACTAACCCATGGGGACAGGCATACATGAATCAACCTCGAGCATGTCGGTCAACAGCGTGTGAATCCGGGCTGTAGCACTGGGCTAACAGGACTCCGGTGACCCGGGCTGTAGCAGGCTAGGCAGGACTCCGGATGTCACCGCGTGACATTTCCCCGAAGGGACAGACATAGGAACGAAGTGAAACACATGCCGGCCAGTCAAGTGTCCTGAACAGTAGTGCTGGGCTAGCAGGACTCCGGTGATCCGGGCTGTAGCGGACTACTATCGCTCAGAAGCACTAGACTACATTTCCCCATATGATAGGCTGTCAAGGATAAACAACTAGATAGTCGGATCCCACACATACCAAGCATTTCAATCATACACACAATATGCTCGATATGTGTGAATACAACATGGCATCACAACATAACTCTACAACTCAAGTATTAATTCATTAGGCTCCGAACAGCCGGATATTACAGACATGGGTCTCATGACCCAACAATCATAGCATACAAATCAAACCACATGCGGAAGCTTAACATGTCTGAGTACAGACATCTATAAATGAAAAAGGCTAAGAAGCCTGACTATCTACCAGATCCTGTTGAGGGCACAAGATCGTAGCTGAGGTATCAAGCTAAACGTCAAAGTCCACGCGGAACTACTAGCGAGACTGAAGTCTCTCTGCAAAACATAAATTAAGCAAACGTGAGTACAAAGGTACTCAGCAAGACTTACATCAGAACTAGCTACATATGCATCGGTATCAACAAGGGGGTGGTGGAGTTTAACATGCAGCAAGCCAGCTTTGACTCGGTGGCTATCCTAAACTATGACTGCAAGCAACACTTTGAGGTGGCGCACGCGAGTCCACACATTCACCAAGCAATACACCACTATGGATCCACTCCCGTCTCCCTACGAGAAGGCCATCCATAGCACTCACGCTTATCTTGCGAGTTTTAGGGTATCCACTTTCACTTGTCTATGAACTATGCAAGGGGTCCAAGTTTCCATATCCGAGGAATCCGGCTATTCGAATAGATAATGATAACCCTGCAGGGGTGTACTTCTTCCTACACGCTCCCACCACTTATAGCCCTGTACATGTCATGTACCTCGGCAACCTTCAAGCGGAAGCCGGACGAGGGTGTCGCCCACGGCCTACCTAAACACTTAAGTCTCTAGTCCAGGTTTATCGCCTATTCGGGTTCCATCCGCGAGGAGATCCGGCCGGAGTTTCGCTCACAGCCCCAAACGATGTGTGCAGGGTTCCCGAGACACCAAACGGGCGCCCGGTACACCGTGCCACAGTGTATCTACCGCAACATAGCCCACCCCTAGGGTCAGCGCTACGCACGGCCGCCAACACATATCCTACAAACACCAGAAACTAGTTGCAACTCCTGGACAGAGTACTAGGGTGATTAAGAAGCCGAGAGGGGCCATTGGTTTCGGGCCCAATGCGTGGTAGTAACTGTTCATGGATCACAGACACAGAACTCAGTTCCTGAGGACGGCTGCAATGAGACAACCCACCATGTACTCCTACATGGCCTGTCACCGCTACCTTTACCAAATCGTGTTCACACACTTAGCTCTCAACAGTAGGACATGTTTACACACCTCCGATCCATCCCCAATGAATCAGACCTGACTCAACTCTAAGCAGTAGCAGGCATGACAAACAAGCATGAATGAGTAGGCACATCAGGGCTCAAACAATTCCTACTCATGCTAGTGGGTTTCATCTATTTACTGTGGCAATGACAGGTCATGCAGAGGATAAGGGGTTCAACTACCGCAACAAGTAACAGATGAATCGTTATTGTCCTAATGCAGTAAAAGAGAGCAGGAGCGAGAGAGTGGGCTTGTATCGGAATGAACAAGGGGGTTGTGCTTGCCTGGCACTTCTGAAGATATCATTGGGTCTTCATCAGTGTCAACGATCACATCGTCGGTACAATGTCTATCGAGAGGGGACAAATACCGGCAACAGGAGAAAGAAACACAATCAATGCAATGCACAATATGATGCATGATCATGACATGTCAATATGCTGTGGTTTGAGCTAATGCAACTAGCTATGATTTAAATGAAGTTGGTTTGAGTACAAGATTCAAATTCCAACCCCATATATGATTATTTAAATGCCCTTTATTTGTTTTGTCCAAAACAGAGGACAAACATTGTTCAAACATGCATGAAAATGGTACAGATGGATTCCTTGAATTTTTCTGATAATTTTACATATATAATTTATCTTATTTGGAGTTACGGTTGAATTTCTATGATTTTTAGAAGTTTTGGGTATTTTCTGGAATTTCCTGATTTAAATTAAACCCAGAAAATAGTTTATTGCATCAGCACTGCGTCACTATGACGCCAGCGGTCAACGGGGCGCCTCCAGGTCAAACCTGACCCGTGGGGCCCGCACGTCAGTGTAACAGGGCAGGGAGAGAGGCTGACTAGTGGGTCCGGGTCAATGATGACGTGGCATGGTCAAACTGACATGTGGGGCCCATGGCGGTTAGTTTATTCTAAACAGAAATAAAACTTAGGTAATTAGGGAGTGGGGCCCAGGTATCAGTGAGCTAGGGGGGTTAGTTAGGGCGTCATTAGCTGTTAATGATGTCCATTTCGACAGTCGCCGGAGTTTCGCCGGCGACGACCCAAAACTTCGGCGGCAACTCGCCGGACTTGAGCTACACACGACGGTTCGACGCGCAGAAGCCACCAGGAGGTAGCCCACACTCTTCCGCATCCAGAGGAGCAGGTGGGAGGCGGCGGGGACGCCATAGCTCGCTGGAGCAGAGCTCGTGGCGGCGGCCGGAGCTCGGCCTCGAGCGGCGCGGGGCTGTAAGGCTCGGGAAGGCCAGCCGAGGGCTCCTCGGCACCCTCGTGGTGCAAGGGGGATGGTGACACGCTCGGGAGTGAGCTGCGGTGGCTAAAGCGGCGGCGGCGACATGGCCGGCGATAGAAGCTCACGGGGACGGCGACTAACAGGGCTATGGCACGGGAGAGACTACGAGGAGAGAGGGGAAAAGCGGCGGTGCTCACAGCGCGTCGTTTGTAGGCGACAGCGGGCTCGGGGAAGCTTCTGCAACGGCGAATTGACAACGGCGATCTTCGGGCACCGGAGATGAAGACGACGACGCTCAGGTCGGCTGGGGCCTCCTCTGGTCGCGTGCTTCGGGTGTGTAGCTCCACGGGGTCAGAGCGGAGCCTAGGGATGCGGAGAGGGAGCGAGGGGGTGGCTGTGGACGCGGTGGCAGCGAACGGCGGCGACGGCGCGTTCGGGTGTGCGAGAGAGAGAGAGCGAGGGAGAGATGGAGGGGGGAGAGTGAGGAGGTCAGGGGGGTCTAGACGGCAGCTGCATGTCGTTGGCGGCATCGCGCTGGCCAGGGGAGGCCAGGCAGGCAGCTGCGTGCCGGCGTGCCGGGCGCCGTGCTCGGCCTTGCCTCTGCTAGTAGGCAGAGGTTGAAGACAAGGATGCCCCTGGTGGGCTGGGCTGGCCAGCTGGGCCAGCCAGGTGGGCCTTGGTGGGCTGCACAGGTAGGTTAGGTAGGTTTTCTCTCTCTCTGTTTTTTTTCTAAGTCTGTTCTTTTCTGTTTTTGCTATTTTGTTTTGATTTAGTTCAAGACCAAACCATTTTCAAAATTCATAAAAATAATTGTGTGAGCTAAATGGATTTATCCAAATCCACACAACAATTTTCAGAATTATTGAACATATATTTATTATATAATAAATATAGATCCAATTCAAATATTTATTGGATTAAATCAAAGGCCCAAAATAAATATCTCTGAGATTCCAAAAAAATTGTTTTAAGTTTTACCTCTTGCCAATATTTTCAGAGACTAAGAGGAACATTTTCTTGGACTTCTTTGAAAAGATTTTAATGTTAATTATTTTTGAAGTGATTTATGAGGGTTTCAACTAACCTCAATTCAACTTTCAGAATTTAGACATGATGCATGATGCTCACTCAGGTAAATAGCTACAAGCAAATTCTAGGGCTGTGACAACCTCCTCCATCTTCTCGGTCGTTCGATCATGATCGCGTGGCCGAAAACCGCACCTCATTTGGACTCTCCTAGCTCCCTCTACCTATAAATATGTGGCTTCCCCGATTTTTCGCGCAGTCCAAACCCTAGCTTCTTCCCACTCCGCCGTCGGACATGTCCGCGCCCGCCGGACGCATCCAGCCTCCACCTCACCCCGGCCAATCAGCGCTTGCCACGTCAGCTCCGCTGCCTCGTCCAATCACGCGCCACCACGTCGTCCCGGCGCCACGCCTCTCCACCGCGCGGCCCGCCGAGCCCATCGCGGGCCCGCGTGGGCCCATCCCGTCGCCGCCCGTGGGGCGCGCCGCCTGGCCGCCTCTTCGTCGCTCCGCCACGGAGCCGCTGCTCTGGGGACCTCGCCCCGCCGGCGAGCTCCTCCACGTCGCCCCGCTCGCCCCAGGTCACCGTCGCCGCGTGCCATCGCCAACCGGCCGCCGCCCTCGCTACTCCGCCTCGCCTGCCTTCTTCCGGCGACCGGCACCCGTCGCCGCCTCCGGCCATCGCCGGTGCAAGCGCCGACCCGCCGCCGTCCTCTCTCACCCTCGCCAAGCCGGAGAAGATCCGCCTCACCGGAGTTCGAAGTCCGGCCGGATCCGGGGAGTGGGAGGAGATCCACCACGCCCCCGAACCAAATGTTGGGGAACGTAGCAGAAATTCAAAATTTTCCTACGTGTCACCAAGATCTATCTATGGAGAGACTAGCAACGAGGGGAAGGAGAGTGCATCTACATACCCTTGTAGATCGCTAAGCGGAAGCGTTCAAGTGAACGGGGTTGATGGAGTCGTACTCGTCGTGATCCAAATCACCGATGACCTAGTGCCGAACGGACGGCACCTCCGCGTTCAACACACGTACAGCCCGGTGACGTCTCCCACGCCTTGATACAACAAGGAGAGAGGGAGAGGTTGAGGAAGACTTCATCCAACAGCAGCACAACGACGTGGTGGTGGTGGAGGAGCGTGGCTATCCTGCAGGGCTTCGCCAAGCACCACAGAAGAGGAGGAAGAAGAGACGCAGGGCTGCACCAAGAGAGATTGAATCGCGTGTGTTTTATGGGCAGCCCTAGGCCTCATATATATAGGGGAAGGGGAGGGGCTGCGCCCCCTCTAGGGTTCCCACCCCTAGGGGGGCGGCAGCCCTAGATGGGGAGCAAAGGGGGCGGCCAAGAGGGGAGAGAGGGAGGCGCCCCCTAGGGTGGGCCTTAGGCCCATATAAGCCTAGGGTTTCCTCCTTTTTTCCTCTTAGCTGCCCTTGGGCCTTGTGGGAGGCACACCAGCCCACTTAGGGGCTGGTCCCTCACCACCCTTGGCCCATGCAAGCCTCCGGGGTTGGTGGCCCCACTTGGTGGACCTCCGGGACCCTCCCGGTGATCCCGGTACATTACCGATAAACCCCGAAACTCTTTCGGTGACCAAAACAGGACTTCCCATATATAATTCTTTACCTCCGGACCATTCCGGAACTCCTCGTGACGTCCGGGATCTCATCCGGGACTCTGAACAACATTCGGTAACCACATACAAACTTCCTTTATAACCCCAGCGTCATCGAACCTTAAGTGTGTAGACCCTACGGGTTCGGGAGACATGCAGACATGACCGAGACGTTCTCCAGTCAATAACCAACAGCGGGATCTGGATACCCATGTTGGCTCCCACATGTTCCACGATGATCTCATCGGATGAACCACGATGTCAAGGACTTAATCAATCCCGTATACAATTCCCTTTGTCTATTGGTACGATACTTGCCCGAGATTCGATCGTCGGTATCTCGATACCTTGTTCAATCTCGTTATCGGCAAGTCTCTTTAATCATTCCGTAACACATCATCCCGTGATCAACTCCTTGATCACATTGTGCACATTATGATGATGTCCTACCGAGTGGGCCCAGAGATACCTCTCCGTCACACGGAGTGACAAATCCCAGTCTCGATTCGCGCCAACCCAACAGACACTTTCGGAGATACCCGTAGTGTACCTTTATAGCCACCCAGTTACGTTGTGACGTTTGGCACACCCAAAGCACTCCTACGGTATCCGGGAGTTGCGCAATCTCATGGTCTAAGGAAATGATACTTGACATTAGCAAAGCTTTAGCATACGAACTACACGATCTAGTGCTATGCTTAGGATTGGGTCTTGTCCATCACATCATTCTCCTAATGATGTGATCCCGTTATCAACGACATCTAATGTCCATGGTCAGGAAACCGTGACCATCTATCGATCAACGAGCTAGTTAACTAGAGGCTTACTAGGGACATGGTGTTGTCTATGTATCCACACATGTATCTGAGTTTCCTATCAATACAATTATAGCATGGATAATAAACGATTATCATGAACAAGGAAATATAATAATAATCAATTTATTATTGCCTCTAGGGCATATTTCCAACAGTCTCCCACTTGCACTAGAGTCAATAATCTAGTTCACATCGCCATGTGATTAACACTCACAGATCACATCGGCATGTGACTAACACCCAAGAGTTTACTAGAGTCAGTAGTCTAGTTCACATCACTATGTGATTAACACTCAATGAGTTCTAGGTTTGATCATGTTGCTTGTGAGAGAGGTTTTAGTCAACGGGTCTGAACCTTTCAGATCCGTGTGTGCTTTACAAATCTCTATGTCATCTCCTAGATGTAGCTACCATGTTCTATTCGGAGCTATTCCAAATAACTGTTCTACTTGGAGCTATTCTAAATTGTTGCTCCATTATACGTATCCGGTATCTCTACTCAGAGCTATCCGGATAGGTTTTAAGCTTGCATCGACGTAACCCTTTACGACGAACTCTTTGACCGCCTCCATAATCGAGAAAAATTCCTTAGTCCACTAGTTACTAAGGATAAATTTGATCGCTGTCCTGTGATCCATTCTTGGATCACTCTTGTACCCCTTGACTGACTCATGGCAAGGCACACTTCAGGTGCGGTACAGAGCATAGCATACTGTAGAGCCTATGTCTTAAGCATAGCGGACGACCTTCGTCCTTTCTCTCTATTCTGCCGTGGTCGAGCTTTAAGTCTTAACTTCATACCTTACAACTCAGGCAAGAACTCCTTCCTTGACTGATCCATCTTGAACACCTTCAAGATCACGTCAAGGTATGTGCTCATTTGAATGTACCATTAAGCATTTTGATCTATCCTTATAGATCTTGATGTTCAATGTTCAAGTAGCTTAATCCAGGCTTTCCATTGAAAAACACTTTCCAAATAACCCTATATGCTTTCCAGAAATTCTACGTCATTTCTGATCAACAATATGTCATCAACATATACTCATCAGAAATTCTATAGTGCTCCCACTCACTTCTTTGGAAATACAAGTTTCTCATAAACTTTGTATACACCAAAATCTTTGATCAACTCATCAAAGCATACATTCCAACTCCGAGATGCTTACTCCAGTCCTTAGAAGGATTGCTGGAGCTTTGCATACTTATTAGCATATTTCAGGGTTGACAAAACCTTCCGGTTGTATCACATACAACCTTTCCTCATAAATCGTCGAGGAAACAATGTTTTGACATCCTATCTGCAAGATTTCATAAATAGTGCAGTAATCGCTAATATAATTCCTAACAGACTCTTAGCATCGCTACAAGTGAGAAAGTCTCATCGTAGTCAACTCCTTGAACTTGTCGGAAAAACATCTTAATGACAAGTCGAGCTTTCTTAATGGTGATACTTACCATCATTGTCTGTCTTCCTTTTAAAATCCATCTGTACTCAACAGCCTTACGACCATCAAGTAGTTCTTCCAAAGTCTATACTTTGTTTTTATACATGGATCCTCTCTCGGATTTTATGGCCTCGAGCCATTTATCGGAATCCGGGCCCACCATCACTTCTCCATAGCTTGTAGTCTCATTGTTGTCTAGCAACATGACTTTCAAGACAGGATTACGTACCACTCTAAAGTAGTACGCATCCTTGTCATCCTACGAGGTTTGGGAGTGACTTGATCCGAAGTCTCATGATCAATATCATAAGCTCCCACTTCAATTGGTGCAGGTGCCACAGGAACAACTCTTTGTGCCCTGCTAGACACTAGTTGAAGTAACGGTTTAATAACCTCATCAAGTCTCCACCATCCTCCCACTCAATTCTTTCAAGAGAAACTTTTCCTCGAGAAAGGACCCAATTCTAGAAACAATCCCTTATTGCTTTCGGATCTGAGACAGGAGGTATACCCAACTGTTTTGGGTGTCCTATGAAGATGCATTTATCCGCTTTGGGTTCGAGCTTATCAGCCTGAAACTTTTCCACATAAGCGTCGCAGCCCCAAACTTTTAAGAAATGACAGCTTAGGTTTCTCTAAACCATAGTTCATACGGTGTCACCTCATCGGAATTACGTGGTGCCCTATTAAAGTGAATGTGGTTGTCTCTAATGCCTAACCCATAAACTATTGTGGTAATTCAATAAGAGACCTCATGGTATGCATCATATCCAATAGGGTGCAGTTATGATGTTCGGACACACCATCACACTATGGTGTTCCAGGCTGTATCAGTTGTGAAACAAATTCCACAATGTCTTAATTCTGTGCCAAACTTGTAATTCAGATATTCATCTCTATGATCATATCATAGATATTTTATCCTCTTGTCACGACGATCTTTCAACTTCACCCTGAAATTACTTGAACCTTTCAATAATTCAGACTCGTGATTCATCAAGTAAATATACTCAACATCTACTCAAATCATCTGTGAAGTAAGAACATAACGATATCCACTACACGCCTCAGCACTTATTAGATTGCACACATCAAAATGTATTACTTCCAGCAAGTTGCTTTCTAGTTCCATTTTACTGAAACGGAGGCTTTCAGTCATCTTGCCCATGTGGTATGATTTGCATGTCTCAAGTGATTCAAAATCAAGTGAGTCCAAACGATCCAACTGCATGGAGTTTCTTCATGCATATACACCAATAGACACGGTTTGCATGTCTCAAACTTTTGAAAAATGAGTGAGTCCAAAGATCTATCAACATGGAGCTTCTTCATGCGTTTTATACCGATATGACTTACATGGCCGTGCAACAAGTAGGTGGTACTATTATTACTATCTTTTGGCATGAACATGTGTATCACTACGATCGAGATTCAATAAACCATTCATTTTAGGTGTAAGACCATTGGAGGTATTATTCAAATAAACAGAGTAACCATTATTCTCCTTAAATGAATAACCGTATTGCGATAGACATAATCCAATCATGTCTATGCTCAACGCAAACACCAATCCCGATGGTAGAGGGAGCGTGCGATGTTTGATCATATCAACATTGGAAATACTTCCAACACATATCGTTAGCTCACCTTTAGCTAGTCTCCGTTTATTCCGTATTTTTTATTTCGAGTTACTAACACTTAGCAACCGAACCGGTATCTAATACCCTGGTGCTACTAGGAGTACTAGTAAAGTACACAATGTATATCCAATATACTTCTATCGACCTTGCCAGCCTTCCCATCTACCAAGTATCTAGGGTAATTCTGCTCTAGTGGTTGTTCCCCTTATTACAGAAGAACTCAGTCTCGGGTTTGGGTTCAACCTTGGGTTTCTTCACTAGAGCAGCAGCTGAATTGCCATTTCATGAAGTGTCCCTTCTTGCCCTTGCCCTTCTTGAAACTAGTGGTTTCACCAACCATCAACAATTGATGCTCCTTCTTGATTTCTAGTTTTGTGGTGTCAAACATCGCGAATATCTCAAGGATCATCATATATGTCCCTGACATATTATAGTTCATCACGAAGCTCTAGCAGCTTGGTGGTAATGACTTCGGAGAAACATCACTATCTCATCTGGAAGATCAACTCCCACTTGATTCAAATGATTGTTGTACTCAGACAATCTGAGCACAAGCTCAACAATTGAGCTTTTCTCCCTTAGTATGTAGGCTAGAAGAACCGTCGGAGGTCTTATACCTCTTGACGTGGGCACGAGCCTGAAATCCCAATTTCAGCCCTCGAAACATCTCATATGTTTCGTGACATTTCAAAACACGTCTTTGGTGCCTCAACTCTAAACCATTTAACAGTACCGAACTATCATGTAGTTATCAAAACGTGTATGTCAGATGTTCGCAACATCCACAGACCACGTTCGAGGTTCAGCACACTGAGCGGTGCATTAAGGACATAAGCCTTTTACTGTCTGCATAATTGCTACTATCAACTTTCAACTAATTTTTCTCTAGGAACATATCTAAACAATAGAACTATAGCGTGAGCTACGACATAATTTGCAAAATCCTTTTTGACTATGTTCAGGATAAACAAGTTCATCTTATGAACTCCCACTCAGATAGACATCCCTCTAGTCATCTAAGTGATTACATGATCCGAGTTAACTAGGCCGTGTCCGGTCATCACGTGAGACGGACTAGTCAACATCGGTGAACATCTTCATGTTGATCGTATCTACCATACGACTCATGCTCGACCTTTCGGTCTTCTGTGTTCCGAGGCCATGTCTATACACATGCTAGGCTTGTCAAGTTAACCCTAAGTGTTTTGCATGTGTAAAACTGTCTTACACCCGTTGTATGTGAACGTAAGGATCTATCACACCCGATCATCACTTGGTGCTTCGAAACGACGAACTGTAGCAACGGTGCACAGTTAGGGGAGAACACTTCTTGAAATTTTTATGAGAGATCATCTTATTTACTACCGTCGTTCTAAGCAAATAAGATGTATAAACATGATAAACATCACATGCAATCAAATAATGGTGACATGATATGGCCAATATCATATAGCTCCTTTGATCTCCATCTTGGGGCTCCATGATCATCTTGTCACCGGCATGACACCATGATCTCCATCATCATGATCTCCATCATCGTGTCTTCTTGAAGTTGTCTCATCATATATATATTACTTCTACTACTACAACTAACGGTTAGCAATAAAGTAAAGTAATTACATGACGTTTATGTTGACACATAGGTCATAAATAAATTAAGACAACTCCTATGGCTCCTGCCGGTTGTCATACTCATCGACATGAAAGTCGTGATTCCTATTACAAGAACATGATCAATCTCATACATCACATATATCATTCATCACATCCTTTGGGCCATATCACATCACATAGCATACCCTGCGAAAACAAGTTAGACGTCCTCTAATTGTTGTTTGCATGTTTTACGTGGCTGCTATGGGTTTCTAGCAAGAACGTTTCTTACCTACGCAAAGACCACAACGTGATACGCCAATTGCTATTTACCCTTCATAAGGACCCTTTTCATCGAATCCGATCCGACTAAAGTGGGAGAGACAGACACCCGCTAGCCACCTTATGCAACTAGTGCATGTCAGTCGGTGGAACCAGTCTCACGTAAGAGTATGTGTAAGGTCGGTCCGGGCCGCTTCATCCCACGATGCCGCCGAATCAAGATAAGACTAGTAACGGCAAGAATATTGAACAAAATCAATGCCCACAACTACTTTGTGTTCTACTCATGCATAGAATCTACGCAATAGACCTAGCTCATGATGCCACTGTTGGGGAACGTAGCAGAAATTCAAAATTTTCCTACGTGTCACCAAGATCTATCTATGGAGAGACTAGCAACGAGGGGAAGGAGAGTGCATCTACATACCCTTGTAGATCGCTAAGCGGAAGCGTTCAAGTGAACGGGGTTGATGGAGTCGTACTCGTCGTGATCCAAATCACCGATGACCAAGTGCCGAACGGACGGCACCTCCGCGTTCAACACACGTACAGCCCGGTGACGTCTCCCACGCCTTGATCCAGCAAGGAGAGAGGGAGAGGTTGAGGAAGACTTCATCCAACAGCAGCACAATGGCGTGGTGGTGGTGGAGGAGCGTGGCTATCCTGTAGGGCTTCGCCAAGCACCACAGAAGAGGAGGAAGAAGAGACGCAGGGCTGCACCAAGAGAGATTGAATCGCGTGTGTTTTATGGGCAGCCCTAGGCCTCATATATATAGGGGAAGGGGAGGGGCTGCGCCCCCTCTAGGGTTCCCACCCCTAGGGGGGGGCGGCAGCCCTAGATGGGGACCAAGGGGGGCGGCCAAGAGGGGAGAGAGGGAGGCGCCCCCTAGGGTGGGCCTTAGGCCCATATAAGCCTAGGGTTTCCTCCTTTTTCCTCTTAGCTGCCCTTGGGCCTTGTGGGAGGCGCACCAGCCCACTTAGGGGCTGGTCCCTCACCACCCTTGGCCCATGCAAGCCTCCGGGGTTGGTGGCCCCACTTGGTGGACCTCCGGGACCCTCCCGGTGGTCCCGGTACATTACCGATAAACCCCGAAACTCTTCTGGTGACCAAAACAGGACTTCCCATATATAATTCTTTACCTCCAGACCATTCCGGATCTCCTCGTGACATCCGGGATCTCATCCGGGACTCTGAACAACATTCGGTAACCACATACAAACTTCCTTTATAACCCCAGCGTCATCGAACCTTAAGTGTGTAGACCCTACGGGTTCGGGAGACACGCAGACATGACCGAGACATTCTCCAGTCAATAACCAACAGCGGGATCTGGATACCCATGTTGGCTCCCACATGTTCCACGATGATCTCATCGGATGAACCACGATGTCAAGGACTTAATCAATCCCGTATACAATTCCCTTTGTCTATCGGTACGATACTTGCCCGAGATTCGATCGTCGGTATCTCGATACCTTGTTCAATCTCGTTATCGGCAAGTCTCTTTACTCGTTCCGTAACACATCATCCCGTGATCAACTCCTTGATCACATTGTGCACATTATGATGATGTCCTACCGAGTGGGCCCAGAGATACCTCTCCGTCACACGGAGTGAGAAATCCCATTCTCGATTCGTGCCAACCCAACAGACACTTTCGGAGATACCCGTAGTGTACCTTTATAGCCACCTAGTTACGTTGTGACGTTTGGCACACCCAAAGCACTCCTACGGTATCCGGGAGTTGCACAATCTCATGGTCTAAGGAAATGATACTTGACATTAGCAAAGCTTTAGCATACGAACTACACGATCTAGTGCTATGCTTAGGATTGGGTCTTGTCCATCACATCATTCTCCTAATGATGTGATCCCGTTATCAACGACATCTAATGTCCATGGTCAGGAAACCGTGACCATCTATCGATCAACGGGCTAGTTAACTAGAGGCTTACTAGGGACATGGTGTTGTCTATGTATGCACACATGTATCTGAGTTTCCTATCAATACAATTATAGCATGGATAATAAACGATTACCGTGAACAAGGAAATATAATAATAATCAATTTAGTATTGCCTCTTGGGCATATTTCCAACACCAAACGCACCCTCGCCGGATTCGGATCTCGTCGTCCCGGATATCTCCGTCCTGCGTTGACTTTCGCGGAGGTAAAATTCCACCAAGTCCCCGAGATTTCCATGTTTCATATGCCCATATTCATCATGTCGTAACTTTGTATCCGTAGCTCCGTTTTGCGCATACAGCATATCACAACGTTCGTGTCAGAGAGTACATCATTTCATCTCATTGCATCAATTTCATTTGAGTTGATCTTGATTCCCGAATTGCTATTGGAAGAATGCTATTTGAGATAATTGTCAGATCTGCTGCTCCAATTAGATATTTGTCATTTTTGCGATGATTATTGTGTGCATGATATGCCCCTGTGCTCTACATGTGTTTTGTTATATGTTTTGCCATCTATCCAGTGGCGCAACCCATGTATTTTTGTGATGTGTGTGGTGACTAGCACAAGCTTGCAAAGTGGAGCATTCGTTAATGCTGATTTCAGGGACTTAGCAATTCCACTAAGTCCTTGATCTGTTTATTTCATTGTGCCATATGTTCATGTTGTTTCCTAGTGATCCGTGCCTCTTTTGAGGATGATTAGTAAAGATGTTTTGTTAATCTTGTAGTGCTCTATCCATCCATGTCTTTGTTTGCAATTATGGAGCACCCTAGCTTGAGTCAATCGAGCTCTACTTTTGCTATTTCGTGAATCTGGGCAGATTGTCTACTTGTTAGCGATTTTGCCGAGGATATTGTAGTTGATCCGTGCATGCTATGTTATTGTTCTTTCCATGTCTAGCTTGTATAATGTGTATTCCTGATGGGTGTATGCTTAGATTGTCATGACATGCTCTGTAGTGAGTGCATCGAGCTCGTAAACATGCCTACTTGATATCTGATTTGCATACTCCAGTTTTTCACTAAGTCTGAGATCTGATTATGTTTTTGCCATGTTCACATGCTTGCAATTGTATTATCTGATCCCTTTTGGCTCAAGGTCACTAAGGGACTTTTGTTAAGCTCTTTGAGTAGCCCCATACCATGCCTTCCTTTGCCATGTTCAGTTCCTGTAGCATATAGTTTTCTTGCTCCAAAGTGTGCTACCTGATCTGAAATTCCAGGCTTGTGTTAATTTCACTAAGTCTGAAATCTGTTTACCAATTTCTCTTTTGCCATGCTTGTTTGAACCTGTTAATGCATGAATTAGCCGTCGCTCAGTGTTCATCTTTGGTTAAGCTTCATGAATGGATCCCTGCCATGTATTTTGCTGTCATGTTTGGGTGCTGTAGCATGTTACTCTTGTTGCATTTAGATGGCTACTTGTTGTAAATCACAGAACGTGGCCATATTTAAATTGCTTGCCATTTCCAAACCGTAACTCCGATTCCGGTGACCTTTATATGTTTTCAAGTGATTTCATCTCACCTTTACAGTGGCGCACTTGGATTTCCAAGTTGAGGCCAGGTTCATTCATTCCTTGTCAAATCATGCTTATGCATCGCATACCGCATCCAAAATATCATACCATGTTCATGTGTTGGTTGTTTACTATGTTGTGTGTTCCTTTCCGGTGTTTGCTTTTTCGGGTTGGTTCCGGTAACGTCGTGTTGTGAGGACCCGTTCATCTACGTCCGTTTGTCTTCTCCATGGACTCGTTCTTCTTCCTTGCGGGATTTCAGGCAAGATGACCATACCCTCGAAATCACTTCTATCTTTGCTTGCTTAGTTGCTCGCTCTTTTGCTATGCCTATGCCACGATACCTACCACTTGCTTATCATGCCACCTATATTGTGAACCAAGCCTCTAAACCCACCTTGTCCTAGCAAACCGTTGTTTGGCTATGTTACCGTTTTGCTCAGCCCCTCTTATAGCCTTGTTAGTTGCAGGTGAAGATTGAATTTTGTTCCTTATTGGGACATGGAGATGTTGTTCCTTGTTGGAACATGTTACTTGTTGGGATATCACAATATCTCCTATCTAATTAATGCATCTATACACTTGGTAAAGGGTGGAAGTCTTGGCCTTATGCCTGGTGTTTTGTTCCACTCTTGCCGCCCTAGTTTTCCGTCATATCGGTGTTATGTTCCCGGATTTTGCGTTCCTTACGCGGTTGCGTGATAATGGGAACCCCTTGACAGTTAGCCTTGAATAAAACTCCTCCAGCAATGCCCAACATTGGTTTTACCATTCGCCACGTAGCCTCCTTTCCCTTCGGTTTCGCGGACTCAAGGGTCATCTTTATTTTAAACCCCCCCGGGCCAGTGCTCCTCTGAGTGTTGGTCCGAAACGGGCAGCCTGCGGGGCCACCTCGGGGCAACTCGAGGGTTGGTTTTACTCGTAGCTTGACCTATTCGGTGTGCCCTGAGAATGAGATATGTGCAGCTCCTATCGGGATTTGTCAGCGCATCGGGCGGCTTTGCTGGTCTTGTTTTACCATTGTCGAAATGTCTTTTAACCGGGATTCCGAGCCTGATCTGGTCTTCCCGCTAGAAGGAATATCCTTCGTTGACCGTGAGAGCTTGTGATGGGCTAAGTTCGGACACCCCTGCAGGGATTTGAACTTTCGAAAGCCGTGCCCGCGGTTATGGGCAGATGGGAATTTGTTAATATCTGGTTGTAGAAAACCTGAAGTTGACCTTAATTCAAATACATCAACCACGTGTGTAACCGTGATGGTCTCTTTCCGGCGGAGTCCGGGAAGTGGACACGGTGTTGGAGTTATGCTTGACGTAGGTTGTTCTAGGATCACTTCTTGATCATAGTTTCTCGATCGTGCTTTGCCTTCTCTTCTCGCTCTCATTTGCGTATGTTAGCCACCATATATGCTAGTCGCTTGCTGCAGCTCCACCTCATACCTTTACCTCACCCATAAGCTTAAATAGTCTTGATCGCGAGGGTGCGGGATTGCTGAGTCCCCGTGACTCACAAATACTTCCAAAACCACCTTGCAGGTGCCGATGAGTCCGTGTAGATGACGCAACCAAGCTCAGGAGGAGCTCGATGAAGATCTTGTCCTTTGTGTTGTTTCATTCTAGTTGATCAGTAGTGGAGCCCAGTTGGGGTCAATCGGGGACCTTTGTCGCATTTGGGGTTCTTCTTTTATTTTGGTTCCGTAGTCGGACCTTGATTGTATTTGGATGTTGTAATGCTTTATTCATGTATTTGTGTGAAGTGGCGATTGTAAGCCAACTATGTATCTTTTCCCTTATGTATTACATGGGTTGTGTGAAGATTACCTCACTTGCGACATTGCTTTCAATGCAGTTATGCCTCTAAGTCGTGCTTCGACACGTGGGAGATATAGCCGCATCGAGGGCGTTACAAGTTAGTAATCAGAGCCTTCCCCGACCTTAGGAGCCCCCACTGCTTGATCGAATTAGCGGACGTTGTTGAGTCTAGAAAAATGTTTTGAGTCATTTAGGAATTATATATCGGAGAGTTTAGGAATTCTTTTTACTTCCTAGTCCCTTCATCGCTCTGGTAAGGCATCCTGACGTAGAGTTTTGACTCTTCTCTTCTCAAATTTCTCTAAAAAAAATTTAGGATCACGCGGTTATCTTGGAATCGTTCCGATGGTTTTGTGACGAGAACATTTTTCTTGGTGCCTCCTGTCTTTAGGGGTTGTGGCAGTGTCCCGGGGAGTTGAGCTCCGAGGTGTTGTCGTCACAATTTTATCGTTGCAGTTCTGGAATACCTGAATTTAGTTTGCCGACATCGAAAATCTCTTTTATGCAGTTGTTGGTGAGATAACCTCGATGCCACCCAGTATTGGGGCGGGAGTTCGGGAGTATTGCCATAACTTGTATAACGAATGCTTTTCGAAGGTTGAGGTAGATGATTTCTGAAGGTTTCTTGGTTATGTGTTGAAGGATGGATACTGCTGGATGTAAGATTTGCTAGTTTTGGGTGAGATATTATGCTTCCCCTGTATCCCCAACACCTGATTGCATAACCGGAAAATTTCGGGAGTTTATAAGTGGGAATTCAAGTAGCTCTTAGGATATCTTTCCGACAGATGTATGATATGAAATTGGGGTTCGACGTCTAGTGGTCCGCCTATTCACGGTTGGTTTTATAGTGGTCTCGTTGTGTCTTAAAGAGTCCTTGGCTATGCCGACTCGGGGACGCTTCGTATGTCATGTGCACTGCCTTGTACATGATGGTGCTGTACGATCGAGCCCGTGTAGGCCCCACCACGAAAACTTCGGACGAAATCTCTATCATATGTTTGTTCCGGCTTATTCTGCAAGCCAATCCGTTGTTTTGTTTTGAGTTGTGGTATTCGAGTTGCTTCAAAGTCAAGTGTTGATTCCATCCCTTGTCTAAGTGGTGTTCTCATATTTCTATGTGAATACTTATCCTTCTCGATCATTGAGTTTGTCTTTTCAATTTCTTTTCGACCGGTGTGCTTCTCTCCAAGTGGATCCGATCATTTTAACATCGCAAGAGCACCTCTCGGTTTTCTCAATGGTGTTTGTTTCATCCGTCTCCAAGTTGCCTTAGTTTTTCCCGCCCACCCACCCTTTTTCTTCAAGGACTAAGAATTCTTAAAAACTATCCATCTTATTCATGTGAAGCCTCTTCTTTCTTTATAATCAATGTTCTTACCCAGTGATGCTCATGAAGATTTTAACGGATTTTCTAGTTCACCATTATTCATTCTTTTTCTTCTCCGGTGGAACCAAGTCAAGCTTTGTGGATCATATCATTTTTCCTCGTTTCAAATACCTTTGCTTACCGGTGCACCTCTTTATCATTCACCTCTCTCTATTCATTTGTTCCGGAGTGCTAAAGATACCTTAGAAGGCTCGTATTCTCATTCAAGATCCGTCCAACCTATTTTCGAGGGTGTTATCTCATTCAAGTCATTTAAACTAACTGGCGCATTATCTCTTCCTAAGTAATCGTTCAACGATGTTTCTTTTGAGTGGGCCCTAACCCACAGGTCTTTTCCTAGGATCTTACCTGACTCTTCTTATTTTCCCGGAGCTATCCTCTAATTTCTTTTCGAAGTTTGACGTAAGAATGAATTGTCATCAGTCAAATGTCTTTCTCCAAGATCTTTCAAATTCTTTTCATTGTTGATTCAGCCTTTATATTCTTCTTTATTCCGGAGTGTCTCAACAATTCTTGATGGTGTTTCTCGTCGTCATTCGCGGATTTTGAAGTCCGAAGAAGAGTTTTCTTCCATATCTTGCTCCATTCTCTTCTAGATTAAGGGTGCTAGCTTGTTGCCATTCTCTCAAAATTGTTTCAATTGTGTCAATTCTGAAAGTGCGTTATATCGACTAGAGGGGGGTGAATAGGCGATTTTTATGAAAGTCTTCAAAACGTGGAAGTTATGAAGACAAACAGTAGACATATGCCTATTACTATGCAGCGGAAGGTAGACTACACTAGGCAAGCCATGGTCAAGTATTCAATAGAGTGAAAGCACAATGACAAATAGCTGCAGTGTAATAAGGATCAGGTAGGAAGATATTATGAAGCCAAACAGATCATACATTCACGTTGTGAAGACAAAAGACAGAGCAAACATGCAATGACTTCACAATGAGTAACAGTAAGTAAAAGGAAGTGAAGATGAAACCAGTGACTCGTTGAAGACAATGATTTGTTGGACCAGTTCCAGTTGCTGTGACAACTGTACGTCTGGTTGGAGCGGCTAGGTATTTCAACCTTAGGACACACAGTCCCGGACACCCAGTCCTGAACAGGCAGCTCAGGACACCCAGTCCTCACCGTATTCTCCTTGAGCTAAGGTCACATAGACCTCGCCCAATCACTCTGCTCAGAATGCGACGCCTAACCGGCTGGAGGATGCACAGTCCTCAAGTGTAATAAGTCTTCAGATCACTCAGACAAGCAGACTTAAGTGATGCCCAATTCTCTCTGGCTCTGGGTGGTTAGGGCTTTATCCTCGCTAGGTATTCTCTCTCTCAAAGGCTTCGAGGTGGGTTGCTCTCAAACCACAAAATCCGTGCATTGAATCTGAGCAGCCAACCGTTTATGGTTGTAGGGGGTGGGCTATTTATAGCCACTTGGCAACCCGGCCTGATTTGTCCGAAATGACCCTGGGTCACTGTCGGGGGTTGCTGATACCACGTACACCTATGGGGATCGGCGGACCGAGCCCTTTTCGGTTCGGCAGGGGGCGGTGGATGCACAAAGAGCAGATCGAGGCGAACGCACAAGCGACACGGTCGGTTTACCCAGGTTCGGGCCGCACGGATGCGTAAAACCCTACTCCTGCTTTGGTGGTTGTATTGAGTTCTTGCTCAGGAGCGATGAGTGCTACAGTACACTCAAGCAGCTGGCGAGACCGAGCGTGAGAATGGCCGTCCTCTCCCCTCCTTCTCTGTTGCGCATGGGCCTCCTTTTATATGTCTAAGGGGTCACCAACAGGTGGCAACAGAGGTGGGGGTAAAAATGTAAAAGAGGTGGTAGTTGGCTCCACCGCCTACGACAGTCGTATCATACCTAATACTGACGGCAGGGGACAAGGGCATTAAATGCCTA
Source organism: Triticum monococcum (assembly GCA_034509565.1). NCBI lineage: Eukaryota > Viridiplantae > Streptophyta > Magnoliopsida > Poales > Poaceae > Triticum > Triticum monococcum. Next base: position 685,540,997 of record CM067845.1, on the reverse strand, counting down.
TCTGTGTCACCTAGACGGTACAGAGAGGGACCACTAGGAACGCCACCGTTTGCCACGATGGCTATCTTGTCAGCGCTTGTTTGCCACCGCATGCCCCTGGCTGCACAGCCTCCCGCCATGTACGCCAGGAGCGGTCCCAAAGCGACACGTTGGTGGGTGAGCTGGAGCGCGGGCTGAGGAGTAGTAGCTTGCCGCGGCAAGCGCCTTGCCGCGGATGTTGCCTTGTCGTGTCCGGGAGCTTGTCGCTCACCGGGTCTTGTCGGGACGCGCAGTGCGCCGCAGTGAGCTTCTTGAGATGCTTTGGTTGTCTTCCCGGCAAGCTCCTCTCGCCGGGGTCTCGTCTCCTTCCCGGCAAGCTCCTCTTGCCGGGGTCTCGTCTCCTTCCCGGCAAGCTCCTCTTGCTGGGGTCTTGTCTCCTTCCCGGCAAGCTCCTCTTGCCGGGGCCTTGTTTTGCTCTTGGATACTTTGTTCTTGAATGGCCCCAAAGGAACCACGGAGGGTCTTGGCGGTCGCCCGGCAAGCCTTGCTGCGGGTCGCTGCGACTGCCCGTGCACAAGTTCGGGATACTAAGGTACCCCTACTTTAGTACACCGACAGGAGCCCCCGGGCCTGGGCCATACACGGTGACGAGCGCTGTTGGGCCAGGCCCAAAACAGTGCACGGGCACGCGTGGCCTAGGTCACGCCGCATATGACTCCGCACCCACCGCGCCCTCCCCAAACGGCACGCGTCGAACGCGGCGCCGTGGGAGAGATCGTGGGCGGTTTTCGAGGTGCCCACTCCCCACGATCACGGGGTGGGGAGAGGCCGCCCCATCCGTCGCCTCGGTTCTGCACGCCTGCCACGCGGCTCCCATGCACTTGGGGTCGCGGACGGTGGAGGCGGGAAACGGGGTCGTCGTGGGTCGAGGCAGCGGGTCGGCCCCAGCTCCCTGCCTTCCCCCGTCTTGATTCGCTGAGCGGGGCGGCCGAGCCCCCACCTCGCTCCTCTATAAAGAGCGGGAGGGGAAGACGGAAGCCCGCATTCTCTCGTCTTCTCCTTCCTTCAGCTCCTGCTCCCCTTTCTCTCATGCCATGGAGAAAGGGAACCCTGGTCCTTCATCAGTGGCGGCGAGGGTCGCCGCCAGACAGCGCATCCCTCCCTCTCCCGCACCCGTGGTGGCAGAGCCAGCCGTAAGGGGAAGAGGGAGGGGCGAGGTCATGGACAAGGTCGAGGACGAGGCCGCGGCGCTCGGGGAAGAGGTGGAAGGGGCGGCGCGCCGGCTTCGCCTCCGCCGGCGGCTCCTCTTCCCACGGGGGTCCATGTTGGGGACGACCCCTGCGAGTTCTTCGTCAGGCTGCGCCGGGCGCCTCGTTGTCGACTCCGACTCCCAGCTCCGATTGCGGACGCGATGGAGTTGGACCCGCCCGAGACACTGAGACTTCACATGAGGGGCTGTGGGATCTGCGGCACGCGAGTCCGCGTTGAAGTCCCAGCCCCCGGTGTTTTGTATCTTGGTTGAGGGTGGAAGACGTTCGCCCGTATCCACAGCTTGACGGCGGGGCTCACCCTCCATTTTGAGTTGATGGAGGGCGATCTCCTCTCCGTCAAGGTCTTTGGGTGCTTCGGCACTCGGGCGAAGTGCTGCGTGGACAGCTCCTCCGATAGCGAAGGCCCCTCCTCGAGCGAGAGTGACGAGGAGGGGAGCGACAGCGACGACGAGGGTAGCGGGCGGCAGGACGATGGGTCCGACTAGGTGTCGGGCGCCGCTCCGTGCGGCACCGGCGACCCCATCATCTGTGTCGGCTCCTTGAACTCCCCGGGGTCGTCTCCTTGGGCGGCTGGCGTAGGGAGGCTGCGGAAGAGGAAGAGGGCTAGCGGCAAGGCCGTCAAGCTGGAGTACGAGGGCGTGGTGCCCTCGACAGCGTGCTGACGTCCTGCCGCCTCATCTTCGAGCCCCACTTCCAGTGCCACCATCACCGTCCAGCCTTGACGGCCCCCGGGATGTTCTCTTGGTGTCTTCTGGCTCTCGTAGCTCGCCTAGGTGCCCCTTTTCCCCTTTTCGCCTCCTTGGCCTACCTCCTGAAGAGAGGGATAGGAAAGGGATTACGGGCATCTTATCTTTTAAATTTGTAAGCCTTCGGGCCTTAGTTGCATTTAAAACTTGTAATTCTCTCTTTCATGTTTTTCATCCTCTATGGACTGTACCTGCGTGGAATGTTTTTTTAATGAAAAGGGGATGTTTGCCGGGCCATTTTTCTCGCGGGTAGAACCCACGTCAAGGAGCAAATCCTTGGTATCTTTCAGATAGACACTCCTTCCCCGGCAACAGGCCCTGCCGTCTTAACACGTCGCTCGACCTTTCTCACGCTTTTGACGGAGGCAGGGACGAGGTGGGTGCGGCCCCTCGTTTCATCCCTTTGCTGCCGTGACTACGACCAAAACTTGGCCCCAGGAACGAGCCCCAGGGCCTAGAGCTAAGGGAGCACGACAGTTTTCGGGAACAAACGAGGTTTCGTATTCCCCAGTCCATAAGAGAATGCATGAAGAGGGATGAAAGACTTATCTGAGATTGCAGCCCCCGGCAACTCTGGCTTGCCGTGGGTGAACCTTGGTACTTGCAGCCCCCGGCAACACTGGCTTGCCGGGGTCCAGATGCCGGCACGTCCTTCTTCTCCTTTTCGTCCCCGAGCGGTCCGGCAAGGATATGCGAGCCCTGCGAACCAAAGGAAACGAAAGAAAGGCAAAGGGACGCACACTCGACCTCTAAGTTAGGGGTTAGCCGCTGTTAAGCACTATCAACCCTAACTAAGGACCCGACTCAACCTAGCATGCATGCTATAACTCTGGGCGCCAGCGCTTCATTTACTTGTGCTCAGGGTCTGCGCCTGGCTTTGTACAAAGGATTACATGCAACAGCGGCAAGACTTGTACAAAAGGGTGGTTGCCGGACAGGGTCCGACAACCGCGCCTTACGGGTAAAACTTACAAAGATGCTCGATATTCCAGGAGTTGCTCACCGGTACGCCATCTTCGGTCTCCAGGCGGACAGCGCCAGGCCTGGTGACTCGTTTCACCCGGTAAGGGCCTTCCCACTTTGGCGTCAACTTGTTGGAATTCTTGGCGGACTGAACGCGCCGAAGAACAAGGTCGCCTTCCTCGAGACTTCTGGCGTTAACTTTGTGGCTATGATAGCGGCGCAAAGCTTGCTGGTAGCGAGCGGCTCGCACAGCAGCCTGAAGACGATCGTCCTCAAGGAGCAGCGCGTCATCTTGCCGCAGCTGCTCTTGCTCAAGCTCATCATAAGAGAGCACTCGAGGTGACCCGTATACGAGTTCCGTGGGGATAACTGCCTCCGCTCCATAGACTAGAGCGAAGGGTGTCTGGCCAGTGGCTCGATTTGGCGTCGTCCTGATCGACCAAAGAACCACCGGCAGCTCCTCGATCCAGTTGCGTCCGCACTTGTGCAGCCTGTCGAAAGTCCTTGTCTTGAGCCCGCGTAGCACTTCAGCATTTGCCCTCTCCGCTTGACCGTTGCTTCTCGGGTGAGCAACAGAAGCGAAGCAGACCTTGGCGCCAAGATCTTGGACGTACTGCATGAAGGTGCGGCTCGTAAATTGTGTACCGTTGTCGGTGATTATCCGGTTGGGGATTCTGAAACGGCAGACAATCGACCTAAAGAACTTGACTGCTGACTGTGCTGTCACCTTCCTCACTGGTTCCACTTCCGGCCACTTTGTGAACTTGTCGATTGCAACATACAAGTACTCAAAGCCCCCGAAAGCTCGAGGAAAGGGGCCGAGGATATCGAGCCCCCAGACCAAGAATGGCCAGGATAAAGGGATCATCTGGAGAGCTTGAGCTGGCTGGTGTATCTGCTTGGAATGGAACTGGCACGCTTCACACTTGGTTACTTGTGCAGTTGCATCCTGGAGGGCTGTCGGCCAGAAGAAGCCTTGCCGGAATGCTTTTCCGACAAGAGCTCTCGCGCCAATGTGGTGACCACATATGCCTCCATGTATCTCTGCCAGCAGCTTCTGTCTATCTTCCCGAGGAATACACTTCAATTTCACACCGTTGAGTCTTCTTCTGCACAGTGTGTTGTCGACAAACTGGTACATACTAGACTGCCGGGCTACTCTTTCCAGTTCTTCTGGTTCCTCGGGAAGCTCTCCTGTCTGAAGGAAACAGACAATCTGCTGCGCCCATGTTGGATCCTGTGGCTCGACAACAAGGACTAAAGGCACATCTGCTGCTGTAGGAACACCCGCTTCTACGGCAAGAGCCCGTGGCTCTGCCGGAGCTTGACGTTCCCCGGCAAGCTTGCCGGAGCAAAACTTGTCGGGGGAATCTGCTTCAACGGAACAAACCCTGGGGCTTGTCGGAGCAGACTGCTCCTCAGCATTCTTGGCGTCGATCTTGGGGACCTTCTTGGCGGCGGCTTCAGGAAGCTCTGCCGGAAGATAGTCACCAGAAATCAACTTCCTCTTCTTGATCTATCCAGTTGATGGTGTTACGGATGGCTGAGTCAGCTTGAGCACAAAAATCCCTGGTTCCACAGGTAATTTAAGTGCAGCGCACTTCGACAGGCCATCGGCAATGTCGTTCTCAGCTCTTGGAACATGTTCCATTTGCAGGCCGTCAAAGCGCTCTTCTAGCTTCCTCACTTCATCAACGTAAGCTTCCATCAACGGACTCTGCTAAACCTTGTTCACTTGGCGGACGACAAGCTGCGAGTCACCCCTGACAATGAGCTTCTTCATCCCAAGTTCTGCAGCGATCCTGAGACCGGCAAGCAAGCCTTCATACTCTGCAGTATTGTTTGTCGCTTGCTCCTTGGGAAAGTGCATCTCGACTATGTACTTGAGGTGCTCTCCGGTGGGTGCGACAAGAAGTACACCAGCACCGGCGCCTTGCAGCGAGAAGGCACCGTCAAAGTACATGAGCCACTCTTTGCTTGCTTCCTTGGCGGGGATGCTCGTCTCCGGAATTTCTTCGTCTGGAGTTGGCGTCCATTCTTCTATGAACTTTGCCAATGCTCTGCTCTGGATTGTTGATGTACTCTCAAACTTGAGGCCAAAGCTTGACAATTCCAGTGCCCACTCGACAATCCTGCCTGTTTCTTCTGGATTTTGCAATATCCTCTTCAGCGGAAAGCGAGTGACAACTGTGATCTCATGTGCTTGGAAGTAATGGCGCAGCTTTCTCGAGGCCATGAGAAGGCCGAAAAGCAACTTCTGCACACCAGAGTACCTTGACCTAGCCCCCTGCAAAAGGGAACTGACAAAGTAAACTGGGCGCTGCACCATCTTCTTCTGTATCGCCTCTTGCATCTGCACAGACCCCTGCTTGTCGGGATCAGAGCTTGTCCGGGAAGCCCCCTTCTTGTCGCTAGATGTGCTTGCCGCGGTCGCTGGCTCATCATCTGCCTCCCTCTCCGCTACTAACGCAGCACTAACCACTTGATTGGTTGCCGCGATGTACAGCAGCAACTTCTCTTGTGGTTTAGGTGCGACAAGTGTTGGAGTGGAGGACAGGTATCTCTTCATGTCTTGCAGCGTAGCCTCCGCTTCCAGAGTCCATTTCATTGGACCTGCCCTTTTCAAAATTTTGAAAAACAGCAGGGCGCGCTCAGCAGACCGAGAGATAAGCGTGCTGAGAGCAGCCACGCAGCTGGCAAGCTTCCGTACATCCTTGACGCGCTTTGGTGCTTCGATCTGCTCAATGGCCTTGATCTTGTCGGGATTAGCTTCGATTCCCCGCTGAGACACAAAGAACCCGAGAAGTTTGCCGGAAGGGACTCCAAACACACACTTCTCGGGGTTGAGCTTGAGGTTGACCTTGCGCAGATTTGCAAAAGTCTCTTCCAAGTCTTGGATCAGAGTTGCCCTGTCTTTGCTTTTGACCACTATATCATCCATGTAAGCTTCTACATTTCTGTGTATCCGTGGCTTCAAAGCGATATGGACTACTCTGGCAAATGTTGAACCAGCATTCTTTAATCCAAAAGGCATCCGTACGAAACAGTACGTGCCACATGGAGTAATGAATGCGGTTTTCTCCTCATCCTCTTCTGCCATGAAGATCTGATGGTATCCTAAATATGCGTCAAGAAATGAAAGCAACTCACATCCTGTTGTGGAGTCAACAATCTGGTCAATGCGCGGCAAGGGAAATGGATCTTTGGGACAAGCTTTATTAACATCAGTAAAGTCAATACAAAGCCTCCATTTCCCATTCGCCTTGCGCACTACAACCGGATTGGCCAACCACGTGGGATGGAGCACCCCTCTGACAAGGCCCGCTGCTTCCAATTTCTTGATTTCTTCTGCTATGAATTCTTGGCGCTCCACTGCCTGTTTCTTGACCTTCTGCTTGACGGGCCGCGCATGAGGAAAAACGGCAAGATGGTGCTCAATTACCTTCCTGGGAACACCGGGGATGTCAGACGGTTGCCATGCAAACACGTCGACATTCGCCTGCAGAAAAGTAACGAGCGCACTTTCCTATTTAGGGTCAAGCGTGGCACTGATGGTGAAGGTACCACCAGTGCTGTCCTCCTTGGTGGACACCTTCTTGGCAAGCGGTGGAGCTGCCATCGTCTTCTTACTCTTGCCGGTGGAGCTCGATGGTCCGTCCTTGACGGCAGCGCAGCACTCCGAAGAGGCGCGCTTGCTGGAGTAGGCATCAGAGCTCTTGCCAGACTTGGTCTCCTTCTTCCCCCCGGGAGCTTCAGCGGCAAGTGTCTTGCGGTCTGTCGCGGCAGCTGCTTCCCGGTAGATCTTGTCGGCGCACATAAGGGCAACCTTCTTGTCGCCAGGGACAGAGATGACGCTTATCGGGCCTGGCATCTTGAGCATGTTGTATGCATAGTGAGAGGCTGCCATGAACTTGGCGAGTGCTGGACGGCCAAGTATCCCATTGTAAGGCAATGGGAAATCAGCAACGTCAAAAGTGACCCTCTCCGTTCTGAAATTCAGCTCGCTGCCAAATGTCACTGGCAACGTGACCTTCCCTTTCGGCTTGCCCCTTCCCGGGTTAATTCCTTGGAATGTACCGGTCTCTTCGAGCTCGCCGTCCGGGATCTGGAGTTTCTAGAGCACAGAGGAGGAGATCAGATTTAAGCCGGCCCCGCCGTCAACTAGCATCTTGGTGACCTTGAGGTTGCGGATTGTTGGCGAAACCAACAACGGCAAGCACCCGACCGCAGTTGTGCGATCAGGGTGGTCCTCAATGTCAAAGACGATAGGCGTGCTGGACCACTTCAGAAGCTTGCGTGATTCGACAGGTGGCTCTGCCGCATTAACTTCCCGGAGCCACTGTTTGAGTTGGCGGTGGGAAGTATGCAGAGAAGCACCACCGTCAACACACAAGACTTCTGTAGCCTTCTGAAACTCCTGCTCACTATTCTCGACATCATCCATGTCTTCATCGTCGTCTTCGTCATCATCCTTGTCGCGGCCGCGGGGAGGTCTGTCTCCTTGCCGCTGCTTGACCTTGTCGCGGCGTCCTCCCTGGCCAACGCGCTTCTTGCAGGCCTCTCCACCGCCTCCTTGAGATCTCTCCTTGTCGCGCCGCTCGTACTCAGCTTTTTGTTGCTGGACAAGCTGCTCGACCTTCCTGCAGCTCTGGAGATCGTGGCCCTTGGTGCGGTGGATCTTGCAGTACTGCTTGTCGGAGCTGCCCTGCTTGTCGGCGGCCGCCACAGCTTGGCAGTTGGTGCATGCGGGAACCTCCTTGCCGGAGCTACCAGCTTTGGCTTGCTTGGCGGCGCCATCATCGCCGGACTGCTCGACGACTAGCACCTCTTTGCTCTTCCTCCTGTTGCGCCTTCGGTTCTTCTTTGCCGGGGCGGCATCCTCACTGTCAGATCCCCCTGTTCCAGTAGTCTCTCCGGGGAGTTTCCTCCCTTCCTCAGCGCGTGCGCACTTGTCGGCCAGGGCGTATAGCTCACTGACGTCTCTGATCCTGCTCATCGCCATCTCCTCCCGCATCTTGCGATTACGCACGTTCTGATGGAACGCACTGATAACCGCGGCAGGGTGGATGTCCGGGATGTTGCGCTGCACGCGGCTGAATCTCTGGATATACTTGCGCAGGGGCTCCCCTTCCTTCTGGGCAAGCAGGTGGAGGTCACTCTCTTGGCCATGTGGTTTGTGGCCGCCTGTAAAGGCGCCGACAAACTGATGGCACAAGTCCGCCCAAGAGGATACGGAGTTGTCCGGCAAGTGCATGAGCCAGGATCTGACTTCAGGCTTGAGCACGAGCGGGAAGTAGTTGGCAAAGACCTTGTCGTCTCGCCCCCCGGCAGCTTGCACCCCAATGGTGTAGATGCCGAGGAACTCCGACGGGTGCGACTTGCCGTCGTACTTCTCCGGCACGTCTGGCTTGAAATGTTTCTGGCTGGGCCACTGGACTTGCCGCAGCTCACGGGTAAACGCAGGGCAACCTGCCGCGTACGGCAAGTCGCCTGGTTCTCCGGGCGCATGCATGTCAACAGAGGGCCCAGCGCGCAGGTCTGATTGACGCCGCGCTTCTCTTCGGCGCTCGATGCGTGTTCAAGCGTCTTCCTGCTGTCTCTCATGAAGAACTTGACGCTGATCGCGACGAGCTCGCGGATTTGACGACGCGGTGGAGTATCTATCGAGGTGGATCCGGCGAGTCGGCGATCTTGGCCTTCGGGGCGGAGAGTGCACAGTGGTTGCACCTTCGCCGGTCTTGTCGCCACCGGCTCGCGCCTGGCTGACTTGCCGCGGCAGCGATGCGCTCGGCTGCTGTGGGTTGTCACCGTTGGCGAAGCCGATGAGGCTCTGGATAGTGGCCCTCCAGTCATCGATCTTCTCTGGCGCTGGAGGGTAGTCTAGGAGCAGCTGGGCACGTGCCAACGCTTCCGCCAGAGTGCTGGGCGGCGGCAGCGAACGGTGCGAGGAGCGAGATATGCTCGGACTTCTAACTACGTTAGTAGGAGCAACATCTCGTCCAAGCGACCGTGCCACGCTCGCGCCAGCATGTTAGCGTGCATGCTGGTCCTGAGCACTCCGGGATCCGCCAGCTTGATCTTGGCCCAGCAGACGTATGGTACCGTGGGTACCATGACGCTGCTGGTCCCGCGCCTCCTGCGACGGGCGTGGTGCGTGTACGGACGCCGAGGTATTGGAGTGCACGCGGTCATTGTGGGAGGCGACCACGCCGCCGACGTGCGGCCCAGCCTTGTCCTTGGACCCGGCAGCACCATGAGTCGCCCCGTCCTCGCCCGCTCTTCCGCTGGCGCCTACCCCACCAGCCGTTCGCTCTGGCGATGGTGGGATCGGCACAGACGGAGCGGCTACCTCCGAAGCCTTCTTCTTCGGCGGCATGTTGATGAAGAGGATGAAGATTTGGCTCGTGCGAATGCCGGATCAGGTTCGCACAACCTCGACGCACCCCCTACCTGGCGCGCCAAAGATGTCGGGGGTTGCTGATCCCACGTACACCTATGGGGATCGGCGGACCGAGCCCCTTTCGGTTCGGCAGGGGGCGGTGGATGCACAAAGAGCAGATCGAGGCAAACGCACAAGCGACGCGGTCAGTTTACCCAGGTTCGGGCCGCACGGATGCGTAAAACCCTACTCCTGCTTTGGTGGTTGTATTGAGTTCTTGCTCAGGAGCGATGAGTGCTACAATACACTCAAGCAGCTGGCGAGACCGAGCGTGAGAATGGCCGTCCTCTCCCCTCCTTCTCTGTTGCGCATGGGCCACCTTTTATATGTCTAAGGGGTCACCGACAGGTGGCAACAGAGGTGGGGGTAAAAATGTAAAAGAGGTGGTAGTTGGCTCCACCGCCTACGACAGTCCTATCATACCTAACCCTGGCGGCAGGGGACAAGGGCATTAAATGCCTATCTGTGTCACCTAGACGGTACAGAGAGGGACCGCTAGGAACGCCACCGTTTGCCACGATGGCTATCTTGTCAGCGCTTGTTTGCCACCGCATGCCCCTGGCTGCACAGCCTCCCGCCACGTGCACCAGGAGCGGTCCCAAAGTGACACGTTGGTGGGTGAGCTGGAGCGCGGGCTGCGGAGTAGTAGCTTGCCGTGGAAGTGCCTTGCCGCGGATGTTGCCTTGTCGCGTCCGGGAGCTTGTCGCTCACCGGGTCTTGTTGGGACGCGCAGTGCGCCGCAGCGAGCTTCTTGAGATGCTTTGGTTGTCTTCCCGGCAAGCTCCTCTCGCCGGGGTCTCGTCTCCTTGACGGCAAGCTCCTCTTGCCGGGGTCTCGTCTCCTTCCCGGCAAGCTCCTCTTGCCGGGGTCTTGTCTCCTTCCCGGCAGGCTCCTCTTGCCGGGGCCTTGTTTTGCTCTTGGATACTTTGTTCTTGAATGGCCCCAAAGGAACCACGGAGGGTCTTGGCGGTCGCCCGGCAAGCCTTGCCGCGGGTCGCTGCGACTGCCCGTGCAGAAGTTCGGGATACTAAGGTACCCCTACTTTAGTACACCGACAGTCACTAAGGAACTGACACGTGTTTCAACGGTCAGATTTCAAACCCACACGGCAACTTTACTTGGGCTACAAGCAAAGCTGACTTGTCCGTCTCTGGACAAGATTTGCTCTCACAGTCTTCACTCGAAGACATAGGTTTTTTGTTTAGGCATCACTTCAGTCGTTCTGACTGGTTCTCTTGGACCCCACTTAACAGTACGGTGGTTCCTATGACTCAACACAAATGAAAGAGAACTACGAAAGATCTAAGTCTTCGAGCTCCATAGGCTTCACGTGGTGTCTTCTCTTGTCATAGTCTTCAATGTGAATATCTTCACATACCACCATTGACTTCAATCTCTTCATACATTTTTAGGGGTCATCTCTGGTAGGAAAACCGAATCAATGAGGGACTTATACATGTATTATCCTGCAATTATCACAAACACATTAGTCCCTCAACTAGGTTTGTCGTCAATACTCCAAAAACAACTAGGGGTGGCACTAGATGCACTTACAATCTCCCCCTTTTTGGTGATTGATGACAAACTAGCTGAAGTTTTCAACGGGGCATATAATCTGTGAAATTTTAACGGATAAGGAATTGTCTTCATAAGTTGCAAAGGCTCCCCCTGAAGATGTGCATATAAGTAATTTGCTTTTGGAATGTAAATGCACATGGCAGGTTGTACTTGTGGAGATCCACTTCACCTTATGATGACATTCCACTATGCATGTGAAAGTATATGAAGATAATGACATGCATAATGAAAAATGGACGTCTGAAGAATGATCTAAGTGTGGAATTTATCGTCGCACATGCGGAATTTATCATCGCAAAACAAGTTGGCAAATAAGTAGCAGACGACCATCGAGTTTAAGTGTTACAACTCAAAGAACCAAATGTAGCAAAACGAGAGTTGTAAGCACGAAGCAAAATATAAAGTACCCGCCCATATGGACCCGCTTGAAGACTATCAACCTCATATGCTTCTCCCCCTTTTGTCAGCGAGGACCAAAAAGGTTTGAAGACATAGAGCATCTACTCGTTCCCATGAGGAGTAGGTGAAGTAGCAGGGTCTTCGGTGGTGTTTGGCGGTGCAGACGAACTTGGAGCAGTATCGATGTGTGCTGAAGGAGGTGGCGGTGAAGTAGCATCATCTTCATCCTCGATAACTCTGGCAGTCAATGTGGCAGCAGAGGAAGAAAACTCAGAGTCTTCAAGGGATGGTGTTCCTCGCAGCACAGCCCTTCTAGGAGGTGTGGAGTCAAACTTGAATCGTTCAGTGAAGCCATCCTCTTGAAGATCAGCTTCAGAACACATCATCGTTAGCCCTTTCCATGTACGGCGACAGGTTTTGTGGGTAACGAAAGAATTCTTGGTGGCAAGATTTCGAATGCGATTAACATCCACCTAGAGGCTTTTCATCTGACGCTTCAGCCAGTCGTGATGCCTATCCTGTTTTTGATGAAGGGCCACAAGAAGCTCTCGGTCATTGAGAACACAAGTGTGCTTCTTGCGTCTTGGAGCAGCTGTGCTGTTAGTGGTTTCAGTGGAAGCAGGGCATGGTGCACGTGTAGTGCCAGCCAACGGATACACCCGAGAGACTGCTTCAACTCCTTCAATGTTTTGAGTGAAGCTCTGGTGTTCTGCATTCTGAAGCCTTAGAGGTTGCTTGGCAGGCTCAGGATAGATGGCTTCAGCAGAGGTATCCACATCTGGCAAGAAGATACGATGGTTGTGGGCTGAGGGCTGATACGAGATAGCAGAGTGAAGCTTGATCAGGCGCATGACCCAAGGGGCGTAGAACTTCAAACCAAACAGATCAGTGCCTGATGCAACTAGTTGGCGTATGAAGAAGTCCTGTGCATTGAAGCATTTGCCATGAAGGATATAGAATATCAAAGTCTTCATTGCACCCTCGATCTTGGCATTTGGAGAGTGTCCTTTAATGGGCTAGAGAGTCCGCCTGATGATGTGATAGATGGTTCTTGGCAGATACTCAAGGTCTTCAACGAAGAACTCTGTGGGATAAGTAGCATCTTGGGGCAATGGCTTCATCATGCTGAGCATCTGACTCATATCAGGTTCAGGCCTCTGAAAGATGCTCTCAATAGCTTCAGTATGCAGCTGACAGCCTTGCTTGAAGAGATTGCCAGGAGTGGGCAAGACAGCGAGCTCAATGATGTCAAATGCATTGGCTTCGTGATGAACATTGTCGGTCATCCACTCCAGGACCCAAGTCTTCGGATCTCTGTTGTACCCACAGATGTGGAGTGTGGCATAGAATTGGAGCAGCAGCTCTTCATTCCAATGCTCTTGGTCAGTTATGAATGGCAGCAGTCCAACTTGCTTGAAGCAATCCAAAGCTTCTTCTAGGCAGGGCAGACCAGCTATAGCTTCAACGTCAAGGCGCTTGTGTGGGAAGATGCGACCTTGGTTGTACAGTATGCATGAGTAATAACTTCGCTGAGGATAGCTCCAGAACCGATCTAATGAAATCCTTTCCCTTGAGTAGGGGTTCTTGGAGCTATTGAAGAATGTATTGTCTGCCCTGAAGCCATTGATGTTGAAGGAGCCAGGTGCTGATGCAGGACCTGGGAACCTTGGCAGTCTTGGGATTGGCTTCTGTACCTGAGGCCTGTGCTCAACATGATAGTCGAACTGGGGACCGGCAGCAGACTCAGGAACAGAAGTGTCAGGATCAGTGGCTTCGCTGTCTTTTGATGCTTTTGGTGGGAAGGGCTCCACATTAGCTTCATTGTTAGTTGTGGCAGCCACACGATTTTCATCCTCCACTTGACGAGCTGGAGGGTCGGACACAAGCACGTTCTCTGTAAGAACTGCTTCTTGGTGAGACGAGGGGACTTGTGGTACTTCTTCTTCTTCGGCTGATGCAGCCGGAATGTCTTCAGCAGAGACGTGAGGCCTTGGACCTTTGCGAAGCCTGCGCAACGCGGGCGACGCCTGTGGAGTTTGAGTGGGCTGGGCCTCATTGTCTTCTTCCTCTTGAGGGCGATCCGCCCATGAGGCATCCTGAGCAATTGGCGTCAATGGACGACCAATGCTGATGAGTTCGCTGTTGTCTTGCTGAGGAAGGACTGCATCATCTTCTACATTGTCATGTTGAACAATGTCTTCAGCAGCGATAGGATCAGCTGCTGGAATGTCTTCAGCTCCACGAGCCTCTGTGAAAGCAGGCACATGGTTGGTGAGTTGGCGTTCTTGTGGATTGGCGTCGGGGTGAACCATGGAAATGGGTTCAACAACCAAGGGCTCTGTGGGAGCAGCCCTATCTTTCTTGGTCTTTCTCTTTTTCTTGGAGGGGGTAGTAGGAGAGGCTTCAGGATATTTCCTTTTCCTCGCTTCAGCCTCAGCAGTCCTCGTCTTCTTGAGCTCTGAAGCTGTTGACCGGCTTTTTGGCTTCAAGCCAATCATTCTTGTGGGGAAGAGAACCGGAACTGCTTCCTGCCTTGGTGCATCGGGTTCAGCTGTAACAGGCTTCTTCTTCTTCTTTGCGGCCATCCTGGGGTCGATGCCAGGATGCCCAAGTGCCTTGCGCTTCTCAGCCTCATTATAGGCTTGCACACATCTGTCAGCCAGAGTCTTCATGCGCTCACGCGAACCCTGAGCTTCTGCACGTTTCTTCAGAAAGGCTTCCTTGAGCTCGTGCAGCATGATCTTGAAGTTCTTCACATCTTGCACACTGAGCTTGGCCATATGTTTCTTGAACTGAGCCTTTTCATAGTCAATCTTCTGCTTCATCTCAACAACGCGTTGGGCGATGGCTAGTTCTGAAGCAATGGCGCCATGGAAGGCGACACTGAGGCCAATGGGTAGCTGCAGATCATCAAAGCTGATGTTGGGCGTGTCAAACCACTCGTCAATGAAGTCGTGGATGATGGTTACATCAAAGAGTGGCAGATCATTGAAGATTTCTGCTTCTTCTTTGCTCTTGATGAGTTGCTCAAGAGCGTCATCTGCTAGGTCTTCATCACTTGACAGGTCAATGTCATCATTGCGCAGAATGGCAGCAGTTGTGAGCTCTTGGCCGCTGTGTGGCAGAGGCACCTTGGCCTTCTGGGGCTTTGAGATGCGTGATAAGTCTTCAGACGGCACACTGTCTTCAGGAGGTGCAGTTGCCAGTGGCTTTGCCCTTGAAATTTTGGGTGAAGGGGCAGGCTTTGAAGCTTTAGGCTTATTCATCTTCTTTGGCTTCAGCACTGTAGGAGCTTCTTCTGATTCAGAGTCAGCTGGAGGCTCATTCACTGCAGTCCCTTGAACTAAGATGCGGGTGATGAGGCCTTCAAGGTTTGCATAAGGACGGATGACATTGGGTTCTGCTTCTCGTGTGCCATCTGCCCTTGGTGCTGAGGGACCAGAGTTGAAGTCTAACCCAAATTTCTTCTTGTTCTGCTTCGCTTAGTTTTGGGCAAACTAGAAGTTGCGCTTGAACAGATGGTCGTCACGACACGAGAGTAGTGATGATGGATGTGCATCATCACGCTGTGGCCCACGGACCATGCATGGATAGAAGCTTTGGGAAATGGCTTCATCTCTGGACCTGGGTAGAAGATTCTTGTATAGGATTTCTCCCCACGGTCTTTTGATGGCACTTTTCTCAGCATACTCTTGGGTTGTGAAGCGGTATTTGAACCATTGTTCTGCCCAATATCGTCGAATCCATTGGATTCGGGTCTTGCGCTGACTGTAATCCTCTTCAGGATCTGTCTTGTACATTTCTGCGAGTTCATCTGGCAGATCTCTGGATGTTCCGCCATGACGTTGTCTGCCCCCCTTCCTTGCTGCTTTCTCTGAAGCCACAAACTTTAACTTGAAAGGCTTCAAGACGTTCAAAGGCTTCAAAGGCTTTCTCTTGCTGGACCAACAGGAACTGGCTTCAGGAGAATTTATGTGATGCTGTAAGAATTCTGCAAATGAATGCAGACTATGAGAACCAAAGGATTCTCCCACGGACATGTACCTGTGACAGCATTAAGGTGCGAGGGAAGGGGAGAGGTCGTATGCATTCTCAGAAGATTTTGAAGATAAATCAGTTTAGAAGACATTGACCTCATCGTGCGAAGACATTCACTCATAGATAGGAAGTTGGTTCCAGATTTGTATGAACCCACAGATCAGTACAAGTGAGGAATCTAACTACTTTGTGAAGCACAAGTGAATATACTAGGCATGTTATGAGATGCAGTATGAGAGAGATCTAACTTGTGTGAATAGAAACTTCTTATGGTAGAAAGTGACAAAGCCATAGGATTAAAAGGGGCCGTAAAAAGAAGTTTTATTTACCACACTGGGAACTGCTAGACGGAGTGGGAGATGAGGCCGAGCAGTTCAATCTTCCATGCCCTAACTTGGTGACGGAGGACACCTACGGCGACGACGGAGAGGACGATGTCCGCGATCGGCATGAAGACGGCGTCGGAGAGGTTGCGGCAGCGAAGCGCTTTGTCGCCAGTGTCGTCGAGGGCTAGTGGTGGCGCTAGGGTTCGTGCGAGGGTGGAAGAAGGGATAATGACCGTTGTGAGTGTGTATTTATCGGTATAGGGGCGGCACTGCGCTATTACACAGGTGCCCCTGGCGATTCGCATCTAAGTAACACGTGGCCATCATGCAGAATTTTGGGGATTGTTCCACATCCCACGCACGCCTGGATTGTCGGGTGGTCATTCCTACTTCTCCGGATTTCATGTGGATGAATGATCATTTAAAACGGACTTAAAGGTTGTCTGTGTGTCTTCTGCTGACAAGGGCGGAGAGAAGACATTCGACAGTGTCAATAGAATGCATATGACTTGGAGAGATAGAATTTGAGATAGAAAGCATAGAGAGGTTAGGGTCCGATCACATTCACCTAGTTCAAAAGATTCAAGGAAGACATAGCTATAAGTGAATGTTGTAGAGGACAGAACACTAGTATATAAATATCTATATAATCAATGTAGTGAAGATAATCATGAAGACATGTTGAGATTGAAGCCAAACCAAATGTGAAGACATTGCAAGGTAACGCCATGAGTGAAACACTTCAAAATAGAACGTTTGGTGGTGGCGTTACCCACCATATAGGAAGTATTAGACCCAGACACGGCGCACAATTATCGTGTCGCTCCATAGTCAAATTCCACATTAATGTATTCACAATTAGAATGTATGTCTTCATTGATTGAAGATATACGTTACTTCGTGTGTTGCACATCTAAGTCATCAATATGCATAAGTGTTAGGATGTGTGCCTGATCTCAGGACATTTGAGGATTCCAGGATATTTAGCTCACACCGTAACTTGCAAAATCTCTTCTCATCCAAGGGCTTGGTGAAGATATCTGCCAATTGCTCTTCAGTGTTGACGTGTATGATATCAATATCTTCCTTCACAACATGATCTCTGAGAAAGTGATGACGAATTTCTATGTGCTCTGTCTTCGAGTGCTGAACTGGGTTGTTGGCAATCTTGATGGCGCTTTCGTTGTCGCAGTAAAGTGGCACTTGCTTCAGATGAATGCCATAGTCCTTGAGAGTTTGCTTCATCCACAGAAGCTGAGCGCAGCAAGATCCAGCAGCAATGTATTCAGATTCAGCAGTGGAGAGGGATACACAGTTCTGCTTCTTTGAAGACCAACATACAAGTGATCGTCCTAGAAAGTGACATGTGCCTAATGTAGACTTCCGATCAACCTTGTCACCAGCATAATCAGCATCTGAGAATCCAACCAGATCAAACTCTGAGCCCTTTGGATACCATAATCCGAGAGTTGGGGTGTGAGCCAAATATCGAAGAATTCGCTTCACAGCTAAGTGATGCGACTCCTTTGGTGCCGCTTGAAATCGAGCACACATGCAAACACTAAGCATAATATCCGGCCTAGATGCACATAAATGAAGCAAAGAACCAATCATGGAGCGGTATACCTTTTGATCGAACTCTTTACCATTGTAGTCGGGACCCAGATGATGTTTGGCTGGCATTGGTGTTGTGAAGCCTTTGCAGTCTTGCATACCAAACTTCTTCAGGCACTCTTTGAGATACTTCTCTTCAGATATGAAGATGCCGTTGCGTTGTTATCATATTTGAAGACCGAGGAAGAACTTCAGCTCCCCCATCATAGACATCTGATATTGCTCTTGCATCATATAGCCAAACTCTTCACTGTACTTTTGATTGGTGTAGCCGAAGATAATGTCATCCACATATATTTGGCACACAAACAGTTCACCATCATATGTCTTCATCAAGAGAGTGGGGTCTAGGGAACCAGGTATGAAGCCTTTGCTATTCAGGAAATATTTGAGTGTGTCATACCAGGCCCGAGGGGCTGGTTTGAGGCCATACAGTGCCTTGTTGAGCTTTTATACCATGTCAGGATGTTTTGGATCTTCAAACCCAGGCGGTTGTGCAACATACACTTCTTCTTCAATCTTGCCATTGAGAAAGGCACTCTTCACATCCATTTGATATAGAAGTATGTTATGATGATTTGCATAGGCCAGCAGTATAGGTATGGCTTCAAGTCTAGCCACAGGAGCAAATGTTTCATCGAAATCAATGCCTTCCACTTGAGTATATCCTTGAGCAACGAGACGAGCTTTGTTTCTGACAACTTGACCATGCTCATCTTGCTTGTTGCGGTATATCCATTTGGTGCCTATTATATTGTGCTTCCGTGGATCAGGATGCTTAACCAGTTCCCATACATTGTTCAGCTCAAACTATTAAAGCTCTTCTTGCATAGCTTGAATCCATTCAGGTTCCATGAAGGCTTCTTCAACTTTCTTCGATTCTGTAATTGAGATGAATGCGAAGTGCCCACAGAAATTTTCCAGCTGAGTTGCCCTTGAATGAGTGAGTGGACCGGGTGCATTGATGCTGTCAATTATTCTTTCAATCTGCACTCATTGGCAACGCGTGGATGTACAGGGCGAAGACTTTGCTCTTGCTGATCATTGTCGTTGTTGGAGGGATTGTCTTCAGGTTGAGCATTGTCTTCAGGTTGATCTGGTGCGGAGATGATGAGTTCCTCTTCAGGATGAGCTTCAGAAGGTATGATTTCTCCAGTTCCCATTAGCTTGATTGATTCACTGGATGGAACTTCATCTAGCACATTTGGCAGGTGCTCTCTTTATGAACCATTGGTCTCATCGAACCGCACATCCACTGTTTCAACCACTTTGTAATGAAAGAGATTGAAGAATCTATAGGAGTGCGAATCCTTTCCATATCCAAGCATAAAACCCTCATGTGCTTTTGGTGCAAACTTTGAGGTGTGATGTGGGTCCTTAATCCAGCACCTTGCGCCAAATACTCTGAAGTAACTGACATTTGGCTTCTTGCCAGTTAGGAGTTCATAAGATGTCTTGTTAAGAAGCTTGTGAAGATAAACACGGATGATTGTATGGCATGCAGTGTCAATGGCTTCAGGCAAGAATTTTCTTGGAGTCTTGTATTCATCTAGCATCGTTCTGGCCATCTCAATGAGTGTTCTGTTCTTGTGTTCGATGACGCCATTCTGCTGTGGCGTGTATGGGGCTGAGAATTCATGTGTGATGCTCAAGGTATCAACATATGTATCAAGGCCAGTGTTCTTGAATTCAATGCTATTGTCACTTCTGATGTGCTTTATCTTGGTGCCATAGTTGTTCATTGCTCGATTGGCGAAGCGTCTGAAGACATCCTGCACTTCAGTCTTGTAAAGGATTATGTGCACCCAAGTATATCTAGAGTAATCATCAACAATGAAAAAGCCATATAGGCAAGCATTAGTGGTATAATTTGAGTAGTGAGTGGGACCAAAAAGATCCATTTGAAGCTGTTCGAAGGGTCGAGTAGTGGTCATGATTGTCTTCGAGGGATGTTTGGCCCTCGTCATCTTCCCTGCTTCATAGGCACCGCATAATTGATCTTTCTTGAACTTGACGCCCTCGATGCCTATGACATGCTTCTTCTTCGCAAGGGTATGGAGGTTCCTCATGCCAGCATGCCCAAGCCTTCGATGCCAAAGCCAGCATTCTGAAGCTTTTGCTAGAAGACATACTGCAAGCTGTGGCCCTGCTGAGAAATCTACTACGTACAAATCATCTTTCCGATACCCTTCAAACACTAGAGACTTGTCAGATTCCATTAGTACCAGGCAACGATATTTTCCAAATATTACGATCATGTTCAAATCGCAAAGCATTGAGACAGACATTAAGTTGAAGCCAAGGGATTCAACAAGCATGACTTTATCCATGTGTTGATCCCTTGAGATTGCAACTCTACCTAGACCCAATACCTTACTTTTACCAGTGTCAGCGAATGTGATGTGGCTCTTGTCGGATGGACGTAAGGTTGAGTCCATAAGAAGGCTTCTTTTGCCGGTCATGTGATTTGTACACCCACTGTCAATAATCCATTCTGAAGACATTGGTGTCGTACCCTACAGTGCAGTTAGGGGGATAGGCTTCACGAAGAGAATTGTGAAGCAAAAATATTTGACGAACCAGTGGGTTATGAAAACTTAGATCCAGATTAGGACTAATAGGGAGAGTAGCATGCGATTCAGGAACGAAGTACATAGTAATGCCATTCGGGCATTTGATCTTGCGCCCTACAAGATGTTTAAGGTCCCCAGCAATAGCGTCAGAAGATTTTAGTTTTCTGCTGGAGACCTTTCCCTGCAAAAGAGAGTTAAGCTTTCTTAGCCACCCACATCTTCAAGGCTGGCTTAGAAGCAATAAGTCTAAGTGCAGCATCTGAGAATTTTGGCTTTGGAGCCCTAGCAAACAGTCTCGCAGGCGGACAGTAGTACTCATAAGAATAGGCAGAATAGTTCTTGGTCATGTGAACATGGTGGTTTGATGAACCGCTCTCATATTCATATGCCTGAGTATGGTTTCCCTGCAAAACATTTGCGTTAGTGCGACTCAGGTGAGTCCTCTGTCTGTATGAAGCTTTTGGACCGTCTGAAGCCTTTGGTCTGAGGTTTGTCTTCTTCATGTGAGGTGTCATGAAGACATTCACAGGAAGATTTTCTAGACACTTTTTCGGAACCCAGATCTTCTTCATGGGCGGTCCATTCCTGCAGTTAGTACCAATGTACTTGGCAAACACTTCACCATACTGATTCTTAAACAGTACATAGTTTGCATCAAAGGATTCATCAATGATAATGGGGTTAGCACAAGTGAAGCCAGATAGATTTGATGGATCTCCTGAAGGTTCCTTTGCAGCAACCCACATGGTTTTGGGGTACTGCTCAGGTTTCCAGTAAGAGCCATCTGCATTCATTTTCCTTACGAACCCAACACCCTCTTTCCTAGGGTTTCGGTTCAGAATCTGCTTCTTGAAGACATCACATAATGTCTGATGCCCTTTAAGACTTTTGTACATCCCTGTTTCAAGCAATGTCTTCAACCTAGCATTCTCATCAGCAATAGTGGTGTTATCCTCAGCAGATGGGTTAGTTACCACATTAACAGTTGAAGATATTGCAACAGAAGTAGCAGTGGAACATTCAGCAACAGAAGTAGCATTATCACGCTCAACGCATTTAAGACATGGTGGTTCAAATCCTTCCTGAGCGGTACTGATCTGTTTGGCGCGAAGTGACTCGTTTTCCTTTTGAAGATCTTCATGAGCCGCTCTCAATTTCTCAAGATCTTGCTTCCTTTTAAGATAATCATAGGAAAGCTTTTCATGAGTTGTTGAGAGAGTATCATGACGACTTTCAAGTTCCTGATACTTAACGTGAAGATTTTTTATGTCTTCAATTAAGGATTCAGATCGAGTCATTTCAGCACCCAACAGATCATCGCTTCTGTCTAACAGTTTTTGAATATGTTCCATAGCTTTTTGTTGTTCAGTTGCAATTTTAGCAAGTGTTTTGTAGCTGGGTTTCGAACCACAGTCAGAGTCATCGTCACTAGATGTTTGATAGTGAGTAGTGCGTGTGTTTAACTTGGCACCGCGTGCCATGAAGCAGTAGGTAGGAGTGGAGTAGTCCTTGTCATTTGCATCGGTGTCGGTGATGAAGTCATTGTCTTCAGTGGTGAAGATGGACTTGGCGACGTATGCTGTAGCCAGACTTGCAATGCCAGAATTAGACTCCTCCTCAGACTCCACCTCTGCCTCCTCAGAAGCAGACTCCTCCTCTGAATCCATGTCCTTGCCAACAAACGCACGTGCCTTGCCAGATGAGCTCTTCTTGTGTGATGAAGACTTTGAGGAAGACTTGGAAGAAGACTTTGAGTATTTCTGCTTCTTCTTGTCGTCAGAGTCATATTCCTTGCTCTTCTTCTTCTTTCTGTTCTCATTGTCCCACTGTGGACACTCAAAGATGAAGTGTCCAGTTTTCTTGCAGTTGTGGCATGTTTTCTTCTTGTAGTCATGAACAGAAGCGTCATCATTCCTTGAGCTTGATCGTGAAGACTTTCTGAATCCTTTCTTCTTGGTGAATTTTTGGAACTTCTTCACAAGCATTGCAAGTTCCCTTCCAATGTCTTCAGGATCATCAGAACTGCTGTCAGATTCTTCTTCAGATGAGGAAACAGCTTTTGCCTTCAAGGCACGAGTTCGCCCATAGTTTGGACCGTAGATATCTCTTTTCTCAGAAAACTGAAACTGATGTGTGTTGAGCCTCTCGAGTATGTCAGACAGATCGAGTGTCTTGAAATCAGGACGTTCTTGAATCATCAGGGCTAGGATGTCAAACGAACTATCAAGTGATCTCAGCAGCGTCTTGACGACTTCATGTTTGGTGATCTCAGTAGCGCCGAGGGCTTGAAGCTCATTTGTGATGTCAGTGAGTCGGTCAAATGTGTGCTGGACATTCTCATTGTCATTTCGCTTGAAGCGGTTGAAGAGGTTGCGAAGAACACTGATTCTCTGATCTCTCTGGGTTGAGATGCCTTCATTGACCTTGGAGAGCCAGTCCCAGACCAGCTTGGATGTCTTCAAAGCACTTACACGGCCATACTGTCCTTTGGTCAGATGACCACAGATGATATTCTTGGCAGTAGAGTCCAGTTGAACGAATTTCTTGACATCAGCAGTAGTGACACGTTCTCCAGCCTTGGGAACGCCGTTCTCGACGACATACCATAGGTCGACGTCAATGGCTTCAAGATGCATGCGCATATTATTCTTCCAGTAGGGATATACAGTTCCATCGAAGACGGGGCACATAGCGGAGACTTTAATTATCCCTGCAGTCGACATAGCTAAAACTCCAGGTGGTTAAACCGAATCACACAGAACAAGGGAGCACCTTGCTCTGATACCAATTGAAAGTGCATTATATCGACTAGAGGGGGGGTGAATAGGCGATTTTTATGAAAGTCTTCAAAACGTGGAAGTTATGAAGACAAACAGTAGAGATATGCCTATTACTATGAAGCGGAAGGTAGACTACACTAGGCAAGCCATGGTCAAGTATTTAATAGAGTGAAAGCACAATGACAAATAGCTGCAGTGTAATAAGGATCAGGTAGGAAGATATTATGAAGCCAAACAGATCATACATTCACATTGTGAAGACAAAAGATAGAGAAAACATGCAATGACTTCACAATGAGTAACAATAAGTAAAAGGAAGTGAAGATGAAACCAGTGACTCGTTGAAGACAATGATTTGTTGGACCAGTTCCAGTTGTTGTGACAACTGTACGTCTGGTTGGAGCGGCTAGGTATTTAAACCTTAGGACACACAGTCCCGGACACCCAGTCCTGAACACGCAGCTCAGGACACCCAGTCCTCACCGTATTCTCCTTGAGCTAAGGTCACACAGACCTCACCCAATCACTCTGGTAAGTCTTCAAGGTAGACTCCCAAACCTTCACAGACTTCGTTCACCGGCAATCCACAATGTCTCTTGGATGCTCAGAACGCGATGCCCAACCGGCTGGAGGATGCACAGTCCTCAAGTGTAATAAGTCTTCAGATCACTCAGACAAGAAGACTTAAGTGATGCCCAATTCTCTCTGGCTCTGGGTGGTTAGGGCTTTATCCTCGCTAGGTATTCTCTCTCTCAAAGGCTTTGAGGTGGGTTGCTCTCAAACGACAAAAGCCGTGCACTGAATCTGAGCAGCCAACCGTTTATGGTTGTAGGGGGTGGGCTGTTTATAGCCACTTGGCAACCCAACTTGATTTCTCCGAAATGACCCTGGGTCACTAAGGAACTGACACGTGTTTCAATGGTCAGATTTCAAACCCACATGGCAACTTTACTTGGGCTACAAGCAAAGCTGACTCGTCCGACTCTAGACAAGATTTGCTCTCATAGTCTTCACTCGAAGACATAGGTTTTTTGTTTAGGCATCACTTCAGTCGTTCTGACTGGTTCTCTTGGACCCCACTTATCAGTACTGTGGTTCCTATGACTCAACACAAATGAAAGAGAACTACGAAAGATCTAAGTCTTCGAGCTCCATAGGCTTCACGTGGTGTCTTCTCTTGTCATAGTCTTCAATGTGAATATCTTCATATACCACCATTGACTTCAATGTCTTCATACATTTTTAGGGGTCATCTCTGGTAGGAAAACCGAATCAATGAGGGACTTCTACCTGTGTTATCCTGCAATTCTCACAAACACATTAGTCCCTCAAATAGGTTTGTCGTCAATACTCCAAAACCAACTAGGGTGGCACTAGATGCACTTACAAATTCTTTTCACCCATCCGGAGCAATTCAAGAGTCTTTTCAGTTTGATTATCCGGAGTCTATCAATTCATGTTTATTTCATTATTAGCTTTCAGTTATCATTCTCCAAATCTTACCGGTGCATCGCCCAAATATCCTCTAATCAGCTCGTGATCTATTCGTTCTCATGGATCTAAATTCACTCTAGCATTTTCATTCATTTGCTAATTCTTCCCAGTGTTTCTTTATCTTCTCTTCGTTCATTTTCAATTCTCACGGTGGTTTGCTCAAGATTCTATTCCATGGTTATCATATCAACTCATTCGTTGTTTTCGAAATCCTACTGATGGTTCGTCGAAGACCTTCCCAAGTTTATGTTATATCTCTCTTAATCTTTTCCACGAGAATAAGTAATATGTTAAATCCGTTGATTGTCATCAATTTAATTGATGAAGGATAAGCATAATGCAATTCTTATTTTTGTTTCATCAAGTATATTCAATTCCTTATTCCGGAGGCTCATCAAATTCTCGGCTTCAATTGTTTCATCTTCTCTTTTTCCCGGAGTTCCAATCTTTTTCAACTATTTTCAACATGAAGATCCATCTAAATCATTGCAAGGTTTCACCTTGTGTTTCCGACTTCTCTTTATTTTTGTTATTCTTTTTGTTTACCGGAGTTCTTCATGAAGGTTCTACATGTTGGTCCATCAAGGATTTATATCCCTTCTCCAAGTGTTCATTGAGATTCTTTTCTAAGGAGCTCAAGAATTCTTCATCTTTGCTATCTGGAGTGCAATTTTTTTCCGTATCATTGGAGGTTGTATTATGTCATTCTTGATAATTTGAATTCATGTTTCATGATTCACATGTTGTCATGAATGAGCTATTTTAAATCCATCAATCTCGTCATTGGAGTTATCTTGGGTTATATTTCACCTAAAGCCTTCTATAGGGTTTGTTGCTATTATGGTGCTTATAAATGACCCAAGTTCTTCTTTTATCCTCCCGGTGAAATATTTTCTCGTCTCCTTGGTCATACCAATCCAATTCTTTTTCCCATGAGTGACAGGTGGTCACCTCATAATTTGAGATGTACTTCATAAGACCATATCAAGCTTATCTTTTGGTTGTTGTGTTTCCAACAACTCCGTTCGACCCTTCTCCTAAAGATGCCTTTTCAAGCTCTTTTGTGGCAGAAATTGACATTTTCTTCTCCACTCTTCTATTTCAATTATCTATCTTCTATTCTTTTGTTTCGGAGCCATTGCGATGTTGCACTTTTCTCTCATCATCTTGGATCGTGCTCTTTTCGTGTTTATCCATCTAACCGGAGTGTTGTGTCATCTCTTCTAGTTCTTTTCACCTTATCAAGTCTTTCATATCTTTTCAAACGAAGTGTTGTCCGAATTTGTAATTCCTTGTTTCCTCTTCCCTACCGAAGTGCTTTCAACTTCATTCATCTCCATTGTATTCTTTTCCCAATATGGATTAACCTCTTCAAGGTTCATGGTTTCACTCGTTTGTCAATGAAGCAACTTAGTTTTACCTCTCCTCTTTTCTCTTCCGTTGTTCCTCCGGTGCCATTCTAGATCTCGGGACGAGATCCTCTCGTAGTGGTGGAGTGTTGTAACGCCCCAAGACCGATGTGCCAGGTGTCCTCTAGTTATTCGCTGTTGTTGCCTTGTCATTGCTTGCGTGTCATGCATTGCATATCATGTCATCATGTGCATTTCATTTGCATACGTGTTCGTCCAATGCATCCGAGCATTTTCCCTGTTGTCCGTTTTGCATTCCGGCGCTCCTATCTCCTCCGGTGGTCATTTCTACCTTCTTTTCATGTGTGGGGGTTGAATATTTCCGGATTGGACCGAGGCTTGCCAAGCGGCCTTGGTTTACTATCGGTAGACCACCTGTCAAGTTTCGTACCATTTGGACTTCGTTTGATGCTTCAACGGTTAACCAAGGGACCGAGAAGGCCTCGTGTGTGTTGCAGCCCAACACCCTTCCAATTTGCCCAAAACCCACCTAAACCTCCTCCATCTTCTCGGTCGTTCGATCACGATCGTGTGGCCGAAAACCGCACCTCATTTGGACTCTCCTAGCTCCCTCTACCTATAAATATGTGGCTCTCCCCGATTTTTCGCGCAGTCCAAACCCTAGCTTCTTCCCACTCCGCCGCCGGACATGTACGCGCCCACCGGACGCGTCCAGCCTCCGCCTCACCCCGGCCAATCAGCGCTTGCCACGTCAGCTCGGCCGCCGCCTCGTCCAATCGCGCGCCACCACGTCGTCCCGGCGCCCCGCCTCTCCACCACGCGGCCTGCCGAGCCCATCATGGGCCCGCGCGGGCCCATCCCATCGCCGCCCGCGGGGCGCGCCGCCCGGCCGCCTCTTCGTCGCTCCGCCGCAGAGCCGTTGCTTCGGCGACCTCGCCCCGCCGGCAAGCTCCTCCACGTCGCCCCGCTCGCCCTAGGTCGCCGCCGCCGCGCGCCATCGCCAACCGGCCGCCGCCCTCGCTACTCCGCCTCGCCTGCCTTCTTCCGGCGACCGGCACCCGTCGCCGCCTCCGGCCATCGCCGGCGCAAGCGCCGACCCGCCTCCGGCCTCTCTCGCCCTCGCCTCACCGGAGAAGATCCGCCTCGTCGGAGTTCGAAGTGCAGCCAGATCCGGGGAGTGGGATGAGACCCACCACTCCCCCGAACCAAACGCAGCCTTGCCCGATCCGGATCTCGTCGTCCCGGATATCTCCGTCCCGCGTTGACTTTCGCAGAGGTAAAATTCCACCAAGTCCCCGAGATTTCCATGTTTCATATGCCCATATTCATCATGCCATAACTTTGCATCCGTAGCTCCGTTTTGCGCATATAGCATATCAAAATGTTCGTCTCAGAGAGTACATCATTTCATCTCATTGCATCATTTTCATTTGAGTTGATCTTGATGCCCGAATTGCTGTTGGAAGAATGCTATTTGAGATAATTGTCAGATCTGCTGCTCCAATTAGATATTTGTCATTTTTGCCATGATTATTGTGTGCATGATATGCCCCTGTGCTCTACATGTGTTTTGTTATATGTTTTGCCATCTATCCAGAGGTGCAACCCATGTATTTTTGTGATGTGTGTGGTGACTAGCACAAGCTTGCAAAGTGAAGCATTCGTTAATGCTGATTTCAGGGACTTAGCAATTCCACTAAGTCCTTGATCTGTTTATTTCATTATGCCATATGTTCATGTTGGTTCCTAGTGATCCGTGCCTCTTTTGAGGATGATCAGTGAGGATGTTTTGTTAATCTTGTAGTGCTCTATCCATCCATGTCTTTGTTTGCAATTATGGATCACCCTAGCTTGAGTCAATCGAGCTCTACTTTTGCTATTTCGTGAATCTGGGCAGATTGTCTACTTGTTAGCGATTTTGCCGAGGATGTTGTAGTTGATCCGTGCATGCTATGTTATTGTTCTTGCCATGTCTAGCTTGTATAATGTGTATTCTTGACGGGTGTATGCTTAGATTGTCATGACATGCTCTGTAGTGAGTGCATCGAGCTCGTAAACATGCCTACTTGATATCTGATTCGCATACTCCAGTTTTTCACTAAGTCTGAGATCTGATTATGTTTTTGCCATGTTCACATGCTTGCAATTGTATTATCTAATCCCTTTTGGCTCAAGGTCACTAAGGGACTTTTGTTAAGCTCTTTGAGTAACCCCATGCCATGCCTTGCTTTGCCATGTTCAGTTCCTGTAGCATATAGTTTTCTTGCTCCAAAGTGTGCTACCTGATCTGAAATTCTAGGCTTGTGTTAATTTCACTAAGTCTGAAATCTGTTTACCAATTGCTCTTTTTCCATGCTTGTTTGAACCTGTTAATGCATGAATTAACCGTAGCTCAGTGTTCATCTTTGGATAAGCTTCATGAATGGATCCCTGCCATGTATTTTGCTGTCATGTTTGGCTGCTGTAGCATGTTCATCTTGTTGCATTTAGATGGCTACTTGCTGTAAATCGCAGAACGTGGCCATATTTAAATTGCTTGCCATTTCCAAACCGTAACTCTGATTCCGGTGATCTTTATATCGTTTTCAAGAGATTTCACCTCACCTTTCCAGTGGCGCACTTGGATTTCCAAGTTGAGGCCAGGTTCATTCATTCCTTGTCAAATCATGCTTATGCATCGCACACCGCATCCCGCATATCATACCATGTTCATGTGTTGGTTGTTTACTATGTTGTGTGCTTCTTTCCGGTGTTTGCTTCTTCAGTTGGTTCTGGAAACGTCATGTTGTGAGGACCCGTTCGTCTACGTCCATTTGTCTTCTTCATGGACTCATTCTTCTTCCTTGCGGGATTTCAGGCTAGATGACCATACCCTCGAAATCACTTCTATCTTTGCTTGCTTAGTTGTTCGCTCTTTTGCTATGCCTATGCCGTGATACCTACCACTTGCTTATCATGCCACCTATATTGTGAACCAAGCCTCTAAACCCACCTTGTCCTAGCAAACTGTTGTTTGGCTATGTTACCGCTTTGCTCAGCCCCTCTTATAGCGTTGTTAGTTGCAGGTGAAGATTGAAGTTTGTTCCTTGTTGGGACATGGAGATGTTGTTCCTTGTTGGAACATGTTACTTGTTGGGATATCACAATATCTCTTATCTAATTAATGCATCTATACACTTGGTAAAGGGTGGAAGGCTCGGCCTTATGCCTGGTGTTTTGTTCCACTCTTGCCGCCCTAGTTTTCCGTCATATCGGTGTTATGTTCCCGGATTTTGCGTTCCTTACGCGGTTGGGTGATAATGGGAACCCCTTGACAGTTCGCCTTGAATAAAACTCCTCCAGCAATGCCCAACATTGGTTTTACCATTCGCCACCTAGCCTCTTTTCTCTTGGGTTTGGCGGACTCAAGGGTCATCTTTATTTTAAACCCCCCCCCGGGCCAGTGTTCCTCTGAGTGTTGGTCCGAAACGGGCAGCCTGCGGGGCCACCTCGGGGCAACTCGAGGGTTGGTTTTACTCGTAGCTTGACCTATCCGGTCTGCCCTGAGAACGAAATATGTGCAGCTCCTATCGGGATTTGTCCGCGCATCGGGCGGCTTTGCTGGTCTTGTTTTACCATTGTCGAAATGTCTTGTAACCGGGATTCCGAGCCTGATTGGGTCTTCTCCCTAGAAGGAATATCCTTCGTTGACCATGAGAGCTTGTGATGGGCTAAGTTCGGACACCCCTGCAGGGATTTGAACTTTCGAAAGCCGTGCCCACGGTTATGGGCAGATGAGAATTTGTTAATGTCCGGTTATAGAAAACCTGAAGTTGACCTTAATTAAAATACATCAACCGCGTGTGTAACCGTGATGGTCTCTTTCCGGTGGAGTCCGTGAAATGAACACGGTGTTGGAGTTATGCTTGACGTAGGTTGTTCTAGGATCACTTCTTGATCATAGTTTCTCGATCGTGCTTTGCCTTCTCTTCTCGCTCTCATTTGCGTATGTTAGCCACCATATATGCTAGTTGCTTGCTGCAGCTGCACCTCATACCTTTACCTTATCGATAAGCTTAAATAGTCTTGATCGCGAGGGTGCGAGATTGCTGAGTCCCCATGACTCACAGATACTTCCAAAACCAGCTTGCAGGTGCCGATGAGTCCGTGCAGATGACGCAACCAAGCTCAGGAGGAGCTCGATGAAGATCTTGTCCTTTGTGTTGTTTCGTTCTAGTTGATCAGTAGTCGAGCCTAGTTGGGGTCGATCGGGGACCTTTGTCGCATTTGGGGTTCTTCTTTTATTTTGGTTCCGTAGCCGGACCTTGATTGTATTTGGATGTTGTAATTCTTTATTCATGTATTTGTGTGAAGTGGCGATTGTAAGCCAACTATGTATCTTTTCCCTTATGTACTACATGGGTTGTGTGAAGATTACCTCACTTGCAACATTGCTTTCAATGCGGTTATGCCTCTAAGTTGTGCTTCGGCACGTGGGAGATATAGCCGCATCGAGGGCGTTACAAGTTGGTAATCAGAGCCTTCCCCGACCTTAGGAGCCCCCACTGCTTGATCGAATTAGCGGACATTGTTGAGTCTAGAAAAATGTTTTGAGTCATTTAGGAATTATATATCGGAGAGTTTAGGAATTCTTTTTACTTCCCAGTCCCTTCATCGCTCTGGTAAGGCATCCTGACGTAGAGTTTTGACTGTTCTCTTCCCTGACCAACCTAAGCAATGTAACCAAATGCTCTTTACTCTGCCTTGTTATCTCCCCCGGAAACCCAATGTATGGAGCGCAACTATGCGTTGATCAGTCAAGAAATCAAAGTCGGCTTGCATGTGAGTTAATACATGGCCCTGCATGGTAGCTAAAACGACATCTCTTAGTTGTTTGGATTAATTGTTGCGTTTAGAGACAGAAATCTGGGCTTTGATTGGAGGAATGACCGGTCAAGTTTCTCCTTCTCCTCCAATCTTCTTGCACCTTGGTCCCGCTGCACCTTCTAACGTGACTTATTACACCTAGACGGAGGGAGTCATACGAGATACGGTGGCACACTGACTTAGGTCGAATGCAAGTGCCCAAAATTGTGTTCATGTTATAATAAGGATTCACTTAAAATAGTACGTGAGCGAACAGAGGGATCAATTGGACAGTGTTCCCGAGAAGTAGCGAGATGTGTGAGGTAAGATACACTGCTGGCGCTTTTAATTTTTCTTATTAATTTGTTTGTTTCACCCTCTGACTGGCGGGACCCAACGTACTACATGGAGAGAGGTAAGGTGACTAAGGCTGCATTATTTCTACACCACAGTGGATAGTCTTACCACCAAAGCCACATGACACGATTATGATTTAAATCCCAATGACTCCCACACACAAAAAAAGCACGGCATGCTTGTCACACGAATGCATGAATGTATAAAAGGTTATTTTCCTCTCGTTGAACATAACGGGAGGGTTGTGTAGCTGGTTAGCCTATTCGCTCATCAAACTTGAGGTCTCGGGTTCGATAATTACACTTGAGCATAACTCGTGCCAGGAGGATTCTTTGATTGGTCAAAATGGATGAATACGGAGCTATACGATCTCGTAGTGACCGTATAATCACCTCATCATGTATAAGTTGTAGCCTCGGCACTTGTTTTCTAGGGTTTGCACTCTTGACACTCTCTCAAGTATATATATACACGCTGGAGCTTTAGCGCTTGTAGTTGCTCTCTTCACACTTTCTCAGCCTCTCCAGATCTAAACAAGACTTCGTTGGCATCTATCTCTCCCCTCACTGCTGGTCTGCTTGTAGTTGCTCTCTTCACACTCTCTCACCCTCTCCAGATCTAAACAAGACTTTGTTGGCCTCTCTCTCTCCCCTCACTGCTGGTCAAAGAGTCGGCAGGATCCGTCCGCTGGGAAGGGAAGGAGGCTCAACGCTGTCGCCGTTGGCGAGGGAGGGAATCCACTACCGGCGTAGCTATTCACTTTCACCCAGCGGTGGCGCGGGAGGTCCTCCGACCCCTTCTTCTTCGCCGCCGTACATAGTGTGGGTCGAACGGCCTCCGGTCGCCCACCGAACCACACCCCAAGAACCTTAAGGTATAATTTACTTATTCCACATGCATTGCTCTAGCTGCATGTGGGCTTTTTCCGCTTCTGCACTCGAATCTAGTTGTTGGATCAAACAGGAAAGTAGTGGGGAAAGTTGTATACCATGAATCTAGGATGTGGTTCAAAGAGGAAAGAAATGGGGGAAAGTAGTGGGAAAAGTTGTATAGCATGAATCTAGGACGTGGTTCAAAAAGGAAAGGAAGGGGGAAGGTAGTGAGGAAAGTTGTATCGCATGAATCTAAGACGTGGTTCAAAGAGGACAGGAATGGGGGAAAGTTGTGGGGAAAGCTGCATATCATAAATGTAGGACGTGGTTCACAGAGGAAAGGAAGTGGGGAAAGTACTAGTACAGACTGCTATCCAGTACCTACGTTGGTCAAAAAGGGAAAACAATGAGAAACGCAGTACGCACATCTGTAACGAACTGATCTTTTATTTTGGTGGACAAGGTTGTAGAGTTTGAGAAGGACTAGATTTGTTGCGCTCAGATAGGGAAAGGTGTCTAAAGATAACAAAACTAGGACCAACACAAATATGCTCCTTGGTTGTTTGTTCTTTGTTGCAACAGACTGTGCATCACCCCAGTACATCGGTTGATGAACATGGTGCTGGTGCGTCCACTATCCAGTGCAACTCTTTAGCTGTTGTTAATCTAAGGCCCTATTTGGTTAAAAACTTCCTAGTCCCTACCTGCTTGGTTCCAGGGACTAAACATGGACTAGAGGCTATGAAATGACATGCTAAAATACCATGTTACCCCTAGTAATGAACTAATAGAGACAAGGTGCGATGTGTGGCAGGCGCAACTGTTGGAAAAAGTCCCAAAAAGACTCACCCTCGGGGTCTTCTTTCTTTAGTCCCAAATGCCCACTTTTAGCCCCTAAAAGTCCCTCTTGTTTGATTTAGATGGGACTGACATGGAGTTTTTTTAGTCCCTCCATAAAAATGTCCCTGTAAACAAGCACCCTCTAATAATGCCGCTGGAAAACTGATGCAATGCCACAGTTAAAAGAAAATTACATGTTTAACAAATTTTATTAATATAATCTCTCTGTTAATATTAACCAATGCCACCATTTGAGAAATGCTACTGTCTTGCTTTCTTTCCCATTTAGATAAGGTAGATGCTTCTTTTTGCTGGCTTCTGTGTCATCCACCATTATTGACCACTAGTTTTTTCCTTTGCACCTCTGTGTAAACAGGGTTATCTACCTCACCTCGTTGCCATTGTGACCTTTTGTTGCACTACACAAAACACTTTTGTTTTAAGAGTAGTTTGTGCAGTTCAACCAAAGTGTCACACCGACAACGTTGCTTGATTGGTTGGTCTTAGTGGAACTGCACAAGAGGAGACCTTACTTCCTATCCGTGTTGGCAAATTTGGTTCAGATCTTCTTCTTGTGAGTTGTTTGAATTCCGCATCATGAGAGGTCAGTACTAGCCTTCTTTCACATGATTCTGTAGTGTGCTTTCATATGTTGTGCTGCTTGTACGGTAATGTTGCTTGATTTTAGTGAACTGCACAAATGGAGACAAGACTTCCAATCTGTATGTGCACTGCAATATCCTATTGAGGTAAGATAAGGGTATTTCACAACAGTTGTCCTGTATTTTGCCACTTTCATCAGAAAATTAATGTCATTGTTTAGTGCTATACTTGTGCAACCTAATTGACATGCCAAATCTTACATTGAAGGAGAAGCTTGTCTGTTATTGAACCAAGTGATGAAGGGGAAGAACAAGCAAAAGAAAAACAAAAATCAACTCATGGTGCTGTAATGAAGCACTGGAACTTTGATGACACAAGTAATGATATAGTTTTGCATCTTAATTTATTGCTATGGCTGGAACAAGCAATTGTTTTGCCACTGATTTGATGCCACTCTTAATGTAATACGTAATTATCTCTACTTGTGAAAACAAGGATCTTCTTTGAAGATGCCATATATTTTAGTGGAACTGCACAAGAAGATGTTGGAAACATTAATCTAATCGAGGAGTATATAGTAAGCATGGCCACCACAGTGGATAGCAACAGATGGTTCCGGAGAAGTTCTTCATCCGTATGCTCTACACAATAAGCCTCCTGACAAAGGTTGGTACGCTGGTAGAAAAAGGGCATGTTGTCCCGGTTCATAAGGGCCTTTTGTCCCAGTTCCTGAACCAGGACTAAAGGGTCGGTACTAATGCCCTGTCCCTTTAGTCCCGGTTCAATCTAGAACTGGGACTGATGGGCCTCCACGTGGCCTGTGGGCGGAACCCAGGCAGGAGACCCTTTGGTCCCGGTTGGTCGCACCAACCGGGACCAATAGGCATCCACGCGTCAGCATTTTTGTGGCTGGGGTTTTTGTTTTTTTAAAGTGGGGGGGGGGGGGGTGGGGGTTTTGGGGGGTTAATTTAGGTGTTTCATATATTGTCTTAGCTAGCTATAATTAATAGAGAGAAGTGTCCTCTCTTATGTCCGTGCTTGGTCGACGCTATGTACTATACATACGTATAGAGAGGACTAGACATGCTAGCTAGCTAGTAAGAAAACGAAGGAAACAGAAGATCGTCATGAACATATATGCATACAGAGAGAAGTGATATCGACCACCTCTCCTTCTCCGAGAGATTGGTCGAACAACAAGTTCTCGTATATCTATCCGACACTACCGGCTACATATATACAATAAGGGGCTGTTTGGTTTCTAGCCACACCTTGCCACACTTTGCCACACCTCACCTTAGGCAAGTTTGACTAAGTTAGGTGTGTGTTTGGTTCTAGCCACACCTAAGGCAAGAATTTTTTAATGAGCAATGAACCCTACATGTCATAGACACAAAAAGTGTGGCAAGATTCCCTTAGGCAAACCAAAGTGTGGCTAACAATTTAAACAACTCAAGTAAGGCAAGTGTGGCAAGTGTGACAAAAATAATATGGCAATGTATGGCAAACATAGTCACGATCCAAACAGCCCCTAATTATCTCTTACAAATATAATCATATGGACTCATGGTCCACATAGTATTCTCCGTCTTCAGCGATCACGTGGTCAAGAAAGAATGCTGCCAATTCCTCTTGAATTGCTCGCATGCGAGCTGGTGCTAGGAGTTCATCCTGCTTCTGAAACATCTAATTTGAAGAAGCGGGTAAATACATATATATATGAATGAATGAAACTCAACACAAATGATGGTAATAAAATAAAATTGTGAATGTTGTTATTTACGTACTTCATATTGTTCGTCAGTGTAGCCCCGCTCACAGGTCATGTGGCGGATGGACTCGCAAACGTAGTATCCACAGAAATCATTCCCTTGTTCCTGCCACAACCACTTTACAAGAAATAGAGGTCAATCAAACTGATAAGCAAGAATGCCAAATCAATAGGAGATGCGCAGAACATGCTACTATAGTACTTACTTTCGGGTGTCTAAATTGCAGCTTCTTCGGGAGTCCTGGAGCTTTTTTGGAGAATTTTTTCCAAACCCTGCCAGACAAAGAAAACAATTACTTGATATATCATGAAATGAAAAAAGTTGCTGATATGGTGGATAATGATCGATTTAACTTACTTCTCGAGCATTTGAGTCATGTCCGCATAGTCCTGGGGATCTTTTCGTCTTGAGTCTAAGACAGTTACTAGTCCCTGCTCAAGCTTAATCTCTAGGAGAATATAGTGGTAACTGCACACACATGCATAACTCATCAATTACATTACTATAACCTTCACTAATATATAAGGGAAACCGAATACGCACAAGACACTACTAGGAAAAGGCCTACTAATGGCGCACCGGTTTTGCCTACTAATGGCGCATCACCGGTGCGCCATTAGTAGCACGCCATTAGTAATTTTTACTAATGGCGCACCACTGGAGCGCCATTAGTATACCAGATACTAATGGCGCACCACCATTAGTATACTATTCGATGCTCCACTGGTATTCCCTCCAGGTGCGCCACTAATAACCTTATAGGTGCGCCACTAGTAATAAAGGAAGGTGCGCCAGTAATAAGGGCTTAAATGTGCCACTAGTAATGTATTTGGAAAACAAAAAAAATCTAAATTTACAGAAAACAACCTATAAGGAAAAATAATTTAAAAACAAATAATGAAATAGAATCATAATTTTTATTATAGTAAGAATATTACAATGTCTTTACAAGTTTCCAATAAAAGGAAAATTGCAAGGAAATAAAAGAAAATCCGAAAACTAATCTTCTAGTAATCTTTTCTTCTTTTTCTTCACTTTATCCCTGCAAAATGTAACAAAATAAACAGAAACACAAACAAACTATTTATAACATGTCAATACTGTCATTTTTTATGCAGAACTAGATATGAGCATCTATTTCCAGAATTACATGGTGTGAATATTGTATGAGTAAGATTATATGGAAATGAATTTTGATAGCTAGGAGCCCACTTTCGACGAGTATTTATCTAACAGAGCTAAATAATCATGGCATTTACCTTTTGATAATATTATTATACTATACTACCAGTATACTACTCCACTTGAATTTTTTAGATGAGCAGATCTGAGATAGACATTTGTTCAAGTGGCTATAGGTAGGCTTGAAGAATTCTCATCGGTTCAAGTGGCTACAGGTAGTCGCACAGCTAGAATATAGACTACTAGTACTATTTGAAAAGAAAACAAGAGTAAATCTGAACGTACTAGTCAGATACGATCACATTGAGCTAGAAAGAAAATTCATCAGGAAACAGATGGCCGGTGACTTACTTCCAGACGTTGAGGATCTCATTGTGCCCGGCGAAGACGCTGCGGAGCGTGTTGTGGACGGACTGCTCATAGCGATAGCTGCCGCAAATGAACTCGTTGTCCTGCAGGTAGTCCAGCAGCCAGGAATTAAAGATAGGAGGGCTAGAACTGAAAGAACTAACATCTTAGAAAGCAACAGGAGATAATTCATATATGCAAAATACATATGAAGTGGTCTTCACTAAATTTGTTGAAACATGAACGAAATGTTTTAGCAATACCAATGATACATGTCAAATTAATTGTTCCTGTCATGACAATGTAAAAGTAGTACTTGCATGCCAATGAAGACTTGCTAGTGTCAGATTCTATGAGGTTCAGGACATGTGTAATTGTGCCAAGTTCACTTGTAATGCCATTATTCATGATCTGAACTTTATCCTCCACAAAATAAAATAACAGTTGATCCATGCGAACGATACTTAATTTTGAAGCTACTATTAATTTATAAACTGAATATAAAGTGAGTTTATAAATTCAGAAACAGAAAATTCAGTTAGGCTACTGTTAACTGAATTTTGGAGTGTATACTTAACAAAGGCTTCATTTGAATGTACAGTCAAATTAAAAAATGTGTTCATGGGGAAGCAACACTAAGAACTGAAAGAGAAAGGTGCAGAAAAAAGCTACTGAAAAACAATATCAGAAGTAGTGCAGACGCTGTTGAGGCGCTGACTGAACCATTGATAATACTACCACTCTTCTTTTTTGCGTCCATTAGCATGACAGTGAGGTTACAACCTTTAATTAATCATGCAGTATGTGTATAAACTATAAAAAATAACTACACTGCCTGGTTTTCATCCAAATAAGAAAATAGAGCACAGACGATTTTTTCCACATATTCACATCAGTGATACATGATGACATTTGATTGAGTGATGCAATGGTGGAAGAATAGAGTAATTGTTGTCCATCAGCTCATAAATGATTAATTATTACCTGCTTGAGGATAGGGGTGGCACACTTCCCTCTTAGACCGAAAGCATCAGAGTAGGTTATTACCTGCTTGAAATACGCCCCAAATCCATACCTGAGATAACAAAAATACATGAGAAAAGCATTCTGGATCTCTCTAATTTGCACAACATACAGGATATAAATCATCTGAATCAAAAGCAAGCTGCATCTAGTTCATCAAATGTTAGATGTACAGAATTTGATCGTACACTGCAATGCAAATCATTCAACCACGAAGTAGCTAGAGCTAGTGATTTCAATTCTCTACCATGATGCATGCATGTATGCGTGCAAGAAACCGCCAGACTAATTAAGCATTGAGGTAGGCTACATAATCCAATCCGGCTAGCTCGTAATCATATCCATACTAGGTAGCCGCTACGTAGTTAAGTCTGGACAGAGAGTCAAAGACTGGGATGAACACGTACATGGGAAGGAGCAGGAGACGCAGGGCCTTATCTGCCCAACCTCCGACCAGATCGGTGGTGTTTGGGGCCGCCTTAGAGCTCCAGCGGTACCTCCCCTGCAGGCAAATAGTGCAATAGGCAAAAATCAGCTGTGTAGATCGATTCAGAAGTAGGATTAATGCGGGAGAGGCATAGTAACTTTCGAGATGAGTGCCATGGATGCAGAGGAGGAGGAGGACGGCCGCGCATCCCCCCTTGCCGAACTTGGTGCAGAACAACGCAGAGGCTGCTTCCTCTCCCGGCGCATGGATGTGGAGAAGAAACCACCCTCCACCGGCGCCATCGCCTGCGGCACCTTGGCCTTGCCGCCGGATCCGCCGCCGTTCATCAATCATGGGCTAGCTCAACGACGACGAGGATCTGGAAGCCCGGCTATGGCCGTGGCGGCTGGATCTAGGGCCTTGGGGTGGTGGGGAGCTCCTCCTCCTGCAGCTCGGCGGCCTCCACACCCCGGAGCAACGCCCTCGTCGGAGGATGTGGTCACCAGCTCTCCTCTGGATCTGGTGAGGAGGGTTAGGGAAGGAGCTCACCACGGCTCCATGCCCTGGATCTGGTGTGAGGGAGGGGGAAGGGGGTTCGCCGTGGTCGGGAGGGAGAGGAAGAGGCGGGCGGCCTGTGACACTCCAAATTTTTTTTTGATTTGGTTTTCATCAAAAACTTTATTGGATTCTAAAGGAGGGCCTTTAAAAATTTTCTCTTTCAGAAAATCCTTCCTCTTAAAAACTTCCTTTCACCTTTGGCAAGGATTTCCTTTCCTTTTCAAGTTTGGTGTTAAAATTTTTGGAAGCTTTTATTCTGGTTATTTCCCTCTCAAACTTATTTATTTTCAAAAAAAAGAAACCCTTAGGGTTTTGGGACTTCTTTCTTTTTGAAAACACCCATGGTTTTACCATGTCTCCTATAGTAAATCTTCTCAAAATCAATTCCCCCAGCTTTGAACAATCTAAATTCTTTGTCTCAACAAGTCCAAACAAGTTTTGGATTTTATTTCAATTATTTTATCCCCCAAAACATTTCTGCCATTTATTTTGAGCTTAAGTGATTTTCAAAGCAAGTATCACTTTGCCTTTGAGTTTTTATCCCAAACCAACTTCCCTGGATTGTCTTTAGTACCCACAACCTAGAACCATCTTGATCCACTCTTCTTCTTTTCAAATATTTCAAATTTCACTCACTGCAAGTTTGGACCAGATTTGCCAAATTTGGTGAAATTCATATCTACACTTCTCCAAAAATTCCACCAAAATTCAGGCAGCCTACTGGAGCAATGAGAGGCCACTCCACCAAGTTTCAGCTCAAGGAAAAATCCCTAGATGCCAAAAACATTCTGTCGAACACCTGAGCTGCACTGTTCTTTGCAAAGTTCAGTAAAATTCAGTTTTTACAGTGTCGTTTTCTTCAGAGTTTCAGGCACATGCTCACAGTGCCTTTGGCTCGATGCTCGCAGCCCCTCCCTCTTGTCCGGATGCTTCACATGCGTGCTTGGAGCTTTCCTGGCGTCGGTGGCGCGCTGGCCCGCCCTAGCCGGCGTCTTCTGCGGCGTCGGGACCTCCCGTGGTGGCCGACAGAAGGCACACCACAACAGAACGCCGTTTTGGCGCCGCCCAACGCTTCCTGGCCCTCCGTGTGGCCTCATGCATGCCAGCGCACGCCCGTGGCACCCTCACCGCGGCCCGGCAAGCACGGAATGTGCTCCCTGCCGCCGACGGGCCCGCGCCGCCCCGTTCCGTCGAGCTCGCCCTTAACAACCCATCCAAGCTCGCTTAGCACCTAAATGGAACCAGTGGAACTCCGTGATGACGCCCAACTCCCTAAACCTTCCCTACCAAGCTCTGCGCCGCCGTAACCTTCACCAGAGGTCCCCGTTCACGGCCACTGCCTGGGATCGCCTATAAAAAGGGCCCCGAGCTCGCTCACGAGACCCACACCTTCACTACACCTCTCCAGGACCCTGCCAAGCCACCAGGAGGACCTCGAGGAGGTCTCCTCCCCCAACTCCGGCCGCCTCGCCCCGCCTCGGCCTCCACCTCGATTCACTCCGGTAAAGCCATCTCCGGCGCCCAAACCTCGTCCGTAGCCTTCTCTTACACCTAGTGATCTAAGCCCCACCTCAATTTGATCCGTGCAGCCCTCCTCGGCGAGATCCATCAACGCCTGAACCACCGTCCGCCGGAGTCAAGACCGCCGTCGACGTGGTGCTCACCGGCGACCAACACCACCACCCACCGTTGCGGAAGGACACGGTGAGCATGCTGGTAGTCTCCGATCACCCTGCCTCGCCGTGGATCGCCGTCGGCGGCCACCGCAGCTCTCGGGCACCGGCGATATCTGCCGCACCGTTTGAAAGTTTAAACCTGACGAGCGGGACCCGCTGTCAGCCTCTCTATCCTGTCTAAGCGAAGCGTTTTCTGAAAACGCCTTCTGCCAAATGCGCCTTCCCTCTAGGCTTGCGTAGTTTCTGCCGAAGCGCTTTCTGTTTTTATAAACTAGCCCCTGGAAATTTTCTGTTTCATTACAGATAAGTCCTTGGATTAAAACCCTTATAACTTTTTAACAGAAAGGAATTTTTGAGTGATTCTTTTTCTGTCCTCTTCAAATTGTTGTCTAGTTTTTTATCATATTTATTTGAAAAATATTCGGAATACTTTCAGTGCACCTCTTGGTATTTACGATAGCGCATATATTTTCTTTATACCGTAGATACCGAAGGAGGTGACGGAGCCGCGAACTTCACCGAGCTAGGCTCCGACTACTCTGAACCAGGCAAGCATGTTTGAACTTTTGATATGATGAATGTCTTGGCATGTCTTGCATTTAGTTAGTTTCATGGCATGTTGATGAGCATACCGATGAACGTCATTTTTATGAAATGTTGAGGTAAGTGAGTTTGATGATCCATAAGTGGATGGATGTGAGTATGAATGGCCATGTGTTGGCATGAGGATGGGTAAGATGGCAGT
Source organism: Triticum monococcum (assembly GCA_034509565.1). Classification (NCBI taxonomy): domain Eukaryota; kingdom Viridiplantae; phylum Streptophyta; class Magnoliopsida; order Poales; family Poaceae; genus Triticum; species Triticum monococcum. The sequence goes on along the minus strand of CM067845.1, from coordinate 685,500,179 downwards.
GTTGTAGCATGCCAGTCTTATGCCAGACTATATGACTTCAGGGTCAAACCGTACCGGTCCAGTTCCTTCCATTTCCTTCCCTGTACTACCACATGTTTTCCGCAAGGAATATGGCTTAGTAAGTTGCAAACCGCTTTCCTGGTACACACCAAAAGGAGAGGCCGGGATGATGGTTCCATGGCCCTGGATTAAAGCCAGTCATCCGGTCAGGGGGCATGGGTGTTTCCGGTTGGGACCGAGAGGGGGGCACCCCTTAGAGCGCGCGTATATAAATTTGATCCCATGCTATTCGAGATTGTGATCTCCCCGTCTCAAAAGTTTTTCTTAGATGATGTCTAGGGTGAGTCCTGGCATCGAGAGGTAGGATGGGTGTGTACTGGTTAGCTGTGTTTTCTTCCGAAAAACTGTAAACGGAACTAGTCCCTCGTGACTACGGAAATCCGTTGGCTGTGGGAAATTTTTTTGTACAAACTCTGCAGAGTCATACATTCCTTGAATCATCTATTCCATGTCCAAATTCGTATCATCTTGGCCTAACAGTATCAGTTTGATGACAGAGACTCCGGTGAATCCCATGAGTGCTAAGCACCGGCTGAATGTTATTCCTGTGGATGGACTAACCTGTTTATTATCATGAACGGAATATTTATTATGAGTATTGTTTACTTGTGAGCTAAAGCCCTTTCTGTGATGTCGCTCAGACGTCCGACTGTGGCATTTCTTTTAAAGCCCTTTCTGTGATGTCGCTCAGACGTCCGACTGTGGCATTTCTTTTAAAGCCCTTTCTGTGATGTCGCTCAGACGTCCGACTGTGGCATTTCTTTTAAAAGCCCTTTCTGTGATGTCGCTTAGACGTCCGACTGTGGCATTTCTTTTAAAGCCCTTTCTGTGATGTCGCTCAGACGTCCGACTGTGGCATTTCTTTTAAAGCCCTTTCTGTGATGTGGCTCAGACGTCCGACTGTGGCATTTCTTTTAAAAGCCCTTTCTGTGATGTCGCTTAGACGTCCGACTGTGGCATTTCTTTTAAAGCCCTTTCTGTGATGTCGCTCAGACGTCCGACTGTGGCATTTCTTTTAAAGCCCTTTTTGTGATGTCGCTTAGACGTCCGACTGTGGCATTTCTTTTACAGCCCTTTCTGTGATGTCGCTTAGACGTCCGACTATAGCATTTCTTTTAAAAGCCCTTTCTGTGATGTCGCTCAGACATCCGACTGTGGCATTTCTTTTAAAGCCCTTTCTGTGATGTCGCTCAGACGTCCGACTGTGGCATTTCTTTTAAAGCCCTTTCTGTGATGTCGCTCAGACATCCGACTGTGGCATTTCTTTTAAAGCCCTTTTTGTGATGTCGCTCAGACGTCCGGCTGTGGCGTGATTTTTCGGTTATTATTTGTTCACCCTTCAAGGCATCGCTTCAGACACCCGATCGGTTCTCATTTATATTCTGTTGGGATTTCAGGCGGACTACCGCCGTTTCCCTTGTGCTTACTTCGTTGTGCAAATATTCTCAGTGTGCATTGGGAAGATTATTCATGACGCATTCATGCATACATTTGTTATATCTTACGTCTGAACTGTATTGCGAGTACTTTCAAAGTACTCACTGGCTTGTTGATTTGGCCAGATGCTGACGAAGGCGATCTCATGGATGAAGAGTTCGATAGCGAGTCCGACGCCTAGAGGAATCCCAGTCAGTCTCGTGCGACCCTGGTCTTGGTCACAGTTTTATACCCGCTTCCGCAACCCGAATAAATTTATCGAGCCTCACCTCGATGCTCGATGAGATGCCAGTTTGAGAGTCGTGTTACCACACTCCCCATTGTGTTATTCCACCACCACAATATCCTCGAGTCAGTAGTATGCCACCACTCCATTGTGTTATATCCGCCATTATGTATAATTATTGGCGCGCTTGTAATAATTCGTTGAGCAGCCCTAGCTCAACCTTGTAATATATTATATGCTACTGGCTTATTGTATCAAGTATTTGTCTACCAGTGTGGAGGATTTTCTCTCATACTGGACTCAAAGATTGGTTTCTCAATAAATATTTTTATTGGAAAACTGGTCGTGACAAGCTTGGTATCAGAGCCAGGCTGACTGTAGGAAGCCACTAGGTGCGATCGCTAATCAGTTATTAGCATAATAGAGCTAATTTATATTTTTGCAATGGTAGTCCTTTTTCTGACAGTCAGCATAAATTTATGATCTGACCATTTAGGATTTTTGCCTACTTTTGTAGATGGCCGACAATGACTGCGAGTCTCAGACCTTCGCCAACGTGCCCGATGGGTTCGTCAAGCTTCTCTCCTTCATCGTTCAGGTCGCGATGGGGCCATCTGTGCGCCCAGTCTTCACACTCCGCCAGCACAGAGTCAACGACGGTCTAACCATGCACCAGGCCACGGTGCAGTTCAAGGGAGGGCGTGGTGAGCTACGCCGCTACCTGTTTGTGGGTAGAGCCATGCCTACGGAGAGGCATGCTATGCAGATGGCAGCCCGTGAGGCGATAGCCCGCCTCAGGGATGTCCTTCCCGCGATGAAGACTCGTCACTACCGTTATCTTCCATGCCATGTGCCCTACACCTGCCACTACGCATTCTCCTGCCCCAGAGGAGAACGAGACGAGGCTTTTGAGATGCTTATTGAGTATCTCCGGGCTCTGGAGGCAGCCTTCGACAACCTGGTGGACGACTTCGTGGCTGCCCGCATGGACTTAGTCCATGGCTGTGCCGCCAACAGGAGGGAGCTCCTGCTCACTGCACCGCCACTGACTTTTGTCTCGTCTTCAGCATCGCATGCACCTACTCGTCACCTGCCTACCACCGGAAGGATCAACCAGGCCTTTGCGCCCACTCCAGCACACACTGCACCACCCGTTGTGCCCACTCCCATTCGTGTTGCTCCACCCCTGGCACTAGTTCCATCTACCTGACGCAGCTCTTCTCGTCTGGAGCCTATTAGTGAGGAGGAGGTCGAATCCCCAGCCTCACTACGCCTCACCCTCGGCAGGGCCAAGGAGATCATCAACATTTCCGGCTGAGTGCGATGTACCGCTTTGTAAGATGTGTTGTGAGGAGTAGCTTGTTTGCGCATCATGTAGAACAGGAGGAGTGAACTAGCCTAAATAACATGTCAGGATTATGTACGCACATCCTGAGTGATGTACTATATAATTATCGCCCGCATGTAAGATATGTAATGAGCAGTCCTTCTCCGTGCGCAAATCAATTTGTTTTCTTAAGTGATCTTGGACTTTTAAATTTATTGCCATCCTTGTGCATTTTTCTTTTTGGAGTTGTTTTTGACGACCATCTTCATATTTCTTATGAGTTTTATAAAATATATCCCCAGAGTGAAAAATGTCTCGTCCTTGGACACGCTCCATGCCTACTCCGCCAGAGGAAAATTTGGACACTCAACCAGGCAACAATTTCACGCAAGGGCAATCGAGCCAACAGGGCAGTGAAATGGCACTTTCTCAAATGTGCCGCCTTTATGAACAGAGTCAGCAACAACATCGTGAAATGATGAACCAAGTCATCGACATGAGAAATTACCATGGACAGTATCCGCAGCATTCCAAGTTATCCGAGCTGCAGAAGACGCGTCCCCAAATATTTTCACATACTGACAAGCCTCTTGAAGCCGAGGACTGGCTTAGAGATATGGAGAGGAAATTAATTATTGCAAATGTTCAGATCCCGAGAAAGTATTGTATGCTCCGCACTATCTTACAGGAGCAGCCGCATCTTGGTGGGAGAGTTTTCTACATATGAATCCAAACGAAGGTGACATAACCTGGGATGATTTCAAGGAAGGTTTCCGCGGTGCACACATTCATAAGAGTATTATCAAAATCAAGAAGAGAGAGTTCGACGACCTCAAACAAAGGAACTTGACAGTGGCAGATTACAACAGTCAATTTACACTATTATCCCGCTACGCCAATGAAGAGCGTATGACTGAAAGCAAAAAGATGGAGAAATTCCTTGACAGTCTGGCGCCCGCACTTAAATGCCAACTAGTCGTGCACACTTTTCCTGATTTTAAAACACTGGTGGACAAAGCCATTACTCTGGAGAATGAGAGATGCAGTCTGGAAGATATCCGCAAGCGAAAAAGGGACCAGACTAACCTTGCTCGCAATCAACGGCGCAAGACAGATTTCAAAAAGGGTGGGACGCACAAATCCCCATCCAACGTCTCACGCCCAATCCAGAATTTTCATGCAAGGAACAAGGAGTTCACATATCGCCCCGGTGTTACTTGTTATGCTTGTGGAGAAGAAGGGCACTATGCCAAACAGTGCCCCAAGCCAAGAAACTCAACCCCAAAGCCAAACAACGGCGGCAATAACTCAGCGCCCAAGCGAAACAATTTCAATCCCAACAACAACCACAGGAAGGGTCATCTGAACCACGTAACCAAAGAGGAGGCACAAAATGCTCTGGATATCGTACTCGGTATGTTTCCTGTCAACACAATACCTGCAACGGTTTTGTTTGATTCTAGAGCTTCTCACTCTTTCATTTCGAAAAGTTTTGCTTTGCAAAATAATTTTTCGATGCTTCCTTTGGAGAAATCCATGATCATCAAGTCCCCTGGGATTCAACAAGTTACTCAGAATTACTGTCAGAATGTGGTCATTGAGTTCGAAGGATTGGAGTTTCACGCAAATCTTATTGTGTTGGAAAATAAAGGACTGGATGTCATCCTAGGGATGGATTGGCTGACCACCAACAAGGGGTTTATCGACTGTTTCAACAAGACCGTAATTCTCACACACCACCAAGGGAAGACAATAAAAGTATCAGCCAAGGAAGGAAAAATACCCCGGCAACCGAGATTGAATAAGGTGGACATTCCTGAGCTAAACAAGGTTCCAGTAGTGTGTGTATTTCCAGACGTATTCCCTGAAGAGCTACCAGGCATGCCACCAGACCGAGAGATAGAATTCTGCATTGAGCTCGCACCAGGAACCACCCCCATATACAAGAAACCATACAGAATGGCACCATCCGAGTTGGTTGAATTGAAGAAGCAAATAAAAGAATTACTGTAAAAGGATATATTCGAGCCAGCTCCTCATGTTGGGGATCACCAATTCTATTTGCCAAAAAGAAGGATGGAACACTGAGATTGTGTATTGACTATCGAGCACTTAATATGGTCACAATTAAGAACAAATACCCGATGCCAAGGATAAACGATTTGTTTGATCAACTCGCTCAGGCCAAGGTATTTTCAAAATTTGACTTAAGGTCAGGATACCATCAAGTAAAGGTGCGAACGGAAGATATCCCCAAAACCGCCTTCACTTCCAGATATGGACTGTATGAATTCACAGTAATGCCATTTGGGTTAACGAATGCCCCTGCATATTTTGTTCACCTCATGAACAAAGTATTTATGAAATATATGGACAAGTTCGTCGTGGTATTCATCGACGATATTCTGGTATACTCCAGAACACCAGAAGAGCATGCAGATCATCTCAGGATTGTGCTAGGAGAACTCAGGAAACACCAATTGTATGCCAAGTTCAGCAAGTGCGAATTTTAGCTAAGACAAGTAGGCTTTCTAGGCCACGTGCTAACCCAAGACGGTATCGCAGTGGACCCAAAGAAAGTCAAGGCCATACTTGGCTGGAAGTCGCCAGCCAGCATCATAGATATACGTAGTTTCTTGGGAATGGCAGGATATTACCGCAGATTTATTGAAGGATTTTCCACCATAGCCAAGCCTATAACGCAGCTACTCAAGAAAGACAAGAAGTTTGAATGGACAGAAGCCTGCGAAAAGAGTTTCCAAGAGCTAAAGCGAAAATTAACGACAGCACCAGTATTAATTGTGCCAGACATACACAAGAATTTTGAAGTATTTTGTGACACGTCCAAAAAGGGTCTCGGATGCGTGTTGATGCAAGAAGGCAAGGTTGTCGCCTATGCTTCAAGGCAACTTCGCAAGCATGAGGAAAATTATCCCACTCATGACTTAGAAATGGCAGCGGTCATTCATGCACTCAAAGAATGGAGGCATTTCTTACTTTGGAACCGATGTGAAATATATACAGATCACAAAAGTCTCAAATATATTTTCACGCAGCCAGAACTAAATTTACGACAGAGACGCTAGTTGGAATTGGTAAAGGATTATGATGTTGGTATCCATTACCATCCAGGAAAGGCAAATGTAGTGGCCGATGCTCTTAGTCGGAACCCCAACTCCGACGAAAGCAATCTGCAAAGCTTGAGGCCCGAGTTCCAACAAGAATTTGCCAGGCTCAATTTGTTAATGGTCGCAGAAGGCACCATATCAAACTTGGAAATACGACCCGACCTTGTGGAGGAAATTAAAAGAGCTTAGCCCGGTCACCCCAGCATTGAAGGCATCAAAAGAAAGGTGAGTATGGGCAAGGCCTCGGAGTTCGTCATAGACAATGGAGGAATATTGTGGTACGGAGAAAGACTTTGCGTGCCAAACATAGAAGACCTTAAACAGCAAATCCTAGCTGAAGCCCATACCGCCCCGTACTCGATACACCCTGGTGGGACCAAGATGTATAAAGATATTCAGGAAAGATTTTGGTGGCACGGTATGAAGAGGGACATAGCCACCTTCATTACACGTTGTGACTCGTGTCAACGCATAAAAGCTGAGCATCAGAGACCGGCCGGACTACTGCAACCAAACAAAATACCTGAGTGGAAATGGGATGAAATAGGGATGGATTTTATTGTTGGGCTACCTCGGTCACAGCATGGGAATGATGCCATCTGGGTCATCACTAACAGGTTAACCAAGGTGGCACATTTCATTCCAGTGAAGACAACCTACAACACTCAGCGGCTTGCCAGGATTTATCTCACCCGCATAGTTTGTCTGCATGGAGTCCCGAAGACTATAATATCAGACAGAGGCACTCAGTTCATCTCAAGATTTTGGGAGCATTTACAACAGGCTCTGGGAACTCAACTAGCCTTCAGTACCGCATATCACCCACAAACCAATGGACAAACGGAACGAGTAAACCAGATTTTAGAAGACATGCTGAGAGCATGTGTCCTGACATATGGAACCAGTTGGGAAGAAAGTCTGCCATACGCCGAATTCGCATACAACAATAACTACCAGGCCAGCCTGCAAATGGCACCATTTGAGGCTTTATACGGACGGAGATGTCGTACCCCGTTGAATTGGTCAGAGACCGGAGACAGCCGCATCTTTGGACCGGACATGCTCAGAGAAGCCGAGGAAAAAGTCAAGCTAATCAAAGACCGACTTAAGACCGCTCAAAGTCGACAGAAGAGTTATTATGATCAGAAACATCGTAGGGTCAGCTTCGAGCCCGGGGAGTTCGTATACCTGAAAGTATCTCCTATGAGAGGATTGCAACGATTCAAGATTAAAGGGAAGCTAGCACCAAGATTCATTGGACCATTCTGTATAATGGCGCGAAGAGGCAAGGTAGCCTACCAGCTAGACTTACCCAAGGAATTATCTGATGTCCACGACGTGTTCCACGTCTTGCAATTAAGGAAGTGCGTGAGCAACCCAGAGAAACAAGTATCCCATGAGAACGTTGACATACAGCTAGACCTCACTTATCGGGAACGTCCCGTAAGAATAATAGAGGAGTCTGAAAGGAGAACCCGACATAAGACCACCAAATTCTTCAGAGTACAGTGGAGCAATCACACCAACAGTGAAGCTACTTGGGAAAGAGAGGATTTTCTTCGGGCAGAGCATCCACACTTATTTAAGGATCAGCTGAAATCTCGAGGACGAGATTTTTCCTAAGGGGGTAGGTGTTGTGACACTCCAAAAAAAATTTTGATTTGGTTTTCATCAAAAACTTTATTGGATTCTAAAGGAGGGCCTTTAAAAATTTTCCCTTTCAGAAAATCCTTCCTCTTAAAAACTTCCTTTCACCTTTGGCAAGGATTTCCTTTCCTTTTCAATTTTGGTGTTAAAATTTTTGGAAGCTTTTCTTCTGGTTATTTCCCTCTCAAACTTATTTGTTTACAAAAAAAACCCTAAGGGTTTTGGGACTTCTTTCTTTTTGGAAACACCCATGGTTTTACCATGTCTCCTATAGTAAATCTTCTCAAAATCCATTCCCCCAGCTTTGAACAATCTAAATTCTCTGTCTCAACAAGTCCAAACAAGTTTTGGATTTTATTTCAATTATTTTATCCCCCAAAACATTTCTGCCATTTATTTTGAGCTTAAGTGATTTTCAAAGCAAGTATCACTTTGCCTTTGAGTTTTTATCCCAAACCAACTTCCCTGGATTGTCTTTAGTACCCACAACCTAGAACCATCTTGATCCACTCTTCTTCTTTTCAAATATTTCAAATTTCACTCACTGCAAGTTTGGACCAGATTTGCCAAATTTGGTGAAATTCATATCTACACTTCTCCAAAAATTCCACCAAAATTCAGGCAGCCTACTAGAGCAATGAGAGGCCACTCCACCAAGTTTCAGCTCAAGGAAAAATCCCTAAATGCCAAAAACATTCTGTCGAACACCTGAGCTGCACTGTTCTTTGCAAAGTTCAGTAAAATTCAGTTTTTACAGTGTCGTTTTCTTCAGAGTTTCAGGCACATGCTCACAGTGCCTTTGGCTCGATGCTCACAGCCCCTCCCTCTTGTCCGGATGCTTCACTCGCGTGCTTGGAGATTTCCTGGCGTCGGTGGCACGCTGGCCCGCCCTCGCCGGCGTCTTCTGCGGCGTCGGGACCTCCCGTGGCGGCCGACAGAAGGCACACCACGGCAGAACGCCGTTTTGGCGCCGCCCAAAGCTTCATGGCCCTCCGCGTGGCCTCATGCATGCCAGCGCACGCCCGTGGCACCCTCACCGCGGCCCGGCAAGCACGGAACGTGCTCCCTACCGCCGACGGGCCCGCGCCGCCCCGTTCCGTCGAGCTCGCCCTTAACACCCCATCCAAGCTCGCTTAGCACCTAAATGGAACCAGTGGAACTCCGTGATGACGCCCAACTCCCTAAACCTTCCCGACCAAGCTCTGCGCCGCCGTAACCTTCACCGGAGATCCCCGTTCATGGCCACCACCTCGGATCGCCTATAAAAAGGGCCCCGAGCTTGCTCACGAGACCCACACCTTCACTACACCTCTCCAGGACCCTGCCAAGCCACCAGGAGGACCTCGAGGAGGTATCCTCCCCCAACTCCGGCCGCCTCGCCCCGCCTCGGCCTCCACCTCGATTCACTCCGGTGAGGCCATCTCCGGTGCCCAAACCTCGTCCATAGCCTTCTCTTACACCTTGTGATCTAACCCCCACCTCAATTTGATTCGGGCAGCCCTCCTCGGCGAGATCCATCAATGCCCGAACCACCGTCCACCGGAGTCAAGACCGCCATCGTCGTGGTGCTCACCGGCGACCAACACCACCACCAACCGTTGCGGAAGGACACGGTGAGCACGTTGGTAGTCTCCGATCACCCTGCCTCGCCGTGGATCGCCGCCGGCGGCCACCACGGCTCTCGGGCACCGGGGATATCTGCCGCCCCGTTTGAAAGTTTAAACCTGACGAGCGGGACCCGCCGTCAGCCTCTCTATCCTGTCTAAGCGAAGCGTTTTCTGAAAACGCCTTCTGCCAAATGCGCCTTCCCTCTGGGCTGGCGTAGTTTCTGCCGAAGCGCTTTCTGTTTTTATAAAGTAGCCCCTGGAAACTTTCTGTTTCATTACAGATAAGTCCTTGGATTAAAACCCTTATAACTCTTTAACAGAAAGGAATTTTTGAGTGATTCTTTTTCTGTCCTCTTTAGATTTTTGTCTAGTTTTTTATCATATTTATTTGAAAAATATTTGGAATACTTTCTGTGCACCTCTTGGTATTTACGATAGCGCATATATTTTCTTTATACCGTAGATACCGAAGGAGGTGACGGAGCCGCGAACTTCACCGAGCTAGGCTCCAACTACTCTGAACCAGGCAAGCATGTTTGAACTTTTGATATGATGAATGTCTTGGCATGTCCTGCATTTAGTTAGTTTCATGGCATGTTGCATACCGATGAACGTCATTTTTATGAAATGTTGAGGTAAGTGGATGGATGTGAGTATGAATGGCCATGTGTTGGCATGAAGATGGGTAAGATGGCAGTGTTATAGCATGCCAGTCTTATGCCAGACTATATGACTTCAGGGTCAAACCGTACCGGTCCAGTTCCTTCCATTTCCTTCCCTGTACTACCACATGTTTTCCGCAAGGAATATGGCTTAGTAAGTTGCAAACCGCTTTCCTGGTACACACCAAAAGGAGAGGCCGGGATGATGGTTCCATGGCCCTGGATTAAAGCCAGTCATCTGGTCAGGGGGCATGGGTGTTTCCGGTTGGGATCGAGAGGGGGGCACCCCTTAGAGCGCGCGTATATAAATTTGATCCCATGCTATTCGACATTTTGATCTCCCCGTCTCAAAAGTTTTTCTTGGACGATGTCTAGGGTGAGTCCTGGCATCGAGAGGTAGGATGGGTGTGTACTGGTTAGCTGTGTTTTCTTCCGAAAAACCGTAAACGGAACTAGTCCCTCGTGACTACGGAAATCCGTTGGCTGTGGGAAATTTTTTTGTACAAACTCTGCAGAGTCATACATTCCTTGAATCATCTATTCCATGTCCAAATTCGTATCATCTTGGCCTAACAGTATCAGTTTGATGAAAGAGACTCTGGTGAATCCCATGAGTGCTAAGCCCGGCTGAATGTTATTCCTGTGGATGGACTAACCTGTTTATTATCATGAACTGAATATTTACTATGAGTATTGTTTACTTGTGAGCTAAAGCCCTTTCTGTGATGTCGCTCAGACGTCCGACTGTGGCATTTCTTTTAAAGCCCTTTCTGTGATGTCACTCAGACGTCCGACTGTGGCATTTCTTTTAAAGCCCTTTCTGTGATGTCGCTCAGATGTCCGACTGTGGCATTTCTTTTAAAAGCCCTTTCTGTGATGTCGCTTAGACGTCCGCCTGTGGCATTTCTTTTAAAGCCCTTTCTGTGATGTCGCTCAGACGTTCGACTGTGGCATTTCTTTTAAAGCCCTTTCTGTGATGTCGCTCAGACGTCCAACTGTGGCATTTCTTTTAAAAGCCCTTTCTGTGATGTCGCTTAGACGTCCGACTATGGCATTTCTTTTAAAGCCCTTTCTGTGATGTCGCTCAGACGTCCGACTGTGGCATTTCTTTTAAAATCCTTTCTATGATGTCGCTTAGATGTCCGACTGTGGCATTTCTTTTAAAGCCCTTTCTGTGATGTCGCTCAGACGTTCGACTGTGGCATTTCTTTTAAAAGCCCTTTCTGTGATGTCGCTCAGACGTCCGACTGTGGCATTTCTTTTAAAGCCCTTTCTGTGATGTCGCTTAGACGTCCGACTATGGCATTTCTTTTAAAGACCTTTCTGTGATGTCGCTCAGACGTCCGACTGTGGCATTTCTTTTAAAAGCCCTTTCTGTGATGTCGCTCAGACGTCCGACTGTGGCATTTCTTTTAAAGCCCTTTCTGTGATGTCGCTCAGACGTCCGACTATGGCATTTCTTCTAATGCCCTTTCTGTGATGTCGCTCAGACGTCCGACTGTGGCATTTCTTTTAAAGCCCTTTCTGTGATGTCGCTTAGACGTCTGGCTGTGGCATGATTTTTCGGTTATTATTTGTTCACCCTTCGAGGCGTCGCTTCAGACACCCGATCGGTTCTCATTTATATTCTGTTGGGATTTCAGGCGGACTACCGCCGTTTCCCTCGTGCTTACTTCGTTGTGCAAATATTATCAGTGTGCATTGGGAAGATTATTCATGACACATTCATGCATACATTTGTTATATCTTACGTCCGAACTATCTTGCGAGTACTTTCAAAGTACTCACTGGCTTGTTGATTTGGCCAGATGCTGATGAAGGCGATCTCATGGATGAAGAGTTCGATAGCGAGTCCGACGCCTAGAGGAATCCCAGTCAGTCTCGTGCGACCCTGGTCTTGGTCACAGTTTTATACCCGCTTCCGCAACCCGAATAAATTTATCGAGCCTCACCTCGACGCTCAATGAGATGCCAGTTTGAGAGTCGTGTTACCACACTCCCCATTGTGTTATTCCACCACCACTATATCCTCGAGTCAGTAGTATGCCACCACTCCATTGTGTTATATCCGCCATTATGTATAATTATTGGCGCGCTTGTAATAATTCGTTGAGCAGCCCTAGCTCAACCCTGTAATATATTATATGCTACTGGCTTATTGTATCAAGTACTTGTCTACCAGTGAGGAGGATTTTCTCTCGTACTGGACTCAAAGATTGGTTTCTCAATAAATATTTTTATTGGAAAACCGGTCGTGACACGGCCGGGGCTTCCCGATCTAGATCGAAGTCGAGGGAGGTGGGTGGGTGTGTCAAGAGGAAGGGGAGGGGAGAGAACATGATAGCAATGGCGCACTGGTAGGGGTGCGCCATACGTATAGATAGCAATGGCGCATCTCTTACTGGTGCGCCATTACTAGTTAAAACTAGTAATGGCGCACTCTCCTCTGGTGCGCCACTGCTAAGTCTAGGGAGGGGTATGGGGCTAGGACAAAATTAGTAATGGTGCATCAGACACCAGGTGCGCCATTAGTAATACGGACACTAATGGCACAGTCATATCTGGTGCGCCACTTCTATATAGTAGTGGCGCACCACATGTCTGGTGCGCCATTAGTGTCAATTTCATCTATAGCCCTTTTCCTAGTAGTGAGACAGTAACACTCACTTGAAGTTGTAAGGAAAGAGTATTATATCTTTGTTTTCATTTATTACCAACGATCGTAGCAAGTTGGCCTCGGTATCTGCGGCATGAAATTTAACCTGAGTTGCATCTATGAGATCGGTGTTAATGAACCCAATATCACCGACTTGTCTTTTCTTCAATTCGGCGATTTTTAATCTGAATAATATAGTGAGGATGATTATAAATACATGCAATGAATGAGCTAAGCTATATGGTGAGACTTAATGATAGAAGTAGTACTACTTATAGACAGTAGCAGGTGACCGTTGTTTTATCGAGGGCCAATTGATTGAAAAACTGAAAGAACTCCTCAAATGGAACAGGCAACAGTTCAATTCCAACGAGGTCATGCCCCTTTTTAACTTTCACATACAAAGTACTCCTCCCCCCAGAGTCTCTGCAGATTTTCAAGTACCAATCATGCAATCTTCGCATCATTGTTGATAGAGATCTTTCATCTTTGATGAGAGGCTTCCCGTACTCGTATCTTTGTATTTGCACCTCCATGGGTTCATAATGTACATCGTCGGGCAGGTAATCGCCAAGACTGCTATAACCGGGCACCATCCTCGGATCATTAGCGATGTTTTTGCTAAGCACCTTGAGCGGGGGGCACGATTGTTTCGCTTGTTCGCCGAGCTGGGCAATTTGTTTCCCAGCTCATCGTTCTTTCAGCCTTTGATCACTGACAGTACTTCCTGACCGCTCCGCTTCGGCAAATTCCTTTCCAATAATGCCCTCATAGTTTCCTTTCGGCGGAGACTTGGGTGGTTTTGTCAGGGCAGCTAGAGTGCGCTTCCCTTTCACCGAATCTACCTTCTCCTCCGGAGGTGGATGTTTCTTTGCTTTCACCCCTTCAAAGAAGTTCCTCACTTCTTCTCGCGCGATCTTGGCGTTCTCCTCTGGGGTCCTCTCGTATGGTAACTTCTCTGGAGTCTTCAGAGAAGGACCGAATCTGTATGTCCTCCCGCCTCTGGCTGTACTGCTAGACGCTGGCAGAGCAGACGGAGCGGTTGTCTTCTTTACTTGCTTACGAGGCGGAGGAGAAGGACTACAACGCGCCGGAGCAGCCGGAGCAGCGGCAGGTCTCTTTCGCCCTTGTAGACGAGGCGGAGAAGGAGGAGGCTGGCTGCTCGGGTGCGTCGGCGCAGGCGGAGAAGGAGGCGGAGTGCCGCCACACGCCGGAGAAGGAGCCGGTCGAGTGCCCTGATCGTGACTCGCTGGAGGAGGAGGCGGTGGAGGAGGCGGGGTGCCCCGACTCGCCGAAGGAGGAGGCGGTGGAGGAGGCGGAGTTCCCGGACTTGCCGGAGGAGGAGGAGGAGGCGGAGGCGTCCAGTTCGGAAGGTTGATGAGCTCCTTCCACCATAGGCATGGAGTCTTCAGAGCAGACCCCAGCCTAGTCTCCCCTTCACCGGTAGGGTGGTCAAGCTGGAGGTCCTCAAATCCCTCTGTTATTTCATCCACCATCACCCTAGCATATCCTTCTAGAATCGGCCGGCAGTGAAAAGTTGCGCCGGGTTCAGTAGGATAAACAGAGCCAACAGCCGCCTTGACCTTCAAATTCATCCATTGCGTCATAAGGTGGCAATTTTGAGACTCCGTGATAGCATCCACGGGATAGCTGGAAGAAGCCGTCAAGGCATGCTCCGGCTGAAGCACCTCGGTGGAAGCCACGCTACTTCTCCACTGAGATGGCGGGGTAGTTTCGGGGGAAGCTTCGGCAGTCTGTTTGCTGCGATTTGCTTCTCGTTCCTCTATCGCTTGTACCCTTGCTTGCAGCGCCTGCATTTGGGTCTGCTGCAATTTTTTCCTCCTCTCCTGGGATTTGTAACTGCCTGCATCCGGAAACCCAACCTTCCACAGAATGGAGCCTGGCGTGCCTCGTGTCCGTCCAGGGTGCTCAGGATTCCCGAGGGCCATTGTGAGCTTGTCGTTCTCTCTATCTGGAAAGAACGTCCCTTGCTGCGCTGCTTCGATATACTGCTGAAGCTTCCTGACTGGTATGTCCATTTGATCGTTCGTCCAAACGCACTTCCCTATAACGGGGTCCAAGGTTCCGCCAGCCCCTAAGAACCAAGTCCGGCAACGGTTTGGCCAGTTAATTGTCTCTGGTTCGATCCCTTTATCAACCAGATCATTCTTAGTCTTGGGCCACTTAGGCCGGGCTACAAGGTAGCCACCTGACCCCGTGCGATGGTGATGCTTCTTCTTCGCAGCATTTTGCTTGTTTGTCGCCGACATCTTCTTACTCTTTTCTGATGTCTTGTGGGCCACAAATGCGGGCCAGTGATCTCTGATCTTATCATATCTGCCCTTGAATTCTGGTGTCTCTCTATTTTCGAAAAACTTATTCAGCTCTTTCTTCCACCTCCTGAATAGTTCTGCCATCCTCTTAAGAGCAAAAGACTTGATTAATTGCTCTTTAACTGGCTTCCCTAGATCATCCTCCTCTGGCGGTAAATTTGACTTCAGCTCAGTCCAAAGATCATTTTTCTGCATATCATTGACATAAGACACCGCAGGGTCTTCTATAGCCGGCTTTAACCATTGCTAGATGCTGATCGGCATCTTGTCCCTAACCAAAACCTCGCACTGAGCAACAAATGTACTCTTTGTCCGGAGGGGTTCAATCGGTTGGCCGTCGAGCGCGATTGCTATGATCTCAAACTTTTCATCCTAGCTCAACTTTTTCTTCGGGCCTCATCTCTTACCGAAGTTGTGCTCGATCCGGAGGGCTAGAAAAAAGAACAAAGACTTAATTAATATGTGTACATACCAAAACAATGAATGCATCAATTAGCTAGTCAGCAGAAGCTTAACTAATATATATACCTGGCCGGACTCGGTTCGGTCACCGGAGACGTCATCACGGTCTCCTTCTTGCACCGGCATTGGGTCACCGGAGCCGTCCTCACGGTCTCCTTCTTGCACCGGCATTAGGGCATCGGAGCCATCATAATCATAGCCAGCTGCTTCCAGAACATAGGTCTCGTTGAGAATCAACGAGACGACGGCATCACTTCCTTGTGCGATTATGTCCCCCAACAACTCTTCTTGTACTTCGTCTCGGGCGGTGTCCATAGTTTCTACAAATAATGACAACATGGCAATTATTATTCAAACATGACAGATGGATATATTAGTGGCAAACATAGAACTAATATTAATTAGTGGCCTCGACGCTGCTTCTCTAGGGTTTGGGGTGGCCTCGACGCTGCTTCTCTAGGATTTGGGTGGCCTCGACAACGATTATAGGATAAAAAAAGAAGAGGAAGAAGAAAAAAAAGAGGAGAAGAAAGAATAGAGGAGTAAGAACTCCTCTATTCTTTCTTCTCCTCTTTCTTTTTCTTCTTCGACTCCTCTATTCTTTCTTCTCCTGTTTTTTTTCTTCTTCCTCTTCTTTTTTATCGAGAACGAGGGTCGTCGAGGGTCACCGAGCGGTAGAGGAAACCCTAAATAGCAAGTATCGTGGGTGTGAGATACATGTGGCCGTCGGTGTCGGACACTACATCCACGTCCCACAAGTGACATGGGCGTCGAAGCCCGCGCCACTTGTGGGACGTGGATGTAGTGTCTGACACCGACGACCACATGTATCTCACACCGACGATACTTTCTATTTAGGGTTTCCTCTACCGCTCGGCGACCCTGACCCTCGATGACCCTCGTTCCCGATAACATAAAGAGGAAGAAGAAGAAAAAAAAGAGAAGAAGAGGAAGAAGCAGAAAAAAAGAGAAGAAGAAATCTTTCTTCTCCTCTTTTTTTTATTCTTCTTCTCTTCTTCTTCTTCTCCTCTTTTTTTCTTCTTCTTCTCTTCTTCTCTTTTTTTTCTTCTTCTTCCTCTTTATTTTATCGGGAATGAGGGTCGTCGATGGTCAGGGTCGCTGAACGGTAGAGGAAACCCTAAATAGCAAGTATCGTGGGTGTGAGATACATGTGGCCGTCGGTGTCGGACACTACATCCACGTCCCACAAGTGACGTGGGTGTCGAAGCCCGCGCCACTTGTGGGACGTGGATATAGTGTCCGACACCGACGGTACATGTATCTCACACCGACGATACTTTCTATTAGGGTTTCTCCTCTACCGCTCGGCGACCCTCGACGACCCTCGTTCCTGATAAAATAAAGAGGAAGAAGAAGAAAAAAAAGAGAAGAAGAGAAGAAGAATAAAAAAAGCTCTTTTTTTCTTCTTCTTCTCTTCTTCTCTTTTTTTTCTTCTTCCTCTTTATTTTATCGGAAACGAGGGTCGTCGAGGGTCAGGGTCGCCGAACGGTAGAGGAAACCCTAAATAGAAAGTATCGTGGGTGTGAGATACATGTGGCCGTCGGTGTCGGACACTACATCCACGTCCCACAAGTGACGTGGGCGTCGAAGCCAGCGCCACTTGTGGGACGTGGATGTAGTGTCCGACACCGACGGCCACATGTATCTCACACCGATGATACTTTCTATTTAGGGTTTCTCCTCTACCGCTCGGTGACCCTCGACGACCCTCGTTCCCGATAAAATAAAGAGGAAGAAGAAGAAAAAAAAGAGGAGAAGAAAGAATAGAGGAGTCTCCTCTATTTTTTCTTCTCCTCTTTTTTTTCTTCTTCCTCTTCTTCCTCTCATGTTCGACGACCCTCGACCCCTCGGCGACCCTAGACCCCCTCTCGACCCCCTCATGTCGAAGTTATCCGGTAGGGGGTATATCGACAAAGACATACCCGATACATACATACATACATACATATCACATGCATCCATACATATATGAACTAAATTAATATCTACTAATTAACAACCTAAATAAAAAAACTAATACATATAGGAAGAAGAAGAGGAAGAAAAAAGAAGAGAAGAAAGAATAGAGGAGAAGACTTCCTCTTCTTCCTCTCCTCTTCTTCTCCCTCTTCTTCCCCTTCTTCCTCGCCTCTCTCATGAATGTCCGACATTCTCGCCCCCCCCCACGTGTCGAAGAAAAAAAAGAAAAAAAAGAGGAGAAGAAGAAAGGAATAGAGGAGAAAAGAGAAAATAGAATATATATTCTATTTTTCTCTTCTTCTCCTCTATTCCTTTCCTCTTCTCCTCTTCTTTTTCTTCTTTTTTCTTCTTCTTATTTATTTCTCCTCGTCTTCCTCTCCCCTCTCGGCGACCCTAGACCCCCTCTTAACCCTCAACCCCTAGGCGACCGTCGACCCCTATCTTTTTTTTCTTCCTCTTCTTTTTTATCCTCTTCTTCCTCTACCGCTCGGCGACCCTCGACGACCCTCGTTCCCGATAAAAAAAGAGGAAGAAGAAGAAAAAAAAGAGGAGAAGAAAGAATAGAGGCTCTTCTATCTCTATTCTTTCTTCTCCTCTTTTTTTTCTTCTTCCTCTTATCTTTTTATCCTCTTCTTCCTCTCATGTTCGACGACCCTCGACCCCGATAACATTTTTTTTTCCCGATAACATTTTTTTCTCCGAGAGAGTTAGTGTCCCCGAGTGAACTGGAGGGGGACATTGGTCATATCGGATTCGTCATATTTTCTACGAATGCTCTATATACATACATCCATCGATATCATTCCATACATACATAGACATCTACATTATATATGAACAAAAAAATATCAAAATTCATCATACATACATCTACAGTATATATGGACAAAAGTTATAAAATTTCTCCCCAACTCATACATACATACATACATCTACATCATATCAATACTTTGCAAATTAAAGAGCAGGGAAGGAAGGAAGGGGGAGGATGCGGCGGTAGCTACCTCTCCTGGAGGGATCGGGGAGGAGACGCGGGTGGCCGGTGTCGGGGGCGACGGCGATGAGGACGGGCTCGGGGTCGGTGAGGGCGAGGGCGACGGCGGGGCGCGCTCGGGGGCGGCGGACGGGCTCGGGGGCGTAGGGGGTGCTCGGGGGCGGCGAACGGGCGACCGGCGACGACGGCGAGGTAGGGTGCGCTCGGGGGCGGGGCAGGGGCAACGGCGGCGATGGCGAGGCGCAGAGGGTGCTCGGGGGCGGCGGACGGGCTCGGCGGTGCAGGGTTGCTCGGGGGCGGCGGACGGGCGGCTGGCGACGACGGCGAGGCAGGGCGCGCTCGGGGGCGGGGCAGGGGCAACGGCGGCGACGGCGAGGCGAGTAGAGGGGCAGCCTGGCGGCGTCGTCGGGGCGGGATTGAAGAACTGAACCAAAATTTTCACAAGTGCTGTATATATAGACGGAGCATTGGTCACGGTTCGTGGCACCAACCGTGACCAATGCCCCCCTTTAGTCCCGGTTGGTGCCACCAACCCGGACCAAAGGCCTCTTTTCACCAGCCCAAAGGGCGGGAAGCGGCGGCCTTTGGTCCCGGTTGGTGGCACCAACCGGGACTAAAGGGGGGCATTGGTCACGGTTGGTGCCATGAACTGTGACCAATGCCCCCCTTTAGTCCCGGTTGGTGCCACCAACCGGGACCAAAGGCCTTGTGCGGCTGCAGCGTCGAAAGTTTAGTCCCACCTCACTACTTGAGAGGGGTGCGCAGTGGTTTATAAGCCCCACTGCCGCACCCCTCTCGAGCTTCTCTCCATTGCAGGCTTACGGGCCTAATTTTCACTGCTATGCCTATGGGCCTACTGGGCCTCCTGCGGGCCTGAATCCTGGCCCTTTGATGGGTTTCTAGTCGTATTCAGGCCGTGGGGGCCCAGTAGGTGGCATTTTTTTGTTGCTTTAGTTATTTTATTTTCTTTTGTTTTTTGCTTTATTTTTTAACTCTTTATGCTTTTAGTTTTAGAAAAATTATAAACTTTTTGTTAATGCCATTAGTTTTCAAATTTGAAAACACTTTTTTGTTTTTTTGTTTTCTTTGTTGCTTTATTTATTTTATTTTGTTTCTACTTACAACAAAATACTTATTGTTGCCATTTTTTCCAGTTTCTTTGTTTTGTTTTTTGCATTATTTATTTTCTTTTGTTTTTTGCTTTATTTTTTTATTCTTTTTTCTTTTAGTTTTAGAAAAATTATAAATTTCTGTTAGTGCCATTTTATTTTGTGATTAACTTTACTATAGAAATAGTTTTTTTTCCTGTTTTTATTTGTTTTTTGCATTATTTATTTTCTTTTGTTTTTTGCTTTAATTTTTAATTCTGTTTGCTTTTAGGTTAGCAAAATTATAAACTTTCTGTTAGTGCCATTAGTTTTAGAAAAATTATAAACTTTCTGTTAGTGCCATTAGTTTTCAAATTTGAATAATTAAAATAGGAATTCTTTGAAAATTGTTTGAATCACAAGTTTGTGATTAACTTACTAAAAATGAGAATAGATGCGCTTATAGAGAAAATTCAACCTAAATTCATAGTAAATTTCTATGAATTTCAGAGAAATTCACTATGAATTTAGGTTAAACTATTCTCTATTAGGGCATCTATTTTCATTTTGAGAGGAGCTCAACAAGGCAGAGATGGAAGGGCTTATAAACCGGTGTGAGCCCCCTTCGGTTGGCGAGGTGGGACTAAACTCTACCCGCACCGAGGACCAACCCTTTAGTCCCGGTTTGTGGCACAAACCGGGACTAATGGTCATGGGCCAGGGGTGAGGAGCAAAATTATAAACTTTCTGTTAGTGCCATTAGTTTTAGAAAGTTGAAAGTTGAAAGTTGGCATGGGCCAGGGACTAATGGTCATGGTATTACGAGGGCCGAACCATAAGACATGAAAGCATTTCAAATGAACTCTGAAAAAGTTGGAAGTTGGCATGGTATCATAATTTCACCCACATAGCATGTGCATGTACAAAACGGACAATGGTAGCATGTTCGTGTGTTACAAAGTTGGCATGGTATCATCATAATAGTTGCGGGAGAAAGTCTTCACTTTTTCTTTGCTTGTGTCATTTGCTTATTGCGCCGTAACCATGGATAATCTTCACTGTTTATCAGGATGCTTGGGTCAGCCTTGACATTGAAGGGAGGAATTTCATGAAACTTTTCATAATCTTCAGACATGTCTGTCTTGCCGTCCACTCCCAGGATGTCCCTTTTTCCTGAAAGAACTATGTGCCATTTGGCTCATCGTATGATGTATTCGCTTCCTTATCTTTTCATTTTCTCGGTTTGGTAGACATGTCCTTCACATAGATAACCTGTACCACATCATTGGCTAGGACGAACGGTTCGTAAGTGTACCCAAGATTTTTCAGATCCACTGTTGTCATTCTGTACTGTGGGTCTACGTGTACCCCGCCGCCTGACAGATTGACCCATTTGCACTTAAACAAAGGGACCTTAAAATCAGGTCCGTAGTCAAGTTCCCATATGTCCACTATGTAACCATAATATGTGTCCTTTCCGCTCTCGGTTGCTGCATCAAAGCGGACACCGCTGTTTTGGTTGGTGCTCTTTTGATCTTGGGCGATCGTGTAAAATGTATTCCCATTTATCCGTATCCTTTGTACAACAAGTACAACTCATCACAAACAGTGTTGTCACCTCTGAGACGTGTTTCCAACCAACTGCTGAAAGTCCTGATGTGTTCACATGTAATCCAGTCGTTCACTGCTCCAGGTGTTTGGAGCGCAGACTGTTCTTGTGTTCATCGACATACGGGGTCACCAAGGTAGAGTTCTATTGAACTGTGTAGTGTGCTTGAGACCAAGAATATCCGTCCCTGCATATTATTGAGTCTCTTCCAAGAGTGCCTTTTCTAGTCAGTCTCCCCTCATACCGCGATTTAGGAAGACCTATCTTCTTAAGGCCAGGAATGAAGTCAACACAAAACCCGATAACATCCTCTGTTTGATGGCCCATGGAGATGCTTCCTTCTGGCCTTGCGCGGTTACGGACATATTTCTTTAGGACTCCCATTAACCTCTCAAAGGGGAACATATTGTGTAGAAATACAGGCCACAGGATGACAATCTCGTCGACTAGATGAACTAGGACGTGCGTCATGATATTGAAGAAGGATGGTGGGAACACCAGCTCGAAACTGACAAGACATTGCGCCACATCACTCCTTAGCCTCGGTACGGTTTCTGGATCGATCACCTTCTGAGAGATTGCATTGAGGAATGCATATAGCTTCACAATGGCTAATCGGACGTTTTCCGGTAGAAGCCCCCTCAATGCAACCGGAAGCAGTTGGGTCATAATCACGTGGCAGTCATGAGACTTTAGGTTCTGAAACTTTTTCTCTGGCATATTTATTATTCCCTTTATATTCGACGAGAAGCCAGTCGTGACCTTCATACTAAGCAGGCATTCAAAGAAGATTTCTTTCTCTTCTTTCGTAAGAGCGTAGCTGGCAGGACCTTTATACTGCTTCGGAGGCATGCCGTCTTTTTCGTGCAAACGTTGCAGGTCCTCCCGTGCCTCAGGTGTATCTTTTGTCTTCCCATACACGCCCAAGAAGCCTGGCAGGTTCACACAAAGGTTCTTCGTCACGTGCATCACGTCGTTTGAAGAGCGGACCTCTAGGTCTTTCCAGTAGGGTAGGTCCCAAAATATAGATTTCTTCTTCCACATGGGTGCGTGTCCCTCAGCGTCATTCAGAACAGCTAGTCCACCGGGACCCTTTCCAAAGATTACGTAGTGTAAATCATTGACCATAGCAAGTACATGATCACCGGTACGCATGGCGGGCTTCTTCCGGTGATCTGCCTCGCCTTTGAAATGCTTGCCTTTCTTTCGACATTGATGGTTGGTCGGAAGAAATCGACGATGGCCTAGGTTCACATTCTTCCTGCATTTTTCTAGGTATATACTTTCAATGTCATCTAAACAGTGCGTGCATGCATGGTATCCTTTGTTTGTTTGTCCTGAAATGTTACTGAGAGCGGGCCAATCGTTGATGGTCACGAACAGCAACGCCTTAAGATTAAATTCCTCTTGTCCGTGCTCATCCCACGTACGTACACCGTTTCCATTCCATAGCTGTAAAAGTTCTTCAACTAATGTCCTTAGGTACACATCAATGTCGTTGCCGGGTTTCTTAGGGCCTTGGATGAGAACTGGCATCATAATGAACTTCCGCTTCATGCATATCCAAGGAGGAAGGTTATACATACATAGAGTCATGGGCCAGGTGTTGTGATTGCTGCTCTTCTCCCCGAAAGGATTAATGCCATCCGCGCTTAAAGCAAACCATACATTCCTTGGGTCCTTTGCAAACTCATCCCAGTACTTTCTCTCAATTTTTCTCCACTGCGACCCGTCAGCGGGTGCTCTCAACTTCCCATCTTTCTTTCGGTTCTCATTGTGCCATCGCGTCAACTTGGCATGCTCTTCGTTTCTGAACAGACGTTTCAACCGTAGTATTATAGGAGCATACCACATCACCTTCGCAGGAACCCTCTTCCTGGGGGGCTCGCCGTCAACATCACCAGGGTTATCTCGTCTGAGCTTATACCGCAATGCACCGCATACCGGACATGCGTTCAGATCCTTGTATGCACCACGGTAGAGGATGCAGTCATGAGGGCATGCATGTAACTTCTCCACCTCCAATCCTAGAGGGCATACGACCTTCTTTGCTGCGTATGTACTGTCGGAAAATTCGTTATCCTTTGGAAGCTTCTTCTTCAATATTTTCAGTAGCTTCTCAAATCCTTTGTCAGCCACAGCATTCTCTGCCTTCCACTACAGCAATTCCAGTATGGTACCGAGCTTTGTGTTTCCATCTTCGCAATTGGGGTATAACCCTTTTTTGTGATCCTCTAACATGCGATCGAACTTCAGCTTCTCCTTTTGACTTTCGCATTGCGTCCTTTCATCGACAATGACCCGGCGGAGATCATCATCATCGGGCACATCGTCTAGTTCCTCTTGATCTTCAGCAGCTTCACCCGTTGCAGCATCATTGGGCACATCGTCTGGTTCCTCGTGATCTTCACCAGCTCCCCCTGTTGCAGCAGCACCGTATTCAGGGGGCACATAGTTGTCATCGTACTCTTCTTCTTAGCCGTCTTCCATCATAACCCCTATTTCTCCGTGCCTCGTCCAAACATTATAGTGTGGCATGAAACCCTTATAAAGCAGGTGGGAGTGAAGGATTTTCCGGTTAGAGTAAGACCTCGTATTCCCACATTCAGTGCATGGACAACACATAAAACCATTCTCCTTGTTTGCCTTAGCCGCATCGAGAAACTCATGCACGCCCTTAATGTACTCGCAGGTGTGTCTGTCACCATACATCCATTGCCGGTTCATCTGCGTGCATTATATATAATTAAGTGTCCAAATTAATAGAAGTTCATCATCACATTAAAACCAAAGTGCATACATAGTTCTCATCTAACAACATATAGCTCTCCAGAGCATCTAATTAATTAAACCATACATTGAAACTATGTAAAACATTTCAATGCGAAAACAAATGCGATCATAATCACAACCAAGGTAACAATTGATCCAATGACATAATGATACCAAGCTTCGGTATGAATGGCATATTTTCTAATCTTTATAATCTTCAAGCGCATTGCATCCATCTTGATCTTGTGATCATCGACGACATCCGCAACATGCAACTCCAATATCATCTTCTCCTCCTCAATTTTTTTATTTTTTCCTTCAACAAATTGTTTTCTTCTTCAACCAAATTTAACCTCTCGACAATAGGGTCGGTTGGCATTTCCGATTCACATACATCCTACATAAATAAAATCTATGTCACGTTGGTCGGCATAATTTTCATAAACAATAAATGAACCAATAGTTATAAAGATAATATATATATATATACCACATCCGAATCATAGACAGGACGAGGGCCGATGGGGCGGATACCAAAACAATCGCACTATATAAGATGCAATAATAAAAGTAAGAAAATAGTACAAGTATCTATGTAAACATACAAGTAAGAATATTTTTCCTTTCAGAAAGAAGATAAGAACAAGAGGCTCACCACGGTGGTGCCGGCGATGAGCTCGGCGCGGGTGATCGACGGCGGTGAAGACGGGGACGGGGTGTGTTGGACCGCTAAACCTAGACAAATATTATGGAAAATGGAGCTTGGAGGTCGAGCTTGGAGAGGAGAAAGCTTAAGGAGTATGGCTCGGGCATTCCATCGAAAACCTTGTGTGCATAGGAGGTGAGCTAGAGCACCACCAAGCCCTCTCCCCCTCGGCTAGAGAAAAACATAGCACTGGGGTGCTCTGCTCGCGAGCGAGGGGTATATATAGGCACCTCATTGGTCCCGGTTGGTGACATGAACCGGGACTAAAGGGGAGCCTTTGGTCCCGGTTCAAGCCACCAACCGGGACCAATGGTGGTGGGCCAGGAGCGAGGCCCATTGGTCCCGGTTCATCCCACCAACCGGGACCAATGACCCACGTGGCCCGGCCGGCCCCCTGGGCTCACGAACTGGGACCAATGCCCACATTGGTCCCGGTTCTGGACTGAACCGTGACTAATGGGTTGACCCGGCCTGGACCAAAGCCCTGTTTTCTACTAGTGGTACCTGCCCACTGATTTCATCCATATGATTGAGCTTTGTCATCTGTATTGGTGTTGTGCTACTGTTTAGATACTGTCATCAAAAAGTGGTATTGTCCTTGAGAAGTGCTTCATCTGTGCTGTTTTAAATATTTCCTTTCCTTTTTTTCGAGCAAATAGGGATGCTAGCATTTAGTTATCATCTTGTCTTTGCACAACAGGATCATCCTCCTCTGAAGAATAATATGGAGTACGTGAATTGACTAGTTCTGATTATGCCTGGATGAAGAAGCGCTATCTATCTTCTCATCAGAAGGAGCAGTTGAAGGATGGTTACTTTATCCCCCACAAGACCAAACTACCATCAGCTCAGAAGTACTGACAAATCTCCATTTTCTTGCTATGATGCGCGAGTACAATGTTGTTCTAGGATTCTTTCCGGTGAGTTCCATTTTTCTAAAAGTGTGCTCTACATGGACCATGTAGGTGCGTGTTTAAACTGTTAATTCATAGTACAATTTGCTTTATACTAATCACTTTTTTGTATTTGTGCAAACAGGGGTGCTCAGCTTGATTTCAATGGGAACTGCACAAAATGTTCATGAATATATCAAATCAATCATTTCCACCACAAGAAAGGAGGTGCCGATAAGTTCAAGGCGTTGCAACATATAAGGGCGAAATCATACAAGCTACGCGCAAATTTGGTTGATTTTGGCGGAACTGCACAAAAAGAACAGCTGGTTTATTTAGCACGAGGTGCCATGTCAATGTCCGAACTGACGGCAAACCCTGCCCATTCCACAATCGTAGGCATTTGATATTTTGGAATGGGAAAACCTTGTCAAATTTTGCTCATTGATTTTAAAAAGAAGACATGCGTTTGATATTTTCGAATGGGACGCCCTTTGCTGTCAGCAGCGTCAATCCTTTTTTCTTTATTCTTTAGTTGTGAATTAAATATTGGCTCTGACATGTGAATCGCTGAGATGCATAATCATCGATTGTTTTAAATGTTCTCTATGAATTGTCAGGCCTGTGTGTTTGATTGCAATGTACAGGAATGCTAAAAAGCTGCTCAAACTCTTTGTACTCCTTCTGTTCCTTTTTAATTTGCACATTGTGAAAGTGCATACTTTTTTCTATAAGATTGGTCAAAGTAGAGATACTTTGACTGCAGACATAACTTGTATGCAAACTAGAAAGGACCGGAGGGAGTACATGTGAAACTTCTGCAAACGAGGTGATCACCCTAGGAATAATGGTAGTATGTATTGTTTTGCATGTTCATCCAATGCCAGTGATACAAGAATTTGAACTAATCGAAATAAATTCATTCATACATGGTCGGATTGCATATAAACATGCCGGATTTCATTACATTTCATGCATTGTTCAACTAAAAAGGGGTGCGCTGGAGGTATAATTAATTAACCGAAGCTACCCACCTGTGTCCGGCTGAGCCGAACAAAAGCTTCAGTGACTTAACTGCAGGTGCGGTTGCGTAACTAACATGTGGCCCAGATGCCTGTTGGGCCCATGTGTTAGTCAGCCAATTGCACCAGCAGTTAAGTAGAAGTAGCTTCCTTCTCCAACATAGCTCTCCGACTCCATGTCGCCGCCAAGAAGCTAACCAGCTGTCAGTGGTCAACCCGCCTAGCTTGTCATAGCGATTAGGGAAACTAGGAGCCCAATGATCAGGATCCCCACATGACAAACACCTTTCTTCTTGAAGTTCGTGTGTTGCACAGCCTTGTTCTTCCCATCAAACTTTGCTTTACCATCAAACTTTCCCTTGTTCTTGAACTTGTGGGGCTGGAAGTTCTTCTTCTGTACCAGATTGGCACTAGATCCTCCCTCCATTCCTCGAGCACGTGTGTCCTTTGCCCTCGCCTTTTCTTCCACATCAAGAGTGCTAACGAGATCCACGAAGGAGGAAGCTTAGTGATGATACCTCCGGCAACAAACTTGTCCGGTAGCATACAACTAAAGTGCTCAAGTTCTCTAGCAAATGATTGTATCTCATGAGCTTGCTCAACCACGGAGCGCTCTTCAATCATCATGTAATCATAGAATTGCTCCATGATGTACAGCTCAGTGCCAGCAACTGGAGGGAAGCAGCGGTGGCCTTACTTGGACCCGAGCAGCGGTGACCTACCATGTTCTACTCTTCCTTGTTTTCTCTGTGGCGCGGCCTCATTGGCAGCGGGTCGGGGCCTCGACGGAGCCGGCGATGTCCTCTGTCTCGTTGCCGGCGGGCGGCGCCTCGGCGGAGCAGGGGAAATCCTCCCCCTCATTGCCGACAGGGTGGGACCTTGGCGGAGCCGGCGGTGTCCTCTGCCTCATTGTTGGCGCCGCGGAGCATCGGCGGAGTAGGGCCTCGTCGACGCCAGCGGAGCGGGGACTCGTCGGCGCCGGCATTGTCCTCTGCCTCATCCTCGGTCTCGCCAAACAGCGCCTCGTCCACTTCATCGCCCTCTTTGTAGGCGGCCGTAGCCTCCGCCACCCGCATGCGGTACCGCCAGCTCTCGAGGCGGCCCTCGCGGACAGAGCGGTACGATTTGATCGAGCAGTGCCTCCTGCTCTGCCCGCTCCGCGGCGATCTGCTCCTCTGCCTGCAGGTGCTCCTGGAGGAGATGGTGGTTGTAGGCGACGTCGGCCTGCGCCTCCCGGAACTGCTCCTCGTGCTTCTGCCTCACCATGTCCATATATTGGGCACGGGCCTCACCGATGGTCATGGTGCAATGCACCAGCGAGGATGGCGCGAAGGAGGGGGTTGGCGCCGGATCATCGACTACCATGTTCTCCATTGGGCGTCGTCGGCCTCCGGCTGCCTGTCGGCCAGCCAGTCGACAGCAATGGATGCCATCTCCTTGTGGTCCGTCGTTCGCCCGTCCCGAAGAGCGCTGGAGCGCGAGGAAGCCATGGTGGGCAGTAGTGGTGTGGACAGGAGAATAGGAACGGATGCGGATGACTGTGGCTATGGCCGGCGCCGCAGTTTATATAGCAATGGTGGGCGGCGGAGGGACGGACGTGTGGCACCGGAGTAGCCGCCTCCGCAACCGCGTATCATTAATGTGGGCGGCAGAAGGACGGACGGACGACACTTGTGTCATTTGAAGGCGGAACAACCGCATGCACCGGGAAGCGGGGCGGCCAGCACTGACCGTTTTGGGAGGAAAGCGCGCGCAGGCGAGGGAGGCGGTCTGGGTGGGCCAAGAAAGTCAGGCTCGTGCTTGGCAGCGGGTCGGTCCACCAGCCAGACATGCTGGCTCGCCAGCTACCTCGCCGAGCGGAGCAACGACAATCAGACGATGGACGTAGCTTTCATCCAGGAGCCGGCGCCACTGTCCAAGCCGGTTCATGCCGTGTTCACCATAGAGCAGGTGCGGCCGCACTTTGACGCCCTAATGGCGGAAGAGCCACCAGCATAGGAGGACCTGCCCTGCAACCTCCGTCTCCTCAACGAGCACCGGTGAACAAGCGAACGACAATGTCGTCACGGACATGTGGCCCTATGATCCTGGCTTCGCAAATGAGCAGCGGGCGCTGTATCCTGCATGGTCATTTGAGTTGTTGCGCTTTCCGTGGTGCCGCCGTCTCGCGTTGTCAACATGGTCAACGGACATGAGGATGAGGAGATGACTTTACTTGATAAGGATGACAGTGGGGACCCACCAGGGCCATAGCCGCACGTACGCAAGTGCCTCCTTACTAGTATATAAAACTATACATTTTTTGGCTTCCTCCTGGTTTCCTGACATCACGGTCCCACACCATTGTCAGCTTATGTTGTCGATAAACAAGAGAATTGCACAAGAAGCGGCCGACAGCTGGGACCAAGCAGCTCGAGCAGTATTTGTATTTTTGAGGTGTGAGCACTGCAGAGTTTTTCTTGAGCGATGTTTAGCCTAGATATTAATTTTTTCCTCTAAACAACAACGAAAACATCACTGCAGCTATTAACTGGGTGGGCTGTGGCCCGTCTAGCCCAGGCCAGATATCCAGCCCAGATCTTAATTTTTTTTCAAGCTGAAAATGGCTAGCCCAGCTATACTTTTTTAGGAATACCCAGGCAAGTCAAGTTGTTATTCTCCGCCCCGCTAGGTTGCAAATATTTCCTAGGAGGGATGCATTAGGCTTAACAAGAAAATGGGCTTTAAGAAATACTAAGTGGGATGTAATTATAAAAACTGGACAGTAACTATAAAAAATGCACCAAACACGTAATTACTTTATAAAATATTATTTTTGGATATTGAAAATTTTAATTTCATTAATTGTTGTGAGCGCAATGTTTCGTTGTATTTTTACGTAATATAAATTTATATTGAAATTTTATTTAATCTAAGTAGAAATTTCGGGATAAAAATATTTCGGATCCCATCAAAATGTGGGAAATTTTATTGAATTCTGTTTTGAACGGTTGGTTGAAATGGGCTCTCCTTTTAACAAACTGTAAATGGGCTCTAGTAAATTTCATTAGAATTCAAACATTGGCTGCACATTCTTACAAATCTCAAATGGGCTATAAGTTCTGTGCCACACACTTGTGGCCTTACTAGGTTGACGCATCCCCTAAAAAAAGAGAGTTGACGTGTATGCAAGGCTTTGTCAACTTATAGTCAACACACGGTTCTAGCAGCAGTGGACGTTAGATGTCCATCGAACGAATGTCGTGCTTCTTCTTCAATATTGGATATTCTAGCTTCACCCGCGCAAAAAATGATTCCTCCCCCTGACATCTGGGGCGCACCGTTTCGGAAGCTGACCTGTGGGCCTACTAAGTTGACGCGTACCAAGGGCTTTTTCAACTTAGTCAATATTAACGATTCTAGCTGCAGTGACCGTATGATGTCCATCCAACGGCCGTCGTGCTTCTTCAACCTTTGGTCTTCTTGATCCAGCCGCCAAAAGCAGCGCCAGTCGTGTTGCCTGCTCCTGCCTCCCGTGGCCGGCTGTGCTACCAAGCAGGCCTCACCGCCCCCCTACTACTCCCACCGCTGGCCAGGGCATCCCTCCACTCACCCGCACCCCCTGTTATTCTGCGGCGACGGCAGCCTCACACCGTAGCAAAACCAGTGAACCCTCATACTCCTCTCCGCATGGGCGTCCACTATCGCGTCTTACCCGGCTCTGTGTCGTCCCCTTCCTAGGCCTCGCCGTCGTCCACCGTCCTGGTGCTCTCGGCGCGGCGTGGTCAATGTGGTCAAGGAACGACTTCCATCGGAAGAGTACTATACGTGGAGAGGCTGACAGCTGGGTCCACGACAGACGCAAGGAAGTGCCTCCTTATTATGCGGAAAATAATTATTCCTCCACCTGACAGCAGGGACCCACCAGCCGGGCCATCATATTTGGCGAAAAAAAGTTTCCCCCCTGACTGCTGGGACCCATCGAACGGGCCAATGTATTTCGCGAAAAAACGTTTGCCCCGCTGTCAGCTCGGACCCACCGGAGGTGCCTCCTTATTACGCAAAAAAATGAATACCCCCCCTGCTAGTTGGGACCCACCTTGGTGGGAGGCTGACTTGTGGGCCTACTAAGTTGACGGGGACGGAGTGCTTTGTCAACTTAGTCAATATGAAAGATTCTAGCTCCAGTGACTGTACAATGTCCATCCAATGGCCGTAGTGCTTCTTCAACCTTTGGTCTTCTTGCTCCAGCCACCCAAAGCAGCGCCGATCGTCCCGCATGCTCCTCCCTCTCGTGGCTGGCTGTGCTGCCGCGGAGGCCTCACCGCCCCCTACTATTCCCAGCGCTGGCAGGCCCTGCGGCGACGGCAGCCTCACACCGCAGCCGAACTAGTGAATGCTCGTACTCCTCTCCGTGCGGGCTTGCACAACCGCGTCTTCCCCGGCTTCGCATCGTCCCCTTCCTAGGCCTCGCCGTCGTCCACCGCCCTAGTGCTCTCGGCACGGCGTGGTCAACTTGGTCAAGGAACGGCTTCCATCGGACGTGGACTGCACGTGGAGAGGCTAACAGCTGGGTCCATGGCTGCAGCAAGGAAGTGCCTCCTTATTATGCGCAAAATAATTATTCCTCCACCTAACAGCAGAGACCCACCGGACGGGCAACTATATTTCGCGAAAAAAACGTTTCCCCCTGACTGCTGGGACCTAACAGCTAAATCTTAGCACGCAATGAAGTGCGTCCGGGCAAAAAAAATGATTCTCCCCCCTAACTGCTGGGACCTGCCAGCTACATCTTCGCACACAAGTGCCTGACAGTCAGGACCCACCTAGTCGAAGCGCACGTAGAATTGTCATTCTGGTCGCGAACGTGTACGTACATACTCGTCGATGTAGAGATGCGCACGTGTGGTAGTAGAGGCGCACACGTAGCATGTACACGTATGTATAGCGGCCAGTGTGCAAGAAAGAAAATACGGCCACGTACGTACATACGGGTAGGGTCTCAAATGCCTACTCGCGCATACGTACGGCCAGGGCTAGTGTACATGGCAGGGTCGGAATGGAGAAACAGCCTCGTCATCGTATTCATGGGGAGCCAACCGGCTGGGTCAAAACGGAATGTGTCGTCATGTTCATCGGGAGCGCTTGGACGGAACAGCCAATGGAAACAAGGCCTGACGTGACGCAGAACAGAGGAAACAGCCTTGTGTTCGACCAGCCACGGTCGAAACAGGATCCTGTTCATCGGGAGGGGTCTAGCGTACCGCAAAACAGAGGAAACGGACCTCCTACGGTCGAAACGGGGGTCCAGTTGATCGGGAGGGGTGTGTCGTACCACAAACGGAGGAGACAGACTTGTGTTGGAGCGCTACGGTCGAAACAGGGGTCCTGTTCATCGGCAGGGCTGTGGCGTACCGCAAAACGGGACTCCACGGGATACTGTTCATCTCCACCGTCGACCCCCTCCAGCCTCCACGGGCTACTGTTCATCCACCATCGACCTCCTCCAGCCTCCACCTACGACTGTTCATCCACGGGCTCCTGTTCATCCAGCCTCCACCGTGCCCTACTCCACCGGCTACTGTTCAACCAGCCCTCTCCACGGGCTCCTGTTTAACCACCCCTCCACGGGCTATTGTTCATCCAGCCCTCCACCGTCTACTGTTCATCCAGCTTCCTGGGACTGCACTACTGCTATGGGTGACTTACCCCCAAATTTTCCTCCCCCGTGTCCCGGCCATCTTCTTCCTCCCCTCACTCCCCGCTGCCTCACTCCTCCGCCACCGCCCCATTGCCGTCGCCACCACATTGTCGTCACCGTCCTCCCTCCTCCTTCCTAGGGAAGCCCTCCTCCCTCATCTCCCTCCTCCCACCGCGCCCTCCTTCCTCCTCCTCTGGCCGCCCCTCCTCCCTCCTCCTACTCCTTCGGCCGCCCCCTCCTCCTCTCTCCTACCTCCTCCCACCGACCTCCTCGCCCTCCTCCTCTCTCCTCCCTCCTCCACCGCCCTCCTCCCCCTCCTCCTTTCTCCTCCCTCCTCCTCCCTCCCTCCCCCTCCTCCTCTCTCCTCCCTCCTTCAATCCTCCTCCCTCCCCCACCCCCTGCTCCCTCCTCCCTCCCTCATCTCTCCTCACTTTCTTCTTGCATAGAGTAGAATTTTTTAGTAAATTAGTAAAAAAAATCAAACTAGCTAGGTTAACTAATTTAATTAGGTTAATTATCTAGGCTAACTAGGTTAACAAGCTAGGTTAACTGGCCAGGTTAACTAACTAGGTTATTTATAGTAAGTGCCTAATAGAACTAGTTTATTTATAACAAGTGCTAAATAGAACTAGTTTATTTATAGTAAGTGCTTAATAGAATTAGTTTATTTATAGTAAGTGCTTAATAGAATTAATTTATAGTAAGTGGTTAATATATTTTGTTCATGCAGAAATCAAGTTTATCCTGCCTCATCCCCACAGTCGTCCCCATCATCGACCCCTTAAGACCTCTAGGTGAGAATAGCCAAATGATAATGTCTTGTAAATGTCAATGATGAAAATGCTAGGGCTATATAGTTGCCATGTCATTAATGTCAGTGATGATGCATTTTGAATATAGAGGATGTCTTGGTGTTCTTGTTTGTAATATGCCTCCGAGTGGCCTATGTTTTTCCGGAATGTTGATTCATTTTTGTCCCGACAAATTTGGCTCGATATCTCCTGTCTTCAGCAAAGGTCATGCCAAAATTTTTCATGAATTGTAGCATGACTTGTGCTACAATGTAGGGCATATCGAGTGCTTGTGATTTGCCAGAACAAGAATTCAATGATATTTTAGCAAAACATAGGGCATTTTTTCTATGTCATTGCTCGATATATGGAACGGGTTTACTTTATGTATGTTTTGGCTCCTTGTGTGTCTTTCAGTGAGGGAGAGTGTCCACCATATATATATTTGAGAGACGAAGAATGACGACTGTTGTCATGGAGGTTGCTTCTCCTTCTTCTCTTTGTGCTAGACCTTTGTTACGCGCTAGGGGAAGAAGGAGTAGCGACCATCACTGACGGTCAAAACGGTGAGGGAGTGTCCACCATATATGAGAGAAGAGGAATGTCGACTATTGTCGTGGGGGTCGCTTATCCTTCTTTTCCTTGTGCTAGAGTTTTGTAATGCACTAGGGAAAGGAGGAGTAGCAACCATCACCGACGGTCGCAATATCAGAGAGGGAGTGCCCACCATATATGTGAGATGAGAGTTTAGGAAGGAAGACTCGACGGACCTAAAGTCAACCAGTTGCATATTGAGTAATAGTGATCTGTGTGTTGAGTTTCCTAGTAGTTTCCTTCGATCGATTTTTGATTAACATTTCAACTATGGTCATAGGAAATGTCTGACGACGAAAAGCATTTCAGTATGTGCGAATACTGCAAAGACGAGCATAGCCTATTGATACTTCTCCAACATATCTATAATTTTTGATTGCTCCATGCTATATTATCTACTATTTTGGACTATATTGGGCTTTATTTTCCACTTTTATATTATTTTTGGGACTAACCTATTAACCGGAGGCCCAGCCCAGAATTGTTGTTTTTTGCTTATTTCAGTGTTTCGGAGAAACAAAATATCAAACGGAGTCCAAACAAAATAAAACCTTCGGAAACGTGATTTTCTCATCAGATAAGATCCAGGAGACTTGGACCCCCCGTCAAGAAAGCCACAAGGTGGTCACGAGGGTGGGGGCGCGCCCCCTGCCTCGTGGGCCCCTCGAAGCTCCACCGACATACTTCTTCCTCCTATATATATCTACGTACCCCCAAACGATCAGGGACGGAGCCAAAAACCTAATTCCACTGCCGCAACTTTTTGTATCCACGAGATCCCATCTTGGGGCCTGTTCCGGAGCTCCGCCGGAGGGGGCATCAATCACGGATGGCTTCTACATCATCATCCAAGCCTCTCCGATAAAGTGTGAGTAGTTTACTTCAGACCTACGGGTCCATAGCTAGTAGCTAGATGGCTTCTTCTCTCTTTTTGGATCTCAATACAATGTTCTCCCCCTCTCTTGTGGAGATCTATTCCATGTAATCTTCTTTTTGTGGTGTGTTTGTTGAGACCGGTGAATTGTGGGTTTATGATCCAGCTTATCTATGAACAATATTGGAATCTTCTCTGAATTCTTTTATGTATGATTGGTTGTCTTTGCAAGTCTCTTCGAATTATCAGTTTGGTTTGGCCTACTAGATTGGTTGTTCTTGCCATGGGAGAAGTGCTTAGCTTTGGGTTCGATCTTGTGGTGTCCTTTCCCAGTGACAGAAGGGGCAGCAAGGCACGTATTGTATCATTGCCATCGAGGATAACAAGATGGGGTTTTTATCATATTGCATGAAACTATCCCTCTACATCATGTCATCTTGCTTAAGGCGTTACTCTGTTTTTAACTTAGTACTCTAGATGCATGTTGGATAGCGGTCGATGAGTGGAGTAATAGTAGTAGATGCAGAATCGTTTCGGTCTACTTGTCTCGGACGTGATGCCTATATACATGATCATACCTAGATATTCTCATAACTATGCTCAATTCTGCCAATTGCTCAACAGTAATTTGTTGACCCACCGTAGAATATTTATGCTCTTGAGAAAAGCCACTAGTGAAACCTATATATGGTCCCCGGGTCTCTTTCTTATCATATCAATCTCCATCACTTTATTATTGCTTTACTTTTACTTTGCCTTTTTACTTTTTACTTTGCATCTTTATACCAAAAATACCAAAAAATATTATTTATCATCTATATCAGATCTCACTTTCATAAGTGACCGTGAAGGGATTGATAACCCCTCAGCACGTTGGTTGCGCTGAGCTATTGTTTTTGTGTAGTTACAAGGGACTAGAGCGTAGCCTCCTACTGGATTGATACCTTGGTTCTAAAAAACTAAGGGAAATACGTACGCTACTTTGCTGCATCATCCTCTCCTCTTCGGGGAAATCCAACGCAGTGCTCAAGAGGTAGCAAGAAGAATTTCTGGCGCCGTTGCTGGGGATTCTGCGCAAAAGTCAACATACCAAGTACCCATCACAATCCCTATCTCCCGCATTACATTATTTGCCATTTGCCTCTCGTTTTCCTCTCCTCCACTTCACCCTTGTTGTTCTATTCTCCCTCTCTCTCTCTCTATCCTCCCTCTCTATTTGCCTCTTTTGCTTGTTTGCTTGTGTTACCATGTGCCTTCCATTTGCTTGCATCTTTGCTTGCTAATAATCTATTGATATGGATCCACTTAAAGTGTTCTACTTGGATCGTCTTCGATCCTTATGCGCTCCTGCTGAAACCCCAACTAGCCTGGTTGATGGGAAATCTTTAGATGAGCATGCTCATTTTGTGCGTCATCGTTTGTCTGAAAAAGGGAAGCTCTTATGGCATCATATAAATAGTTTGCTATGTTATGCCTGGAATCTTTGAAGAATTTGTGATTTTACTTGTTGCTCTAAGAACGCTAAAAAACACCTTCCCTACCTATGTGAGTTCAATGATAATGAAATATTATCTTCTTATGCAAAGGGTGTTTATAGTTACTATGATATCGAACAAACGGAAGAATTTGTCATTTTTAAGGGTGCTCATGAAGTTGCTTCTTTGATTGAAAAGTATGATTTTACTCTCAATAAATCATAAAATTCCGTCATACTTAAATATTGCAATGAAAACTTTGCTCATAATGTCTATGTCCAAGAATTTATTGAAAGAATGACCGTTGCTTTGGAAGGAAATAATGATATGCATGAATCTATAGATAATTATGATTCCGGTGATTTGATTGAAATATCCCTTGATGAACATGATGCTTGCTATTCTTGTGGCCATGATGCCAAAATTTATGAAGATGAATTTGCTATAGTTCCTTATGTTAAACATGAGATCATTGCTATTGCACCCATACTTGATAGTTCCTTCGATGAAAAGCATGATTGCAATGATGTTATTACAAATTCTCTTAATGTCAATTGTGTTAATGATATGCAAAACCCTAAGCTTGGGAATGCTAGTTTTCCTATGACTACTATTTGTTGCAATGATCATGATTGGGGTGATTCTTCTTTTGATCTTGAAAAAATATTTAAGACCCATGATGAATATGAGATTGATAATAGTGTTTGCAATATTATTGAAAGTGTGTTTGTAAGAGTGTCAACTTTAGATCCCACATATTTGGAGAATGTTCAATCTTATGAAGGTTTTGATAAGAGTGGGTTTGGAGAGGTCATGACTTTAGTTAATGTTAATCCCACTATTTTGGAAGAGTGTCAACTTTGCATGCATGTGGATCGTGTTGAAAATATTTTATGTGATAGCTATTTTTTTGAATTTGCTTATGATCCCACATGTAATTATTATGAGAGAGGAAAATATGGCGTTAGAAATTTTCCTGTTACTAAATTACCTCTCGTTATGTTGAGATTGCTATTGTTTCTTTCCGCTTCCTTGCATATGCTAGTTTTTGCTTGCCTTGATAATTTGTTTTCCTATAAGATTCCTATGCATAGGAAGTATGTTAGACTTAGATGTGTTTGTCACATGCTTTATGATGCTCCTTTTGTGCTTCAATTCTTGTCTTTCATGTGAGCATCATTAAAATTATCAATGCCTAGCCATAAGGCTTTAAAGAAAAGCGCTTGTTGGGAGACAACCCAATATTTTTCCTTGCTGTTATTAAATAAATAATTTATCTAGCCTCTGTTTTGGTTGTGTTTTTTGTGTTTAATTAGTGTTTGTGCCAAGTAGAACCATTGGGAAGACTTGGGGAAAGTCTTGTTGAACTTGCTGTAAAAAAACAGAAACTTTAGTGCTCACGGGAACTGCTGTCATTTTTATTTTGAAAGTGCTATTTAGTTAATTATTTTTGAAGATGTTTAATAGATAAATTCCTCACCTCCAGAAATTTATTTTAGAATTTTTGGGGTTCCAGATCTTGCGCTAGATACAAATTACTACAGACTGTTCTATTTTTGACAGATTCTGTTTTTCGTGTGTTGTTTGCTTATTTTGATGAATCTATGGCTAGTAAAATAGTTTATAATCCATAGATAAGTTGGATTACAGTAGGTATAACCCCAATATAAATAAAAAATGAGTTCATTACAGTACCTTTAGGTGGTCTTTTGTTTTCTTTCGCTAACGGACCTCACGAGATTTTCTACTTTAAGTTTTGTGTTGTGAAGTTTTCAAGTTTTGGGTAAAGATTTGATGGATTATGGAACAAGGAGTGGAAAGAGCCTAAGCTTGGGGATGCCCATGGCACCCCAAATATAATCTAAGGACACCTAAAAGCCAAAGCTTGGGGATGCCCCGGAAGGCATCCCCTCTTTCGTCTACTTCTATCGGTAACTTTACTTGGAGCTATTTTTTTATTAACCACGTGATATGTGCTTTGCTTGGAGCGTATTTTATGATTTAGAATTTTCTTTTTAGTCTACCACAATCATCCTTGATGTACACACCTTTTGAGAGAGCCATACATGATTTGGAATTTGATAGAATACTCTATGTGCTTCACTTATATCTTTTGAGCTTTCTAGTTTTGCTCTAGTGCTTCACTTATATCTTTTAGAGCACGGTGGTGGATTATTTTGAGAGTCTTAATAGCATGGTAATTTGCTTAAAATCTTAATATGTTTGGTATGCAAGATTAATAATAAAACTTTCTTATGAGTGTGTTGAATACTAAGAAAAGTTTGATGCTTGATGATTGTTTTGAGATATGGAGGTAATAATATCAAAGTCATGCTAGTTGAGTAGTTGTGAAATTGAGAAATACTTGTGTTGAGGTTTGCAAGTCCCGTATCATGCACGTGTGGTAAACGTTATGCAACTAATTTGAAACAAGAGGTGTTATTTGATTGTCTTCCTTATGAGTGGCGGTCGGGGGCGAGCGATGGTCTTTTCGTACCAATCTATCCCTCTAGGAGCATGCACGTAGTGCCGAGGTTTTTGATGAATTTTAGATTTTTGCAATACGTATGTGAGTTCTTTATGAATAATGTTGAGTCCATGGATTATACGCACTCTCACCCTTCCATCCTTGCTAGCCTCTTCGGTACCGTGCATTGCCCTTTCTCACATTGAGAGTTGGCGCAAACTTCGCCGGTGCATCCAAACCCCGTGATATGATACGCTCTTTCACACACAAACCTCCTTATATATTCCTCGAAACAGCCACCATACCTACCTATTATGCATTTCCATAGCCATTCCGAGATATACTGCCATGCAACTTTCCACTGTTCCGTTTATTATGACATGCATCATCATTGTCATATTGCTTTGCATGATCATCTAGTTGACATCGTATTTGTGGCAAAGCCATCGTTCATAATTCTTTCATACATGTCACTCTTGATTCATTGCATATCCCGGTACACCGCCGGAGGAGTTCATATAGATTCATCTTTGTTCTAGTATCGAGTTGTAATCATTGAGTTGTAAATAAATAGAAGTGTGATGATCACCATTATTAGAGCATTGTCCCAAGTGAGGAATAAAAAAAGAAAGGCCATAAAAAAGAGAAGGTCCCCCCAAAAAAAGAAAGGCCATAAAAAAGAAAAGGCCCAAAAAATGAGAGAAAAAGAGAGAAGGGACAATGTTACTATCCTTTTACCACACTTGTGCTTCAAAGTAGCATCATGATCTTCATAGTAGAGAGTCTCTCATGTTAATACTTTCATATACTAGTGGGAATTTTTCATTATAGAACTTGGCTTGTATATTCCAACAATGGGCCTCCTCAAGTGCCCTAGGTCTTCGTGAGCAAGAAAGTTGGATGCACACCCACTAGTTTCTTTTGTTGAGCTTTCATACATTTATAGCTCTAGTGCATCCGTTGGATGGCAGTCCCTACTCCTTGCATTAACATCAATCGGTGGGCATCTCCATAGCCCATTGATTAGTCTCGTTGATGTGAGACCTTCTCCTTTTTTGTCTTCTCCACATAACCCCCCATCATTATATTCTATTCCACCCATAGTGCTATATCCATGGCTCGCGCTCTTGTATTGCATGAAAGTTTATAGGTTTGAGATTACTAAAGTATGAAACAATTGCTTGGCTTGTCATCGGGGTTGTGCATGATGAGAGCATTCTTGTGTGACGAAAATGAAACATGACTAAACTATATGATTTTGTAGGGATGAGCTTTCTTTGGCCATGTTATTTTGAGAAGACATAATTGCTTAGTTAGTATGCTTGAAGTATTGTCATTTTTATGTTAATATGAACTTTTGTTTTGAATCTTTCAGATCTGAATATTCATACTACAATTAAGAAGAATTACATTAAAATTATGCCAAGTAGCACTCCACATAAAAAATTCTCTTTTTATCATTTACCTAGTCGAGGACGAGCAGGAATTAAGCTTGGGGATGCTTGATACGTCTCCAACGTATCTATAATTTTTGATTTCTCCATGCTATATTATCTACTGTTTTGGACTATATTGGGCTTTATTTTCCACTTTTATATTATTTTTGGGACTAACCTATTAACCGGAGGCCCAGCCCAGAATTGCTGTTTTTTGCCTATTTCAGTGTTTCGGAGAAACAGAATATCAAACGGAGTCCAAACAGAATAAAATCTTCGGAAACGTGATTTTCTCATCAGATAAGATCCAGGAGACTTGGACCCCCCGTCAAGAAAGCCACGAGGTGGTCACGAGGGTGGGGGCGCCCCCCCTAGGGCATGCCCCCTGCCTCGTGGGCCACTCGAAGCTCCACCGATGTACTTCTTCCTCCTATATATATCTACGTACCCCCAAACAATCTGGGACGGAGCCAAAAACCTAATTCCACCGCCGCAACTTTCTGTATCCACGAGATCCCATATTGGGGCCTGTTCCGGAGCTCCGCCGGAGGGGGCATCGATCACGGAGGGCTTCTACATCATCTTCCAAGCCTCTCCGATAAAGTGTGAGTAGTTTACTTCAGACCTACGGGTCCATAGCTAGTAGCTAGATGGCTTCTTCTCTCTTTTTGGATCTCAATACAATGTTCTCCCCCTCTCTTGTGGAGATCTATTCGATGTAACCTTCTTTTTGCGGTGTGTTTGTTGAGACCGATGAGTTGTGGGTTTATGATCTAATTTATCTATGAATAACATTTGAATCTTCTCTGAATTCTTTTATGTATGATTGGTTGTATTTGCAAGTCTCTTTGAATTATTAGTTTGGTTTGGCCAACTAGATTGGTTCTTCTTGCCATGGGAGAAGTGCTTAGCTTTGGGTTCGATCTTGCGGTGTCCTTTCCCAGTGACAGAAGGGGCAGCAAGGCACATATTGTATCGTTGCCATCGAGGATATCAAGATGGTTTTTTTATCATAATGCATGAAACTATCCCTCTACATCATGTCATCTTGCTTAAGGCGTTACTCTGTTTTAAAGTTAATACTCTAGATGCACGCTGGATAGCGGTCGATGAGTGGAGTAATAGTAGTAGATGCAGAATCATTTCGGTCTACTTGTCACGGACGTGATGCCTATATACATGATCATACCTAGATATTATCATAACTATGCTCAATTCTGTCAATTGCTCAACAGTAATTTGTTCACAAACCGTAGAATACTTATGCTCTTGAGAGAAGCCACTAGTGAAACCTATGGCCCCCGGGTCTCTATCTTATCATATCAATCTCCATCACTTTATTATTGCTTTACTTTTACTTTGCCTTTTTACTTTTTACTTTGCATCTTTATACCAAAAATACCAAAAAATATTATTTATCTTCTCTATCAGATCTCACTTTCGTAAGTGACCGTGAAGAGATTGACAACCCCTAAGCGCGTTGGTTGCGTTGAGCTATTGTTTTTGTGTAGGTACAAGGGACTCGAGCGTAGCCTCCTACTGGATTGATACCTTGGTTCTCAAAAACTAAGGGAAATACTTACGCTACTTTGCTGCATCATCGTCTCCTCTTCGGGGAAATCCAACGCAGTGCTCAAGAGGTAGCACCTGTGCGGCATGCCTCACCTAGTTGGTGGTAGGCGCTTCAGCATCAAGCTAGATGAGACCTTCGAAGTGGATACAGTAAGTCACAACGACGAGTCTTTTTTCGTAATTAAGCATGACTTATGCTTCTTTTGCTTCAACTTATAATTTTAATTTTTTATTATTCTACTAGCATATCCCCTGCCATGCAAGAATTTATGTCTTGGATAAGATTGGTTTCAGTCCTATGGAAAGAATGGAGGTAAAGAGAGTTCACTTGAGGACTGAGCATGGCTATACTTTTGCCGCAAAATTATACAATGCAGACACCTACACCTATTTTGAATGCAAAAATTGGAGAGCACTATGCAAGGCTTATGCATTTGAGCCTGATATGCTTATCACCTTTGATATTCGTCCGGAGATGATTGCTACCTCTTGAGCATGCGTTGGTTTTCCCCTGAAGAGGAAAGGGTGATGCAGCAAAGTAGCGTAAGTATTTCCATCAGTTTTTGAGAACCAAGGTATCAATCCAGTAGGAGATAACATGCAAGTCACCTAGTACCTGCACAAACAATCAAGAACCTTGCAACCAATGGGATAAAGGGGTTGTCAATCCCTTCACGGCCACTCGCAAAAGTGAGATCTAATAAAGATAGTAAGATAAATATTTTTGGTATTTTTGTTGTATAGATAGGAAAGTAAAGATTGAAAAATAGAAAACGAGATGCGATGTAAATAAAAGAGATGCAATATAATAAGAAACAGACCCGGGGGCCACAGGTTTCACTAGTGGTTCTCTCAAGATAGCATATATTACGGTGGGTGAACAAATTACTGCCGAGCAATTGATAGAAAAGCGCATAGTTATGTGAATATCTAGGAAATGATCATGAATATAGGCATCACGTCCATGTCAAGTAGACCAAAATGATTCTGCATCTACTACTATTACTCCACACATCGACTGCTATCTAGCATGCATCTAGAGTATTAAGTTCATAAGAATAGAGTAACACCTTAAGCAAGATGACATGATGTAGAGGGATAAACTCAAGCAATATGATCTAAACCCCATCTTTTTATCCTCGATGGCAACAATACAATACGTGCCTTGCTGCCCCTACTGTCACTAGGAAAGGACGCCACAAGATTGAACCCAACGCTAAGCACTTCTCCCATTGCAAGAAAGATCAATCTAGTAGGCCAAACTAAACCAATAATTCGAAGAGACTTGCAAAGATATCAAATCATGCATATAAGAATTCAGAGAAGAACCAAATATTATTCATAGATAATCTTGATCATAAATGCACAATACATCGGATCTCGGCAAACACACCGCAAAAGAGTATTACATCGAATAGATCTCCAAGAAAATCGAGGAGAACTTTCTATTAAGAACCAAAGAGAGAGAAGAAGCCATCTAGCTAATAACTATGGACCCGAAGGTCTATGGTAAACTACTCAAACATCATCGGAGAGGCTATGGTGTTGATGTAGAAGCCCTCCGTGATCGATTCCCCCTCCGGCAGATCACTAGAAAAGGCCCTAAGATGGGATCTCATGGGTACATATGGTTGCAACAGTGGAAAGTGGTTTCATTGCTCCCCCTGATATTTTTAGGGTATAAGACTATATAGATGCGAAAGAAGTCGGTCGGTGGAGCTCCGTGGGGCCCACGAGGGTGGGGGCGCGCCCTCCTGCCTCATGGCCGCCTCGTGGAGTTCCAGACTTCCACTCCAAGTCTCCTGGATTGCGTTTGTTTCAAGAAAGATTCTCGCGAAGGTTTCATTCTATTTGGATTCCGTTTGATATTTGTTTTCTTCGAAACACTAAAATAGGCACACACAAAAATAGAAACTGGCACTGGGCCTCCGGTTAATAGGTTAGTCCCAAAAATAATATAAAAGAGCATATTAAAGCCCATTAAACATCCAAAACAGATAATATAATAGCATGGAACAATCAAAAATTATAGATATGTTGGACACGTATCAAGCATCCCCAAGCTTAATTCCTGCTCGTCCTCGAGTAGGTAAAGGATAAAAACAGAATTATTGATGTGGAATGCTACCTAACATAATTTTCAATGTAATTCACTTTATTGTGGCATGAATTTTGAGGTCCATAAGATTCAAAACAAAAGTTTAATATTGACATAAAAACAATAATACTTCAAGCATACTAATAAAGCAATCATGTCTTCTCAAAATAACATGGCCAAAGAAAGTTATCCCTACAAAATCATATGGTCTGGCTATGCCCTATCTTCATCATTTAAAATATTTAAATCATGCACAACCCCGATGAAAAGTCAAGCAATTGTTTCATACTTTTGATGTTCTCAAACTTTTTTAATTTTCATGCAATACATGAGCGTGTACCATGGACATAG
The DNA here is from genome assembly GCA_034509565.1 of Triticum monococcum. NCBI lineage: Eukaryota > Viridiplantae > Streptophyta > Magnoliopsida > Poales > Poaceae > Triticum > Triticum monococcum. Next base: position 685,456,232 of record CM067845.1, on the reverse strand, counting down.
CACTATAGGTGGAATAGAATGGTGGTTGTGGAGAAGACAAAAAAGGAGAAGCTAGTCTCACATCATATCAACGGGCTATGGAGATGCCCATCAATAGATATCAATGTGAGTGAGTAGGGATTGCCATGCAACGGATGCACGAGAGCTATAAGTGTATGAAAGCTCAACAAAAGAAACTAAGTGGGTGTGCATCCAACTTGCTTGCTCACGAAGACCTAGAGCAATTTGAGGAAGCCCATCATTGGAATATACAAGCCGAGTTCTATAATGAAAAATTCCCACTAGTATATGAAAGTGACAACATAGGAGACTCTCTATCATGAAAATCATGGTGCTACTTTGAAGCACAAGTGTGGTAAAAGGATAGTAGCATTGTCCCTTCTCTCTTTTTCTCTAATTTTTTTATTTGGGACTTTCTCTTTTTTACGGCCTCTTTTTTTTGTCCGGAGTCTCATCCCGACTTGTGCGGGAATCATAGTCTCCATCATCCTTTCCTCACTTGGACAATGCTCTAATAATGATGATCCTCATAATTTTATTTACTTACAACTCAATACGATGTGCAATGAATCTATGTGAATGTCTTCGGCGGTGTACGGGGATGTGCGATGAATCAAGAGTGACATGTATAAAAATCATGAACGGTGGCTTTGCCACAAATACGATGTCAACTACATGATCATGCAAAGCAATATGACAATGATGGAGCGTGTCATAATAAACAGAATGGTGGAAAGTTGCATGGCAATATATCTCGGAATGGCTATGGAAATGCCATAATAGGTAGGGATGGTGGCTTTTTTGAGGAAGGTATATGGTCAGTGTATGATACCGCGAAAGGCGTGCGCCATTAGAGAGGCTAGCAATGTTGGAAGGGTGAGAGTGCGTATAATCCATGGAGTCGACATTAGTCATAATGAACTCACATACTTATTGCAAAAATCTATTAGTTATTGAAACGAAGTACTACACGCATGCTCCTAGGGGGATAGATTGGTAGGAAAAGACCATCGCTCGTCTCCGACCACCACTCATAAGGAAGACAATCAATAAATAAATCATGCTCCGACTTCATCATATAACGGTTCACCATATGTGCATGCTATGGGAATCACAAACTTTAACACAAGTATCTCTCAAATTAACAACTACTCAACTAGCATGACTCTAATATCACCATCTTCATATCTAAAAACAATCATAAGGAATCAAACTTTTCATAGTATTCAATGCACTTTATATGATAGTTTTTATTATAACCATCTTGGATGCTCATCATATTAGGACTAATTTTATAGCCAAAGCAAATTACCACGCTGTTCTAAAAGATTCTCAAAATAATATAAGTGAATCATGAGAGATCAATAATTTTTATAAAATAAAACCACCACCGTGCTCTAAAAAGATATAAGTGAAGCACTAGAGCAAAATTATCTAGCTTAAAAGATATAAGTGAAGCACATAGAGTATTCTAATAAATTATGATTCATGCGTGTCTCTCCCGAAAGATGTGTACATCAAGGATGATTGTGGTAAACTAAAAAGGAAAGGCTCAAATCATACAAGACGCTCCAAGCAAAACACAGATCATGTGGTGAATAAAAATATAGCCTCAAATAAATTTACCGATAGATGAAGACGAAAGAGGGGATTCCTTCCGGGGCATCCCCAAGCTTAGGCGTTTGGTTGTCCTTGAATTTTACCTTGGGGTGCCTTGGGCATCCCGAAGCTTAGGCTCTTGCCACTCCTTATTACAAAACCCATCAAATCTTTACCCAAAAACTTGAAAACTTCACAACACAAAACTCAATAGAAAATCTCATGAGCTCCGTTAGTGTAAGAAGCAAACCACCACTTCAAGGTACTGTAATGAACTCATTCTTTATTTGTATTGGCGTTAAATCTACTGTATTACAACTTCTCTATGGTTCATACCCCCCGATACTACTCATAGATTCATCAAAATAAGCAAACAACAAACGAAAAAACAGAATCTGTCAAAACAGAACACTCTGTAGAAATCTGGATGTTTCGAATACTTCGGCCACTCCAAAAATTCTGAAAACTTAGGAAGACCAATATAAAAAGTATATTGAGATACTACAGTTGGAATTGGTATTTTATCGCTCTCTGGTAAAAGATGATAATTATTTTTGTGAGCACATACTTTCTGTTTTTATCAGCAAGATCAAACAACAATCACCCAAGAAGATCCTAATGGATTTACTTGGCACAAACACTAACTAAAACATAAAAACACAATCATAAAAGTAGCTATATGATTTTTTTATTAGTAAACAAGAACAAAAAGTAAAGAACAAAAATAAAATTGGGTTGCCTCACAACAAGCGCTATCGTTCAACGCCCCTAGCCAGGCATAAAGACAAGAATAGATCTAGGTATTGTCATCTTTTGGTATGCAATCCATAAGTGGATCTCATCATAGATTCATAAGGAAATTTAATTTTCTTCCTAGGAAAGTGTTCCATGCCTTTTCTTAATGAAAATTGGAATCTAATATTTCCTACTTTCATGTCAATAATTGCACCAATCGTTCTAAGGAAAGGTCTACAAAGAATAATAGGACATGTAGGATTGCAATCTATATCAAGAATAATGAAATCTTCATCTACGGGCACATAATTCCTATTTGCAACAATAAGAATATCGTTATTCCTTCCCATAGGTTTCTTAATGGTGGAATACGCAAGATGCAAATTTAAAGAACAATCATCAAATTCATGGAAACCTAGCACATCGCACAAAGTTTTTGGAATTGTGGAAACACTAGCACCCAAATCACACAAAGCATAGCATTCATAGGAAGCACTAGAGCAAAATTATCTAGCTCAAAAGATATAAGTGAAGCACTAGAGCAAAATTATCTAGCTCAAAAGATATAAGTGAAGCACATAGAGTATTCTAATAAATACTGATTCATGCGTGTCTCTCCCAAAAGGTGTGTACATCAAGGATGATTGTGGTAAACTAAAAATCAAAGACTCAAATCATACAAGATGCTCCAAGAAAAACACATATCATGTGGTGAATAAAAATATAGCCTCAAGTAAAGTTACCAATAGATGAAGACGAAAGAGGGGATGCCTTCCGGGGCATCCCCAAGCTTAGGCTTTTGGTTGTCCTTGAATTTTACCTTGGGGTGCCTTGGGCATCCCCAAGCTTAGGCTCTTGCCACTCATTATTCAAAAATCCATCAAATCTTTACCCAAAAACATGAAAACTTCACAACACAAAACTCAATAGAAAATCTCATGAGCTCCGTTAGTGTAAGAAACAAACCACCACTTCAAGGTACTCTAATGAACTCATTCTTTATTTGTATTGGTGTTAAACCTACTGTATTACAACTTCTCTATGGTTCATACACCCGATACTACTCATAGATTCATCAAAATAAGCAAACAACACACAAAAAATAGAATCTGTCAAAATAGAACACTCTGTATAAATCTAGATGTTCCGAATACTTTGGTCACTCCAAAAATTCTGAAAACTTAGGAAGACCAATATAAAAAGTATATTGATCTACTACAGTTGGAATTGGTATTTTATCGCCCTCTGGTAAAAGATGATAATTATTTTCGTGTGAACATACTTTCTGTTTTTATCAGCAAGATCAAACAACAATCACCCAAGAAGATCCTAAAGGATTTACTTGGCACAAACACTAACTAAAACATAAAAACACAATCATAAAAGTAGCTAGATGAATTTTTTATTACTAAAGAGGAACAAAGAGTAAAGAACAAAAATAAAATTGGGTTGCCTCACAACAAGCGCTATCGTTCAACGCCCCTAGCCAGGCATAAAGACAAGAATAGATCTAGGTATTCTCATCTTTGGTATGCAATCCATAAGTGGCTCTCATCATAGATTCATAAGGGAATTTAATTTTCTTCCTAGGAAAGTGTTCCATGCCTTTCCTTAATGGAAATTGGAATCTAATATTTCCTTCTTTCATGTCAATAATTGCACCAATCGTTTTAAGAAAAGGTCTACCAAGAATAATAGGACATGTAGGATTGCAATCTATATGAAGAACAATGAAATCTACGGGCACATAATTACTATTTGCAACAATAAGAACATCTTTAATCCTTGGTTTCTTAGTGGTGGAATATGCAAGATGCAAATTTAAAGAACAATCATCAAATTCATGGAAACCTAGCACACCGCACAAAGTTTTTAGAATTGTGGAAACACTAGCACCCAAATCACACAAAGCATAGCATTCATAGGAAGCACTAGAGCAAAATTATCTAGCTCAAAAGAAATAAGTGAAGCACTAGAGCAAAATTATCTAGCTCAAAAGATATAAGTGAAGCACATAGAGTATTCTAATAAATTCTGATTCATGCGTGTCTCTCCCAAAAGGTGCGTACATAAAGGATGATTGTGGTAAACAAAAAATCAAAAACTCAAATCATACAAGACGCTCCAAGAAAAACACATATCATGTGGTGAATAAAAATATAGCCTCAAGTAAAGTTACCGATAGATGAAGACGAAAGAGGGGATGCCTTCCGGGGCATCCCTGAGCTTAGGCTTTTGGTTGTCCTTGAATTTTACCTTGGGGTTCCTTGGGCATCCCCAAGCTTAGGCTCTTGCCACTCATTATTCAAAAATCCATCAAATCTTTACCCAAAAACTTGAAAACTTCACAACACAAAACTCAATAGAAAATCTCATGAGCTCCGTTAATGTAAGAAACAAACCACCACTTCAAGGTACTGTAATGAACTCATTATTTATTTGTATTGGTGTTAAACCTACTCTATTACAACTTCTATATGGTTCATACCCCCGATACTACTCATAGATTCATATAAATAAGCAAACAACACACGAAAAATAGAATCTGTCAAAATAGAACACTCTGTAGAAATCTAGATGTTTCGAATACTTTGGTCACTCCAAAAATTCTGAAAACTTAGGACGACCAATATAAAAAGTATATTGATCTACTACAGTTGGAATTGGTATTTTATCGCCCTCTGGTAAAAGACGATAATTATTTCCGTGAGCACATACTTTCTGTTTTTATCAGCAAGATCAAACAACAATCACCCAAGAAGATCCTAAAGGATTTACTTGGCACAAACACTAACTAAAACATAAAAACACAATCATAAAACTAGCTAGATGAATTTTTTTATTACTAAACAGTAACAAAGAGTAAAGAACAAAAATAAAATTGGGTTGCCTCACAACAAGCGCTATCGTTCAACGCCCCTAGCCAGGCATAAAGACAAGAATAGATCTAGGTATTGTCATCTTTGGTATGCAATCCATAAGTGGCTCTCATCATAGATTCATAAGGGAATTTAATTTTCTTCCTAGGAAAGTGTTCCATGCCTTTCTGTCGGTGTACTAAAGTAGGGGCACCTTAGTATCCCGAACTTGTGCACGGGCAGTCGCAGCGACCCGCGGCAAGGCTTGCCGGGCGACCGCCAAGACCCTCCGTGGTTCCTTTGGGGCCATTCAAGAACAAAGTATCCAAGAGCAAAACAAGGCCCCGGCAAGAGGAGCTTGCCGGGAAGGAGACAAGACCCCGGCAAGAGGAGTTTGCCGGGAAGGAGACGAGACCCCGGCAAGAGGAGCTTGCCGGGAAGACCAACCAAAGCATCTCAAGAAGCTCGCTGCGGCGCACTGCGCATCCCGACAAGACCCGGTGAGCGACAAGCTCCCGGACGCGACAAGGCAACATCCGCGGCAAGGCGCTTGCCGCGGCAAGCTACAACTCCGCAGCCCGCGCTCCAGCTCACCCACTAACGTGTCGCTCTGGGACCGCTCCTAGCGTATGTGGCGGGAGGCTGTGCAGCCGGGGGCATGCGGTGGCAAGCAAGCGCTGACAAAATTACCATTGTGGCAAACGGTGGCGTTCCTAGCGGTCCCTCTCTGTACCGTCTAGGTGACACAGACAGGCATTTAATGCCTTTGTCCCCTGCCGTCAGGGTTAGGTATGATACAACTGTAGCAGGCGATGGCGCCAACTACCACCCCTTTTACATTTTGACCCTCACCTCTGTTGCCACCTGTCGGTGACCCCTTAGACATATAAAAGGAGGCCCATGCCCAACAGAGAGGGGGAGGACGGCCATTCTCACGCTCGGTCTCGCCAGCTGCTTGAGTGTACTATAGCACTCATCGCTCCCGAGCAAGAACTCAATACAACCACCAAAGCAGGAGTAGGGTTTTACGCATCCGTGCGGCCCGAACCTGGGTAAACCGACTGCGTCGCTCATGCGTTCGCCTCGATCTGCTCTTTGTGCATCCACCGCCCCCTGCCGAACCGAAAGGGGCTCGGTCCGCCGATCCCCATAGGTGTGCGTGGGATCAGCAACCCCCGACATCTTTGGCGCGCCAGGTAGGGGGCTCGTCGAGGTTGTGCGAACCTGATCCGGCGTTCGCACGAGCCAAATCTTCATCATCTTCATCAACATGCCGCCGAAGAAGAAGGCTTCGGAGGTAGCCGCTCCGTCTGCACCGATCCCAGAGCGAACGGCTGGTGGGGTAGGCGCCGGCGGAAGAGCGGGCGACGACGGGTGGACTCATGGTGCTGCCGGGTCCAAGGACAAGGCTGCACCGCACGCCGGCGGCGCGGTCGGTCCCCACGACGACCGGGGGCATTCCAAGACTCCGGCGCCCGTATGCACACCGCGCCCGTCCCAGGAGGCGCGGGACCAGCAGCGTGATGGTACCCATGGTACCATACGTCCCGGAGTGCTCGAGATCAGCATGCGCGCCAACATGTTGGCGCGAGCGTGGCACGGTCGTTTGGACGAGATATCGCTCCCTCTAACGCAGTTAGGCGTCTGAACATATCTCGTTCCTCGCACCGTTCGCCGCCGCCGCCCGCCTCTCCGGCAGAGGCTTTGGTGCGGAGCTGCCGGTGGTTCTTTGGCCGATCAGAATGATGCCAAATCGAGCCACCGGCCAGACACCTTTTGCTCTAGTCTATGGAGCAGAAGCAGTTATCCCCACGGAACTCGTATACGGGTCACCTCGAGTGCTCGCTTATGATGAGCTTGAGCAAGAGCGGCTGCGTGAAGATGATGCGCTGCCCCTTGAGGAAGATCGTCTTCAGGCTGCTGTGCGAGCCGCTCGCTACCAGCAAGCTTTGCGCCGCTATCATAGCCGCAAAGTTAACGCCAGAAGTTTCGAGGAAGGCGACCTTCTTTCTTTGGCGTGATCAGTCCGCCAAGATTTCCAACAAGTTGACGCCGAAGTGGGAAGGCCCTTACCGGGTGAAGCGAGTCACTAGGCTTGGCGCTGTCCGCCTTGGGACCGAAGATGGCGCACCAGTGAGCAACTCCTGGAATATTGAGCATCTTTGCAAGCTTTGCCCGTGAGGCGCGGTTGTCGGACCCTGTCCGGCAACCACCCATTTGTACAAGTCTTGCCGCTGTTGCATGTAATCCTTTGTAATAAGCCGGGCGCAGACCCCGTGCATAAAGATTATGTGCTCAGCACATACCCCGGGTAAGCAAAAAAAAATTAGCCTCAAGGCTCCATAACTTTATCTTCTCTTCTCTCTTTTCTATTAAGGAAAGCAAGGGTCCCTCGCGCACAAGCTTGCGGGGGGGGGGGGAGGCGGAGATAATGTGTCGACCGGCCGGCGCTCAAGAAGGTTCTGCCTTACCGGGAAAGCAAACAACAGAAAAAGATAAGTGCCAAAGTTTGAGCAATCAGATTTCCTTTAAGTTTTTAAGTTATTTTCCTTGAACGACTCCACCTTGTATGGAAAACCTGTGCGCGGAGGAACCGACTCGTGGTTAGCCGCGCCCTTACTGTTGTTTCGAGCCCGCTCAACAACTTAAGCGAGCCGCGGCTAGCTGCGACAAGGTTTCTTGTCGACACGGGCACCAACCAACTCATAGCTAAGTTGCGCCCTTACTGTTGTTTCGAGTCTGCTCAACAACTTAAGCGAGCCGCGACTAGCTCTGCGACGAGGTTTCTTGCCGGCTGTGGCACTACCAGCGGGCTGCTGACGTTCCGCACTCAGCGCTCGTGGCAGAGGAGCCTGCATTGACAAGTTCCCTAAAAGCGTAGGGTAAAAGCATACAAGGGAAAGAGTCAAGTAAAGGAAATAACATAGCAATTACTACCCAAGTTAGAAGTATATTACAGGATAACCTGTCGCAAGGTCTAATAGACTGCTTCTCATAACGTGGTTGACAGCGGCAAAGAAAAAAAAGGGGGAATAGGAAGCCTAGTCTACGCGGTCGCCCTCGATCCTCTTGATGCCGCTCACCTTGTCCACAATGGGTGCGACAAGGGCCTTGAGGTCCTCCAAGTCAACATCTGGCGGCAGGCTTCGGAGGACGTTGGTGAGGCGGAGGCCTGGGTTGCGGAAGGCTACCTTCATCAGCACCTTCTGGAGAGCTCCCGCACAGATCTTGCACGACTCGTCGGCAAGCTGTTTTGGGATCTGCTCCCGGAGTCGCTGAAGCACCATCGCCACGCCCTTGAAGAACAGGGTCAGCTTGGCACTGGGTTGGAGAGTCCCGTCGGTGGAATACCCGAGATCCACCATCCCCAGCTGCGCTAGCTCCTTGTCGACGTCCGCGGCGACGCTCACTAGACCCTCCGTCCAATGCTCCACGGTCTCCGACAAGGTCTTCTAGGCGGCGACGGCATTCGCCAACAGCACCTTGCCGGCCTCGACCTCCTCCTTCAGGGCCATCTCTTGCTCCTTGGCGCTGCCCAGGGATCTTGTCAGAGCCGCCAGCTTTGCTCCAAGATCAGCATTTGAAGACCTGGCGGCGTCGAGCTCCTTGCCTCTCTCACTGAGGAGGGCCTGCAGCTCCAAGTAGCAGTTGGCGTCCTTCTCCCGCTCGAGCTTGAGCGCGGCAAGCTCGTCGCCGCTCGCCTTAAGGCCCGCCTCCAACTGCACCACCTTCAGCTCCAGCTCGGTCTTGGCGGCCTCGGCAGCTGCGGCGGCATCTTCAGCTTGCTTAATGGCTCCGCCGACCGCTCGCTCGCGCGCGGCAAGCTCCTCCTCGTGGCTGTCGAGGTTAACCTTCCGCTACGTCAAGTCACCTTCCTACGAAGACAACCTCTCCGCGGCAAGGCGTTGGCGCTCTTCGACGTCCGCCTTCTCGAGAAGGAAGGCTTGCTGCGCCTCGGCAAGTTCCTCCCGCTCCCTTGCTAGGGAACGAAGAGCTTCTTGGTTGGCGCCCCGGAGCTCCTCCGCGCGCTTCTCGATGTCAGCCCCAGCCTTCGCGACGAGCGCTTCGCGGGACTCCAGTTTGGCCTGCCGGGCGCGGTAGAGCGCCACCAGCTTCCACAACAGACGCTCCTCTTCAGGTTCGTTGCTGCTACTGCTTGGCGCGTCAACCAGCTTCAGCCCGGCGGAGGCAAGTACTTCTCCGTCGGGCGCTTCTCCTTCGACCGGTGCCCTGGAGCTCGACGCCCAGGGTAGGTTGATGTAGATATCCTCGCCGGCCTTCAGATAGATGTCGGGCTAGGGCTCTCCGGAGCCTGGCGTGGCGGCGGCGGCAGCACTGGTGGTCTCCTCGCCGGCAGGCTCGCCAGTGCCGGCTGTATCCTCGGCGGCAACAGCGTCGTCGGCGGTGACCTCAGTCTCCATCGGCTCTGCACCCGATGGACCTGACAGCCGGGAGAGGGGAGAAGACTCAATTAGGATTCAAGCAAAATCCAAGAAGGAGATCAAAAGAAGAAGAAAAGCCCAAGGGAAGTTGAAGGGCAAGGAAGTTACCTGTGCCCGGCTCGGCGGTAGTGGTCTCCTTTGCCGGGGGATCGCTGGCGCTGCCCCTCGCCGGGGACCCTTCCCTTGCCGGGGGCTCCTCCCTTGTCGGAGCCTCCTCCCTCGCCGGGGACCCTTCCCTCGCCGGGGGCTCCTCCCAGGTCGGAGCCTCCTCCCTCGCTGGGGACCCTTCCCTCGCCGGGGGCTCCTCCCTTGTCGGAGCCTCCTCCCTCGCTGGAGAGCTCTCCCTTGCCGGAGACCTCTCCCTCGTCGGAGGACTCTCCCTTGGCGCTTCAGGGGCGGTCTCCGGGCGTCCCTGTTGAGGCTGCTCCGTTCCTGCACAAGCCATCAATCAAAAGTCAGCAAAGCGAGGGTCTCCGTGCACGCCCCAACAGCGAAAGGCAAATAAGGCACTTACGCTGGGGGCTGCTCTGGAGATCAGCCATTGGGTCCGACAAGTTGGCCTCGGGCGCGTCCCCTGCCAACGCGGTGGGCTCGTCCTCGATGACGATCACCGGCGCCTTGGCCCTCTTTGCCGCGATCTGGGCCAGAGTCCTGAAAAGGAACGGATTCAGAGAAAGACAAGTGAGATGCAAGACAAAGTAGTAAGGATTGAAGAACAGCAAGTACAAGAGAAAAACCTACTCTTCCTCTTCTTCCTCGTCGGAGCTGAACGCGGAGAAGTCAAAATCCGGCGCGTGTCCGGCGCAGGGAGATGGAGGGGTAGGCTCCCTTGGTTGCTTGGCGGGGGCAGATACGGCAGCCTGGGAAGATCCCGCTCCGGTTGCAGCAGCAGCGTGGGGCGCTCCCGCAGCAGCGGTGCTTGCCGCGGTGGAGCGCGTCGTGCAACGCGGCGACTGTTGATGCGCCCGCCGCCTTGCTACATCCCCGGCCTTGCGGAGACGCCTTGTTGGTGGAGACGGAGGCGCAGCCGACGGCGGGCTGTCGGAAGACGAAGTGGAGGAAGAGTCGATCTCCAGCGAGTCGTTTGCATCCCCGACAGGCTCGCTCGGCTCGGCGCCGCTCCCGGCAAGATCTTCCTTGCCGGAAAGTTCCTCTTGCCGGGCGAGCTCTTTCTTGCCGAGGAACTCATCTCACTCGGCACGGGTTTTTGCCTCTTCTACCGCCGCTTCCTCCAGAGTAAACCCAAATTCGCCTACCGCCGCGGCTGCCGCTGCCTCTTCCAACCTAGTGGCTATGTACGCCAGCTCCGCCTCGGTGGTGTCACGGATGAGGCCGTCCCTCTCATCGGTGCGGATTGGCACTTCCACCAGGTCGTCGAAGAACTGCTGCACGACCTCGTCTTCGGGCTCTTGCCAAGTTGGCTCGATTCCATGCGAGTCGCACAACGGCATCATCGCCCGGATGCGATCGAGCGCAGAGTTGTTGCACAAAGGGACGACGCCCTGCGGCACCCTGAAGACTTCGGGGTGATCCGAATCGTATTTGAAGAGCTCCTGCAGCATGCCATTGTGCTCGAGGACAGTGAAGTTATAGTTGAGGCCTGGGCGCAGCCTCATAATGTCCGCCGCGTTCTTGAACTCCCAGGCAGGCCTTCCCCGTTCCTGTAGAGGGGCAATGCAGCGGCGAAGAAAGTCCGCGCCAACAGCGCCTACGGTGAGTCCGGCAAGCCTAAGGCGCTGGATCCTGGCGACGGCAATCTTCAGCCTCCTGTCTTCCGGGGCCAAGTCGCTCCAGTCACTGCCGCGCACTGCTGCTGCTTGGCGCCGGGCGGTGAATGGCTGCGGGCTCTCCTCGACAATCCAGCACCAATCTGCTCTCCACTCCTCCCACTTGCCGTGGAACTCCCCCTCTAGATAAGATTCCTTCTTGCCGGCTCTTGAGACCCAGGAGATTCCGCCGGACAGAGTCTCTCCTCTCTCTACCCGAGGGATAAAGAAATGGTGGAAGAGAGCTACATTAGGGTGGACTCCGACAAAGTTTTCGCAAAGATATGCGAAAACAGCCATGGTGAGGACGGCGTTGGGGGTGAAGTCGAGGAGGTAGAAGCCATATGTGTTCATAATACCACAGAAGAACTCGGAAAAGGGCGGGTAGAGCCCGCAGTGGAAGAACACAGCAAAGAAAGGGTACCCGTCCGGAGCCGTCGTGTGGGCTGCAGCCGGGAGCACCCTGGCCCGCGGGTGAGCTCGCGTCTCCGCCGACCAGAACAGGTAATACCGCTCCCGCAACGCCTTCGCGCCGAGCTTGGGGGGGGGGGGAAGATGGCTCGCTCCTTCCGCATCGCCGCGAGCCGCTGCGCCTCGGTCGACTTCACTGCCTTCCCCTTGTCGCCCTTCGGAGCCATGGCGAAGGTTGTGGAGGAGGCCGACGGTGGTGGTGGTGCTGGTGGTAATGGGGGGAGCAGGGCGTTGCTCTCTTGTTGCTCTGAGAAGACGGGGAGCGGCGAAGGTTTTGAGATTGGAAGCAGCAACGGGAAGATGGTGCCGTACCCCTGTTTCCTCTGCTTATAAAGAGGAAGGGGAGGGGGAGGGGGTGGACGTTTCGCCGTCACGAATAAACAACTACCCACGATTCCGCCCACCACGCCTCCACGCCTCCCTCCGTTTATGGGGGGGGGCGCAAACCGTCCCCTTTTACCACGACGTGACACATGCACGTGGGGCGCAGCCCCGCGCATGCCGCCCACGTCACGCATGGCGCCGCGTTCGACGCGTGCCGTTTAGGGAGGGCGCGGTGGGTGCGGAGTGAGTTATGGCGTGACCTAGGCCGCGCGTGCCCGTGCACTGTTTTGGGCCTGGCCCAATAGCGTCGGCACCGTGTATGGCCCAGGCCCGGGGGCTCCTGTCGGTGTACTAAAGTAGGGGTACCTTAGTATCCCGAACTTGTGCACGGGCAGTCGCAGCGACCCGCGGAAACGCTTGCCGCGTGACCGCCAAGACCCTCCGTGGTTCCTTTGGGGCCATTCAAGAACAAAGTATCCAAGAGCAAAACAAGGCCCCGGCAAGAGGAGCTTGCCGGGAAGGAGACAAGACCCCGGCAAGAGGAGCTTGCCGGGAAGGAGACGAGACCCCGGCAAGAGGAGCATCTCAAGAAGACCAACCAAAGCATCTCAAGAAGCTCGCTGCGGCGCACTGCGCGTCCCGACAAGACCTAGTGAGCGACAGGCTCCCGGACGCGACAAGGCAACATCCGCGGCAAGGCGCTTGCCGCGGCAAGCTACTACTCCGCAGCCCGCGCTCCAGCTCACCCACCAACGTGTCGCTCTGGGACCGCTCCTGGCGTACGTGGCGGGAGGCTGTGCAGCCGGGGGCATGCGGTGGCAAGCAAGCGCTGACAAGATAGCCATCGTGGCAAACGGTGGCGTTCGTAGCGGTCCCTCTCTGTACCATCTAGGTGACACAGACAGGCATTTAATGCCTTTGTCCCCTGCCGTCAGGGTTAGGTATGATACAACTGTAGCAGGCGGTGGCGCCAACTACCACCCCTTTTACATTTTTACCCTCACCTCTGTAGCCACCTGTCGGTGACCCCTTAGACATATAAAAGGAGGCCCATGCGCAACAGAGAGGGGGAGGACGTCCATTCTCACGCTCGGTCTTGCCAGCTGCTTGAGTGTACTGTAGCACTCATCGCTCCCGAGCAAGAACTCAATACAACCACCAAAGCAGGAGTAGGGTTTTACGCATCCGTGCGGCCCGAACCTGGGTAAACCGACCGCGTCGCTCGTGCGCTCGCCTCGATTTGCTCTTTGTGCATCCACCGCCCCCTGCCGAACCGAAAGGGGCTCGGTCCACCGATCCCCATAGGTGTGCGTGGGATTAGCAACCCCCGACACTTTCCTTAATGGAAATTGGAACCTAATATTTCCTTGTTTCATGTCAATAATTGCACCAATCGTTCTAAGGAAAGGTCTACCAAGAATAATAGGACATGCAGGATTGCAATCTCTATCAAGAACAATGAAATCTACGGGCATATAATTCCTATTTGCAACAATAAGAACATCGTTAATCCTTCCCATAGGTTTCTTAATGGTGAATACGCAAGATGCAAATTTAAAGAACAATCAGCAAATTCACGGAAACCTAGCACATCGCACAAAGTTTTTTGAATCGTGGAAACACTAGCACCCAAATCACAGAAGGCATAGCATTCATAATATTTAATCTTAATTTTAATAGTAGGTTCCCACTCATCATAAAGTTTTTTAGGGATATAAACTTCTAGATCAAGCTTTTCTTCATAAGATTGCATTAAAGCATCAACGATATGTTTAGTAAAGGCTTTGTTTTGATTATAAGCATGAGGAGAATTTAATATGGATTACAAAAAGGAAATACAATCTATCAAAGAGAAATTATCATAATTAAATTCAAAATAGTGGGTTCTTTTCTATGTAAAGTTTTGACCTCTTCAATCCCACTTTTAGTAATTTTTGCATCAAGATCTAAAAACTCCGAATCATTGCGACGCCTTTTAACTAAAGTTGACTATCTTCAATCCCATATTTATCAAGATTCATATTGGAAAACAAAGATTTAATAGGAGTCATATAAATCACTTTTAGATCTGCAGCATTATTATCATGAGAACTAGAAGAACACGCTTTCACAAAGCAATCTTTTTTAGCACGCATCCTAGCGGTTCTTGCTTTGCACTCATCAATGGAAATTCTAATGGATTTCAGAGACTCATTGATGGCATGCTTAGGTGAAATAGATCTAAATTTCAAAGAATCAACATCAAGAGAAATTCTATCCACGTTCCTAGCCAACTCATCAATCTTAAGCATTTTTTCTTCAAGCAAAGCATTGAAATTATTTTGTGAATTCATAAATTCTTTTACACTAGTCTCAAAATTAGAGGGCATCTTATTAAAATTACCATAAGAGTTCTTGTAGGAATTACCATAGTTATTAGAGGAATTACTAGGAAACGGCCTAGAATTAAAGTTTCCTCTATACGCCTTGTTACCAAAATTATTCCTACCAACAAATTTCACATCCATAGATTCATTATTATTCTCAATCAAAGTGGACAAAGGAATTTCATTAGGATCGGAAGAAACACTCTTATTAGCAAACAATTTCATAAGTTCATACATCTTTCCACTCAAAACATTAATCTCTTCAATCGCATGAACGTTTTTACTTGTAGATCTTTCGGTGTGCCATTGAGACTAATTAATCATAATATTATCTAGGAGATTAGTAGCTTCTCCTAAAGTGATTTCCATAAACGTGTCTCCCGCGGCCGAATCTAAAAGAGTTCTAGAAGCAAACTTCAATCTGGCGTAAAAGTTTTGTATAATCATCCACAAATTCAAACCATGAGTAGGGCAATTATGTATCATTAATTTCATCTTCTCCCAAGCTTGTGCAACATGCTCATGATCAATTTTCTTAAAATTCATAATATCTTTTCTAATAGAGATGATCTTAGCGGGAGGAAAATACTTAGATATAAAAGCATCTTTGGAGTTATTCCATGAATCAATACAATTTTTAGGCAAAGAAGAGAACCAAGTTTTAGCCCGATCTCTAAGCGAGAACAGAAATAGCTTCATTTTAACAATATCATTATCCACATATTTCTTCTTTTGCATATCACACAAATCAACAAAGTTGTTTAGATGGGTAGCGGCATCTTCACTAGGAAGGCCAAAAAATTGATCTTTCATAACAAGATTCAATAAAGCGGTATTAATTTCACAAGATTCAGCATCGGTAGTAGGAGCACTCGGAGTGCTAATAAAATCATTGTTGTTGTTATTGGAAAAGTCGCATAATTTACTATTATCTTGAGCCATCGTGACAAACAATCTATCCAACACACAAGAACACAAGAGGCAGGCGAAAAGAGGCGAACGGAAAAGAGGCGAAGAAAAGGCAAAGCTTTTCGAAAATCATTTTGGAAGTGGGGGAGAGGAAAACGAGGGGTGAATGGAAAATAATGTAATGCGAGGGAGAAGAGTTTATGATGGGTACTTGGTATATCTTGACTTGAGCATATATCTCCCCAGAAACGGTGCCATAAATCCTTCTTGCTACCTTTTGAGCATGCGTTGGTTTTCCGTTGAAGAGGAAAGGGTGATGCAGCAAAGTAGCGTAAGTATTTCCCTCAGTTTTTGAGAACCAAGGTATCAATCCAGTAGGAGATAACACATAAGTCACCTAGTACCTGCACAAACCATCAAGAACCTTCCAACCAACGTGATAAAGGGGTTGTCAATCCCTTCATGGGCACTCGCAAAAGTGTGATCTAATAAAGATAGTAAGATAAATATTTTTGGTATTTTTGAAGTATAGATTGGAAAGTAAAGATTGAAAAATAGTAAACGAGATGCGATGTAAATAAAAGAGATGCAATATAATAAGAAAGAGACCCGGGGGCCATAGGTTTCACTAGTGACTTCTCTAAAGATAGTATAAATTACTGCTAAGCAATTGATAGAAAAGCGCATAGTGATATGTCTCCAACGTATCTATAATTTTTAATTGCTCCATGCTATATTATCTTCTGTTTTGGACATTATTGGGCTTTATTATCCACTTTTATATTATTTTTGGGACTAACCTACTAACCGGAGGCCCAGCCCAGAATTGCTGTTTTTTTCCCTATTTTAGGGTTTCAAAGAAAAGGAATATCCAACGAAGTCCAAACGGAATGAAACCTTCAGGAACGTGATTTTTGGAACGAACAAGATCCAGGAGACTTGGGCCCTACGTCAAGCAACCAACAGGGAGGCCATGAGGTAGGGGGCGCGCCTACCCCCCCCCCCCCCCGAGGCGCGCCCTCCACCCTCGTGAGCCCCCTGTTTATCCACTGACGTACTTCTTCCTGCTATATATACCTATGTACCCCCAAACGATCAGAAGTGGAGCAAAAACCCTAATTCCACTGCCGTAATTTCCTGTATCCATGAGATCCCATCTTGGGGCCTTTTCCGGAGCTCCGCCGGAGGGGGCATCGATCACGGAGGGCTTCTACATCAACCCCATAGCCTCTCCGATGAAGTGTGAGTAGTTTACTTCAGACCTTCGGGTCCATATTTATTAGCTAGATGGCTTCTTCTCTCTTTTTGGATCTCAATACTGTCGGCATTCTAGGAACGGGGGTCCCCATACTTGCCTGCCTGCGGCCTGCGGCGTGGCTTAGGCAGGGGTCCAGCGTGGCCCATCTTCATCAGCCCAAGCTCAAGACCATCGCGAGGGGCCAAGCCTCGCGGGGGGGACGACAGGAAGCCTCCTCAGAGGCAGCCTCATCAGACAGGCTCGCCAGGAGGCGGAGAGATCAATGCAGGGGTACCTCGCGAGGATCCCATGACACAAGCCATGACGATCGAGACCAGGCGGGCACCGGGCTGTGCAGTGTCCTTGTTTCCCCTTTGGTGCAAAGGGAGCAAGCACAGGCCAAGGTATCAGGCAAAGGATGCCATTCTGGTGCAACAAGACCAAGACCAGCCGGACGGAGGTCACCGTGGAGCCCAAGATGGCGTCATCACCAGTGCTTTTGGCAGCCGAAGATCACCTTTGGTCAGGATAACTTGTACCAGATGTTCCCCTTCAAAATGGCCAATTGTTGGCGCCCTTCCCGCTCAATTATTCGGGGAGAGGCCCAGGGCCTCTATAAATAGAGCTAGCCTCCACAAAGGAAGGGGAGAAGAGAGATAACCCCGAAAGAACCCTAGCAGAGAAAGAGAGAGAGAGAGGCGACAGAACTCACCCTAGCAGTTCATCGCCTCAGCTCAAGAACACTTCTCGCAAGGCTGTTCTCCCCTTGTACTGTTCATCATCAGCCCAAGAGGCAATCCACCACACCACACACTAGAGTAGGGTATTACACCACAACGGTGGCCCGAACCAGTATAAACCTCGTGTCTCTTGTGTTGTTCATCATTTTCATCTTAGTTCGCACGAGAGGATCGGACACAGATCGGTAGGGGAAAGATCTCCGCGCGCACCCCAGTAATCGAACCTCAAGGGTCTGCCGGAACCCGAAATCCGACATTTGGCGCGCCAGGTAGGGGTGCGCCGGAATCTTTCTTCCGCTGTCCACGTGTGATCTTCCGTCGTGTCCATGGCTGACGCTCGCCGGGCTCGCGTCGAGCGCCGGGCTGCTCATGCCACTCGGGTCGCCCAGGCGGCACCTGTCGGCGGCCCCCCACGTTGTTCCCCGTCGCGCGGTGCCAACGCCGCCACCGGCTCGGTGGGGAACGAGCAGCAGGCCTCGTCCCATCATCCTTCGGTGTGGCGGGATGGCCGCACCGCCACCCCGTCGCTGACTCCAGCTGGCTCGTCGTCCCACGCCCGTCGCGCACCCATGGATGCACACGCCTCATTTATCTTGGCGCAGGAGCTCCTGCACTATCGCCCCGTCGACGACCTCTACGAGGACTGGCTCGCCCGCATCACCGAGCTCGTCAGTGCCGTAGGGGGCTCCCCCTTGCGGTCCCTCTCGGTGCTTTGCCCTCCATCCCATGCAGGGGGCAAGGATCAGGAGGCGCCTCCGCCGCCTCCTCCCCAAGAAGGTGCCTTGGCTCCAAGGTGCGCAGCCCCAGGGCGAGACCCTCCACGTCCGGCGCCTGCGCAGCAAGAAGGGAGCTGCCAAGAGATCCCATGTCCCCGAGATGGTGCTCGCGCGCTCCCAACGCCGGCGCGCCAAGATCGTGCCCCAGCGCCTCCATGACAAGACCCCAGGCTCCTCCCAGTGGCGGCGCGTGGTGACCCACGAGAACAAGTCCAGCACCAGCAAAGGGCGCCGGTGACCATGGCGGGCTGCCTCGCCTTCACCCCCGAGCTACGCGGCATCACATGGCCAGGCAAGTTCAAGCCCGACCTGCCTCCCCTCTACGATGGCACAGCGGACCCCGCGGAGTTCCTGTACCTCTACGAGCTGGGCATCGTAGCCGCCAATGGAGACGAAAAGGTCATGGCGAATTAGTTCCCCATGGCGCTCAAGGAGGGCGCCCGCACCTGGCTCCTGAACCTGGCTCCCGGCACCATCTCCTCCTGGAGCGAGATGCACACCCGCTTCATTGCCAACTTCCAGGGCACTCGCGACCAACCCCCGGCCGTGAGCGACCTGCGCCGCATCAAGCAACAGCCAGGAGAAACCCTGCAGAAGTACATCCAGCGCTTCAACTACGCTCGCCTCAAGATCCCCAAGGTAACTGAAGAAGCTATCATCTCAGCCTTCTCCAACGGCGTGCGCGACGTCAAGATGAAGGAAGAGCTAGCAATCCATGAAGACCTCTGCACATCCCTGGAGCTGTTCAACTTGGCGACCAAGTGCCCCAGGGCTAAGGAAGGGCGTCTCTCCCTCCTCGAGCTCCCGGCTGCCGACCCGAAAGAAAAGAAGCTCAAGGCCAAAGACGTGAAGCGCAAGGGGGCTGCCATGCTAGCAGCGGAACCGAACACCAAGCGAAGCAGGGATCAGCCTAAGTCATCCAAGGGCGGACGGTACTGCGTGCACCACGACCTCCACACCCACAACACCAATGAATGTCAATTACTCAGAGCCGTGCGAGATGGGCGAATCGGCTGACGCCCAGAGCGTAATGATAGGGGCTATGGCCGAGGAGGAGGAAGAGGTGGCGGACGATGGGAAGACCCTGGCCTTCGCCAGGGATGGCGTGACCACCCTTGCGGGGACCACTGGCAGGATCAGCCTCACGAGGGAGGCTGGAGGGTCCAGCCTCGTGAGGGCCACCCGCACGGCAACGCAGGCCTCCGTCCTCTGCCGCCTCCACCAAGGAGGAACGAAGACCAACACCAAGAAGATGGGGCTGGGGGCTTCCAAGAGCCGCGTGCAATTGCTTGCATCTTGGGCGGCGCCCAGGCCCCAGCCTCACACCGCATCTTCAAGCAGTTTGCTCGCGAGGTGAATGCAGTCCTTCCCAAGCTTGAGGCCACGCACCCTCTCAGGTGGTCTTCGTGCGCGATCACATTCAGTTCCGCAGACCAGCTCAAGTGTGCGGCAATGGCCAGAGTCCTCCCGATGCTTTGCTCCCTAGTCATCAGCAATGTGCAGGTCACCAGGACCCTCATCGATGGTGGGGCAGGACTCAACGTCCTGTCCGTCGAGACGTTCGACAATCTCCAAGTGCCGTACGACCAGCTTCAGCCGACCAAGCCTTTCTCAGGAGTCACCGATGGTTCCACTGTTCCAATTGGGCAGGTTCGCCTTCCGGTCACTTTCAGGCAACGCAAAAACTACCGCACCGAGCTCATCGACTTCGACGTCGCTCACATCCGCCTGCCAACGTAGAACGATCAACCCACTCCTCGCTCCCCCCTTCCCTACTTGTTGCTCGCGCAACTTGCCACGTAGCCCCTCACTCCTTAGTCACGTCCTTGATTTCCAGTCGGGGCTAACGCTGGGTGAGGTATGAACGGGGCCAGGCCCTGCCGACGTAGAGCGTAAGCAAGTAGGAGAGGAAAATGCAAATTCCAGGAAATTCAAAGCAAATATTACAAGCCATAAGATTGTTCCACAACGCTAAACACAAGTTTTAATGCCTCCGCGAGGCATGGTGCATATGCAGGAATAAAACAGGATGGAAGTTGCGAAGGGATCACTCCCCAGAAACGCCGTCACCAGTGGTGGAGTCACGCTGGATGGCTTGGCCTCTCGAGGTCACAAGGCCGGTGGCACCGCGCCCGGGCAGGACGCTGGGGGAGCAGAACTTCCCTAGCAAAACCTCGACTCAGCCCCTCACGGCCTCAGCGGCAGCAGCGGCACGGTCGCTGCTCACGGGCTCTAGCAGGCTATCGAAGTCGACGTTGGGGTCGCGCAGGTAGACATGGCTGAGGACATGCGTCAGCGCCGCAGAAGACATGGCACGCGCCTCGGCCTCGACCGTGGGGCCAAGGCCGTTTGCGACGTCCTCAATCGCATCAACCAGGAAGGGGAGAAGCTTGGCGGGGCCGTCCTCCGGACCAGCCAACGGCTCCTCCAGGCCGCTCTCATACAGCGTCTTTAGTATGCCACGAGCCCTCTTCTCCAGCTCCGCGAAGGCCACCCGGTCCTCCATCAGGACCTTCGCCTTGCCATCCAGCTCGGTCCTCTCCGCCTTCAGCGACTGCTCCAGCGTCTCCAGTCAGCTGTGGCGGTCATCAAGCTTGGCGTTCCGGTCCTTGGCGGTGGCCTCCCTGGCCTTCATCTCCTTCTCCTTCTCCTGGCGGCTGTGCACCTCCTTGGCGAGCTCATCGCGCAGGCCTTGCAGCTCGGCCTCAAGCGTCTTGCAGCGGCTCTGGGCAGTTGCAGCATCGCCCAGGGCAGCGTCGCGAGTGGCCTTGGCTTGGTTGGCGGCCCTCTTCTCCTCGTCAGAGGACGACACGGCCTGGCTCAGCACCGCTCGGACGGAGGCAGCAGAACTTGCCCAGCCAGAGGCCAACTCCAGGCGCCCGGCCACGAGACGAGGGTCCGTGCTCAGGAGATCCTCCCGCAATTGGCTTAGCTCATTGGCAACCTAGTCTAGGAAAGCGGCGGAGGGAGCAGAAGAGACAAGAACCTGTGGAGCAGGCGGAGAAGATGGCAGCGTGACCACGGCTTGGCAGGAAGGGACCTCCTGAGCCTTGGCCGCCACGGCCGCAGCGTCGGGCGCAGTCGACTCCAGGTCCAGCGGGGCCACGGGGGCTGACCCCTCGCCGGGGTGCCCCAGTTGGCCTCGCGAGGGAGGTTGGGTCGGAGAGGCACGGGCCTCGCCGTCCTCTCCCCCAACAGCCGAAGGCGTCGCCCCGACAGACGGATTTGCCCCAAGCAGGGCCGCAGAAGCCTCCTTCAACCCCTTGGCCGCAGGTGCCGGCCTGGTAAAAGAGGGCAAACATCAAGCCTCGATGGCAGAAACCAAGCAGATCATGAATCGAGCACTTACTGGACATCGTCCGTGGACTCAAGCAACCTCCGGCCAAACTTGAAGCCCGAGAGCCTGCAGCGGGGGTCAGCCTTGGGAGGCCCGGAGGCAGAAGGCGCGTCAGGAGGGATGGAGCTGGCCTTGGCCCCCCCAGGGACCAAAGCAGACCCTGGGGGAACCAGGCTCGACCTGCCCTTCCTCGTGACCGAGGAAGAGCCCCCCTCCTCGCCTGGCGCTGGCCTCGTCGTCGTCCGGCATGGAGCGGAGGGCCTGGGACCTCCACCGAGGGAAGGACTCCCCCCAATCCTTGCCAGTCTCCTCCGAGTCGGACGCTTCCTCCTCCGCCTCTCCTTCCTCCTCTCCCCCGCTGGAGCTGCTGGAGGACAATTTCACCGTCGCTAAGACCGCCAGATCTTCAGGAGCTGCCGCGGGCACCAGCCCCTCAGCGTTGAAGGTGGGCATGGCATTCACCACCTGCTCCCAGTCGTCACGAAGGAACAGGGAGATGGGGGCACCCACCGGGCTCGCCACGTCTCCCCCAACTAAGGAATGGAGGGCCGCAGCCAGATCCCCGTCAGTCAGGGCCTTGGAGCTCAGGCGTAGGGCGGCGTCTGCTCCTCCAAGCCTCCATAGTGGGAGTGGGTGCTCCTGGAGCGTAGCCACCCGGTGCTCCAAGAACTCCCTCGGGAGTGTGGCCCGGTCAGCTTTGCCACCTTCGAGTTGCTTTGCCTCAGGTCCGCATTCATCCTCCTCAACACCGCCTTCGCGCGAGGGTCGACGAGCTCCGTGCGGGACCATGCATCAATGGACTTAGGTTGCCCCGTGGCCAATACCAGACGAGGGTGGAGGCGCCCGACATCCATCATGACGCACTTGCTCCGATAGCCTTCAATCCTCTTCCCAGGCTTTGAGATGGCGTTGGAGCTGGAATATGCAATGAAGCTCGTGCATGCGGAGACTTGAGCACCAGAAACTCGGAGGGAGAAAAAGTGGAGCAGCAAGGCCACCGAGGGCTTCACACCAACATGAGCCCCGCAATAGTAGGCGAAAATCCCCAGGAGAAGGAAAGAGTTGGGGTGGAGATGCAGAGCCTGCAAGTTGTACTGGCGGAGAACGGCATGGAAGAACTCAGAGAAAGGAGGCACCAGACCGGCGACAATGGCGCTCATGAAGAACGGGCAGAAGGTGCTCCCCTTGCCCTCAGGCTAATCGAAGTCGACCTTGAGCACAGTCGCCCCCTCGCTGCTGTAACACCCCGGATGTGATTTATCTAATATGTAATCCAACTCTTGCCGTTTCCGGCGTTAAGTTATTTTATTTTCTCGGGTTCGGGTTTTTGTCTTCGTGTGTTGTTGTCGTTGTCATGCATCTCATATCATGTCATCTTGTGCATTGCATTTGCATACGTGTTTGTCTCATGCATTCGAGCATTTTCTCCGTTGTCCGTTTTGCATTCCGGCGCTCCGTTCTCCTCAGGTGGTCGTTTCTACCTTTCTTTTGTGTGGGGGGTTAAAAATTTCCGGATTGGACCGAGACTCACCAAGCGGCCTTGGTTTACTACCGGTAGACCGCCTGTCAAGTTTCGTACCATTTGGACTTTGTTTGATGCTCCAACGGTTAACCGAGGGACCGAGAAGGCCTCGTGTGTGTTGCAGCCCAACACCCCTCCATTTTGGCCCAAAAACCTACCAAAACCCTCTCCATCGTCTAGAGCGTTTGATCACGATCGCGTGGCCGAAAACCATTTGGACTCTCCTAGCTCCTCCTATGCCTATTTAAAGACCCCCCTCCGAAATTCTCGTTCTCCTCTCCCCGAAACCCTAGATCCACCCCTCTCCGCGCGGCCAGACACGTCCGCCGCCACCGCCGCCAACCGAGAGCCGCCACGTGTCCCCGGGGACCTCTTCGCCACCTCCCACTAACGCGGGCCCGCAGGCCCAGCGCCAGCCCTCCCCGCCGCCCAACCGGGCCCCGCGCCGCGCCGCCCGATCCACTCCTCGCCGCCCTCCTCGCAGCTCGCCGGTGCCGCCGCGACAACCACCACCGCTGCCTCGTCCGGTCGAGCTCTGGCCGAGCTCCGGCCGGCTCCGCCGCCTCGCCATCGCGCCGAGCCCCGCCGCCGTCCTCCTCCTCAAGGCCGCCACGCCGGATCCGCAACTCCGGCGAGCCCCCGCAGCCACTCCGGCGAGCCCCCGCGACAACTCCGACTGTCCCCGCGTCAAACCACCTCGCCGGAGCTACAGTGCCCGCCGGCATTCCTCGGTTCACGCGCCACCTCGAAACCCTAGAATTGGATTCGGTTGACTTCTCCGCCTGTCCCCGTAATTATCTTGCATACTTTGACCAGTGATATCTCCGCATCCGTAGCTCTGTTTTGGGCATATAGCATATCAAAATGTTCATCTCAGAGAGTACATCATTTCATCTTACTGCATCATTTTCATTTGAGTTCATCGTGATGCCCGAAATGCTGTTGGAAGAATGCTATTTGAGATAATTGTCAGATCTGCTGCTCCAATTAGATATTTGTCATTTTTGCCATGATTAATGTGTGCATGATATGCCCCTGAGATCTACATGTGTTTTGTTATATGCTTTGACATCTTTCTAGAGGTGCAATCCATGTATTTTTGTGATGTGTGTGGTGACTAGCACAAGCTTGCAAAGTGGTGCATTCGTTAATGCTGATTTCAGGGACTTAGCAATTCCACTAAGTCCTAGATCTGTTTATATCAATATGTCATATGTTCATGTTGTTTCCTAGTGATCCGTGCCTTTTTTGAGGATGAA
Organism: Triticum monococcum; assembly: GCA_034509565.1. NCBI lineage: Eukaryota > Viridiplantae > Streptophyta > Magnoliopsida > Poales > Poaceae > Triticum > Triticum monococcum. The sequence continues at coordinate 685,431,891 of CM067845.1, read as the reverse complement.
CAGTAAGGATGTTTTGTTAATCTTGTAGTGCTCTATCCATCCATGTCTTTGTTTGCAATTATGGAGCAACCTAGCTTGAGTCAATCGAGCTCTACTTTTGCTATTTCGTGAATCTGGGCAAATTGTCTACCTTTTTGCTATTTTGTCGAGGTGTTGTAGTTGATCCGTGCATGCTATGTTATTGTTCTTGCCATGACTAGCTTGTATAATGTGTATTATTGATGGGTGTATGCTTAGATTGTCATGACTTGCTCTGTAGTGAGTGCATCGAGCTCGTAAACATGCCTACTTGATATCTGATTTGCATGCTCCAGTTTTTCACTAAGTCTGTGATCTGATTATGTTTCTGCCATGTTCACATGCTTGCAATTGTATTTTCTGATCCCTTTTGGCTCAAGGTCACTAAGGGACTTTTGTTAAGCTCTTTGAGTAGCTCCATGCCATGCTTTAGTTTGCCATGTTCAGGCCCGGTAGCATATAGTTTGCGTGCTCCAAAGTGTGCTACCCGATCTGAAATTCCAGACAAGTGTTAATTTCACTAAGTCTGAAATCTGTTTACCAAATGCATTTTTGCCATGCTTGTTTGAACCTGTTAAGGGATGAATTGGCCGTAGCTCAGTGTTCATCTTTTGTTAACCATCATGAATGGATCCCTTCCATGTATTTTGATGCCATGTTTGGGTGCTGTAGCATGTTCATCTTGTTGCATTTAGATGGCTACTTGCTGTAAATCGCAGACCGGTGCCATATTTGAATTGCTTGCCATTTCCAAACCGTGACTCTGATTCCGGTAATCTTTATATCGTTTTCAAGCAAAATCATCTCACCTTTCCAGTGGCACACTTGGTTTTCCAAGTTGAGGCCAGGTTCATTCATTCCTTGTCAAATCTTGCATATGCATCACATATCGCATCCCGCATAGCATACCATGATTGCATCATGTTGTTTGAGTTTGCACGTGGTTGATTGTGTTCCGCTTGCTTGTTTTGTTTTGTTTTGTTTGGGTAGAGTCGGGAGACAAGTTCGCTAACAAGGAGCCTGTTGAGTTTGCTTTCGAGGATCCAGTCAACTCTGACAACTTTGCAGGCAAGATGATCATACCCTCGAAATCACTTCTATCTTTGCTTTGCTAGATGCTCGCTCTTTTGCTATGCCTATGCTATGATTCCTACCTCTTGCTTATCATGCCTCCCAAATTGCCATGTCAAACCTCTAACCCACCATGGCCTAGCAAATCGTTGATTGGCTATGTTACCGCTTTGCTCAGCCCCTCTTATAGCGTTGCTAGTTGCAGGTGAAGATTAGAGACCGTTCCTTGTTGGAACATTATTTACTTGTTGGGATACCATTATATTGCCTTGTTATCTTAATGCATCTATATACTTGGTAAAGGGTGGAAGGCTCGGCCTTTTGCCTAGTGTTTTGTTCCACTCTTGCCGCCCTAGTTTTCGTCATATCGGTGTTATGTTCCTAGATTTTGCGTTCCTTACACGGTTGGGTGGTAATGGGAACCCCTTGATAGTTCGCCTTGAATAAAGCTTTTCCAGCAATGCCCAACCTTGGTTTTACCATTTCCACCTAGCCTATTTTTCCCTTGGGTTTCCGGAGCCCGAGGGTCATCTTATTTAAACCCCCCGGGCCAGTGCTCCTCTGAGTGTTGGTCCAACCGAGCGATGTCCGGGGCTACCAGGGGCAACTCTGGGCTGGCCTACCCGACGTCTGGCTCATCTGAGTGTGCCTTGAGAACGAGATATGTGCAGCTCCTATCGGGATTTGTCGGCACATTCAGGCGGTGTTGCTGGATTTGTTTTAACTTGTCGAAGTGTCTTGTAGAACCGGGATACCGAGTCTGATCGGAATGTCCCGGGAGAAGGTTTATTCCTTCGTTGACCATGAGAGCTTGTCATGGGCTAAGTTGGGACTCCCCTACAGGGATTTGAACTTTCGAAAGCCGTACCCGCGGTTATGGGCAGATCAGAATTTGTTAATGTCCGGTTGTAGATAACTTGAACCTAAACTTAATTAAAATGAATCAACCGTGTGAGTTACCGTGATGGTCTCTTCTCGACGGAGTCCGGGAAGTGAACACGATGTTGGAGTAATGCTTGCCGCAGGTTGTTCTCTAGTTATTTGTTCGTCCTTTGCCTTATGTTCTCGCTCTCTTTTGCGAACAGGATAGCCACCATATATGCTAGTCGCTTGCTGCAGCTCCACATATTTTACCTTGCCTTACCTATAAGCTTAAATAGTCTTGATCGCGAGGGTGCGAGATTGTTGAGTCCCTGTGGCTCACAAATTACTTCCAAACCAGATGCAGGGCCTGGTGACTCCGTTCCAGATGACGCGCTTGAGCTCAAGTGGGAGTTCGACGAGGACTCACGCCGTTACTATGTGTCTTTCCCTGATGATCAGTATTGGTGCCCAGTTGGGGCGATCAGGACCATGTCGCATGTTGGGTTGATCTTTTATTTTGGCACCGTAGTCGGGCCATGAGTGATTGGATGATGTAATGCTATTTATGTACTTTGATTGACGTGGCGAATGTAAGCCAACTATGTTCCTTCCCCTTTTATTATTTATATTACATGGGATGTTGTGAAGATTGCCTAACTTGCGACATTGCTTTCAATGCGGTTATGCCTCTAAGTCGTGCTCGGACACGTAGGAGATATAGCCGCATCGAGGGCGTTACAAGTTGGTATTCAGAGCCTTCCCCGACCTTAGGAGCCCCCACTACTTGATCGTTTTTAGCAGCCGTTGTTGAGTCTAGAAAAAAATGTTTTGAGTCATTTAGGAATTATATATCGGAGAGTTTAGGAATTATTTTTACTCCCCAGTCTCTTCATCGCTCTGGTAAGGCATCCTGACATAGAGTTTTGACTCTTCTCTTCCCAAATTTCACTAAAAAAAAATTTTAGGGTCACGCGGGTATCTTGGAATCGTTTCGACGGTTTTGTGATGAGAACATTGTTCTTGGTGCCTCCTGTCTTTAGGGGTTGTGGCAGTGTCCCGGGGAGTTGAGCTCCGAGGTGTTATCATCACAATTTTATCGTTGCAGTTCTGGAATACCTGAGTTTAGTATGCCGACATCGAAAATCTCGTTTATGCAGTTGTTGGTGAGTTAACCTCGACGCCACCTAGTACTGGGGCGGGAGTTCGGGAGTATTGCCATAACTTGTATAACGTATGCTTTGTGAAGGTTGAGGTAGATGGTTTTCGAAGTTTTTCTCGGTTATGGATACAACTGGATGTAGGATTTGGTAGGTTTGGGTGAGATATTATGCTTCCCCTGTATCCCCAACACCTGATTGCATAACCGGAAATGTTCGGGAGTTTCATAGGTGGGAATTCTTGTAGCTCTAGTTCTTCTTCCACGGATATTTGGTTTGAGATTGGGATTTCTTACCGAGTATTCGTTCTTGCTCCGTACCTTGTTGATTTATTCCTCTACCTAGATTCTAAGTGGCTTCTCAATTTATGGATGTGTGACCATTTCAAGTGGAATGCATTCGTTCATTTTGTTCGGATGTGAAGACTATATGTTGCAATTTTATTCCGTTGGATTCAGCTTCAATATTTATCTATCAATGTGCTAATGGATGTCAACCTCTTCAGGATGGCTCCTCCAACGCACACGACCTTGAATCCTGATCCGCCACCACCTCCACCTCCTCCGGAGGCATGGCAAGAAGTGATGGCCGTAACCTATGTAAACACGCAGTTGATCATGCAAACTCTTCAAGAACGCAATCAAGCGAACCAAGGCAACCAAGGCAACAATCAGAATCACTTTGCTGCACTCAACTAGTTCCTTGCAAATCAGCCAAAGACTTTCAGCAATTGTGTTGAGGCAACTGATACTGACGATTGGCTTGTGGACTTGTGCAAGCCTTTCGAGTGCAGTACGTCAGGCCTGAGGACTTTGTCAAGTTCGCTTCCTTCCAACTCAAAGACCAAGCTACAGAGTGGTTCCAGCAGTACAAAGATTCCAGAGGAGGCCGTGTGATTACCTGGGATGAATTCCGTCAAGATTTCAAAGCTCATCATATTCCTTAGAGCATGGTTGAAAGCAAGCGTGAGGAATTCCGCAACCTGAAGCAAGGCTCTTTGTCTGTCTATGACTACAACAAGTTGTTTCAGAAGCTCGCCTGCTTTGCTAAGCTGGATGTCCCTGACGAGAAGAGCATGATATACCAGCTCAGGGGTGGTCTCAGAGAGGAAATCTAGCTAGCTGTTGTTCTCTTTGAGCCCTTGAGGTACGATGAGTTCTACAACATGGCCTTGAAGCAAGAGGTTGCTTAACTGAAGTGTGTGAAGGAAATATGCCCTAGAGGCAATAATAATATTATTGTTTTATTTCCTTATATCATGATAAATGTTTATTATTCATGCTAGAATTGTATTATCCGGAAACATAATACTTATGTCAATACATAGACAAACCAAACGTCACTAGTATGCCTCTACTTGACTAGCTCGTTAATCGAAGATGGTTATGTTTCCTAACCATAGACATGTGTTGTCATTTGATTAATGGGATCACATCATTAGGACATGATGTGATTGACATGACCCATTCCATTAGCTTAGCAACCGATCGTTTAGTATGTTGCTATTGCTTTCTTCATGACTTATACATGTTCCTATGACTATGAGATTATGCAACTCCCGTTTACCGGAGGAACACTTTGTGTGCTACCAAACGTCACAATGTAACTGGGTGATTATAAAGGAGCTCTACAGGTGTCTCAAAAGGTAAATGTTGGGTTGGCGTATTTCGAGATTAGGATTTGTCACTCCGATTGTCGGAGAGGTATCTCTGGGCCCTCTCGGTAATGCACATCACATAAGCCTTGCAAGCATTACAACTAATGAGTTAGTTGCGAGATGATGTATTACGAAACGAGTAAAGAGACTTGCCGGTAACGAGATTGAACTAGGTATTGAGATACCGACAATCAAATCCCGGGCAAGTAACATACCGATGACAAAGGGAACAACGTATGTTGTTATGCGGTCTAACCGATAAAGATCTTCATAGAATATGTAGGAGCCAATATGAGCATCCAGGTTCCGCTATTGGTTATTGACCGGAGACGTGTCTCGGTCATGTCTGCATTGTTCTCGAACCCGTTGGGTCCGCACGCTTAAGGTTTTGATGACAGTTATATTATGAGTTTATGCATTTTGATGCACCGCAGTTTGTTCGGAGTCCCGGCTGTGATCACGGACATGACGAGGAGTCTTGAAATGGACGAGACATAAAGATTGATATATTGGAAGCCTATATTTGGAGATCGGAAGTGTTCCGGGTGAAATCGGGATTTTACCGGAGTACCGGGAGGTTACCAGAACCCCCCGGGAGGTATAAGGTATATGGGCCTTAGTGAGCTTTAGTGGAAGAGAGGAGAGGTGGCCAGGGCTAGGCCGCACGCCCCTCCCCCCCTAGTCCGAATAGGACAAGGAGAGGGGGGCGGCGCCCCCCTTCCTTCTCTCTCTCCTATTCCAACTAGGAAAGGGGGGGATCCTACTCCCAGTGGGAGTAGGACTCCTCCTGGCGTGCCCTCCTCCTGGCCGGCCACACCTCCCCCTTGTTCCTTTATATACGGAGGTAGGGGGCACCCCTAGAAACACAAGTTGATCCACGCGATCATATTCTTAGCCATGTGCGGTGCCCCCTTCCACCATAATCCTCGATAATATTGTAGCGGTGCTTAGGCGAAGCCCTGTGACGGTAGAACATCAAGATCGTCACCACGTTGTCGTGCTGACGGAACTCTTCCCCGACACTTTGCTGGATCGGAGTCCAGGGATCGTCATCGAGCTGAACGTGTGCTAGAAGTCGGAGGTGCCATAGTTTCGGTGCTTGATCGGTCGGGCCGTGAAGACGTATGTCTACATCAACCGCGTTGTGCTAACGCTTCCGCTATCGATCTACAAGGGTACGTAGATCACACTCTCCCCTCTCGTCTCTATGCATCACCATGATCTTGTGTCGGGGTAAATAGCTATGGGTAGCCCAGCCGGCTTCCCAAAGCCCCTCAGAAAAAATCATGAGCCCATCCGGCTCATAAGAAGACTCAAGACTTGGGCCGCCTCCCCCTAGCCGGCTATCTTCCTGGCCGGCTTCGGGGGCGACCCGCCTTTTCACCCTCCTGAAGAAGGCTGCGGAGGGCCGGCTACGGCAAGGCCGGCTACGGCGGGGCCGGCTACTGCAAAGCCGGCTCCCATAAATCAGTCAACGCAGTACCCGCAATGTACGCGTCCACTCCGCAATGATGAAGCGGGGCGTGGCTACAGTCGAGCCTGCCACCCCCAAAACCTGAAGCACGCCTGGTATAGCGCGTCGTGCGGGCAGCTGCGGCCCGCCTGGCGCGGCACTGTAGCCACGGCGGCTCTGACACCGTCCACGACGGGTCACCAGCATGGCCCCCGAGGCGGTGGGCCCCTTCGGGCAGAGAGATGCCGAAGGCGGCCACACCTCCTCTCAAGCCGGCAAGACAGAGGGCCGGCTTCACGCAGCCGGCCTGCCGCCCCCCCTCGAAGGAGACGCCCGTTAAGGAGACAAGATGCGGCGGGGCTACAGTAATCGCCCGCCAGGGCGGCGTTACTATAGCCATGCTTACCCCGACCAAGCCTGCGCCAACGACACGAAGTAACAGTAACCAGCTGCCGACCAGGCCCTGGCTAGTGGGGCCGGCCTGTCAACCCAGGAGCCGGCAGCCGGCGGGACCCACCAGCCGGCCGGCCCCAGGAGCCGGCGGAGAAGCCGGCGAGCATAGTCACAGACAGCTGGGCCCCGCGCCTAGTCGGATTACCATTGTACCCCCGGGGGGTAGGCCTATATAAATCCCCCGGTGCACCCATGCAAAGGGTTGGACTCTCATTCTAGACCTAGACACATACAAGGAGAGGGAGCAGGCTGAGCTGAGCCCTTCTTCCTCCTTGCACCCAAAACAGCTCAAGGAGCATTGTAGCTACTTGTCCACATAGTAACCATGCGGAGACCCCACAGAGCAGCAGTAGGGGTGTTATCTCCCCGGAGAGCCCTGAAGCTGGGTAAGATTCGCCGGCGTGCATGTCTTCGCCTCATCCCGCTTCCAGGCACCGGCGACGCTCTATTGGCCCCCGCAATGATAAGCCATCCGTTGGCATATGTCGCTCCTACCACCCGACATCTTGTGTGTGCGTAGGAAAATTTTGAAATTACTACATTCCCCAACAGTGGTATCAGAGCCTAGGTTTTATGTGTTGATGTTATATGCACGAGTAGAACACAAGTGAGTTGTGGGCGATATAAGTCATACTGCTTACCATCATGTCATACTTTGGTTCGGCGGTATTGTTGGACGAAGCGGCCCGGACCGACATACGCGTACGCTTACGCGAGACTGGTTCTCCCGACGTGCTTTGCACAAAGGTGGCTAGCGGGTGACAGTTTCTCCAACTTTAGTTGAACCGAGTGTGGCTACGCCCGGTCCTTGCGAAGGTTAAAACAGCACCAACTTGACAAACTATCGTTGTGCTTTTGATGCGTAGGTAAGATTGGTTCTTGCTTAAGCCCGTAGCAGCCACGTAAAACTTGCAACAACAAAGTAGAGGATGTCTAACTTGTTTTTGCAGGGCATGTTGTGATGTGATATGTTCAAGACATGATGCTAAATTTTATTGTATGAGATGATCATGTTTTGTAACCGAGTTATCGGCAACTGGCAGGAGCCATATGGTTGTCGCTTTATTGTATGCAACGCAATCGCGCTGTAATGCTTTACTTTATCACTAAGCGGTAGCGATAGTCGTGGAAGCATAAGATTAGCGAGACGACAACGATGCTACGATGGAGATCAAGGTGTCGCGCCGGTGACGATGGTGATCACGACGGTGCTTCGAAGATGGAGATCACAAGCACAAGATGATGATGGCCATATCATATCACTTATATTGATTCCATGTGATGTTTATCTTTTATGCCTCTTATCTTGCTTTGATTGATGGTAGCATTATAAGATGATTTCTCACTAATTATCAAGAAGTGTTCTCCCTGAGTATGCACCGTTGCGAAAGTTCTTCGTGTTGAGACACCACGTGATGATCGGGTGTGATAGGCTTTGCGTTCAAATACAATGGGTGCAAAACAGTTGCACACGCGGAATACTCAGGTTATACTTGACGAGCCAAGCTTATACAATTATGGCCTTGGAACACGGAGACCGAAAGGTCGAGCGTGAATCATATAGTAGATATGATCAACATAGTGATGTTCACCAATGAAACTACTCCATCTCACGTGATGATCGGACATCGTTTAGTTGATTTGGATCACGTAATCACTTAGAAGATTAGAGGGATATCTATCTAAGTGGGAGTTCTTAATTGATATGATTAATTGAACCTAAATTTATCATGAACTTAGTACCTGATAGTATCTTGCTTGTTTATGTTTGACTGTAGATAGATGGCCCGTGCTGTTGTTCCGTTGAATTTTAATGCGTTCCTTGAGAAAGCAAAGTTGAAAGATGATGGTAGCAATTACACGGACTGGGTACGTAACGTGAGGATTATCCTCATTGCTGCACAGAAGAATTATGTCCTGGAAGCACCGCTGGGTGCCAGGCCTGCTGCTGGAGCAACACCAGATGTTATGAACATATGGCAGAGCAAAGCTGATGACTACTCGATAGTTCAGTGTGCCATGCTTTACGGCTTAGAATCGGGAATTCAACGACATTTTGAACGGCATGGAGCATATGAGATGTTCCAAGAGTTGAAGTTAATATTTCAAGCAAATGCCCGGATTGAGAGATATGAAGTCTCCAATAAGTTCTATAGCCGCAAGATGGAGGAGAACAGTTCTGTCAGTGAGCATATAATCAAAATGTTTGGGTATAATAATCACTTGATTCAATTGGGAGTTAATCTTCCAAATGATTGCGTCATTGACAGAATTCTCCAATCACTGCCACCAAGCTACAAGAGCTTCGTGATGAACTATAATATGCAAGGGATGAATAAGACTATTCCCGAGCTCTTCGCAATGCTGAAAGCTACGGAGGTAGAAATCAAGAAGGAGCATCAAGTGTTGATGGTCAACAAGACCACTAGTTTCAAGAAAAAGGGCAAAGGGAAGAAGAAGGGGAACTTCAAAAAGAACAGCAAGCAAGTTGCTACTCAAGAGAAGAAACCCAAACTTGGACCTAAGCCTGAAACTGAGTGCTTCTACTACAAGCAGACTGGTCACTGGAAGCGGAACTGCCCCATGTATTTGGCGGATAAGAAGGATGGCAAGGTGAACAAAGGTATATGTGATATACATGTTATTGATGTGTACCTTACTAATGCTCGCAGTAGCACCTGGGTATTTGATACTGGTTCTGCTGCTAATTGTAAGTGCATCTAGTGCCACCCCTAGTTGGTTTTGGAGTATTGACAACAAACCTAGTTGAGGGACTAATGTGTTTGTGAGAATTGCAGGATAACACAGGTAGAAGTCCCTCATTGATTCGGTTTAGTTACCAGACATGACCCCTAAAAATGTACGAAGACATTGAAGACAATGGTGGTTCATGAAGACATTCATGTCGAAGACAATGACATATGAAGACTCCCCATGAAGCCTATGGAACTCGAAGACTTAGATCCTTCGTAGTTTTACTTTATTCATGTTGTGTCATAGGAACCACCGTACTATTAAGTGGGGTCCAAGAGAACCAGTCAGGATGACTGAAGTGATGCCTAATTCAAATCCTATGTCTTTGAGTGAAGACAATGAGAGAAAATCTTGTCCAGAGTCAGACAAGTCAGCTTTACTTGCAGCCCAAGTAAAGTTGCCGTGAGAGTTCGAAATCCGACCGTTAGTACACGTGTCAGTTCCTTAGTGACCCAGGGTCATTTCGGACAAATCAGGTCAGGGTTGCCAAGTGGCTATAAATAGTCCACCCCTACAACCATAAACGGTTGGCTGCTCAGATTTCAGTGCACGGCTTTTGTCGTTTGAGAGAAACCCCCCTCGAAGCCTTTGAGAGAAAATCCTTAGTGAGGAGAGAAGCCCTAACCACCCAGAGCCAGAGTAATTGGGCATCACTTAAGTCTTCTTGTCTGAGTGATCTGAAGACTTATTACACTTGAGGACTGTGCATCCTCCAGACGGTTAGGCGTCGCGTTCTAAGCATCCAAGAGGAATTGTGGATTGCCGGTGAACGAAGTCTGTGAAGGTTTGGGAGTCTACCTTGAAGACTTACCAGAGTGATTGGGCGGGGTCTGTGTGACCTTAGCTCAAGGAGAAAACGGTGAGGACTGGGTGTCCTGAGCTGCGTGTTCAGGACTGGGTGTCCGGGACTGTGTGTCCTTTTGTTTAAATACCTAGCCGCTCCAACCAGACGTACAGTTGTCACAGAAACTGGAACTGGTCCAACATATCATTGTCTTCAACGTGTCACTGGTTTCATCTTCGCCTCCCTTTACTTACCAGTACACATTGTGAAGCTATTGCATGCTTGCTTTATCTTCTGTCTTCACAACCTGACTGTATGATCTGTTTGGCTTCATAACTTCTTCCAACCCGATCCTCATTACACTGAAGCTGTTTGTCACTGTGCTTTCACTATATTGTATATTTGACCATGGCTTGTGTTGTGTAATCTAACTTCCGCTGCATAGTGATAGGCTTGTTCACTCTGTTTGTCTTCATAACTTCCACGTTTTGAAGACTTTCATAAAAATCGCCTATTCACCCCCCTCTAGTCGATATAACGCACTTTCAATTGGTATCAGAGCCAGGTGCTCCCTTGTTCTGTGTGATTCGGTTTAACCACCTGGAGTTTTAGCTATGTCGACTGCAGGGATAATTAAAGTCTCCGCTGCGTGCCCCGTCTTCAATGGAACTGAATATCCCTACTGGAAGAATAAGATGCGCATGCATCTTGAAGCCATTGACGTCGACCTATGGTATGTCGTCGAAAACGGCGTTCCCAAGGCTGGAGAAGGTGTCACTGCGGCTGATGTCAAGAAGTTCACTCAACTGGACTCCATTGCCAAGAATATTATCTGTGGTCATCTGACCAAGGGACAGTACGGCCGTGTGAGTGCCTTGAAGACATCCAAGCTGGTTTGGGACTGGCTCTCCAAGGTCAATGAAGGCATCTCTACCCAGAGAGATCAGAGAATCAGTGTTCTTCGCAATCTCTTCAACCGCTTCAAGCGAAATGACAATGAGAATGTCCAGCACACATTTGACCGGCTCACTGATATCACAAATGAGCTTCAAGCCCTCGGCGCCACTGAGATCACCAAACATGAAATCGTCAAGACGCTGCTAAGATCACTTGACAGTTCATTTGACATCCTAGCCCTGATGATTCAAGAACGTCCAGACTTCAAGACACTCGATCCGTCTGACATACTTGAGAGGCTCAACACACATGAGTTTCAGCTTTCTGAGAAAAGAGATATCTACGGTCCAAACTATGGGCGAACTCGTGCCTTGAAGGCAAAAGCTGTGTCCTCATCTGAAGAAGAATCTGACAGCAGTTCTGATGATCCTGAAGACATTGGAAGGGAACTTGCAATGCTAGTGAAGAAGTTCCAGAAATTCACCAAGAAGAAAGGCTTCAGAAAGTCTTCATGATCAAGCTCAAGGAATGATGAAGCTTCTGCTCATGACTACAAGAAGAAAACATGTCACAAGTGCAAGAAAACTGGACACTTCATCTCTGAGTGTCCACAGTGGGACAATGAGAACAGAAAGAAGAAGAAGAGCAAGGAATATGACTCTGACGATAAGAAAACGAAGAAATACTCAAAGTCTTCGTCCAAGTCTTCCTCAAAGTCTTCATCACACAAGAAGAGTTCATCTGGCAAGGCTTGTGTGTTTGTTGGCAAGGAAATGGATTCAGAGGAGGAGTCCGCTTCTGAGGAGGCAGAGGTGGAGTCTGAGGAGGAGTCTGATTCAGGAATTGCGAGTCTGGCTATAGCCTACATCGCCAAGTCCATCTTCAACACTGAAGACAATGACTCCATCACCAACACCGATGCAAATGACAAGGACGACTCTACTCCTACCTACTGCTTCATGGCACGTGGTGCCAAGGTAAACACACGCACTACTCACTATCAAACATCCAGTGACGATGACTCTGATTGTGATTCAAAACCCAGTTACAAAACACTTGCTAAAATTGCAACTGAACAACAAAAGGCCATGGAACATATTCAAAAACTGTTAGACAGAAGCGATGATCTGTTGGGTGCTGAAATGACTCGTTCTGAATCCTTAATTGAAGACATAAAAAATCTTCATGTTAAGTATCAGGAACTCGAAGATCGTCTTGAGACTCTCTCAACTACTCATGAAAAGCTTTCCTATGATTATCTTCAAAAGAAGCAAGATCTTGAGAAGCTGAGAGCGGATCATGAGGATCTTCAAAAGGAAAACGAGTCACTTCGAGCCGAACAGATCAGTTCTGCTCAGGAAGGATTTGAACCACCATGCCTTAAATGCATTGAGCGTGATAATGCTATTTCTGTTGCTGAATGTTCCACTGCTACTGCTTTTGCAATATCTTCAACTATTGAAGTGGTAACTAACCCCTCTGCTGAGGATACCACTGCTATTGCTGATGAAAATGCTAGGTTGAAGACATTGCTTGAAACAGGGATGTACAAAAGTCTCAAAGCACATCAGACATTATGTGATGTCCTCAAGAAGCAGATTCTGAACCGAAACCCTAGGAAAGAGGGTGTTGGGTTCGTGAGGAAAATTAATGCAGATGGCTCTTACTGGATACTTGAGCAGTACCCCAAAACCACATGGGTTGCTGCAAAGGAATCCTCATCAGATCCATCCAATCTATCTGGCTTCACTTGTGCTAATACAATTATCATTGATGAATCCTTTGATGCAAACTATAAACTGTTTAAGAATCGGAATGGTGAAGTATTTGCCTGGTACATTGGTACTAACTGCAGGAATGGACCGCCTATGAAGAAGATCTGGGTTCCAAAAACGTGTCTTGAGAATCTTCCTGTGAATGTCCTCATGACACCTCACATGAAGAAGACAAACCTCAGACCAAAGGCTTCATATGGTCCAAAGGCTTCATACAGGCAGAGGACTCATTTGAGTCGCACTAACACAAATGTTTTGCAGGGAAACCATGCTCAGGCATATGAGAGCGGTTCTTCAAACCGTCATTCTCATATGACCAAAAACTATTCTGCCTATTCTTATGAGTACTATTGCCCACCTGCTAGACTGTTTGCTAGGGCTCCAAAGCCAAAATTTTCAGATGCTGCACTTAGACTTATTGCTTCTAAGCCACCCTTGAAGATGTGGGTGGTTAAGAAAGCTTAACTCTCTTTTACAGGGAAAGGTCTCCAGCACAAAACCAAAATCTTCTGACGCTATTGCTGGGGACCTTAAAAATCTTGTGGGGCGCAAGATCAAATGCCCGAATGGCATCACTATGTATTTCATACCTGAATCGCATGCTACTCTCCCTACTTGTCCTAACCTGGATCTAAGTTTTCATAATCCACTGGTTCGTCAAATGTTTTTGCTTCACAACACTCTTCATGAAGCCTATCCCCCTAACTGCACTGTAGGGTACGACACCAGTGACTTCAGAGTCTTCAGAATGGATTATTGACAGTGGGTGTACAAATCACATGACTGGCAAAAGAAGTCTCTTTATGGACTCAACCTTACGTCCATCTGACAAGAGCCACATCACATTCGCTGACACTGGTAAAAGTAAGGTACTGGGTCTAGGTAGAGTTGCAATCTCAAAGGATCAACACATGGATAAAGTCATGTTTGTTGAATCCCTTGGCTTCAACTTAATGTTTGTCTCAATGCTTTGCGATTTGAACATGATTGTAATCTTTGGAAAATATCGTTGTCTGGTACTAATGGAATCTGACAAGTCTCTAGTGTTTGAAGGGTATCGAAAAAATGATTTGTACATGGTAGATTTCTCAGCAGGGCCACAACTTGCAGTTTGTCTTCTCGCAAAGGCTTGAGAATGCTGGCTTTGGCATCGAAGACTTGGGCATGCTGGCATGAGGAACCTCCACACCCTTGCGAAGAAGAAGCATGTCATAGGCATCGAGGGCGTCAAGTTCAAGAAAGATCACTTATGCAGTGCCTGTGAAGCTGGGAAGATGACAAGGGCAAAACATCCTTCGAAGACAATCATGACCACTACTCAACCCTTCGAACTGCTTCACATGGATCTCTTCGGTCCCACTCACTACTCAACTTTTTCCACTACTGCTTGCCTCTATGGTTTCGTCATTATTGATGATTACTCTAGATATACTTGGGTGCACATAATCCTTTACAAGACTGAAGTGCAGGATGTCTTCAGACGCTTCGCAAATCGGGCTATGAACAATTATGGCGCCAAGATAAAGCACATCAGAAGTGACAATGGCACAGAATTCAAGAACACTGGCCTTGACACATATCTTGATACATTGGGCATCACTCATGAATTCTCAGCTCCATACACGCCACAACAGAATGGCATCGTCGAACGCAAGAACAGAACACTCATTGAGATGGCCAGAACAATGTTAGATGAGTACAAGACACCAAGAAAATTCTGGACTGAAGCCATTGACACTGCATGCCATACTATCAACCGTGTATATCTTCACAAGCTGCTAAACAAGACATCTTATGAACTTCTGACTGGCAAGAAGCCAAATGTCAGTTACTTCAGAGTATTTGGATCAAGATGCTGGATCAAGGACCCTCACCACACCTCAAAATTTGCTCCAAAATCACATGAGGGCTTCATGCTTGGATATGGAAAGGATTCGCACTCCTACAGAGTCTTCAATCTCTTTCACTACAAAGTGGTTGAAACAGTGGATGTGCGGTTCGATGAGACCAATGGGTCACGAAGAGAGCAACTACCAGATGTGCTAGATGAAGTTCCAGCTAGTGAATCAATCAAGCTAATGGGAACTGGAGAAATTATACCTTCTGAAGCTCGTCCTGAAGAAGAACTTATCATCTCAGCACCTGATCCACATGAAGACAATGCTTAGCCTGAAGACATTCCTCCCCATGACAACGTAGATCAGCAAGAGCAAAGTCTTCGACCCCTACATCCTCGTGTTGCCAATGAAGTGCAGATTGACAGAATAATTGATAGCATCAATGCACCTGGTCCACTGACTCGTTCAAGGGCAACTCAACTGGAAAACTTCTGCGGACACTTCGCATTCGTTTCAATCACAGAACCCAAGAAAATTGATGAAGCCTTTATGGAACCTGAATGGATTCAAGCTATGCAAGAAGAGCTTCAACAATTTGAGCTGAACAATGTATGGGAGTTGGTTAAGCGTCCTGATCCACGGAAGCATAACATAATAGGCACCAAATGGATATACCGCAACAAGCAAGATGAGCATGGCCAAGTCATCAGAAACAAGGCTCGTCTCGTTGCTCAAGGATATACTCAAGTGGAAGGCATTGACTTCGATGAAACATTTGCTCCTGTTGCCAGACTTGAAGCCATCCGTATACTGCTGGCCTATGCAAATCATCACAACATAATTCTGTATCAAATGGATGTAAAAAGTGCCTTCCTCAATGGCAAAATTGAAGAAGAAGTGTATGTTGCACAACCACCTGGGTTTGAAGATCCAAAACATCCTGACATGGTTTACAAGCTCAAAAAGGCACTATATGGCCTCAAACAAGCCCCTCGGGCCTGGTATGATACACTCAAATACTTCCTGAAGAGCAAAGGCTTCATACCTGGTTCCCTGGATCCCACTCTCTTCACAAAGACATATGATGGTGAACTGTTTGTGTGCCAAATATATGTGGATGACATTATCTTCGGCTACACCAATCAGAAGTACAGTGAGGAGTTTGGATATATGATGCAAGAGCAATATCAGATGTCTATGATGGGGGAGCTGAAATTCTTCCTCGTTCTTCAGATACGACAACAACGCAATGGCATCTTCATATCTCAAGAGAAATATCTCAAAGACTGCCTGAAGAAGTTCGGTATGCAAGACTGCAAAGGCTTCACAACACCAATGCCAGCGAAACACCATCTGGGTCCTGACGACAATGGTAAAGAGTTTGATGAAAAGGTATACCGCTCCATGATTGGTTCTTTGCTTTATTTATGTGCATCTAGGCCAGATATTATGCTTAGTGTTTGCATGTGTGCTCGGTTCCAAGCGGCACCAAAGGAGTCGCATCACTTAGCTGTGAAGCGAATTCTTCGATATTTGGCTCACACCCCAACTCTAGGGTTATGGTATCCAAAGGGCTCAGAGTTTGATTTGGTTGGATTTTCGGATGCTGATTACGCTGGTGACAAGGTTGATCAGAAGTCCACATCAGGCACATGTCACTTTCTGGGCGGATCACTTGTCTGTTGGTCTTCAAAGAAGCAGAACTGTGTATCTCTCTCCACTGCTGAATCTGAATACATTGCTGCTGGATCCTGCTGCGCTCAGCTTCTATGGATGAAGCAAACCCTCAAGGATTATGGCATTCATCTGAAGCAAGTGCCACTTTACTGCGACAACAAAAGCGCCATCAAGATCGCCAACAACCCAGTTCAGCACTCGAAGACAAAGCACATTGAAATTCGTCATCATTTTCTCAGAGATCATGTTGCAAAGGAAGACATTGATATCATACACATCAACACTGAAGAGCAATTGGCAGATATCTTCACCAAGCCCTTGGATGAGAAGAGATTTTGCAAGTTACGGTGTGAGCTAAATATCTTGGAATCCTCAAATGTCCTGTGATCAGGCACACATCCTAACACTTATGCATGATGATGACTTAGATGTGCAACACACGAAGTAACGTATATCTTCAATCAATGAAGACGTACATTATAAGTGTGAATACACTAACTTGGAATTTGACTTCGGAGCACCACGATAATTGTGTGCCATGTCTGTGTCTAATACTTCCTATACGGTGGGTAGCGCCACCACCAAATTTTTCTGCTTGAAGTGTTTCACTCATGGCATTACATTTGCTATGTCTTCACATTTGGTTTGGCTTCAATCTCAACATGTCTTCATGATTATCTTCACTATGTTGATTATATATGTACTGGTGTTCTGTCCTCTACAGCATTCACTTATAGCTATGTCTTCTTGTTTGAATCTTTTGAACTAAGTGAATGTGATCGGACCCTAACCTCTCCATGCTTCCTACCTCAAACTCTATCTCTCCAAGTCATATGCATTCTATTGAAACTGTCGAATGTCTTCACTGCATCCTTGTCAGAAGAAGACACATAGACAAACTTTAAAACGGCTTTCAATGTTTTTCCATCAACAAGAAATCCGGAGAAGTAGGAACGGCTCCCGACAAACAAGGCGTGCGTGGGGTGAAACTGCCCCCACAATTCCGCATGCTGGCCACGTACTAATCAGATGCGAATCGCCAGGGGCACCTGAGTAGTAGCACAGTGCCGCCCATATCCCTATAAATACACGTTTCACTGTGGTCATTATTTCTTCTTCCACCCTCGCACGAACCCTAGCGCCAACGCTAACTCTCAATGACGCCGGCGACGAAGTGCTTCACTGCCGCAACCTCTCCGATGCCGTTCTCACGCCGACAGTGGACATTAGTCTCTCCGCCGTCGCCGTAGGTGTCTTCCGTCGCCAAGTTAGGGCACGGAGGATCGAACTGCTCAGCCTCAACTCTCACCTCGTCTAGCCATTCCAAGTCTAGTAAATAACAAGTCTTTTTACAGCCTCTTTTGATCCTATAGCTCCATCACTTTCTGCCAAAAGAGGTTTCCATTCACACAAGTTTCATCCCTCTCATCTGCATCTCATAACTTGCCTAGTATATTCACTTGTTCTTCATGAAGTAGTTAGATTCCTCACTTGTACTGATCTATGGGTTCGTACAAATCTGGAACCAACTTCTTTTCTATAAAGTGAATGTCTTCGCATGATGAGGTCAATATCTTCTAAACTGATTTATCTTCAAAATCTTCTGAGAATGCATATGACCTCTTCTCCTTCCCTCGCACCTTAATGCTGTCACAGGTACATGTCCGTGGGAGAATCTTTTGGTTCTCATAGTCTGCATTCATTTGTAGAGTTCCTACAGCATCACATCAATTCACCCGAAGCAAATTCCTGTTGGTCAAGCAAAAGGAAGCCTTTGAAGACTTTGAATCTCTTGAAGCCTTCCAAGTTAAGCTTCATGGCAACAGAAAAACCAGCAAGGAAGGGAGGCAGACAGAGACGTGGTGAAACGTCTAAGGATCTGCCTGAAGATTTGGCAGAAATGTACCAAACTGATCCTGAAGAGAGCTATGGTCAGCGCAAGACACGAATCCAATGGATTCGAAGATATTGGGCAGAGCAGTGGTTCCAATACCGCTTCGTCACCAAGGAATATGCAGAGAAGTGCGCCATCCAGAGGCCATGGGGAGATGTCTTGTACAAAAATCTCGTACCCCGGTCCAGAGACGAAGCCATTGCTCAAGGTTTCTATCCATGCATGGTCAGGGGACAACAGCCAGCTGACGCACATCCGTCATCCCTTCTCTGGTGTCGTGATGACACTCTGTTCAAGCACAACTTCCAATTTGCTCAGAACTTTGCGAAGCAAAACAAGGAGTTTGGGTTGGACTTCAACCCTGGTCCCTCCAAACAAGGGCAGATGGCACACGCGACGCAAATCCCAATGTCATCGAGCCGTATGCCAATCTCGAAGGCCTCATCACTCGCATTCTAGTCCAAGGGACTGCCGTGAATGACCCTCCAGCAGACACTGAGTCTGATGACGCTCCTGCCCCGGAGCCGAAGCAGATGAAGAAGAAGCCAAAAGCTTCCAAGCCAGCCACTTCTCCCAAGATCTCCAGAGCGAAGCCATTGGCCACTGCACCTCCTGAAGCAAGTGTGCGGTCTGAAGACTTATCACGAGTCTCCAAGCCCCAAGAAGCCAAGAAGCCTCAGCCACATACTGGCAAAGAGCTCACTGCCGCTGCCGTTCTACGCTGCGAGGCCATTGATCTGTCAAGTGACGACGATCTTGCCGATGACGCTCTTGAGCAGCTAATCAAGAGCAAGGAGGAGGCTGAAATCTTCAACAATCTGCCTCTGTTCGATGCAGCAATCATCCACAACTTCATCGATGAGTGGTTTGATACACCCAACATCAGCTTTGATGATCTGCAGCTGCCCATTGGCCTCAGCGTAGCCTTCCAAGGAGCTATTGCTTCAGAACTCGCAATTGCCCAGCGCATAGTGGAGCTGAAGCAGAAGATAGATTTTGAAAAAGCTCAGTTCAAGCAGAACATGGCCACGCTCAGCGTCCAAGAAGTCAAAGACTTCAAAGTCATGCTGCACGAGTTGAAGGAAAACTTTATGCAGAGACGTGCAGAGGCTCAGGGTTCACGTGAGCGCATGAAGAATTTGGCTGATCTCTGTGTGCAGGCCTACAATGAGGCCGAGAAGCGAAAGGCACTTGGGCGTCCTGGCATCGACCCCAGGATGGCCGCTAAGAAAAAGAAGAAGCCCACTGTGGCTGAACAAGAGGCCCCACGACAAGAAGCTGTTCCGATTGTCTTCCCCACTGCCAAGCCTGGCTCGAAGCCAAAGCACCGCTCAACCGCTTCAGAGCTTAAGAAGACAAGGACAGCCGAAGCTGAAGCAAGGAAGAGGAAACACCCTGAAGCCTCTCCTTCAGACCCCACCATCAAGAAACGCAAGACCAAGAGGTCTCGGGCTGCTCCCACAGAGCCCCTGATAGTCGAACCCCTCTCCGTCCGCTTTCCGAACGAAGATCGTCAGCTGACCGTGCATGAGCCTGCTTTCACAGAGGCTCCGCACGCTGAAGACATTCCAGCAGCCGGCCCCAACGCTGCTGAAGACATTGGTCTCCAAGACAATGTGCAAGGTGATGCAGTCCTTCCTCAGCTCGAAACGAGTGAAATGATCAGCATTGGTCATCCCTTGACGCCAATCACCCAAGATGCATCGTGGGCAGATCGCCCGCAGGAGGAAGAGAATGAGCCCCAGCCCACTGCAACTCCACCAGCGTCGCCTGCATTCCGTAGGCTTCGCAAAGGGCCAAGGGCTCAGACTGCTGACGACATTCCGGCTGCATCAGCCGAAGAACATGAAGAAGAGCACGAAGAACCTCAAGCTCCATCTCCCCCACACCAACAAGAAGAAGTTCTCAAGGAGAACGTACCTGAATCCATCCCTCTCACTACACGTGATGAGGCTGACACCTTTGTGGCTGCCACACCCAATACTGAAGCATTTGTGGAGCCCGACCAGCCAATAGCTTCAAGAGATACTGAAGCTACTGCCTTTGACCCTTCTATGCCTGAGTCTGCTGCCGGTCCACAGTTCAACTATCATGTTGCGCACAGGCCCCAGGTCCAGAAGCCAATCCCACGACTGCCAAGGTTCCCAGGTCCTGCAACAGCTCCTGGCACCTTCAATGTCAATAGCTTCAAGGCAGACAACACTTTCTTCAACCGCTCCAAGAACCCTTATTCAAGGGAACGGATCATATCAGATAGGTTCTGGAGCTACCCACAGCGCAGCTACTACTCCTGCGTCCTCTACAACCAAGGCCGTATCTTTCCACACCAACGCCTTGAGGTTGAAGCTATTGCTGGTCTGCCTGGTCTGGAAGAAGCACTGGACTGCTTCAAGCAAGTTGGCCTGCTGCCATTTGTCACAGATGAAGAGCACTGGAATGAAGAGCTTCTGCTCCAGTTCTATGCCACACTGCACATCAAAGGCTACAACAGAGATCCGAAGACTTGGGTCCTGGAGTGGATGACCGACAATGTCTATCATGAAGCCAATGCATTTGATATCATTGAGCTCACTGGCCTACCCACTCCTGGCGAACTCTTCGAAGAAGGCTGCCAACTCCATGCTGAAGCAGTAGAGAGCATATTTCAGCGACCTGAGCCAAATATGAGTCAGATGCTCTCAATGATGAAGCCATTGCTTATTGACGCACCTTACCCAACCGAGTTCTTCGTTGAAGACTTAGAGTACCTGCCCAGGACTATCTATCACATTGTCAGGCGGACTCTATGGCCCATTAAGGGTCACTCTCGATATGCCAAGGTTGAAGGTGCCATGAAGACTCTCATCTTCTGCATCCTGCATGGCAAATGCTTCAATGCCCAGGATCTCTTTATACGTCAACTTGCAGCGTCTGGCTCAGATCTCTTTGGTCTGAAGATTTATGCTCCATGGGTTATGAGGCTCATCAAGCTCCACTCTGCAATATCCTATCAACCCTCTGCTCGCAACCACAGAATCTTCTTACCTGATGTGGACACCTCTGCTGAAGCGATTTATCCTAAGCCTGCCAAGCAGCCATTAAGTCTTCAGAATGCAGAACACCAGAGCTTCACTCAGCATGATGAAGGTGTTGAAGCCATTTCCAGAGTCTATCCAATGGCTGGCACCACACGTGCCCCTGCATCAACTGAAGCCACTGACAGCACAGCTGCACAGAGACCCAAGAAACGCGCTCGTACACTCACTAACCGTGAACTTCTTGTGGCTCTGCACCAAAAGCAAGATGGGCATCATGACTGGCTCAAAAGGCAGATGCGTAGTATCATGCCAGACGTCAATCGCATCAGGAATCTGGCCACCAAGAATGCCTTTGTCGCACATGAAACCTGTCGCCGCACTTGGAAAGGCCTCACAATGATGTGCACTAAAGCTGAACTGCAAGAGGATGGCTTCAAAGAAAGATTCAAGTTTGACTCCACACCCCCCAGAAGAGCTGTGTTGCGTGGAACTCCGTCGCTTGAAGAATCAGAGTTCTCTTCCTCTGCTACCACAGTGACTGGAAAAATCATTGAGGAAGAAGACGACGCTACATCACCACCACCTTCTTCAACGCGCGTCGTCACTACACCAAGCTCGCCAACTCCACCAAATGCCTCCACCGACCCTGCTGCGCCTGGGAACGCGTAAAAAACTCTATGTCTTCAAACCTTTTTGGTCATCACTGACAAAAGGGGGAGAAGCATATGATGTTTATAGTCTTCAAGCGGGTCAATAATATGGGCGGGTGCTTAATATTTTGCATTTTGCTTCGTGCTTACAACTCTCGTTTTGCCACATTTGGTTCTTTGAGTTGTAACACCTAAACTTGATGGTCGTCTGCTACTATGTTTGCCACTGTGTTTTCGCGAAGATAAATTCCGCATGTACGACGATAATTTCCGCACTTATATCATTTTGCAGACGTCCATTTTTCATTATGCATATCATTATCTTCAGATATCATTACATACATGATGGATTCTCATCATAAGTTGAAGTGGATTCCCACAAATACAACCTACTGTGTGCATTTGCGTTCCAGAAGCAAATCACTTATATGCACATCTTCAGGGGGAGTCCTTGCAGCTTATGAAGACAATTCCTTTACAATTTCACAAATTATATTCCCCGTTGAAAACTTCAACTAGTTTGTCATCAATCACCAAAAAGGGGGAGATTGTAAGTGCATCTAGTGCCACCCCTAGTTGGTTTCGGAGTATTGACGACAAACCTAGTTGAGGGACTAATGTGTTTGTGAGAATTGTAGGATAACACAGGTAGAAGTCCCTCATTGATTCGGTTTAGTTACCAGAGATGACCCCTAAAAATGTACGAAGACATTGAAGACAATGGTGGTTCATGAAGACATTCATGTCGAAGACAATGACATATGAAGACTCCCCATGAAGCCTATGGAACTCGAAGACTTAGATCCTTCGTAGTTTTACTTTATTCATGTTGTGTCATAGGAACCACCGTACTGTTAAGTGGGGTCCAAGAGAACCAGTCAGGATGACTGAAGTGATGCCTAATTCAAATCATATGTCTTTGAGTGAAGACAATGAGAGAAAATCTTGTCCAGAGTCAGACAAGTCAGCTTTACTTGCAGCCCAAGTAGAGTTGCCGTGAGAGTTCGAAATCCGACCGTTAGTACACGTGTCAGTTCCTTAGTGACCCAGGGTCATTTCGGACAAATCAGGTCAGGGTTGCCAAGTGGCTATAAATAGTCCACCCCTACAACCATAAACGGTTGGTTGCTCAGATTTCAGTGCACCGCTTTTGTCGTTTGAGAGCAACCCACCTCGAAGCCTTTGAGAGAAAATCCTTAGTGAGGAGAAAAGCCCTAACCACCCAGAGCCAGAGTAATTGGGCATCACTTAAGTCTTCTTGTCTGAGTGATCTGAAGACTTATTACACTTGAGGACTGTGCATCCTCCAGACGGTTAGGCGTCGCGTTCTGAGCATCCAAGAGGAATTGTGGATTGCCGGTGAACGAAGTCTATGAAGGTTTGGGAGTCTACCTTGAAGACCTACCAGAGTGATTGGGCGGGGTCTGTGTGACCTTAGCTCAAGGAGAAAACGGTGAGGACTGGGTGTCCTGAGCTGCGTGTTCAGGACTGGGTGTCCGGGACTGTGTGTCCTTTGGTTTAAATACCTAGCCGCTCCAACCAGACGTACAGTTGTCACAGCAACTGGAACTGGTCCAACATATCATTGTCTTCAACGTGTCACTGGTTTCATCTTCGCCTCCCTTTACTTACCAATACACATTGTGAAGCTATTGCATGCTTGCTTTATCTTCTGTCTTCACAACCTGACTGTATGATCTGTTTGGCTTCATAACTTCTTCCAACCTGATCCTCATTGCACTAAAGCTGTTTGTCACTGTTCTTTCACTATATTGTATATTTGACCATGGCTTGCGTTGTGTAATCTAACTTCCGCTGCATAGTGATAGGCTTATTCACTCTGTTTGTCTTCATAACTTCCACGTTTTGAAGACTTTCATAAAAATCGCCTATTCACCCCCCCTCTAGTCGATATAACGCACTTTCACTAATATTTGTAGCTCGAAACAGGGACTATGGATTAAGCGAAGATTGGCTAAGGACGAGGTGACGATGCGCGTGGGAAATGGTTCCAAAGTCGATGTGATCGCAGTCGGCACGCTACCTCTACATCTACCTTCAGGATTATATTAGACCTAAATAATTGTTATTTGGTGCCCGAGTTAAGCATGAACATTATATTTGGATCTTGTTTGATGCAAGACGGTTATTCATTTAAATCAAAGAATAATGGTTGTTCTATTTACATGAGTAATATCTTTTATGGTCATGCACCCTTAAAGAGTGGTCTATTCTTATTAAATCTCGATAGTAGTGACACACATATTCATAGTGTTGAAGCCAAAAGATGCAGAGTTGATAATGATAGTGCAACTTATTTGTGGCACTGCCGTTTGGGTCATATCGGTATAAAGCGCATGAAGAAACTGCATACTGATGGGCTTTTGGAACCACTTGTTTATGAATCACTTGGTACTTGCGAACCGTGCCTTATGGGTAAGATGACAAAACACCGTTCTCCGGTACTATGGGGAGAGCAACAGATTTATTGGAAATCATACATACAGATGTATGTGGTCCGATGAATGTTGAGGCTCGTGGCGGATATCGTTATTTTCTCACCTTCACAGATGACTTAAGCAGATATGGGTATATCTACTTAATGAAACATAAGTCTGAAACGTTTGAAAAGTTCAAAGAATTTCAGAGTGAAGTTGAAAATCATCGTAACAAGAAAATGAAATTCCTACGATCTGATTGTGGAGGAGAGTATTGGAGTTACGAGTTTG
Source organism: Triticum monococcum (assembly GCA_034509565.1). NCBI lineage: Eukaryota > Viridiplantae > Streptophyta > Magnoliopsida > Poales > Poaceae > Triticum > Triticum monococcum. The sequence continues at coordinate 685,407,203 of CM067845.1, read as the reverse complement.
GTGTACATTTGAAACAATGTGGAATAGTTTCGCAACTCACGCCACCCGGAACACCACAGCATAATGGTGTGTCCGAACGTCGTAATCGTACTTTACAAGATATGGTGCGATCTATGATGTCTCTTACTGATTTACCACTATCAGTTTGGGGATATGCTCTAGAGACGACCGCATTCACGTTAAATAGGGCACCATCAAAATCCGTTGAGACGACGCCTTATGAACTGTAGTTTGGCAAGAAACCAAAGTTGTCGTTTCTGAAAGTTTGGGGCTGCGATGCTTATGTGAAAAAGCTTCAACCTGATAAGCTCGAACCCAAATCGGAGAAATGTGTCTTCATAGGATATCCAAAGGAAACTATTGGATACACCTTCTATCACAGATCCGAAGGCAAGACTTTTATTGCTAAATTCGGAAACTTTATGGAGAAGGAGTTTCTCTCGAAAGAAGTGAGTGGGAGGAAAGTAGAACTTGACGAGGTAACAGTACCTGCTCCCTTATTGGAAAGTAGTACATCACAGAAACCTGTTTCTGTGACACCTACACCAATTAGTGAGGAAGCTAATGATAATGATCATGAAACTTCAGAACAAGATACTACTGAACCTCGTAGATCAACCAGAGTAAGATCCGCGCCAAAGTGGTACGGTAATCCTGTTCTGGAAGTCATGCTACTAGATCATGATGAACCTACGAACTATGAAGAAACGATGGTGAGCCCAGATTCCGCAAAATGGCTTGAAGCCATGAAATCTGAGATGGGATCCATGTATGAGCACAAAGTATGGACTTTGGTTGACTTTCCCAATGATCGGCAAGAAATTGAGAATAAATGGATCTTCAAGAAGAAGACTGACGCTGACGGTAATATTACTGTCTACAAAGCTCGACTTGTCGCAAAAGGTTTTCGGCAAGTTCAAGGGGTTGACTACGATGAGACCTTCTCACCCGTATCGATGCTTAAGTCTGTCCGAATCATGTTAGCAATTTCCGCATTTTATGATTATGAAATTTGGCAAATGGATGTCAAAACTGCATTCCTGAATGGATTTCTGCAAGAAGAGTTGTATATGATGCAGCCGGAAGGTTTTGTCGATCCAAAGGGAGATAACAAAGTGTGCAAGCTCCAGCGATCCATTTATGGGCTGATGCAAGCCTCTCGGAGTTGGAACAAACGCTTTGATAGTGTTGGGGATATTACTGCTGGGCGTAAATCGGCCTATCTGGGTCGGGTCAACTTCATGAGTAGCTCCAGAAGTGATAAATCCCAAGAAGGCAGATGAGGGCCTAAGGCCCGTAGCCGGTTCAAGACTTGTAGCGGTAAACCAGAATTTGGATATAAACTTGTATTGCAAGTTAGGAATAAAGAGAGACCAACCCGGATACGAATATCGACCGGTGTTGGGACTCTGTGAACCGACGGGTGTCACCCGTGTATATAAGGGGACGACCCAGCGGCGGTTCAAGGACAACAGACAACAACTGAAGACACAGGCGAAGCTTGTTTGCTCCCTAGTCATTGAAACCCCATCAATTCCATCACAACTAGACATAGGCTTTTACCTTCCTCGAAGGGGCCGAACTAGTATAAACTCTCTTGTGTCCGTGTGTCCGCTTTAACCCCTTCAAGCTAACCCGTCGCGATGGCTCCATGACTAAGTCCTTTCTCTAGGACATCTGCCGTGACAAAACCACGACAGTTAGCGCCCACCGTGGGGCTATTGCACGATGGTTTCCGGTTCTTGGAGGGTCGTTTTGAAGGACTCGAGGGCTACGTCGTAGGCCAAATGACTAAGAGTCGTCGCGACAAGCTTTACATCGACGACGCAGGCTGGGGCCCCGAGGCCGGCTCAATTGAGTACGGGTACCGGGTCCCCTTTGGTAGCATTCACGTTTTCATTGGCAAGATCGGTTAACCGGGCCCTGAGTCGGACATCTGCACCGACCTCGTCGAGACGGCTCAGCGTGCACCATCCGCCTGGGTTAAACCGGCTATGAAGCCTGCCTTCGTAGGAGTCATCCATGGAGGAAGTTATGAGGACGGATCAGAATTTCGTGGCGCGACCGTCATTTGTTCCGGTGACGAATCTTCGACTGGAGAAACCGAATCTCTTTATCAGGTGCAAGATGGCCAGATTGGGAGCTGTTCCGATGGCGATAGTATTCCGGACCCCTCTGATCTGCCCAACCGGGTTGGAATATTCATGGCCGGAATGCAAGCAGCGCTTCATTCTTCGACAGCTGCGGCAACGATCTCCGGTTCAGCAGCGGCGACGGCTGCCGGGGCAGGAGGCCCTGTGCGCCCGCCGGCTCAGGTTCTATCAGAACTGTTTGATGCGTTGGCTATACTTATGGCAGAAGATAATCCGCCGGATCAGGACGTTCACAACGCGGTGATTGCAAAGGTAAAGGAACAGATCACCCATGCCAAAGCGGATCTGTTGGCTGAGGAAACCAGGATGGCCGCAGAGCGGGCCGCGTTAGACGCACAGGCCTACAAGCTTATGCTGGACCAGAGCGCGTCGCATGAAGTCATGAGGAAGAAATACCGATCTCGCTTACCTCCGGTTTTCGAGGCCAGAGACCTTTTCAACACTCCAGGACCAAGAGCCGGCAAGCCGCTGGAGGGAAACCGGGCACGAGCCCCTGGGATCGGTGCACCGGTTCAGCCTCATCAGATGGACCCGCCTCGTCAAAACACCGTTGTACCTCAGGCTGCTTTAACACCTCCGGGTCACTACTCTAACCCAATGGACAATCTTGTTGCTGCTGCTGCATGGTTGGAGGCCATTCCAATTGAAGGTGACTCGCCGCAGGTAGTAGAGACGCGATGTGTCAAGGAACTTTTGAGGACAGCTTTGATCCAACAGGAAGCGTACTCGTACAGCCGCGACCGGATCCACTCGACCCCTCGTCCAAGCCGGAGTTATAGCAGACATATGGATGAACCGGCAGTGTTGAGTAATGAACGACGTGGGGCACCCCATGACCACAACCCGGCGGGTGGTGCTTATGACGCTCGGGGAGTGGTGGACCCGGCCCGCGCGCATAGGGAGGCCGAGTTAGCCACACAACATCAGGCTCGGCAGCTCACACCAGTTCGTCCAACCACCTGGACTGAACCCGTTGTTACTTCTAGCTCTTTGGGGGTGCCTTGCCTTATCCCCGCTTTACGCAATGTGCGCCTGCCCAAGGATTTCAAAGGCCCACGCAAGGTACCAAAGTACACGGCGGATCAACCCCCAGAGACATGGGTGGAGAGCTATGAGATGGCCATGGAGATGCTTGATGTGGATGACGCGGCGTGTGTGAAATACTTCACCATGATGCTAGAAGGAACGGCCCGTACTTGGTTAAAAAACTTGCCGGCTAATTCTATCAGTTCATGGGCCCAATTACGAGCCCGGTTTATCAGCAATTTCAAAGATACCTGTAAACAACCTATGTCGATAGTGGACTTAGCTGCATGCGTCCAGGAGGAAGGAGAATCAACGACTCATTGGGTGCGCCGGGTTTCACAAGTGTTGCACTACTCAGACCGCATCAACGCTGACACCGCAGTATTAACCCTAGAAGGCAACTGCCGTTTTGGGCCCCTGAAGCTGAAGTTGGAACGGATGAAGCGTCATTGCACCGACATGGGGACCCTCATGGCCGCTTTGGTGAAATATGCAGATTCTGATAGTACCAAAATCCCGAGTTTGATGATGACAAGACAGGGAAAGGGAAGAAGAACAGTGGCTCCAAAGGTTAGCAGCATCACTGGGCAGGCAATGGTGGTGGAGGCAAGCGTAAAGAGGGTGGTAACATGGACTTTGTGGCTAATACCAACGCACAGGACAATGGTCAGCGACGCAAGGGTAGGCCGAAAAATCGTAATGGAGCGCCCAACCCTAACCCAAACCGCCTAAACTATCTGCTAAGCCAGCCCTATCCAAAACATGGGACGAAGGAGGCGCCAGCAAACCATCTTTGGAAAGATTGCTTTATTATGCAGGAGTTCAAGAACTCTAATAATTTCCGGTATGATCACGAATCTGGCAGCAGCTCGGGATCCAGGCCGGGTTACGGAGGAGGAAGTTCCGGTTCAGGATTCAATGGTAATCTGGACGGACATAATTGTCAAAATAGTCAGAGCAACCAGGGTGGTTACAACCAACAGCACCAACAGTCAGGTTACCAGAGCAATCCAAAGGAGTTAAGTAATGGGCAGTACCATGTCTTCACCACTAGCTTGGACAAGCGAGACCGGAAAGTTCAGAGGAGGGTGGTCAACTCTGTTGAACTGGCCATACCCCGTTATCTATGTTGGTCTGAACAGCCAATCATATGGAGCAGAGAAGATCATCCTCCCCAGGTCGATAATCTGGGTCAGTTTGCTCTGGTGGCGCCTCAGGTGGGGGGTTACAAGTTCACCAAGGTGCTCATGGATGGAGGGAGCAGCATTAACATCCTATACTATGAGACCTTCCATCGTATGGGACTAACAGATAAGAATCTCAAACCGTCTAATACAGTATTCCACGGTGTAGTGCCTTCCAGATCAGCATATCCCATTGGTAAGATAGCTCTGGAAGTGGCCTTTGGGGATGATCATGATTCCAGGGCGAAGACATTGACGTTTGAAGTGGTGAAAATCCAAAGTCCATATCATGCCCTGTTTGGGCGACCGGCCTATGCCAAGTTTATGGCTCGACCCTGTTATGTATATCTGTAGCTCAAGATGCCGGGTCACAAGGGGACAATAACGGTTCACGGAAGCCGCAAAATCACTTTGGAATGCGAGGAAGGAGATGCGGCTTATGCAGAGTCGGTTTGTGCCACCGAGGAGTTAAAGTACTATAAAGACAATGTTGATCCGGCGGACATGACTCCGTTGAAGAAGCCAACTACGGAGCATGATCCGGCCCTAAAGTTCAAATCGGCAGCAGAAACTAAGCTTGTTGACTACATGCCTGGCGATTCGTCCAAGCAGCTCAGCATCAGTGCCAACTTGGATCCAAAATAGGAAAGCGCGCTCATCGAGTTCATCCGTGAGAATCGGGACATTTTTGCATGGAAACCCTCTGACATGCCAGGTGTCCCGAGGCAACTCGCTGAGCACACACTTAATGTGGATCCTAAATATAAACCGGTGAAACAGTTCCTCCGCCGGTTTAACGAAGAAAGACACAAGGCGATTGGAGAAGAGGTGGCTAGGCTCTTAGCAGCTGGCTTTATTGTTGAAGTTTTTCACCGTGAGTGGCTCGCCAATCCGGTGCTGGTCCTCAAGAAAAACGGCACCTGGCGCATGTGTGTGGATTACACAGATCTTAATAAGGCTTGTCCAGCAGATCCTTTTGCCCTCCCCTGTATTGATCAAATTATTGATGCTACGGCGGGTTGTGAGCGTTTAAGTTTTTTGGATGCGTATTCTGGCTATCATCAAATCAAAATGGAAGTTAAGGACCAGGAGAAGACAGCGTTCATAACTCCCTTTGGAGCCTTCTGCTATGTGTCTATGCCCTTCGGGCTCAAGAGTGCCCAGGCAACTTATCAACGGTGTGTACAAAATTTTCTTCACAAGCAAATCGGCCGTAATGTACATGCTTACGTGGATGATATCGTGGTTAAGTCTAGGGAGAAGGAGACTTTGATTGCTGATTTGAAGGAAACCTTTGATAACCTGAGGACATACAAGATAATGCTTAATCTGGACAAGTGTGTCTTTGGTGTGCCGGCGGGCAAGCTATTGGGTTTTCTGGTGTCCAATAGGGAATTGAGGCTAATCCGGAGAAGATCACGACCATCACCTCCCTGGCTAATTCAAAGTGTATCAATGATGTTCAGCGACTGGCCGGCCGGATTGCAGCATTAAGCCGGTTTATCAGTCGTCTTGGTGAGAAGGCAATCCCTTTATATCAGATGTTGAAAAAGACGGATCAGTTTGCCTGGAGTTCCGCCGCTGATGAAGCGTTTGAGGACTTAAAGCGGCAATTGGCCAATCCGCCGGTGCTTGCCGCTCCCATTGACAAGGAGCCGTTGCTGCTATATATTTCTGCCAATGCTCGGGCGGTCAGCGTGGCTATTGTGGTGGAGCGAAAGGAGGCAGGCAAGGAGCATCTGGTTCAGCGACCGGTCTATTATATCAGCGAGGTGCTAATCGAGTCCAAGCAAAGGTATCCGCATTGGCAGAAGCTGGTGTGTGGAGTTTTTATGGCAAGCCGGAAGCTTAAACAATATTTCCAAGGGCACCCAATTACGATGGTCAGTTCTGCTCCTTTGGGAGATATCATCCAGAACCAGGAAGCAACTGGTCGGATTGCAAAGTGGGCCATAGAGCTGGGGCCATACGGTTTGAAGTATGTGCCTCGGAAAGCGGTTAAGTCTCAAGCACTTGTTGATTTCATCAATGATTGGACGGAAAAGCAAGCACCTGAAGAAAAGCCGGCTCACATGTATTGGACCATCCATTTTGACGGATCCAGGCAGTTGGAAGGCTCGGGGGCTGGAGTCGTATTAACTTCCCCACGAGGTGATAAGTTTTGTTATGGTCTCCGCTTAATGTTCCCTTGTACACTACTAGGAAAAGGGCTATAGATGGAATTGACACTAATGGCGCACCAGACATGTGGTGCGCCATTACTATATACTAATGGCGCACCATGTGTTGGTACGCCATTAGTGTCCAAATACTAATGGCGCACCACATCCGCGGGTGCGCCATTAGTAAAAAAAAAATTTAAATTTTTCCAAAACTACTAATGGCGCACCGTGGGAGTGGTGCGCCATTACTAGATGAACTAGTAATGGCGCACCACATCCACGGTGCGCCATTAGTAAATTTTTTTTAATTTTTTTAAATTTTTTTAAAACTACTAATGGCGCACCGTGGGAGTGGTGCGCCATTACTAGTTGAACTAGTAATGGCGCACCATGCCAGGGTGCGCCATTAGTAACGTGGCCACCACTTCCACCGAATGCATCGCCTTTTCAGTTTAAAAAAATAAAAGAAAATGATGAAAATGTCAAAAAAATAAAAGAAAATAAGTTTCCCATGTGATATGTGGTCTAGTTGTTGGGCCAATTTGCAAATATGAATTTCGACTTCATTTGCAAAATCTCTCGAGAATTTGTAAAAATGGGCATAACTTTTGCATACTAACTCGGATGAAAAAGTTTTTTATATGAAAAACCATCTATTTTAAAAGTTACATCCGAATTTAACGGGGGGAACCCCGTTAAACATTTTCAAAATCCTCAAAAACCTAACAGAAAAAAAGATACGGGGCTTTTAAGATTTGGAGAGGCAAAAAAATTCAAAAAAATTCAAATTTACTAATGGCGCACCAGCCCATGGTGCGCCATTAGTATCTTCCCGCCTTGAAAATTCAAAATAAGTCAACAAAATAAAAAAAAAGTTACTAATGGCGCACCTGCCCACGGTGCGCCATTAGTATCTTCCCGCCTTCAAAATTCAAAATAAGTCAAAAAAAATAAAAAAAGAGTTACTAATGTCACACCTGCCCACTGTGCGCCATTAGTATCTTCCCGCCTTCAAAATTCCAAATAAAAAAATTAGTAATGGTGCACCACCCCATGGTGCGCCATTACTATGTCGTACATATGGCTGGGCGCACCTCCTCCACTCCATCTCCTCCTTTCCTCCACTCCATCTTCCCTTCTCTCCTCCACCATACTACCCTCCTCCTCTCCGGCGACCTCCTCCTCCTCTCCGGCGACCTCCTCCTCTTCGGGAACCTCCTCCTCCCTCCTCTCCTCCCCTCCCCTCCCCTCACAGTTTCTCCTCCCTCCTCTCCGGTGAGCTCCTCCTCCCTCCTCTCCTCCCATTCCCTCATGGTTTCTCCTTCCTCCTCTCCGATGCTTCGGTGAACTCCTCTCCGGCGACCTCCTCCTTCTCTCCGGCCATGTAGGCGAGCGCCTCTCCGGTGACCTCCTCGTCCTCCTCTCCGGCGAACTCCACTCCGGCAAAAGAACACGGCAAAAGAACGTACAAGATCCAAAAACAGGAACAAAATTTGAAATAGTATCGTGCCAAAAAACAAGCAAAAAAAACTAGCAAAAAATGGGCAAAAAAATCACGATCCAGATCCAAATTCCAAATTCAAAAATAGCAATGGCGCATGGTGGGGGTTAGATGGTGCGCCACTACTATTTTCCCGCCTTCAAAATTCAAAAATACTAATGGCGCACCGTGGCCTATACTAATGGCGCACCAGTGGCCTATACTAATGGCGCACCATGGCCTATACTAATGGCGCACTAGTGGTGCGCCATTAGTATACCAGATACTAATGGCGCACCAGTGGTGCGCCATTAGTAAAAATTACTAATGGCGTGGCACTAATGGCGCACCACTAATGCGCCATTAATGGCCAAATTAGGTGCGCCATTAGTAGGTCTTTTCCTAGTAGTGGTACTAATAATGCAACTGAGTATGAAGCCTTGCTCCATGGTCTCCGGATGGCTAAGGAGATGAATCTAAGTCGAGTTAAGTGCTTTGGTGACTCGGACCTTGTGGCTCAGCAAGTGTCTAGCACTTGAGACTCCAAGGACCCACTCATGGCAGTATATCGTCGGGAAGTGGATACTGTTGCAAGTTGTTTCAAAGGCTATCAGGTGGACCACGTGGACCGGCGGAAAAATGAAGCGGCGGACGCTTTAAGCCGGCTAGGCTCTCAGCGCAAACCGGTCCCGCCCAATGTTTTTCTGGATGTGCTGCACAACCCGGCGGTCAAGATCCCTGGTGAAGAGGATTTGGCTATTCCTGATCCAGAGGCTCAATTGGTGGCAGCTCTTCATGTTATTCCGGATTGGACGCTTCCTTATCTGGCGTACAAGAACCGGGGCGAGTTGCCAGAGGATGAGATTCTGGCTCGACAAATAATCCGGCGATCCAAGTCCATGGCCATCATCAACGGCGAGTTGCATCATTGCAGTGTATCAGGAGCTTTTCAACATTGCGTGTCTCCTGAAGAAGGCCGTGAAATTTTGCGTGAGATCCACGAAGGAGATTGTGGTCACCACGCCGGTTCAAAGTCTCTGGTGGCTAAAGCCTTTCGCCATGGCTTCTATTGGTTAACCGCTCATGCTGATGCGGAGGATCTGGTCAGACGATGTGATGGTTGCCAAAGGTTTTCAAGACGTGCTCATGTACCGGCTCAAGAATTGAGAATGATTCCAATTACTTGGCCGTTTGTGACTTGCGGGCTGGATATGGTTGGGCCTTTCAAAAGGTCCAAAGATAAGAAGACCCACCTCCTGGTGGCAGTTGACAAGTTTACAAAGTGGGTGGAGGCAGAACCTGTTAGTAAGTGTGATGCGGCCACGGTGGTTCAGTTCATCAAAAAGTTGATTTTCTGGTTTGGCTTTCCGCACAGTACTATCACAGATAATGGTACCAATTTGTCCAAAGGTGCTATGAAGGAGTTCTGCGAATTGGAGCACATCCGGCTCGACGTTTCATCAGTGGCACACCCACAGTCCAATTGTCAAGCAGAAAGAGCTAATCAAGAGATCTTGAGAGGCATCAAGCCCCAGCTCATGGTTCCTTTGCAGAGAACGCTGGGTTGTTGGGTAGAAGAATTACCATCTATGCTATGGACCGTCAATACAACACCCAACAGATCAACAGGATACACACCGTTCTGCATGGTTGATGGAGCGGAGGCGGTTCTCCCCAGTGATATCCATCATGATTCACCTCATGTAACGACTTATATTGAAGCAGACAACGAGACAGCACGACAAGATGCTTTGGACCGGTTGGATGAAGAGCGTGATATCGCAGCCGCCTGATCGGCGATTTACCAACAGGATCTTCGTCGTTATCACAGTCGCCGGGTCAGAACCAGAACCTTACAGGAGGGAGATTTGGTGCTTCGGCTCATCCAAGATAAGACTGATATGCATAAGTTATCCCCACCTTGGGAGGGGCCTTTTGTGGTCAGCAAGAATCTGCACAACGGGTCATACTATCTAATCAATATTCGGGAACATAAGGACTCATGTACATCAGAAGAGGAGACCAACAGGCCGTGGAACATAGCTCATCTTTGGCCTTATTATACCTGAGCCATTGGTTCTACTTATGTACATATTATAAGCGATGTATATATTAAACTATAATAAACCGGAACCTCAGCTAGAGCGGGGTATCTGTTCTTTTTACATCATGTGTGGTTACACGGAGTTGTTTTAAAGCGGCTTCCGGTTTACCCCTTGAGTTCGCTTTGCTAAAAGCATCGTGTTGTATCACTTGGAGGATTGGTCGTGTCCGAACCAATACCATGCCTCTTGATAGGCGAAAGCCACCAGATCACTTGGGGACTTGGTCATGTCTGAACCAGTCATACCTCTTGATCAGCCTAAGGCCACAAAATCACCTGGGGGCTTGGTCGAACCCGAACCATGACCATGCCATTTGGTCGGCATAAATGCCACAGAATCACTTGGGGACCTCGCTGACTAGAACCATAGTTACACCTAACGGGAGCTTGGTCGTGTTTGGCCATGGTAACGCCATTTGATCAGTTTAAATAAACCTTTTTGGCAAACGGTTTTTTCATTGCTTTTGCTTCACACTTTTCTTTGGAGGGTTTTTTTGCCTTTTATTGTGTTTTTTAAACCGGCAAAGTTTTTTAACAAATCAATTGACGGAACACAGTTCACGTCAATCCGGAGACTATTTGCCCGGTTTGATCCTTGTTGTTAACATCCTCTTATGGAATAACACGGCGTTTATTATAACTCGGCATGGTTTACATGGTAAACCAGCGTCATATATACATACAAGAGCTGTTATCTCCTCCAACAGTGTGGGTTTGCAAAACTCCGCTTCAAGCTTGGCCAAGCCAACTTCATACTCAACGATGGCAGGTATTATGTATCTCAAAAATTTGATCATATACTTAAAATTTTGTTTTGGATATTTGATTTCATATATACAGACATCATATTCCGCCTGACGGTACAACCGCGGTGGCAATTGACGAATTTATCATTTCAGAAAGTATTTTGGAAAGTTCATTACCACAGGAAGAACAAATTATGCACGAAGGCATATCAACATCAAAGGTATCAGCTAGCCTATTACAAGGCAACATGGTGCCCATAATAATATAATTGTTTTTTCACAAAGGAGAGGTAGTTTTAAAACCGGCTTCCGGTTCAAGCTTGGTCACCAGCCTGGCCTAATGGTTGTGGGTCATCCGGCGCCGCTTCAGCCTCCGTTTCTCTACCCAGTGGCCGAAAATCCACAGTTGTCCAGTCGATTCCCATCAATGCTTGAAAAACAGCTTCATCATGGATCAGCAATGACGGGTCAATATCGGGAGCGTAAGTATGCTTACGGATTGGAGGGATCAGATTTTTCGATTCATGAATTGGTGCTGCTATTCGCTTGTTCTGACTGTCATGTTGTGCTTGATAATGAGACAAATCTGCTTCCTCAGCCAACTGACAAGCTAGCGGATGTACCTCCCAGTTTATTGCTCGCAGATCTGCTTCACCAAATTCTGACCCGTCTTCCTTCAAGCTGGGATAGCCCCGAGCCGCTTCAATAGGATCAAAATCCGGCACCCAGGCTTTTGCCTGGATTAAGGCACTGATTGCACCGGTTCGAGCAGCAGATTTCTTCAGCTCTTCAACCCGGGCAGGAAGCACTGACAGTTTCATCAGAGTATCTTGAATCAAAGTGGGCGCCGGTTTGTTATGAGATGCGGTATAGATGATCCACTGGGCACCAGTATACAATTGTTCAACCAATGTATAGGCGGCTTTCAATTTCTTCCGCACATCTGACCCCAAGTGACCAACGCGTGTCCCTGAAATACCATAAAGGGTTAATAAACCGGCGACTCTGTAAGAAGGCAGAGCCAATTCAGGAGGCAAGCAGGCTTACCAAAGATAGCAGTGGTCATGGCATGCACGTGTCGCTTTATGCTAGTCAGTTCATCCGTCATTGGTTTTAATGCAGCCTCGGCATCCTCTACTCGTTTGATCAAAGCATATTTTTCAGTGGCCCAATCCGCCCGTTTCTTCTTGAAGTTCTCCTTAAGTTGTTCCATGGCGCTTAAAGCACCTGCCAATTCCTCTTTTGCTTTGGAGGTTTTAGCTTGTTGGGTTTTCAGGTTTTCTTGGAGGTTGGCGATTTGGTTTTCTTTTGTCTTCAGCTCGGCCTGCATACAGACAATTAGATGCTTCAGTAAAACGGTACTAGGATTGAAGTACCAACCACATAACAAGTTATGCACTTGGTACTTGGGGGCTAATGCATATTCGATCTTCATCTTTCAATTGCTTACAAAGTCCCAAGATCAATACAAGTATTCAACTTGGCACTTGGGGGCTAATGGTTATTTGCTCGTATATATTCTGATGCGGCAATTTCAATTACTTAAAGTGCCGGTTTAACTATGCGAAGTTGAACCGGCCCTTGGGGGCTACATCAACAAATTTCAAAGCATCAAGATTTATATTATTAAGTCCCGGTTTGAAAGAATATTACAAACCGTCCCTTAGGGGCTAGGAGAGTCAGCGAAAATGGAAGCATACAAGTAGGAAGGAGCATATGGAAGTTACCTCATATTTCTCTTTCATCATATTTACCAGACCGGCTTCATAGTCGCGACTGGTATACAACCGGTTCAAATAGCCGGAATGGATATCTTGGGCGTTCAGAGCAGCATAAGTCGTCAGATCAGCATTCCACTTGCTTTTGCCAAAGGTAGCAAATTCTTCCTTGGCAGAATGTTTGGACAAAGCGACAGGATTGCTTGGCTCAGTATGGCCAGTGCCAGTAATGACAATCTCATCATCCTGAGTACCGCCGGTTTGGACTGGAGCTATTGGCTTGTCAGTAGGCCTTGCTGGACCGGTGGAGCTTTCAATCCGGATGGAGTCTGTGGGCTGATTGACAGGACCTAAGGCCTCAGCAGGTCTCTCTTCAGCAATAAGATCGTCGTCTTGCTGCGGTGGATCGTTGGGTATATCCTCAGGAATAGCTGTTTCAAGATCAGGTGTCTTGCCTGGCTCAAGAACGGCATCTTCTTCGGCCGCTTTGTCCAGGCGGGCTTTCTTGCTTGTCCTAGGTTTGGCCCTGAGAAGAATAACAAAATCAAATACAGCATATGTTCTAAGGCGATGTACTGCAAATATCACAATAAGTGTAGCTTACCCAAGCACTGTTTTGAGCGGTGGCAGCTGAGTAGCCGATGACTCGCCAGAAGATGAGTGGGAAGTAACCTGGTAATCGGAGTCAGACGGATTAAGAGGTTGACGAAAGCAGCCCGCTTTAGTACAAGCACTGACAAGCAAATTAGAGACCTCTGAATGGCGTTTCCGAACCGGACTGTTTGGTAAGCCGGTGGAGGTAACTACCTGGCCGCTGTGCCGGGTTGTGCGATGGGCTTCGTGTTGTTGGGTCTTCATAAGAAATTTAGGATCCAGATAAGAAAGAGGATGAGAAAATTTAACTTTCCGGTTTGCCTGACGGATTTTTTGGGAAGGCAAAGTTTCTGAATCGGAAGAGAGAATAATTACCTCTACAACATCCGCGTGGCTGGCTTCAGCATCCTCCTGACAAATATCATCATCAATAAGATACATGAAAAATAAACCAAGTGAGTCAAGATCTACCTCAAAGTCCGGATTATCCACATCATTATCAGGGGCCGGATTAGAAGATGCCGTGGTTCTTTTCCGGTAGGTAGTCTTCTTCACAGCTTTAGTCTTTTGCCGAGTTGCTCTTTCTGGTTTGGCTGGTTTTTCTGGTTTCTCCTGTGGAAGTTTTTTGCTCCAAAAAGGATCATTACCCTGATTACACATACACTGATATTAAACAATGACCAGACATATCAATAAACAGATTCAGCAAAGAGAAAAATCAAAGTCTTACAGCTGGCGGTTTATTGGTGGCGCAGAAGGGAAGTAGGCCGGTTTTAGCGCAGACGTGTTCCGGTTCATTCAACATCTTATTCACAGCCTCTGTGATTTCTTCATCAGAGAGCTGGATTTTTGAATGTCGCAGCGGGTCATCAACACTGTCAGTATACTCGCACATCAAACCGGAGCGCTGACTAAGGGGCAGTATGATCCATGATATCCAACAGCGAGCAAGGTCAACCCCTGTTAAACCGTTGGCCATAAAGGCTCTGAGATTTGGCAGTTGGGGAGCATATTTGCTTCTCTCCTGGGCAGACAATCTTTGAGGAAAAGGGTGTGTATTGCTGAGCCGCTCCGGACGAAAGCCAGGCAAGGGATTCTCACCAGCAGGGGAGGTGTCTTTGCAGTAGAACCATGTCTGATTCCATTCTTTAGGGTGGCTGTGCAGCTTGGCGTGAGGGTATGTGACCTCTTTCCTTTTCGGAATCGCCACACCACCCAACTCCGTATTAGAGCCATTAGTAAATTCAGTACGGCGGTTTAAATGGAAAAGGTCTCTAAACAATTCCACTGTGGGCTCCTCTTGAAAGAACACCTCACAGAGCACTTGAAAGTGAAACATATTTGTAACAGAGTTGGGGCCAGTATCTTGTGGATGGAGTTGGAAATCGGCTAGAAAATCCCGGTAAAATTTAGAACCGGGCGGCTTAAAGCCCCGGGCTAAGTGATCTACGAACACAACAACCTCTCCTTCTCGAGGTGTGGGAGGGTATTCCTTGCCAGGCGCCCTCCAATGGATGGTATCTTTGCTGCCTAAAGCGCCAATCAGGACTAAACCGTCCAGTTCAGCCTCTGTGACGTGAGAAGGAACCCAATTGCACTCATATACTTGCTTGGCCATGATGGAATCTACAAGGTAGAAGATCCCGGTTCAAAAATGTATCTGATCAAGGTATGTTGGTATATGCACTGTGAAACCGGAGACAGAATTATCTGAACCGGAGTTTCATGGAGCAACCAACATCTGGCGGTTCAACAAGGGGACTAATGGCATATACCGGTTTGGAAAATTATCCTATAAGGTTAAACCGCCTGATCTAAGCATTGGAAAGCTGAGATTGCGGATGGACAAGTACGCAGAAACAGGTTTTACAGGATTTCTTTACGGCATTGGATCTGAAGCAAGTTCAGAAAATGGATAAATACTTAGAAGTTCAAAAGGAGCAGTACCGAACCTATAAGCAAAGCATTCATATAGATCTACAACTTTGAGATGCATAAGTGAAGGCGAAGGTCAAAGAACTATCATTGCATAGAATAAAGATTTGCGGATTCATCTAACAGATCTGTCGCAGGAGCAAGAAGCAGACGATGAACACGGAAGAACTGTGAAACCCTAGAACAGATCCGCGGGGGAAAGGTAGAAGGTTTACCGGAGCTGCGGAAGACGCGGAAGATGGTCGCGATGCTCTGGTGCGCCCAGGTTGATGCAGCGGCCAAGGTTGAGGCAGAGGTCGACGGTGGCGGCGGAGCTCTGAAGTCAGGCGTTGCGAGGAAGACGAAGCAGAAGGGGAAGAAGGGAAAGAAGAAAGGAAATGACCCTTCGGTCCTATTTATAAGGCAAAAAAGACATGCGTCAGGTGCGACAATCAAGGGGCCACGAAACGGAGCTGTCGCCTCGATTTCCGCAGATATATTAGATAAAGAAGCACAATGGATATCTTCGTCATAACAGGTGACGTCACTCCGGTTTACAGTAATCAGAGAAGATGACATCATGACGGTTTACCAATTTATGAGAAGACGTTGAAGATGAAGCTTTTGTTAAAGGATTGACATGAACCCGTTCAAATCAATCTGGGGCCTAATGTTGGGGATATTACTGCTGGGCATAAACCGGCCTATCTGGGCCTGGTCAACTTCATCAGTAGCTCCAGAAGTGATAAAGCCCAAGAAGGCACATGAGGGCCTAAGGCCCGTAGCCGGTTCAAGACTTGTAGCGGTAAACCGGAATTTGTATATAAACTTGTATTGTAAGTTAGGAATAAAGAGAGACCAACCCGGATACGAATATCAACCGGTGTTGGGACTCTGTGAACCGACAGGTGTCACCTGTGTATATAAGGGGACGACCCAGCGGCGGTTCAAGGACAACAGACAACAACTCGAGACATAGGCGAAGCTTGTTTGCTCCCTAGTCATCGAAACCCCATTAGTTCCATCACAACTAGAAGTAGGCTTTTACCTTCCTCGAAGGGGCCGAACTAGTATAAACTCTCTTGCGTCCGTGTGTCCGCTTTAACCCCTTCAAGCTAACCCGTCGTGATGGCTCCACGACTAAGTCCTTTCTCTAGGACATCTGCCGTGACAAAACCACGACAGATAGTGTGGTCAAAGCATTTGGTTTTGTACAGACTTTTGGAGAAGCCTGTATTTACAAGAAAGTGAGTGGGAGCTCTGTGGCATTTCTGATATTATATGTAGATGACATATTGCTAATCGGAAATGATATAGAATTTCTGGATAGCATAAAAGGATACTTGAATAAGAGTTTTTCAATGAAAGACCTCGATGAAGCTGCTTACATATTGGGCATTAAGATCTATAGAGATAGATCAAGACGCTTAATTGGACTTTCACAAAGCACATACCTTGACAAGGTTTTGAAGAAGTTCAAAATGGATCAAGCAAAGAAAGGATTCTTGCCTGTGTTACAAGGTGTGAAATTGAGTAAGACTCAATCCCCGACCAATGCAGAAGATAGAGAGAAAATGAAAGATGTTTCCTATGCTTCAGCCATAGGCTCTATCATGTATGCAATGCTGTGTACCAGACCTGATGTGTGTCTTGCTATAAGTCTAGCAGGGAGGTACCAAAGTAATCCAGGAGTGGATCACTGGACAGCGGTCAAGAACATCCTGAAATACCTGAAAAGGACTAAGGATATGTTTCTCATATATGTAGGTGACAAAGAGCTCATCATAAATGGTTACGTTGATGCAAGCTTTGACACTGATCCGGACGATTTTAAATTGCAAACCGGATACGTGTTTACATTAAACGGTGGAGCTGTCAGTTGGTGCAGTTCTAAACAAAGCGTTGTGGCAGGATCTACATGTGAAGCGGAGTACATAGCTGCTTCGGAAGCAGCAAACGAAGGAGTCTGGATGAAGGAGTTCATATCTGATCTAGGTGTCATACCTAGTGCATCGGGTCCAATGAAAATCTTTTGTGACAATACTGGTGCAATTGCCTTGGCAAAGGAATCCAGATTTCACAAGAGAACCAAACACGTCAAGAGACGCTTCAATTCCATCCGGGATCTAGTCTAGGTGGGAGACATAGAGATTTGCAAGATACATACGGATCTAAATATAGCAGACCCGTTGACTAAGCCTCTTCCACGAGCAAAACATGATCAGCACCAAAGCTCCATGGGTGTTAGAATCATTACTGTGTAATCTAGATTATTGACTCTAGTGCAAGTGGGAGACTGAAGGAAATATGCCCTAGAGGCAATAATAATATTATTATTTTATTTCCTTATATCATGATAAATGTTTATTATTCATGCTAGAATTGTATTATCCGGAAACATAATACTTGTGTGAATACATAGACAATCCGAACGTCACTAGTATGCCTCTACTTGACTAGTTCGTTAATCGAAGATGGTTATGTTTCCTAACCATAGACATGTGTTGTCATTTGATTAATGGGATCACATCATTAGGAGAATGATGTGATTGACATGACCCATTCCATTAGCTTAGCACCCGATCATTTAGTATGTTGCTATTGCTTTCTTCATGACTTATACATGTTCCTATGACTATGAGATTATGCAACTCCCGTTTACCGGAGGAACACTTTGTGTGCTACCAAACGTCACAACGTAACTGGGTGATTATAAAGGAGCTCTACAGGTGTCTCCAAAGGTAAATGTTGGGTTGGCGTATTTCGAGATTAGGATTTGTCACTCTGATTGTCGGAGAGGTATCTCTGGGCCCTCTCGGTAATGCACATCACATAAGCCTTACAAGCATTACAGCTAATGAGTTAGTTGCGAGATGATGTATTACGAAACGAGTAAAGAGACTTGCCGGTAACGAGATTGAACTAGGTATTGAGATACCGACGATCAAATCTCGGGCAAGTAACATACCGATGACAAAGGGAACAACGTATGTTGTTATGCGGTCTGACCGATAAAGATCTTCGTAGAATATGTAGGAGCCAATATGAGCATCCAGGTTCCGCTATTGGTTATTGACCGGAGACGTGTCTCGGTCATGTCTACATTGTTCTCGAACCCATAGGGTCCGCATGCTTAAGGTTTCGATGACAGTTATATTATGAGTTTATGCATTTTGATGTACCGAAGTTTGTTCGGAGTCCCGGATGTGATCACGGACATGACGAGGAGTCTCGAAATGGTTGAGACATAAAGATTGATATATTGGAAGCCTATATTTGGATATCGGAAGTGTTCCGGGTGAAATCGGGATTTCACCGGAGTATCGAGAGGTTACCGGAACCCCCCGGGACGTATATGGGCCTTAGTGGGCTTTAGTGGAAGAGAGGAGAGGTGGCCAGGGCTGGGCCGCGCGCCCCTCCCCCCTAGTCCGAATAGGACAAGGAGAGGGGGCCGGCGCCCCCCCCGCTTCCTTCTCTCTCTCCTCTTTCCCCCCTTCCCGAATCCTATTCCAACTAGGAAAGGGGGGGAATCCTACTCCCGGTGGGAGTAGGACTCCTCCTGGCGCGCCCTCCTCCTGGCCGGCCGCAACCCCCTTGTTCCTTTATATACGGAGGAAGGGGGCACCCCTAGAAACACAAGTTGATCCACATGATCATATTCTTAGCCGTGTGCGGTGCCCCCTTCCACCATAATCCTCGATAATATTGTAGCGGTGCTTAGGCGAAGCCCTGTGACGGTAGACCATCAAGATCGTCACCACGCCAGCGTGCTGACGGAACTCTTCCCTGACACTTTGCTGGATCGGAGTCCGGGGATCATCATCGAGCTGAACATGTGCTAGAACTCGGAGGTGCCGTAGTTTTGGTGCTTGATCGGTCGGGCCGTGAAGACGTACGACTACATCAACCGCTTTGTGCTAACGCTTCCACTGTTGATCTACAAGGGTACGTAGATCACACTCTCCCCTCTCGTTGCTATGCATCACCATGATCTTGCGTGTGCGTAGGAAAATTTTGAAATTACTACGTTCCCCAATAGTGTGATGCTTCCAAGAAGCGAGTCAGAGATGCTACTCCTTCTTCCTCTACTCAAGTGGCCAAGCAGCAGAAGTATTGGCTTCCTCCTCCTCCGTTCCGTCAGCCATTTTAGAAGAGAAAAGGTGGCAGTGGATCTTCCCACCCACCCAACCCTGGCTTTCAGAACAAGACTTCGTCTCAAGCTCCAAGATCGAGTGCTCCGTATCACCGTCCGCTTTCAGAGGTCACGTGCAACCAGTGCCAATAGAAGGGTCACTATGCCAATAAATGCTTCAATCAGAGGCGCCTCCCTCCTCCTCCTCCTGTGAGATCGGCAAGTATAGCTGTGGTCAAGCATAACCCCAAGTCTGCCAAGGTCAACTTAATGAATGCAGCTCAGGCAGAGGCCTCGTCAAATGTCATCATGGGTAACCTTCTTGTTAATGATATTCCTGCAAAAGTTCTTTTTGACACTGGTGCATCGCATTGTTTCATCTCGAGACCATTTGTTTCTAAGCATGAGTTGCCTTTACAAGATTTGCCTAGGCAGTTATCTGTTGTTTCTCCGGGTAAATTCATGAATACAAGCACTATGGCCCCGGATGTTACTATCACGTTGGGCGACTACAAGTTCCTTTCTTCTCCGGTGGTTCTTGGTAATTCGGATATTGATCTTATTCTCGGAATGGATTGGCTTTCTAAGCACAAGACTCAGCTTGATTGTGCAGCTAGGTAGATTCAATTGACTCATTCGTCTGAGGATGTAATAGGCTTTGCCGCTCATGATGATACAATCCGTCTATTTTCTCTCAATGAGAAGGGTGAACTAGATGCTATCTCACAGATTCCAGTCGTTTGCGAATATCAAGATGTCTTTCCAGAAGAGCTTCCAGGAATGCCTCCGCACCGGCCAGTTGAATTCGTCATCGATCTTGAGCCTGGCACGTAACCAGTGTGCAAGCGTCCTTACAAGCTCAGACCTGAAGAGTTGAAGGAGTTGAAGAAGCAACTCGATATTCAAGAGCGAATGGGTCTCATCCGACCTAGTTCCTCTCCGTGGGGTTGTGGTGTTCTTTGTGTGAAGAAGAAGGATGGAACGGACCGACTTTGTGTTGATTACCGTCCATTGAACAAGAAGACTATCAAGAACAAATACTCACTTCCCAACATCAACGAGCTGTTCAAACAACTCAAAGGCGCCCAAGTATTCTCCAAGCTTGATCTCCGTATGGGTTATCATTAGATTCGAATCCATGAGCAAGATATTCCCAAGACGGCTTTCAGGACAAGCTATGGTTCATCTGAATACTCTTTCATGTCTTTTGGCCTCGTCAACGCTCCTCCGACTTTCTCTCGCATGATGAACTTCATCTTCAACGCTTACACCAATGACTTTGTTTTGGTCTATCTCGACGACATTCCGGTCTTTTCGAAGAACAAGGAAGATCATGCCAAGCACTTGCGTTTGGTACTCGATAAGCTCAGGGAACACCAGTTCTACGCCAAGTTCTCCAAGTGCGAATTTTGGCTCGATGAGGTTCTTTATCTTGGGCATATCATCTCTGGCAAGGGCATTGCGGTGAATCCTGAGAAGGTGTATGCAATTTTGAATTGGGAACCACCTCAGAACGTGAAGCAACTCCGTAGCTTCCTCGGTCTCGAAAGCTACTGTCGAAGGTTCGTTGAGAACTTTTGAAAGATCGCGAATCCTCTCTCAAATCTTCTCCAGAAGCACGTCAAGTACGTTTGGTCTCCGAAGTGTGACATTGCTTTCAACACTTTGAAAGAGAAATTGGTCACTGCTCAAGTTCTGACTCCTCCTGATGAATCCAAACCGTTCGAGGTCTTCTACGATGCCTCTCTTCAAGGTCTTGGTGCAGTGTTGATGCAAGAGAAGAAAGTTGTGGCTTATACCTCTCGCCAGTTGAAGCCCAACAAGAAGAACTACCCCACTCATGACCTCGAGTTGGCGGCAGTTGTGCATGCTCTTTTGACTTGGAGACATCTCTTATTGGGAAGAAAAGTGGACATCTTCACTGACCATAAGAGTCTCAAGTACATCTTCACTCAGCCTAATCTCAACCTCAGGCAGACTCGATGGGTCGAAATGATTCAAGAGTATAATCCGAGTATCGAGTATACTGCAGGCAAGGCCAATGTGATTGCTGACGCATTGAGCAGGAAGGCTTATTGCAACAGTCTGATTCTCAAGCCTTATCAACCTGAGCTTTGTGAAGCTTTCCGCAAACTTAATCTGCAAGTTGTTCCTCAAGGTTTCCTCGCCAACCTTCAAGTCTCACCTACCTTGGAAGACCAGATTCGCCAAGCTCAGCTTCTTGATGCTACGGTGAAGAAGGTGAAGATTGGGATTGCCTAGAGTCAACCCAAGTACAAGTGCTACCGCCTTGATGACAAGGATACTCTTTTCTTCGAGGATCATATTATTGTGCCCAAAGGTGATCTTCGTAAGGTTATCATGAACGAGGCTCACAATTCTCTCCTCTCCATCCACCCTGGGAGCACGAAGATGTATCAGGACCTCAAGTAGGCTTATTGGTGGACTCGAATGAAGCGCGAGATTGCTCAGTTCATGAATCAGTGTGATGTCTGCAGAAGAGTGAAGGCAGAACACCAAAGGCCAGTGGGTCTCCTCCAACCTCTTGCCATTCCAAAATGGAAGTTTGACCACATTGAGATGGAATTCATGACTGGGTTTCCAAAGTCCAAGCGTGGCAATGATGCTATATTCGTTGTCATCGACAAACTCACTAAAGTGGCTCACTTTCTGCCTATCAAAGAGTCTATCACTGCAGCTCAACTGGCGGAGGTCTATACCTCTCGGATTGTCTCTCTGCATGGTATTCCACAGGTGATCTCTTCAGACCGTGGCAGCATCTTTACCTCCAAGTTTTGGGATTCTTTTCAAAAGGCCATGGGCACCAACATCCGCTTCAGCACAACTTTCCATCCACAAACTAGCGGGCAAGTCGAGCGTGTCAACCAGATTCTTGAAGATATGCTCAGGGCTTGTGTGATCTCCTTCGGCATGAAGTGGGAGGATTGTCTTCCATATGCTGAATTCTCCTACAACAACAGTTTTCAAGCAAGTTCGGGCAAGGCCCCATTCGAAATTCTGTATGGTAGGAAGTGTCGTACCCTTCTCAACTGGTCTAAAACCGGTGAACATCAACTTCTGGGAAATGACTTAATCACAGAGGCAGAGGAAATGTGCAAAGTCATTCGAGATAACCTCAAATCAGCCCAATCCCGCCAGAAGAGCTACTATGATAGTAAGCACCGTGATTTGGCTTTCGATATCGGAGATCATGTTTACCTCCGCGTCTCTCCTATGAAAGGTACTCGTCGCTTCGGTATCAAAGGGAAGCTTGCCCCTAGATACGTGGGACCTTTCAAGATCGTCAGCAAGAGAGGCGATCTCGCCTATCAACTCGAGCTTCCTTCAAACTTTGCAAATGTGCATGACGTGTTCCATGTCTCTCAGCTCCGAAAGTGCTTCAAGACTCCTGACCGCACCATCAACTTTGAAGACATTGAGCTCCAAGAAGATCTCTCTTATCGTGAGCACCCCGTCGCTATTCTTGAAGACTCGCAACAAGTCAATCAAATTCCTCAAAGTCAAGTGGTCACACCATTCCGACCGTGAAGCCACCTGGGAACGCGAGGATCACCTCCATTCTGAATACCCGGCGTTCTTCCAGTCCTAGATCTCGGGATGAGATCTTTTCGTAGTGGTGGAGTGTTGTAACACCCCGGATGTGGTTTATCTAATATGTAATCCAACTCTTGTCGTTTCCGGTGTTAAGTTATTTTATTTTCTCGGGTTTGGGTTTTTGTCTCCGTGTGTTGTTGTCGTTGTCATGCATCTCATATCATGTCATCTTGTGCATTGCATTTGCATACGTGTTCGTCTCATGCATCTGAGCATTTTCCCCGCTGTCCGTTTTGCATTCCGTCGCTCCTTCTCCTCCGGTGGTCATTTCTACCTTTCTTTCATCTGTGTTGGTTAAAAATTTCCGGATTGAACCAAGACTTGCCAAGCGGCCTTGGTTTACTACCGGTAGACCGCCTGTCAAGTTTCGTACTATTTGGACTTCGTTTGATGCTCCAACGGTTAACCGAGGGACAGAGAAGGCCTCATCTGTGTTGCAGCCCAACACCCCTCCATTTTGGCCCAAAAACCTACCAATACCCTCTCCATCGTCTAGAGTGTTCGTTCACGATCGCGTGGCCGAGAACCGCACCTCAAGTACGTAGCTGCTTGTCGCACCCACCGGAGAGCACATCAAGTACGTAGTCCAGATGCACTTTCCCAAGGAGCAAGCAACAAACAATACTGCAGAGTATGAAGGCTTGCTTGCCAGTCTCAGGTTCGCGGCAGACCTTGGGATCAAGAAGCTCATTGTCAGGGGTGACTAGCAGCTTGTTTTCCGCCAAGTGAACAAGAGTTATCAGAGTCTATTGATGGAAGCCTACGTTGACGAAGTGATAAAGATAGAAGAGCACTTTAACCGCCTACAGATGGAGCATGTCCCAAGAGCTCAGAATGACATCGCCGATGGCCTGTCAAAGTGCACCGCACTTAAGTTACCTATGGAACCAGGGATCTTTGTGCTCAAGCTGACTCGACCGTCCGTAATGCCATCAACTGGACAGAGCAAGAAGAGAAAGTAGATTTTTGGTGACTATTTTCCGGCAGAGCTTCCCGAAGCCGCCGCCAAGAAGGTCCCCAAGATCAACACCAAGAGTGCTGAGGAGCAGTCTACTCCGGCAAGCCCTAGGGTTTGTTCCGTTGAAGCAGAGGCTCCCGACAAGTTTTGCTCCGGCAAGCTTGCCGGGGAACGTCAAGCTCCGGCTGAGCCGCAAGTTCTCGCCGTAGAAGCGGATGTTCCCGCAGCAGCAGATGTGCCTTTAGTCCTTGTTGTCGAGCCACAAGCTCCGGCATGGGCACAGCAGATTGTCCGTTTCCTTCAGACAGGAGAACTTCCCGAAGAGCAAGAAGAAGCGGAAAGAGTAGCCCGGCAGTCAAGTATGTACCAGTTTGTCGACAACACACTGTACAGAAGAAGACTCAATGGTGTGAAATTGAAGTGTATTCACCGGGAAGATGGACAAAAGTTGTTGGCAGAGATACATGGAGGAATATGTGGTCACCACATTGCCGCAGGAGCACTTGCCGGCAAAGCATTCAGGCAAGGTTTCTTTTGGCCGACAGCCCTCCAGGATGCAACTGCACAAGTAACCAAGTGTGAAGCGTGCCAGTTCCATTCCAAGCAGATACACCAGCCAGCTCAAGCTCTCCAGACGATCCCTTTATCCTGGCCATTTTCGGTCTGGGGGCTCGACATCCTCGGCCCCTTTCCCCGAGCAGTCGGGGGCTTTGAGTACTTGTACGTAGCAATCCACAAGTTCACAAAGTGGCTGGAAGTGGAAGTAGTGAGGAAGGTGACAGCACAGTCAGCAGTCATGTTCTTCAGGTCGATTGTTTGCCGCTTCGGGATCCCTAACAGGATAATCACCGACAACGGTACGCAATTCACGAGCCGCACCTTCATGCAGTACATCCAAGATCTTGGCGCCAAGGTCTGCTTCGCTTCTGTTGCTCACCCGAGAAGCAACGATCAAGCGGAGAGGGCAAATGCTGAAGTGCTGCGTGGGCTCAAGACCAGGACTTTCGACAAGCTGCACAAGTGCGGAAGAAACTGGATTGAGGAGCTGCCGGTGGTTCTTTGGTCGATCAGGACGACGCCAAATCGAGCCACTGGCCAGACACCTATCGCTCTAGTCTATGGAGCAGAGGCAGTTCTCCCCACGGAACTCGTATACGGGTCACTTCGAGTGCTCTCTTATGATGAGCTTGAGCTAGAGAAGCTACGACAAGATGACGCGCTGCTCCTTGAGGAAGACCATCTTCAGGTTGCGGTACGAGCTGCTCGCTACCAGCAAGCTTTGCGCCGCTACCATAGCCGCAAAGTTAACGCCAGAAGTCCCGAGGAAGGCGACCTTGTTCTTCAGCGTGTTCAGTCCGCCAAGAATTCCAACAAGTTGACGCCGAAGTGGGAAGGCCCTTACCGGGTGAAACGAGTCACTAGGCCTGGCGCTGTCCGCCTTGAGACCGAGGATGGCATTCTAGTGAGCAACTCCTGGAACATTGAGCATCTTCGTAAGTTTTACCCGTAAGGCACGGTTGCCGAAACCCGTTCTAGCAACCACCTTCTGTACAAGTCTTGCCGCTGTTGCATGTAATCCTTTGTACAAAGCCGGGCGCAGACCCCGTGCATAAAGCTCATGTGCTCCGCGCACCTTGTCAATTTCATGCTTTCTATTTTTCGCATGTGTTATCCGACACTTTGTGCAGCACTTACCCCAGTAAGCAACAACGAGCCATCAGGCTCCATATCTTTATTTTCTCCTCTTTCTTTTTTCTCAAGGAAAGGAAGGGTCCCTCGCCCACAAGTTTGCCGGGGGGAAGGAGAAGATAATGGTATGGACCAGGCGTCGTTCAAGAAAGTTTCGCCTTGCCGGGAAGCAAACAACAGAAAAGATAAGTTGCCAAAGTTTGAGCAATCAAATTTTTTAAATTTTTTAAGTTATCTTCCTTGAACGATCGTACTTTGTATGGAAAACCCGTGCGCGGAGGAACCAACTCGTAGCTAGTTGCGCCCTTACTTTGTTTCGAGTCCGCTCAACAACTTAAGTGAGCTGCGACTAGTTGCGACAAGGTTTCTTGTCGGTAGCGGCACCGCCAGCAGGCTGCTGACGTCCCGCACTCAGCGCTTGCGGCCAAGGTGCCTGCGCCGGCAAGTTCCCTAAAAGCGTAGGGAAAAAACATACAAAGGAAGGAATCAAGTAAAGGAAATAACATTGCAATCATTACCTGAAATAAAGTTATATTACAAGGTAGCTTGTCACGGCTCTAACAGATTGTTCTCATAACATGACCAGCAGCGACAAGAAAAGAAGAAAACGGGCGGCTACGCGATCGCCCTCAAACCTCTTGATCCCGCTCACCTTGTCCACAATGGGTGTGACAAGGGTCTTGAGCGCCTCCAGATCAGCATCCGGTGGCAAGGTCTTGAGGACGTTGGTGAGGTTGAGACCCGGGTTGCGGAAGGCCACCTTCACCAACACCTTTTGAAGAGCTCCCGCGCAGATCTTGCGCGACTCGTCGGCCAGCTGCTTTGGGATCCTCTCCCGGAGTCGTTGGAGGGCCGTCGCCACGCCTTTGAAGAACAAGGTGAGCTTGTTGCTGGGTTGGAGGTTCTAGTCGGAGGGATACCCGAGATCCTCCATTCCCAGCTGCGCCAGCTCCTTGTCAATGTCTGCGGCAACATTCACAAGACCCTCCGTCCAGTTCTCCACATTCTCCCTAAAAGCATTCTGGGCGGCAGCAGCACTCGCCAGCCGTGCCTTGCCGGCCTTGACCTCCTCCTCCAAGGCCGTCTCCTGCTCCCTGGCGCCGTCCAGCGTCTTGGTCAAAGTGGTCAGCTTCAACTCAAGATCTGCGTTGGAGTCCTTGGCGGCGCTAAGCTCCTGGCCCTTCTCGGCGAGACGGGCCTGCAGCTCCGAGTGGCTATGGGCGTCCTTCTCCCGCTCATGCTTGAGCGCGGAAAGCTCTTCACTGCTCGCCTCGAGATCGGCCTCCAGCTGCGCCAACTTCGTCTCCAGCTCCTTCTTGGCGGCCTCGGCAGCTATGGTAGCATCCTCTGCTTGCTTGAGGGCTCCACCGAATGTTCGCTCGCGCGCGGCAAGCTCCTCCTCGTGGCTGTCAAGGTTGACCTTCCGCTGCACCGGTTCACCCTCCTGCGCAGACAGCTTATCAGCGGCAAGCCGCTGTTGCTCTGTGACTTCAGCTCGCTCGAGGAGGAAGGTCTTCTGCTCCTCGGCAAGTTGCGCCCGCTCCTCTGCCAGGGACCGGAGATCTTCCTGGTTGTGACCCCGGAGCTCCTCCGCGCGCTTTTCGATGTCCACTCCCGCCTTCGCGACAAGCGCCTCGCGGGATTCCAGCTTGGCTTGCCGGGTGCGATAGAGCGACGCCAGCTTCTGCAGCAACCGCTCCTCCTCAGGCTCGCCGCTGCTTCTGCTCGGCGCGTCAACTAGAGCCAGCCCAGCGAAGGGGAGCACCTCTCTGTCAAAGCTCTCTCCTTCGACCAGCGCCCTGGAGCTTGATGCCCAGGGGAGGTTGATGAAGACGCCATCGTCGGCCTTCAAGTAGACGCCTAGCCGGGGCTCTTCGGAGCCTGACGCTGCGGCAGTGGTGGAGGGATCGGCGGTCGGCATAGCGCCTGGCGCTCCTGCGGCCTCAGGGCCGTCAGTGCAATCGCCAGATCCCCCGCCTGCTTCTACGGCGGCAGCTTTGGCGGCCTCTGCGCCGGCGGAATCTTCAGCACCGGCTGCTTCCTTGGCGGCAGCGGCGTCGTCGGCGGCAACCTAGGTCTCCATCGACTCCGCGGCAGATGGATCTGACAGCCGGAAAAGGGAGAAGAGTCAAGCAAATATCCAAAAAAGAAGATCAAAAGAAGAAGAACCCAAGGGAAGTTTTGAAGCAAGAGGGTTACCTGTACCGGGTTCTGCGGTCGTGGTCTCCGCTGCCGGGGGGCCGCTGGTGCTGTCCCTTGCCGGTGAACTCACCCTTGCCGGAGACCTCTCCCTTGCCGGAGACCTCTCCCTTGCCGGAGGACTCTCCCTTGGCGTTTCGGAGGCGTCCTCCAGGCGCTCCTGGAGGGGCTGCTCTGATCCTACACAAACCAATAGTCAGATGTCAGCAAAGGAAGAGTATCCATGCGCGGCTAACAGCGGAAGGCGAACCATATAGTTACGTTGGGGGCTGCTCTGGAGAACAGTTGCCGGGTCAGGTAAGGTTGTGTCGGACGCATCCCCTGCTGTCGCGGTGGGTTCGTCCTCGATGATAATCACCTGGGCCTTGGCTCTCTTCGCTGCTCTCTGGGCCAGAGTCCTAAAAAGGAATAGGTTTAGAGTAAAGCAAATGAGATACACGACAAAACAACAAGAATTGAAGAACTACAAGTGCAACAAGCGAATCTTACTCTTCTTCTTCCTCGTCAGAGCTGAACGCGGAGAAGTCAAATTCTGGCTCACGTTCGGCGCGAGGAGGTAGAGAAGTAGATTCCCTTGGCCGCTTGGCGGGAACAGTGGCGGTGGTTTGAGACGACCCCGCTCCGGCTGCCGCCACGGCGTGAGAAGCGGTAGGAGCAAAAGCGATGGTCCGGGTGGACCCCGCTCTAGTTGCCGCAGCAGCGTGAGGTGCTCCCGCGGCAACAGTGCTTGCCGTGGTGGAGCGTGTCACGCGGCGCGGCGACTGTCGACTCACCCGCCGCCCTGCTACGTCCCCGGCCTTGCGGAGACACCTTCTTGGTGGAGCTGGGGGCTCTGCTTGCGGTGAGCTGTTTGAGGATGAAGAGGAAGAGGAGTTGATCTCCAACGAGCCGCTCGTATCCTCGGCGGGCTCGCTCGACTCGACGTCATGCCCGACAAGCTCTTTCTTGCCGGCAAGCTCCTCTCGCCCGGCATGGCTTGCCGCCTCTCCTGCCTCTGCCTCCTCCATGGTGAATCCAAACTCGCCCGCAGCTGCGGCTGCCGCCGCCTCTTCCAGCCTGGTGGCAATGCGTTTCAACTCCGCATCGGTGGTGTCGCGGGTGAGGCCTTTCTTTTCATCGGAGCGGACCGGCACTTCTACCAAGCCATCAAAGAACTCCTGCACGACGTCGTCTGCAGGCTCTTGCCAAGTTGGGTCAATTCCATGCGAATCGCACAGTGGCATCATTGCACGGATGCGGTCGAGCGCGGAATTGTTGCACAGCGGAACGACACCCTGCGGCAACCTGAACACTTCGGGATGCTCAGGTTCATACTTGAACAGCTCCTGGAGCATCGCATTAAGCTCCAGAACAGTGAAGTTGTAGTTGAGGCCCGGACGCAGCCTCATGATATCCGCCGCATTCTTCAATTCCCAGGCGGGTCTCCTCCGTTCCTGCAAGGGGGCGATGCGGCGGCAAAGAAAATCTGTGCCAACAGCACCTACAGTGAGCCCGGCAAGCCTGAGGCATTGGATCCGGGTGACAGCAATCTTCAGCCTATCGTCTTCCGGGGCCACGTTGCTCCAATCGCTGCCGTGTGCTGCTGGGGCTTGGCGCCAGGCGGTAAACGGCTGCGGGTCCTCCTCGACAATCCAGCACCAGTCTGCTCTCCATTCCTCCCACTTGCCGCGGAACTCCCCCTCCAGATAAGCGTCCTTCTTGCCGGCCCTCGAGATCCAGGCGATTCCACCGGATAAAGGCTCTCCTCTCTCTACTCGGGGCATAAAGAAGTGGCCAAAAAGGGCTACATTTGGATAGACTCCGACAAAGTTTTCGCAGAGATGTGCGAAAACTGCCATGGTCAGAACAGCATTGGGGGTGAAGTCAAGGAGGCAGAACCCGTAGGTGTTCATGATATCGCAGAAGAACTCAGAGAAAGGCGGGCAGAGCCCGCAGTAGAAGAACACGGCGAAGAAAGGGTACCCATTTGGAGCCATTTTCCAAGCGGCAACTAGAAGTACCTTCGTGCTCGGATGCGCTCGCGTCTCCGTCGACCAGAAGAGGTAGTAGTACTCCCTCAGCTTGGGGGGAAGATTGCCCGCTCCTTTCGCAGCGCCGCAAGCCGCTGCGCCTCGGTCGACTTCACAACCTTCCCCTTGTCGGCTTTCGGAGCCATGGCGGAAGTGGTGGAGGAGGTCGACGCCGTTGGTGGTGCTGGTGGCGATGGGGGGGGCAGGGCGCTGCTCTCTTTTCAGCTTTGGGAAGACGGAGGAGCGGCGGAGGTTTCCGAGATTGGAATGGGAACCGGCGAATGGGCGCACTACCCCTGCTTCCCCTGCTTATAAAGAGGGAGGGGGCGGACGTTCCGCCTTTCCGAATAAAGAAACCACCCACGATCTCTCCCACGACGCCGCATTCAACGCGTGCCGTTCGGGGAGGGCGCGGTGGATATGGGGAGAGATACGTCGTAACCCAGGCCGCGCGTGCCCGTGCCCTGTTTTGGGCCTGGCCCAACAGCGCTCGGCACCGTGTATAGCTCAGGTCCGGGGGCTCCTGTCGGTGTACTAGAGTAGGGGTACCCTAGTATCCCGAACTTGTGCACGGGCAGTCGCAGCGTCCCGCGGCAAGGCTTGCCGGGTGACCGCCAAGGTCCTCCGTGGTTCCTTTGGAGCCATTCAAGAACAAAGTATCCAAGCCAAGGAGACAAGACCCCGGCAAGAGGAGCTTGCCGGGAAGGCCAACCAAGGCATCTCAAGGAACTTGCCGCGACGCGCCACGCGTCCCGGCAAGGCCCGGTGAGCGACAAGCTCCCGGGCACGACAAGACAACGACCGTGGCAAGGCGCTTTCCGCGGCAAGCCTCCACTCTGTACCTGCGCTCCAGCACATCCACCAACGTGTCGCTCTGGGACCCTTCCAGGCGTATGTGGCGGGAGGCTGTGCAGCCAGCGATACACGGTGGCAAGCGGCGCTGACAAGATTGCCATCGTGGCGAGCGGTGGCGTCCCTGGCGGTCCCTTTTGCACTATTTGGGTGACGCAAACGGGCATTTAATGCCCTTGTCCCCTGCCGTCAGGGTTAGGTATGATACACTATAGCAGGCGGTTGTACCAACCGCAACGCCTTTCCATTTTTACCCTTGTCTACGTTGCCACCTGTCGGTGACCACTTGAGCATATAAAAGGAGGCCCATGTGCAACGTAGAGGGCGAGGTCGGTCAGAGAGAACACTGACGCTCGGTCTCGTTAGCTGCTGGTGTACTGTAGCAGTCGGCGCTCCCAAGCAAGAACTCAATACAAACCACAAAGCAGGAGTAGGGTTTTACGCATCCGTGCAGCCCGAACCTGGGTAAACTGCTCGTGTGCTTCGCTTGAATCTGCTCTTCATGCGATCTCCGCCCCCCTGCCGAACCGAAAGGGGCTCGGTCCGCCGGTCCCATAGGTGTTCGTGGGTTAGTCCCCCGACATAAGCACTTCTCCCATTGCAAGAAAAACCAATCTAGTAGGCCAAACCACACTGATAATTCGAAGAGACTTGCAAAGATAACCAATCATACATAAAAGAATTCAGAGAAGATTCAAATATTATTCATAGATAGAGTTGATCATAAACCCACAATTCGTCGGTCTCAACACACACACCTCAAAAAGAAGATTACATTGAATAGATCTCCATGAGAGGGGGAGAACATTGTATTGAGATCCAAAAAGAGAGAAGAAGCCATCTGGCTACTAACTATGGATCCGAAGGTCTGAGGTAAACTACTCACACTTCATCGGAGAGGCTATGATGATGATGTAGAAGCCCCCCGTGATCGATTCCCCTTCTGGCGGAGCTCCGGAATAGGCCCCAAGATGGGATCTCGTGGATACAGAAAGTTGCGGCGGTGGAATTAGGTTTTTGGCTCTGTATCTGATCGTTTGGGGGTACGTAGGTATATATAGGAGGAAGTAGTACGTCGGTGGAGCTTCGAGGGGCCCACGAGGCAGGGGGGCGCCCTCCACCCTCGTGACAGCCTCGTGGCTTTCTTGACGGAGGGTCCAAGTCCTCTAGGTCTTATCTGATGAGAAAATCACGTTCCCGAAGGTTTCATTCCATTTGGACTCCGTCTGATATTATGTTTCTCCGAAACTCTGAAATAGGCAAAAACAACAATTCTGGGCTGGGCCTCCGGTTAATACGTTAGTCCCAAAAATAATATAAAAGTAGAAAATAAAGCCCAATATAGTCCAAAAAGTAGATAATATAGCATGGAGAAATCAAAAATTATAGATACATCCCCAAGCTTAATTCCTTCTCGTCCTCGAGTAGGTAAATGATAAAAAGAGAATTTTTGATGCAGAGTGCTACATGGCAGAATTTCAATGTAAATCTTCTTAATTGTGGTATGAATATTCAGATCCAAAAGATTCAAGACAAATGTTCATGTTGACATAAAAATAATAATACTTCAAGCATACTAACAAAGCAATTATGTCTTCTCAAAATAACATGGCCAAAGAAAGCTATCCCTACAAAATCATATATTCTGGCTATGCTCTATGTTCACCACACAAAGTATTTAAATCATGCACAACCCCAATGACAAGCCAAGCAATTGTTTCATACTTTTGACATTTTCAAAACTTTTTCGATCTTCACGCAATACATGAGCATGAGCCATGGATATAACACTATATGTGGAATAGAATGGTGGTTGTGGAGAAGACAAAAAGAGGGGAAGATAGTCTCACATCAGCTAGGCGTATCAACGAGGTATGGAGATGCCCATAAATAGATATCAATGTGAGTGAGTAGGGATTGCCATGCAACAGATGCACTGGAGCTATAAGTATATGAAAGCTCAACAAAAGAAACTAAGTGGGTGTGCATCCAACTCACTTGCTCACGAAGACCTAGGGCATTTTGAGGAAGCCCATCATTGGAATATACAAGCCAAGTTCTATAATGAAAAATTCCCACTAGTATATGAAAGTGACAAAATGAGAGACTCTCTATCATGGTGCTACTTTGAAGCACAAGTGTGGTAAAAGGATAGTAACATTGTCCCTTCTCTCTTTTTCTCTCATTTTTTTATTTGGGCCTTTTTATGGCATTTTTTTATTTTTCGTTCGGAGTCTCATCCCGACTTGTGGGGGAATCATAGTCTCCATCATCCTTTCCTCACTTGGGTCAATGCTCTAAAAATGATGATCATCACACTTTTTATTTTTCTTACAACTCAACAATTACAACTCAATACTTAGAACAAAATATGACTCTATATGAATGCCTCCAGCGGTGTACCGGGATATGCAATGAATCAAGAGTGACATGTATGAAAGAATTATGAACGGTGGCTTTGCCACAAATACGATGTCAACTGCATGATCATGCTAGCAATATGACAATGATGGAGCGTGTCATAATAAACGGAACGGTGGAAAGTTGCATGGCAATATATCTCGGAATGGCTATGGGAATGCCATGATAGGTTGGTATGGTGGCTGTTTTGAGGAAGGTATATGGTGGGTGTATGATAACAGTGAAATGTGAGTGGTATTAGAGAGGCTAGCAAAGGTGGAAGGAAGGAAAGTGCGTATAATCCATGGACTCAACATTAGTCATAAAGAACTCATATACTTATTGCAAAAATCTAGAAGTTGTCAAAGCAAAGTATTACGCGCATGCTCCTAGGGGGATAGATTGGTAGGAAAATACCATCGCTCGTCCCTGACCGCCACTCATAAGGAAGACAATCAACAAATAAATCATGCTCCGACTTCATCACATAACGGTTCACCATACGTGCATGCTACTGGAATCACAAACTTTAACACAAGTATTTCTAAAATTCACAACTACTCAACTAGCATGACTCTAATATCACCATCTTCATATCTCAAAACAATTATCAAGCATCAATCTTTTCTTAGTATTCAACGCACTCAAAAGAAAGTTCTACAAATCTTGAATACCAAGCATATTATTATTAAGAAAATTTCCATGCTATTAAAGACTCTCAAAATAATCTAAGTGAAGCATGAGAGATCAATAGTTTCTATAAAACAAATCCACCACCGTGCTCTAAAAGATATAAGTGAAGCACTAGAGCAAAAC
Organism: Triticum monococcum; assembly: GCA_034509565.1. Taxonomy (NCBI): domain Eukaryota; kingdom Viridiplantae; phylum Streptophyta; class Magnoliopsida; order Poales; family Poaceae; genus Triticum; species Triticum monococcum. Next base: position 685,373,452 of record CM067845.1, on the reverse strand, counting down.
TATAAAGCTCAAAAGATATAAGTGAAGCACATAGAGGAAAACTATAAAGCTCAAAAGATATAAGTGAAGCACATAGAGTATTCTATCAAATTCCAAATTATGTATGGCTCTCTCAAAAGGTGTGTACAAAAAGGATGATTGTGGCACACTAACAAACAAAGACACAAATAACACAAGACGCTCCAAGCAAAACACATATCATGTGGTGAATAAAAATATAGCTCCAAGTAAAATTACCCATGAATGTAGACGAAAGAGGGGATGCCTTCCGGGGCATCCCCAATGTCGGTGTCGAAACCGACGGATCTCGGGTAGGGGGTCCTGAACTGTGCGTCTAGGCCGGATGGTAAGAGGAGACTGGGGACACTTTGTTTACCCAGGTTCGGGCCCTCTCGATGGAGGTAAAACCCTACTCCTGCTTGATTAATATTGATGATATGGGTAGTACGAGAGTAGATCTACCACGAGATCAAGGAGGCTAAACCCTAAAAGGTAGCCTATGGTATGATTGTGTATGGAGTTGATTCTATCCTATGGACTACAACCCTCTGGTTTATATAGACACCAGATAGGGTTAGGGTTACATAGAGTCGGTTACAATGGTAGGAGATCTTCAATATCCGCATCGCCAAGCTTGCCTTCCACGCCAAGGAAAGTCCCATCCGTACACGGGACGAAGTCTTCAATCTTGTATCTTCATAATCCAGGAGTCCGGCTACCCGAACACCCCCTAATCCAGGACTCCCACAGAAGATTGTAATCACCAAGAGTAGTGTCCGGCTCTGTAAGATGAGTTTCCACATATTGCCATAAAGAGAATAATATTAGCACAAATCAAATCTGCTGACGTATCCTACAGTGTGCCATTACACTACAGCCAAGTCCTTTACTCGATTCGTTTTTATTTTTCCACCTCAGCATGTTTTGCAAGGCGGTTTCCTTGGCACGTCTTGTCAAAGCAGAGATCGTGTGCCCCCCTTTTACGGGATCCTCATCAATACGGATGTGGGTAACCTAATCATGCCCGTTAGCACTTTCTCTCGATTAAAGGCGAGTCTCAAACGGTTATGGGAGGGCTCTTGGTATTCGACCTCTTATAAAGAGACCAAGGCCGTACTCCTTTTTCAATCTCAAACGAGTTCGCCCGCCGCCTCGAGTTCCAACACCCTAGGCTTCAGATTTCAGGCGCTTCGAACCTTCGACAATGTCCGGTTTCGACCTTCAAGGCCGATGGATGCCCTCCTCCGTCACGTAGGAGGACGTGCTAAAGTTGAGAGAGGCTAAGTTCTTGACCGCCGAAATTCCGCATAGGTTGCCTGTTCAAGGGCAAGCTATTCCCAGCCCCCAGCCCGGTGAAAGCGTAGTGTTCATGTCTCACTTCCTTCGGGGGTTAGGCTTCCCGATGGATCCCTTCGTGAGGGGGCTGCTATTTTATTACGGGCTGGAATTTCATGACTTAGCTCCGGAGTCCATCCTCCATATTTCTTCATTCATCGTTGTGTGCGAAGCGTTCCTCCATGTTACCCCTCACTTCGGATTATGGCTCAAGACCTTTGGAGTGGAGCCGAAGATGGTCGAGGGACGGCATGCAGAGTGCGGAGGCGCCGTCATAAGCAAGAATGCCGATGCTCCATGGCCCGAGGGCTTCTTTCAAGAGGAGCTCGTCTTGTGGCAACAAGAATGGTTCTATATCACTGCTCCCAGGAGCGCTAAGTGGGTGGCGCCTCCTGCCTTTCGCTCGGGTCCCCCACCACGGCTATCGTCATGGGTCAACAAAGGATTAGACTGGGGGTTACCAAAAGACGTGCCCCTGTTGCAGGGCCGCATTAGGGATCTCTTAGAAGGAGACCTCAACCTGATCAAGGTGACGCAGGTCATGCTGATTCATCGGACATTGCCCGGCAAAATCGCCCCCTTTGCCTGTGGGAGTTTAATCCGGACGGACCGCGAGTTCTCCAAAACTTCATGGGCGTAACACCCGTGGAGATGTATAAACTGTTCTTTGGATCACAAGAGATGTGTCCGGATTTAACCAAGGACGCAGGCCTATGCTGCAATCGCCCGGATACTCAAGTAAGCAATCTTGTTCCTGGACCTTCTATCCGTATAATAAACTTGCCCCTAAAAGAGCTGTCCTTTTTAAACAGGAGTGGATAGCGAAGGCAAAGCTGATCAGGTGTTTGGCTCCCCTTCCTGAAACCAGGCCGGATCCCGTGCTAGTCAGGATGCTGGAAATAATGCCTTTGGAGGGGGAGGACAAGGAAGCTATGGCCTCCTCGAAGGAGGCTGCTTCGAAGGGAGGAACCGACAATTCCTCTCCTAAGGCGTAGAAAAGAGCTGCCTCTGACGATCCGAAAACCATGGTCTCGAAGCGGGGGAAAAAATCCTCGTCAGAGGGTCCGGCGCCGGGGAGCCCCTCGGCCGGCCTACGCCCTCAAGGGGATCAGCCCTCCAGCGAGCCATAAGTAGAGAGAGGTTTTCCTTTTTGAGGGATGAGAGAAATCTTTGATTTATATCTGAGAAGATTAACCGAAATGTTACCTTGTAGCTCGGACCTCAGCCCTTCTCAGCAGAGCTCGTCTTCGGGGGATCTTCTTCCGGAGATGATGGAGAGTGGGATGCCTCCCCCTGCCGTGCCGCCTAGCGAGGCGGGCGGCCCTGAGGTGTCGTCACGGAGGGTTTCTCCGAATCCGGCAGGGGCGGAAGGTGGCAGTGCGGCCCCCCGAAGTTCTCCACGTCCGGCCTTCGAAGGAGGCCATAGGACAAGTCCGGCACCGTCTGGTGCTCGGCTGGAGGAGCTAAAGATTCTACTGGGGCGAGCTTCTATCTCAGAGGAGCACCGTGCATTGATGGGTATGGTGATTGAAAAGATTTCATCCGCAGAAAACGGGTTGCATGAGGCCGTCAAAAGCTTACTGACGGGGTTTGAGGTACGTTAGATAATGTTCCCTTTGGTCCATTGCGCATGAATAAGATGCGCCATATGTAGATAGTAGCCCCTGAGACTCTGCGCGTCGTCAAGAAATGACGGCACGCGGAGGATCATAATCCCAGGTCTAAGATGTCGCCTTTGAATGTAGGCGGTAGGGAGTCCGGAATCAAGTCGAACTGAAGATTTTGCCGAACTAAAGCGGCAGCTAAACATGGCAGATGCCGACATCACGCTTGTTAATAAGCGGCTTGATGAAGCTCAAGGTATGCGATTCTTTGGCCGGCATCAGGTAAGAAGAGTTTTATGCCAGTGCTTACTATGTGTATGCTTGACGCAGATGGTGCGGCCGCCACGGAGAGTCTTAGGGCAGAACTTGCCCGAGTTAAAGAACAAGCCAGAGAAAGTGATGCGGTTGCCAAGAAAGCCCATGAAGAGCTGAGAGCCGAACGGGCTCCTCATTGCCGAAGCAAAGAGGAGATGGCCACGATGGCCAAAAAGTTAAAAAGCGCTACCGACCGTTGCATATTTCTTGAAAAAGAAGGCCAGGTGAAACAGACGGACTTAGAGAAGGCCGTCGCTGATGCCAAGGACGCTCGCTCTTCGATGAGAGCTACAAAGGAGGAGCTGCGTCAGGCCGCACAAATTGTGGCTGGAAAGCCCTTTATGCTGCGAAGGAAGGTTTGTGATCCGAAGTTTGCTCCGTTGGACCGTATGTGGAGTGTGGAGAACACCTATCTGGATTTGGCAGCGAGTGCCGCTGATGCGACCGAACACTTCCGAAATCAAAAAGATCATGAAGTGGAAAGGCTTTTCTGGTCGCAGTTTCATAATCCAGAGCGTCCACTGGCGGTGGATGATCGTTTGGCTCAATGGGCCGAACTGAATAGGTTGTCTGGAGTCGCCATGAAGTATGTCGTGGGTCACCTGTGGTCGGGGAGTTCGGAGCCGAAGAGTTATTTCAGCTTGGTGCAGCAATTCCTTCACGCGGTGCCGCGTATAAATGCAATTAAGAGGTCAGCATGCATAGAGGGTGCTAGGATGGCTCTAGCCCGTTTTAAGACATACTGGGCGGAGATGGAGACCACCGTTGTTGCGTCCCGAGATTTGGACCAAAGCCGAGTACCCCTCGAGCACTATTTTCAGGAAGTTCTTGAAGGCGCTCGTGTAATAGAGACGCAGTGCTCGAAAGATGCTATGTTATGATAGCATATGTAATTATAAAGTAATATTTTGGTGGCCTTTCATACTTGTGCCTCCAAGTATTGTAAACACCTTCTATGCGGCCGTTTTAAGATATATGTATATATATGTATAGAATCTGAAAGATGGCAGTCGTTGGCTTCAGCCCCCACGCACATAGTGCGGGGGTGCTTGCAGAAGACGCATTTTCACACTTAACCCAACGTCTTGGTCCTAGAAAGGAGGTGATAGCGCAGCGGGCCAGGCAACCAGACTATAATGCTTTAACACTTTCACTTAGCCATAGCAGTTTGAAAATGAGACTCTTTAGGTAGCTCCTTGGTGGCAACTGTGCTCGTCCGAATTCGGGGCGCGTATGTGCCTGGCCGGGAAACGGCCCTTTGTTAAAGCGGAGGAATCCGATAGATTCCGATCAGTCATCGAGTGGCTGACCAGTCTCACGCTACATCATGACAGTCAGTTTTCCGCTTTCTCTACTGAGGTGCTCGCCCTGGCCGAACCGGGGGCACAATCGCAGTAGTTCTCCTGGTGCTACCTTAGCCGATAGAGCGGAACATAAGGTAGCCGAACTCAGGAGCCGGGCAACCCAACATTTAACCAAAGACATGATTCGGAGCTTATGCATATAATGCCAAAACTCGCGACGCCAAACACTCCCTAAGGTGTTCGGTCTTTATGAGTGCGGGCCAAATAACACTCTTTATTAAAAAAGCCCCTAGTGTCCGGGTACGTGCGAAAATTCTGACGTGGCCACATGCCAAGACGCCAGCCTCCTCCTTGGTTATACTGGAAAGAAAAAACCAGGGGAAGTATAGCAACGAGAGACAGTAAAAAAGGTTTACGCAGGGTCTTAATCTAAAAAGAATCCTTTAGGATGGGTCCCTACTGCACGTCTGCGCCTGTGTCTCCGTTGTGCCGTATCCTGGACGGGCGCCGCACGACGTTCTTCTGTAAAAGAGAGGAATTGAGTTGAAAACGGGTTGTGCGGAAAAAGTTTAAAATATAAGCAAAGTATAAAGTAAGATATGGAAGTTTGAGCTTTATTGTCTCTTATTGTATGCGTGGAGCCCCTTGTGCGGGGGTATATGGCTTCTAGGCCTGCATCAATGATGATTTTGCACCGAACTCGTCTATCCGCGTTCGCGGTCTTGAAATGACCTATTTTAAAGTTTTTTTGCCGGTGAGGCCATTTTTCTGTGGGGCTATTAAAGCGGCCGCACTGTCCTCCGCTTAGGGAGGCGCACTTTAGTGCTTTCCCGTCAAAGAAATGATGCCTCGTGGACTGGGCATCTTAAGCGTAAGAGATGCATAATGCGGTATTGCGTTAAATCGAGCGAAAGCTTCACGTCCCAGAAGTGCTTGATAGCGACTTGAGAACGGGACGATGTGGAAGGTCAGCTTTTCGCGGCGGAGGTTATCGGCGGAGCCGAATGTGATTGTGAGCCGGAGAAAACCCGTACAATGGGTGTCCGGGAGCGGTATTACCCCTTGAAAGGAGGTTTTGCTGCGGTGGATTCTTCCTGGGTTTATCCCCATGTGTTGTATTGTATCCTGATATATCAGGTTTAGTCCACTGCCGCCGTCCATAAGGACATTTGAAAACTTGAGTCCGCCAATTATTGGATCGAGTATCAAGGCAGTCCATCCTACGTTCTTGATATTCCTAGAATAATCTAGCTGATCAAATGTGATCGGTTTTGACAACCAGTGGCAGGATCCTTTGGGGATGGGCCGTGTGGTGTGTACCTTTACGGGCACCGCATGTTTTGTTATGTGAAGTGAGTTCACTATTTTTACTTCTTGCGGGAAGTTCTTTTGTTTCCTGGTGCTCTGCTGTTGGGGTTCGTCCTCGTCTTTGCTTGGTGTGCCGAGCCCCTTGTGTTCGGCGTTAAGTCTGCCGGATTGTTTGAAGACCCAACAGTCTCTGTGGGTATGGTTAGCGGGCTTCGCTGGAGTACTGTGTATCTGACATATCCTGTCCAAGATTTTATTTAGGTTGGATGGATCATCCCTGTTATCCTGGGGGGCCATTTTTCCTGATTTTGTCGTGAGCCTTTAAATCCGGCGTTGACTGCCGTGCTCTTCGTACTTTTGTCCTTAGTCCGGCGACGGTCCTTATTGCGTCGCGGTATTCCGTTTCCATCCCTGGTTTCGGATGTACTTGGGTCACTGGGGCTGCACCTTGCCAACCAGCTGTCCTCCCTTGCACAAAAGCGGGTCATGAGGTTTGTTAGTGCGGCCATTGTTCTTGGTTTTTCTTGGCCGAGGTGTCTGGTGAGCCATTCATCTCGGACATTATGCCTAAAAGCTGCTAGGGCTTCAGCGTCTGGACAGTTGACTATCTGATTCTTTTTAGTGAGGAATCTATTCCAGAACTACCGAGCTGATTCTCCGGGTTGTTGAGTTATGTGACTAAGATCGTCTGCAGCCGGAGGGCGGACATAGGTCCCTTGAAAGTTTGCTCGGAAAGCATCCTTGAGCTCTTCCTAGCTTCCAATTGTGTTTTCGGGAAGGCTTTTAAGCCAATGCCGCGCTGGCCCTTTAAGCTTAAGGGGTAGATATTTTATGGCGTGGAGATCATCTCCTCTAGCCATGTGTATGTGGAGGATGTAATCCTCGATCCAGACTCCTGGGTCTGTTGTTCCATCATATGCCTCTATGTTGACGGGTTTGAATCCCTCTGGGAATTCATGGTCCAGGACCTCATCGGTGAAACATAGGGGGTGTGTGGCACCCCTGTATTTGGGTATGCCGGATTCTGATGATGGCTTTATAGCATTGCTTACGAGAGCTTGCGTTTTGGCCCATAAATGGACCTGACTGGGCCATGATGCGGATCCTTAAGTGGGTCGCATGCCGATTTAGGTGCGGCGCCGCTTGTCGCTTTATGGGGTCATCTATCCGACCGTGTGGCTTTTTCATTTATTGAATGTGAGGGCTCTGAGGCCTCTTCGTCGAATCCAGGCAGTAGCTTTCTTTTCGGATAGCTTCTAGTGCGGCGATTGTCGCCGTACTTATCTGTGGCATTGATTACCTTGCTCCATCTGATCCTGAGTGCGTCTTCCGCTGTTTTTAGCTTCCGCTTCTGCTTTTTTAGGCTGCGTGCAGTTGCAACGAGCCTCTCATGGAGATTCTGCTCCGTGAGTTTATTCGGCGTGAGGTCGTCCAGAATGCCGTTTTCGCCAAAGGAGGGATGTTCAGTTTCTCTATCCGTGTTGCCCTGTTCCGACGGTTGCTCTAAGGCCTGCCCATCGTCTCCCGGCTCGTCTTGCTCTATGGTTGGGTTTTTGTCGAGGCAGGGCTTGGGTCGGCGTTTACGCCGATGCCTTGATTGCTTTTTGGGGGGTCGATCTCTCGTCCCCTCCCCTTTTTCCTCGCTGTCGCTTCCTTTAGGGGTGTCCACCATGTACACATCGTGAGATGGGGTGGCGTTCCAGTGCCCTATAGGTGCTGGTTCCTATTCGTCTCCTACATCGTCGTTCATGCCGTCGATGTCTTCGGAGCCGAAGTCAAGTAAGTCGGTTAAATCGTTGACAGTGGCTATAAAGTGGGTGGTGGTTGGGTTTTGAATTTCCTCTCCGTCCGTATCCCACCCTTGCTGACCATAGTTCGGCCAGGGCTCTCCTGATAAAGAGAGAGACTTGAGAGAATTCAGGATGTCACCATAAGGCGAATGCTGAAAGATGTCTGCGGCAATGAACTCCATTACCAGCGCCCGATCGGATTCGATTGGGAGGGGCGCGTGGGGCTCGGAGTTTGGAGAGGAATCCGGCACCTCGGAGTCACGGGCCACGCGGAGTGCGGAGCTGGAGTTCGGCTCGATCGCCTTTGAGATCGCAGCCCCTGAGGCAGCATCCAACCGCTGATCCTCGATTGGCGCAGTAGGTTCCGAATTAATGGTCGAAACCGATGCGTGTGCGGCCTCCAAGGCGCTGTCCGGCGGCAGAGCTATATCATGCCCATCGAGACAGCGCGGCACGCTTGGCTGTGGCTCGAATCCGTCGAAGATCAAGTCCCGGCGGATGTCAGCCGTGTAGTTTAGGCTTCCAAACCTGACCTGGCGGCCAGGGGCGCAGCTTTCAATCTGCTCAAGGTGGCCAAGCGAATTGGCCCGCAGTGCGAAGCCGCCGAAGACGAAGATCTGTCCAGGGAGAAAAGTCTCACCCTGGACCGCATCGTTGTTGAAGATCGAAGGAGCCATTGGGCGTAAAGGCAAGGACACAGATGAACTCTCAATGAAAGCACCAATGTCGGTGTCGAAACCGGCAGATCTCGAGTAGGGGTTCCCGAACTGTGCGTCTAGGTCGGATGGTAACAGGAGACTGGGGACACTTTGTTTACCCAGGTTTGGGCCCTCTGATGGAGGTAAAACCCTACTCCTGCTTGATTAATATTGATGATAAGGGTAGTACAAGAGTAGATCTACCACGAGATCAAGGAGGCTAAACCCTAGAAGCTAGCCTATGGTATGATTGTGTATGGAGTTGATTCTGTCCTACGGACTACAACCCTCCGATTTATATAAACACCGGATAGGGTTAGGGTTACATAGAGTCGGTTACAATGGTAGGAGATCTTGAATATCCGCATCGCCAGCTAGCCTTCCACGCCAAGGAAAGTCCCATCCATACACGGGACGAAGTCTCCAATCTTGTATCTTCATAATCCAGGAGTCCGGCTGAAGGTATAGTCCGGCTACCCGAACACCCCCTAATCGAGGACTCCCTCACCCAAGCTTTGACTTTTTTGTGTACTTGGATTATCTTGTGGGTGCCATGGGCATCCCCAAGCTTAGGCTCTTGCCACTCCTTGTTCCATAATCCGTCAAAAGATTTCACTCAAAACTTGAAAACTTCACAACACAAAACTCAATAGAAATCTCGTAAGCTCCGTTAGCGAAAGAAAATAGAAGATCACTTCAAGTTACTGTAATGAACTCATTATTTATTCATCTTGGTGTTAAATCTACTGTATTCCAAATTGTCTATGGTTTATAAACTATTTTACTAGCCATAGATTCATCAAAATAAGCAAACAACACACGAAAAACTGAATCTGCCAAAAACAGAACAGTCTGTAGTATTCTGTAACTAGCGCAAACTTCTGGAACTCCAAAAAATCTACCAAAATAGGACGACCTAGAAAATTTGTTTATTGATCAGCAGCAATTGGAATCAGTATTTTATCACGTTCTGGTGATTTTTTGACAATTGTTTTCGTGAACAGAAAGTTTCTAGAAATTACAGCAAGATCAAATAACTATCATCCAAGAAGATCCTATAGATCTAACTTGGCACAAACACTAATTAAAACATAAAACCACATCTAAACAGAAGGTAGATGGATTATTTATTCCTAAACAGAAGAAAAAACAAAAAACAAAAAATAAAAATGGGTTGCCTCCCAGCAAGCGCTATCGTTTAACGCCCCTAGCTAGGCATAAAAGCAAGTATAGATCTAGGTATTGCCATCTTTGGTAGGCAATCCATAAGTGGATCTCATGATAGATTCATATGGTAATTTTATTTTCTTTCTAGGGAAGTGTTCCATGCCATTTTTTTAATAGAAATTGAAATCTAATAGTCCCTTACTTCATATCAATAATTGCACCAACCGTTCTAAGGAAAGGTCTACCGAGAATAATAGGGCAAGAAGGATTGCAATCTATATCAAGAACGATAAAATCTACGGGCACATAATTCTTATTTGCAAAAATAAGAACATATTTAATTCTTCTCATAGGTTTCTTAATAGTGGAATCCGCAAGATGCAAGTTTAGAGAGCAATCGTCAAAATCATGGAAATCTAGCAAATCACACAAAGTTTTGGGAATAGTAGAGACACTAGCACCCAAATCACACAAAGCATAAAACTCATAATCTTTAATTTTAATTTTAATAGTAGGTTCCCACTCATCATAAAGTTTTCTAGGGATATAAACTTTCAACTCAAGTTTTTCTTCATAAGATTGCATCAAGGCATCAACGATATGTTCGGTAAAGGCTTTATTTTGACTATAAGCATGAGGAGAATTTAGCACGGATTGCAACAAGGAAATACAATCAGTTAAAGGGCACCTTTCATAATTAAATTCCTTGAAATCCAATATAGTGGGTTTAGCAACATCTAGGGTTTTATTTCTTTCAATCCCACTTTTATCAATTTCATCATCAAGATCTAAATACTCCAAATTTTTGGAATGCCTTCTAGGTAAGGGAAGATCGTATTCAGTTTCATCAAGATTCATATTGCAAAACAAAGATTTAATAGGAGACACATCAATAACTTTTAGATCTTCATCTTGATTTTCATATGAATTTGGTGTAGCGGCCATCTTATTGACTAAGGTAGCTTGCATATCCGAAATTTCAGCAGTTAATTTTTCAAGAAGAGCAATTTGGGATCTTATACCATCAAATTCCTTAGACATATCATCGAGCTCTTTATTCATATAACTCATAATTCTTTTTGTTCCTTAAGCTCATTTCTAAAGAAATTATTATGCTCAAATTGCAAAACCATAAACTTCCTGACATTGTTTTCGATCTCCTCTAACCTTTTAAGGTGAAGATCACCAGATCTAGCTAGAGCCATCGCCGCAAGCAAGCAATCCAACACATGAGCAAACAAAAGGCAAGCGAGAAAAAGGCAAACAGAAAAAGAGAGGGCGAATAAAACGGCAAGGGTGAAGTGGAGGAGAGTAAAACGAGAGGCAAATGGCAACTAATGTAATGCGAGAGATAGGGATTGTGAAGGGTACTTGATATGTTGACTTTTGCGCAGACTCCCCGGCAACGGCGCCAGAAATTCTTCTTGCAACCTCTTGAGCACTGCGTTGGATTTCCCCGAAGAGGAGAGGATGATGCAGCAAAGTAGCGTAAGTATTTCCCTCAGTTTTTGAGAACCAAGGTATCAATCCAGTAGGAGGCTACGCGCGAGTCCCTTGTACCTACACAAAAACAATAGCTCAACGCAACCAATGCGATTGGGGGTTGTCAATCCCTTCACGGTCACTTAAGAGAGTGAGATCTGATAGAGATGATAGATAATATTTTTGGTATTTTTGGTATAGAGATGCAAAGTGAAAAGTAAAAGGCAAAGTAAAAAAGCAAAGCAATAATAAGGTGATGGATATTGATATGATGAGAATAGACCCGGAGGCCATAGGTTTCACTAGTGGCTTCTCTCAACAGCATAAGTATTCTACAGTGGGTGAACAAAATACTGTTGAGCAATTTACAAAATTGAGCATAGTTATGAGAATATCTAGGTATGATCATGTATATAGGCATCACGTCCGAGACAAGTAGACCAACTCCTGCCTGCATCTACTACTATTACTCCACTCATCGACCGCTATCCAGCATGCCTCTAGAGTATTAAGATAAAAACAGAGTAACGCCTTAAGCAAGATGACATGATGTAGAGGGATAGTCTCATGCAATATGATAAAAACCCCATCTTGTTATCCTCGATGGCAACAATACAATACGTGCCTTGCTGCCCCTTTTGTCACTGGGAAAGGACACCGCAACATTGAACTCAAAGCTAAGTACTTCTCCCATTGCAAGAAAAACCAATCTAGTAGGCCAAACCAAACTGATAATTCGAAGAGACTTGCAAAGATAACCAATCATACATAAAAGAATTCAGAGAAGATTCAAATATTATTCACAGATAGACTTGATCATGAACCCACAATTCATCGGTCTCAACAAACACACCGCAAAAAGAAGATTACATCGAATAGATCTCCACGAGAGAGGGGGAGAACATTGTATTGAGATCCAAAAAGAGAGAAGAAGCCATCTAGCTACTAACTATGGACCCGAAGGTCTGAGGTAAACTACTCACACTTCATCGGAGAGGCTATGATGATGATGTAGAAGCCCTCCATGCTCGATTCCCCTTCCGTCGGAGCTCCGGAACAGGCCCCAAGATGGGATCTCGTGGATACAGAAAGTTGCGGCGGTGGAATTAGGTTTTTGGCTCCGTATCTGATCGTTTGGGGGTACGTAGGTATATATAGGAGGAAGGAGTACGTCGGTGGAGCTTCGAGGGGCCCACGAGGCAGGGGGGCGCCCTCCACCCTTGTGACCGCCTCGTGGCTTTCTTGACGGAGGGTCCAAGTCTCCTAGGTCTTATCTGATGAGAAAATCACGTTCCCAAAGGTTTTGTTCCGTTTGGACTCCGTATGATATTCTGTTTCTCCGAAACTCTGAAATAGGCAAAAACAACAATTCTGGGCTGGGCCTCCGGTTAATAGGTTAGTCCCAAAAATAATATAAAAGTGGAAAATAAAGCCCAATATAGTCCAAAATAGTGGATAATATAGCATGGAGCAATCAAAAATTATAGATACGTTGGAGACGTATCAGAAGCCTTCCTTGACAACTTCCAAGGTACATATGTTCGACCTCCGGATGCCAATGACTTAAGTCACATAATCCAACAGCCCGGAGAGTCGGCCAAGACATACTGGACTAGATTCCTAACCAAAAAGAACCAGATCGTCGATCGTCTGGATGCCGAAGCCCTGATGGCATTTAAACATAGCATACGGGACGAATGGCTCGCTCGACACCTCGGCCAAGAAAAGCCGAAGTCCATGGCAGCCCTCACGGCAGTCATGACCCGCTTTTGCGCATGCGAAGATAGCTGGCTAGCGTGTAGTAATAACAATACATGCGAACCTGGCACTTCAGAAGCTAGAAACAGCAACGGCAAGCCCTAACGCGACAAACAAAGACGTCGAGGCAACGGTGATAATACCGAGGACACGGTGGTCAACGTCGGATTCAGTGGCTCCAAGTTCGGTCAGCGGAAGAAGCCATATAAAAGAAATAATTAGGGCCCTTCCAGCCTGGACCGCATACTCGATTTCCCATGTCAGATCCATGGCACCCCTGATAAACCAACCAATCATATCCACAGGAGTTATTGGGTCTTCAAATAGGCTGGCAAGTTAAATGCCAAAGACAAAGAGAAGGGGTCGCAAAGCTAGAACGGCTAGGAGCCCCATCCACCGAAAACAGGGGGACAGAAGAAGTTTCCTCCTCAAATCAAAATGGTGAACATGATATACGCCACCCATATCCGCAAGAGGGAGCGCAAACGCGTGCTCAGGGACGTCTATGTGATAGAGCCAGTAGCCCCAAAATTCAACCCATGGTCGTCGTGCCCGATCACTTTCGATCGTAGGGATCATCCGACCAGTATCCATCATGGCAGGTCAGCCGCACTGGTCCTCGATCCTATAATGGATGGATTTCATCTCACACGAGTCCTCATGGATGGCGGCAGTAGCATCAACCTGCTTTACCAGGATATAGTGCGCAAAATGGGCATCGACCCATCAAGGATCAAGCCCACCGACACCACCTTTAAAGGAGTTATACGAGGTGTAGAGGCCCGCTGCTCGGGCTCAATCACACTGGAAGTCGTCTTCGGATCTCCTGACAACTTCCGTAGCAAGGAGTTAATCTTCGATATTGTCCCCTTCCACAGTGGCTATCACGCACTACTCGGACGAACTGCGTTTGCTTGATTCAATGCGGTGCCGCACTATGCTTATCTCAAGCTCAAGATGCCCGGGCCATGCAGTGTCATAACAGTCAATGGAAATACGGGGCGGTCCATCCGTACCGAGGAGCACACCACTGCCCTGGCAGAAGAAGTACAGAGCACCCTCCGCAAACAAAACCTCAATTTGGCAGCTGTACTCCCGGACACTGTCAAACGAGTCCGGACTACCATGCGCCAGGACAACCCAGCTTGTCAAGAGCTCAACTAGCAATTCGGCCTCCGTCCCAGACCACACCAAGTGGCGGTGTTCGCGCCGCGCATACATAACTACGCACTCAAAACACCGTGGGCATAGACGAAGGCATAACTAGATTGTGATCCATATTAAGGCTCGACCTCCCATAGAAACGCATACTTTCACTTTTTTTTTCCTCCTCAGGTTTCCTTTCCGCAGGTCCCTCTCGCCGCCCTCATAATCGGTCCTTTCAAAGAACGAACACACCAAGGTGGCAAGTAGCACAGACGTGCGGAGGAATCTCTAGATGTCCCTCTTGGCGACCACTCTACCTGTTTTTAGGACCCGTACGCAGCTCCTCCTTGGTCTTGGCATGTCAAATAGCCACTGTTGCTTCTCACACTTTTTTGTTCACTTACGCTCTGACATATTAATTAAAATTATAATGGAAACAGTTTGTGGCCCAACGTACGTGGCACCTTCTTCTTCTTTATTTTTATTTTTGTGATTTTAATTTGCATCCATACACCTTGGTACGCCGTAATCCACCAGGGGCTTTATTGCGCCCCACACTATGGCAACAAGTCCGGACACTTTTACAGTATAGTTCGGCACCCCGAATTTAACATTATATGCATTGGCTCCGAATGATGTCTTTGGTCAATAGTTGGGTTGCCCGGCTCTTGTGCTTACTAGCTTGCTTTCCGCTATATCGGCTACGGTAGTAAAGTGAGAACTACTGCGATTGTGTCCCGATTTATCCGGATGAGCACCATAGTAGAGAAAGCCAAAAACTGACTGTCATGATGCAGCGTGAGCCGGTCAGCTCTTGGGGGGTTTCAAATCTTTAAAGAATTTTCCCGCATCAGGTGTTTACAACACCCTAGTCTGGACACTAGGGGCTGCGCCTATATTTTCATTGTCAAACTCCAATGGCTAAGTGAGGGTAATAAAGCCACATAGTCCGATTGCCTGGTTCGTTGCGCTAAACACCTTTTAAGGACCAAACTCTTAGATAAAGCGTGTTTAGATTCATCCCAAACACCCCCGTACTACCTACGTGGGGGCTGAAGCTGACGACTGGCCAACTCTCAGATTTGATAAAAACGGCCGCAGAGCAGGTAAATTTTTTTAACTAAACAAAACAGCAAAGCATTATATTACATTTCAAGCCTTTTTTATCATACAGGGCGGGATTGCATGAATGTATTCATTCGAAA
Source organism: Triticum monococcum (assembly GCA_034509565.1). NCBI lineage: Eukaryota > Viridiplantae > Streptophyta > Magnoliopsida > Poales > Poaceae > Triticum > Triticum monococcum. Next base: position 685,358,340 of record CM067845.1, on the reverse strand, counting down.
ATTATGTCCTTAGCACATTGCTCCGCTACAATGCGGGATCCCTTCAGAACATCTTCAAAATACCGCTCAGGCGTGCGGTGCTCCTTGCCCGCAGGCGGTCCTTCGATCGCGAGCTTGACGGCATCCATCTTCGCCCATTGTATCTTGTCGCGGGCGAAGGCAATCCCCGCACCTTCTATGCAGACCGACCGCTTGATGGCATCAAGCCGCGGGCAGGCATTGACCAGCTGCTTCATGAGTCTGAAGTAGCTGTCGGGTATAACTTCAGCAGGCCACAACCGGATTATGAAATCCTTCATGGCTAGTTCGGCCACCCTATGCAGCTCGACCAACTATTTTAGCTGGTCGCTAAAGGGCACCGGGTGTTCTGGTGCAAGGTATTGCGACCAGAACAGTTTCTTCGTTGAGCTCCCCTCTTCAGACCGTAAGAATTCCGCATGTCAGAAACACTGCGCGGCAAATCCGCAACCGCCCTTTGAGAACTCCAAATCTGAGTCAGTAAGAGATACCTCGATATCACATACTTGCTTGGCATAATGAAACCCTTACCCGCCGCGATCTTCTTGGCCTCCTGGATCTCCCGAAGTGTGCCTTGGGCTTCGGCTCGGGCCTCTTGTGTGCTTTGGCGGGCCTTAGCGAGATTGGATTCTTGGCCCGCATTGAGGCGCTCCAAGGACTTGCATTTCTTCACTGCGTCCTGGAGCTCCTGCTGGACCTCACCAACCCTGGCCTCATGCTTTTCTCGGGCAGCCTTTTCATTTACCGCTCTCTCCTTGGCCTCGGCCATCGCCTTTTTGAAGGCCTCTACCCCAGTCGCCGCCCCTAATAAATGTCATGGCACTGTGATCATCTTACGTTATTCATCTGTTCCGTACATACACAATATCATTGCACACCTTGGGTATTCTCCAGCTGGTTTTTCGCATGGCTGAGATCTTCCTCGGTTCGTTCCAACGTCCGCTTCAGTCCAAAGACTTCAGCAACATGAGAAGTCGCGGCCAGTAGCGACGCCTGCTAATTCACAAAGACATGTATGAATAGTTTTCAGCGAATAGCTGTTTGATCCTCTGTTCGGCTTTTCTTTCCAAACACAGGACAGAGGGTCAAGGGCTACTGTCTATACTGTAACTTTCTTTTCACATAAATGCAGCACTTACCTCAAAGCATGTTAGAAGGCTCGCACAGGCTTCGGTCAGTCCACTCTTCACGGACTGAATCTTCTCAATCACCGCACCCATGAGGGTACGGTGTTCCTCAGCGATGGAAGCGCTTCACAGCGCCTCTAGTAGAGTACCCGGCGCCTCTGGTTGGACAGAGGGCACCGGTGGAATGGGCACACCTCCTTCCAATGAAGGAGGCTATTGGCCGAATTCCGGAGCCGTATAGGTCTCCGGGACCGCATTCGGCTGGGGGCAGAATTGGACATAACCCCCACCACCGGTCTCCATGGGGATCTGCTCCCCCGTGTGTTCAGTGGCCAAGGTCTCGCCCTCTGGCGTCGTCTTGACGACCTCCTGCGTCTCTCCCTGGCCGGGGGTCCTTCGGGACAACACCTCGGTGTCGTCCATAGCCCTGGGAGAGGAGGCCGTTGGAAGGGACCCGCTGTCCATCACCATCGCGTCCAGCGAGTTCCCCGTAGACAAGGATCGCTCGAAGGCGGAATGAGTCATACTGCAAATGCATGATTCAACATGTTAGAATTATGAGGTAAAAGAGGAGGATGTATGAATACTTCAGGGTCTTCGGAAATTCAGGATTCGGCCAGGGGCTTGTTTCGAGGGCGCCGCTCAGGGCTGCTATCGACGTCCCACACGGAGCTATCCGCGAGGGAAGCCTTTCGCCTACGCCTCTAATACTTCTCTATCGTATCTACTTTTCCAAACACTTTTTCCCTTGTTTTGGACTCTAACTTTTTCCCTGGTTTCGGATGTACTTGGGTCACTGGGGCTGCACCTTGCCAACCAGCTGTCCTCCCTTGCACAAAAGCGGGTCATGAGGTTTGTTAGTGCGGCCATTGTTCTTGGTTTTTCTTGGCCGAGGTGTCTGGTAAGTCATTCATCTCGGACATTATGCCTAAAAGCTGCTAGGGCTTCGGCGTCTGGACAGTTGACTATCTGATTCTTTTTAGTGAGGAATCTATTCCAGAACTACCGAGCTGATTCTCCGGGTTGTTGAGTTATGTGACTAAGATCGTCTGCAGCCGGAGGGCGGACATAGGTCCCTTGAAAGTTTGCTCGGAAAGCATCCTTGAGCTCTTCCTAGCTTCCAATTGTGTTTTCGGGAAGGCTTTTAAGCCAATGCCGCGCTGGCCCTTTAAGCTTAAGGGGTAGATATTTTATGGCGTGGAGATCATCTCCTCTAGCCATGTGTATGTGGAGGATGTAATCCTCGATCCAGACTCCTGGGTCTGTTGTTCCATCGTATGCCTCTATGTTGACGGGTTTGAATCCCTCTGGGAATTCATGGTCCAGGACCTCATCGGTGAAACATAGGGGGTGTGCGGCACCCCTGTATTTGGGTATGCCGGATTCTGATGATGGCTTTATAGCATTGCTTACGAGAGCTTGCGTTTTGGCCCATAAATGGACCTGACTGGGCCATGATGCGGATCCTTAAGTGGGTCGCATGCCGATTTAGGTGCGGCGCCGCTTGTCGCTTTATGGGGTCATCTATCCGACCGTGTGGCTTTTTCATTTATTGAATGTGAGGGCTCTGAGGCCTCTTCGTCGAATCCAGGCAGTAGCTTTCTTTTCGGATAGCTTCTAGTGCGGCGATTGTCGCCGTACTTATCTGTGGCATTGATTACCTTGCTCCATCTGATCCTGAGTGCGTCTTCCGCTGTTTTTAGCTTCCGCTTCTGCTTTTTTAGGCTGCGTGCAGTTGCAACGAGCCTCTCATGGAGATTGTGCTCCGTGAGTTTATTCGGCGTGAGGTCGTCCAGAATGCCGTTTTCGCCAAAGGAGGGATGTTCGGTTTCTCTATCCGTGTTGCCCTGTTCCGACGGTTGCTCTAAGGCCTGCCCATCGTCTCCCGGCTCGTCTTGCTCTATGGTTGGGTTTTTGTCGAGGCAGGGCTTGGGTCGGCGTTTACGCCGACGCCTTGATTGCTTTTTGGGGGGTCGATCTCTCGTCCCCTCCCCTTTTTCCTCGCTGTCGCTTCCTTTAGGGGTGTCCACCATGTACACATCGTGAGATGCGGTGGCGTTCCAGTGCCCTACAGGTGCTGGTTCCTATTCGTCTCCTACATCGTCGTTCATGCCGTCGATGTCTTCGGAGCCGAAGTCAAGTAAGTCGGTTAAATCGTCGACAGTGGCTATAAAGTGGGTGGTGGTTGGGTTTTGAATTTCCTCTCCGTCCGTATCCCACCCTTGCTGACCATAGTTCGGCCAGGGCTCTCCTGATAAAGAGAGAGACTTGAGAGAATTCAGGATGTCACCATAAGGCGAATGCTGAAAGATGTCTGCGGCAGTGAACTCCATTACCAGCGCCCGATCGGATTCGATTGGGAGGGGCGCGTGGGGCTCGGAGTTTGGAGAGGAATCCGGCACCTCGGAGTCACGGGCCACGCGGAGTGCGGAGCTGGAGTTCGGCTCGATCGCCTTTGAGATCGCAGCCCCTGAGGCAGCATCCAACCACTGATCCTCGATTGGCGCAGTAGGTTCCGAATTAATGGTCGAAACCGATGCGTGTGCGGCCTCCAAGGCGCTGTCCGGCGGCAGAGCTATATCATGCCCATCGAGACAGCGCGGCACGCTTGGCTGTGGCTCGAATCCGTCGAAGATCAAGTCCCGGCGGATGTCAGCCATGTAGTTTAGGCTTCCAAACCTGACCTGGCGGCCAGGGGCGCAGCTTTCGATCTGCTCAAGGTGGCCAAGCGAATTGGCCCGCAGTGCGAAGCCGCCGAAGACGAAGATCTGTCCAGGGAGAAAAGTCTCACCCTGGACCGCATCGTTGTTCAAGATCAAAGGAGCCATTGGGCGTAAAGGCAATGACACAGATGAACTCTCAATGAAAGCACCAATGTCGGTGTCGAAACCGGCAGATCTCGAGTAGGGGGTCCCGAACTGTGCGTCTAGGTCGGATGGTAACAGGAGACTGGGGACACTTTGTTTACCCAGGTTTGGGCCCTCTGATGGAGGTAAAATCCTACTCCTGCTTGATTAATATTGATGATAAGGGTAGTACAAGAGTAGATCTACCACGAGATCAAGGAGGCTAAACCCTAGAAGCTAGCCTATGGTATGATTGTGTATGGAGTTGATTCTGTCCTACGGACTACAACCCTCCGATTTATATAGACACCGGATAGGGTTAGGGTTACATAGAGTCGGTTACAATGGTAGGAAATCTTGAATATCCGCATCGCCAGCTAGCCTTCCACGCCAAGGAAAGTCCCATCCGTACACGGGACGAAGTCTTCAATCTTGTATCTTCATAATCCAGGAGTCCGGCTGAAGGTATAGTCCGGCTACCCGAACACCCCCTAATCCAGGACTCCCTCACCCAAGCTTTGACTTTTTTGTGTACTTGGATTATCTTGGGGGTGCCATGGGCATCCCCAAGCTTAGGCTCTTGACACTCCTTGTTCCATAATCCGTCAAAAGATTTCACTCAAAACTTGAAAACTTCACAACACAAAACTCAATAGAAATCTCGTAAGCTCCGTTAGCGAAAGAAAACAAAAGATCACTTCAAGTTACTGTAATGAACTCATTATTTATTCATCTTGGTGTTAAATCTACTGTATTCCAAATTCTCTATGGTTTATAAACTATTTTACTAGCCATAGATTCATCAAAATAAGCAAACAACACACGAAAAACTGAATCTGCCAAAAACAGAACAGTCTGTAGTATTCTGTAACTAGCGCAAACTTCTGGAACTCCAAAAAATCTACCAAAATAGGACGACCTAGAAAATTTGTTTATTGATCAGCAGCAATTGGAATCAGTATTTTATCACGTTCTGGTGATTTTTTGACAATTGTTTTCGTGAACAGAAAGTTTCTAGAAATTACAGCAAGATCAAATAACTATCATCCAAGAAGATCCTATAGATCTAACTTGGCACAAACACTAATTAAAACATAAAACCACATCTAAACAGAAGGTAGATGGATTATTTATTCCTAAACAGAAGAAAAAACAAAAAACAAAAAATAAAAATGGGTTGCCTCCCAGCAAGCGCTATCGTTTAACGCCCCTAGCTAGGCATAAAAGCAAGTATAGATCTAGGTATTGCCATCTTTGGTAGGCAATCCATAAGTGGATCTCATGATAGATTCATATGGTAATTTTATTTTCTTTCTAGGGAAGTGTTCCATGCCATTTTTTTTAATAGAAATTGAAATCTAATAGTCCCTTCCTTCATATCAATAATTGCATCAACCGTTCTAAGGAAATGTCTACCGAGAATAATAGGGCAAGAAGGATTGCAATCTATATCAAGAACGATAAAATCTACGGGCACATAATTCTTATTTGCAAAAATAAGAACATATTTAATTCTTCTCATAGGTTTCTTAATAGTGGAATCCGCAAGATGCAAGTTTAGAGAGCAATCGTCAAAATCATGGAAATCTAGCAAATCACACAAAGTTTTGGGAATAGTAGAGACACTAGCACCCAAGTCACACAAAGCATAAAACTCATAATATTTAATTTTAATTTTAATAGTAGGTTCCCACTCATCATAAAGTTTTCTAGGGATATAAACTTTCAACTCAAGTTTTTCTTCATAAGATTGCATCAAGGCATCAACGATATATTCGGTAAAGGCTTTATTTTGACTATAAGCATGAGGAGAATTTAGCACGGATTGCAACAAGGAAATACAATCAGTTAAAGGGCACCTTTCATAATTAAATTCCTTGAAATCCAATATAGTGGGTTTAGCAACATCTAGGGTTTTATTTCTTTCAATCCCACTTTTATCAATTTCATCATCAAGATCTAAATACTCCAAATTTTTGGAATGCCTTCTAGGTAAGGGAAGATCGTATTCAGTTTCATCAAGATTCATATTGCAAAACAAAGATTTAATAGGAGACACATCAATAACTTTTAGATCTTCATCTTGATTTTCATATGAATTCGGTTTAGCGGCCATCTTATTGACTAAGGTAGCTTGCATATCCGAAATTTCAGCAGTTAATTTTTCAAGAAGAGCAATTTGGGATCTTATACCATCAAATTCCTTAGACATATCATCGAGCTCTTTATTCATATGACTCATAATTTTTTTTGTTCCTTAAGCTCATTTCTAAAGAAATTATTATGCTCAAATTGCAAAACCATAAACTTCCTGACATTGTTTTCGATCTCCTCTAACCTTTTAAGGTGAAGATCACCAGATCTAGCTAGAGCCATCGCGGCAAGCAAGCAATCCAACACATGAGCAAACAAAAGGCAAGCGAGAAAAAGGCAAACAGAAAAAGAGAGGGCGAATAAAACGGCAAGGGTGAAGTGGAGGAGAGTAAAACGAGAGGCAAATGGCAACTAATGTAATGTGAGAGATAGGGATTGTGAAGGGTACTTGATATGTTGACTTTTGCGCAGACTCCCCGGCAACGGCGCCAGAAATTCTTCTTGCAACCTCTTGAGCACTGCGTTGGATTTCCCCGAAGAGGAGAGGATGATGCAGCAAAGTAGCGTAAGTATTTCCCTCAGTTTTTGAGAACCAAGGTATCAATCCAGTAGGAGGCTACGCGCGAGTCCCTTGTACCTACACAAAAACAATAGCTCAACGCAACCAATGCGATTAGGGGTTGTTAATCCCTTCACGGTCACTTAAGAGAGTGAGATCTGATAGAGATGATAGATAATATTTTTGGTATTTTTGGTATAGAGATGCAAAGTGAAAAGTAAAAGGCAAAGTAAAAAAGAAAAGCAATAATAAGGTGATGGATATTGATATGATGAGAATAGACCCGGAGGCCATAGGTTTCACTAGTGGCTTCTCTCAAGAGCATAAGTATTCTACAGTGGGTGAACAAAATACTGTTGAGCAATTGACAGAATTGAGCATAGTTATGAGAATATCTAGGTATGATCATGTATATAGGCATCACGTCCGAGACAAGTAGACCAACTCCTGCCTGCATCTACTACTATTACTCCACTCATCGACCGCTATCCAGCATGCCTCTAGAGTATTAAGATAAAAACAGAGTAAGGCCTTAAGCAAGATGACATGATGTAGAGGGATAGTCTCATGCAATATGATAAAAACCCCATCTTGTTATCCTCGATGGCAACAATACAATACGTGCCTTGCTGCCCCTTTTGTCACTGGGAAAGGACACCGCAACATTGAACTCAAAGCTAAGTACTTCTCCCATTGCAAGAAAAACCAATCTAGTAGGCCAAACCAAACTGATAATTCGAAGAGACTTGCAAAGATAACCAATCATACATAAAAGAATTCAAAGAAGATTCAAATATTATTCACAGATAGACTTGATCATGAACCCACAATTCATCGGTCTCAACAAACACACCGCAGAAAGAAGATTACATCGAATAGATCTCCACGAGAGAGGGGGAGAACATTGTATTGAGATCCAAAAAGAGAGAAGAAGCCATCTAGCTACTAACTATGGACCCGAAGGTCTGAGGTAAACTACTCACACTTCATCGGAGAGGCTATGATGATGATGTAGAAGCCCTCCATGCTCGATTCCCCTTCCGTCGGAGCTCCGGAACAGGCCCCAAGATGGGATCTCGTGGATACAGAAAGTTGCGGCGGTGGAATTAGGTTTTTGGCTCCGTATCTGATCGTTTGGGGGTACGTAGGTATATATAGGAGGAAGGAGTACGTCGGTGGAGCTTCGAGGGGCCCACGACGCAGGGGGGCGCCCTCCACCCTTGTGACCGCCTCGTGGCTTTCTTGACGGAGGGTCCAAGTCTCCTAGGTCTTATCTGATGAGAAAATCACGTTCCCAAAGGTTTCGTTCCGTTTGGACTCCGTATGATATTATGTTTCTCCGAAACTCTGAAATAGGCAAAAACAACAATTCTGGGCTGGGCCTCCGGTTAATAGGTTAGTCCCAAAAATAATATAAAAGTGGAAAATAAAGCCCAATATAGTCCAAAATAGTGGATAATATAGCATGGAGCAATCAAAAATTATAGATACGTTGGAGACGTATCAGAAGCCTTCCTTGACAACTTCCAAGGTACATATGTTCGACCTCCGGATGCCAATGACTTAAGTCACATAATCCAACAGCCCGGAGAGTCGGCCAAGACATACTGGACTGGATTCCTAACCAAAAAGAACCAGATCGTCGATTGTCTGGATGCCGAAGCCCTGATGGCATTTAAACATAGCATACGGGACGAATGGCTCGCTCGACACCTCGGCCAGGAAAAGCCGAAGTCCATGGCAGCCCTCACGGCAGTCATGACCCGCTTTTGCGCATGCGAAGATAGCTGGCTAGCCTATAGTAATAACAATACATGCGAACCTGGCACTTCAGAAGCTAGAAACAGCAACGGCAAGCCCTAACGCGACAAACAAAGACGTCGAGGCAACGGTGATAATACCGAGGACACGGTGGTCAACGTCGGATTCAGTGGCTCCAAGTTCGGTCAGCGGAAGAAGCCATATAAAAGAAATAATCAGGGCCCTTCCAGCCTGGACCACATACTCGATTTCCCATGTCAGATCCATGGCACCCCTGATAAACCAGCCAATCATATCCACAGGAGTTATTGGGTCTTCAAATAGGCCGGCAAGTTAAATGCCGAAGACAAAGAGAAGGGGTCGCAAAGCTAGAACGGCTAGGAGCCCCATCCACCGAACACAGGGGGACAGAAGAAGTTTTCTCCTCAAATCAAAATGGTGAACATGATATACGCCACCCATATCCGCAAGAGGGAGCGCAAACGCGTGCTCAGGGACGTCTATGTGATAGAGCCAGTAGCCCCAAAATTCAACCCATGGTCGTCGTGCCCGATCACTTTCGATCATAGGGATCATCCGACCAGTATCCATCATGGCGGGTCAGCCGCACTGGTCCTCGATCATATAATGGATGGATTTCATCTCACACGAGTCCTCATGGATGGCGGCAGTAGCATCAACCTGCTTTACCAGGATATAGTGCGCAAAATGGGCATCGACCCATCAAGGATCAAGCCCACCGACACCACCTTTAAAGGAGTTATACGAGGTGTAGAGGCCCGCTGCTCGGGCTCAATCACACTGGAAGTCGTCTTCGGATCTCCTGACAACTTCCGTAGCAAGGAGTTAATCTTCGATATTGTCCCCTTCCACAGTGGCTATCACGCACTACTCGGACGAACTGCGTTTGCTTGATTCAATGCGGTGCCGCACTATGCTTATCTCAAGCTCAAGATGCCCGGGCCATGCGGTGTCATAACAGTCAATGGAAATACGGGGCGGTCCATCCGTACCGAGGAGCACACCACTGCCCTGGCAGAAGAAGTACAGAGAACCCTCCGCAAACAAAACCTCAATTTGGCAGCCGTACTCCCGGACACTGTCAAACGAGTCCGGACTACCATGCGCCAGGACAACCCAGCTTGTCAAGAGCTCAACTAGCAATTCGGCCTCCGTCCCAGACCACACCAAGTGGCGGTGTTCGCGCCGCGCGTACATAACTACGCACTCAAAACACCGTGGGCATAGACAAAGGCATAACTAGATTGTGATCCATATTAAGGCTCGACCTCCCATAGACACGCATACTTTCACTTTTTGTTTTTTCCCTCCTCAGGTTTCCTTTCCGCAGGTCCCTCTCGCCGCCCTCATAATCGGTCCTTTTAAGGAACGAACACACCAAGGTGGCAAGTAGCACAGACGTGCGGAGGAATCTCTAGATGTCCCTCTTGGAGACCACTCTACCTGTTTTTAGGACCCGTACGCAGCTCCTCCTTGGTCTTGGCATGTCAAATAGCCACTGTTGCTTCTCACACTTTTTTGTTCACTTACGCTCTGACATATTAATTAAAATTATAATGGAAACAGTTTGTGGCCCAACGTACGTGGCACCTTCTTCTTCTTTATTTTTATTTTTGTGATTTTAATTTGCATCCATACACCTTGGTACGCCGTAATCCACCAGGGGCTTTATTGCGCCCCACACTATGGCAACAAGTCCGAACACTTTTACAGTATAGTTCGGCACCCCGAATTTAACATTATATGCATTGGCTCCGAATGATGTCTTTGGTCAATAGTTGGGTTGCCCGGCTCTTGTGCTTACTAGCTTGCTTTCCGCTATATCGGCTACGGTAGTAAAGGGAGAACTACTGCGATTGTGTCCCGATTTATCCGGATGAGCACCATAGTAGAGAAAGCCAAAAACTGACTGTCATGATGCAGCGTGAGCCGGTCAGCTCTTGGGGGGTTTCAAATCTTTAAAGAATTTTCCCACATCAGGTGTTTACAACACCCTAGTCTGGACACTAGGGGCTGCGCCTATATTTTCATTGTCAAACTCCAATGGCTAAGTGAGGGTAATAAAGCCACATAGTCCGATTGCCTGGTTCGTTGCGCTAAACACCTCCTTTTAAGGACCAAACTCTTAGATAAAGCGTGTTTAGATTCATCCCAAACACCCCCGTACTACCTACGTGGGGGCTGAAGCTAACGACTGGCCAACTCTCAGATTTGATAAAAACGGCCGCAGAGCAGGTAAATTTTTTTAACTAAACAAAACAGCAAAGCATTATATTACATTTCAAGCCTTTTTTATCATACAGGGCGGGATTGCATGAATGTATTCATTCGAAAATTATGTCCTTAGAACATTGCTCCGCTACAATGCGGGATCCCTTCAGAACATCTTCAAAATACCGCTCAGGCGTGCGGTGCTCCTTGCCCGCAGGCGGTCCTTCGATCGCGAGGTTGACGGCATCCATCTTCGCCCATTGTATCTTGTCGCGGGCGAAGGCAATCCCCGCACCTTCTATGCAGACCGACCGCTTGATGGCATCAAGCCGCGGGCAGGCATTGACCAGCTGCTTCATGAGGCTGAAGTAGCTGTCGGGTATAACTTCAGCAGGCCACAACCGGATTATGAAATCCTTCATGGCTAGTTCGGCCACCCTATGCAGCTCGACCAACTGTTTTAGCTGGTCGCTAAAGGGCACCGGGTGTTCTGGTGCAAGGTATTGCGACCAGAACAGCTTCTTCGTTGAGCTCCCCTCTTCAGTCCGGAAGAATTCCGCATGTCAGAAACACTGCGCGGCAAATCCGCAACCGCCCTTTGAGAACTCCAAATCTGAGTCAGTAAGAGATACCTCGATATCACATACTTGCTTGGCATAATGAAACCCTTACCCGCCGCGATCTTCTTGGCCTCCTGGATCTCCCGAAGTGTGCCTTGGGCTTCGGCTCGGGCCTCTTGTGTGCTTTGGCGGGCCTTAGCGAGATTGGATTCTTGGCCCGCATTGAGGCGCTCCAAGGACTTGCATTTCTTCACTGCGTCCTGGAGCTCCTGCTGGACCTCACCAACCCTGGCCTCATGCTTTTCTCGGGCAGCCTTTTCATTTACCGCTCTCTCCTTGGCCTCGGCCATCGCCTTTTTGAGGGCCTCTACCCCAGTCGCCGCCCCTAATAAATGTCATGGCACTGTGATCATCTTACGTTATTCATCTGTTCCGTACATACACAATATCATTGCATACCTTGGGTATTCTCCAGCTGGTTTTTCGCATGGCTGAGATCTTCCTCGGTTCGTTCCAACGTCCGCTTCAGTCCAAAGACTTCGGCAACATGAGAAGTCGCGGCCAGTAGCGACGCCTGCTAATTCACAAAGACATCTATGAATAGTTTTCAGCGAATAGCTGTTTGATCCTTTGTTCGGCTTTTCTTTCCAAACACAGGACAGAGGGTCAAGGGCTACTGTCTATACTGTAACTTTCTTTTCACATAAATGCAGCACTTACCTCAAAGCATGTTAGAAGGCTCGCACAGGCTTTGGTCAGTCCACTCTTCACGGACTGAATCTTCTCAATCACCGCACCCATGAGGGTACGGTGTTCCTCAGCGATGGAAGCGCTTCACAGCGCCTCTAGTAGAGTACCCGACGCCTCTGGTTGGACAGAGGGCACCGGTGGAATGGGCACACCTCCTTCCAATGAAGGAGGCTATTGGCCGGATTCCGGAGCCGTATAGGTCTCCGGGACCGCATTCGGCTGGGGGCAGAATTGGACATAGCCCCCACCACCGGTCTCCATGGGGATCTGCTCCCCCATGTGTTCGGCGGCCAAGGTCTCGCCCTCTGGCGTCGTCTTGACGACCTCCTGCGTCTCTCCCTGGCCGTGGGTCCTTCGGGACAACACCTCGGTGTCGTCCATAGCCTTGGGAGAGGAGGCCGTTGGAAGGGAGCCGCTGTCCATCACCATCGCGTCCAGCGAGTTCCCCGTAGACAAGGATCGCTCGAAGGCGGAATGAGTCATACTGCAAATGCATGATTCAACATGTTAGAATTATGAGGTAAAAGAGGAGGATGTATGAATACTTCAGGGTCTTCGGAAATTCAGGATTCGCCCAGGGGCTTGTTTCGAGGGCGCCGCTCAGGGCTGCTATCGACGTCCCACACGGAGCTATCCGCGAGGGAAGCCTTTCGCCTACGCCTCTAATACTTCTCTATCGTATCTACTTTTCCAAACACTTTTTCCCTTGTTTTGGACTCTAACTTTTTCCCTGGTTTCGGATGTACTTGGGTCACTGGGGCTGCACCCTGCCAACCAGCTGTCCTCCCTTGCACAAAAGCGGGTCATGAGGTTTGTTAGTGCGGCCATTGTTCTTGGTTTTTCTTGGCCGAGGTGTCTGGTGAGCCATTCATCTCGGACATTATGCCTAAAAGCTGCTAGGGCTTCGGCGTCTGGACAGTTGACTATCTGATTCTTTTTAGTGAGGAATCTATTCCAGAACTACCGAGCTGATTCTCCGGGTTGTTGAGTTATGTGACTAAGATCGTCTGCAGCCGGAGGGCGGACATAGGTCCCTTGAAAGTTTGCTCGGAAAGCATCCTTGAGCTCTTCCTAGCTTCTAATTGTGTTTTCGGGAAGGCTTTTAAGCCAATGCCGCGCTGGCCCTTTAAGCTTAAGGGGTAGATATTTTATGGCGTGGAGATCATCTCCTCTAGCCATGTGTATGTGGAGGATGTAATCCTTGATCCAGACTCCTGGGTCTATTGTTCCATCGTATGCCTCTATGTTGACGGGTTTGAATCCCTCTGGGAATTCATGGTCCAGGACCTCATGGGTGAAACATAGGGGGTGTGCGGCACCCCTGTATTTGGGTATGCCGGATTCTGATGATGGCTTTATAGCATTGCTTACGAGAGCTTGCGTTTTGGCCCATAAATGGACCTGACTAGGCCATGATGCGGATCCTTAAGTGGGTCGCATGCCGATTTAGGTGCGGCGCCGCTTGTCGCTTTATGGGGTCATCTATCCGACCGTGTGGCTTTTTCATTTATTGAATGTGAGGGCTCTGAGGCCTCTTCGTCGAATCCAGGCAGTAGCTTTCTTTACGGATAGCTTCTAGTGCGGCGATTGTCGCCATACTTATCTGTGGCATTGATTACCTTGCTCCATCTGATCCTGAGTGCGTCTTCCGATGTTTTTAGCTTCCGCTTCTGCTTTTTTAGGCTGCGTGCGGTTGCAACGAGCCTCTCATGGAGATTCTGCTCCGTGAGTTTATTCGGCGTGAGGTCGTCCAGAATGCCGTTTTCGCCAAAGGAGGGATGTTCGGTTTCTCTATCCGTGTTGCCCTGTTCCGACGGTTGCTCTAAGGCCTGCCCATCGTCTCCCGGCTCGTCTTGCTCTATGGTTGGGTTTTTTTCGAGGCAGGGCTTGGGTCGGCGTTTACGCCGACGCCTTGATTGCTTTTTGGGGGGTCGATCTCTCGTCCCCTCCCCTTTTTCCTCGCTGTCGCTTCCTTTAGGGGTGTCCACCATGTACACATCGTGAGATGGGGTGGCGTTCCAGTGCCCTACAGGTGCTGGTTCCTATTCGTCTCCTACATCGTCGTTCATGCCGTCGATGTCTTCGGAGCCGAAGTCAAGTAAGTCGGTTAAATCGTCGACAGTGGCTATAAAGTGGGTGGTGGTTGGGTTTTGAATTTCCTCTCCGTCCGTATCCCACCCTTGCTGACCATAGTTCGGCCAGGGCTCTCCTGATAAAGAGAGAGACTTGAGAGAATTCAGGATGTCACCATAAGGCGAATGCTGAAAGATGTCTGCGGCAGTGAACTCCATTACCAGCGCCCGATCGGAATCGATTGGGAGGGGCGCGTGGGGCTCGGAGTTTGGAGAGGAATCCGGCACCTCGGAGTCACGGGCCACGCGGAGTGCGGAGCTGGAGTTCGGCTCGATCGCCTTTGAGATCGCAGCCCCTGAGGCAGCATCCAACCGCTGATCCTCGATTGGCGCAGTAGGTTCTGAATTAATGGTCGAAACCGATGCGTGTGCGGCCTCCAAGGCGCTGTCCGGCGGCAGAGCTATATCATGCCCATCGAGACAGCACGGCACGCTTGGCTGTGGCTCGAATCCGTCGAAGATCAAGTCCCGGCGGATGTCAGCCGTGTAGTTTAGGCTTCCAAACCTGACCTGGCGGCCAGGGGCGCAGCTTTCGATCTGCTCAAGGTGTCCAAGCGAATTGGCCCGCAGTGCGAAGCCGCCGAAGACGAAGATCTGTCCAGGGAGAAAAGTCTCACCCTGGACCGCATCGTTGTTGAAGATCGAAGGAGCCATTGGGCGTAAAGGCAATGACACAGATGAACTCTCAATGAAAGCACCAATGTCGGTGTCGAAACCGGCAGATCTCGAGTAGGGGGTCCCGAACTGTGCGTCTAGGTCGGATGGTAACAGGAGACTGGGGACACTTTGTTTACCCAGGTTTGGGCCCTCTGATGGAGGTAAAACCCTACTCCTGCTTGATTAATATTGATGATAAGGGTAGTACAAGAGTAGATCTACCACGAGATCAAGGAGGCTAAACCCTAGAAGCTAGCCTATGGTATGATTGTGTATGGAGTTGATTCTGTCCTACGGACTACAACCCTCCGATTTATATAGACACCGGATAGGGTTAGGGTTACATAGAGTCGGTTACAATGGTAGGAGATCTTGAATATCCGCATCGCCAGCTAGCCTTCCACGCCAAGGAAAGTCCCATCCGTACACGGGACGAAGTCTTCAATCTTGTATCTTCATAATCCAGGAGTCCGGCTGAAGGTATAGTCCGGCTACCCGAACACCCCCTAATCCAGTACTCCCTCACCCAAGCTTTGACTTTTTTGTGTACTTGGATTATCTTGGGGGTGCCATGGGCATCCCCAAGCTTAGGCTCTTGCCACTCCTTGTTCCATAATCCGTCAAAAGATTTCACTCAAAACTTGAAAACTTCACAACACAAAACTCAATAGAAATCTCGTAAGCTCCGTTAGCGAAAGAAAACAAAAGATCACTTCAAGTTACTGTAATGAACTCATTATTTATTCATATTGGTGTTAAATCTACTGTATTCCAAATTCTCTATGGTTTATAAACTATTTTACTAGCCATAGATTCATCAAAATAAGCAAACAACACACGAAAAACTGAATCTGCCAAAAACAGAACAGTCTGTAGTATTCTGTAACTAGCGCAAACTTCTGGAACTCCAAAAAATCTACCAAAATAGGACGACCTAGAAAATTTGTTTATTGATCAGCAGCAATTGGAATCAGTATTTTATCACGTTCTGGTGATTTCTTGACAATTGTTTTCGTGAACAGAAAGTTTCTAGAAATTACAGCAAGATCAAATAACTATCATCCAAGAAGATCCTATAGATCTAACTTGGCACAAACACTAATTAAAACATAAAACCACATCTAAACAGAAGGTAGATGGATTATTTATTCCTAAACAGAAGAAAAAACAAAAAACAAAAAATAAAAATGGGTTGCCTCCCAGCAAGCGCTATCGTTTAACGCCCCTAGCTAGGCATAAAAGCAAGTATAGATCTAGGTATTGCCATCTTTGGTAGGCAATCCATAAGTGGATCTCATGATAGATTCATATGGTAATTTTATTTTCTTTCTAGGGAAGTGTTCCATGCCATTTTTTTAATAGAAATTGAAATCTAATAGTCCCTTCCTTCATATCAATAATTGCACCAACCGTTCTAAGGAAATGTCTACCGAGAATAATAGGGCAAGAAGGATTGCAATCTATATCAAGAACGATAAAATCTACGGGCACATAATTCTTATTTGCAAAAATAAGAACATATTTAATTCTTCTCATAGGTTTCTTAATAGTGGAATCCGCAAGATGCAAGTTTAGAGAGCAATCGTCAAAATCATGGAAATCTAGCAAATCACACAAAGTTTTGGGAATAGTAGAGACACTAGCACCCAAATCACACAAAGCATAAAACTCATAATATTTAATTTTAATTTTAATAGTAGGTTCCGACTCATCATAAAGTTTTCTAGGGATATAAACTTTCAACTCAAGTTTTTCTTCATAAGATTGCATCAAGGCATCAACGATATATTCGGTAAAGGCTTTATTTTGACTATAAGCATGAGGAGAATTTAGCACGGATTGCAACAAGGAAATACAATCAGTTAAAGGGCACCTTTCATAATTAAATTCCTTGAAATCCAATATAGTGGGTTTAGCAACATCTAGGGTTTTATTTCTTTCAATCCCACTTTTATCAATTTCATCATCAAGATCTAAATACTCCAAATTTTTGGAATGCCTTCTAGGTAAGGGAAGATCGTATTCAGTTTCATCAAGATTCATATTGCAAAACAAAGATTTAATAGGAGACACATCAATAACTTTTAGATCTTCATCTTGATTTTCATATGAATTCGGTTTAGCGGCCATCTTATTGACTAAGGTAGCTTGCATATCCGAAATTTCAGTAGTTAATTTTTCAAGAAGAGCAATTTGGGATCTTATACCATCAAATTCCTTAGACATATCATCGAGCTCTTTATTCATATAACTCATAATTTTTTTTGTTCCTTAAGCTCATTTCTAAAGAAATTATTATGCTCAAATTGCAAAACCATAAACTTCCTGACATTGTTTTCGATCTCCTCTGACCTTTTAAGGTGAAGATCACCAGATCTAGCTAGAGCCATCGCGGCAAGCAAGCAATCCAACACATGAGCAAACAAAAGGCAAGCGAGAAAAAGGCAAACAGAAAAAGAGAGGGCGAATAAAACGGCAAGGGTGAAGTGGAGGAGAGTAAAACGAGAGGCAAATGGCAACTAATGTAATGCGAGAGATAGGGATTGTGAAGGGTACTTGATATGTTGACTTTTGCGCAGACTCCCCGGCAACGGCGCCAGAAATTCTTCTTGCAACCTCTTGAGCACTGCGTTGGATTTCCCCGAAGAGGAGAGGATGATGCAGCAAAGTAGCGTAAGTATTTCCCTCAGTTTTTGAGAACCAAGGTATCAATCCAGTAGGAGGCTACGCGCGAGTCCCTTGTACCTACACAAAAACAATAGCTCAACGCAACCAATGCGATTAGGGGTTGTTAATCCCTTCACGGTCACTTAAGAGAGTGAGATCTGATAGAGATGATAGATAATATTTTTGGTATTTTTGGTATAGAGATGCAAAGTGAAAAGTAAAAGGCAAAGTAAAAAAGCAAAGCAATAATAAGGTGATGGATATTGATATGATGAGAATAGACCCGGAGGCCATAGGTTTCACTAGTGGCTTCTCTCAAGAGCATAAGTATTCTACAGTGGGTGAACAAAATACTGTTGAGCAATTGACAGAATTGAGCATAGTTATGAGAATATCTAGGTATGATCATGTATATAGGCATCACGTCCGAGACAAGTAGACCAACTCCTGCCTGCATCTACTACTATTACTCCACTCATCGACCGCTATCCAGCATGCCTCTAGAGTATTAAGATAAAAACAGAGTAACGCCTTAAGCAAGATGACATGATGTAGAGGGATAGTCTCATGCAATATGATAAAAACCCCATCTTGTTATCCTCGATGGCAACAATACAATACGTGCCTTGCTGCCCCTTTTGTCACTGGGAAAGGACACCGCAACATTGAACTCAAAGCTAAGTACTTCTCCCATTGCAAGAAAAACCAATCTAGTAGGCCAAACCAAACTGATAATTCGAAGAGACTTGCAAAGATAACCAATCATACATAAAAGAATTCAGAGAAGATTCAAATATTATTCACAGATAGACTTGATCATGAACCCACAATTCATCGGTCTCAACAAACACACCGCAAAAAGAAGATTACATCGAATAGATCTCCACGAGAGAGGGGGAGAACATTGTATTGAGATCCAAAAAGAGAGAAGAAGCCATCTAGCTACTAACTATGGACCCGAAGGTCTGAGGTAAACTACTCACACTTCATCGGAGAGGCTATGATGATGATGTAGAAGCCCTCCATGCTCGATTCCCCTTCCGTCGGAGCTCCGGAACAGGCCCCAAGATGGGATCTCGTGGATACAGAAAGTTGCGGCGGTGGAATTAGGTTTTTGGCTCCGTATCTGATCGTTTGGGGGTACGTAGGTATATATAGGAGGAAGGAGTACGTCGGTGGAGCTTCGAGGGGCCCACGAGGCAGGGGGACGCCCTCCACCCATGTGACCGCCTCGTGGCTTTCTTGACGGAGGGTCCAAGTCTCCTAGGTCTTATCTGATGAGAAAATCACGTTCCCAAAGGTTTCGTTCCGTTTGGACTCCGTATGATATTCTGTTTCTCCGAAACTCTGAAATAGGCAAAAACAACAATTCTGGGCTGG
Source organism: Triticum monococcum (assembly GCA_034509565.1). Classification (NCBI taxonomy): domain Eukaryota; kingdom Viridiplantae; phylum Streptophyta; class Magnoliopsida; order Poales; family Poaceae; genus Triticum; species Triticum monococcum. The sequence goes on along the minus strand of CM067845.1, from coordinate 685,339,557 downwards.
GCCTCCGGTTAATAGGTTAGTCCCAAAAATAATATAAAAGTGGAAAATAAAGCCCAATATAGTCCAAAATAGTGGATAATATAGCATGGAGCAATCAAAAATTATAGATACGTTGGAGACGTATCAGAAGCCTTCCTTGACAACTTCCAAGGTACATATGTTCGACCTCCGGATGCCAATGACTTAAGTCACATAATCCAACAGCCCGGAGAGTCGGCCAAGACATACTGGACTAGATTCCTAACCAAAAAGAACCAGATCGTCGATTGTCTGGATGCCGAAGCCCTGATGGCATTTAAACATAGCATACGGGACGAATGGCTCGCTCGACACCTCGGCCAAGAAAAGCCGAAGTCCATGGCAGCCCTCATGGTAGTCATGACCCGCTTTTGCGCATGCGAAGATAGCTGGCTAGCCTGTAGTAATAACAATACATGCGAACCTGGCACTTCAGAAGCTAGAAACAGCAACGGCAAGCCCTAACGCGACAAACAAAGACGTCGAGGCAACGGTGATAATACCGAGGACACGGTGGTCAACGTCGGATTCAGTGGCTCCAAGTTCGGTCAGCGGAAGAAGCCATATAAAAGAAATAATCAGGGCCCTTCCAGCCTGGACCGCATACTCGATTTCCCATGTCAGATCCATGGCACCCCTGATAAACCAGCCAATCATATCCACAGGAGTTATTGGGTCTTCAAATAGGCCGGCAAGTTAAATGCCGAAGACAAAGAGAAGGGGTCGCAAAGCTAGAACGGCTAGGAGCCCCATCCACCGAACACAGGGGGACAGAAGAAGTTTCCTCCTCAAATCAAAATGGTGAACATGATATACGCCACCCATATCCGCAAGAGGGAGCGCAAACGCGTGCTCAGGGACGTCTATGTGATAGAGCCAGTAGCCCCAAAATTCAACCCATGGTCGTCGTGCCCGATCACTTTCGATCGTAGGGATCATCCGACCAGTATCCATCATGGCGGGTCAGCCGCACTGGTCCTTGATCCTATAATGGATGGATTTCATCTCACACGAGTCCTCATGGATGGCGGCAGTAGCATAAACCTGCTTTACCAGGATATAGTGCGCAAAATGGGCATCGACCCATCAAGGACCAAGCCCACCGACACCACCTTTAAAGGAGTTATACGAGGTGTAGAGGCCCGCTGCTCGGGCTCAATCACACTGGAAGTCGTCTTCGGATCTCCTGACAACTTCCGTAGCAAGGAGTTAATCTTCGATATTGTCCCCTTCCATAGTGGATATCACGCACTACTCGGACGAACTGCGTTTGCTTGATTCAATGCGGTGCTGCACTATGCTTATCTCAAGCTCAAGATGCCCGGGCCATGCGGTGTCATAACAGTCAATGGAAATACGGGGCGGTCCATCCGTACCGAGGAGCACACCACTGCCCTGGCAGAAGAAGTACAGAGCACCCTCCGCAAACAAAACCTCAATTTGGCAGCCGTACTCCCGGACACTGTCAAACGAGTCCGGACTACCATGCGCCAGGACAACCCAGCTTGTCAAGAGCTCAACTAGCAATTCGGCCTCCATCCCAGACCACACCAAGTGGCGGTGTTCGCGCCGTGCGTACATAACTACGCACTCAAAACACCGTGGGCATAGACGAAGGCATAACTAGATTGTGATCCATATTAAGGCTCGACCTCCCATAGACACGCATACTTTCACTTTTTGTTTTTTTCCTCCTCAGGTTTCCTTTCCGCAGGTCCCTCTCACCGCCCTCATAATCGGTCCTTTCAAAGAACGAACACACCAAGGTGGCAAGTAGCACAGACGTGCGGAGGAATCTCTAGATGTCCCTCTTGGCGACCACTCTACCTGTTTTTAGGACCCGTACGCAGCTCCTCCTTGGTCTTGGCATGTCAAATAGCCACTGTTGCTTCTCACACTTTTTTGTTCACTTACGCTCTGACATATTAATTAAAATTATAATGGAAACAGTTTGTGGCCCAACGTACGTGGCACCTTCTTCTTCTTTATTTTTATTTTTGTGATTTTAATTTGCATCCATACACCTTGGTACGCCGTAATCCACCAGGGGCTTTATTGCGCCCCACACTATGGCAACAAGTCCGGACACTTTTACAGTATAGTTCGGCACCCCGAATTTAACATTATATGCATTGGCTCCGAATGATGTCTTTGGTCAATAGTTGGGTTGCCCGGCTCTTGTGCTTACTAGCTTGCTTTCCGCTATATCGGCTACGGTAGTAAAGGGAGAACTACTGCGATTGTGTCCCGATTTATCCGGATGAGCACCATAGTAGAGAAAGCCAAAAACTGACTGTCATGATGCAGCGTGAGCCGGTCAGCTCTTGGGGGGTTTCAAATCTTTAAAGAATTTTCCCGCATCAGGTGTTTACAACACCCTAGTCTGGACACTAGGGGCTGCGCCTATATTTTCATTGTCAAACTCCAATGGCTAAGTGAGGGTAATAAAGCCACATAGTCCGATTGCCTGGTTCGTTGCGCTAAACACCTCCTTTTAAGGACCAAACTCTTAGATAAAGCGTGTTTAGATTCATCCCAAACACCCCCGTACTACCTACGTGGGGGCTGAAGCTGACGACTGGCCAACTCTCAGATTTGATAAAAACGGCCGCAGAGCAGGTAAATTTTTTTAACTAAACAAAACAGCAAAGCATTATATTACATTTCAAGCCTTTTTTATCATACAGGGCGGGATTGCATGAATGTATTCATTCGAAAATTATGTCCTTAGCACATTGCTCCGCTACAATGCGGGATCCCTTCAGAACATCTTCAAAATACCGCTCAGGCGTGCGGTGCTCCTTGCCCGCAGGCGGTCCTTCGATCGCGAGCTTGACGGCATCCATCTTCGCCCATTGTATCTTGTCGCGGGCGAAGGCAATCCCCGCACCTTCTATGCAGACCGACCGCTTGATGGCATCAAGCCGCGGGCAGGCATTGACCAGCTGCTTCATGAGGCTGAAGTAGCTGTCGGGTATAACTTCAGCAGGCCACAACCGGATTATGAAATCCTTCATGGCTAGTTCGGCCACCCTATGCAGCTCGACCAACTGTTTTAGCTGGTCGCTAAAGGGCACCGGGTGTTCTGGTGCAAGGTATTGCGACCAGAACAGCTTCTTCGTTGAGCTCCCCTCTTCAGTCTGGAAGAATTCCGCATGTCAGAAACACTGCGCGGCAAATCCGCAACCGCCCTTTGAGAACTCCAAATCTGAGTCAGTAAGAGATACCTCGATATCACATACTTGCTTGGCATAATGAAACCCTTACCCGCCGCGATCTTCTTGGCCTCCTGGATCTCCCGAAGTGTGCCTTGGGCTTCGGCTCGGGCCTCTTGTGTGCTTTGGCGGGCCTTAGCAAGATTGGATTCTTGGCCCGCATTGAGGCGCTCCAAGGACTTGCATTTCTTCACTGCGTCCTGGAGCTCCTACTGGACCTCACCAACCCTGGCCTCATGCTTTTCTCGGGCAGCCTTTTCTTTTACCGCTCTCTCCTTGGCCTCGGCCATCGCCTTTTTGAGGGCCTCTACCCCAGTCGCCGCCCCTAATAAATGTCATGGCACTGTGATCATCTTACGTTATTCATCTGTTCCGTACATACACAATATCATTGCATACCTTGGGTATTCTCCAGCTGGTTTTTCGCATGGCTGAGATCTTCCTCGGTTCGTTCCAACGTCCGCTTCAGTCCAAAGACTTCGGCAACATGAGAAGTCGCGGCCAGTAGCGACGCCTGCTAATTCACAAAGACATGTATGAATAGTTTTCAGCGAATAGCTGTTTGATCCTCTGTTCGGCTTTTCTTTCCAAACACAGGACAGAGGGTCAAGGTCTACTGTCTATACTGTAACTTTCTTTTCACATAAATGCAGCACTTACCTCAAAGCATGTTAGAAGGCTCGCACAGGCTTCGGTCAGTCCACTCTTCACGGACTGAATCTTCTCAATCACCGCACCCATGAGGGTACGGTGTTCCTCAGCGATGGAAGCGCTTCACAGCGCCTCTAGTAGAGTACCCGGCGCCTCTGGTTGGACAGAGGGCACCGGTGGAATGGGCACACCTCCTTCCAATGAAGGAGGCTATTGGCCGGATTCCGGAGCCGTATAGGTCTCCGGGACCGCATTCGGCTGGGGGCAGAATTGGACATAGCCCCCACCACCGGTCTCCATGGGGATCTGCTCCCCCGTGTGTTCGGCGGCCAAGGTCTCGCCCTCTGGCGTCGTCTTGACGACCTCCTGCGTCTCTCCCTGGCCGGGGGTCCTTCGGGACAACACCTCGGTGTCGTCCATAGCCCTGGGAGAGGAGGCCGTTGGAAGGGACCCGCTGTCCATCACCATCGGGTCCAGCGAGTTCCCCGTAGACAAGGATCGCTCGAAGGCGGAATGAGTCATACTGCAAATGCATGATTCAACATGTTAGAATTATGAGGTAAAAGAGGAGGATGTATGAATACTTCAGGGTCTTCGGAAATTCAGGATTCGGCCAGGGGCTTGTTTCGAGGGCGCCGCTCAGGGCTGCTATCGACGTCCCACACGGAGCTATCCGCGAGGGAAGCCTTTCGCCTACGCCTCTAATACTTCTCTATCGTATCTACTTTTCCAAACACTTTTTCCCTTGTTTTGGACTCTAACTTGTATGATTTGAATGGAACTAACTCGGACTGACACTGTTTTTAGCAGAATTGCCATGATGTTGTTTTATGTGCAGAAAACAAAATTTCTCGGAATAACCTAAAACTCCACGAAATATCTTACAATAAATAACAAAAAATCCTCGCCAAAGATGAAGACCAGGGGGCCCACACCCTTTCCACGAGGTAGGGGGCGCCCTAGGAGGGCGCCCCCTAGGAGGGCGCCCCCTACCTCGTGGGCCCCCTGGAGACCTCCCAATTCCAACTCCAACTCTATATATTTGCTTTCGGGGAGAAAAAAATAGAAGGGAAGAAATCATCGCGTTTTACGATATGGAGCCACCGCCAAGCCCTAAAACCTCTCGGGAGGGCTGATCTGGAGTCCATTCGGTGCTCCGGAGAGGGGGATTCATCGTCGTCGTCATCATGAACCACCCTCCATCACCAATTTCATGATGCTCACCGCCATGCGTGAGTAATTCCATCGTAGGCTTGCTGGACGATGATGGGTTGGATGAGATTTATCATGTAATCGAGTTAGTTTTGCTAGGGTTTGATCCCTAGTATCCACTATGTTCTGTGATTGATGTTGCTATGACTTTGCTATGCTTAATGCTTGTCACTAGGGCCCGAGTGCCATGATTTCAGATCTGAAACTATTATGTTTTCATCAATATATGAGTGTTCTTGATCCTATCTTGCAAGTCTATAGTCACCTATTATGTGTTATGATCCGTTAACCCTGAAGTGACAATAATCGGGATACTTAACGGTAGTGACCGTAGTTTGAGGAGTTCATGTATTCACTATGTGTTAACGCTTTGTTCCGGTACTCTATTTAAAGGAGGCCTTAATATCCCTTAGTTTCCGTAAGTACCCCGCTGCCATGGGAGGGTAGGACAAAAGATGTCATGCAAGTTCTTTTCCATAAGCACATATGACTATATTCGGAATACATGCCTACATTACATTGATGAATTGGAGCTAGTTCGGCGTCACCCTATGTTATGACTGTTACATGATGAACAGCATCCGCATAATTATCCATTACTGATCCGATGCCTACGAGCTTTCCATATACTGGTTTACGCTTATTTACTTTCCCGTTGCTATTGTTACAATCACTACAAAATACCAAAAACATTACTTTGCTTTCGTTACTCTTTTGTTACCGTTACCACCACTATCATATTACTTTGCTACTAAACACTTCGCTACAGATACTAAGTTTCCAGGTGTGGTTGAATTGACAACTCGGCTGCTAATACTTGAGAATTTTCTTTGGCTCCCCTTATGTCGAATCAATAAATTTGGGTTGAATACTTTACCCTCGAAAGCTGTTGTGGTCCCCTATACTTGTGGGTTATCAAGACTAATTTATGGCGCTGTTGCCGGGGAGCATAGCTCTATTCTTTGAGTCACTTGGGATTTATATCTGCTGGACACTATGAAGAACTTGAAAGACGCTAAGACAACAATTTATCCCTCAACTACGAGGGGAGGTAAGGAACTGCCATCTAGCTCTGCACTTGATTCACCTTCTATTATGAGTAAGCTTGCGACACCTAAACCTGCTTCTGCTATTCGTTCTGATATGTCGCATGTTATTGATGATGCTACTTCTGCTATGCATGATACTTATGATGAAACTACTTCTATGCTTGATACTACCGTGCCACTTGGTGATTTTCTTGATGAACAACTTGCTAGGGCTAGAGAAATTGAAAATATTGAATCTGATTATGAAGATGAAAGTGATGATGAAGAATCACTTGTTATTCCTGAGGGTTATTTATTTTATCAAGAAGCTTCTTTAGCTATTTTAGCTTGCAAAGATAAATATGAACTCAAAAGGTTATTAGCTAAATGGAATAAGCAATCTCTAAATGCTAGGATGAAACCTGACCCTGCTTTTGCTACTTCACCCATCTTTGTTACTGATAAGGATTATGAATTCTCTGTTGATCCTGATATAATTACTTTGGTTGAATCTGATCCTTTTCATGGCTATGAATCTGAAACTGTTGTGGCACATCTTACTAAATTAAATGATATAGCCACCCTGTTCACTAATGATGAGAGATCTCGCTACTTTTATATCCTCAAAATATTTCTGTTCTTATTAAAGGGTGATGCTAAGATATGGTTTAATTCTCTTGATCCTGGTTGTGTGCGTAGCCCCCAGGATATGATTTATTACTTCTCTGCTAAATATTTGCCTGCTGATAAGAAATAAGCTGCTTTAAAGGAAATATACAACTTTGTGCAAATTAAAGAGGAGAGTCTCCCACAAGCTTGGGGGAGGCTTCTCAAGTTACTTAATGCTTTACCTGATCATCCTCTTAAGAAAAATGAAATACTTGATATCTTTTATAATGGACTAACCGATGCTTCCAGAGATTATCTGGATAGTTGTGCTGGTTCTCTTTTCAGGGAAAGAACACCATATGAAGCTGAAATCTTATTGAATAATATGTTGACAAATGAAAATAATTGGGCACCTCCTGAGCCAGCTCCTGCTCCAATTAATGATCCTATTCCTAAACCAATTCCGAAGAAGAGAGGCGTTCTATTTCTCAGTCTCGAGGATATGCAAGAGGCAAAGAAATCTATGAAAGAAAAAGGTATTAAAGCTGAAGATGTTAAGAATTTACCTCCTATTGAAGAAATACATGGTCATAATTTACAGCCTATCGAAGAAACATATGATCTTGATCCATTACTTATTGAAGAACCTCCAGACCTCAATAATCCGACACAGGTAGTAAAGGTAAATTCTCTCTATAGATATGATAAAGCTGAAATCCCTCCTACTAAGATTGCTAGCCCATGCTTAGACGAGTTTGGTAGATTTATGGCTAAGCAAGAAGATTTTAATGCTTATTTTGGTAGACAATAGAAATACAATGCAAATATGCTTGGACACTTGGGTAATTATATGGCTAATATTAAAGGTGAACTTAAACTTGTTAGCAAACATGCTTCTATGGTTACCACTCAAGTAGAACAAGTACTTAAAGCTCAAAAAGAATTGCTCGATGAAATGAATAGTAAGAAAAATAATTATGTTGTTAAAGTGGCTACTAGAACTGGTAGAATGACTCAGGAACCTTTGTATCCTAAAGGCCACCCTGAGAGAATTGAGCAAGATTCTCAGAGAAATAAAATTGATGCACTTAGTTCTTCTAAAAAGAAGAAAAACAAAAATGATAGAACTGTGCAAACTTCTAGTGAACCTATTGCTGAACCACCTGATAATCCAAATGATATCTCTATGTCTGATGCTGAAACACAATCTGGCAATGAACATGAACCTAATGAAAATGTTAATGCTGATGTTCATAATGATGCTCAACCTAGTAATGATAATGATGTAGAAATTGAACCTGTTGTTGATCTTGATAACCCACAATCAAAGAATCAACGTTATGATAAGAAAGACTTTGTTGCTAGGAAACATGGTAAAGAAAGAGAGCCTTGGGTTCAGAAACCCATGCATTTTCCTCCCAAACCATCCAAGAAAAAAAGGATGATGAGGATTTTGAGTGCTTTGCTGAAATGATTAGACCTATCTTTTTGCATATGCGATTGACTGATATGCTCAAAATGAATCCTTATGCTAAGTACATGAAAGATATTGTTACAAATAAAAGAAAGATACCGGAAGCTGAAATTTCCACCATGCTTGCTAATTATACTTTTAAAGGTGGAATACCAAAGAAACTTGGAGATCCAGGAGTACCTACTATACCATGCTCCATTAAAAGAAACTATGTTAAAACTGCTTTATGTGATCTTGGAGCCGGTGTTAGTGTTATGCCTCTCTCTTTATATCGTAGACTTGACTTGAATAAGTTGACACCTACTGAAATGTCTTTGCAAATGGCTGATAAATCAACTTCTATACCTGTCGGTATTTGTGAGGATGTGCCTGTTGTGGTTGCAAACGTTACTATTTTAACGGACTTTGTTATTCTTGATATTCCCGAGGACGATAGTATGTCTATTATTCTTGGAAGACCTTTTCTTAATACTGCAGGGGCTTTTATTGATTGCAACAAAGGCAATGTCACTTTTCATGTTAATGGTAATGAGCATACGGTACACTTTCCGACGAAACAACCTCAAGTTCATAGTATCAATTCTATCGGAAAAATTCCATCGATTATATTTGGAGGTTTTGAATTTCCTCTTCCTACTGTCAAGAAGAAATATGATATACTTATTATTGGGGATGTGCATATCGCCGTTGAGGTAACATAGTGTTATTCGAAATTTCTCCGGTTTCATGTTAATCGGAATGAGTTTGTTAACAAGACTTGATCAACCTTGCTAGTGGATTCCTTTTCATGAGCATGAGATGGATGAAACTAGAAGCACAACCTTCTGTACCATCTCTATATTTTCTGTTATTTAGTTGAAATAAAGTAAAAAATACTATTTTTCTATCTGTTTCTTGACTTATCCGTGCAATATAAAAATATCCAGAAAATAAAAGTCCTCAGAATGACATGCCAATTTAATATGATTATTTCGGGAATATTTGAGGATTTATGGTGCAAAAATTACCGCGGGGGGAGCTTCCACCTGGTCACGAGGGTGGAGGGCACGCTCTACCCCCCTGGGCCCGCCCCCTGCCTCATGGGCCCACGGTGGCCCTCATCCACTTATTCCTGCACCCACACATTCATCACAGTATGACCCCAACTATTCTTCGTCGCAGTACGACCCCAGCTACACCTACGGGTATCCGCCAGGCTATCCCTGGCAATAAACCAACTCAGGCCAAAAGCCTAAGCTTGGGGGAGTACGTAATTCTCACCGACATTACATTTATGTTCACACACTCATTCCTAGATGTCGGTGATCATACTTTTTGATTGTATCATCCATGCTAGTTTAAATTCCTTTTTATGCTTTCTTCTTGGGAGTTTAATAAACCTTAAGAAAAACCAAAAAAATTAGCAGTAGTTTACTTTTCTTGCTATAGTAATAGTTAAAAACCCCAAAAATAATTCTCGTTCTTCTTTTGCTTGTTGGGAGCTTTCCCGTGTAAATAGTTCTATTTCTTTTCTTTTCTTTGGGGGTCAGTAGGAGAAGACCATGATTAAATTGTTGAAGTGGCTCTTATATGCTTTATTGTTGAATTAACCAAGAGCCCGTATTGCCTTGTGTTCTCCTGTTTATTGAATGCTCACAGATTCTAGCTTAGTCCAATGCACGTGCACTCTTATTATTATTCACATCGTTCGGTCGTGCAAGAGAAAGGCAATTATGATGATATATGATGGACTGACTGAGATGAGAAAAGCTGGTTTGAACTCGACCTCTTTTGTTTTTGTAAATATGATGAGTCATCGTTCTTGATTTAGCTTGTTATGAATAAACATGTTTGCAATGACAATAAGAGATCATAGTTGCTTGTGCCATGCTTGATAGCTATGAGTTATAATGGTTTACCTTGCGTGCCAACATGCTATTGAGATGGTTATGATGTGGTATTATGGGGTGGTATCCTCCTTTGAATGATTTAAGTGACTTGACTTGGCACATGTTCACGCATGTAGTTGAAACAAATCAACATAGCCTTCACGATATTTATGTTCATGGTGGATTATATCCTACTCATGCTTGCATCCAATGTTTATTAATTTTAATGCATGTACATGGCTGTTGTCGCTCTCTAGTTGGTCGCTTCCCAGTCTTTTGCTAGCCTTCACCTGTACTAAGCGGGAATACTGCTTGTGCATCCAATCCCTTAAACCCCAAAGTTATTCCAGTTGAGTCCACTATACCTTCCTATATGCGGTATCTACCTGCCGTTCCAAGTAAATTTGTGTGTGCCAAACTCTAAATCTTCAAATAAACATTCTGTTTTGTATGCTCGAATAGCGCATGTATCAACTAGGGCTGCATGTATCTTCCATGCTAGGCGGGTTATTCTCAAGAGGAGTGGACTCCGCTCCTCACTCACGAGAAAATGGTTGGTCTCCAGGATGCCCAGTCCCATGCTTTATGCAAACTAAATCAAAATAATTGCAAAACAAAACTCCCCCTGGGACTGTTGATAGTTGGAGGCACTCGTTTTTTCAAGCAAGCCATGCATTGATGTTTGTTGGTGGAGGGGGAGTATAAACTTTACCATTCTGTTTGGGAACCGCCTATAATGTGTGTAGCATGGAAGATATCGCCATATTTTGGTTGTTATGTTGACAATGAAAGTATACCGCTCAAAATATTAATTATCTCTATTTCAAAACCGAGCTCTAGCACCTCTACAAATCCCTGCTTCCCTCTGCGAAGGGCCTGTCCATTTACTTTTATGTTGAGTCATCTCGCTCTTATTAAAAGCACTAGCTAGAGAGCACAGCTGTCATTTGCATGCATCACTGTTAATTTATATTGGGTGTGACTATGATTGGATCTCTTTTACCATGAATTACAATGTCTAGTCATTCCTTGATCTTTAAAGGTGCTCTGCATTTATGTTTTGCGGTCTTAGAAAGGGCTAGCGATATACCATCTTGTTATATCATATTATGATTGTTTTGAGAAAGTGTTGTCATCCGAGATTTATTATTATGGGTTGCTAGTTGATTATGCTATTGAAATGAGTAGTCATGAGACCTGAGAATTATTGCAAATGTGGTTAGTTATAATCTTTGTTGAAAACTTGAATGCTAGCATGACATATTTACAACAACAAGAGCAAACAGAGTTTGTAAAAGTTTTTCTTTATTTCTTTCAGTTTGTCAACTGAATTGCTTGAGGAAAAGCAAGGGTTTAAGCTTGGGGGAGTTGATACATCTCCGTCGTATCTACTTTTCCAAACACTTTTGCCCTTGTTTTGGACTCTAACTTGTATGATTGGAATGGAACTAACCCGGACTGACGCTATTTTCAGCAGAATTGCCATGATGTTGTTTTATGTGCAGAAAACAAAAGTTCTCGGAATTACTTGAAACTCCACGGAATATCTTACAGTAAATAATAAAAAATCCTCGCCAAAGATGAAGACCAGGGGGCCCACACCCATTCCATGAGAGTGGGGGGGCGCGCCCCCTACCTCGTCGGCCCCCTGGAGACCTCCTGATTCCAACTCCAACTTTATATATTTGCTTTCGGGGAGAAAATATAGAAGGGAAGAAATCATCGCATTTTACGATACAGAGTCGCCGCCAAGCCCTAAAAACTCTCGGGAGGGCTGATCTGGAGTCCGTTCGGGGCTCCGGAGAGGGGGATTCATCGTCGTCGTCATCATCAACCATCCTCCATCACCAATTTCATGATGCTCACCATCGTGCGTGAGTAATTCCATCGTAGGCTTGCTGGACGGTGATGGGTTAGATGAGATTTATCATGTAATCGAGTTAGTTTTGTTAGGGTTTGATCCCTAGTATCCACTATGTTATGATATTGATGTTGCTATGACTTTGCTATGTTTAATGCTTGTCACTAGGGCCTGGGTGCCATGATTTCAGATCTGAACCTATTATGTTTTCATCAATATATGAGGGTTCTTGATCCTATCTTGCAAGTCTATAGTCACCTATTATGTGTTATGATCCGTTAACCCCGAAGTGACAATAATCGGGGTACTTACTGGTGATGACCGTAGTTTGAGGAGTTCATGTATTCACTATGTGTTAATGCTTTGTTCCGGTACTCTATTAAAAGGAGGCCTTAATATCCCTTAGTTTCCGTAAGGACCCCGCTGCCACGGGAGGGTAGGACAAAAGATGTCATGCACGTTCTTTTCCATAAGCATGTATGACTATATTCGGAATACATGCCTACATTACATTGATGAATTGGAGCTAGTTCCGTGTCACCCTATGTTATGACTGTTACATGATGAACCGCATCCGGCATAATTATCCATTACTGATCCAATGCCTACGAGCTTTCCATATACTGGTTTACGCTTATTTACTTTCCCGTTACTATTGTGACAATCACTACAAATACCAAAAACATTACTTTTCTTTTGTTACTCTTCTGTTACCGTTACCACCACTATCATATTACTTTGCTACTAAACACTTTGCTGCAGAAACTAAGTTTCCAGTTGTGGTTGAATTGACAACTCAGCTGCTAATACTTGAGAAATTCTTTGGCTCCCCTTGTGTCAAATCAATAAATTTGGGTTGAATACTTTACCCTCAAAAGTTGTTGCGATCCCCTATACTTGTGGGTTATCAGCCTCCAAATCTGTGGAGGCCGCCCTCTTGTCCCCCCCCCCCCCTCGGGGAGCGGGAAGTTGCTTTCTTCCTCTTATTCCTCCTCCTCGCCGTCTTCGGCGACAGAGCGAGTTTCGGCATCTTCGGACACCGCGTCCAAAGTACCCTTGGGACGGAGGCCTCCTCTGGCCCCCTTGGGCTCTTTTTGGCGTTCTTCTCCGGCGCCACGTAGGGCGCCGGAACCAGCATCTTCTTCTAAAGCGGGATGGCTGGTTCCTCCGGCAGCAGAGCCGAACACCGAATCTGCTCCGCCTTCTTCGTCCAACCCTGAAAAGGCCAAATAGGGAAGTTGGGACACCCTCCTTGAGGAAGCCAGAAAGAGATATGCCTTGAAGCATGGAATACTTACCGAGCTGGCAGGATGGGCCAGATTGTGTCTGCAGTCCTCAGTTGTCTCCAGCCATGTCTCGTTGGCCTTGAAGTGCACCTTCCAGATCTCCTCACGCGTAGTTCCGAAGAAGTGTTGCAGGGTCTTGTGCTTGGCTGGATTGAACTCCCATAGATGGCAAGCCCGGTTCTGGCATGGAAGGATCCGGCGAATCAGCATCACCTGAATCACATCGACAAGCTTGACATCCTTGTCCATCATGCTCCTGATGCGCCTCTGAAGCACAGTCAACTCATCTGACGAAGAACAATCCAGGCCCTTCTCCTGCCAGTAGGTAAGCCGCATTGGGGCCCCGGATTTGAATTCGTGGGCTGCGGCCCAGGCAACATCGCGGGGCTTAGTGACATAGAACCACAGCTTCTGCCACCCCTTGACGGTCTCCATGAAGGTGCCTTTGGGCCATGGAACGTTGGACATTCTACTCACCATGGCGCCTCCACATTCTGCGTGTTCGCCGCCCACCACCTTCGGCTTCACATTAAAGGTCTTCAGCCACAGTCCAAAGTGGGGATGGATGCGGAGGAAGGCCTCACACACGACGATAAATGCCGAGATGGTGAGGAATGAATTGGGGCCAGATCATGGAAGTCCAGCCCATAGTAGAACATGAGTCCGCGAACGAATGGGTGAAGAGGAAATCCCAGCCCGCGGACGAAATGAGGGATGAAAACAACCCTCTCATAGGGCTCCAGAGTGGGGACGATCTGTCCCTTAGCAGGAACCATTGGGCGATCTCCTTGGACAAATATCTGGCCTCCCGAAGTTGGGTGATGTCCTTCTCCTTGATGGTGCAGGCCATCCACTTGCCCTGCGCTCCAGATATGGTTAGAGTGCTTTCTTGGGGGAGGAAAGATGAGAACTTGGGCGCTGGAGCTCGGGAGTGGGTAGACGGAAGGAGAGAAGGCGTGTTTGGAAGAGATGAATCCTTATCTCCTTATAAAGGCAGTGAATATTAAGCGCCCCCACTCGCCTTGAAACTCGCCTATTCCCAAGGGCCGTGCGAACGGCACGGTTGGATTACCCACTCCCGTATTGATGAGAATCCCGCAATAGGGGGACACGATCTCTGCTTTGACAAGACGTGCCAATAAAGCCGCGTCTCTAAATATGCAGCGGCAGGCCGAAAAACGGTTTGAAATAATGACCGGGAGGTGATGTAGTGTTACATTGCAAAAAGTTGTCAGCGGATTGGACTCGTGAAATATTATATTATCTACAGTGGTGTGCGGAATTTGTTTTGTAGATCCGCACACGATCTTGGTGTTCGAAGACTATGTTGGAGTATTCGGAGAAGGAACCCGCCTTGCAATGCCGAAGACAATCTGCGCGCCGGACACCTCGTCATTGAAGCCTGGTTAAGGGGCTACTGAGGGAGTCCTGGACTAAAGGGTCCTCGGGCATCCGGTCTGTTGGACATGGGCCGGATTATTGAGCCATGAAGATACAAGATGGAAGACTTTTTCCTGTGTCCGGATAGGATTCTTCTTTGCGTGGATGGCAAGTCAGGTGGCCAGATATACTATTTCCTCTTTATGTAACCAACTTTGTATAACCCTAGTCCCCTCCAATGTCTATATAAACTAGAGGGTTTAGTCCGTAAGAACAATCATAATCAGATAGGCTAGACTTCTAGGGTTTTAGCCATTACGATCTCATGGTAGATCAAATCTTGTAACCCCTATACTCATCAATTTTAATCTAGCAGGACGTAGAGTTTTACCTCCATCGAGAGGGCCCGAACCTGGGTAAACATTGTGTTCCCTGTCTCCTGTTACCATCAACCTCGGACGCACAGTTCGGGACCCCCTACCCGAGATCCACTGGTTTTGACACCGACAACCACTAGCGTGCATATTGAACTACGGTCACATCTATTTAGGAAAGATGGTAAGATTTTTACTATTTGTCCTCAGTGCATCTTTTGCATACATTATTTTTAAGCTAAACTTCATTGCTAAGTATGTTACTACGATGTTCTTCAACAGCGAATCCCAATGATAATTGTGCCTCGTCGGATAGAGGCTAAAGGTCGCATGAAAATGGCTAGCTTGCGGCCAAGACATCCTACGTTGCACATGAGGCGCATTCAGGATTTCTCAAAGCGAGAAAGTCTTAATAGTCAAAGATTGGAGAAAAATTGCGAAGGATCACAGAGAAGTACTAGGGGGCAGCAATCAGAAGCGCAGCCGGCAATTATGAGACAGGTTCATTTGCATGGTCCAATATGATGAAGCAGGAGTGCTACACATGTTCTATGATATTTTACCTGAAAGAGAGCAGCATGAGTGATTAGCTAGCTAGAATGAGTTTGAAGATGATCATGTGCTACACTATGACTATGATGATTAAATAGCTAGTGTTGGTGGTAATGACTATGATGACTTTTATTAGCTAGTGTTGGTGGTAATGACTATGATGATGATTATTAGCTAGTGTTGGTGGTGATTAGATAGCTACACACTACTAGGGAAAATGTTATACACAGAATCTTAGAAGCAGCGTGGTTTAAAAACAGGCGCTACTGCTAACTAGCAATAGCGAGCTTAAAAGAACCGCGCTACTAATAACTAGATAGCAGTAGCGCTCTAGGTGAAACAAGCGCTACTACTATAATTGCCACGGATTTGCCCCCAGGCTAGATATAGTAGTAGCGCCCTTCCCTGGACGCGCTGCTGCTAAGGTACTTAGTATCAGCGTGTTTCTGCAAAACTCGCTGCTGCTAAGTGTTGCACCTAATTAAATTTAGTCCCATATTGCTAAGAGAACAAGGTGTTTACCACCTTAAATATGTTGAGTATTTAGATTCTACACAAAAAGATCAATGATGACCAACGTATATTTTGATGCGTGCTTAGACTTAGCAATAGCGTTTTTGCTGAAAAGGCGCTATAGCTACTTTAGCTATAGCACGTTTCCTGAAGTGCGCCACTGCTATTTCAACTTAACCACCCGCCCGCTCAAAATTTTGCTAAGTCCTCCTCCCCCCCCCCCCCACTGTTCCCCTACTCCTCTGTCGCCGCCGCCTGAGCCCGAGCCTGCCCTCACCGCCGCCGCCCGAGGCCGCCGTCAACCTCACCGCTGCCGCCCGCCGCCGCTCTCGACCTCACCATCGCCGCCGCCTCCCCCAACCCCACCGCCGCCTCCCGATCCAGAGCCCACCCTCGCCGCCCCTACCTCTCCGTCACCGAGCACCTCCTTGCCACCATCTCTCCCCTCTCTCTAAGCCCCCCACCCCTCCCCCACCCTCGTTCTCTCTACTTAGTGAGTACTAGATGTTTTTTAGTAGTAGTAGATGTTAATTTAGGGTTCATCGATAATGATTTTCAGCAGTAGTAGATGATAATTAGTAGTAGTGATGGTACTAGTTAACTATTGTATAATGTAGTTTATTTTTACTGTTTTTAGTTAGTGTTTAAAATAATTAGTAAGTAAATTAATAAACTAGTTGAACTACTTTAGTTGTAGTTGAACTAGTTTAGTAAGTAAATTAATAAACTAGTTGAACTAGTTGAATTAATAGAACTAATGTATTTTTAGTAAGATATTTAATATAACTAGTTGAACTACTTTATTTTTAGAAAGAACTAGTTTTTTTCTATTTATAGTAAGTTTATATTTAGTAAGAACTAGTTGAATTAATAAAACTAGTTGAACATGTTATATTTGTTGTTATTTTTTAGTTTAACCAATTATTCGGGATGTATTAGTCATAACTTATACGGTTTTTGCTTTTGCAGAAATCAAGGAGCCCCTCCATCATCTCCGCCGTCGTACCCGACACCGACCCCCTCCGACATCGAGGTGAGACCAGCCAAATATCCATGTATATCTTGTGTTGCTCAAATAGGATATGTGGTTGCCCAAGTGGCCGTTCATGTTCAGTTTACACCTCCGAGTGGCCTATGTTTTGCCAGAGTGATGATTAATTTCCGTTCTAGCAAATTTCAGGCGCTCGATAGGTCCTTTTTTAGCAAAGGTCATGCCGGATTTTTCCGTGAATTCTGGCATGACTTGTGCTAGAATATGTAGGAAATATCGAGTGGCCTGGATTTTCTTGAAAAATAATGATCTAATTTAGGTTTTTAGTACATATATTTAATTGTACAAGTTTAATCTTTGAATTATGAACATAGGAAATGTCGTACTCGGACGATGATAGTCTCCCGGGGGAGTGCAGCTAGTGCCACGATGATCGAGGTATGTGCGACAGGTTCGTTGAGCTGGACGAGGATTGACGCTTCAACATTAAGCTCGAGGAGACCTTCGATGTTGAAATGGTACGCAACAACGACAAGTGTTTTTTTCGTAATTAAGCATGACTTCAACTATTTCAACATCTAATTTTCATCATTTACAATTCGACTAGCTTATCCCATGCCATGCAAGACGCTATGTCTTGGAGAGGATGGGTTTTGAAGACCATGAAAATTTTCAAACAAAGAAAATACACCTAAGGACCCATCATGGTATCGATTTTGAAGTAAATCTGTACAATTCTCAGAGCGTAACCCATTTTGGTTGCCAAAATTGGGAAGCACTTTGCAAAATGTATGGTTTTTATGAGGGTATGATTGTCACCATGGATCTTGGTGATCCTGACATCGAGCAAGACAATATGGACATTTGGGTCCTTGTTGATACGCTTCCGATTCTACGGCAATGTGAGTTTCTCAAACATAGTTATTAACTAATTTATATTGTTTATTTCAAAATAGTTGACAGCTTATTTCCATTGACAGCTTATTTTGAATCTTCAAAGAATGTGCAGAAGATGGTAGACAAAACCCACTACACTGATGGCTCCGAATTAACTTATAAGAAGATAAGTCATCTGATTGCTTATTGTACTTATCTTGAGAATTACAATACCTATTATCAAACTCCTCCAAATTTTGGTGAATACGTGCCACTAGTGCACGCGTTGAACCACGGTAACTTCTATGGAGATACCCTGGTAAGATTTTTTTACTATTACGACATCTGTGCATCTTTTGCATACTTTTACAACTAGTACTTCATTGCTAACTACGAAGTTATTACTATGTTTTTCAACAGAAAATCCCAATGGATTGTGTGCCTCATCTGATGTATCAGAATGGTCGCCTTGCAGTTCTGAACATACAACCAGGTCAATCTAAGGAGCTCACCTGTGCATATCAGATTTCTAAAACCGGTGAACACATGCTAATCAAAGAATGGAAAAAATGTTTGGACATTCGCAAGGAGGTTCTTGGAAGTAACATTAAGCGAAAGGCAAGAATTGGAGACAGGATAATCTCCATTCTCCATAATGGAGAGTCAGGGGCTATCTTGTTTTTTGCTATTTTACCATAGAGAATATAGTAGGTCCTAAGAGAATGTAGCAGGTCCTATGAGGTACAATATGTTTATTATGTGATACAATGTGTTAGAGTTGATGATGAGGAGTACTTGTGATTACGACTAGTGACCAATTTGCCATGTGATGTCTCATTGATGAAAACGATGATTTTGAGGAGGTGTTATATGACAATGATGTCTTATGATGATAAGTTGTTAATGATATGATGATGATGATGATGATATTTATTATATCATTGGGTGAAAGAACCGCAGATTAGTTTCAAGTGGATGTCCATCCACTTGAAACTAGTCCACGGTTCTTTCACCCCGTGATGTAATAACTCATTATGATGTAAAAATAATTTCTAAATTCCTGTTGTATGAAAACTTGTGTAAAGGTGTACGAATACAACATGAAATAAAAAAGAAATAAAATACGAAATAATAGTAGCAGCGCGGGCAGGGAGAAGCGCTACTACTAATTACCAATACCGCTCCTCCGGGAAGTCGCTACTACTAAGTCCATTTAGCAATAGCGTGGGCGGAGGCACGCTACTGCTATACGTTAGCTGTAGCGCCTTATCAGTAGCGCATCGCCCCTCGCTACTGATAGGCCTAAAACCCGTGCTGCTGCTAGGCTTTTCCCTAGTAGTGGCACTATGACTATGATGATTAAATAGTGTTGGTGGTAATGACTATGATGATTATTAGCTAGTGTTGTTGGTGATGATATGATGCAAGAGTTTTTATATTAAGATGATGATGATGTTGATCATGATTATCATGATGATTTGTTATTATGATCATGATTAGTTATTATATCATAGGTGGAAGGAATGCGGATTAGATTCATGTGGATTGGTCAAAAGTGACCAAAAGTTGAATTAGTAGGATCGTTATCCTAATTCAACTTTTGATTCATCCAAATGAATCTAGTCCATGTTTCTTCCTCACAATGATATATTAATTCATCATGGACATAATGATATAACAACCTCTTAATTGGTACTGTATCAAAATTTGTATAACGGCGTATAAATGCACTAAAATAAAAAAAAAACAGAATAGTGATAGCGCGGGGCACGAAAAACACTACTACTAGTTAGATTGGCAGTAGCGTTTGTATGGAAAGCACTACCGCGAAGTAGCTATAATAGTAGCGCGGGTTGGAACGCGCTACTGCTAAGTGTTAGTTCTAGCATCGTATCAGTAGCGCGGTACCTCGCGCTACTGATAGCCCTCAGACCCGTGCTACTGCTAGGCTTTTCCCTAATAGTGATGGTTTTATCTCGTCCAGAAGTAAGTAAGCGAGTTGCTCGAGTACTCCACCCATTGAGACGATAGATATATGAGATGCAACTCAAGAATGATGCGATGCCAGGTCAAATCCAAAAATTCAAGATGCTTTGATATGCACTTTTAGCTGTTGTTATGCTTGGCTTCGTTCTTTCAGCCGGATCGGTGGCAACATTCCTTCTCATAGGATTCATTACATTGATTGTGTTATTAGTCTAGATCAAGTAGTGGTAGAAGTTAAATTCAGTGATTATTATCCTTCAACTATTATGTATCTAGGCCAAATTAATGAGATCGATGTTGTTCTAATTGTGAGCCTTTGTCTATATTTTAGTATGTATATATATTTACACAAAATAATTATAAAATTGTCAACAATACTAGAATAATAACATTATAAAATAATAAACAGATCATTTATAACAATATAAAACAATGTGTACAAAAAATAACTAAGAAATAAAAATAAGAAATAGAAATGGTGTTGGCCACGTCAGCAAACGCCAGCAAAAACTATGTTGGCCCTCAAATATAATTAGCCACCCACACTTCTCCTGTTCCCCACACCCACATCCAAATCCATTCACACCACGCACGTGGTCGCCTATGCCGTGACAACGCCCTCGGCCCCATCTCCGTCGCCGCCTCCAATATCGTCGTCAAGGACCCACCCCATATTTGGGCTGAATATAAGGAGTGTCGTCTGGGTTGTTTTTTTTTTGACTGGTAACTGATCGCGTCGCCCGCCCGGACGTATGACAGGGGTTTGAAGCGTCCTGCTGTAGATGCTGTCATGTCACTGCCAATAACTTCTTCATCCATCCAAGGCCCGACAAGTGGTTTTATCCTAGTTGGTAATCTTGCATAGATAAGCAATCGACACAGTGTTTTTGTTACCTTGCATCATTGCTACTTCTTGAGCTTGCATTGGTTTTTCCCTTGAAGAAGAAAGGGTGATGCAAGAAAGTAGAGATAAGTATTTCCCTCAATTAGAGAACCAAGGTATCAATCCAGTAGGAGACAACACACAAATCACCAATACCTGCACAAACAATCAAACAACTTGCAAAAGTGTGATCTGATAGAGATAGATGAAACTAAACAAACGATAAAGTAAATATTTTGGTATTTTTGGTCTATAGATCGGAAAGTAAAATATTGCAAAAATAATAGATCGGAAAGTAAAACTGTAGATTGGCAACTTGTATCATGGAAAATAGACTCGGGGGCCATAGGTTTCACTAGAGGCTTCTCTCATGATAGAAAATAATACGGTGGTGAAAAAATTACTGTCGAGCAATTGATAGAAAAGCGCAAAGTTATGACAATATCTAAGGCAATGATCATAAATATAGGCATCACGTCCGTGTCAAGTAGACCGAAACGATTTTGCATCTACTACTATTACTCCACACATCGACCGACTTCTGCCTGCATCTAGAGTATTAAGTTCATGAAGAACAGATTAATGCATTAAGTAAGATGACATGATGTAGAGGAATTAACTCAAGCGATATGATCAAAATCCCATCTTTTTATGCTCGATAGCAACAGTACAATACGTGACTTGCTGCCCCTACTGTCACTGGGAAAGAACACCGCGAGATTGTACCCAAGCTAAGCACTTCTCCCATTGCAAGAAAAACCAATCTAGTTGGCCAAACCATATCGATAATTCAAAGAGAATTACAAAGATATTAAATCATGAATATAAGAATTCAGAGAAGATTCAAATAATATTCATAGATAAACTGATCATAAATCCATAATTTATCGGATCTCGACAAACACACCACAAAAAATATTAGATCGGATAGATCTCCAAAACATCAAGGAGAACATGGTATTGAAAATCAAAGAGAGAGAAGAAGCCATCTAATTAACTACTAGCTATGCACCCGTATGTCTAAGATAAACAACTCACGCTTCATCGGAAGGGCAACAGAGTTGATGTAGAAGCCCTCCATGATCGAATCCCCCTCCGGCAGGGTGCCGAAAAAGGTCCCTAGATGGGATCTCACGGGTACAGAAGGTTGCGGCGGTGGAAAAGTATTTTTGTGGACTCTTCTGGAGGTTTGGGAGTATATGTGAATATACAGGACGAAGAATTGAGTCAGGGGGGTGTTGGAGTAGGCCACAAGGCAAGGGGGCGCCCCCCTAGGGCGATCCCTTGTGGCTTGTCGTCTACTCCAAGCTCTTTTGACTTCACTACTAGGAAAAGGCCTACTAATGGCGCACCTAATTTGGCCATTAATGGCGCATTAGTGGTGCGCCATTAGTACCACGCCATTAGTATATACAACAGTGCACCATTAGTATGCCTCCCAGGGGGCCATGTATACCCAGGTGCTTTGGCATACTAATGGCGCACAACAACAAGATGCGCCCTTAGTAACTTCGGCATACTAATGGCGCACTGTTTAATGATGCGCCATTAGTATCCTTTGGCATACTAATGGCGCACTGTCATGTGATGCGCCATTAGTATGAATATTAGGTTTTTTTTTATTTTTTTATTTTCTGTTTTTTGCACAGGTTACAAAATGTATAATTAGACAAAATATAGACATCACACATCAACAACAGATTCATCGAATACACTGGAAGATTAGTCTCTGAATACAATTCATCATTTTAGTCTCCGAATACAATTCATCATATTAGTCTCCGAATTGAAAAGACCGAACAAAGATAGAACATTATATTACAAGTCTCGAGACCGCAAGTTTGTCTTCACATTACAAGTCGATATCGATCATCTAAACTACCATCACATAGAAGAGAGCTGCGGTCATCACGATGAGCATCATCACGATGAAACTCGTCTTCATCCGCTTCCTCCCACGCTCCCTCCCCTCTCCCACTAGATAGCGGGCGTATCTAGATTCGGCCTCGGCCCTAGTGGTGTACCCTTTGTAACTGTTACTGCTGAATCGGTGAACCTGTCTCCGACACTCCTCCCAGTCGTTGTAGACTCCGGGAACCTTACCCTTGTACACGACATACCACGGCATCGCTATGAAGTAGCCAAATGAAACTTTAGTACCAATTCACAGACAATACATAAGCAATATATAAGTATGCAACAGAAGCATCGATTACATCTAAGTTGAACGACTCTCGAAACCAAAGAGACATACTACAAGTTCATTAAAGTTTAATTACAACATGAGCCAATAGATGTTTCAGAACTAGACATGGCATCACTGCTTTCGACTCGACTCAAGGGACCGGAGCGTGGATGAAGCCGCCGTCTGTCGTGGGAGTCATGAAACAACGAGCGTTGTCAGCCTGCATTTGTAGGATTGTGTCGATGTCACTGTTGGACGGTTGATTTCTGAGGTAGAATTGCCCCGAGGTACGAAGGACATCTTGATGGATGATTTCTGCAAACTCCGACTGGATGCAAAAGAATTCTTGTCTGATGTCCGTGTCCTGGATTGCCGACACGCTCGCGGCCCAATCTTTGAATCTACTCGGTAGCAGAAGTTGATGATGGTCCCGTACGATCGCCCGCATGTGATGGATGGCGTAGTAGGCACCCTTCTGACCGCCAGGCGGCTGCTTGACGCAGCAGAACGTCGTATTGTGGGAGAACACGTGCTTGCCGTACTTATGAATAGGCCTGGTGAAGGTGCCTCCAGATTTGACATAGCCGGGGAGAACATCATCAAGAACCTTCTTGACATCTGTGTAGTCTACGTTCGACTGACGGTCCGGGTCAAAATACGTGGCCATGGAATATTTGAGACTTAGGAGGATGAGCGTGCAACGTGTGTCACTGCAGAAAACACAGAATGTTAAAAGAAAAACGATCGAAATCTAAGAATTCATATGTTACGGGGCGGTTGAGGGGAGGACTTACTCGGGAAAGTAAGGCACGAGGAAGTTATCCTTATCTTGGTTTGCCAGAATGACGCCTTCGAGGTAAGAACTCGCGACTTGCCGGTCCCCAGCGCTGCCCAAGATCTTGGCACGCATTTAGAAGGGGTCGACTATCACGATGTCCGGGGTCTTGTCGCGAATGATCCGCATCTCCATACTCAGCGAAAATAGCCGAACGAAGGTGTAGTGCAGCGGATGAAGGTTCAACATAGCGTGGATGTCATCAAACCGCAGGATGATCGTACCCCCGATGGAGTTATCCACAAAGCCCTTGCCCTCTGGCACCTTGGCCGCGACAACCGGGTATGCCACATCCTTCTCTCCGAGACGCCCCTTCTCCAAAGAAAGAACACTGTCATGCAGACTCCGCATAGCACCGGTTGCAGCATCGAGCATATTTCTCGGTAGCATCAGCCTACCCCCCACATGCACCCTCCTCGAGATATCCTCAGGTGCAGGTGGCCCGTCCTGAGCACGGATCGTACTCGGTGCCGGCTGGCCCGCACCCTTGTTAGTCTTTCTTTTGCGTGCCTTCTTCTTCTCCTGTAATGGGACCGAGTTCTGCTCACAGACCGCCTTCTTGAGTGTGTTGGGGCTGATAATATTTCGCACCTCGCATATCTGAGGCTCGGTGAAGTCGGCAGCTGGAGGCGTCTCCTGAGAGCTGAACGCTAGACGACGCCTGTTGCAACTTGGCTTCTCCGCGGTACCAGCTAGATCGCGCACGTCTTTTGTTGGGTTGGGTTCTTGAGAAGGAGGCCCCATGAAGTCGCCATCGTACCCATGATCGGGAAAGTACTGATCGACGTTGGCAAATGTATCGTCGTCGTCGTCGTTCTGATCCTCTGCCATATGCATGTTTGGATCCAGTGGCATAGGGATGTCCGGCACCGTTGCGGCGGTCTTGCCATGGGGCCGACTTGGCGCCGGCATGACTGGCGGTGTTGTCTTTGGGGTGGTGTCCCCCGCCCCCAAACGAATCTGGCTCTTTGGCCAAAGCAGGGGCCAGCTCAAGCAGGCGCTGAGGGTCATCACGTCATCATCGTTGGCCCCCACGGGTCGAATCAGAGGTAACAACTCATCGCAGCCTGGCAGCACCCTAACCAGTTGAACCCTAAACAAGTTGGATGGCATCTGGGTACCGTGGAACAAGGGGTTGCCCGGTTGAACGATTTTGCCCTTGGCGACATTGACCAACTCGTTGTTCACGAAGTGCAGGAGAGTGCACGGAACGTTGGCGGCGCCCTGCGAAAACATGTAGGGTATCAGGGGTGCCCAGTCAAAGGCAAGGAGATGAAGTCCTCGGTCGAGAGAGGCTTAATTAGTTACCGTGATGATGGCGTCGAGCTCGGCTAATGTTGAGGCACCGCCAACGGCGGGCGTGCAGTTGATGGAGGGGCCGCTTGCTGCAGAGGTGCCGGCCGGCGTACACCCAGGTGCATTAAGCTCCCGTGCAGGCGTCGGAGACACCAATGCCGCCTCTGCCGGAGACACCAATGGCCCCGCCATCGCGTTCTGCGAGTTGCTGGCCGTGAAGCTAGGAATCGGGGGCGGCCCCTGTTGGCCGCCCGCAATCCATGCACTAATCCCCTGGATCAAGGTAGGCACAATGGCGGTGATCGTCCTTCCGAGTTGTTGTTCCACTTTCTCTTGGACAATCTCCGGAATCCGCACCACCTGTGCCCTGAGTTCTTGAACCTCGCGCGCCTAGCTTTCCGAGCTGGTCTTTTTCTCCTTTTGCCCACCAGTGTTATAGTATGACGACCATTTTGTCGACAAGCCTTTGCCGGCAACACGACCAGCTGACGTCGGCTTACTGAGCTTAACCTTGTTCTTCATTACATTCAACGCCCTATTTAGAGTGGTGTCCCAAGGGTTGCTCTTAGTCGACCCCGCACTACTGCTTTCAGTCGCCTGCGGAAGGAATGTGAACCATTTAGAAATTTGGCTTCATTAATTAGAATGCAACCATATGGAGCTAATTACGCGGGGGTGTATTCCTTACCAGAACAAGCTCAAGCGCGTTGGTCTTCGGATCCGTGGTAAGCTCCTTTGTTTTCGGGTCCTTCTTGTACCGGGCCCTGACAAAGTTCCTGGTCTGCTTGTCACCGTATTTATCAAAGAGGGGCGGTGTCACGACCGATTTTTCAGACATAAATTTCCATAAAATGGCCGTTGTGCTCACCAGCCCCAGGATTACTGTTAGCTGATGAGGCACCAACTTGTTACAGAAATTCCAAGCAAAAGCACAAAATGTGTAGTACAAGACCATTGTGGCCTGTGAGTACATCAATGGTTTTCTAGTGGTTGATGGCGGAAGCGGTTTGTGAGTCATCAGTGTGTGGGACTCCACTTCCCACGGGAACAGTTGACCAGGTTAACTCCTATCTTCGCGAGGCTGCTATCACCGTTGCTTAATTTCCGGGGCTGTCATCGCAACACTCCTCTCCATGCAGAAAGCTGGCCAAGACAATAGTCAGGGACAAGCCAGTCAGTACTTTGAATGTACTCGCAAACATTAAGAACACTGGAATAATATAATTGATATCTATGCACTGAAATATTCTATGAACACATCGTCAGTCACAAATAAAATATCTTTTATGCATGCAAGCGGTTATTTATATGCAACATGAATAAGCAATAAGGGAGTGGAAATAAAAATGCCGCAGTCGGGCGTCTGTGCGACACCACATAAAGGGCTTATACGGTAAATAAATAACAAGCAATGCCATAGTCGGGCGTCTGAGCGACACCACATAAAGGG
Source organism: Triticum monococcum (assembly GCA_034509565.1). Taxonomy (NCBI): domain Eukaryota; kingdom Viridiplantae; phylum Streptophyta; class Magnoliopsida; order Poales; family Poaceae; genus Triticum; species Triticum monococcum. The sequence goes on along the minus strand of CM067845.1, from coordinate 685,313,014 downwards.
CTTTAAAAGAAATGCCACAGTCGGACGTCTGAGCCACATCACAGAAAGGGCTTTAAAAGAAATGCCACAGTCGGACGTCTGAGCGACATCACAGAAAGGGCTTTAAAAGAAATGCCACAGTCGGACGTCTGAGCGACATCACAGAAAGGGCTTTAAAAGAAATGCCACAGTCGGACGTTTGAGCGACATCACAGAGAGGGCTTTAAAAGAAATGCCATAGTCGGACGTCTGAGCGACATCATAGAAAGGGCTTTAAAATCACAAATAAATATTTCTCATAATAAAATGCTCAGTTCATGATAATAAAAAGGGTTAGTCCATCCACCGGAGTAAACGTTTAACCGGGCTTAGTAAATAAATAATCACCATGAATATCCTGGGTATAGCACCATCCTAGGGATACTTGATAATACAAATATTGCCACAGGTTAGTCCATAACAAAAATAATAATCATGGTCCTCACAAGTCACCGGTCAGTATCCAAGTTTAGTTTAACAATTTCACCTCCGAAGACCGACACTAAGACCAACACTTGACCCATCCCAGACTGTAATCCTTAACCATGAACACGGCTATTTGAATAGGTTTAATCTCTGCAGAGGGCGTACTCTTTACCCACGAGTAACGGATTCCTTTAGTCCATCGGGACTAATTCCGTCTACGGCCTTTAAGTTGAAAACACGCCTAACTTGCACACACCAGCTTAACTCATCGGTGTCTGGAATCACCCACGACACTTGTTAAGCAAAACTCTAAGTGGGGAGGCTACAACCTCGCGTAGCATGGGATCAAATTTATATCGCGCGCTCTAAGGGGTGGCCTCCCCTCTCGGTCCCAACCGGAAACACCCATGCCCCCGGACCAGGTGGCCTGCCTACCGGCTACAACCGATATCTTCCACCATGGCCTCTCTGTACGGTGTGTGCTGGAAAGGGGTTGACGACTTACTGAACCGTACCCTACCTGCGGCAGGGACGAGTGGTAGTACGAGGCAAGTATGGGGGTTACTGGAACAAGACTCGATCTGCGGTCGACTCAGGAGGTTTATAAGTTCCCTGCAAGACATGTATACCAAATATATTACAACCGACGAAGTCACCACTCAATATACCTTACCATGACATACCGGACATAACCGTCCCGACGGGGACCGGTGACAAGCTCACGCCTACCCAAGGCCGAGGCTTTCCCGGATTCCTTTCCGGCATGCATGCAAGGCACATGAGGATGATTACCATCACAAAAATATTCATTCCCATCAGCAAGGAAATCACTGATATGCTTCCATGCATATGATCATATCACATAAAATAACAAGTCCTCCGAAATAAGGTGGTGTTATAAACGTGTCAAATAACACACCAAAAACATTATACCAGGGTTCAGAATGCTTGCCTTTAAGTTGTGGAGGGGTGAGGTGCTCTCCAAATCTTTTGAAAGTTTCTTCTCTCTCTCCAAAATCCTATTTTAAAAATATATTTGAATTAACACACATTTCAAAAACAGTACAAAAAAGTTGTTTGAAAAATTTTGAAATAAATCTTAGAATAAACTAGACCAAATTTGAGGAAGGTAGGAAAAAGAATCAATTCATTTGGAGTTATATTTAAAAAGTTATAGCCCGTCAAAGATTTGGTCAAAATCTGTCTTGAATAAAATCAGGAAAAGAAAACGGTTCAAACGAGATTACGCTTTCGGTGCATAGAAAATGCATTTGCGCCCTTTACGCCTCCACTTAACCACGTGGACTGGCGCTGGGTCTCTGACGGTGGGCCCGCCTGGCCCACTGGTCAGGTTTGACTAGTCACCCGCGTCATCTCCCTCCTCTACCCGAGTGGAGCGGGGCTCCGACGATCATCGCCAGCGAATGGTGGCTCCGTTCGGAAAGCTGAGGCCACCAGCGGATTCAGGGGGCCGAGGTGGTCACTCCGGTAGTCGTAGGGTCGTCGGAAGTGGAGGAAATCGCCGGCGGCGAGCTCCGCGACGGAGGGAAGCTTCGGGAGCAAGGTGGATTTGGGGCTACGGTGGTTCCTGATCAAGATTGAGCAGGGGAATGGGTTATCCGGGAGGATGAGGAAGTTTCTGGCGAAGAGAATGGAGAGGGGGAGGCCCTGGTGGTGCCGGAATGGCCGGGGCGGTGGCGGCGGCTGCGGTTGCCGGAGATGCGGAAGGAGGCCTCCCTGGGTCGATTGGCTGCCAATGGGGGTCCTCGGGAGGTGGCTTGGGACTGCCTGCGTGCGGAGATGAGCTCGGGGCTCCTTAAATAGGCGAGTCGGGGCGGTTCAGCGACGACCGCGGATGAGCTCGTCGGCGACCGTCTTTCTGTAGCTGCAGGGCATCGTGGCGGCGACGAGCGCTAGCGGACAAGGCTGCGGATGAGCACGCACTGCTCCAGGAGGCAGGTGGCGAGCGGGGGAGGCTCGGCGGCGCTGAACGGAGCAGGGGCTGTCGGTGGCCGTGGCGGCTAGCTTCTGGCCTGTCGGGCGTGGCGAGGGGCGGCTTGGCGCGTAGCGATGAGGAGGGACGTGCGTGGCGAGGTGCTGCCGAGTGGGCCAAAGCCAGGGGGGCCACGTGTCGGCTCGGGTGTGGCAGGTGCAAAACGCGTGCCAAACGCACGCTCTACTCGCGCTCTGGGCATGCACGGGATGTGCTAGACACAATGCCAGAGCACGCTATAGGTCGCGGTTGAGGCTGGGAAGTAGCAGAGCTAGGTTAGGGTTAGATAGAGGGGAAATGGGCATGGTGGTTAGGTCGGGTGGCCAAGTTTACAATGCAAACTTGAATCCATGCCAAATCTGGCCATGCACACAGGGTGTTTGATAAAATGCCACAGGCATCTAGGCTTTTCTTGGAGTTGCCAAACTCTCCAGATCAGGGTCTCCTTAGATGAATGAGAAGGTGGTGAGGTTACTTGGCCAAAAGCAGAAACTTGTTAGTGCAAGTTTTGCAAAACTTCAATTCTGGACAGGAAATAAATGGCATTATTTCATGAACCAAAAATGAACCAATGGGTGCATGCTCCTAGATTTAGGGGTTTGGTAGGATGGTCTACAAGCAGGAAAAGGAATCATGGGTAAAGGAGCAACTTAAGATGTAGTTGTTGTACAAATCCTCAAGTTGGTCCAGAATGAAAATGAGGTTGATTCACTCAAAATTGGCAAATAACATCACTGGGTTTTGCATAAAGTTGAATCCTATGGTACTACTAACATCCCAAAATTTTGGTGGAGGCTAGAAAGAATTATTTAAATGAGTTGTAGTGCAAAATTGTCCACTAGACCAGAGAACAAAATTGGTTGTAGAGCTCAAAATATTTCATAAAATAAAGATGTTTTTATACAAAGGTGATTTTAAAACATCACATGACATCTCCAAATTTTTGTGGAAATTTTAAGTGAATTTATCAAATGGTTGTAGTTCAAAAATGGCCACTTAACCTTGAAAACCATTTTCAAGAAAGTAAAGATCAAGCAACTTAATTATTTAATTAGTTATATTAAATAAGGAAAAGTTTTTTTGTGAGAGATTAAATAAGTCCAATAACATATTTGAAAGATTTACACTTTGGGAAAAACTCATCATGACAGAAAAAAATGATTAGACAAAAATCAAAAGGGAGCTCAAAAATTCAAAGTTTTAATTCCTGGCAAAATTTTAATTCATTAAAACAATGTCAAAATTTTGGGGTGTCATAGGTGGTAGGCCTTGCTCGGCACGGTCCGCCTCCTCCTTGTCCCATATAGGCTCCGCCACTCTGTAACCGCCGGGACCGAGTGTGTGTTCCCCTAAGTTCAGCTCCCGCATTTCTTTCCCCCACTTACTTGATTCGGAGTTTGCGGTGCTCGATGGATCTTGAAGTCGTTGTAGTCATCTTCGGTGATCGAAGGATTTTTCTCCTTGATCCTCTCATAACTCTCACCTTTCTCGATCATTCTCTTCACATTGCTTTTCCAAGTAGACAGGGCCATGCTCATCTTCGTGAGGGCAGCACTATTCACTTTATTCCCTTTGAGGCTTGTGTTTTCAAATTCAGCAGGGAACTTGTATCATTCGTGCAGCTTCGTGAAGAGGAGGTTGCACAAATTTCCTCGGTCAGGATGCCTGAGGTTCTCGGTGTTGATCGAGACGGTGCTCCGGAGAATGCACCCGAGCTAAAGCGAGTACCCCTTGACTATTCGTTCGGGCGCCGTTGGATTCCCGTTGGAGTCCACTTCAGTAACTTCCTCCTTGAGGGTGCGGAGCACGGTCGGGCGCCGGTCCTTCCATTGCCTCTTTGGTTGGCTGCCATCTGTGCGTGCGCCACCATCATCAGTGGTGGCATCCTCGGCGGCACCATCAGTGGTGGCATCAGTGGGGTCATCCTCGGCGGTACCATCAGTGGTATCAGGATCGGTGGGGAAGGCGGCGTCCTCATACAAGTGAGGTTGTTCCTCCATCTCCTGGGACAGCTCCCAGAATGACTTGATGCCCGAACCCCGGCCTCATCGTTGTTGGCCATGTTTCTCTCTAAATAGGAACAAAGTTTTGTCAAAAAGTTGGTTATTGTCAAGGAACAAGATCTCTAAGATACCCCGGCCCATGCATTAGTCCCAAGTACCCCATATGTCCTATTTTTAGCAAAGTCATGCTAAAAATCACGGAAAATTTCAGCATGACCTTTGCTGAAAATAGGACATATGGAGTACCCGAATTTGCCGGAACGGAAGTTAATCGACATTCCAGCAAACTCAAGGTCCTCTCGGGTGGACAAGGCAAAAAAGGCCTCCATCACAACATGGAAAAAACATTGGCATGTGAAGAGGTGAAACAATATATGCATCTCCAAGCAGTATCATATGGTTAGCAGCAGTTTGTGATATTGCCTAGGTGTTTTGGGATAGAACCTGTTAGTGTGTTGTTGCTAAGGTCCAAGTCCACGTTCTCAGGGTAACCTAGTTCTTGAGGGGTGTGTCCAGAAAGTTGGTTGCTGCAAAGATACAAGGTTGTGAGTTTGGTCAAATTGCCTATGATGTTTGTGATATTGCCTTGGATCTTGAAGGCACTGTTGCATGATGCAGTGGTACAGCCAGCATGGGACCTCATCTTTGCAGGCTAATTTTCTAGATCGTAACACTGGGATTTGTGCACAAGCTAAGCTAGCTAAGACAGTAGCTTCCTAACCCCCTTCTTCTTGTCTCCTCTCACTATCTCTCTCACACACATGGCAAGCAAGGGTGTCTGAGTGTGTGAAAAAATACTAAACTAATCCAACCACTAAAGCAAATTAATTTTTATTTCGGTTGAGAATCGGGCACCTTCTAGGTCAAGAAAATTGGGCATGACCTTTGCTAATTTTCTTGACCTAGGAGTGCCCCATTTCTCAACCGAAACGGAAATTAATCAACGTTTCAGGAGAATGGGGTCATTTTAGAAGATCACAAGTAGTAGCAGCATCACTTGATAAAATCACAACTACCAGCAGCATCACAAGTAGTACAGCAGCAACATCATCACAAGTAGTACAGCAGCAGCAGCAACATCATCACAAGTAGTACAGCAGCAGCAGCAGCATCATCACAAGTAATACACTTAGCTACCAGTTCAGAAATACAGCTAAGATAAGATCATCACCACATTTTAGAAACATAGCTCATCATTTTCATTCTTGCAGATAAGATCATCACCACATTTCAGAAATACAGCTTCATAGGTTGTTCTCTCCATCAAAAACAGAATAAAAAATGGCCATGTCATGCGTGGCAATAGCACAAGTGACATGAAAATTCAGGAGTAGGAGATAACAAAAGTACAGTCCACAGGTTACTCCAAGTTTCTGAATTTTCAGTAAATTTTCTGTAAGAAAAGAACTAAAAGAAAAGAAATCCTAGGGTTAAAAAATCTGGAGCAAGTCCTAGCAGAACCACAAAATGTTCATCTACTCAAATTAATGTCCAAACAGTGTCATATCTGAAATTAACCTGTCATGTTCACTTCTCAAACATGAAGTACCAGCAACCTTTAACAAGAATTACTCAAACTGTCAAACATGAAGTACAAGCAACCTGCTATGTTAGGAGTACAAGAAGGATCCTGCTGCTGCTCCAAACAGCACTGGGAAACAGGCATGCATACACTGGTTTGCCAAAACAGAGCACTTTAGTCCTCTGTTTTTGCTAACTGCTACACATACCCCCAAGTGAACCACCACAACATCTAAAAGCTAACAATTGTTTTTGCTTATATAATCAGACTTTTTGTGCTAAAAAAACCATAGAACAACTGCTCCAAATTTCTAAATAAACTGCCATTTCATTTTATTCAATAATGAACTGTACTCTTTATGGGGTTTTTAGTTAAATGCAAAAAATCCAAAGTTAATTCCGCCGGGCTTTTCTATGTTTTTTATACATAACTGCTAAAACCCTAGGAGTTAACCGAGCCACCAACAGAATGTGGACTTAAAAAGAGAGAGTCACGGACAGTGACATGATACATTTTCATAAAATTAGCTAGTTTTACTTATGGTGCAAAAAGGAACAAGTACTGCAGTGCACTTAGAAAAAATCTACGAGTAAACTAACATCCTAAACAGGGGGAAGCTCACCAGGGCACCGGGGCGGCGGGGTGTCGGGGCGGCTAGGGCGTCGGGGACGGCGCAGTGAGGACTTCTGGTCGTAGGCGATTTCCTTGGCGTCCGCGCGCACCACCAGCCGCGATGAGCGGCCATTCTTGGACCTCCTCAGCCTCCCCTGCTCATTACACCCAACAGCACCGATCAGAGAAACGGCGCGGCGAGGCAGAGGAACGGCGCGTGAGAGATGGGCGGGGAAGCGGGGGTTACCTAGGAGGAGAAGGAGCGGAGGAGGGAGGTGGGGCGTCGAGGCGGCGTCGGGGCGTCGAGGCGGCGTCGGGGCAGCGGCGTCGGGGCGTCGGGGCGGCGTCGGGGCGTCGGGGCGGCGTCGAGGCGGCGGGGCAGCGGCGGGGCAGCGACGTCGGGAGAGGAGAGGAGAAGGGGATCGAGGGCGAGGGCGAGGGAGAGAGAGGGGATAGGGAGGGGCCGGGGAGGGAATATGGATAGGGCCGGGCACAATACTAATGGCGCACCACCCCTCGGTGCGCCATAAGTACATCCATACTAATGGCGCACCTCACCCTGGTGCGCCATTAGTATTTTTTTTTCTTATAGCAATGGCACAATACTAATGGCGCATCACCCCTCGGTGCGCCATAAGTACATCCATACTAATGGCGCACCTCACCGTGGTGCGCCATTAGTATTTTTTTATAAGACAGTAATAATTTTTTAAACTTGTTTAAATCATAACAGTAATATTTTTTTATAAGACAGTAACAGTAATATTTTTTTTATAAGACAGTAATAATTTTTTTTTAAACATCATCAAACAGTAATGCCGGTGGAGCGGGGGGTCGGCGGCGGCGATTGAGTAGGGGAGGGGTGCGGGGGGTCGGCGGCGGCGGTTGAGTAGGGGAATCGAGGGTGCGGGGGGTCGGCGGCGGCGGCCGGTGGACCGGGGGGTGCTCGGCGGCGAGGGGGACCGGATCTGGCGAGGTGGGATAGCGATCGAGATGGAGGGGGATCGAGATCGAGTGTCCATGAAATTTAAAAATATTCATGATAGTTCAAAAAGTGCCCATGAAATACAATCGAGAAATGAAGGCTACGATTTAAATACAATCGATCTTAGCTAGCTATCTGTTCACAATCTTCTTGCCCTTCTTTTTCGCAAATGGAGTTCTTCTGTGGAACGGACGTCCTTTAGGTAGGGTGGTCCTGCTTCTTCTTGTGGTGTATGCTGCTACTTCATCATCGTCGTCATGTTCGATCCTCGGGTCGCCGTACTTGTCGAAGTCTTGCTCATTGGCTACTCCATCCATTCCGATGATCTTCCTTTTGCCTCTCCTCACGACAACACGACTGGGCTTTGATGGGTCGGTAATGAAGAAGCATTGGTCCACTTGGGAAAGCCAGTACCCATGGCTCATTTTTCGCGGTGACGTTTGTGCCCGCGGTCTTGGATTTGGCTTCGGGTATAACCATGGTGGTGAAATACCGGTCTTCTTTTAGGACGGTCTTGGCCCATCTGACACGGAACATCGGGACCTTCTCTCCAGCGTAGCTCAGCTCCCAGATCTCCTCGATTCTTCCGTAGTATCTGTCCTTGTCGTTACCGGTGTAGGATTCCATCGTTACCCCGGAGTTCTGATAACCATCGCTCTTCATGTCCTTGGCCTCGGTGTAGAATGTGTAGCCGTTGATATCGTACGCCTCATAGGTCATCAGGTTGTGCTCGGCGCCCTATGACAAGGCGAATATGAGTTGTTCTTCCGCGGAAGAATCCTCATGTAAAGGGTACGACAGAAGCTTCTGCTTGAACCAACGCGTGAAACATGAGTTGTGCTCTGTTGGCCTCGGTCATTGTACGTCTTCTTAATAAAGGTTTTGTGCTATACCACCCAAGGATCGACCACGTCTATGTGTTGTAGCGCGACTAGGTTTGCTCTTTCAAAGTCGGCGAGTCGACCCTCGAAGTCGGCATGCATTTCGCGACGACACTCACGGTAACCCCATCCAGCGAGCCTGCCGAGGTGCCTGTTGACGGGCAGACCAACGGGGTTCTCGATGCCTAGATAATTCGTGCAGTAGGAGATGCACTCTTCGGTCAGAAAGCCCCTGGCTATGCTTCCCTCTGGACGTGACATGTTGCGAACGTATCTTTTGATGACACCATTCATCCTTTCGAACGGCATCATGCTGTGCAGGAACGTCGGCCCGAGTTGGATGATATCGTCCATGATATGGACCAGCAGATGCACCATAACGTTGAAGAATGCGGGCGGGAAGTACATCTCAAGCTCGCATAGTATCACCACGATCTCTTCCTATAGCCTTCTGAGTTGCCTCACGCCAACAGACTTCCGAGAGATGACGTCGAAAAAGTTGCATAGGCCAAATAGGGTTTCACGGACGTGCGCGTCCATGATCCCACGGATTGCAACTGGAAGTATCTGCGTCATCAGCACGTGACAGTCGTGAGACTTCATCCCGCTGAACTTCAGCTTCGCTGGGTCTAGATATCTGCTTATCTTCCACGAGTAACCGTTAGGAAGTTTTACTCCTACGAGGCAGGTGAAAAACTGCTCGATCTCCTCCTGACTTAGAGTGAAGCACGCGGGAGGGTAGTCATTTCCGGTCTTCTTGGCCTTCTTGTTGGGGAACGTAGTAATTTCGAAAATTTTCCTACGCACACGCAAGATCATGGTGATGCATAGCAACGAGAGGGGAGAGTGTTGTCTACATACCAACGCAGACCGACTGCGGAAGCGATCACACAACGTAGAGGAAGTAGTCGTACGTCTTCCCGATCCGACCGATCCAAGCACCGTTACTCCGGCACCTCCGAGTTCTTAGCACACGTTCAGCTCGATGACGATCCCCGGGCTCCGATCCAGCAAAGCTTCGGGTAGGAGTTCCGTCAGCACGACGGCGTGGTGACGATCTTGATGTACTACAGACGCAGGGCTTCGCCTAAGCACTACAACGGTATGATCGAGGTGGAATTTGGTGGCAGGGGGCACCGCACACGGCTAAGGAACGATCTCAAGGATCAACTTGTGTGTCTTGGGGTGTCCCCTGCCCCCGTATATAAAGGATGGAGGAGGAGGAGCTGGCCGGCCAAGGTGGGAGGCGCAGGAGGAGTCCTACTCCTACCGGGAGTAGGACTCCCCCCTCCAATCCTAGTCCAACTAGGTTTCCTCAAGAGGGAAGTGAAAGAGAGAGGTGGCCGGCCCCTCTCCTAGTCCTAATAGGACTAGGGAGAGGGGGGGAGGCGCAGCCCTATGTGGGCTGCCCTCTCACCTTTCCACTAAGGCCCATGTTGGCCCATTTGGCTCCCGGGGGGTTCCGGTAACCCTCCCGGTAATCCGGTAAAATCCCGATTTCACCCGGAACACTTCCGGTGTCCAAACATACGCTTCCAATATATCAATCTTTACGTCTCGACCATTTCGAGACTCCTCGTCATGTCCGTGATCACATCCGGGACTCCGAACAACCTTCGGTACATCAAAATGCATAAACTCATAATAACTGTCATCGTAACGTTAAGCGTGCGGACCCTACGGTTCGAGAACAACGTAGACATGACCGAGACACGTCTCCGGTCAATAACCAATAGCGGGACCTGGATGCCCATATTGGCTCCTACATATTCTACGAAGATCTTTATCGGTCAGACCGCATAACAACATACGTTGTTCCCTTTGTCATCGGTATGTTACTTGCCCGAGATTCGATCGTCGGTATCCAATACCTAGTTCAATCTCGTTACTGGCAAGTCTCTTTACTCGTTCCGTAATACATCATCTCATAACTAACATCTTAGTTATTATGCTTGCAAGGCTTATGTGATGTGTATTAGCGAGAGGGCCCAGAGATACCTCTCCGACAATCGGAGTGACAAACCCTAATCTCGAAATACGCCAACCCAATATCTACCATTGGAGACACCTGTAGTACTCCTTTATAATCACCCAGTTACGTTGTGACGTTTGGTAGTACCCAAAGTGTTCCTCCGGTAAACGGGAGTTGCATAATCTCATAGTTATAGGAACATGTATAAGTCATGAAGAAAGCAATAGCAACATACTAAACGATCGGGTGCTAAGCTAATGGAATGGGTCATGTCAATCAGATCATTCAACTAATGATGTGACCTCGTTAATCAAATAACAACTCTTTGTTCATGGTTTGGAAACATAACCATCTTTGATTAACGAGCTAGTCAAGTAGAGGCATACTAGTGACACTCTGTTGGTCTATGTATTCACACATGTATTATGTTTCCGGTTAATACAATTCTAGCATGAATAATAAACATTTATCATGATATAAGGAAATAAATAATAACTTTATTATTTCCTCTAGGGCATATTTCCTTCAGTCTCCCACTTGCACTAGAGTCAATAATCTAGATTACACAGTAATGATTCTAACACCCATGGAGCCTTGGTGCTGATCATGTTTTGCTCGTGGAAGAGGCTTAGTCAACGGGTCTGCAACATTCAGATCCGTATGTATCTTGCAAATCTCTATGTCTCCCACCTGGACTAAATCCCGGATGGAGTTGTGGCGTCTCTTTATGTGTTTGGTTCTTTTGTGAAATCTGGATTCCTTTGCCAAGGCAATTGCACCAGTATTGTCACAGAAGATTTTCATTGGACCCGATGCACTAGGTATGACACCTAGATCGGATATGAACTCCTTCATCCAGACTCCTTCGTTCGCTGCTTCCGAAGCAGCTATGTACTCCGCTTCACATGTAGATCCCGCTACGACGCTTTGTTTAGAACTGCACCAACTGACAGCTCCACCGTTTAAAGTAAACACGTATCCGGTTTGCGATTTAGAATCGTCCGGATCAGTGTCAAAGCTTGCATCAACGTAACCTCTTACGGTGAGCTCTTTATCACCATCATATACGAGAAACATATCCCTAGTCCTTTTCAGGTATTTCAGGATGTTCTTGACCGCTGTCCAGTGATGCACTCCTGGATTACTTTGGTACCTCCCTGCTAAACTTATAGCAAGGCACACATCAGGTCTGGTACACAGCATTGCATACATGATAGAGCCTATGGCTGAAGCATAGGGAACATCTTTCATTTTCTCTCTATCTTCTGCATTGGTCGGGCATTGAGTCTGACTCAACTTCACACCTTGTAACACAGGCAAGAACCCTTTCTTTGCTTGATCCATTTTGAACTTCTTCAAAATCTTGTCAAGGTATGTGCTTTGTGAATGTCCAATTAAGCGCCTTGATCTATCTCTATAGATCTTTATGCCTAATATGTAAGCAGCTTCCCCGAGGTCTTTCATCGAAAAACTTTTATTCAAGTATCCCTTTATGCTATCCAGAAATTCTATATCATTTCCAATCAGCAATATGTCATCCACATATAATATCAGAAATGCTACAGAGCTCCCACTCACTTTCTTGTAAATACAGGCTTCTCCAAAAGTCTGTATAAAGCCAAATGCTTTGATCACACTATCAAAGCGTTTATTCCAACTCCGAGATGCTTGCACCAGTCCATAAATGGATCGGTGGAGTTTGCACACTTTGTTAGCTCCCTTCGGATCGACAAAACCTTCTGGTTGCATCATATACAACTCTTCTTCCAGAAATCCATTCAGGAATGCAGTTTTGACATCCATTTGCCATATTTCATAATCATAAAACGCAGCAATTGCTAACATAATTCTGACGGACTTAAGCATCGCTACGGGTGAGAAGGTCTCATCGTAGTCAACCCCTTGAACTTGTCGAAAACCTTTTGCGACAAGTCGAGCTTTATAGACAGTAATATTACCGTCAGCGTCAGTCTTTTTCTTGAAGATCCATTTATTCTCAATTGCTTGCCGATCATCGGGCAAGTCAACCAAAGTCCATACTTTGTTCTCATACATGGATCCCATCTCAGATTTCATGGCCTCAAGCCACTTTGCGGAATCTGGGCTCACCATCGCTTCTTCATAGTTCATAGGTTCATCATGATCTAGTAGCATGACTTCCAGAACTGGATTACCGTACCACTCTGGTGTGGATCTCACTCTGGTTGATCTACGTGGTTCAGTAGTATCTTGTCCTGAAGCTTCATGATCATCATCATTAGCTTCCTCACTAATTGGTATAGGTGTCGCAGAAACAGTTTTCTGTGATGTACTATTTTCCAATAAGGGAGCAGGTACAGTTACCTCGTCAAGTTCTACTTTCCTCCCACTCACTTCTTTCGAGAGAAACTCCTTCTCTAGAAATGATCCATTCTTAGCAACTAATGTCTTTGCCTTCGGATCTGTGATAGAAGGTATACCCAACAGTTTCCTTTGGGTATCCTATGAAGACACATTTCTCCGCTTTGGGTTCGAGCTTATCAGGTTGAAGCTTTTTCACATAAGCATCGCAGCCCCAAACTTTAAGAAACGACAACTTTGGTTTCTTGCCAAACCATAGTTCATAAGGCGTCATCTCAACGGATTTTGATGGTGCCCTATTTAACGTGAATGCGGCCGTCTCTAAAGCATAACCCCAAAACGATAGCGGTAAATCAGTAAGAGACATCATAGATCGCACCATATCTAGTAAAGTACGATTACGACGTTCGGACACACCATTACGCTGTGGTGTTCCGGGTGGCGTGAGTTGCGAAACTATTCCACAATTTTTCAAATGTATACCAAACTCGTAACTCAAATATTCTCCTCCACGATCAGATCGTAGAAACTTTATTTTCTTGTTACGATGATTTTCAACTTCACTCTGAAATTCCTTGAACTTTTCAAATGTTTCAGACTTATGTTTCATTAAGTAGATATACCCATATCTGCTTAAATCATCTGTGAAGGTGAGAAAATAACGATATCCACCATGAGCCTCAATATTCATCGGACCACATATATCGGTATGTATGATTTCCAATAAATCTGTTGCTCTCTCCATAGTACCGGAGAACGGTGTTTTAGTCATCTTGCCTATGAGGCACGGTTCGCAAGTATCAAGTGATTCATAATCAAGTGGTTCCAAAAGCCCATCAGTATGGAGTTTCTTCATGCGCTTTACACCGATATGACCTAAACGGCAGTGCCACAAATAAGTTGCACTATCATTATCAACTCTGCATCTTTTGGCTTCTACATTATGAATATGTGTATCACTACTATCGAGATTCAATAAGAATAGACCACTCTTCAAGGGTGCATGACCATAAAAGATATTACTCATATAAATAGAACAACCATTATTCTCTGATTTAAATGAATAACCGTCTCGCATCAAACAAGATCCAGATATAATGTTCATGCTCAACGCTGGCACCAAATAACAATTATTTAGGTCTAATATTAATCCCGAAGGTAGATGTAGAGGTAGCGTGCCGACCGCGATCACATCGACTTTGGAACCGTTTCCCACGCGCATCGTCACCTCGTCCTTTGCTAGCGTCTGCTTATTCCGTAGTCCCTGTTTCGAGTTGCAAATATTACCAACAGAACTAGTATCAAATACCCAGGTGCTACTGCGAGCTCTAGTAAGGTACACAACAATAACATGTATATCACATATACCTTTGTTCTCCTTGCCATCCTTCTTATCCGCCAAATACTTGGGGCAGTTCCACTTCCAGTGACCAGTCTGCTTGCAGTAGAAGCACTCAGTTTCAGGCTTAGGTCCAGACTGGGTTTCTTCTCCTGAGCAGCAACTTGCTTGCTGTTCTTCTTGAAGTTTCCCTTCTTCTTCCCTTTGCCCTTTTTCTTGAAACTAGTGGTTTTGCTAACCATCAACACTTGATGCTCCTTCTTGATTTCTACCTCCGCAGCTTTCAGCATTGCGAAGAGCTCGGGAATAGTCTTGTTCATCCCTTGCATATTATAGTTCATCACGAAGCTCTTGTAGCTTGGTGGCAGTGATTGGAGAATTCTGTCAATGACGCAATCATCTGGAAGATTAACTCCCATCTGAATCAAGTGATTATTATACCCAGACATTTTGAGTATATGCTCACTGACAGAACTGTTCTCCTCCATCTTGCAGCTATAGAACTTATTGGAGACTTCATATCTCTCAATTCGGGCATTTGCTTGAAATATTAACTTCAACTCCTGGAACATCTTATATGCTCCATGACGTTCAAAACGTCGTTGAAGTCCCGATTCTAAGCCGTAAAGCATGGCACACTGAACTATCGAGTAGTCATCAGCTTTGCTCTGCCAGACGTTCATAACATCTGGTGTTGCTCCAGCAGCAGGCCTGGCACCCAGCGGTGCTTCCAGGACGTAATTCTTCTGTGCAGCAATGAGGATAATCCTCAGGTTACGGACCCAGTCCGTGTAATTGCTACCATCATCTTTCAACTTTGCTTTCTCAAGGAACGCATTAAAATTCAACGGAACAACAGCACGAGCCATCTATCTACAATCAACATAAACAAGCAAGATACTATCAGGTACTAAGTTCATGATAAGTTTAAGTTCAGTTAATCAAATTACTTAGGAACTCCCACTTAGATAGACATCCCTCTAATCCTCTAAGTGATCACGTGATCCAAATCAACTAAACCATAACCGATCATCACGTGAGATGGAGTAGTTTTCAATGGTGAACATCGTCATGTTGATCATATCTACTATATGATTCACGCTCGACCTTTCGGTCTCTGTGTTCCGAGGACATATCTGCATATGCTAGGCTCGTCAAGTTTAACCTGAGTATTCTGCGTGTGCAAAACTGGCTTGCACCCGTTGTAGATGGACGTAGAGCTTATCACACCCGATCATCACGTGGTGTCTGGGCATGACGAACTTTGGCAACGGTGCATACTCAGGGAGAACACTTCTTGATAATTTAGTGAGAGATCATCTTATAATGCTACCGTCAATCAAAGCAAGATAAGATGCATAAAAGGATAAACATCACATGCAATCAATATAAGTGATATGATATGGCCATCATCATCTTGTGCTTGTGATCTCCATCTCCGAAGCACCGTCATGATCACCATCGTCACCGGCGCGACACCTTGATCTCCATCATAGCATCGTTGTCGTCTCGCCAATCTTATGCTTCCACGACTATCACTGCCGCTTAGTAATAAAGTAAAGCATTACATCGTGATTGCATTGCATACAATAAAGCGACAACCATATGGCTCCTGCCAGTTGCCGATAACTCGGTTACAAAACATGATCATCTCATACAATAAAATCAGCATCATGCCTTGACCATATCACATCACAACATGCCCTGCAAAAACAAGTTAGACGTCCTCTACTTTGTTGTTGCAAGTTTTACGTGGCTGCTACGGGCTTAAGTAAGAACTCATCTCACCTACGCATCAAAACCACAACGATAGTTCGTCAAATAGACTCCGTTTTAACCTTCTCAAGGACCGGACGTAGTCACACTTGGTTCAACTAAAGTTGGAGAGACAGTCTTCCGCAAGGCATCTATGTGCAAAGCACGTAGAGGGAACCGGTCTCGCGTAAGAGTACGCGTAAGGTTGGTCCGGATCGTCTCGTCCAACAATACCGCCGAACCAAAGTATGACATGCTGGTAGGCAGTATGACTTGTATCGCCCACAACTCACTTGTGTTCTACTCGTGCAAATAACATCGAACCATAAAACCTAGGCTCGGATGCCACTGTTGGGGAACGTAGTAATTTCGAAAATTTTCCTACGCGCACGCAAGATCATGGTGATGCATAGCAACGAGAGGGGAGAGTGTTGTCTACGTACCAACGCAGACCGACTGCGGAAGCGATCACACAACGTAGAGGAAGTAGTCGTACGTCTTCCCGATCCGACCGATCCAAGCACCGTTACTCCGGCACCTCCGAGTTCTTAGCACACGTTCAGCTCGATGACGATCCCCGGGCTCCGATCCAGCAAAGCTTCGGGTAGGAGTTCCGTCAGCACGACGGCGTGGTGACGATCTTGATGTACTACCGACGCAGGGCTTCGCCTAAGCACTACAACGGTATGATCGAGGTGGAATTTGGTGGCAGGGGGCACCGCACACGGCTAAGGAACGATCTCAAGGATCAACTTGTGTGTCTTGGGGTGTCCCCTGCCCCCGTATATAAAGGATGGAGGAGGAGGAGCTGGCCGGCCAAGGTGGGAGGCGCAGGAGGAGTCCTACTCCTACCGGGAGTAGGACTCCCCCCTCCAATCCTAGTCCAACTAGGTTTCCTCAAGAGGGAAGTGAAAGAGAGAGGTGGCCGGCCCCTCTCCTAGTCCTAATAGGACTAGGGAGAGGGGGGGAGGCGCAGCCCTATGTGGGCTGCCCTCTCACCTTTCCACTAAGGCCCATGTTGGCCCATTTGGCTCCCGAGGGGTTCCGGTAACCCTCCCGGTAATCCGGTAAAATCCCGATTTCACCCGGAACACTTCCGGTGTCCAAACATAGGCTTCCAATATATCAGTCTTTACGTCTCGACCATTTCGAGACTCCTCGTCATGTCCGTGATCACATCCGGGACTCCGAACAACCTTCGGTACATCAAAATGCATAAACTCATAATAACTGTCATCGTAACGTTAAGCGTGCGGACCCTACGGTTCGAGAACAATGTAGACATGACCGAGACACGTCCGGTCAATAACCAATAGCGGGACCTGGATGCCCATATTGGCTCCTACATATTCTACGAAGATCTTTATCGGTCAGACCGCATAACAACATACGTTGTTCCCTTTGTCATCGGTATGTTACTTGCCCGAGATTCGATCGTCGGTATCCAATACCTAGTTCAATCTCGTTACTGGCAAGTCTCTTTACTCGTTCCGTAATACATCATCTCATAACTAACATCTTAGTTATTATGCTTGCAAGGCTTATGTGATGTGTATTACCGAGAGGGCCCAAAGATACCTCTCCGACAATCGGAGTGACAAACCCTAATCTCGAAATACGCCAACCCAATATCTACCATTGGAGACACCTGTAGTACTCCTTTATAATCACCCAGTTACGTTGTGACGTTTGGTAGTACCCAAAGTGTTCCTCCGGTAAACGGGAGTTGCATAATCTCATAGTTATAGGAACATGTATAAGTCATGAAGAAAGCAATAGCAACATACTAAACGATCGGGTGCTAAGCTAATGGAATGGGTCATGTAAATCAGATCATTCAACTAATGATGTGACCTCGTTAATCAAATAACAACTCTTTGTTCATGGTTAGGAAACATAACCATCTTTGATTAACGAGCTAGTCAAGTAGAGGCATACTAGTGACACTCTGTTGGTCTATGTATTCACACATGTATTAGTTTTCCGGTTAATACAATTCTAGCATGAATAATAAACATTTATCATGATATAAGGAAATAAATAATAACTTTATTATTGCCTCTAGGGCATATTTCCTTCACTTCTTGCCTTTGCGACGACTTTCCGTGTCCTGCTTCGCCTCATCATCATCATCATCATCATGATCATCATATATAGCGTGAAGCTCCTGCCTGATGCCCATTGATTTCAAGTCTGCCCTTGCTTTCGGCCCCCTCTCTGGCATGTTGAGCAGGGTACCAAGCAGACTCTCGCACACGTTCTTCGTGATATGCATGACATCAAGGCTGTGAGGCACACAGTGGATCTTCCAGTACGGCAAGTCCCAGAAAACAGACCTCGTTTTCCATACCTTCAGCAGCGGCTCTGGCGCCTTTCGCTTCTTTCCCGGCTCTGGCGCCTTTTGCTTCTTTCCCGGTAGTGGGTAGTCTTTCCAATTTTTCAACAGCTCATCTATTTCCTCGCCGCTCCTCGTACGCGGGCGTCCTCGGGGTTCAGTTTCACCATCGAACAGATCCTTGCGTTTTCTCCACGGGTCATCGTCGCGAAGCCACCTTCGATGTCCCATGAACACGGTTTTCGAAGACCCGGGATCTCTATCTAGCTGGCGATACGTTGTGTCATCCATGCACCTGACGCATCCAGAAAATCCGTGGACCACCTGCCCCGTGACATATCCGTAACCGAGATAGTCGTGCACCGTCGTGAGCAGCGCGGCTCTCATGGGGAAATATTCTTTCTCTGCGGCATCCCACATATTGGCTGGCGTTTTCCACAGCGTGTCAAGCTCCTCTTTCAGCAGCCCCAGATACAGATTGATGTCGTTCCCTGGTTGTTTCGGTCCTTCAATTAGCATACTCATGTGAATGTACTTCCTCTTCATGCACAACCAGGAGGAAGGTTGTACATCCACACAAACACATGCCAGGTGCTATGTGTGCTTCTCTGACTGCCAAACGGATTGACTCCATCGGTGCTCGTGCCCAGCACGATGTTCCTTGGACCGTTCCCAAATTCCGGGTCTTCGAAGTTCAACGCTTGCCACTGGCTCGCATCCTTAGGGTGACTCAACATCTTGTCTTTTTTATCTATCTTCGGATCATTTGCGTCATCTTCTCGCTTCTTCTCTTCCCTACCCGCGTGCCAACGCAGGAGCTTTGCTACCTTAGGGTCCGCGAAATACAGCTGCAGACGAGGAGTGATCGGAAAGTACCACACCACTTTTCGAGGATCTTTCTTCCTCTTCTTGTATCGAGTGACGCCGCACACCGGACATATGGTAGACTCCGCGTGCTCGTCCTGATAAATGATGCAATTGTTCATGCACACATGGTATTTCACGTGTGGTAAATCCAGAGGGCACACGATTTTCTTCGCCTCCTCCAAACTGGTCGGGCACTTGTTCCCCTTGGGAAGACGTTCGTGCCAGAATGACATGTTCTCGTCGAAGCATGCGTCGGTCATTTTGTGTTTTACCTTCATCTCCAGAGCCATGAGCGTTACTTTCAGGCGGGTATCCTCGGGCCTGCA
This sequence comes from Triticum monococcum, assembly GCA_034509565.1. NCBI lineage: Eukaryota > Viridiplantae > Streptophyta > Magnoliopsida > Poales > Poaceae > Triticum > Triticum monococcum. Next base: position 685,293,640 of record CM067845.1, on the reverse strand, counting down.
TCCTTCATACAATGGAGTAACCGCGTCTAACTCAAGTTGATCCATCTTGGCTTTCTCTCGGGCGGCAGCTCTTGCGTTATCCGTCTGCTTGAGAAGCAGCTCTTGAATATGAGGGTCTTGCACCCAGCCCATCGATGGTCCAGTGTCGTCTGCACTGCCGGCATCATCATCTTCATGATCATGCCCGTCGTCTGCTCCGGCATCTTCCTCATCATCATGTCCTGCATCTTCTACATGATGACTGTGTACAGGATCACCGTCGTGGTCATCTCCTGGGGATTCTTCGACTTCTCGCCCGCCCGAGCCGCGGTGGTTGTCTTGCTGCCCTTCCTCATTTCTTGCCCGGCCCCCATGGACGACTTCATAGTCATCTTCATCACCTTGCCACCAATAGCCATCCATGAAACCACGCAAGAGCAGGTGGTCCCGCACCTGCCCGGATTCCGGGTCCGCAATAAGGCTCTTCAGCTTGCATCTTCGACACGGACATCTTATCTCCGTCTCGTTCTTTTGAAGCATCTCAGCCTTCGCGGACCTCAAAAACCTATTCACGATGCCTTCGGTCATCATGCGGACCATGGTCGCCTGCGGGGTAGAGCAAAACGATATTTTAGAACCAAGAAAAAATTTGGCATGACTTTCCCTAAAAATAGGACCAAAAAGAATGCTTAATGCCAAAATTCTCGCTGAAACGGAAATGAATCAACATTCCGGCAAAATATTGGCAACTATCGCATTTCAAATACCGGTACACCTCCAAACACAAACACATATGCAACACCCCAAACATATGCAACACCACGAACATACATAGATCTAGCTAGGCCATAAAAAGTGCATGTGCACATTGTTGTAGGGAGAACAACATAAATATAGCTTCCCCCCTTACTTACCTATCAAAACAAGGTAATTTAACCACTTAAATTGAATGAATCTATGGTGAAAATGAGGTGAAAAAGAGGAGGCAGCCGAGACAAGGAGGAGGTGGAGAGAATGAAGTGGGGAGAAAGTGAGTGTGGCATCCAAAATATCTTGTTGCTGCCCACTTACTAATGGCGCACCAGCTCTAAATGCGCCATTAGTAATCCAGGTTACTAATGGCGTACCTTCTGGTGGTGCGCCATTAGTAGTTTTGCAAAAAAAAACATACTAATGGCGCACTGTCCCACACTGCGCCATTACTAGTTTAAACTAGTAATGGCGCACGGTGGAACAGTGCGCCATTAGTAGTTTTGCAAAAAAATGAATAAAAAATATAATAAGAAAACAACATTAGTGGCGCACTTTCCGGCAGGTGCGCCATTACTAGTTACAACTAGTAATGGCGCACTGTGTCTGGATGCGCCATTAGTATGTTTGGACAGGCGCACTAGTTCAAAAAAAATTGATACTAATGGCGCACCGTGGCCCAGGTGCGCCATTAGTAGTTTCAACTCTAATGGCGTATCAGAATGTGGTGCGCCATTAGTATATACTAATGGCGCACCGCTTGTATGGTGCGCCATTAGTGTCAATCCCATCTATAGCCCTTTTTCTAGTAGTGCTTGGAGTCCAAGTCTAACAGGTGTCTTCTGGTCCAAGAAAAATCATCGAGAAAGTTTAATTTCGTTTGGTATTCTTTTCCTCCTAAACTCAAAAACAAAGAAAAAAAATCAGAAACTGACACTGGGCTCTAGGTTAATAGGTTAGTCCCAAAAATAATATAAAATAGCATATTAATGCATATAAAACATTCAAAACAGATAATATAATAGCATGGAACAATTAAACATTATAAATATGTTGGAGACGTATCAATCATCCCCACCACATCTATCTGATAGCTCATCTGGATTAAAGATTAGCTAACCCCCCCCCCCCCCCCCCCTCCCCCGAGGAAAGGTTGGAAGGTGCATGAGGCCGTCGAGGGAAATGCTTAGATCTTCAAGATCAACCCAGCCACCATGGTGTCCGCCGAGCACATCAATCAATTCTTCACTCTATGGATGTTTATTAATGATTTCCACTTTGACGACCACATTGAGGATGACATCGTGTGGAAGCTTGCGAAGAGTGGGCACTACTGTGCGGCCTCATCTTATCGGGCGCAATTCTTGAGAAGAGTCATGTCACCTCTAGACTCCATGGTTTGGAAGGCTTGGGCACCGTCGGAAGTCAATTTTTGTTGCTTGGTTGGTCATCTAAAATAGGATATGGATGACGGATAGATTGCCCAAATGAGGTTGGTCAAATTATGGTCTTTACCCTCTTTGCAAAAGTGTCCAAAAGACGGGAGCACACTTGCTTTTCAACTGCCATAGAGTGGCTCCACCTTGACAGCATTGATATATACCTCTTCTTGGCAGTTGGACAACTTTGTGGAGCACTGGTGGTCAATGCGGGTGGGAACGGGCGTTTCAAATTTAAAAGCAATGACCTCCCTCACAATGCTTATCAGGTGGACAATTTGAAATGAACGCAATGCTAGAGTCTTCAGGCACAAGAATTGTAACAAACTCTATTCTTTTTTTTTTTGCCTCTGTTTCGGAAAAAAAAACCGATCTAATCCAGCATATTTCACCGATCTATTCGTCGCCGAGCACGAGCAGCATGCACTGTTGCACATGATTATAAGTTTATAACCAGTAGTAGTTGATTGAGCTCGTACGCGCACCAGTTGCTCGGCAGTGCATCGGTGACCACGTCGGCAGCTAGGCCGCTGCCGACCGAGACAGTTCCGACAGCTCGCAAGCGGATCACACAGCCAAGACGCCGGCCGCGCACGCCACGCGTCCACATCACCAGCAAAGCTGCTGGGCCGCACATATATACTCCCGATCCCATCGTAGCTTGCCCGCCGTTGACGGACATCCCCCGCTAAACAGTTTAGTAGGAGTGGTAGAAGAAACGAGATCGATCGACGACCAGCTATAGCAAGCCCGTATGCACAACGCGGATAAGAGCATTATTAGTGGAACCTCTAAACTCTCAAATTCTTGTAGTAGTTTTAAAGGTTGAGAAGTATCATTTTTTGACCCTTTTAAGGGTTGAAAAATAGGAGCAAAGACTACAACCCTCAAACTTAACCCTTAAACTGCTTTAAGGGTTGGATTTAAGAGTTTTAGTCTTTGCCTCAACCCCAACCTTTAAAACTGTCATTTCATATATCACACATTTCATCACATTTCATCATATGACATATCACAAATTCCATCACATTTGACATAAAACAATATTCATTCTAGTTATTATTACAACACCGAATAAAACAATAATCATTCAAATTATTACAACAATGTTTGAGCAAATTACACGAATTGTTCGAATCAAATAGGACATAGAAAAGTAAAACAAAGATACATCATGGGCCAATGCGCCGCCCATCCAACTGCCAGTGGTGCTCTATTAGATCACCCCGGAGCCGACCATGAGTGGTTGCATCCTGAATCTCACGATGTGCTTGAAGAAAAGCGTGTATGCGAGAAGGATTTCTTTCCGGTTGCACACGGGTACCAACATTGTCATAGAAACAAGGGAGGTTTAACCCTCTTTCATCCTCTAGGATCATGTTGTGTAGAATCACACAACATTTCATGATGTTCATCAAGTTTTTTTTGTCCCAAAACCGAGCTGGACCACGAACTTGGCAAACCTTGCTTGCAAAACACCGAAAGCTCTCTCAATATCCTTGCGGGCTGCCTCTTGTGCCTTGGTGAAATGAGCCTCTTTTCTTGTTAAGGGCACCCCATTTTTCTCCTTGATGGACTTCACAAGAGTTGACCATTCGGGATAGATGCCATCGGTGAGATAGTATCCCATTGAGTACTCATTGTCCATGATTTTGTAGTTACAAGATGGAGCATCCCCAGAAAATAATCTTTTGAACAAAGGAGATCTATTGAGGATATTGATATCATTGAGTGTTACCGGCAACCCAAAGAATGCATGCCAAATCCATGTGTCCTGGGATGCTACAGCCTCAAGCACAATGGTAGCATCACGGCTTTTACCGCAATACATTCCGTGCCATGCCTTTGGGCAATTTTTCCACCTCCAATGCATGCAGTCAAGACTACCTAGCATCCCCGACCATCCCCTTTTTTCATTCATTTCCATTAATCTCTTTGTATCTTCCTCGTTTGGTGCCCGAAGATACTGCTCACAGTACAACCGAATGACCAACTTGGCAAACCTACGGACTGACTCCGTGGTTGTATCTTGCCCAATGCGAAGATACTCGTCGGTATAATCCGCGGGTATGCCATAAGCGAGTACCCGCATTGCCGCCGATATCTTTTGATATGCACTAAACCCCATGATACCGGCGGCGGATCTACGACTTTTAAAGTAATAGGAGGCGGCCTCACAATCGTTGACAATCTTCACAAACAAACTACGCCGCATTCGGTACCTTCTGCAGAAGAGACGAGGAGGGTATGTAGGTACCTTCGCGAAGTAGTCTTCCATCAAATGCTCGTGTCCGAGAGCGCGGTTCCGGTAGATGGTGACTCGCCCCATCTCCGACCCTCTCCTCGGATCCATCAGCCTCACGCGGTTTTCAAAGGATTGCACGTCGATGAGGAGGCTCATCATCTCGACGTCGTCATCTTGCAACAACTCGTCAATGTCCGAATCGTCGGATGACGACCAACCCGACGAACCGGACAACGAGTCCATGTCGTTGTTGTTCACCTCCATCTACACAATACAACAAACAATAAATTGTGAGTGCCAACAATGAATCAAAAAGGAAAAAAATAAAACAAAAAGGAAGAACAGAAGCATACCTGCGGGTTGGGGGCGGGTGACGGCCGTCGTCGAGGGGAGGCAGGGGCATCTGGCGCGGCGGCTGGAGGAGGCCGGCCTGCCTCTGGCCTCTGGGGGGGTGGGAGGCGGCTGGGGGCGGGAGGAGACTTGGGGGGCGGGGGGCGGGGCCGAAGGCTGATGCGGGCGGGCGGGGGCGGGGCGCCGGGGCGGGAGGCGGCGGCGCGGGAGGCCGGGGGGCGGGGCTCGGGGCGGGGCGGCCGGGGGCCGGGGCGCGGGGCGGGAGGTGGGGGCGTCGAGGGGAGGCGGGGAAGGGCGGATCCGGCGGCAGGGGGCGTGGCACAGGGGCGGGACGGCGGCGGCGTCGAGGGGAGGCGAGGGGGCGGCCGGATTGGCGGCGAGCGACGGCCGGCGGCGCAGGAGGCCGGGAGGCGGGAGGTTGGGAAGGGAAACTTCCCTCCCGCGCGACGGGGGAAGGGAGTGCGGGCTGGGGTCGAGCGCCCCCCTCCAACCCTTGCTTCTACGGTTCGAAATTAGGTTTGAGGGTTGGACCCTTACTTTTTTTAAGGGTTTGAGGGTTTAGGGGTTCTAGTCTTTGCGTTTTTTGTTGTAACCCGTAAAAAAGCGGTTATTTATGAGGGTTTGAGGGTTTAAGGGTACTACTAGTAATGCTCTAAGCAAGGCCTCTACACCAAATTCCTTCCGTGACTCGGCCCCGTTGGCTCCTTGCTACAGGCGACGCTCTAAAATCGGCGTCGTCGATGGGGCGAGAGCGCGTGCCGCCACGGTCACCGCGCGCCGCTGTTTTCTAGGGCGGAACCAGCCGCGGATCCAGCACGCCGCGCGCAGCTGACACGGTGACACCTCCTCCAATCTGTCCAGGCGCCCGTGAGCCCTGAGGTCGCGCATACTCGGCCAGCTTGCGCCGTGCGGTCCCTGTGCCGTGTTCCTCTGTGTGAGGCTGTGACCTGCCGCTACCCGTGGCGTACGTAGCGGGAGATTCATGAGACCCGGGTCTTGGATCATGCCCCTACGCAAAGTGTCTCCGCTTGGATATCACTACTCCTAATGGACGAATTGGTTGAATAGTCCCCCCCCCCCACTTTCAACCGGTTTATTTTCAACCGGTTTTTCTTCGTCCCACCTCCCACCAGCCCCTCCCACCGGTTTTTCTCTTTTCTCGTCTGACCGGCAATACCCAACGTATTTATTGTAATCAATCATAATTAATCCACGTATAGTAATAAATCAATCCAGGTATGGTAAGGTCATAACTCAGGAAATTTTGAATATGGTAATTATATGATAATAAATTTAAATTACCCCAAAGGCTATCAATCCAGGTATGGTAAGGCCATAACTCGGGAAATATCGAATATGGTAATAAATTTAAATTACCACCAGGTATGGTAAGGCTATCGATCCAGGTATGGCACGCCCTCACCTGATCACCTATCACAATCTCCAGCCCCACGCACGCACCAACGTATTTATGGTAATCAATCATAATTAATCTACGTATAGTAATAAATCAATCCAGGTATGGTAAGGTCATAATTCAGGAAATTTTGAATATGGTAATTATATGGTAATAAATTTAAATTACCCCAAAGGCTATCAATCCAGGTATGGTAAGGCCATAACTCGGGAAATATCGAATATGGTAATAAATTTAAATTACCACCAGGTATGGTAAGCCTATCAATCCAGGTATGGCACGCCCTCACCTGATCACCTATCACAATCTCCAGCCCCACGCACGCACCAACGTATTTATGGTAATCAATCCTAATTAATCTACGTATAGTAATAAATCAATCTAGGTATGGTATGGTCATAATTCAGGAAATTTTGAATATGGTAATTATATGGTAATAAATTTAAATTACCCCAAAGGCTATCAATCCAGGTATGGTAAGGCGATAACTCGGGAAATATCGAATATGGTAATAAATTTAAATTACCACTAGGTATGGTAAGGCTATCGATCCAGGTATGGCACGCCCTCACCTGATCACCTATCACAATCTCCAGCCCCACGCACGCACCAAAGAACCCACCCGGCACAAAACGCAGCTCCTCTCGATCCCCTCGAGTAAACGCCGCCACCGTCGTGCGATCTTCCTGACACAGACGCCGTCGCCGCCTCCTTCCCACCTACGGCGTCCCCCACGTCCATGGTGACGGCGCTCGCGTCCTACACTGACCCTCCGCCTCATATAGGTTGGTCGTTGATGGAGTGGGATGTGCCGCTGCGGTTTGGAGAGGCGCAATCACGATCTGGTTGGGATCTCAGTGTGGACTCGTTCTCTGCGATGAAGGATGGCGCTGCCTCCCTGGCAAATGGGATCGGAGGAAGGGGCTCTACGTCGTGAATGTCGGCGAGGCAACGGCCGAAGGCGAGCCCAACGGTGAGCACGGGTGTCCGTCTCATGAAATAGGCGGCCACGGAGGGCGGATCTGAGGCCACCCCAATCGCCGGTGGCCCTTCCTCCCATCGCCTCCATTCTCTCTCTCTCCTCTAAATCTTTGTCGCCCCTGCCTGATTCTGGCCGACGCCATCCGGCTCTCGCATCGACCACCACCAGCACGGCTGCGGACGAGGCGCAACCGCAGACGCCCCCGCCATCCTCATCCACCTCCTCCACCATCCTTCCCAGCCGTCGTCGGGGGCAGCCGCCATCTGCGCTCTAGCCCACCCGCTCCCTCCTATCCCCTCCCCCTGCCTGCCAGCCCCGTGATCCATCGCACAGATGGCAGGTACTACAGCGACCTCCTCCCCAGCGGATCCGGCCTCCTCCGATGGAGATCCATCCTGGGTACCGCCTTATTCTCATGCGTGCACGTCTATATCAACGTCTCATTCCACCTCACCTGAGCCTTTACCTTCCCACCTCTGCTTCAGATCCACATCACTTTGCAAGGTATGTGCTTGATTGTTCCGAACTGGATCGATGGATTATGCAAGGTACTTTGGGTGTCGTCATTGACGGCAATTGTCACGCCATGCTACCATCGGAGGGGTCCCTCATCGATCATTAGGGTCTTCCGAACTGCACGAGCTCCATTGAGAAGGATGTTTTTAATTCTGGTTTTGCCTACATGCTTTCTTTGCCTGTATCTACTTAGCTAATGTCTTCTTATAGATAGTAGCTGCTGAAGTGGTGATCAAAGTTGTTCACTATAAGGAAACAACCATGATAACAAAAGTGTATATTCCCTGACCTTTGACCTGAAGTACTTTTTCATTACAAACTTGCAACAGCCACGCATTAAAATTAGCAACAGCTTCGTACGTACTGAACTAATTTGCAGCAACACGTACTGAACTAAGTTAGGTTATGCTCATCGTTCCAACATGCTTAGTGATAACCACCTAGCAAGCTAATCAAACATGAAAAAATTGAGGTGCTACTGCTAATCGTACTATTCTGAATGTAAAAATCTATTTAATTGGCTCTTCTCTAATTGTACACTTGCATAAATCTCAGATCTTGCAAATTACAGTATAACCATAAAAGTCATGCTTTGACTCCTATAGGGCCTTTTGCACTTTAATATGACTAATAATTTGCCTTAATATCACAGACTGTATTACTACCTTTCTAAGTGAATGACATTCAAGAAGGTCATTAAATAAAACCAAGAAATCCTTCTGGTATTGGAGTGTAGGAAAGTTGAGACTATAAAACCAAAAGGTTATATTTACGTTTATTAGAGAAGGTTCTTTACTTTTTATAGGAAAACACAAAATGTTGCGATGTAGAGTCTAGGTGGTGGGCCTCCTTGATCCACTTGGTGGATGAGGGCGACTCCGGTCCTTGCACCCATAGTGCCAGTGATCCAAAAATCATAGGGCCTGGTTATAGCTCTAGCAGACGTATGCGGCTTGCGCATCGAGCTTGGTCGTCTCGAGCATGGAGATAGGCGAGTTGTAGACCAAGAGCTGGTACAGAGATAGGTGAGTTGTAGACAAGAGCTGGTGGGCAGCAAGAAACGCATGCACACCAAAGAACAAATCTGAGTCACATGCCTACTTCTATTTGTTTCTACAAAGAGCGGCTAGCTTAGATCTTAGACCAGTCGGTCACTGTCGAGGTCACGAAAGTGATCTTACAGCACCGCCGTGGGGATTTCTCATGATTTTATGTAGGCAAGCCGCAAGCAGTGGTGGTGATTGGCTGGGTGGTGTCGCTGCCTTGGGAAGAGACGAAGTGATGGTAAAAGTAAGCAGGATCCGATGATTCTTCCGTGGGGATAGCCAAAGTCAAGATGTCGACTACAGACTCGTCGCAGACTTGCAGTGAACCTGAATGCGGCGAGCCTGATTTGTGGATCGATGGCGGGTCTTGACTTTGTTAGGCTGGGATTGGATGGTTGCGGAGGGTGGTGTGCTTGGTTGGGTTCCCATGGAAGAATGTGGCCTCCTCGTGGATCTGGTCATGCCCATCCTAGAGAACATTGTGTCCCTAGCTCCCTCGAGGAGCAAGGATAGTGCAAGCAGCAGCAGGGGGTAGGGGGTAGATGTGGGGAGGGATGTCGGCGGCTGCTCGAGGTCATCATGATGAAACCCTTGACGTCCCATCTTCACCAATGGAAGTGGAAGAGAACGAAGTCGAGATTGGATAGGAGTTTGAGTTCTTTTTGGCACCGATCGGTTCCCCACTTTAGAGATGTCTTTTTTTTGCGTGCGAGTAAACAGTGGGTTGATTCTAAAAGGGATAGGCACTTTTCAACAGAAGTGCATGACGGACCAAAAATATGACCTCATTTTATTCGTTTGATAGATATCGTATTATTCGTTGTTGTTCGTTCGGTGAAATTTCCTAATATTTGATTGTTGTGTTTCTAATTAGAGCACCCCATAATCATCCAATATGAGGGGATGATAAATGAAAAATACTGATTATAAATTTTGAAGAGCCCGTGGCAATGCACGGGCGTTATACTAGTTTGCTGTAGTTACTAAAAAAAAAGATATTTGCTGTAGTGCAGCCGCCAGTACTTGCGCACTTGCATTAAATGGTTTGCGCAAGGGACCGACCCGCCATGGGGATATGGATCATCAAGTGCACGGAGACACGAATAATAATGCATGCGTGCAGGCCCGATCGACCGCTCAATCGACAAGCTAGCTATTCTGGTCCGTAGTGCGTGCGCGCTGTTTTTGTTTGTCACCTCCATTCAGGAGTCACGATCGATCCGAAAGCTCATCAAGATGATCGAGGACTAGTTTAGTACCCCCTAAATCTCTCAGACAACGAGACCCACACGATCCAGTCCATCTTTCAGGACTCATCACTCACGCAACCGGGCAGCATGATTAACCGCTCCATCGAGCTAATATTCGCGCCGGCCGGTTGCGTCGCCAGTGCAGCGATCACCACGGCGGCAGGCCTGACCTGACCCGCCCGATCGAGACGGCCACGCGGCTAGCAAAGCTAGCTAGCTGCTCGCGCAGCTCCAATCGACGGCGAAAACGCCGGCGGCGCACGCGACGTGTCCACAACACATCGATCCCGTCCTAGCTAGTAGCTCTCTCACGGTGGCCCAGCTGGCAAAAACGGCAAAGCTCTGTCTTTTTCTTTCATTATTGAAAATAAACAAGAACAAGTTTCGTCATTAAGGCTGTGTTTGATAGCAAAGTATTATATAAACCAAAGTATCATAAACTACAATAATTTTATTTATAGGTGTGAGATACCATAGTTTTATCAAAACAGAGTATTTTGCAGTATTCACAATATATAAAACATGTTTGGTTGTTGCCGCATAACGCTGTAAATTTTGCTGTTTAGCCATTGTGTTTAAGCACTCAGCAACTCTGTTTTAAAAAAAGAGGTTTGGGGTTCTTTTTTTTATGCAGAGAAAAAACTGCAGTTTGTCCAATACTACAGTATTAAAAACACAGTTGTTAGGGGCAACCAAACAGCTCATTGTAAATAAAACCGTGGTAATCTCAAAAACTGTAGTATTCTTAAAATACTTAGAAAATATTTTGCTATCAAATAGGGCCTAAACAAGAACAAGATCGCTGATTAGCCCGTGCCAACTCGCCCTCCGATCCGGCCCCTACACACGCATAAACAAAACGAACACAACTTAAAAAAAAAAAGAACACCCAATTGGGGCAGTACGTGCGCATTGGCACGGCCTAATTTATTGCAAGTAGTCAGCTGGCGTACTATCTTGTTCTTGCTAATTTATCGAATCATGGCGGGCGCGCTGATGTGTTTTTATCTGGTTTTGAATTTTTTCGCATGTGAGACCCTTTCTGTGATTAAATATAAACTAAGGGGTTTTTCTATGAAAGAGCATGCCAGGTCAGCCCCTGACTAGCGGGCTTTGCTGGTCAATTTCTCCGTCAATACGTGTTTATACGCCGTTTAGTCTGTTTTGCAGCCGCTCACTCCAGACTTGGTAATAACTCATGAAAATTAACAAAAGTAGTACCAATCCGTACGTACTGCTTTAATTGTGATACCTCCGTCCAATTTACTCACCCAATTCCTTTCGCTCGGTGATTGGGTGCGAGGCAGGCCAAGGTCTCGATCCCGCCGTCGACAGGCCGAAACCAACATGACGATTATTGAAAAGCCCTCAGAGTTTCTTTTATAAAAAAATGAACGAGAGTTAGTCTTTGGGTTGATCTTATTTTTTTATATAATTGAAAAGCCGCATACATGCAACCAAAGGTCCCAACGAGTTAAAATAACGGCGAGATTCCATTCCATTCTCAGGGTAGCTTTGGCCATTTTCTGCCTGACCAACCCGGTGCAGCCAGCCAGGCGTGACCACAGTGACTAGCCAGTTGATGCCAAAGAATGATTGTCGCTTGGGTTTGTCACACCGCATTGAACTCCCAGGTTGCTTCCTTCCGTGATCCCCCTCCTGCCCCAGCCCTACACTGCCACTGGACTCTAGCTAGCTGCAAGTTGGCCGTGTCGTGTGGACCTGTTACAGTGCTACTGCTACTGCTAGCTAGCTACTGCCCGTGTTGCTTGCTGGGAGTGGGAGTATAAGCGTCAGGAGTTTACGCAACTTAGCTGGGAGAGAAATTAAGGGAAGCAAGCATATTCTAGAGCTGTGCTATAGTACACCTTACTACACAAGTCCAGAGCTCGGGCGGCATGGATCAGCTTGACGAGCAGTCCTTCCTCGACGAGCTCATGTCGCTGCGCCGGGAGGAGGCGCCGGCGCCGGCTCCGGCTCCGTGGCCGGCGTACCAGGGCAGCGGCATGATGACGACGAGCGACCTCCTCTTCTACGGCGGCGAGGGCGCGGAGGCGAGCAGCGGCACGGACATAGCCGGACCGTTTCTTCAACAGCCCATGGCGCCACCGCAGGCCGCGCCTCCGCACCGGCCGCACGAGGAGTTCAACTTCGACTGCCTCAGCGAAGTGTGCAACCCTTACAGGAGCAGCGCCGGCGTCGTCCCTGGGCCTGGGGTCGTCCACGGTGTCGGCCAGTCGCTGGCTCAGTATCCCCTCCACGACGCCATAGCCGAGGACGGCACGAATGGCAGCAAGCTGCATCACGGCGGTGGCGGGTCGTCGTCGTCCCCGCCGTTTGTGTTCGCAGGTGTCGCCGGGGAGGGCTCGGAGATGACCAGGGGCGTCTTCTCCGGCGCCCACCCTAGAAGCAAGCTCAACGGCGGCACTACGTCCAAGAACCTCATGGCGGAAAGGCGACGCCGGAAGCGTCTCAATGACCGCCTCTCCATGCTCCGCTCCATCGTGCCCAAGATTACCAAGGTGTGTGTGGCAAATCGCAACTCGCATTTGTCCTGTCTCCTGTGACCTAATTAGTTAATTTCTATCGAGTATCAGTTATCAATGTGACTTGTGGACCATAGTTAACATGTTTAGATCGAATGAATCGATCAATCTGTAGATGGATAGGACCTCGATCCTCGGGGACACCATAGACTACGTGAATGAGCTAACCGAGCGGATCAAAACCCTTGAGGAGGAGATCGGCTCCACGCCGGAGGAGCTGAACCTGCTGAACACCAGGAAGAATTTCTCCGGCGTTAGCAGCGAGGAGATGCCGATGAGGAATTCCACCAAGGTACAAACTTCTCTCAGGCAGCTGATCAAATTACAGGATCCAGACATAAATTCTGAACTAATTGTTATCCACACAGTTTGTCATCGAGAAGCAGGTCGACGGCGAAACGAGGATCGACATCTGCTGCGCCACAAGCCCCGGCGTGCTGATCTCGACGGTGAGTGCGCTGGACGTGCTGGGGCTGGAGATCGAGCAGTGCGTCGTCAGCTGCTTCGGCGACTTCGTCATGCAGGCATCCTGCTCACAAGTAAGGAATTATCGTGTGTCTTTTTTTGGAGGAGCAAAATTTTCCATTAATTTCTTGGCCGAGTGTACATGTTCTCTGCACTATTATAATTCAATCATCGATGCATGGTGTCTGTGGTGTATATAGGAGGAAGGGAGGAGCCGAGTGACAAGCACTGACGAGATCAAGCGGGCATTGTTCACGAGTGCAGGCTATGGAGGAAGGTGTCTGTAGATCGAGCTCGTCAATTTATCAAGCATGCAGAAGAAGCTGTTTGTAATTTTAATATTGTAATCGTCTTTGTGTTATATGTTTGCATATCTTTGCTTGATTTGTTTTGAAAAATATCTGCATGAATTAATGTAGTATAGTGTTTATGTTAAATGTTTTGAATAGTAGTACTATCCAAAGTTCAACTGTTTGTAACCAGATTGTAATAGTTGGGTGTGTGTCCGTGAGTGTAATGCATGCATCTATGTATCAATGTATGGAGTGGAGTATTGGGATTTGGCCGACATGAAAAGATACCAATCTGTTGTTGTATTTGGTTGGGCACTGTTACAGCTTTTTGTTTCCGTGTATGTTTAGCTGTTTCCTGACAACAATTGTTCATCAAGTTTTGTCCTGGGGTATACGAACACAGTAGTCAAGGATTGGGTACACATATGCATGGGCACATATGAACAAGCCCTGACGAGTACCTCTCGTACTGTACACACAGTGGTCCGTTGATTCCTTCCATGTTTGGAGAATTGTGTGGCCGTGCTGTGTGCATTTTACACCACTCGTAACATTCCGAATTGCAAAGCTAAAAAAAAACATTCCGAATTGCACATATATTGGGTTGAAACCGTTATTTTATTGTCTTATCCAAAGCGATACAAACTGGAGACAAACATCCACGAGGACGCAACACTAGCCCATTTGTCCCGGTTTCAGAGGCCCATTTGTCCCGGTTCCTGAAACCGGGACTAAAGGGTCGGGTACTAAAGCCCACTATCTTTACTCCTGGTTCGCCTACGAACCGGGACAAATGGGGTTTCACGTGGCCGCTGCGGCTTGTCCCAGGTAGGAGGGTCTTTTGTCCCGGTTGGTAGCATCAATCGGGACCAAAAGGCATCCATGCGTCAGCAATTCACGGGCTTGGATTTGTTGTATTTTTTTTAGGAGGGGGGGTGGGGGTTGGCGGTTTTGTAGAGTTAATTTAGGGGTTTCACATATTGTGTTAGCTAGCTAATACGTACTATAGATATAGAGAGGACTCGACACGCTAGCTAGTAAGCAAATGAAGAAAACCATTAAGTACACAAGATCGAAATGAACATATACAGAGAGAAGTCATCGACCTCTCCTTCTCCGAGAGATTGGTCGAACAACACATTTTCGTATATCTATCCGACGGTACTGCCTACATATATACAATATAAGATCTCTTACAATTCCCGAACATCTAATGTCAAATTCCACATGGTATTCTCCGGCTTTATTTGTGACGTGGTCAAGAAATAATCCCGCCAATTCCTCTTAAATTGCTCGTATGCGATCTTGTGGTAGGAGTTCATTCCGCATCTGCCACATCTAATTTTAAGAAGGGGGTCAATACATATAAATGAATGAAACTCAACACAAATGATGGTAATAAAATAAAATTATTAATATTATTGCTTACACCCTTCAAATTGTTTTTTAGAGTAGCCCCGCTTATTCTTGGCCGTCGCGTTGTAGATGAACTCATAAACGTAGTATCCATAGTAATCATTTCCGGGTTCCTGCCACAAGCACTTTATGAGAAATAGAGGTCAATCAAACTGATAATGAAGCATTATAAATGGTATTGATGAAAGTAGCATGAATCAATGGGAGATGCGCGGAACTAGCTAGTAGTACTTACTTTTGGGTGTGTAAATCGCAACTCCCCCGGCAGTCCCGGAGCTTCTGCGGTGAACTTTTTTGAAACCCTGCTAGACAAAGAAAATAATTATTTGATATCAGGAAATGAACAAAGTTGCCGATATGATGCGATAATGATCGATTGAACTTACTTCTCGAGCATTTTAGTCATGGCCGCATACTCCTCGGGATCTTTTCGTCTCGAGTCTAAGACGGTTACTAGTCTCTGCTCAAGCTTAATTTCTAGGAGAATAAAGTGAAAGCTGCGCACGCATCGATAACTCATCAATTACATTACTATAACCTCGAGTAATAAGGGAAACCAAATATGCACAAGACAATAACACTCACTTGAAGTTGTAAGAAAAGAATGTTTTCTCTTTGTTTTGATTTTGAAGCAACGGTCGTAGCAAGTTGGCCTCGGTTTCTGTGGCATCATATTTAACCGTCCATTCATCAATGAGATTTGTGTTAATGAACCTAATATCATAGATTTGTGCTTTTCTACATTCGCGATCTTCAATCTGCATAATATAGTGAGGATAATTATATATACATGCAATGAAAGAGATGAACTATATATAGAGACTTAATTACAGAAGTACTACTTACAGACAGTAGCAAGTGGCGATTATTTTATCGAGGGCCTTTTGATTGAAAAACTGGAAGAACTCCTCAAATGAAACAGACAACAGATCAATTGCAACGAGGTCGTGCTCCTCTTTAACTCTCACCGTCAAAGTATCCTTCCCAGACTTGCTGCAGGTTTTCATGTACCACTCATGAAATTTTCGCATCATCGTTGTTATAGGAGGATGACCACGTTTGACGAGAGGCTTCCCGTACCAGTATTTGAATTCGTCCACCTCCATTGTATCAAAATGTGCATCTCGGGCAGGTAATCTGCAGGATTGGTACCGGGCACCATCCTCGGAAGATTAGCGATGATATCGCTAGACACCTTGAGCGGGGGGCACGATTGGTTTGCTTGTTCGTCGAGGGAATTTTTTCCCACTTCTTTGTTCTGCTAACCTTCGATCACTACAAGTACTTCCCGACTGCTCCGCTTCCATATATGTCCTTTCAATAATGCGCTCATAGTTGGTTTTCGACAAAGACGGTGGTGGTCGTTTCAGGGCATCGATAGTGCGCTGAACTTTCATGGAATCTATCTTCTGCTCCGGAGGTGGATGTTTCATAGCTCTCTGGTTTCAAAGAAGTCCTTCACATAGGCTTGACAGATCTCCACGTTTTCCTCCACGGTCCTCTCGTATGGTAATTTCTCTAGAGGCTTCAGAGATGGACCGAATCTGCATTGCCTCCCGCCTCTGGCTGTTCTACTAGATACCGAAGCAACCGGAGCGGCTGCAGCTGTCTTCTTTCATTGCTTACGAGGCGGAGAAGAAGGAGGCGAAGTGCTACGACGCACCGGAGCAGCAGGAGCGGCGGCGGTTGTCTTCCGCTGTTGCCGACGAGGCGGAGAAGGAGGCGGGCTGCTCGGATGGGCCGGAGCAGGCGAAAAACTAGGCGGAGTGCTGCCATGGGCCGGAGCAGCCGGAGAGGAGGCGGAGTGCCCTGATCACTCGCCAGAGGAGGAGGAGGCAGAGTGCCCTGACTCGTCGAAGGAGGAAGAGGAGGCGGAGGCATCCAGTTCAGAAGCTTGGTGTGCTCCTTCCACCTTAGACAAGGAGTCTTCAGAGCAAGACCCAGCCGAGTCTCCCCTTCACCGGTAGGGTGGTCAAGCTCGAGCTCCTCCAATCCCTCCGTTATTTCCTCGGCCATCACAACAGCATAGCCTTGTGGAATCAGAAGGCAGTAAAAAGTTGCGCCGGGTTCAAGAGGTGCAACAGAGCCGATAGCCGCCTTGACTTTGAGATTCTGCCATTACGTCATAAGGTGGCAATCTTGAGCCTCCCTGATAGAATCCATGAGGTAGCTAGAGCCATGAAGTCAGGCTGCTGAAGGAGCTCGGTGGAAGCCACGCTGCTTCTGGGGTAGCTCTGGAAGGTTGCTGGCTGTGAACTGCTTGTTGCTCTAGCACTCGTACCCTTGCATTCAGCTTCTGCAGTTCGGTTTGCTCCACTTTCCTCCTCCTCTCTCGGGTTTTGTAACTGCCTGCTCAGGAAACCCAACCTTCCACACAACGGAGCTTGTCGTGCCTCGTGTTCGTCCAGGGTGCTCGGGATTCCCCAGGGCCTGTGTGAGCTCGTCGTTTTATCTGTCGAGAACGAACATCCCTTGCTGCGTTGCGGTGATATACTTCCGAAGCTTCTTGACGGGTATTTCCAGTTGCTCCTCCGGCCAAACACACTTCCCTGTTTCAGGGTCCAACGTTCCCCCAACACCGAAGAACCAAGTCCTTGAATGGTCTGCCAGTGGAATGTCTCTGGTTCGACCCCTTTAGCAAGCATGTCATTCTCAGCCTTGTCCCACAATGGCCGGGCTTTGAGGTCGCCACCTTACCCCGTGCGATGGTGATGCTCCTTCTTTGCAGCATTTATCTTATTTGTCACTGACATCTTCTTACTCTTCTCTGATGTCTTGTAGGCCACAAATGCGGGCCATTGATCTCTTATCTTCTCAAATCGGCCAGTGAATTCTAGAGTCTCCCCTTTGTCGACAAACGTTAATTTCAACTCATTCTTCCACCTCCTGAATAGATCTGCCATCTTCTTAAGAGCATGATCGTTGACCAATGGCTCTATAACTGGCTTCTCCGGATCTTCCTCTGGCGGTAGGGTCAAATTTGCCTTTAGCGCGGTCCAGAGACCATCTTTCTGCCTATCATTGACATAAGACACTTGAGGGTCTTCGTTCTTAGGCTTATACCATTGGTGGATGCTAATTGGGATCATGTCCCTAACAAGAACCCCGCACCGAGCAGAAAATGCTTCCTTGGTCCGGCTAGGTTCAATCGGTTGGCCATCGACCGCGATTGCTGTGATCGTGAACCTTTCGTCTTTGCGCAACCTTTTCTTCGGGCATCGTCTTGTTACCGAAGTTTGGCTCGATCCGGAGGGCTAGAAAAGAAGAAACAAGAGAGTTAATAGGTGTACATACCAAAACAATTAATGCATCAATTAGCTAGTCAGCAGAGGCTTAATTAATATATATACCTAGCCGGACTCCGTTCGGTCATCGGAGCCGTCATCACGGTCCCCTTCATCCACCGGCATTCGGTCACCGAAGCCATCATGATCATGTCCTTCCTCCTCCATTGTTCGATAACCAGAGCCTGCTTCACCCTCTCCTTCCATACCATCGGTGTCGTTGAGATACGACAGGTCATCACCTCCGTCGCGGATTATGTCCCCCAACATCTGTTCTGCTTCCAAGTCTTGGTGCTCCATAGTTTTTGCTAATATTACAACATGGAAATTAATATACAAACATGACAGGTGGATATATTAGTGGCAATAGTAGACCTAACTAGCTAATCACAACAAGGAATCATATTACTGGCCTCGACGCTTCTACGGTTTGGGGTAGCCTCGACAATGCTTCTAGGTTTGGGGTGTCCCTCGACGATAATGCTCTTTTAACTTGGTAAATTTTGGTGGCCTCGGCAATGCTTCTAGGGTTTGGGGTGGCCTCGGCAATGCTTCTAGGGTTTGGGGTGGCCTAGACGACAACGCTCTGTTAACTTGATAAATTTGGGTGGCCTCGGCAACGCTCCTAGGGTTTGGGCCGGACCGCCTATCTCATGAATGTCCGACGTCTGGACCAACAAGGGATTTAACAAAATGGCACCATTCTGGATGTGCAGAAAATGGTCCATATTTTTCCTGATCTCATCTACCCTTCTATATGTCATGTTGTCTAGTGTCAAGGAATTCAAGAAAACCATGACTTCATCATTAGCTGGAAATGACTCGCGCATAATGGTACGAAGCTCTTCAAAGTTGTTTTGGAACGGAGTTCCTGATAGAATAATTCACTTTTTGGTACAAAGTTCAGCAAGAGCCTTCTGAATATCGCTATTTGGAAGGCCTTTGCTGAAATTCGTATCAAAAGGCGAATTAGTCTATCAGGAACTCCGTTCCAAAACAACTTTGAAGAGCTTCATAGCATCATATTCCTCTTACCTCTGGCAAATGATGAAGCTAGGGATTTCTCTAATTCTTTGACACACAACGTGACATATAGGGTGGTCGAGGGTCTAGATTTATCAACTTGTGCACATCCATAATGCGGGCATTCTTGATAAATCTAGACCCTCGGCCGCTGGACGACCCTTGAC
Organism: Triticum monococcum; assembly: GCA_034509565.1. NCBI lineage: Eukaryota > Viridiplantae > Streptophyta > Magnoliopsida > Poales > Poaceae > Triticum > Triticum monococcum. The sequence continues at coordinate 685,274,471 of CM067845.1, read as the reverse complement.
CCATCGATGACCCTCGACCCTCGACCGATCGACGACCCTCGACCCTCTACCCCAGTTCACGACCCTCGACTGCTCGGTGATCCACGACCCTCTACCCTAGTTCCCGAACCTCGACCCCCTCATGTCATGTACGACGACCCCCTCATGTCATGTCCGACGTCCGGACCGACTAGGGATTTAACAAAATGGTGCCATTCTGGATGTGCAGAAAATGGTTCCTATTTTTCCTGATCTGATCTACCCTTCTATATGTCATGTTTGTCCAGTGTCAAAGGATTCAAGAAAACAATGGCTTAATCATTAGGCGAAAGTAACAGGCGCACGATGGTATGAAGCTCTCCAAAGTTATTTTGGAACGGAGTCCCAGATAGGACAATTCGCTTTTTGGTACAAAGTTCAGCAAGAGCCTTCAGAATATCGCTATTTGGAAGGCCTTTGTTGAAATTCATACCAATAGGCAAATTTTCCTATCAGGGAGTCCGTTCTAAACTAACTTTGGAGAACTTCGTATCATCATTCCCCGGTTACTTCCGACTAATGATGAAGACATGGATTTCTTCAATACTTTGACACAAGGCAACCTCTCGACCCCTCGGCGATCCTTGACCCTCGACCCCTCTATGACCCTCGACCCTCGTACCCTCGGCGACCCTCGACCCCTCGGTGTTCCTCGACCCTCGACCCGTCGGCATTCCTTGACCCTCGACCCCTCGACGAGCCTCGACCCTCAAAACATCGGCAACCCTTGACCCCTCGGTGACCCTCGACCACTACAGGAAATATGTCAACTTATGACCTTCTCTTAGTGACCCCAGCTGAATTGGTCGTAAATTCACGGCCATTTCGCTTGGAAGGGCTCAAACCCTGAAATTGCTTACACCAGATGGTCACAAAGCAAACTAGAGGCACCAATGACCTTATTTCTACCTGATTACGACCAATATAAATGGTCATGAGGTTGTGAACGGGGATGCATTGGTACTTATTGCTATGATAAGGCGCCACCTCATCAATTTTGCCTACGTGTCATGTCCATGTGTCAATTTTTGCCCTAGGTTGTGAAGCAACCTATATTTCTGTCATTCCCAAAATTCCTTAAAAAATTGGGCATTCTTTACTATCCAAATCATTGCCTCATGACAATATTCAACTCTATTTGACTGGTAAATCCTCCTCGGCAAATTTCCAAAGTTTTTGTTTAGCTCGAACTGTTGTGAAGGAAGTACTGGCTAGGCATATCCTAATGAGCTAAATTTTTTCCACATATTCTATATTCCCAAATCATAGCTCTCCACAAAATTTGAGCCCCATCTAACAACACATGTGAGTGTGGCTTCAACATTCATATTTCTGTCCAGTGTGGTACGTTGCAAAGCAAGTGACACCTAGGCTCCTCCATTTGAGCTGCAAATTTTCCAAGATAGTGTCCTTAGTAGATGATCATCCTCGGTCAAAACTCAGGCCCATTGGGCATCTGCATTTCCCGTACCACTAATCAAACACTTGGGTGCTAATTCATGTTTGAGCTCGGTTCAGTCTCCTTGTGAGATTCTTCTATTGCCTTCTTCTTCCTGACACCTATTAGGGGAGTGCCCAACCCACTAGACATGCCTAGTCCGCACGGAGCGAGTGGCAACACCACAGTCACGCGGTGACCACACGACGAGCATGCGAGTCTACGCGCTTTGTAGTTGGGCCCCTGGACCACCATCCAAACCTCAACGTATCGCCACCAAACCATTTATTTCTGATTAAATAGATACTTTTCTACCTATAAATGATTTTTTGAAAAAATAAAGAGCAAACTATGAGGCAGCTGCAGTTCAAATTTGTCCCGCTTCCTACTGAATCAGCAGAAATTTGTCTTTTTCACCAGAGGTGGATAAAAACTTTTGGCACCCAACCATTTTGTCAATTGTGCATTAAACATGGCCTAGTATTTTATAAAATTGATTTGGTCCAATTTTGCAATAAATATATGGTAGGTCCTTCACAAAAAAAACTGATTTTGGGCACTCGAAAAATGGAAAATTGAGTTTTCGTCCAAAGAAAATGAAAACTCCTTTAGGCAACATTGTTTTCCATTCCAATATGCACCCTAGTGCACAATATGAGATCATTTGAACAAACTATGCCATGAATGTGCTCATAAGATTGATCATTTGGCTTGAAAGCCATGAATCTTCAGAGATGATAGCTCATTTCTGAGAACACTTTTTTAAAATAATTGCCGTATTACAAGTTTGTTATTTTTCTTGAGAACTTGGCCACATATAATGACACAATGCGAATGTTTCCCAATTTTTTGATTTTTTTGAATTTTTTATGCCCGTTTCAAAATGCGGTCAAAATGGCGGGAATGACCGTTCCTAGCTAGTCGTTGAATCTTGGAAATTTTTTGATGTTTCTCTGATTAAATAGATACTTATGTACCTAGAAATGATTTTTGGAAAAAATAAAAAGCAAACTATGAGGCAGCCGCAGTTCAAATTTGACCCGCTTCCAACTGAATCGGCGGAAATTTGTGTTTTTCACCAGAGGTGGATCAAAACTTTTTACACCCAACCATTTGGTCAATTGTGCATTAAATATGACCTAGTATTTTAGAAAAATGATTTGGTCCAATTTCGCAACAATTATCTGGGAGGTCCGTCACAAAAAACTTCATTTTGGGCACTCGAAAAATGGAAAATAGTTTTTTCGTCCAAAGAAAATGAAAACTTCTTTAGGCAACATTGTTTGCCATTCCAATATGCACCCTTCTGCACAATATGAGATCATTTGAACAAACTATGCCATGAATGTGGCCATAAGATTGATCATTTGGCTTGAAAGCCATTGATCTCCACACGTGATAGCTCGTTTCTGAGAACAATTTTTTAAAATAATTGTCGTATTACAAGATTGTTATTTTTCCTGGAAACTTGGTTACATATGGTGACACAATGCGAAGGTTTTCCAATTTTTTTGATTTTTTTGAATTTTTTATGCCCGTTTCAAAATGCAGTCAAAACGGCGAGCTTGACCGTTCCTAGCTAGTTGTTGAATCTTGGAGACCTTTTGATGTTTCTCTGATTAAATAGATACTTATGTATCTAGAAATGATTTTTGGAAAAAATAGAGAGCAAACTACGAGGTAGCTACAATTCAAATTTGACCCGCTTCCTACTGAATCGGCGGAAATTTGTCTTTTTCATGACAGGTGGATAAAAGCTTTTGACACGCAACCATTTGGTCAATTGTGCATTAAATATGGCCTAATATTTTAGAAAAATGATTTGGTCCAATTTTGCAACAAATATTTGGTAGACCCTTCACAATTAAACCCATTTTGGGCACTCAGAAAAATGGAAAATTGAGTTTTCGTTCAAAGAAAATGAAAAGTTCCTTAGGCAACATTGTTTGACATTCGAAGATGCACTCTTGTGCACAATATGAGATCAATATTTGATTTTTTTCATGTGAAAAAGTAGAAGAAAAACAAAAGAAAAAACACAATTATATGTGCTCTATTCCCATTGGTGGAATTCGTTGTCACACGGATCGATGGCATGGCGCCCATCCATCCATCCATCTCTCCATACCACATCAATCCATCCATCCATCCATTTATGTACAGAAAAAAAAGAAAATGAAAAAGAAAACCCCACCCGCATCCACCTACCCAAACCCTACCCAGATCCCATTGATCCCCTCCTCCCATCACACCCCTCCTCCCCCCATCTCCTCGCCGCCGCCATCGACAGCACTCCCCTTGATCCCTCCCACCACTGTCTTCCTCCCTCAGATCGAGCTCCCCCTCCCCTCTCTCTCCCACCTCTCGAAGCTCCTGCGTCCCACCGCCATGCACCATGCTCCTCTGCAGCTTCTACGGCAATGCAGCCGCCGGTGACTACTCTCCTTCCTCCTTCCTCCAGCACTACTCTCCAACCTCGCATCTCGCTTCGCGGCCCCATGCCCCGCGCTCGCCGGGGCCCTGTAGCGCCGCTCAGTCCCTCATGCTCGGGCCCAACGAGGTCGTGCACGCGCTCACCGGCACACCCGTCTTCACCTTCTGCAACTCCAGCAACGCGTTCGTGCTCGTCTCCGACCCCGTCACTTGTCTCCACTCCCTCGGCCTCCTCTGCTTCTGCTCCGACGATGCCAACGCCCTCCTCTTTGTCCGAGTTCGCCGGAACCACGATGGCCGGCGTGCCCGTGCATGAGGAGACGACGCTGACGACCCCGACAAGCCATGCAGGTCCAGCAAGAAGGCTGCCGCCCCAGCACCAGCAGCAACAGTACCCCCAATGTATCGCGCACGCGCGCACCCTGATCCCATCCCCTCCCGATTTGTAAATTGCTTGGTCCCGATCTGACTAATGCGTCGCTGCAACATTCTGTCAGGGACGAGACTACCGGTGCCCACCAGGATCTCCGCCGCTACATCTTGGTAACGATCGCGTGAGAAAGCACCGCATTTGGGCGGCTGCATCTGAGGCTGAGGAATTTGGTTCGGGGTGAGCGGGGGATGGCTCAAGACTAAAAGGGATCTGATGCGCCACTATAGACATACGAACACAGGAGGGGGGGGTCCAAATTTGCCGTTTGCCAGATTCGCGCTCCTGCCGTAGGTGTTGGGGAACGTAGTAATTTCAAAAAAAAATCCTACGCACACGCAAGATCATGGTGATGCATAGCAACGAGGGGGGAGAGTGTTGTCCGCACCTCCGAGTTCTGCACACGTTCAACTCGATGACGTCCCTCGAACTCCGATCCAGCCAAGCTTTGAGGGAGAGTTCCGTCAGCACGATGGTGTGGTGATGATGATGATGTTCTACCGATGCATGGCTTCATCTAAGCACCGCTACGATATGATTGAGGTGGATTATGGTGGAGGGGGGCACCGCACACGGCTAAGAGATCAAGAGATCAATTGTTGTGTCTTTGGGGTGCCCCTACCCCCGTATATAAAGGAGTGGAGGAGGGGGAGGGCCGTCCCTCTCTATGGCGCGCCCTAGGGGAGTCCTACTCCCACCGGGAGTAGGATTCCCCCTTTCCTAGTAGAACTAGGAGCCCTTCCAAGTAGTAGGAGTAGGAGGGAAGGAAAGGGAAGGGAAAAGGAGAAGGAAGGAAGGGGGCGCCCCCCCTCCCTAGTACAATTCGGACCAGCCCATGGGGAGGGGTGCGGTCACCCTTTGAGGCCTTTCTCTCCCTTCCCGTATGGCCCATTAAGGCCCAATACGAATTCCCGTAACTCCCCGGTACTCCTGAAAATACCCGAATCACTCGGGACCTTTCCGATGTCCGAATATAGTCGTCCAATATATCGATCTTTATGTCTCGACCAATTCGAGACTCCTCATCATGTCCCCGATCTCATCCGGGACTCCAAACTCCTTCGGTACATCAAAACACATAAACTCATAATATAACCGTCATCAAACTTTAAGTGTGCGGACCCTACAGGTTCGAGAACTATGTAGACATGACCGAGACATGTCTCCGGTCAATAACCAATAGCGGAACCTGGATGCTCATATTGGTTCCTACATATTCTACGAAGATCTTAATCGGTCAAACCGCATAACAACATACGTTGTTCCCTTTGTCATCGGTATGTTACTTGCCCGAGATTCGATCGTCGGTATCTCAATACCTAGTTCAATCTCGTTACTGGCAAGTCTCTTTACTCGTTCCGTAATACATCATTCCGCAACTAACTCATTAGTTGCAATGCTTGCAAGGCTTAAGTGATGCGCATTACCGAGAGGGCCCAGAAATACCTCTCCGACAATCAGAGTGACAAATCCTAATCTCGAAATACGCCAACCCAACAAATACCTTTGGAGACACCTGTAGAGCACCTTTATAATCACCCAGTTACGTTGTGACGTTTGGTAGCACACAAAATGTTCCTCTGGTAAACGGGAGTTGCATAATCTCATAGTCATAGGAACATGTATAAGTCATGAAGAAAGCAATAGCAATAAACTAAACGATCAAGTGCTATGCTAACGGAATGGGTCAACTCAATCACATCATTCTCCTAATGATGTGATCCCGTTAATCAAATGGCAACTCATGTCTATGGTTAGGAAACATAACCATCTTTGATCAACGAGCTAGTCAAGTAGAGGCATACTAGTGACACTCTGTTTGTCTATGTATTCACACATGTATTATGTTTCCGGTTAATACAATTCTAGCATGAATAATAAACATTTATCATGATATAAGGAAATAAATAATAACTATATTATTGCCTCTAGGGCATATTTCCTTCAGTCTCCCACTTGCACTAGAGTCAATAATCTAGTTCACATCGCCATGTGATTTAATACCAATAGTTCACATCACCATGTGATTAACACCCATAGTTCACATCGACATGTGACCAACACCCAACGGGTTTACTAGAGTCAATAATCTAGTTCACATCGCTATGTGATTAACACCCTAAGAGTACTGAGGTGTGATCATGTTTTTCTTGTGAGAGAAGTTTAGTCAACGGGTCTGCCACATTCAGATCCGTAAGTATTTTGCAAATTTCTATGTCAACAATGCTCTGTACAGAGCTACTCTAGCTAATTGCTCCCACTTTCAATATGTATCCACATTGAGATTTAGAGTCATCTGGATCAATGTCAAAATTTGCATCGACGTAACCCTTTACGACGAACCTTTTGTCACTTCCATAATCGAGAAACATATCCTTATTCCACTAAGGATAATTTTGACCAATGTCCAGTGATCTACTCCTAGATCACTATTGTACTCCTTTGCCAAACTCAGGGCAGGGTATACAATAGGTCTGGTACACTGCATGACATACTTTATAGAACCTATGGCTGATGCATAGGGAATGACTTTCATTCTCTCTCTATCTTCTGCCGTGATCGGGTTTTGAGTCTTACTCAACTTCACACCTTGTAACACAGGCAATAACTCCTTCTTTGACTGTTCCATTTTGGACTACTTAAAAATCTTGTCAAGGTATGTACTCATTGAAAAAACTTATCAAGCGTCTTGATCTATCTCTATAGATCTTGATGCTCAATACGTAAGCAGCTTCACCGAGGTCTTTCTTTTAAAAAAAATCCTTTCAAATATTCCTTTATGCTTTGCAGAATAATTCTACATCATCTCTGATCAACAATATGTCATATATATACTTATCAGAAATGCTGTAGTGCTCCCACTCACTTTCTTGTAAATACAGGCTTCACCGCAAGTCTGTATAAAACTATATGCTTTGATCAACTTATCAAAGCATATATTCCAACTCCGAGATGCTTGCACCAGTCCATAGATGGATCGCTGGAGCTTGCATATTTTGTTAGTACCTTTAGGATCGACAAAACCTTCTGGTTGCATCATATACAACTCTTCTTTAATAAATCCTATTAAGGAATGCAGTTTTGTTTATCCATTTGCCATATTTCATAAAATGCTGCAATATCTAACATGATTCGGACAGACTTAAGCATAGATACGAGTGAGAAACTCTCATCGTAGTCAACACCTTGAACTTGTTGAAAACCTTTTTGCGACAATTCTAGCTTTGTTGATAATAACACTACTATCAGCGTCCGTCTTCCTCTTGAAGATCCATTTAATCTTACTGGCTCGCCGATCAATGGGCAACTCAATCAAAGTCCATACTTTGTTCTCATACATGGATCTCATCTCAGATTTCATGGCCTCAAGCCATTTCGCGGAATCTGGGCTCATCATCGCTTCCTCGTAGTTCGTAGGCTCGTCATGGTCAAGTAACATGACCTCCAGAACAGGATTACCGTACCACTATGGTGCGGATCTCACTTTGGTTTACCTACGAGGTTCGGTAGTAACTTGATCTGAAGTTACATGATCATCATCATTAGCTTCCTCGCTAATTGGTGTAGTAGTCACAGGAACAGATTTCTGTGATGAACTACTTTCCAATAAGGGAGGAGGTACAGTTACCTCATCAAGTTCTACTTTCCTCCAACTCACTTATTTCGAGAGAAACTCCTTCTCTAGAAAGGATCCATTCTCAGCAATGAATAACTTGCCTTTGGATCTGTGATAGAAGGTGTACCCAACAGTTTCTTTTGGGTATCCTATGAAGACGCACTTCTCCGATTTGGGTTTGAGCTTATCAGGTTGAAACTTTTCCACATAAGCATTGCAACCTCAAACTTTAAGAAACGACAACTTTGGTTTCTTGCCAAACCACAGTTCATACGGTGTTGCCTCAACGGATTTAGATGGTGCCCTTTTTAACGTGAATGCAGCTGTCTCTAATGCATAACCCCAAAACTATAGTGATTAATCGGTAAGAAACATCATATATTACACTATATCCAATAATAGTATGGTTATGACGTTCGGACACACCATTATGCTGTGGTGTTCCAGGTGGCATGATTTTGTGAAAATATTCCACATTGTTTTAATTGAAGACCAAACTCGTAAATCAAATATTTTACTTCTACGATCATATCGTAGAAACTTTTATTTTTGTTACGATGATTCTCCACTTCACTCTGAAATTCTTTGAACTTTTCAAATGTTTCAAACTTGTGTTTCATTAAGTAGATATACTCATATCTTCTCAAATCATCTGTGGAGATTAGAAAATAATGATACTTGCCACGAGCCTCAATATTCATCGGACCACATACATCAGTATGTATGATTTCCAACAAATCTGTTGCTCGCTCCATTGTTCCGGAGAATGGAGTCTTAGTCATCTTGCCCATGAGACATGGTTCGCAAGCATCAATTGATTCATAATCAAGTGATTCCAAAAGCCCATCAACATGGATTTTCTTCATGCGCTTTACACCAATATGACCTAAACGGAAGTGCCACAAATAAGTTGCACTATCATTATTAACGTTGCATCTTTCGACTTCAATATTATGAAAATGTGTACCACCATGATCGAGATTCAACAAACCATTTTCATTGGGTGTATGACCATAGAAGGTTTTATTCATGTAAACAAAACAACAATTATTCTCTAACTTACATGAATAACCGTATGGCCACAAACATGATCCAATCATATTTATGCTCAATGCAAACACCAAATAACATTTATTTAGGTTCAACACTAATCCCGAAAGTATAGGGAGTGTGCGATGATGATCATATCAATCTTGGAACCACTTCCAACACACATCGTCACTTCACCCTTAACTAGTCTCTGTTCATTCTACAACTCCCGTTTCGAGTTACTACTCTTAGCAACTGAACCAGTATCAAATACCAAGTGGTTGCTACGAACACTAGTAAAATACACATCAATAATCTGTATATCAAATATACCTTTGTTCACTTTGCCATCCTTATTATCCGCCAAATACTTGGGGCAGTTCCGCTTCCAGTGACCAGTCCATTTGCAGTAGAAGCACTTAGTATCAGGCTTAGGACCAGACTTGGGCTTCTTCACTTGAGCAGCAACTTGCTTCCCGTTCTTCTTGAAGTTCCCTTTCTTTCCCTCTGCCCTTTTCTTGAAACTAGTGGTCTTGTTAATCATCAACACTTGATGCTCTTTCTTGATTTCTACCTTCATCGATTTCATCATCATGAAAAGCTTGGGAATCGTTTTAATCATCCCTTGCATACTATAGTTCATCACGAAGTTCTACTAACTTGGTGATGGTGACTAGAGAATTCTATCAATCACTATTTTATCTGGAAGATTAACTCCCACTTGATTCAAGCGATTGTAGTACCCAGACAATCTGAACACATGCTCACTGCTTGAGCTATTCTCCTCCATCTTTTAGCTATAGAACTTGTTGGAGACTTCATATTTCTCAACTCGGGTATTTGCTTAAAATATTAACTTCAACTCCTGGAACATCCATATGATCCATGACGTTCAAAATGTTCTTGAAGTCCCGATTCTAAGCTGTTAAGCATGGTGCACTAAAGTATCAAGTATTCATCATATTGAGCTAGCCAAACGTTCATGACGTCTGCATCTGCTCCTGCAATAGGTCTGTCACCTAGCGGTGCATTAAGGACATAATTCTTCTATGCAGCAGTGAGGATAAACCTCAGATCACGGATCGAATCTGCATCATTGCTACTAACATCTTTCAACTTAGTTTTCCCTAGGAACATATCAAAAATAAAATAGGGGAGCTAAACACGAGCTATTGATCTACAACATAGATATGGTAATACTACTAGGACTAAGTTCATGATAAATTTAAGTTCAATTAATCATATTACTTAAGAACTCCCGCTTAGAAAGACATCCCTCTAATCTTCTAAGTGATCACATGATCCAAATCAACTAAACCATAACCGATCATCACGTGAAATGGAGTAGTTTTCAATGGTGAACATCACTATGTTGATCATATCTACTATATGATTCACGCTCGACTTTTCGGTCTCAGTGTTCCGAGGCCATATCTACATATGCTAGGCTCTTCAGGTTTAACCTGGGTATTCTGCGTGTGCAAAAACTGGCTTGCGCCCGTTGTAGATGGACGTAGAGCTTATCACACCCGATCATCACGTGGTGTCTGGGCATGACGAACTTTGGCAACGGTGCATACTCAGGGAGAACACTTTTATCTTGAAATTTAGTGAGAGATCATCTTATAATGCTACCGTCAATCAAAGCAAGATAAGATGCATAAAAGATAAACATCACATGCAATCAAAATATGTGACATGATATGGCCATCATCATCTTGTGCCTTTGATCTCCATCTCCAAAACATCGTCATGATTTCCACCGTCACCGGCATGACACTATGATCTCCATCATCTTGATCTATATCAATGTGTCGTCACATGGTCATCTCGCCAACTATTGCTCTTGCAACTATTGCTATCGCATAGTGATAATTGTAAAGCAATTATTTGGCGCTTGCATCTTATGCAATAAAGAGACAACCATAAGGCTTCTGCCAGTCGCCGATAACTTCAACAAAACATGATCATCTTATACAACAACTTATATCTCATCCCATCTTGACCATATCACATCACAACATGCCCTGCAAAAACAAGTTAGACGTCCTCTACTTTGTTGTTGCACGTTTTACGTGGCTGCTACGGGCTTAGCAAGAACCGTTCTTACCTACGCATCAAAACCACAATGATAGTTTGTCAAGTTGGTGTTGTTTTAACCTTCTCAAGGACCGGGCGTAGCCACACTCGGTTCAACTAAAGTTGGAGAAACTGACACCCGCTAGTCACCTGTGTGCATAGCACGACGGTAAAACCAGTTTCGCGTAAGCGTACGCGTAATGTCAGTCCGGGCCGCTTCATCCAACAATACAACCGAACCAAAGTGTGACATGCTGGTAAGAAGTATGACTTATATCGCCCACAACTCACTTGTGTTCTACTCGTGCATACTACATCAACTTATAAAACCTAGCTCGGATGCCATTGTTGGGGAACGTAGTAATTTCAAAAAATTTCCTACGCACACGCAAGATCATGGTGATGCATAGCAACGAGAGGGGAGACTGTTGTCCACGTACCCTCGTAGACCGAAAGTGGAAGCGTTAGCACAACGCGGTTGATGTAGTCGTACGTCTTCATGATCCGACCGATCATGTAACGAACGCACGACACCTCCGAGTTCTGCACACGTTCAACTCGATGACGTCCCTTGAACTCCGATCCAAGTCGATGATGTTCTACCGACGCAGGGCTTCACCTAAGCACCGCTACGATATGATCGAGGTGGATTATGGTGGAGGGGTTCACCACACACGGCTAAGAGATCAAGAGATCAATTGTTGTGTCTTTGGGGTGCCCCCTGCCCCGTATATAAAGGAGTGGAGGAGGGGGAGGGCCGGCCCTCTCTATGGCGCGCCCTAGGGGAGTCCTACTCCCACCGAGAGTAGGATTCCCCCTTTCCTTGTAGAACTAGGAGCCCTTCCAAGTAGTAGGAGTAGGGGGGAAGGAAAGGGAAGGGAAAAGGAGAAGGAAGGAAGGGGGCGCCCCCCTCCCTAGTCCAATTCGGACCAGCCCATGGGGACGGGTGCGGTCACCCTTTGAGACCTTTCTCTCCTTTCCCTTATGGCCCATTAAGGCCCAATACGAATTCCCGTAACTCCCTGGTACTCCCGAAAATACCCGAATCACTCGGAACCTTTCCGATGTCCGAATATAGTCGTCCAATATATCGATCTTTACGTCTCGACCATTTCGAGACTCCTCGTCATGTCCCCGATCTCATCTGGGACTCCAAACTCCTTCGGTACATCAAAACACATAAACTCATAATATAACCGTCATCGAACTTTAAGCGTGCGGACCCTACGGGTTCGTGAACTATGTAGACATGACCGAGACACGTCTCTGGTCAATAACCAATAGCAGAACCTGGATGCTCATATTGGCTCCTACATATTCGACGAAGATCTTTACCGGTCAAACCGCATAACAGCATACGCTGTTCCCTTTGTCATCGGTATGTTACTTGCCCGAGATTCGATCGTTGGTATCTCAATACCTAGTTCAATCTCGTTACCGGCAAGTCTCTTTACTCGTTCCGTAATACATCATTCCGCAACTAACTCATTAGTTGCAATGCTTGCAAGGCTTAAGTGATGTGCATTACCGAGAGGGCCCAGAGATACCTCTCCGACAATCGGAGTGACAAATCCTAATCTCAAAATACGCCAACCCAACAAATACCTTTGGAGACACCTGTAGAGCACCTTTATAATCACCCAGTTATGTTGTGACGTTTGGTAGCACACAAAGTGTTCCTCTGGTAAACGGGAGTTGCATAATCTCATAGTCATAGGAACATGTATAAGTCATAAATAAAGCATTAGCAATGCTAACGGAATGGGTCAAGTCAATCACATCATTCTCCTAATGATGTGATCCTGTTAATCAAATGACAACTCATGTCTATGGTTAGGAAACATAACCATCTTTGATCAACGAGCTAGTCAAGTAGAGGTATACTAGTGACACTCTGTTTGTCTGTGTATTCACACATGTATTATGTTTCTGGTTAATAGAATTCTAGCATGAATAATAAACATTTTTCATGATATAAGGAAATAAATAATAACTTTATTATTGCCTCTATATCACCATTTGGCATGAAATGTTGCTACAGAGTGAAAATGCAGAATTTCTGTTTGTTCAGGCAGATGCTTTATTATATAAAATGCACTAGATACTTATGATTTCTTTTATGATCTTGTTGCTGGTCTAGACAAAACACAGAGTTGCGTATGATTTCTAGGTACTAGTAGTCTAATTGTATTCGAGATGCGATACACTGAAGGTTAATTATACATATCCACATAGCAAGTATACAATATTGTACTATACATTTCACATGTGTCCTATCTTTGAAGCTCTACAATATTCATGTGTATACAATAATTTATCGAATGAGGCACTATGATTATGTATTTTTAGATTGTTAGCTCTGGCTTCATAAGAAAACTTATGTGAATATACATTGCAGAATCATTGTTCAGCCTCTTTGTTTATGTGGGGTTCTTATTCATTTGATTTCGTCCTCCTGGCAGACATCTTTCGTACATTGAGAAACAATGGCGAATTCGAGTGGATGATGGAAGGCCTCAATTTGGGGCCAAGAAAAGGCGTGGACGAGGCCATTTCTGCGAGGTCTTTCTCGATCAGTTGAAATATTTGGTTTTCCATGACTTGGACTATTGGGGCAGACTTATCAAGTCGTTGCTCTTTATGTTATGTTATACCACCTGGATATGCATGCTCTAGCTTCTAGGTAGTAGAAGAATTGAGATGTGGGATGCAAGTCCAAGCTTGATACTGTAAATGTTACTCCCACCTATCAAGTTGGACTACTCGGGAGTCAAGTTGGTGTTGTACTGTAGTCTGTAGTATGCACCTGCATATGCACCTACATGTGTAGTCATTAACTAGTGCTACTGCTTGAACTCAAAATTTCTTTTACAAAGAATAAAAATATGAGCATTTCTCCAGTCAATGTCTGCAGTAGTTGCTGATGTGTAATCATCGGCTGGACCTATGCATTTCATCAAAAATTGCAATGATGTTTGTTGCCTAAGAAACTAGCGAATTATAGAGGCCTGAGATTCTTCTTTTGTTGTACTTGTACATGTAGCAGTGTTCTTGGCACTATGACCTAAAGCAACCAGTCGGCCAATTGCAGTCTTGGCATGCTCTGTTGCTCTCCTAGTTGTTAACCTATGTGTAGTAGTACGTAGGAATAGAGGTATGCTAAATCTCGCATTTTCAAGTATGTTGTGTTGCTGTGACTACTCTTAGTTTAATAATTTTAACTCTTCTAGCATTTTCAAGTATGCACAGTGTATTAGTGTACCATCATCTGTGTTATACGTTTCCGCCACGGAATCAACGAAATGTTCCTGCAATAAGATGCATTTATTTAGACGAAGTATCCGCTTTCCCTGACATAATATGTTCATGTTCACGACAGGCCGCCTGCAAATTGCTGGGTGCAACATCAATGTAGCTCTGATCCAGAACCTGGTTCTTGAATGCAACACACATTGTCCTGGACTGGTATAGCCTCGGTCATACCATAATATGTTAGTGCTCAGTCATGTATGCATCTCCATGTTGCAAGCCTGCCATACTTGATAGGATCAGTACTTATTAACTACTCATATGTGTTTGTAGAGAAGAATACAATTATTATTTAACCATTCCAGATTTTTAACATTTGATGTGCTTCCAAGGGACACAGATCTCTACTCTTCTATATAATCCACACTTTCTTCTGGAAGCAAGTCAGTTGTACCATGCTTTTACTGTTGGGGAACGTAGCAGAATTTTAAAATTTTCTACGCACCACCAAGATCAATCTATGGAGTCATCTAGCAACGAGGGAGAAAGGAGTGCATCTACATACGCTTGTAGATGGCGCGCGGAAGCGTTCAAGAGAACGGGGTTGATGGAGTCGTACTCGTCGTGATCCAAATCACCGATGACCTAGCGCCGAACGGACGACAGCTCCGCGTTCAACACACGTACGGTTGGGAAGACGTCTCCTCCAACTTGATCCAGCAAGGGGGAAGGAGAGGTTGATGAAGATCCAGCAGCACGATGGCGTGGTGGTGGAAGCAACAGTGATCTCGGCAGGGCTTCGCCAAGCACAGGGAGAGGGAGGAGTGTCACATGAGGGAGAGGGAGAGGCCAGGGGCTAGGGTGTGGCTGCCCTCCCTCCCCCCCACTATATATAGAGTCCCTTGGGGGGGAGGGCGCCAGCCCTAGGAGATCCAATCTCCAAAGGGGGGCGGCGGCCAAGGGGGTGGCTTGCCCCCCAAGCCAAGTGGGGCGCCCCCCACCCCTAGGGTTCCAACCCTAGGCGCAGGGGGAGGCCCAAGGGGGGCGCACCAGCCCACTAGGGGCTGGTTCCCCTCCCACTTCAGCCCATGGGGCCCTCCGGGATAGGTGGCCCCACCCGGTGGACCCCCGGGACCCTTCCGGTGGTCCCGGTACAATACTGATTACCCCCAAAACTTTACCGATGGCCGAAACTTGACTTCCTATATATAAATCTTCACCTCCGGACCATTCCAGAACTCCTCGTGACGTCCGCGATCTCATCCGGGACTCCGAAAAACTTTCGGGTTACCGTATACTAATATCTCAACAACCCTAGCATCACCGAACCTTAAGTGTGTAGACCCTACGGGTTCGGGAGACACACAGACATGACCGAGACGACTCTCCGGTCAATAACCAATAGCGGGATCTGGATACCCATGTTGGCTCCCACATGCTCCTTGATTATCTGATCGGATGAACCACGATGTCGAGGATTCAATCAATCCGTATACAATTCCCTTTGTCAATCGGTACGTTACTTGCCCGAGACTCGATCGTCGGTATCCCAATACCTCGTTCAATCTCGTTACCGGCAAGTCACTTTACTCGTACCATAATGCATGATCCCATGATCAACCACTTGGTCACATTGAGCTCATTATGATGATGCATTACCGAGTGGGCCCAGAGATACCTCTCCGTCATACGGAGTGACAAATCCCAGTCTCGATTCATGCCAACCCAACAGTCACTTTCGGAGATACCTGTAGTGTACCTTTATAGTCACCCACTTACGTTGTGACGTTTGGCACACCCAAAGCACTCCTACGGTATCCGGGAGTTGCACAATCTCATGGTCTAAGGAAATGATACTTGACATTCGGAAAAGCTATAGCAAACAAACTACACGATCTTTGAGCTATGCTTAGGATTGGGTCTTGTCCATCACATCATTCTCCTAATGATGTGATCCCGTTATCAATGACATCCAATGTCCATAGTCAGGAAACCATGACTATCTTTTGATCAACGAGTTAGTCAACTAGAGGCTCACTAGGGACGTGTTGTGGTCTATGTATTCACACATGTATTACTATTTCCGGATAACACAATTATAGCATGAACAATAGACAATTATCATGAACAAAGAAATATAATAATAACCATTTTATTATTGCCTCTAGGGCATATTTCCAACAGTCCACCACTTGCACTAGAGTCAATAGTCTAGTTACATTGTGATGAATCGAACACCCATGCAGTTCTGGTGTTGATCATGTTTTGCTCTAGGGAGAGGTTTAGTCAACCGATCTGCCACATTCAGGTTTGTATGTACTTTACAAATATCTATGTCTCCATTTTGAACACTTTCACGAATGGAGTTGAAGCGACGCTTGATATGCCTGGTCTTCCTGTGAAACCTGGGCTCCTTGGCAAGGGCAATAGCTCCAGTGTTGTCACAGAAGAGAGTCATCGGGCCCGACGCATTGGGTATGACTCCTAGGTCGGTAATGAACTCCTTCACCCAGAGTGCCTCTTGTGCTGCCTCCGAGGCTGCCATGTACTCCGCTTCACATGTAGATCCCGCTACAACGCTTTGCTTACAACTGCACCAGCTTACTGCCCCACCATTCAAAATATAAACGTATCCGGTTTGTGACTTGGATTCCTCCTGATCTGTGTCGAAGCTAGCATCGACGTAACCCTTTATGACGAGCTCTTCTTCACCTCCATAAACGAGAAACATATCCTTAGTCCTTTTCAGGTACTTTAGGATATTCTTGACCGCTGTCCAGTGTTCCATGCCGGGATTACTTTGGTACCTTCCTACCAAACTTACGACAAGGTTTACATCAGGTCTGGTACACAGCATAACATACATGATAGACCCTATGGCCGAGGCATAGGGGACAACACTCATCTTTTCTCTATCTTCTGCCGTGGTCGGGCATTGAGCCGTGCTCAATCTTGTACCTTGCAACACAGGCAAGAACCCCTTCTTTGACTGATCTATTTTGAACTTCTTCAATATCTCGTCAAGGTACGTACTCTGTGAAAGACCAATGAGGTGTCTCGATCTATCTCTATAGATCTTGATGCCTAATATATAAGCAACTTCTCCAAGATCCTTCATTGAAAAACACTTGTTCAAGTAGGCCTTTATGCTCCGAGAATTCTATATCATTTCCCATCAACAGTATGTCATCCACATACAATATGAGAAATGCTACAGAGCTCCCACTCACTTTCTTGTAAATGCAGGCTTCTCCATAAGTCTGCGTAAACCCAAACGCTTTGATCATCTCACCAAAACAAATGTTCCAACTCCGAGATGCTTGCACCAGCCCATAAATCGAGCGTTGGAGCTTGCACACCTTGTCAGCATTATTAGGATCGACAAAACCTTCCGGCTGCATTATATACAATTCTTTCATTAAGGAAACCATTAAGGAATGCCATTTTGACGTCCATTTGCCATATCTCATAATCATAGAATGCGGCAATTGCTAACATGATTCGGACGGACTTCAGCTTCGCTACGGGTGAGAAAGTCTCATCGTAGTCAACCCCTTGAACTTGTCGATAACCCTTAGCGACAAGCCGAGCTTTATAGATGGTTACGTTACCATCCGCGTCTGTCTTCTTCTTAAAGATCCATTTATTTTCTATGGCTCTCCGATCAATGGGCAAGTCAGTCAAAGTCCATACTTCATTTTCATACAAGGATCCTCTCTCGGATTTCATGGCTTCCAGCCATTTGTCGGAATCTGGGCCCGCCATCGCTTCTTCATAGTTCAAAGGTTGACCGTTGTCTAACAACATGATTTCCAAAACAGGGTTGCCGTACCACTCTGGTGCGAAACGTGTTCTTGTGGACCTACGAAGTTCAGTAGCAACTTGATCTGAAGTTTCATGATCATCATCATTAACTTCCTCTCTAGTCGGTGTAGGCACCTCAGGAAAAAATTCCTGAGCTGCGCCACTCTCCGGTTCAAGAGGTAATACTTCATCAAGCTCTACTTTCCTCCCACTTATTTCTTTCGAGAGAAACTCTTTCTCTAGAAAGGATCCATTCTTGGGAACAAAGATTTTGCCTTCGGATCTGAGTTAGAAGGTATACCCAATAGTTTCTTTAGGGTATCCTATGAAGACGCATTTTCCCATTTGGGTTCGAGCTTTTTAGGTTGAAGTTTCTTGACATAAGCATCGCATCCCCAAACTTTTAGAAACGACAGCTTAGGTTTCTTCCCAAACCATAATTCATACGGTGTCGTCTCAACGGATTTCGACGGAGCCCTATTTAAAGTGAATGCGGCAGTCTCTAAAGCATAGCCCCAAAATGACAGCGGTAAATCGGTAAGAGGCATCATAAATCGCACCATATCCAATAGAGTGCGATTATGACGTTCGGACACACCATTACGCTGAGGTGTTCCAGGCGTTGTGAGTTGTGAAACTATTCCACATTTCCTTAAGTGTGTGCCAAATTCATGACTCAAGTATTCTCCCCCGCGATCTGATCGCGAGGACTTGATTTTCTTGTCACGTTGATTCTCAACCTCACTCTGAAATTCCTTGAACTTTTCAAAGGTCTCAGACTTGTGTTTCATTAAGTAGACATACCCATATCTACTCAAGTCGTCAGTGAGGGTGAGAACATAACGATAGCCACCACGAGCCTCAACACTCATTCGACCGCACACATCAGTATGTATGATTTCCAATAAGTTGGTTGCTCGCTCCATTGTTCCTGAGAACAGAGTCTTTGTCATTTTACCCATGAGGCATGGTTCGCACGTGTCAAATGATTCGTAATCAAGAGACTCCAAAAGTCCATCTACATGGAGCTTCTTCATGCGTTTGACACCTATGTGACCAAGGCGGCAGTGCCACAAGTATGTGGTACTATCATTATCAACCTTACATCTTTTGGTATTCACACTATGAATATGTGTAACATTATGCTCGAGATTCATTAAGAATAAACCATTCAGCAGCGGAGCATGACCATAAAACATATCTCTCATATAAATAGAACAACCATTATTCTCGGATTTAAATGAGTAGCCATCCCGAATAAAACGAGATCCTGATACAATGTTCATGCTCAAAGCTGGCACTAAATAACAATTATTGAGGTTTAAAACTAATCCCGTAGGTAAATGTAGAGGCAGCGTGCCGACGGCGATCACATCGACCTTGGAACCATTCCCGACGCGCATCGTCACCTCGTCCTTCACCAGTCTCTGCTTATTCCGCAGCTCCTGCTTTGAGTTACAAATGTGAGCAACCGCACTGGTATCAAATACCCAGGAGCTACTCCGAGCACTGGTAAGGTACACATCAATTACATGTATATCACATATACCTTTGGTGTTGCCGGCCTTCTTGTCTGCTAAGTATTTGGGGCAGTTCCGCTTCCAGTGACCACTTCCCTTGCAATAAAAACACTCAGTCTCAGGCTTGGGTCCATTCTTTGGCTTCTTCCCGGCAGCTTGCTTACCGGGCGCGGCAACTCCCTTGCCGTCCTTCTTGAAGTTCTTCTTACCCTTGCCTTTCTTGAACTTAGTGGTTTTATTCACCATCAACACTTGATGTTCCTTTTTGATTTCCACCTTTGCTGATTTCAGCATTGAATATACCTCAGGAATGGTCTTTTCCATCCCCTGCATATTGAAGTTCATCACAAAGCTCGTGTAGCTCGGTGGAAGCGACTAAAGGATTCTGTCAATGACCGCATCATCCGGGAGATTAACTCCCAGCTGAGTCAAGCGGTTATGCAACCCAAACATTTTGAGTATGTGCTCACTGACAGAACTATTTTCCTCCATCTTACAACTGAAGAACTTGTCAGAGACTTCATATCTCTCGACCCGGGCATGAGCTTGGAAAACCATTTTTAGCACTTCGAACATCTCATATGCTCCGTGTCTCTCAAAACACTTTTGGAGCCCTGGTTCTAAGCTGTAAAGCATGCCGCATTGAACAAGGGAGTAATCATCAGCACGTGACTGCCAAGCGTTCATAGCGTCTTGGTTCTCTGGGATGGGTGCGTCACCTAGCGGTGCTTCTAGGACATAATTTTTCTTGGCAGCTATGAGGATGATCCTCAGGTTCCAGACCCAGTTCGTATAGTTGCTGCCATCATCTTTCATCTTGGTTTTCTCTAGGAACGCGTTGAAGTTGAGGGCAACATTAGCGTGGGCCATTTGATCTACAAGACATAGTGTAAAGATTTTAGACTAAGTTCATGATAATTAATTTCATCTAATCAAATTATTCAATGAACTCCCACTCACATAGACATCCCTCTAGTCATCTAAGTGAAACATGATCCGAGTCAACTAGGCCGTGTCTGATCATCACGTGAGACGGACTAGTCAACATCGGTGAACATCGTCATGTTGATCATATCTTCTATACGACTCATGCTCGACCTTTCGGTCTACTGTGTTCCGAGGCCATGTCTGTACAAGCTAGGCTCGTCAAATCAACCTAAGTGTATTGCGTGTGTAAATCTGGTTTACACCCGTTGTATTCGAACGTTAGAATCTATCACACCTGATCGTCAAGTGGTGCTTCGAAACAACGAACCTTCGCAACGGTGCACAGTTAGGGGGAACACTTTCTTGAAATTATTATGAGGGATCATCTTATTTAAGCTACCGTCGTTCTAAGCAAATAAGATGTAAAACATGATAAACATCACATGCAATCAAATAGTGACATGATATGGCCAATATCATTTGCTCCTTTTGATCTCCATCTTCGGGGCTCCATGATCATCGTTGTCACCGGCATGACACCATGATCTCCATCATCATGATGGAGATCATCATGTCTCCTTGAAGTTGTCTCATCATCTATTACTTCTACTACTATGGCTAACGCTTTAGCAATAAAGTAAAGTAATTACATGACGTTTATGTTGACACGCAGGTCATAAATAAATAAAGACAACTCCTATGGCTCATGCCGGTTGTCATACTCATCGACATGCAAGTCGTGATTCCTATTACAAGAACATGATCAATCTCATACATCACATATATCGTTCATCACAACCTTTTAGCCATATCACATCACACAACACATCCTGCAAAAACAAGTTAGACGTCCTCTAATTGTTGTTGCAAGTTTTTACGTGGCTGCTATAGGTTTCTAGCAAGAACGTTTCTTACCTACGACAAAACCACAACGTGATATGCCAATTTCTATTTACCCTTCATAAGGACCCTTTTCATCGAATCCGATCCGACTAACGTGGGAGAGACAGACACCCGCCAGCCACCTTATGCAACTAGTGCATGTCAATCGGTGGAACCAGTCTCACGTAAGCGTACGTGTAAGGTCGGTCCATGCCGCTTCATCCCACGATGCCGCCGAATCAAGATAATACTAGTAACGGCAAGCAAATTCACAATATCGACACCCACAACTGCTTTGTGTTCTACTCGTGCATAGAAACTACGCATAGACCTAGCTCATGATGCCACTGTTGGGGAACGTGGCAGAATTTTAAAATTTTCTACGCATCACACCAAGATCAATCTATGGAGTCATCTAGCAACGAGGGAGAAAGGAGTGCATCTACATACCCTTGTAGATCGCGCGCGGAAGCGTTCAAGAGAACGGGGTTGATGGAGTCGTACTCGTCGTGATCCAAATCACCGATGACCTAGCGCCGAACGGACGGCACCTCCGCGTTCAACACACGTACGGTTGGTAAGACATCTCCTCCAATTTGATCTAGCAAGGGGGAAGGAGAGGTTGATGAAGATCCAGCAGCACGACGGCGTGGTGGTGGAAGCAACGGTGATCTCGGCAGGGCTTCGCCAAGCACATGGAGAGGGAGGAGTGTCACGGGAGGGAGAGGGAGAGGCCAGGGGCTAGGGTGCGGCTTCCCTCCCCCCCACTATATATAGGGTCCCTAGGGGGGCGCCGGCCCTAGGAGATCCAATCTCCAAGGGGGGGCGGCGGCCAAGGGGGTGGCTTGCCCCCCAAGCCAAGTGGGGCGCCCCCCAACCCTAGGCGCAGGGGGAGGCCCAATGGGGGCGCACATGCCCACTAGGGGCTTGTTCCCCTCCCACTTCAGCCCATGGGGCCCTCCGGGATAGGTGGCCCCACCCGGTGGACCCCCAGGACCCTTCCGGTGGTCCCGATACAATACCGATTACCCCCGAAACTTTCCCGATGGCCGAAACTTGACTTCCTATATATAAATCTTCACCTCCAGACCATTCCGGACTCCTCGTAACGTCCGGGATCTCATCCGGGACTCCGAACAACTTTCGGGTTACCGTATACTAATATCTCAACAACCTTAGCGTCACCGAACCTTAAGTGTGTAGACCCTACGGGTTCGGGAGACACGCAGACATGACCGAGACGACTCTCCGTCAATAACCAACACAGGGATCTGGATACCCATGTTGGCTCCCACATGGTCCTCGATGATCTCATCAGATGAACCATGATGTCGAGGATTCAATCAATCCGTATACAATTCCCTTTGTCAATCGGTACGTTACTTGCCCAAGACTCGATCGTGGGTATCCCAATACCTCGTTCAATCTCATTACCGGCAAGTCACTTTACTCGTACCGTAATGCATGATCCCGTGATCAACCAATTGGTCACATTGAGCTCATTATGATGATGCATTACCGAGTGGGACCAGAGATACCTCTCCGTCATACGGAGTGACAAATCCCAGTCTCGATTCGTGCCAACCCAACAGACACTTTCAGAGATACCTGTAGTGTACCTTTATAGTCACCCAGTTACGTTGTGACGTTTGGCACACCCAAAGCACTCCTACGGTATCCGGGAGTTGCACAATCTCATGGTCTAAGGAAATGATACTTGACATTCGGAAAAGCTATAGCAAACGAACTACACGATCTTTGAGCTATGCTTAGGATTGGGTCTTGTCCATCACATCATTCTCCTAATGATGTGATCGCGTTATCAATGACATCCAATGTCCATAATCAGGAAACCATGACTATCTTTCGATCAACGAGTTAGTCAACTAGAGGCTCACTAGGGACGTATTGTGGTCTATGTATTCACACATGTATTACGATTTTCGAATAACACAGTTATAGCATGAACAATAGACAATTATCATGAACAAAGAAATATAATAATAATCATTTTATTATTGCCTCTAGGTCATATTTGCAACAGTTACATCACAACAAGGTGTCATTTGATGTACTACTGCTGTTGATGCTCCCTAGAGTCTAGATGTAGATGTACTGCTGCTATTGATGCTCTAGTTGTAGCTTGTACTATTGCTGTTTTGCTACTATAATGTTAGTTTCGCTGCTACTAGCTATTGGCTACAACTAGTTAGTACTTAGTAGTTATTGCTAGCACTGCTAGTAGCTGCTGCTGCTTTTATTGCTTGTGCAATTGTGCTAGTAGCCAGTAGATGTCATTGCATGACCTGCACTAGTAGCTAGTAGATGTGCTGGTACCTGTACGCTAGTATTGTTGTGTGTTGAATGTCTTAGTAGAACATCATCAGGTTGATGTGTTGTAGTCAAGTTTTGGAAGTTTTGCCATGCCATGCTTAGTGTTTACTGAACTGAGGTATTTGGGCATTTATGTGTAATTTTTGTTCTCTTGAATGGATATTTTTTTATTGGCAATCATTTAACCTCCAATGTATCTTACTTATAATTTATGCAGATCAGGATCTAATTTTGTTGATCTAGCTGCTGTTGTGACCATGATCAGAAGAAGCCTGGAGATGTGCACAATAGTTTTAGTTGATGTTGCCACCATGTTTTGCTGCATGTGTATTTCTTTTTGATTGTATGCACACTTGATGGATCGTGCAGACGTGTATGTGCTGTTGTGAGTTTCATTGAGTGATTTCTGGATTTGATCATTTAATTGTGAGAATTATTGATTTTTTGCTGTTGAAATGTGTAAAAGAAATCTGTGAATGAAAAGGCTGAATGTTCTATTGGATCGAATAATATTTGGGCTCTAAAAAGGCTATGGCCCAAACAATAGTGGACTGGAATATTGCGCATTTATGAAAAAAGGTATAAAAAGGCTTAATGAAATGGACTATGAAATGGATGAGGCCTAGAAATAAAAAGGCCGAATTGTTGGGCTTGGCCCATGAAGCCGATCAAAAAGTGATAGAAAAAAAATTAATAAAAAGGCTGAATTAGTGGGCTCGGCCCATGTAAGGCATCGAATCGGACCAGGCTGAATCTTGTCAGTGACCTATTCAATTGGTCGCAATTTTGCCACGTCAGATTGCCATGTCGGATCCGACGTGGCCTGGGCAGACAACTAGTGACCAAAACAAAAGGTCATGGGTTCAACGACCTTCTGTTAAAGGTCGCTAATTTCAGTTTACGACCGCCATCTTTTGACCTTCTGTTTTTGTTCACAAAAAGGTCGCAAATGAAAAACTATGACCTTTCAGCGGCCAATAGTGAGGGTCACAAGTTGACATATTTCATGTAGTGGACCCTCTACCCTAGTTACCGACCCTTGACCGCTTGACGATCGTCAACACCCTCTTCTTTATGAAAATTAAGAAGAGGAAGAATAAGAAAAAAAGAGGAGAAGATGAAAAAAGAGGACAAGACGAAGAAGAAGAAGGAAAAAGAGATTTTCCTTCTTCTTCTTCTTCCTCTTCTTTTTTCTCCTCTTCTTCCTCTCCTCTTCTTCTCATCTTCTTCTCCTTCTTTCTCTTCTTATTTTTCTCATCTTCTTCTCTTTTTTCTCCCGTTTTCCTCCCCTTCTTTTTCTTCGCTTCTTCCTTCTTCATTCTTCCTCTTTTCCATACATATAAAAGTTTAAAAAATACATACATACAAAAAATACATACATACATACGGCGTCGGCGACGGCGCGGTGGAGCAGCCTGACGGCGTCAGCGACGGCGACAAGGAGCAGTGCTGGGGCATCGGGCGGAGAAGAAGTGATCTGCTGAAACTGTCAAGTCTTTGCTATATATACACGAAGCATTGGTCCTGGTTCGTAGCACCAACCGGGACCAATGCCTCCCTTTCGACCCGGTTGGTGCCACCAACCGGGACCAATGGCCTTGCACAGCGGCGTGGTGGGAGTTTAGTCCCACCTCGCTAGTTGAGAGACTACCGCACCTGTTTATAAGGCGCGGTGCGCCTGAGCCTTCGAGCTCCTCTCCAAAGAAGGCTTACGGGCCTAACCACTCTGTATCTGCCTGTGGGCCTGATGGGCCTTCTGCGAGCCTGAATCGTAGCCCAACAGGCTGGTTGGGTTTCTAGTCGTATCCAGGCCATGGTGGCCCAGTAGGCGGTATTTTTTTTAATTTTTCTAGTATTTTTGTTTTGTTTTTTGCATTATTTATTTTCTTTCATTTCTTGCTTTATTATTTTTAATTCTTTTTGCTTTTACGTCAGAAAAATTATAAACTTTCTGTTAGTGCCATTAGTTTTCAAATTTGAATTCTCTGAAATTTGTGTGAATCACTAGTTTGTGATTAACTTTACTATAAAAATAGATTTTGGAGTGATTCTTTTTCCTGCTATTTAATATTATTGTGTTTTATCTGTTGGGGAATGCAGTATTTCAAAAAAATTCCTACGATCACGCAAGATCTATCTAGGGATGTATAGCAACGAGAGGGGAGAGTATATCTACGTACCCTCATAGACCGAGAGAGGAAGCGTTAGGAAACATGGTTGATGTAGTCGAACGTCTTCGCGATCCAACCGATCAAGTACCGAACGCACGACACCTCCGCGATCTGCACACGTTCGGCTCGGTGACGTCCCTCGTACTCTTGATCTAGTTGAGGCCAAGGGAGAGTTTCGTCAGCACAACGGCGTGTTGACCGTGATGATGAAGTTACTGGTGCAGGGCTTCACCTAAGCACTACGACGATATGACCGAGGTGTGTATCTGTAGAGGGGGGCACCGCACACGGCTAAAACAATTGCCAACTTGTGTGTCTATGGGGTGCCCCTGCCCGGTATATAAAGGATGGGAGGAGGGTGTTGGTGTCAAAACCGGCGGATCTCGGGTAGTGGGTCCCGAACTGTGCATCTAACGCGGATAGTAATAGGAGGCGGGGGACACAATGTTTACCCAGGTTCGGGCCCTCTCGATGGAGGTAATACACTACTTCATGCTTGATTGATCTTGATGATATGAGTATTACAAGAGTTGATCTTCCACGAGGTCGTAGAGGCTAAACCCTAGAAGCTAGCCTATGATTACGATTGTTGTTGTCCTATGGACTAAACCCTCTGGTTTATATAGACACCGGAGGGGACTAGGGTTACAAAGAGTTAGTTACAAGGGAGGAGATCTACATATCCGAATTTCCAAGCTTGCCTTCCGCGCCAAGGAGAGTCCCACCCGGACACGGGACGAGGTCTTCAATCTTGTATCTTCATAGTCCAACAGTCCGGCCAAAGATTATAGTCCGGCTGTCCGGGGACCCCCTAATCCATGACTCCCTCAGTAGCCCCTGAACCAGGCTACAATGACGATGAGTCCGGCGCACAGATTGTCTTATGCATTGCAAAGTGGGTTCTTCTCCAAATTTCGAATACCCGTCTAGTAGTGTTCGGCTTCCCATGAATATTGCACTCCTTGGCTTCTGCGCCTGATAATGGCTATCCTCCACGTGTTGAGCAATTGCGAGAAGTCGGGACATTTTTGCACTTGCCACCCTAACCATGTGAGTAAATCGTCTATTTAAAGAGACGGGGATCCTCAGATCCAGATCACACCATCCTCCCACAACGAGTATCCATCGGAGCGTGCCCGGAAAAGTCCATCCCATCTTGGTCGGCCATCGCAGTTCTTCCTCTCAGTCCCGTAGCCCTAAGCCAAGCAATTGGAAGAAGTGTTCCGTCCCCCACAGCCAATTAGTAGAGTTACAAACCCAGGGGTTTCTCCCTCCAGTGTATATGGTCCCCGTTCGAGCTAGACTTGCCACTTACAACGGCGGGGTTCAAGCGGAGAGCTTTCCCAAACCATCCATGGGGGAGCGGGTATGCGTTGTCCCTTACTTATTAAGGGGGCTTGGATTTCCAATGCATCCGTTCCTCCGTGGGCTCCTGGAGTTCTACGGCCTCCAGCTGCATAACTTTACTCCTGCCTCCATATTACACATCGCTGGCTACGTCGCCCTTTGCGAGCTGTTTTTGGGCTGCGAAGCTCATTTCGAGCTATGGAAGAGGCTATTCTGCCTCGTACCCCGTACACAGGAGGGGTCAATATATCAAGTGGGCGGAGCCGAGATATGGCGCATCGCCGGGACCGGATACCTATCCGGTACTCCGAAGAAGACATCCGAAGAATGGCCTTCGGAGTGGTTTTAATTGGAGGACGTCCCCCTTCCGGACCCTATTCAGATGGGCCTTCCTGAGTTCAATAACGCCCCTTTGAAGAAACGCCGCAGCTGGCGCCCTCAGAGCCCCCAGGAGGAAGATAACAGAGAGGTCCTTTACCTGATGGGCCGGATAAAAATGCTTGCCAAATCAGGATTGACAATAATCGAGGTTATGTCAATATGTATAATGCGGGGGGTGCAGCCACTTCAATATCGGGGACAACCCATGTGGCACTTTAATGGAGAAGACGATGCCGCCCGCTACGGTCGTAAGGGACCGGACTCCGTCGCTACTCTAGCAAAAATACTGTCTGATTTATATAAAGGAGAGGAAGAGGAGTTCATCCGCATTAAGCCACAGGATGGATTCTCCATGTACAACCTGACCTTCCCGCATTCTTCGTCATAAGTATTTACCTTGCTATTTCATAGCAGGAACTGCGAAAAGCTATGAGGGAGGTCCACAGCCCGTCTCCACAACCAGAGGACCCTGACCGGGCCCTTGACCCCAGACTCGAAGAAGATCTGGACACATTTGTGGAGCTCATCGACATGACGTTCTATCAGTTAAGCTGCAACGGTGCCATGGTGGCCATCATAGCCGATTATTCTGGACTGCTCCCTCCATCGCATGTAAGTAAAACCGGAGTCCCAACTTCTGATAAGGATCCTTTTTTCGCACTTCCCCTACCGCATACATATGGTGTCTTACGGGGAAGGCCCTCGGGACGCCATGTCGAACCCGTAGTGACTCACCAACAAGGGGTACCGAAGCCGGTTAGGCTTAAAAGGAAGGTGGTCAGGACTGAGACGCCGTCACAGAGGTATGAAAAAGAACCCATGTCGATGTCAAAACCGATGGATCTCAGGTAGGGGGTCCCGAACTATGCATCTAAAGAGGATGGTAATAGGAGGCAGGGGACACGATGTTTTACCCAGGTTCGGGCCCTCTTGATGGAGGTAAAATCCTACATCCTGCTTGATTTATTCTTGATAATATGAGTAGTGCAAGAGTTGATCTACCACGAGATCGGAGAGGCTAAACCCTAGAAGCAAGCCTATGGTATGATTGTATGTTCTCCTACGGACTAAAACTCTCCAGTTTGTATAGACACCGGAAGGGGCTAGGGTTACACAAGGTCGGTTACAAAGGAGGAGATATCCATATCTGTATTGCCTAGCTTGCCTTCCACGCCAAGTAGAGTCCCATCTGGACACGGGACGAAGTCTTCAATCTCGTATCTTCATAGTCCAACAGTCCGGCCAAAGGATATACTCCAGCTGTCCGGAGACCCCTTAATCCAGAACTCCCTCAGTAGCCCCTGAACCAGGCTTCAATGACGACGAGTCTGACTCGCAGTGTTGTGTTCGGAATTGCAAGGCGGGTTCCTCCTCCGAATACACCACTGAAGAGTTTGAATACAAGGATAGTGTCCGACCCTGCAAAATAAGTTCCACATACCATCATAGTGAGAGAATACTATTTCCACAAATCTAATCTGCTGACACATTTTGGCAGAATGACATCAGGCCACGGCCCAGTAATTATTTGAACCATTTTTCTTTAACCAACCTCGCACATAACGCGAGGCGGTTTCTTCACACGTCTTGTCAAAGCAGAGACCGTGTCCCCTTTATCGCAGGATTCTCATCAATACAAATGTGGGTAACCCAACCGTGCATGTTGGTATGACTCCTAGATTTTAGGTAAGTCTAGAAAGGCTACGAGGACGCCTGATATTCATCCCCTTTATAAAGGGACAAGGCTTTTTCTTTTTTCCCTCCCGTGCTTAATCAAATCCTTCCCCCGCCTCGAGTTCTAACACCCAAAGCCCAGGTCAGGTGCCTCGGACCTTCAATCATGTCCGGATCCAGCCTTCAAGGCCGGTGGATGCCCTCCTCCGTCACGGAGGAGGACATCAAGAAGTTGAGGGAGGCCAGCTATCTGACCGCCAAAATTTCGCATAGACTACCCGCCCGAGGGCAGGTCATCCCTACTCCTGAACCCAACGAGAGCGTTGTGTTCGTCTCCCACTTCCTCCGAGGACTAGGCCTCGCTCTGGATCCCTTTGTTAGGGGTCTCATGTTCTATTACGGGCTGGATTTTCACGATCTGGCCCTGGATTCCCTTCTTCACATCTCGTCATTTATTGTCGTGTGTGAGGCCTTCCTCCGCATAACCCCTCACTTCGGCCTGTGGCTCAAGACCTTCGATGTGAAGCCGAAGATGGTCGAGGGGTAGTACGCAGCGTGCGGAGGTGCTCTAATAAGAAAAATTGCTGACGATCCATGGCCAAAGGGTTCCTTTCCAGCTCCCCGAAGTGCCAAGTGGGTAGTTGCCCCCACCTTTGGCTCAGGCCCTCCGCCACAACTGATGTCATGGATCAGTAGGGGGCTGAGCTGGGGTCCAGTCAAGGACGTGCCAATACTGCAGAGCTGTATCCAAGATCTCTTCGAGGGTGATTTCAGTCTGGTCATGGTAATGCAAGAGATGCCGGTTCATCGAGTCCAGCCTTGCAAACGTCGGCCCCTTCGCATGTGGGAATTCAACCCGGAAGGACCGCACACTATTCAGAATTACCTCGGCATGACGCACGAGGAGATGTACAAATCGTTCTTTGGACCCCAAATAGAGTGTCTGGACACTACCGAGGACGTGGGCCTGAGCTGCAACTGCCCCGCTCCCCAAGTAAGTAATCCCATGGCCGAACACACTGTCCTTTTATTTATCATGACACCATTTTGAAGAATCACTCTTTGACCAGGATTGGATAACAAAGGCTAAGATGATCTGGTGTTCGGCCCCCCTTCCTGAAGGCTTGGGCAATCCGGTGCTGAAAAGATGCTCGAGCCGGCACCTGGTCTAGTGCCCTCAAAGGAAGATGAAGGGGGGAATAAAGAGGGCGAAAGCGGGCCTCCATCGCTACCTATTCCAATCGAGGGAATGAGCGCCTCTACGAGGGAGGATAACCAAGGGGAAGAATCTGACATTTTCTCTTCCCGGGGAAGGAAGAGGTCTACCTCTGAAGATCCGGAAACTAAGGTTTCCAAATGGGAGAAGAAATCGCCGCCAGAGGGACCTGCCTCGGAGGGTACTCTTGCTGCACAATGTCCGCGCGGGGATCAGCCCTCTACCGAGCTGTAAGTAAAAGGGTATTCAATAATGAAAATATCTTGCTCTATTTCTGATGAAAATAATCGAAGCATTTATCTTGCAGTTCGGATCTTAGCCCTTCTGTAACGCCCACGATGCGGCTATATCTCCCACGTGTCGAAGCACGACTTAGAGGCATAACCGCATTGTAAGCAATGTCGCAAGTGAGGTAATCTTCACACAACCCATGTAATACATAAGGGAAATAGATACATAGTTGGCTTACAATCGCCACTTCACACAATACATGAATATAACATTACATCATCCAGATACACACAAGGTCCGACTATGGAACCCAAAATAAAAGAAGACTACCCCAAATGCTACACAGATCCCCGATCGACCCCAACTGGGCTCCACTACTGATCGACTAGAACGAAACAACACAAAGGACAAGATCTTCATAGAGCTCCTCTTTGAGCTTGGTTGCGTCATCTGCACGGTATCATTGGCACCTTCAAACTGGTTTTGGAAGTAACTGTGAGTCACGGGGACTCAGCAATCTCACACCCTCGCGATCAAGACTATTTAAGCTTATAGGAAGGGTAAAAGGTATGAGGTGGAGCTGCAATAAGCGACTAGCATATTTGGTGGCTAACATACACAAAAGAGAGCGAGAAGAGAAGGCAAAGCACGTTCGAGAAATCTATGATCAAGAAGTGATCCTAGAACAACCTACTCAAGCATAACTCCAACACCGTGTTCACTTGCCGGACACCACCAGAAAGAGACCATCACGGTAACAGACGCGGTTGATGCATTTTAATTAAGATAAGTTTTAGGTTTTCTACAACCGGACATTAACAAATTCCCATCTGCCCATAACAGCGGGCACGGCTTTCAAAAGTTCAAAACCCTACAGGGGTGTCCCAACTTAGCCAATCACAAGCTCTCACGGTTAACGAAGGATATTCCTTCTCCCAGGAAGACCCGATCAGGCTCGGAATCCTGGTTACAAGACATTTCGACAATGGTAATACAACACCAGTAAAGCCACCCAAATGTGCCGACACATCCCGATAGGAGCTGCACATATCTCATTCTCAGGGCACACCGGATTGTCCAAGGTTCCGGTAGGCCAGCCCAGAGTTGCCCCTGGTGGCCACCGGCAGCTGACAGGTTGGACCAACACTCAGAGGAGCACTGGCCCGGGGGTTTAAACAAAGATGACCCTTGGGCAGGCCTACCGAAGGGAAAGAAAAGGCTAGGTGGCAAATGGTAAAACCAATGTCCGGCCTTGCTGGAGGAGTTTTATTCAAGGCGAACTGTCAAGGGGTTCCCATTATAACCCAACCGTGTAAGGAACGCAAAATCCGGGAACATAACACCGATATGATGAAAACTAGGGCGGCAAGAGTGGAACAAAACACCAGGCATAAGGCCGAGCCTTCCACCCTTTACCAAGTGTATAGACGCATTAATTAAATAAGAGATATTATGATATCCCAACAAAATATCCATGTTCCAACACGGAACAAACTCCAATCCTCACCTGCAAGGAACAACGCTGTAAGAGGGGCTGAGCCAAGCGGTAACATAGCCAAACAACGGTTTTCTAGGACAAGGTGGGTTAGAGGATTGACATGGCAATATGGGCGGCATGATAAGAAAGTGGTAGGTATCGCAACATAGGCATAGAAAAAGAGTGAGCAACTAGCAAGCAAAGATAGAAGTGATTTTGAGGGTATGGTCATCTTGCCTGAAATTCGGCAAGGAAGAAGAACGAGTCCATGAAGAAGACAAACGGATGTAGCCAAGATATCCTCACAAACGCAACATTACCGGATTACCGAGAAGAAGTCCACCGGAAAGAAAGCAAATATCATAGTAAACAACCAACACATGAATATGGCATGATGCACAATCAAGTATGATGCATGTCCGGTTTAATGAAGCATGGCATGGCAAAGTGCACAAACAATCCTACAAATTAATTGGAGCACAATATGCAACTCCGTTGCATATTGACGAAACACCACATGACTTATTTAGTTCGATCTCGTTTATGTACCCAATAATATTAAATGTTGATAGAATGGCAAGAGGTGAAGCATAATGAAACTACCCATCTAGGCAAGTTTAAATGAGGCCGGAACAACGAACAACAAGTCTGGAAACTCCTCATGTGCATATTTTAGGTTTTGTTACTGTTCTGCCCTAAACCATATTTTATAGTTGTTAAACATGCAAAGTGAGGCCACAATGTTAAACTAGGCATTTTTCTACCCCGTTTACATATAAAGATTATTAAATTTGGAGCTACGGTTAAATAGTTATGAATTAAATCATTTTAGCAAGTTATTTAAGCAAATTTAAACAACCAGCATATTAAACATTTTAAACATGGATGAAAATGGCATATTATAAAACTATATGAATTTCTAAGCATGTTTCATATAAAGTTTGTTTTAATCTGATACACGGTTGTGAAGGTATTAAATGCATGAAGTTTAGGGGCTCTTCTGAAAAACTGTAGTCTCAGGAAATAAACAGAAGTATGGAGAGCCTAAAAAAACCTATTCGGGCCAAAACTGGCAGGCCGGCCCAACAGGTAAAAAACAAAAGGGGAAACGCTGGGGTGTGGCCTCACCCATGGGTCAGGCCTAGAACTGTTGAGAGGAGGAGGCAGGCCGAGACGCTAGGCCTTCGGGAGGCACTGGTCTCACGCGCATAGGAGGCAGGCCGCATCTAGCGCTGCTCGTTGGGCCTAGAGGAGGAACGTGGCCCATGTGCGGGGTCAACGCGGTCGAGCGGGACAAGCTCGGTCTCGTTCACGTGCAGAAGCAGGGGAGGCAGCGCACGATGCAGAGATGAAGGCGACGCGGTAGGAGCTCCGGCAAGGCGGTCTCGGCGGGGACCGATCGGAACGGGACTTGGCGGTGGGATCCGGTGGATCTGGGCGCGTGGATGGAGTTCCGGTGGACTTGGGCGGCGACGAGGTACTGCAGATATTCCTGGCGCTCCACGGGAAGACGCAGGCGAGGAAACTTAGCGGAGCGGCACGCCTTGGAGCAGATCGAGCGCGACCATGGCGTCGGGGTCCTTCATGGTTCCTGGTCAGAAAGAGAGATTAGAGAAGAGAGAAGGATGGAGCAGGGAGAAAGCAGGGGAGGCGGCCTAGCCTGTTGGTGGTCACCGGCAGAACAGCTCGCCGGGGACGACGGCAGGCGTAACTGGAGGATAGGCGCGGGACTGGCCTCATGGTTACCGGCAACGGTGTCGGTCGTGAGCCGACGAGGTGGGATGGAGGAGCATGGGGCTCGGGCGACCGATTGGTGAAGCCCGCAAAATGAGGGAGAGGGTTGGGGAGGATTTTTCTTGGCTGGTGTTTGAACGAGAGAGGAATTTTGGATCAGGGAGGACGCTGCTGGTTCGGTGTGGAATCCGAGGAAGAGAGTGGCGGCGGTGAGATGGATCCCTAGAAGTTTGGGATTTGGTCTAGGGTTAGACTATGTCAGGGGTACTGATCCCACGTACACCTATGGGGATCGGCGGACCGAGCCCCTTTTGGTTCGGCAGGGGGCGGAGAATGCACGAAGAGCAGATCGAGGCGAACGCACGAATGACGCAATCGGTTTACCTAGGTTCGGGCCGCACGGATGCGTAAAACCCTACTCCTGCTTTGGTTTGTATTGTGTTCTTGCTCGGGAGCGATGAATGGTACAGTACACTTGGGTGGCTAGCGAGACCGAGCATGAGAATGATCCTCCCCCCTCCCTGTTGCGCATGGGCCTCCTTTTATATGTCTAAGGGGTCACCGACAGGTGGCAACAGAGATGAGGGTAAAAAGGTAAAAGAGGTGGTAGTTGGCACCACCGCTTACTACAGTTGTATCATACCTAACCCTGACGGCAGGGGACAAAGTGTTAGGACCCCGATTCTAAGCCACATCGATCTAGCCGGTAACACCTCATATCACTTTGCGGCCTCACGCATGGTATCCCACGGGTGTCGCCTTACCATGGCCCGGGACCGTTTGCGCCTTTTGGCTCGCGTATATGACAATGTCGCTAGCATCCATATGACCGAGAACCCGGGCTGACATGGCTAGTCGTGAACCCAAAGCAGCACAGACCTATGGAGACAGGCATACATGAATCACATCGAACATGTCGGTCATCAACGAGTGATTCCGGGCTGTAGCACTAGGCTAACAGGACTCCGGGGATCCCGGGCTGTAGCAGGCTAGGCAGGACTCCGGAGATCACCGCATGACATTTCCCCGAAGGGACAGACATAGGGACGAAGTGAAACACATGCCGGCCAGTCAAGTGTCCTGAACAGTAGTGTTGGGCTAACAGGACTCCGGTGAACCGGGCTGCAGCGGACTACTATGGCTCGAGGAACACTAGACTACATTTCCCCATAAGAAAGGCTGCGAAGGACAAACAACTAGATTGTCGGATCCCACTCATACCAAGCATTTCAATCATACACACAATATGCCCGATATGAGTACAGACAACATGGCATCACAACAAAACTCTACAACTCAAGTACTTTATTTAAAGGCTCCAGGGAGCCATACATAACATATTCATACAGATAGGGGTCACATGACCCGACACTCAAGTCATACAGTCATACAAGCACATGCGGAAGCAACTAGTCTGAGTACAGACTCTAGAAAGAAAGAAGGCTTCTCGAAGCCTGTCTATCTACAAAGGGCCCTCCATGGCCTGGATCACCACCTGGGTGGCTAGTCACTCGTCGACGTCAAGGTCTACATAAAACCCATCGGAGGGGGCAGTGTTGTCGTCTGAAAACAATAAATAAGCAAACATGAGTACAAAGGTACTCAGCAAGTCTTACATCAGAACCTACTATACATGCTCATTCTCAAGAAGGTGGTGGGGTTTATGCAGCAAGCCAGCTTTGACTCTTGGCTAAGCTATCCTACGGAACCTTTTAGTAAAATAGTTTTCGCACACGAGTCCACTACTCACCCACACAATACTCCACCGTGGATCCTCCCTCGTATCCTGCGAGAGGGCCATCCTTGGTACTCACACTTATCTTGAGTCTTTTAGTAGTATCCATTAACTTGTCTATGAACTGTATAGGCAACCAAGTAGTCCTTTACCGCGGACGCGGCTATTCGAATAGTTTTATACCCTGCAGGGGTGTACTTCGTCATACAAGCTTTCACCGCTTACCGCCGTCTACACGACATGTACTCGGCAACCTTCAAGCGGAAGCCCAGCGAGGGTGTCGGCCACGGCCTACGTAAACACCTAAGCCCCTAGTCCAGGTTATCGCCTATCCAGGTTCCATCCGCAGGGAGTCCGGCCGAGGTTTCCACATACGGCCCCGAACGATGTGAACAGGGTTCCCGAGACACCAAACGGGTGACTCGGTACACCGTGCCACGGTGTATCTACCGCAACATAGCCCACCCCTAGGGTCAGCGCTACGCACGGCCGCCAACACATATCCTACAAACACCAAAAACTATTTGCAACTCCTGGACAGAGTACTAGGGTGGCTAAGAAGCCGAGAGGGTCAATTAAGGATCCCAATGCACGGTAGTAGCTGAATCTTAAATCACACATACAGATCTCAGTTCTTAGGGACGGCCTCAATGAAACAACCCACCATGTACTCCTACATGGCCTCTCATCGATACCTTTACCAAAACATGTTCAACACATCCCACATATTACTGACACAAGCATTTCACTCTAGCCCATCACCCAGATGAACCAGACCTGACACAACTCTAAGCATAGCAGGCATAGCAAGGTAGGAATCACAAAACATGGCTCAATCAACTCCTACACATGCTAGTGGGTTTCATCTAGTTACTGTGGCAATGACAGGTCATGCAGAGGATAAGGGTTCAACTACCGTAGCACACAGCAGTTTGAATCGTGTTGTCTTAATGCAGTAAACAAGAGCAGGAGCGAGAACATGGGTTGTATCAGAATGATCAATGGTTGCTTGCCTGATGGAGTGGTAACGGGATACTGCCCTTCAGTTGGATACTCGTGAATATCCTCGGAGGCAGAACCTACCACGAAGAACACAACCGAGCTCAATCAACACATGACGATATGCAACAATATGATGCATGCTATGACATGGTAATATGAATGTGTTTTGGCCTAATGCAAGCTAAAACAGAAAGGGGTGAACTCATTTGAATCCAAGATTCAAATATTAGCTCATTAATTATTGCATTTATAGGGCTTTTCCTTATTCTGCTTAAACAGTAGGGTAAACTTGTTTTGTCATGCATGAAACCATTACAGATGGATAGATTGAATTTTTCTGATAATTTTTCATATATAATTTGTCTCATTTGGAGTTATGGTTGAATTTCTATGAATTTTTTAAGTTTAGGCAATTTTCTGGAATTTCCTGAATTAAATTAAATCCAGAAAAGTAATACTGCGTCAGCACTAGATCATGCCGACGTCAGCAGGTCAACAGGCCCGTTCCAGGTCAAACCTGACCTATGGGACCCGCGTGTCAGTGTCACATCTAACTAACAGTGCCTGTTAGTGCTAAGTAGGTGATTAACTTAACTAACCTAGGGCTGGGCCCGCATGTCAGTGGCTCATCTAGTTAACTAAGTAATTAGAGGTTAATTAGCAACTAACCTAGCTTTGACCAGGGACTGGGCCCACATGTCAATGACTCCAAGGAGTCAAAGGGTGGTCAAACCCGGTCGAAACGACCGGCGGTTAGCCGCCGGCGACAGCAGTCGCGGCGGAGGGGCTCGGAAATCGCCCACGGGGCGCCGTTTTGAGCGTGGTTTGCTGCTGCAGCTTGCTAGCACTCGCGCGCATCTAGTGGTGGCCGCGTTTGGGCAAAGGGTGGCCGGAATCGAGCCCGGCGATGACTTTGGCGGTCGCCAAAGTCAGGCGAAAGTGAACCTGTGGCTGTGAGGCACGGCGAGGTGCGTGGAGTAGTGCGTTGAGTTCCTGGTGATGCGGTGAAGTGTTCGGACATGGTGGTGTGGCCAGAAGTTGGCCGGAGCCACGTCGGCGATGAGCTCCGCGGCGGTGTGTGCGGGTGAGCTTCATGCAGTTGCTACGGCGCACGAGGAAGCAAACGGAGAGGATGGAGAGGTAGCTGAGCTCACGACGGTCTCGTAGAGTTAGACGGCGCGGTCGGGGACGAGCTGGTGCGGCGGCGACGGCGAAGGGGATCTCCGGCAGTGCTCGGTGAAGACGAGGTCGAAGAGGACGATGCAGAGCGTGTGAGCGCTCGGGGCTCGGGCTGTTCGACGAAGTCGACGACGGCGGAGTTGTTGGACACGGTGGCTCGGTATAGGGGCGACGGTGGAAGCGGTTTCACGGTGGCGCGAGCACGGCAGCGTCGGCCATGGTGGAGTGAGAGCGAAGGAGAGGATCCAGAGAGGCGTGCGGGTGTCTGCAAGGTCGGGGAGAGAGCGGGGGGGGGGGGGGGGTGTTTCGTCCTGCGTCGACAGCACGACGAGGGGAGCGGCGAGGCGGCGGCAGCTGCGTGGCGTGCATGCGGGTGCTCGGCGTCGAGCACCTGGCTGCCTGCCTGGCGAGGACGAAGCAGCTGGCTGGCATGGGCCAGCACAGTGCTGGGCCGCCAGGTGGGCCGGCTACTGGGCTGCGGCCAGGTTAGTCTTTCTGATTTGTTTCCTTTTCTATTTTCCTGTAACTTTGTGGACTTATTTAAAATACCAAAACACTTCCAAAAATCCTGAAAATAATTGTGGTCTCTGTTTGGATTATTTCCAACAGCAAACATTTACTTTCAGAATTATTTGAGCAATTTAATTATTTAATAGCATTTAAATGCCCAAATTCAAATACTTATGATTTAAATCAATGACCTTTTGTTGACCTAAAAATATGTGCACCATTTTTGCCAGAGGTTTAAGACCAAAGCAAAGATGATGAACATTTTAGAAGGGCATTTCAGGTTCATTGGAATTGCTTTTAGTAAACCCTAGTTGATTTCAGAAGGGGTGCTGGGGGTTCTGCCTTCCCCATTTCAAGTTTCTGATGAAAGTAAACATGATGCACACTCTAATGCATGGTCTAGCTAGGGTGTGACACAAAGGCATTAAATGCCTGTCTATGTCGCCTAGACGGGGCGGAAAGGGACCGTCAGGGGCGCCACCGTTTGCCACGATGGCTATCTTGTCAGCGCCTACTTGCCACCGCATGTCCCTGGCTGCATAGCCTCCCGCCACGTATGCCAGGGACGGTCCCAGAGCGACACTTTGGTGGGTGAGCTGGAGCGCGGGCTGCGGAGTAGTAGCTTGCCGCGGCAAGCACCTTGCAGCGGATGTTGTCTTGTCGTGTCCGGGAGCTTGTCGCTCGCCGGGTCTTGCCGGCAAGCTTCTCGAGATGTCTTGTTTGGTCTTCCCGGCAAGCTCCTCTTGCCGGGGTCTTTGTGCTTCGAGTGGCCTTCCCGGCAAGCTCCTCTTACCGGGGCCATGCGCCTTGGCTTCGAATACTTTGTTCTTGAATGGCTCCAAAGGAACCACGGAGGACCTTGGTGGTCACCCGGCAAGCCTTGCCGCGGGACGCTGCGACTGCCCGTGCACAAGTTCGGGATACTAAGGTACCCCTACTTTAGTACGCCGATAGCAGCCCCCGGGTCTGGGCCATACACGGTGCCGAGCGCTGTTGGGCCAGGCCCAAAACAGTGCACGGGCACGCGCGGCCTGGGTCACGCCTTAAGTCACTCTGTATCCACCGCGCCCTCTCTGCATGGCACGCGTCAAACGCGGCATCATGGGAGAGATCGTGGGCGGTTTTCGAGGTGTCCACTCCCCACGATCACGGGGTGGGGAGAGGCCGGCTCATCCGTCGCCTCGGTTCCGCATGCCTGCCACGCGGCTCCCATGCACTTGGGGTCGCGGACGGTGGAGGCGGGAAACTGGGCCGTCGTGGGTCGAGGCAGCGGGTCGGCCCCAGCTCCCTGCCTTCCCGCGTCTTGATTCACTGAGCGGGGTGGCCGAGCCCCCACCTCGCTCCTTTATAAAGAGCGGGAGGGGAGGACGGAAGCCCGCATTCTCTCATCTCCTCCTTCCTTAGGCTTCTGCTCCCCTTTCTCCCATCCGCCATGGAGAAAGGGAACCCTGGTCCTTCATCAGTGGCGGCGAGGGTCGCCGCCAGACAGCGCATCCCTCTCTCTCCCGCACCCGTGGTGGCGGAGCCAGCCGTAAGGGGAAGAGGGAGGGGGCGAGGTCGTGGACGAGGTCGAGGACGAGGTCGAGGCGCTCGGGGAAGAGGTGGACGGGGCGGCGCATCGGCTTCGCCTCCGCCGGCGGTTCCTCTTCCCGCGGCGGTCCATACTGGGGACGACCCTTGCAAGTTCTTCGTCAGGCTGCGCCGGGCGCCTCGTCGTCGCCTCCGACTCCCAACTCTGTTTGCGAGCGTGGTGGAGTTGGACCCGCCCGAGACACTGAGACTGCACATGAGGGGCTGTGGGATCAGCGGCACACGAGTCCGCATTGAATTCCCATCCCCTAATGTGATGTATCTTGGTCGAGGGTGGAAGACGTTCGCCCGCATCCACAGCTTGACAGCGGGGCTCACCCTCCATTTTAAGTTGATGGAGGGCTATCTCCTCTCCGTCAAGGTCTTCGGGTGCTTCGGCATTCGGGCGAGGTGCTGCGTGGACAGCTCCTCCGATAGCGAAGACTCCTCCTCGAGCGAGAGTGGCGAGGAGGGGAGCGACAGCGACGACGAGGGTAGCGGGCGGCAGGATGACGGGTCCGACTAGGTGTCGGGCGCCGCTCCGTGCGGCACCGGCGACCCCATCATCCATGTCGCCGGCTCCTTGAACTCCCCGGGGTCGTCTCCTTGGGCGGCTGGCGTAGGGAGGCTGCGGAAGAGGAAGAGGGCTGGCGGCAAGGCTGTCAAGTCGGAGTACGAGGGCGTGGTGCGCTCGACAGCATGCTGACGTCCTGCTGCCTTGTCTTCGAGCCCTGCTTCCGGCGCCGCCATCACCGTCCAGCCTTCAAACGGCCCCCGGGATGTTCTCTTGGTGTCTTCTGGCATCCGTAGCTCGCCTGGGCGCCCCTTTTGCCCTTTCCGCCTC
Organism: Triticum monococcum; assembly: GCA_034509565.1. Classification (NCBI taxonomy): domain Eukaryota; kingdom Viridiplantae; phylum Streptophyta; class Magnoliopsida; order Poales; family Poaceae; genus Triticum; species Triticum monococcum. The sequence continues at coordinate 685,233,642 of CM067845.1, read as the reverse complement.
CTTAACCTACCTCCTGAAGAGAGGGACAAGAAAGGGATTATGGGCATCTTATCTTTTTAATTTGCGAGCCTTTGGGCCTTAGTTGCATTTAAAACTTATAATCCTCTCTTTCATGTTTTTCATCCTCTATGGACAGTACCTGAGTGGAATGTTTTTTTAATGAAAAGGGGATGCTTGCCGGGTCATTTGTCTCGCGGGTAGAACCCACGTCAAGGAGCAAATCCTTGGTATCCTTCAGATAGACACCTCTTCCCCGGCAACAGGCCCTGCCGTCTTCCCACGTCGCTCGACCTTTCTCACACTTTTGGCGGAGGCAGGGACGAGGCGGGTGCGGCCCCTCATTTCCTCCCTTTGCTGCCGCGACTACAACCAAACTTGGCCCCAGGAACGAGCCCCAGGGCCTAGAGTTAAGGGAGCACGGTAGTTTTCAGGAAGAAATGAGGATTCGTATTCCCCAGTCCATAAGAGAATGCATGATGAGGGATGAAAGACTTATCTGAGATTGCAGCCCCCAGCAACTCTGGCTTGCCGTGGGTGAATCTTGGTACTTGCAGCCCCCGGCAACACTGGCTTGCCGGGGTCCAGATGCCGGTACGTCCTTCTTCTCCTTTTCGTCCTCAGGCGGTCCGGCAAGGATATGCGAGCCCTGCGAACCAAGGGAAACGAAAGAAAGGCAAAGGGACGCACACTCGACCTCTAAGTTAGGGGTTAGCCGCTGTTAAGCACTATCAACCCTAACCAAGGACGAGACTCGACCTAGCATGCATGCTATAACTCTGGGTGCCAGCGCATCATTTACTTGTGCTCAGGGTCTGCGCCTGGCTTTGTACAAAGGATTACATGCAACAGCGGCAATACTTGTACAAAAGGGTGGTTGCCGGACAGGGTCCGACAACCGCGCCTTACGGGTAAAACTTATGAAGATGCTCGATATTCCAGGAGTTGCTCACCGGAATGCCATCTTCGGTCTCAAGGCGGACAGCACCAGGCCTAGTGACTCGTTTCACCCGGTAAGGGCCTTCCCACTTCGGCGTCAACTTGTTGGAATTCTTGGCGGACTGAACGCGCCGAAGTACAAGGTCACCTTCCTTGAGACTTCTGGCGTTAACTTTGCGGCTATGATAGCGGCGCAAAGCTTGCTGGTAGCGAGCGGCTCCCACAGCAGCCTGAAGACGATCTTACTCAAGGAGCAGCGCGTCATCTTGCCGCAGCTGCTCTTGCTCAAACTCATCATAAGCGAGCACTCGAGGTGACCCATATACGAGTTCCGTGGGGATAACTACCTCCGCTCCATAGACTAGAGCGAAGGGTGTCTGGCCAGTGGCTCGATTTGGCGTCGTCCTGATCGACCAAAGAACCACCGGCAGCTCCTCGGTCCAGTTTCTTCCGCACTTGTGCAGCCTGTCGAAAGTTCTGGTCTTGAGCCCGCGCAGCACTTCATTATTTGCCCTTTCAGCTTGGCCGTTGCTTCTCGGGTGAGCAACAGAAGCGAAGCAGACCTTGGCGCCAAGATCTTGGACGTACTGCATGAAGGTGCGGCTCCTAAATTGTGTACCGCTGTCGGTGATTATCCTGTTAGGGATCCCAAAACGGCAAACAATCAACCTGAAGAACTTGACTGTTGACTGTGCTGTCACCTTCCTCACTGGTTCCACTTCCGGCCACTTTGTGAACTTGTCGATTGCAACGTACAAGTACTCAAAGCCCCCGACAGCTCGGGGGAAGGGGCCGAGGATATCGAGCCCCCAGACCGAAAATGGCCATGATAAAGGGATCGTCTGGAGAGCTTGAGCTGGTTGGTGTATCTGCTTGGAATGGAACTGGCACGCTTCACACTTGGTTACTTGTGCAGTCGCATCCTGGAGGGCTGTCGGCCAGAAGAAGCCTTGCCGGAATGCTTTTCCGCCAAGGGCTCTTGCGCCAATGTGGTGACCACATTTGCCTCCATGTATCTCTGCCAACAGCTTCTGTCCATCTTCCCGGGGAATACACTTCAATTTCACACCGTTGAGTCTTCTTCTGCACAGTGTGTTGTCGACAAACTGGTACATACTAGACTGTCGGGCTACTCTTTCTGCTTCTTCCTGCTCTTCGGGAAGTTCTCCTATCTGAAGGAAACGGACAATCTGTTGCGCCCATGTTGGAGCCTGTGGCTCGACAACAAGGACTAAAGGCGATGCTGCTACTGCGGGAACATCTGCTTCCTCGGCAAGAACCTGCGGCTCTGCCGGAGCTCGACGTTCCCCGGCAAGCTTGCCGGAGCAAGGCTTGTCGGGAGCGTCTGCTTCAACGGAACAAACCCTGGGGCTTGCCGGAGCAGACTGCTCCTCAGCACTGTTGGTGTTGATCTTGGGGACTTTCTTGGCGGCGGCTTCGGGAAGATCTGCCGGAAAATAGTCGCCAGAAACCAACTTCCCCTTCTTGCTCTGTCCATTTGGTGGTGTTACGGACGGCTGAGTCAGCTTGAGCACAAAAATTCCTGGTTCCACAGGTAATTTAAGTGCAGCGCACTTTGACACGCCATCGGCAATGTCATTCTGAGCTCTTGGGACGTGCTCCATTTGCAGGCCGTCAAAGTGCTCTTCTAGCTTTCTCACTTCGTCGACGTAAGCTTCCATTAATGGACTCTGGTAATTCTTGTTCACTTGGCGGACGACAAGCCGTGAGTCACCCCTGACAATAAGCTTCTTAATCCCAAGTTCTGCCGCGATTCTGAGACCGGCAACCAAGCCTTCATACTCTGCAGTATTGTTTGCCGCTTGCTCCTTGGGAAAGTGCATCTGTACTATGTACTTGAGGTGCTCTCTGGTGGGCGCGACAAGAAGCACGCCAGCACCGGCGCCTTGCAGCGAGAAGGCACCGTCAAAGTACATGAGCCACTCTTTGCTTGCTTCCTTGGCGGGGATGCTTGTCTCCGGAATTTCTTCGTCTGGAGTTGGCGTCCACTCTGCTATGAACTCTGCCAATGCTCTGCTTTGGATTGTTGATGTACTCTCAAATTTGAGGCCAAAGCTTGACAGTTCCAGTGCCCACTCGACAATCCTGACTGTTGCTTCTGGATTTTGTAATATCCTCTTCAGCGGAAGGCGAGTGACAACTGTGATCTTATGTGCTTGGAAGTAATGGCGCAGCTTTCTCGAGGCCATGAGGAGACCGAAAAGCAACTTCTACACACCAGAGTACCTTGACCTAGCCCCCTACAAAAGGGAACTGACAAAGTAAACCGGACACTGCACCATCTTCTTCTATATCTCCTCTTGCATCTGCGCAGATCCTTGCTTGTCGGGACCAGAGCTTGTCGGGGAAGCCCCCTGCTTGTCGCTGGATGTGCTTGCCGCGGTTGCTGGCTCGTCATCCGCCTCCCTCTCTGCAACTAACGCAGCACTAACCACTTGATTGGTTGCCGCTATGTACAGCAGCAACTTCTCTTGTGGTTTAGGTGCGACAAGTGTTGGAGTGGAGGACAGGTATCTCTTCAAGTCCTGTAGTGCAGCCTCCGCTTCCGGAGTCCATTTCATGGGACCTGCCTTTTCAAAATTTTGAAAAATGGCAGGGCGCGCTCAGCAGACCGAGAGATAAACCTGCTGAGGGCAGCCACGCAACCGGCAAGCTTCCGTACATCCATGACGCGTTTTGGTGCTTCGATCTGCTCAATGGCCTTGATCTTGTCGGGATTGGTTTCGATTCCCCGCTGAGACACAAAGAACCCGAGGAGCTTGCTGGAAGGGACTCCAAACACACACTTCTCGGGGTTGAGCTTGAGGTTGACCTTGTGTAGATTTGCAAAAGTCTCTTCTAAATCTTGGATCAGAGTTGCCCTGTCCTTGCTTTTGACCACTATATCATCCATGTAAGCTTCTACATTTCTGTGTATCTGTGGCTTCAAAGCGATATGGACTACTCTGGCAAATGTTGAACCAGCATTCTTTAATCCGAAAGGCATCCGTACGAAACAGTACGTGCCACATGGAGTAATGAATGCGGTTTTCTCCTCATCCTCTTCTGCCATGAAGATCTGATGGTATCCTGAATATGCGTCAAGAAATGAAAGCAACTCACATCCGGCTGTGGAGTCAACAATCTGGTCAATGCGCGGCAAGGGAAATGGATCTTTGGGACAAGCTTTATTAACATCAGTAAAGTCAATACAAAGCCTCCATTTCCCATTCGCCTTGCACACTACAACCGGATTGGCCAACCACGTGGGATGGAGCACCCATCTGACAAGGCCTGCTGCTTCCAATTTCTTGATTTCTTCCGCTATGAATTCTTGGCCCTCCACTGCCAGTTTTCTGACCCTCTGCTTGACGGGCCGCGCATGAGGACAAACGGCAAGATGGTGCTCAATTACTTTCCTGGGAACACCGGGGATATCAGACGATTGCCATGCAAACACATCGACATTCGCCCGCAGGAAAGTAACGAGCGCGCTTTCTTATTTAGGGTCAAGCGTGGCACTGATGGTGAAGGTACCACCAGTGCCGTCCTCCTTGGCGGACACCTTCTTGGTATGCGGTGGAGCTGCCATTGCCTTTTTACACTTGCCGGTGGAGCTCGATGGTGCGTCCTCGACGGCAGCGCAGCACTCCGAGGAGGTGCGCTTGCCGGAGTGGGCATCAGAGCTCTTGCTGGACTTGGTCTTCTTCTTCCCCCCGGTAGCTTCAGCAACAAGTGTCTTGCGATCTGTTGCAGCTGCTGCTTCTCGGTAAATCTTGTCGGCGCAGATAAGGGCATCCTTCTTGTCGCCAGGGACAGAGATGACGCTTATTGGGCCTGGCATCTTGAGCATGTTGTATGCATAGTGAGAGGCTGCCATGAACTTGGTGTTGGGGAACGTAGTAATTTCGAAATTTTTCCTACGCACACGCAAGATCATGGTGATGCACAGCAACGAGAGGGGAGAGTGTTGTCTACGTACCAACGCAGACCGACTGCGGAAGCGATCACACAACGTAGAGGAAGTAGTCGTACGTCTTCTTCCCGATCCGACCGATCCAAGCACCGTTACTCCGACACCTCCGAGTTCTTAGCACACGTTCAGCTCGATGACGATCCCCGGGCTCCGATCCAGCTAAGCTTCAGGGAGGAGTTCCATCAGCACGACGGCGTGGTGACGATCTTGATGTACTACCGACGCAGGGCTTCACCTAAGCACTACAACGGTACGATCGAGGTGGAATTTGGTGGCAGGGGGCACCGCACACGGCTAAGGAGCGATCTCAAGGATCAAGTTGTGTGTCTTGGGGTGCCCCCTGCCCCCGTATATAAAGGTTGGAGGAGGGGGAGCCGGCCGGCCAGGGAGAGGAGGCACAGGGGAGTCCTACTCCCACCGGGAGTAGGACTCCTCCCCCCAATCCTAATCCTATTAGGACTCCCGGGGGGAAAAGGAGAGAGAAGGGGGGCCGGCCCCTATCCTAGTCCTACTAGGACTTTGGGAAGGGGGGCGCCGGCCAGCTTGGGGCTTTTCCCTTTTTCTCTTTTTCCACTACGGCCCAATAGGCCCATTAGTCTCCCGGGGGGTTCCGGTAACCCTCCCGGTATTCCGGTAAAATCCCGATTTCACCCGGAACACTTCCGATGTCCAAACATAGGCTTCCAATATATCAATCTTTACGTCTCGACCATTTCGAGACTCCTCGTCATGTCCGTGATCTCATCCGGGACTCCGAACAACCTTTGGTACATCAAAATGCATAAACTCATAATAACTGTCATCGTAACGTTAAGCGTGCGGACCCTACGGTTCGAGAACAATGTAGACATGACCGAGACACGTCTCCGGTCAATAACCAATAGCGGGACCTGGATGCCCATATTGGCTCCTACATATTCTACGAAGATCTTTATCGGTCAGACCGCATAACAACATACGTTGTTCCCTTTGTCATCGGTATGTTACTTGCCCGAGATTCGATCGTCGGTATCCAATACCTAGTTCAATCTCATTACCGGCAAGTCTCTTTACTCGTTCCGTAATACATCATCTCACAACTAACATATTAGTTGTAGTGCTTGCAAGGCTTATGTGATGTGCATTACCGAGAGGGCCCAGAGATACCTCTCCGACAATCGGAGTGACAAACCCTAATCTCGAAATACGCCAACCCAACATCTACCATTGGAGACACCTGTAGTACTCCTTTATAATCACCCAGTTACGTTGTGACGTTTGGTAGTACCCAAACTGTTCCTCCGGTAAACGAGAGTTGCATAATCTCATAGTTATAGGAACATGTATAAGTCATGAAGAAAGCAATAGCAACATACTAAACGGTCGGGTGCTAAGCTAATGGAATGGGTCATGTCAATCAGATCATTCTACTAATGATGTGACCTCGTTAATCAAATAACAACTCCTTGTTCATGGTTAGGAAACATAACCATCTTTGATTAACGAGCTAGTCAAGTAGAGGCATACTAGTGACACTTTGTTGGTCTATGTATTCACACATGTATTATGTTTCCGGTTAATACAATTCTAGCATGAATAATAAACATTTATCATGATATAAGGAAATAAATAATAACTTTATTATTGCCTCTAGGGCATATTTCCTTCAGTCTCCCACTTGCACTAGAGTCAATAATCTAGATTACACAGTAATGATTCTAACACCCATGGAGCCTTGGTGCTGATCATGTTTTGCTCGTGGAAGAGGCTTAGTCAACGGGTCTACAACATTCAGATCCGTATGTATCTTGCAAATCTCTATGTCTCCCACCTGCACTAGATCCCGGATGGAGTTGAAGCGTCTCTTGATGTGTTTGGTTCTTTTGTGAAATCTGGATTCTTTTGCCAAGGCAATTGCACCAGTATTGTCACAGAAGATTTTCATCGGACCCGATGCACTAGGTATGACACCTAGATCGGATATGAACTCCTTCATCCAGACTCCTTCGTTCGCTGCTTCAGAAGCAGCTATGTACTCCGCTTCACATGTAGATCCCGCTATGACGCTTTGTTTAGAACTGCACCAACTGACAGCTCCACCGTTTAAAGTAAACACGTATCCGGTTTGCGATTTAGAATCGTCCGGATCAGTGTCAAAGCTTGCATCAACGTAACCTCTTACGGTGAGCTCTTTGTCACCTCCATATACGAGAAACATATCCTTAGTCCTTTTCAGGTATTTCAGGATGTTCTTGACCGCTGTCCAGTGATCCACTCCTGGATTACTTTGGTACCTCCCTGCTAAACTTATAGCAAGGCACACATCAGGTCTGGTACACAGCATTGCATACATGATAGAGCCTATGGCTGAAGCATAGGGAACATCTTTCATTTTCTCTCTATCTTCTGCAGTGGTCGGGCATTGAGTTTGACTCAACTTCACACCTTGTAACACAGGCAAGAACCCTTTCTTTGCTTGATCCATTTTGAACTTCTTCAAAATCTTGTCAAGGTATGTGCTCTGTGAAAGTCCAATTAGGCGTTTTGATCTATCTCTATAGATCTTTATGCCTAATATGTAAGCAGCTTCCCCGAGGTCTTTCATCGAAAAACTTTTATTCAAGTATCCCTTTATGCTATCCAGAAATTCTATATCATTTCCAATCAGCAATATGTCATCCACATATAATATCAGAAATGCTACAGAGCTCCCACTCACTTTCTTGTAAATACAGGCTTCTCCAAAAGTCTGTATAAAGCCAAATGCTTTGATCACACTATCAAAGCGTTTATTCCAACTCCGAGATGCTTGCACCAGTCCATAAATGAATCGCTGGAGTTTGCATACTTTGTTAGCTCCTTTTGGATCGACAAAACCTTCTGGTTGTATCATATACAACTCTTCTTCCAGAAATCCATTCAGGAATGCAGTTTTGACATACATCTGCCACATTTCATAATCATAAAATGCGGCAATTGCTAACATAATTCTGACGGACTTAAGCATCGCTACGGGTGAGAAAGTCTCATCGTAGTCAACCCCTTGAACTTGTCGAAAACCTTTTGCGACAAGTCGAGCTTTATAGACAGTAACATTACCGTCAGCATCAGTCTTTTTCTTGAAGATCCATTTATTCTCAATTGCTTGCCGATCATCGGGCAAGTCAACCAAAGTCCATACTTTGTTCTCATACATGGATCCCATCTCAGATTTCATGGCCTCAAGCCACTTTGCGGAATCTGGGCTCACCATCGTTTCTTCATAGTTCATAGGTTCATCATGATCTAGTAGCATGACTTCCAGAACTGGATTACCGTACCACTCTGGTGCGGATCTCACTCTGGTTGATCTACGTGGTTCAGTAGAATCTTGCCCTGAAGTTTCATGATCATCATCATTAGCTTCCTCACTGATTGGTATAGGTGTCGCAGAAACAGTTTTCTGTGATGTACTATTTTCCAATAAGGGAGCAGGTACAGTTACCTCGTCAAGTTCTACTTTCCTCCCACTCACTTCTTTCGAGAGAAACTCCTTCTCTAGAAATGATACATTCTTAGCAACGAATGTTTTGCCTTCGGATCTGTGATAGAAGGTATACCCAACAGTTTCCTTTGGGTATCCTATGAAGACACATTTCTCCGCTTTGGGTTCGAGCTTATCAGGTTGAAGCTTTTTCACATAAGCATCGCAGCCCCAAACTTTAAGAAACGACAACTTTGGTTTCTTGCCAAACCATAGTTCATAAGGCGTCGTCTCAACGGATTTTGATGGTGCCCTATTTAACGTGAATGCGGCCGTCTCTAAAGCATAACCCCAAAACGATAGCGGTAAATCTCTAAGAGACATCATAGATCGCACCATATCTAGTAAAGTACGATTACGACGTTCGGACACACCATTACGCTGTGGTGTTCCGGGTGGCGTGAGTTGCGAAACTATTCCACAATTTTTCAAATGTACACCAAACTCGTAACTCAAATATTCTCCTCCATGATCAGATCGTAGAAATTTTATTTTCTTGTTACGATGATTTTCAACTTCACTCTGAAATTCCTTGAACTTTTCAAATGTTTCAGACTTATGTTTCATTAAGTAGATATACCCATATCTGGTTAAATCATCTGTGAAGGTGAGAAAATAACGATATCCGCCACGAGCCTCAATATTCATCGGACCACATACATCGGTATGTATGATTTCCAACAAATCTGTTGCTCTCTCCATAGTACCGGAGAACGGTGTTTTAGTCATCTTGCCTATGAGGCACGGTTCGCAAGTACCAAGTGATTCATAATCAAGTGATTTCAAAAGCCCATCAGTATGGAGTTTCTTCATGCGTTTTACACCGATATGACCTAAACGGCAGTGCCACAAATAAGTTGCACTATCATTATTAACTTTGCATCTTTTGGCTTCTACATTATGAATATGTGTATCACTATCTTCGAGATTCAACAAGAATAGACCACTCTTCAAAGGTGCATGACCATAAAAGATATTATTCATATAAATAGAACAACCATTATTCTCTGATTTAAATGAATAACCGTCTCGCATTAAACAAGATCCAGATATAATGTTCATGCTCAACGCTGGCACCAAATAACAATTATTTAGGTCTAATATTAATCCCGAAGGTAGATGTAGAGGTAGCGTGCCGACCGCGATCACATCGACTTTGGAACCGTTTCCCACGCGCATCGTCACCTCGTCCTTTGCTAGTGTCCGCTTATTCCATAGTCCCTGTTTCGAGTTGCAAATATTAGCAACAGAACCAGTATCAAATACCCAGGTGCTACTGCGAGCTCTAGTAAGGTACACATCAATAACATGTATATCACATATACCTTTGCTCACTTTGCCATCCTTCTTATCCGCCAAATACTTGGGGCAGTTCCGCTTCCAGTGACCAGTCTGCTTGCAGTAGAAGCACTCAGTTTCAGGCTTAGGTCCAGACTTGGGTTTCTTCTCCTGAGCAACAACTTGCTTGCTGTTCTTCTTGAAGTTTCCCTTCTTCTTCCCTTTGCCTTTTTCTTGAAACTAGTGGTTTTGCTAACCATCAACACTTGATGTTCCTTCTTGATTTCTACCTCCGCAGCTTTCAGCATTGCGAAGAGCTCGGGAATAGTCTTGTTCATCCCTTGCATATTATAGTTCATCACGAAGCTCTTGTAGCTTGGTGGCAGTGATTGGAGAATTCTGTCAATGACGCAATCATCTGGAAGATTAACTCCCATCTGAATCAAGTGATTATTATACCCAGACATTTTGAGTATATGCTCACTGACAGAACTGTTCTCCTCCATCTTGCAGCTATAGAACTTATTGGAGACTTCATATCTCTCAATTCGGGCATTTGCTTGAAATATTAACTTCAACTCCTGGAACATCTCATATGCTCCATGACGTATAAAACGTCGTTGAAGTCCCGATTCTAAGCCGTAAAGCATGGCACACTGAACTATCGAGTAGTCATCAGCTTTGCTCTGCCAGACGTTCATAACATCTGGCGTTGCTCCAGCAGCAGGCCTGGCACCCAGCGGTGCTTCCAGGACGTAATTCTTCTGTGCAGCAATGAGGATAATCCTCAGGTTACGGACCCTAGTCCGTGTAATTGCTACCATCATCTTTCAACTTTGCTTTCTCAAGGAACGCATTAAAATTCAACGGAACAACAGCACGAGCCATCTATCTACAATCAACATAAACAAGCAAGATACTATCAGGTACTAAGTTCATGATAAGTTTAAGTTCAGTTAATCAAATTATTTAGGAACTCCCACTTAGATAGACATCCCTCTAATCCTCTAAGTGATCACGTGATCCAAATCAACTAAACCATAACCGATCATCACGTGAGATGGAGTAGTTTTCAATGGTGAACATCGTCATGTTGATCATATCTACTATATGATTCACGCTCGACCTTTCGGTCTCTGTGTTCCGAGGCCATATCTGCATATGCTAGGCTCGTCAAGTTTAACCTGAGTATTCTGCGTGTGCAAAACTGGCTTGCACCCGTTGTAGATGGACGTAGAGCTTATCACACCCGATCATCACGTGGTGTCTGGGCACGACGAACTTTGGCAACGGTGCATACTCAGGGAGAACACTTCTTGTTAATTTAGTGAGAGATCATCTTATAATGCTACCGTCAATCAAAGCAAGATAAGATGCATAAAAGGATGAACATCACATGCAATCAATATAAGTGATATGATATGGCCATCATCATCTTGTGCTTGTGATCCCCATCTCCGAAGCACCGTCATGATCACCATCGTCACCGGCGCGACACCTTGATCTCCATCGTAGCATCGTTGTCGTCTCGCCAATCTTATGCTTCCACGACTATTACTACCGTTTAGTAATCTAGTAAAGCATTACATCGCGATTGCATTGCATACAATAAAACGACAACCATATGGCTCCTGCCAGTTGCCGATAACTTAGTTACAAAACATGATCATCTCATATAATAAAATCAGCATCATGCCTTGACCATATCACATCACAACATACCCTGCAAAAACAAGTTAGACGTCCTCTACTTTGTTGTTGCAAGTTTTACGTGGCTGCTACGGGCTTAAGTAAGAAATCATCTCACCTACGCATCAAAACCATAACGATAGTTCGTCAAATAGACTCCGTTTTAACCTTCTCAAGGACCGGGCGTAGTCACACTTGGTTCAACTAAAGTTGGAGAGACAGTCTTCCGCAAGCCATCTATGTGCAAAGCACGTCGAGGGAACTGGTCTCGTGTAAGAGTACGCGTAAGGTTGGTCCGGATCGTCTCAACCAACAATACCGCCGAACCAAAGTATGACATGCTGGTAGGCAGTATGACTTGTATCGCCCACAACTCACTTGTGTTCTACTCGTGCATATAACATCAAACCATAAAACCTAGGCTCTGATACCACTGTTGGGGAACGTAGTAATTTCGAAAATTTTCCTACGCACACGCAAGATCATGGTGATGCACAGCAACGAGAGGGGAGAGTGTTGTCTACGTACCAACGCAGACCGACTGTGGAAGCGATCACACAACGTAGAGGAAGTAGTCGTACGTCTTCTTCCCGATCCGACCGATCCAAGCACCGTTACTCCGGCACCTCCGAGTTCTTAGCACACGTTCAGCTCGATGACGATCCCCGGGCTCCGATCCAGCAAAGCTTCGGGGAGGAGTTCCGTCAGCACGACGGCGTGGTGACGATCTTGATGTACTACCGATGCAGGGCTTCACCTAACCACTACAACGGTACGATCGAGGTGGAATTTGGTGGCAGGGGGCACCGCACACGGCTAAGGAGCGATCTCAAGGATCAAGTTGTGTGTCTTGGGGTGCCCCCTGCCCCCGTATATAAAGGTTGGAGGAGGGGGAGCCGGCCGGCCAGGGAGAGGAGGCGCAGGGGAGTCCTACTCCCACCGGGAGTAGGACTCCTCCCCCCAATCCTAATCCTATTAGGACTCCCGGGGGGAAAAGGAGAGAGAAGGGGGGCCGGCCCCTATCCTAGTCCTACTAGGACTTTGGGAAGGGGGGCGCCGGCCAGCTTGGGGCTTTTTCCTTTTTCTCTTTTTCCACTAAGGCCCAATAGGCCCATTAGTCTCGCGGGGGGTTCTGGTAACCCTCCCGGTATTCCGGTAAAATCCCGATTTCACCCGGAACACTTCCGATGTCCAAACATAGGCTTCCAATATATCAATCTTTACGTCTCGACCATTTCGAGACTCCTCGTCATGTCCGTGATCTCATCCGGGACTCTGAACAACCTTCGGTACATCAAAATGCATAAACTCATAATAATTGTCATCGTAACGTTAAGCGTGCGGACCCTACGGTTCGAGAACAATGTACACATGACCAAGACACGTCTCCGGTCAATAACCAATAGCGGGACCTGGATGCCCATATTGGCTCCTACATATTCTACGAAGATCTTTATCGGTCAGACCGCATAACAACATACGTTGTTCCCTTTGTCATCGGTATGTTACTTGCCCGAGATTCGATCGTCGGTATCCAATATCTAGTTCAATCTCGTTACCGGCAAGTCTCTTTACTCGTTCCGTAATACATCATCTCACAACTAACATATTAGTTGTAGTGCTTGCAAGGCTTATGTGATGTGCATTACCGAGAGGGCCCAGAGATACCTCTCCGACAATCGGAGTGACAAACCCTAATCTCGAAATACGCCAACCCAACATCTATAATTGGAGACACCTGTAGTACTCCTTTATAATCACCCAGTTACGTTGTGACGTTTGGTAGTACCCAAAGTGTTCCTCCGGTAAACGGGAGTTGCATAATCTCATAGTTATAGGAACATGTATAAGTCATGAAGAAAGCAATAGCAACATACTAAACGATCGGGTGCTAAGCTAATGGAATGGGTCATGTCAATCAGATCATTCTACTAATGATGTGACCTCGTTAATCAAATAACAACTCCTTGTTCATGGTTAGGAAACATAACCATCTTTGATTAACGAGCTAGTCAAGTAGAGGCATACTAGTGACACTCTGTTGGTCTATGTATTCACACATGTATTATGTTTCCGGTTAATACAATTCTAGCATGAATAATAAACATTTATCATGATATAAGGAAATAAATAATAACTTTATTATTGCCTCTAGGGCATATTTCCTTCACTTGGCGAGTGCTGGACGGCCAAGTATCCCATTGTAAGGCAATGGGAGATCGGGAACGTCAAAAGTGACCCTCTCCGTTCTGAAATTCAGTTCACTGCCAAATGTCACCGGCAACGTGACCTTCCCTTTCGGCTTGCTCCTTCCCGGGTTAATTCCTTGGAATGTACCGGTCTCTTCGAGCTCGCTGTCTGGGATCTGGAGCTTCTGGAGCACATCGGAGGAGATCAGATTTAAGCCGGCCCCGCCGTCAACTAGCATCTTAGTGACTTTGAGATTGCAGATTGTTGGCGAAACCAACAATGGCAAGCACCCGACCGCAGTTGTGCGATCAGGGTGGTCCTCAATGTCAAAGATGATAGGCATGCTGGACCATTTTAGAAGCTTGCGTGATTCGACAGGTGGCTCTGCCGCATTAACTTCCCGCAGCCACTGTTTGAGTTGGCGGTGGGAGGTATGCAGAGAAGCACCGCCATCAACACACAAAACTTCTGTAGCTTTCTGAAACTCCTGCTCACTGTTCTCGACATCATCCATGTCCTCATCTTTGTCTTCGTCTTCATCCTTGTCGCGGCCACGGGGAGGTCTGTCTCCTTGCCGCTGTTTGGCCTTGCCGTGGCGTCCTCCCTGGCCAGCGCGCTTCTTGGCCTCTCCACCGCCTCCTTGGGCCCTCTCCTTGTCGCGCCGCTCATACTCAGCTTTCTGTTGCTGGAGAAGCTGCTCAACCTTCTTGCAGTTCTGGAGATCATGGCCTTTGGTGCGGTGGATCTTGCAGTACTGCTTGTCGGAGCCGTCCTGCTTGTCGGCGGCTACCACAGCCTGGCAGTTGGTGCACGCGGCAACCTCCTTGCCGGAGCTGCCAACTTGGGCTTGCTTGGTGCCACCATCACTGCCGGACTGCTCAACGACTAGTACTTCCTTGTCGTTCTTCTTCCTGTTGCGCCTCCGGTTTTTCCTTGCCGGGGCGGCATCCTCACTGTCAGATCCCCCTGTTCCAGTAGTCTCTCCGGGGAGTTTCCTCCCTTCCTCAGCGCGTGCGCACTTGTTGGCCAGGGCGTATAGCTCACTGACGTTTCTGATCCTGCTCATCGCCATTTCCTCCCGCATCCTGTGATTATGCACGTTCTGATGGAACGCGCTGATAACCGCGGCAGGGTGGATGTCTGGGATGTTGTGCTGCACACGGCTGAATCTCTGGATATACTTGCGCATGGGCTCTCCTTCCTTCTGGGCAAGTAGGTGGAGGTCACTCTCTTGGCCATGTGGTTTGTGGCCGCCCGTAAAGGCGCCGACAAACTGATGGCACAAGTCCGCCCAAGAGGATATGGAGTTGTCCGGCAAGTGCATGAGCCAGGACCTGACTTCGGGCTTGAGCACCAGCGGGAAGTAGTTGGCAAGGACCTTGTCGTCTCGCCCCCCGGCAGCTTGCACCGCAATGGTGTAGATGCTGAGGAACTCTGACAGGTGCGACTTGCCGTCGTACTTCTCCGGTACATCTGGCTTGAAATGCTTCTGACTGGGCCACTGGACTTGCCGCAGCTCGCGGGTAAACGCAGGGCAACCTACCGCATACGGCAAGTTGCCTGGTTCTCCGGGCATATGCGTGTCAACAAAAGGCCCAGCGCGCAGGTCTGATTGACGCCGCGCTTCTCTCCGGCGCTCGATGCATGTTCGAGCGTCTTCTTGCTGTCTCTCATGAAGAACTTGGCGCTGATCGCGACGAGCTCGCGGATCTGATGACGCGGTAGAGTCGCTGTCGAGGTGGATCCGGCGAGTCGGCGATCTTGGCCTTCGAGGCGGAGAGTGCACAGTGGTTGCACCCTCACCGGTCTTGTCGCCACAGGCTCGCGCCTGGCTGACTTGCCGCGGCAGCGATACGCTCGGCTGCCGCGGGTTGTCAACGTTGGCGAAGCCGATGAGGCTCTGGATAGTGGCCCTCCAGTCATCGATCTTCTCTGGCGCTGGAGGGTAATCTAGGAGCAGTTGGGCACGTGCCAATGCTTCCGCCGGAGTGGCGGGCGGCGGCAGCGAATGGTGCGAGGAGCGAGATATGCTCGGACTTCTAACTGCGTTAGAAGGAGCAGTACCTCGTCCAGGCGACCGTGCCCTGCTCGTGCCAGCATGCTGGCGCGCATGCTGGTCTTGAGCGCTCCGGGATCCGCCAGCTTGGTCCTGGCCCGGCAATCGTATGGTACCGTGAGTACCATGACACTGCTGGTCCCGCGCCTCCTGGGACGGGCGCGGAGCGTGTACGGACGCCGAGGTCTTGGAGTGCGCTCGGTTGTTGTGGGAGCCGACCGCGTCGCCGACGTGCAGCGCAGTCTTTTCCTTGGACCTGGCAGCACCATGAGACCCCTCGCTGGTGCCCGATCTTCCGTCGGCGCCTACTCCACCAGCCGTTCGCTCCGGCGATGGTGGGCTCGGCGCAGACGGAGCAGCCGCCTCCGAAATCTTCTTCTTCGGTGGCATGTTGATGAAGATGACGAAAGTTCGGCTCGTGCGAACGCCGGATCAGGTTCACACAGCCTCGATGCACCCCCTCCCTGGCGCGCCAAAGATGTCGGGGGTGCTGATCCCACGTACACCTATGGGGATCGGTGGACCGAGCCCCTTTTGGTTCGGCAGGGGGCGGAGAATGCACGAAGAGCAGATCGAGGCGAACGCACGAACGACGCGATCGGTTTACCCAGGTTCGGGCCGCACGGATGCGTAAAACCCTACTCCTGCTTTGGTTTGTATTGTGTTCTTGCTCGGGATCGATGAATGCTACAGTACACTTGGGTGGCTAGCGAGACCGAGCGTGAGAATGATCCTCCCCCCTCCCTGTTACGCATGGGCCTCCTTTTATATGTCTAAGGGGTCACCGACAGGTGGCAACAGAGATGAGGGTAAAAAGGTAAAAGGAGGTGGTAGTTGGCGCCACCGCTTACTACAGTTGTATCATACCTAACCTTGACGGCAGGGGACAAAGGCATTAAATGCCTGTCTGTGTCGCCTAGACGGGGCGGAAAGGGACCGTCAGGGGCGCCACCATTTGCCACGATGGCTATCTTGTCAGCGCCTGCTTGCCACCGCATGCCCCTGGCTGCACAGCCTCCCGCCACGTATGCCAGGGACGGTCCCAGAGCGACACGTTGGTGGGTGAGCTGGAGCGCGGGCTGCGGAGTAGTAGCTTGCCGCGGCAAGCGCCTTCCCGCGGATGTTGTCTTGTCGTGTCCGGGAGCTTGTCACTCGCCGGGTCTTGCCGGGACGCGCAGCGCGTCGTAGCAAGCTTCTCGAGATGTCTTGGTTGGTCTTCCCGGCAAGCTCCTCTTGCCGGGGTCTTTGTGCTTCGAGTGGCCTTCCCGGCAAGCTCCTCTTGCCGGGGCCTTGCGCCTTGGCTTCGAATACTTTGTTCTTGAATGGCTCCAAAGGAACCATGGAGGACCTTGGCGGTCACCCGGCAAGCCTTGCCGCGGGGCACTGCGACTGCCCGTGCACAAGTTCGAGATACTAAGGTACCCCTACTTTAGTACACCGACAGTCGCTATACATAGTAGGTGGGTTTTACTTAGGGGTATATCGTCCCTCCGATTGCAATCGGACGGACGAGAAAAATAGGCTAGGGAGTCCAAATGAGAAAACAGTGACGTTTTATAGATGTTAGGGGATGATCCGGACCCAACGGTGATGACTGCGCGGGTCTGTTCAGGACAACTTCTGGACGTGCGCGAGGGGTTCGGTGCACTGCACAAAGAAGGGTAGGCTAGGCCTAGATGGACTGTGGAGAGCGGGTTTGTTTGAGAGAACAGGGGAGAGATGCATCCTGGCACAGTTTCCGGAGACCGAAAATGTCCGACGACAAGACCGGCTATAATGCCGCTATAATTTAACGTTTGGGCTATCAAACGAACTCCGAATGCTATGAACTTGACAGGCGGTCTATCTACACTATAACAAGACCGCACGCCAACTTTCCTCCCATTCCGAGAACATTTTCCGGCCACTTATAAAATAATATTTCGAATGTGCCGTGGGGGCGTGCAAGTGTGTCTGGGCTCAGAACAAACAACGGATGGAACTGGGGAACCCGGACGGATGCATGTTTCGAAAACATGATGATGCAATGCACATGATGACATGACAAGATGCGACACGCATGCAAATGACATGGCAACGACAACGAATAACTGGAAGACACCTGGCACATTGGTCTCGGGGCGTCACAACACTTCACCACTACAAGGGGATCTCGCCCCGAGATCTAGAATGTCACTAGAGGGACAACAGAAGAGGAAGAGAAGAGGTGAAACTAAGTTTCTTCTTTGACAAACGAGTGAAACCAAAGAACCTTAAAAAGTTGAACAGATAGAAAGAAAGAATGCAACAGAGACGAACGAACTTGAAAGAACTTCGTTAAGAAAGAGGAATAAGAAAGAACCGATTTGGGTAGCACTCTGGTTGAAAAGAGGTAAAAGACTTGATAAGGCGAAAAGAACTTGAGCAGAGGGCACAACACTCCGGTTAAATGGATAAGCTAGAAAAGAATATGATCTTGGCAAAAGTGAGTTGATGGAACAAAGAGAGTAACAACACAATGCCTCCGGAAGGAAGAATAGAAGATATATCATTTGGAATAACAAAATGGAGAAGAAAATGACAACTTCCGCCACAACTGAGCTTGGAAAGCACCCTTCCAAGAAGGTTATAGCGGAATTGTTGGAAAACCAACAACGAAAGGATAGGCTTGAAGCGGGCTTATGAAAAACATCTCAAAATTATGAGCTGAAATTCTGCCATTAATGGAAACAAAAGATTGGATTGATATGAACAAGAAGATGAGGAACTTATTTCACCGGGAGGATAGATGAAGAACTTGGGTCATTTATGAGCACCATAAATAGCAACAATCCTTAGGGAAGGCTTTAGGTGAGATATAACCCAAGATAACTCCAATGACGCGATTGATGGATTTAAAATATCTCATTCTTGACAACATGTGAATCATGAAACATGAACTCAAATTATCGAGAATGACATAATACCACCTCCGATATTCCGGTAGAAAGAATTGCACTCTGGATAGCAAGATCAAAAATGCTTGAGCACCTCTGAAAAGAAACTTGATGAACACTTCGAGAAGGAATTAAATCCTTGATGAACCATCATGTAGAACCTTCATGCAGGACTCCCGTAACAAAAGGATGATCAAAACGGAATGAGAGAGCTTGGAACTCCGGGAAAAGAAAGATTACGAGAGAACTCAAGAATTTTTATGAACCTCCAGAATAAGAATTCATCACTTGGATGAAACACGGATAAGAATTACGTTATGTGTATCCTTCACCAATTTAGATTGATCACAAGCAACGGATTTGGCATACTACTTATACTCGTAGAAAGGATTAAGAGAGATATAATCAAACTTGAGAAGGTGTTCAACGAACCACTAGCCGGGTTGAAACAACGAATAAATTGATATGATAGCCATGGAAGAGAATCCTGGAAGAAAACACCATAATAATTTAAAATGAACGAAGAAAAGAGATGAATCACCGGTAAGAAATTGAAAATGAACAAAGATACTTGAGACAATCTAGATACATGAGAACGAAGGGATCATGAACTGATTAGAGATCACTTGAATGATGCACCCGTAAGATTGGAGAATGATAACTGACAGCTGAGGATGAATAAACCTGAATTGATGGACTCCAGATAACAAACTGAGAAGACTCTTGAATTGCTTCGGATGGGTGAAAAGAATTTCCACAATTGAAAACAATTATGAGATGATGGCCTCGAACTAGAACCACGAATCTCTGAGAGAACGGGTAAGATATGGATGTAAAACTCTTCTTCGGTCTTCAAGTGTTGAGAATGACGACGAGAAACACCTCCACGAATCGTTGAGACACTCCCGGACAAAAATTAGAAAGGTTGAACCGACGATGAAAGAATTGAAAGATCTTGGAGAAAGGCATTTGACTGATGATAACTCATTCTTACGTCAAACTTTGAAAAGAATTTGAGAATCTCCGGGAAAATTAGAAGAGTCAGGTAAGATCCTGGGAAAAGACCTGTGGGTTAGGGCCCACTGAAAAGATACACCGTTGAACGATTTTGAAGAGAGATTGCACCGGTTGATTTAAATGGCTTGAATGAGATAACAACCTCGAAATAGGTTGAACGGATCTAGAATGACAAGACGAGCATTTTAAGATATCTTGAGCACTCCGGAACAAATGAATAGCGAGAAGTGAATTATTATGAGGTGCATCGGTATGAGAAGGCATTTCAAACAAGGAAAAAAAGGATATGATCAACACCAAAAGCTTGAATTGGACCCACTGGAGAAGAAAAAGTGTGAAGAGTGACGAACTTGAAGCTCCGTTGGAATCTTCTTGAGAATCACCGGATAAGAATATTGACGGAGAGAACGAAGAAACTTCACATGAATAAAAGTATACTTGATTAAGAAATCTGAATAATTGAAGAAA
This sequence comes from Triticum monococcum, assembly GCA_034509565.1. Lineage (NCBI taxonomy): Eukaryota > Viridiplantae > Streptophyta > Magnoliopsida > Poales > Poaceae > Triticum > Triticum monococcum. Next base: position 685,213,615 of record CM067845.1, on the reverse strand, counting down.
CAAGGGTGGGAGGGAGGGACAACAAAGACAACTTGGGATGGATGAAACGAACACCGTTGAGAAAGCTGAGATTGAATCTTGCGGATGTTGAAAATGAACGGATCCGCTTGACAAGAGACACACCGGTTGAAAAGGATTGACATGACAATCTCGATTATCATGAAGGATTGGTATTCACATAGGAACATGAGAACACCGCTTAGGAAAGGTATGGAATCAACATTTGACTTCGAAGCAACTCGAATACCACAACTCAAAAGCAAAACGAAGGATTGGATTGCAAAATAAAGCCGGAACAAACCTATGATAGAAATTTCGTCCGAAGTTTTCGTGGTGGGGCCTACACGGGCTCGATCGTACAACACCATCATGTACAAGGCAGTGCACATGAAATACAAAGCGTCCCCGAGTTAGCATAGCCAAGGACTCTTTAAGACACAATGAGACCACTGTAAAACCAACCGTGGATAGGCGGACCACTAAACGTCGAACCCCAATTTCATATCATACATCTGTCGGAAAGGTATCCTAAGAGCTACTTGAATTCCCACTTATAAACTCCCGAAATTTTCCGATTATGCATTCAGGTGTTGGGGATACAGGGGAAGCATAATATCCCAACCAAAACTAGCAAATCCTACATCCAGCTGTATCCATCCTTCAACACATAACCAAGAAACCTTCAGAAATCATTTACCTCGACCTTCGAAAAGCATCCGTTATACGAGTTATGGCAATACTCCCAAACTCCCGCCCAGTACTGGGTGGCGTCGAGGTTATCTCACCAACAACTGCATAAAAGAGATTTTCGATGTCGGCGAACTCAGGTATTCCAGAACTGCAATGATAAAATTGTGACGACAACACCTCGGAGCTCAACTCCCCGGGACACTGCCACAACCCCTAAATGTCAGGAGGTACCAAGAACAATGGTTTCGTCACAAAACCATCAGAACGATTCCAAGATACCCATGTGATCCTAATTTTTTTAGTGAAATTTGAGAAGAGAAGAGTCAAAACTCTACGTCAGGAGGCTTCATCAGAGCGACGAAGGGACTGAGGAGTGAAAAGAAGTCCTACTCTCCGATATATATAATCCTAAATGACTCAAAACATTTTTCTAGACTCAACAACGCGAACAATTCGATCAAGCAGGGGGCTCTAAAGTCGGGGAAGGCTCAGATTACCAACTTGTAACGCCCACGATGCGGCTATATCTCCCACGTGTCGAAGCACGACTTAGAGGCATAACCGCATTGTAAGCAATGTCGCAAGTGAGGTAATCTTCACACAACCCATGTAATAGATAAGGGAAAGAGATACATAGTTGGCTTACAATCGCCACTTCACACAATACATGAATATAACATTACATCATCCAGATACACACAAGGTCCGACTACGGATCCCAAAATAAAAGAAGACTACCCCAAATGCTACACAGATCCCCGATCGACCCCAACTGGGCTCCACTACTGATCGACTAGAATGAAACAACACAAAGGACAAGATCTTCATAGAGCTCCTCTTTGAGCTTGGTTGCATCATCTGCACGGTATCATCGGCACCTGCAAACTGGTTTTGGAAGTAACTGTGAGTAACGGGGACTCAGCAATCTCACACCCTCGCGATCAAGACTATTTAAGCTTATAGGAAGGGTAAAAGGTATGAGGTGGAGCTGCAACAAGCGACTAGCATATTTGGTGGCTAACATATGCAAAAGAGAGAGAGAAGGGAAGGCAAAGCACGTTCGAGAAATCTATGATCAAGAAGTGATCCTAGAACAACCTACATCAAGCATAACTCCAACACTGTGTTCACTTCCCAGACACCACCGGAAAGAGACCATCACGGTAACACACGCGGTTGATGCATTTTAATTAAGATAAGTTTCAGGGTTTCTAAAACCGGACATTAAAAAATTCCCATCTGCCCATAACCACGGGCACGACTTTTGAAAGTTCAAAACCCTGCAGGGGTGTCCCAACTTAGCCCATCACAAGCTCTCACGGTCAACGAAGGATATTCCTTCTCCCAGGAAGACCCGATCATGCTCGGAATCCTTGTTACAAGACATTTCGACAATGGTAAAACAAGACCAGCAAAGCCACCCGAATGTGCCGACAAATCCCAATAGGAGCTGCACATATCTCGTTCTTAGGGCACACCGGATTGTCCAAGGTTCCGGTAGGCCAGCCCAGAGTTGCCCCTGGTGGCCACCGGCAGCTGACAGGTTGGACCAACACTCAGAGGAGCACTGGCCCGGGGGTTTAATCAAATATGACCCTTGGGCAGGCCTACCCAAGGGAAAGAAAAGGCTAGGTGGAAAATGGTAAAACCAATGTTGGGCCTTGCTGGAGGAGTTTTATTCAAGGCGAACTGTCAAGGGGTTCCCATTATAACCAAGGTTGTCAGAATCGCGATTTTGTTATGCGATTCTACGAGTTTACGATCCAAACTAACCCCTATGATTCTATGATTTTAGTTCATAGAATCTGCGTTTCTACGATCCTGATAGTGAAGATTCTACGATTTGCGATCCTACCATTAGTGCTCCGATCCGATTCAAAATCGCGATTCTGACAACCTTGATTATAACCCAACCGTGTAAGGAACGCAAAATCCGGGAACATAACACCGATATGACGGAAACTAGGGCGGCAAAAGTGGAACAAAACACCAGGCATAAGGCCGAGCCTTCCACCCTTTACCAAGTATATAGATGCATTAATTAAATATGAGATATTGTGATATCCCAACAAAATATCCATGTTCCAACACGGAACAAACTCCAATCTTCACCTGCAACTAACAACGCTATAAGAGGGGCTGAGCAAAGCGGTAACATAGCCAAACACCGGTTTGCTAGGACAAGGTGGGTTAGAGGATTGACATGGCAATATGGGAGGCATGATAAGCAAGTGGTAGGTATCGCAGCATAGGCATAGTAAAAGAGCGAGCAAGTAGCAAGCAAAGATAGAAGTGATTTTGAGGGTATGGTCATCTTGCCTGAAATCCCGCAAGGAAGAAGAACGAGTCCATGAAGAAGACAAACGGACGTAGCCAACGTATCCTCACAAACGCAACGGTACCAGATTACCGAGAAGAAGTCCACCGGAAAGAAAGCAAACAACATAGTAAACAACCAACACATGAATATGGCATCATGCACAATCAAGTATGATGCATGTCTGGTTTAATGAAGCATGGCTTGGCAAAGTGCACAAACAATCCTACAAATTAAGTGGAGCACAGTATGCAACTCCATTGCATATTGACGAAACACCACATGACTTATTTAGTTCAATCTCGTTTATGTACCCAATAATATTAAATGTTGATAGCATGGCAAGAGGTGAAGCATAATTAAACTACCCATCTAAGCAAGTTTAAATGAGGCCGGAAAAACAAACAACAAGTCCGGAAACTCGTCATGTGCATATTTTAGGTTTTGGTACTGTTCTGCCCTAAACCATATTTTATAGTTGTTAAAGATGCAAAGTGAGGCCACCATATTAAACTAGGCATTTTTCTACCCCATTTACATATAAAGATTATTAAATTTGGAGCTACGGTTAAATAGTTATGAATTAAATCATTTTAGCAAGTTATTTAAGCAAATTTAAACAACCAGCATATTAAACATTTTAAACATGCATGAAAATGACATATTATGAAAATAGATGAATTTCTAAGCATGTTTCATATAAAGTTTGTTTTAAGCCAATGCACGGTTGTGAAGGTATTAAATGCATGAAGTTTAGGGGCTCTTCTGAAAAACTGCAGTCTCAAGAAATAAACATAAACACGCTGAGCCTAAAAAAACCTATTCGGGCCAAAACTGGCAGGCCGGCCCAACAGGTAAAAAAACAAAAGGGGAACGATGGGGTGTGGCCTCACCCATGGGCCAGGCCCGGAACTGTGGAGAGGAGGAGGCAGGCCGGGACGTTGGGCCTTGGGGAGGCGCTGGCCTCACGCGCATAGGAGGCAGGCTGCATCTAACGCTGCTTGCTGGGCCTAGAAGAGGAATGTGGCCCATGTGCATGGTCAACACGGTCGAGCGGGACAAGCTCGTTCTCATTCGCGTGCAAAAGCAGGGGAGGCAGAGCACGATGCAGAGATGAAGGTGATGCGGCAGGAGCTCCGACGAGGCGGTCTCGGCGGGGACTAATCGGAACGGGACTGGGGCGGCGGGATCCGGCAGATCTGGGCGCGGGGATGGAGTTCTGATGGACTTGGGTGGCGACGAGGTGCTGCAGATATTCCTGGCGCTCCACGGGAAGACGCAGGCAAGGAAACTTGGCGGAGCGGCACGCCTTGGAGCAGATCGAGCGCGAGCATGGCGTCGGGGTCCTTCATGGTTCCTGGTCAGAGAGAGAGATCAGAGAAGAGAGAAGGATGGAGAAGGGAGAAAGCAGGGGAGTGTTGGGGAACGTAGCAGAATTTTAAAATTTTCTACGCATCACCAAGATCAATCTATGGAGTCATCTAGCAAAGAGGGAGAGGGGACTGCATCTACATAACCTTGTAGATCACGAGCGGAAGCGTTCAAGAGAACTGGGTTGATGGAGTCGTACTCGTCGTGATCCAAATCACCGATGACCTAGCGCCGAACGGACGGCACCTCCACGTTCAACACACGTATGGTTGGGAAGACGTCTCCTCCAACTTGATCCAGCAAGGGGGAAGGAGAGGTTGATGGAGATCCAGCAGCACGACGGCTGTTGGAAATATGCCCTAGAGGCAATAATAAATTGATTATTATTATATTTCCTTGTTCATGATAATCGTTTATTATCCATGCTATAATTGTATTGATAGGAAACTCAGATACATGTGTGGATACATAGACAACACCATGTCCCTAGTAAGCCTCTAGTTGACTAGCTCGTTGATACATAGATGGTTACGGTTTCCTGACCATGGACATTGGATGTCGTTGATAACGGGATCACATCATTAGGAGAATGATGTGATGGACAAGACCCAATCCTAAGCATAGCACTAGATCGTGTAGTTCGTATGCTAAAGCTTTTCTAATGTCAAGTATTATTTCCTTAGACCATGAGATTGTGCAACTCCCGGATACCGTAGGAATGCTTTGGGTGTGCCAAACATCACAACGTAACTGGGTGACTATAAAGGTGCACTACGGGTATCTGTGAAAGTGTCTGTTCGGTTGGCACGAATCGAGACTAGGATTTGTCACTCCGTGTGACGGAGAGGTGCCTCTGGGCCCACTCGGTAGGACATCATCATAATGTGCACAATGTGATCAAGGAGTTGATCACGGGATGATGTGTTACGGAACGAGTAAAGAGACTTGCCGGTAACGAGATTGAGAAAGGTATCGGGATACCGACGATCGAATCTCGGGCAAGTATCATACCGATAGACAAAGGGAATTGTATACGGGATTGATTAAATCCTTTACATCGTGGTTCATCCGATGAGATCATCGTGGAACATGTGGGAGCCAACATGGGTATCCAGATCCCGCTGCTGGTTATTGACCGGAGAACGTCTCGGTCATGTCTGCATATCTCCCGAACCCGTAGGGTCTACACACTTAAGGTTCGATGACGCTACGGTTATAATGGAAGTTTGTATGTGGTTACTGAATGTTGTTTGGAGTCCTGGATGAGATCCCGGACGTCACGAGGAGTTCCGGAATGGTCCGGAGGTAAAGATTTATATATAGGAAGTCCTATTTCGGCCATCGGGACAAGTTTCGGGGTCATCGGTATTGTACCGGGACCACCGGAAGGGTCCCGGGGGCCCACCGGGTGGGGCCACCTGCCCCGGGGGCCACATGGGCTGTAGGGGGCGCGCCTTGTCCTATATGGGCCAAGGGCACCAGCCCCAAGAGGCACATGCGCCAAGATATGAGGGATAGGAAGAGTCCTAAGGGGGGAAGGCACCTCCGAGGTGCCTTGGGGAGGAGGGACTCCTCCTAGCCGCACCCTTCCTTGGACGAAGGGCCAAGGCTGCGCCTCCCCCCCTCTCCCTTGCCCCTATATATGTCTGGGGGGTGGGAGGGCAGCCATACCAATGTTCTGGTGCAGCCCTCCCCTTCTCCCTAGTCCTTCTCCTCTCCCGTGGTGCTTGGCGAAGCTCTGCAGGATTGCCACGCTCCTCCACCACCACCACGCCATTGTGCTGCTGCTGGATGGAGTCTTCCTCAACCACTCCCTCTCTCCTTGCTGGATCAAGGCGTGGGAGACATCATCGGGCTGTACGTGTGTTGAACACGGAGGTGCCGTCCGTTCGGCACTAGGATCATCGGTGATTTGGATCACGACGAGTACGACTCCATCAACACCGTTCACTTGAACGCTTCCGCTTAGCGATCTACAAGGGTATGTAGATGCAATCTCCTTCCCCTCGTTGCTAGTCTCTCCATATATAGATCTTGGTGACACGTAGGAAAATTTTGAATTTCTGCTACGTTCCCCAACAGTGGCATCATGAGCTAGGTCTATTGCGTAGATTCTATGCACGAGTAGAACACAAAGTAGTTGTGGGCGTTGATTTTGTTCAATATGCTTACCGTTACTAGTCCAATCTTGATTTGTCGGCATTCTGGGATGAAGCGGCCCGGACCAACCTTACATGTACGCTTACGTGAGACCGGTTCCACCGACAAACATGCACTAGTTGCATAAGGTGGCTGGCGGGTTTCTATCTCTCCCACTTTAGTCGGATCGGATTCGATGAAAAGGGTCCTTATGAAGGGTAAATAGCAATTGGCATATCACGTTGTGGGTCTTTGCGTAGGTAAGAAACGTTCTTGCTAGAAACCCATAGCAGCCACGTAAAACATGCAAACAACAATTAGAGGACGTCTAACTTGTTTTTGCAGGGTATGCTATGTGATGTGATATGGCCAAAAGGATGTGATGAATGATATATGTGATGTATGAGATTGATCATGTTCTTGTAATAGGAATCACGACTTGCATGTCGATGAATATGACAACCGGCAGGAGCCATAGGAGTTGTCTTAATTTATTTATGACCTGCGTGTCAACATAAACGTCATGTAATTACTTTACTTTATTGCTAACCGTTAGCTGTAGTAGTAGAAGTAATAGTTGACGAGACAACTTCAAGAAGACACGATGATGGAGATCATGATGATGGAGATCATGGTGTCATGCCGGTGACAAGATGATCATGGAGCCCCGAGATGGAGATCAAAGGAGCTATATGATATTGGCCATATCATGTCGCTACTATTTGATTGCATGTGATGTTTATCATGTTTATACATCTTATTTGCTTAGAACGACGGTAGTAAATAATATGATCCCTCATTAAAATTTCAAGAAAGTGTTCCCCCTAACTGTGCACCGTTGCGACAGTTCGTTGTTTCAAAGCACCACGTGATGATCGGGTGTTTGATCCTAACGTTCACATACAACGGGTGTAAGACAGATTTACACATGCGATACACTTAGGTTGACTTGACGAGCCTAGCATGTGTACAGACATGGCCTCAGAACACAGAAGACCGAAAGGTCGAGCATGAGTCGTATAGAAGATACGATCAACATGAAGATGTTCACCGACGTTGACTAGTCTGTCTCACGTGATGATCGGACACGGCCTAGTTGACTCGGATCATGTAATCACTTAGATCACTAGAGGGATGTCTATCTGAGTGGGAGTTCATAAGATGAACTTAATTATCCTGAACATAGTCAAAAGGTCTTCGCAAATTATGTCGTAGCTCGCGCTTCAGTTCTACTGTTTAGATATGTTCCTAGAGAAAATTTAGTTGAAAGTTGATAGTAGCAATTATGCGGACTAGGTCCATAAACTGAGGATAGTCCTCATTTGCTTCATAGAAGGCTTATGTCCTTAATGCACTGCTCAGTGTGCTGAACCTCGAACGTCGTCTGTGGATGTTGCAAACATCTGACATACACGTTTTGATAACTACGTGATAGTTCAGTTAAACGGTTTAGAGTTGAGGCATCGAAGACGTTTTGAAACGTCGCGAAACATATGAGATGTTTCGAGGGCTGAAATTGGGATTTCAAGCTCGTGCCCACGTCAAGAGGTATAAGACCTCCGACGATTTTCTTAACCTACAAACTAAGGGAGAAAAGCTCAATTGTTGAGCTTGTGCTCAGATTGTCTGAGTACAACAATCATTTGAATCGAGTGGGAGTTGATCTTCCAGATGAGATAGTGATGTTTCTCCGAAGTCATTACCACCAAGCTGCTAGAGCTTCGTGATGAACTATGATATATCAGGGACATATATGATGATCCTTGAGATATTCGCGATGTTTGACACCACGAAAGTAGAAGTCAAGAAGGAGCATCAATTGTTGATGGTTAGTGAAACCACTAGTTTCAAGAAGGGCAAGGGCAAGAAGGGATACTTCATGAAACGGCAAATCAGCTGCTGCTCTAATGAAGAAACCCAAAGTTGAACCCCAACCCGAGACTAAGTGCTTCTGTAATAAGGGGAACAACCACTAGAGCAGAATTACCCTAGATACTTGGTAGATGAGAAGGTTGTCGATGGAAGTATATTGGATATACATTATGTTAATGTGTACTTCACTAGTACTCCTAGTAGCACCAGGGTATTAGATACCGGTTCGGTTGCTAAGTGTTAGTAACTCGAAATAAAAGCTACGGATTAAACGGAGACTAGCTAAAGGTGAGCTGACGATATGTGCTGGAAGTGTTTCCAATGTTGATATGATCAAGCATCGCACGCTCCCTCTACCATCGAGATTGGTGTTAAACCTAAATAATTGTTATTTGGTGTTTGCGTTGAGCATAGACATGATTGGATTATGTCTATCGCAATACAGTTATTCATTTAATGAGAATAATAGTTACTCTATTTATTTGAATAATACCTTCAATGGTCTTACGCCTAAAATGAATGGTTTATTGAATCTCGATCGTAGTGATACACATGTTCATGCCAAAAGATATAGGATAGTAATGATAGTACCACCTACTTGTGGCACTGCCATTTAAGTCATATCGGTATAAAACGCATGAAGAAGCTCCATGTTGATGGATCTTTGGACTCACTCATTTTTGAAAGGATTGAGACATGCGAACCATGTTTGTTGGTAGATATGCATGAAGAAACTCTATATAGATGGATTGTTTGTACTCACTTGATTTTGAATCACTTGAGACATGCAAATCATACCACATGGGCAAGATGACTGAAAGCCTCGTTTTTCAGTAAAATGGAACTAGAAAGCAACTTGTTGGAACTAATACATTTTGATGTGTGCAGTCCAATGAGTGCTGAGGCATGTAGTGGATATCGTTATGTTTTTACTTCACAAATGATTTGAGTAGATGTTGAGTAAATTTACTTGATGAATCACGAGTCTGAATTATTGAAAGGTTCAAGTAATTTCAGAGTGAAGTTGAACATTGTCGTGACAAGAGGATAAAAGATCTATGATATGATCATAGAGATGAATATCTGAATTACGAGTTTGGCACAGAATTAAGACATTGTGGAAATTGTTTCACAACTAATACAGCCTGGAACACCATAGTGTGATGGTGTGTTCGAACATCATAACTGCACCCTATTGGATATGATGCATACCATGATGTCTCTTATCGAATTACCACAATAGTTTATGGGTTATGCATTAAAGACAACCACATTCAATTTAAATAGGGCACCACGTAATTCCGATGAGATGACACCGTATGAACTATGGTTTAGAGAAACCTAAGCTGTCATTTCTTAAAAGTTTGGGGCTGCAACGCTTATGTGAAAAAGGTTTTAGGCTGATAAGCTCGAACCCAAAGCGGATAAATGCATCTTCATAGGACACCCAAAACAGTTGGGTATACCTCCTGTCTCAGATCCGAAAGCAATAAGGGATTGTTTCTAGAATCGTGTCCTTTCTCGAGGAAAGGGTCCTCTCGAAAGAATTGAGTGGGAGGATGGTGGAGACTTGATGAGGTTACTGAACCGTCTCTTCAACTAGTGTGTGGCAGGGCACGGGAAGTTGTTCCTGTGGCACCTACACCAATTGAAGTGGAAGCTTATGATAGTGATCATGAAACTTCAGATCAAGTCACTACCAAACCTCGTGGGATGACAAGGATGCGTACTACTTCAGAGTGGTACATAATCCTGTCTTGGAAGTCATGTTGCTAGACAACAATGAACCTACGAGCTATGAAGAAGCGATGGTGGGCCTGGGTTCCAAAATGGCTCAAGGCCATATAATCCGAGAAAGGATCCATATATGAAAACAAAGTGTAGACTTTGGAAGAACTACTTGATGGTCGTAAGGCTGTTAGGTACATATGGATTTTAAAAGGAAGACGGACAATGATGGTAAGTATCACCATTAAGAAAGCTCGGCTTGTCGTTAAGATGTTTTCCGACAAGTTCAAGGAGTTGACTACGATGAGACTTTCTCACTCGTAGCGATGCTAAGAGTCTGTTGGAATTATATTAGCGATTACTGCATTATTTATGAAATCTTGCAGATAGGATGTCAAAACATTGTTTCCTCGACGATTTTCTTGAGGAAAGGTTGTATGTGATACAATCGGAAGGTTTTGTCAATCCTGAAAGATGCTAACAAGTGTGTAAAGCTCCAGCTATCCTTCTAAGGACTGGAGTAAGCATCTCGGAGTTGGAATGTATGCTTTAATGAGATGATCAAAGATTTTGGTGTATACAAAGTTTATGAGAAACTTGTATTTCCAAAGAAGTGAATGGGAGCACTATAGAATTTCTCATAAGTATATGTTGTTGACATATTGTTGATCAGAAGTGACGTAGAATTTCTGGAAAGCATATAGGGTTATTTGTAAAGTGTTTTTCAATGGAAGGCCTGGATTAAGCTACTTGAGCATTGAGCATCAAGATCTATAAGGATAGATCAAAACGCTTAATGGTACTTTCAAATGAGCACATACCTTGACATGATCTTGAAGGTGTTCAAGATGGATCAGTCAAAGAAGGAGTTCTTGCCTGAGTTGTAAGGTATGAAGTTAAGACTTAAAGCTCGACCACGGCAGAATAGAGAGAAAGGACGAAGGTCGTCCCCTATGCTTAACACATAGGCTCTACAGTATGCTATGCTGTGTACCGCACCTGAAGTGTGCCTTTCCATGAGTCAGTCAAGGGGTACAAGAGTGATCCAAGAATGGATCACAGGACAGCGGTCAAAGTTATCCTTAGTAACTAGTGGACTAAGGAATTTTCTCGATTATGGAGGTGGCAAAAGAGCTCGTCGTAAAGGGTTACGTCGATGCAAGCTTAACACCTATCCGGATAGCTCTGAGTAGAGATACCGGATACGTATAATGGAGCAACAATTTAGAATAGCTCCAAGTAGAACAGTTATTTGAAATGGCTCCAAATAGAACGTGGTAGCTGCATCTAGGAGATGACATAGAGATTTGTAAATCACACACGGATCTGAAAGGTTCAGACCCGTTGACTATAACCTCTCTCACAAGCATAACATGATCAAACCTAGAACTCATCGAGTGTTAATAACATGGTAAATATGAACTAGATTATTGACTCTAGTAAACTCTTTGGGTGTTAGTCACATGGGGATGTGACCTTGAGTGTTAATCACATATCGATGTGAACTAGATTATTGACTCTAGTGCAAGTGGGAGACTATTGGAAATATGCCCTAGAGGCAATAATAAATTGATTATTATTATATTTCCTTGTTCATGATAATCGTTTATTATCCGTGCTATAATTGTATTGATAGGAAACTCAGATACATGTGTGGATACATAGACAACACCATGTCCCTAGTAAGCCTCTAGTTGACTAGCTCGTTGATCCATAGATGGTTGCGGTTTCCTGACCATGGACATTGGATGTCGTTGATAACGGGATCACATCATTAGGAGAATGATGTGATGGACAAGACCCAATCCTAAGCATAGCATTAGATCGTGTAGTTCGTATGCTAAAGCTTTTCTAATGTCAAGTATGATTTCCTTAAACCATGAGATTGTGCAACTCCCGGATACCGTAGGAATGCTTTGGGTGTGCCAAACGTCACAACGTAACTGGGTGACTATAAAGGTGCACTACGGGGTATCTCTGAAAGTGTCTGTTGGGTTGGCACGAATCGAGACTGGGATTTGTCACTCCATGTGACGGAGAGGTGTCTCTGGGCCCACTCGGTAGGACATCATCATAATGTGCACAATGTGATCAAGGAGTTGATCACGGGATGATGTGTTACGGAACGAGTAAAGAGACTTGCCGGTAATGAGATTGAGAAAGGTATCGGGATACCGACGATCGAATCTCGGGCAAGTATCATACCGATAGACAAAGGGAATTGTATACGGGATTGATTAAGTCCATGACATCATGGTTCATCCGATGAGATCATCGTGGAACATGTGGGAGCCAACATGGGTATCCAGATCCCGCTATTGGTTATTGACCGGAGAACGTCTCGGTCATGTCTGCATATCTCCCGAACCCGTAGGGTCTACACACTTAAGGTTCGATGATGCTAGGGTTATAAACGAAGTTTGTATGTGGTTACCGAATGTTGTTTGGAGTCCTGGATGAGATCCCGGACGTCACGAGGAGTTCCGGAATGGTCCGGAGGTAAAGATTTATATATAGGAAGTCCTATTTCGGCCATCGGGACAAGTTTCGGGGTCATCGGTATTGTACCGGGACCACCGGAAGGGTCCCGGGGGCCCACCGGGTGAGGCCACCTGCCCCCGGGGCCACATGGGCTGTAGGGGGTTCGCCTTGGCCTATATGGGCCAAGGGCACCAGCCCCAAGAGGCACATGCGCCAAGATATGAGGGATAGGAAGAGTCCTAAGGGGGGAAGGCACCTCCGAGGTGCCTTGGGGAGGAGGGACTCCTCCTAGCCGCACCCTTCCTTGGAGGAAGGGCTAAGGCTGCGCCTCCCCTCCTCTCCCTTGCCCCTATATATATGTGGGGGGTGGGAGGGCAGCCATACCAATGTTCTGGTGCAGCCCTCCCCTTCTCCCTAGTCCTTCTCCTCTCCCGTGGTGCTTGGCGAAGCTCTGCAGGATTGCCACGCTCCTCCACCACCACCACGCCGTTGTGCTGCTGCTGGATGGAGTCTTCCTCAACCTCTCCCTCTCTCCTTGCTGGATCAAGGCATGGGAGACATCGTCGGGCTGTACGTGTGTTGAACGCGGAGGTGCCGTCCGTTCGGCACTAGGATCATCGGTGATTTGGATCACGACGAGTACGACTCCATCAACCCCGTTCACTTGAACGCTTTCGCTTAGCGATCTACAAGGGTATGTAGATGCAGTCTCCTTCCCCTTGTTGCTAGTCTCTCAATAGATAGATCTTGGTGACACGTAGGAAAATTTTGAATTTATGCTACGTTCCCCAACAACGGCGTGGTGGTGGAAGCAACGACGATCTCAGCAGGGCTTCGCCAAGCTTAGCGAGAGTCAGAGGTGTCACGGGAGGGAGAGGGAGGCGCCAGGGGCTAGGGTACGGCTGCCCTCCACCCCCCACTATATACAGGACCCCTAAGGGGGGTCGGCCCTAGGATATGCAATCTCCAAGGGGGGCCGCGGCCAAGGGGGGTGGAGTGCCCCCCAAGCCAAGAGGGGCGCCCCCACCCCTAGGGTTTCCAACCCTAGGCGCAGCGGGAGGCCCATGGGGGGTGCACCAGCGCACTAGGGGCTGGTTCCCCTCCCACTTCAGCCCATGGGGCCCTCCGGGATAGGTGGCCCCACCCGGTGGACCCCCAGGACCCTTCCGGTGGTCTCGGTACAATACCGATTACCCCCGAAACTTTCCCGATGGCCGAAACTTGACTTCCTATATATAAATCTTCAACTCCGGACCATTCCAGAACTCCTTGTGATGTCCGGGATCTCATCCGGGACTCCGAAAAACTTTCGGGTTACCATATACTAATATATCAACAACCCTAGCGTCACCGAACCTTAAGTGTGCAGACCCTACGGGTTCGGGAGACACGTAGACTTGACCGAGACGACTCTCCGGTCAATAACCAACAGCGGGATCTGGATACCCATGTTGGCTCCCACATGCTCCTCGATGATCTCATCGGATGAACCACGATGTCGAGGATTCAATCAATCCCGTATACAATTCCCTTTGTCAATCGGTACGTTACTTGCCCGAGACTCGATCGTCGGTATCCCAATACCTCGTTCAATCTCGTTACCAGCAAGTCACTTTACTCGTACCGTAATGCATGATCCCGTGATCAACCACTTGGTCACATTGAGCTCATTATGATGATGCACTACCGAGTGGGCCCAGAGATACCTCTCCGTCCTACAGAGTGACAAATCCCAGTCTCGATTCATGCCAACCCAATAGACACTTTCGGAGATACCCGTAGTGCACCTTTATAGTCACCCAGTTACGTTGTGACGTTTGGCACACCCAAAGCACTCCTACGGTATCCGGGAGTTTCAAAATCTCATGGTCTAAGGAAATGATAATTGACATTTGGAAAAGCTCTAGCAAACGAACTACATGATCTTTAAGCTATGCTTAGGATTGGGTCTTGTCCATCACATCATTCTCCTAATGATGTGATCCCGTTATCAATGACATCTAATGTCCATAGTTAGGAAACCATGACTATCTTTTGATCAACGAGCTAGTCAACTAGAGGCTCACTAGGGACGTGTTGTGGTCTATGTATTCACACATGTATTACGATTTCCGGATAACACAATTATAGCATGAACAATAGACAATTATCGCGAACAAGGAAATATTATAATAACCATTTTATTATTGCCTCTAGGGCATATTTCCAACAGTCTCCCACTTGCACTAGAGTCAATAATCAAGTTACATTGTGATGAATCAAACACCCATAGTGTTCTGGTGTTGATCATGTTTTGCTCTAGGGAGAGGTTTAGTCAATGGATCTGCCACATTCAGGTCTGTATGTACTTTACAAATATCTATGTCTCCATTTTGAACACTTTCACGAATGGAGTTGAAGCGACGCTTGATATGCCTGGTCTTCCTGTGAAACCTGGGCTCCTTGGCAAGGGAAATTGCTCCAGTGTTGTCATAGAAGAGAGTCATCGGGCCCGACGCATTGGGAATGACTCCTAGGTCGGTAATGAACTCCTTCACCCAGATTGCTTCTTGTGCTGCCTCCGAGACTGCCATGTACTCCGCTTCACATGTAGATCCCGCCACAACGCCTTGCTTGCAACTGCACCAGCTTACTGCCCCACCATTCAAAATATACATGTATCCGGTTTGTGACTTAGAGTCATCCAGATCTGTGTCGAAGCTAGCATCGACGTAACCCTTTACGACGAGCTCTTCGTCACCTCCATAAATGACAAACATATCCTTAGTCCTCTTCAGGTATTTCAGGATATTCTTGACCGCTGTCTGGTGTTCCATGCCGGGATTACTTTGGTACCTTCCTACCAAACTTACGGCAAGCTTTACATCAGGTCTGGTACACAGCATAGGGGACGACACTCATCTTTTCTCTATCTTCTGCCGTGGTCGGGGATTGAGCCGTGCTCAATCTCGTACCTTGCAATACAGGAAAGAACCCCTTCTTTGACTGATCCATATCGAACTTCTTCAATATCTTGTCAAGGTACGTACTCTGTGAAAGACCAATGAGGCGTCTCGATCTATCTCTACAGATCTTGATGCCTAATATGTAAGCAGCTTCTCCAAGATCCTTCATTGAAAAACACTTGTTCAAGTAGGCCTTTACGCTTTCCAAGAATTCTATATCATTTCCCATCAACAGTATGTCATCCACATACAATATGAGAAATGCTACAGAGCTCCCACTCACTTTCTTGTAAATGCAGGCTTCTTCATAAGTCTGTGTAAACCCAAACGCTTTGATCATCTCATCAAAATGAATGTTCCAACTCCGAGATGCTTGCACCAGCCCATAGATCGAGCGTTGGAGCTTGCACACCTTGTCAGCATTCTTAGGATCGACAAAACCTTCCGGCTGCATCATATACAATTATTCCTTAAGGAAACCATTAAGGAATGCCGTTTTGACGTCCATTTGCCATATCTCATAATCATAGAATGCGGCAATTTCTAACATGATTCGGACGGACTTCAACTTTGCTACGGGTGAGAAAGTCTCATCATAGTCAACCACTTGAACTCGATAACCCTTAGCGACAAGCCGAGCTTTATAGATGGTTACATTACCATCCGCGTCTGTCTTCTTCTTAAAGATCCATTTATTTTCTATGGCTCGCCGATCATCGGGCAAGTCAGTCAAATTCCATACTTCGTTTTCATACATGGATCCTATCTCGGATGTCATGGCATCCAGCCATTTGTCGGAATCTGGGCCCGCCATCGCTTCTTCATAGTTCGAAGGTTCACCGTTGTCTAACAACATGATTTCCAAGACAGGGTTGCCGTACCACTCTAGTGCGGAACGTGTCCTTGTGGACCTATGAAGTTCAGTAGCAACTTGATCTGAAGTTTCATGATCATCATCATTAACTTCCTGTCTAGTCGGTGCAGGTACCTCATGAACAATTTCTTGAGCTGCGCCACTCTCCGGTTCAAGAATCAATACTTCATCAAGTTCTACTTTCCTCCCACTTACTTCTTTCGAGAGAAACTCTTTCTCTAGAAAGGATCCATTCTTGGCAACAAAGATCTTGCCTTCGGATCTGAGGTAGAAGGTATACCCAATAGTTTCTTTAGGGTATCCTATGAAGACGCATTTTTCCGATTTGGGTTCGAGCTTTTCAGGTTGAAGTTTCTTCACATAAGCATCACATCCCCAAACTTTTAGAAACGACAGCTTAGGTTTCTTCCCAAACCATAATTCATACGGTGTCGTCTCAACGGATTTCGACGGAGCCCTATTTAAAGTGAATGCGGCAGTCTCTAAAGCATAGCCCCAAAATGACAGCGGTAGATCGATAAGAGACATCACAGATCGCACCATATCCAATAGAGTGCGATTACGATGTTCGGACACACCATTACGCCGAGGTGTTCTAGGCGGCGTGAGTTGTGAAACTATTCCACATTTCCTTAAGTGTGTTCCAAATTCTTGACTCAAGTATTCTCCCCCACGATCTGATCGCAAGAACTTGATTTTCATGTCATGTTGATTCTCAACCTCACTCTGAAATTCCATGAACTTTTCAAAGGTCTCGGAATTGTGTTTCATTAAGTAGACATACCCATATCTACTGAAGTCATTAGTGAGGGTGAGAACATAACGATAGCCACCGTGAGCCTCAACACTCATTGGACCGCACACATCAGTATGTATGATTTCCAATAAGTTGGTTGCTCGCTCCATTGTTCCTGAGAACGGAGTCTTGGTCATTTTACCCACGAGGCATGGTTCGCACGTGTCAAATGATTCGTAATCAAGTGACTCCAAAAGTCCATCTGCATGGAGCTTCTTCATGCGTTTGACACCTATGTGACCAAGGCGGCAGTGCCACAAGTATGTGGGACTATCATTATCAACCTTACATCTTTTGGTATTGACACTATGAATATGTGTAACATTACGCTCGAGATTCATTAAGAATAAACCATTCGCCAGCGGAGCATGACCATAAAACATATCTCTCATATAAATAGAACAACCATTATTCTCGGATTTAAATGAGTAGCCATCTCGAATTAAACAAGATCCTGATACAATGTTCATGCTCAAAGCTGGCACTAAATAACAATTATTGAGGTTCAAAACTAATCCCGTAGGTAAATGTAGAGGCAGCGTGCCGACGGAGATCACATTGACCTTAGAACCATTCCCGATGCGCGTCGTCACCTCGTTCTTCGCCAGTCTCCGTTTATTCCGCAGCTCCTGCTTTGAGTTACAAATGTGAGCAACCGCACCAGTATCAAATACCCAGGAGCTACTATGAGTACTGGTAAGGTACACATCAATTACATGTATATCACATATACCTTTAGTGTTGCCGGCCTTCTTGTCCTCTAAGTATTTGGGGCAGTTCCGCTTCAAGTGACCACTTCCCTTGCAATAAAAACACTCAGTATCCGGCTTGGGTCCATTCTTTGGCTTCTTCCCGGAAGCTTGCTTACCGGGCGCGGCAACTCCGTTGCCGTCCTTCTTGAAGTTCTTTTTACCCTTGCCTTTCTTGAACTTAGTGGTTTTATTCACCATCAACACTTGATGTTCCTTTTTGATTTCCTCCTTCGCTGATTTCAGCATTGAATATACCTCAGGAATGGTCTTTTCCATCCCCTGCATATTGAAGTTCATCAAAAAGCTCTTGTAGCTCGGTGGAAGCGACTGAAGGATTCTGTCAATGACCGCGTCATCCGGGAGATTAACTCCCAGCTGAGTCAAGCCGTTATGCAACCCAGACATTTTGAGTATGTGCTCACTGACAGAACTATTTTCCTCCATCTTACAACCGAAGAACTTGTCGGAGACTTCATATCTCTCGACCAGGGCATGAGCTTGGAAAACCATTTTCAGCTCTTCGAACATCTCATATGCTCTGTGTTTCTCAAAACGCTTTTGGAGCCCCGGTTCTAAGCTGTAAAGCATGCCGCACTGAACGAGGGAGTAATCATCAGCATGTGACTGCCAAGCGTTCATAACGTCTTGGTTCTCTGGGATGGGTGTGTCACCTAGCGGTGCTTCTAGGACATAGTCGTTCTTGGCAGCTATGAGGATGATCCTCAGGTTCCAGACCCAGTCTGTATAGTTGCTGCCATCATCTTTCAGCTTGGTTTTATCTAGGAACGCGTTGAAGTTGAGGACAACGTGGTCCATTTGATCTACAAGACATATTGTAAAGATTCTAGACTAAGTTCATGATAATTAAGTTCATCTAATATAATTATTCAATGAACTCCCACTCAGATAGACATCCCTCTAGTCATCTAAGTGAAACATGATCCGAGTCAACTAGGCCGTGTCCGATCATCGCATGAGATGGACTAGTCAACATCGGTGAAAATCTTCATGTTGATCGTATCTTCTATATGACTCATGCTCGACCTTTCGGTCTTCCGTGTTCCGAGGCCATGCCTGTACATGCTAGGCTCGTCAAGTCAACCTAAGTGTATTGTGTGTGTAAATCTGGCTTACACCCGTTGTATTCGAACGTTAGAATCTATCACACCCGAAACAACGAACCTCCGCAACGGTGCATAGTTAGGGCGAACACTTTCTTGAAATTATTACGAGGGATCATCTTATTTAAGCTACCGTCCTTCTAAGCAAATAAGATGTAAAACATGATAAACATCACGTGCAATCAAATAGTGACATGATATGGCCGATATCATTTGCTCATTTTGATCTCCATCTTCGGGGCTCCATGATCATCGTTGTCACCGGCATGACACCATGATCTCCATCATGATGATCTCCGTCATCGTGTCTTCTTGAAGTTGTCTCGTCATCTATTACTTCTATTACTATGGCTAATGCTTTAGCAATAAAGTAAAGTAATTACATGACGTTTATGTTGACACGCAGGTCATAAATAAATTAAGACAACTCCTGCCGGTTGTCATACTCATCGACATGCAAGTCGTGATTCCTATTACAAGAACATGATCAATCTCATACATCACATATATCGTTCATCACATCCTTTGGCCATGTCACATCACACAACACATGCTGCAAAAACAAGTTAGACGTCCTCTAATTGTTGTTGCAAGTTTTTACGTGGCTGCTATAGGTTTCTAGCAAGAACGTTTCTTACCTACGCCAAAACCACAACATGGTATGCCAATTTATATTTACCCTTCATAAGGACCCTTTTCATCGAATCCGATCCGACTAAAGTGGGAGAGACAGACACCCGCTAGTCACCTTATGCAACTAGTGCATGTCAGTCGATGGAACCAGTCTCACGTAAGCGTACATGTAAGGTCGGTCCGGGCTGCTTCATCCCATGATGCCGCCGAATCAAGATAAGACTAGTAACCGCAAGTAAATTGACAATATCGACGCCCACAACTGCTTTGAGTTCTACTCGTGCATAGAAACTACGCATAGACCTAGCTCATGATGCCACTGTTGGGGAACGTAGCAGAATTCTAAAATTTTCTACGCATCACCAAGATCAATCTATGGAGTGATCTAGCAACGAGGGAGAGGGGAGTGCATCTACATACCCTTGTAGATCGCGAGCGGAAGCGTTCAAGAGAACGAGGTTGATGGAGTCGTACTCGTCGTGATCCAAATCACCGATGACCTAGCGCCGAACGGACGGCACCTCCGCGTTCAACACACGTATGGTTGGGAAGACGTCTCCTCCAACTTGATCCAGCAAGTGGGAAGGAGAGGTTGATGGAGATCCAGCAGCACGACGACGTGGTGGTGGAAGCAACGGCGATCTTGGCAGGGCTTCGCCAAGCTTAGCAAGAGGGAGAGGTGTCACGGGAGGGAGAGGGAGGCGCCAGGGGCTAGGGTGCAGCTTCCCTCCCTCCTCCCACTATATATAGGACCCCTAGGGGGCGCTGGCCCTAGGAGTGCAATCTCCAAGGGGGGCGGCGGCCAAGGGGGTGGAGTGCCCCCTAGCCAAGTGGGGCGCCCCCACCCCTACGGTTTCCAACTCTAGGCGCAGGGGGAGGCCCATTGGGGGTGCACCAGCCCACTAGGGGCTGGTTCCCCTCCCACGTCAGCCGATGGGGCCCTCCGGGATAGGTGGCCCCACCCGGTGGACCCCCGGGACCCTTCCGGTGGTCCCGGTACAATACCGATTACCCCCGAAACTTTCCCGATGGCCGAAACATGACTTCCTATATATAAATCTTCACCTCTGGACCATTCTAGAACTCGTCGTGATGTCCGAGATCTCATCCGGGACTCCGAACAACTTTCAGGTTACCGTATACTAATATCTCAACAACCCTAGTGTCACCTAACCTTAAGTGTGTAGACCCTACGGGTTCGGGAGACACGCAGACATGACCGAGACGACTCTCCGGTCAATAACCAACAGCGGGATCTGGATACCCATGTTGGCTCCTACATGCTCCTCGATGATCTCATCGGATGAACCACGATGTCGAGGATTCAATCAATCCCATATACAATTCCCTTTGTCAATCGGTATGTTACCTGCCGGAGACTCGATCGTCGGTATCCCAATACCTCGTTCAATCTCGTTACCAGCAAGTCACTTTACTCGTACCATAATGCATGATCCCGTGATCAACCACTTGGTCACATTGAGCTCATTATGATGATGCATTCTCGAGTAGGCCCAGAGATAACTCTCCGTCATACGGAGTGACAAATCCCAGTCTCGATTCGTGCCAACCCAACAGACACTTTCGGAGATACCCGTAGTGCACCTTTACAGACACCCAGTTACGTTGTGACATTTGGCACACCCAAAGCACTCCTACGGTATCCGGGAGTTGCACAATATCATGGTCTAAGGAAATGATACTTGATATTTGGAAAAGCTCTAGCAAACGAACTACACGATCTTTAAGCTATGCTTAGGATTGGGTCTTGTCCATCACATCATTCTCCTAATGATGTGATCCCGTTATCAATGACATCTAATGTCCATAGTCAGGAAACCATGACTATCTTTTGATCAACGAGCTAGTCAACTAGAGGCTCACTAGGGACATGTTGTGGTCTATGTATTCACACATGTATTACGATTTTCGGATAAAACAATTATAGCATGAACAATAGACAATTATCATGAACACGGAAATATAATAATAACCATTTTGTTATTGCCTCTAGGGCATATTTCCAACATGGAGGCGGCCTGGCCTGTTGGTGGTCACCGGCAGAACTGCTCGCCGGGGACGACGGCAGGTGTAACTGGAGGAGAGGCGCGTGGCTGGACTCGTGGTCACCGGCGACGGTGTCGGTCGTGAGCCGACGAGGTGGGATGGAGGAGCACGGGGCTCGGGCAACCGATTGGTCAAGCCCACAAAACAAGGGAGCGGGTCGGGGAGGATTTGTCTTGGCTGGTATTTGCACGTGAGAGGAATTTTGGATCAGGGAGGATGCTGCTGGTTCGATGTGGAATCCGAGGAAGAGATTGGCGGCGGTGGGATGGATCCCTAGAAGTTTGGGATTTGGTCTAGGGTTAGACTAGCTATATATAGTAGGTGGGTTTTACTTAGGGGTATATCGTCCCTCCGATTGAAATCAGACGCACGAGAAAAACAGGCTAGGGAGTCCAAATGAGAAAACGGTGACGTTTTGTAGATGTTAGGGGATGATCCGGACCCAACGGTAATGACTGCCTGGGTCGGGTTCGGGACAACTTCCGGACGCGCGCGAGGGGTTCGGTGCACTGCGCAAAGAGGGGTAGGCTGGGCCTAGGTGGACTGTGGAGAGCGGGTTTGTCTGAGAGAAGAGGGGAGAGATGCAGCCCGGCACGGTTTCCGGAGACCGAAAACGTCCGACGATAAGACCGGCTATAATGTCGCTATAGTTTAACGGTTGGGCTATCAAATGAACTCCGAATGCAATGAAACTTGACACGCGGTCTATCTACACTATAACAAGACCGCACGCCAGCTTTCATCCCATTCCGAGAACATTTTCCGCCCACTTATAAAATAATATTTCGAACGTGCCGCGGGCGCGTGCAAGTGTGTCTGGGCTCAGAACAAACAACAGACGGAACTTGGGAACCCGGACGGATGCAAGTTTCGAAAACATGATGATGCAATGCACATGATGACATAACAAGATGCAACACGCAAGCAAATGACATGGCAACGACAGCGAATAATTGGAAGATACCTGGCACATCGGTCTCGGGGCGTCACACCTTCTCAGCTGAGCTCGTCTTCGGGGGATCATCTTCCGGAGATGATGGAGAACGAAACGCCTCCCCCTGCCACACCGCCTTACGAAGCGGGCGTCCCTGAGGTGTCGTCGCGGAGGGCTTCTCCTGATCCAGCAAGGCCAGAAGGTAATCCTATGGCCACCCGGAGTCCTCAGTATCCGGCTCTCAAAGAGAGCAGTCAAAAGTGTCCGGCACCGTCTGGTGTCCGTTCGGACGTACAGAGGGATCTGCTGGAGAAAGCGGCTATCTTAGAAGAGCACCGCACATTGATGGGTATGGTGATTGAAAGGATTTCGTCCGCCGAAAGCGGGCTGGATGAAGCCTTTATGAGTCTACTGACGGGTTTTGAGGTACGTGAAATGATGTGCATTTTTGAAAGTACCACACGTTTTTAGATGTGCCCTGTGTAGATAGTAGCCCCTGAGACTCTGGTTGTTGTCGAAAATGGCGGCAAACAGAGGATCATAGTCCCAGGTAATAACTAGACTGCCTTTATGTGCAGGTGGTGGAGGCTCCGGTGGCTAGCCGGACTCATGGGTATGCCGAACTAAAGCGGCAGCTGGATGTGGCAGATGTCGACATCATGCTTGTCAACAAGTGGCTTGACGAGGCGCAGGGTCAGTGATTTTTCTGGTGATTTTCACATAATAAGAGCGGTCTGATGCCAGTATCTTTAATATGTTTGTGACTGCAGATGAAGCGGTCACCGTGGAGACCCTTCGGGCGGAGCTTGCCCGAGCCAAGGAGTAAGCAAGGAGTAGGAAGGCAGCCGCTTTACAAGCGGACGAAGAGTTAAGGGCCGAAGAGGCCGCACATTGCGAGAGAAAAGAAAAAATTGCCAAGATGGTCGTGGAGTTAAAAGATGCTGCTGACCGGTACCATCTTCTTGAAGAGGAAAACTGGGCGAAAGCGATGGATCCGGAGAAGGCCCGGGTGGCTGCCAAGGAAGCCCGCTCCGAAATTAGAGCGACGAAGGAGGAGCTGAATCAAGCTGCAGATATCGTGTCTGGGAAGCCCTTCTTGTTACGGACTAAGTTCGAAGATCCAAAGTATGCTCCTCTGGACCGGCTATGGAGTTCTGCGGACGCGTACATGGATTTGGCTGCCAGCACTGCTGGTGCCACCGAGTACTTCAAGGATCAGAAAGGTCCCGAAGTGGAGAAGTTGTTCTGGTCACAGTTTCATGCTCCAGTCCGTCTGCTGCTGCTGAATGAGCGATTGACCAGTTGGGCCGAGCTCCATAGATTATCCGGACTGGCCATGAGGTCCGTTGTGGATCATTTGTGGCCAGGAGGGCCAAGGCCGAATAGCTACATTAGCTTAGTGCAATAGTTCCTTGGCGCTGTGCCACGCATCGATGCTGTAAAGAGGTCTGCGTGAATAGAAGGCTCACGGATGGCCCTTGCCCGTGTCAAAACATACTGGGCGGAGATGGATGCCACCGCTGTTGCGGCACTAGGTTTGGCCATAGGCCGAGTGGCTGCCGAGCACTACTTTGAAGAAGTTCTTGAAGGCGCTCATTTGATAGAGGCTCAGTGCTCGAAGAATATTATGTTTGAGTGACATGTATTCCCACTGTAAAAACAATGTTTTATTGAATTTAACAAGGATGTATTTATACTTTTGCCCGAAAGTACTATGATGCCTCTTGTGCGGCCATTTATATATATATGTATATAACCTGAAAGATTGCAGTCATCGGCTTCAGCCCCCACGCATATAATGCGGGCGTGTTCGCAGAAGACGCATGTTCACACTTGATCCAACATATTGGTCCATTAAGGAGGTGATAGCGCAGCGAACTAAGCAACCGGACTATAATGCTTTAACACTTTCACTTAGCCAGAGGAGTTTGACAGTGGGGCTACTATATAGCCCCTGGTGGCTCCGCACACATCCGAATTCGGGGTGCGTATATGCCTGGCCGGGAAACGGCCCTTCGTAAAAGCGGATGAACCCCGAAGATTCCGCTAGGTCATCGAGTGGTTGACCAGTCTCACGCTATATCATGCCAGTCAGTTTTCGACTTTCTCTACTGAGGTGCTAGTCCGGATGAACCAGGGCACAATCGCAGTAGTTCTCCTGGTGCCTCCTTAGCCGATAGAGCGGAACATAAGGCAGCAAAACACAGGAGCCGAGCAAACCCAACATTTGACCAAAGACATGATTCGGAGCTGATGCATATAAGGCCAAACTCGCGACGCCGAACACTCCCTAAGGTATTCGGTCTTTATGGTGGAAACTGGGCTTAAGCAGTGCCCTTTGTAATGAGCCCCTAGTGTCCAGGTACGTGCAATATTCTGACGTGGCCACATGCCAATACGTCAGCATCCTTCTCAATTGTACTGAGAATCCGGGGGATGTGTATCAACAAGAGACAGTAAAAAAGGTTTATGCAGCGTCTTAATCTAAAAAGAATCCTTGGAACAGGTCCCTGTTGCATGTCTGCGCCAGTGTCTCTGTTGTGCCGTATCCTGGACGGGTGTAGCACGATGGTCATCTGTAAAAGAGAGGAACTTAGTTCAAAAGTTGCCGTGCAAAAGGTAAGTTATACTAAATAAACAATATATAGTTCAAAATGAGTAAAGTTGAGCCTGATTGCCACTTGTGCACGCGCGTTGAGCCCCTTGTATTGTAATAGGGGTATAGCTATCAAACCTGTATCAATTACATATAGCTGCACAGGACTCGTCCAACCGTGTCCGTGGTCTTAACGACATGTTAGATGCTTTAGTTGGTGAGGTTGTTTAGTGTGCGGCTGCCAAGGCAGCCGCGCGGTCTTCCGCGCACAAGGAGCGCTCAATATTCCCATTTACTGTAATAATGCCACGTGCACCGGGCATTTTAAGCATGAGGGAAGCGTAATGCGGTATTGCGTTAAAGCAAGCAAGAGCTTCGCGTCCGAGTAGTGCTTGATAGCCACTTTGGAACGGAGCGATGTGGAAGGTTAAATTTTCGCTGCGGAAGTTATCGGGGAAGCCGAATATAACCTCTAGTAGTAGGGAGCCCGTGCAATGGGATTCTGGGCCTGGCGTTACTCCTTTAAAGGTAGTATTGCTATGGCTAATTTTTGTAGGGTCTATCCCCATTTTGTGGACTGTGTCCTGATATATCAGGTTTAAACTATTGACGCTGTCCATCAGGACTCGTGTGAAGTGGTATCCGTCAATTATCGGGTCTAACACCAAGGCAGCCCATCCTGCACGCCAGATACTTGGCGAGTAATCCCGATGGTCGAAGGTGATCGGTTGGGACGACCAATGGCAGAACCCCGCTGTGATAGGCCCTGGGACATGTGTCTCTAGGAGTGCCGCTTTGTTTCTCCCCTTTGTCACATGTAACACGTTTACTATTTTAACTTCTGGTGGGAATTTCTTTTGTTCCCCAGTGCTTTGCTTGCGAGGCTCGTCCTCGTCTTTGCTTGGTGTATCCTGCCCCTTGTGTTCGGCGTTGAGCTTGCCGGACTGCTTGAA
Source organism: Triticum monococcum (assembly GCA_034509565.1). Classification (NCBI taxonomy): domain Eukaryota; kingdom Viridiplantae; phylum Streptophyta; class Magnoliopsida; order Poales; family Poaceae; genus Triticum; species Triticum monococcum. The sequence goes on along the minus strand of CM067845.1, from coordinate 685,187,346 downwards.
GACCCAACATTCTCGATGGGTATGATTTGCAGGTTTATCGGGGGTGCTGTGGATCCGACATATTTTGTCCAGAATCTTGTTTAGGCTGGACAGTTCGTCTCTGGTGCCTTTGGAGGGCAGATTTTGCTGACCTGGCCGAGAGCTTTTGAATCCGGCGTTTACCGCTGTGCTCTTCGGGTTGTCTTCTTTACTCCGGCACTTATTTTTGCCGTGTTGTGGTTTCCCGTTTCCATCCCTGACTTCGGATGTACTTGGGTCGCTGGTGTTGCACCAGGCTAACTAGCTGTCCTCGCCCACGCAAAAGCGGGTCATGAGGCTTGTTAAGGCTGCCATTGTTCTCGGCTTTTCTTGGCCGAGGTGTCTGGCGAGCCATTCGTCTCGAACGCTGTGCTTGAAAGATGCTAAGGCTTCGGCGTCCGGACAGTCGACTATTTGGTTCTTTTTAGTGAGGAACCTGCTCCAAAGCTTTTGGGCTGACTCTCCGGGCTGTTGAGTGATATGACTTAAATCGTCTGCATCCGGTGGTCGGACATAGGTCCCTTGAAAATTTTCCCGGAAAGCGTCTTCGAGCTCTTCCCAGCTTCCAATGGAGTTTTCAGGGAGGATTTTAAGCCAGTGCCGAGCTGGCCCTTTGAGCTTGAGGGGTAAGTACTTGATGGCATGGAGATCATCTCTTCGAGCCATGTGGATATGGAGGATGTAGTCCTCAATCCAGACCCTAGGGTCTGTCGTTCCGTCGTACGCATCTATGTTTACGGGTTTGAATCCCTCTAGAAATTCATGGTCTAGCACCTCATCGGTGAAACATAAGGGGTGTGCGGCACCCCTGTATTTGGGTGTACTGTGATGTTCGGATGTTTGTTGTGTTGCATTTCATACTGGAGCGCGCTTGCGTGGCCCGTATATGGATCTGGTTGCGCCGTCCTTTTGATGCGAGCCCTCGCGTGGATCGCGTACTGGCTTATGTGCGGCGTCGTATGCCGCTCTATGTTGCACACGAGGTCGCCTATCTGACCGGATGGCCGTTTTGTTTTTCAATTGCGGGGGATCTAAGGCCTCCTCATCGAATTCAGGTAGCAACTTTCACTTCGGGTAGCTCTTGGTGTGGCGATTACCGCCATACTTCGCTGCAGTGTTGAGTACTTAGCCCATTGAGCTAATGCTATTTCAAGATAAATATTTCAGGCAAGCTCAATGTTTGGCATGGCATGGATTAGAAAGTGGACCCCTCAAAATACTAAGAACACATGTTGCCTCAAGCACAAGACTCTACATTTTACTTTTAGTGATCCAAGATCACATTGAGTCCATAGGAAAAGCCAATACTATTAGAAGGGGATGATGTGTTGCTTAATGAGTTACTTGCTCAAAATGCTTAGTGATATGCTCCAAAACCCTCAACTACTTTCTCATATCCACATATCTCTGAAACCAAAAGTCAAACTAAGCCCCACCAAAATTCCCTACCCGGCTCCACCGAGTTCACTTGACATAGCCACTACCACAAACCCTAGTCATTTCGGTCTCACCGATAGGGATCTCGGTCTCACCGAGATGGGATTGCAACCTCTCTGTTTCCCTTCGTAACGTTTCGGTCCAACCGAGATGAGCGATCGGTCCCACCGAGTTTGCAATGCAAACTCTCTATTTCCCCTTTGTAACGTTTCGGTCTAACCGAGATGAGCGAATCGGTGCCACCGAGTTTGCCTGAAAAACTCTCTATTCGCCTATTACCAAAATCGGTCCCACCGAGTTTGTGTAATCGGTCTCACCGAGATTACGTTATGCCCTAACCCTAATGGAATCGGTTCCACCGAGTTGACATGACGGTCCCACTGAAAATCCTAACATTCACATTTTGAACTAAATCGGTCTGACCGAGTTTCATGGTTCGATCCCACCGAGTTCGGTGATTTGTGTGTAACGGTTAGATTTTGTGTGGAGGCTATATATACCACTCCACCCACTCTTCATTTATGGAGACATCCATCATAACATGCCTACACTTCCAACATACATTTTCTGAGAGAGAACCACCTACACTTGTGTTGAGGTCAAGATATTCCATTCCAACCACATAAATCTTGATATCTAGCATTCCCCAAGTTGCTTTCCACTCAAACCCTCTTTCCACCAAATCCAATCCTATGAGAGAGAGCTGAGTGTTGGGGAGACTATCATTTGAAGCACAAGAGCAAGGAGTTCATCATCAACACACCATCTAATACCTTTTGGAGAGTGGTGTCTATTAGATTGGCTAGGTGTCACTTGGGAGCCTCTATCAACATTGTGGAGTATAACCAAGTAGTTTGTACGGGCAAGGAGATCGCCTACTTCGTGAAGATCTACCCTAGTGAGGCAAGTCCTTCGTGGGAGATGGCCATGGTGGGATAGACAAGGTTGCTTCTTCGTGGGTGGAGCCCTCCGTGGACTCGCGCAACCATTACTCTTCCTGGGTTGAAGTCTCCATCAACGTGGATGTACGATAGAACCACCTATCGAAACCACGCCAAAAATCTTTGTGTCTACATTGCGTTTGCTCCCTCAAACTCCTCCCTTTACCTTCTTATGCAATTGTTTTTACATTCCGCTGCTATACTCTTAGAATTGCATGTGTAGGTTAATTACTTGGCTTGTGCTAAGTTGTTAAAATTTGCCAAGACTTAAAATTGGGAAAAGGCTAGATTTTTATTTGGTCAAGTAGTCTAATCACCCCCCCCCCCCTCTAGACATACTTTCGATCCTACAAGTGGTATCAGAGCTTTGGTCTCCATTTGCTTTGATTTCCATGGCTTTTGGTGATCATAGCCTTGGTTTCACAACCTAGGAGAGTATGGCGTCTAGCGAGGGAAATTACCACCATATAGGTCCTTACTTTGGTGGTACTAATTTTGCTAGTTGGAAGCATAAGATGAAAATGCATATACTTGGACATAACCCCGTCGTTTGGGCTATTGTGTATATTGGCTTGCAAGGTGAATTCTTTGATGGGAGAGAACCAAACCGTGAAGCTACCGCGGAAGAGTTGAAGATGCTGCAATACAATGATCAAGCTTGTGATATTCTCTTCAACAGATTGTGCCCTGAAGAATTCAACAAAATCAGCTGCCTTGAGAATGCAAAGGAAATTTGGGACACTTTGATTGATATGCACGAAGGTAACAACTCCGTCAAGGAATCCAAATTGGATGTGCTTCAAAGTCAACTTGACAAGTACAAAATGAAGGATGGTGAAGGTGTTGCTGAAATGCACTCTAGGCTTGCTCTCATCACAAATGAAATTGCCGGCTTAGGAAGTGAAGCGATGACCGACAGATTCATCATCAAGAAGATCCTAAGAGCCTTGGATGGAAAATATGATACCGTGTGCACATTGATCCAAATGATGCCCAATTACAAAGATCTCAAGCCAACGGAAGTCATTGGAATAATTGTTGCTCATGAGATGTCTCTTAAGGATAAGGAAGAGCTCCACAACAAGTCAAGTGGTTCTTACAAAGCCTCATGTGATGGTCCCACATCATCAAGTGAGAAACAAAACCTTCAATGAAGAATTGATCCTAATGGTGAAGAACTTCAACAAGTTCTACAAGAGTAGAAGCAAGGAAAGAAGTTCCAAGTCAAGGTCCTACAATTGTGGAAGACTGGGACACTACTCCAATGAGTGTACGGCTCCCTACAAAAGAAGAGAATATTCTCCCAAAAGAAGAAGTAGGAGAGAAGAATCACCACCTAGAGAGAGAAGGAGTAGAGATGATCGTTATGAGCGAAGACCCTCTCGGAGAAGCAAGGATTCGGAAAGGAAGGACAAGTCATCAAAGACCTACACAAAACGAAGACATCAAGCTCATGTTGGTGAATGGGTATCCGACACCGACTCCGACAATCACTCTGAAAGAAGTTACCACTCCGACTCCGAATACACTCAAGATGAAGGTGTTGCCAGTCTAGCACTTGTGTCAACCGACTCCCACGACATATTTGACTCACCAAATGAAGGAATTGGAAGATGCTTCATGTCTAAAGGCCCAAATGTATCACACCCCGAGTATGTTGATTTCAATAGTCATGAAGATGATTTTCTAGGTGATGATGATTTACTTGTTGACAACTCTAGTTGTGAAAACTATGATGAACTTGCTATTAATCATGCCAATCAGGATAAAACGAATGAAAATGATAAGAAGGAGTTTGAGCGTCGAACTAAAGAACTAAACACTCTTAAGTTAGCTCATGAAACTACCTTGGAAGATCATCGAGAACTTTTAAAGACTCATGAGAAGCTACGCTTTGAAAAGCTCAACCTTGAGCAAGAGCATGATTTGTTAAAGGCAATCAATGATGATCTTTGCAAGAAAAGTTCTTCTTACATTGCCAAGCGTTTACTCTTGTCTACTTACATGCCACAAGTTAAATCTAGCAACAAGAACAAGAAAGACTCTTCTTCTAGTAGTGACAATAATCATGCTAAAACCAATGTTGTTGCTTCTAGTAGTTCTCTTGATTCCACTAATGATTCTCTTAGCCAACTTACACTTGAGCAAGAAAATAGCTTATTGAAGGGAATTATAAAGAAAGGTGTTTACAAGAGTCTTGCCGGAAGTAAGAAATTTGAGGAAATTGTACGCAAGCAAGGAAGACACCAGAAGAATCAAGGTGTTGGTTTTGAACGAAAGTTCAATGCCAATGGAGTTGAGTGGGAAGAAGATCAATACCCCAAGACGAAGTCTGTTCCCCAACAAGAGAAGTATGATCCTACTTCTTCCCAAGGAACACAAGCTCAAGATGATCTTCCACCACAAAACCACAAGCTAAAGGGCAAGGACAAGCTTCAAGAGGAGATTGATGCATTTGAAGAAGCCCCTAAGGCATTGGTCAAGTGAGTTCCCAAGACTACATCAAGTTCTACTTCATCAATTACGACTACAACTCCAAGGATTCCCATCAAGATGGGGTGGATCCCGAAGAAGAACTAGAGAGTTCTTGAGGGTGACTCCACCAACAAACTTCACTCATATCATTTTGGCGAGGACAAGTGCAAACAACTTCCATATCTTGCACTAGTTCAAGGAGTCACAAACCCTCTTATTGGTAAGACAAGGGACAAGGTAACCTAATGCATTCATGGATATCATCTCATGTGAATATCACTCTATGTATATGGATATCCTTGTTTGTTCCTTGTGGGACTAACTCGTGTAGGTATTGAAAGTGCAACTCACTCCAAAGGATTGCTCCGAATGATCTACATCAACTTTGAGCACCGACATCTTCAACACCTACATGAAGTCATCATCGACAAAACCCAAGGTTAGTTCATCCCTCCTAGGGGGGATATCACATCTAGGGGGAGCTTTACTCCAATCAATTGAGCTAAAGCAACTCTAATGATGTGACCACAACAATGCATTATGTAAAAGTGGTAACCCCACTTGTGCTTAAACGATGAGTATGACCTATGATCAAATGTTCTCATTTGACTCCTCAGTCAATATACTCAGATGACCTAGCCATCGCCAAATTGCTTGATAGATGCTAGTGTGATTGTGCATGCTTTGCCACATATTTCATTTGCCATCTTATTGTCTGAGCATGTTGGTTGCATATTTTACTCATTCGAGGACATCCATTTGTTGCATTGATTGTTTGGCTTTTTCTCTTTTGCTAAATGGATGGACAAGAATGCTTAATGACTTCCTCTAGCTATCTATGATTTTCTCGTCTCAAACTCTATTCATGCTACATCACAAAGTTTGATCAAGTCAGATTCGAACCACTCTGTGTGAGGACCACTCGGAGTCCCCGATTCATCATAGACTTAAACTTCCAAAACCTCTTCGTGCATTTCGATATGACCAATTCATCCATTTTGGTCACACCGATAGCACAAATTTGATCTAGGTTTTCAATCTCGGTGCAACCGATTTGAACTTCTCGGTCACATCGAGTTGCAGTAACCGCTTGCGATTCTGCATCTCGGTGCCACCGAGTTGTTCCACTCGGTCACACCGACAGGGTCGGGATATATATACCCACGGGTGAGATTTTGGAAATTTCTTCAAACTCCTCAGCCCGCGCGTGTGTCCTGCTCTGCCTACTCGGGTCTTCGGATCATCTTCTCGCTGCCAGCGAGCTCCCGCCACTCGTTTCCATCGCCGTCAATGGAAATCTACTCCGCCGTTGTCGCTGTAGCGAACTCCCGCCGAACTAGGGTATGGGTTCGACCCTTGTTCTATTCTTTTACCTCTGATTCATAGCACATTGTTTTGCCATGATCCTTACCACGTATGCAAACACTACATCCACTAAAAAAATCCTTTAGGTTAGATTTGATTTGAAAATTTAGGGTTAGGTCTCCGTCGAACTCATCTCAGACCGACCAAGTTGTAGAAATCGGTCTCACCAATTTGGCTTAGGCCATAGCACTTGCAATTTTCGGTCTGACCGAAAACTGCAAATCGATGTGATCGAGTTTTATTCTCTGTGAATCCCTAGCAGTCTTGGTGCCACCAAACTGTGACTCGGTCTGACCGAGTTCACTAGTTTAGTTTCCAAAAGCTGCTTCGGTGTCACCGAGTTTACAAATCGGTAGCTCTGAAATGCTTTCTGTGGAGAACTAAAACTAAGTTTTTTGAGTCATCTGTTTTGCAAAAAAAACTCTGCACTTTCTGATGCTCATCCACTCTATCTCATCTACATCTATTCACAGGGTCTGCTGTCAGTGAGTTTGCAGAGATGTCTGGTCAGAGTGACAGCCAGAACAGGTCTGGGGAACATGTGTAGCTGAGTGAGGGTTCAGATCCCTCAAGCACTACTGATGATGGCAGCAGGAGCACTCCCAGCAACTTGCCAAAGGCAGCCACCAGATCTAGGAAGAAGAGAACCTTAGAATCTGAGGATGAGGATTATGTTGCCACTGAGGAGGAAGTAAGCTCCAAGAAGAAGGTGCTGAAAAAGGAGTATGGCATAGCTGCAACAGTTAAGCCAGGGATGAATAAGAAGGCTCCAGCAAAGAGAATTCCTATGTCTAAGGCAAGAGCCTCGACTCAAGAGACAACGGAGTTCACTCTTGAACCCAAAGAAGGTGGAGAAGGCAAGAAAAGGAAGGAGAGGGTCAAGAAGACCAGTGCCCGAGTCATTGGCAAGCCCTCCATGATGAGAGATCCCTCTGAAGAAGAGGAAGAGGATGTTGCGCTAGCACCCAAAGCTCAGAAGCTTATGGGAGATGCTATAAAGTTAGGGGCTGCTCCATCAAAGCCCAACACAGCTCCCAAAGCTCTATCTCGGAATCCCAGTAAGCCCAAGAGGAACACTAGAAGTATACATGCTGAAGAAAAGAACAAGGCCCCAGTGCCTCAGGCTGAAGAAGAAGATGATGAGTCTTTTATTTTGAGAAAATTGAAGCCCAAGATTCTATACCACAATGATGCTCATCCAGTCGTTGAGAACATGCACATCAGGAAAGATTCAGGAATGAGATTGTGGAGAGATTCTGATCCTTATGCTGCGAGGAGGAGGACGTCAGTTGACTACCGGTTTTATACAAAGGAACAACAAGACTTTTATGAAACTATTTTGCTTGACAAGAAGCCCATTGTCTGCGACATGAGATGGGTTGATTGGGAATACATCCAGGCGAATGAAGATCACTTTCCAAGAGTTTATGACAGCTTCAAAGCATGTGGAGTAGATGAGTTTGTTGGACATAAGCTCACAAAATTCAATGATGAGCTGATCGTGCATTTTTACTCCACTGCTCACTTTCACCCAGATGGAAGATTATATGGATGTCAGAAGGTACTAGGTACGAATCCAGAGTTGAAGAATGGGAAAAAATGATAAATGCCCCAGAAGAACATGAAGATGACTTGGATGTGTATGCCAAGAAGAAGAAGGACCACAACACTATGGCTAACATGTACAAGGAGATCTCAGATAAAGCTTTGGAGACTCACAAGCTTGGATCTATACACTTTTTGTTGTCTGGTCTGCCTACTATCAACTGGATCCTAAGGCACACTCTGCTACCCAAGTCAGGAGATCACAAGATGATCAGAGGGCACTCTATCAACCTGCTACAGCTTTTTGATATCCCTCAGAAGTTCAAGGTGATGAGTCTGATTGTAGAGACAATCAAGAGGACTGCTGCTGACCAGAAGAGAAGCTGTGGGTATGCTCCGCACATTCAGGAGCTCATTAACTCCAAGATGGGCACAAGAACATATCTGTCGGATAAGGAGCATCTACCCCTATATCCTGATTTTGAAAATAATACTGTTGCGATGAATGAGGAGTTACCATCATCAGTTCAAGAACAGTAGAAGAGAGCCAAAGCAAAGGCTGAGAAAGCTGCCAAGATGCCAAGTGTTGAAGAGGCATCTCAAGTTTTCCTGAAGAGCAAGCAAGATCAACTTGCATATCTGATCCAGTCTACACTGAGGATTGAGAAGGGCTTGGGCACCCTAACTCAAAACCAAGAGAGATTGGAGAGGAACATAGAAACCAAATTTTATGATCTTGATCTGAAGGTAACTGAGATTCAAACAACAGTTGAGCTGCTTCAGGAGGAAGCAGAAGATAAGAGAGGCAAGGAAGCCACAGATGCATTTCAGCGAGTGCCAAGGAGTCACAGGTCTACTGCCGTGCCAGTGACAGATTCTAGAGCTACATCATCAGCACCAGCAGCTACAGCTCCAGTGCCACCTCTAGCGGCCACTCCACCAGCTCCAACTACATCAACAGATGCCTTCGTCCTTGGAATTCTCTCTACACCACCTCCCGAAGACCAAGCCTGAGAGACGCATAGCACTATGCATATTTGAATTTTTTGGTAACTTGTTGCCAAAGGGGAAGAAATATGTATAGATCATAGGCTTCGAGACAGTATTTTGTGTCTTTGCCTTTGGTTGAAGTTTTTATTGTGTGAGATACTTTATGTCCTTGTGTGGGATACTTGTGTGATCATGTGATTGATCATTTGCTACCTTAATGCTTGTTTAGATGATACTATCTTTTATATCCATATATGATCATTCACTTGCTTGGTGATGAGTGCATGCTTTTAATTTCTATCATTTTGAGCGCTCCACCAAAATGTATGTGACATGGAAGAGCAACCCATGATCCTAATCGATTGTGCATTTGCATTCAAAAGCACATTTTAAATAATGCACAAATTTAAGGGGAACTCTTGCTTATCACATATTTCTCAAAGCGACAATGTTTTTCAATCTTATTATCATCTGTCGAAGCTTTGATCTATATGTTGTCATCAATTACCAAAAAGGGGGAGATTGAAAGTGCAACTATCCCTGGGTGGTTTTGGTAATTCCTAACAACATATAGCCCATTGAGCTAATGTTTTTTCAAGATAAATATTTCAGGAAAGCTCAATGTTTGGCATGGCATGGATTAGAAAGTGGACCCCTCAAAATACTAAGAACACATGTTTGCTAAAGCTCAAGACTCTACATTTTACTTTTAGTGATCCAAGATCACATTGAGTCCATAGGAAAAGCCAATACTATTAAAAGGGGATGAGGTGTTGCTTAATGAGTTAATTGCTCAAAATAGTTAGTGATATGCTCCAAAACCCTCAAATACTTTCTCATATCCACATATGTCCAAAACCAAAAGTCAAACTCAGCCCCACCGAAATTTCATACCCGGCGCCACCGAGTTCACTTGACATAGCCACCGCCACAAACCCTAGTCATTTCGGTCACACCGATAGGGAACTCGGTCTCACCAAGATGGGATTGCAACCTCTCCGTTTCCCTTCGTAACGTTTTGGTCCAACCGAGATGAGCGATTGGTCCCATCGAGATTGGAATGTAAACTCTCTGTTTCCCCTTCGTAACGTTTCGGTCTAACCGAGATGAGCGAATCGATCCCACCGAGTTTGCCAGACCAACTCTCTGTTTGCCTATTAACAAAATTGGTCCCACCGAGTTTGTGTAATCGGTGTCACCAAGATTACGTTATGCCCTAACCCTAATGGAATCGGTTCCACCGAGTTGACATGTCGGTCCCACCAAAAATCCTAACGTTCACATTTTGAACTCAATCAGTCTGACCGAGTTTCATGATTCAGGCCCACAGAACATGCCTACACTTCCAACATACATTTTCTGAGAGAGAACCACCTATACTTGTGTTGAGGTCAAGATATTCCATTCCAACCACACAAATCTTGATCTCTAGGCTTCCCTAAGTTGCTTTCCACTCAAACCCTCTTTCCACCAAATCCAATCCTATGAGAGAGAGCTGAGTGTTGGGGAGACTATCATTTGAAGCACAAGAGCAAGCAGTTCATCATCAACACACCATCTATTACCTTTTGGAGAGCGGTGTCTCCTAGATTTTTGGTGTCACTTGGGAGCCTCCGTCAACATTGTGAAGTTGAACCAAGGAGTTTGTACGGGCAAGGAGATCGCCTACTTCGTGAAGATCTACCCTATTAAGGCAAGTCCTTCATGGGCGATAGCGATGGTGGGATAGACAAGGTTGCTTCTTCTTGGATCCTTCATGGGTGCAGCCCTCTGTGGGCTCGCGCAACCGTTACTCATCGTGGGTTGAAGTCTCCATCAACGTGGATGTACGATAGCACCACCTATTGGAACCACGCCAAAAATCTCCGTGTCTACATTGCGTTTGCTCCCTCAAACTCCTCCATTTACCTTCATATGCAATTGTTTTATATCCTGCTGCTATATTCTTAAAATTGCATGTGTAGGTTAATTACTTGACTTGTGCTAAGTTGTTAAAATTTGCCAAGACTTAAAATTGGGAAAAGGCCAGATTTTTATTTGGTCAAGTAGTCTAATCACCCCCCTCTAGACATACTTTTGATCCTACATGCCTCCCCCCATCGCCAAGCCGGGCTAGGAGGAGGCAGAGGCTGCCTACCAGGTAGTGATGGCAGAGGCCTTCGCCAACTCCATCAGGAGGAATGACGGAAGGCCGAAGCGGCCGAAGTGGAGGAGGCCGCCTACCAGGCAGTGATGGCGGAGGCCATGGCCCTCTCTGTAGCCGGTGACTGCGTGGTGCCGCCGTCGCTAACCCAGGCGACACTAGCGCCCGAGCACACCGAGCGGTATGTGTGGACCGGTGGCAGCGTAAGCTGGCGGAGGAGCGCGCCGACGGCGAGCGGCGCATGCACAGGGAGCAGGAGGAGGAGTGCGCCCGTGTCGCCGCATTGCCTCCGCTGCAGAAGATGCGTGAAGAGGCAGCCCTGGCGGCCTATCAAGCTGCCTTCGGCTGGGCTGGGCCGCCTCCTGACTTCATCGACCTCATTGGCGGCGACAACGACGGCAAGGGCAAGGGCAATGCTGATGTCTAGGGCCGCGTGCGGGCACCAACTTTTTTAGTTTTTAGTATTGTTTATTGGGAAAAATCCAAAACAAACCTTAAACTTGTACACGGAAGCTAAATCAAATCTTGAGAGTGTTCCCAAACAGCGATTGTCGGCGTGGCAGATCAAATCCCAAGATCGTTGACTGTAGTCGCGACTGGGTCGGCCCAACATACATGAAGCTTTTAATTTTGCTTTTTCATAACAGGCAAAGTAATAAAAATACTGAAAAAAGTAAAACTCTAAGCTCCTCCCCGCTAACCACTAGAAACATTGGTCGTTATTGCTATGATGAGAGGCCCAAACTATTTAACCACATACAGCAGCCTTGAGATTTGAATTTTCTTAAGGGCAAAGAAATATTGAAAACGCTCAGGTCCAAACTATTTTTGAAATATCAGATTTTTTTAAAGTGCGAACAGTTTCGCAAATTCTGAATAGTTTTAAAAATAACAAATTTTTTAAAACACAATCAATTTTGGAAAAGTGAACACTATTGAAACGTAAAGACTTTTTTTAAAAAGGGAACAAATATTGAAATCTGGTTTTTAATGTTTAAACAATGTGAAAAAATGTTCATATAGTTTTATAAAATGTAAATAGTGTACTTGGCAAAATGTTACCGTCTCACAATTTTTAAAATGTATTTTTAGAATTTCGTATTTGTGTTTAAAAAATATATATTCTGTATTGTTCACATTTTTTTCAACAAATGTTTTGTTTCAAAAATGATTTCATATATGAACGCTTCTATCACTACACCCGCAAAAAAAAACCGCTTCTATCACAAGCAGCCTTGAGGGCGATTTGATAGTTCCAGCCGCCGCGAGTGTGAGGTCACCAATTTCGAGTCCTCTCAAGCTCAGGAATATATAATCACTAGTATTTTTTGTCTGCTGCTAAAGGAAGACAGCTCACGAATATATAATCACTAGTATTTTTTGTCCCTCCTAATAGAAGACAAGTGGGTTCTTGTAGTTTTAAAAAATATTTATTTTCAATACGAAAATACAAAAGAATGTATGACCGTTACAAAAATATAAAAGAAAGAAAATGAAAATGAAAAAAAAAACAGAATGGTGCGCGCGAGCAACTGTGCTAATGGGCCGGCCGTTTAGTCCCAATGTCCAGCCATCCAGTCAACACTTGCCACGTCGGCGAATACCGGTTGAACTCCCTCAAGGTTCAAAATATAGACCGGGATCAAATAGTTCGGTGTGCTGATTTACGGGATTAAAAGTTTAAGGTTTGATTTAGCTTTCGCCTACAAGATAAATGTTGTTTTGGACTTTTTCCATGTTTAATTAAGTTTGAAGTGGACTTTGATCGGCGCTTGATCGTCCAGTTATGGTAAATTAAGTTCATATTAGGGTTATTTGTGCCATGTGTGTATCATTTTCTTTTTGTACGCACGTGAATTTGGATCACCCCTCGTTGCACGCTCCAGCCGACCCATATAAAAAATGGATGTGCCTGTTCACTTGACAAATTCAAACAGACAAAAAGCAGACAAACCGCGCATTCGTTTAGGTCACCCGGTTGAAGTTGCTGTAAGCGGCAGCCGCGGGACACCGTGCGCCGCTGTTTCGTGGGCAAAACCGCGTGTTACTCGTGAACGCGATCCACAACCACTAGTAGAAAACAGGGCTTTGGTCCAGGCCGGGTCAGCCCATTAGTCCCGGTTCAGTCTAAAACCGGGACCAATGTGGGCATTGGTCCCGGTTCGTGAGCCCAGGGGGCCGGCCGGGCCACATGGGCCATTGGTCCCGGTTCATTTGGACCTTTTGGTCCCGGTTGGCGGGATGAACCGGGACCAATGGGCCTCGCTCCTGGCCCACCATCATTGGTCCCGGTTGGTGGCTTGAACCGGGACCAAAGGCTCCCCTTTAGTCCCGGCTCATGTCACCAACTGAACCAATGAGGTGCCTATATATACCCCCTCGCGCAAGAGCAGAGCACAGTGCTCTGTTTTTTCTGGCCGAGGGGGAGAGGGCTTTGTGGTGCTCTAGCTCACCTCCTATGCACATGAGGTGTTCGATGGAATGCCCGAGCCACACTACTTAAGATTTCTCCTCTCGAAGCTCGACCTCCAAGCTCCATTTTCCTCGAGATTTGTCTAGATTTAGCGGTCCGTCACGCCCCGTCCCTGTCTTCACCGTCGTCGATCACCCGCGCCGATCTCATCACCGACACCACCGTGGTGAGCCTCTTGTTCTTATCTTCTTTCGAAAAGTAAAAATATTATTACTTGTATGTTTAGATAGATACTTGTATCATTTTCATACATTTATTATTGCATCTTATATAGTGCGATGGTTTTGGTATCCACCCCCGTCGGCCCTCGTCCTGTCTATGATTCGGATGTGGTATGTATATTATCTTTATAACTATTGGTTCATTTATTGTTTATGAAAATTATGCCGACCAACGTGACATAGATTTTATTTATCTAGGATGTATGTGAATCGGAAATGCCAACCGACCCTATTGTCGAGAGGTTAAATTTAGTTGAAGAAGAAAATAATTTGTTGAAGGAAAAAATAAAAAAAATTGAGGAGGAGAAGATGATATTGGAGTTGCATGTTGCGGATGTCGTCGATAATCACAAGATCAAGATGGATGCACTACGCTTGAAGATTAGAAAGATTAGAAAATATGCCATTCTACCGAGGCTTGTTATCATTATGCCATTGGATCAATTGTTACCTTGGTTGCGATTATGATCGCATTTGTTTTCGCATTGAAATGTTTTACATAGTTTCAATGTATGGTTTAATTAATTAGATGCTCTGGAGAGCTATATGTTGTTAGATGAGAACTATGTATGCACTTTGGTTTTAATGTGATGATGAACTTCTATTAATTTGGACACTTAATTATGTATAATGCACGCAGATGAACCGGCAATGGATGTACGGTGACAGACACACCCGCGAGTACATTAAGGGCGTGCATGAGTTTCTCGATGCGGCTGAGGCAAACAAGCAGAATGGTTTTATGTGTTGTCCATGCACTGAATGTGGGAATACGACGTCTTACTCTAACCTGAAAATCCTTCACTCCCACCTGCTTTACAAGGGTTTCATGCCACACTATAATGTTTGGACGAGGCACGGAGAAATAGGGGTTATGATGGAAGACGGCGAAGAAGAAGACTACGATGACAACTATGTGCCCGCTGAATACAGTGATGCTGCAACGGGGGAGCTGGTGAAGATCAAGAGGAACCAGACGATGTGCCCAATGATGCTGCAACGGGTGAAGCTGCTGAAGATCAAGAGGAACCAGACGATGTGCCCGATGATGATGATCCCTGTCGGGTCATTGTCGATGCAAGGACGCAATGCAATAGTCAAAAGGAGAAGCTGAAGTTCGATCGCATGTTAGAGGATCACAAAAAAGGGTTATACCCCAATTGCGAAGATGGCAACACAAAGCTCGGTACCGTACTGGAATTGCTGCAGTGGAAGGCAGAGAATGTTGTGGCTGACAAAGGATTTGAGAAGCTACTGCAAATATTGAAGAAGAAGCTTCCAAAGGATAACGAATTGCCCGACAGTACATACGCAGCAAAGAAGGTCGTATGCCCTCTAGGATTGGAGGTGGAGAAGATACATGCATGCCCTAATGACTGCATCCTCTACCGCGGTGCATACAAGGATCTGAACGCATGCCCAGTGTGCAGTGCATTGCGGTATAAGATCAGACGAGATGACCCTGGTGATGTTGACGGCGAGCCCCCCAGGAAGAGGGTTCCTGCGAAGGTGATGTGGTATGCCCCTATAATACCACGGTTGAAATGTCTGTTCAAAAACGAAGAGCATGCCAAGTTGATGCGATGGCACAGTGAGAACTGAAAGAAAGATGGGAAGTTGAGAGCACCCGCTGACGGGTCGCAGTGGAGAAAAATCGAGAGAAAGTACTGGGATGAGTTTGCAAAGGACCCAAGGAATGTATGGTTTGCTTTAAGCGCGGATGGCATTAATCCTTTCGGGGAGCAGGGCAGCAATCACAGCACCTGGCCCGTGACTACATGTATGTATAACCTTCCTCCTTGGATGTGCATGAAGCGGAAGTTCATTATGATGCCAGTTCTCATCCAAGGCCCTATGCAACCCGGCAACGAAATTGATGTGTACCTAAGGCCATTAGTTGAAGAACTTTTATAGCTGTGGAATGAAAACGGTGTACGTACGTGGGATGAGCACAGACAGGAGGAATTTAACCTTAAGGCGTTGCTGTTTGTGACCATCAACGATTGGCCCGCTCTCAGTAACCTTTCAGGACAGCCAAACAAAGGATACCACGCATGCACGCACTGTTTAGATGACACTGAAAGTATATACCTGGACAAATGGAGGAAGAATGTGTACCTGGGCCATCGTCGATTTCTTCCGACCAACCATCAATGTCAAAAGAAAGGCAAGCATTTCAAAGGCGAGGCAGATCACCGGAAGAAGCCCTCCATGCGCACCGGTGATCACGTGCTTGCTATGGTCAATGATTTACACTACGTAATCTTTGGAAAGGGTCCCGGTGGACTTGCTGTTCTGAATGACGCTGAGGGACACGCACCCATGTGGAAGAATAAATCTATATTTTGGGACCTACCCTACTGGAAAGACCTAGAGGTCCGCTCCTCAATCGACGTGATGCACGTGATGAAGAACCTTTGCGTGAACCTGCTAGGCTTCTTGGGCGTGTATGGGAAGACAAAAGATACACCTTGAAAGTGCAACTATCCCTAGGTGGTTTGGTAATTCATAACAACATATAGCTCATTGAGCTAATGCTATTCCAAGATGATTATTTCAGAAAAGCTCAATGATTGGCATGGCATGGATGTGAAAGTGGAACCCTCAAAATGCTAAGGACAAAGGATTGGCTCAAGCTCAAAAGCTCAAGACTCTTCATTTTATATTTTAGTGATCCAAGATCACATTGAGTCTTTAGGAAAAGCCAATACTATCAAGGAGGAATGAGGTGTTGCTTAATGAGCCTCTTGCTTCATGTGCTTAGTGATATGCTCCAAAATCCTCAACCACTTTCCCATATCAACAAATGACCTAAACCCTAAGCCAAACTCGGTCATACCGATTCTTTCTATCCGGCGCCACCGAGTTTCATATGTCATAAGCCACTGCCAAACCCTAGCAATTCGGTTCTACCGATAGGGATCTCGGTCTCACCGAGATGGGATTGCAAACTCTCTGTTTCCCTTTCGTAACTTATCGGTCTCACCGAAAGAGCGAATCGGTCCCACCAAGATTGCAATGTAAACTCTCTATTTCCCTTTTGTAACTTTTCGGTCTCACCGAAAGAGCAAATCGGTCCCACCGAGTTTGCCTGACCAACTCTCTGGTTAGCTAATTACCAAAATCGGTCTCACCGAGTTTGTGTGATCGGTCTCACCGAGATTACGTTATGCCCAAACCCTAACCATATCGGTCCTACCGAGTTGCATGTCAGTCCCACCGAAAATCTCTAATGGTCACTAGGTTTACCTTTTCGGTCCGACCGAGTTTGTTGATTCGGTCCCACTGAGATTGGTAAATTGTGTGTAACGGTTGGATTTTTTGTGGAGGCTATATATACCCCTCCACCTCCTCTTCATTCGTGGAGAGAGCCATCAGAACACATACACAATTCCAACTCATATGTTCTGAGAGAGAACCACCTACTCATGTGTTGAGACCAAGATATTCCATTCCTACCATATGAATCTTGATTTCTAGCCTTCCCCAAGTTGCTTTCCACTCAAACCTTCTTTCCACTAGATCCAAATCCTATGAGAGAGAGTTGAGTGTTGGGGAGACTAACATTTGAAGCACAAGAGCAAGGAGTTCATCATCAACACACCATTTGTTACTTCTTGGAGAGTGGTGTCTCCTAGATTGGCTAGGTGTCACTTGGGAGCCTCCGACAAGATTGTGGAGTTGAACCAAGGAGTTTGTAAGGGCAAGGAGATCGCCTACTTCGTGAAGATCTACCGCTAGTGAGGCAAGTCCTTCGTGGGCAATGGCCATGGTGGGATAGACAAGGTTGCTACTTCGTGGACCCTTCGTGGGTGGAGCCCTCCGTGGACTCGCGCAACCGTTACCCTTCGTGGGTTGAAGTCTCCATCAACGTGGATGTAGGATAGCACCACCTATCCGAACCATGGGAAAAACATCCGTGTCTCCAATTGCGTTTGAATTCTCCAAACCCTTCCCTTTACATTCTTGCAAGTTGCATGCTTTACTTTCCACTGCTAATATACTCTTTGCATGCTTGCTTGAATTGTGTGATGATTGCTTGACTTGTCCTAAAATAGCTAAAATCTGCCAAGAACTAAAATTGGGAAAAGGTTAAGTTTTTATTTGGTCAAATAGTCTAATCACCCCCCCCCCCCCTCTAGACATGCTTTCGATCCTACAAGTGGTATCAGAGCTTTGGTCTCCATTTGCTTTGATCTCCATAGCTTTTGGTGGTCATAGCCTTGGTTTCACAACCTAGGAGAGTATGCCGTCTAGCGAGGGAAATTATCACCGTAGAGGTCCTTACTTTGATGGTACTAATTTTGCCAGTTGGAAGCATAAAATGAAAATGCATATTCTTGGACATAACCCCGCCGTTTGGGCTATTGTGTGTGTTGGTCTGCAAGGTGACTTCTTTGATGGGAGAGAACCAAACCGTGAAGCTACCGCGGATGAGTTGAAGATGTTGCAATACAATGCTCAAGCGTGTGATATTCTCTTCAACGGATTGTGCCCCGAAGAATTCAACAAAATCAGTCGTCTTGAGAATGCAAAGGAAATTTGGGACACTTTGATTTATATGCACAAAGGTACTGACTCCGTCAAGGAATCCAAGTTGGATGTGCTTCAAAGTCAACTTGACAAGTTCAAAATGAAGGATGGTGAAGGTGTCGCTGAAATGTACTCTAGGCTTGCTCTCATCACAAATGAGATTGCCGGCTTAGGAAGTGAAGAGATGACCGATAGATTCATCATCAAGAAGATTCTAAGAGCCTTGGATGGAAAATATGATACCGTGTGCACATTGATCCAAATGATGCATAATTACAAAGATCTCAAGCCAACAGAAGTGATTGGAAGAATTGTTGCTCATGAGATGTCACTTAAGGATAAAGAGGAACTTCACAACAAATCAAGTGGTGCCTACAAAGCCTCATGTGAAGCCCCTACATCATCAAGTGAGAAACAAAACTTCAACGAAGAATTGAGCTTAATGGTGAAGAACTTCAACAAGTTCTACAAGAGTAGAAGCAAAGATAGAAGCTTCAAGTCAAGGTCCTACAATGACAAAAGATCTTCTAGTCGAGAGTGAAACTGCTACAACTGTGGAAGACCCGGACACTATTCCAATGAGTGTACGGCTCCCTACAAGAGAAGAGAAGATTCTCCAAAAGGAAGAAGCAAAGAATCACCACCAAGAGAGAGAAGGAGTAGAGATGATCATTATGAACGAAGATACTCGCGGAGAAGCAATGATTCGAAAAGGAAGGAAAAATCATCAAGGAGCTACACAAAACGAAGACATCAAGCTCATGTTGGTGAATGGGTATCCGGCTCCGACTCCGACAGCCACTCCGAGAGAAGTTATCACTCCGACTCCGAAGATACTCAAGATGAAGGTGTTGCCGGTCTAGCACTTGTGTCATCCAACTCCTACGACATATTTGACTCACCAAATGAAGGAATTCGAAGATGATTCATGGCCAAAGGTCCTAAGGTAACACACCCCAAGTATGTTGATTTTAATAGTGATGAAGATGACTTGTTAGGTGATGATGATTTGCTTGTTGACAACTCTAGTGATGAATACTATGATGAAACGTTAATTAATCATGCTAATGATAAGGAGAAGATTGAGGCTCTAACTAAAGAACTAAACACTCTTAAGTTAGCTCATGAAACTATCTTCGAAGATCATCGAGAACTTTTAAGAGCTCATGAGAAATTACGCTTTGAAAAGCTCAATCTTGAGCAAGAGCATGAGTTTTTAAAAGCAATCAATTATGATCTCCGCAAGAAAAGTTCTTCTTACATTGCCAAGCGTTTACTCTTATCCACTTACATGCCTCAAGTCAAGTCTAGTAACAATAACAAGAAAGATTATTCCTCTAGTAGTAACAATGATCATGCTAAATCCAATATTGTTGCTTCTAGTAGTTCTCTTGATTCCACTAATGATTCTCTTAGCCAAGTTACACTTGAGCAAGAAAATAGCTTATTGAAGGGAATTATAGAGAAAGCAGTGTACAAAAGCCTTGCCGGGATTAAGCAATTCGAGGAAATTGTGCGCAAGCAAGGAATGCACCGGAAGAATCAAGGTGTTGGTTTTGAACGAAAGTTCAATGCCAATGGAGTTGAGTGGGAAGAAGATCAATACCCCAAGACAAAGTTTGTTCCTCAACAAGAGAAGTATGATCCTACTTCCTTCAAGGGGACACAAGCTCAAGATGATCTTCCACCACAAGACTACAATTAAAAAGGCAAGGACAAGCTTCAAGAGGAAATTGATGCATTTGAATAAGCTCCTAAGACCTTAGTCAAGTGGATCCCAAGTCCACTTCAAGTTCCACTTCATTAAGTACGACTACAACTCCAAGGATTCCCATCAAGATGGTGTGGGTCCAAAAGAAGAAGAACTAGAGAGTTCTTGAGGGTGACTCCGCCAACATACTTCACTCTTATCATTTTGGCAAGAACAAGTGCAATCAACTTCCACATCTTGCACTAGTTCAAGGAGTCACAAACCCTCTTGTTGGTAAGACAAGGGACAAGGTAACCTAAAAGTTTTCATGGACATCATCTCGTGTGTGCATCACTCTATGTCTATGGATATCCTTGTTTGTTCCTTGTGGGACTAACCCATGTAGGTATTGAAAGTGCAATTCACTCAAATGGATAGCTCCAAGTGATCTACATCAACATTGAGCATCCACATCTTCAACATCTACATGAAGTCATCATCGACAAAAGCCAAGGTTAGTTCATCCCTCTTAGGGGGGATATCACATCTAGGGGGAGCTTTACTCTAAGACTTGAGCTAAAGCAACTCTAAAGATGTGAACACAACAATGCTTTATGTAAAAGTGGTAACCCCACTTGAGCTTAAACGATGAGTATGACCTATGATCAAGTGTTCTCACTTGACTCCTAAGTCAATATACTCATATATAGATGACCTAGTCATCGCAAATTGCTTGATAGATGCTAGAATTGGTTGTGCATGCTTTGTCACATATTCCATTTGCCATCTTATTGTGTGAGCATGTTGGTTGCATATTTTACTCATTCGAAGACATCCACTTGTTGTTTTGGTTGTTTGGTTTTATTTCCTTTTGGCAAGTGGATGGACAAGAATGCCTAAGAACCTCCTCTAGCTATCTATGCTTTTCTCGTCTCAAACTCTATTCATGCTACATCACAAAATTTGATCAAGTCAGATTCGAACCACTCTGTGTGAGGAGCGCTCGGATTCCCCGATTCGTCATAGACTTAAACTTCCAAAACCTCTTTGTGATTCTCGGTCTGACCGATATCCTACTTTCGGTCCTACCGAGATCATTAAGTTGATCTAGGTTTTCTATCTCGGTGCAACCGATTTGAACCATTCGGTCACACCGAGTTCCAACAACTGTATATAGTTTTGCATCTCGGTGCCACCGAGTTGTTCCACTCGGTCACACCGACAGGGTCGGGCTATATATAGTCACGGGCAAAAATTTGGAAAGTTCTCCGAACCCCTTCGCCCGCGCGATAGCCTGCTCTGCCAACGTGGTCTCCGGATCATCTCCTCGCCGCCAGCCGCCTCCAGTCACTGGTCTCCATCGCCGTCAACGGGAATCAACCCCGCCGTTGCCGCCGTAGCGAGTCTCCGCCGAACTAGGGTATGGACTCGATCTTTGTGCTATTCTCCAATCCGATTCCTAGCACATTGTGATCATCATGATCCTTGCCATGTTTGATAAACTTCTATCCAGTCAATGAACTCTTAGATTAGGTTTAATTCAAAAAATTTAGGGTTAGGTTTCCGCCGAAACCATCTCGGACCCACCGAGTTGAAAAACTCGGTCCCACCGATTTGGCTTATGCCATGGCACAAGGGAGACTCGGCCTGACCGAGTATTACTAGTGGGTGTGACCGATTTTGGAACTCTGTGAAACCCTAGCAGTCTCGGTGCCACCGAACTGTGACTCGGTCTGACCGAGTTCACTAGTTCAGGTTCCAAAACTGCTTCGGTATCACCGAGTTTAGAAATCGGTAGATCCGAGATTATTTCAGTGGGAAACTAAAACTAAGTTTTTGAATTATTCTTTTGCAAAAATCTCTGCATTTTGTGATGCTCATCCACTCTATCTCATCTATAACCTATTCACAAGGTCAGCAGTCAGAGTTTGCTACATGTCTGATCAAAGTGACAGCCAGAACATGTCAGAACAACAGGTGCAGATGAGTGAGGGCACTAGTCGTCCCTCAAGTTCTTCAGATGATGGCAACAGAAGTACTCCTAGCAATCTGCCTAAAGCTGCCACAAGACAGAGAAAGAAGAGAACCTCAGACTCAGAAGATGAGGATTATGTGGCAGAAGAGGAAGCAACTTCCAAGAGAGTTGAGCCAGCACAGGGCATAAAACCAGGGATGAAGATCAAAAGGCCAGCAGGCAGGCAGCCTATGTCAAAGGCCAGAGCTTCAACTGAGAAGCCCACTCCCATAGAGCCAGTTGCTGCTGAAGGCAAGAAGAGGAAAGAAAGGGTGAAGAAAACTATAGCCAGAGTGCTTGGCAAAGCTTCCATCATGGAAGATGAGGAGGAAGAAGAAGAGGTAGCTGCACCAGCACCAAAGGAACCCAAGCTGATGGGTGATGCCATAAGATCAGGGGCAGCTGCTTCCAAGGCCAAGCCAGCTCCAAAGCCAAAGCCAAAGATAAATACAAGAAGCATCCCAGCTACTGAGAAGAACAAGGCTCAAGTGCCTGACACTGCAGAAGAAGAGGAAGAGCAAGTTCTTATAAAGCTCAAGCCCAAAATCCCAGACCACAACGATGCTCATCCTATGGCTGAGGACATGAAGCTCAGGAGAGATTCAGGGGTCCGGAAGTGGAGAGAAACAGACCCGTATGCTTCAAGGAGAAGGACTGCAGTTGACTACAGGTTTCACACCAAGGAGCAGCAAGATTTTTATGAGACAGTGTTGCTAGACAAGAAGCCAATAGTCTGTGATATGAGATGGGTTGATTGGCAACACATCAAGGACAACGAAGAGTACTACCCTGGAGTGCAGGACAGCTTCAAGGCATGTGGAGTAGAGGACTTTGTTGGGCAGAAGCTCACAAAGTGGAACGAGGAACTCATCATGCAGTTCTACTCCACAGCCCATTTTTATCCAGATGGTAAGATAATTTGGATGTCACAGGGTACGAGGTACCGGTCTACACTTGCTGAATGGGCTTAGCTGATTAATGCCCCAGAAGAGCAAGCAGATGACTTGGACATTTATGCCAAGAAGAAGATGGACCACAACTCAATGTCAAACATGTACAAGGAGATTCCAAATGAAGCACTTGATACGTTCAAGTTTGGCTCAGTACACTATCTTCTATCAGGGCTCCCAACAATCAATTGGATACTGAGGCACACCTTATTCCCCAAGTCTGGAGATCACAAAATGATCAGAGGCCATGCAATCAACTTGCTTCATATCTTTGACGTGCCACAGAAATTCAAAGTCATGAGCCTTATGATAGAAACAATCAAGAGGACAGCAGCAGACCAGAAGAGGAGCTGTGGATATGCCCCACAGATTCAGGACCTCATCAACTCCAAGATGGGCACGGGCATATACTTATTGGACAAGGAACACCTGCCCATCCGTCCAGACTTTGAAGATAACCAAGTTGTTATGACTGAGAATGAGCCATCATCTGCCCAAGCACAAGCCAAGAAGGAGAAAGCGAGGAAGGAGAAAGCTGCCAAGATGCCTACTCAAGAGGAGGCATCTGAATATTTCCTGAAAACCAAACAAGAGCAGCTTGGTTACTTGATTGCATCCACCCTACGGATTGAGCAAGGACTAGCCACCCTAACTCAAAACCAGGCAAGCTTAGAGAGGATCATGGAACAAAAGTTCTATGACTTGGATGTCAAAGTGACAGAGATTCAGACTGCAGTGGAGCAGCTCCAGGATGACATGCAGGAGAGGAGAGGCAAGACTACAACTGAGGCTTTTGCCAGAGTGCCACGAGGTCCGAGGTCGTCTGCAGTGCCAGTTGCTGACACCAGAGCCACCACTTCTGCACCAGCCACAACCTCAGTTCCACCAGCTCCAGCGTCTACTTCAGCCTCGACTCCGACCACGTCTACAGAAGGCTTCGTCCTTGGAGTGCTCCGGACTCCACCACCACCTGAAAATCAAGCCTGAGTGTCGACTCAGCACTATGCATTTTCTACAAACTTTTTGGTAACTTGTTGCCAAAGGGGGAGAAAATGTATAGATCATAGGCTTCGAGAGAGTGTGTTGCTTTTATTCTCTCTTGTTTTATTTGGTGGTTTTTCGAACTTTGTTTGCTTGTGTGCTTGAGATACTACGTCATTATCTGTGAGACATTGATGATCATGTGTTTGATCATAAGCTACACTTAATGTTTGTTTAATATTATCATCCTATCTATCTTATGTGGTCACTCACTATTCTTGGTGATGAGTGCATGTATTTCATTCTTATCATTTTAAGCCCTCCACCAAGATGTATGTGACATGGAAGAGTAACCCATGACTCTAACTCTTTGTGCATTTGTAGTCCAAAGCAAATTTTAAATATGCACAAATTTAGGGGGAGCTCTTACTTGTCACATACTCTCAAAGCGACGATATATGTCATGCTTATTATCATTGTCGAAGCGTTGATCTATATGTTGTCATCAATTACCAAAAAGGGGGAGATTGAAAGTGCAACTATCCCTAGGTGGTTTTGGTAATTCATAACAACATATAGCTCGTTGAGCTAATGCTATTCCAAGATGATTATTTCAGGAAAGCTCAATGATTGGCATGGCATGGATGTGAAAGTGGAACCCTCAAAATGCTAAGGACAAAGGATTGTCTCAAGCTCAAAAGCTCAAGACTCTTCATTTTATATTTTAGTGATCCAAGATCACATTGAGTCTTTAGGAAAAGCCAATACTATCAAGGAGGGATGAGGTGTTGCTTAATGAGCCTCTTGCTTCATGTGCTTAGTGATATGCACCAAAATCCTCAACCACTTTCCCATATCAACAAATGACCTAAACCCTAAGCCAAACTCGGTCATACCGATCTTTCTATCCGGCGCCACCGAGTTTCATATGTCATAAGCCACTGCCAAACCCTAGCAATTTGGTTCTACCGATAGGGATCTCTGTCTCACCAAGATGGGATTGCAAACTCTCTGTTTCCCTTTCATAACTTTTCGGTCTCACCGAAAGAGGGAATCCGTCCCACCGGGATTGCAATGTAAACTCTCTGTTTCCCTTTTGTAACTTTTCGGTCTCACCGAAAGAGCAAATCGGTCCCACCGAGTTTGCCTGACCAACTCTCTGGTTAGCTAATTACCAAAATCGGTCTCACCGAGTTTGTGTAATCGGTCTCACCGAGATTATGTTATGCCCAAACCCTAACCATATCGGTCCTACCGAGTTGCATGTCAGTCCCACCGAAAATCTCTAACGGTCACTAGGTTTACCTTTTCGGTCCGACCGAGTTTGTTGATTCGGTCCCACCGAGATTGGTAAATTGTGTGTAATGGTTGGATTTTGTGTGGAGGCTATATATACCCCTCCACCTCCTCTTAATTCGTGGAGAGAGACATCAGAACACATACACAATTCCAACTCATATGTTCTGAGAGAGAACCACCTACTCATGTGTTGAGACCAAGATATTCCATTCCTACCATATGAATCTTGGTCTCTATCATTCCCCAAGTTGCTTTCCACTAAAACCTTCTTTCCACTAGATCCAAATCCTATGAGAGAGAGTTAAGTGTTGGGGAGACTATCATTTGAAGCACAAGAGCAAGGAGTTCATCATCAACACACCATTTGTTACTTCTTGGAGAGTGGTGTCTCCTAGATTGGCTAGGTGTCACTTGGGAGCCTCCGACAAGATTGTGGAGTTGAACCAAGGAGTTTGTAAGGGCAAGGAGATCGCCTACTTCGTGAAGATCTACCGCTAGTGAGGCAAGTCCTTCGTGGGCAATAGCCATGGTGGGATAGACAAGGTTGCTACTTCGTGGACCCTTCGTGGGTGGAGCCCTCCGTGGACTCGCGCAACCGTTACCCTTCGTGGGTTGAAGTCTCCATCAACGTGGATGTAGGATAGCACCACCTATCCGAACCACGGGAAAAACATCCGTGTCTCCAATTGCGTTTGAATTCTACAAACCCTTCCCTTTACATTCTTGCAAGTTGCATGCTTTACTTTCCGCTGCTAATATACTCTTGGCATGCTTGCTTGAATTGTGTGATGATTGCTTGACTTGTCCTAAAATAGCTAAAATTTGCCAAGAACTAAAATTGGGAAAATGTTAAGTTTTTATTTGGTCAAGTAGTCTAATCACCCCCCTCTAGACATACTTTCGATCCTACACACCTGAGGCACGGGAGGACCTGCAACATTTGCACGAAAAAGACGGCATGCCTCCGAAGCAGTATAAAGGTCCTGCCGGCTACGCTCTTAGGAAAGAAGAGAAAGAAATCTTCTTTGAATGCCTGCTCAGTATGAAGGTCACGACTGGCTTCTCGTCAAATATAAAGGGAATAATAAATATGCCAGAGAAAAAGTTTCAGAACCTAAAGTCTCATGACTGCCACATGATTATGACGCAACTGCTTCCGGTTGCATTGAGGGGGCTTCTACCGGAAAACGTCCGATTAGCCATTGTGAAGCTATGTGCATTCCTCAATGCAATCTCTCAGAAGGTGATCGATCCAGAAATCGTACCAAGGCTAAGGAGTGATGTGGCGCAATGTCTTGTCAGTTTCGAGCTGGTGTTCCCACCATCCTTCTTCAATATCATGACACACGTCCTAGTTCATCTAGTCGACGAGATTGTCGTCCTGAGGCCCGTATTTCTACACAATATGTTCCCCTTTGAGAGGTTCATGGGAGTCCTAAAGAAATATGTCTGAAATCGCGCTAGGCCAGAAGGAAGCATCTCCATGGGCCATCAAACAGAGGATGTTATGGGGTTTTGTGTTGACTTCATTCCTGGCCTTAACAAGATAGGTCTCCCTAAATCGCGGTATGAGGGGAGACTGACTGGAAAAGGCACTCTTGGAAGAGACTCAATAATATGCAGGGACGGATATTCTTGGTCTCAAGTACACAGTTCTACAGAACTCTACCTTGGTGACCCCGTATGTCGATGAACACAAGAACAGTCTGCGCTCCAAACACCCGGAGCAGTGCGACGACTGGATTACATGTGAACACATCAGGACTTTCAGCAGTTGGTTGGAAACACGTCTCAGAGGTGACAACACTGTTTGTGATGAGTTGTACTTGTTGTGCAGGGGACCATCTTTGACTGTATTGACTTACAAAGGATACGAGATAAATGGGAATACATTTTACAGGATCGCCCAAGATCAAAAGAGCACCAACCAAAACAGCGGTGTCCGCTTTGATGCAGCAACCGAGAGCGGAAAGGATACATATTATGGTTACATAGTGGACATATGGGAACTTGACTACGGACCTCATTTTAAGGTCTCTTTGTTTAAGTGCAAATGGGTCAATCTGTTAGGCGGCGGGGTACAGGTAGACCCACAGTACGGAATGACAACAGTGGATCTGAAAAATCTTGAGTACACTGACGAACCGTTCGTCCTAGCAATGATGTGGCACAGGTTATCTATGTGAAGGACATGTCTACCAAACTGAGAAAAATAAAAGATAAGGAAGCGAATACATCATACGATGAGCCAAAGCGCCACATAGTTCTTTCAGGAAAAAGGGACATCCTAGGAGTGGACGGCAAGACAGACATATCTGAAGATTATGAAAAGTTTCATGAAATTCCTCCCTTCAATGTCAAGGCTGACCCAAGCATCCTAATAAACAATGAAGATTATCCATGGTTACGGCGCAATAAGCAAATGACACAAGCGAAGAATAAGTGAAGACTTTCTCCCGCAACTTTGCAACACATGAACATGCTACCATTGTCCGTTTTGTACATGCACATGCTATGTGGTGAAATTATGATACCATCCCAACATTCAACTTTTTCAGAGTTCATTTGAAATGCTTTCATGTCTTATGGTTCGGCCCTCGTAATACCATGACCATTAGTCCCTGGCCCATGCCAACTTTTAACTTTCAACTTTCTTAAACTAATGGCACTAACAGAAACTTTCAACTTTCATCTATTCTCATTTTTTAGTATGTTAATCACAAACTTGTGATTCAAACAATTTTCAAAGAATTCAAATTTTAACTATTCAAATTTGAAAACTAATGGCACTAACAGAAAGTTTATAATTTTTCTAAAACTAATGGCACTAACAGAAAGTTTATAATTTTGCTGACCTAAAATCAAAAAGAATTAAAAAATAAAGTAAAAACAAAAGGAAATAAATAGTGCAGAAAACAAAACAAAAAAACTGGAAAAAAATAAAAATAGCAACAATAAGTAGTTTGTTGTAAGTAGAAACAAAATAAAATAAATAAAGAAACAAAGAAAACAAAAAACAAAAAAAGTGTTTTCAAATTTCAAAAAATGGCACTAACAGATAGTTTATAATTTTTCTAAAACTAAAAGCAAAAAGAATTAAAAAATAAAGCAAAAACAAAAGAAAAAAAATAATGCAGAAAACAAAACAAAAAATTGAAAAAAAATTAAAAATAGCAACAATAAGTATTTTGTTGTAAGTAGAAACAAAATAAAATAAATAAAGCAACAAAGAAAACAAAAAACAAAAAAGTGTTTTCAAATTTGAAAACTAATGGCAATAACAGAAAGTTTATAATTTTTTCTAAAACTGAAAGCAAAAAGAATTAAAAAATCAAGCAAAACACAAAAGAAAATAAATAATGCAAAAAACAAAGCAAAAAAGTGGAAAAAATATATTTATCGTAAAGTTAATCACAAACTTGTGATTCACACAAATTTCAAAGAATTCAAATTTTAACAATTCAAATTTGAAAAGTAATGGCACTAACAGAAAGTTTATAATTTTTCTGACCTAAAAGCAAAAAGAATTAAAAAATAAAGCAAAAAACAAAAGGAAATAAATAATGCAAAAAAGAAAACAAAAAACTGGAAAAACAAATAAAAAAATTGCCACCTATTAGGCCACCATGGCCTGAATACGACTAGAAACCCAACATGGGCCAGGATTCAGGCCCGCAGAAGGCCCAATAAGCCCACAGGCAAAGCAGTGTCAAATTAGCCCCATAGGCCAGCAGTTCAGAGGAGTTCGAGAGGGAGGAGGCAGCAGAGCTTATAAACAGGTGTTGGGCGCTGTCAACTAGCGAGGTGGGACTAAACTCCCACCACCACGCCGCTGTGCAAGGCCATTGGTCCCGGTTGGTGGCACGAACCAAGACCAATGCCCACCTTTGGTCCCGGTTCGTGAAACCAACCGGTACCAATGCCCCCCTTTAGTCCCGGTTGGAGCCAGCAACCGGGACCAAAGGCCGCCGCTTCCCGCCCTTTGGGCTGCTGAAAATTGGCCTTTGGTCCCGGTTGGTGGCACCAACCAGGACTAAAGAGGGGCATTAGTCCCGGTTGGTTTCACGAACCGGGACTAGTGCTCTGGCTATATAAGCCAACACTTGTGAAATTCTCGATTCAGTTCGATCGATCTCCTCGTCCTCTCCTCCGATGACGCCGCCAGGCTGCTCCTCGTCCTCATCGCCGCCGAGCCCTCCGGACCACGTCGTCACCTCCCTGAGCCCGCGCCGTCCTTGTCGCCGGCATCCCCGAGCCCGCCGCCCTCGTCCCCGTCGCTGCGTGCCTCCCCGAGCCCACCTCCTTGTCCCCGTCACCGCGTGCTGCCCCGAGGCTGCCGTCCCCGTCACCACGTGCCGCCTCGAGCCCGCCGTCCTCGTCGCCGGACTCCAGCCGTCGCCGCCCCCCTCAAAGTGAGCCCCCCTCTCAAGTGCCACTCTTTCGCCCGAGCGCCCCTTGCTCCGCCCCTGCTCCATGGTCGCCGCCGGCCCCGATGCATTGAAGAGCAGAAGGAGAGGAGAAGTGGAGCAGCAGCAACGCGCTGTCCACTTTTCTGAATTTTTTGGAATTTTTGAATTTTTTTGTCCATATAGAAGGTGTTTGATGAAATGCTAGATGTTTTTTTCATATGATGTTTTTTTCATATATGTATTCATTTTTTTATTTAGGTTGTTAATTAGTAGATATCGATTTTAGGTTAGTGTAGAGGAAAAAGTAAAATAAGGAAAAGGAAGAAAAGAGGAAGAAGGAAGAAGAAGAAGAAGAAGAAGAAAAGGAAGGAGTGGAAAAAGGAAAATAAGAAGAGCAAGACTTCTTTTTTCTTCATGGATATATGCTAAAGAAAATGAGGGGGTGATAGATGATGATGAGGGGTCGAGAGTGGGACGAGAGGTCGAGAGGTGTCGAGGGGAGAAAAAAAATGTTATCAGGGACGAGGGTCGTCGAGGGGTCGAGAGAGGGATGAGGGGTCGAGAGAACTAAATAAGAAGAAGAAGAGGAGAGGAAGAAGAGGAGAAATAAATAAGAAGAAGAAAAAAGAAGAAAAAGAAGAGGAGAAGAAGAAAGGAATAGTGGAGAAGAAGAGAAAATAGAATATATTCTATTTTCTCTTCTTCTCCACTATTCCTTTCTTCTTCTCCTCTTTTTTTTCTTCTTTTTTTCTTCGATCTTATCCTCTAGGATTTTAGGGTCGAGGGTTCGAGGGGTCAAGGGTCGAGGGTTTCAGGGTCGAGGGTTCGAGGGTTCTATAGGGTCGAGGGTCGAGGGTTCCAGGGTCGTCTAGGGGTCGAGGTTTCCAGGGTCGTCGAGGGTTCGAGGGGTCAAGGATCGCCGAGGGGTCGAGAGAGGTTTCCTAGTGTCAAAGTATTGAAGAAATCCATGCCTTCATCATTAGCCAGAAGTAACCAGGCATGTTGGTACGAAGTTCTGCAAAGTTGTTCTGGAATGGAGTCCCGGATAGGATAATCCGCCTTTTGGTACAAATTCAGCAAAGGCCTTCCAAATAGCGATATTCGGAAGGCTCTTGCTGAACTTTGTACCAAAAAGCGAATTATCCTATCTGGGACTCCGTTCCAGAACAACTTTGAAGAGCTTCGTACCATCATGCACATGTTACTTTCGCCTAATGATGAAGACATGGTTTTGTTGAATCCTTTGACACTACGCAACCTCCCGACCCCTCGGCGATCCTCTCGAACATGAGAGGAAGAAGAGGATCGCCGAGGGGTCGAGGGTTCCCGGGTCGTCGAGGGTTCGAGGGGTCGAGGATCGCCGAGGGGTCGAGAGAGGTTTCCTAGTGTCAAAGTATTGAAGAAATCCATGCCTTCATCATTAGCCGGAAGTAACCAGGGCATGTTTGTACAAAGTTCTGCAAAGTTGTTCTAGAATGGAGTCCCGGATAGGATAATCCGCCTTATGGTACGAATTCAGCAAAGGCCTTCCAAATAGCGATATTCGGAAGGCTCTTGCTGAACTTTGTACCAAAAAGCGAATTATCCTATCTGGGACTCCGTTCCAGAACAACTTTGAAGAGCTTCGTACCATCATGCACATGTTACTTTCGCCTAATGATGAAGACATGGTTTTGTTGAATCCTTTGACACTACGCAACCTCCCGACCCCTCGGCGATGCTCTCGAACATGAGAGGAAGAAGAGGATAAAAAAAGAAGAGGAAGAAGAAGAAAAAAAGAGGAGAAGAAAGAATATAGGACTCCTATATTCTTTCTTCTCCTCTTTTTTTCTTCTTCTTCCTCTTTTTTTATCGGGAACGAGGGTCGTCGAGGGACATAGATGTAGTGTCGTCGTTGTCGATATATACCCCCTCCCGATAGCTTACTATGATTAGGTAGCTAGTTCTACATTTGGCACTAATATATCCATCTATCATGTTTGAATAATAATTGCCATGTTGTAAATATTTGTAGAAACTATGGACACCGCCCTAGACGAAGCAAAAGAAGCGTTGTTGAGGGACATAATCGCAGAAGGAAGTGATGTCGTCTTGTTGTTTCTCAACGACACCGATGGTCTAGAAGGAGAGGGTGAACAAGCTGGCTACGGTGACCTAATGCCGGTGCGAGAAGAAGAACATGAGGACGGCTTCGGTGACCCAATGCCGGTGCAAGAAGGAGACCGTGATGACGGCTCCGGTGACCGAACCGAGTCCAGCCAGGTATATATATTAGTTAAGCCTGTGCTGACTAGCTGATTGATGCATTCATTGTTTTGGTATGTACAGATATTAATTAAGTCTTTGTTCTTTTTTCTAGCCCTCCAGATCGAGCACAACTTCGGTAAAGAGACGAGGCCCGAAGAAAAAGTTGAGCTCGGATGAAAAGTTTGAGATCATAGCAATTGCGCCCGACGGCCAACCGATTGAACCCCTCTGGACAAAGAGCGCATTTGTTGCTCAGTGCGGGGTTCTGGTTAGGGACAAGATCCCGATAAGCATCCAGCAATGGTTTAAGCCGGCTACAGAAGACCCTGAGGTGTCTTATGTCAATGATATGTAGAAAAAAGGATCTTTGGACTGAGCTGAAGTCAAATTTCACCCTACCGCCCGAGGATAATCCAGAGAACCCAATTAAAGAGAAATTAATCAAGTCTTTTGCTCTTCAGAGGATGGCAGAACTATTTAGGAGGTGGAAGAAAGAGCTGAATAAGTTTGTCGAAAATAATGAGACACCAGAATTCAAGGGCAGATATGAGAAGAGCAACAATAAGTATTTCAAAGAATTTTGTTGTAAGTAGAAACAAAATAAAATAAATAAAGCAACAAAGAAAACAAAAAACAAAAAAGTGTTTTCAAATTTGAAAACTAATGGCAATAACAGAAAGTTTATAATTTTTTCTAAAACTGAAAGCAAAAAGAATTAAAAAATCAAGCAAAACACAAAAGAAAATAAATAATGCAAAAAACAAAGCAAAAAAGTGGAAAAAATATATTTATCGTAAAGTTAATCACAAACTTGTGATTCACACAAATTTCAAAGAATTCAAATTTTAACTATTCAAATTTGAAAAGTAATGGCACTAACAGAAAGTTTATAATTTTTCTGACCTAAAAGCAAAAAGAATTAAAAAATAAAGCAAAAAACAAAAGGAAATAAATAATGCAAAAAAGAAAACAAAAAACTGGAAAAACAAATAAAAAAATTGCCACCTATTAGGCCACCATGGCCTGAATACGACTAGAAACCCAACATGGGCCAGGATTCAGGCCCGCAGAAGGCCCAATAAGCCCACAGGCAAAGCAGTGTCAAATTAGCCCCATAGGCCTGCAGTGCAGAGGAGTTCGAGAGGGAGGAGGCAGCAGAGCTTATAAACAGGTGTTGGGCGCTGTCAACTAGCGAGGTGGGACTAAACTCCCACCACCACGCCGCTGTGCAAGGCCATTGGTCCCGGTTGGTGGCACGAACCAAGACCAATGCCCACCTTTGGTCCCGGTTCGTGAAACCAACCGGTACCAATGCCCCCCTTTAGTCCCGGTTGGAGCCAGCAACCGGGACCAAAGGCCGCCGCTTCCCGCCCTTTGGGCTGCTGAAAATTGGCCTTTGGTCCCGGTTGGTGGCACCAACCAGGACTAAAGAGGGGCATTAGTCCCGGTTGGTTTCACGAACCGGGACTAGTGCTCTGGCTATATAAGCCAACACTTGTGAAATTCTCGATTCAGTTCGATCGATCTCCTCGTCCTCTCCTCCGATGACGCCGCCAGGCTGCTCCTCATCCTCATCGCCGCCGAGCCCTCCGGACCACGTCGTCACCTCCCTGAGCCCGCGCCGTCCTTGTCGCCGGCATCCCTGAGCCCGCCGCCCTCGTCCCCGTCGCTGCGTGCCTCCCCGAGCCCACCTCCTTGTCCCCGTCACCGCGTGCTGCCCCGAGGCTGCCGTCCCCGTCACCACGTGCCGCCTCGAGCCCGCCGTCCTCGTCGCCGGACTCCAGCCGTCGCCGCCCCCCTCAAAGTGAGCCCCCCTCTCGAGTGCCACTCTTTCGCCCGAGCGCCCCTTGCTCCGCCCCTGCTCCATGGTCACCGCCGGCCCCGATGCATTGAAGAGCAGAAGGAGAGGAGAAGTGGAGCAGCAGCAACGCGCTGTCCACTTTTCTGAATTTTTTGGAATTTTTGAATTTTTTTGTCCATATAGAAGGTGTTTGATGAAATGCTAGATGTTTTTTTCATATGATGTTTTTTTCATATATGTATTCATTTTTTTATTTAGGTTGTTAATTAGTAGATATCGATTTTAGGTTAGTGTAGAGGAAAAAGTAAAATAAGGAAAAGGAAGAAAAGAGGAAGAAGGAAGAAGGAAGAAGAAGAAGAAGAAGAAAAGGAAGGAGTGGAAAAAGGAAAATAAGAAGAGGAAGACTTCTTTTTTCTTCATGGATATATGCTAAAGAAAATGAGGGGGTGATAGATGATGATGAGGGGTCGAGAGTGGGACGAGAGGTCGAGAGGTGTCAAGGGGAGAAAAAAATGTTATCAGGGACGAGGGTCGTCGAGGGGTCGAGAGAGGGACGAGGGGTCGAGAGAACTAAATAAGAAGAAGAAGAGGAGAGGAAGAAGAGGAGAAATAAATAAGAAGAAGAAAAAAGAAGAAAAAGAAGAGGAGAAGAAGAAAGGAATAGTGGAGAAGAAGAGAAAATAGAATATATTCTATTTTCTCTTCTTCTCCACTATTCCTTTCTTCTTCTCCTCTTTTTTTTCTTCTTTTTTTCTTCGATCTTATCCTCTAGGATTTTAGGGTCGAGGGTTCGAGGGGTCAAGGGTCGAGGGTTTCAGGGTCGAGGGTTCGAGGGTTCTATAGGGTCGAGGGTCGAGGGTTCCAGGGTCGTCTAGGGGTCGAGGGTTCCAGGGTCGTCGAGGGTTCGAGGGGTCAAGGATCGCCAAGGGGTCGAGAGAGGTTTCCTAGTGTCAAAGTATTGAAGAAATCCATGCCTTCATCATTAGCCAGAAGTAACCAGGCATGTTGGTACGAAGTTCTGCAAAGTTGTTCTGGAATGGAGTCCCGGATAGGATAATCCGCCTTTTGGTACAAATTCAGCAAAGGCCTTCCAAATAGCGATATTCGGAAGGCTCTTGCTGAACTTTGTACCAAAAAGCGAATTATCCTATCTGGGACTCCGTTCCAGAACAACTTTGAAGAGCTTCGTACCATCATGCACATGTTACTTTCGCCTAATGATGAAGACATGGTTTTGTTGAATCCTTTGACACTACGCAACCTCCCGACCCCTCGGCGATCCTCTCGAACATGAGAGGAAGAAGAGGATCGCCAAGGGGTCGAGGGTTCCCGGGTCGTCGAGGGTTCGAGGGGTCGAGGATCGCCGAGGGGTCGAGAGAGGTTTCCTAGTGTCAAAGTATTGAAGAAATCCATGCCTTCATCATTAGCCGCAAGTAACCAGGGCATGTTTGTACAAAGTTCTGCAAAGTTGTTCTAGAATGGAGTCCCGGATAGGATAATCCGCCTTTTGGTATGAATTCAGCAAAGGCCTTCCAAATAGCGATATTCGGAAGGCTCTTGCTGAACTTTGTACCAAAAAGCGAATTATCCTATCTGGGACTCCGTTCCAGAACAACTTTGAAGAGCTTCGTACCATCATGCACATGTTACTTTCGCCTAATGATGAAGACATGGTTTTGTTGAATCCTTTGACACTACGCAACCTCCCGACCCCTCGGCGATGCTCTCGAACATGAGAGGAAGAAGAGGATAAAAAAAGAAGAGGAAGAAGAAGAAAAAAAGAGGAGAAGAAAGAATATAGGAGATCTCCTATATTCTTTCTTCTCCTCTTTTTTTCTTCTTCTTCCTCTTTTTTTATCGGGAACGAGGGTCGTTGAGGGACATAGATGTAGTGTCGTCGTTGTCGATATATACCCCCTCCCGATAGCTTACTATGATTAGGTAGCTAGTTCTACATTTGGCACTAATATATCCATCTATCATGTTTGAATAATAATTGCCATGTTGTAAATATTTGTAGAAACTATGGACACCGCCCTAGACGAAGCAAAAGAAGCGTTGTTGAGGGACATAATCGCAGAAGGATGTGATGTCGTCTTGTTGTTTCTCAACGACACCGATGGTCTGGAAGGAGAGGGTGAACAAGCTGGCTACGGTGACCTAATGCCGGTGCGAGAAGAAGAACATGAGGACGGCTCCGGTGACCCAATGCCGGTGCAAGAAGGAGACCGTGATGACGGCTCCGGTGACCGAACCGAGTCCAGCCAGGTATATATATTAGTTAAGCCTGTGCTGACTAGCTGATTGATGCATTCATTGTTTTGGTATGTACAGATATTAATTAAGTCTTTGTTCTTTTTTCTAGCCCTCCAGATCGAGCACAACTTCGGTAAAGAGACGAGGCCCGAAGAAAAAGTTGAGCTCGGATGAAAAGTTTGAGATCATAGCAATCGCGCCCGACGGCCAACCGATTGAACCCCTCTGGACAAAGAGCGCATTTGTTGCTCAGTGCGGGGTTCTGGTTAGGGACAAGATCCCGATAAGCATCCAGCAATGGTTTAAGCCGGCTACAGAAGACCCTGAGGTGTCTTATGTCAATGATATGTAGAAAAAAGGATCTTTGGACTGAGCTGAAGTCAAATTTCACCCTACCGCCCGAGGATAATCCAGAGAACCCAATTAAAGAGAAATTAATCAAGTCTTTTGCTCTTAAGAGGATGGCAGAACTATTTAGGAGGTGGAAGAAAGAGCTGAATAAGTTTGTCGAAAATAATGAGACACCAGAATTCAAGGGCAGATATGAGAAGATCAGAGATCACTGGCCCGCATTTGTGGCCCACAAGACATCGGAAAAGAGTAAGAAGATGTCGGCGACAAACAAGCAAAATGCTGCGAAGAAGATGCTTCACCATCGCACGGGGTTAGGTGGCTACCTTGTAGCCCGGCCTAAGTGGGCGAAGACTGAGAATGATCTGGTTCATAAAGGGATCGAACCATAGACAATTAGCTGGCCAGACCATTGCCGGACTTGGTTCTTCGGGGCTGGCGGAACCTTGGACCCTATAACAGGGAAGTGCATTTGGACGAACGATCAAATGGACATACCAGTCAGGAAGCTTAAGCAGTATATCGAAGCAGCGCAGCAAGGGAAGTTCTTTCCAGACAGAGAGAACAACGAGCTCACAATGGCCCTCGAGAATCCTGAGCACCCTGGACGGACACGAGGCACGCCAGGCTCCATTCCGTGGAAGGTTGGGTTTCCGGACGCAGGCGGTTACAAATCCCATGAGAGGAGGAAAAAAGTGCAGCAGACCCAAATGCAGGCGCTGCAAGCAAGGGTAGACGCGATAGAGGAACGAGAAGCAAATCGCAGCAAACGTACTGCCGAAGCCTCCCCCGAAGCTACCCCGCCATCTCAGCGCAGAAGCAGCGTGACTTCCACCAAGCTGCTTCAGCCGGAGCATGCCTTGATGGCTCCTGCCAGCTATCCCGTGGATGCTATAACGGAGTCTCAAAATTGCCACCTTATGACGCAATGGATTAATTTGATGGTCAAGGCGGTTGTTGGCTCTGTTTATCCTACTGAACCCGGCGCAACTTTTCACTGCCGGCCGATTCCAGAAGAATATGCTAGGGTGCTGGTGGATGAAATAACGGAGGGACTTGAGGACCTCCAACTTGACCACCCTACCGGTGAAGGGGAGACTCGGCTGGGGTCTGCTCTGAAGACTCCATGCCTATGGCGGAAGGAGCTCATCAACCTTCCAAACTGGACGCCTCCGCCTCCTCCTCCTCCTCCGGCAAGTCAGGGCACTCCGCCTCCTCCACCGCCTCCTCCGGCGAATGACGATCAGGGCCCTCGGCCAGCTCCTTCCCCGGCGCGTGGCGGCACTCCACCTCCTTCTCCGCCTGCGCCGACGCGCCCGAGCAGCCAGCATCCTCCTTCTCCGCCTCGTCAGCAAGGGCGGAAGAGACCTGTCGCCGCTCCAGCTGCTCCGGCGCGTCGTAGTCCTTCTCCTCTGCCTCGTAAGCAACTAAAGAAGACAACCGCTCCGTCTGCTCGGTCAGCGTCTAGCAGTACAACCAGAGGCGGGAGGACATACAGATTCGGTCCTTCTCTGAAGACTCCAGAGAAGTTACCATATGAGAGGACCCCGGAGGAGAACGCCGAGATCGCGTGAACCGAAGTGGATGACTGGTTTCAAGGGTTGAGAGCAAAGAGACATCCACCTCCGGAGGAGAAGGTAGATCCGGTGAAAGTGAAGCGCACTCTGGCTGCCCTGGCAAAACCACCCAAGTCTCCGCCGAAAGGCAACTATGAGCGCATTATTGCAAAGACATGGGCCGAAGCGGAGCGGTCGGGAAGTACAGTCAGTGATCAAAGGCTGAAAGAACGACGAGCAGCTGGGAAACAAATTGCCCAGCTCGGCGAACAAGTGAAGCAATCGTGCCCCCCCCCCCTCAAGGTGCCTAGCGGCATCGTCGATCCGAGGATGGTGCCCGGTTATGGCAATGTTGATGATTACCTCCCCGACGATGTACATTATGATACCATGGAGGTGCAGATACACAGATACGAGTACGGGAAGCCTCTCGTCAAAGATGAAAAATCTTTAACAACGATGATGCGAAGATTACATGATTGGTACTTGAAAATCTGCAGAGAGTCTGGGGGAGGAGTACTTTGTATGCGAGAGTTAAATCGGAGCATGACCTCGTTGGAATTGAACTGTTGCCTATTCCATTTGAGGAGTTCTATCAGTTTTTCAATCAATTGGCCCTCGATAAAACAACGATCACCTGCTACTGTCTGTAAGTACTACTACTTCTGTCATTAAGTCTCCCTATATAGCTCATCTCTTTCATTGCATGTATTTATAATTATCCTCACTATATTATGCAGAATGAAGATCGCCGAATTGAAGAAAAGACAAATCGGTGATATTGGGTTCGTTAACACATATCTCATAGATGCAACTGAGGTTGAACATCGTCCCGGAGATACCGAGGCCAACTTGCTACGATCATTAAAAAATAAAAACAAAGATATAATACTCTTTCCTTACAACTTCAAGTGAGTGTTACTTTCTTGTGCATATTCAGTTTCCCTTATATATTAGTCCAGGTTATAGTAATGTAATTGATGAGTTATGCATGCGTGTGCAGTTTCCACTATATTCTCCTAGAGATTAGGCTTGAGCAGGGAGTAGTAATCGTCTTGGACTCTAAACGAAAAGATCCCCAGGAGTATGCAGACATGACTGAAATCCTCAAGAAGTAAGTTAAATCGATCATTATCCACCATATCAGCAACTTTGTTCATTTCCTGATATCAAGTAATTGTTTTCTTTGTCCGGCAGGGTTTGGAGAAAATTCATCAGAAAAGTTTCGGGACTGCCGAAGGAGCTGGAATTTAGACACCCGAAAGTAAGTACTATAGTAGCATGTTCCGCGCATCTCCTAGTGATTCAAGCGCTAGTTTTATCAATACCATTTAGCATTCTTGCTTATCAGTTTGATTGACCTCTATTTCTTTTAAAGTGGTTGTGGCAGGAAAAAGGGAATGATTTTTGTGGATACTACGTCTGCGAGTCCATCCGCCACACGACCTGTGAGCGGGGCGGGTACTCTGACGAACAATATGAAGTACGTAAATAACAACATTCACAATTTTATTTTATTATCATCATTTCTATTGAGTTTCATTCATTCATGTATATATGTATTGACCCCCTTCTTTAAATTAGATGTTTTGGAAGCAGGATGAACTCCTAGCACCAGCTCACATGCGAGCAATTCAAGAGGAATTGGCGGCATTCTTTCTTGACCAAGTGATCGCTGAAGACGGAGAATACTATGTGGACCATGAGTCCGTATGATTATATTTGTAAGAGATAATTATTGTATATATGTAGCCGGTAGTGTCGGATAGATATACGAGAACTTGTTGTTCGACCAATCTCTCGGAGAAGGAGAGGTGGTCGATATCACTTCTCTCTGTATGCATATATGTTTATGACGATCTTCTGTTTCCTTCGTTTGCTTAGTAGCTAACTAGCGTGTCTAGTCCTCTCTATACGTATGTATAGTACGTAGCATCGACCAAGCACGGACGTAAGAGAGGACACTTCTCTCTATTAATTATAGCTAGCTAACACAATATATGAAACAACTAAATTAACCCTCCAAAACCTCCAACACCCCCCCCCCCCTTCAAAAAAAAACAAAAACCCCAGCCACAAAAATGCTGACGCGTGGATGCTTATTGGTCCCGATTGATGCCACCAACCGGGACCAAAGGGTCTCCTGCCTGGGCTCTGCGCACTGCCCACTGCCCACGTGGAGGCCCATCAGTCCCGGTTCTGAATTGAACCGGGACTAAAGGGTCGAGGCATTAGTACCGACACTTTAGTCCCGGTTCAGGAACCAGGACTATAGGCCCTTTTTCTATCAATGAACGCGGCGCAACTGTATTTGG
Source organism: Triticum monococcum (assembly GCA_034509565.1). NCBI lineage: Eukaryota > Viridiplantae > Streptophyta > Magnoliopsida > Poales > Poaceae > Triticum > Triticum monococcum. The sequence continues at coordinate 685,147,336 of CM067845.1, read as the reverse complement.
CAACCGTCAGCGGACACTGCGCCCGCGCGCGTAGACTACGGCCCTGAGCCCTGACATGGTGACACCTCCAACTTGTCCCGTGCTGGAAGCTAGCTAGCCGCGCCCGTGAGCCGTGAGCACGTAGCGGGGATCCATGCCCATTTACCAGGCTGCGTCCGGCCGTATGTGTACGAGTGGGAGGCAGGAGCTGCTTGGATCATGCGCGTACGCACATCATCTTCGTTTGGAGATATCTATGCTGCTGAGCTGCTCCAGCTAGTACGGCCGGTACGTCCGTGTACCATGGCATCTGCATCAGCGCAATTAGTGGCGTGCGCGATATGGATCATCAGTGAGGTGCTGGGAGACATGATCGAGGCTTGCACAGATCTGAGTTGTGTGAAAATATGTATTGCGTGCAGGTCTGAGTCATGTAAATGGGTGTGTCTACACGAGAACTAGCAACCCCGATAATAAATCATAGATTGTGATTTTGTTTCCGTGCGCGCGCATTATTTTTCGTTGGATTCCCTTGGATAGTTCGGCTACTTCCAAGGCTGTTGTCGAGGGTTTCTCAGCTTTACTTAAGCTGGCACAGCAGGAAAAGGAATTACAAGAGGTGTCTTTTGGGCGCACTGGCACACATCTCCTATTTGCCGATGACAGTATTGTGTTTCTGAAGGCTTCCTCAAATAACCTCACTCGTTTACGTCAGATTCTACAGGTGTATGAGGAGGCATCTGGTCAAAAGGTGAACCTACAAAAGTCTTTCATTTTCTTTGGCAAGGGGTGTACGGAAGAGAGTAAGGAGGACCTCAAACAGATAATTGGTATAAGTTCTGAGGTGTTAAGTGAGAAATTATCTAGAACTACCTATAACAATGGGGAGGTCAAAAGATGGAAGCTTTAAAAATGTGAGGGAATCATCAAGATCAAAGGTCTGGGGATGGAAGGGACAAGGTTTATCTAAAGCTGCTAGGGAGGTACTTGTGAAGTCAGGGTTACAGGCTACCCCAACTTTTGCAATGAGTTGCTTCCAGCTCTCTAAGAAGATGTTCGGTAACCTGAAATCAATCTCTGTAAAATTCTAATGGGGGGCGGCTGAGGGTAAACAGAAAGTTCATTGAATAGCATGGGACAAAATGTGTATGCGGAAGCAGGAAGGTGGAATGGGGTTTAGAGATTTTGTGATTTTTAATCAAGCCCTCCTTGCAAAGCAAGTTTGGAGGATTATCACGGTTCCAAACTTCCTATATGCTAGAGTTTTAAAAGCAAGATACTTCCCTGAGATGGATATAATGACTGCACCTTGTCCACAGGGGTGTTCGCACACATGACGGAGCTTAATGCATGGTAGGGAATTATTAGCACACGGGCTGACATGGAGAATTGGTGATGGCTCCAAAGTAAATGTGTATCATGACCAATGGATTCTAAGGACGGGTAGTATGGTGCCACTGGGTACTGTCTACGTACATGGTATAACAAAAGTGGCTAATCTCCTGAGTCCGCAAGGAACAAACTGGAACACCACAAAACCGCATCAAGTATTTTCTGCTGGGGACGCTGCTCATGTTCGGAAGATCATAGTGGGAGGACCGTATACGGAGGACTACAGGGCATGGCAGTTCACAAAAGATGGCAGGTTTTCCATACAGTCGGCATATCACCTGGGCATAACCTTGAAGGCTTCGAGCAAGGCACTGGCCTCCTGCTCGGACCCAAAGGCAAACCAAAGAAGCTGGCAGCAGCTTTGCGACACGGACGTTCCCAATAAAATGAAAATACATGCACGGAGAGTCGGAGACTGAAAAAAAGTGGCCTAGCGGTGTGTGTGGAGCTTAACCGGCGAAAGATAAACCGGAAGTGTTTTGCATTGTATGTGCGAGGGAAGAGGACACTATACACAGGTTCTGGAGGTGTCAACATGCCGTTGAATTCTCGAAGCGTATGAGCGAGGCACTTGCTGCACCACTACCCTGCCTACCGAAGCAGATTCATAATCTGGAGGCCATGCGGGCTTGGCTATTGGAGTGGCTGGGAGACGCAGGAACTGAAGAAAAGGAGATAGTCTTGAGATGCTGGTATTGCCATGTCAGGGCGCACGGCGTGCTCAAACCTCCTCCAATCTGCCCCGGCGCCCGTGAGCCAGAGGGCGCTGCACGTATGCCCGCTCACGACGTGCTGTCTTTGTGTGTGCTGTGAGATTGTGAGCTGCCACTGCCCGTGGCGGTAGACTCATGAGGCCGAGCTTATTAGTCTTGTGCAACACATTTCGTGGGAATGGGAATGGGTGAGACGTTGTTCGACCGAATGGCTGTGGTACGACACTTTTGAGCGAGTAAATAGCCCACGCACAACATGGCTCTTAAACTCATCTGATGCCCTCGTTAGCTGTTAGGGGCCGGACCCACCACTTATCCACATAAGCGCGGGACCCACCACTTATCCACGTAAGCACGGGACCCACCACTTATCCACGTAAGCGCGGGACCCACCACTTGTCCATGTAAGCGCGGGACCCACCTCCTCGTAGCTAGAAGAGACGAGCGCTCGTGCTCGTCCGCCCGCCGCCACCCATTGCTTCCCCTTTCCCCAATCTTTCTCTTCTGCGGCGACCTAGCGCAGATGTCTACCTACTCCGCCACGCACTCAAAATGGCGACAATATGGTCCAGTGCCGCTCACAAGGTGCCCTGACTGCCCACGCCCGGAGCCTCTTTAACGGTGGGTCGGTAAGACGGATGAGAATGGCAATCTTGGGCAGGAATTTGTGAAATGCTTGAGCAAATCAATGGCAGGAAGGGATGACAAGGTTAGATCTTAGTTCTAATCCCGTTCTTTCACTATCGTTTGCTCTGATTTTTCCGTATTTTGGTTTTTCTCCTCGAATTTGGGATTTAGGGTTCATGTTGTTGTTTTCAGATCCTGAAGAAATGTACCCGTTTCGAGTGGATTGATGATTATATTGAGAGGATTCAGTATGAGGGCTACATTGATTCGAGCGAGGCTGCAACCTTGATGACCCACAAGTATAGAAGATCAATTGTAGCTCTTTTCGATAAGTAAGAGTGTCTAACCCAACGAAGAGCATAAGGAAATGACAAGTGGTTTTCAGCAAGGTAATGTCTGCAAGTGCTAAAATTGTAAGTAGTAGAGTAGTTTGATAGCCAGATAATTTGTAACGAACAAATAACGATAATAGTAGCAAAAGTGCACCAAGGTAGCCCAATCCTTTTGAGGCAAAGGATAGGCCAAAAAGGTCTCTTATAATAAGCAAAGCGTTCTTGAGGATACACGCGAATTTCATCTAGTCACTTCCATCACGTTGATTCGATTTGTGTTTACTACTTTGATAATTTGATATGTGGGTGCACCGGTGCTTAAGTGTTGTTCTTACTTGAACAAACCTCCTACTTATGATAAACCCCCTCCCCCCCCCCCCCCCCCCCCCCCGCGCGCAATCATCCACAACTACGAGAAAAATATTAAAAATAAATTTTAACCATAGTATTAAACTTTTGGATCCAATCGGTTCCTTACGAAATAGCGCATAAACTAAGGTTTAAGCTTATGTCACTCTCGCAACCCATCATCTAATTTCTACTCCATAATGCATTCCTTTAGGCCCGAATATGGTGAAGTGTCATGTAGTCGATGTTCACATGACACCACTAAGGGAATCAGAATATACATACTATCAAAATATCGAACACATATCAATTTCACATGATTACTTGCACCATGATTTCTCCCGTGACCTCAAGAACAAAAGTAGCTCCTCACTAATGATAATCATGCTCAAGATCAGAGGGGTAGTAAATAGCATATTGGATCTGAACATATAATCTTCCACCAAATAAACCATATAGTAATCAACTACAAGATGTAATCAACACTACTAGTCACCCACGAGCACCAATCTATAGTTCCGGTAACAAGATATGAACTAGGGTTTGAGATGAAATGGTGTTGTTGAAGATGTTGATGGAGATTGCCCTCCTCAAGATGGGAGAGTTGTTGGTGATGATGATCACGATGATTCCCCCCTCCGGGAGGGAAGTTCCCCCAGCGGAATCGCTCCACCGGAGGGCAAAAGTGCTCCTGCCCAAGTTCTGCCTCGAGACGACGGCGCTCCATCCCGAAAGTCCTCTCCTCAATTTTTCTAGGACAAAATGACTTATATACGAAAAGATGGGCACCGGAGGGGGGCCTGGGTGAGCACAACCCACCAGGGCACGCCTGGGCTCCCTGGTGCGCCCTGGTGGGTTGTGCCCACCTGGTGGGCCTCCTCTGGTACTTATTTGCTTCAATATTCATCATGTATTCCATAAAAATTCTACGTGAAGTTTCAGCTTGTTTGGAGTTGCGCAGAATAGGTAGCCCGACATAGCTTTTCCAGGTCCAGATTTACAGCTGCCGGAATTCTCCCTCTTTGTGTGTACCTTGCAAATTATGAGAGAAATGCATTAGAATTACTCCAAAAGAATTATTATGCATAAAAACATCATAAATAACAGTAGGAAAATATGATGCAAAATGGACGTATCAAACCTGGGAGCTCAATTTTGGCAGGGTGACACCGATTGCTAAGGAGAATTTGGGGATCATGGGCGGAGGGGCGGCCAGAGTTGTGCCGATGGCGATGTATGCGCGCAATGTTGAACTACACGCGCAGCCGGAACGGACCGAGGAACTGAAGAAGATCAAGAAACATCTAATGCAGATGATCGATTTGCAGAAGCAAGCAAATATCATGGCAGGGGGTTCTATTGTTGTATCATTGCTCTGTTTTCGTTTTATTTGTTGTTCATCCGTCATTGGAATGGTCATTTAGTCCTGTCAGGGTAGAGGATGAGATCTGTGCGCCATGCCAAGTTCATGTATCTGAATTGAACCAACAATTTGGAAAATTATTCAGTGTTCATGCTCTGTTTTTGTTCTTTAGTTAACAGAGTGCACACCCAAATTAAGTTTCTAGTAAAAAAAAAACGGGGACACCGAATAGATGTTGGGCCGTGAGAAAATAACCAGGCCCAAATAGAGACCAACCCACCCGCGTAGGGGCACCAACCTTTTTTATAGCATAGAGGCACCCATGTTTAGAGTAAAATGTTTCGATTAAACCTCAAAATAAAATGTTGCTTCGGCAAATAAACCTCTAACTTCGGCAAATAAAATGTTACTTGTTTTTACTTTGGACAAATTTTTCTTCATGGAGGACTGTGAGAAAAAGCAGGCCAAATAGATAACAAGCCCACCCGCATGGTGCACCTGTGTAGGTCATGCACTAATTTTTGTGATGGATCATTTTTTGATACACAATGTAAATCGATAAAAGCAACTTTTCGATAGATAGGTCCATTCGTGCACTAAATTTTATGATGGATCATTTTTTGATACACTAAATTCCATGCACAAAATTTAATGTGTGTATCCTCCTTAATATGATTCAATTAATTTAATGTATCAAAAAGTCATTTTTTAAGGAGGCACTAGTAGAAGACAGGGCTTTGGTTCGGGCAGAGCAAGCCCATTAGTCCCGGTTCAATCACGAACCGGGACCCATGGGGGCATTCATCCTAGTTCTTTAGCCCAGGGGGCCGGCCGGGGCCTCGTAGGCATTGGTCCTGGTTCGTATGGACCCATTTGTCCCGGTTCTAGGCACGAACTGGGACCAATGGGCCTCGCTCCTGGCCCACAAACATTGGTCCCGGTTCTTGGCTCGAACTGGGACAGAAGGCTGGGATTTAGTCCCGGTTCCAGCCACGAACCGGGATAAATGAGTTGCCTATATATACCCCGTCGCCGCAGTAGAGCACTCCACAGTGCTCTGTTTTTTCTAGCCAGCGAGGACAGGGCATTTGGGTGCTCTAGCTCACCTCCTATGCACATGAGGTGTTCGATGAAATGCCCGAGCCATGCTAGTTAAGCTTTCTCCTCTCGAAGCTCGACCTCCAAGCTCCATTTTACCCGAGATTTGTCCAGGTTTAGCGGTCCGTCACGTCCCGTCCCCATCTTCACCGCCGTCGATCGCCCGCGCCGATCTCGTCGCCTGCACCACCGTGGTGATCCTCTTATTTTTATCTTCTTCTGAAAGAAAAAAATGCTTACTTTAGAGAGATACTTGTCTAATTTTCTTACTTTCATTATTGCTTGTTATTATATAGTGCGATGGTTTTGGTATCCGCCCCCGTCGGTCCTCGACCTGGCTATGATTCAGATGTGTTATATATTATCTTTTATAACTATTTGGTTCATTTATTGTTTATGACAATTATGCCCATCAAGTTGACATAGATTTTATTTATGTAGGAGGTAGTTGAACCGGAAATTCCAACCGACCCTATTGTCGAGAGGTTAAATTTAGTTGAAGAAGAAAACAATTACTTGAAAGAAAAAATAAAGAAAATTGAGGAGGAGGAGATGATATTGGAGTTGCATGTTGCGGATGTCGTCGATGATCACAAGATCAATATGGATGCAATGCGGTTGAAGATTAGAAAGATTAGAAAATATACAACTCATACCGAGGCTTGGTATCATTATGCCGTTGGGTCAATTTTTACCTTGGTTGTGATTATGATCGCATTTGTTGTTGCATTGAAAGGTTTTATATAGTTTCAATGTATGGTTTAACTAGATGCTCTGGAGAGTTATATGTTGTTCAATGAGAACTATGTATGTACTTTGTTTCTAATGTGATGATGAACTTCTATTAATTTTGTCACTTATCTATTCATGAGAGCTATATGTACTAAATTGATGATGTGGCTTTGAATGGTGCATTTGAACACAGAAAAACTATGGAGTTCAAACAAGTTCAAAAAATGAAATCCCTTTGTAACAGACGAGTTTCTGTATGCTCATACTTCAAAAGAGATTGTCCGTTTTGTACACGAAGTGCATCCAGTGTTTGCCGTAACCCTCTCTACTTTATTGCACATGCTATGTGGGTGAAATGATGATACCATGCCAACTTTCAACCTTTGCAGAGTTCATTTGAAATGCTTTTCAATTCCAGGGTCTTATATCTCAAAATAATCAGTAAATGCATGAAAAATAACAAATAAAGTCAAAAAGGGTTGAAAATTAATGATGTGGCTTTGAATGGTGCATTTTGAACACAGAAAAAGTCTGGAGTTCAAATAAGTTAAAAATGAAATCCCTTTGTAACAAACGAGTTTTCGTATGAAACTCTCATACTTCGAAAGAGATTGTCCGTTTTGTACACGAACTGCATCCAGTTTTTGCCGTAACCCTCTCTACTTTCTTGCACATGCTTTGTGGGTGAAAGGATGATACCATGCCAATTTTCAACCTTTTCAGAGTTTATTTGAAATGCTTTTCAATTTCAGGGTCTTATACCTCAAAATAATCAGTAAATGCATGAAAAATAACAAATGAAGTCAGAAAGGGTTGAAAATTGACGATGTGACTTTGAATGGTGCATTTTGAACACAGAAAAACTCTGGAGTTCAAAAAAATGAAATCCCTTTGTATCAGACAAGTTTCCGTATGAAATCCTCATACTTCGAAAGAGATTGTCCGTTTTCTACACGAAGTGCATCCATTTTTTGCCGGAACCATATCTACTTTCTTGCACATGCTATGTGCATGAAATGATGATACCATGCAAACAAATTTACTTAAAAACTTTTATAAAACTCTAATAGCAAAAGGAATGAACTAAAAATCTTTTATATACCTCTAGTATTTTTTAAACTAAAATTATATAAAATTCATGCCACTGAAATTACCAAAGTATGTTGTGTTCAAAACATGAAAAGCAGAAAGAAACAAAATAAACTTTAATAAAAAGTAGAAACAAAATTAAATAAATTAAAATTTAATAAAATAAATAAGCAGGAAAAAATAAAATAAAATAAACTTTAATAAAATAAATAACTAGAAACAAAATAAAACAAATTAAAATTTAATACAATAAATAAGTAGAAACAAAATAAAATAAAATAAACTTTTATAAAATAAAGAAGTAGAAACAAAATAAACTTTATAAAAGTAAAATAAACAAACTTTAATAAAATAAATAAACTTTAATAAAATATATAAAAATAGCAACAGTAAGTTATTTCTTGTAAGTTGAAACAAATAAAATAAATAAAGCAACAAAAAAATAAAAAAAGTGCCAACTACTGGGTCACCACGTCCTGAATACGACTAGAAACCCTACCATTGGCCAGGATTCAGGCCCGCAGAAGGCCCAGTAGGCCCAGCAGGCATAGCAGTGACAATTAGGCCCGTAAGCCAGCCATCGGGACGAGCTCGAGAGGGGTGCGGTAGTGGGGCTTATAAACCACTCTGCGCCCCTCTCAACTAGCAAGGTGGGACTAAAGTTTTGGCTACGGGGAGCACGAGGCCTTTGGTCCGGGTTGGTGGCACCAACCGGTACGAATGCCCCCCTTTGGTACCGGTTGGTGCCACCAACCAGGACCAAAGGCCTCCGCTTCCCGCCCTTTGGACTGCTGAAAAGAGACCTTTGGTCCCGGTTGGTGGCACGAACCGGGACCAAAGGGGGGTATTGGTCCCGCTTGGTGCTACGAACCAGGACGAAAGGTGTGACTATATAAGCCCAACTGCTCCCATTCTCCCCCGACACTGCTAGGCCGCTCCTCTCGTCGCCGTCACCAACGCCGCACCCTGCCCCGTCATCGCCCGCCACCCGTCCTCCGCCCCGACGCCGCCTGACGCCGCCCCAACGCCGCCTGACGCCGCCCCGACGCCGCCCAACTTCACCGCCGCCGACGCCCTTGACGCCAACTGCCCCGACGCCGGCCTCCGTGCCCTGCCACCCCCTGTGAGCACACATGCCGCTCCACGCACCCTTGCATGCGCCCGCCCCGAGGCCGACGCCGCTCCTTGCGCACCTGCGTCCCTGCCCTACCCCACCGGCACCGGCGCTGCCATGCCCTGCCCGGCCGGCCCCTAGAGCTAGCATTCCTTTATATTCTTTTGTTATATATATACTATTTGTTTAGATGTTTTTAGTTGTTCATAAAAGAAATTTAGATGTCAAAAATGTTTTTATGTTCATATATAGAAAGTTTTTATAAATATATATATGTATGTATGTTATCTGTGTATATATGTTCATATATGCAGAAGTTAGATTTTTAGAAAAGTTTTATCTATATATGTTCACTGATTTAGTACATTAATTTTAGGTTAGTTTCATTTTTAGAAAAGTTTTATATATTTAGGAAGAAGGAAGAAGAAGAAAAAGTTTTATATATGCAAAAGTTACAATTTTAGAAAAGTTTTATATATCTAGCTATGAAAGGAAAGAAGAAGAAAAAGAATGAGAGGAAAAAGGAAAATAAGAAGAGGAAGAAAGGAGAAGAAGAGGAGAGGAAGAAGAGGAGAAATAAATAAGAAGAGGAAAAAAGAAGAAAAAGAAGAGGAGAAGAAGAAACGAATAGAGGTGTCTTCTTCTCCTCTATTCCTTTCTTCTTCTCCTCTTTTTTTCTTCTTTTTTTCTTCGTTGTCGATATACCCCGTCCCGATAACTTCGTTTAGTTTTAGGATTATTTTAGTTTATATTTAGTTTAGGAAGAAGGAAAAGAAAAAATAGAAGAAGAGGAGAAGAAGAAGAGGAGAAATAAATAAGAAGAGGAAAAAAGGGAAACAAAAGAGGAGAAGAAGAAAGGAATAGAGGAGAAGAAGAGAAAATAGAAAAGTTTTTTTTCTTCTCCTCTATTCCTTTCTTCTTCTCCTATTTTTTTTCTTTTTTTCTTCGATCTTCTCCTCTTTTCCTTTCTTCTTCTCCTCTTTTTTATTTCTTCTTCATCTTCTTATTTTTTTAACAGGTATGTCGTTGTCGATATACCCCGTCCCCGATAACTTCGACATGAGGGGGGGAAGGGGGAGGGTCGCCGAGGGTTTGAGGGGAGAGGGTCGGGAATTAGCTAGGGTAGAGGGTTGAGGGTCACCGAGGGGTCGAGGGTCGCCGAGGGTTTGAGGGTCGAGGCGTCATCGTATGTTGTCGTTGTCGATATACCCCCTCTCCACCATGATAACTTATACCACGGGAGCACCCCCCGGCCCTATCGCTCGACCAAAACTCTCGAGGACACCCAAACCATAGAAACAAACGATGTCGGTCTCCTACCCCCTCCAGCCACGCCCCTACCCGACAAACTCTCTCGAGGCCACCCAAATTTACCAAGTTACAAGAGCGTTGTCGTCGAGGCCATGCCATACCCATGAAGCGTTGTCGAGGCCACCCCAAACCCTTGAAGTGTTGCCGATCGAGGCCCCAAACCCTAGAGAAGCAGCGTCGAGGCCACTAATTAATATGATTCCTTATTGTGATTAGCTAGCTAGTTCTATGTTTGCCACTAATATATCCATCTGTCATGTTTGAATAATAATTGCCATGTTGTAAAAATTTGCAGAAACTATGGACCCCCGAGACGAAGCAACAGAAGCAATTTTGGGGGACATAATCGCACACGGAACTGAGGCCATCTTGTCGTTTCTCAACGACACCGATGGTCTGGAAGGAGAGGGTGAAGAAGCAGACTACGGTGATCGAACAATGGAGGAGGAAGGACATGATCATGATGGCTCCGGTGACCCAATGCCGGTGCAAGGACACCGTGATGACGGCTCCGGTGACCGAACGGAGTCCGGCCAGGTATATATATTAATTAAGCATGTGCTGGCTATAGCTAGCTAATTGATGCATTAATTGTTTTTGGTATGTACACATATATTAATGAAGTCTCGTCTTTTTTTCTAGCCCTCCGGATCGAGCACAACTTCGGTAAAGAGACGAGGCCCGAAGAAAAAGTTGCGCTCGGATGAAAGGTTTGAGATCATACAAATCACGCGCGATGGCATGCCGATTGAACCCATCCAGACAAAGGAAGCATTCGCTGCTCAATGCGGGGTTCTTGTTAGGGAAAAGATCCCAATCAGCATCCACCAATGGTTAAAGCCGGCTAAAGAAGACCCTGAGGTGTCTTATGTCTCCGATATGCAGAAAGATGATCTTTGGACAGCGCTGAAGGCAAATTTCACCCTACCGCCAGAGGAGGATCCAGAGAAGCCATTTAAAGAGAAATTGATCAAGTCTCATGCTCTTAAGAAGATGGCAGAACTATTCAGGAGGTGGAAGAATGAGGTGAAAAAATTTGTCGACAAAAAAGAGACACCAGAATTCATTGGCCGGTATGAGAAGATCAGAGATCACTGGCCCGCATTTGTGGCCCACAAAACATCGGGCAAGAGTAAGAAGATGTCAGTGACAAACAAGAAGAATGCTGTGAAGAAGAAGCTTCACCATCGCACGGGGTCATGTGGCTACCTCAAAGCCCGGCCGTTGTGCGAGAAGGCTGAGAATGGCCTGCTTGATAAAGGGGTCGGACTAGAGACATTGAGGTGGCCAGACCGTTGCTGGACTTGGTTCTTCGGGGCTGGCGGAACCTTGGACCATGTATCAGGCAAGTGCATTTGAACGGACGAGCAAATGAGAATACCAGTCATGAGGCTTCAGGAGTATATCGATGCAGCCCAGCAAGGGACGTTCGTTCCAAACAGAGAGAACGACGACCTCACAATGGCGCTCGGGAATCCTGAGCACCCTGGACGTACATGAGGCACGCCAGGCTCCGTTTCGTGGAAGGCTTGGTTTCCGGACACAGGCGGTTACAAATGCTAGGAGAAGAGGAAGAAAGTGGAGAAGATCCAAATTAAGGCGCTGCACGCAAGGGTACAAGTGATAGAGCAACGAGAAGCAGATCGCAACAAGCGACCCGCCAAAGCTTCCCCCGAAGCTACCCCGCCATCTCAGCGGAGAAGCAGCGTGGCTTCCACCAAGCTGTAGCAGCTGGAGCCTGTCTACACGGCTCTTGCTAGCTACCCCATGGACCTAATCATGGAGTCTCAAAATTGCCACCTTATGACGCAATGGATGAAAATGAAAGTCAAGGCGACTATTGGCTCTGTTGCACCTCCTGAACCTGGCGCAACTTTTCACTGCCGGCCGATTCCAGAAGGACATGCTAGGGTGATGGTGGAAGAAATAACGGAGGGATTTGAGGAGCTCGAGCTTGACCACCCTACCGGTGTAGGGGAGACTCGGCTAGGTTCTGCTCTGAAGACTCCATGCCTATGGCGGAAGGAGCTCATCAACCTTCTGAACTGGATGCCTCCGCCTCCTCCTCCTCCACCGTCGAGTCAGGGCATTCCGCCTCCTCCTCCGCCTCCTTCTCCGGCGCGTGGCGGCACTCCGCCTCCTTCTCCGCCTGCGCCGGCGCGCCCGAGCAGCCAGCCTACTCCTTCTCCGCCTCGTCAGCAAGGGCGAAAGAGACCTGCTGCCGCTCCGGCTGCTCCGGCGTGTCATAGTCCTCCTCCTCATAAGCAAGGAAAGAAGACAGCCACAACCACTCCGTCTGCTCCGGTGTCTAGCAGTACATCTAGAGGCAGGAGGCAAATACAGATTCGGTCCTTCTCTGAAGACTCCAGAGAAGTTACCATACGAGAGGACCCCGGAGGAAAACGAGAAGATCGTGCAAGATGAAGTGAGGAACTTCTTTGAAGGGGTGAAAGCAAAGAAACATCCACCTCCGGAGGAGAAGGTAGATCCGGTGAAAGCGAAGCACACTATGGAAGCCTTGAAGAAACCACCAAAGTCTCCACCGAAAGGCAACTATGAGCGTTGTCGGTGTCAAAACCGGCGGATCTCGGGTAGGGGGTCCCAAACTGTGCGTCTAAGGTAGATGGTAACAGGAGGCAGGGGACACGATGTTTTACCCAGGTTCGGGCCCTCCTGATGGAGGTAAAACCCTACATCCTGCTTGATTTATTCTTGATAATATGAGTAGTACAAGAGTTGATCTACCACGAGATCAGAGAGGCTAAACCCTAGAAGCTAGCCTATGGTATGATTGTATGTTGTCCTACGGACTAAAACCCTCCGGTTTATGTAGACACTGGAAGGGGCTAGGGTTACACAAGGTCGGTTACAAAGGAGGAGATGTCCATATCCGTATTTCCTAGCTTGGCTTCCACGCCAAGTAGAGTCCCATCCGGACACGGGACGAAGACTTCAATCTCGTATCGTCATAGTCCAACAGTCCGACCAAAGGATATAGTCCGGCTGTCCGGAGAACCCCCTAATCCAGGACTCCCTCAGTAGCCCCTGAACTAGGCTTCAATGACGACGAGTCCGGCGCAGTGTTGTCTTCGGCATTGCAAGGCGGGTTCCTCCTCTGAATACACCACAGAAGAGTTTGAATACAAGGATAGTGTCCGACCCTGCAAAATAAATTCCACATACCATCGTAGAGAGAATAATATTTCCACAAATCTAATTTGCTGACACGTTTTGGTAGCATGACATCACGCCATGGCCCGGTAATTATTTGAACCGTTTTTCTTTAACCAGCCCCGCACATAACGCGAGGCGTTTTCTTGACACATCTTGTCAAAGCAGAGATCATGTTCCCCATATTACGGGATTCTCATCAATACGGACGTGGGTAACCCAACCGTGCCTATTGGTATGACTCCTAGATTTTAGGTAAGTCTAGAACGGCCACGAGGAGGACGCCTGATATCCATCTCCTTTATAAAGGGACAAGGCTTTTTCTTTTTTCCCTCCCATGCTCAATCAAATCCTTCCCCCGCCTCGAGTTCTAACACCCAAAGCCCAGGTCAGGTGCCTCGGACCTTCAATCATGTCCGGATCCAGCCTTCAAGGCCGGTGGATGCCCTCCTCCGTCATGGAGGAGGACATCATGAAGTTGAGGGAGGCCAGATATCTGACCGCCGAAATTTCGCATAGACTGCCCGCCCGAGGGCAGGTCGTCCCTACTCCCGAACCCAACGAGAGCGTTGTGTTCATCTCCCACTTCCTCTGAGGACTAGGCCTCGCTCTGGATCCCTTTGTTAGGGGGTCTCATGTTCTATTACATGCTAGATTTTCACGATCTGGCCCCGGATTCCCTTCTTCACATCTCATCATTTATTGTCGTGTGTGAGGCCTTCCTCCGCATTACCCCTCACTTCGGCCTGTGGCTCAAGACCTTTGATGTGAAGTCGAAGATGGTCGAGGGGTAGTACGCAGCGTGCGGAGGTGCTCTAATAAGCAAAATTGCTGACGCTCCATGGCCAAAGGGTTCCTTTCCAGAGGTGTCCAGATTGTGGCAACAGGAGCGGTTTTACGTCACAGCTCCCCGAAGTGCCAAGTGGGTAGCTGCCCCCACCTTTCGCTCAGGCCCTCCGCCACAACTGATGTCATGGATCAGCAGGGGGCTGAGCTGGGGTCCAGCCAAGGACGTGCCAATACTGCAGAGCCGTATCCAGGATCTCTTCGTGGGTGATTTCAGTCTGTTCATGGTAATGCAAGTTATGCTGGTTCGTCGAGTCCAGCCTTGCAAACACCGGCCCCTCCGCATGTGGAAATTCAACCCGGAAGGACCGCACACTATTCAGAATTTCCTCGGCATGACGCACGAGGAGATGTACAAATCGTTCTTCGGACCCCAAATAGAGTGTCCGGACACTACTGAGGATGTGGGCCTGAGCTGCAACTGCCCCGCTCCCCAAGTAAGTAATCCCATGGCCGAACACACTGTCCTTTTATTGATCATGACATCATTTTTCAGAATCGCTCTTTGACCAGGACTGGATAACAAAGGCAAAGATGATCCGGTGTTCGGCCCCCCTTCCTGAAGGCTTGGACAATCCGGTGCTGGAAAAGATGCTCGGGCCGACACCTTGTCTAGTGCCCTCAAAGGAATATGATGGGGGGAATAAAGAGGGCGAAAGCGGGCCTCCATTGCTACCTATTCCAATCGAGGGAATGAGCGCCTCTGCGAGGGAGGATAACCAAGGGGAAGAATTTTATATTCTCTCTTCCCGGGGAAGGAAGAGGTCTACCTCTGAAGATCCGGAAACTAAGGTTTCCAAACGGGAGAAAAAATCGCCGCCAGAGGGACCTGCCTCGGAGGGTACTCTTGCCGCACAATGTCTGCGCGGGGATCAACCCTCTACAGAGCTGTAAGTAAAAGGGTATTCAACAACAAAAATATATTGCTCTGTTTCTGAGGAAAATAATCGAAGCATTTATCTTGCAGTTCGGATCTTAGCCCTTCTCAGCTGAGCTCGTCTTCGGGGGATCTTCTTCCGAAGATGATGGAGAGTGAAACGCCTCCCCCTGCCACACCGCCTTACGAAGCGGGCGACCCTGAGGTGTCGTAGCGAAGGGCTTCTCCTGATCCGGCAAGGCCAGAAGGTAATCCTATGGCCACCCGGAGTCCTCAGTATCCGGCTCTCGAAGAGAGCAGTCAAAAGAGTCCGGCACCGTCTGGTGTGCGTTCGGACGTACGGAGGGATCTGCTGGAGAAAGCGGCTATCTCAGTAGAGCACCGCACATTGATGGGTATGGTGATTGAAAGGATTTCGTCCGCCGAAAGCGGGCTGCATGAAGCCTTTATGAGTCTACTGACGGGTTTTGAGGTACATGAAATGATGTGCATTTTTGAAAGTACCGCACGTTTTTAGATGTGCCCTGTGTAGATAGTAGCCCCTGAGACTCTGTTTGTCGTTGAAACCGTGGCAAACAGAGGATCATAGATCCAGGTAATTACCAGACTGCCATTATGTGCAGGTGGTGGAGGCTCCGGTGGCTAGCCGGACTCATGGGTATGCCGAACTAAAGCAGCAGCTGGATGTGGCAGATGCCGACATCGTGCTTGTCAACAAGCGGCTTGATGAGACGCAGGGTCAGTGATTTTTCTGGCGATTGTCACATAATAAGAGCGGCCTGATGCCAG
Source organism: Triticum monococcum (assembly GCA_034509565.1). Classification (NCBI taxonomy): domain Eukaryota; kingdom Viridiplantae; phylum Streptophyta; class Magnoliopsida; order Poales; family Poaceae; genus Triticum; species Triticum monococcum. The sequence continues at coordinate 685,131,555 of CM067845.1, read as the reverse complement.
TATCTTTAATATGTTTGTGACTGCAGATGGAGCGGCCACCATGGAGACCCTTCGGGCGGAGCTTGCCCGAGCCAAGGAGCAAGCAAGGAGTAGCAATGCGGCCGCTTTACAGGCGGCCGAAGAGTTAAGGGCCGAACAGGCCGCACATTGCGAGAGCAAAGAAAAAATTGCCAAGATGGCCGTGGAGCTAAAAGATGCTGTTGACCGGTACCGGCTTCTTGAAGAGGAAAACCGGGCGAAAGCGACGGATCTGGAGAAGTCCCGGGTGGTTGCCAAGGAAGCCCGCTCCAAAAATAAAGAGACGAAGGAGGAGCTGAATCAAGCTGCAGATATCGTGTCTGGGAAGCCCTTCTTGTTGCAGACTAAGTTCAGAGATCCGAAGTATGCTCCTCTGGACCGGCTATGGAGTTCCGCGGACGCGTACATGGATTTGGCTGCCAGCGCTGCTGATGCCGCTGAGTAGTTCAAGGATCAGAAAGGTCCCGAAGTGGAGAAGCTGTTCTGGTCATAGTTTCATGCTCCAGTCCGTCCGCTACTGCTGAATGAGCGATTGACCGGCTGGGCCGAGCTCCACGGATTATCCGGACTGGCCATGAGGTCCGTTGTGGATCATTTGTGGCCAGGAGGGCCAAGGCCAAATAGCTACTTTAGCTTAGTGCAACAGTTCCTTGGCGCTGTGCCACGCATCGATGGTGTAAAGAGGTCTGCGTGCATAGAAGGCTCGCGGATGGCCCTTGCCCATGTCAAAACATATTGGGCGGAGATGGATGCCACCACTGTGGTGGCACAGGGTTCGGCCATAGGTCGAGTGGCTGTAGAGCACTACTTTGAAGAAGTTCTTCAGGGCGCTCGTTCGATAGAGGCTCAGTGCTCGAAGAATATTATGTTTGAGTGACATGTATTCCCATTGTAAAAACAATGCTTTATTGAATTTAACTAGGTTGTATTTATACTTTTGCCCGATAGTACTATGACACCTCTTGTGCGGCCGCTTATGTATATATGTATATAACCTGAAAGATTGCAGTCGTCGGCTTCAGCCCCCACGCATATAATGAGGGGGTGTTCGCAGAAGACGCATGTTCACACTTGATCCAACGTCTTGGTCCATTAAGGAGGTGATAGCGCAGCGAACTAGGCAACCGGACTATAATGCTTTAACACTTTCACTTAGCCAGAGGAGTTTGATAGTGGGGCTACTATATAGCCCCTGGTGGCTCCGCACTCATCCGAATTCGGGGTGCGTATATGCCTGGCCGGGAAATGGCCCTTCGTTAAAGCGGAGGACTCCCGAAGATTCCGCTAGGTCATCGAGTGGTTGACTAGTCTCACGCTATATCATGACAGTCAGTTTTTGGCTTTCTCTACTGAGGTGCTCGTCCGGATGAACCCGGGCACAATTGCAGTAGTTCTCCTGGTGCCGCCTTAGCCGATAGAGCGGAACATAAGGCAGCAAAACACAGGAGCCGGGCAAACCCAACATTTGACCAAAGACATAATTCGGAGCTGATGCATATAAGGCCAAACTCGTGACGCCGAACACTCCTTAAGGTATTCGGTCTTTATGGTGGAAACTGGGCTTAAGCAGTGCCCTTTGTAATAAGCCCCTGGTGTCCATGTATGTGCAATATTCTGACGTGGCCACATGCCAATACGTCAGCATCCTTCTCAATTGTACTGAGAATCCGGGGGATGTGTATCAACAAGAGACAGTAAAAAAGGTTTACGCTGGGTCTTAATCTAAAAAGAATCCTTGGAACGGGTCCCTGCTGCACGTCTGCGCCTGTGTCTCTGTTGTGCCGTATCCTGGACGGGTGTAGCACGATGGTCATTTGTAAAAGAGAGGAACTTAGTTGAAAAGTTGCCGTGCAAAAGGTAAGTTATACTAAATAAACAATATATAGTTCAAAATGAGTAAAGTTGAGCCTGATTGCCACTTGTGCACGCGCGTTGAGCCCCTTGTATTGTAATAGGGGTATAGCCATCAAACCTGTATCAATTACATATAGCTGCACCGGACTTGTCCAACCGTGTTCGTGGTCTTAACGACCTGTCAGATGCTTTAGTTGGTGAGGATGTTTAGTGTGCGGCTGCCAAGGCAGCCACGCGGTCTTCCGCGCGCAAGGAGTGCTCAATATTCCCATTTACTGTAATAATGCCACGTGGACAGGGCATTTTAAGCATGAGGGAAGCGTAATGCGGTATTGCGTTAAAGCGAGTGAAAGCTTCGCGTTCGAGTAGTGCTTGATAGCCACTTTGGAACGGAGCGATGTGGAAAGTTAAATTTTCGCTGCGGAAGTTATCGGGAAAGCCGAATATAACCTCTAGTAGTAGGGAGCCCGTGCAATGGGATTCTGGGCCTGGCGTTACACCTTTAAAGGTATTATTGCTATGGCTAATTTTTGTTGGGTCTATCCCCATTCTGCGGACTGTGTCCTGATATATCAGGTTTAAACTACTGCCGCCGTCCATCAGGACTCGTGTGAAGTGGTATCCGTCAATTGTCGGGTCTAACACTAACGCAGCCCATCCTGCACGCCGGATACTTGCCGAGTAATCCCGATGGTCGAAGGTGATCGGTTGGGATGACCAGTGGCAGAACTCCGTTGTGATAGGCCCTGGGACATGTGTCTCTAGGAGTGCCACTTTGTTTCTCCCATTTGTCACGTGTAACACGTTTACTGTTTTAACTTTGGTGGGAATTTCTTTTATTCCCCAGTGCTTTGCTTGCGAGGCTCGTCCTCGTCTTCGCTTGGTGTATCCTGCCCCTTGTGTTCCGCATTGAGCTTGCCGGACTGCTTGAAGACACAACATACTCTATGGGTATGATTTGCAAGTTTATCGGGGGTGTTGTGGATCTGACATATTTTGTCTAGAATCTTGTTTAAGATGGACAGTTCGCCTCTGGTGCCTTTGGAGGGCAGCTTTTGCTGACCTGGCCGAGAGCTTCTGAATCCGGCATTTACCGCCATGCTCTTCGGGCTGTCTTCTTTACTCCAGCGCTTGTTTTTGCTGCGTTGTGGTTTTCCCATTTTCATCCCTGACTTCGGATGTACTTGGGTCACTGGTGCTGCACCGGGTTAACCAGTTGTCCTCGCCCGCGCAAAAGCGGGTCATGAGGCTTGTTAATGCTGCCATTGTTCTCGGCTTTTCTTGGCCGAGGTGTTTGGCGAGCCATTCCTCTTGAACGCTATGCTTGAAAGCTGCTAAGGCTTCGGCGTCTGGACAGTCGACTATTTGGTTCTTTTTAGTGAGGAACCTGCTCCAAAGCTTTTGAGCTGACTCTCCAGGCTGTTGAGTTATATGACTTAAATCGTCTGCATCCGGTGGTCGGACATAGGTCCCTTGAAAATTTGCCTGAAAAGCATCTTCGAGCTCTTCCCAGCTTCTAATGGAGTTTTCGGGGAGGCTTTTAAGCCAGTGCCGAGCCGGCCCTTTGAGCTTGAGGGGTTAGTACTCGATGGCATAGAGATCGTCTCCTCGAGCCATGTGGATATGGAGGATGTAGTCCTCAATCCAGACCCCAAGGTCTGTCGTTCCGTCGTACGCCTCTATGTTTACGGGTTTGAATCCCTCTAGAAATTCATGGTCCAGCACCTCATCGGTGAAACATAGAGGGTGTGAGGCACCCCTGTATTTGGGTGTACCGTGATGTTCGGATGTTTGTTGTGTTGCATTGCATACTGGAGCACGCTTGCGTGGCCCGTATATGGATTTGGTTGCGTCGTCCTTTTGATGCGAGCCCTCGCGTGGATCGCGTACAGGCTTATGTGCGGCGTCGTTTGCCACTCTATGTTGGCCACGAGGTCGTCTATCCGACTGGATGGCCGTTTGTTTTTCAATTGCGGGGGATCTAAGGCCTCCTCATTGAATTCAGGTAGCAACTTTCGCTTCGGGTAGCTCTGGGTGTGGCGATTACCGCCGTACTTCGCTGCAGTGTTGAGTACTTCACTCCATCTGATTCTGAGTGTGTCTTGTGCAGCCCTGAGCCTTTGCTTCTACTTTTTCAGACTCCTCCTAGTGGCAACAAGCCTTTGATGGGCATTCTGTTGCTCCGGGCGCCTGTCCGGTGTGATGTCGTCTGGACTGTTATCTTTGACGGAGTCGGGTTGTTCGGTTTGATTCTCCGTGTTTCCGTGGTCGGGCGATGGTTCACCCTGCTCTAACACTGGGTCTATATGATCGCTGTTTCTGCCGAGGCGGGATTTGGAGCGGCGCTTACGCCGCCGCTTTGACTGCTTCTCGAGGGAACAACCCTTCACTGCGTCCTTCCGTTCCTCGTCGTCATTTTCTTTGCATGTGTTCACCATGTATACATCATATGATGAAGTGGGCGTCCAGTGCCCTGTGGGCAGTGGTTCCTGTTCGTCTCCTGCATCGTCGTCCATACCGTTGATGTCTTCAGAGTCAAAGTCGAGCATATCGGTCAAATCGTCGATAGTGGCTACTAAGTGGGTGGTGGGTGGGCGGCGAATTTCTTCGTCATCCGTGTCCCAATCCTGCCGAACATAGTTCGGCCAGGACTCTCCTGATAGGGAGAGAGACCTTAATGAGCTCAGTATGTCGTTGAAGGGCGAGTGCTGGAAGATATCCTCGGAGGTGAACTCCCTGATCGGCGCCCAGTTGGATCCGATAGGCACGGGCGCAGGCGGTTAGGAGTCCGTGGCCGGGGAAGAATCCGGTAGTTCGATTTCACGGCTCTCGTGAAGGGTAAGGTCGATATTTGGCTCGATCGCCGATGAGAGTGTGGCCTCCGTGGTGGGGTCTATCCACCCGTCCATGGATGGCGCAATTGGCTCCGAATTGAGGGTCGGAGCGGTTGCATGAACACTGTCCGATGGTAGAGTTAAATCATGCTCATCGTGACCGTGCGGCGCTCTTGGCAGGGGCTCGAATCCGTCGAAGATTGAGTCTCCGCGAATGTCGGTCGTGTAGTTTAATATTCCGAACCTGGCCTGGTGGCCAGGGGTGTAACTCTCGATCTGCTCCAGATGGCCAAGCGAGTTGGGCCGCAGTACGAAGCCGTCGAATACAAGGATCTGTCCGGGGAGAAAAGTCTCACCCTGGACTGCATCGCTATCGATGATCGAAGGAGCCATCAAGCCTAATGACGACGACATAGAGGAACTCTCAATGAAAGCACCAATGTCGGTGTCAAAACCGGCGGATTTCGGGTAGGGGGTCCCGTACTGTGCGTCTAAGGCGGATGGTAACAGGAGGTAGGGGACACGATGTTTTACACCAGTTCGGGCCCTCTTGATGGAGGTAAAACCCTACGTCCTGCTTGATTTATTCTTGATAATATGAGTAGTACAAGAGTTGATCTACCACGAGATCGGAGAGGCTAAACCCTAGAAGCTAGCCTATGGTATGATTGTATGTTGTCCTATGGACTAAAACCCTCCGGTTTATATAGACACCGGAAGGGGCTAGGGTTACACACGGTCGGCTACAAAGGAGGAGATATCCATATCCGCATTGCCTAGCTTGCCTTCCACGCCAAGTAGATTCCCATCCGGACACGGGACGAAGTCTCCAATCTCGCATCTTCATAGTCCAACAGTCTGGCCGAAGGATATAGTCCAGCTGTCCGGAGACCCCCTAATCCAGGACTCCCTCAAGCGCATTATTGAAAGGTCATTTATCGAAGCAGAGCAGTCGGGCAGTACTGTCAGTGATGAAAGGTTAGCGGAACAACAAGCTGGGAGAAAAAATTCCCAGCTCGGCGAACCAGCGAACCAATCGTTCCCCCGCTCAAGGTGTCTAGCGATATCATCGCTAATGAATCGAGGATGGTGCCGGTTATAACAATCTTGAAGATTACCTGCCCAGCGATGTACATTATGAATTCTTGGAGGTGAAAGAACACAGATACGAGCACGGGAAGCCTCTCGTCAAAGATGAAAGGTCTCTAACAACAATGATGCGAAGTTTCCATGATTGGTACATGAAAACCTGCAGAGAGTCTGGGGAGGGAATACTTTGACACTGAGAGTTAAAGAGGAGCATGACCTCGTTGGAACTGATTTGTTGAATGTTCCGTTTGAGGAGTTCTTCCAGTTTTTCAATCAGAAGGCCCTCAATAAATTAACGGTCACTTGCTACTATCTGTAAGTACTACTTCTGTCATTAAGTCTCTATATATAGGTAAGCTCTTTCATTGCATGTATTTATAATTATCCTCACTATATTATGCAGATTGAAGATCGCCAAGTTGAAGAAAAGATAAATCGGTGATATTGGGTTCATTAAGCCAAATATCATAGATGCATATTTGGTTGAATTTCAGAAAAATATACCAAGGCCAACTTGCTACGATCGTTGGTATTAAATCAAAACAAAGCTATAATACTCTTTTCTTATAACTTCAAGTGAGTGTTACTTTCTTGTGCATATTCGGTTTCCCTTATTAGTCGAGGTTATAGTAATGTAATTGATGAGTTATGCATGCGTGCGTAGGTTCCACTATATTCTCCTAGAGACTGAGCTCGAGCCGGGACTAGTAACCGTCTTAGACTCAAGACGAAAAGATCCCAAGGAGTATGCGGACATGACCGAAATTCTTGAGAAGTAAGTTAAATCGATCATTATCACACCATATCGGCAACTTTGTTCACTTCCTGATATCAAGTAATTGTTTTTCTTTGTCTGACAGGGTTTGGAAAAAATTCACCTCAAAAGCTCCGGGACTGCCGAAGAAGCTAGAATTTAAACACCCGAAAGTAAGTACTACTAGCATGTTCCGCGCATCTCCTAGTGATTCAAGTGCTAGTTTCATCAATACCATTTTAGCATGCTTTCTTATCAGTTTGATTGACCTCTATTTCTTGTAAAGTGGTTGTGGCAGGAAGCCGGGAATAATCATTGTGGATACTATGTTTGCGAGTCCATCCGCCACACGACCTGTGAGCGGGGCTACACTAAAAAACAATATGAAGTGTGTAAGCAATAATATTCAGAATTTAACTTTATTTACCATCATTTGTGTTGAGTTTCATTCATTCATATATATGTATTGACCCCCTTCTTCAAATTAGATGTTTCGGATGCGGGATGAACTCCTAGCACCAGATCGCATGCGAGGAATTCAAGAGGAATTGGCGGCATTCTTTGTTGACCACGTGATCGATAAAGACGGAGAATACTATGTGGACCATGTGTTCATATATAATTAGGGGAGTATATTGTAAGAGATCTTATATTGTATATATGTAGCCAGTAGCGTCGGATAGATATACGAAAACTTGTTGTTCGACCAATCTCTCGGATAAGGAGAGGTCGATATCACTTCTCTCTGTATGCATATGTTCATGACGATCTTCTGTTTCCTTCATTTTTGCTTACTAGCTAGCGTGTCAAGTGCTCTCTATACGTATAGTACATAGCATCGACCAAGCACGGAGATAAGAGAGGTCACTTCTCTCTATTAATTAATTAGCTACCTAACACAATATATGAAACACCTTAATTAACCATACAAAACCCCCAAATCTCCCCCCCCCCTCAAAAAAACACTAGCCCCTGAACAGCTAACGCGTGGATGCCTATTGGTCCCGGTTGGTGCCACCAACCGGGACCAAAGGGCCTCCTGCCTGGGCTCGCCGCACCAGCCACGTGGAGGCCCATCTGTCCCGGTTCGTGTAAGAACCGGTACTAATGGCTAAGGGCATTAGTAACGACATTTTAGTACCAGTTACAAAACTGGGACAAAAGGCCCTTACGAACCGGGACAAATGGCCCTTTTTCTACTTTTGAGGGTAGATAGATCCATTCGTGCATGGCTGCATGAACACATGTATGTGTTGTAACTTGTTTTTTTGCTTTACATATTTGTTTCTTGTCCAGTATTGTTTTATGATTGTTTTTATGCATGTCTACGGTCCATGAAGCAAATGAGTTGCATGCTTGCATGAACTAAATTAGTTGCATGTCCAAGGTTGGTTTGCATGTCCTAGTTGCATGTCCATGGTTTGCGTCATGACCCATGATTTGGCCAACATTGTGAAGATGGTGTGTGTGGTGAATGGGGTGTAGCAACCCATAGAAACACACAAATAATAGCACAAAACAACCTATAGCAACCCACAAATAATAGCACGAAACAACAATATATATATAGTAGCACGAAACCCAACATCAATATAGTTGCATGAACATAACAACCCGTAGTTCCATGACATAGATAGAATAGCCTTACAACTTAATAATAGTAGCACACAAACATAAAAGATTACAACTTGAAATGCTAATATGATCGATAGATAGGGCAGGGGCACCAAATGGGTTCTTCTCCTTGTCCTCCTTCAGGCGAATGCCACCTCGCTCCTCCGGGAGCCCTTCACTCCTAGTTGTCGACTGGGTACGGGAGGGTGTGCATGCCGTTATTGGTGGGGAAGATGTTGTTGAAGTCGGTGAAGATGTTGTGGGTGGTGAAAGAAATAAACTCACACCCACACCAAAACACTCGGCCGAGGAGGTGGAAGGCGTCGAAGGGGTTGGTGAATGTAGCGAGGAGCGCAACCACAACGCCATTGTGATTGACCTCCTCAACATGGAACATCCATGGAGAGCCACGGGGGAGGTGGCGGTAGCCGGCCGAAAGGAAGAACTCCATTAACTCTCTTGCGCCCCTCCACCTCGAGATCGCCCACACCCTAAGGGTGTTCTCTACGTAGACATCGGGAGGGTAGAGTGATAACCCACAAGTATAGGGGATGGCAACAGTTTTCGAGGGTAGAGTATTCAACCCAAATTTATTGATTCAACACAAGGGGAGCCAAAGAATATTCTCAAGTATTAGTAGCTGAGTTGTCAATTCAACCACACCTGGAAACTTAATATCTGCAGCAAGGTATTTAGTAGCAAAGAAATATGATAGTAGTGGTAACAGTAGCAAAAGTAATATTTTTGGTTTTATAGTGATTGTAACAGTAGCAACGGAAAAGTAAATAAGCGAAGAACTATATATGAAAAGCTCATAGGCAATGGATCAGTGATGGATAATTATGTTGGACGCGATCAATCATGCAACAGTTATAACGTAGGCTGACACAGAACTAGCTCCAGTTCATCAATATAATGTAGGCACGTATTCCGAATATAGTCATATGTGCTTATAGAAAATAACTTGCATGACATCTTTTGTCCTACCCTCCCATGGCAGCGGGGTCCTATTGGAAACTAAGGGATATTAAGGCCTCCTTTTAATAGAGTACCGGACCAAAGCATTAACACATAGTGAATCCATGAACTCCTCAAACTACGGTCATCACCGGTAAGTATCCTGATTATTGTCACTTCGGGGTTAACGGATCATAACACATAATAGGTGACTATAGACTTGCAAGATAGGATCACGAACTCACATATATTCATGAAAACATAATAGGTTCAGATCTAAAATCATGGCACTCGGGCCCTAGTGACAAGCATTAAGCATAGCAAAGTCATAGCAACATCAATCTCAGAACATAATGGATACTAGGGATCAAACCCTAACAAAACTAACTCGATTACATGATAAATCTCATCCAACCCATCACCGTCCAACAAGCCTACGATGGAATTACTCACGCACGGCGGTGAGCATCATGAAATTGGTGATGGAGGAAGGTTGATGATGATGAGGGCGATGGATTCTCCTCTCCGGAGCCCCGAACGGACTCTAGATCAGCCCTCCCAAGAGAGTTTAGAACTTGGCGGCGGCTCTGTATCGTAAAACACGATGAATGCTTCTGCCTGATTTTTTTCTCCCCGAAAGTGAATATATGGAGTCAAGATGGACGTCGGTGGAGCGTCAGGGGGCCCACGAGGCAGGGGCGCGCCCCCCACTCTCGTGGACAGGGTGTGGGCCCCCTGACGTGGATCTTTCCGCCAATATTTTTTATATATTCCAAAAATAATCTCCGTTGATTTTCATGTCATTCCAAGAACTTTTATTTATGCATAAAAATAACACCATGGCAATTCTGCTGAAAACAGCGTCAGTCCAGGTTAGTTCCATTCAAATCATGCAAGTTAGCGTCCAAAACAAGGGAAAAAGTGTTGGGAAAAGTAGATACGGCGGAGATGTATCATAGAGCCTCTCCGGCACGGTGGGGGGAAGCGGTAGGTCGTGCCGTTGTACTGCATGGTGGCATCGAGTCTGTATTGTGGAGAAGAAGGAAGAAGGAGTGAAGGAAATATGCCCTAGAGGAGATAATAAAGTTGTTATTTATATTTCCTTATGTCGTGATAAATTTTTGTTATTCATTCTAGAATTGTATTAACCGCAAACTTAATGCATGTGTGAATACATAGACAAAACAAAGTGTCCCTAGTATGCCTCTAGTTGACTAGCTCATTAATCAAAGATGGTTAAGATTCCTGACCATAGACATGTGTTGTCATTTTATGAACAGGATCAAATCATTAGGAGAATGATGTGATGGACAAGACCCATCCGTTAGCTTAGCATAATGATCGTTAAGTTTTATTGCTATTGCTTTCTTCATGACTTATACATATTCCTTTGACTATGAGATTATTCAACTCCCAAATACCAGACAAACACCTTGTGTGCTATCAAACATCACAACATAACTGGGTGATTATAAAGATGCTCTACAGGTGTCTCGGAAGGTGTTTGTTGGGTTGGCATAGATCGAGATTAGGATTTGTCACTCTGAGTATCGGAGAGGTATCTCTGGGCCCTCTCGGTAATGAACATCATGAGAAGCCTTGCAAGCAATGTGACTAATGAGTTAGTTGCTGGATTATGTATTACGGAACGAGTAAAGAGACTTGCCAATAACGAGATTCAACTAGGTATGAAGATACCGACAATCGAATCTCGGGCAAGTAACATACTGATGACATAGGGAATAACGTATGTTGTCATTACGGTTTGACCGATAAAGATCTTCGTAGAATATGTAGGAACCAATATGAGCATCTTGGTTCTGCTGTTGGTTATTGATCGGAGATGTGTCTCGGTCATGTCTACATAGTTCTCGAACCCGTAGGGTCCACATGCTTAATGTTCGATGACGATTTGTATTATGAGTTATGTGTCTTGGTGACCGAAGATTGTCCGGAATCCCGGATGAGATCACGGAAATGACGAGGAGTATCGAAATGGTTGAGATGTAAATATTGATATATTGTACGATGGTATTCGGACACTGGAATGGTTCCGGAGTGTTTCAGGTATTTAACGAAGTACCGGGAGGTTACCAGAACCCCCCGGAGAAAGTAATGCGCCAACATGGGCCATAGGGGAGAGAGAGGGCAGCCCACAAGGGCAGTAGCATTATAAGATGATCCCTCACTAAATTTCAAGATACAAGTGTTCTCCTTAAGTATGCACCATTGCGACAGTTCGTCATGCCGAGACGCCACGTGATGATCGGGTGTGATAAGATCTACATTCACATACAACGGGTGCAAGACAATTTTGCATCTACAGAATACTCAGGTTAAACTTGACGATCCTAGCATGTATAGACATGGCCTCGGAACACTGAGACTGAAAGGTCGAACGTGAACCATATAGTAGATGATCAACATAGAGATGTTCACAATTGAAAACTACTCCATCTCACATGGTTTAGTTGATATGGATCACGTGATCATTTAGATGACTCGAGGGATGTCTTTCTACGTGGGAGTTCTTTAGTAATATGATTAATTGAACTTAAATTTATCATGAAGTTAGTCATGATAGTTTTTGCATATCTATGTTGTAGATCAATGGCCCGTGCTACCGTTCCCTTGAATTTTAATCTGTTCCTAGAGAAAGCTAAGTTGAGAGATGATGGTAGCAACTACACGGACTGGGTCCATAACTTGAGGATTATCCTCATTGCTCAACAGAAGAATTACGTCCTTTATGCACCGCTAGGTCCCAGGCCTGCTGCAGGAGCAACACCGGACGTTATGAACGTCTAGGAAGCTAAATCTGATGACTACTCGATAGTTCAGTATGCCATGCTTTGCGGCTTAGAATCAGGACTTCAAAGACGTTTTGAATGTCATGGAGCATATGAGATGTTCCAGGAGTTGAAGTTAATATTGCAAGCAGATGCCCGAGTTGAGAGATATGAAGTCTCCAACAAGTTATATAGCTGCAAGATGGAGGAGGACATTTCTGTCAGTGAACACATACTAATAATGTATGGGTACCATAACAACTTGACTCAGCTGGGAGTTAATCTTTCGGATGACAGTGTCATTGATAGGGTTCTTCAATCACTACCACCAAGCTATAAAGGCTTCATAATGAACTATAATATGCAAGGGATGAACAAAACGATTCCCGAGCTCTTCGCAATGCTCAAGGCTGTAGAGGTAGAAATCAAGAAGGAGCATCAAGTGTTGATGATTAACAAGACCACTAGTTTCAAGAAAAAGGGCAAAGGGAAGAAGGGGAACATCAAGAAGAATAGCAAGCAAGTTGCTGCTCCCGGGAAGAAGCCCAAATCTGGACCTAAGCCTGAAACTGAGTGCTTGTACTGCAAAGGGACTGGTCACTGGAAGCAGAACTGCCCCAAGTATTTGGCGAATAAGAAGGATGGCAAAGTCAAAGGTATATTTGATACACATGTTATTGATGTGTATCTTACTAATGCTCGTAGTAGCGCCTGGGTATTTGATACTGGTTCTGTTGCTCATATTTGTGATACATCTCAAACGTATCTATAATTTTGATTGTTCCATGCTATTATATTATCTGTTTTGGATGTTTAATGGGCTTTAATATGCTCTTTTATATTATTTTTAGTACTAACCTATTAACCGGAGCCCCAGTGCGAGTTTCTGTTTTTTTTGCCTATTTCACTATTTCGCAAAAAGGAATACCAAACGGAATGAAACCTTCGCGATGATCTTTCTTGGACCGAAAGCAAACCAGGAGACTTGGAGTGGAAGTCTGGAAATCTGTGAGGCGGCCACGAGATAGGAGGGCGCGCCCCCACCCTCGTGGGCCCCATGGAGCTCCACCGACTTACTTCTTTCGCCTATATATACTCTTATACCCTAGAAACATCAGGGGGAGCCACGAAACCACTTTTCCGCCGCCGCAACCTTCTGTACTCGTGAGATCCCATCTGGGGGCCTTTTCCAGCGATCTTTCGGAGGGGGAATCAATCACGGAGGGCTTCGACATCAACACCATAGCCTCTCTGATGAAGCGTGAGTAGTTTACCACAGACCTTCGGGTCCATAGTTATTAGCTAGATGGCTTCTTCTCTCTCTCTCTCTCTCTCTCTCTCTCTCTCTTTGATCTTCAATACAAAATTCTCCTCGATGTTCTTGGACATCTATTCGATGTAATACTCTTTTGCCGTGTGTTTGCTGAGATCCGATGAATTTTGGGTTTATGAACTTAGTTATCTATGAATATTATTTGGTTCTTCTCTGAATACTTATATGCATGATTTGATATCTTTGCAAGTCTCTTCAAATTATCAGTCTAGTTTGGCCTACTATATTGATCTTTCTTGCAATGGGAGAAATGCTTAGCTTTGGGTTCAATCTTGCGATGTACTTTCCCAGTGAAAGTACGGGCAGCAAGGCACATATTGTATTGCTGCCATCGAGGATAAAAAGATGGGGTTTATGTCATATTGCTTGAGTTTATCCCTCTACATCATGTCATCTTGCTTAATGCGTTACTCTGTTCTTATGAACTTAATATTCTAGATGCATGCTGGATAGCGGTCGATGTGTGGAGTAATAGTAGTAAATGCAGAATCATTTCGATCTACTTGACACGGACGTGATGCCTATATTCATGATCATTGCCTTAGATATCTTCATAACTATGCATTTTTCTATCAATTGCTCGGCATTAATTTGTTCACCCACCAAGTCTCTTTCTTATTATATTGCATCTATTTTATTATCGCATCTCGTTTACTATTTTGCAATCTTTACTTTCCAATCTATACAACAAAATACCAAAAACATTTATCTTATTATCTCTATTAGATATCACTTTCGCAAGTGACCGTGAAGGGATTGACAGCCCCTTTATCGCATTGGTTGCTAGGTTCTTGATTGTTTGTGCAGGTACTAGGTGACTTGTGTGTTGTCTCCTACTGGATTGATACCTTGGTTCTCAAAAACTGAGGGAAATACTTACGCTACTTTGCTGCATCACCCTTTCCTCTTCAAGGGAAAACCAACGCATGCTCAAGAGGTAGCAATTTGCAACTCGAAATAGGGGCTACAAATTAAATAAAGATTGGGTAAGGACAAGGTGACGATGTGCGTCGGAAATGGTTCCAAGGTCGATGTGATCGCCGTCGGCACGCTACCTCTACATCTACCTTCGGGATTAGTTTTAGACATGAATAATTGTTATTTGGTGCCAGCGTTGAGCCTGAATTTGGATCTTGTTTGATGTGAGACAGTTATTCATTTAAATCAGAGAATAATGGTTGTTCTATTTATATGAGTAATATCTTTTATGGTCATGCACCCTTTATGAGTGGTCTATTATTGTTGAATCTCGGTCGTGGTGACACACATATTCATAATATTGATGCCAAAAGATGCAAAGTTAATAATGATAGTGCAACTTATTTGTGGCACTGCCGTATAGGTCATATTGGTGTAAACTGCATGAAGAAACTCCGTACAGATGGGCTTTTCGAATCACTTGATTATGAATCACTTGATGCTTGCGAACCATGCCTCGTGGGTAAGATGACTAAGACTCCGTTCTCCGGAACAATGGAGCGAGCCACTAACTTATTGGAAATAATACATACTGATGTATGTGGTCCGATGAGTGTTGAGGCTCGCGGCGGGTATCGTTATTTTCTGACCTTCACAGATGATTTGAGCAGATATGGGTATATCTACTTAATGAAACATAAGTCTGAAAGATTTGAAAAGTTCAAAGAATTTCATAGTGAAGTGGAAAATCATCATAACAAGAAAATGAAGTTTCTATGATCTGATCGCGGAGGCGAATATTTGAGTTACGAGTTTGGTCTTCATTTAAAACAATATGGAATAGTTTCACAACTCACGCCACCTGGAACACCACACCGTAATGGTGTGTTCGAACGTCGTAATCGTACTTTATTAGATATCGTGCGATCTATGATGTCTCTTACCGATTTACCACTAGTGTTTTGGGGTTATGCATTAGAGACAGCTGCATTCACTTTAAATAGGTCACCATCTAAATCCGTTGAGACGACACCATATGAACTTTGGTTTGGCAAGAAACCAAAGCTGTCATTTCTTAAAGTTTGGGGTTGCGATGCTTATGTGAAAAAGCTTCAGCATGATATGCTCGAACACAAATAGGAGAAGTGCATCTTCATATGATACATAAAATAAACTGTTGGGTACACCTTCTATCACAGATCCGAAGGTAAGATATTTGTTGCTAAGAATGTATCCTTTCTAGAGAAGGGGTTTCTCTCGAAAGAAGTGAGAGGGAGGAAAGTAGAACTTGATGAGGTAGTTGTACCTTGTCTCGAATTGGAAAGTAGTTCATCACAGAAATCAGTTCTAGTGATGCCTACACCAATTAGTGGGGAAGCTAATGATGAAGATCATGAAACTTCAGATCAAGTTACTACCGAACATCGTAGGTCAACCAAAGTACGTTCTGCACCAGAGTGGTACGCTAATCCTGTTCTGGAAGTCATGTTACTAGACCATGATGAACCTACAAACTATGAGGAAGCGATGATGAGACCAGATTCTGCGAAATGTCTTGAGGCCATGAAATCTGAGATGGGATCCATGTATGAGAACAAAGTATGGACTTTGGTTGACTTGTCAGATGATCGGCAAGCCATAGAGAATAAATGGATCTTCAAGAAGAAGACTGAAACTAATGGTAATGTTACTGTCTACAAAGCTCGACTTGTTGTGAATGGTTTTTGACAAGTTCAAGGAGTTGACTATGCTGAGACCTTCTCACCCGTAGCGATGCTTAAGTCTATCCGAATCATGTTAGCAATTGCCACATTTTAGGATTTTGAAATTTGGCAAATGGATGTCAAAACTGCATTCCTTAATGGATTTCTTAAAGAAGAGTTGTATATGATGCAACCAGAAGGTTTTGTCGATCCTAAAGGTGCTAACAAAGTATGCAAGCTCCAGCGATCCATTTATGGACTGTTGCAAGCCTCTTGAAGTTGGATTATTCGCTTTCATAGTTTGATCAAAGCATATGCTTTTATACAGACTTTTGGAGAAGCATGTATTTACAAGAAAGTGAGTGGGAGCTCTGTAGCATTTCTAATATTATGTGGGTATGACATATTGTTGATTGCAAATGATATATAATTTCTGGATAGCATAAAAGGATACATGAATAAGAATTTTTTAATGAAAGACCTTGGTGAAGCTGCTTATATATTGGGCATCAAGATCTATAGAGACAGATCAAGGCGCTTAATTGGACTTTCACAAAGCATAGACCTTGATAAAGTTTTGAAGAAGTTCAAAATGGATCAGTAAAAGAAAGGGTTCTTTCCTGTGTTACAAGGTGTGAAGTTGAGTCAGACTCAATGCCCGAAAGCTTCAGAAGATAGAGAGAAAACGAAAGTCATTCCCTATGCCTTAGCCATAGGTTCTATCATGTATGCAATGCTGTGTACCAGATCTGATGTGTGCCTTTCTATAAGTTTAGCAGGGAGGTACCAAAGTAATCCAGGAGTGGATCACTAGACAACGATCAAGAACATCCTTAAATACATGAAAAGGACTAAGGATATGTTTCTCATTTATGGAGGTGACAATGAGCTTGTCGTAAATGGTTACGTCGATGCTAGCATTGACACTGATCCGGATGACTCTAAGTCACAAACCGGATATATATTTATATTGAATGGTGGAGCTGTTAGTTGGTGCAGTTACAAGAAGAGCTTCATGGCAGGATCTATGTGTGAAGCGGAGTACATAGCTGCTTCGGAAGCAGCAAATGAAGGAGTCTGGATGAAGGAGTTCATACCCGATCTAGGTGTAATACCTAGTGCATCGGGTCCAATGAAAATCTTTTGTGACAATACTGGAGCAATTGCCTTAGCGAAGGAATCCAGATTTCACAAGAGAACCAGACACATCAAGAGACGCTTCAACTCCATCCGGGATCAAGTCAAGGAGGGAGACATAGAGATTTGCAAAATACATACTGAAAGTGCAACTATCCCTAGGTGGTTTTGGTAATTCATAACAACATATAGCTCATTGAGCTAATGCTATTCCAAGATGATCATTTCAGGAAAGCTCAATGATTGGCATGGCATGGGTGGTGAAAGTGGAACCCTCAAAATGCTAAGGACAAAGGATTGGCTCTAGCTCATATGCTCAAGACTCTTCATTTTACATTTTAGTGGTCCATTATCACATTGAGTCCATAGGAAAAGCCAATACTATCAAGGAGGGATGAGGTGTTTCTTAATGAGCCTCTTGCTTCATGTGCTTAATGATATGCTCCAAAATCCTCAGCCACTTTCCCATATCCACATTTGACCTAAACCCAAAGCCAAACTAGGCCCTACTGATTCTTTCAACCTGGCGCCACCGAGTTTCACTTGTCATAGCCATTGCCAAACCCTAAGCAAATCGGTTCTACCGATAGGGATCTCGGTCTCACCGAGATGGGATTGCAATTTCTCTGTTTCCTTTTCGTAACTTTTCGGTCTCACCGAAAGAGCGGATCGGTCCCACCGAGATTGCAATGTAAACTCATTGTTTCCTTTTCGTAACATTCGGTCTCACCGAGAAGAGCGAATCGGTCCCACCGAGTTTGCCTGACCAACCCTCTGGTTAGCTTATTACCAAATCGGTCTCACCGAGTTTGTGTAATCGGTCTCACCGAGATTACATTATGCCCTAACCCTAACCATATTGGTCCTACCGAGTTGCATGTCAGTCCCACCGAATATCTCTAACGGTTACTAGGCTTACTATTACGGTCCGACTAAGTTTGTTGATTCGGTCCCACCGAGATTGGTAAATTGTGTGTAACGGTTGGATTTTGTGTGGAGGCTATATATACCCCTCCACCTCCTCTTCACTCGTGGAGAGAGGCATCAGAACACATCTACACTTCCAACTCATATGTTCTGAGAGAGAACCACCTACTCATGTGTTGAGGCCAAGATATTCCATTCCTACCACATGAATCTTGATCTCTAGCCTTCCCCAAGTTGCTTTCCACTCAAATCTTCTTTCCACCAAATCCAAATCCTGTGAGAGAGAGTTGAGTGTTGGGGAGACTATCATTTGAAGCACAAGAGCAAGGAGTTCATCATCAACACACCATTTGTTACTTCTTGGAGAGTGGTGTCTCCTAGATCGGCTAGGTGTCACTTGGGAGCCTCCGACAAGATTGTGGAGTTGAACCAAGGAGTTTGTAAGGGCAAGGAGATCGCTTACTTCGTGAAGATCTACCGCTAGTGAGGCAAGTCCTTCGTGGGCGATGGCCATGGTGGGATAGACAAGGTTGCTTCTTCGTGGACCCTTCGTGGGTGGAGCCCTCCGTGGACTCGCGCAACCGTTACCCTTCGTGGGTTGAAGTCTCCATCAACGTGGATGTAGGAACCACCTATCCGAACCACGGGAAAAACATCCGTGTCTCCAATTGCGTTTGAATTCTCCAAACCCTTCCCTTTACATTCTTGCAAGTTGCATGCTTTACTTTCCGCTGCCAATATACTCTTTGCATGCTTTCTTGAATTGTGAGATGATTGCTTGACTTGTCCTAAAATAGCTAAAATCTGACAAGAACTAAAATTGGGAAAAAGGTTAAGTTTTTATTTGGTCAAGTAGTCTAATCACCCCCCTCTAGACATACTTTCGATCCTACAAGTGGTATCAGAGCTTTGGTCTCCATTTGCTTTGATTTCCATAGCTTTTGGTGGTCATAACCTTGGTTTCAAAACCTAGGAGAGTATGGCATCTAGCGAGGGAAATTATCACCGTAGAGGTCCTTACTTTGATGGTACTAATTTTGCTAGTTGGAAGCATAAAATGAAAATGCATATTCTTGCACATAACCCCGCCGTTTGGGCTATTGTGTGTGTTGGTTTGCAAGGTGACTTCTTTGATGGGAGAGAACCAAACCGTGAAGCTACCGCGGATGAGTTGAAGATGTTGCAATACAATGCTCAAGCTTGTGATATTCTCTTCAACAGATTGTGCCCCGAAGAATTCAACAAAATCAGCCGTCTTGAGAATGCAAAGGAAATTTGGGACACTTTGATTGATATGCATGAAGGTACCGACTCCGTCAAGGAATCCAAATTGGATCTGCTTCAAAGTCAACTTGACAAGTTCTGAAGGATGGTGAAGGTGTCACTGAAATGTACTCTAGGCTTGCTCTCATCACAAATGAGATTGTCGGCTTAGGAAGTGAAGAGATGACCAATAGATTCATCATCAAGAAGATTCTAAGAGCCTTGGATGGAAAATATGATACCGTGTGCACATTGATCCAAATGATGCCCAATTACAAAGATCTCAAGCCAACGGAGGTAATTGGAAGAATTGTTGCTCATGAGATGTCACTTAAGGATAAAGAGGAACTTCACAAGAAATCAAGTGGTGCCTACAAAGCCTCATGTGAAGCCCCTACATCATCAAGTGAGAAACAAAACTTCAATGAAGAATTGAGCTTAATGGTGAAAAACATCAACAAGTTCTACAAGAGTACAAGCAAAGATAGAAGCTCCAAGTCAAGGTCCTACAATGACAAAAGATCTTCTAGTCGAGAGCGAAACTGCTACAATTGTGGAAGACCTGGACACTATTCCAATGAGTGTACGGCTCCCTACAAGAGAAGAGAAGACTCTCCAAAAAGAAGAAGCAAAAGAGAAGAATCACCACCAAGAGAGAGAAGGAGTAGAGATGATCATTATGAACGAAGACACTCACAGAGAAGCAAGGATTCGGAAAGGAAGGAAAAATCATCAAGGAGCTACACAAAACGAAGACATCAGGCTCATGTTGGTGAATGGGTATCCGGCTCCGACTCCGACAACCACTCCGAGAGAAGTTATCACTCCGATTCCGAATATACTCAAGATGAAGGTGTTGCCGGTCTAGCACTTGTGTCAACCAACTCCTACGGCATATTTGACTCACCAAATGAAGGAATTGGAAGATGCTTCATGGCCAAAGTTCCTAAGGTAACACACCCCGAGTATGTTGATTTTAATAGTGATGAAGATGACTTGTTAGCTGATGATTTACTTGTTGACAACTCTAGTGATGAATACTATCATGAAACGTCAATTAATCATGCTAATCAAGATAAAACGAATGACAATGATAAGGAGAAGATTGAGGCTCTAACTAAAGAACTAAACACTCTTAAGTTAGCTCATGAAACTATCTTCGAAGATCATCGAGAACTTTTAAGAGCTCATGAGAAGTTACGCTTTGAAAAGCTCAATCTTGAGCAAGAGCATGAGTTTTTAAAGGCAATCAATGATGATCTCCGCAAGAGCATGAGTTTTGAAAAGTTCTTCTTACATTAGCAAGCGTTTACTCTTATCCACTTACATGCCTCAAGTCAAGTCTAGTAACAAGAACAAGAAAGATTCTTCCTCTATTGTAACAATGATCATGCTAAATCCAATATTGTTGCTTCTAGTAGTTCTCTTGATTCCACTAATGATTCTCTTAGCCAAGTTACACTTGAGCAAGAAAATAGCTTATTGAAGGGAATTATAGAGAAATGAGTGTACAAAAGCCTTGCCGGGAGTAAGCAATTCGAGGAAATTGTGCGCAAGCAAGGAAGGCACCGGAAGAATCAAGGTGTTGGTTTTGAATGAAAGTTCAATGCTAATGGAGTTGAGTGGGAAGAAGATCAATACCCCAAGACAAAGTTTGTTCCTCAACAAGAGAAGTATGATCCTACTTCCTTCAAGGGGACACAAGCTCAAGATGATCTTCCACCACAAGACTACAAGCAAAAAGGCAAGGACAGGCTTCAAGAGGAAATTGATGCATTTAAACAAGCTCCTAAGACCTTAGTCAAGTGGATTCCCAAGACCACTTCAAGTTCCACTTCATCAAGTACGACTACAACTCCAAGGATTCCCATCAAGATGGTGTGGATCCAAAAGAAGAAGAACTAGAGAGTTCTTGAGGGTGACTCCGCCAACATACTTCACTCTTATCATTTTAGCAAGAACAAG
This sequence comes from Triticum monococcum, assembly GCA_034509565.1. Classification (NCBI taxonomy): domain Eukaryota; kingdom Viridiplantae; phylum Streptophyta; class Magnoliopsida; order Poales; family Poaceae; genus Triticum; species Triticum monococcum. The sequence goes on along the minus strand of CM067845.1, from coordinate 685,110,400 downwards.
TGCAATCAACTTCCACATCTTGCACTAGTTCAAGGAGTCACAAACCCTCTTGTTGGTAAGACAAGGGACAAGGTAACCTAAAAGTTTTCATGGACATCATCTTGTGTGTGCATCACTCTATGTCTATGGATATCCTTGTTTGTTCCTTGTGGGACTAACCCATATAGGTATTGAAAGTGCAATTCACTCAAATGGATAGCTCCAAGTGATCTACATCAGCATTGAGCATCCACATCTTCAACATCTACATGAAGTCATCATCGACAAAACCCAAGGTTAGTTCATCCCTCTTAGGGGGGATATCACATCTAGGGGGAGCTTTACTCTAAGACTTGAGCTAAAGCAACTCTAAAGATGTGAACACAACAATGCTTTATGTAAAAGTGGTAACCCCACTTTAAGCTTAAACGATGAGTATGACCTATGATCAAGTGTTCTCACTTGACTCATAAGTCAATATACTCATATATAGATGACCTAGTCATCGCCAATTGCTTGATAGATGCTAGAATTGGTTGTGCATGCTTTGTCACATATTTCAATTGCCATTTTATTGTGTGAGCATGTTGGTTGCATATTTTACTCATTCGAGGACATCCACTTGTTGTTTTGATTGTTTGGTTTTATTTCCTTTTGCCAAGTGGATGGACAAGAATGCCTAAGAACCTCCTCTAGCTATCTATGCTTTTCTCGTCTCAAACTCTATTCATGCTACATCACAAAATTTGATCAAGTCAGATTCGAACCACTCTGTGTGAGGAGCACTCGGAGTCCCCGATTCGTCATAGACTTAAACTTCCAAAACCTCTTTGTGATTCTTGGTCTGACCAATATCCTACTTTCGGTCCTACCGAGATCATTAAGTTGATCTGAATTTTCGATCTCGGTGCAACCGATTTGAACCATTCGGTCACACCGAGTTGCAATAACTGTATACAGTTTTGCATCTCGGTGCCACCGAGTTGTTCCACTCGGTCACACCGACAGGGTCCGGCTATATATAGGCACGGGCTAAAATTTGGAAATTTCTCTGAACCCCTTCGCCCGCGCGATAGCTTGCTCTGCCAACGTGGTCTCCGGATCGTCTCCTCGCCGCCAGCCGCCTCCAGTCGCTGGTCTCCATCGCCGTCAACGGAATTCAACCCCGCCGTTGCCGCCGTAGCGAGTCTCCGCCGAACTAGGGTATGGACTCTATCTTTGTGCTATCCCCAATCTGATTCCTAGCACATTGTGGTCTTATTGTTTCTAGCCACGATTGAAGCACTCCTATCCAGTCAATGCGTCCGTAGAATAGGATTGATTCGAAAACTTTAGGGTTAGGTTTCCGCCGAAACCATCTTGGACCCACCGAGTTGAAAAACTCGGTCCCACCGATTTGCCTCATGCCATTGCACAAGTGAGACTCGGTCTGACCGAGAATTACTAATCAGTGTGACCGATTTTCGAACTTTGTGAGACCCTAGCAGTCTCGGTGCCACCGAACTGTGACTCGGTCTGACCGATTTCACTAGTTTAGGTTCCAAAACTGCTTCGGTATCACCGAGTTTAAAAATCGGTAGATCCGAAATGATTTCTATGGGAAACTAAAACTAAGATTTTGAATCATTCTTTTGCAAAAATCTCTGCATTTTGTGATGCTCATCCACTCTATCTCATCTATAAATTGTTCACAGGGTCAGCAGTTAGCTTGTTCATCATGTCACATCAGAGTGATAGCCAAAACCTATCAGAGCAGTAAGTGCACATGAGTGAGGGCACTAGTCCCTCCAGTTCCTCGGATGAAGGCAGCAGGAGCACTCCTAGTGACTTGCCAAAAGCTGCCACCAAACGAAGGAAGAAAAGAACCTCAGAATCAGAGGATGAGGACTATGTGGCAGAAGAAGAAGCCACTTCCAAGAAAGTGGTTAAGAAGGAATATAGCATTGCTGCTGCCACCAAGCCAGGCATGAAGCAAAAGGTTCCTGCAAAGAGAATTCCAATGTCTAAGGCCAGAGCATCTACTCAAGTCCCTTTGGGATCTGAACCCAAAGAGGCTGCTGCAGAAGGGAAGAAGAGGAAGGAGAGGATCAGAAAGACCACTGCTAGAGTGCTTGGGAGATCCTCAATCATGAGAGATTCTGAAGAGGAAGAGGAAGAAGAGGTTGCTGCACCAGCACCCAAGGCACAAAAGCTGATGGGTGATGCTATAAGATCAGGGGCTACTGCATCCAAGCCCAAGGAAGCACCCAAGGCTGCATCAAAGGCCAAGACAGCTCCAAAGAGGAACACAAGGAGCATACCAGCTGCTGAAAAGAACAAGGCCCCAGTGTCTGACACTTCAGAAGAAGAGGAAGGCCAAGTTCTCAGGAAGCTAAAGCCCAAGATCCCAGACCACAATGATGCTCATCCTGTGGCTGAGGACATGAAGATCAGAAGAGACTCAGGGCTGAGAAAGTGGAGAGCAGAAGATCCATATGCTACAAGAAGAAGAACTGATGTTGACTATAGATTCCACACTAAGGAACAGCAGGACTTCTATGAGACAGTCTTGTTGGATAAGAAGCCCATTGTTTGTGACATGAGATGAGTAGATTGGCAGTTCATCAAGGACAATGAAGAGCACTATCCTGGAGTGCAAGACAGCTTCAAGGCTTGTGGAGTAGCAGACTTTGTTGGGCAGAAGCTCACAAAGTGGAATGAAGAGCTGATCATGCAGTTCTACTCCACAGCACACTTCTATCCAGATGAAAGGATTGTGTGGATGTCTGAAGGTACGAGGTACCAATCAATAGTTGCTGAGTGGGCACAGCTCATCAATGCCCCAGAGGAGCATGAGGATGACTTAGACATATATGCCAAGAAGAAGATGGACCACAACTCTATGTCCAACATGTACAAGGAAATTCCAAACAAGGCACTTGATACTTTCAAGTTTGGGTCTGTACATTATCTTCTGTCAGGGTTGCCAACTATCAATTCGATTTTGAGGCACACTCTGTTGCCCAAGTCAGGTGATCACAAAATGATCAGAGAACATGCAATCAACTTGCTTCATATCTTTGATGTGCCATAGAAATTCAAAGTCATGAGCCTCATGGTAGAGACCATCAAGAGAACTGCAGCAGATCAGAAGAGGAGCTGTGGTTATGCCCCTCAGATCCAGGAGCTAATTAACTCCAAGATGGGCACAGGCATATACCTATTGGACAAGGAAAATTTGCCTATTCATCCAGATTTTCAACATAATGAAGTTGTGATGAACGAGGATGATCCATCATCAGTTCATGCTCAAGCACAGAAGGAGAAGGCAAGATAGGAGAAAGATGCCAAGATGCCAACTCAAGAGGAGGCATCTGAGTATTTCCTGAAAACAAGCAAGAGCAGCTTAGTTACTTGATTGCATCCACACTGAGGATTGAGAAAGGACTGGCCACTCTCACTCGGAATCAGGTGAGCTTAGAGAGGATCATAGAACAAAAGTTCTATGACATGGATGTCAAAGTAACAGAGATTCAGTCTGTAGTGGAGCAACTTCAAGATGACATGCAGGAGAGGAGAGGGAAGACTACAACTGATGCATTTGCCAGAGCCTTATCCAGATCGTCCACTAACAAAGATCCAACAACACGGAAGGGTGCGGGGTTTTAGATGGGGTTTTAGGGGTTTTGAGAAGGTTATGAGGGATTTTGAGAGGGTTTTGAGGGCTAGGGTTGAGCATAGCTAATTAAAAAATCATAAAAATATGCTTGCACCCATCATTGTTTTATGTGAGTGAGTTGCTAGGAAAAATAAGAACTTGGTCTATGGGTATTTTCATGAAAAACCCTTCACAAAATATAGCTATCATGAACGAGGTCGCATGGGATTCAAGCTAGGGTTTAGGGCTGAGCATGTCTTAGTTTATCCAAACAATCTCATATTGGATATGGACCCCATATTTGCACACTAGGTGTCAAGTTTTGATTTTTGGCCCATTTAGAAAAGGTCGAATTTTTTTGCTTAGGAATGGGGTATTTAGCCTAGCTTCGGAGCTCATTTGGAGCACAGTTTTCATGACTAGTGTTTCACATCAACAATAAGAGCTCGGATTGATCGCTTAACATGCATATGAGTAATATTTGAGAAATCATTGTAACATCAATACCACATACTAAATTATTTCAAATTTGAATTTTGGGTCAAATTTGAAATTTGGCCAGAATTTGAATAGCATTACACAAATACTCCCTCCGTTTCTCAATATAGGGTGTATAGTTTTTGGCACGGAAATTAAAGAACGCATGTGGAGGGAAAATTTCACAAGTTTTGGGAGAGATTACACCTGACTAATTGACATGAGAAAATAGGGGAGCTTGCCCTATATAAGGAAATGTAATCAAATCCCTTAAAAAATTATCCAAACGAGTGGTGCAATGCAATAAACCTTATATTTCGGACTTTTTCTCAAAAATCTATACACCTTATATCAAGGAACGGAGGGAGTACCATTTTACACAAATTGAGGAAAGTTTGTTATTCTACAACACACATCACCATTAGACAAGTTTGACAAAAAGAAGTTTTCACTTCTTCTTCTTACCACTCAATTTCTTCTTCTTACCACCTTTGGACCCTACCACACCTAGTTCACTCAAACTCTTGGTTTTCTTAACTGGACTAGCTGGGACAGCTTCAGTTGGCACCACAACATCTACATGAGGCTCAGTTTGCACAAAATCAACTCCAATAGCTTCAATTGGTAATACAACTTGCAATATAGGCTTAGTTTGCAGAACATCTGCCGCAATAGCTTAAGTTTGCAGAACATCTGCCGCAACAGCTTCAGTTTGCACCACATTCTGCGCCACATCATCATCCAAATGTTGCTCATGATGCATCACAAGATCAAAGATTGCCTCATATTGCACAACAACATCATCCAAATCTTGATAATTTTGCATCACAACATCATCCAACTCTTGCTCATTTTGCACCGCAGCATCATCCAACTCTGGTTCATCACCAAAACTTCTCTTTTTTCTACAGACATTGATTCTTGCCTTTTTGATTGCCCAGCAATCTTCAACAACAAGGGGTTGACCTCCATGCTTCCTCCTGGAAAACAAAGCTTGTAATTTGGCTAGTAATTAAAAACAACATCCAAATAAAAAACACAAACGTAAACATACTTTGGCCTTTCAGGAGTGTAACAACATTTTGGAGATCCTTTTCGTTACCTAAGTTCCCGGCACAACTTTCATCTATTTTTGTTACCTTTTTGGGACCTTTTTGGCTTTGCATCTTCTTCCCCTTCCCCTTTTTACTACTCCCACCTTTCTCAAATCATGCCTTGAATCTACTCTCTTTTGGCCTGCCAGCCTTTCTTTTTGTTCGGGGATGACACATGGAAAATTCAATTTCCACTTCAGGCCACTGAGACTGATATGTAAGTGCTGGAATCAGAGTCGCATATGCAGCCTTGAATCTTGCCACTAAGTAACATTCATGCAAATATGGGTGTATGTTTATCGGGTTGGGAGGCCAAGAAAAGTATGGCATGGTAACATGGTTTCCCGGTGTGTTGCCACTCGAGGCAAGTCATGCAACTCAGTGTTAACAACATGTCTCCTTCCAGTATTGATATCTCTAAATTCAGCACCCCACAATGAAGATTTTTCAACAGACAAATGTGTAAGATTTCTGCTCCTGTTCACCACCTGTTGTACCACTGCAGGAAGCTTATCCCCTTGCAGACAATCATCAATCCTTATTCTCAATTCCCACATGTGCATGATCATGATCCTGATTTGGTCAACCATGTCATGCACATGCAAGTTCTTTAACTGCTTTATCTCGTTGTTGAAAATTTCTGCCAAGTTAGTGGTGATATGATCACACTTGATGGCAGTGTTAAATCCTGACATGTACGACAATAAAGAATGATAGGTGTTCAACCATGGACCGAACTCACCGCATGCTACTTTTATCTTATGAAGATGATATGAATGTGTTCGTTTGGTGTAAGATCTTGCTGCTGGCCACATTCTCCCAAATTCTTCCCCTCTGAATTTTTTGATCAAATTCATCCACATATGGCCGAACCACTCCCTCTGCTCACAATGAGGAAAAACGTTCTTCACTGCATTTTCTAGCCCTTTACATGCATCTGTGTGTGCTGCCAAAGGTGACATTGTCCATATGCATCTTCTCAACTGCATCATGAACCATGTCCATGAAACCTTTGTCTCTAACTGAAACAAACCAATAGCAACAGGAAACATCCAGTTGTGTCCATCTAAAGCATTGTGTGCTGCCAATTGACCATTCCATTTTCCAGTCAAAAAGATGAGTCTATGCTCAAATATGGATGACACCTTGCTTTGTAGCCATCTATGCAAGGCCTTAAAGCCATAAAGAACTTGGAGAAAAGAACTCTACCATCCTTTGTTACCTCAGTATCTATCTCCACAACACTGCAAGGTGACCTATTTTCCACCTCTGCTTTGAAGTTATAAAGCATTCTAAAAGTATTTTCCCAATCACCATATAATTCTTTCACTGCCCTCTGTTTTGCTTTCCACACTGTGGTATACTTCATCTTAATGGGGTACTGCTTTTCCATGTCCAATTTAAGTTTCTTTGCTGTAGCGTTTGGTTTCTTGGCTAAAATTGGAGTGATCTTTTCTGCAATCCAAAGCTGTGATGTCATGGTTGATACTCTCTGTGAACTTGTACAAGCTTATTATCATGTGCATCATCTACATCATCTGCATCATCTTTCATCAGCTGTCCATCCACATCTTCAAAAGCATCTATATTAGCATCATTAGACAAACTCGATTCATCCCTCTCTTCCTCATCTTGATCATCTACTGGATCTACTGGAATGCCAAAAAATTTGCCCATCTCAGTGTCAGCCATTGGTGCAATGACCAAATCAATAGTGTCTTCTAATTGTACTGAATTCCAATCAACACAAACAACCCTTACAGCACCATCGCAACCCTCTTCTGCATATTGATCAACCCCCTGTATTACTGCCACTTCACCCGTAAACATGGGCGTTATCTATCTCTGTGAAGCCCATTCATCATCTACCATCTGCGAAGCCAACTTTGAGGCCACATATCCGACCTTAGAATTTGATTTCAGATCAACGAGCTCTGCATGAAAGGTAGTCTGTTTACTTGCGCAGCCGTCTTGTCGGTCGATTTCATCAACCATCTCTTCACCATTCTCAATTCTCACATACTCACCCTTCCAATTATCAAACCGTAACAATGCTACCTCTTGCTCTGGACCCCAAAACATGCTCTCCCCAATTTTCTCCACAACATTTCTCATGGCCCTCTCTTCCATACTCTGTATTTCCTGTGGGTCAATCTCTGCAAATTCAACCACCCATTTCACAATTGTATCTCTCTCTATGTCTCGCACGCTACCATCACCTAGCTTCGCATTAGAAGGAAAGAATTCGACAGTGAATTTGAATGTCCTAGCACCATCGACCATGTTTGTCAATGGCAGGCAGTGTGAGCTAGCGGAAACTGACGAGGCACAAATCGCATAGGTTGGAAAGGACGCACATACCTAGTTGACGTTGTTGTCTCTGGCGGCTCCATCGCAGCCAGCCCCCCTCCCCAGCACCCAAATCTGGATCAAATCAACCAAAAACTGAGGGAAACAGAGGCGATGCGGTGAGATCTAACTCGACAAGGAGGGGAATAGGACAAGTGTTCCGGATTCACTCACCACAGCTGCCGCCGTCGCCAAAACGAAAGCTCCGCCGTGAAAAGAGCTCTGGCGCCGTCGCCGGCTCACCGTCGAGAACGAAGAGGAGGGAGCAACGGGTCATGTCTCACTTGATTCATACAGGCACGGGGACACGTCTCACCTAATGCACTGCCAAGTGGGGCCGTAACTAGATGCACTGTCAAGTGGGACCCACATGTCTTAAACATAACCTCACTCTCATTGACGACCATCTTAATCGCCCGAGTGGGTCTTGGCTATTTGAGCTTCTGAAACGTTGCACCAGAGCTATTTTCGACAACCACGTCACACTCCTTCCATTTCACCTCAAATGTATCGCACATGAGCTATTGACCCCATCAGGCCAGGCCTTGGATCTTGCGCGTACGCAAAGCATCTCCGTTTGGATATTTGCTGCAGTGCATCCGCCGGCACTTACGCACTTGCATTAAATGGTTTGCGCAAGGGACCGACCGGCCGCGGCGATATGGATCGTCAAGTGCACGGAGACACGAATGATGATGCATGCGTGCGTGCAGGCCCGATCGATCGGTCGATCGGCAAGCAATTCTGGTCCGTAGTGCGTGCGTGTTGTTTTTGTGTTGTCTCCATGCATGAGTCACGATCGATCCGAAAGCTCAGGAAGATGAACGAAGACTGGTCAAGTAGTACCCCCTAAATCTCCCGGACAAAGAGACCCACACGATCCAATCGATCCTTCAGGACTCATCACTCACGCAACCGGGCGGCATGATTAACCGATCGATCGAGCTAATAATATTCGCGCCGGGCGGTTGCGTCGCCAGCGCAGCGATCACCACGCCGGCCCGATCGAGACGGCCACGCTGCTAGCAAAGCTAGCTGCTCGCGCAGCCCTGATCGAAAACGGCGGCGCACGCGACCAGTCCACATGGATCCCGGCGTAGTAGCTCTGTCACGGTGGCCGAGCTGCCAAAACGGCAAAGGAAGCTCTGTCTTTTCTTTCATTAAATAAAGAGTTAAATACACCTATAGTATATAAACTTGCGTGGTGGGTACATAATCATACATAAAGTTGAAAAATGATGCAAATGGGTCACTGAACTATAATTTCGGATACATTTTGCTACACCTGCTGTTAAATCTAACGGTAATTGCAAGGCTTGCCGTTAACTCGCAGGCCTGCATAGTAGTGGGTATATGTATATGCTGGGTCCATTTGTCAGTTGATTAGAGATGGAGAAGCAAATAAAAATATGTAGACGCAGGATTCGACCTTCGGACTTGAGATGTTTCAAGCACGGGGCTATGGGCATTTCCAACGCCGACGCAAACCTCATGCAACGATCCGAACCAAGGAAGTCATCCAACGTGCGCCTGTATCGGTCCGTGGCGCGATTCAGACATGATTTCTTTCGCAAATCGGAGATAAAATTGGGAGAGGTTTGCGGGAGTCCGGACCAATCCCAAACCCGTTTCTGACCGTCCTGACCCACTAAAAACCCCTCCCCCTTCCACGCGTTTTTGGTCAGCGCCGCTCCAGAGCACCAACGCCCACATTCATGCCCGGTCAAAGCGGATGCGAACGCTCACTGGCGCTGGCATTGAAACAGCGCGCGGGCCGAGAGAGCGCCACCTGCATTGCTTCCCAGTGCAGGCGACTGTCGTGCATTCAAACGGCACGACGGACTCCCATCTGTCCGTCTGTCGCCCGCATTAATGGCACGCGGTTGCTGAGGTGACTCCTCCGGCGCCATCCGCCTGGCCCTCTGCCACCCATCGGTGCTATATGAACTGCTGGCCCGTTGCCCCGGCAATAGCCACGATCATCTCTCTCCACACCGCTCCCCGCCAAGGATCCCTCCGCGGCCAAATCTCTCTAGGACAGGCTTACGTTGGAGCGGAAGAAGGCCATGCCCGCCACGGACTTACGTCCACGGGCGCCACCGACAGCGTGGAAGAGTAGTGCACGGTAGGCCGCCGCCGCTCGTGTCCCTGGAAGGCCACTGCTCGTCCCCTCCCGTTGGCGTCAAGCTTGGTGGGCTGAGCATCTTCGGCCGATTAGTAGCTTGGCAGCGACGTCGAGGCAGACAACTTCAGTTCCCGGGGCTTCGGAAACGGAGGTCACAGAGGCGGAGCTGGAGAGCACCGAGGCAGAACTGGAGATGGCGAAGCTTCAGTTCTCGGTGCTGATGGCCGGAGACGGGGACCGAACACCGGTGATCATTTAGATTAGATATTAATTATACTTCAGAGCCCGCCTAGAACCGCTTTAATGTATTTGTAATGAAATCCGTCATGTTTATATGAAATCCGATATGTTTATATGAAATCCGGCCGTGTTTATATGAATTCTGGACATGTTTGAACGAATTTTGTCCGGCTGGTTTGAGTTGTTGTGAAAATGTATCCGACCAGCGTTGGATGGCTGTCTCTCTGTCTACAAACTGTTTCCCCTGTCTACGTATAGATGCAGGAGGAAATTTACGGCTTACCGTTGAAGATGCCCTAACCACTGACCGCATTAATTGTTGTAAGTATGGTCATTTACAGTTTTATGTAAAGAAGGATACCTGGTCGATCTTTTTGCAATTGAATGGACTCAATATCTCACGTACAAGCATGTGGCTTCTCAATCAGGCTAGTGGATTGATATTGCAGCTCGACACGTTAAAGCTAGCTAGCTTTGTACACCAGTGAAATCGTATTGCCAACGGGCCACATACCGAATACACAGGCCGGTGAAGGGCAAGGCCGCACGTATGATACCCTCGTCAACATTGCTCTACGAGAAGTCCAACCTCTCGGCCGTCGTCACCAGCACATATCTAGTCAGCTGACAGGTGGACCCGCATGCGTATATACAGAACATAGTGGGCTGCAAGTTAATGTCACACCGTTAGATTTAACAGCAAATGTATCAAAATGTACCTGAAGTTATAGTTTAGGGACCCATTTATATCATTATTCAAGTTTATGTATGAATCTGTACCCACCGCGTAAGTTCATGTATTATAAGTGTAATTAGCTCTTAAATAAACAAAGACAAGTTTCGTGATTAAACAAGAACAAGATCGCTGATTAGCCCTCCGATCCGACCCATACACACGCATAGTATAATTAAACAACACGCACAACGAATTCCTTTCGCTCGATGATTGGTTGCCAGGCGTCGATCGCCGCCGGCGACAGGCCAAAACCACATGCATGGACGATAATTGAAGCCGCATGCATGCAAGCAAAGCTCCCAAATAGTTAAAATAACGGGGAGATTCCATTCCATTCTCAGGGTAGCTCTTGGCCATTTTCTGCCTGACCTACCCGGCCGGTGCAGCCAGCCAGCCGTGACCACACCAGAGATCAGTGACTAGCCAGTTGATGCCAAGGAATGATTGTCGCTTGGGTTTGTCACACAGCATTTAACTCCCAGGTTGCTTCCTTCCGTGACGATCCCCCTCCTGCCACTGGACCCTAGCTGCAAGTTGGCCGTGTCGTGTTCTTGTGGACCTGTGGGCTGTGGGCTGTGGCAGTGCTCTACTGCTACTGCTACTGCTAGCTAAGCTACTGCCCGCGTTGCTTGCCGGGAGTGGGAGTATAAGCATGAGGAGTTTACGCAACTTAGCTGGGAGAAAAATGAAGGGAAGCAAGCATATTCTAGAGATGCTATAGTATACCTTGCTATACAAGTCTAGAACTTGGGCGGCATGAATAAGCTTGACGACCAGTCGTTCCTGGACGAGCTCATGTCCGTGCGGCGGAAGGAGGCGCCGGCGCCGGCTCCGGCTCCGTGGCAGGCGTACCCGGCCAGCGGCATAATGACGACGAACGACCTCCTCTTCTACGGCGGCGAGGGCACCGCCGAGGCGAGCAGCGGCATGGACTTTGCCTGGCCGTTTCAGCACCCCATGGCGCCACCGCACCGGCCGCATGAGGAGTTCAACTTCGACTGCCTCAGCGAAGTGTGCAACCCTTACAGGAGCTGCGTCGGCATCGTCCCTGGGCCTGGGGCCGGCCAGGCGCTCGCTCAGGATCCACTGCACGACGCCATGGCGGAGGACGACCCGTGCGGCGGCAACCTGCATCGCCGTGGTGGGGCGTCGTCGTCACCGCTGCCGTTCGTGTTCGGAGCAGGAGGCGCCGGGGAGAGCTCGGAGATGACCACGGGCGTCTTCTCCGGCGCCCACCCTAGAAGCAAGCTCAACGGCGGCACTACGTCCAAGAACCTCATGGCGGAAAGGCGGCGCCGGAAGCGTCTCAACGACCGCCTCTCCATGCTCCGCTCCATCGTGCCCAAGGTTACCAAGGTGTGTGTGGCAACTCGCATTTGTCCTGTGACCTAATTAAGTAACCTAGCTAGTGATTTCTTAATTCCTATCAAGTATCAGCTTTCAATTTGAGTCGTGGACCTTAGTTAACATCTTTAGATCGAATCAATCGATCAATATGTAGATGGATAGGACCTCGATCCTCGGGGACACCATAGACTACGTGAATGAGCTAACCGAGAGGATCAAAACCATCGAGGAGGAAATCGGCGTTACGCCAGAGGAGCTGAACCTGCTGAATACCAGGAAAAATGTCTTCATCGGTAGCAGCGAGGAGATGCCGATGAGGAATTCCACAAAGGTACACACTTCGCTTAAGCAGCTGATCAATTTAAAGGATCCAGACATCAAATCTGAACTGATTGTTATCCATACAGTTTGTCATCGAGAAGCAGGGCGACGGCGAAACCAGAATCGACCTCTGCTGCGCCACAAGCCCCGGCGTGCTGATCTCGACGGCGAGTGCGCTGGACGTGCTGGGGCTGGAGATCGAGCAGTGCGTCGTCAGCTGCTTCGGCGACTTCGCCATGCAGGCATCCTGCTCACAAGTAAGGAATTATCATGTGTCTTTTTTTCGAGGAGCAAAATTTTTCATCAATTTCTTGGCCGAGTGTACATGTTCTCTGCACTATTAAAATTCGATCGTCGATGCACGGTGTCTGTGGTGTATATAGGAGGAAGGGAGGAGCCGAGTGACAAGCACCGACGAGATCAAGCAGGCATCGTTCACGAGTGCAGGCTATGGAGGAAGGTGTCTCTAGATCGAGCACATCAATTCATCAAGCATGCAGAAGAAGCTATTTGTAATTGTAACTTTGTAAACGTCTTTGTGTTCTGTGTGTTAGAATAAGTCCGAGGCATACCGTCGATCATCCGAGAACCAAGCAATTACACGAACACGACACCGAGATTCGTTAACGAGGTTCACCAATATGGCTACATCCTCGGGGCCTGACTATGGGCGCTCCTCCCCATGACACCGTTATAATACCGCACCCGGTCGCCCTGGACACCGGCACATGCCGCCGGCTTCCCCTGCGTTCCGGTGCTATTATGTTGGCATAGGTTACATCGTGTGTCTAACCCCGCTATATATGAGAGGCCTAGGATACCAGTGTCCTATTAGGACACGACTCCATATCCTATCTAAACACAATACAACTCATAGTCCAACTGTAACCTACCTTGTACATTATATTCGACACAACTCCAACAAACTCCACCTTGGCGAATATTCTCCACCACTTTGAATTCGTCAATGCGTCAAACTTCCATGTACATTAGACTTGAGTTTATCCCATGAGTACCGCTGCTACTCCAAAGACTCCATATGACTCCACCTGCAACTTGTAGTCCCTTCTTTTCTTGAGCATAGTCAACACTCGAGCAAGATTAAGTTCCTTGTTACTTTAGTTTGTGCTCCCAAGTTTCAGAGTATCAGTCCAACGCCATCACACACTGATCACTGACCTGCGTGAAAGTGAACAACTCACATATTGGGTGTCACACATAAGAGTTACCTGAACTCAACATCACCGCTCCTTTCTTGACCGCCTGTTTGAAACTTGAAGGAATTTCACCGTTGCTTGTAGTCATCCCGAGTCAAATTCACAGTTGTCTCACCACATGTATGACCACCAGAGCCCTGGCCCGTCTCCATGCCCCGTGCATACCGCACGCCTCGCCGCTATTACCACGTCGAGCCTCCGCTGTCCCGGTCGAGTCTCAAGGGTAGCGAACCCACACCACTCAACCCCCGCTGCAGAGTACCACCGATCATCACCGACCGATGACGAGTTTCACGCTTCCATCAGACCACTGGGCTCCAGTCCGAACTGCATGTCACTCGCTTTTTTCCACTTTGCTGAATAGGCTTCGATTCCCTGGATCCTTACACCGTAGCCCCTCAATCCAGCTCCACCTTCAACATGACTCCATGGTAGATGATCAGTCCACCCCTGCGCCTCATCGACTTCAAGCTTCGTGTATACACCACCTTGAATCAATCCCGCGCCATAGTCTTATCGAAGCCGCACAAGCCTCGGGCCTGCGCCACGTGTTTCCACGCCCAGAAGTCGGTCACCATCAGCATCACGCTCCTACGTCGTCGTCGCCGATCCCGCACCGTCTTCTGTACCTACCGACTCACGTCGACCCGTCAAACTATCTAGTCCGACCCAGCCGAACTTCTCCGACTGCATGACACGCTCGAGGCTCTCAAATCGTCTTCCAAGAATTTCCATCCATCACATGATAATTCCATCACAGCTGACATGACTTCCCGCAATGCCTTCAAGCATCCCTGTTGTGCCAAACAAATCCTTCACCATTGTCTGCCATAACCCAAAGCTTCCAGTTCCGTTGAACTTCTCCACCTCAAACCTGATACCCGATGACGGCATGGTTCTTTGTATGACTAACCCTGTGAAAAAATTATCCGAGCATCTTTCCGTGATCCCCAAGTACGTGTGTACTGCTGCAAATCGAAAAGAGTTGCTTTAGTCTTCACGTGATTGCTCCCTCGCACCAATTCCAATGCTGGCTTGCTTTGCCAATTTTCTACACAAGTAGTGCTCCCTGCTCCCGATGGCTTGATGGATTTTTCTTCCGCTGAATCGATTTGCCTCTCGTCGTGCCCACTTGAGGACTCGGTCCTCTTTTTTCCTTTAAACAAATCCGGTGCTCACACGGAATCGATCTCGGCCTGCATCACCCACGCATCTCTAGGCCACGCCGAACACATCCCGCTCGGCCAGCCTCGCCTCGGCCACCCACGCATCTCTAGGCCACGCCGGACACATCCCGCTCTGCCACGCGCCATCAGTTGAACCGCATCGCTGCTGCCGCAACTCGCACGCGCCGCTTGACGCTCGCCTGATTGATCGATGCGCGTCTCAAGCACATGCACCGCCGCCGAGAACTCCGCCTTTTCTGATTACTGTTTCCAATCTCGTCGAGAACCATGCCGCAACCGGCTGCATCTCAAACTTGATACATCCTCTAGATCAACAATCTACAGCCTCCGAACAACCTAGCTCATGATACCACTTGTTAGAATAAGTCCGAGGCATACCGTCGATCATCCGAGGACCAAGCAATCACACGAGCACGACACCGAGATTTGTTAACGAGGTTCACCAATATGGCTACATCCTCGGGGCCTGACTATGGGCGCTCCTCCCCATGACACCGCTACAATACCGCACCCGGTCGCCCTGGACACCGGCACATGCCGCCGGCTTCCCCTGCGTTCCGGTGCTATTATGTTGGCATAGGTTACATAGTGTGTCTAACCCCGCTATATATGAGAGGCCTTGGATACAATTGTCCTATTAGGACACGACTCCATATCCTATCTAAACACAATACAACTCATAGTCCAATTGTAACCTACCTTGTACACTATATTCGACACAACTCCAACACTGTGTTTGCATATATTTGATTGATTTGTTTTGAAAAATATCTGCATGAATTAATGTAGTATAGTTTTTATGTTAAATGTTTTGAATGGCAGTACTATCTAAAGTTCAGCTGTTTGTGACCAAATTGTAATAGTTGGGTGTGTGTCCGTGAGTGTAATGCGTGCATGTATGTATCAATGTATGGAGTGGTGTATTATATTGGGATTTGGCCGACATGAAAAGATACCAATCTGTTGTTGTATTTGGTTGGGCACTGTTACAGATTTTTGTTTCTTGTGTATGTTTAGCTGTTTCCTGACAACAAGTGTTCATCAAGTTCTGTCATGGGCTATACGAACAGTGGTCAAGGATTGGGTACCCATATCGGCACATATGAACAAGCCCTGACGAGTACCTCTCGTACTGCACACACAGTGGTCCGTTGATTCCTTCCATGTTTGGAGAATTGTGTGACCGTGCTGTGTGCATTTTACACCACTAATATGTTGGAATTAACCACGATACGATCTATGTCCGGCTCGGACTAGAGTCAGTCACCGTATAGGTTTTCTAGTTGGCTAGGTTAGCTACCTCGTACACCTATATATACTTATGTATCCCCTGTAATATTGCAACTCAGATCAAAGCAATAAAATCCCAGGAGCCACACGCTCCTGTTGCGATCCATCGGCGTCTCATGTACCCGTGTATGTATTGTTGAAACTAGCTCGTATTGATCAGGCAAGCCGGCTGCTTGTAGTCTCATCCGTGCGTGTATAGGCTTGAAGTGAAAATCCATCCAGCAGCTAGCTTGGCTGCTTCGTTTGGTACGTGTACCTCTTGCCGTTTGCGTCTACGTACGGCGAGTCTCCGCTCAACCGGCCGGAAAGTAATCAGCCATGGTAGCTTATACGCGCGCATTGTCGGAAAGTATTCGACGGTTGCGTCGTCAAGGTTGGGACTGTGCCAACAATTGGTATCAGAGCAAGGTTGATCTTTTAGTAACGGAGGATCATGCCGGACGACGAGAAGAACAAGCAGCTGGCGGAGTACTCCGGTGCGGCTAAAGTAATTGCTGCTCCGGTGAGTTTGTCGTATCCACGGTTTGATCGCGAGAACTTCGGGGTCTGGAAGGCCCTCATGGAGTGTGGTCTCCGCGCCAACGAGCTATGGGACGCAGTGGATCCCGGAGGCGACGTGTTCAAGAAGGAGGGAGCCGAGCACCGAAAGGATCGGCAGGCGGCGTCGGCGATTTACTCGGTGATGCCGATGGATGTCCTCCAGCACCTAATCGCCAAAGCAACGGCGAAGGAGGTGTGGGATACGCTGAAACTCATGTTCGAGGGACACACCCGCGTCAAGCAAGCCAATCTCCAAACTCTCCTAAGGAACTACGAGACTTTGGTCATGGGCGACGATGAGTCCGTGGACGCGTTCGCTTCACGGGTGGCAACTCTCGTCAATCGGATTCGTGCGCTTGGAGAAAACCTCACTGAGACCTCGGTTGTCCGACGGTTCTTGCACGCGGCTCCTCCCCGGTACCTGCAAATTGTCACAGCGATCGAGCAGTGCGTCAATCTCGCGACTCTCTCCATGGACGATCTTGTCGGACGGTACAAGGCTCATGATGAGCGTATGCGGTACAGTCTTGGGGATGGGAGGAACGACGAGCTTGTGATGCTCACGAAGGCGCAGTGGATCGCCCTAGAAAAGCAAGGCGGATCCAGCAGCAGCAAGAAGAAGGGGAAGCAGCGTTCGGCGAGAAAGAACTTCGCCGACTCGGATGACGAGGCTGCACCTGAACCACCGAGGAGGAAGTTTGACATCAGAAAAGTAAGGTGTTATAAGTATGGCCTCCTCGGTCACTTCAAGGCTGACTGCAAGGAAACACCGAAGCAACGGGCGCTCATGGCCGAGGAAGGAGACGACGGGGATATGATGCTGATGTGCGAGCTAGTGGACAAAGAGGATTCAGATGATGATGATCAACTGGACACGGGTCTGGTGAGTGCATCTGCGCCAGTAACCCCAGGCAAAGTTGTGGTGCCAGAAGACCATGACACAAGGCGTGACAGTATGGTTACGCTAGAAGCAGGCGTTTTTGTGGCGCCAGAAGACCATGACACAAGGCGTGATGATGTGGTCACACCAGTAAGTTCAGGCGTAGATGTGGTACCAGAAGTCCACGACACAGTGCGTGATGGTGTGGTCGCGCTAGAAAAAGGCGAAATTGTGATGTCAGAAGTTCACAACACAAAGCAGATCCGTATGGACGCACCAGGAAAATCATATGCGGGAGCGGCAAGCAGCGCGGGCATCTCGTCTGAGGACGGTGTGACGAGCTGGGACATGTCGAACTCATATAGGGACATGGTGCAGACAAACCAGTATCCAAAAAAGCATCGCTCGGTCAGGAGGACTCGAATCAGTCGTGTCAGCTCTGCTTGATAGCACAGCAAACACTATGCCGGCTGGAAAGAGTGGTGCACTGAGCGGCCCAGCAGCAACCGTACGTAGCAGCAACGACGGAGGCGCTGCATGGCCTTGTGCAGCTCCGCATGTGCCAGAAGGAGCGGGCCACTACAAGCTGCATACAACAGCCACATTAAGGAATCCACGTCATGACCTAGTGGATAGACTACAAGGTGGGCAACGTCTAGGAAAAATAGACGTGCCTCAAAAGATCAGCCCATCTACTGTTGCAAATTCTCTAGAGAGCAGTTTGGATGTGGCTAGAATGCCAGTAAAGGGAGGTTTGGCAACTTCAAAAGACGTGACGTCTTCGACAGCATTGGAGACAGAAGAACAGCCACATGAATCTAAGGAAGCGCTTCGAATGAATTCGGTGAAGATGAAAATTAAAGGGCAACGATGTTTGCACATCGAGGAACCGGAAAATTTTGAAGACGCAAAGACGGAAGAGTGTTGGCGTCATGCTATGGACGAAGAGTTGGGGTCGATTCGAGACAACGAAACATGGGAGCTCGCGGATCTTCCCGACGGACATAATGCCATAGAGCTCAAGTGGGTATACAAAGTCAAGAAGGATGCCGAAAGGAACTTGGTGAAGCATAAGGCAATGCTCGTGGCTAAAGGATACGTGCAAGAGCAAGGTGTGGACTTCGAAGAAGTGTTCGGTCCAGTTACAAAGATAGACTCGGTGAGGCTACTTATAGCTCTCGCGGCTCAAGAATCTTGGAGACTACATCACATGGATGTGAACTCTACTTTTTTGACTGGAGAGTTGGAAGAAGAAGTACATGTGAAACAACCACCAAGGTACATCAAAGAAGGAGAGGAACACAAGGTATTGATGCTACACAAGGTGTTGTACGGGCTACGACAAGCTCCTCGGGCATGGGACATCAAGCTTGACCGTACATTGATTTCTCTTGGATTTGAGAAAGCCCCACTGGAGCAAACGATGTATAAGCGAGGTAAAGGCAAGGATCGTCTGTTAGTGGGCATCTATGTGGATGATCTGTTGATAACTGGAGTAGACGAAGAGGTGATTGCAAACTTCAAGCTACAAATGAAGGAGCTATTCAAGATGGCTGATCTAGGGCTCTTGAGTTACTACCTTTGGATCGAGGTACAACAAAAGCCGGAGGGGATCACAATATGCGAGGAGGCATATGCAAAGAAAGTACTTGAAAGTTGTGGCATGAAAGATTGCAATCCAAGTCATGTTTCGATGAAGCCTCGTCTTATGCTAAGCAAGAAAAGTGAAGCACCCACGATTGATGTAATGGAGTATAGAAGTGTGGTCCGAAAGTTGAGGTATCTCACGAATACAAGACCGGACTTGGCCTATTCCGTTGGCATAGTGAGTCGCTTCATGGAAGCACCCACGATGGAACATTGGGTAGCTGTGGAACATATACTCAGGTACATCAAAGGGACAACAAACTTTGGTTGTGTCTATTTCAGAGAGAAGAAGGAGATGATGGAGCTACTTGGCTATAGTGATAGCGACATGGCAGGAGATGTGGACGACCGTAAAAGTAACTCGGGCGTGGCATATGTCTTGGGAGGAAGTATAGTGAGTTGCCTATCACAAAAGCAGAAGGTGGTCGCATTATCATCCCGTGAAACGGAGTATATTGCAGCTGCAACCGCGGTGTGTCAAGGCATTTGCCTAGGAAGGCTACTCGGTGACCTCACATGCAAGGAACCAAAGCGAGTGGTGCTCAACATTGATGACGAGTCTACAGTCTCTCTATGAAAGAATCAAATGCATCATGGTGGATGCAAGCACATCAATACGAGGTATCAATACCTAAGGAATTGTGCGGAAGAAAGCAAGATCGATATCAACTATATTTGCACCGATGATCAGCTTGCAGATATCCTAACTAGATCTTTGGGACGACAGAAGTTCATGAAGATGTGGCGAAGGATCGGTGTCCAAGCTGTGACGTGAAGACATCGTGTTTAAGGGGGTGCTTGTTAGAATTAACCACGATACGATCTATGTCCGGCTCGGACTAGAGTCAGTCACCGTATAGGTTTCCTAGTTGGCTAGGTTAGCTACCTCGTACACCTATATATACTTATGTATCCCCTGTAATATTGCAACTCAGATCAAAGCAATAAAATCCCAGGAGCCACACGCTCCTGTTGCGATCCATCGGCGTCTCATGTACCCGTGTATGTATTGCTGAAACTAGCTCGTATTGATCAGGCAAGCCGGCTGCTTGTAGTCTCATCCGTGCGTGTATAGGCTTGAAGTGAAAATCCATCCAGCAGCTAGCTTGGCTGCTTCGTTTGGTATGTGTACCTCTTGCCGTTTGCGTCTACGTACGGCGAGTCTCCGCTCAACCGGCCGGAAAGTAATCAGCCATGGTAGCTTATACGCGCGCATCGTCGGGAAGTATTCGACGGTTGCGTCGTCAAGGTTGGGACTGTGCCAACAATTGGTATCAGAGCAAGGTTGATCTTTTAGTAACGGAGGATCATGGCGGACGACGAGAAGAACAAGCAGCTGGCGGAGTACTCCGGTGCGGCTAAAGTAATTGCTGCTCCGGTGAGTTTGTCGTATCCACGGTTTGATCGCGAGAACTTCGGGGTCTGGAAGGCCCTCATGGAGTGTGGTCTCCGCGCCAACGAGCTATGGGACGCAGTGGATCCCGGAGGCGACGTGTTCAAGAAGGAGGGAGCCGAGCACCGGAAGGATTGGCAGGCGGCGTCGGCGATTTACTCGGTGATGCCGATGGATGTCCTCCAGCACCTAATCGCCAAAGCAACGGCGAAGGAGGTGTGGGATACGCTGAAACTCATGTTCGAGGGACACACCCGCGTCAAGCAAGCCAATCTCCAAACTCTCCTAAGGAACTACGAGACTTTGGTCATGGGCGACGATGAGTCCGTGGACGCGTTCGCTTCACGGGTGGCAACTCTCGTCAATCGGATTCGTGCGCTTGGAGAAAACTTCACTGAGACCTCGGTTGTCCGACGGTTCTTGCGTGCGGCTCCTCCCCGGTACCTGCAAATTGTCACAGCGATCGAGCAGTGCGTCAATCTCGCGACTCTCTCCATGGACGATCTTGTCGGACGGTACAAGGCTCATGATGAGCGTATGCGGTACAGTCTTGGGGATGGGAGGAACGACGAGCTTGTGATGCTCACGAAGGCGCAGTGGATCGCCCTAGAAAAGCAAGGCGGATCCAGCAGCAGCAGCAAGAAGAAGGGGAAGCAGCGTTCGGCGAGAAAGAACTTCGCCGACTCGGATGACGAGGCTGCACCTGAACCACCGAGGAGGAAGTTTGACATCAGAAAAGTAAGGTGTTATAAGTGTGGCCTCCTCGGTCACTTCAAGGTTGACTGCAAGGAAACACCGAAGCAACGGGCGCTCATGGCCGAGGAAGGAGACGACGGGGATATGATGCTGATGTGCGAGCTAGTGGACGAAGAGGATTTAGATGATGATGATCAACTGGACACGGGTCTGGTGAGTGCATCCGCGCCAGTAACCCCAGGCAAAGTTGTGGTGCCAGAAGACCATGACACAAGGCGTGACAGTATGGTTACGCTAGAAGCAGGCGATGTTGTGGCGCCAGAAGACCATGACACAAGGCATGATGATGTGGTCACACCAGTAAGTTCAGGCGTAGATGTGGTACCAGAAGTCCACGACACAGTGCGTGATGGTGTGGTCGCGCTAGAAAAAGGCGAAGTTGTGATGTCAGAAGTTCACAACGCAAAGCAGATCCGTATGGACGCACCAGGAAAATCATATGCGGGAGCGGCAAGCAGCGCGGGCATCTCGTCTGAGGACGGTGTGACGAGTTGGGACATGTCGAACTCATATAGGGACATGGTGCAGACAAACCAGTATCCAAAAAAGCATCGCTCGGTCAGGAGGGCTCGAATCAGTCGTGTCAGCTCTGCTTGATAGCACAGCAAACACTACGCCGGCTGGAAAGAGTGGTGCACTGAGCGGCCCAGCAGCAACCGTACGTAGCAGCAACGACGGAGGCGCTGCATGGCCTTGTGCAGCTCCGCATGTACCAGAAGGAGCGGGCCACTACAAGCTGCATACAACAGCCACATTAAGGAATCCACGTCATGACCTAGTGGATGGACTACAAGGTGGGCAACGTCTAGGAAAAATAGACGTGCCTCAAAAGATCAGCCCATCTACTGTTGCAAATTCTCTAGAGAGCAGTTTGGATGTGGCTAGAATGCCAGTAAAGGGAGGTTTGGCAACTTCAAAAGACGTGACGTCTTCGACAGCTTTGGAGACAGAAGAACAGCCACATGAATCTAAGGAAGCCCTTCGAATGAATTCGGTGAAGATGAAAATTAAAGGGCAACGATGTTTGCACATCGAGGAACCGGAAAATTTTGAAGACGCAAAGACGGAAGAGTGTTGGCGTCATGCTAGGGACGAAGAGTTGGGGTCGATTCGAGACAACGAAACATGGGAGCTCGCGGATCTTCCTGACGGACATAATGCCATAGAGCTCAAGTGGGTATACAAAGTCAAGAAGGATGCCGAAAGGAACTTGGTGAAGCATAAGGCAATGCTCGTGGCTAAATGATACGTGCAAGAGCAAGGTGTGGACTTCGAAGAAGTGTTCGGTCCAGTTACAAAGATAGACTCGGTGAGGCTACTTATAGCTCTCGCGGCTCAAGAATCTTGGAGACTACATCACATGGATGTGAACTCTACTTTTTTGACTGGAGAGTTGGAAGAAGAAGTACATGTGAAACAACCACCAAGGTACATCAAAGAAGGAGAGGAACACAAGGTATTGATGCTACACAAGGTGTTGTACGGGCTACGACAAGCTCCTCGGGCATGGGACATCAAGCTTGACCGTACATTGATTTCTCTTGGATTTGAGAAAGCCCCACTGGAGCATACGATGTATAAGCGAGGTAAAGGCAAGGATCGTCTGTTAGTGGGCATCTATGTGGATGATCTGTTGATAACTGGAGTAGACGAAGAGGTGATTGCAAACTTCAAGCTACAAATGAAGGAGCTATTCAAGATGGCTGATCTAGGGCTCTTGAGTTACTACCTTTGGATCGAGGTACAACAAAAGCCAGAGGGGATCACAATATGCGAGGAGGCATATGCAAAGAAAGTACTTGAAAGTTGTGGCATGAAAGATTGCAATCCAAGTCATGTTTCGATGAAGCCTCGTCTTATGCTAAGCAAGAAAAGTGAAGCACCCACGATTGATGCAATGGAGTATAGAAGTGTGGTCCGAAAGTTGAGGTATCTCACGAATACAAGACCGGACTTGGCCTATTCCGTTGGCATAGTGAGTCGCTTCATGGAAGCACCCACGATGGAACATTGGGTAGCTGTGGAACATATACTCAGGTACATCAAAGGGACAACAAACTTCGGTTGTGTCTATTTCAGAGAGAAGAAGGAGATGATGGAGCTACTTGGCTATAGTGATAGCGACATGGCAGGAGATGTGGACGACCGTAAAAGTAACTCGGGCGTGGCATATGTCTTGGGAGGAAGTATAGTGAGTTGCCTATCACAAAAGCAGAAGGTGGTCGCATTATCATCCCGTGAAACGGAGTATATTGCAGCTGCAACCGCGGTGTGTCAAGGCATTTGCCTAGGAAGGCTACTCGGTGACCTCACAGGCAAGGAACCAAAGCGAGTGGTGCTCAACATTGATGACGAGTCTACAGTCTCTCTATGAAAGAATCAAATGCATCATGGTGGATGCAAGCACATCGATACGAGGTATGAATACCTAAGGAAGTGTGCGGAAGAAAGCAAGATCGACATCAACTATATTTGCACCGATGATCAGCTTGCAGATATCCTAACTAGATCTTTGGGACGACAGAAGTTCATGAAGATGTGGCGAAGGATCGGTGTCCAAGCTGTGACGTGAGGACATCGTGTTTAAGGGGGTGCTTGTTAGAATTAACCACGATACGATCTATGTCCGGCTCGGACTAGAGTCAGTCACCGTATAGGTTTCCTAGTTGGCTAGGTTAGCTACCTCGCACACCTATATATACTTATGTATCCCCTGTAATATTGTAACTCAGATCAAAGCAATAAAATCCCAGGAGAGACACGCTCCTGTTGCGATCCATCGGCGTCCCCTGTACCCGTGTGTATTGCTGAAACTAGCGCGTATTGATCAGGCAAGCCGGCGGCTTGTAGTCTCATACGTGCGTGTATAGGCTTGAAGTGAAAATCCATCCAGCAGCTAGCTTGGCTGCTTCGTTTGGTACGTGTACCTCTTGCTGTCTGCGTCTACGTACGGCGAGTCTCCGCTCAACCGGCCGCAAAGTAATCGGCTGTGGTAGCTTATACGCGCGCATCGTCGGAAAGTATTCGACGGTTGCATCGTCAAGCTTGGGACTGTGCCAACAATTGGTATCAGAGCAAGGTTGATCTTTTAGTAACGGAGGATCATGGCGGACGACGAGAAGAACAAGCAGCTGGCGGAGTACTCCGGTGCGGCTAAAGTAATTGCTGCTCCGGTGAGTTTGTCGTATCTACGGTTTGATCGCGAGAACTTCGGGGTCTGGAAGGCCCTCATGGAGTGTGGTCTCCGCGCCAACGAGCTATGGGACGCAGTGGATCCCGGAGGCGACGTGTTCAAGAAGGAGGGAGCCGAGCACCGGAAGGATCGGCAGGCGGCGTCGGCGATTTACTCGGTGATGCCGATGGATGTCCTCCAGCACCTAATCGCCAAAGCAACGGCGAAGGAGGTGTGGCATACGCTGAAACTCATGTTCGAGGGACACACCCGCGTCAAGCAAGCCAATCTCCAAACTCTCCTAAGGAACTACGAGACTTTGGTCATGGGCGACGATGAGTCCGTGGACGCGTTTGCTTCACGGGTGGCAACTCTCGTCAATCGGATTCGTGCGCTTGGAGAAAACCTCACTGAGACCTCGGTTGTCCGACGGTTCTTGCGCGCGGCTCCTCCCCGGTACCTGCAAATTGTCACAGCGATCGAGCAGTGCGTCAATCTCGCGACTCTCTCCATGGACGATCTTGTCGGACGGTACAAGGCTCATGATGAGCGTATGCGGTACAGTCTTGGGGATGGGAGGAACGACGAGCTTGTGATGCTCACGAAGGCGCAGTGGATCGCCCTAGAATAGCAAGGCAGATCCAGCAGCAGCAGCAAGAAGAAGGGGAAGCAGCGTTCGGCGAGAAAGAACTTCGCCGACTCGGATGACGAGGCTGCACCTGAACCACCGAGGAGGAAGTTTGACATCAGAAAAGTAAGGTGTTATAAGTGTGGCCTCCTCGGTCACTTCAAGGTTGACTGCAAGGAAACACCGAAGCAACGGGCGCTCATGGCCGAGGAAGGAGACGACGGGGATATGATGCTGATGTGCGAGCTAGTGGACGAAGAGGATTCAGATGATGATGATCAACTGGACACGGGTCTGGTGAGTGCATCCGCGCCAGTAACCCCAGGCAAAGTTGTGGTGCCAGAAGACCATGACACAAGGCGTGACAGTATGGTTACGCTAGAAGCAGGCGATGTTGTGGCGCCAGAAGACCATGACACAAGGCGTGATGATGTGGTCACACCAGTAAGTTCAGGCGTAGATGTGGTACCAGAAGTCCACGACACAGTGCGTGATGGTGTGGTCGCGCTAGAAAAAGGCGAAGTTGTGATGTCAGAAGTTCACAACACAAAGCAGATCCGTATGGACGCACCAGGAAAATCATATGCGGGAGCGGCAAGCAGCGCGGGCATCTCGTCTGAGGACGGTGTGACGAGCTGGGACATGTCGAACTCATATAGGGACATGGTGCAGACAAACCAGTATCCAAAAAAGCATCGCTCGGTCAGCAGGGCTCGAATCAGTCGTGTCAGCTCTGCTTGATAGCACAGCAAACACTACGCCGGCTGGAAAGGGTGGTGCACTGAGCGGCCCAGCAGCAACCGTACGTAGCAGCAACGACGGAGGCGCTGCATGGCCTTGTGCAGCTCCGCATGTGCCAGAAGGAGCGGGCCACTACAAGCTGCATACAACAGCCACATTAAGGAATCCACGTCATGACCTAGTGGATGGACTACAAGGTGGGCAACGTCTAGGAAAAATAGACGTGCCTCAAAAGATCAGCCCATCTACTGTTGCAAATTCTCTAGAGAGCAGTTTGGATGTGGCTAGAATGCCAGTAAAGGGAGGTTTGGCAACTTCAAAAGACGTGACGTCTTCGACAGCATTGGAGACAGAAGAACAGCCACATGAATCTAAGGAAGCGCTTCGAATGAATTCGGTGAAGATGAAAATTAAAGGGCAACGATGTTTGCACATCGAGGAACCGGAAAATTTTGAAGACACAAAGACGGAAGAGTGTTGGCGTCATGCTATGGACGAAGAGTTGGGGTCGATTCAAGACAACGATACATGGGAGCTCGCGGATCTTCCCGACGGACATAATGCCATAGAGCTCAAGTAGGTATACAAAGTCAAGAAGGATGCCGAAAGGAACTTGGTGAAGCATAAGGCAATGCTCATGGCTAAAGGATACATGCAAGAGCAAGGTGTGGACTTCGAAGAAGTGTTCGGTCCAGTTACAAAGATAGACTCGGTGAGGCTACTTATAGCTCTCGCGGCTCAAGAATCTTGGAGACTACATCACATGGATGTGAACTCTACTTTTTTGACTGGAGAGTTAGAAGAAGAAGTACATGTGAAACAACCACCAAGGTACATCGAGAAGGAGAGGAACACAAGGTATTGAAGCTACACAAGGTGTTGTACGGGCTACGACAAGCTCCTCGGGCATGGGACATCAAGCTTGACCGTACATTGATTTCTCTTGGATTTGAGAAAGCCCCACTGGAGCATACGATGTATAAGCGAGGTAAAGGCAAGGATCGTCTGTTAGTGGGCATCTATGTGGATGATCTGTTGATAACTGGAGTAGACGAAGAGGTGATTGCAAACTTCAAGCTACAAATGAAGGAGCTATTCAAGATGGCTGATCTAGGGCTCTTGAGTTACTACCTTTGGATCGAGGTACAACAAAAGCCGGAGGGGATCACAATATGCGAGGAGGCATATGCAAAGAAAGTACTTGAAAGTTGTGGCATGAAAGATTGCAATCCAAGTCATGTTCCGATGAAGCCTCGTCTTATGCTAAGCAAGAAAAGTGAAGCACCCACGGTTGATGCAATGGAGTATAGAAGTGTGGTCCGAAAGTTGAGGTATCTCACGAATACAAGACCGGACTTGGCCTATTCCGTTGGCATAGTGAGTCGCTTCATGGAAGCACCCACGATGGAACATTGGGTAGCTGTGGAACATATACTCAGGTACATCAAAGGGACAACAAACTTCGGTTGTGTCTATTTCAGAGAGAAGAAGGAGATGATGGAGCTACTCTGCTATAGTGATAGCGACATGGCAGGAGATGTGGACGACCGTAAAAGTAACTCGGGCGTGGCATATGTCTTGGGAGGAAGTATAGTGAGTTGCCTATCACAAAAGCAGAAGGTGGTCGCATTATCATCCCATGAAACGGAGTATATTGCAGCTGCAACCGCGATGTGTCAAGGCATTTGCCTAGGAAGGCTACTCGGTGACCTCACAGGCAAGGAACCAAAGCGAGTGGTGCTCAACATTGATGACGAGTCTACAGTCTCTCTATGAAAGAATCAAATGCATCATGGTGGATGCAAGCACATCGATACGAGGTATCAATACCTAAGGAAGTGTGCGGAAGAAAGCAAGATCGACATCAACTATATTTGCACCGATGATCAGCTTGCAGATATCCTAACTAGATCTTTGGGACGACAGAAGTTCATGAAGATGTGGCGAAGGATCGGTGTCCAAGCTGTGACGTGAGGACATCGTGTTTAAGGGGTGCTTGTTAGAATTAACCACGATACGATCTATGTCCGGCTCGAACTAGAGTCAGTCACCGTATAGGTTTCCTAGTTGGCTAGGTTAGCTACCTCGCACACCTATATATACTTATGTATCCCCTGTAATATTGTAACTCAG
The DNA here is from genome assembly GCA_034509565.1 of Triticum monococcum. Lineage (NCBI taxonomy): Eukaryota > Viridiplantae > Streptophyta > Magnoliopsida > Poales > Poaceae > Triticum > Triticum monococcum. The sequence continues at coordinate 685,082,511 of CM067845.1, read as the reverse complement.
ATCAAAGCAATAAAATCCCAGGAGCAACACGCTCCTGTTGCGATCCATCGGCGTCCCCTGTACCCGTGTGTATTGCTGAAACTAGCGCGTATTGATCAGGCAAGCCGGCGGCTTGTAGTCTCATACGTGCGTGTATAGGCTTGAAGTGAAAATCCATCCAGCAGCTAGCTTGGCTGCTTCGTTTGGTACGTGTACCTCTTGCTGTCTGCGTCTACGTACGGCGAGTCTCCGCTCAACCGGCCGGAAAGTAATCGGCTGTGGTAGCTTGTACGCACGCATCGTTGGAAAGTACTCAACGGTTGCCCCGTCAAGGTTGAGACTGTGCCAACATAATAACATTCTGACTTGCACATATATTGGATTGAGATCGTTATTTTATGGTTTTATCCAAAGCGATACAAACTGAAGACAAACATCCACGAGGATGCAAACTCTCAACTGAAAAATCGATGAGTGAAATTGAATTTCATGTTAAACCAATAACATTTATAGATACTCTCTAGTAACTTCTTGGTATTGATACTTCCCACTGCAGCTCTGAGTTCATTCTTCTGACCCAGAGGACAAAATGCATGCTACTCGAGCACCTGTTTTTACATGTAATCACCTAGCACAATTATAACAAGCAATAATCTGACTAGTGATTAAGTAAAACATGTATAACCATGAAGATGTATTGGCGCAGAGAATGGTCTGTCGTGCATCCTACGTAGACGTTGATGAAAGAAGTATTAGCCCAATATAGATCTCTCGGTGTGGCCCCCCTAGGTATATCACATCTACATTTGCAAAGGATGGCATGCTAATTTTCAAATCAAATACTCAGTAATTGTGGTGACATATCATAATATGCCTGCATTCCATTAAACATAACATGAGTGGCATGAAGCATAGATGTCACATGTCTTGTGTCATTAGAACCAAACAGATAGTTGAATCCTTGCAAGCCCTGCATTCAGCACCATGTGTACATACACTAACAAGTAATCCCTCCATCCGGGTTTATTAGGCCCCCTCATATTTTGAGTCCAACTTTGACCATCTATTTGACTAAAATATTATAAAGCATATAATATGGAAACTATACTGATGGATTTCTATTTCATAGAGGTTTTCTAGGTATAATTATTATGAAATATAATTTGCATTTTATAAGTTTAAATTCATGGTCAAAATTTGGTGCAAAATAAAAGGGGGCCTAATAAACCGGACGGAGGTAGTAAACATTGCTTGATGTCTACACACATGGATCCACCAAGCTTTGGTAATAACATACTTGTAATTAAGAACCAACTGACCACGAAATCAATACTTCTTGATTGTCAACACGTCAAAGAAAACGAGCAGGCTCCTATGATAGACATCGACATGCATCATGCAGCATCTCACCATAGCATAAGTAGCAGGCACTGTGACCAAATAAGTGGTAGCATAGCAAGATAATATCAATAAAGAGGGTTGGCACCAATCACGGCAATAGTTGGAACCAAAATGCTCCTCTCGCAAATATTTATTACATTGGAATAATTGCATTCTGCCAATCTTTTGGGAAGGGGATGCGGTTTTTCATGAACAATGATACACCTATGGAGGGGTTTGCTACGAAAAACTATGCGGTTATGTGGTGAGATTAGAGCGAAAATAGATGTGGGGACCACTATGAAGTTCAGGAGCGGAAAGAGGGGTTTAACAAGGTAACGATACCTATTACAGGATTTTTGGTTTTTGATTAGTCCCAAAAGTATTTTGGGACTTTAAGACCTTTTGGTGATGCATAGATAAGTCTAATTTCCAAAAGTTGTAATTTCTTTTGACATCCCTATTATTAGGGGACGATTAAAGATGCTCTCAAATAGCATAATTTGTAGGTATATGTTAATTACCGAAAAAGGCTTTGGCCCCGCTTTATAAATAAAGCAAACCGCCAAGAGCACACATACAAGCACTAGTCCAGAACACACACACCCAAGTCCCACGACAAAGTATAAAAGTTCTGCTGAGGGCACAGCTCAACAAGCCCTAAAAAGAAAACAAAAAGGGCGCTGGAACGGCGAAACGGCGACTATCGAGGGGAACCTAATCAGGCTCCGGCGGAGGAGGGGGCGGAGGCGGTGACAGACGAATGGCCATCGAGCGGAGGTCGGCGATGAAGGCGGTGATGGCATCCCGGTCGGCGGGGCGGCTAATCGACCGCCAGAGCTGCAAGAAACCAGACAATTTGAATAGAGCGTCAGTGACCCGTCGAAGAGGCAAGCGTTGAATCACAAGCTTATTGAGGATCGTCCAGAGGGTCCACGCTAGTGCCCCAATCTCAAGCCACCTAATGTGGCGAGCAGGCAAGGGGGAGATCCGGAGTTCGGCGAATAGGTCAGGGAAGTTGGTATGGCACCAATTGCCTCCAACCACCATCCTAAAGCAGCTCCAAAGAAATTGGGCAGATATGCAGGTGAAGAAGATGTGATTCGAGTCTTCGGGGACACCGCAGAGCGGGCAAAAGCCTGTCCCAGGACCATTGCGCTTGCGGACCTCCACCCCAGATGGAACCCATCCTCGAATCCATTGCAACATGAAGATCCGGATCTTCAGAGGCAGATGGATGGGCCGCACTGCCAGGAGGGGGGAGGGCGGTGGAGGGAGCAATGTGGCTTGGTAGAGGGATTTGGTGGAGAATTGGCCGGAGGGCTCAAGACACCACCTAGCCAGGTCCGGACCCGAGTCTACAACCGGTTCGTGCAAGGCGACACAGTCCAGCAACTCACGCCAGTTGGCGGATTTCGGGGGGCCGAACGGCCTCCAGAAGGCGAGGCGCCCTAAGTCAATAAGGTCCCTCTCAATGGAAATGGTTGGTTCAACCGCGATGGAGAAGAGGTCTGGGAAACGAGCCGCGAAGGGGGAATCGCCAGCCCAACGGTCGAACCAGAACAGAGCCGCCGAGCCTGACCCAACCGAAATGGAGGTCCCAATGCGGAGGACCAGAAGAAGCTGGATTGTCGACTGCCAGAACTGGGAACCACCTGAGCGCTGACAGAAAGCGAGCGGTTGTCCTCGTAGGTACTTGTTCTAGATTATATCTAACCATAGGCCGCCGAGCCCTTGCGAAATGCGCCAAAGCCATCGGGATAGGAGGGCAATGTTCATGCGCTTAGAGGACATGATACCTAGTCCTCCTTGGTCCCCAGGCTTGCATATGTCAGGCCAAGCGGGACTGGACTTTGGCGATCTCATGATGCAGGGTCTCATGAAGGCTGTAGAAGCTCATGAGGAATAAGAGGAGGCTGGAGAGGGCGGAGTTGATGAGGATCGTCCGGGCCGCCTTCGAAAGCCACCTACCCTGCCAGGTGTAACACCCCGGTGTAATGTTGCTACAGTAACCCCTGGGGTTAAGTTAATCATTTTGCTAAACAAGTGTTTGATTATCCTTGGTTCTCTCTCATTTCAAATTCCAGTTGAATTCAATTTCAGATTCTGAGTGAAATTCAAAATTGCTCAAACATGAAAACTAAAATGTTCATCATGTGCCAAATAATCCACAACTAATATTGGTGGTGAACCAACATTTTTGCAAAGGGATTAAGTGGCCTAAGCTGCTTAAAACAGTGACCTAAGCAATATATTAAATGCCTTTTTATTTTATAAAATTGGCAAACTTTTTCAAAAAGGTCTCACAATATTTTGTGGCAGTGCACTTTAATTCATTGGAATTGTTTTGGCCATTGGCATATTTTTTGCAAAGTCAATTGTGGCTAAAACGAAAGGGTGGCGCTATGTGTCGGTCGGCGTACGCGTTATAATGATCCGCCGGTTGGAGAACCGTTGAATCGGAGCGCTAACAGCCGTTCGATGTAACCACCTCGCGCCGATTGACCCCTCTTTAATTCTCACAACAACGGCTCTATTCAGAAACAGACTCCACCCCCAACCACCGCAAAAAAACAGCTGCTGCCGGCGGGCGGGGGCATGTAATCCTTGTTCCTTTTGTCGTATTCCTGCAACAAGACCATTGTGGCAAAAATTGCAAGAACATCTCCGGCCGGCTTCTTCCCTAGATTCTTGCAACAAAATCCATGTTGCAAAAATTGCAACAACATCTTCGGTCGCATCTATGCATTCCTGCAATAAGATAATTGTTGCAAAAAGAAAAGCTTCTATGTATGTCTGCAACAAGAACCTTGTTTCAAAAATTAAAGCATCTATGACCTCTTCTCCTGTATTCCTGCAACAAAAATCATGTTGCAAGAAATGTTGCTGTTGAGCTCGAGGAGGCAACAGCCATGGACGTTGGAGCTCCTCGAGGATGGTAGCGACATGGAACGCAGGCAACGCCGAACACGGATCTTGCGGGGGTGTACCTCGCAGAGGTGGGCACGCATCACTAGCCACAGCAAGCTCTTGCATGCAGAAGTGGCCTCCCTCTTGCAGCAGCGGCTAGCTTGCTCGCCGAAGACGGGAGAGATAAAGAACTGGATTGGCTTCGGGGGGAGTTGTGTAGAAGGGATAAGAAACAAGTGGTTGTGAAGACTCCCATTTGGATATGATTGTAGGTAGGGCGGTGCACTGGCGGGATTAGAGTAGCACAATGCATAGATAAAAAGCAAATCCAATGGCTGTGCGACGAGCGGAACAAATCGTGTGATCCGCCGGTTGATATAGAGAGTTTTCCGAAACAAAATGCAAAAGCTGCAAAAAAGGGGAAAATTAAAACGAAAAAGAAAAAGGAAAAGTCTCCCATGCCTTGTGGGGCCAAGCCCACCTGGGCCGGCCCAGTGCCCACCAAGGCCGGCCCACTCGTCCTCCCCGGTCAACCCCCACCTCTCTTTGTTCATCCGACCGGGCGCGTCACGCTCGTCCCCGCTGGACCGGGCGCGCCGCCTCGTACTCCATGACGCCGGCGACGGGATAAGGCCCCGATGCCTCACTTCCCTCCTCTCCTATCTCTCCCACTTCCCCTGCCTCCCCACTCTTCCACTCCCCTCTCTCCCTCGCTCCCGCTCGCCTCTCCCCACTGCCTGAGCGCGCCTGTCGCCATCCTCCGTCGTCACCGTGGCCACCGTTGTCCCCGTTCCTCTCGGACGAGTCCCCGAGCGCCGTCGTGCCCCGCGGCGTCTCCCTCAACCACCGGACCAAGCCAGGAGCCCCCACAACGAGCGCGGCGACCTCTTCTTCCTCCTTCGATCCGACGAGCGCCGGCGTCGAATTCGGCCACCTCGCGCCTCCCCCGAGCCCACTGATGCACATCTAAGGCTCACTGTGAGCTACACTCCTCCCCCATCTCACACCACCACGGAGCTCCTGGAGCTCCTAGCTGCTCAACGTGCCCATCTGCCACCCTTGTCGTGCCCTGGACGCTCGAATCCATCGATGTCCGAACTCCGGCGCCGCTCCGGTCAGCGCTTTAATGCGAGACGGTTATTCATTTAAATCAGAGAATAATCGTTGTTCTATTTATATGAGTAATATCTTTTATGGTCATGCACCTTTGAAGAGTGGTCTATTTTTGATGAATCTCGATAGTAGTAACACACATATTCATAATATTGAAACCAAAAGATGCAAAGTTAATAATGATAGTGCAACTTATTTGTGGCACTGCCGTTTAGGTCATATTGGTGTAAAGCGCATGAAGAAACTCCATGCTGATGGACTTTTGGAATAACTTAATTATAAATTAGTTGATGCTTACGAACTATGCCTCATGGGCAAGATGACTAAGACTCCGTTCTCCGGAACAATGCAGCAAGCAACAAATTTGTTGGAAATCATGCATACTGATGTATGTGGACCGATGAATATTGAAGCTCGCAGCAGGTATCATTTTTTTCTGATCTTCACACATGATTTGAGCAGATATGAGTATGTCTACTTGATAACACACAAGTCTGAAATATTTGAGAAGTTCAAAGAATTTCAGAGTGAAGTGGAGAATCATCGTAACAAAAATAAAAGTTTCTACGATATGATCGCAAAAGTAAAATATTTGAGTTACGAGTTTGGCCTTCAGTTAAAACAATGTGAAATAGTTTCACTACTCACGCCACCTGGAACACCACAGTGTAATGGTGTGTCCGAACATCGTAATCGTACTTTACTTGATATGGTGCGATCTATGATGTCTCTTATAGATTTACCGCTATCGTTTTGGGGTTATGCATTAGAGACAGCTACATTCACGTTAAATAGGGCACCATCTAAATCCATTGAGACGACACCGTATGAACTATGGTCTGGCAAGAAACCTAAGCTGTCGTTTCTTAAAGTTTGAGGTTGCAATGCTTATGTGAAAAAGTTTCAACCTGATAAGCTCTAACCCAAATCGGAGAAGTGCGTCTTCATAGGATACCCAAAAGAAAATATTGGGTACACTTTCTATCACAGATCCGAAGGCAATATATTCGTTGCTGAGAATGGATCCTTTCTAGAGAAGGAGTTTCTCTCGAAAGAAGTGAGTGTGAGGAAAGTGGAACTTGATGAGGTAACTGTACCTGCTCCCTTATTGGAAAGTAGTTCATCACATAAATCTGTTCCTGTGACTACTACACCGATTAGTGAGGAAGCTAATGATGATGATCATTTAACTTCAGATCAAGTTACTACCGAACCTCGTAGGTAAACCAGAGTGAGATCCGCACCAGAGTGGTACGGTAATCCTGTTCTAGAGGTCATGTTACTTGACCATGATGAGCCTACGAACTATGAGGAAGCGATGATGAGCCCAGATTCCGCGAAATGGTTTGAGGCCATGAAATCTGAGATATGATCCATGTATGAGAACAAAGTATGAACTTTGATGGATTTATCCGATGATCGGCAAGCCATAGAAAATAAATGGATCTTCAAGAGGAAGACGGACACTGATAGTAGTGTTACTATCTTTTTTTTGAGCAACAATCAATGGGGAAGACCCCCACTGTAATTCTCATTTTCTTTAATAAGGTGGGATAAATACAAGTGGATTTACAGGGTGGATCAAGAAGGAAACATAAAAGATAAATCTACAAAGTGTCAAGCCAGCTCTGCATGCCCTCCTTCAAACCAGGTTTGGCCTTCTTTATGATCATGCTAAAGTGCTTCTTAAACATGACTATACAGAAAGCCATAGGTTTTCGACAAGTTCAAGGTGTTGACTACGATGAGAATTTCTCACTCGTATCTATGCTTAAGTCTGTCCAAATCATGTTAGCAATTGCCGCATTTTATGAAATCTGGCAAATGGATAAACAAAACTGCATTCCTTAATGGATTTATTAAAGAAGAGTTGTATACGATGCAACTAGAAGGTTTTGTCGACCCTAAAGGTGTTAACTAAATATACAAGCTCCAGCAATCCATCTATGGACTGGTGCAAGCATCTCGGAGTTGGAACATACACTTTGATAAGTTGATCAAAGCATATAGTTTTATACAGACTTGCGGTGAAGCCTGTATTTACAAGAAAGTGAGTGGGAGCACTACAGCATTCCTGATAAGTATATGTGAATGACATATTGTTGATCGGAAATAATGTAGAATTATTCTGCAAAGCATAAAGGAGTGTTTGAAAGGATTTTTTCAAAGAAAACCTCGGTGAAGCTGCTTACATATTGAGCATCAAGATCTATAGAGATAGATCAAGACGCTTGATAAGTTTTTTCAATGAGTACATACCTTGACAAGATTTTGAAGTAGTTCAAAATGGAACAGTCAAAGAAAGAGTTCTTGCCTGTGTTACAAGGTGTGAAATTGAGTAAGACTCAAAACCCGACCACTGCAGAAGATAGAAAGAGAATGAAAGTCATTCCCTATGCCTCATCCATAGGTTCTATAAAGTATGCCATGCTGTGTACCAGATCTATTGTATACCCTACACTGTTGTTGGCAAAGGAGTACAATAGTGATCTAGGAGTAGATCACTGGACAGCAGTCAAAATTATCCTTAGTGGAATAAGGATATGTTTCTCGATTATGGAGGTGACAAAAGGTTCGTCGTAAAGGGTTACGGTGATGCAAACTTTGACACTGATCCAGATGATTCTAAGTCTCAATCTGGATGCATATTGAAAGTGGGAGCAATTAGCTAGAGTAGCTCCGTGCAGAGCATTGTTGACATAGAAATTTGCAAAATACATACGGATCTGTATATGGCAGACCCATTGACTAAACTTCTCTCATAGGCAAAACATAATCACACCTTAGTACTCTTTGGGTGTTAATCACATAGCGATGTGAACTAGATTATTGACTCTAGTAAACCCTTTGAGTGTTGATCACATAACGATGTGAACTATGGGTGTTAATCACATGATGATATGAACTATTCGTGTTAAATCACATGGTGATGTGAACTAGATTATTGACTCTAGTGCAAGTGGGAGACTGAAGGAAATATGCCCTAGAGGCAATAATAAAGTTATTATTTATTTCCTTATTTCATGATAAATGTCTATTATTCATGCTAGAATTGTATTAACCGGAAACATGATACATGTGTGAATACATAGACAAACAGAGTGTCACTAGTATGCCTCTACTTGACTAGCTCGTTGATCAAAGATGGTTATGTTTCCTAGCCATAGACATGAGTTGTCATTTGATTAACAGGATCACATCATTAGGATAATGATGTGATTGACATGACCCATTCCGTTAGCTTAGCACCTGATCGTTTAGTATGTTGCCATTGCTTTCTTCATGAATTATACATGTTCCTATGACTATGAGATTATGCAACTCCCGTTTACCGGAGGAACACTTTGTGTGCTACCAAACGTCACAAGTAACTGGGTGATTATAAAGGAGCTCTACAGGTGTCTCCAAAGGTACTTGTTGGGTTGGCGTATTTCGAGATTAGGATTTGTCACTCCGATTTTCGGAGAGGTATCTCTGGGCCCTCTCGGTAATGCAAATCACTTAAGCCTTACAAGTATTGCAACTAAGGAGTTAGTTGTAGGATGATGTATTACAGAACGAGTAAAGAGACTTGCCGGTAACGAGATTGAACTAGGTATTGAGATACCGACGATCGGATCTCGGACAAGTAACATACCGATGACAAAGGGAACAACGCATGTTGTTATGCAGTCTGACCGATAAAGATCTTCGTAGAATATGTGGGAGCCAATATGAGCATCCAGGTTCCGCTATTGGTTATTGACCGGAGACGTGTCTCGGTCATGTCTACATTGTTCTCGAACCCGTAGGGTCCGCACGCTTAAGGTTTCGATGACAGTTATATTATGAGTTTATGAGATTTGATGTACCGAAGGAGTTCGGAGTCCCTGATGAGATCGGGGACATGACGAGGAGTCTCAAAATGATCGAGAAATAAAGATCGATATATTGGACGACTATATTCGGACATCGGAAAGGTTCCGAGTGATTCGGGTATTTTTCGGAGTACCGGAGAGTTACGGGAATTCGCCGGGGAGTATATGGGCCTTATTAGGCTTTAGGGGAAAGAGAGAGGAGAGGTTGGGCGCCCTCCCCAAGGCCTAGTCCGAATTGGACTAGGGGGAGGGGCTGTGCCCCCTCCTTCCTTCTCTTCTCCTTTCCCTTTCCTTGTCTCCTACTCCTACTACATGGAAGGACTCCTAGTTGGACTAGGAAAAGGGGAATCCTACTCCCGGTGGGAGTAGGACTCCCCTAGGGCGCGCCATTGAGAGGTCCGGCCCTCCCCTCCTCCACTCCTTTATATACGGGGGCAGGGGGCACCCCATAGACACACAAGTTGATCTCTAAGATCGTTCTCTTAGCCATGTGCGGTGCCCCCTTCCACCATAGTCCTCGATAATATTGTAGTGGTGCTTAGGTGAAGCCCTGCGATAGTTGAACATCAAGATCGTCACCACGCCGTCGTGCTGACGGAACTCTTCCCCGACACTTTGCTGGATCGGAGTCCGGGGATCGTCATCGAGCTGAACGTGTGCTAGAACTCGAAGGTGACGTAGTGTCGGTACTTGATCGGTCGGGCCGTGAAGACGTACGACTACATCAACCGTGTTGTCATAACGCTTCCGCTGTCGGTCTACGAGGGTACATAGATCACACTCTCCCCTCTCGTTGCTATGCATCACCATGATCTTGCGTGTGCATAGGAAATTTTTGAAATTACTACGTTCCCCAACAATAATGTCCGACCTTATGGTCGTGGGCAGGATAACAACATTGATTTGAATGAAGCTCAAGACCAGCATGCCACTGTGATGGGTACTCTTCTCATTAATTCAGTACTGGCTTCTGTTTTATTCGATTTGGGAGCATCACATTCATTTATGTCAAAAAAGTTTGCATACACACACGACATTCGATGCGAGCCCATGAACACTCGATAGTGGTACGCACCCCTGCGGGCCGATGTCAAACTACCATGATTGGTCGCGACGTTCCCGTTGAGATTGAAGGGTTGGAATTCCTTGTTTCACCTATTATTCTGGAGTCTTCCAATATTGACCTAATTCTGGGAATGGAATGGTTGAAAGCGCATACTGCTTCTATCGTTTGCGACACCAAGGTCGTTCACCTCCTACATCCTTCTGATGACATAGTAAGCTACCATGCTCAACTTGTTCAAAACGTTGAAGCACGACTTTATGTCTTCAATGCGTTGAACGCAACACCTCTTGAGGGAATTGAAAAGATTCCAGTTGTTCGCGACTTCCTAGATGTCTTTCTAGAAGAACTTCCAGGAATAGCTCCTGCTCGGGCTGTCGAGTTTGTCATCGACTTAAAACCAGGCACCGTTCCTATCGCCAAACTACCCTACAAGATGCCGCCTCATGAACTCAAGGAGGAAATCGACAAATATATTCGCAATGGTTTCATTTGTCCAAGTTCCTCTACTTGGGGAGCACCTTCTCTCTTTATCAAGAAGAAGGATGGAACGAATCGTTTGGTCCTAGACTATCGTCCTATCAACGAAGCTACAATTTAGAACAAATATCCCCTTCCTCGGATCAATGATCTGTATGATCAACTGGCTGGTTCGTCGATATTCTCTAAACTCTACTTGAGGTTGGGTTACCACCAGATCCGTGTTCGTGAAGAGGATATTCCAAAGATTGCATTCGTCACTCGTTATGGTTCTTATGAGTACACCATCATGTCTTTTGGCTTGACCAATGCTCCAGCCACATTCTCCCGTCTGATGAACTACATATTCATGGATTACCTCGACAAGTTCGTCGTAGTCTATCTGGATGATATTATGGTATATTCGAAGAATAAAGAAGAACATGCTGAACATCTTCGACTTGTTCTAGAGAAGCTTCTAGAGCATCAACTTTATGCCAAGTATTCCAAGTGCGAATTTTGGCTTCCCGAAGTAACCTACCTTGGGCATGTCATCTCCAAGGATGGTATTGCCATCAACCCAAAGCGCGTTCAGGCTATTCTTGACTGGACCCCTCCGAACACTGTCAAGCAAGTTAGAAGCTTTCTCGGACTTGCCAGCTATTGTCGCCGCTTTGTCGAGAACTTCTCCAAGATCGCCAAGCCACTGACCAATCTGCTACACAAAGGCATTAAGTTTGATTGGACTAAGAAGTGTCAGGAAAGTTTCCAGGCACTCCAGGACAAGCTGACTTCTGCCCCAGTGCTTGCTCCCCCTGATTCTCGCAAGGAATTTGTCATCTATTGCAATGCTTCACGTCAAGGATTAGGTTGTGTCCTAATGCAAGAGCGCGAAGTGATTGCTTATGACTCCGTCAAGTGCACCCTCACAAAGAGAACTACCCAGTTCACGGCCTCGAGCTTACTGCGGTTATCTATGCACTGAAGCTATGGCGACAGTACCTTCTTGGTAATCATTGTGAGATCTTCACCAATCATCAGAGTCTGAAGTACCTGTTCACTCAGCCAGAGCTGAACCTCCGTCAGCAGCGATGGATGGAAGCTATTGCTGACTACACCTGCGGTATATCCTATACCCCTGGCAAGGCTAATGTAATGGCCCATGCCCTGAGCCGTAAATCTTATAGCAACAATCACATGGTTTACAAAGCTCAACCCCGCCTTTATGAAGAGCTATGCAAGCTGAACCTTCAACTAGTCCCACAGGGTTCTCCGAATAACCTTGTCCTGGAACCAACTCTTCTGAAAGCAATTAAGTCTGCTCAAGCCAAAGATGCTCATGTTGATCTGATGAAAAAGGATCTTCCCTTAGAGAAATCAAGAGATTTCTCACTTGGTGAACACGAAACCTTGTACTTTAGAGATCGCATTGTAGTACCCCGGTTCGAGCTTATGACAGAGAAGGTGATGAAAGAAGCGCATGACACCCCTCTCTCTATTCATCTGGGAAGTACCAAGATGTACTTAGACATTCCTCAGAAGTATTGATGGTCCAAGATGAAGCAAGACATTGCTCGATATATTGAAGAATGTGACGTTTGTCATCGCGTCAAAGCAGAACATCAGAAACCTGCTGGATTTCTACAACCACTTTCGATTCCTGAATGGAAGTGGGATAAGATTCAGATGGACTTCGTCACTGGCCTTCCCAAGTCTCAGAAAGGTAACGATGCTATCTTTGTCGCCATCGACCAATTCTCGAAGGTTGCTCACTTTCTGCCAGTCAAGGAGACTATCACTACTAGTCAATTAGCAAATTTGTATATCTCCGAATTGTGTCACTCCACGGCATTCCTAAGGAGATTAGTTCAGACCGCGGCAGTATATTCACTTCAAAGTTCTGGGATAGTTTCGAAGAGGCAATGGGAACTCATATTACCTGGAGCACTTCTTATCATCCCCAATCCCAAGGCCAAGTCGAGCGAGTCAATTAAATTCTTGAGGACATGCTTCGGGCTTGTGTTATTTCTTTCGGCAAGAAGTGCGAAGAATCTCTCCCTTATGCGGAGTTCTCTTATAACAACATCTATCAAGCCAGCTTGAAGATGGCACCCTTTGAAGTGCTTTATGTTCGTAAGTGCCGAACCCCTCTAAATTGGTCAGAAACTGTGGAACAGACACTCATTGGTCCAGACATTATTCAACAAGATGAAGAGCAGGTTCGCATTGTCCGAGATAATCTCAAGGCGGCCGAGTCCCGCCAGAAGAGCAACTATGACCGGAAACACTAGGGTTCAACTTATCAACCTAGTGAACAAGCTTATCTACGTGTCACTCCTTTTAGAGGCACCCATCGGTTCGGAGTCAAGGGCAAGCTTCCTCCGTGCTACATTGGTCATTTCCGCATTCTTTCCCATCGTGGACTGGTGGCTTATCAATTGGAGTTGCCACCTCGGTTCTCTCACGTCCATGACGTCTTCCATGTGTCGCAACTTCGTCGATGCTTCAAGGACCCGGAACGTGAAGTGGATCCGGAACTGATTGAAGTTCAAGATGATCTCACATACAAAGAGCATCCGATCCGCATTCTTCCAGAAGCTGAACGTCGAACCCGCCAGAAGGTTACGAAGTTTCTCAAGGTGCAATGGTCAAATCATACTAAAGATGAAGCCGCTTGGGAACGCGAAGATAACCTGTAGGCTGAATACCCCGATCTTTTCCCTTCTATGTCTTAATTCTCGGGACGAGAATTTCTTTTAGAGGGGGAGAGTTGTAACACCTTGGTGTAATGTTGCTACAGTAACACCTGGGGTTAAGTTAGTCATTTTGCTAAACAAGTGTTTGATCACCCTTGGTTCTCTCTAATTTCAAATTCCAGTTGAATTCAATTTCAAATTCTGAGTGAAATTCAAAATTGCTCAAACATGAAAACTAAAATGTTCATCATGTGCCAAATAATCCACAACTAGTATTGGTGGTGAACCAACATTTTTGTAAAGGGTTTAAGTGGCCTAAGCTGCTTAAAACAGTGACCTAAGCAATATATTAAATGGGTTTTTATTTTATAAAATTGGCAAACTTTTTCAAAAAGGTCTCGCAATATTTTGTGGCAGTGCACTTTAATTCTTTGGAATTGTTTTGGCCATTGGCATATTTTTTGCAAAGTCAATTGTGGCTAAAAGAAAATGCAAAAGCTGCCAAAAAAGGGGAAAATCAAAAGGAAAAAGGAAAAGGAAAAGTCTCTCTTGCCCCCTAGGGCCAAGCCCACCTGGGCCGGCCCAACGCCCCCTCACCGAGGCCGGCCCACTCGTCCTCCCCGGTCAACCCCCTCCTCTCTCTGTTCGTCCGACCGGGCGCGTCCCACTCGTCCCCGCCGGACCAGGCACGCGGCCCCGTACTCCATGACACCTACGAGGGGATAAGGCCCCGACGGCTCGCTCCCCTCCTCTCCTGTCTCTCCCACTTCCCCCTGCCTCCCCACTCTTCCACTCCCCTCTCTCCCTCGCTCGCGCTTGCCCTTTCTCCCCACTGCCCGAGCGCGCCCGTCGCCGTCCTCCGTCGTCACCGCGGCCACTGCTGTCCCCGTCCCTCTCCGACGAGTCCCAGAGCGCCGTCGTGCCCCGCGGCGTCTCCCTCGATCACCGAGCAAAAGCCAGGAGCCCCCACAACAAGCGCGGTGACCTCTTCTTCCTCCTCCGCTCCAACGAACGCCCGCGTCGAATTCAGCCACCTCGCGCCTCCCCCGAGCCCACTGATGCACATCTGTAGGCTCATGTGAGCTACACTCCCCCCCCCTCTCTTTTGCCCACATACGCGCCCGGAGCGGCTGGACCCGCCATGGCCGAGTCGAGCTCCGCGATTGAGCTCATTGTCATCGCCCTGATGCTCCTCACACCGCGCTAACACCACCACCGAGCTCCTGGAGCTCCTAGCTGCTCAACGCGCCCCTCTGCCACCCTTGCCCTGCCCTGGACGCTCAAATCCATCGACGTCCGAACTCCGACGCCGCTCTGGTCAGCGTTGTCGTGGCTCTAGGCCATCTGATAACCCACAAGTATAGGGGCTTGCAACAGTTTTCGAGTGTAGAGTATTCAACCCAAATTTATTGATTCGACACAAGGGGGGCCAAAGAATATTCTCAAGTATGGAAGCTGAGTTATCAATTCAACCACACCTGGATAACTTAATATCTGCAGCAAAGTGTTTAGTAGCAAAGTAATATGATAGTAGTGGTAACGATAGCAAAAGGTAACGGTAGCAAAACTAATATTTTGGGGTTTTATAGTGATGGTAACAGTAGCAGCGGAAAAGTAAATAAGCGAAGAACAATATAGGAAAAGCTCGCAGGCAATGGATCGGTGATAGAGAATTATGCCGGATGCGATCAATCATGTAACAGTGATAATCTAGGGTGACAGAGAGCTGGCTCCAGTTCATCAATGTAATGTAGGCATGTATTTCGAATATAGTCATACGTGCTTATGGAAAAGAACTTGCATGACATCTTTTGTCCTACCCTCCGGTGGCAGCGGGGTCCTATTGGAAACTAAGGGATATTAAGGCCTCCTTTTAATAGAGTACCAGACCAAAGCATTAACACTAAGTGAATACATGGACTCCTCAAACTACGGTCATCACCGGTAAGTATCCCGATTATATATTGTCACTCCGGGGTTAACGGATCATAACACATAATAGGTGACTATAGACTTGCAAGATAGGATCAAGAACTCACATATATTCATGAAAACATAATAGGTTTAGATCTGAAATCATGGCACTCGGGCCCTAGTGACAAGCATTAAGCATAGCATAGTCATAGCAACATCAATCTCAGAACATAGTGGATACTAGGGATCAAACCCTAACAAAACTAACTCGATTACATGATAAATCTCATCGAACCCATCACCGTCCAGCAAGCCTACGATGGAATTACTCACGCACGGCAGTGAGCATCATGAAATTGGTGATGGAGGAAGGTTGATGATGATGATGGCAATGGATTCCCCTCTCCGGAGCCCCGAACGGACTCCGGATCAGCCCTCCCAAGAGAGTTTAGGGCTTGGCGGCGGCTCCGTATCATAAAATGCGATGAATCCTTCTCTCTGATTTTTTTCTCCCTGAAAGTGAATATATGGAGTCAAGGTTGAGGTCGGTGGAGCGTCAGGGGGGCCCACGAGGCAGGGCGCGCGCCCAGGGGGGCAGGTGCGCCCCCACCCTCATGGACAGGTGGAGCCCCCCCCCTGACGTGGATTCTTCTTCCAGTATTTTTTATATATTCCAAAATAATTCTCTGTTGATTTTCAGGTCATTCCAAGAACTTTTATTTTGCACAAAAATAACACCATGGCAATTCTGTTGAAAATAGCGTCATTCCGGGTTAGTTCCACTCAAATCATGCAAGTTAGAGTCCAAAACAAGGGCAAAAGTGTTTGGAAAAGTATATACGACGGAGACGTATCAACTCCCCCAAGCTTAAACCTTTGCTTGTCCTCAAGCAATTCAGTTTATAAACTGAAAGTGACAAAGAAAAACTTTTACAAACTCTGTTTGCTCTTGTTGTCGTAAATATGTAAAGCCAGCATTCAGGTTTTTAGCAAAGATTATGAACTAACCATATTCACAATAACATTTAGGTCTCATGTTTACTCATATCAATGGCATAATCAACTAGCGAGCAATAATAATAAATCTCGAATGACAACACTTTCTCAAAACAATCATGATATGATATGACACGATGGTATCTCGCTAGCCCTTTCTGAGACCGCGAAACATAAATGCAGAGCACCTTTAAAGATTAAGGACTGACTAGACATTGTAATTCATGGTAAAAGAGATCCAGTCAAGTCGCACTCAATGTAAATTAACAGTAATGGATGCAAATGACAGTGGTGCTCCCCAACTGGTGCTTTTTAATAAGAGGATGATGACTCAACATAAAAGTAAATAGATAGGCCCTTCGCAGAGGGAAGTAGGGATTTGTAGAGGTGCCAGAGCTCGGTTTTGAAATAGATATGAATAATATTTTGACCGGTATACTTTCATTGTCAACACAACAACCGAGAGATCTCGATATCTTCCATGCTACACACATTATAGGCGGTTCTCAAACAGAATGGTAAAGTTTATACTCCCCCTCCACCAACAAGCATCAACCCATGGCTTGCTCGAAACAACGAGTGTCTCCAACTAACAACAATCCTGGGGGGGGGGGTTGTTTGCAGTTATTTTGATTTGATTTGCATAAAGCATGGGACTGGGCATCCCGGTGACCAGCCATTTTCTAGTGAGTGGGGAGCGGAGTACACTCCTCTTGAGAATAACCCGCCTAGCATGGAAGATACAGACAGCCCTAGTTGATACATGAGCTATTCGAGCATACAAAACAGAATGTTTATTTGAAGGTTTAGAGTTTGGCACATACAAATTTACTTGGAACGACAGGTAGATACCGTATATAGGTAGGTATGGTGGACTCATATGGAATAACTTTGGGGTTTATGGAATTGGATGCACAAGCAGTATTCCCGCTTAGTACAAGTGAAGGCTAGAAAAAGACTGGGAAGCGACCAGCTAGAGAGCGACAACAGTCATGAACATGCATTAAAATTAATCAACACCGAATGCAAGCATGAGTAGGATATAATGTACCATGAACATAAATATCATAGAGGCTATGTTGATTTTGTTTCAACTACATGCGTGAACATGTGCCAAGTCAAGCCACTCGAATCATTCAAAAGAGGATACCACCCTATCATACCACATCAGAACCATTTTAATAGCATGTTGGCATGCAAGGTAAACCATTATAAGCTCCTAGCTAATTAAGCATGTCATAAGCAACTACAATCTCTAATTGTCATTGCAAACATGTTCATTCATAATAGGCTGAATCAGGAACGATGAACTAATCATATTTACATAAACACGAGAGGTTGAGTTCATACCAGCTTTTCTCATCTCAATAAGTTCATCATCTAATCATCATTATTGCCTTTCACTTGCATGACTGAATAGTGTGGATAATAATAATAGTGCACGTGCATTGGACTAAGCTGGAATCTGCAAGCATTCAATTCAAGAGAGAAGACAAGGTAATATGGGTTCTTTGTTAGATCAACAATAATGCATATGAGAGCCACTCAACATTTTCATTATGTTCTTCTCCTCTCGACCCCCAAAGAACAAGAAAATAAATAAAACTATTTACACGGGAAAGCTCCCAACAAGCAAAAAGAAGAACAAGAAATCTTTTTGGGTTTTATTTTAATTATTACTACTACAGGCATGGAAAGTAAACTAACTAAGAGCTACAACTATTTTTTTTGGTTTTTTTCTTAAGGTTTATCAAACACACAAGAAGAAAGCATAAAAAGGGAAATAAACTAGCATGGGTATTACAATGAAAAAGTATGAGCACCGACAACTAGCATGAGTGTGTGAACATGAATGCAATGTCGGTGAGAGATATGTACTCCCCCAAGCTTAGGATTTTGGCCAAAGTTGGTCTATGGACACGGCTGGGCTGGCGGGTATCCAAAGTAATAGTTGGGGTCGTACTGAGAAGAATCCCACTGGTGCCACTAGTTGGCGATCTCTTCCGGATTCCACTGATAAACAGACTGCCGGTGAGGATCAAATTGTGGTTCCGGCTCTGGCTCTGTAGCTGGTGTGGGGTTTCGGTAGGCGTGAATGGCCTCCGGCGGAACAAGGTACTTGTCTGTAGATAAGTCAAACAAGGAAGGAGCAGGCAAAGTAATAGTCTCAGGGTGATTTTTATCAAATATCAGCTTGTACTTAAGCATCTTTTCCTTATTCTTAACGATAAAATCATGTGCTACCATACTCTTATAGTCTAGAAAAACACGAGGCAGCAAGTTCTCTTCCTTCTCATAATGTCGAATATGTATGTTAAAATGTGCAGCGAGGTGCGAGGCAAAGATACCTCCCAAGATGGTGCCCTTAGTACGGTTAAGATTGAACCTCTTTGCAACAATAGCGCCCATACTAAATGTGTCATCACGGAACAAGGCATGGCACAAAATAACAATATCAGTGGCAGTAAGGTTGCCACAGATTCCGCGACCAATTAAACATCTACTAGCAAATATAGCGAAGTAACGTAAAATAGGAAAATGTATGCTATTCTTGCATCGGAAACTTTCCTCGTTTCCCCTACAGCAATTGTATCAATAAACCCTTCCACATCGTCACGATGTGGTTCCTCTACACTGCCCTCAAAAGGGATCAAACAAACCCGGCAAAAATCACGAAGTGACATCTCCTTATGCTCATCAT
The DNA here is from genome assembly GCA_034509565.1 of Triticum monococcum. Lineage (NCBI taxonomy): Eukaryota > Viridiplantae > Streptophyta > Magnoliopsida > Poales > Poaceae > Triticum > Triticum monococcum. The sequence continues at coordinate 685,063,443 of CM067845.1, read as the reverse complement.
ATAAATAAAATTCCACCGTAGGTGGTGAGCTCCTAGCACGGAAATGAAAGTTTTGCACAAAGATATTGGTGAGTAAGAGATATTGTTCGTGCTAGTCATGGAGGAAGGCGGTGAGGCCTGCATTCTCAGCCAATTCATAGAAATCATCATAAATCCCGGCTGCTCTCAAGAAATCATCACAAGGACATTCACACGGCCGAACCTCCGCGGTGCGAAGGAGATTATACTTGGGCTTCTTATTCTCTTCACTTTGTTTATCCTTCGAGCTACGGCTCGATGAGCCCCTCAAAAATCTCTTCATCTTTTTCTGAAGTTTTTAGTAACTTCAACATAAAAAGTGAAACAAACTCAACAAAATTGATAGCAACTACTCCTACAAGTGCCTAGAGGCAATATCCTGCATTAAAACTACTTTTGACCATATAAATTTGACATGCAGGCTCAAGAACAGGGTCACCTACGCAGCAAAAATTTGCAATAAAGAACAAAAACTAATTGGACCATTGGAGGAGTCACATACCAAAGAACAATCCCCCAAAGCAGTTTTATGAATGGAGCTTTGAGCAAGGAGATCGAAAATGGCAGCAAGATGAGCTAGAACTCGTGCTTGAGTGGTTAGTGATTTTTTTGGGACAAAGAAGGAGTGTGTGGTGGCTGGAATAAGTGGAGGGGAGCCACCATGGGCCCACGAGGCAGGGGGCGCGCCCAGGAGGTGGGCGCACCCTGGACCCTCGTGGCTATGTGCATGCTCCCCTTACTGTGTTCTCAGTGCCAGATATTCTCAAATATTCTAGAAAAAATCATATTTAAATTTCAGGGCATTTGGAGAACTTTTATTTTCGGGGTATTTTTTATTGCATCGATAATTCAGAAAACAGACAGAAAAATACTATTTTTATTTATTTAATATAAATAACAGAAAGTAAAAAGAGGGTACACAGAGTTGTGTTTCCTAAATTCATCCATCTCATGCTCATCAAAAGGAATCCACTAACAAGGTTGATCAAGTCTTGTTGACAAACTCATTCCAAATAACATGAAACCGGAGAAATTTCGAATAACACTAGGTTACCTCAACGGGGATATGCATGTCCCCAACAATAAGAATATCATATTTCTTCTTGACAGTAGGAAGAGGAAATTCAAAGGGATAATTAGATTTATGCCCCTAGTTGTGTCCCACTCGTTTGTTTTACTCCTAATTCCCAAAAGTCACCGGTTCTGTCCAAATCACTTTGCTCCTCTTATGCTTTTGCCGTTTGACCGTTTGACTGTCAGTTTGAAAACTTCATAACTAATTCATACTAAATCAGAAAAATGCAAATAAGATACCAAAATGTTCAGAAAAACATCACCTATATGTTAGTGTCATTTCCATCCATGAAAAAAGTGTTGGAAAGTGCCCATCTGAGTTTTAGCTCTTATGCTACAACCATGAATAGTAAAATCAAAAAAAGTTCAAAAAAATTCAAAAATAGTTTGGTGCCAAAGAATGAAAAATATTTTAAGTGTCTTCCAAGTTTCATCAGGGAATAACATTCATGGGTGTCGTGGCAAAAAAACAATCAGCACTCCAAAATAGATTATTTTTTTGCCACGACTTCCACGAATGTCGTTCCCTAATGAAACTTGGCAAGCACTTAGAACACTTGTCAGTCTTTGCCACCATATTTTTTTGAATTTTTTTAGAATTTACTATTCATGGTGGTATCAAAAGAGCTAAAACTTGGATGTGCACTTTCCAACACTTTTTTCATGAATGCAAATGACACTGACATATAGGTGATTTTTTTTGAACATTTTGGTATCTTATTTGCATTTTTTTTGATTTTGTATGAATTAGTTATGAAATTTTCAAACTGACGGTCAAACGGTCAAAGGGCAAAAGCATAAGAGGATCAAAGTGACTTGGACAGAACCAGTGACTTTTGGGAATTAGGGGTAAAACAGACGAGTGGGACACAACTAGGGGCATAAATCTAATTATCCCAAATTCAAAACCTCCAATAGTAATTGTTGAAATTTTTCGAATAGAATTGATACTGTGGACTTGAGGTTGTTTCCTCGGGAAGTGTACCGTATGCTCATTACCATTAACATGAAAAGTGACATTGCCTTTGGTGCAATCAATAACAGCCCCTACAGTATTCAAAAAGGGTCTTCCAAGAATAATAGACATACTATCGTCCTCGGGAATATCAAGAATAGCAAAGTCTGTTAAAATAGTAACATTTGCAACCACAACAGGGACATCCTCACAAATACCGACAGGTATAGAAATTGATTTGTCAGCCATTTGCAAAGATATTTCAGTAGGTGTCAACTTATTCAAATCAAGTCTACGGTATAAAGAGAGAGGCATAACACTAACACCGGCTCCAAGATCACATAAAGAAGTTTTAACATAGTTTCTTTTAATGGAGCATGGTATAGTTGGTACTCCTGGATCTCCAAGTTTCTTTGGTATTCCACCCTTAAAAGTATAATTAGCAAGCATGGTGGAAATTTCAGCTTCCGGTGTCTTTCTTTTATTAGTAATTTCCTTCATATATTTAGCATAAGGATTCATTTTAAGCATATCAGTCAAACGCATACGCAAAAAGATAGGTCTAATCATTTCAGCAAAGCGCTCAAAATCCTCATCATCCTTTTTCTTGGATGGTTTAGGAGGAAAAGGCATGGGTTTCTGAATGCATGGTTCTCTTTCTTTACCGTGCTTCGTAGCAACAAAGTCATTACCAGATTGTGTTCCAGCATCAGAAATAGAAATATCATTGGGATTCTCAGGTGTGTCAATAACAGGTTCACTAGAATCATGCAAAGTCCTATCATTTTTATTTTTCTTCCTCTTAGAAGGACTAGGTGCATCTACATTAGTTCTCTGAGAATCTTGCTCAATTCTCTTAGGATGGCCTTCAGGATACAAAGGTTCCTGAGTCATTTTACCACCTCTAGTCACAATTCTAACAGCATTATCATTCTTATTGTTTAATTCATTGAGCAAATCATTGTGAGCTTTAAGTACTTGTTCTAATTGAGTGGTAACCATAGAAGCATGTTTACTAATAAGTTTAAGTTCACCTTTAACATTAGCCATATAATCACTCAAGTGTTCAATCATGTAAGCATTATGTTTCAATTGTCTACCAACATAAGCATTAAAATCTTCTTGCATAACCATAAAGTTATCAAATTCATCCAAACATTGGCTAGCAAACTTAGCAGGAGGGATTTCAGCTTTATCATATCTATAGAGAGAATTTACCTTTACTACATGTGTCGGGTTATCGAGATCGTGTATTTCTTCAATAGGTGATGAATTAAGATCATGTATTTCTTCAACAGGAGGTAAATTCTTAACATCTTCAGCTTTTATACCTTTTTCTTTCATAGATTTATTTGCCTCTTGCATATCTTCAGGACTGAGAAATAGAATACCCCTTTTCTTCGGAGTTGGCTTAGGAGTTGGTTCAGGAAGTGTCCAATTATTTTCATTAGTCAACATATTATTCAATAGAATTTCAGCCTCATCAACAGTTCTTCCCCTGAAAACACAACCAACACAACTATCCAGGTAATCTCTGGAAGCATCGGTTAGTCCATTATAAAAGATATCAAGTATTTTATTTTTATTGAGAGGACGATCAGGCAAAGCATTAAGTAATCGGAGAAGCCTCCCCCAAGCTTGTGGGAGACTCTCTTCTTCAATTTGCACAAAATTATATATTTCCCTTAAAGCAGCTTGTTTCTTATGAGCGGGAAATATTTAGCAGAGAAGTAGTAAATCATATCCTGGGGACTACGCACACAACCAGGATCAAGAGAATTAAACCATATCTTAGCATCACCCTTTATTGAGAACGGAAATATTTGAAGGATATAGTAGTAGCGAGTTTTCTCATCATTAGTGAACAGGGTGGCTATATCATTTAATTTAGTAAGATGTGCCACAACAGTTTCAGATTCATACCATAGAAAGGATCAGATTCAACCAAAGTAATTATATCAGGGTCGACAGAGAAATCATAATCCTTATCAGTAATAAAGATAGGTGAAGTAGCATAAGCAGGATCATATTTCATTCTAGCATTCAGAGATTTTTCTTTCAGCTTAGCTAATAGTTTCTTAAGATCACTTCTATCATTGCAAGCAAGAAAGTCTCTAGCAGTTTCTTCATCCATAACCTAACGCTCAGGAACAATAGGCAATTCATATCTAGGGGGAGAATCTTCATCATCACTTCCATCAATATTATCAGTTTCAATAATTTCATTCTCTCTAGCCCTAGCAAGTTGTTCATCGAGAAATTCACCTAGTGGCACAGTAGTATCAAGCATAGAAGTAGTTTCATCATAAGTATCATGCATAGCAGAAGTGGCATCATCAATAACATGCGACATATCATAATTGATAGCAGAAGCAGGTTTAGGTGTCGCAAGTTTACTCAAAACAGAAGGTGAATCAAGTGCAGAGCTAGATGGCAGTTTCTTACCTCCCCTGTAGTTGAGGGAAAAATCTTGGTTCTTTGATCTTTCAAGTTCTTCATAATGATAAGCAGATATAAATCCCAAGTGACTCAAAGAATAGAGCTATGCTCCCAGGCAACGGCGCCAGAAAATGTTCTTGATAACCCACAAGTATAGGGGATCGCAACAGTTTTTGAGGGTAGAGTATTCAACCCAAATTTATTGATTCGACACAAGGGGAGCCAAAGAATATTCTCAAGCATTAGCAGCTAAGTTGTCAATTCAACAACACATGGATAACTTAATATCTGCAGCAAAGTGTTTAGTAGCAAAGTAATATGATAGTAGTGGTAACGATAGCAAAAGGTAATGGTAGCAAAAGTAATATTTTTGGGTTTTATAGTGATGGTAACAGTAGCAGCGGAAAAGTAAATAAGCGAAGAACAATATAGGAAAAGCTCGTAGGCAATGGATTGGTGATAGAGAATTATGCCGGATGCGATCGATCATGTAACAATTATAACCTAGGGTGACACAGAACTAGCTCCAGTTCATCAATGTAATGTAGGCATGTATTCCGAATATAGTCATACGTGCTTATGGAAAAGAACTTGCATGACATCTTTTGTCCTACCATCCCATGGCAGCGAGGTCCTATTGGAAACTAAGGGATATTAAGGCCTCCTTTTAATATATTACCGGACTAAAGCATTAACACTTAGTGAATACATGAACTCCTCAAACTACGGTCATCACCGGTAAGTATCCCAATTATTGTCACTTCGGGGTTAACGGATCATAACACATAATAGGTGACTATAGACTTGCAAGATAGGATCAAGAACTCACATATATTCATGAAAACATAATAGGTTCAGATCTGAAATCATGGCACTCGGGCCCTAGTGACAAGCATTAAACATAGCGAAGTCATAGCAACATCAATCTCAGAACATAGTGGATACTAGGGATCAAACCCTAACAAAACTAACTCGATTACATGATAAATCTCATCCAACCCGTCACCGTCCAGCAAGCCTACGATGGAATTACTCACGCACGGCGGTGAGCAGCATGAAATTGGTGATGGAGGACGGTTGATGATGACGATGGCGACGGATTCCCCTCTTCGGAGCCCCGAACGGACTCCAGATCAGTCCTCCCGAGAGAGTTTAGGGCTTGGCGGAGGCTCCGTGTCGTCAAATGTGATGAATCCTTCTCTCTGATTTTTTCTCCCCGGAAATGAATATATGGAGTCAAGGTTGAGATCGGTGGAGCGTCAGGGGGGCACGAGGCAGGGAGCGCGCCTCCATGCTCATGGACAGGTGGAGGCCCCCCTGACGTGGATTCTTCTTCCAGTATTTTTTATATATTCCAAAATAATTCTCCGTTGATTTTCATGTCATTCCGAGAACTTTTATTTCTTCACAAAAATAACACCATGGCAATTCTACTGAAAACAGCGTCAGTCCGGGTTAGTTCCATTAAGATCATGCAAGTTAGAGTCCAAAACAAGGGCAAAAGTGTTTGGAAAAGTAGATACGATGGAGACGTATCACAGCACTCGTTTTAACCGCCGGCGTGCGGGACCGCCGGCGTTGGATGCGTGCGGCTCCCCTCGTTCGAACATGCATCACAGCACTCGTTTTAACCGCCTCGTAGGCTTTTCCCGACGCGCTCCCAAACGCCACCACCGCCTCCACTCGTCGCCAGCGCCGTTTCCTGCAGCTCCAGCTCCGGCTGGCCTCACCACGCGACGCGGCGGGCTCTCCCCGTTCGAACGCGCCCGCCCGCGCCCGTGTTGGCCCCCTGTAGGCAAATCCCGGCCATCTCCGGCGATTTGCCGCCGCGGGAGAGGTCGCCGGAGCCTTCTCCGGCGCCCTGCCGACGTAGCCGGTCAGGGCCACTACCCTGGTCACTGCCCCGTGGGCCCCCTGGACCCGGTTGACCATGTTGACCGTGGTTAACTATGCTGACTGGGCACTCAGTGCCAGTGACATGCGGGTCCCACCGCATATTTTGTTAAATAAACGTTTTTATAAGTAAAAATTATTAGTTAAGCTAATTAGTCACTGACACGTGGGGCCCAGCTGCTAATTAACCATATTAATTAACATAACCCACTGTTAGCCCTCTGTGTATGACATGTGGGACCCACTAGTCAGTTTGACCTGGTGTGCCGCCCTACTGACTGGTGATGTCACTATGACATCATGCTGACGCAATAAACCTTTCTGTTAATTTCTTTAATTCCAGAAAATGTTTAAAACTTAGAAAATTCATAGAAATTAAACCGTAGTTCGGATTGAAAAACTTTATACATGAAAGTTGCTCAGAAAAATCCAACGAATCCGAATATGCGGTCTGTTCATCTGTCACATGTCCCTAGCATGTTTAACATGGAACATTCCCCTCCGGTCATCTGTCTGACACAGGTCCGGAACCGGGAAAACATTCCCGGTTGTTTTCCCCCTTCACCTTTATCATGTAGCCATATGTTAGGTCACACCCCGGCACAGCATATTGCCATGTTATGCTTTGTAATGCTTTTTTTGCTTTATATTTATTGTTTCTTACCCCTCTTCTCTCTGGTAGACCCCAAGACCGATGCTGCCCCTGTGATTGACTACGTCGACGACGACACTTCTTCCTTTTCAGCAGAGCTTCCGGGCAAGCAAACCCCCCTTGGGAATTCCGATATCGCCCATTTCTTTCCCTCTCATGCTTGCATTAGAACTCCTACTGCTTTATGTATGATCCTACGCTGATGCATAGCCTATTTTTGTTACCTGCTTTCATACCTTACCTGCTTATTCTAAACTGCTTAGTATAGGTTGGTTAGAGATCCATCAGTGACCCCCACCTTGTCCCAGTTGCCCCGCTTTATGTTCGATGACTCGGTCAACATGATCGACGTCCAAGCCCCGACACCGCACATCACCCCCACTAGTTGTACGACTCTGCAGAGTTACCATCAAGAGCCGAGGGTGCAACCTCATACATCACTCCTGCTGAGATCTCGGTAGTGTAGCTATTCGGTCGTGGTCATTGAGGGTGATTTCCTCCTTAACCACTTCCGATACAGCTCTGTCGTGCAACCCCTCAAGTGTGAACCTCGAGGGTGGATCCTCTTACGTTCACCTTGATGATTACATCGAGTGGAATTCACCGGGGGCGATTCCTCGGGTTTTCCCCTTGATGTTTGGACACACGGCTACTTGGACTTTACAACTGTTACTTGGACAGGTGGGTCGACCTTGAGGGGTACCCGCGAGTGATTGGAGACGGATTGACCTGGAGGGTACCCGAGAGTTGAACACGAGGCATGGTCGGGCATTCTTAGCCCTTGCCGCAAGTACTCGAGACGGGGCGACGGGGTCACATCTTTCGTGAGTCTCTGCTCATGACCGCACTACCAACACACTAACAGTTTGGATATTTGATCCGAGGGGCCTCTAGCCTAATAGCACTAACCATCACGTGGGCATAGTATGGGCGTTCTGCGTCGTATGCATCAGCTGAAGCTTAATAGACGTCGGCGACTAAGTGGCGCGCGCCGATTTAGACTGCGTAAGCTCCTGCCTTCTTTAAGGAGGTAGCTAGGTCTGCTCACCGGCCGCGTATGCGAAGTGCAGGAGTTCCGGGGGAGATGACCCATGACCCCTGGGGGCATAGGCTTAGTCCTGCATGCTGACCTCTTTATTAAGCCTAGGTCGGGTTGCGGCGTATTGTTTGGCCAAGGCCGGGCATGACTCAGGAAAGTGTGTCTGGCCGGAGTTAATCGAGCATGGTGGGTAAGTTGGTGCCCCCTGCAGGGAAGAAAACATCTATCGATATCCTGTCCTACGGTAACAGACACTTGGAGTTGTATCCCGATCGATACAACTAGAACTGGATACTTGAGGTGATAACTGGATAGTATGGCTATGGGATTACTTTCTCGCAGGGAGTCGAGAAAGGATCTCTGGCCGGGGTTGATAACACTACTACTACTTTACATTATGTTGATCTGAACTCTTCTCTATGCTGCAAGATGCTTGAAGATGCTAGTCTTCAATAGGCTAGGCTTTCCCCTTCTCTTCTGGCATTCTGCAGTTTAGTCCATAGATACAACGCATTCGTTTGATACAGATGCATACTTAGTTTAGATCTGATGTAAGTCTTGCAAGTACTTTGGATGAGTACTCACGGTTGCTTTGCTACCTCTTTTTCCCCCATACCCGATTGTTGCGACCAGACGACGGATCCCAGGAGCCAGACGACACCACTGATGATTACTACTACCCCGAGGGTGCCGATTACTACATGACGGCCGCTGACGACCTGGAGTAGTTAGGAGGCTCCCAGGCAGGAGGCCTTGCCTTTTCGATTGATGTTGCTTTTGTGCTAGCCTTCTTAAGGCAAACTTGTCGTACTTATGTATGTACTCAGCTAATGTTGTTTCCGCTGACTCCTATGTATTCGAGCCCTCGAGGCCCCTGGCTTGTAATATAAATCTTGTATTATTTTAATTTGTGTCTAGAGTTGTGTTGTGATATCTTCCCATGAGTCCTTGATCTTGATCGTACACATTTGCATGTATGGTTAGTGTACGAATGAATTGAGGGCGTCACACTAGGGCTCAATGCGCGTTTGCAACTTGGCCAGGGATGGACGCAAGTCCGCGACAGTGAGCCAAGAATCACTAATGGGCGTTCACAAGTAAGTCGTTGGGAAGGAGCCCAAGCAGCAGTTGAGGCGGTTGGCAATGCACAAACATTCCTCAGGAGAATAGCCCATCACCATCACATCACTCTTATTGAAATTGATCTTGAGGCCAGACATTTGTTGGAATCAGAGGAGGAGGAACTTAAGGTTAGAGATGTCCGTCTCTGAGCCTTCGACCATGATGATGGTGTCGTCGGCGTACTGTAGGAGGGAGATCCCGGAGCCGCCAGCCAGGTGGGGGTGATCCCATGAATATGGCCCGCAACCTTAGCCTTGTCTAGGATGGCGGCAAGCGCATCGACCACCATGTTGAACAGGAATGGGGAGAAGGGATCGCCTTGACGGACCCCACATAGGGTGGGGAAGTAAGGGCCGATCTCCCCATTGATATTCATGGCAGTGTGACCGCAAGAGACCATCTGCATCACATGGGTGATCCAGTGCTCATCGAAGCCCTTCCGGAGCAAAACTTCCCGAAGGAAGGTCCAACTAACGGTGCCATAAGCCTTATGGAAGTCAATCTTAAGGAAGACCGCCCTGAGGTGTTTAGATCGCACCTCATGCAGGACCTCGTGAAGAACCAGCACCCGTCCAGAATATACCGCCCTTGGATGAAGGCGGTCTGGTTAGGGTGGGTGATGTGGTCAGCAAGCAGGGTCACCCTATTGGCATACCCTTTGGCTAGGATCCAAAAAATCATGTTAATGACCGTGATCGGGCAGAACTGGCGGATGTCGGAGGCCCCAGAGACCTTAGGGATGAGAGATATGATCCCATAATTAAGGCGCCCAAGGTCAATGGAGCCAACGTAGAACCCATCAAAGATGGCCATGATCTCGGGCTTAATCACATTCCACAAGGACTGGAAGAACTTAACCGGGAGGCCATCCGGGCCCAAGGCCGATGAGGGATTCATGCCACTAATGGTGGCCCAGACCTAGCCTTCCGAGAACGGGGCCGTGAGGTCCGAGTTCTACGCGGCAGAAACTAGCTGGTTGCCAGTCCAGCAATTGAGAGCAAGGGAAAGGCCGCTCTGAGGAGCGGGGGAGAATAAGTCACGGTAGAACCCATCAACGTGGGTTCTAATAGCACTAGGGGACTGAAGGAGGGTCCCACCGTCCCACAAGAGAGGGATGGTGCTGCGTCTACGGCGCCGTTCGCAATGGCCCGAAAGTATGCGGTATTCGCATCCCCTTTCAGGACCCATTTCTGGGTGCCCCGCAAGCACCAATAGGCCTCTTCATCGGAGTAAATGACAGAGAGTTGGTCTTCTAGGTCGTAGCGGGACAGCCACTCCTCGGGGGAAAGGCCAACAACGTCCGCACGAAAGTCTAGGGCCTGGATGGCAGTCAAAAGGGCCTTCTTACGCTCGCGGAGATCACGCCCAAGGTTGGCGCCCCACCCCTTCATGAACTGTCATCCACGCTTAACACAAAACTGCCACCCGTCAATGGCCGAGGGAGGGCGGGGGTGGGGGTAGGCACGTGCCTCCACCCAACACGCAGCGACCGCCGCAACGAAACCAGTTTGGGACAATCAGAATGTCTCAAACCGGAAGCGAGGGGGAATCGGCGGCCTCTCGTCAGCAGGAGGAGGGGGACGTGATCGGAGCCAATCCGGGTAATCTTCGTCAGGGACGCCAAGGGGCAACGGAGATCCCACTCGGGGGAAACTAGGACCCGGTCCAGAACGGACTAGGTCGGGGCAACCTGACGGTTGGTCCAAGTGAATCTGGCGCCAACCCTATCTATCTCACGGAGGCCGAGGTCAACAGTGCAGTCATTAAACATTTGCATCCGTGTAAAGTTGACATGCTCATTGCTCTTCTCCTCTGTGAAACGGAGGAGGTTAAAATCGCCCCCAATGACAACGGGGAGGGAGGCGGCCGAGACCTTCCTATGAAGCTCTTCAAGGTTTCGTTAATTTAGCTCAATTGATAGAGTGTTTATTAAAAGCACTCCTTCCGGTTTAAAATACAAGGCCGCAATGAAAAATAAAATTTGCATCTATACAAGACCACTACTGCTTCCCGAAAAGGATTGGGTTAGATTTTTGCCTTGTACCATTATGCTTATTAATGCAAACTTTGCATGTAACCATAGAGAAAAAGACACCACTTGCAACATGTTAATTAGCTTGGAACACGAAAGGCTTTCCACAAGGTTAGTCGTGCTATTTAATACTAGTTCGTCTCGTTTACTTGATATTCAGTGGACTTTTTGTCAGGTGGTGGCGACCAGCAGTGCATGTGCATTATTTTGCGTTGCTTTTTTATCTAATTAACTTTTTTTGACCAGTTTTGTATTGTTCGGATAAAATTAGGTGAAAAACTATTTATTCGACTAGTTCCCTTGCTACACACGAACGCCCACCTTGAAAGCCCCCGCACAAGCGCCAACGCCGAGGGCTCACCCAACCTCTCTTCTTGCTGCTTGCTGCCGGCGGCAATGCCCCATCATCCTAAGAGCAACTCTAACCGGGCGATCCATTTCGTTCGCCCACTTCCGTAGGTCGCTACCGACAACAACGCTAGCCCAACATGCTGATCCATTCCCCAAAACAGTCTGATTCGCTTCTGCGCTGACCTATTTCCGGCCCAAAATTATGCGCGAAATGCGTCAGCGCAGACGTACATGCCGTGTGTCTCCTCGGTGTCCGCCGCAGTCCCACTTGGCGGCCGCCGCCCAACTACCGCCCACGGTCATATTTATGGCGACCATCGACACCAGGCCCACGCGTCATCCAGTGCAAACATCCTTTTTTAATCCACGCGTGCAGGGGTCAGGCCTCATCCACTTCCGTCCACCTCTGGCCCCCACCACCCCCCTCGTGCTTCCTCGCCGGCGACAACCGAAACCCTAGGCATGGGGTTCTTCGGCAGTGGCTCCGGCATGGGTAGCGCCTCCTCTTCCTGTGATCCTACTCCTCCTCCGCCGCCGTCGCCGGTGCATGGCCGCTCCAATCGGCGGCGTCTACACATCCCGGTGCACCAAGCACAGTGGCACTGGGAGTTAGGCAGACGTTGCCGCACCACTGGCACCTCGATCCGCAGCGGATCCCGGTGTCGGCGGATCCGCAGACAGAATGGGCGCACGATGAGGAGGTGCGCAGGCGCTGGGCACAACTCACGCCGTTGCAGCGGCGCATGCCCGAGTACGGCGCAGACTCTCCCCATTGGGAAGCCTGGTTTGCCCTCAAACACGAGGAGCAAAGGCAGCTCGGCTTGCAGCACCACCACGTCAACCCCGGCCTCCCCCTGTCGTCAAGCCGGAGGAGGACGAGGCCAAAGCTGCCTACCAGGCGGCGTTGGCAGAGGATGTTGGTGTCAAAACTGCCGGATCTCAGGTAGGGGGTCTCAAACTGTGGATCTTGGATCGATGGGAAACAAGGAACGTGGGACACGATATTTACCCAGGTTCGGGCCCTGAAGAAAATCATCCACCATCACCACCACGCCGTCCGCTGACCCAGATCCCAATGACCTCTCCTCCTCGCTTGCTGGATCAAGGAGGAGACGTCACCTAGCCGTACGTGTGATTAACTCGGGGGTGTCGTCTATGTGATGCTCAATCGGATTGGGTCATGAAGAGTATGACTACATCAATCACGTTCATTAAATGTTTCTGCTTTTGGTCTACAAGGGTACGCAGACACACTACCTCTCGTTGCTAGCATCTCCTAGATTAGATCTTGGGTGAATCTGTAGGAAAAAATTGTTTTCCTTGCAACATTCCCCATCAGTGGAATCATGAGCTAGGTCTATGCGTAAATGTTTTGCACAAGTAGAATATAATTTTTTTTGTGGATGTTGATGTTCATATTGCTACCCTCATATGTTATTTTGGTTTGATGGTATTGTGAGATGAAGCGGCCCAGACCAACTTTTCTTGTCCTCGCACAAGAGACCGGTTCTGCGACTGACATGCAACTTATAGTGCATAAAGCGGCTCGCAGGTGTATGCCACTCCCACTGTTGTTGAATATGATTTGACAATGGCGGTCCTTGAAAAAGGTTAAAAGTTAACTTGCATATCAATATTGCGGCTTTGCATAGGTAAGAACGGTTCTTATATGTTGCCCTTAAAAGCAATGTAAAATTTGCAAGAATAAAGTAGAGGGCGTCTAACTTGTTTTTGTAGGGCATGATGTGATGTGGTATGGCCAAGATGTGTTGTGATATATGTGATGTATGAGATGATCATGTTTTGTAATAGTTGGCAACTTGCATGTCAATGAGTACGGCAACTGGCACGAGCCTTAGGGTTGTCTTAATATTATTGTATGACATGTGTGTCAATCATTAAACGCCATGTAATTGCTTTACTTTATCTCTATGAGTTAGCAATAGTTGTAGAAGGAATAATTAGCGGTGGCAACCATATGATGGCACTGAGGACCTAGGTGTGATGCCTGCGATGATGAAGATTATGCCGGTGCTTTTGAGATGGATATCAATAGCACAAGACAAAGGCCATCATGTCACATATTATTTGCATGTGATATTTGTCTTTTATGCATCTTATTTTTCTTAGATTACGTTGGTAGCATTATAAGATGATCCCTCACACTTAATATCAAGATAAAGTGTTCTCCTTTACTATGCATCATTGCAAAGTTCTTCGTGTTGAAGCACCTCGTGATGAATGGGTGTGATAAATTCTATGTTCACATACAGCGGGTGTAAGCAAGTCTTACACATGCAGGAATATTTTGATTAACTTGGCGAGCGTAGTATGTACAGGCATGGCCTCGAAACACAGAGAACCGAAAGGTTAAACATGAGTCATATGAATGATATGATCAACATGTAGATGTTCATCACTGAAACTACTCCATCTCAAGTGATGATCTGACTTGGGTTATTGAAAATGGATCATGTATCACTAAATAACTTAAGGGATGCTGATTTAAGTAGGATTTTATTAGTAAGTTCATTAGTTGAACTAATAATCATGAACATAGTCTAAATGTCTTTGCAAATATGTTATAGATCAATGGCTCGTGTTGTAGCACCGCTCAATTTCAATGTGTTCCTAGAGAAAGAAAACTGAAAGATGATGGAAGCAACTTTGCGGACTGGCTCCATGATCTCAGGATAATCCTCACTGCTGCACAGAAGGCCTATGCCCTTGATGCACCGCTCGGTGTGCCACCACTCCCTCGACTGTAGATGCTATGAACATCTCGCAAATAAGGAGTGATGACTATTTGATAGTTCAGTGCGCCATGTTGTATGGCTTAGAACCAAGGCTCCAAAAACATTTTGAGCACCACAGGGGCATATGAGATGATTGAGGAACTGAAAATGGTATTTCAAGTTCACGCTCGTGTGGAGAGGTATGAAGCCTCATACAAGTTCTTTAGTTGTGAAATGGAAGAGAACAACTCCGTTAGCGAGCACGTACTCAAAATGTCTGGGTACGCCAACCGCCTCAATCAGTTGGGAGTTAATACTCTTGATGAAGTAGCAATTGATAGGGTTCTCCGATCACTGCCACCAAACTATAAGGGCTTTGTGATGAACTATAACATGCAAGGGATGGAGAAGACACTCATGGAGCTTTTCATGATGCTTAAAATTGCGAAAGTAGAAATCAAGAAAGAGCATCAAATTTTGATGGTCAAGAAAACTACCAGTTTCAAGAAGGCTAGGGAAAAAAAGGGAAACTTTAAGAAGAATGACAAGCAAATTGCCACTCCCATGAAAAAGCCCAAGGCTAGGTGGACCTAAATCTGACACTGTGTGTTTCTACTGCAAGGGGAACGGCCATTGGAAGCATAATTGCCCCCAAGTACTTGGCAGACAAGAAGGCTGACAATATCAACAAAGGTATATTTGATATATATATTACTGACGTGTACCTTAGTAATGCTACTAGTAGTGCCTGAGTATTTGATATTGTTTCAGTCGCTAATATTTGTAACTCGGAACAGGGGTTGCAAAATAAACGGAGACTAGCTAAAAACGAGATGACAATGCGCGTTGAAAATGGCTTCAAGATTGATGTGATCGCTGTCAGCACGCTCCCTCTACGTCTACTTTTAGGATTAGTTCTAAATCTTAATACTTGTTATATGTACCGGTTGCGCGATGCGGAGCGGATGCGCGCTTCGGATCAGCGGTGGCAACCTTAGACAGCTAGATCCCGCCATTCATGTGGAGTGAGGGGGTCCGCCGGCCGACTGGAAGTGCCAGCGGGGGTGCGGAGTGGCTGCAGTGTGAGAGGGAGAGCCGGTGGGTGTGCGGTTTGATTTGCACGCCGCCGACGTCGATGCAGTGCAAGCAAGGGAGAAGGGTGTTGCGGGAGGGAGGTGAATTTTTTTTTTTCCTTGATTGAGGCCCGGCCGAGTAAATATAAGCGGCCGCCACGAGGAGTAAAATTTTAGAAGAGTTAAACCGGAAAGGAGTTTGACTAGGCCTGATTTAACTTCTCAAAACGATTGTTTTTTGACTCACTTAACCAGTTCCGAGGGATCAACTAGATATGATTTATATCGTTTTGGCCGTGTATCGTGGGGCCTTGTTTTTCTAAATTGGTGTGAAAGTTTATTTCGAGAATATACTGCTATCGCAATTCATAACTAACTATTATTTCTGATAGGGATACTACACACACAACAAATGGTTATGTCACTGCCAAAACCTACTCCATCCACAAATAAGCCCTTCACAAACCCTATGCCGCCGCCGCCACAACTCCTGCCACCACCTCGGTCCCCTCTCCTCTTTCCCGTCTGGCGGCCTCGTTGACAGCAAGAGGAGTGGGGACCTGTCTGTCTTGTTTTATTTTTTTTAGGTTTTGTTTCTCCGGTGACATCAACGAGGTGATGGCGACGATGGCGTGTTGGAATAAAGTCTCTCCGATCTCTCTCTACCTCGACGACGTTCGATCCGGCGCCGGCGAAAGGCCTGTGAGAGTTTGTGTCCCCAGATCGGTTGGTTCCCTTCAGATCTTGGCAGTCTGTGTGTCTTTCAAGGAGCGCTTGTGGCTGGCATTTGGTGTGGCGACTACGACATCTTCTTCTGTGTAGGTCTGTGGCTTAACCCGGTTTCTCCAACTCTCTGAGCTGATGGTGATGAATTGCAAGCCTGTTCTGTTTGGGGTGATGCTCCGGCCGATACTGCTTCAACGATTTTTTATGCTCCAGCCGATACTGCTTCAACGATTTTTTGATCTCGTCTCAAGAGACGAGTGCCAATTGCGGTCTTCAAAGACTTGTATGACGAGGGCGTTTGCAGGTGTAGTTTTTCTTTGCTGTTGGTTTACTGCAATTTTCAATCTTCAACGAGTGGCGTACAATCAGAGGAAGAAGAAGACTAGTACGCTTTTTAATGTAATTTTATTATTTACTGGTTGTTCTTCGTCCAGTTGTCTATCCATTATACTGGTTGTTCCTCGATGATAATCATATCTAAAATGCCCTTTGAGTGTGTCTATTAAAAAAAACTACTCCATCCATCCCATGCCCGACAAGCAGTTCACATCGTAATCTTGCACAGATAGAGATGAGCAATCAACACAGCGCTTTTGTTCCCTTGCATCATCCCCGTCACATCACATGCATGTAGCTGATAGCTCATCCGGATGAAAGATTAGCTAATCCCCTCTAAAATCTCCCAGATAGCGAGACCCACGATTTAATCCAGCATATTCCATCGATCTATCAGCACTCGTCACGCGCGGCGCGGATGGACATGCAAAGACTTGGGTTCGTCGCCGAGCAGCATGCACATGATTATAACCAGTACTCCGGTTGCTCGCCAGCAGCCCGGCCGACCGGACTGAGATAGCTCCGACAGCTCGAATACGAAGCAGATTACACAGCGAAAACGCCGGCCGCGCACACGACGCGTCCAGATCATACGTACTCCCGATCAAGGTTTTGGTTACCGCAATTTTACCAAGAGGGACGGGTAAATGTGATTACCATGGTTATCGAGAAATACCGAGAATATTTCAAGCGAATTTTATAATTGAATTTTGGATTCAAATAATTGAATGAACGAATATTCAAATCAGAGTCCTCCCAAAACAGAAACTAGATTGCTACCAACATGTCAGAACCAACTCGCATTGCATTAATTAGATCCTATGTACTTTAAATTCAAAATTTAAAAAAATAGTATTTTTTTGGTATGGCCATTTACCAAGGGGCATGAAAATACGCGATAATCATGGGAAATCTTAAAATTTCGATCGGTAACCAAAACCTTGCTCCCGATCCCATCGTAGCTTGCCCGCCGTAGACACCCCCCACTAAACAGTTTAGTAGTAGGAGTGGTAGAAGAAACAAGATCGACCGACGACCAGCTATAGCAAGCCCGTATGCACAACGCGGATAAGCAAGACCTCTACACCAAATTCCTTCCGTGACTCGGCCCCGTTGGCTCCTTGCTACAGGCAACGCTCTAAAATCGGCTGCGTCTCGTCGGCGGGGCGAGAGCGCGTGCCGCCGCGGTCACCGCGCGCCGCTGTTTTTCGGGGCAAAACCAGCCGCGGATCTAGCACCCGCGCGCAGATGATCGATCGGCGCGCCGTGACACGGTGACATCCTCTCCAATCTGTCCCGGCGCCCGTGAGCCCGAGGGCGCTGCACGTATGCGCGCCCAGCCCGCTCGCGCCATGCGGTCCCCGTGTGTGCTGTGAGCTGCCGCTGCCCGTGGCGGTAGACTCGTCAGGCCAGGCCTTGGATCATGCGCGTACGCAAAGCATCTCCGTTTGGATATTTGCTGCAGTGCAGCCGCCGCCGGTACTTGCGCACTTGCATAAATGGTTTGCGCAAGGGACCAACCGGCCGTGGCGACATGGATCATCAAGTGCACGGAGACACGAATATAATAATGCATGCGTGCAGGGCCGATCGATCGGTCGATCGGCAAGCAGTTCTGGTCCGTAGTGCGTGCGCGTTGTTTTTGCTTGTCTCCATGCACGAGTCACGATCGATCCGAAAGCTCATCAAGATGATCGAGGACTAGTTAAGTAGTAGTAGTAGTCGTCCCTAAATCTCCCAGACAACGAGACCCCCACGTACGATCCAATCGACCTTTCAGGACCCATCACGCACGCAACCGAGCGGCGTGATTAACCGATCGACTGCTGGATTACCCAGCGAAAACGCCGGCGGTGCACGCGATCGACGCGTCCTCACCAGCAAAAGCAATTGCCGCACGTACAAACTACAGGTCCCGTCGTAGCAGCTCCGTCGCTTTCATTTCATCATCATTACTAGTAAACAAGAACAAGTTTCAACAAGATCGCTGATTATTACTCCCAATGCCCTACTCCCCCTCCGATCCGGCCCCTAAGTACACACGCATAAACAAAACGAACACCCAAAGCCCCCAAAGAGTTAAAATAACGGGGAGATTCCATTCCATTCTCAGGGACAGCTTCGCCATTTTCTGCCCGGTGCAGCCGTGACCACACACCAAAGATCAGTGACTAGCCAGTTGATGCCAAGGAATGATTGTCGCTTGGGTTTGTCACACCGCATTGAACTCCCAGGTTGCTTCCTTCCGTGATCCCCAGCCCTACACTACACTGACATTTGGAATCTAGCTAGCTGCTAGCTAGCTATTGGGCGCGTTGCTTGCTAGGTCTTGGGAGTATAAGCGTGAGGAGTTTGCGCAAGCTCTCTGGGGAGATATTAAGGGAAGCAAGCATATTCCAGAGCTGGTATACCTACTACTAGAAGTCTAGAACTTGAGCGGCATGGATCAGCTTGACGAGCAGTCCTTCCTCGACGAGCTCATGTCGCTGCGCCGGGAGGAGGCGCCGCCGCCGGCTCCGGCTCCGTGGCAGGCGTACCCGGGCAGCGGCATGATGACGACGAGCGACCTCCTCATCTACGGCGGCGAGGGCGCGGAGGCGAGCAGCGGCACGGACATGGCCGGGCCGTTTCTTCAACAGCCCATGGCGCCACCGCCCTCCGCGCCTCCTCACCGTTCGCACGAGGAGTTCAACTTCGACTGCCTCAGCGAAGTGTGCAACCCTTACCGGAGCTGCGTCGGCGGCGTCCCTGGGCATGGGGTCGTCCACGCTGCCGGCCAGGCGCTGGCTCAGTATCCCCTCCACGACGCCATGGCCGAGGACGATCCGAGCGGCAGCAACCTGCATCGCGGTGGTGGGGCGTCGTCGTCCCCGGTGTCGTTCGTGTTCGGAGCAGGAGGCGCCCGGGAGAGCCCGGAGATAATCAGGGGCGTCTTCCCCGGCGCCCACGCTAGAAGCAAGCTCAACGGCGGCACTACGTCCAAGAACCTCATGGCGGAAAGGCGGCGCCGGAAGCGTCTCAACGACCGCCTCTCCATGCTCCGCTCCATCGTGCCCAAGATTACCAAGGTGTGTGGCAAGTCGCAACTCGTATTATCCTATGACCTAATTAGTTAATTAACCTAGCTAGTGATTTATTAATTTTTATCGACTAGCATCAATTGACATCTTTAGATCAATTCAATCGATCGATCAATCTGTAGATGGATAGGACCTCGATCCTTGGGGACACCATAGACTACGTGAATGAGCTAACCGAGCGGATCAAAACCCTTGAGGAGGAGATCGGCTCCACGCCGGAGGAGCTGAACCTGCTGAACACCAGGAAGAATTTCTCCAGCGGTAGCAGCGAGGAGATGCCGATGAGGAATTCCACCAATGTAAACACTTATCTCAGCAGGCAGCTGATCAAATTACAGGATCCAGACATAAAATCTTTTTTTTCGAAAACGATCCAGACATAAAATCTGAACTAATTGTTATCACAGTTTGTCATCGAGAAGCAGGGCGACGGCGAAACGAGGATCGACATCTGCTGCGCCACAAGCCCCGGCGCGCTGATCTCGACGGTGAGCACGCTGGAGGTGCTGGGGCTGGAGATCGAGCAGTGCGTCGTCAGCTGCTTCGGCGACTTCGCCATGCAGGCATTATGCTCACAAGTAAGGAATTAATCGTGTGCCTTTTTTTGGAGGAGCCAAATTTTCAATTAATTTCTTGCCCGAATGTACATGTTCTCTGTTATAATTCGATAATCGATGCATGGTATGTGTGGCGTGTATATAGGAGGAAGGGAGGAGCCGAGTGACAAGCACCGACGAGATCAAGCAGGCATTGTTCACGAGTGCAGGCTATGGAGGAAGGTGTCTCTAGATCGATCGAGCACGCCAATTCATCAAGCACATGCACAACAAGCTGCTTGCAATTGTAATTTTGCAACCGTCCGTGAGTTCTGTGTTTGCAATTTTGCATATATTTGCTTGATTTGTTTTCAAAAATATCTGCATGAATTAATGTAGTGTTTATGTTAAAATTTTGAATAGTAGTGCTATCTAAAGTTCAGCTGTTTGCGACCAGATTGTAACAGTTGGGTGTGTGTCCGTGAGTGTAATGCATGCTTGTATGTATCAATGTACGGAGTGGTGTATTGGGATTTGGCCGACATGAAAAGATACCAATCTGTTGTTGTAGGAGTATTTGGTTGGGCACTGTTACAGCTTTTTGTTTCTTGCGTATGTTTAGCTGTTTCCTGACAACAATTGTTCATCAAGTTTTGTCCTGGGCTATACGAACGGTGGTCAAGAATTGGGTACACATATGGGCACATATGAACCAGCCCTGACGAGTACCTCTCGTACTGTACACACAGTGGTCCGTTGATTCCTTCCATGTTTGGAGAATTGTGTGACCGTGCTGTGTGCATTTTACACCACTAGTAACATTCTGACTTGCACATATATTGGGCTGAGATCGTTATTTTATGGTCTTATCCAAAGCGATACAAACTGGAGACAAACATCCACTAGGATGCAAACTCTCACCTGAAAAAACGATGAGTGAAATTGAATTTCATGTTAAACCAATAACATTTGTAGATGCTCCCTAGTAACTTCTTGATGTTGATACTTCCCACTACAGCTCTGAGTACATTCTTCAGACCAAGAGGACACAATGCATGCTACTCGAGAACCCATTTTTGCCTGTGAGGACCTAGCACAATTATAACAAACAATAATCTGACTATAGTGATTAAGTAAAACATGTATAACAGATAGAACATGAAGATGTATTGGCGCAGTGAATGGTCTGTCGTGCATCCTACATAGACGTTGATGAAAGAAGTATTAGCCCCATCGAGATCTCTCGGTGTGGCCCCCCTAGGTATATCACATCTACATTTGCAAAGGATGGCATGCTAATTTTCAGATCAAATACTCAGTAATTGTGGTGACATATCATAATATGCTTGCATTCCACTAAACATAACATGAGTGGCATGAAGCATAGATGGCACATGTCGTATGTCATTAAAACCAAACAGATAGTTGAATCCTTGCAAGCGCTGCATTAAGCACCATGTGTACATACACTAACAAGTAATCCCTCCGTCCGGGTTTATTAGACCCCCTCATATTTTGGGTCAAACTTTGACCATCTATTTGACTAAAATATTGTAAAGCATATGATATAATTATAGTGATGGATTTCTATTTCATAGAAGTTTTCTAGGTATAATTATTATGAAATATAATTTGCATTTTATAAGTTCATATTCATTGTCAAAGTTTGGCGGAAAATAAAAAGGGGCCTAATAAACTGGACGGAGGTAGTAAACATTGCTTCATGTCTACACACATGGATCCACCAAGCTTTGGTAATAACATGCTTGTAAGAACCAACTGACCACAAGATCAATACTTCTTTATTGTCAACACGTCAAAGAAAACTAGCAGGCTCATACGATAGACATCGACATACATCATGCAACATCTCGCCATAGCATAAGTAGCAGGCATTGTGGACGAGACTTGCATGCTCCTCGTGCGTGCGCCCATCCATACTCCCGCATATGTGGCTTGATTTGACTGGAACAAAATAAAGCCTGACCCCACCCCCTTAAAATCAGGGGAGAGATGATTAGATTAGAAAGAAAAAAGGAAAAAAGACAGCCGTAGGATGAAGTGGGAGCATGGCGAGGGAGCAGCCATGTCAGATGCGAGCATGGGGAGGACCAAATAAGTGATAGCATAGCAAGATAATATCAATAAAGAGGGTTGGCACCAATCACAGCAACAGTTGGAACCAAAATGTTCCTCTCGCAATTTTTTATTATATTGGAATGATCACATTGTGCCAATCTTTTGGGAAGGGGGGGGGGGCGGTTTTTCATGAACAATGATACACCTATGGAGGGGATTGCTATGGAAAACTACGCGATTACGTCGAGAGACACTTGTAGAAAAAAGCCCTTTAGTCCCGGTTCGTAACAGCCTTTAGTCCCGGCTGTGCAACCGGGACTAAATAAGCGCGACTAAAGACCCTCCCCCTTTAGTCGCGGCTCTTACGGACCGCGACAAAAGTCTTTAGTCCCGGTTCTTGTGGCTGACCGGGACCAAAGGCCCGCCACGTGGGCGCCCGTGGTCCGTCGGGGCCGAGGACCTTTAGTCCCGGCTCTCGTGGCCAACCGGGACTAAAGGCCTCCTCCGCAGGTTTAGGATTTTAGCCCCCCTAAACCTGGTTTCTTTTTAATTTGTAGTGTTTTATTTGTTTTATATTTTATTTTGTGTTTTATTTTATTTTTGATGAAGTTTCAGTACACATATTCTACGCTTCTATATACATGCATATGAAATTTCAAACAAGAAGAATTCAAGAGGAATATATAATATATATTCAATCTCGGGTGACCATATACAACTTCGAACAAGTTTCCATACACAATTAGGATGGATGACCATATACAACTTCGAACAAGTTTCAATCTCGGGTATGCATATAAATTTATTCGTCCTCGGTATAGTGTTGTCCTTTAGGATTGATGACTTCCCTCATGAAAAATCCTGCTAATTCTTCTTGAATTGGTCGGAAGCGAGCTTCTGGACTAAGCCTCCTCCGCAAGTTATCCGTCGCGTTCCGCGCGCTAGCTGATGCCTTCCGCTCAGTGGTTTGTCTCCGGATGTTCTCACAAACATAGTATCCACATAGATCGGTCCCCGATGGCTGCTTATCCACATTAACTAACTTTCTGAAATCTAGCTCATGTTTGAATTCACCGACAGTTTCTTCTGAGAACCGTCTCCAAACCCTACAGGGCAAAGAAAATTAAATGAATAAGGGATTTATTAGTTAGTTGATATTAGGAAATGAAGAGACCGATCGATATAGAGCTCAAATGATTGAAAATAATTACTTTTGCAGCATTTTTCTCATGTCGGCCCAACGCTTTGGATCCGAATCCTTAGAGTCCATGATTAGAACTGTGGAGGTGTGAAGTTCAATATTTAGCAGAATCCAGTGGAACCTGCGGACACGTTACATGCACAGTCATGCATAACTCATCGATTAGACATACCATGCATGGAGTAAACAAAATAGAATGGGCACAAGAGAGAAACACTCACCCAAAATGGTAAGGAAATAGAATATGACTTTTGAGTTGATGCTTTCTAAGAAACTTGTACAGGTCTTTCTCCATGTCTTTGTGGTGATGTTCTAACACATGTCCATTAACGATATGTGGGTCAATGAACCTAACATCATGGATGTTTCTTATTTTGCATTCCCAAATCTTCAATCTGCATAATAGCGTACGCAACAATATAGTTAGGACAATATATATATATATATAGTGCAGGCAATGAAGAACGAGATGAGGTAGAAATAAATCACTTACAGAACGTAGCAACTCAGCATAGATTTGTCGAGGGCGCGCAGATTGAACAGCTGGAATAATTCACTCATATGAACTTCTACAGAGTACCGTTTGATGTGATGCTCATGTGTAACATCCGCATAAACATATTCTTTGTCGGCCCATGTTATGAATTGCTTGTACCAACGTAGCAGATTTCGCATTTGTGTTGGTAGACTATTTTCCTTCTCAGGCTCGACGAGAGGCCCCTTCCGCACATATTGTAATGTTATCTCACCTACAGGCGCATCCTCAAGGTCTAAGAAGGCACGAACAGTCAAACCCATCTCGGACGCTTGTTTCATGGCAGCCGCTACAGTCAATCCAAGTGCTGCCGCAGCTGCTATGATCTCGGGGTCCTCTTCCGGACCGGCTTTCACTATGAACGGGGGGATCGATTGTTTCTTCTGCATCCCGAGCTGGTCAACTTGTTTCCCGCTTTTTTTACTTTCTTCCTCCTTCAATATTTTTGCTTGCCTACGAAGTTCATGTCCATAGTCGTCAGGCATATTCAGCTCGGCTTGGGACGGTGTCGTCAAAAAATCCTTAGCCCACTTCTTTTGCTTCTCAGTGAATACTTGCTTGGGCTCAGGCACTTTTTTCGCCTTCATATCCGCCTTCCATTTCTCATAATCAGTAGACGCGGCCAATGTGAGGTCAGCTTCACTAAGTTCCCCAGGCCTTGGGAGGAGAGGCTTCAGCGATGGCTCCGGTACCCTTGTGGTCTTAGGTACATAAGGGTCCGGGTTAATAGTCCAGGAGCAGGTTTCCTTGCTGTCCGCCTGCTTCTGCTTCTTCGCCGGAGGTGGATTGGGGGGCGTCGTACCCGCCGGAGGAGGATTGGGGGGCGTCGTACCCGCCGGAGGTGGATTGGGGGGCGTCGTACCCGCCGAAGGAGGATTGGGGGGCGTCGTACCCGCCGGAGGTTGTGGATCGGGGGACGGCGTCGAATGGCGTGAAGGAGGTGTAGGTGAACCACCACGACCACCACCACCGCCACCACCGCCACCACCACCACCACCATCGGAGGGGGGTGGACTTGCTAGCCTTGGCGCCTCGTCTGGAAACACTA
Source organism: Triticum monococcum (assembly GCA_034509565.1). NCBI lineage: Eukaryota > Viridiplantae > Streptophyta > Magnoliopsida > Poales > Poaceae > Triticum > Triticum monococcum. Next base: position 685,038,519 of record CM067845.1, on the reverse strand, counting down.
TGTACTTCTTTTTCCATAGAATGTACTGGCGCTTGACATCTCCAAGTCTGCTATCCCCTTCGGGTGTAGGTTTGTCAATCTCCAGGTCCTCAAACCCTTGGACTATGTCTTCCACCGTGACACAAGCATAGCCATATGGAATGGGGTTGTTGTGGTGGAGTGCTCCAGGTTTACAGGGTAAAGCACTGCCGCTAGCTACCTTCGTGGAAACGTTCCCCATGGGATAATGCAGATCACAGCCTTTCATCTTCTTTACATCATCCACGGGGTAGTGAGGCTCCGGTGCACGAATCTCGATCATCGGTGCACTAGCACCAGCGGGGCATCCGTGGAAGCCACGCTGCTTCTCCGCTGCTGGCTTCCGCAATCCGCTTCATGATCTTCATGCGGCCCTGCAGCCGATTTTTCTTTCAATAGTTCATGCACGGTCTGCTTCAACTCATGGAGTTCCGATGCAAACTTCGTCATAAGATCTGCATCCCGGTCCGTCTTTCTCTTACGGCTTCTATAACCGTACGGGTCATTGTCCTGGGAAAACCCTACTTTCCACGAAACTTTGCCTTTGCCTCGTACACGTCCTCCGTGTTCATCATTCCCGAGGGCTAAAGTCAGTGCGTCTTTCTCTCTGTTGAACTTGATCAAGCCCGCTTGAGCTTGGGTCATTGCGTCAATAAGGGCTTGGGTCGGAGCAAAGTGTCGATGCCGGTGAACACACACCCCTGTCTCCGGGTCTAGCGATCCCCCATGCCCGTACCACCAGCTTTTGGCCCTTGGGTCCCATCCCTCTGTACCTAGAGGGATTCCTCGCACCCTCAGGTCCTCCTCCATCTTCTGCCACCTAGGGTCCGCAAGGCGGTATCCTCCTGGCCCCATAATATGATGGTACTTTTTCTTAGCCGCATTATCCTTATTTTTTTTCGATATTTCCTTGAAATGGTCCGATTGCTTTTGCCTCACAAATTCTGGCCAATCATCTTTCAGTTTCTCATATTGTCCATTGAAATCCGGAGTCTTGCCCTTGTTGACATAGTCACGGGTTAAATTTTTCTTGAAGTTCCGGAATGCATCGGCCATCTTCTGAAGAGCGAACTCTTTAACTAGCCTCCTCCTCTGACGTCCACCCGGAACCTCGTTACCGAATTCATCGACTTTGTTGTATTCCGGAGGTAGAATGAAATGTTCCATAAGCTTTCTCCAGCAATCCTTTTTCGTTCTCTTGTCGACAAAACTGAAACCAAGACGTGCCTTCTTTGGCTCTTTCCATTCCTGGACGGTGATCGGGACGTTGTCTCTAACAACGACTCCGCATTGGTTGACAAACTTGGAGGTGTGCTGTAGGGGCTTGCCGGTTTCACTGACAGACTCAATGGCATATGTTTCTCCTGTTTTCATCGTCTTGGATTTGCCACGCTGCTTTGTCGTACTCGATCCGGAGGGCTAAAAAAAGAAAGAGAGTCACGCGTGTTAATACATATGTATTCACATTTCAGTAAGTTTGTATCACGAGAGGCTCTCAATGTATATATATACCTCGCCGGAGGTGGTTGCTACTTGCAATTGGAGATCGTCGGTTGTTGACGGTTGACCTCCGTCGACAATGTCCGTTCCTTCACCTTCTCGATCATCGTCACCGTCAAGGTTCATATAAGAAGAGACTACATCCTCTTGTTGCTCATATTCTGAGCCCGGCACATAAGGAATCTCGTTGTTGATGATGTCCATTAAATAACGTTCAGCCTCCGGATCCCTAAGCGGCTCGGTTCTGTCGTCCGCCATATGTCACTCCTGCATGTAGTAAAAATTCTTTAAGTATAAAGGAATTAAAAAATAAGATTAAGGGGACATAGAGGAGGAGGAATTAAAAAATAAGATTCTTTAAGTAAAAATAAGATTCTTCTTTCTTTCTTCTTCTTCCTTTCTTCTTCTTCCTTTCTTCTTTCTTTCTTCTTCTTCCTTTTTCTTTTTTCTTTCTTTCTTCTTCTTTCTTTCTTCTTCTTCCTTTCTTCTTCTTCCTTTCTATTCTTTCTTTCTTCTTCTTTCCTTTTTCTTTTTACTTTCTTTCTTCTTCTTCCTTTCTTCTTCCTTTCTTCTTCTTTTTTTCTTCTTCCTTTTTCTTTCTTCTTTCTTTTGGTTTTCATTTGGTTTTCATTTTTTTCTTCTTCCTTTTTCTTTCTTGTTTTTTCTTCTTCCTTTTTTTCTTCTTTCTTTTCTTCTTCCTCCTTTTTTTTGTTTTTTTCTTCTGTTTGTTTTTTTGTTTTCTTTTGTTTTTTTCTTCTTCCTTTGTTTTTCTTCTGTTTTTTTGTTTTCTTTTGTTTTTCTTGAGTTTTTTCTTCTTCCTTTTTCCTTTCTTCTTCTTTCTTTCTTCTTCTTCCTTTCTTCTTCTTTCTTTCTTCTTCTTCATTTCTTCTTCTTCCTTTCTTCTTTCTTTCTTCTTCTTCCTTTTTCTTTTTTCTTTCTTTCTTCTTCTTTCTTTCTTCTTCTTCCTTTCTATTCTTTCTTTCTTCTTCTTTCCTTTTTCTTTTTACTTTCTTTCTTCTTCTTCCTTTCTTCTTCCTTTCTTCTTCTTTTTTTCTTCTTCCTTTTTCTTTCTTCTTTCTTTTGGTTTTTATTTGGTTTTCATTTTTTTCTTCTTCCTTTTTCTTTCTTGTTTTTTCTTCTTCCTTTTTTTCTTCTTTCTTTTCTTCTTCCTCCTTTTTTTTGTTTTTTCTTCTGGGGAGGCGGAGGACGGCAGGCAGGGCGGCGGGCGGCGGGCGGAGGGCGGCAGGGCGTCGGGCGGCGGGCGGAGGGCGTCGGGCGGCGGGCGGCAGGGCGTCGGGCGGCGGGCAAGGGCGCGCGCAGGGCACGGGCGGCGAGCAAGGGCAGGCACGGGCGGAGGCGGCGCTCACTGGGGACGGGGGCGGCGGCGCGCAGGGCTTCGGCGTCGGCGTCGGGGCAGGGCTTCGGCGTCGGCGTCGGCGTTGGCGACGGGGGCGTCGGCGTCGGCGTCGATCGGCGTTGGGAAGACAGAGGAGAATGCCGCGGCAAAACTGCTAAGTGCAGTATATATAGACGCACCTTTAGTCGCGGTTGGGGAGGAGGACCGCGACTAAAGGTACCCTTTAGTCGCGGTCCCCCTCCCCAACCGCGACTAAAGGGTTTTGGCGCCGCTTCCTTTCCCGCGCAGAAAGACCCTTTAGTCGCGGTTGGGGACAACAACCGCGACTAAAGGGTACCCTTTAGTCGCGGTCCGCCTCTCCAGCCGGGACTAAAGGGTCTGTGCTGAACTGGCGCGGTGCGGTGGGATGTTTAGTCCCACCTCGCTAGCCGAGAGGCTTCGACAGTGGTTTATAAGCGCGGCTGCGCTCACCACTTCGAGCTCCTCTCGAATGCAGGCTTACGGGCCTATTCTGTTACTATGAGCCTGTGGGCCTACTGGGCCTTCTACGGGCCTGAATCCTGGCCCATTAATGGGTTTCTAGTCGTATTCAGGCCGCGGTGGCCCAGTAGGTGGCATATTCTTTATTTTTTGCCTGTTTTTTGTTTTCATTTTTGCTTTATTTATTTTGTTTTGTTTCTACTTACAACAAAAAACTTATTTATTTTATTTTATTTTGTTTCTAATTACGTATTTATTTTTACTTTATGATAATTACTTATTTATTTTACTTTATGATAATTATTTTATTTTATTAAAGTTTATATTATTTTGTTTCTAATTCATTTTAAAATCTTAAAAATACAATTATATATCAAAAAATCAAAAAATAAAACTAATTCATTTTAAATTCTTGTTTTTCTTCTGTTTTTTTCTTCCTTTTTTCTTCTGTTTTTTTCTTCTGTTTGTTTCTTCCTTTTTCTTGTTTTTCTTCTTTTTTTTCTTCCTTTCTTCCTTTTTCCTTTTTTAAAATCTTCTGACATTTTAAAATCTTAAAAATACAATTATATATCAAAAAAATCAGAAAAATAAAACTAATTCATTTTAAAATCCCTTGAAGGTTTGACAAAAGGTTTGATACATCATTCAGTTCATCGACCAAATACAAAGTTTGGTACAATAAATTATTACACATCAATTCTTCCCTTGTACGTCCCTGCTTGCTTACGATTGTGCCGTATCCATGGAGCATCCTCATCATTTAACTTAATGCTTGGGTCAGTGTTCACTTTGAAGGGCGGAATTTCACCAAACATATTATAATCTTCTGACATGTCTGTCTTGTCCTCCACTCCCATGATGTTTCTTTTCCCTGAAAGAACAATGTGGCGCTTTGGATCATCGCATGATGTACTGATCGTTTTCTTATCTTTCCGTTTCCTCGGTTTGCTACTCATGTCCTTCAAATAAAAAACCTGAGCGACATCTTTGGCAAGGACGAATGGTTCGTCAAGGTAACCAAGATTGTTGAAATCCACCATTGTCATTCCGTATTGCTCGTCCACCTTTACCCCACCTCCTGTTAGCTTGAACCATTTGCACCGGAACAAAGGGACCTTAAAGGAGGGTCCATAGTCAAGTTCCCATATCTCCTTTATGTAACCATAATATGTGACCTTTTGCCCATTCTCGGTTGCTGCATCAAAGCGGACATCACTGTTTTGGTTGGTGCTCTTTTTATCTTGGGCGATGGTGTAAAATGTATTCCCATTTATCTCGTACCCTTGGAAAGTCGTTATAGTCGAAGATGGTTTCTTGGCCAACATGTACAGCTGATCTCCAACATCATTGTCATTCATTAAATGTTTTCGCAACCAACTGCCGAAAGTCTCCATGTGGGCCTTTCTAATCCAGGATTCAGGCTTCCCCGGGTTGTCCGAGCGTAAAATATTCTTGTATTGCTCGAAGTACGGAGCCACCAAGCTGGAATTTTGCAGAACTGTGTGGTGTGCTTCAGTCATAGAATGACCGTCCATACATATCGTGGTATCCCTTCCGATCTTGCCTTTTCCACTTAGTCTCCCCTCGTGCCGCGATTGAGGAATACCAATCGGCTTAAGGTCAGGAACATAGTCAATACAGAACTCAATTACCTCCTCATTTTGATGGCCCTTGGAGATGCTTCCTTCTGGCCTAGCACGGTTACGAACATATTTCTTTAATACTCCCATGAACCTCTCAAAGGGGAACATATTGTGTAGAAATACAGGACCGAGAATGGAAATCTCTTCGACTAGGTGGACCAGGAGGTGCGTCATAATATTGAAGAAGGATGGTGGGAACACCAACTCGAAACTGACAAGGCATTGGACCACATCGTTTTGTAACCGTGGTAGATCTTCTGGATTGATTACCTTCTGAGAGATTGCATTGAGGAATGCACATAGCTTCACAATGGCTACTCGAACATTTTCCGGTAGGAGCCCCCCCCCCCCAAAGCAATCGGAAGCAATTGCGTCATAATCACGTGGCAGTCGTGAGACTTCAGGTTTTGGAACTTTTTCTCCGGCATGTTTATTATTCCTTTTATATTCGACGAGAAGCCAGACGGGACCTTCATACTGCTCAGGCATTCAAAAAAAATGACCTTCTCTTCTTTGGTAAGAGCGTAGCTGGCACGACCTTGAAACCATTCCGGATGCCGGTCATCTGGGTCTTTCAAAAGTTGCTGGTCCTGCCGTGCTTCCTTTGTATCATTTGTCTTCCCATACACGCCCAAGAAGCTTAGCAGGTTCACGCAAATATTCTTCATAACATGCATCACGTCGATTGCAGAGCGGACATCTAGGACTTTCCAATATTCTAGCTCCCAAAATATAGATTTCTTCTTCCACATGGGTGCGTGCCCGTCAACTCCCCGCGGAACTGATTGTCCGCCAGGACCCTTTCCAAAGATGACTTTCAAATCCTTGACCATATCAAATATCTCAGCACCAGTACGTTCCGCAGGCTTCGGCCGGTGATCTGCCTTCCCGTTGAAATGCTTGCCTTTCTTTCTTACGTTATGATTTCGGGGAAGAAATCGACGATGACCCAGGTACACGTTCTTCTTACAATTAACCAAACGTACACTTTCAGTCTCATGTAAGCAGTGCGTGCATGCATTGTATCCCTTATTTTTCTGTCCCGAAAGGGTACTGAGAGCAGGCCAATCGTTGATGGTTACAAAAAGCAACGCTCGTAGGTCAAATTCCTCTCCTTTGTGCTCATCCCAGACACGTACACCAGGTTTCGCCCACAACTGTAAAAGTTCTTCAACTAATGACCTTAGGTACACATCGATGTCGTTACCGGGTTGCTTAGGGCCTTGGATGAGAATTGGCATCATAATGAACTTCCGCTTCATGCACAACCAAGGAGGAAGGTTGTAGATGCATAGAGTCACGGGCCAGGTGCTATGGTTGGAGCTCTGCTCGCCAAAAGGATTAATGCCATCAGTATTTAGACTAAATCTTAAGTTCCTTGCGTCAGCTGCAAAATCTTTGAAAACTCTGTCGATCTTTCTCCATTGCGTTCCATCAGCGGTGTGTCTCGACTGCCCGTCGGACAAACGGTCCTCTTTGTGCCATCGCAACAACTTGGCATGCTTTTCGTTCATGAACAGACGTTTCACCCGTGGTATTATAGGAGCATACCACATCACCTTGGCGGGAACCCTCTTCCTGGGTTTCTCGCCCTCAACATCGTCACCAGGGTCATCGCCTCTGATCTTATAACGCAATGCAGTGCATACAGGGCATTCATTCAAATTCTCGTATTCACCGCGGTAGAGGATGCAGTCATTAATGCATGCATGTATCTTCTGAACCTCTAAACCTAGAGGGCAGACAACCTTCTTTGCTTCGTACGTACTGGCGGGCAACTCATTATTCTTCGGCAACATATTCTTCAATATTTTCAGCAAATTTTCAAATGATGAGTCACCTACACCTTCCTGTGCCTTCCATTTTAGCAAATCCAGTGTGCAGCCCAGCTTTTTCAGACTATTATCGCATCCTGGATACAACGACTTTTTGTGATTCTCTAACATGCGATCCAAATTCTCCCTCTCCTTGTCAGTTTCGCAGCGTCTCCGTGCATCAGCAATGGTCCGACCAAGATCATCAGCGGGCTCATCATGTGCCTCTTCTTCACCTTCACCTAACCCTTCCACACCTTCAGCATCATCCTCCATGAAAGTATCACCGAAAAGATCACGATAGTTGTCATCGATATCATCCCCTTCTTCATCTTCTTCCATTCTAACCCCTCTTTCTCCATGCTTGGTCCAACAATAATAGCTTGGCATGAAACCATGCTTAAGCAGGTCCATGTGAACTCTTCTTGAGGAGGAGTAACCCTTCTCATTCTTACAGACAGCACATGGACAGATAATAAAACCTTGCTGCTTGTTCGCATTTGCCACTACGAGGAAATCTTTCAAACCCGTAGTGAACTCGCCGGAGAGTCGAGAACCGTACATCCATTGCCGATTCATCTGCATTATTATTATATAAAGTATATAATTAACCATCATGCATTTGTTAAACTAACTAGCTAGAAATAATACAAATTAAACAATGAACTACACACATGCGTATTTTATCAATGACACATGAAAGGTTCGAGTTGCTAGCCGCGATCGCGGAGGAAAAATAAATGAGAAAGCTCAAGTGTGGCTTGTTTCAGGCTCTCGGGCATTTCATCAAACACCTTGTGTGCATAGGAGAAACCAAAAGCAAACCCACCACCACCCCACCACCACCTTCTGAAAATTGTGAAGTGAGCCGAGTGAAGTGAAGTGAGCTGAGTATATATAGGGATGGGCCTTTAGTCGCGGTTGGCCAGGCCAACCGGGACTAAAGCCCCTCTCGTCCGCCAGCTGGATGGGCTTTAGTCCCGGTTGGCCTGGCCAACCGCGACTAAAGGCCTTCTGGGACCTTTAGTCCCGGTTGGCCACGCCAACCGGGACTAAAGCCCCTCCCGTCCGCCAGCTGTCGACCGAGCGCGCTGGGCCCAGGTAGTTGGTCGCGGGTCTTCTCCCGAGCCGCGACTAAAGACCCCTTTGGTCGCGGTTCGATTGTTTTGGGGACTAATGGGGGCGTATGGAAGCCTCGTTTTCTACCAGTGAGATTAGAGCGAAAATAGGTGTGGGGCCCACCACGAAATTCAGGAGTGGGAAGAGGGGTTTAATAAGGTAAGGATACCTATTACAGAATTTTTTGGTTTTTGATTAGTCCCAAAAGTATTTTGGGACTTTAAGACCTTTTGGTGATGCATAGATAAGTCTAATTTCCAAAAGCTGTAATTTCTTTTGACATCCCTATTATTAGGGGAGGATTAAAGATGCTCTCAAATAGCATAATTTGTAGGTATATGTCAAATTAGCTCAACTGGTAGAGTGTTTATTAGTACGACTCCTTTTGGTTTAAAATACAAGGCCGCTATGAAAAACAGAATTTGCATCTATACAGAACCACTACTACTTCCCGAAAAGGATTGGGTCAGATTTTTGCCTCATAACATGATGCTTATGAATGCAAACTTTGCGTGTAACCATAGAGAAAAAGACACCACTTGCAACATGTTAATTAGCTTGGAACACGAAAGGCTTTTCACAAGGTTAGTCGTGCTTCTCCGTTCTTAAATATAAGTCTTTTTTGACATTTTAAATGGATTACAATATACGGATATATGTAGACATATTTTAAAATATAGATTCACTCATTTTACTCTATATTAGTCACTTGTTGAAATCTTTAAAAAAAACTTATATTTAAGAACGGAGGGAGTAGTTCTTTTCGTTTTCTTGATATTAGGTGGACTTTGGTGAGGTGGTGGCGACCAGCAGTGCATGTCTTCATTATTTTACGTTGCTTTTTTTATCTAGTTTACTTTTTTTTGACCATTTTTGTATCGTTCGGATAAAATTAGGCGAAAAACTATATATTTGAGTAGTTCCCCTGCTACACATGAGCACCCACCTTGAAAGCCCCCGCACAAGCGCCAACGTCGACGGCTGACCCAACCTCCCTTTTCGCTGCTTGCTGCTGGCAGCAACACCCCATCATTCTAAGAGCAACTTCAACCGGGCGATCCAATTTGTTCGCCCACTTACGTGGGTCGTTGCCAACAAAAACGCTAGCCCAACACGTCGATCTATTCCTAAAAACTGTCCGTTTCACTTTCGCGTGGACCCATTTTCGGCCAAAAATTATGCCTGAAATGCGTCGGCGCGGACGTACACGACGTGTGTCCCCTCCGTGTCCGTCGCGGTCCCACTTGATGGCCGCCCAACTACCGCCCGCGGTCAGATTTATGGCGACCACCTACATCGGGCCAACGCGTCAGCCAATGAAAGCGTCCTTTTTTAGTCCACACATGTGGGGGGAGGAGGGGCTAATCCACTACCGTCCACCTCTGGCCCCTACCAGCCTCGTGCTGGCGGAGGCCTTCGCCAACTCCATCAACGAGGAACGACAGAAGCCTGAAGCGGTCGAAGTGGAGGAGGTCGCCTACCAGGCGGCAATTGCGGAGGCCATGGCCCTCTCTGTGGCCAGTGAGTCCATGGTGCCGCCGTCGCTAACTTCTACCTCTTAAGCATGCGTTAGTTTTCCCTTAAAGAGGAAAGGATGATGCAGCAAAGTAGCGTAAGTATTTGCCTCAGTTTTTGAGAACCAAGGTATCAATCCAGTAGGAGACTACACGCAAATCGCCTAGTACCTGCACAAACAAATAAGAACCTTGCAACCAACGCGATAAAGAGGTTGTCAATCCCTTCACGTCCACTTGCAAAAGTGAGATCTAATAAAGATAATAAGATAAATATTTTTGGTATTTTTGTATAGATTGGAAAGTAAAGATTGCAAAATAAATAAGAAACTGGAATTGTAGATTGGAAACCAATATGATGTAAAGTAGACCCGGGGGCCATAGGTTTCACTAGTGGCTTCTCTCAAGATAGCATATATTATGGCGGGTGAACAAATTACTGCCGAACAATTGATAGAAAAGCGCATAGTTATGAGAATATCTAGGCATGATCATAAACATAGGCATCATGTCCGTATCAAGTAGACCGAAACGATTCTGCATCTACTACTATTACTCCACACATCGACCGCTATCCAGCATGCATCTAGAGTATTAAGTTCATAAGAATAGAGTAACGCATTAGGCAAGATGACATGATGTAGAGGGATAAACTCAAGCAATATGATATAAACCCCATCTTTTTATCCTTGATGGCAACAATACAATACGTGCCTTACTACCTTTGTTGTCACTAGGAAAGGACACTGTAAGATTGAACCCAAAGCTAAGCACTTCTCCCATTGCAAGAAAGATCAATCTAGTAGGCCAAACCAAACTGATAATTCGAAGAAACTTGCAAAGATATCACATCATGTATATAAGAATTCAGAGAAGAATCAATTATTGTTCATAGATAAAATTGATCATAAACCCACAATTCATCTGATCTCGGCAAACACACCGCAAAAAGGATTACATCGAATAGATCTCCAAGAACATCGAGGCGAACTTTGTATTGAAGATCAAAGAGAGAGAAGAAGCCGTCTAGCTAATAACTATGGACCCGAAGGTCTGTTGTAAACTACTCACACATCATCGGGGAGGCTATGGTGTTGATGTACAAGCCCTTCGTGATCGAATCCCCCTTCGACAGATCGCCGGAAAAGGTCCCAGATGGGATCTCATGGGTACAGAAGGTTGCGGTGGTGGAAAAGTGGTTTCGTGGCTCCCTGGATGTTTTCAGGGTATAAGAGTATATATAGGCGAAAGAACTAGGTCGGTGGAGCTACGAGGGGCCCACGAGGGTGGGGGCGCGTCGCCCTACCTCGTGGCCGCCTCGTTGCTTCCTTGACCTCCACTCCAAGTCTCCTGGATTGTGTTTGCTCCCAAGAAGATCCTCGCAAAGGTTTCATTCCGTTTGATATTCCTTTTCTACGAAACATTGAAATAGGCAAAAAAAAACAATAATTTGCATTGGGCCTTCGGTTAATAGGTTAGTCCCAAAAATAATATAAAAGTGCATAATAAAGCCTATTAAACATCCAAAACAGATAATATAATAGCATGAAACAATCAAAAATTATAGATACGTTGGAGACGTATCAAGCATCCCCAAACTTAATTCCTGCTCGTCCTTGAGTAGGTAAATGATAAAAACATAATTTTTGATGTGGAATGCTACCTAACATAATTTTCAATGTAATTTTATTTATTGTGGCATGAATATTCAGATCCAAAAGATTCAAGACAAAAGTTTAATATTGACATAAAAATAATAATACTTCAAGCATGCTAACCAAGCAATTATGTCTTATCAAAATAGCATAGCCAAAGAAAGCTTATCCCTACAAAATTATATAGTTTGTCCATGCTTCATTTTCGTCACACAAAATGCTCCCATCATGCACAACCCCGATGACAAGCCAAGCAATTGTTTCGTACTTAGCCTTTTCAAACTCTTTCAACTTTCGCGCAATATATGAGCGCGGGTCATGGACATAGCACTATGGGTGGAATAGAATATGATGATGGAGGTTGTGTGAGAAGACAAAAAGGGAGAAAGTCTCACATTGACGCGGCTAATCAACGTGCTATGGAGATGCCCATCAATTAATGGCAATGCAAGGAGTAGGGATTGTCATGCAATGGATGCACTAGAGCTATAAATATATGCAAGCTCAACAAAAGAAACTAAGTGGGTGTGCATCCAACTTGCTTGCTCACGAAGACCTAGGGCATTTTGAGGAAGCCCATCGTGGGAATATACAAGCCAAGTTCTATAATGAAAAATTCCCACTAGTATATGAAAGTGACAAAATAGGAGACTCTATATCCTGAAGATCATGGTTCTACTTTGAAGCACAAGTGTGGAAAAAGGATAGTAACATTGCCCCTTCTCTCTTTTTCTCTCATTTTTATGGCCTCTTCTTTTTTATGGCCTCTTCTTTTTTATGGCCTCTTTTTTTTTGTCCGGAGTCTCATCCCGACTTGTGGGAGAATCATAGTCTCCATCATCCTTTCCTCACATGGGACAATGCTCTAATAATGAAAGTCATCATACTTTTATTTACTTACAACTGAAGAATTATAACTCGATACTTAGAATAAATTATGACTCTATGTGAATGCGTTCGGTGGTATACTGGGATATTCGATGAATCAAGAGTGACATGTATGAAAGAATTATGAAGGTGGCTTCGCCATAAAAACGATGTCAACTGCATGATCATGCAAAGCAATATGACAATCATGGAGCGTGTCATAATAAACGGAACGGTGGAAAGTGATACTTCTCCAACGTATCTATAATTTGTGATTGCTCCATGTTATATTATCTACTGTTTTGGACATTATTGGGCTTTATTATACACTTTTATATTATTTTTGGGACTAACCTATTAACCGGAGGCCCAGCCCAGAATTGCTATTTTTTTTTTGCCTATTTTAGGGTTTCGAAGAAAAGGAATATCAAACGGAGTCCAAACGGAACGAAACCTTCGGGAACGTTATTTTGGAACGAACAAGATCCAGGAGACTTGGACCCTACGTCAAGCAACCAACAGGGAGGCCACGAGGTAGGGGGCGCGCCTATCCCCCAGGCGCGCCCTCCACCCTCGTCGGCCCTCTGTTGCTCCACCGATGTACTCCTTCCTCCTATATATACCTACGTACCCCCAAACGATCAGATACGGAGCCAAAACCCTAATTCCATCACCGTAACTTTCTGTATCCACGAGATCCCATCTTGGGGCCTGTTCCGAAGCTCCGCCGGAGGAGGCATCGATCACGGAGGGCTTCTACATCAACACCATAGCCTTTCCGATGAAGTGTGAGTAGTTTACCTTAGACCTACGGGTCCATAGTTATTAGCTAGATGGCTTCTTCTCTCTTTTTGGATCTCAATACAAAATTCTCCCCCTCTCTTGTCGAGATCTATTCGATGTAATATTGTTTTGCGGTGTTTTTGTTGAGATCGGTGAATTGTGGGTTTATGATCAAGTTTATCTATGAACAATATTTGAATCTTCTCTGAATTCTTTTATGTATGATTGGTTATCTTTGCAAGTCTCTTCGAATTATCAGTTTGGTTTGGGCTACTAGATTGGTCTTTCTTGCAATGGTAGAAGTGCTTAGCTTTGGGTTCAACCTTGCGGTGTCCTTTCCCAGTGACAGTAGGGGCAGCAAGGCACGTATTGTATTGTTGCCATCGAGGATAACAAGATGGGTTTTTTTATCATATTGCATGAATTTATCCCTCTACATCATGTCATCTTGCTTAAGGCGTTACTCTGTTCTTATGAACTTAATACTCTAGATGCATGATGGATAGCGGTCGATGTGTGGAGTAATAGTAGTAGATGCAGGCAGGAGTCGGCCTACTTGTCTCGGACGTGATGCCTACATACATGATCATACCTAGATATTCTCATAACTATGCTAAATTATGTCAATTGCTCAATAGTAATTTGCTCACCCACCGTAAAATACCTATGCTCTTGAGACAAGCCACTAGTGAAACCTATGGCCCCGGGGTCTATCTTCTATCATATTAATCTTCCAACACTTAGTTATTTTCATTGCCTTTTATTTTACTTTGCATCTTTATCATAAAAATACCAAAAAATATTATCTTATCATATCTATCAGATCTCACTCTCGTAAGTGACCATGTAGGGATTGACAACCCCTTATCGCGTTGGTTGCGAGGATTTATTTGTTTTGTGCAGGTGCAAGGGACTCGCGCGTAGCCTCCTACTGGATTGATACCTTGGTTCTCAAAAACTGAGGGAAATACTTACGCTACTTTGCTGCATCACCCTTTCCTCTTCATGGGAAAACCAATGCAGTGCTCAAGAGGTAGCAGAAAGTTGCATGGCAATATATCTCGGAATGGCTATGGAAATGCCATAATAGGTCGGTATGGTGGCTGTTTTGAGGAAGATATAAGGAGGTTTATGTGTGATAGAGCATATCATATCACGGGGTTTGGATGCACCGGTGAAGTTTGCACCAACTCGAGGTGAGAAAGGGCAATGCACGGTATCGAAGAGGCTAGCAATGATGGAAGGGTGAGAGTGCGTATAATCCATGGACTCAACATTAGTCATAAAGAACTCACATACTTGTTGCAAAAATCTACAAGTCATCAAAAACAAAGCACTATGCGCATGCTCCTAAGGGGATAGATTTGTAGGAAAAGACAATCGCTCGTCCCCGACCGCCACTCATAAGGAAAGCAATCAAAGAACACCTCATGTTTCAAATTTGTCACACAACGTTTACCATACGTGCATGCTATGGGACTTGCTGTCGAAGGAAATCAACACCTATGGGATCACTGGGATCCCTTCTACGATTGTCGGGTGTGGGGTTGTGAAAAGAGTGGGTCTGACAAGAAGCACATGTATCGTTTACCCAGGTTCGGGCCGCAAAGATGCGTAATACCCAAGTCCTACTTTGGCGGATGTATTTGAGTGTTCTTGTGTTCTTGAGCTAGCTACGGGGTGCAACTTTGCCCAAAAGATCTGAATCCTCCTCTTGGTCGCCTTGGGCCTCCTTTTATAAGAAAAAGGGGTTGCCACAGTGGCACACATGAGGTGGAAAGATGTACAGTGGATGAGTCTATCCTCTAGCACCGTTGGACAAACGCATTTAATGCACTACCGACGTGCCCCTCTCACTTTATCGGGGACGGCAAGGAAGCGCGTCCCAGCTGTCGCCGCCATGCCTGGCTTCGACACGCGTCTGAGCTGACGAGGTGTCGTGGCGCCACGTTGGCTGGCTGCTGGGCTGGCATGGTGGTGGAGCCTTTAGGAAGACTTGCATGCCACCACGCAGGTGCTTGCTGGGTCAGTGTAGAGGCCGCTCGTCTCCATGCAGGTGCCCACCCAGCTGGTTGAGCTAGTAGCTGCTTGGGGACGGCGGTGGAGCTTTGGCAGACGCGGGCCTGGCTGCGGCTCTGCTGGTGTCCTCGGCAAGGGTCTTGTCGGGCCCCCGGCAAAGGTCTTGCCGTGGCGTCGCGGTCGTCCCCGGCAAGGATCTCACCGGGGGTCGTCGTCTTCTGGTCCTCATCTGATCTCATGTGTGCATGGTCTTGACAAAGATCTACATGTCACCACGGAGGTGCCTCCCAAGCCTTGATTCCAACGTAGTCTTCGGCGGTGTTTGGAACTCCTGGGCTAAAGGGTGGCTCGCTCTGCTGGTGTTGGGCAAGTTGCCCTGGCAGGGCTCTTGCCGGGGCCGCGGAGGTCGTCCCAGCAAGGGTCTTGCCGGGGGAGTCCACCTTGCTCCTTTGTTGTTTAGTGTTTCTGGCCTTGGCGTTACATTGTTTGTCTTATGCTTCGGTTTCCCTCTGGCTTCCCTCCTCTGCCTTGTTAAGTGTGGCCGCGGGCGCGGCTCTAACTGCCCGTGCACAAGTAAATGGGTCAAAAGGAGAGCCCTACTTTTGTACACCGACAGGAGCCCCCAAGCCTGGGCCACACATAAGCGCGCCGCGTTGTTGGGCTAGACCCAGAACGGTGTGCGGGCGGGTGGGGCGGATTTTACCACAGTAACTTCTCATCCATTGTGCTTCCCCACGACCTGTGTTGAACGCGTGACGTGGTGGGGCGTGCGTGACGTGGGGGTCATGCGTGGGGCGGTTCCCACACGCATGCGTCACATCGTGGTTAATGGGAAAAGTGGCGGCTTGCGCCTTCCCCATAAAAATAGGGAGGCGCGGAGGCACGGCTCATTTACTTGGGCGGACTCGGGTCGTGGTCTTTAAGGCATCAGTGCCCCACGATCGCATGGTGGGGAACGGTCATCCCACCCGTCCCTTTGATTCTGCTTGCTCGCCATGTGTCCCTTATGCAGGTGGCAGGTGGTGGAGGCGGGAAACCGGGCCGTCGCTGATTGGGCAGCGGGTCGGTCCCGATCCCCTGTGCCCCCGATGGTCGGATTGGCCGAGTGGCGCAGCTGAGCCCCGACCCCGCTCCTTTATAAGGAGGGGGAGGGGTGGCATCCCACATCCTTTCATCATTCGTCTCCATTCACCTCGTCTCCTTTCTTCCATCTACCATGGCGAGAGGAGGCGTCGGCCCTTCGACGGTGGCGACGAGGCTTGCTACTCGTCAGCGTGTCCCTCCTTCCCAAGAGCTCGTGGCGGCGAGGCCGGCCATGAGAGGAAGGGGGAGGGGGCAAGGCCGAGGTCTCGGTGGCGCTCGGGCGAGAGGGGGACGGGGCGGCGCATCGGCCTCGCCTCAGCCAGCGATGCCTCCCCCGATGGAGGGCCACGTCGGGGACCAGCCCCACGAGTTCTTCATCAGGCTACGCCGGACACTGCGTCGCCGCCTCTGTCTCCCTACCTCATTTGCTCGGGATATGGAGCTCAATCCACCCCAGACCCTCAGGTTGCACATGAAGGCCTACGGGAACAGCGACATTCGGGTCGACGTCGAGTTCCCCGCTCCTCGCGTCATGTACCTCCGTCGCGGATGGAAGACGTTCGCTCACGTCCACAGCCTGACGGCGGGGCTTCTCCTCTACTTCATGTTAATGGAGGGCAGCCTGCTCTCCGTCAAGGTCTTTGAAGATCTTGGAACTCGCCTGAAGTGCTGCGTGCAGAGCTCCTCCGACGATGAAGACTCCTCTTCAAGCGGGAGCGATGAGTAGGATAGCGACTGCAATGACGAGAGCATCGAGCGAGGTCACGTCGATGTCGTCTCCGAGTGACCGAGTTGCCCCTCCCTACGTCGTGCGACTTGCCGAGGGCCTTCCCCGTCAAGCTCTCCATTGGCGCGTCCCCCGTCGCCTCCTTGGGCGGCTGGCATAGGAGGGTTGGAGAAGGCGAAGAAGGCGGGTGGCAGCCGTCAAGTCGGAGTACGCGGGCACCGACACCTTCGTCGCGTATTGCCGGCCCGCTGCCTCATCTTCCAGCTCCCCTCCTGGCACCGGGACGTTCTCTTGGTGCCTTCTGCTCCTCGCACCTCGCATAGGCACTCTTTTTGCCCTCCCGCTATCTTGTACCACCTTCTGAGAAGAGGGACAAGAAAGGGATTACGGGAATCTTATCTCTTTTTAGTTTGTAAGCATGCGGGCACTTGTTAGATTTAAAATTTGTAATCCCCTTGTTCATGTTTTTCATCCTGTATGAATTGTACCTGTATGGGACGTTTTTAATGAAAAGGGGTGCCTGCCGGGTTCTTTGTGCGTGAGCGAGGCTCATGCCAACGAATGAATCCTTGTTATTTTTAAGATAAACACTGACGCCCGCCAACAGGCCTTTCCATCCTCTTGCTTCGGCCGACCGTCCTCACGCTCTTGGCAGAGGCAAGGCGAAATAGAGTTAGGCCCCTTGTTCATTTCTTCATCGCCGCGGCTACGACCTGGTTCTGACCCAGGGACTTGGGTACAGGGAAAAAGGAGGAGCACAGTGGTAAAGGGGCAAAACGAGGTTTCATACGCCCCAATCTTCATACGGAAATACACAACGGAGGATGAAAGACTTATCTAAATCTGCAGCCCCTGGTAGCCTTGGCTTACCGCGGTTGGGTTCTTGTATCTGCAGCCCCCGGCAACCTTGGCTTGTCGAGGCTGGAGCGCCGGCTCGTTCTCTTTCTTCCAAACAGCTCAGCAGAAACGTCCAAGTACCCTACGAACCAAAGAGGATGGAAAGGAATGGAGGAACGCGCACTCGACCTCTATGCTAGGGGTTAGTCGCTTCTAAGCACTATCAACCCTAACCGAGGGATAGAATTAACCTAGCATGCATGCTAAAACTTAGAGCGCCGGCGCTTCATTTATTTATGCTCAGGGACTGCACATGGCTTTGTATAGAGGGTTACATGCCTTGTCGGCAAGGCTCGTACAAAAGGTGGTTTGCCAGGGGGGCGGCAACCGCGCCTTATGGGTAAAACTTGCGAAGATGTTCGATGTTCCAGGAATTACTTACTGGAACATCATCTTCGGTCTCCAGGCGGACTGCACCAGGCCTGGTGACTCGTATTACCCGATAAGGGCCTTCCCACTTTGGCGTCAACTTGTTGGAATTCTTGGCCGATTGAACGCGCCGAAGAACAAGGTCGCCTTCCTCAAAGCTTTGGGCATGAACCCTACGGCTATGGTAGCGGCGCAAGGCTTGCTGGTAGCTTGCTGCTCTCACGGCCTCCCGAAGACGATCTTCCTCAAGAAGCGTTGCGTCATCTTGCCGCAATTGCTCTTGCTCAAGCTCATCATAAGGGAGCACTCGAGGTGACCCGTATATGAGTTCCGTGGGGAGAACTGCTTCTGCCCCGTATACCAGGGCAAAGGGTGTCTGGTCGGTGGCTCGATTTGGCGTCGTTCGGATCGACCAAAGAACCGCCGGCAACTCATCAATCCAGCGCCTTCCGCTCTTGTGCAGCTTGTCAAAAGTCTTTGTTCTCAGGCCTCGTAGTACTTCAGCATTTGCCCTCTCCGCTTGGCCGTTGCTCCGTGGGTGTGCCACGGAAGCGAAACAGACTTTGTTGCCGAGGTCTTGGATGTACTGCTGATATGTCCATTTTGCATCATGCTTTTATATCGATATTTATCGCATTATGGACTGTTATTTCACTTTATGTCACAATACTTATGGCTATTCTCACTTATTTTACAAGGTTTGCATAAGGAGGGAGAATGCCGGCAGCTGGAATTCTGGGCTATAAAAGGAGCAAATATTAGAGACCTATTCTTCACAACTCCAAAAGTCCTGAAATTCCACGGAACGTCTTAAAATAAATAAATAAAAATCCTTGCCAAAGATGAAGTCCAGGGGGCCCACACCCTGCTCACGAGGGTGGGGGGCGCCCCCCCTAGGGCACGCCCCCTACCTCATGGGCCCCCTGGTGGCTCTCCGATGTCCATCTTCTCCTATATGAGGTCTTTCAATGAGAAAAAAATAGAGAGGAACTTTTCGGGACGAAACTCCGCCGCCACGAGGCGGAACCTTGGCGGATCCAATCTAGAGCTCCAGCAGAGCTGTTCTGCCGGGGAAACTTCCCTCCGGGAGGGGGAAATCATCACCATCGTCATCACCAACGCTCCTCTCATCGGTAGAGGGCAATCTCCATCAACATCTTCACCAACACCGTCTCATCTCCAAACCCTAGTTCATCTCTTGTATCTAATTCTTGTCTCAAAGTCCAGGATTGGTGCTAGTAGGTTGCCAGTAGTGTTGATTACTCCTTGTAGTTGATGCTAGTTGGTTTACTTGGTGGAAGATCATATGTTCAGATCCTATATGCATATTATTACCCCTCTGATTATGAACATGAATATGCTTTGTGAGTAATTACGTTCGTTCCTGAGGACAAGGGAGAAGTCTTGCTATTAGTAGTCATGTGAATTTGGTATTCGTTTGATATTTTGATAAGATGTATGTTGTCTAGCCTCTAGTGGTGTTATGTGAACGTCGACTATATAACACTTCACCATTATTTGGGCCTAGAGGAAGGCATTGGGAAGTAATAAGTAGATGATGGTTGCTAGAGTGACAGAAGCTTAAACCCTAGTTTATGCGTTGCTTCGTAAGGGGCTGATTTGGATCCATATGTTTCATGCTATGGTTAGGTTTACCTTAATACTTTTGATGTAGTTGCGGATGCCTGCATAGAGGTTAATCATAAGTGGGATGCTTGTTCAAGTAAGAACAGCACCCAAGCACCGGTCCACCCACATATCAAATTATCAAAGTATCGAACACGAATCATATGAACGTGATGAAAACTAGCTTGACGATATTCCCATGTGTCCTTGGGAGCGCTTTTCCTATTATAAGAGTTTGTTCCGGCTTCTCCTTTGCTACAAAAGGATTGGGCCACCTTGCTTCACTTTATTTACTTTTGTTACTCGTTGCTCGTTACAATTCATCCTATCACAAAACTATCTGTTACTACTTATTTCAGTACTTGCAGAGAATACCTTGCTGAAAACCGCTTATCATTTCCTTCTGCTCCTCGTTGGGTTCGACACTCTTACTTATCGAAAGGACTACGATAGGTCCCCTATACTTGTGGGTCATCAAGACTCTTTTCTGGCGCCGTTGCCGGGGAGTGTAGCGCCTTTGGTAGGTGGAATTTGGTAAGGAAAAATTTATATAGTGTGCTGAAATTTACTGTCACTTGTTACTATGGAAAGTAATTCTCTGAGGGGCTTGTTCGGGGTATCTTCACCTCGTCCAGTAGAGCAAAGATTTGCTCCTCAACCTACTGAACCTATTGAAAATGAAACTCCTTTTGAATTTCCTTCGGGTATGATGGAAAAACTGCTAGCTAACCCTTTTACAGGAGATGGAACAAAGCATCCTGATGAGCACTTAATATATGTGGATGAAGTTTGTGGATTATTTAAGCTTGCAGGTATACCCGATGATGTTGCTAATAAGTAGGTCTTCCCTTTACCGTTGAAGGGAGATACATTGATATGGTATAGGCTATGTGATGATATGAGATTCTGGGACTATAAAAGATTGAAATTGGAATTTCATCAAAAGTATTACCCTATGCATCTTGTTCATCGTGATCGCAATTATATATATATATATATATATATATATATATATATATAATTTCTGGCCTCACGAAGGAGAAAGCATCGCTCAAGCTTGGGGGAGGCTTAAATCAATGTTATGTTCATGCCCCAATCATGAGCTCTCAAGAGAAATGATTATTCAAAATTTATATGCTTGGCTTTCTGATAACAATCGCACCATGCTCGATACTTCTTGTGCTGGCTCTTTTATGATGAAGACTATTTAATTCAGGTGGAATTTATTGGATAGAATTAAATGCAACTCTGAAGATTGGGACCTCGACGAAGGTAAGGAGTCAGGTATGACACCTAAGTTTGATTGTGTTAAATCTTTTATGGATACCGATATTTTCCGTAAGTTTAGCACTAAATATGGACTTGACTCTAAGATAGTAGCTTCTTTCTGTGAATCTTTTGCTACTTATGTTGATCTCCCTAAGGAGAAGTGGTTTAAATATCATCCTCCCATAGAAGTAAAAGGAGCTGCACCTATTAAAGTTGAAGAAAAGACTGTCACTTATAATGATCCTATTGTTCCTACTTCTTATGTTGAGAAACCACCTTTCCCTGTTAGAATAAAGGATCATGCTAAAGCTTCAACTGTTGTTCGTAAAAGCAATATTAGAACTTATACACCTCCTGAGCAAGTCAAAGTAGAACCTAATATTGCTATTGTTAAAGATCTCTTGTCTGATAATATTGATGGGCATGTTATTCAGTTCGAAGGTGAAACCGCTAGAATTGCTAAACCTAGTGATAAAGATAAACATAGACCTGTGGTAGGCATGCCTGTTATTTCTGTTAAAATAGGAGATCATTGTTATCATGGCTTATGTGATATGGGTGCTAGTGTAATACCTATTGACTTATATGAAGAAATTAAGAATGAAATTGCACCTATTGAGTTAGAAGATATTGATGTTACTATTAAACTTGCTAATAGAGATACTATTGCACCAATTGGAATTGTTAGAGATGTTGAAGTCTTGTGTGGGAAGACTAAATATCCTGCTGATTTTCTTGTTCTTGGTTCCCCACAAGATAGCTTTTGTCCCATTATATTTGGCAGACCCTTCTTAAATACTGTCAATGCTACCATAGATTGCACAAAGAATGTTGTCACTATTGGCTTGCATGATATGGTTCATGAGTTTAATTTCTCTAAATTTAGTAAACAACATCATGAGCAAGAATTACCTAGTAAGGATGAAATTATTGGTCTTGCTTCTATTGCCGTACCTCCTAGTGATCCTTTAGAACACTATTTGCTAGACCATGAAAATAATATGTTCATGAATGAAAGAAGGGAAATAGATGAAATATTCTTTAAACGGGAACCTATTCTATAACACAATTTGCCTATTGAAATTTTAGGGGATCCTCCTCCACCCAAGGGTAATCCCGTGTTTGAGCTTAAACCGTTGCCTGATAATCTTAAATATGCTTATCTTGATGACAAGAAGATATATCCTGTTATTATTAGTGCTAACCTTTTAGAGCATGAAGAAGAAAGATTGTTGAAAACTCTGAAGAAGCACCGTGCTACTATTGGATATACTCTTGATGATCTTAAGGGCATTAGTCCCACTCTATCCCAACATAAAATAAATTTGGAAGCAGATGCCAAACCAGTTCATGATCCTCAACAACGTTTGAATCCTAAGATGAAAGAAGTGGTAAGAAAGGAAATACTAAAGCTTCTAGAGGCAGGTATAATCTATCCCGTTGCTGATAGTGAGTGGTTAAGTCTTGTCCATTGTGTCCCTAAGAAGGGAGGTATTACTGTTGTTCCTAATGATAAAGATGAATTGATTCCACAAAGAATTATCACAGGTTATAGGATGGTAATTGATTTCCGCAAATTAAATAAAGCTACTAAAAAAGATCATTACCCCTTACCTTTTATTGATCAAATACTAGAAAGATTATGCAAACATACACACTATTGCTTTCTAGATGGTTATTCTGGTTTCTCTCAAATACATGTGTCGGCTAGAGATCAATCAAAGACTACTTTTACATGCCCTTTCGATACTTTTGCTTATAGACGTATGCCTTTTGGTTTATGTAATGCACCTGCTACCTTTCAAAGATGCATGATGGCTATATTCTCTGACTTTTGTGAAAAGATTTGTGAGGTTTTCATGGACGATTTTCCGTCTATGGTTCCTCTTTTGATGATTGCTTGAGCAATCTTGATCGAGTTTTGCGGAGATGTGAAGAAACTAATCTTGTCTTGAATTGGGAAAAGTGCCACTTTATGGTTAATGAAGGTATTGTCTTGGGGCACAAAGTTTTTGAAAGAGGTATTGAAGTTGATAAACCCAAGGTTGATGCTATTGAAAAGATGCCATGTCCCAAGGACATCAAAGGTATAACAAGTTTCCTTGGTCACGCTGGATTTTATAGGAGGTTCATTAAGGACTTCTCAAAAAATTCTCGGCCTCTAACTAATTTATTGCAAAAAGATATACCATTTGTCTTTGATGATGATTGTGTAGAAGCATTTGAAACACTTAAGAAAGCATTAGTCACTGCACCTGTTGTTCAGCCACCTGATTGGAACCTACCCTTTGAAATTATGTGTGATGCTAGTGATTATGCTGTAGGTGTTGTTCTAGGGCAAAGAGTTGATAAGAAATTAAATGTTATTCATTATGCTAGTAAGACTCTAGACAATGCTCAAAGGAATTATGCTACTACTGAAAAAGAGCTTTTAGCAGTTGTATTTGCTTGTGATAAGTTCAGATCTTATATTGTTGATTCTAAAGTAACTATTCAAACTGATCATGCTGCTATTAAATATCTTATGGAAAAGAAAGATGCTAAACCTAGACTTATTAGATGGGTTCTCTTGCTACAAGAATTTGATTTGCATATTGTTGATAGAAAGGGAGCTGAGAACCCCGTTGCAGACAACTTGTCTAGGTTAGAAAATATCCTTGATGACCCACTACCTATTAATGATAGCTTTCCTGATGAACAATTAAATGTTATAAGTACTTCTTGTAGTACTCCATGGTATGCTGATTATGCTAATTATATTGTTGCTAAATTTATACCACCTAGCTTCACATACCAACAAAAGAAAAGGTTTTTATATGATTTAATACATTACTTTTGGGATGACCCACATCTTTATAAAGAAGGAGTAGATGGTGTTATTAGACGTTGTGTACCTGAGCACGAACAGGAACAGATCCTACGCAAGTGTCACTCCGAGTCTTATGGAGGACACCATGCTAGAGATAGGACTGCACATAAGGTATTGCAATCTGGTTTTTATTGGCCTACTCTCTTCAAGGATGCCTGTAAGTTTGTCTTGTCTTGTGATGAATGTCAAAGAATTGGTAATATTAGTAGACGTCAAGAAATGCCTATGAATTATTCACTTGTTATTGAACCATTTGATGTTTGGGGCTTTGATTATATGGGACCTTTTCCTGCCTCTAATGGATACACACATATTTTAGTTGATGTTGATTACGTTACTAAGTGGGTAGAAGCTATTCCAACTAGTAGTGCTGATCATAACACTTCTATTAAAATGCTTAAAGAGTTATTTTCCCGAGGTTTGGAGTCCCTAGATATTTAATGACTGATGGTGGTTCACACTTTATTCATGGTGCTTTCCGTAAAATGCTTGTTAAATATGATATTAATCATAGAATTGTATCTCCTTATCACCCACAGTCTAGTGGTCAAGTAGAGTTGAGCAATAGAGAGCTCAAATTAATTTTGCAAAAGACTATTAATAGGTCTAGAAAGAATTGGTCCAAGAAACTTGATGGTGCATTATGGGCTTATAGAACTGCATATAAAAATCCTATGGGTATGTCTCCGTATAAAATGGTTTATGGAAAAACCTGTCACTTACCTCTCGAACTAGAACATAAGGCATATTGGGCTATTAAAGAGCTTAACTATGATTTTAAACTTGCTGGTGAGAAGAGGTTATTTGATATTAGCTCACTTGATGAATGGAGAACCCAAGCTTATGAAAATGCCAAGTTGTTTAATGAAAAAGTCAAAAGATGGCATGACAAAAGGATACAAAAGCGTGAGTTTAATGTAGGTGATTATGTATTGCTATACAACTCTCGTTTAAGATTTTTTGCAGGCAAACTTCTCTCTAAATGGGAAGGCCCCTATGTTATCGAAGAGGTCTATCGTTCCGGTGCCATCAAAATCAACAACTTCGAGGGCACAAATCCGAAGGTGGTAAATGGTCAAAGAATTAAACATTATATCTCAGGTAATCCCATAAATGTTGAAACCAATATTATTGAAACCTAACCCCGGAGGAATACATAAGGGACACTTTCCAGAACGTTTCAGACTCCGAAAAGGAATAGGTATGTGGTACGGTAAGTAAACCGACTCCAAAACAATTTTTAAGGCAATATTTCTCTGTTTTAGAATATCTAGCAAAATAGAAAAATAAGTAGCAGTCTGGGAAGGACACGAGGGCCCCACGAGGGTGGTGGGCGCGCCCTACCCCTTGGGCGCGCCCCCCTACCTCATGATCACCTCGTGTGCCTTCCGGACTCTGTTTTCTTGCACGTTGCATATTTTGCTCGGTAAAAATTCATTATGTAACTTCCTGAAGGTTTTGAATCCTGTATCACGCAAACCCCCTCTGTTTTTGTTTTTGAGTTGTTGCTGCTACAGATTAGAGCAAGATGTCTTCTCAAGAGTCAATCGGGGAGAGCCGGGTATCTAATCCAGCATCGGAACCAAGGGCAAACAGCGACGCTGACCATTTTGGGCCAGCAACAGAGTAAGAGATGGAAGCTGACTTGATGAGAGTAGATGCTATGGAGGATCAAGAAGTCACCTCTCGCCTCCGAGCTGGGTTCACGATGGGGGAACTACAGAGCTCAGCTATTCCAAACTCGGTTGTCCCTTCTAATGTTAGATTTCTTACCTATGAAAATATGAAGAGGAGTGTCACTTGTTCTCCTGCAGCTATGCAACACCCTTGGGTGCAAGGAGCTTTAGCTGTCACAGGAAAGCTTCGTAAGGAAATAATGGACCTCAAACATCAAGTCAATAAGCTCGAGGAGGAGAACCGCATCCTGAGGGGAATCATCGCCAAGAATATTACACCGACAACAAAGAAGGAGACATAATCACATGGGTATGGGCATTCCCCTTGGCAACTGCCAAGCTTGGGGGAGGTGCCCCGGTATCGTATCACAATCACAACTCCTATCTTTATTGTTTTTCTTAGTTCGATCCTATTAGTAGTATCTTGATCCAGTAGAATAAATTTTATGGCATGATCTAGTTTTGAGTTTTGCTTTATGATCTCTCTATGTAATCGAGTCCGTGAGCTATATATAATAAAGATTAGTGTTGAGTCAAGGGCTTGATTATTTTGCCATGATCTTGGGTGAATAAAAGAAAAGAGAAAAGAATAAAAAGAAACAAAAAGTTCATATTGATCTTATTGAGAGTAATGACTTCACATAGAAAGAGTATGATGATTAAAAGTTGTTGGGAGTTGGTAGACATATAGCTTTGGTCATTGTTGCAATTAATCGGAAGTAATAAAGAAAGAGAGGTTTTCACATATAGATATATTATCATTGACATCTTTTATGATTGGGAGCACTCATTAAAATATGACATGCTAAAGAGTTGATGTTGAACAAGGAAGACAACGTAATGAGTTATGTATTTCTTATATCTGAGAAAAAGTATGTTGTCATGGATCCTCTAACTTGTTGAGCTTGCCTTTCCCCCTCATTCTAGCCAAATTCTCAGCACCAAGTAGAAATACTACTTGTGCTTCCAAATATCCCTAAACCAGTTTTGCCATGAGAGTCCACCATATCTACCTATGGATTGAGTAAGATCCTTCAAGTAAGTTGTCATCGGTGCAAAGCAATACAAATTGCTCTAAATATGTATGATTGATTGGTGTGGGAGAAATAAGCTTTATACGATCTTGTGATGTGGAAGTAATAAAAGCGACGGACTGCATAATAAAGGTTCATATCACAAGGGGCAATATAAAGTGACGTTCTTTCGCATTGAGATTTCATATATCCAACCATAAAAGCGCATGGCAACCTCTGCTTCCCTCTGCGAAGGGCCTATCTTTATTATTATCTTCTACCTTATGCAAGAGTCATGGTGATCTTCACCTTTTCTTTTTCATTTTATCCTTTGGCAAGCTCGGCATGTTGGAAAGAACATGATATATATATCTAATTGGTTGTAGGGGAGCATGAACCATTATTGTTGACATTACCCTTGAGGTAAAAGGTTGTGGGGCAAAACTATAAGCCCCTATCTTTCTCTATGTCCAATTAAAACTCCGTAACCACAAGTATCGCATGAGTGTTAGCAATTATGGAGGACTAAATGATAGTTGAGTATGTGGACTTGCTTTTTAGCTCTGACATAGACTCTTTCCGATGTTATGATAAATTGCAATTGCTTCCATGACTGAGATTATAGTTTGTTGGAGCCCAATAAGGTTTATGATTTATACTTTTGCATTGTGAATAGATCATCACTTGAATATAAGTAATCATATGACAAAATCTATATATGTTGTTGTTATGAGAATAATCATGATGCCTTCATGTCCGTATTTTATTTTTATCGACGCCTGTACCTCTAAACATGAGGACATATTTATTGTTATCGGCTTTTCGCTTAAGGACAAGCAAGGTCTAAGCTTGGGGGAGTTGATACGTCCATTTTGCATCATGCTTTTATATCGATATTTATCGCATTATGGACTGTTATTTCACTTTATGTCACAATACTTATGGATATTCTCTCTTATTTACAAGGTTTACATAAGGAGGGAGAATGCCGGCAGCTAGAATTCTGGGCTGGAAAAGGAGCAAATATTAGAGACCTATTCTGCGCAACTCCAAAACTCCTGAAACTCCACGGAACGTCTTAAAATAAATAAAGAAAAATCCTCGCCAAAGATGAAGGCCAAGGGGCCCACACCCTGCTCACGAGGGTGGGGGCGCCCCCCCCCCTAGGGCGCGCCCCCTACCTCGTGGGCCCCCTGGTGGCTCTCCGATGTCCATCTTCTCCTATATGAGGTCTTTCGATGAGCAAAAATAGAGAGGAACTTTTCGGGACGAAACTCCGCCGCCACAAGGCGGAACCTTGGCGGATCCAATCTAGAGCTCCAGCAGAGCTGTTCTGCCGGGGAAACTTCCCTCCGGGAGGGGGAAATCATCACCATCGTCATCACCAATGCTCCTCTCATCGGGAGAGGGCAACCTCCATCAACATCTTCACCAGCACCATCTCATCTCCAAACCCTAGTTCATCTCTTGTATCCAATTCTTGTCTCAAAGTCCAGGATTGGTGCTAGTAGGTTGCTAGTAGTGTTGATTACTCCTTGTAGTTGATGCTAGTTGATTTATTTGGTGGAAGATCATATGTTCAGATCCTATATGCATATTATTACCCCTCTGATTATGAACATGAATATGCTTTGTGAGTAATTACGTTCATTCCTAAGGACAAGGGAGAAGTCTTGCTATTAGTAGTCATGTGAATTTGGTATTCGTTTGATATTTTGATAAGATGTATGTTGTCTAGGCTCTAGTGGTGTTATGTGAAACTTGACTACATAACACTTCACCATTATTTGGGCCTAGTGGAAGGC
Organism: Triticum monococcum; assembly: GCA_034509565.1. Lineage (NCBI taxonomy): Eukaryota > Viridiplantae > Streptophyta > Magnoliopsida > Poales > Poaceae > Triticum > Triticum monococcum. The sequence goes on along the minus strand of CM067845.1, from coordinate 685,010,416 downwards.
ATTGGGAAGTAATAAGTAGATGATGGGTTGCTAGAGTGACAGAAGCTTAAACCCTAGTTTATGCGTTGCTTCGTAAGGGGCTGATTTGGATCCATATGTTTCATGCTATGGTTAGGTTTACCTTAATACTTTTGTTATAGTTGTGGATTCTTGCAATAGAGGTTAATCATAAGTGGGATGCTTGTTAAAGTAAGAACAGCACCCAAGCACCGGTCCACCCACATATCAAATTATCAAAGTATCGAATGCGAATCATATGAACGTGATGAAAACTAGCTTGACGATATTCCCATGTGTCCTCGGGAGCGCTTTTCCTATTACAAGAGTTTGTTCCGGCTTGTCCTTTGCTACAAAAGGATTGGGCCACCTTGCTGCACTTTATTTACTTTTGTTACTCGTTGCTCGTTACAATTCATCCTATCACAAAACTATCTGTTACTACTTATTTCAGTACTTGCAGAGAATACCTTGCTGAAAACCGCTTATCATTTCCTTCTGCTCCTCGTTGGGTTCGACACTCTTACTTATCGAAAGGACTATGATAGGTCCCCTATACTTGTGGGTCATCAACTGCATGAAGGTGTGGCTTGTGAACTGTGTGTCGTTGTCGGTGATGACCCTGTTGGGCACACCAAAATGGCAGACTAGCCCCTTGAAGAACTTGACGGCTGACTGTGTTGTCACCTGTCTCACTACCTCCACCTTCGGCCACTTTGTGAACTTGTCGATTGCAACGTACAAGTACTCAAAGCCCCAGACAACGCGGGGGAAAGGGCCCAGAATGTCGAGCCCCCAGACCGAGAATGGCCAGGAGAGAGGAATTGTTTGAAGGGCTTGAGCTGGTTGATGAAGCTTGTTCGAATGGAACTGACACGCCTCACACTTCGTTACTAGTGCCATTGCATCCTAGAGGGCAGTGGGCCAGAAGAAACCTTACCGGAACGCCTTGCCAGCAAGGGCCCTTGACCCTATGTGGGAGCCACATATGCCTCCGTGTATCTCTGCTAACAGCTCCAGTCCTTCCTCCCAGGGAATGCACTTCAATTTCACACCGTTCGGTCTTTTCCTGTACAGGACGCCATCGACAAACTGATACATAGCAGACCGACGAGCTACTTTCTCCGCTTCTTCCTTCTCCTCAGGAAGCTTCCCTGTTTGGAGGAATCAGGCGGTATGTTGTGCCCATGCCAGAGACTGGGGCTCGACAACAAGGATCAAAGGCATTTCCTCTGCATGGGAGCGGCCATCTCTACGGTTAGGGCTTGACACCTTGCCGGAGTCGGCTGCTCTCTGGTAGGCTTAGTATCCACGGCAACATCCTTGCCGGCGGCCCCAGGGGGCTCGGCAGGAAAGTACTTGCCAGGGCCTGATTTCCTCCGCTTGTTCTGCTCTGTTGACGGTTCAACGGATGGTTGAGTTAACCGAAGCACAAAAGTACCTGGTTCCACAGGTAATTTGAAGGCAGCGCGCTTCGACAGGTAGTCGGCGCTATCATTCTCCGCCCGGGGAACGTGCTCCGCTTGTATACCATCAAAGCGCTCCTCTAGCTTCCTCATGTCATCTACGTAGGCCTCCATCAACGGGCTCTGATAATCTTTGTTGACTTGCGTGACAACAAGCTGTGAATCACCCCTGACGATGAGCTTCTTCACCCTGAGGTCCGCCGCGATCCTGAGGCCGGCAAGCAACCCCTCGTATTCAGCAGTGTTGTTCGTGGACATCTCCCTGGAGGAAGTGCATCTGGATTACATACTTGAGGTGCTCTCCGGTGGGTGCGACAAGCAGCACACCAGCACCGGCGCCTTGCAGCAAGAAAGCCTTGTTAAAGTACATGATCTAGTTGCGACTTGCCGCCTTGCCGGGAAGAATGGTCTCCTGGATCTCTTTGTTGGGCGTTGAGGTCCATTCCGCAATGAACTCCGCTAAGACTCTACTCTGGATTGTCGAAGTATTTTCAAACTTCAAACCAAAGCTTGACAACTCCAAGGCCCACTCCACAATCCTCCCGGTCGCGTCCGAGTTATGCAGTATCCGTTGCAGCGGGAGGCGGGTGACGACGATGATTTCATGTGCCTGGAAGTAATGGCGCAGCTTCCTCGAGGCCATAAGGAGGCCAAAGAGCAATTTCTGCACACCGGAGTACCTTGACCTAGCCCCCTATGGGAGGGATCTGACATAGTAAACCGGGTGCAGCATCATCTTCTTCCTCCGCGCCACTTCATCTGGTTGCACGGGACCTGTCCCGACGGCGTCAGACTCTGCCGGGGCCTTGCCTTGCCGGCGCCAGGCCCTGCCGGGGGAATCTCTGGCTTGCCATCCACCAGACCTGCCGTTGCCACTGCCTCTTTGTCGACCTCCCTTTGTGCCACTAGTGCGACGCTGACCACTTGATTCGTTGCCGCCAGATACAGCAGCAACGGCTATTATGGTTTAGGCACAACTAGTATCGGTGTAGAGGGGAGGTATGTCTTCAAATCCTGCAGCGCTGCCTCGGTCTCTGGGTTCCACTCCACTGGGCCCGCCTTTTTCAAGATTTTGAAAAAGGGAAGGGCACGCTCAGCAAACTTGGAGATGAATCTGCTCATGGCGGCAAAGCAACCACTGAGCCGACGCACATCCTTGGTCCGCTTGGGTGCCTCGATCTGCTCAATACCCTTGATTTTGTCTGGATTTGCCTTGATCCCATGATGTGACACGAAGAACTAAAGAAGTTTTCTGGATGGAACACCAAAGACACACTTCTCAGGGTTCAACTTGAGGTTGATCTTGCGCAGGTTGGCAAACGTCTCTTCTAAGTCTTGCACAAGAGTTGCCTTGTCCTTAATTTTGACCACTATGTCATCCATATAAGCTTCCATATTTCTGTGTAGCTGGGGCTCAAAACCAATTTGGACTACTCTTGCAAACGTTGAGCCAGCACTCTTCAACCCGAAAGGCATCCGTAAAAAGCAATACGTACCACATGGGGTCATGAATGTTGTCTTCTCTTCATTTTCTCTTGTCATGAAGATCTGGTGGTAGCCCGAGTAGGCATCGAGGAATGATAACAGATCACACCCGGCCCTGGAGTCAACAATCTGGTCAATGCGCGGCAATGGGAAGGGGTCCTTAGGACAAGCCTTATTGATATCTGTGTAATCGATACATAGCCTCCACTTCCCGTTTGCCTTGCGCACCACCACCAGATTGGCCAACCACGTCGGATAGAGCACTCCTCTAACCAAGCCTGCCGCTTCCAACTTCCCGATCTCCTCTGTGATGAACTCTTGCCGTTCCAAAGCTTGCTTCCTAACCTTCTGCTTGATGGGTCGTGCATGGGGACAGACAACAAGTTGGTGCTCGATCACTTCCCTGGGAACGCCGGGGATGTCGGATGCTTACCATGCAAACACGTCGACATTCGCCAGCAGGAAAGTGACGAGCGCGCTGTCCTATTTGCTGTCGAGGGTGGAGCTTATGGTGAAAGCCCCTCCCGTGCCATCCTCCTTGACGGACACCTTCTTGGTCTCTGGTGATGTAGCTCTGGATTTCTTGTTCTTGCCGATGGAGCTCTCTGGCACATCCTTGACGGTAGCACAACACTCCGAAGAGGTGCGCTTGCCGGAGTGGGTGCGAGAGGTCCTGCCAGTCTTCTTCTTCCCTCCCGGGACTTCGGTGGCAGGAGCAAGCGCCTTGGCGGCAGCTGCTGCAACTGCTTCCCGGTAGAGTAGGTCGGCGCAAATCAGCGCATCCTTCTTGTCGCAGGGAATGGTGATGATGGTCATCGACCCAGGCATCTTCAGCGTGTTGTAGGCGTAATGTGATGCCGCCATGAACTTGGCTAGTGCCAGGCGGCCGAGAATCCCATTGTACGGCAAGGGAATCTCGGCTACATCAAAGACAATCTTCTCTGTCTTGTAGCTCAGCTCACCTCGAAACGTCACAGGCAGCGTGGCCTTGCCCTTCGGTTGACTCCTTCCGGGGTTGACCCCTTGAAACGTACCCGTCTCCTCGAGGTCTCCATCAGGAATTTGTAGCCTTTTGATCACAACGGGTGAGATCAAGTTCAGACCGGCCCTGCCGTCAACCAGCATCTTGTTCACCTTGAGGTTGCGTATCGTTCTAAAACCAACAACGGAAAACACCCGACCGCAGTTGTGCGATCAGGGTGGTCCTCGGGGTCAAAGATGATGGGCGTGCTGGACCACTTCAGCGGCTTCTGAGCGTCGAACGACAGCTCTGCTACTGTGATCTCACGCGTCCACTGCTTGAGCTGGCGGTGAGAAGTATGCAGCGAGGCGCCACCATCGACTCACATGGCCTCTGTAGCCTTCTGGAACTCATGCTTGCCGGACTCATCGTCTTCGTCATGATCGTCATCTTCTTGCTTCTTGTCGCAGCCCCAAGCGGGCCTCTCTTGCTGGTTGTCCTTGCCGCCGCGGCCTCCTTGGCCGCCATGCTTCTTGTCGCGGCCCCAAGCGGGCCTCTCTTGTCTGAGCGAGCATGGTGGGTGGTGGGGAGAGAGAGGGAGAGGAGTTGTGCTAGTGCTGGAGGTGGGAGACGATGTGAGGTAGAGAGGGAAAATCAAAGGAACGAGTGGACCGGGACTAGATAAGGCCCCTCCTAATGCTCCACCTTGTATAGGTGCTAAGCCCTCCACGTAGGCAAAAAATCTGACGTGACAAGTTATTTAAGAGGAGAGAGATAAGTGTGGTGACCTCAGGAAGAAAAAATGCTAAGCGCGTGAACCTAGGTAAAACATTTAAAAAAAGGAAGTCCACTAATACATGAAAAGCTTTAGTTGCTAAATCATTAAATGAAGCAAGCTTAGCAACCATAAGCTATGCATTGGGAAATATAGTTGCTAAGCTATTTAATGTGCTTAGCACCTCATCTAAGTACTCATACATTGGCAGCAGCCTAACGTTGTTGGATGCATGTTGGTGTGTGGGCCCACAGAAGATGCGCGTATGTGGAAGGCGACCGGCGCGCCGGATGTAAAGTTTTCCTTTTATTAATGTTTAATTAAGTTTTAAGTGGACTTTGATCGGCGGTTGATCAGCCAATTATGATAGATTAAATTCATATTAGAATTATTTGTACCATGTGTATCATTTTCTTTCTTTTTATACGCGCACGGATTTGGATTGGCTTTTTTGGTGCGCTTCAGCCGATTCATATGAAAAAATGGATGTGTATGTCTATTTGACGATTCAAACAAATAAGCGGACAAACTATGCATCCGTTTAAGTCGCCGGTTGGAGTTGCTCTAAGCGGCAGCGGCGGGACACCGCGCGCCCCTGTTTCGTGGGCAAAACCGCTCGTTACACGTGAACGCGCGGCACACGCCGCCGATCCACAACGCGGCGCAGCTGTATTTGGCAACCGTCGGCGGACACGGCGCCCGCGCGCGTAGGCTACTGCCCTGCGCCCTGACACGGTGACACCTCCAACTTGTCCCGTGCTGGAAGCTAGCTAACCGCGCCCGTGAGCCGTGAGCACGTAGCGGGAATCCATGGGCATTCACCAGGCTGCGTCCGGTCGTATGTGTACGAGTAGGAGGCAGGAGCTGCTTGGATCATGCGCGTACGCACAGCATCTTCGTTTGGAGATATCTATGCTGCTCCAGCTAGTACAGCCGGTACGTCCGTGACATGGCATCTGCATCAGTGCAATTAGTGGTGTGCGCGATATGGATCATCAGGTCAGGTGGTGGGAGACATGATCGATGCTTGCACATACGTACAAATCTGAGTTGTGTGAAAATACATACTGCGTGAATATATTGAGTGCATGATACAGAAATTAACCGGCGGGCCCCATGCATTTCCTTCTATACCGAGCTGGCTGCTGATATTTCATGACTATATAGTACTCTCTCCATCCATAACATAGTGCGTATAGAATTTCTGAGAAGTCGGACAAAGTAAAATTTGACCAGGTTTACAGAGAAAATCAATTTAAATATACAACATAAAAATATAACTGATGATGGATTAAATCATATGCATTTGATATGTCAAATGTACATATTCTTGTCTTTAAACATAGTCAAAGATTGTAATATTTGACTTTTGAAAAATCTATACGCTACATTTTTTGATAAATTATCTCCTCCTTTATTCAATTAAAACTGCATTATTTACAAGGTAGGGTATCATCGCCTTCGGAGGCGAATCCATCTAGATACTAGGAGAAGAGAACTTGGCCAACTTGGCAAATTCATGGGCTACCTGATTACTATCTTTGTTACAAGAATCAAACATAGCATGATTAAAATCTAAAGACATGTAATAACAATCATAAAAAATGGCACTTGCCACTGAGCTGGAAACTCCCTCCTTGAGAGCATTAATAACCTCCTCACTGTTTGAGACCACCTCAATCTTACTACATCCCACGTTTTATGCCAAATTTAGCCCAAATCTCACAGCAGTTGCTTCAGCAGAAAAGGAGTCATAACAAAAGTTCAGTCTTTCGTTTGCTGCGGCAAGGAATTTACCATTGTGATCCGGAAGAACAACGCCAACCGATCAAACCCAGCATCCACATTAAGTTACGTATAACCTAAGCGAGGCTTTGACCAAGCCATATCTCACCTTCTCGCCTTAGGTTTGCATGCAATCACGAAGTTCGCTGCTAGCCCCCAGATTGCAAGTTGGATTTGAGCTGCACTTTGTGCATTCTCTTCATGGGTCGGTTTTCTCCGTTCAAAAACTGCGAATACAAAGCCGTTGTAGGACTCGTCTCTCTCAGGTTAGGCAACCCAAGAACATGAATGTCCAAGTCCCTTAGACATAGGAGGTGTTCAAGCACTCCTTCACCAGACAGGCTTACACAACACACTTTCTTGATAATGTCATACATCCCCAACAATTGCCAAATTTCATTGGAAAGTAACCTTCTCAGCCCGAGCTTAAATGAGCTTGGGTGAACAGTAAAATCAAAAAAAAAAATCAAACAATTCTTTTTTTATGACAAATACTGACAAAAGTTCTAAGACCTTACAAAATTTCATTATGAAGTCGCATTTGTGGAAGTTGTGGCAAAAATAAGAACAAATCAGTGCTCCAAAATGCTTTCGAAAGTAGCATATTTGAAGTATCAACTTTTTTTGCCACCACTTTCAAAAATGTGATTTCAAGACGAATCTTTTCAAGCTGAGGTTAGAACTTTTCGCAATGTTTGCCAAAAAAATAATGCAGTTTTTCTTCTTTTTTTTACTGTTCACCCAAGTTCACTGAGAAACTCCACGTCCTCGGCCTTCTTACACTGGAAGAGTATAAATCTATAGGGTACATTGCGGAATGGAATGGGCGGGGTAGGCTCTTTCTCTGTTATTGGAACTTAAGAGTAGTCATGTCACTCCGAGAAGCCACCAGTTCATCATTCCCAGGTCAGGGCCGACCCGACCGACAAGCAATTCTGGATCTTATTCTTCTTCTGCGCAGATAAACTATAGAGTGCGATTTTGTTTCGGTGCGCAGTGTTTTCGTTTGTAATCCCGGTCACATGCATCCGATCCGATAGCTCATCCGGACGATCAACGATGAACTAGTCCAGCATATTGTGATCGATCATACGTACGCGCGACACGCACGCGACGCGACCGACCGGCATGATTAACCGATCGAGCTCGTATTCGCGCCGGCCGGTTGCGTCCACGTCGATTGGCTGCCAGCCGACGAGTTTGGCCTGGCCCACTGACACCGCCACCCGCCCAGCTAGCTAGCTCCACGGTGGAAACGCCGGCCGCGCACGCGACATGTCCACATCACCAGCAAAGCAAGAGTCTAGCACATACGTGTACGTGCTCGAGTCCAGACGCCGACTCCTGATCCCATCGAAAAAAGAGGAGTGTGGGGTGGGGGTAGAGGTGCCGTGCCAGGTCTGCCCTACGCACGTCCACACGGATAAACAAAGCCTACACCGAATTCGGGCCTCGATCGCCGCCGGCGACAGGCGGATCTTGAAACGGAGGCAAAATAATGGCCGCATCGATTATAATTAAAAAGAAGAAAATTATTTAGTTAATTTATGAAAAATCAAGTTAAAACCAATACAATCAGATCATAAATGGACTACTCATCAATCATGAGACCTTGCAAGCACACATGTAACCCGTCAAACCCTCCCAACACACAACAACTGCAACTCGTGACGCCTGTATACAACACAATTAAACCTGACAAGAACATCCTAACGAAAGATAGTGGATCACACTAAAACCACAATAACGACCCAAATGTGAGGACGAGTCGACCGTGAGATGAGCCAAGGGATCGAGAATGATCCATTAAGCAGTTGCACGCGTCTTTTCTCTGGCGCCATTCTTCTTGCCTTTACACCTTAGTGACTTCTCCTTCATTGTACCGGTCCTAGGGCAATCACTCGCCTTCTTGCATTTGCCCTTGAATATGTTTCCGTTACAAGGCAAGCAATCGCCCTTCCAGTTTCAGAGCTAACAACCTTCATGCTGGCGAGCAAGTCACAAAACTCTCTTGCAAAGAGAGCATTGAAATTATCCGTCGATGTGGGGATGGAATGGGCGTCGAAGCCACATGTGAGCGCCCAGGCGAGTACACCTCGCGCAGCTCACATGTCACGGTTGAATCACGTCCCTCACACGTGGTTCACATGTGAGGGACGTGATTCAACCGTGACATGGGTTTGTCTTGTCACCCCATGTGTTTATTTCCCAGGTTGCATGCGGTGACCCCTCACTAATCGTCCAGTGAAGCCCTGCACTTCCAAGTTGGCTTGTAGACATGTGGCCATGCTTGGTAGTTACTTCTCCGTAAACAAGTATTGTTTGGTCACTAAAGTAGCGACTAAAATGTCTTATATTAGTTTACATAGGGAGCACTAAACAAGCTTAGGGCATGGTATTATGTAAGCTGAGGGCATTTCTCATTTGGATCATCAAACCAATATCATCAAATGTTCATGTCCATGAACATCTGGGCAGACGAAGGCCATCGAACTGTGATCATCAAATATTCGTTCTTGTCCGGCCTCCTTCCTTTGATAAATTTATCTAGATCAAGAGCATTTCAACCACATATTTAATAGTTGTAAACAAAGGCACTACTATCAAAAGCTTGGGATGTCTATTTTTTTTTACATCCATCAATTCCAGAAGCATTCTGTCCATGTTGTCAATGCCAAAGACCTCAATTGTTTTTGGCTTTTTTCACCATTTTTTTGTGCAAAGCATTTGTAAAATGGGAGCATGGAAGTCTTGAACAAACTTCGTCGCATCGAGATCCGAGTCCGCAGCCTTCACAAACAACAACTTTTGCTCTTTGGAAGCAGGCTTGATAGCAAGCTTCCTCTCCTCGAACTTAAGTCTCCATGAACATGTCAAACCTTCCCACCTTCTTTTCCTCCTTTCATCTCATTTCACTAGGCACATGCCTCCACCTTTTTCGTCATGAGGTCATTGAACTTGTTTGATATCTTGGTCGACGCCCAATCCTGCTTCTCCTTGCCGGTCTTACATTTCCTCCCTCTTGACCTAGCTATACGCTTGGTCCGTGCAAGCCCTCCGATGGTTGGATCAACATCATTGTCGTCATCATCGTTGGCGTTGATAGTCTTGGAGGAATTGCTATGGCTACACATTTGCTTTGTCCATTCAACTTGAACCAACAATGCATCAACGTGAATGGTTTTCCCTTGGTCTTGTGGTACAAGGCGGAGGGCTGGTTTGGCTAGCAAAGCAAGAGAACAAAATGATCAACAACTTGCAATATAGAGCCAATCAATCCAATTACCAGCACATACAGCAACACGGAAGCAAAACTTACGAGCTCGAAGAGTGACACGCCACTTGGCCACCGGTTTTGTATTTTGTGTATACGTGTCGCAATACTCGTTCAGCTCATGTTGAATGGTGTACCATTGATGAGACCTAGCGACTTCACATTATGATCGTGGATTATTTCAATTTTTTTATGTGTGTGTAGGGAGGGGGCAGTGTTTTTGCTCTTGATAGAATGACACCCTTTTGCTCCATGCCTCACACAACAACTTATCTGGTTTGTTCAAGTCCGAAGAACCTCTCTTCTTCTTTGCATCCACGTAGGGCGCGTCCAGCTCCGGCTGTTGGGTGTTCATTGGCGTCCCTTGTTCCAGCTGCGGCGAGTAGTTGTCCTTAACTTGTCCATCCTCATGGTCACCGCCATTATGGATCATGTTCATCGTCACCTCATTGGTGGCCGCCTCGAGCTTGCGGGAGGCATTCCACCAAACAGTGACCCGTCACTGCCTAACGAGGCCCCTTAGACAAAAACCGCGACCGAACAAGCTGCCACGACTGCGACTCCATGAACACATGGTAAGTGTTGAGGTTGACGGCGTACGATGGATGGTGACCGGAGGCGGCGAAGTGCTGCGACAATTGGTGTGTGTTGTGCCGGCCATTTAGATGACTGACGTAGTAGTACGACAGCTTGTACTAGGAGCTGGGGGAGGCAATTGCCCGAAGGCACCGCCACGACAAACCATTTTGCAGGAGGAGCTCTGCCTGAGCATCCGCCAGCACCTTCTTCTTCTCTCAAGCCTTCACACGCCATCCTTGATGTTCCTCGGCCGCGGTCGTGCACACGGTCTTCTTTGGGTCCGGTGAAGTAAATAGTATAAAAACTACTAGTTTTTAATTTTTCTCAAATAACTACCAAATAGGTGGTCGGCTGTTTCAAAAAACCCAAAATCTTCGTTGTTAAAAACCTAAACAGGTTTATGACAGGTCAGGCCCGCACCTAAATGATCCGTCTATTTGACCGTTTGTTTGACCGTTAAGTGACATGTGAGACCCACATATCAGTGTCTGCAAACTTTTCAAAAATGCCATCGGGTCCCTGTAAACTTTTTAAAAATGCAATCGGGTCCCTGCAAACTTTTGAAAAAAGTAATCGGATCCCTCCGGTGGCGCACTCCCGTGGCCGTGCGCCAGCAGACGCCGTGAGGGTCGCCGTCCAGCAGCGCTCCTCCATCGTCGGCGAGGTCACCGCCGACCGCCGCACTCCACCCGCCGAGCGAAGGAGATCTCGACGGCATCGTCGAACGCCACGAAGAACGCACCGTGCCTCTGGCTGCAGCAATCCCCTGCCTCGAGCTCGAGCAGAGTGGAGCTCTCGACGCCGAATGCCACGCCACAGACATTGTCGAAGTAGAAGCGTCGGAGCACGTCCTGCAGGTCCAGGGCCACGCCGGAGGCCGCGGTGGCGTCGAGGAGCAGGAGGAGGCATGGCCGTGTGGCGACCCAGGCCAGAGCCCCGTTGTCGGTGTCAAAACCAGCGGATCTCGGGTAGGGGGCCTCGAACTGTGCGTCTAGGCCGGATGATAACAGGAGGCAGGGGACACGATGTTTTACCCAGGTTCGGGCCCTCTTGATGGAGGTAAAACCCTACGTCCTGCTTGATTAATATTGATGATATGGGTAGTACAATAGTAGATCTACCATGAGATCAGAGAGGCTAAACCCTAGAAGCTAGCCTATGGTATGATTGTATGTTACGGTTCTTGTCCTACGGACTAAAACCCTTCGGTTTATATAGACACCGGAGAGGGTTAGGGTTACACAAGGTTGGTTACAAAGGAGGAGATATCCATATCCATACTGCCTAGCTTGCCTTCCACGCCAAGTAGAGTCCCATCCGGACACGAGACGAAGTCTTCAATCTTGTATCTTCATAGTCTAACAGTCCGGCCAATAGAGATAGTCCGGCTGTCCGGAGACCCCTTAATCCAGGACTCCCTCAGTAGCCCCTGAACCAGGCTTCAATGATGATGAGTCCGGCGCGCAGTATTGTCTTCGGCATTGCAAGGCAGGTTCCTTCTCCGAATACATCATAGAAGAATTTGAATACGAGGATAGTGGCCGACCCTGCAAAATAAGTTCCACATTCCACCGCAGAGTGAATAATATTTTCGCGGATCTAATTTGCTGGCTTATTTTGGTAGCACGACGTTATGTCATGGCCCGGTGATTATTCGAACCGTTTCCTTTAACCAGCTCCACACATAACGTGAGGCGGTTTCTTGACACGTCTTGTCGAAGCGGAGATCGTGTTCCCCCAATTACGGGATTCTCATTAATGCGGTCGTGGGTAACCCAACCGTGTTTAGGACTCCTAGATTATAGGCAAGTCCTAAACGGCTACGGAGAGGACGCTTGATATTCACCCTCTTTATAAAGGGACAAGGTTTTCACTTTTTCCCTCTCGTGCTCAATCGAACCCTTCCCCTGCCTCGAGTTCTAACACCCAAAGCCTAGGTTAGGTGCTCCGGATCTTCAATCATGTCCGGATCCAGCCTTCAAGGCCGATGGATGCCCTCCTCCGTTACAGAAGAGGACATTAAGAAGTTGAGGGAGGCCAGATGCCTGACCACCGAGGTTTTGCATCGGCTGCCTGCTCGAGGGTAGATCGTCCCTACTCCCGAACCCAACGAGAACGTTGTGTTCGTCTCCCACTTCCTCCGAGGTCTAGGCCTCACTCTGGATCCTTTCGTCAGGGGTTTGATGTTCTATTACGGGCTAGATTTCCATGATCTAGCTCCGGACTCCTTTCTCCACATCTCGACATTTATTGTCATGTGTGAGGCCTTCCTCCGCGTTACCCCTCACTTCGGCCTGTGGCTCAAGACCTTTGAAGTAAAGCCGAAGATGATCGAGGGGCAACATGCAGCGTTCGGAGGTGCATCAATAGGCAAGATGGCAGGAGCTCCATGACCGAAAGGTTCCTTTCCAGAGGTGTCCTAATTATGGCAACAGGAGTGGTTTTACGTCACGGCTCCCAGAAGTGCCAAGTGGGCGGCTGCCCCCGCTTTTCGCTCGGGCCCCCCACCATAACTGATGTCATGGATTAGCAGAGGTCTGAGCTGGGGTCCAGCCAAGGACGTGCCTATACTGCAAAGCCGCATACGGGATCTCTTCGAGGGAGATTTTAATTTGGCTGTGGTAATACAAGTTATGTTGGTTCGTCAAGTCCAGCCTTGCAGACGCCGGCCCCTCGCTTGTGGGAGTTCAACCCAGAGGGACCGCGTGCCATTCAAAGTTTCCTCGGCCTGACGCGCGAGGAGATGTACAAGTCATTCTTCGGACCTTAAGTAGAGTGTCCGGATATTACCGAGGACGTGGGCCTGAGCAGCAACCGCGCCGCCGAACAAGTAAGAAACCCTCTGGCCGAACACACTGTCTTTTATTCGTCACGAAGTTTTTTCTGAGAGTTCGCTTTTTGAACAGGACTGGCTAACAAAGGCGAATATGATTCGGTGTTTGGCCCTCCTCCCTGAGGGTTTGGGAAATACGGTATTGGAAAAGATGCTCGAGGTCGCACCTTGCCTGGAGCCCTCGAAGGAAGATACCGGGGGGGATAATACGAGCGGACGCGGGCCCCCATTGTTGCCCGTTCCAACCGAGGGAATGGGCGTCTCCATGAAGGAGGACAACCGGGGGAGGAAAAGGACTGCTTCCGAGGATCCGGAAGCCGAAGCCTCCAAACGGGAGAAGAAGTCTCCCACAGAGGGTCCTGCCTCAGGGGGTGCTTTTGCCGCACAAAGTCCGTGGGGGATCAGCCCTCCAACGAGTCATAAGTGATCCAAAATACTTTAATAGTAAAGGTATGCTATCTTTTTTCTGAGAAAATAACCACCGCATATATCTTGCAGTTCGGGCCTTAGCCCCTCTCAGATGAGCTCGTCTTCGGGGGATCTTCTTCCAGAGATGATGGAGAGCGAAACACCTCCCCCGAACTCCTCCGCTCAAGAAGCGGACGACCCCGAAGTGTCATCACGGAGGGCCTCTCCGGATCCGGTGAGGCCAGAAGATAATCCCATAGACCCCCGAAGTCCCCAGCGTCCGGCTCCCGAAGAGAGCAGACAAAAGAGTCTGGCACCGTTTGGTGTGCGGTCAGACATTCTGAGGGAGTTGGTGGGGCAAGCGGCCATCTCAGAAGAACACCGTATGCTGATGGGTATGGTGATGGAGAGAATCTCTTCCGCCGAAAGCGGATTACATGAAGCCTTTATGAGTCTACTGACAAGCTTTGAGGTATGTGAGATAATACATGATAGTACTACACATGTTAGGTGTACCCTGTGTAGATAGTAGCCCCTGAGACTCTGGTTGTCGTCGAGAACGGCGGCGAACAGAGGATCATATTCCCAGGTAATAACCAGACTGCCCCTGTATGCAGGTGGTGGAAGCTCCGGTGGCTAGCCGGACTAGTGAGTTTGCCAAATTAAAACGGCAACTGGATGCGGCAGACGCCGACATCGAGCTTGTTAACAAGAGGCTTGACGAGGCACAGGGTAAGTGTTGTTATCTGGTGAATGCCACATAGTAAGAGCAGCATGATGCCATTATCTTTAATATGTTGTGACTGCAGATGGAGATGCCACCGTGGAAACCTTGCGGGCAGAACTTGCCCAAGCCAAGGAACAAGCGAGGATTAGTAATGCCGCTGCTTTGAAGGCGGCCGAAGAGTTGAAAGCCGAGAAGGCCGCACATTGCGAGAGCCAAGAGAAGGTGGACAAGATGGCCATAGAATTAAAAGACACTGCCGACCGTTGCCGGGTCCTTGAAAAAGAAAACCGAGCGAAGGCAACGGGCCTTGAGAAGGCCACGGCGGCGGACAAAGACACCCGTTCTGCTATGAGAGCAAAGAAGGAGGAGCTGCGGGAAGCCGGGGATATTGCGGCTGGGAAGCCCTTCATGTTACGGAGGAAGTTCGGAGATCCACGGTATGCCCCTCTGGATCGGCTGTGGAGTTCAGCAGATGCGTATATGGATTTGGCGGCGAGCGCTGCCGATGCGGCCAAGTACTTCCAAGGTCAGACAGATCGTAAAGTGGACAAGCTATTCTGGTCGCAATTCCACGTTCCAGAGCGTCCGCTTTCATTGACTGACCAGCTAGCCGAATGGGCCGAACTGAATAGGTTGTCCGGCCTCGCCATGAGGTCTGTTGTGGATCAGCTATGGCCGGAAAAGCCAAAGCCGAACAGCTATTTCAGCTTAGTGCAGCAGTTCCTTGGTGCGGTGTCGCGTATTAATGCGATGAAGAGGTCGGCGTGCATAGAAGGCTCGCGGATGGCCCTTGCCCGTGTTAAAGCATACTGGACGGAGATGGACGCTACCACTGTTGCGGCGCAGGGTTCGGCCATAGGCCGAGTGGCTGCCGAGCATTATTTCGAGGAGGTTCTCGAGGGTGCTCGTTTGATAGAGGCCCAGTGCTCGAAGAATATTATGTTCGAGTGATATGTATTCTCATTGTAAACACAATGCTTTTATGAAGTTTTTATAAGGCTATGTTTATACTTTTGCCTAAAAGTAGTATGACGCCTCCTGTGCGGCCGTTTATGTATACATGTGTATAACCTGAAAGATTGCAGCCGTCGGCTTCAACCCTCATGCATATAATGCGGAGGTGCTCGCAAAAAACGCGTGTTCACACTTAACCCAACGTCTTGG
Source organism: Triticum monococcum (assembly GCA_034509565.1). NCBI lineage: Eukaryota > Viridiplantae > Streptophyta > Magnoliopsida > Poales > Poaceae > Triticum > Triticum monococcum. Next base: position 684,994,962 of record CM067845.1, on the reverse strand, counting down.
TCCTATTAAGAAGGTGATAGCGCAGCGAGCGAGGCAACCAAACTACAATGCTTTAACACTTTCACTTAGCCATAGGAGTTTGACAGTGGGGCTACTAGATAGCCCCTGGTGGCTCCGCACTCTCCCGATCGCGGGGTGCATACATGCCTGGCCGGAAAACGGCCCTTCGTTAAGGCGAAGGAATTCTAACATTCCGATAGCTTATCGAGTGGTTGACTAGTCTTACGCTATATCATGACAGTCAGTTTTCGGCTTTCTCTACTGAGGTGCTCGTCCGGATGAACCAGGGCACAATCGCAGTAGTTCTCCTAGTGCTACCTTAGCCGATAAAGCGGAACGTAAGGCACCAAAACACAGGAGCCAGGCAAACCCAACATTTAACCAAAGACAATGATTCGGAGCTGATGCATATAGGGCCAAACTCGCGACGCCGAACACTCCCTAAGGTATTCGGTCTTTATGGTATAAACCGGGCCTAAATAGTGCCCTTTGTAAGAAGCCCCTTGTGTCCAGGTACGTGCCTTATTATGACGTGGCCACATGCCAAGACGTCAGCATCCTTCTCAAGTGTGCTGAGAATTCGGTGGATATGTATCAACAAGAGACAGTAAAAAAGGTTTACGCGCGGTCTTAATCTAAAAAGAATCCTTGGAGCGGGTCCCTGCTGCACGTTTGCGCTTGTGTCTCCGTTGTGCCGTATCCTGGACGGGTGTAGCACGATGATCATTTGTCTGCGTGCGTTGAGCCCCTTGTGTTTGTAATAGGGGTGTGACCATTGATCCGGTATGAATTACATATAGCTGCGCCAGACTCGTAACCGTGTCCGAGGTCTTGAAGACCTGTTAAATGCTTTATTTGGTGAGGCCGTTTTTAGTGTGGCAGCCGCACGCTCTTCGGCGCGCAAAGATTACTTAATACTTCCGTTCACTGTAATGATGCCACGTGGGCCGGGCATATTGAGTGTGAGGGAAGCGTAGTGCGGTATTGCATTAAAGCGAGCGAAAGCTTCGCGTCCGAGTAGTGCTTGATAGCCACTTTAGAACGGAGCGATGTGGAAGGTTAAATGTTCGCTACGGAAGTTATTAGGGAAACCGAATATAACCTTTAGTAGCAGGGAGCCCGTACAATGAGCCCCTGCGCCTGGCGTTACTCCTTTAAAGGTAGTGTTGCTATGGCAAATTTTTGTTGGGTCTATCCCCATTTCACGGATTGTATCCTAGTATATCAAGTTTAGACTGCTGCCACCGTCCATCAGGACTCGTGTGAAGTGGTATCCATTAATTATTGGGTCTAATACCAGGGTAGCCCATCCTGCATGTCGGATACTTGCTGAGTAATCATGATGGTCGAAAGTGATCGATTGAGACGACCAGTGGCAGGACTCCGCGGTGATAGGCCTTTGGGCATATTTTTCTGGGAGTGCCGTTTTGTTTCTTTCCTTGATCACGTGTAACACGTTTACTGTTTTGACTTCTGGTGGAAATTTCTTTTGTTCCCCAGTGTCCTGCCTGAGAGGCTCATCCTCGTCTTCGCTTGGTGTATCCTCCCCCTTGTGTACGGCGTTGAGCTTGCCAGACTGCTTGACGACCCAATATTCTCTGTGCGTATGATTAGCGGGTTTACCAGGGGTGCTATGGATCTGACATATTTGGTCCAGAATTTTGTTTAGGCTGGACAGTTCGTCTCTGGCGCCTTTAGAGGGCGGCTTTTGCTGACCTGGCCGAGAGCTTTTGAATCCGGCATTTACTGTCGTGCTCTTCGTGTTGTCTTCTTTATTCCGGCATTTGTTATTGTTGTTGCACCGTGATTTCCTGTTTCCATCTCTAACTTCAGATGTACTGGGGTCGCTGGTGCTGCATCTGGCTAGCCAGCTGTCCTCACCCGCGCAAAAGCGGGTCATAAGGCTTGTTAATGCTGCCATTGTTCTCGGCTTTTCTTGGCCGAGGTGTCTGGCAAGCCATTCGTCACGGACGCTATGCTTAAAAGCTGCCAAGGCTTCGGCGTCCGGACAATCGACAATTTGGTTCTTTTTAGTAAGAAACCTGTTCCAAAGTTTTCGGGCTGACTCTTCGGGCTGTTGAGTTATATGACTCAAATCGTCCGCATCCAGAGGTCGGACATAAGTCCCTTGAAAATTTGCCCGAAAAGCGTCTTCAAGCTCTTCCCAGCTTCCAATGGAGTTTTCGGGGAGGCTTTTAAGCCAGTGGATCGCGTGTTGTCTTGTGAGTGGCATTGTTTGCCGCTCTATGTTGGCCGTAAGGTCGTCTATCCGGCCAGGTGGCTGTTTTGATTTTTGGTTGTGGGGGGTCTGAGGCCTCCTCATCGAATTCAGGTAGCAACTTCCGCTTTGGGTAGCTCTTGGTGGGGCGATTGTCGCCGTACTTCGCTGCTGTATTGAGTACTTTACTCCATCTGATTTGGAGTGTGTCCTGTGCAACCTTGAGCCTTTGTTTCTGCTTTTTCAGACTCCTCGCGGTGGCAACAAGCCTTTGATGGGCATTCTGCTGCTCCGGGTGCTGTCCGGCGTTATGTCGTCCGGACTATTATCTTTGACAGAATTGGTTTGTTCGGTTTGATTCTCCGTATTACCGTGGTCCGGCAGTGATTCGCCCTGCTCCAACGCTGGGTCTGTATGATCGTTATTTCTGCCGAGGCGGGATTTGGGGTGGCGCTTGCGCCGCCGCTTTGACTGCTTCTTGAGGGAACAAGCCTTCGGTGTGTCCTTCCTTTCCTCGTCGTCGTCTTCTTTTGGTGTGTCCACCATGTATACGTCATATGATGAAGTGGACGTCCAGCGCCCTATGGGCGGTGGTTCCTCTTCGCCTCCCGCATCGTTGTCCATACCGTCGATGTCTTTGGAGTCGAAGTCGAGCATGTCGGTTGAGTCATCGACAGTGGCTATTAAGTGGGCGGTGGGTGGGCGTCGAATTTCTTCGTCGTCCGCATCCCAATCCTGTTGGCCATAATCCGGCCAGGGCTCTCCTGACAAAGAGAGAGACCTTAGTGAATTCAGAATGTCGCCGAAGGGCGAGTGTTGAAAGATATCCGCGACGGTGAATTCCATGATCGGCGCCCAATCAGATTCGATTGGCAGGGGTGCGGATGGTTCGGAGTCCGGAAAAGGGTCCAGCACCTTGGAGTCACGGGCTGCGCAGAGGATTATGCTGGTGTTTGGCCCTCGAGTCGAGAATGCAGCCCCTGAGTCGATGTCTAGCCACCCGTCCTCAATTGGCGCAGTTGGCTCCGAGCTAAGGGTCAGAGCTGATGCGGGCGCGGCCTCTGGGGTACTGTTCGGCGGCAGAGCTAGGTCATACCCATCGCGACAGTGCGGCGCGCCCGGCTGTGGCTCGAATCCGTCGAAGATCAAGTATCCGCGGATGTCAGCCGTGTAGTTCAAACTTCCAAATCTGACCTGATGGCCAGGGGCGTAGCTTTCAATCTGCTCCAGATGGCCAAGCGCATTAGCCCGCAGTGCAAAGCCGCCAAATACGAAGATCTGTCCGGGGAGAAAAGTCTCACTCTGGACCGCATCACTATCGATGATAGTAGGAGCCATCAAGCCTAACGGCGACGACACAGAGGAACTCTCAATGAAAGCACCAATGTCGGTGTCAAAACCGGCGGATCTCGGGTAGGGGGTCCCGAACTGTGCGTCTAGGCCGGATGGTAACATGAGGCAGGGGACACGATGTTTTACCCAGGTTCGGGCCCTCTTGATGGAGGTAAAACCCTACGTCCTACTTGATTAATATTGATGATATGGGTAGTACAAGAGTAGATCTACCACGAGATCAGAGAGGCTAAACCCTAGAAGCTAGCCTATGGTATGATTGTATGTTACGGTTCTTGTCCTACGTACTAAAACCCTTTGTTTTATATAGACACCGGAGAGGGTTAGGGTCACACAAGGTCGGTTACAAAGGAGGAGATATCCATATCCGTACTGCCTAGCTTGCCTTCCACGCCAAGTAGAGTCCTATCCGGACACGAGACGAAGTCTTCAATCTTGTATCTTCATAGTCTAACAGTCCGGCCAATGAAGATAGTCCGGCTGTCCGGAGACCCCTTAATCCAGGACTCCCTCACCCGTGGCGCATGGCGGAGTCTCCAAGCGGCGCGAAGCGGGGACCCCTGTCGCGGTCCAGGCCGGCCTCTGGTATGCCTTCGCGGCGGCACATCCAAAACCAGGAGCTCTGGCGAGCTCCTACCACAGCTATGGAAAGGTTAGGGAGGGGAGGGGAGGGTCGTTGCTGGCTTGGGAGGGAGGAGAGGATGGCCATCTCGGAGGGGAGAGGATTGCTGACTGCTGGCTCGGAAGAGGTCAGAGGAGACAGGAGGAGAGGAGAGGAAAGGAAGAAGAAAGAGGAAAGGAAGAGGAAGCTGACATACGGGACCCACATGTAAGTTAACAGTCAAAGTGACGGTCAAATAGATGGTTACCTTACGTGTGGGCCCTAATTGTCATAATTGTGATCAACTAGTAAGAACTCGATGATTTGGGTTTTTTGAAACAGCCAACCCCCGATTTGGTAGTTATCAGAGAAAAAAAATTGGACAATTGCATTTTTGCCCCTAGTTGGTTCCTACCCATGGGTTTTGCCCTTACTTTTCGAGCTTGCTCAGTTTTTCCCTTACTTTTTCCGTCAGGTCCTCGAATGCCCTTTGACCGTTTGACCAAAACTTTAAAAATTCATAACTAATTCATATGAACTCAGAAAAATACAAATAAGATATCAAAATGTTCAGATAAACATTTCCTTTATGTGCATATCAATTGCATTCAGGACAAAAGCACCATTTAAACTACCTGAGGTAATTAATGTTATTAACATTATTAAAAATAAAAAGGTATAAACAATATTTTTTTCATGAATAAAAATTACAAGCAAATGTAGGTGATGTTTCCTGAACATCCTGATATCTTATTTCCATTTTTCTGAGTTCGTATCAATATGTTATGAAGTTTCCAAATAATTGTCAAAGTCGTTAGAACATTCATTACATGATGATACGAACTCAGAAAAATGCAAATAAGATATCTGGATGTTCAGAAAACATCACCTACATTTGCATGTAATTTTTATTCATGGAAAAAATTGTTTATACCTTTTTATTTTTAATAATGTTAATAACATTAATTACCTCAGGTTGTTTAAAGGGCACTTTTGTCCTGAATGCAAACGATATGCACATAAAGGTAATGTTTATCTGAACATTTTGATATCTTATTTGCATTTTTCAGAGTTAATATGAATTAATTATGAATTTTCAAAGTGTTGGTCAAACGGTCAAATGGGCATTTGAGGGACCTCGACGGAAAAAGTAAGGGCAAAACTGAGCAAGCTCGAAAAGTAAGGGCAAAACCCGTGGATAGGAACCAACTAGGGATAAAAATACAATTGTCCCAAAAAAATTGATAGTTTTTTAAAACCCTAGCCCGTAAAATAGTAGCTTTATGCTATTTACTCGGTTCGGTGGGACTTGAAGGCTCGAACCTATCAGTGGCCTCCGTCTTATTCATCAGACAACGACTGAGCGATAGAACTTGCCAGACCGGGCGGACGCAGCGGCTATTGGGGCCGAGAGAGACCGGGTTGGTGCGGAAACAATTCCGGATTGCGAAACTTCACAAGCTCTAGGTGGGGTTTTGGGTTGGTCCGGGACGTTGGAGTCCAACGGGGCAGACTTTCAGACTGTCCCACAGCTTCTCCAAATTGGGGGACACTCTGAGGGAGTCCAGACGTCCTACAAAAGTGTCCGGGCGGTCGGATCAGGATATTCGCAGCGTTTTAGTGATCTGTGTAGGAGAGGCCCTTAAGTGTGACTGCATGAGCAGTTTGTGTAGCTGGAGAGAAAGGGAAGCAAGCATATTCTAAAGCTGGCTTAGCCGACATGGATCATCTCGAGGAGTCGTTTCTGGATGAGCGTAGGATCGGCCCTTTAGATGAGATCGTAGGATCATCCCAAGTATTTTATATTTAGACAATCCAAAAAAATCTGAGAAAAATGTACAACATACCTACGGGTATGTCTACAACTTACAAAAATCTACAGTTAGAGATCTGAAAAAGACAAATTCCACTATGAATAGTGCCAGCTTTGGGGTGAATAGTATTTGACACTATTCACATCTAATTTTGTCTTTTTTGTCCTCTAAGTGTGGTTTGAATTAGGAGCTGAAGCTTTTTGAGCTTGTACATCACACGTGAATGTGTGTCTTCAATTTTTTTCAGAATTTTTAAACATGTTTTGTATCTTCAAAAAAAAATTGATCTCCTTGATCTCACCCAAGGCCGGATCCTATGCAAGTCTTCCTCTCGACAGGAGGATGCGCCGTCGCCGCGGGAGGCCAACCCGGGCGGTAGCATGATGTTGAGCGATCTCCTCTTCTACGCCAGCGAGAGCGCGGCAGAGGCCAGGAGCGGCCCGATGGATGTGGCGCCGTTCCGGGACCTGCTTGCCCCCATGCCGACGGCAGCACCTCTGCACCGGCCGCACGAGGAATTCAACTTCGACTGCCTCAGCGAAGTGTGCAACCCTTACAGGTGCTGCGTCGGAGGCCGTGTCCCAGCTGGGGTCGTACACGCGACCGGCATGGCGCTCGCTCGGTATCCCCTCCACCACGCCATGGCGGAGCGTGAGACGAGCGGCGGTAAGCTGCATTGCGGTGGTGGGTCGTCGTCGTCGCCGGACGACTGATCAAATTGGAGCGAGATAGTACCGAAGCCGAACTGATTTTTATCCACACTACAGAGTTTGTCGTCGAGTAGCACGGCAACGGCGACAACACGAGGATCGAGATCTGCTGCATGACGAGCCCCGGCGCGCTGATCTCGACGGTGAGCGCGCTGGACGTGCTGGGGCTGGAGATCGAGCACTGCATCGTCTGCTGCTTCGGTGACTTCGCCATGCGGGCATCCTGCTCATAGGTAAATATATCGTGGGATTAATTTCTCAAACACGTACGCATCTCTTTTTTTTTTTGGTTCTATTTCCTGCTTAAATTAATCTATGTTTTCCCCGCTAATTGAATTCAATCGATCGTCAACAATATCACTGAATGGTGTGGTGTAATAGGAGGAAGGGAGGAACCGAGTGACAAGCACCGACGAGATCGAGCAGGCAATGTTCATGAGTGCAGGCTATGGAGGAAGGTGTCGCTAGATCGATCGAGCACGCCAATTCGTCAATCTGCTTGTAATTTTGTCATCGTCCGTGAGTTCTATGTTTGCATATATATGCATGATTTTTTTTTCGGGGAATATCTGCATTAATTAGTGTAGCTAGAGTGCTTATGTTAACTTTTTGAATAAGTGCTACTCCTACTTTAACTTCAGCTGTTTGCGAGTCAAATGTGAGCAGATTGTAATAGTTGGGCGTGTGTCCGTGAGTATGCATGTATCAATGTATGGAGTGGAGTATTGGGATTTGGCCGACATGAAAAGATACCAACTGTTGGTGTGTTTGGTTGCGCACTGTTACAGCTTCTTGTTTCTTCTGTAAGTTTAGCTGTTCCCTGATAGGAATGGTGCGTCAAAGTTTTGTCCCTGGCCATCATATATATGAACAAACAGTACTGTTGAAGGATTGGGTACACATATGGGCATATATGAACAAGCGCCCCTGAAGAGTGTGAATGGTGGACATGTGATTCGCCGTTGATATATTCGTTACATGTTTGGAGAATGGTGCACGGGAGAAGAGTGCTATATGCGCATTTCACATCATGTCATTATTTTATGGTCTTGTCCGAAATGATAGAATTGGAGACAGACATTGACGCGTGTGCAAAACTCGACAGCTATATATGTCGGCATGTATGGTAAAAAGATTGAGTGAAACTGTGATTTAAAAATTATGTCAACATGGAACTGAAGTTCCCCCTGGGGCTGGCAGCGCCAGCGCGAACGAATCACTAGCTTTTCTTTTTTAAGGGCTACAATTGGGCTTCAGCTCGAGGCAAAAACACCAAAGACATAAATTTGGCAGGAGAACAAAGGCATAAATTAGTGGGGCCTAAAAATTGCCGTCTCAAAAAACAATCCTAACGAAAATAAAAGGAAAATACATGTAAAAAGTGAGTTTGCTATAACATCCACCTACGTATAAAACAAAAGTTGCCATGTTTCGAGATTTCAAATACATTAAAAACAGACTGAAAATTGCAATGACACAATGAAAAAGAATCCACCCATATGTAATAGTATGAAATTGCCATGCTACAAACAAAAGATAATTTGCCATGGTATATACAATAAATTTTTTGTGATACAAATACATAATAAAACATATGCAGGATAAAATTTGCAATGGTTTTTGTACGAGAAACACATGCAGAGTTCAATTTTGCCTTGGTCCATGGCAACTTTTATAGAAAATGTTCTATAGATCATGGGAAAATTAGAGAAGAGTTTGTACTTAATCAAGGAATTTTTTGTTATAAAAACATGAAAATTATTGGAAATTTTTGTAATCATAAAAATAATGAAACCAATCCAAAGGCTAACCCTCGTTGGCTTTTTTTATAGGAGAAACTCTGCAAGCACCGCGCGCCAGAGCCAAGGCTCAAACGTGGGCGGACTGGCAGCTACCCCAGCTACCCAGCCAACGGGTCGACGCCCCATTCTCAAAATTTTGTAATCATTACATGGCAACTTGTTGAAAAAGATTACTTAACACATGGAAAATTAAGAAATTTTAGGTGTCTATATGTAGGTAAAATTTAGGATATTTTATACTTTGACATGGCAAAAATCAATAAAAAAATCTAGTGACATGGCAAATTTAGACAAAAAATATGAATATGTGTAGGGAAGTGTAAGAAAATCTGTACTGATGATATGACAAACTCTTTCTGAAAATGCCATGTGAGTAGATCAATCTTTTCTTAAATTTGACATGTGGCAAACACAAATGTACCTACATTTTCGAAAGGCCATTGGCCGAACTTTATTAGATAGAAAAGAGAGTACAGTAAGGACAGTCTAGGAAACTTAGACTGAACCCAAAGTTTACAAACAGCCCTGCCAGGGGTCGGCCTCAAAAAAACAGAGGCGCCCCCGCTACAGCAACGATCTCGGACCACCCAGGTGAGGGCCGGTCTTGCAAAACATGAACACCCCCACAACAACTAAGTTGGCAGATCAACGATGCATCCGGCGGCCCTCCACATGGCCACATCTTCTACTACCCGCTCCAGAACGCCGGACGGCGAAGCTGCCACCTGGTCAAAGATCCTGGAGTTTCTCTCTTTCCATATCCTCCAATGCATCAAGATCACCACCGTGTCAAAATTCCTTCGGATGTGCTTGGGAATGATAGCCCTAGTCTGCAACCACCACTCCCGAGTGGAGGCAAAGGTGTTATCGGGGATAAGGAAATCGGCGCCGGTCCAAGATCTGAAGCGCGCCCAAACTTGTTGTGTAAAACGGCAGTGGAGAAACAAGTGGGTGCAGTCTTCCGGCGCTTGAAGACACAAGGGGCAGACTCCGTTGGAAGGCCAATTTCTTTTCTGCAGATTGTCCGCCGTAAGGCAACGACGGTGCACCACGAGCCACATGAAGAATTTGCCGCGGGGGGGCGCCTTGGATTTCCAAATAGGCTTGTAACAGTCGAAGCGAACGTTGCCAGAAAGAACAGGCAGTATGCACTTTGGACAGAGAACTGCTGATTTTTCGTCAGGAGCCATCGCGGCGTGTCTCTCGCCTCAGGATTTAACACAGTGGCGTGTGCAATAACCCAGACCGAGAGGTACTGAGCAATGGCAGGGAGGGAGAACCCACCCGCAATGTCATGTACCCAAGTCTGCCCGGTCAGCGCCTCCTTGACAATCTCCCCCTGTCCTTGACGAAGGAGTAGAGTTGCGGTGTTGTTTGAGCAATTGAGCAGTCGGTATCCAACCACTTATCAGTCCAGAACTTGGCTACCTCTCCTGACCCGAGCGTGATGCGGCAGGCTGCATTGAAGATTGCATGGACCTCCTCTCCGTAGTATCAGGCAGGCCATGTCACGGCCGCTCCTCTACACTCCAACGTAACCAAGGCCATCTGCAGCGCAGCGCGAACCCAAACCATTTGATATTCAAAACACCCAAACCTCCGAGCTCCCGCGGCATGCACACCCTGCTCCAAGGCATAAGGCAATGGCCACCACTAGTCTCCGCCTCCCCCTTCCAAATAAATCCACGGCAGCGGCGGTTGATAGTCTTGATAGCCCAGGCCGGCAGCGGGAGCGCTGCCATGATGTGCATGGGCAGTGCCATGAGGACCGAAGAGGTGAGCGTGAGCCGGCCTGCAACTGCCAACATCTTCGGTTTCCAGCCCTTCATCTTGTTCGAGAGCTTATCAACCAAGGGCAGCAACTCGTGTTGCTTGAGCCTGTATATCGATAGAGGTATACCGAGATATAAGATAGGAAAGGCCTGTTGCCTGCACTGGAAGTGTCCAGCTACCTCTGCAGCCTGCACCTCATCACATCATATGCAAGTGATGGTGCTCTTGTGCATATTGATCCGAAGCCCCGACGCCTCCCCAAAGAGCTGCAGAAGGGTTGATATAAGCAGGAGATCGTTACGCTCTGGCTTGAAGAACAGAACCGCGTCATCGGCAAAAACAGATGCACGCGGCACCCCTCTGTCGCAGCCAAGATAGGAGAGAAGATGGCGCTGCCTTGCCCATTCCAACATGCCGTGAAGGGCGTCCATAGCCAGAATGAATAAGGCCAGGGAAACGGGGTCGCCCTGGCGGACGCCTTGGCCGATGGCGAAGGGGGGGGGGGGGGCAAGCTCTCCGTTGATAAGGACGGAGGTGGAGGCAGTGGATAGCAGCCCGCAAATCCAGGAACGCCACCTCCGACCGAATCCCCGAGCAGACAGCACCTCCAGAAGAAATTCCCAAGATAGAGTATCAAAGGCCTTGGATATGTCAATTTTCATTAGCACCGAGGAGCAGCGCCGTCTGTGCAGCCACCTAGCTTTGTTCCTCACAAACTTGAAGTTCTCGTGGATATTGCGGCTAGTCACAAAAGCACTCCGAGCTTTCGAAATCAGACTTGGCAGAAGCGGAGCCAGACGGGTAGCGAGGACCTTAGCAAATATCTTGGCTACCCCGTGTATCAGGTTGATGGGTCTAAAGTCACCGATCTCCAGTGAGTTGGCTTTCTTGGGCAGGAGGGTGAGTATCGAGGTGTTAAGACCTCCAAAGGAGTAGAAGCGGCCGTCGTGCAGAGCCTTCATTACCGCCATCAGATCCGTGGCTATGACGTCCCAACATGATTTGAAGAAGAGCCCTGAAAAACCGTCCGGCCCTGGTGCCCTCTCAGGGGGCATGTCCATGACCACACGCTTCACCTCATCGATCGTGAACTCCGATTCAAGCATGTCGGCCATCTCTGGTGATAGCATCCTCAAGCCCAATTCTTCCAGGCGCAGGCAGGCTGTCCTACATTTTCCCTTAGATGCAACAAAAAATGTTGTGGTACACATGTTGTATATAACAAATTTTCCATGATCCATGGCAAAAACTTAAAAAAAAAAGTGAACAGAAGCACATAGCAAATTTTGCCATGATTTTTGTTAAAGTAAACACAAACAGCTAGCGAAAATTACCATGATCCATGGCAGAACTATACAGAAAGCCTATACAGAGTCATGGCGGAAATTAGAAAATATGTCCTCTGATTTATAGCAAAAAATAAGAAAAGTATGTATGAGTTACATGGTAAATTCAGAGATTTTAGATGTCTATATGTAGGCAAAATATAGAAAGTTTTGTATGTTGACATGGAAAAATCAATTATATTTTGGATTAGTGACATCGCAAATTCAGACATAAAATGTGAATATTTCTAGGGAGGTGTAATAAAAGTTGTACTAGTAACATTCAAAACATTTTCTGAAATTGCCAAGACACTAAATGAAATTTACTTTAAATTGCCCTGCAGCAAACATAAAACTACCTACATTTTAGATGCAACAAAAATGCCATGTTAGACTTGTTATATACAACAAAAATTGCCATGTCAATCGCAGAAAAAAATACTAACTTTTACCGCCTGAGTAGTACACATGATGGCAAAAATAGAAAAACATAATAGATATGTGTCATGGCAAAAAAAATATTTTCTTTATTTTTCATGGCAAAAGGCATGATTTTTTTTCGGTCACATGGCAAATTTATGGAAAATTTTCCTTTTTAACATAGCAAAGTGTATATATTTGTCGAAAAAAGGTCACATGGCAAAATTAAAAAAATTGATTGTTAACTAATAAAAATCATGGCAAATAGACATGTGTGATAAAATTTTATTTTCTCCCCATGGTAGTAAAAATTGCCAATCCCTAAGCTCTGCACGTCACAAATCCACACTTGCATGTGTTGGCAGTTCGTGTTTAGTAAAAATGTTTGTGATGGTCACATGCCAACTTTAAAAAAAAATGTAGGTAGCTAAATATACATTATCACCAGATCATGGTTTGGGTTATACATATTTTTGCATGAGTTTACTCTAAAATTTGCCACCCCGAACACTTGTATAATGCACCCAAGCTACAAAATGACACTATATGCTAAAACAAAATATGGTATCTATAAGAATGCTATGCATGCAACAATGTTGAGCAAGACCGGTTTGATTGAATTGATAAGCTACTGTCAAATATAAAAACACGTGAATACACAATAGCCATGACACTACATATATGTTTTGGATTTAACAAAATGCCCCTCCCCACCCCCCTAAAAATCATGGAAAGATTGCCATCAGAACAAAAAAGTTAAGTTGTAATCACAAAAAGAAATTGCCATGGGAAAAATGTTGATACTTGCAAAAAAGTTGAGGCATGTCAAACGTAGATACAATTTTTCCATGGCAAAAAACTGAAGACATGGAAAAGTTTGAGATAGCCACGGCAAGTTTGCCAATTTTACTGGAATGTAAGGGAATAGAAACCGGAGGTCCAATTTTGCCACGGCCATGTGGTGTGCCTCTATGTACGCGTGTGTGCTCCCGCATGCATGTGGTGTGAACTGCATGTGAAACAGGGGGTAGGCTCGTGCTTATGGCCATGTCTAGAAGCTCGGTACCCACCAAATAGGCGGCTACGATGATGATATGCGGATAGTGACCCTACCCCAAGCCTCGCCACTCGCCACCAGGATGGTGTCTGCTCCATCTCATCTTTGGCCAATGCGGACATTGAAGACAACGCCACTCGCACACGAGGCCGGGTGGTTGCTGCTCCTCCTCCCCCTTCTTCTCTGGCTCCGGCAACCTCCTTCTCCTCTGCTCATCCTTGCTTCTCATAGAGGAGAACGGCGACGGCCGGCAACCCGAGCGACGAGGTAGGATGATATAGGGAGTGCTGGAGACAGGGGACAAGGATAGGGGTGTGTGTGTATATGTCGATGTGTTGTCACTCGGTGTCAAGAAGTACCTCCATTCTTCTTTTTTAGAAGAAGAACCTACTTCCTATGTTATTCGGTCCGCGGGGGAGGTGGCCCTCACGTCCATATGAAATCTGGGCTCCTTTCTAGCCCACCTAAATCACTTTCGAGCCCAGAAGATAAGAGCCCAGCTTAAACGGTCGCCGACACCGGCCTATCCTCTCGGCTTCCGGCGCGGCGAGGACGACGCGATGCCACCACCGTCTCTCCCGCTTCTCCTCCCCTTCTCCTCCCCAATCCTACACCCTCTCCCCACCTCCGCCTCCCGCCTCCGCACGCCCGGCAGATCCCTCTCCCTCTCCCCGTGCCCCCGCCCACTCGCCTCCCCTCCCCCCTCGTTCGCCGTCGCCGCCGTCAACGACGACGAGCACGACTACGACGACGATGTCGTCCTCGGAGACTGCCTGGTCTTCGAGGACGAGGCCTTCGAGGCCCCCGACCTCGACCTCGGCCTCGGCCGCCTGTCCTCCCACCCCAGCCGGAAGCCACCGGCGGCCCGTGGCGGGGGCAGCCTGGTGCCGGAGCGGTGGAAGGACGCCGTGGAGGAGATCAACCTGACGAAGAAGGAGAAGCGCCGCATCGCGCACGGGCTGCGCTTCGGGAGCCGCCTCGACCGCCGGGTGCCCTCCGCCGTGGCCGCCCCCGACGAGTACCGCGCGTACCGCGAGGGGAGGCTGGACGCCGAGCTCGGCCACGGCGCGCGCGACTACCTGGTGTCGCCGCTCGAGAGCAGGTCCCGCGCGTACAGCGAGGTGAGGCTGGACGCGGAGCCCGGGCGCGTCGCGAGCAACCACGTCGAGCCGCTCGAGGAGATGTCCCGCGCGCCGGAGAAGGTGGAGGCTCCGCCGCCTCCGCCTCCCGGGACACGCGCGGCGCCCAGGAATCCTAGGACGGCGATGGACTCGGTCAGTCTTGAGGACATCGCGGAGCTGTTTAACAGTAGCCAGTATGTCCCAGGCGAGACGGAGGATGGCAAGAGCGCGAGGAGTGAGTTCCACAACTTCTGTTTTGCCATACTAAATTTTCTTTCAGAATCCTTTCCATTGTTGATAATATGACATGTGAGCTATTATTAAACAGTAGGCGAATTACAGAAATGTTGCATGGTATTGTAGCAATTAGCCAAGTAAATATACTGAGTCTTCCTTCAGGATGGTTTGCTGAAACTGGAGTACTCCTGAAACTGTGAGCTATCATTGAACAGTAGGCGAGTTATTTTGCAAGCGGAATTTTCGGTTTCAGTATACCAATTAGCCAATTAGAATTTATGTGTTGGGACAAATCCAAATGAAGTAAAAACAGGCATGTTGTTTGACTATTGCAAATTTAGTCTGCTACACCAGAGGGCACAGTACTAAACTGAAGTTATCGGAGAAATTTGCAATCTCTTATCCCTGGTTGATTGTCTCCAGCGGCAATCCATTATGCATTATCTGCACTCTGAATGCCACGTTATCAATTTGTTGGTACTGAATGTACTGACTTTGACCAAATGCTCAGAATAACACTTCGAAGTTATATGACTTGAGTTAATGCCCGAACGCTTCAAAGTTGGTCAACTACATTGCCCAAACTCATGATATAAAATCTTGAGTACTGATATTATTGTTATTGGTAAGTATCCGTGATGCTGAGTATCATACTATATAATCATAACTTCTAGTTGGGTGATACCCCTGTGTTCCTAGATCTAAGGCATGTTTTGACTGCCTAAATTCTTTGGCCAATAAAACTACAATAAATCCAATAATATGTGAGTTAAGTTATAGAAAATTGATACCATGGGATTTATTTTTGAAAGAACATTCTTATGATTGCGATTTTGAAATTTTGTAACCATTAGCGCAATATTATAACAAGTGCAAACTTTAACTATCAAAATGCACTGTGCATTTTGAAACAGACTGATAGTACTACAATTTTAGAGGCTATACCAACTCGTTTGAGGAATCTCTGTCACTTCCAGTTTGGTATATTAGACAAAAAAAAGTGTGATGTATTTGGGATCAAGTGTACAGGCAGTCTGGCACAACTTCTATATGCTGTTTTTTTTGTGCGGGTCAACTTCTATATGCTGTATAGTTCTTCTAACGCTGCAGTTGTTCCTATGAATAATCTTTCATTACTTTAGGTCGCCGGAAGCTGTTCACGGATGAGGAAAAGGTTCTTCTGAACAGGAGATTACCTGATCTGGAAGGTGCTGCTTCTGTAAGTGGTTCCTGTTCAGAGAATTTTAGCTGCTGTTAAGTCATTTAGCCATCATTCAGTTTTAGGAACAGTCAATGTGCTCCTGGTATTTTAGCCTTGCTAACATATTGTCTCCTAACATTCATGCACGTTCTGCCTCATGGCCTATGTCTGATGGTATTTGCTACTGCCATGTTAGCTCCTCTGCAATATCTGCACATTGACAGTTGATACACCTTGTGTCTTCTTCTTGTAGAGTAAGTGGCTGCCACTTCACACCCTTGCTGCATCAGGAGACTTCTATCTATTGGACAATCTTCTGAAACATAAGGTGGATGTAAATGCACTTGATAAGGTAGTTTCTTCTCTAAATGTTGAGCTATCTCATCATAAGCAGATACACGCGTAGAAGGCATGGTATCTTTGTGATATCTTGTTACCATTATTGACCTTTTCTGGTCTCCTCAGGATGGTTTGCCAGCAATTCATAAAGCAATTATTTCGAAGAAGCATGCTATCATCAACTATCTCTTAAGGAATTCAGCAAATCCATCTGTCTATGATAGAGTGAGTATATCCTATGTTTACATATCTTTGAAACAGTTTTAAATAGCAAATTCCAGGAATGTTCTGTTATATTGCATGTGGTTAATCTTGGATTATATGCTGATGTTGTTTGCTTTCATGATGGGGTTAATCATGAATAATATGTTGATGTTGTTTGTTTTCAGTTTTGTTCTTTAGATATTTGCATTGGTTCTTCTATTTTGTGTTAAGGTATATCACTTCCTGTAGGCATTACTGCAGCGGGTTAGCTTCTAGATTCCTTCTGTATTTGATTTTTTAAATTCCATTAACTCAATGGTGCAACTTCGGTGTTACAGGATGGTGCAACCCTAATGCATTATGCTGTCCAAACAGCATGCAATCAGACTATAAAAACGCTATTGCTCTACAATGTTGATATCAATCGCCCAGATGATGTATGTTAAGCTCAAGATTTATCTCTGCTTGTCTTGTCTTGTCTTGTCTTGTTTTCTTATGGTTTAACTGCTTTAACTTGTTCAATTCTCAGTATGGCTGGACACCGTTGCATCTAGCCGTGCAAACACAGAGAACTGATATTGTGAGGCTACTCTTACTAAAAGGTGCTGATAGAACTTTGAAAAATCAAGTAAGTAATCTGTGATTTTTTTTTACTATTTCACAAATGTTTAAGTAAGAACAAATGAACTGCTTTCAAGCTCATTTCACATATCTTACCTACTTCTCTAATGATATCAGGTTCCTAGCCCAATCTTGTTTATGATTCATCTGTCTTCCACTAAATAGGAAAGTAAATTTGTTTTATGATTACCACAGGATGGATTGACTCCTTTGGACTTGTGCCTCCGATTGGGTCATGACGTGAGGACATATGAGCTTATCAAATTACTCAAAAACTTTCGAATATCAAAGCAGCATAACTCGTTTTAGCTCATGGATGGTGTTCGGCCCTATCAATGTCACTGAAGTTTATTACCAGTGTTGGACTAGCTGAGATGAAACTTCCTGCTGTGCATGATGGAATTGCTTCCAGTTGCAGATAGGTACAGTTCAATCACATGTTTTGAAGCATTTTTGCTATTTTGTTGATCTGACTATAAGCAGCTGCAACAGAACACGTTTGCTGCTGGAGGGAAACGAACTACCTGGCTTATTTTCTATCCACGAAAACTGGAAAGCAAATCTTTTCACAAGGAAAAGGTTGATGATGCAGAAAGATTAGAGGTAGCCACTGGGCCGTCACAAACTATAGATAGACCAGTCACTGTTGCCAGATAATTTAGGTAGGATCTGTAAGTTTAGAATGACACTATCATCTTTTCTGGGCTGTTGGGATAATTTTTTGGCCATAATTATAGCGTCACACAATACCAATATTCATAAAAAATCTTGCTGTTATACAGGCTTATCTCCTTTATGTCAGTTTATACTATAGATTGTAGTTCGTTACCGTCTAAAAATGCATACTTTGGAAAATACCATCACATGTATGGCTTGATACCTCAAAGTAAAATGAAACCAGGAAGTACATAGACTTATATAAGATATAACAGTAAAACAGCAGAGGTCGCTCCTCTGAAAAGTTTAGTGAACAGATTACAACGCAGGAGAGAACTCTCAGACAGATGGATTCAGGTTCCATATGCAGCTTCTTCAGTGGTGTGAGAGCATGGAGCAACAGAGACCAGGCTCCAGGATGGATGCCAGGTTGCCTTCCAGGGAAGATCTCCATGCGCATGTGAGGAGTTAGCAGGCCGCTCGCGGTCTTCAGTGATTAGCAGTTTGGAGCATTTCCCTAGAAGGCCCAGAGAAATCCTATGAAGGCCAGCATCATTATGTAGATCCCATTCCAGCTGTGAGGGCACCCCCAGCAAATGGAAGATGCGATGACAGAATCTGTCTATCGAGGGAATCATGCTCTCCATATAGAGGCTTTTCCAATTCCTGGTAGTTTTCAGAATTAGCCACCACACCTGCTTAAGGTCAAGCCTGCAAGCAGTAATAGAGTTCAGAAGAGCATGTGTTTTGTTGTTCGAACTAGAATGTAGCAATGGATTCATAAGTGCTCCCAATATGTCTACCAAAATATTCAGAGACTGTTCCAACTGCATTTGGCCACAAACATCAAAGAACAAATGCTTGATAGATTCTAGTTCAGAACAGAAATCACAATCTTCCGGCGTGTTTAGAATGCGTTTATTCAGGCTGCCCCTTCTCATGAGTTTATTAAGTCTATAATGGTGTTCCATAGGGAATTATTTATATGGATTGTATCTCTTAAGCGAGGACCCCAGGAGACACAGGTTGAGGTCTTGTAGGTTGGGGATGCCTAGTCCTCCAAATTCTTTTCTCATACTCCCTCCATTCCTAAATATTTGCCTTTCTAGAGATTTCAACAAGTGATTACATATGGAGCAAAATGAGTGAATCTACACTCTAAAATACTCCCTCCGTCCGGAAATACTTGTCGTAGAAATGGATACAAATGAATGTAGAACTAAAATACATCTAGATACATCCATTCCTCGGACAAGTATTTCCGGACAGAGGGAGTATGTCTATATACATCCGTATGTGGTAGTCCATTTGAAATCTCTAAAAAGACAAATATTTAAGAACGGAGGGAGTACATATCAAGTGCCAATTGGCAAGATACAGCTTCCCATTTCCATCCTTCCGCAAAAAAAAAAGCTTCCTATTTCCATCAGAGTCATTCCAGGGATGATGGCAGGCAATGTGCCATACGGGAGTTGATCATCTCCATGGCACACTTGATATGTATTTCTCATCCCAAACACTTGTTCAAAGCAAGCCAGGGCAAATTTCAAGTTTGTTGCAAGATCTATGCCATTATCAACGAAGAGAGTGGCGTCATCAGCATAATGGAGGCAATCCCCCAAACTACGACCACCACCATTAATATCTATCTCTAGATCTCTGCTTATCTTTGGTCTCCTCCAGGAGCCAAATCTTCTGAATCTCAGTGCGCTAGTAAACTTCCTTGTTTCTTGTTCAGAAACTGAGGGGTGCTTCCTAAATCTCTAATTGTCTTCCTAAATCTCCTCACCTTTTCGTGCCAAACATTGATGGCTTTGAAATGTTTGATGGGTGCATCCCAGGATGTATCCACTGTCTTTGAAATCCTCTCTAAGCAGCCAGCATTTCTCAAACTTATACCCTGAGGATTTTGATACTCTCCCCACACCAGATTCACACAGATTTGGTGTGCTGTTGCTACCAATCTTTGACGAGGCTTGAAAGGAGTAGTACAATGTTGCTTCTCATTACTTGACAAATAACCGGGAAAATACCTTCAGAGATGCATGCATGATGCATCCTTATGATCACCACTTCACCGGCCTTGTGTCGCCATCAGAAATTTCAGACATGGCACGACAATTTCATCAGAAATTTCGTCAGATTTGAGTTATGACATGAGCAGCGTCATGACAGTTCTTCTAATTTGAACTTTTATATGTGTGGGCGTGGCTCGCGTGCCTGGTCCCTGTGCCGACCGTTCTTTGGTCGAGGGTAAAGACTGACATAAATTCAATTCCGCTTGTGCAGATCCTTCAAGCGGACCATGTTATATGTACAAACATCAGCCCCGCCGTAGCATAATAACTAGCGTCCTTGTTCGGTTGCTCATCCTTATCAATGGAGTATTTGCTTCTCTTTGCTGTGCATCAATGCACTTCAATTTCGAACATCTCAGCTAGGACCCCCTTCCAAATCTAGACATATTTATGTTGTGGCTGGAGAAGATATTGGGGAGAGGTTATACTTAAAGCCTATAATGGTTTTCCACGGGAATTACTACTATGGATGCATCTCTTGAGCGAGGACCCTAGGAGACACAGGTTGAGGTCTTGTAGGTTTGGGATCCCCAGTCGTCCAAATTCTTTTCTCGTACTCCCTCTGGAAAGAAATATAAGATTGTCACTAATATAGTGACCTAAATGATCTTATATTTCTTTATAGAGGGAGTACATATCAAGTGTCAATTGGCAAGATGTAGCTTTCTATTTCCATCAAAGTCATTGCAGAGACAATGTGCCATTTGCTAGTTCGTCTCCTGGACCCACTTTAGGAATTTAATGGAGAGAAGATAATGGGGATGGTAGCTAGGCAGGCCTTGATGAGCTTAGTTTAGCAGCATAAGAGAGCAGCCTTCCCCTCTGAGCCAGCCTACAGGTTGGACATCCTCTCTCCTAAGCTTATGATGGTGGAGGGGTACACCAAGATACTTAATACGCCCTGCTGAACAATAGAAAATGTCCTTGAAAGGGTTGCACCTCCAACTCTTCCAAGTGAATTGGGATGGGTTCACTTTTACAGTAGGTAATTCTCATCCCAGACACCTGTTCAAACCATGTTAGGACAAGTTTCAAGTTTTTGCAAGATATAGACATTATCAACAAATAGAATGATGTCATCACCCCCCCCCCCCCCCAAAAAAACAATATGATGGCAGACCTGTAATTAGCTGATTAGAGGCCTACATTACCACTATGTAAGCACATCAACTAATAATTTTGCAGGGGGGGGGGGGGGGGGGGGATAGGAAGGTCAGCTTGCATGAGCCCCTTCCTAGTTGTTATAATCCATCTTTTGTAATCTTGACCCCAAGTCTCCAACAGAGCCTTTAGAGGTGATTTGGAAAATCCAGCCTATCCATTTGAACCCAAAGAGTCTAGGACCTATTATGCTTGAAAATGTAGGTTAACTTTGCCAAACCTTTCTCATAGTACAACTTTAGAATAAGGCCTTTTTCCTAGAGTGCATCACTTCCTCCTATGTGGTGGCCACACTCTCCAGGGTATACCTCCCTTTAATGAATGCGTACTGGTTACAAGAAATCGGGGGATTCATTATGAGGGTAACCTATCAGTGAGGACTTTCATGAAATTTTTAAAGCTACGATTCACTGAGCTAATGGGTCTTAATTTTTTCAACTGGTAGAATTTTTTCTTTTAAGGATAAGAGCTAGTACAACAAAGTTGAGCCTGAAAATATTTAGTTTTCCATCATAAAAGGCTTGAAAAAGGGCAATCAAATCAGCTTTGATCACATCTCAGAAGTGCTGATAGAACATAAAGGAGAGACCATCATGGATAGGGGCACCATCTGAGTGTGAACCACAAACTGCCTTTTTAATCTCAACTTCATTTAAGGGAGCTTGAAGTAGCTCATTCTCCTCCATATTGATTTTCTTTTCATAGATAAGAATTCACCAGAGAGGAGAAACCTGGTCAGATTCAAAGTTGACAGAGGCCACCAAAAGAGCCAGATACAAGGCTATGATCATGGTTTTTCTCTTTTGATTTATGGAAGTATGAGGGGTTTTTGCCCCTCACTTATATCTCTATCTCTAGATCTCTGCTTAGATTTGGTCTTCTCCTGAAGTCAAATCTTGGAAATCCCAGTACTAGTAAACTTCCATATTTCTTGTTCAGCGGATTCAACTTTGACATCTAAAATATCAATGGCTTTGGAACTTTTGGTGGGAGCATGCCAGGATGTAGCTAGCGCCTTTGGAATCCTCTCGAAGCAACCACCATTTCTCAAACTTATACCATCCGGATTTTGGTACACCCCCCCCCCCCCCCCCCCCACCCACCCACGCACCCACACACAACAGATCCCCAAGAAACTACCTTCGGAGATGCATGCCTTGAAAGGTGGCGGCTAAAGGAGTAAGTACGGCGTCAATAGCCGGGAACTTTGCCTTGAAAATGCCTTGAGAGATGCACGCATAATGCATCCTCATGATCAATATACTTGACTGGCCATCGTGTCGTCATCAGAAAATTCAGATATGACACGTGCGGAGCCAAGCCGGTTTCTTCTAATTTGAACTTTTATATATGCCTTGCGTGGTTCGCGTGGCTGGTCCCTGTGCCGACCATTGTTTGGTCCAGGGTAAAAAAGACTGGCATAAATTCAATTCTGTGTGCGCAGATCCTTTAAGCGGACCATGTTACTAGTATTTGCTTCTCTTTGCAGCACTATAATTTGAAGCATCTCAGAGCGCATTTGGCTTTACAGCAGCAGCTGCCTTAAAACTGTGAAAACATACGAGTAAAACCAGGTTGCCGGGTGAGCCAGGGCGCTCTTGAACAGCACGTTGAGCTGGTTTTCTCACGGCGCACACCTCGCCGGCAAATCAACTCAACTCATAGCAGCAGCAAGCTGGTGACCAGACCCAGACCCAGACCTCTAGATCAGACCAGACTGGCAAAAGCTAGCTCCATTGACGCGTCGTGGGAGCGGCATTACTACGCCTCAACGCTCAGAGAATTGAAGTGGATGGTGGTGGCGAGCTGACAGTTTAGCGACTGGGAGGCATGGGGGCACGCTGGGCGTTGGATCGGAGTGGAGGAGTGAATGTGGGAATCTTTGTCTGACGACGTCGGTCGAGGCCGGCCAGGTCCGTCGTGCACCTCATCTCTCTCATCTACACCTACTGTAACGTAAATGCAGTGGCAGGGCCCTGAGCAAAGTGACCATGCCCCATATTCTCTCTTCCTTCCACCGCGCGCCTGCTCTGTCGTCGTCGTCCCGTCCCTCTTTCTTTGGTGCCTGCCACCTCATTTACTGCCCCCGTCTCATTAACTTGCGCCGTTACTTCCTTCTCAAAGCCCCAACCACCCGTGGCCATGCCGTGGTGAAGACTGAAGTCGCAAGTCCGATCCCTCCGTAACTGTAAGCTGGTGTATGATGTTCGTCCTCCACAAAACCAGAGTGCTCATTTTGGATGGAACATTGGAAAAACACAAGGCCTCGGATCCTTCCCGAACGAGCCTTCAAAAGAGGTTCGAGTGCGCGTTCAAACTCCCATGGATCTTCTTTTTCGCGGGAATTTGGTTGATCAAACAACAATCCTTGGGAAAAATCCGAAGGATTGGAGCTCAACAAAATTTCTGCAATCCAAGGAGGTGTCATATCGTGGTGGGAGTAGCGTCGTCGTTTGTCCGAAATGGATAAGCCGAGAACCGGAGTGCACCTCCAAGATGCTATTACCTGAAAGCATGCCACCTCGGGTCACTACTCCGTGGCCTCGGCTTACAAGGCGCAATTTTTTGGTTCTATGACTACGAGCTTCAAGGGTACGATCTCGAAGAATTAGGCGCCGCCAAAGTGCAATTTTTTTGCTTGATCATGCAGAACTGGGTCTGGACAGCTGACAACCTTGCTAGGCCCGGATGGCCGGATTGTGGGAACTGTCCCCTTTGCAGCCAAGTGCTTGGGTCGGCGGTGCACCTCCTCTTTCAGTGTGTATTCTCCACTAGAACGTGGTGCATGGTTAAAGATTGGCTGCAGCTTCATGGTTTCCAAACGGATGTGTGGCAAGGCTTTCAGGATGATTCAAACCAAATGAGTTCTAGAAATGAAATCGAAGATGGAGGCCTCTTTTTTGTTTGAAGAAAAAAGGCTTTCAGGACATCAAATCATGGTGGTTTGCCGTTGTTCACGGTGGCCCTCACCACCGGAAGGCCATATGGCATCGTTTACTATATACTCCCTCCTTTCCGGTTTATAGGGCTTATCTTAAAATTTTAGTTTTTTTTCATTTTATAAGACTCAATTTGATTGTTTTTCATCACATGTTCAGATTCCAAAGTGCATTAAATCATTGCATGTAAATATTTCAATGCATGTATTTTTTGCATGCATGCATTGCAATTAATGCATTGATAAACATAATTTTTTGAGGAAAACAAGAGCATTAATTAGGTGCTTTTGCAAACTACAAAAAAATATTCCATCACTCATCATCTACCTTGATTGATGAGATTTTTAAATTGAGGCCTGTAAACCAGAAAGGCGGGAGTATGTTCGACGATAAGTTTGCGCCACCAACCATCATCATGGGATCCGGTGCTAGGCAAGGAACTGGGGCTCGTTGGTGCAACTCACTTGTGTAATATCACGTCGGGAGAGTAGGCTTTTGTGTGACAGCTAACTTGCCCCTCACCTCTCAAACTTGGTCGTAACTCTGTCCTAATTAATGAATGCGGCAAGCCTTTTGACCTTTCCAAAAACAAAAACAAAAGGCTGAGAACCAGAGCTGAACGCTTTCAGATCTCTGCAGCTAATTAGTTGGGAGAAAATGGGCCTGGAATTCAGAAAACCTGGGTTTCAAAATCTTCATTTTCTGTCGAAACTTCCAGCCGGGCGGGGCAAGCAGCATGGAGCAGAAGGACCCCAATGGAGGAAGCGTCCAGCAGCATCTGGTTTCTGCATCTGCTGCTGCTACCAGCAGGCGGCCGCCGGTTCCATCTCTGAGCACAAGGAGGCTGGACGCCATGAAGATCTACAGTGCGTACTACTAGTGCTTCTCTCTCCTTGTTCTTGTTCTTTAGTTTAGGGTTTACTCCGAATTGAATGGGAATACAACAACTTAGCTAGGGAAAGGAGTATACACGGCACGGAGGGAGAGGAGCTGGAGCATTTATGCGCATTTCATCGTTGGCACCAGTGCAAGTTGGAACCTGCATGCTGCCTGTAGTTAATAGTAGTACCTACTGCTACTACAGTTATTAACACACGAGGTGATCGATCCATCCATCCACCGGACTCCAGAGTAGTCTCGTGATGAGCATCCGAGAGCAGTTGAGTTCATTTCAATTTCTTTGCAGTGGTACGTATACTCCTGAAAGTAATTTTTGTAGAGACAAGGAAATGTAGATTTACACGTTCTGTGTGCACATGCCGCTCCTAATAAATGATTGCAGCTGAGATTTGACTAGTTTTGCACGTACGCGTGGTGATCTTATTCATGCATACACTAAGGAGTACTGTATTATCTATGAAAAACAAATGGTGTGTGTGTGTGTATAGAACACTGGAGCAAGCATATCACACACACTACATGAATGTTTCCCCTGGGAACATTGTCTTGATACATCGGTGTTACTGTGCGTGCCTCGCTGCGTTCAAACTGCAACCATCTGAAGGGCCTCGAGGCTGAACTTCATCTTCAGTTCAGGATACTCCACTTCCTTGCGCTCCAGTGGGCAGATTATGCCTGCAGAAGCGGTGAAGCTTTGATACACGTTGTGCATTTCTCTCCGCCCTACTCCAACCCTTCCTGGGAGTTAACCCTGCATGTAGATCAGTGGAGTAACCTAGTTCCGGTGAGAAGATTATGATTATGGCATGCATGGAATTCGCACAACTTACTCCCTTCTACCAACATAACTTAGCAGTGTGGGGAACTAGATGTGAGCAACTTACATATGCATGCATAACTCCAACACACACACAAGGCAAACCTGGAGGAGCCACAAGATCCGATGATAAAACCCCTCCGCATTGCATGGATGTTGCACGATGCATGCACGCATGCATGCAGTGAACGGACCGATACGTAGGCGCCGTATGGTCCATACCTGCAACGCATGCAGGTGAGGACGTACGCGTGCACTGGCCGGCCGGACGGCGGGCGCCACGGCGGAGGAGCCAGCTAGCTAGGCACGGCGGCGCACAAGGAACGAGAGCACATGCATGCATGCATGAAAGAGCACTGAGATATTGGCACGGCTCAATCAGAGCCACCACCACATGCAGATGCATGGCTACGGCCGGCCGGCCGGCGTGGTCTGAGTGAGTCGAGCCAACATCATAGTGACCATTCCACCCTCCTCTTGTCGGGGTTCCCCGCCATCGATCGGTCGGTCTGCAAGGAGGAGAGACGACGGGAGAAGAGAGGGGGGAGGCGATGGGAGTGGAATGGCATGGAGGGGGGAGGCGTCCGGCTTTATGCAGCGGGCGGGCGGGCGAGCTCGGCTCCGGTGGTGCGGTGTGGGTGGGAGGGGCATTCAAGTCCCCCGGCTACCAAATGAGTAAAGACAGGCTGCGGCATTAATGGAAACACGGCCCTCTCTCTGCCCCTGTCCCTCTCTCTCTAGCAGCAAGCAAGCATATCGAGCAGAGGAGAGGGGGAGGAGTACATGCCCGCTCCATGCATATGTAGGTGCAACGACATAAATTGAGATTCCCGGCCCTGCCCTGCCCTGCCCGGCCCTGCGCGCTGCATGTGTGTGTGATGTTTTTGTGTGCAACGGGGGCCAGCAATATGAATTGCTCCTACGCACAGTCCTACCCCCCCCCCCCCCCCCCCCCCCCATCCCATTCCCATGCGTGTCTCTCTCGCCTAGAGCGAGAGAGAGAAAGGGTAGCTGGAGGAGTGACCTAGCACCATGCATGCAGCAGCTCCGTGGCCATGGCGATGGCGGAGGGAGGGAATGGTGTCGTTCTCGTTCGGTTTTCATTACTGGGGCATTGATGGAGTACGTGAAGCTATAGCTAGCCATAAGTGCGGGCGAGGTTATTATGGGGGAGACGAAGAAGCGGGAGGCATGCTACCATGTCCTCGGGGACGAGGAATAAATGTGGCACGGAAGCGAAGCCATCGGGGCGTGCTCTCGCCTGCTCGCTCCTCTCCTCCTTCTCCACGCAGGGGAATTTGTCTTCTTTTTTCAGTACTCCCTTCAGTCCTTTTTAGTTCGTATATAAGATTTGACTGAAGTCAAGCCTCGTAAAATTTGATTAAATTTATACAAAAAAGTATCAACATTCATAATCTGAAATCAATACCACTAGATGTGTCATGACTTAAAGTTTTATATTATATAACTTTAGCATGACAGATGTTGATATTTTTCTATATAAATACAGTCAAACTTTGTGAAATTTGATTTCAGAGAATTTTAATATGCAGAGTAAAAAAGACCAGAGGGAGTAACTTGATTGATGAGAGGGAGATTTTTATTTTTGAAGGATCTGAGATGATGGATGGATGGATGAGGATGGACGGGTGCGTAGGGGGATTTAATTCGACATTGATCTCCCGAGTGACACATCGATGGTTACGGCATTTAATTACCACAGTGGAGTACGTGGGTGGGCGCATCGGCATGGTGCAAGCCACGGTCGACCATGCATGTGCCGTCGCAGCTACGTGAAGGACACTCGAAATATAAGACTTTTTTGCTGCTCAAATTGAACTGCGAAAACATCTTACTAGTATATTTTACTGGTTATTTTAGAGATAGTGCTAGTAATCATCCCCGCAAGAAAAGAAAAAAGATACGGTAGTATTTGTAATGAAGGAGCCGGGGCACGCGGCTGCTACAGTGGTAGTACTAGCGTGCTGGGCGAGCAATTCAAACGAAACGATCAAATTATTCAGACATGTTCCAGAAGTGGCATGTGGGCTGAGAGCTTAGTAGCTGGTGCTCGTCGTCAATTACTCTACTACTACTAGTATGCTGCACGTGCCGCCGCAGAGCGACGTAAAGATCTCGAGTCGCAAGACTGATGATGGCTGAATCGATTAGAGTGAGTACGTACTGCAAGTCTGCAACGACCGATACGGTTGATACGTATTTATGGCCGGGAGCTAATTCACACCAGTCCGCTTCCTGCCTGCCTGCCGCTTTATACGAAAACTAGCAGTACTACGTACTACGTACGTATATACAGCACCGATAGAAACCACCCACCCAACCAACCAACAAACAGGCAGCAACAGTGCACGCGACCGGGAGAGCGGCACTCATACGTACACGTACGTAGAGCCTCGACCGGTCGCGTACACCACGCCATGCCTTCCATGCCATGCCTCTCGCCAACAGTAGTACTAGCACGCACAGTGTACGTACGTGCCCCATGAATGCATGCATGCATGCATGCCACGAACCCTCCCGTACGTACGCGCGACGTCGATATATACTGTTGCGTTTGCGTACACGGCGAGAGGAAAGAGACAAAGGCGGGCCGGCACGACGGCGCTCGCCGAGATCCAGACGCGCACCGATGGTCCCTTCTTCCTTCCGCCGCTGCATGCTGCCTGCTGCCTGCAGGTGCACGGAGGAGGAGGTTGATGAGGGCGGGGTCCGAGCTAGCGAGCTGCGGTTGCGGATGCAGGCGGGGCGGGGGAGGTTAAATGCGGGGAATCTTTGCCCTGCTGCCACCGCCGTAAATGCGTGGTCGCCGGCCGGACGGCCATGCCGATCAATCCATCCATCCATCCATCCATCTCCATCGTGTGTGCCCTTGGATCGGGGAATAGCGGGCAAATCACCTCAAGGGAGATTGTTTATTTCTTTTAGCAAAAAAGGGTTCCCCAAGATTTCATTAAGAGAAACCACGCATACTAGATTCAGTTCAGTTCAAGGAGAAAAGGAAAAGGAACTAAGCTCGACGACACTACTACTCCCCCCGTTTGTAAATACAAGTCATTTTAGAGATTTTAATATGAGCTATGTATGGATGTATATAGACATATTTTAAAGTATAATTGTTCATTCATTTTACTCCGTATATGATTTGTATTGGAATCTCTAAATAGACTTATATTTAGAAACGAAGGAAGTACTAAGTTTCAGAGATATAAACCCTTGAGCGATTCTCGCCACAGAGGGGGACAAATTTACATCAGACCGAATCCAAAAGCAACATCTGAGTTACAACGAACCGCCAAAATACACTGCCAGGAAGAAGATGAGTAGAGATCATCACCACGTAGCTTTTTAGCCACCCAGCCTCGGGACTCCAGTCACCATCCCCGCGACGCGTGGTACACTTCACTTGCAACCTGCTCGATTAGCCTTGCTCTCAACGTCAACATTGTTTCCTCTAGTGGTTTTATCTGCAAAACAGCCCAGACTGAGATCCATTTGCACATTA
Organism: Triticum monococcum; assembly: GCA_034509565.1. Classification (NCBI taxonomy): domain Eukaryota; kingdom Viridiplantae; phylum Streptophyta; class Magnoliopsida; order Poales; family Poaceae; genus Triticum; species Triticum monococcum. The sequence goes on along the minus strand of CM067845.1, from coordinate 684,966,091 downwards.
GAACAATAACATTTACATGTTTTTTTTCTTTCAAAGATCTCGTCATTCCTGCATTTTCAAATTGCCCAAAAAATAGCAGAAATACTAACAAGGACCAGCTTTTTATCATACTTAGGGAACAATTTTAACCATCTATCAAAACAATCATGTACGGTAGCAGGCAGAGTGTAGACCGAAAGCACATTTCCACAAGTTCCAAATTAGCCTAGCTACCGAACAGGAGAAAAATAAAAGGTCAATGGTTTCATCCTGGCCACAAAACACACAATTTTGTTCTCCTTTCCATCCTCTTTTCAGCGGGTTATCTATAATAAAAATACTTTTTTATTAAGCAATCATAAGAAGAATTTAATCTTAGCAGGTACTTTGAACTTCAAAGAAATTTATGTGGGAAGCCTCTATCACTTTTAATCAAATGTAAGTACAGACATTTCACTGTAAATTTCTTATCAGGGGTCAACATCCACATGGGTGTATCTCTACCCCCATACATCCTATTCTTTTCACATCTACTCTTCAAAGAGTTCCACAAATCAATGGAATCCCCAAACAAAGTCCTTCTAAAGGTAAACTGCCACCATTCCATCTCAATGGCATCAGAAATAGACAGATTGTGATTATTGCTGATATAATAAAGACTGGGATATGCGTCTTTCAAGGGTTTTTCACCCACCCACCAGTCTTCCCAAAATCTAGTGTTTTTCCCATCCCCTAACTTTTTCTTTACATGCTGGTAATATATATCCCTAACATGTAAAAGGCTGGCCCAGAAGTGAGAATCTCCAGGTTTATGTTTAATCCCAGAGATACACTTTCCTTTCACATATTTGGTAGGGAGAATATCCTGCCACAACCCATTCTCCTTTTCCAATTTCCAAAGCCATTCCGCAAGTAGAGCTTTGTTGAAAAGATCCAAATTTAAGATTCCAGGCCCCCTTGTTGTTTTGGCATACAACAGGTTTTCCAGTTAACCAGGTGGTACTTTTTTTTGTCTTCGTCTACTTGCCACACTAGTCTTGCTCTATAGAAATCCACTTTCTTTCAAACTCCTACATGGATAGGATAAAAAGACATCATGTAGACGGAGGGGTGTTTTGGGACGGGGTCCAAATGAACCCTATATCCTGGACGTCCATGTAAGCGTGGGGACCTATGCTGGGAAATATTTAATTGGGTATACGGGTAGTGCTAAAGGCACCTATACATTGCATATGCAGAACAACCCTATGGCGGGTGGGACCATCGATAACGTGGACAAACGATCGTCACTCGCGGTTAGCCGCTCCCGTAAACGGTGGTGTCAAGTACCGACGTGGACTAACTATACAATGTTTGAAGCTATGTTGCTGCAGCCTGCTATGGCTGAATCAGGCGGGGAACGAGTGGGGCGACATCTGGTCCGCGTGTGATGGGGGACGCATGCACGCCAGTGGATTGCAACCTCTGCTGGATGCCATCGCTGTCAGTGCAGCGCAATGTCAGTTGGCTACCGCCATCATCTTGATTCCCCTTCTTCTCCGTCGGCCCCTCTTGGACTGGATCAACATCTGGATTGGGTAGGTCTTCTCGTATGCCCCCCCCCCGCCACTCATAGAACCTGCAGTTCCCAGCGTGGAGAAAAACATCAAAAAATATCAGATCAAGATCGTGCGGGAGGGGTGGCTAGAAAATGGATTGAACACTTATATCCTTGAGCACACACTTGTAGAACTGATCCCCCGGCCTGGTTCCGCGAGCAGAGCACACAGAAGATACGATCTTCTCACCATACAATGGGCATGGAATTAGGGGCGGTAGTTCCTGCGCCTGCTGCAGCTGCGAGGTGGAGGAGAACGCCATGGATGGATGGTGTGTGTGCTCTCTATGGAAAGTGAGGAAATGCCCAAGTTGGCGGCGAGTAGTAAATGCACTTGTTCTTGTTCCTAACTTGCCATTTCCGGTGGAGATGGCACGTGTAACAAAGGCCTGCCGTGGGGAGCGGCGTCCATCCGTCAATAGATATGCGGGCGTGACAATCATTGAGATTAAATGACGCAACGGTGGGCCATTGGTCCTGTTCAATACTGGATGCGTTCTCCAGAATACACTCACAAATACACCTCATGACTGCAATCCCAAAGAGAACTGGCGGTCCAAATATAGGGTCCATCTGGACCCCAGACCCATAGCACATTTCCGATCATGTAGATGGGTATATTGGTAAGGCAGGACTGTGCCAGTGTCACTTTCCCAGCAATAAGCAACCTCTCCTGGCAACATGCGCACGTTTTTTCATTTTTCTCAGTCGTAATCTTCCATAAGCTATCTTTTAATCTCACATCAGAGACTAGGAGCCCTAAATATTTTATTGGCATAGACCCCAGCCCACAGGTAAAAAAAATCCTGGTATCTAGCAGCTTTATTAACAGCCTCACCAAATAAGTTCAACTCACTTTTGTGAAAATTAATGGTCAGGCCAAACATCTGTTCAAAAGCAGTAAGAGTAAATTTTGAGTTCATAGCACTCTCTTCATCATCTTGCAGCAAGAAGATTGTATCATCTGCATACTGCAACATGTTTACTCCTCCATCTATGTTCTTAGCTAGAACCGCTTTAATGAACCACCCTCAGCATTTTCCAGAATTATTGCTAATGCATCTGCAGCCAAATCAGAAAGTAATGCTGACAGCGAATCACCCTGTCTAAGCCCTTTAAAAGTTTTAAAGTAAGCCCCAATTTGATCATTTACTTCAATCCCAACGTGCCCCCAATCATGGTGTGCAAAATCCAGTCACACCATTTATCAGGGATTTTTTTTTCAGATTCAGCATTTTATACACAAATGGCCATTTGATCTTGTCATATGCTTTTTCAAAAACAACCTTAAACAGCATAGCACTTTGTTTCTTAACATGAATTGTGTTAGGGCTTCATGAAGTATCATAATGCCTTCCATTATATATTTCCCTTTCACAAAAACAATTTGAGTGGGAGATATAATGGGGGCAACCACTTTACTAAGTCTGTTCATCAGAACTTCTGTAATTATTTTAAAGCTCACATTCAGCAAACAGATAGGTCTAAACTTTTGAATTTGTCTAGCATCTTTGGTTTTAGGAACCAAAGTAATAAATTCCATAGTTAATCCTGGATATATCAATTCTTCCAGCATGAAATCATCAAGCAATGCCTTGAGATCCCATTTGATCACATCCCAGAAATGCTGATAAAAGTCAATTGGGAAGCCATCTGGGCCAGGGCTTTTATTTTTCTCCATGGAGAAAACCACCTCATGTAGTTCTTCCATAGAGAAAGGTTTAGTGAGTTTTTCAATATCCTCATTAGAAATAGTGTTTGTCTCTTGTATATCAAGAGAGATAGAGGAGATTTCAGCCTTTCCAAAGAGACTTTTATAAAAATTAGTTATATATTTCATAAGATTTTCATTCCCTTCTATCACTCCTTCATCTTGTTCAAGAGAAATGATTTTATTTTTCTTCCTCCTCCCATTCACCTTAGCATGATGGTATCTAGAATTACAATCCCCTTCCTTAATTTCTCTATCTTTGTATCTCTATAGCCACTTGAGTTCCTCCTGTTTGAGAAGGTCATTTAGCTATTTTCTCAGGTCTTTTTGTACAGCTCTATCATGTGCAGTTAGCCCCGTGAGTTCAACACTTTTATCAGTCTCATCTACTTGAGTTAACAACTCTTTCTTTTTATTTCTATAGCCTGCATTAGCATTCAGAATCCAGCTCTTGGGTTTCTTTCTCAAGATTCTCATTTTATTTTGCCATCTATCCAAACTAGAACCAATACATTGAGTATTCCAGTGTTTAATAAAAAATTCTTTAAACCCTTCCATCAGCATCCAAGAATTTTCAAATCTAAAATTAGAGGGAAAGAGGAGTGGACCCCAGTATCAAGAGTGAGAGGTGTGTGATCAGACACGTCCCTTTCTAAAGCTTGTACCATGGCCTGATGATATTTTTCCTCCTAGTCAGGGCAAATCAATATTCTATCTTGTTTCTCATAAGTATGGTTGGGGAGATTATTAGCCCAGGTATAATTTCTACCATTTAATGGGAGTTCCCTCAGTCTAGTCTGCTCAATTATTGCATTAAACACAAAGCTCCAATGATCAGTGTCAGTGGGCTTGTTTTTATCATCACTAGATCTAATTATATTAAAGTATCCCTCAATCACATAGAGAATTGGATTGTCATGGTATATCCTAGATAATTCAACCAAATAAGCTACTTTTCCATCATTCTGTGCATCCCATAACTAGTCACTAAATTCCAATGGAATTTAGCAAGTTTATCAAATGACATCAATCTCACACAATAGTTCCCCTTTTCTACTTGAATAACATCAAAGACATCATTATTGACAACAACTATGATGCCTCTAGATTTGCCTCTAGGAGCAGTCCATTCCCAAGCAAAATCCCTCCTAGCACTAAGATTGTGTAATTCATTCCATACTTGTCTTTTTTTGCAGCCCTTTCTTTAGCAAAATTTTCAATTCTAGCATCTTTCTTCTCTAAGTTTCTATCACTCCTCCTTGCTGGCCCATACTTGTCTTTGTCTTTATTAGCCTCACCACCTTGCTTAATCCCAAGTTTAGAACCAAATGACTCCACTGACTCTTGACTGGCAGTATAATCCACAGGTTCCACATACTTATCATTGTTGTCAGACACTATTTGTTTATTTTCAGCCTAGAGATTTTCTTCTTAATCACATTCTTCTAGCTCTTCTAATTTTCCTTGTTCTCTGTCCTCCATTTGCTCAATCTTCTGCATACATTTGACAATCATCTCTTACTGTTTATTTACCATTTCCACTAGATCCAATATGTCTTTTGAAGGAAATATGCCCTAGAGGCAATAATAAAGTTATTATTTATTTCCTTATATCATGATAAATGTTTATTATTCATGCTAGAATTGTATTAACCGGAAACATAATACATGTGTGAATACATAGACCAACAGAGTGTCACTAGTATGCCTCTACTTGACTAGCTCGTTAATCAAAGATGGTTATGTTTCCTAACCATGAACAAAGAGTTGTTATTTGATTAACGAGGTCACATCATTAGTAGAATAATCTGATTGACATGACCCATTCCATTAGCTTAGCACCCGATCGTTTAGTATGTTGCTATTGCTTTCTTCATGACTTATACATGTTCCTATAACTATGAGAGTATGCAACTCCTGTTTACCGGAGGAACACTTTGGGTACTACCAAACGTCACAATGTAACTGGGTGATTATAAAGGAGTACTACAGGTGTCTCCAATGGTAGATGTTGGGTTGGCGTATTTTGAGATTAGGGTTTGTCACTCCGATTGTCGGAGAGGTATCTCTGGGCCCTCTCGGTAATGCACATCACATAAGCCTTGCAAGCACTGCAACTAATATGTTAGTTGTGAGATGATGTATTACGGAACGAGTAAAGAGACTTGCCGGTAACGAGATTGAACTAGGTATTGGATACCGACGATCGAATCTCGGGCAAGTAACATACCGATGACAAAGGGAACAACGTATGTTGTTATGCGGTCTGACCGATAAAGATCTTCGTAGAATATGTAGGAGCCAATATGGGCATCCAGGTCCCGCTATTGGTTGTTGACCGGAGACGTGTCTCGGTCATGTCTACATTGTTCTCGAACCGTAGGGTCCGCACGCTTAACGTTACGATGACAGTTATTATGAGTTTATGCATTTTGATGTACCGAAGGTTGTTCGGAGTCCCGGATGAGATCACGGACATGACGAGGAGTCTCGAAATGGTCGAGACGTAAAGATTGATATATTGGAAGCCTATGTTTGGACATAGGAAGTGTTCCGGGTGAAATCGGGATTTTACCGGAATACCGGGAGGGTTACCGGAACCCCCCGGGAGACTAATGGGCCTATTGGGCCTTAGTGGAAAAGGAGAAAAAGGGAAAGCCCACAAGCTGGCCGGCGCCCCCCCTTCCCAAAGTCCTAGTAGGACTAGGATAGGGGCCGGCCCCCCTTCTCTCTCCTTTTCCCCCTGGGAGTCCTAATAGGATTAGGATTGGGGGGAGGAGTCCTACTCCCGGTGGGAGTAGGACTCCCCTGCGCCTCCTCTCCCTTGGCCGGCCGGCTCCCCCTCCCCCAACCTTTATATACGGGGGCAGGGGGCACCCCAAGACACACAAGTTGATCCTTGAGATCGTTCCTTAGCCGTGTGCGGTGCCCCCTGCCACCAAATTCCACCTCGATCGTACCGTTGTAGTGCTTAGGCGAAGCCCTGCGTCGGTAGTACATCAAGATCGTCATCACGCCGTCGTGCTAACGGAACTCTTCCTCGACGCTTTGCTGGATCGGAGCCCGAGGAACGTCATCGAGCTGTACGTGTGCTAAGAACTCGGAGGTGCCGGAGTAACGGTGCTTGGATCGGTCGGATCGGGAAGAAGACGTACGACTACTTCCTCTACGTTGTGTGATCACTTCCGCAGTCGGTCTGCGTTGGTACGTAGACAACACTCTCCCCTCTCGTTGCTGTGCATCACCATGATCTTGTGTGTGCGTAGGAAAATTTTCGAAATTACTGCGTTCCCCAACAGTGGCATCCGAGCCTAGGTTTTATGGTTTGATGTTATTTGCACGAGTAGAACACAAGTGAGTTGTGGGCGATACAAGTCATACTGCCTACCAGCATGTCATACTTTGGTTCGGCGGTATTGTTGGGTGAGACGATCCGGACCAACCTTACGCGTACTCTTACGCGAGACCGGTTCCCTCGACGTGCTTTGCACACAGATGGCTTGCGGAAGACTGTCTCTCCAACTTTAGTTGAACCAAGTGTGACTACGCCCGGTCCTTGAGAAGGTTAAAACGGAGTCTATTTGACGAACTATCGTTGTGGTTTTGATGCGTAGGTGAGATGAGTTCTTACTTAAGCCCGTAGCAGCCACGTAAAACTTGCAACAACAAAGTAGAGGACGTCTAACTTGTTTTTGCAGGGTATGTTGTGATGTGATATGGTCAAGGCATGATGCTGATTTTATTGTATGAGATGATCATGTTTTGTAACCGAGTTATCGGCAACTGGCAGGAGCCATATGGTTGTCGCTTTATTGTATGCAATGCAATCGCGATGTAATGCTTTACTTTATTACTAAGCGGTAGTGATAGTCGTGGAAGCATAAGATTGGCGAGACGACAACGATGCTACGATGGAGATCAAGGTGTCGCGCCGGTGACGATGGTGATCATGACGGTGCTTCGGAGATGGAGATCACAAGCACAAGATGATGATGGCCATATCATATCACTTATATTGATTGCATGTGATGTTTATCCTTTTATGCATCTTATCTTGCTTTGATTGACGGTAGCATTATAAGATGATCTCTCACTAAATTATCAAGAAGTGTTCTCCCTGAGTATGCACCGTTGCCAAAGTTCGTCGTGCCCAGACACCACGTGATGATCGGGTGTGATAAGCTCTACGTCCATCTATAACGGGTGCAAGCCAGTTTTGCACATGCAGAATACTCAGGTTATACTTGACGAGCCTAGCATATGCAGATATGGCCTCGGAACACAGAGACCGAAAGGTCGAGCGTGAATCATATAGTAGATATGATCAACATGACGATGTTCACCATTGAAAACTACTCCATCTCACGTGATGATCGGTTATGGTTTAGTTGATTTGGATCACGTGATCACTTAGAGGATTAGAGGGATGTCTATCTAAGTGGGAGTTCTTAAGTAATATGATTAAATTGAACTTAGATTTATCATGAACTTAGTCCTGGTAGTATTTTGCAAATTGTGTTATAGATCAATAGCTCGCGTTGTTGCTTCCCTGTGTTTATTTTGATATGTTCCTAGAGAAAATTATGTTGAAAGATGTTAGTAGCAATGATGCGGATTGGATCCGTGATCTGAGGTTTATCCTCATTGCTGCACAAAAAGAATTATGTCCTTGATGCACCACTAGGTGACAGACCTATTGCAGGAGCAGATGCAGATGTTATGAACGTTTGGCTGGCTCAATATGATGACTACTTGATAGTTTAGTGCACCATGCTTAATGGCTTAGAATCGGGACTTCAAAGACGTTTTGAACGTCATGGACCATATGAGATGTTCCAGGAGTTGAAGTTAATATTTCAAGCAAATACCCGAGTTGAGAGATATGAAGTCTCCAACAAGTTCTATAGCTAAAAGATGGAGGAGAATCGCTCAACTAGTGAGCAAGTGCTCAGATTGTCTGGGTACTACAATCGCTTGAATCAAGTGGGAGTTAATCTTCCAGATAAGATAGTGATTGACAGAATTCTCTAGTCACCATCACCAAGTTAGCAGAACTTCGTGATGAACTATAATATGCAAGGGATAACGGAAACAACTCCCAAGCTCTTCGTGATGCTGAAATCAACGAAGGTAGAAATCAAGAAAAACATCAAGTGTTGATGGTTGACAAGACCACTAGTTTCAAGAAAAGGGCAGAGGGCAGAAGGGGAACTTCAAGAAGAACGGCAAGCAAGTTGCTGCTCAAGTGAAGAAGCCCAAGTCTGATCCTAAGCCTGAGACTAAGTGCTTCTACTGCAAAGGGACTGGTCACTGGAAGCGGAACTACCCCAAGTGATTGGCGGATAAGAAGGATGGCAAAGTGAACATAAGTATATTTGATATACATGTTATTGATGTGTACTTTACTAGTGTTTATAGCAACCCCTTAGTATTTGATGCTAGTTCAGTTGCTAAGGTAGTAACTCGAAACGGGAGTTGCAGAATAAACAGAGACTAGTTAAGGGTGAAGTGACGATGTGTGTTGGAAGTGGTTCCAAGATTGATATGATCATCATCGCACACTCCCTATAATTTTGGGATTAGTGTTAAACCTAAATAAGTGTTATTTGGTGTTTGCGTTGAACATGAATATGATTTGATCATGTTTATTGTAATACGGTTATTCATTTAAGTAAGAGAATAAATTGTTGTTCTGTTTACATGAATAAAACCTAATATGGTTACACACCCAATGAAAATAGTTCATTGGATCTCGATCTTAATAATACACATATTCATAATATTGAAACCAAAAGATGCAAAGTTAATAATGATAGTGCAACTTATTTGTGGCACTGCTGTTTAGGTCATATCGGTGTAAAGCGCATGAAGAAACTCCATATTGATGGGCTTTTGGAACCACTTGATTATGAATCACTTGGTACTTGCGAACCGTGCCTCATAGGCAAGATGACCAAAACACCGTTCTCCGGTACTATGGAGAGAGCAACAGATTTATTGGAAATCATACATACCGATGTATGTGGTCCGATGAATATTGAGGCTCATGGCGGATATCGTTATTTTCTCACCTTCACAGATGATTTAAGCAGATATGGGTATATCTACTTGATGAAACATAAGTCTGAAACATTTGAAAAGTTCAAAGAATTTCAGAGTGAAGTGAAAAACATCGTGACAAGAAAATAAAGTTTCTACGATCTGATCGCGGAGACAAATATTTGAGTTACGAGTTTGCTCTTCAGTTAAAACAATGTGAAATAGTTTCACTACTCACGCCACCTGGAACACCACATCATAATGGTGTGTCCGAACGTCATAACCGTACTTTATTGGATATAGTGCAATCTATGATGTCTCTTACCGATTTACCACTATTGTTTTTGGGTCATGCATTAGAGACAGCTGCATTCACGTTAAAAAAAGGGGGCACCATCTATATCCGTCGAGACGACGCCTTATGAACTATGGTTTGGCGAGAAACCAAAGTTGTCGTTTCTTAAAGTTTGGGGTTGCGATGCTTATATGAAAAAGTTTCATCCTGATAAGCTCAAAACTCAAATCGGAGAAGTGCATCTTCATAGGATATCCAAAGGAAACTGTTGGATACACCTTCTATCACGGATCCGAAGGCAAGACTTTTGTTGCTAAATTCGGAAACTTTCTGGAGAAGGAGTTTCTCTCGAAAGAAGTGAGTGGGAGGAAAGTAGAACTTGACGAGGTAACTGTACCTGCTCCCTTATTGGAAAGTAGTACATCACAGAAAAATGTTTCTGTGACACCTACACCAGTTAGTGAGGAAGCTAATGATGATGATCATGAAACTTCAGAACAAGACACTACTGAACCTCGTAGATCAACCAGAATAAAGATCCGCGCCAGAGTGGTACGGTAATCCTGTTCTGGAAGTCATGCTACTAGATCATGATGATCCTACGAACTATGAAGAAGCGATGGTGAGCCCAGATTCCGCAAAGTGGCTTGAAGCCATGAAATCTGAGATATGATCCATGTATGAGAACAAAGAATGGACTTTGGTTGACTTGCCCGATGATCGGCAAGCCATAGAAAATAAATGGATCTTCAAGAGGAAGACAGATGCTGATAGTAGTGTTACTATCTACAAAGCTAGAATTGTCGCAAAAGGTTTTCGACAAGTTCAAGGTGTTGACTACGATGAGATTTTCTCACTCGTATCTATGCTTAAAGTCTGTCCGAATCATGTTAGCAATTGCCGCATTTTATGAAATCTGGCAAATGGATAAACAAAACTGCATTCCTTAATGGATTTATTAAAGAAGAGTTGTATATGATGCAATAGAAGGTTTTGTCAATCCGAAAGGTGCTAACAAAATGTGCAAGCACCAGCGATCCATCTGTGGACTGGTGCAAGCATCTCGGAGTTGGAATATACGCTTTGATAAGTTGATCAAAGCATATAGTTTTATACAGACTTGCGGTGAAGCCTGTATTTACAAGAAAGTGAGTGGGAGCACTACAGCATTTCTGATAAGTATATGTGAATGACATATTGTTGATCGGAAATAATGTAGAATTATTCTGTAAAGCATAAAGGAGTGTTTGAAAGGAGTTTTTCAAAGAAAGACTTCGGTGAAGCTGCTTACATATTGAGCTTCAAGATCTATAGAGATAGATCAAATACGCTTGATAAGTTCTTTCAATGAGTACATACCTTGACAAAGATTTTGAAGTAGTTCAAAATGGAGCAGTCAAAGAAAGAGTTCTTGCCTGTATTATAAGGTGTGAAGTTGAGTAAGACTCAAAGCCCGACCACGGCAGAAGATAGAAAGAGAATGAAAGTCATTCCCTATGCCTTGGTCATAGGTTCTATAAAGTATGTCATGCTGTATACCAGATCTATTGTATACCCTGCACGGATTTAGCAAGGGAGTACAATAGTGATCTAGGAGTAGATCACTGGACAGCGGTCAGAATTATCCTTAGTGAAATAAGGATATGTTTCTCGATTATGGACGTGACAAAAAGGTTCGTCGTAAAGGGTTACGTCGATGCAAGTTTTTGACACTAATCCAGATAATTCTAAGTCTCAATCTGGATACATATTGAAAGTGGGAGCAATTAGCTAGAGTAGCTCCGTGTAGAGCATTGTAGACATAGAACTTGCAAAATACTTACGGATCTGAATGTGACAGACCCGTCGACTAAAATTATCCCACAAGCAAAACATGATCACACCTTAGTACTCTTTGGGTGTTAATCACATAGAGATGTGAACTAAATTATTGACTCTAGTAAACCCTTTGAGTGTTGGTCACATGACGATGTGAACCATGGGTGTTAATCACATGGTGATGTGAACTATTGCTGTTAAATCACATAGCGATGTGAACTAGATTATTGACTCTAGTGCAAGTGGGAGACTGAAGGAAATATGCCCTAGAGGCAATAATAAAGTTATTATTTATTTCCTTATATCATGATAAATGTTTATTATTCATGCTAGAATTGTATTAACCGGAAACATAATACATGTGTGAATACATAGACCAACAGAGTGTCACTAGTATGCCTCTACTTGACTAGCTCGTTAATCAAAGATGGTTATGTTTCCTAACCATGAACAAAGAGTTGTTATTTGATTAACGAGGTCACATCATTAGTAGAATGATCTGATTGACATGACCCATTCCATTAGCTTAGCACCCGATCGTTTAGTATGTTGCTATTGCTTTCTTCATGACTTATACATGTTCCTATAACTATGAGATTATGCAACTCCCGTTTACCGGAGGAACACTTTGGGTACTACCAAACGTCACAACGTAACTGGGTGATTATAAAGGAGTACTACAGGTGTCTCCAATGGTAGATGTTGGGTTGGCGTATTTCGAGATTAGGGTTTGTCACTCCGATTGTCGGAGAGGTATCTCTGGGCCCTCTCGGTAATGCACATCACATAAGCCTTGCAAGCACTGCAACTAATATGTTAGTTGTGAGATGATGTATTACGGAACGAGTAAAGAGACTTGCCGGTAACGAGATTGAACTAGGTATTGGATACTGACGATCGAATCTCGGGCAAGTAACATACCGATGACAAAGGGAACAACGTATGTTGTTATGCGGTCTGACCGATAAAGATCTTCGTAGAATATGTAGGAGCCAATATGGGCATCCAGGTCCCGCTATTGGTTGTTGACCGGAGACGTGTCTCGGTCATGTCTACATTGTTCTCGAACCGTAGGGTCCGCACGCTTAACGTTACGATGACAGTTATTATGAGTTTATGCATTTTGATGTACCGAAGGTTGTTCGGAGTCCCAGATGAGATCACGGACATGACGAGGAGTCTCGAAATGGTCGAGACGTAAAGATTGATATATTGGAAGCCTATGTTTGGACATAGGAAGTGTTCCGGGTGAAATCAGGATTTTACCGGAATACCGGGAGGGTTACCGGAACCCCCCGGGAGACTAATGGGCCTATTGGGCCTTAGTGGAAAAGGAGAAAAAGGGAAAGCCCACAAGCTGGCCGCCCCCCCCTTCCCAAAGTCCTAGTAGGACTAGGATAGGGGCTGGCCCCCCTTCTCTCTCCTTTCCCCCCCGGGAGTCCTAATAGGATTAGGATTGGGGGGAGGAGTCCTACTCCCGGTGGGAGTAGGACTCCCCTGCGCCTCCTCTCCCTTGGCCGGCCGGCTCCCCTCCCCCAACCTTTATATACGGGGGCAGGGGGCACCCCAAGACACACAAGTTGATCCTTGAGATTGTTCCTTAGCCGTGTGCGGTGCCCCCTGCCACCAAATTCCACCTCGATCGTACCGTTGTAGTGCTTAGGCGAAGCCCTGCGTCGGTAGTACATCAAGATCGTCATCACGCCGTCGTGCTGACGGAACTCTTCCTCGACGCTTTGCTGGATCGGAGCCCGAGGAACGTCATCGAGCTATACGTGTGCTAAGAACTCGGAGGTGCCGGAGTAACGGTGCTTGGATCGGTCGGATCGGGAAGAAGACGTACGACTACTTCCTCTACGTTGTGTGATCGCTTCCGCAGTCGGTCTGCGTTGGTACGTAGACAACACTCTCCCCTCTCGTTGCTGTGCATCACCATGATCTTGCGTGTGCGTAGGAAAATTTTCGAAATTACTGCGTTCCCCAACATCTTTCTCCAAGGCCATAATCTTTTTTTCTTCCACCATTTCCAAAGCTTTTTGTCTAGATCTTTCTTCCTCAATAGTAATTAGCTTGTTCATTACCAGTTCTAGATTAGCCTCCACTTTCTTCCTCTTTCCCAATTCCACCAAGTGTTCATTCTGTACTTTTAGTAAATCTTCACTTTTTTCATCTCTTCAAATTGATTTAAGCTCAGACTTCCCAGTGAGATGTTTTCCTGCTTCTGTCTCCCATCATCTTCAATTTTCCTTAATTTAGATCTTATTTCCTCACCAACCTCATCGTCCTCCTCTCCCGTCTCTCCAACATATCTATTTTCATCATACCAACCCTGCTCCACTATTTTCTCCAATTCAGTAGTGACCCTAAATATCACCAAGTCTTTATCTGTTACTTCAGTGAACTTTGAGATTTTCTCAAAATCTCTGACTCCACCTTAGCTCTTACTTTTTCATGTGTCACAGTGTCCATGTCAATCTCCAGAACAGGGCCCACAGTAGCTGCCACCTCACACATCCCAAAGAAGTGTCTAAAGCACTAAGGAACCTGCCCAAATTTAACCAGCACCGTGTGGAGTTTTCCTACAACTTGCATGTCGAATGTTCAGTTGTCAACATTTATGATAGCCTTTGTCCCCAACAGACTGAAGTTTTGAAAGTTTTTCAATTCCAATAGTCTGCTTTTATTAGGGAATCTAACCAAATAAGCATCGCTGCCTTGTTTCTTACATCACCATTGCTAGCTCCAGCCAAACATGTATCTAAATCCTTCCAGAAACTTGGTCTTATTTATCTCCCTTGATACAATCTTGATAACAACCATTGGGTTAATTTTCTCTATATTCGTCACATCATTGGAGTGCTGCACTAGCAGCACACCTAAAGCTTTGGCAGCATACCCAACAAACTTGGGTACTGGCTTCATCTTCTTAAGCCATGTGCATTCATCAGTTATGTGTGAATTTTTGCCACATATTATGCAGTTTTCCAATTTGCAGTCCTTGGTTAGGCATCTAGTGTCTTTACACTTGTTGCAGGCAAGCCTGAAGTTTGATCCACCTCTGCCTCCTTCCGAGTTTTCCTTGTTATATCCTCTGTTTCGCTGCCCACTATTGTTATGCAGCACTCTGTTATCTCCACTTACTCCATTCTGATCTCCCAAACTCATAATAGGTATTTCCCCTCTAGCAATCTCACCAGCTTTGTTAGCATTCTACACCTGATTGGTGGATGCACCCCCATCTATAGCCTTCTCTCCCATATGATTTTTTTGTGCAATCTGAGATAACAGCGCGCCAAGCCACTTTTGTTGCTGAATTAAGTCAGGAGTTGTAGAAACATTAGGTATGCTTTTACCTTCATCACACTCCATGTCGTGTCTCCCCTTTCTCCTATTTCCCATAGTCGAAGCACCTTGAGCAGTATGATACGTCTCCAACGTATCTATATTTTTTATTATTCCATGCTATCATATTATCTATTTTGGATGTTTTATATGCATTAATTTGCTATTTTATATGATTTTTGGGACTAACCTATTAACCCAGAGCCCAGTGCCAGTTTCTGTTTTTCCTTGTTTTAGAGTTTCGCAGAAAAGGAATACCAAACGGAATAAAACTTTCGCAATGATTTTTCTTGGACCAGAAGACATCTAGAGGACTTGGAGTGCACGTCAGGGAAGCCACGAGGCAACCACAAGGATGGAGGGCGTGCCCCCACCCTTGTGTGCCCCTCATGACTCCGCCGACCTATTTCTTCTACCTATATATTCCCATATATCCCAAAAACAACCAGGCGAGCCACGAAAACACTTTTCCACTGCCGCAACCTTCTGTACCCGTGAGATCCCATCTAGGGGCCTTTTCCGGTGTCCTGTCGGAGGGGGATTCGATCATGGAGGGCTTCTACATCAACACCATTGTCCTTCCGATGAAGCATGAGTAGTTTACCACAGACCTACGGGTCCATAGCTAGATGGCTTCTTCTCTCTCTCTGATTCTCAATACCATGTTCTCCTCGATGTTCTTGGAGATCAATTCGATGTAATACCTTTTTGCGCTGTGTTTGCCGAGATCCAATAAATTGTGGATTTATCATCAGCTTATCTATGAATATTATTTGAATCTTCTCTGAATTCTTATATGCATGATTTTATATTTTTGCAAGTCTCTTCAAACTATCGATTTGGTTTGGCCAACTAGATTGGTTTTTCTTGCCATGGGAGAAGTGCTTAGCTTTGGATTTAATCTTGTGGTGTCCTTTCCCAGTGACAGTAGGGGCAGCAAGGGACGTATTGTATTGTTGCCATCGAGGATAAAAAGATGGGTTTACATCATATTGCTTGAGTTTATTCATCTACATCATGTCATCTTACTTAATGCGTTACTCTGTTCTTCATGAACTTAATACTCTAGATGCAGGCAGGAGTCGTTCGATGTGTGGAGTAATAGTAGTAGATGCAGGGAGGAGTCGGTCTACTTGACACAGACGTGATGCCTATATTCATGATCATTGCCTTAGATATCATCATAACTTTGCGCTTTTCTATCAATTGCTCGGCAGTAATTTGTTCTCCCACCGTAATATTTTCCATCTTGAGAGAAGCCTCTAGTGAAACTTATGGCCCTCGGGTCTATTTTCCATAATATAATCTTCTATTTTCCATCATATAATCTTCTAGTTTCCATCATATTAGTTTCCGATCTACTATTTTGCAATCTTTTACTCTCCGATATATAAACCAAAAATACCAAAAATATTTACTTTACTGTTTATCTATCTCTATCAGATCTCACCTTTGCAAGTAAGCGTGAAGGGATTGACAACCCCTTTATCGCGTTGGGTGCAAGTTGTTGTTTATTTGTGCAGGTATTCGGTGACTTGCGCGTTTTCTCCTACTTGATTGATACCTTGGTTCTCAAAACTAAGGGAAATAATTACTCTACTTTGCTGCATCACCCTTTCCTCTTCAAGGGAAAAAACAACGCAAGCTCAAGAAGTAGCACGGTAGAACTTCCTACACCCCAGCAACACCTTGATTTCCATCCATCATCCGCCTTGGATATTCTACCCTCTGAAGCCATCTCTGGATCTGAACTCCAACTCTCTTCTGTCCTCCATGTAATTGTAGCGATCTAGATCTTCTTCCTTTCTTCTGTACTGATAATTCTCTCTGCTCCCTCTGTTGAACCTACCTTGCCCCCTCCCTCCTGTTGGGGAACGTAGTAATTTCAAAAACTTTCCTACGCACACGCAAGATCATGGTGATGCATAGCAACGAGAGGGGGAGTGTGATCTATGTACCCTTGTAGATCGACAACGGAAGCGTTTGGTTGATGTAGTCGTACGTCTCCACGGCCCGACCGATCAAGCACCGAAACTACGGCACCTCCGAGTTCTAGCACACGTTCAGCTCGATGACGATCCCCGGAATCTGATCCACCAAAGTGTCGGGGAAGAGTTCCATCAGCACGACGGCGTGGTGATGATCTTGATGCACTACTGTCGCAGGGCTTCGCCTAAGCACCGCTACAATATTATCGAGGACTATGGTGGCAGGGGGCGCCGCACACGGCTAAGAATATAATCACGTGGATCAACTTGTGTGTCTATGGGGTGCCCCTGCCTCCGTATATAAAGGTTCAAGAGGGGGAGGCCGGCCGGCCATCATAGGGCGCGCCAGGAGGAGTCCTACTCCCTCCGGGAGTAGGACTTCTCCCCCAATCCTAGTTGGAATAGGATTCGCGAGGTGGGAAAAGAGGGAGAGAGAAGGAGGGGGCGCCGACCCCCTCTCTCCTTGTCCTATTCGGACTAGGGGGGAGGGGTGCGCGGCCCAGCCCTGGCCGCCTCTCCTCTTCTTCCACTAAGGCCCACTAAGGCCCATATAGCTCCCGGGGGGTTCCGGTAACCTCTCGGTACTCCGGTAAAATCCCGATTTCACCCGGAACACTTCCGATATCCAAACATAGGCTTCCAATATATCAATCTTTATGTCTCGACCATTTCGATACTCCTCGTCATGTCCGTGATCACATCCGGGACTCCAAACAACCTTCGGTACATCAAAACGTATAAACTCATAATATAACTGTCATCGAAACCTTAAGCGTGCGGACCCTACGGGTTCGAGAACAATGTAGACATGACCGAGACATGTCTCCGGTCAATAACCAATAGCGGGGCCTGGATGCCCATATTGGCTCCTACATATTCTACGAAGATCTTTATCAGTCAGACCGCACAACAACATACGTTGTCCCCTTTGTCATCGGTATGTTACTTGCCCGAGATTCGATCGTCGGTATCCAATACCTAGTTCAATCTCGTTACTGGCAAGTCTCTTTACTCATTCCGTAATACATCATCTTGCAACTAACTCATTAGTTGCATTGCTTGCAAGGCTTAAGTGATGTGCATTACCGAGAGGGCCCAGAGATACCTCTCTGACGATCGGAGTGACAAATCCTAATCTCGAAATACGTCAACCCAACATGTACCTTTGGAGACACCTGTAGAGCACCTTTATAATCACCCAGTTACATTGTGACGTTTGGTAGCACACAAAGTGTTCCTCCAGCACACGGGAGTTACATAATCTCATAGTCATAGGAACATGTATAAGTCATGAAGAAAGCAATAGCAACATACTAAACGACCGGGTGCTAAGCTAATGGAATGGGTCATGTCAATCAGATCATTCAACTAATGATGTGATCCCGTTTAATCAAATGACAACTCTTTGTCCATGGTTAGGAAACATAACCATCTTTCATTAACGAGCTAGTCAAGTAGACGCATACTAGTGACACTTTGTTTGTCTATGTATTCACACATGTATTATGTTTCCGGTTAATACAATTCTAGCATGAATAATAAACTTTTATCATGATATAAGGAAATGACTAATAACTTTATTATTGCCTCTAGGTCATATTTCCTTCAGTCTCCCACTGGCACTAGAGTCAATAATCTAGATTACACAGTAATGATTCTAACACCCATGGAGCTTTGGTGCTGATCATGTTTTGCTCGTGGAAGAGGCTTAGTCAACGGATCTGCTACATTCAGCTCCGTATGTATCTTGCAAATCTCTATGTCTCCCACCTGGACTAGATCCCGGATGGAATTGAAGTGTCTCTTGATGTGTTTGGTCCTCTTGTGAAATCTGGATTCCTTTGCCAAGGCAATTGCACCAGTATTGTCACAAAAGATTTTCATTGGACCCGATGCACTAGGTATGACACCTAGATCGGATATGAACTCCTTCATCCAGACTCCTTCGTTTGCTGCTTCCGAAGCAGCTATGTACTCCGCTTCACATGTAGATCCCGCCACGACGCTTTGTTTAGAACTGCACCAACTGACAGCTCCACCATTTAATGTAAATACATATCCGGTTTGCGATTTAGAATCGTCCGGATCAGTGTCAAAGCTTGCATCAAGGTAACCGTTTACGATGAGCTCTTTGTCACCTCCATATACGAGAAACATATCCTTAGTCCTTTTCAGGTATTTCAGGATGTTCTTGACCGATGTCCAGTGATCCACTCCTGGATTACTTTGGTACCTCCCTGCTAGACTTATAGCAAGGCACACATCAGATCTGGTACACAGCATTGCATACATGATAGAGCCTATGGCTGAAGCATAGGGAACATCTTTCATTTTCTCTCTATTTTCTGCAGTGGTTGGGCATTGAGTCTGACTCAACTTCACACCTTGTAATACAGGCAAGAACCCTTTCTTTGCTTGATCCATTTTGAACTTCTTCAAAATCTTGTCAAGGTATGTGCTTTGTGAAAGTCCAATTAAGCGTCTTGATCTATCTCTATAGATCTTTATGCCTAATATGTAAGCAGCTTCACCGAGGTCTTTCATTGAAAAACTCTTATTCAAGTATCCCTTTATGCTATCCAGAAATTCTATATCATTTCCAATTAGTAATATGTCATCCACATATAATATCAGAAATGCTACAGAGCTCCCACTCACTTTCTTGTAAATACAGGCTTCTTCGAAAGTCTGTATAAAACCAAATGCTTTGATCACACTATCAAAGCATTTATTCCAACTCCGAGAGGCTTGCACCAGTCCATAAATGGATCGCTGGAGCTTGCACACTTTGTTAGCTCCCTTTGGATCGACAAAACCTTCCGGTTGCATCATATACAACTCTTCTTCCAGAAATCCATTCAGGAATGCAGTTTTGACATCCATCTGCCAAATTTCATAATTATAAAATGCGGCAATTGCTAACATGATTCGGACAGACTTAAGCATCGCTACGGGTGAGAAGGTCTCATCGTGGTCAACCCCTTGAACTTGTCGAAAACCTTTTGCGACAAGTCGAGCTTTGTAGACAGTAATATTACCGTCAGCGTCAGTCTTCTTCTTGAAGATCCATTTATTCTCAATTGCTTGCCAATCATCGAGCAAGTCAACCAAAGTCCATACTTTGTTCTCATACATGGATCCCATCTCAGATTTCATGGCTTCAAGCCATTTTGCGGAATCTGGGCTCACCATCGCTTCTTCATAGTTCGTAGATTCATCATGATCTAGTAGCATGATTTCCAGAACAGGATTACCGTACCACTCTGGCGCGGATCTTACTCTGGTTGATCTACGAGGTTCAGTAGTATCTTGTTCTGAAGTTTCATGATCATTATCATTAGCTTCCTCACTAATTGGTGTAGGTGTTGCAGAAACAGGTTTCTGTGATGTACTACTTTCCAATAAGGGAGCAGGTACAGTTACCTCGTCAAGTTCTACTTTCCTCCCACTCACTTCTTTCGAGAGAAACTCCTTCTCTAGAAATGATCCATTCTTAGCAACGAATGTCTTGCCTTCGGATCTGTGATAGAAGGTGTACCCAACAGTCTCCTTTGGGTATCCTATGAAGACACATTTCTCCGATTTGGGTTCGAGCTTATCAGGTTGAAGCTTTTTCACATAAGCATCGCAGCCCCAAACTTTAAGAAATGACAACTTTGGTTTCTTGCCAAACCATAGTTCATAAGGTGTCGTCTCAACGGATTTTGATGGTGCCCTATTTAACGTGAATGCGGCCGTCTCTAAAGCATAACCCCAAAACGATAGCGGTAAATCAGTAAGAGACATCATAGATCGCACCATATCTAGTAAAGTACGATTACGACGTTCGGACACACCATTACGCTGTGGTGTTCCGGGTGGCGTGAGTTGCGAAACTATTCCGCATTGTTTCAAATGTATACCAAACTCGTAACTCAAATATTCTCCTCCACGATCAGATCGTAGAAACTTTATTTTCTTATTACGATGATTTTCAACTTCACTCTGAAATTCTTTGAACTTTTCAAATGTTTCAGACTTATGTTTCATTAAGTAGATATACCCATATCTACTTAAGTCATCTGTGAAGGTGAGAAAATAACGATATCCGCCACGAGCCTCAATGTTCATCGGACCACATACATCTGTATGTATGATTTCCAACAAATCTGTTGCTCTCTCCATAGTACCGGAGAACGGTGTTTTAGTCATCTTGCCCATGAGGCACGGTTCGCAAGTACCAAGTGATTCATAATCAAGTGGTTCCAAAAGTCCATTAGTATGGAGTTTCTTCATGCGCTTTACACCGATATGACCTAAACGGCAATGCCACAAATAAGTTGCACTATCATTATCAACTCTGCATCTTTTGGCTTGAACATTATGAATATGTGTGTTACTATTATCGAGATTCATCAAAAATAGACCACTCTTCAAAGGTGCATGACCATAAAAGATATTACTCATATAAATAGAACAACCATTATTCTCTGATTTAAATGAATAACCGTCTCGCATTAAACAAGATCCAGACATAATGTTCATGCTCAACGCTGGCACCAAATAACAATTATTTAGGTCGAATATTAATCCCGAAGGTAGATGTAGAGGTAGCGTGCCGACCGCGATCACATCGACTTTGGAACCGTTTCCCACGTGCATCGTCACCTCGTCCTTTGCCAGTGTTCGCTTAATCCGTAGTCCCTGTTTCGAGTTGCAAATATTAGCAACAGAACCAGTATCAAATACCCAGGTGCTACTGCGAGCTCTAGTAAGGTACACATCAATAACATGTATATCACATATACCTTTGTTCACCTTGCCATCCTTCTTATCCGCCAAATACTTGGGGCAGTTCCGCTTCCAGTGACCAGTCTGCTTGCAGTAGAAGCACTCAGTTTCAGGCTTAGGTCCAGACTTGGGTTTCTTCTCTTGAGCAGCAACTTGCTTGTTGTTCTTCTTGAAGTTCCCCTTCTTTTTCCCTTTGCCATTTTTCTTGAAACTAGTGGTCTTGTTGACCATCAACACTTGATGCTCCTTTTTGATTTCTACCTCCGCAGCTTTCAGCATTGCGAAGAGCTCGGGAATAGTCTTATTCATCCCTTGCATATTATAGTTCATCACAAAGCTCTTGTAGCTTGGTGGTAGTGATTGGAGAATTATGTCAATGACGCAATCATCTGGAAGATTAACTCCCATCTGAATCAAGTGATTATTATACCCAAACATTTTGAGTATATGCTCACTGACAGAACTGTTCTCCTCCATCTTGCAGCTATAGAACTTTATTGGAGACTTCATATCTCTCAATCCGGGCATTTGCTTGAAATATTAACTTCAACTCCTGAAACATCTCATATGCTCCATGACGTTCAAAATGTCGTTGAAGTCCCGATTCTAAGCCGTAAAGCATGGCACACTGAACTATCGAGTAGTCATCAGCTTTGCTCTGCCAGACGTTCATAACATCTGGTGTTGCTCCAGCAGCAGGCCTGGCACCCAGCGGTGCTTCCAGGACGTAATTCTTCTGTGCAGCAATGAGGATAATCCTCAAGTTACGGACCCAGTCCGTGTAATTGCTACCATCATCTTTCAACTTTGCTTTCTCAAGGAATGCATTAAAATTCAACGGAACAACAACACGGGCCATCTATCTACAATCAAACATACATAAGCAAGCTACTATCAGGTACTAAGTTCATGATAAATTTAAGTTCAATTAATCATATTACTTAAGAACTCCCACTTAGATAGACATCCCTCTAATCTTCTAAGTGATCACGTGATCCAAATCAACTAAACCATAACCGATCATTACATGAAATGGAGTAGTTTTCAATGGTGAACATTGCTATGTTGATCATATCTACTATATGACTCACGCTTGATCTTTCGATCTCAGTGTTCCGAGGCCATATCTGCATATGCTAGGCTCGTCAAGTTTAACCTGAGTATTCTGCGTGTGCAAAACTGGCTTGCACCCATTGTAGATGGACGTAGAGCTTATCACACCCGATCATCACGTGGTGTCTGGGCACGACGAACTTTGGCAACAGTGCATACTCTGGGAGAACACTTTTATCTTGATAATTTAGTGAGAGATCATCTTATAATGCTACCGTCAATCAAAGCAAGATAAGATGCATAAAAGATAAACATCACATGCAATCAATATAAGTGATATGATATGGCCATCATCATCTTGTGCTTGTGATCTCCATCTCCGAAGCACCGTCATGATCACCATCGTCACCGGCGCGACACCTTGATCTCCATCGTAGCATCGTTGTCGTCTCGCCAATCTTATGCTTCCATGACTATCGCTACCGCTTAGTGATAAAGTAAAGCATTACAGCGCGATTGCATTGCATATAATAAAGCGACAACCATATGGCTCCTGCCAATTGCCGATAACTCGGTTACAAAACATGATCATCTCATACAATAAAATTCAGCATCATGTCTTGACCATATCACATCACAACATGCCCTGCAAAAACAAGTTAGACGTCTTCTACTTTGTTGTTGCAAGTTTTACGTGGCTGCTACGGGCTTAAGCAAGAACCGATCTTACCTACGCATCAAAATCACAACGATAGTTTGTCAAGTTGGTGCTATTTTAACCTTCACAAGGACCAGGCGTAGCCACACTCGGTTCAACTAAAGTTGGAGAAACTGTCACCCGCAAGCCACCTATGTGCAAAGCATGTCGGGAGAACCAGTCTCGCGTAAGCGTACGCGTAATGTCGGTCCGGGCCGCTTCATCCAACAATACCGCCGAACCAAAGTATGACATGCTGGTAAGCAGTATGACTTATATCACCCACAACTCACTTGTGTTCTATTTGTGCATATAACATCAACACATAAAACCTAGGCTCGGATGCCACTGTTGGGGAACATAGTAATTTCAAAAAAATTCCTACGCACACGCAAGATCATGGTGATGCATAGCAACGAGAGGGGAGAGTGTGATCTACGTACCCTTGTAGATTGACAATGGAAGCGTTTGGTTGATGTAGTCGTACATCTCCATGGCCCGACCGATCAAGCACCGAAACTACGGCACCTCCGAGTTCTAGCACACGTTCAGCTCGATAACGATCCCCGGACTCCGATCCAGCAAAGTGTCGGGGAAGAGTTCCGTCAGCACGATGGCGTGGTGACGATCTTGATGCACTACTGTCGCAGGGCTTCGCCTAAGCACCGCTACAATATTATCGAGGACTATGGTGGCAGGGGGCGCCGCACACGGCTAAGAATATGATCACGTGGATCAACTTGTGTGTCTATGGGGTGCCCCTGCCTCCGTATATAAAGGTTCAAGAGGGGGAGGCCGGCCGGCCATCATAGGGCGCGCCAGGAGGAGTCCTACTCCCTCCGGGAGTAGGACTTCTCCCCCAATCCTAGTTGGAATAGGATTCACGAGGTGGGAAAAGAGGGAGAGAGAAGGAGGGGGCGCCGGCCCCCTATCTCCTTGTCCTATTCGGACTAGGGGGGAGGGGCGCGCGGCCCAGCCCTGGCCGCCTCCCCTCTTCTTCCACTAAGGCCCACTAAGGTCCATATAGCTCCCGGGGGGTTTCGGTAACCTCCCGGTACTCCGGTAAAATCCCGATTTCACCCGGAACACTTCCGATATCCAAACATAGGCTTCCAATATATCAATCTTTATGTCTCGACCATTTCGAGACTCCTCGTCATGTCCGTGATCACATCCGGGACTCCGAACAACCTTCGGTACATCATAACGTATAAACTCATAATATAACTGTCATCGAAACCTTAAGCGTGCGGACCCTACGGGTTCGAGAACAATGTAGACATGACCGAGACGTCTCTGGTCAATAACCAATAGCGGGACCTGGATGCCCATATTGGCTCCTACATATTCTATGAAGATCTTTATCGGTCAGACTGCACAACAACATACGTTGTCCCCTTTGTCATCGGTATGTTACTTGCCCGAGATTCGATCGTCGGTATCCAATACCTAGTTCAATCTCGTTACTGGCAAGTCTCTTTACTCGTTCCGTAATACATCATCTCGCAACTAACTCATTAGTTGCATTGCTTGCAAGGCTTAAGTGATGTGCATTACCGAGAGGGCCCAGAGATACCTCTCCGACGATCGGAGTGACAAATCCTAATCTCAAAATACGTCAACCCAACATGTACCTTTGGAGACACCTGTAGAGCACCTTTATAATCACCCATTTACGTTGTGACGTTTGGTAGCACACAAAGTGTTCCTCCGGCACACGGGAGTTACATAATCTCATAGTCATAGGAACATGTATAAGTCATGAAGAAAGCAATAGCAACATACTAAACAATTGGGTGCTAAGCTAATGGAATGGGTCATGTCAATCAGATCATTGAACTAATGATGTGATCCCATTTAATCAAATGACAACTCTTTGTCCATGGTTAGGAAACATAACCATCTTTGATTAATGAGCTAGTCAAGTAGAGGCATACTAGTGACACTTTATTTGTCTATGTATTCACACATGTATTATGTTTCCGGTTAATACAATTCTAGCACGAATAATAAACTTTTATCTTGATATAAGGAAATAAATAATAACTTTATTATTGCCTCTAGGGCATATTTCCTTCACCTCCACCATAGTTCCTATTCATGGCGTGGTCTAAGATGTGAGGCGGCGACGGGAAAGGAAACCCTAAATGAAAGTGATCCCACCCTCCTATCAACCCAGGGGGGAGGAATTTATATCCTAGAAAGCGCACGAGGGGTGCAATTGCATTTAGCACCCCCTTTTCATTTAGCTCATATCCCTAGTATCATTATTATTTGAGAAATCAGCTATTTCGATGGGGATATATCAATCCATCTTTTTGGAATTGCCCCCTAACCATCAATTCCATTCTCATCAACACTAGCTTTATCCCCAATGTTCACCCAGCTCTTACCAACATGGAAATCTCCAAATTCAGGTTCAATGGTTGACTAGAAATCTAGGATTTTCACAAATTGTTTCTTCTGCATTTTCTCTCTAACTATCTCCCCCTCTGTATAATCCCCACATTTCTCATAGTGGTTTGCATTTTTATTGATCAAATTGTGTTGATATCCCTCCCCAACAGAAGAGATATGAGCATGATTCATGTTAATCAAATTGTTCTGGTATCTCTTCTCATTAGAGGGGATACAAATAGCATTCTCATTTCTCTCGGGATCAATATAACCAGATACAATCCTTTTCCCCTTCCTCTCACAGGTTTCAGATTAACTGGAGAGTGAAAGTATTTGGATGGGATAGGGTTTGTACCTGTAGGAACCGATGGATGACCAGCCTCACCATCGAATTCCTCTCGGACCAGCAGGCAAAAATGAATGAGAGTAGGAGAGGATCCTGCTCCGCCCCATCGGAGCATGATTACTTGTATCTGCGTTGGTATTTCCCTGAAGAGGAGAGGATGATGCAGCACAACAACGGTAAGTATTTCCCTCATTTATGAAAACAAGGTTATCAATCTAGTAGGAGAACCAAGCAACACCATGTAAATGATACCTGCACACAAAGAACAAATACTTGCAACCCAACGTGTAAGAGGGGTTGTCAATCCCTCCTCGGTATTGAGATAGATACAATTGTAGTAGATTGGATAAATAGATCTTGCAAAAACACACAATAAAATAAATAAATAAAAAATGCAACAAGGTATTTTTGGGCTTTTGGAATAATAAATCTGAAAACAATATGATAAAAGATAGACCCGGGGCTGTAGATTTTACTAGTGGCCTCTCTCGAGAAAATAGCATACGGTGGGTAACCAAATTACTGTTGGGCAATTGATAGAAGAGCAAATAATTATGAGATATCCAAGGCAATGGTCATGTATATAGGCATCACGTCCATGATTAGTAGATCGACTCCTGCCTGCATCTACTACTATTACTCCACACATCGACCACTATCCAGCATGCATCTAGTGTATTAAGTTCATGGAGAAACAGAGTAATGCAATAAGAACGATGACATGATGTAGACAAGATCTATTCATGTAGGAATAGACCCCAATCTTTTTATCCTTAATAGCAACGATACATGCGTTCCTTACTACCCCTTCTGTCAATGGGTGAGGACACCGCAAGATCGAACCCATCACAAAGCACCTCTTCCCATTGCAAGAAAAATCAATCTAGTTGGCCAAACCAAACCAAAGTTTTGGAGAAGAAATACGAGGCTATAACAATCATGCATATAAGAGATCAAGGAAGACTCAAATAATATTCATAGATAGACCTGACCATAAACTCGCAATTCATCGGATCTCAACAAACACACCGCAAAAAGTCATTACAATAAATAGATCTCCAAGAACATCCAGGAGAACATTGTATTGAGAAAAAAGAGAGAAGAAGCCATCTAGCTACTGCCTACGGACCCGTAGGTCTATGATACGTCTCCAACGTATCTACTTTTCCAAACACTTTTGCCCTTGTTTTGGACTCTAACTTTCATGATTTGAATGGAACTAACCCGGACTGGCGCTGTTTTCAGCAGAATTACCATGGTGTTATTTATGTGCAGGAGCAAACATTCTCGGAATGACCTGAAACTTCACGCAGCAACTTTTCAGAAAATATGAAAAATACCTGCAAAGGATGAAGGCCAGGGGCCCACCACCTACCCACGAGGGTTGGGGGCGCGCCTGCCCCCTAAGGCGCGTCCCTACCTCATGGGCCCCCTATTGCCTCTCCGACTCCAACTCCAACTCCATATATTGAGTTTCGGGGAGAAAAAAACCAGGGAGAAGAAATCATCGTGTTTTACGATACGGAGCCACCGCCAAGCCCTAAAACCTCTCGGGAGGGCTGATCTGGAGTCCGTTCGGGGCTCCGGAGAGGGGAATCCGTCGCCATCATCATCATCAACCATCCTCCATCACCAATTTCATGATGCTCACCGCCGTGCGTGAGTAATTCCATCGTAAGCTTGCTGGACGGTGATGGGTTGGATGGGATCTATCATGTAATCGAGTTAGTTTTGTTAGGGTTTGATCCCTAGTGTCCACTATGTTCTAAGATTGATGTTGCTATGACTTTGCTATGCTTAATGCTTATCACTAGGGCCCGAGTGCCAGGATTTCAGATCTGAACCTATTATGTTTTCATCAATATATGAGTGTTCTTGATCCTATCTTGCAAGTCTATAGTCACCTATTATGTGTTATGATCCGTTAACCCCGAAGTGACAATAATCGGGATACTTACCGGTGATGACCGTAGTTTGAGGAGTTCATGTATTCACTATGTGTTAATGCTTTGTTCCGATTCTCTATTAAAAGGAGGCCTTAATATCCCTTAGTTTCCGTAAGGACCCCGCTGCCACGGGAGGGTAGGAAAAAAGATGTCATGCAAGTTCTTTTCCATAAGCACGTATGACTATATTCGGAATACATGCCTACATTGCATTGATGAGCTGGAACTAGTTCTATGTCACCCTGGATTATGACTGTTACATGATGAACCGCATCCGGCATAATTCTCCATCACTGATCCATTGCCTACGAGCTTTCGACATATTGTTCTTCGCTTATTTACTTTCCCATTGCTATTGCTATCTGGCCTGGCTTATTAGGGATGATAGACTACTCATATCAATAAGGAATTCCTTCTTTTCCGGTAGCCCATTCGGACAAAACTCCAAAGTTAAGCGTGCTCAGCTTGGAGTAGTGTCAGGATGGGTGACCAACCAGGAAGTTGCTCCCGTGTGCGCATGAGTGAGGACAAAGTGCGCAGAAAAGATTAGTATTGATCTGTGGGGCCAGTCTAGATCCCGCCAGGAGTAACGACCACTGCCGGGTGTGTCCGGGGCGTTACAAGTTGGTATCAGAGCCGACCCTCGCGGTTACATGGATGGTTGCGGACAGGTGCGTGGTCATGTTGTTCATGACGGTTGTGACCCGTCGTGGCACACGGCATGGCACATGTACTGGACTGGAAGCACAGACATATGTGCCAAGAGGGAACATTCCTGTGGCCCGATGAGGACGTTGGTTCCTCTGAGTGGGGGTGTATGTGATGGCCTGGCTTATTAGGGATGATAGACTACTCATATTAATAAGGAATTCCTTCTTTTCCGGTAGCCCATTCGGACAAAAATCCAAAGTTAAGCGTGCTCAGCTTGGAGTAGTCTCAGGATGGGTGACCGATCGGGAAGTTGCTCCCGGGTGCGCATGAGTGAGGACAAAGTGCGCAAAAAAGACTAGTATTGATCTGTGGGGCCAGTCTAGATCCCGCCAGGAGTAACGACCACCGGCGGGTGTGTCCGGGGCGTTACACTATCATCACTACAAAATACCAAAAACATTGCTTTTACTACTGTTACCTTTTGTTACCGTTAGCACTACTATCATATTACTTTGCTACTAAATACTTTGCTGCAGATATTAAGTTTCCAAGTGTGGTTGAATTGATAACTCAGCTGCTAATACTTGAGAGTATTCTTTGGCTCCCATTGTGTCGAATCAATAAATTTGGGTTGAATACTTTACCCCCGAAAAATGTTGCGATCCCCTATACTTGCAGGTTATCAGTCTATGGTGAACTACTCACGCATCATCGAAGGAGCACCAATGAGGATGATGAACCCCTCCTGATCGTGTTCCCCTCCGGCAGGGTGCTGGAATAGGCCCTAGATTAGATCTCGTGGTTCTGGAACTTGTGGCGGCTGGAATTGTGTTTCGTCGACCCCCCTAGGGTTTGTGGAATATTTGGGTATTTATAGAGCTGAGAAGCGGTGGAAAGGACTCTCATGGGCCCCACCACCCACCTGGGTGTCAAGGGCCTCTGGCACGCCCTGGTGGGTTATGGGCCCCACGGGCCTCCCCTCTGGTACTTTCTTGGCTCCCAAGCTTTCTTTTGGCCAGAAAAAAATCTCCAAAAAGTTTCATGGCATTTGGGCTTCGTTTGGTACTGATATTCTGTGAAATAAAAAACAAGCAAAAAAACAGCAACTGGCACTGGGCACTATGTCAATAGGTTTGTCCCAAAAAATGATATAAAGTTGCTATAAAATGAATATAAAACAACCAAGAATGATAATATAACAGCATGGAATAATAAAAAATTATAGATACGTGGGAGACATATCAGAGCGCGCAAGGTTAAGGAGGCGCAGGATCGACGAGCGAAGCACGATGATCTCCTTGGTATAACCACCGTCTCCAATGCCTTCTTCTTCGCGGGATTCACCTTCTTCTTCTCCGCCAGCGCCCCCAATGACCGTGTCAGCCCCAACGCCGATGCATCTTCCTTGTCTGACTCGATTATCAGCGGCACCATCGCGGTGCCCGGAGCAGCCAGCGCTCTGACCGCTCCAGCCGCGCCCCCCGAAGACCCGGCTGCGGCCCCCGGAGCGGCCAGCGCCATGACTACCCCGATCATGGCCTCCGAAGGCCCTATTGGTGTGGGACGGGGAGATATGAAGAGCCTCCACTTCATCTCCTGCTTGGGGCAACCTAAGGCCGCCTCCTCCATCACCCAGAGCAGCATCCTAAGCGCCCCCACCGGCTCTTCGATGGGCGTGAGGCAAAGATCTTCCTCCTAAGTGAGCATGTAGTGCGCATTCCTCGCCGCGACATGCGTGTGCTTCTCTATGAACCATGAGAGGATCTCCCTCATCCTCTCCATCTTCAGCTTGTCTCCATTAACAATCTCCAACATCCTCTGCTCGAGGCGCATCTTCCAGTCCACCATGGTCGCCGAAGCACACCGAGTGGAGGTGGGAGTAGTGATTGGCAGGGGCAATTTCGTTGAGTGGGAATGGGATGGGGAGTGGAGCCCACACCCTTGAATTCGCCTTAAATGCCTTATGTCCATGGCGACTCCCCTCCTCCCACTCCTCAGTCCGCGCAACGTGTCATGCCTCGGTCTGCAACTGCCCGACAAGCGCAACATGGCAAGGGAAAAATATCTGCACTCTATCTAGGGATGAAAATGGAGCGGAAACTTTCCGTTTTTCCGGAGGAAAAATGGAAACGGAGAGGAAATATGAAAACGGAAACGGAAATTTGCAAAACAGAAGCGGAAATGGAATTTTTTATGCGGAAACGGAAACAAAAACGGAACGGTGTTTTCCGGTGGAACATGCATGGAAATGGAACTTTCCGTTTCCGTGAATATGGAATTTCTGTTTTTACTATAGACCTATAGCTGCTTTGTAGCCCAACCACCAAAGAGAACACAATGGCACAATTAGTAGAATGGATCTAAGGCCCAACTTCTACTACCACACATGTACTCAGCTTGACCTATACGCAATTGTCCGGTACTACTACAATACTACACTAAGTTGATAACATAATGATACTATTTTGTAGCCATGTTAGCAACGCATTAAATTTGTTTATTTTTGTGTGTATTTCTCTATGATTCAAGGGGTTTTTAAGTTCCGATCAATGTCTATTTCTGTTTCCGTATCCGCATTGTATTCGCTCCGTGTCTGTTTTCGATAGTATCTGTTTCCGTATTCATTTCCGGGGTTTCTGTATTCATTTCCGCTTCTGCAAAAAAATATGAAAACAAATATGATAGCACTCAGTTTCGTCCGTTTCCGCTCCGTTTTCATCCCTAACTCTATCCACGATGATCGCTCTATCTCTCTCTGACCGATCGTCAATGCACCTACCTCAGTCATTGACGAGGATGAGCCGCTCGGATTTGGCTTGCCGGATCAGCTCTCCCCACCGGTAGACCAGCAACGCCGGCGCGCGGAGGTCGGAGACGAGGTGTACCGCCAACCTGCGCTCTCTTGATAGCCAGTACATGAGCATATACGTAGAACGGGAAGTACGTCCTCAAGGGAGATTGTATATGGGTTGCTCCATTTAGGTTTTGGTCCTTTTTGTTTAACACATTAGGGGGGGGGGGTCAAAAAGCTTGTGTGCTTTAAAGAAAATGAGCATTCATTTTATAAGTTTTTATGCATTTAAAAAATGTTATTGTTTTATTTTGAACAACAAAATCATGCATTTTTAAAGAGAATCGTCCATTTAAAAATAGTCATGCATAAAAAATCATGGGTTAGAAAAGAATGAAAAAATACAAAATTTTGAAAAGAATAGAAAAATGAAAAAAATAATACCCCTCCGATCCATATTAATTGTCGTAGCTTTAGTCTACAACGTTGTACCAAAGCTGCGATCCATATTAATTGTCGCAGCTTTAGTCTACAATGTTATACTAAAGCTGCGATAATTAATATGGATTGGAGGAAGTAAGAAGAAAAATAACAGGAAAAAAATAAAGAAAATAAAATGAAAGAATCGACAGAGAAAATGACACACAGGTATAAAACCGAAAAACAAAGCGCACCTACCTAAAAAATCTCGGTGATACCGGCACATGGGCTGGGCCATCCTTTGGTGCCCTGACGAAATGGGATCATTATATTTAGTGCTTAAAGCATGGAATGCTTCTCAATTGTAGGAAATGCGCACCGCCGGAATCTAACAGGCCGGCCCATCACTTGGTGTCTTGTGCTAAATGGAGTCTAATTATTGAGAATCCCTATTTAGCACATAAGACGAAGAATACTTCCCTCTTTAACGAGTCGGCCCATCATTGGATGCCATGTGAGAAATGGGGTCATATTCTTGGGACAACATATTTAGTGGAAGATTCTAAAAAACCCTATTTAGTGGATAAGACCTAAAATACTACTCCCCCGTCCGAAAATACTTGTCATCAAAATGGATAAAAGGAGATATTCCTTTTATCCATTTTAATGACAAGTATTTCCGGACGGAGTGAGTACATCATTGATAAGAAATGCGAACACCCTAAAAGCTGACAGGCTAAGCAGTTGCTTGTCCGTTTGCCAGGCTAGCTCCTCTCACTCGTTCTTCTAGAAAATAAATACTTAACTTGCTGGTTTAGAAAAAAAACGTCTATCATTTCCTTATAGATTTGGAAAAGTTCCTAAACTTATGAAAAATATGCGAATAAATAAATAAAATCTAATCTATATTCATGAATTTAAAAAATGTAAATAAATTAAAGTAAATCATGAATTCACAAAATTTTAAAATGATCACCTCACACATTTTAAAATGTTTGTGGAAACTCAAAATATTCACGAATTTATAAATAACTTCTTCAATTTCAGAAATTATTTGTAAATTTTCCATGAGTTTAAAAACATTCATAAAACATAAAACTTTCGCAATTTAGCATTTTTTCATGAATTGATAAGATATTCTTGAACTTGAAAAACTTCATAAATTTAAAATATTCATGAATTTTAAATGTGTACATGTATTAAATAACTAAAAATGAAAGAACAAAATTAAAATAAATAAGAACCAAAATAGGAAAGACTAAAAGGCAAAAAGAAATAAAATAGGTAAAATCTGAAAAAGAAACAAAAAACAATGACGATGGAGTCATGGGCCGGACTATTACATTCCCATGCTGTGTACCTTTTACGATTAGTGAAGTGTCCGGAGCGACAAGTACTATTCATGAATTGACAAAATAAAAATAACAGACGAAAGCAAACAATAAATAAGAACCGAAATAGGAAAAATAAAAAAAGGTAAAACCGGAAAAAGAACCCAAAAAGCACAGACGATGCAATAATGAGCCGGCCTGTTACATTCCAGTGGCGTGTGCCTTTTACGATTAGTGAACTGTCCGGAGCTACATTACTAAATACTCCCTTCGTTCCAAATTACTCGTCGCAGAAATGAATACATCCATTTCTACGGCGAGTAATTCGGAACGAAGGGAGTATGATACTTCCTTCGTTCCTAAATATAAGTGCTTTTAGATATTCCAATGCGGATTATATACGAAGCAAAATGAGTGAATCTACACTCTAAAATATATCTATATAATTTGTATGTAGTGTTTATTAAAATACCTAAAAATTTAAAAAGAATAAAAAATAAAAAATTAATAAAATAAAAATAAGAACGAAAATATAAAGAAAGAAAATAAAATAAAAAATAATAACTGGACCTCTGCAGTTTGGCCTGGCCGCCTCCGCTAAATAAAATTTACATACACCGGTAGAAACGGACAAACAAAGTGCACTTACATAAAAAAAACTCACTGATACTGGCACAGGTGGTGGATATCTTTTGGTGTTTTAGGGTAAAACCAAGTTAATTCATGAAAGGCCACATTAAGTGGGATACAATTTATGTCATGGGGTTGGTTAAGCCACACATGACGACGTGGCGCCAGAGAAACTAAAAATCTAGCTAAACTATGTGCCTCAACATTGATAGCGCGACTCTCAAAGGTACAATTACACTTAAAAAGCTCTGCTCTAAGCTTATTCTCACAAATGATGGCACATAATCTATCATTACTTCCCTTCAATATGTCACCCACCACTTGCTTTGCATCTGATGCTACTATGAACTGTTGGAGATTTAGGTCTTCCGCGAGCATAAGTACCTCCCTACATACAATAGCCTCCAGACTTGTCGGGTCATGAACTCCAGTAATGGTAAGGGACAAACTACCCAAATATGTACTGTTGTTGTCTCTACAAACTGCCGCTACTATGCCTCTCCTGCCTTGTCGAACACCTGCATCCACGTGAATTTTAGCAAACCCCAAAGGAGGAGCCTTCGGGCATTTGTTTACAGTAGTAACACGGAATTTGGGATGCCCCCTTGTACATGATGTTCTTCTGTGATAACTTCAAGTACGTCTATGAAGCGATTGACAAACGACTGCAAAGAATGTGGGCATTGAAAAATCTTTCATGGATTGACTTTTGCCTAGCAGACCATATTGACCAAAGTGTCTAATAGGTGCTGGGTTCCTACCAGGTCTAGCTCTCAGGTTGTAGGGATGGAAGGGAGGCTGTCGAGGCGATGGGCGCGAGCGGTGACGCGTCGGCACCGTGGTCGCGCGAGAGGGAGAGGGAGTGCGCAGGGTGCGGCTAGGGTTTAGGGTTTCGGCTCCTGTAGGGAGCCGGGCAATAGTTATGACTTATTGCTTAATTCCAAAACGAGTCCTTACAAGTGTTTATATAATCCTCGACGAGCTAATAAAAATAAAGATAAGTTGGGCCAAGCACCTAATAAGTCGCTCCATTGGGCCTCCTTCAGCTATAAGTGACGCCGCTCATAACATCTCTCCCCGCCTACGCAAACAGCTCGTCCTCGAGCTGAAAGTCTGGAAAATGTTGGCGGAACTCCTCGAGCTGCTCCCAAGTGGCATCATCCTCCGGAAGGCCTTGCCACTGGATCAACAAACGCCAAACACCTCGGCTCTGCTGGGCCTTCAACACATTCTCTGGACCCAGAAGGAGACGTCAATCAGAGGTTGGAGGAAGCGTCGGCGCAGCCGCTGGCGGATCACGGCGAAAAGGCTTCAACAAGCCCACATGGATGCGGGCGCCAGGTGGAAGCTGAAGGCGGTATGCGACGTTGCCGATGTGTTCCAACACTGGAAACGGTCCGGTGTAGCGAGAGCCCAGCTTGCACTTACCGCACGGGTCCAGTGACTTCATGATGCGGTGAAGGAGCCGCAGCGACACCCAGTCACCCACCGCAAACTCCGCCTCACGGTGGTGGGCGTAGTAGTATTTCTTGGAGAGCTGCTGGGCCTGGAGAAGACGCTGGCGCACCTCGGCAAGGATCTCATCCCTGCTGCGGGGAAGGTTGCCTGCCGCCTCCGTCCGGGTTGAAACGGCAGGATGGGTGGTGGAGGACGGCCATAGACCACCACAAAGGGTGTGGCACGCAGGGCGGAGTGGTAGGAGGTGTTGTAGCAGCACTCTGCCCAAGCAAGCTAGTCCACCCAAGCACGTGGACGATCACCTGTAACACATCGTAAATACATAGCAATCACCTTGTTGACCACCTCAGATTGGCCGTCCGTCTGGGGGTGAAATGTCGTACTCAGGCACAGTTTCACGCCCGCCATCCGAAAAAGATCGTGCCAGACATGGCCAGTGAACACCGGGTCACGGTTGCTGACGATCGAAGAGGGGAACCCGTGGAGGCGGACGATGCTGTTGAAGAAGGACACGCAACGAAGGTGGCGGTGTAGAGATGACCGAGCGCGATGAAGTGCGCATAACTGGAGAAGCGGTCAACCACCGTAAGAATGACGGACTTGCCGCCCACCTTGGGGAGACCCTCGATGAAGTCCATGGAGATGTCGTCCCAGACCTGAGAGGCACCTCAAGGGGCTGTACTAGCCCCGCCGGCTCCAGTGTCTCCGTCTTGTTGCGCTGGCACGCCACGCAAGACCGCACCCAGTCTCGTACCAGCGCACGTTCGCCGGGGATGTAGAAATCTGCTCGGAGACGATGGAGGGTATTCTGCACACCCTTGTGGCCGGCCGAGTGGGCCAACAACAAGGCCTGGTGACGGAGGTCGCTGTGATCCGGCACAAAGAGCCATCGCCCGTGCAGGACCTGGCCATGCACCATGGCTCCTCCAGGTCGCTGGCCTCGAGGCGTTTACGAAGGTGCTACGCGTCCGGGGTGCTCATGGTGGCTCGGCGAATGTCGTCGATGAAGACAGAGGAGGGCCCCGAGGGGGTGCAGAGGACCGCCCCAGTGTTGAGCGTCCCGGACGGTACTCGACGGCGAAGTCGAATCCGAAGAGCTTGCTGATCCACTGATGCTGCGGCATAGTGGAGAGGCCCTCGTCCAACAAGAACTTGAGGCTGTAGTGATTCGTGCGAATACGGAACAGCTGCCCCCATAGATACAGCTGCCAGTGGCACACAACCTGTACCACGCCGACGAGCTCCCTCTCGTAACGGCGAGCTTGTGATGGCGCGCGGCGAAGGGTCTGCTGAAGAACGCGAGCGGCCCGTTGCTCTGATGAAGGACGGCAGTAAACCTCACACCGAGGAGTCGCAGTCCACCATGAACATCTTGTCGAACTCAGGCATCTAGAGGACCGGCCCCGTAGTTAGAGCCTGCTTGAGGGTCTGGAACGCCTCGGTCGCCTCAGTATCCCAGGAGAAGGCGTTGCGGCGCAACAGGCGCTTGAGCAGAGCCGCGATGAGGCCGAACTCCCGAATGAACTTCCAGTAGTAGCTCGCGAGGCCCAGGAAGACGCGGAGGGCCCACGGCGAGTGCAGCGTTGTCCAAGCCGCAGAGGTCCCGCGTAGAGTGCGGCGTTGGCCAAGCCGCAACAGCCGTGACCTTGTTGGCATCCATAGCAACACCCTCTGCCAAGATGATGTGGCCGAGATAGGCGACGGATGTCGTGCCAAACAAGCACTTCGACTGCTTGAGGTGCAGATGGTGCGCTCGGAGCTCATTGAAGACAACAGCCACATGATACAAGTGCTCCGCCCACGATGATCTATAGATAAGAATGTCATCAAATAAAACGAGCACAAACCAGCGCAAGTAGGTGCGGAGGACGTCGTTCATCAAGGCCTAAAATGTCGCTGGGGCATTAGAGAGGCCAAAGGGCATCACGAAGAACTCGAAGTGGCCGTGATGAGTGCGAAAGGACGTCTTCGCGACATCGTCCGGGTGCATCCGCACTTGGTGATATCCCGAACGGAGGTCGAGCTTGGTGAAGAAGCATGCCCCGTGTAGCTCGTCCAGGAGTTCATCCACGACGGGGATAGGAAATTTGTCCTTGGACGTCCTGGCGTTGAGAGCACGGTAGTCGATGCAGAAATGCCATGAACCATCGACCTTGCGCACGAGGAGCATCGGCGTGGAGAACGGTGATGTAGAGATCCGGATGATACCCTGGGCGAGCATGATCGCACACTGCCGCTCCAACTCGTCCTTCTGCAGCTGTGGGTAGTGGTACGGCCGCATGGCGAAGTGAGCTATGTCCGGGAGCAGGTGGATGTGGTGGTGGTAGGGTCAGACTGGCTGGAGGCCATGTGGCTCATCAAAGAGGTCACTGTGCTGCCGCAACAGGCTAGCCAACAGGGATTGCTCAGCATTGACGGCAGTCGCCGTCAGCTGGGGCTGGGGCACCACCAGGGTGGAGCCACCCATGGCCTCCCATCGGCCGTGGCGACCCAGGTGCTAGAAAATCATCGTCATGGCGTCGAAATCCCATAGGATGGGACCCAGGGTCCGTAAAAAGTCGACACCGAGGATGAAGTCAAAGAAGCCCAAGTCAGTGCCAACGCAGGTGACGGTGAAGTGCTCGTAGCCGATGATGATGGGGACATGCCGAGCAATACCCTGGCAGTGGAGACAGACACCGTTTGCCACGGTAACTCGTAGCAGCTCCCTGCCAGTTGGTTACAGTGCCAGACGACGCATGGTGGCCCCGGGTAAGAAATTGTGGGTGGAGCCTGTATCCAGCAGTGCGAGGAACTGCTCTCCATTGATGTTCACCGGCAACAGCATAGTATTCTCTGTCCATATGCCCGCGAGTGCATGGAGGGAGATGACGAGGGCATTCGCCTGGGCGGGACCCGGGGGAACCTCGTCGGCCAATGGGGCGGCCGGGTCACCAAGCCCGGCGGTGATGGCGTCCTCCTCGATGTAGTCTGCGGCCTCCAAATAGAAGAGGCACAGGCAAACGTGGCCCAGGATGTAGGGCTCGTCGCAGTTGTAGCACAGCCCTTTGCAACGGCGGTTGAGCTGCTCGGCTGGGGTGAGCTGATGGAAGGGGCGCGTCGCGGCCGCGGTGTTGGGCGCCGCGGGAGCCTCGGCAGGACGCCCCGGCGCTGGTGGTGTTGGTGTCGGCCGAGGGGGGGGGGGGGGGGGGGGGTTGTCGGGCGCCCCGGGGCGGTGGCGCCTGCTCCATGGCCACCACGGTACATGGACGTGTGGCGGTCCTATGGTTCGCGCATCTCCACGTCCACGTGGATATGATCCGGCAGACCACCAACAAAGAGCTCGGCCCGCTGGCGAGCCGTGACGCCGGGCGCGTGGCAATCCAGGGCTTGGAAGAGGTCGGCAAAGTCTTGCACCATGGAGGTGAAAGGCAGGCGCCCAAGCTCCGCCAACCGGCTCCCACGTAGCGGCAGGACGAAGCGTAAGAGGCATAGCTCACAGAAGCACTCCCATGGGGACATGCCGCCCTCGTCCTATTTGAGGGTGTTATACCACGTCTGTGCTACGCCCCAGAGGTGATAGGAGGCGATCCAGGTGCGGTCAGACGTGAGCATGCGCTGCCCCCTAAAAAACCGGTCGCACTGATTGAGCTAATTCAGGGGGTTCACGATGCTGTTGTAGGTGGCGAACTCGAGCTTGGAGAAGCGCGACGGCGTCTGGCCATGGATGACGGAGGGGTACGCCATGTCGGTGTGGAGCAACGAGGACGACGGAGCCGCGTAGGTGGGCATCAAAGGGCCACCCTGGAACAGGGGCCCATTGACTCTGGCGCAGGGGCTGGCGGAGCCCGACGGCCCGTTGAACTGCATGGCTGAGGGCGGCACCGACGGTGGAAGCACGTGCGGCTGGCCTGAGTCTGTCGTGTAGAACGGCTCCATGGACACGGCGAGCCAAGCCGGTAGCGGAGAGGGCGACGGGGGGAACCAGACCTGGTGGATGGGCACCCCCTGAGCCATCGCCGGGGTGCCCTGGACCAAGGTCGCCGGCGGCGGCGGCTGCAGCTACTACTGTGGCGATGCCAGGGTGGAAGTGAAGGAGGTCACCGAGGGGGCTACCACGACACAGGGACGATGGCATAGGGAGCGGGCGGTGGCGGGCCATAGGCCCCCGAGAGGAAGGTGCAAATGCCCGCGACCGTCTGGATGAGATCCCGGAGTGCAGATGTCATATCCTCTGGGGTGAAGACGACGGGGGCGGAGATCGGTGGCGTCCAAGGGGCGGAGGAAAGCGTCCCCGACACGGATGGCGTGCCAGCCGGGGTGGTCGCCGGCGGCATGGTGGTGGTCGGCAATGGGAGGGTGGCGGTGTTGGGGAACGTAGTAATTTCAAAAAAAATCTACACACACAGGATCATGGTGATGCATAGCAACGAGAGGGGAGAGTGTGCCCACGTACCCTCGTAGGCCGAAAGCAGAAGCGTTAGCACAACGCGGTTGATGTAGTCGTACGTCTTCACGATCCGACTGATCCAAGTACCGAACAGACGGCAACTCCGAGTTCAGCACACACTCAGCTCGATGACGTCCCACGAACTCCGATCCAGCAGAGCTTCACGGGAGAGTTTCATCAGCACGACGGCGTGATGACGGTGATGATGATGCTACCGACGAAGGGCTTCGCCTAAGCACCGCTACGATATGATCGAGGTGGATTATGGTGGAGGGGGGCACCGCACACGGCTGGGAGAGATCAACAGATCAACTTGTGTGTCTAAAGGTGCCCCTGCCCTCGTATATAAAGGAGCAAGGGGGGAGGCCGGCCGGCCCCTGTAGGCGCGCCAGGAGGAGGAGTCCTCCTAGTAGGAGTAGGACTCCCCTCTTTCCTTCTCCTACTAGGAGGGGGAAAGGAAGGGGGGAGGGAGAAGGAAAGGGGGGCGCTGCCCCCCTTCTCCTAGTCCAATTCGGACCAGAGGGGGAGGGGCGCGCGGCCTGCCCTAGGCCAGCCCTCTCTCTCTCCACTAAGGCCCATAAGGCCCACTATTTCTTCGGGGGGGGGGGGGGGGGGTTCCGGTAACCCCCCGGCACTCCGGTTTTCTCCGAAACCACCCGGAACACTTCCGGTGTCCGAATATAGTCATCCAATATATCGATATTTACGTCTCGACCATTTCGAGACTCCTCGTCATGTCCGTGATCATATCCGGGACTCCGAACTACCTTCGGTACATCAAAACACAAAAACTCATAATACCGATCGTCACCGAACTTTAAGCGTGCGGACCCTACGGGTTCGAGAACTATGTAGACATGACCGAGACACATCATCGGTCAATAACCAACAGCGGAACCTGGATGCTCATATTGGCTCCCACATATTCTATGAAGATCTTTATCGGTCAAACTGCATAACAACATACGTTGTTCCCTTTGTCATCGGTACGTTACTTGCCCAAGATTTGATCGTCCGTATCTCAATACCTATTTCAATCTCGTTACCGATAAGTCTATTTACTCATTCCGTAATGCATCATCTCGCAACTAACTGATTAGTTATAATGCTTGCAAGGCTTATAGTGATGTGCATTACCGAGTGGGCCCAGAGATACCTCTTCGACGATCAGAGTGACAAATCCTAATCTTGATCTATGCCAACTCAACAAGTACCATCGGAGACACCTGTAGAGCACCTTTATAATCACCCAGTTATGTTGTGACGTTTGGTAGCACACAGAGTTTTCCTTCGGTAATCGGGAGTTGCATAACCTCATAGTCATAGGAACATGTATGAGCCATGAAGAAAGCAATATCAGTAAACTAAACGATCAAGTGCTAAGCTAACAGAATGGGTCAAGTAAATCACATCATTCTCCTAATGATGTGATCCCATTAATCAAATGACAACTCATGTCTATGGTTAGGAAACTTAACCATCTTTGATTAATGAGCTAGTCAAGTAGAGGCATACTAGTGACACTCTGTTTGTCTATGTATTCACACATGTACTAAGTTTCCGGTTAATACAATTCTAGCATGAATAATAAACATTTATCATGATATAAGGAAATAAATAATAACTTTATTATTGCCTCTAGGGCATATTTCTTTCAGTCTCCCACTTGCACTAGAGTCAATAATCTAGTTCACATCTTTATGTGATTAGTTCACATCTCCATGTGACTAATACCCAAAGGGTTTACTAGAGTCAATAATCTAGTTCACATTGCTATGTGATTAACACCGAAAGTGATCATGTTTTGCTTTTGAGAGAAGTTTAGTCTACAGGTCCTCAACATTCAGATCCGTATGTATTTCACAAATTTCTATGTCTACAATGCTCTGCATGTAGCTATTCTAGCTAAT
Organism: Triticum monococcum; assembly: GCA_034509565.1. NCBI lineage: Eukaryota > Viridiplantae > Streptophyta > Magnoliopsida > Poales > Poaceae > Triticum > Triticum monococcum. Next base: position 684,924,493 of record CM067845.1, on the reverse strand, counting down.
TGCTCCCACTTTCGATATGTATCCAGATCGAGACTTAGAGTCATCTAGATCAATGTAAAAAGCTTGCATCGACGTAACTCTTTACGACAAACTCTTTTATCACCTCCATAACTAAGAAATATGTCCTTAGTCCTCTAAGGATAATATTGACTGTTGTCCAGTGATCTACTCCTAGATCACTATTGTACTCCCTTGCCAGAAAGATGCTAAGGTATACAATAGGACTGGTAAACAGCATAGCATACTTTATAGAACCTATGACTGAGGCATAGGGAATGACTTTTCCTTCTCTTTCTATTTTCTGCTATGGTCGGGTTTTGAGTCTTTACTCAACTTCACACCTTGCAACACAGGCAAGAACTCCTTCTTTGACTGTTCCATTTTGAACTACTTCAAAATCTTGTCAAGGTATGTAGTCATTGAAAAAACTTATCAAGCGTCTTGATCTATGTCTATAGATCTTGATGCTCAATGTGTAAGCAGGTTCATCGAGGTCTTTCTTTGAAAAACTCTTTTCAAGCACTCCTTTATGCTTTCCAGAAAATTCTACATTATTTCTGATCAACAATATGTCATTCACATATACTTATCAGAAATGCTGTAGTGCTCCCACTCACTTTCTTGTAAATACAGGATTCATCGCAAGTCTGTATAAAACCATATGCTTTGATCACTTTATCAAAGCATATATTCCAACTCCGAGATGCTTTACATTCGTCCATAGATGGATTCCTGGAGCTTGCTCACTGTTTTAGCACCTTTAGGATCAACAAAACCTTCTGGTTGCATCATATACAACTCTTCTTTTAAGAAATCCATGACGGAATATAGTGTTGACATCCATTTGCCAGATTTCATAAAATGCGGCAACTTCTAACATGATTCGGATAGACTTTTAACCATCAATACGAGTGAGAAAATATCATCGTAGTCAACACTTGAACTTGTCAAAAACATTTTGCGAAAATTCGAGCTTTGTTGATAGTAACACTACTATCAGCATCCGTCTTCCTGTTGAAGATCCATTTATTCTTAATGACTCACTGATCATCAGGCAAGTCAATCAAAGTCCATACTTTGTTCTCATACATGGATCCCATCTCAGATTTCATGGCCTCAAGCCATTTCGCGGAATCTGGGCTCATCATCGCTTCCTCATAGTTCGTAGGTTCGTCATGGTCAAGTAACATGACATCCAGAATAGGATTACCATACCAATCTAGTGCGGATCTCACTCTGGCTGACCTACGAGGTTTGGTAGTAACTTGATCTGAAGTTACATGATCATCATCATTAGCTTCCTCACTAATTGGTGTAGGAGTCACAGGAACAAATTTCTGTGATGAACTACTTTCCAATAAGCGAGAGAAGGTACAATTACCTCATCAAGTTCTACATTCCTCCCACTCACTTCTTTCAAGAGAAACTTCTTCTCTAGAAAGGATCCAGTCTTAGCAACAAAGATATTGCCTTTCTAATCTATGATAGAAGGTGTACCCAACAGTTTCTTTTGGGTATCCTATGATGACACACTTTTCCGATTTAGGTTTGTGCTTATCTGGCTGAAACTTTTTCACATAAGCATCACAACCCCAAACTTTAAGAAACGACAACTTTGGTTTCTTACCAAACCACAGTTCATATGGTGTCGTCTCAACGGATTTAGATGGTGCCCTATTTAATGTGAATGCAACTGTGTATAATGCATAACCCCAAAACTATAGTGGTAAATCGGTAAGAGACATCATAGATTGCACCATATCTAATAAAGTACGGTTATGATGTTCGGACACACCATTACACTATGGTGTTCTAGGTGGCGTGAGTTGCGAAACTATTCCGCATCGTTTCAAATGAAGACCAAAGTCGTAACTCAAATATTCACCTCCGTGATCAGATCGTAGAAACTTTATTTTCTTGTTACGATGATTTTCCACTTCACTATGAAATTCTTTGAACTTTTCAAATGTTTCAGACTTATGTTTCATTAAGTAGATATACCCATATCTGCTCAAATCATCTGTGAAGGTCAGAAAATAACGATACCCGTCGCGAGCCTCAACACTTATCGGATCGCATACATCAGTATGTATTATTTCCAATAAGTCAGTTGCTTGCTCCATTGTTTTGGATAAGGGAGTCTTAGTCATCTTGCCTATGAGGCATAGTTCGCAAGTGTAAATTGATTCACAATCAAGTGATTCCAAAATCCCATCAGCACGGATTTTCTTCATGTGCTTTACACCAATATGACCTAAACGTCAGTGCCACAAATAAGTTGCACTATCATTATTAACTTTGCATATTTTGGCTTCAATATTATGAATATGTGTATCACTACGATCGAGATTCAATAAACCATTCACCTTGGGTGTATGACCATTGAAGGTTTTATTCATGTAAACAGAACAACAATTATTCTTTGACTTTAAATGAATAACCGTATTGCAATAAACATGATCAAACCATATTCATGCTTAATGCAAACACCAAATAACATTTATTTAGGTTCAACACTAATCCCGAAAGTACAGGGAGTGTGCGATGATGATCATATCAATCTTGGAACCACTTCCAACACACATCATCACTTCACCCTTAACTAGTCTCTGTTCATTCTGCAACTCATGTTTCGAGTTACTAATCTTTAGCAACTGAACTAGTATCAAATACTAAGGGGTTGCTATAAACACTAGTAAAGTACACAACAATAACATGTATATCAAATATACTTTTGTTCACTTTGCCATTCTTCTTACTTGCCAAATACTTGGGGCAGTTCTGCTTCTAGTGACCAGTCCCTTTGCAGTAGAAGCAGTTAGTCTCAGGCTTAGGTCTAGACTTGGGCTTCTTCACTTGAGCAGCAACTTGCTTGCCGTTCTTCTTGAAGTTCCCCTTCTTCCCTTTGCCCTTTTCTTGAAACTAGTGGTCTTGTCAATCATCAACACTTGATGCTTTTCTTGATTTGTACCTTCGTTGATTTCAGCATCACGAAGATCTTGGGAATCATTTCCGTTATCCCTTGCATATTATAGTTCATCACGAAGTTCTAGTAACTTGGTGATAGTGACTAGAGAACTCTGTCAATCACTGTCTTATCTGGAAGATTAACTCCCACTTGATTCAAGTGATTGTAGTACTTGGACATTCTGAGCACATGCTCACTAGCTGAGCTATTCTCCTCCATCTTGTAAGCAAAGTGCTTGTGAGAGGTCTTCTACCTCTTGACACGGACATGAGTATGAAATACCAATTTCAACTCTTTAGAACATCTAATATGCTCTATGGTGTTCAAAACATTTTTGAAGTCCCGGTTCTAAGCCATAAAGCATGGTGCACTAAACTATCAAGTAGTCATCATACCAAGCTTTACAAAACGTTCATAACGTTTGTATCTGCTCCTGCAATAGGTCTGTCACCTAGCGGTGCATCAAGGACATAATTCTTCTGTGCAGCAATGAGGATAATCCTCAGATCACGGACCTAGTCCGCATCATTGCTACTATCATCTTTCAACATAGTTTTTCTCTAGGAAAATATCGAAAATAAACGGGGAGATACATCACGAGCTATTGATATACAACATAGTTATGCAAATACTATCAAGACTAAGTTCATGATAAATTAAAGTTCAATTAATCATATTACTTAAGAACTTCCACTTAGATAGACATCCCTCTAGTCATCTAAGTGATCACGTGATCCATATCAACTAAACCATGTCCGATCATCACGTGAGATGGAGTAGTTTTCAATGGTGAACATCACTATGTTGATCATATCTACTATATGATTCACGGTCGACCTTTCGGTCTCTAGTGTTCCGAGGCCATATCTGCATATGCTAGGCTCGTCAAGTTTAACCCGAGTATTCTGCGTGTGCAAAACTGGCTTGCACCCGTTGTATGTTAACGTAGAGCTTATCACACCCGATCATCACGTGGTGTCTCAGCACGAAGAACTGTCGCAACGGTGCATACTCAGGGAGAACACTTATACCTTGAAATTTTAGTAAGGGATCATCTTATAAAGCTATTGCCGAACTAAGCAAAATGAGATGTATATAAGATAAACATCACATGCAATCAAAATATGTGACATGATATGGCCATCAGCAGCTTGTGCCATTGATCTCCATCTGCAAAGTACCGTTATGATCTCCATTGTCACCGGCATGACACCATGATCTCCATCATCTTGATCTTTATCAATGTGTCGTCACATGGTCGTCTCGCCAACTATTGCTCTTGCAACTATTGCTATCGCATAGCGATAAAGTAAAGCAGTTACATAGCACTTGCATCTTATGCAATAAAGAGACAACCATAAGGCTTCTGCCAGTTGCCGATAACTTCAACAAAACATGATCATCTCATACAACAACTTATATCTCATCATGTCTTGACCATATCACATCACAACATGCCCTGCAAAAACAAGTTAGACGTCCTCTGCTTTGTTGTTGCAAGTTTTACGTGGCTGAGCAAGAACCGTTCTTACCTACACATAAAAAAACCACAATGCGGTATAGTGATTGCCTTTTGATCTTCAGAAAGAACCCTATTCATTGAATCCGATTCAACTAAAGCAGGAGAAACAGACACCCACTAGCCATCTGTGTGTGAAGCACGTCGGTAGAACCAGTCTCATGTAAGCGTACGCGTAATGTCGGTCTGGGTCGCTTCATCCAACAATGCCGCTGAATCAAGAATCAACTAGTGACGGCAAGCACTATGTATATACCCACACCCACAACTCATTTGTGTTCTACTCGTGCATATAACATCTACGCATAAACCTGGCTCGGATGCCACTATTGGGGAACGTAGTTATTTCAAAAAAATTCCTACGCACACACAGGATCATGGTGATGCATAGCAATGAGAGGGGATAGTGTGTCCACGTACCCTCGTAGACCGAAAGCGGAAGCGTTAGCACACCGCGGTTGATGTAGTCATACGTCTTCACGATCCGACTGATCCAAGTACCGAACACACGACACCTCCGAGTTCAACACACGTTCAGCTCTATGATGTCCCATGAACTCCGTTCCAGCAGAGCTTCACGGGAGAGTTTCGTTAGCACGATGGCGTGATGACGGTGATGATGATGCTACCGACGCAGGGCTTCGCCTAAGCACCCCTACAATATGATCGAGGTGGATTATGGTGGAGGGGGCACCGCACATGGCTGGGAGAGATCAATAGATCAACTTATGTGTCTAGAGGTGTCCTCTGCCCCCATATATAAAGGAGCAAGGGGGAAGGCCGGCCGGCCGCTGTAGGCGCGCCAAGTGGAGGAGTCCTCCTCCTAGTAGGAGCAGGACTCCCCTCTTTCCTACTCCTACTAGGAGGGGGGAAGGAAGGGAGAGAGGGAGAAGGAAAGGGGGGCGCCGCCCCCTTCTCCTAGTGAAATTCGGACCAGAGGGGGAGGGGCACGCGGCCTGCCCTAGGCCAGCCCTCTCTCTCTCTCTCTCCCTCCACTAAGGCCCATAAGGCTCACTATTTCTCCCGAGGGGGGGGGGGGGGGTTCCGGTAACCCTCCAGCACTCAGGTTTTCTCCAAAACCACCCGGAACACTTCTGGTGTGCGAATATAGTCATCCAATATATCGATCTTTACGTCTCGACCATTTCGAGACTCCTCGTCATGTCCGTGATCATATCCGGGACTCCGAACTACCTTCGGTACATCAAAACACAAAGACTCATAATACCGATCGTCACCGAACTTTAAACGTGCGGACCCTACGGGTTCGAGAACTATTTAGACATGACTGAGACACGTCACCGGTCAATAACCAATAGCGGAACCTGGATGCTCATATTGGCTCCCACATATTCTACGAAGATCTTTATCGGTCAAACCGCATAACAACATACGTTGTTCCCTTTGTCATTGATACGTTACTTTCCCGAGATTTGATCATCGGTATCTCAATACCTAGTTCAATCTCGTTACTGGTAAGTCTATTTACTCGTTCTATAATGCATCATCTTGCAACTAACTCATTAGTTATAATGCTTGCAACGCTTATAGTGATGTGCATTACCGAGTGGGCCCAGAGATACCTCTCCGATGATCGGAGTGACAAATCCTAATCTTGATCTATGCCAACTCAACAAGTACCATCGGAGACACCTGTAGAGCACCTTTATAATCACCTAGTTACGTTGTGACGTTTGGTAGCACACAAAGTGTTCCTCCGGTAATCGGGAGTTGCATAACCTCATAGTTATAGGAACATGTATGAGTCATGAAGAAAGCAATAGCAGTAAACTAAACGATCAAGTGCTAAGCTAACGGAATGGGTCAAGTCAATCACATCATTCTCCTAATGATGTGATCCTGTTAATGAAATGACAACTCATGTCTATGGTTAGGAAACTTAACCATCTTTGATTAATGAGCTAGTCACGTACAGACAGACTAGTGACACTCTGTTTGTCTATGTATTCACACATGTACTAAGTTTCCGGTTAATACAATTCTAGCATGTATAATAAAAATTTATCATGATATAAGGAAATAAATAATAACTTTATTATTGCCTCTAGGGCATATTTCCTTAAGGCAGTGGGCAGAGGGGTGGACATGATCGATCCCGAGACAACGAATACCAGATTGATAGGAGCTGGGTTCCTACCAGGTCTAGCCCTCAGGTTGTAGGGATGGAAGGGAGGTTGTCGAGGCTATGGGCATGAGTGTCGGCGTGATACATCTCCAATGTATCTATAATTTTTGATTGCTCCATGCTATATTATCTACTGTTTTGGACATTATTGGGCTTTATTATCCATTTTTATATTATTTTTGGGACTAACCTATTAACCGGAGGCCCAGCCCAGAATTGCTATTTTTTTCCTATTTCAGGGTTCCAAAGAAAAGGAATATCAAATGGAGTCCAAACGGAATGAAACCTTCGGGAACGTGATTTTCTCACCGAACATGATCCAGGAGACTTGGACCCTACGTCAAGACACAAAAGAGGAGGCCACGAGGTAGGGGGGGTGCGCCTACCCCCCCAGGCGCGCCCTCCACCCTCGTGGGCCCCCTGTTGCTCCACCAACGTACTCCTTCCTCCTATATATAGCTACGTACCCCCAAACGATCAGATACAGAGCCAAAACCCTAATTCCAGCACCGCAACTTTCTGTATCCATGAGATCCCATCTTGGGGCCTGTTCCGGAGCTCCGCCGGAGGGGGCATCGATCACGGAGGGCTTCTACATCATCACCATAGCCCGTCTGATGAAGTGTGAGTAGTTCACCTCAGACCTACGGGTCCATAGTTATTAGCTAGATGACTTCTTCTCTCTTTTTGGATCTCAATACAATGTTCTCCCCCTCTCTTGTGGAGATCTATTTGATGTAATCTTCTTTTTGCGGTGTGTTTGTTGAGGCCAATGAATCGTGGGTTTATCATCAAGTCTATCTATGAACAATATTTGAATCTTCTCTGAATTCTTTTATGTATGATTGGTTATCTTTACAAGTCTCTTCGAATTATCAGTTTGGTTTGGCCTACTAGATTGATCTTTCTTGCAATGGGAGAAGTGCTTAGCTTTGGGCTCAATCTTGCGGTGTCCTTTCCCAGTGACAGTAGGGGCAGCAAGTCACGTATTGTATTGTTGCCATCGAGGACAACAAGATGAGGTTTTCATCATATTGCATGAGTTTATCCCTCTACATCATGTCATCTTGCTTAAGGCGTTACTCTGTTTTCATTAACTTAATACTCTAGATGCATGCTAGATAGCGGTCGATGAGTGGAGTAATAGTAGTAGATGCAGACAGGAGTCGGTCCACTTGTCTCGGACGTGATGCCTATATACATGATCATGCCTAGATATTCTCATAACTATGCTCAATTCTGTCAATTGCTCACCAGTAATTTGTTCACCCACCGTAGAATACTTATGCTCTTGAGAGAAGCAACTAGTGAAACCTATGGCCCCCGGGTCTATCTTCATCATATTAATCTTCCAATACTTAGTTATTTACTTTGCTTTTATTTTACTTTGCATCTTTACCATAAAAATACCAAAAATATTATCTTATCATATCTATCAGATCTCACTCTCGTAAGTGGCCGTGTAGGGATTGACAACCCCTTATCGCGTTGGTTGCAAGGATTTATTTGTATTGTGCAGCTATGAGGGACTCGCGCGTAGCCTCCTACTGGATTGATACCTTGGTTCTCAAAACTGAGGGAAATACTTACGCTACTCTGCTGCATCATCCCTTCCTCTTCGGGGAAAAACCAACGCAGTGCTCAAGAGGTAGCAAGAAGGATTTCTGGCGCCGTTGCCGGGGAGTCTACGCAAAAGTCAATATACCAAGTACCCATCACAATCCTTATCTCCCACATTACATTATTTGCCATTTGCCTCTCGTTTTCCTCTCCCCCACTTCACCCTTGCCGTTTTATTCGCCCTCTCTCTCTCTATCCTCCCTCTCTTTCCCGTTTGCCTGTCGTTATGGCTAGTCCCTTATCTGCTCCTTTGTCTCCTGAATGTGAGGTTCTTCACTTCAAACAAAGGCAAGGAGAAAATTTAAAAGATGCTTGGTTTAGAATGATGCAATCTTATCGTAATTGTACCCTAGAGGTGAATTTTAGAATTTTGCTTCGCAACTTCTATGTTGGATTAAATATGTCGCATAGACAACTTTTGGATTGCGTTGCCAAATGCATTTTTATTGAACTTGATCCCAGTATTGCGCATGAAATTATAGAAGGTATAGTAGGAACTCTACCTCAACAAAAGGGGCCTCATCATACCCAAGAGGAAACGCAAGTTTTTGAGAAAATTTGCGAAGGAACCAAGATTTTACAAAAGTCTCTTGAACCTCTTAAAAGCGTTAGCGGGAATCTCCACCGCATGAATATGTTGATTACCCTTTGCAATAAGCGGTTGGATTCGTTAGATCTAAAAATTTCAGAATATGAAGGGAAACGTAAAGAACCTCCCGGATTCAAGCTTGATTCCGCTAAAAAGTTGAAAACCAAAGATGGCTATACCTAGATCTATCCTTGCTTTTTATGCCTAGCTAGAGGCGTTAAATGATAGCGCTTGTTGGGAGGCAACCCAATTTTATTTTTATTCCTTGCTTTTTGCTCCTATTTAGTAATAAAAAATTTATCTAGCCTCTGTTTAGGTTGTGTTTTTTTTAATTAGTGTTTGTGCCAAATAGAACCGTTGGGAAGACTTGGGGAAAGTCTTGATATCTTGCTGTAAAAAAACAGAAACTTTAGCGCTCACGAGAATTGATGCCATTTTTATTTGGAAAGTTCTATTTAGTTAATTATTTTTTAAGATGATTAATAGATAAATTCCTCACGTCCAGAAATTTATTTTAGAATTTTTGGGGTTCCAGATCTTGCGCTAGCTACAGATTACTACAGACTTTTCTGTTTTTGACAGATTCTGTTTTTCGTCTGTTGTTTGCTTATTTTGATGAATCTATGGCTAGTAAAATAGTTTATAAACCATGGAGAAGTTGGAATACAGTAGTTTTAACACCAATATAAATAAAGAATGAGTTCATTACAGTACCGTGAAGTGGTATTTTGTTTTCTTTCGCTAACGGAGCTCATGATTTTCTACTTTGAGTTTTGTGTTGTGAAGTTTTCAAGTTTTGGGTAAAGATTTGATGGATTATGGAACAAGGAGTGGCAAGAGCCTAATATTGGGGATGCCCATGGAAACCCCAAGATAATCTAAGGACACCTAAAAGCCAAAGCTTGGGGATGCCCCGGAAGACATCCCCTCTTTTCGTCTACTTCTATCGGTAACTTTACTTGGAGCTATATTTTTATTCACCACATGATATGTGTTTTGCTTGGAGCGTCTTGTATGATTTGAGTCTTTGATTTTTAGTTTACCACAATCATCCTTACTGTACACACCTTTTGAGAGAGCCATACATGATTTGGAATTTGTTAGAATACTCTATGTGCTTCGCTTATATCATTTGAGTTATATAGTTTTGCTCTAGTACTTCACTTATACTCCCTCCATTCCTAAATATAGGGTGTATAGTTTTTGGCACGGAAATTAAAGAACGCACATGGAGGAAAAATTTCACAAGTTTAGGGTGAGATTTCACCTGACTAATTAACATGAGAAAATAGTGAAGGTTGCTTGACATAAGGAAATGTAAGCAAATCCCTAAAAAAATATCCAAACGAGTGGTACAAAGCAATACACATTATATTTCGGGTTTTTTCTCAAAAAACTATACACCTTATATCAAGGAACGGAGGGAGTATCTTTTAGAGCACGGTGGTAGATTTGTTTTATAGAAACTATTGATCTCTCATGCTTCACTTAGATTATTTTGAGAGTCTTAAATAGCATGGTAATTTGCTTAAATAATCCTAATATGCCAGGTGTTCAAGATGAATATTTTTTTCTTATGAGTGTTTTGAATACTAAGAGAAGTTTGATGCTTGATGATTGTTTTGAGATATGGAGGTAATAATTTCAAAGTCGTGCTAGTTGAGTAGTTGTGAATTTGAGAAATGCTTGTGTTGAAGTTTGTAAGTCCTGTAGCATGCACGTATGGTAAACGTTGTGTAACAAATTTGAAACATGAGGTGTTATTTGATTGTCTTGCTTATGAGTGGCGGTCGGGGACGAGCGATTGTATTTTCCTACCAATCTATTCCCCTAGGAGCATGCGCGTAGTGCTTTGGTTTTGATGACTTGTAGATTTTTGCAATAAGTATGTGAGTTCTTTATGACTAATGTTGACTCCATGGATTATACGCACTCTCACCCTTCCATCATTGCTAGCCTCTTCAGTACCGTGCATTGCCCTTTCTCACATTGAGAGTTGGTGCAAACTTCGCCGGTGCATCCAAACCCCGTGATATGATACGCTCTTTCAGACATAAACCTCCTTATATCTTCCTCAAAACAGCCACCATACCTACCTATTATGGCATTTCCATAGCCATTCCGAGATATATTGCCATGCAACTTTCCACCATTCCATTCATCGTGACACATTCATCATTGTCATATTGCTTAGCATGATCATGTAGTTGACATAGTATTTGTGGCGAAGCCACCATTCATAATTCTTTCATACATGTCACTCTTGGTTCATTGCATATCCCGGTACACCGCCGGAGGCATTCATATAGAGTCCTATCTTGTTCTAAGTATCGAGTTGTAATCATTGAGTTGTAAATAAATAGAAGTGTGATGATCATCATTCATAGAGCATTGTCCGCAAGAAAGAGAAAGGCCCAAAAAAGGGGCCAAATAATATATATATATATATATATATATATATATAAAGAAGGGACAATGCTACTATCCTTTTTCCACACTTGTGCTTCAAAGTATCACCATAATCTTCATGATAGAGAGTCTTTTGTCTTGTCACTTTCATATACTATTGGTAATTTTTCATTATAGAACTTGGCTTGTATATTACAACAATGGGCCTCCTCAAGTGCCCTAGGTCTTCGTGAGAAAGCAAGTTGGATGCACACCCACTTAGTTTCTTTTGTTGAGCTTTCATACATTTATAGCTCTAGTGCATCCGTTGCATGGCAATCCCTACTCCTTGCATTAACATCAATCGATGGGCATATCCATAGCCCGTTGATTAGCCTCGTTGATGTGAGACTATCTCCTTTTTTGTCTTCTTCACATAACCCCCATCATCATATTCTATTCCACCCATAGTGCTATATCCATGGCTCGCGCTCATGTATTGCGTGAAAGTTTATAGGTTTGAGATTACTAAAGTATGAAACAATTGCTTGGCTTGTCATCGGGGTTGTGCATGATGAGAGCATTCTTGTGTGATGAAAATGGAGCATGACTAAACTATATGATTTTGTAGGGACGAACTTTCTTTGGCCATGTTATTTTGAGAGGACATAATTGCTTAGTTAGTATGCTTAAAGTATTATTATTTTTATGTCAATATGAACTTTTATCTTGAATCTTTCGGATCTGAATATTCATACCACAAATAAGAATAATTACATTAAAATTATGCCAAGTAGCACTCCGCATCAAAAATTCTGTTTTTATCATTTACCTACTCGAGGACGAGCAAGAATTAAGCTTGGGGATGCTTGATACGTCTCCAATGTATCTATAATTTTTGATTGCTCCATGCTATATTATCTACTGTTTTGGACATTATTGGGCTTTATTATTCACTTCTATATTATTTTTGGGAATAACCTATTAACCGGAGGCCCGGCCCAGAATTGCTGTTTTTAGCCTATTTCAGGGTTTTGAAGAAAAGGAATATCAAACGGAGTCCAAACGGAATGAAACCTTCGGGAACGAGATTTTCTCACCGAACATGATCCAGGAGACTTGGACCCTATGTCAAGACACAAAAGAGGAGGCCACGAGGTAGGGTGGCGCGCCTACCCCCCAGGCGCGCCCTCCACCCTCATGGGCCCCTGTTGCTCCACCAACGTACTCCTTCCTCCTATATATACCTATGTACCCCCAAACGATCAGGTACGGAGACAAAACCCTAATTCCACCGCTGCAACTTTCTGTATCCATGAGATCCCATCTTGGGGCCTGTTTCGGAGCTCCGCCGGAGGGGGCATCGATCACGGAGGGCTTCTACATCATCACCATAGCCCCTCCGATGAAGTGTGAGTAGTTCACCTCAGACCTACGGGTCCATAGTTATTAGCTAGATGGCTTCTTCTCTCTTTTTGGATCTCAATACAATGTTCTCCCCCTCTCTCGTGGAGATTTATTCGATGTAATCTTCTTTTTGCGGTGTGTTTGTTGAGACCGATGAATTGTGGGTTTATGATCAAGTCTATCTATGAACAATATTTGAATCTTCTTTGAATTCTTTTATGTATGATTGGTTATCTTTGCAAGTCTCTTCGAATTATCAGTTTGGTTTGGCCTACTAGATTGATCTTTATTGCAATGGGAGAAGTGCTTAGCTTTGGGTTCAATCTTGCAGTGTCCTTTCCTAGTGACAGTAGGGGCAGCAAGGCACATATTGTATTGTTTCCATCGAGGATAACAAGATGGGGTTTTCATATATTACATGAGTTTACCCCTCTACATCATGCCATCTTGCTTAAGGCGTTACTCTGGTTTCATTAACTTAATACTCTAGATGCATGCTGGATAGCGGTCGACGAGTGGAGTAATAGTAGTAGATGCAGGCAGGAGTCGGTCTACTTGTCTCGGACGTGATGCCTATATACATGATCATGCCTAGATATTCTCATAACTATGCACAATTCTGTCAATTGCTCAATAGTAATTTGTTCACCCACCGGAGAATACTTATGCTCTTGAGAGAAGCCACTAGTGAAACCTATGGCCCCCGGGTCTATCTCCATCATATTAATCTTCCAATACTTAGTTATTTACTTTGCTTTTATTTTACTTTGCATCTTTGTCATAAAAATACCAAAAATATTATCTTATCATATCTATCAGATCTCACTCTCGTAAGTGGCCGTGTAGGGATTGACAACCCCTTATCGCGTTGGTTGCGAGGATTTATTTGTATTGTGTAGGTACGAGAGACTCGCGCGTAGCCTCCTACTGGATTGATACCTTGGTTCTCAAAACTGAGGGAAATACTTACGCTACTCTGCTGCATCATCCCTTCCTCTTCGGGGAAAAACCAACGCAGTGCTCAAGAGGTAGCACGGCACCGTGGTCGCGTGAGAGGGAGAGGGAGGGTGCAGGGTGCGGCTAGGGTTTAGGGTTCCGGCTCCTGAAGGGAGACGGGCAATAGTTATGACTTATTGCTTAATTCCCAAATGAGTCCTTACAAGCATTTATATAATCCTCGATGAGCTAATAAAAATAAAGATAAGTTGGGCCAAGCCCCTAACTAGTCGCGCCATTGGGCCTCCTCCGGCTATAAGTGACCCCTGTCATAACAGTGTCACTGCAATCTTGACAAAGTTTGCATGTGATAGCGTGCTCATCAGAGTAAATAACCAATTTTTCGTGCTTGGCTCGCTGGTGGCCTCTAGTTCTTGTGCAAGATCATCATCGACAAGTGCCCAGGTGCATCTCGACCTAGTGCGCTCTACCAAAGAGTGTCTCCATGAATCTGGTGCTCCGCATAAACCGCATGACCTGGAGTGGTCATGTATCGGTGTTCTCTAACATCTTCCATAGGTAACAAGTGTTTAGATAGCCTCCACAAGAACATGCGAATTTTTGCTGGTACCTGCATTCTCCATAGTGTGTTCCACTCTCCCTACTCATGATTTACACCCAAGAGCCCGCAGAACCCTCCAACCAAGCCTCCCTTCACTACTTGCTGGTTAGTAACATCCTGTAGGCCTATTTTACCGAGAAAACACCGTTCTCCTCAAAATTCTAGCACCAGAAGTTTGGGATGTTCCTGGTACATATTGGAATTCCTAGAATAACCGAGACATCCATAGGTAGAAATACCTCATGCAATAAGTGTTTGTTCCAGGTTGCCGAGGTGGTGTCAATGAGCTCTGAAGCATAAGTTGGTGGATTTGGAACTCTACATCCATAAGGGCGCAACATCTCGTCCCGAGGAATCCAGTTGTCATCCCATAATTTTGTCATCTCTCCACTGCCTATTCTCTTGATCAAGCCTTGTTTCAGTATATCCCTTCCTTCCCAATTGCCATCCATATTTGGCTCGGGGTGTACCCCTAGGTCTGCATGCAAAATTGTGGAATTTGGGAAGTATATGCTTTTCAATAAACGTGCACTCAAGCATTTTGGATTTTGTAGTAGGCGACATGCCTGTCTAGCCAACAAAGGAAAATTAAATAGTTTGAGATCTTTGAAGCCGGGACCACCCATACCTTTTTTAGGTGTCATCATTTTCCTTGAAACCCAGTGTGGCTTGTTCAAAGAGCATGGTACCCCCATGTTTGTATTTGGTAATTGATGACAATCCCTATAGACTAATGGTTGCTTTGAGGTATACTTTAAGATTTGTCCATATGCAATGCTTGAAGACCCCATATGTTGGTTTGAAAGTTGGAAGAATATGTGTTGACTAGTGTACTATTCAAGGAGTTATCCAAAGATTGGTCATGTGAGAGTTGAGACTATTGCAAGCATGTCTTGAAGAAGAAGATTGTATGAACATTCATGTTTACCTTTAAGACATCATATTTATGAAGAGAGAAGAAAAGATACAAGGTTGATCAAGTCAAAGTACAAAGGGTGGATTCAATCAATCAACACACAAAGCATAAAAGATATACCGAGTGGGATCAGGTGATCTCATGGTATGATAAGCATTGTCCATTACGCTTTGTGTAGCAACCCATGATCTATGTGTGTGGTAGTTTTATGTGGGTTAGGTATTCTTCCATGGGATTGCATCAAGAGGAGGATCTCATATAACCCATGGAGGATGAAATCAAGTGGTGATCTTCATCAAGGTTGTGGTGTGCAAGTTCAAGTGGAGCATCACGAAGAGATTACATGCTTAAAGCTTGCCATCCATTTGGGTGATAATGAACTTGTGGTGATGCACTAAAGAGTGGCTCACCCGTGGTGGAGTATGGGGGAGCAATCTAGTAGTCTTCATCGAGCCAACGCGATCAATAAAGGTGGTCACATTTGAGGTGGACAAATCTTCATCATCTAGATCAAGTGGATTATGCCCAGAGCAAAGGTTTGACCTTGATAGGGTTTCTATTTTACCGGTATCATGGTATTAGTACGGTGACCGGGTTATAGGTTTGTTTGCCGTAATATCAAGGGGGGCTCTTGAGTGAGTAGCTTGATCATATCGTTCATAGAGGCTCAAACCATTGCATCATTGACATCATATTTCTTGGTTCTTGTTTGGTTTCTCTCTTGTGAGTTTTGGAGCTTGTGGTCATCTTCATGACAATCTCAAGTTCATCGAAAACGGATTTCATATGCATCATCTATTGTGTTTTCAATGTTGGAGTTTTTGCCAGTTCATATTTGGGGAAGGTTCTCTTCCTTACTCTATTGTCTTTTATTATCCATTGCAAGTTCTTAATATATCCAACAAGCTTGAGTTTGTTGATTCCAGAGTTCATCTGTAGAAGTTCTAATAATTTTGGTCTTACTAGTATTCATCTGTTTTGCTCGGGAACTTGTGTAGTACCCAGGTGGTAGAACTACTCGGTTCCATGGTAGTACCGCTTAGGCGGTACTTCCACTATGAGCTACCGCGGCTACTTCCGCTTGGGAAATGCCTTTTGTTGCTCTGTCGTTTATAAGAGGTAGTGACATGTAGTAGCACGGTAGTACCACTGACACGATACTTCTGCTCTGGTGCTGCTCAACTAACGTTGATTCTTGTAATTCCAGTGATAATTAGCGGTAGTACCGCTCACTGAAGCCGGTAGAAAAGCTTCCGAGAAACTACCATGCTAGTACTTTTGTAGTACTAACTGGCGTACACCGGAACTACCGCGCTAAGTAGTAGTACGCATGTGCATGACAAGATCACTTAACGGTTGGATTCAAGCCCCGGTATAAAAGGCGATCTTCTTGCACATTGCCCCCAACAACTTTGGGCAGGCTTTCTCCTCCACTGTTGACCTCCAAAAGCTTTGCCTCCTCTCTATTCCTCCCATGATTCTTGATTCTTTTTGAGGGAAAAGAGAGAGGATATCTAGATCTATATTTCCACCAATCCATCTCTCCTCTAAGCGAGGGGAACCCTTTGGATATAGATCTTGGAGCTCTTTGTGTTTTCTCCTTATTCTTCCTCTCATATTCCACCATAGCTTTAGTTGTTGCTTTGGGATTTGGGAGAGAAGGACCTGAGCACTCCATGTGTTCTTGCCATTGCATTAGTTGCATCGGTTTGAGTTGTCCGCGGTGATACGTGGAAGTGAAGGTTGAGAAACTTATTACTCTTGGGTGTTTGGGCACCCTAGAGCTTGTGTCTCTTGGGTGCTTAGGCGCTCTAAATGGTTGGTGGTGTCGCAGAGCTCAATCATTGTGGTGTAAACCTTCGGGCAAGCTTCGGGGTCTCTAATTAGGTTGTATAGATTTCCCCGAGCAATTTGTATGGGTTCGGTGACCGCCCCAAGGGTTGCCATTTGTACGGATTCGGTGACCGCCCCAAGGGTCCTTTAATGGAATCACGACATCTTGCATTGTGCGAGGGTGTGAGGAGATTACGGTGGCCCTAGTGGCAATTTGGGGAGTATTGTGCCTCCGCACCGCACCAAACGGAGATTAGCATCCACAAGGGTGTGTGAATCAAGATACATCGTCGTCTCCGCCTGCATCAGTTATCTCTTACCCGAGCCATTTACTTATGCACTTTACTTTGTAATATCCATAGTATTTCATGTTATATATATCTTGTTATCACTTAGTTGTTTATCTTGGTTAGCATATGTTGTTGGTGCATATAGGTGAGCCTAGTTGATTTAGGTTTTGTTCTTGACAAGTTAAACGCTAGTTTTATTCCGCATTTGTTCAAGCCTAAATCATAATTATTTTAAAGCGCCTATTCACCCCCCCTTTAGGTGACATCCACGTCCTTTCACTTGTGATGGCCCTCCTTGCTGCCCCACCAGAACTTTCTAATCAGTTTATTGAGATGTTCACATCAACCCTTCAGTAGCTTAAGACAAGACATGGAACAAACTGGTACTGCTTGTGCCACCGCTTTAACAAGCAGCGCTTCACCCGCAGATGACAAAGTGTGTTCAATCCAGCCCTGGATCTTGCTCCACACATGGTCTTTGAGGTATTTAAACACACCGTTCTTGGAACACCCAATGTATGATGGCATGCCTAAATATTTCTCGTTTGGTGTTTCACTAGGAACTTGTAGCAGTGCTTTGATCTCATTCCGGGTACTTTCAGGCACTCCTTTATTGAAGATGGAAGATTTTGCGTAGTTATTGCGCTAACCTATAGCCTGATAATATGTATCGAACACCTGGTTCACCTTGGTAGTACCCACACCATTTGCCTTGAGAAACAGGAGGTTGTCATCTGCGAATAATATGTGGTTCATCGATAGCACCGACGGTACCACCTGTAGACCATGCAAGTTGGATAGTTCACTTCATGATTTTAGGCCAACTCCACCGGGCGACCCCATCCTGTCCACGCGCGTCCGTTCGGGGTAAAATGGACGAACCGGACGGCCCAGCACGCGGGCGCAAATGGACTTTTGTCCGTTTTCTGTCCACTTTCGACCCATCTCCGGCGCACGTTTGTGCCGCTTTTGGGGTGAAAGGGACAACACGCGAACGTGCGGGCCGTCTGCGCGTGTCCTCCCCTGGCCCGCCCGTCGGTGGCACAGGGGCGTCTTTTTCTATCCGCCCCTCCCTCCCTCCGGCCGCACACCCTCCATTCTTCTCCACTCTTCCCCACTCTTCCCTCGCCGCCGCCGCCGCTGCCATTGTAGTTGTGCAGATCGGACACGCGCTCGCCCAGCTCCTTCCCCTCGGCGCCCCCGAGCTACCCAACCACGGCCACCTAATTTGCGCACCAGCCGGCCGGATTTGGGGCGGATCCGGTCGGTCTTGAGCTCACCCGGCTGTGGGAGGCCGTGCCGCGCCATGGACTGGCCGCGCATTGGGCTGGAAGGCCCTGGCAGGGCCGCAAGGCCACATGCAGGCAGTGGCTCCTCCTCTAGCCGCTCGGATCTACACCGTCGGTGGTCCGCCGACAGATACACGAATGGCGGTCGCCCGGGCTCGATGCTAGCCCAAAAGCTCGTCGGTGCACCGTTGCCGCTCATTAAGTGCGACCACTGCCTAAAGAAGGTCGTGCGCCGTGTGTCTACAACGCCGGAACATCCCGGATGGGTGTTCATCAAGTGCTAAAACGATGGGGTATGTTCTCTTTTTAGCTTCGGTTTGTGCTCTAGATTTGACTAGTTGTGCTAACTTCAAATTTTGTTGTATATAATGGATGCAAGTTTTGGTATTGGGAAGAAGAGTGCATCGATATATTGATAGAGCGCAATTTAGTAGATGTTCGCGCACTTTTAGGTAGCATAGAGGATGTAGATGAGACAAGTGCACTTGTTGCTAGATTAGAGGCTAGACACGAGACTAGATGCGAGGAAGAAACCTCTACTTCTTTAGACTCGAAGAAGAAAGAAACACACAAGATGGAGGCGGCTCCTCCGCAGGTCAACAATGAATACATTGAGAAGACACTAATCCAACTTACAGGAGCAGTTATGGAAGTTGGATATCTTCTAAAATGTATTCTTGTGGTTCTTGTTTTCTTCGGTCTTACTTTTTTACTCAAAATTTGGTGATGTATTCCCATGTACCAAGAATGAATGATGAAAAAAAGTTTAAGGGCTTGCAAAGAAAAAGGTACGCGGACAGGATGCGGCCGGGATGCGTCCGCGTGTTAGGCGCACGACCACCGCATCTCAGAAACGGCCCGGACACGACCCCATTGCCCAACCCAAACGGACAGAAAACACTCATTCTAGGAATCTAACGAGCCAACCCATCACTAGGTGCCCTGTGCAAAATGGGGTCCTATAATTGGAACCAACTCCTATTTGCTGCCTTCGGCGCATGTTAGAGTGTTATTCGCAACTTGGCGCATACCCCCCTCGATAATGGGCTCAACCAATTATTGCAAATTAGAAAATTAGAGCGTGTTAGGCGCATGACCACCGCATCCCAGAAACGGCCCGGACACGACCCCATTGCCCTACCCAAACGGACAGAATCCGTACAAAGCGGACGTCCGTTTGGGATCACGCGGTGGAGTTAGCCTTAGAAGGCACGAAAGGCCCTCTCCTGCTAACAAAAATAAGTGTCATTCTATTTAGCGCTTAAGGCTAGATACTTCCCTATTGGTAGGAAACACTCATTCTAGGAATCTAACGAGCCAACCAATCACTAGGTGCCCTGTGCAAAATGGGGTCCTATAATTGGAACCAACTCTTATTTGCTGCCTTCGGCGCATGTTATAGTGTTATTCGCAACTTGGCGCATACCCCCCTCGATAATGGGCTCAACCAATTATTGGAAATTAGAAAATTAGAGCGTGTTGTGTGTGATTCGAACTCTATACCTCCAGGTTTAGTCCTGCCAGCAATAACCACTATGACTTCACACTTTCTTGTGCTCGCCTACTTCTTTTTCTCTTCTTGTGGCAAACGTAATGTAAATGAAAGCTATGTTTTTTCTATCTTTTTTCCTTTTTTTTCCGTTTGGCCGTTTTTCTACATTTTTTATCTTCTCCTTTTTTTTGTTTTCTTTTCTCTTAATTTGCAAGCTTTATTCAAGTTCGTGAAAATTTTCAATTTCATCTGAACTTTTTTATGAAAATCCATGAACCTTTTTTTAATCAAAATTGATGAACTTTTTTCAAATCCGTGAACTTCTTTCAAACACCAGTGAAATTTTCTCAAATTCCTGCACTTTTTTTTGAAATCTTTGAACTTTTTTAAATTTCATGAAATTTGTTTCAAATTCAACGAACTTTTTCGAATTCATGATTTGTTTCATCAAAATTGATGAACTTTCTTTCAAAATTCGGTGTACTTTTTTCAAATTTGATTTTTTTTATAAAATCCCGTATTAATTTTGAACTCATGAAATTTTTCTGACTTGTGATATTTTTTCAAATCCACGAAACTTTTTTTAATCCCACGTACGTTTTTGAGTTCAGGAGCTCTTTTTAAATACATGAACTCTTTTTGAATTCCATGAATTGTCTTTTGAACTCATGACAATTTTTGAGTTTTTGAACTTTTTTTGAAACTGTGATTTGTTGTTGAATTTTGTGAACATTTTTCTCATGTGGACGAGTGAGAGAAGGGGAGACCGGTGAGATAGCGAGAAAGCAACGGGGCGTCATGATCGAGCGAGCAAGCAGCCAACTCGTGTTGTTGGGCTGGTCCATAAGAAGAGCGTGTGAGCACTGGGTAGGTTAGCCGGTGCAAGGAGCGCTGACCAGGAGCTCCCATAGTTGGACCTCCTATCTAGTGCATAAGACACAAAATACATCCCTGTTGGTGTGAAATGCGCACCTTGAGATGCTAACGAGCTGACCCATCACTAGATGCCGTGTGAGAAATGGGTCACACTCTTTGCACCTCATATTTAGCGGATATCTCTAAAAAAATAGCGGAGAAGTCAAAATATACTACCATTGATAGGAAATGTGCACTCCCTAAAAGCTAATAGGCCGACCCAATAGCAGTTACTCGCTCGTTTGCTATGCTAAGTTATCTTTCTTTCTCGCTCGTTCTTCCAGAAAAGGAAAACTCCACTAGTTCAGAGTAAATCTGGTTACCGTTTCCTTATAGATTGAAAAAAGTTCATGAATTCAGGAAATATTTGCAAAATTCTAAAAAATTCTATGATTATAAATATATGTGCATGAATTAAAAATTTCATAAATAAAAACATGAATTTATAAACAAAAAATACGAAACTAAAAAAATGTTGTCCTCACAAATTTGAAAATGTCCATGAATTTATACATAACTTAATTTATTTTATAAAGTATTTGAAAATTTATAAATATTCTAGGATTTTTATAAAATTCATGAAATATAAAAATATGTGGAATTTTATAAAATTTCATGAATTTTAAAAATATCCAGAAACTTGAAAAAACTTCAAAAGTTAAAGATATTCATGCATTTTAAAAGTGTTCATGAATTAAAATGAAAAGAAAGAAGAAAATAAAAAATTAGAACCAAAATAGGAAAAACAAAAAAAATCAAAAAAGAAGGAAAGTCGGTAAACATGGCAAAAGAACCCAAAGAAAACACAGACGATGGAGTCATGGGCCGGCCTGTCACATTCCAAGGGTGTGTGCCTTTTACGATTAGTGAAGTATCCAGAGCTATAATTGCTAAATGGGATTTTTTGTTGTCCCATATTCTTTGGTTAAAGTGTAGAATAGGATTTGGAGCAAATGCCATGCCCTATCAATCAGAAGGGTCGGGCGGGGTCACGATTGTTAGAGCAACTCTAGTAGAGTTATTATATTGGACCAATCAGGATAATAAATGCCGACTTACAATAGAAAAATCAATCTAGCAGAATCATCAGACCGCACTTGATCGGCATAATTTTTGGAGGCCAATCCAAATCGAACCTGCAAGCTTTCATATTTGGCGGTTGACGGAGTCGATATAGTGTGCCTTACATCACCCAAATATTGGTGACATTTCTGGACATGTGTTCTCTTCCGCCATCACCTACATCTCCGCCTCACCACTGTTTGGTGCCACCACCTCTGCTTGGACGGCCACTATTTGGCCCCGGCCGCCTCCGCTGAGACGATATCGGATCTCCAACACTTCACCATAGCCCCGCGTGTGCTTCCCGCCGTTTGGCCACATCATCCTTCTACCACATAACCTTAATTACCACTTCCGCAGAAGTTGTTGGGACCACAATGTAGAAGTGATGATGAAATCCAGCAAGCAAGTATTTCCCTAAGTTTAGAACCAAAGTTTGTTGAACCAATAAGAACTACCAATCATCGTTTAATGATCAGTATATGCACACAAACAACCAACTTCTTCTTGTCCCCAACTTGGCCAGAAAGGTTGTGAGTCTTCCGGTTTCACAAGTTACAAGGATTAGCCATATAGTCTAATAGGAGTCGATAATTAAAAATAATAATGTAATGGATTGGATTGTAGATGATAATAAAAGTAAGTGATCGAGGTTGAAAACTATGAGGATGAATTGACCGGGACCAATAGTTTCAATAGAGGCATCTCTCTAAACAAGACAGCATAGGTGTGGTGACCAAACTAGAGTTGCGTATAAATTAAATTGGAGTTTATGATTATAGTTACTCACGGCATGATTGCATATATGCATTATGTCCTTATATCTATAAGCCGTCATCCAACTACATCTACTCCATCCTAAGATCGTCACCCAGCATGCATCTTAAAGTATTAAGTAAAATAGAGAATTATACTAACTAATTAAGGTGACATAATGTTGATAGTGTTTTATCTTCACCCCGCGCTCATCATCGAGACAACTACACAACTATATTTTTTATCCTTAGAGGCAACAACACAATGCCAGCCTTTTTCACTTTCTATCACTATGGTAGATTGCTTTCAGGATTGAACCCAACCAACATATGCAACTCTCTCTTGGAGATCGTTCATCAAAACATGGCTAGTGTAAGACTAATAATAGACCAGAGAGCGTATATAAGAAGAAGCATGTGGAAAACAAACCAAATGAATCTCAAAAGAATTCATGAATATTTCTAATCATAGAATGACAATGCATCACAAAGAAACAAACACACTGGGAATTACATCAAATTGATATAAATCATTTAGGGCAACTCATGAGATCTTTCTGTTGAGGGATTAGGGAGAGAGGATGACATCTAGATGCTACCATGGACTTGTAGTCGAAAGGAAACTACTCACACATGGTCATTGTGGCAACAAGGTTGATGAAGATAGCTCTCGCCATGGATTCCCCCTCCAGCGGAGTGCCAGAATAGGCTGGATCCCGGCAGAACGGAGAGGTACGACAGCTGAAAAATCCTTGACATATACGATGATGGGTTTTGGGGTAATATAAAGCTAGAGGTGCATGGAGGCGGTGGAGGGGTGCATGTGAGGCCCATGTGGCGTTGGCTTGTTTCCCCAAGTGGCGAGGTGGGGCCGCATGGGGCCCATGGGCACCGCCTCCCAAGCCTTAGTTCTTCCTGGAACCTTGTGGCGCTGAAAACCACAGTTGTGTTTTTATTTGATTTTAGCTCCTTGATAAATTTATTTCCTGAAAAATCCAAAAACAACAGGAAACAACAACTACCTTTGGGCGCATAATTAATAGGTTAGTCCGAAAAATATTAAAATTGGTCAAAACTATAAATAATGATATAAAGTAGCATGAAATAAGCAAAAATTATAGATACGTCTGGGACGTATGTATCAACATCCCGAAGGTTAATCTCTACTCATCCTCGAGTAGGTAGATAATAAAAGAAATAGTTTTTGATTGTGAATGCTACCTTAACATGAAAGTGATCAATCTGACATAATATGTAGAAGTTTAAATCAAAATAAAAGCTATGCAATGCAATTGCCTATAGTTGATAATAAGTAAGTTACTTCACAACATACTGCTACTTGTGAGTTGCGTTGATATTTCCCCCGAAGAGGAAGGGTGAAATAATATAGTAGTGGATAGTATTTTCCTCAATAGAGAATCAATGTTATCATACCAATAGGATATATTCACGCAAACAACCTTTGGCAGTACCTATACACACAAGAGAAAATACTAGCACCCAACATGGGCAAGAGGTTTGTCAATCCCCTTGTACTCGTTAAGAGCAAGGATCAAATATGATAGTAGTAGATAGATAAATTGCAAGGTAAAGTAAATGTAATAAAATTGCAGTAAGGTATTTTTGGTTTTTGTAATATGATTAAATGGACCTGGGGGCCATAGCTTTCACTAGAGACTTCTCTCTCATAAAAAATAGCATACGATGGGTAGAGAAATTACTCTTGGGCAATTGATAAAAAACGCATAGTTATGACATTATTCATGGCATGATCATGTACATAGGCATTACGTGCGTGACAAGTAGGACGACTCCTGCCTGCATCTACTACTATTAATCCACCAATCGACCGCTATCCAACATGAATCTATGGTATTAAGTTCATGCCAAACAGAATAACGCTTTAAGCAAGATGGCATAATGTACACAGAATAAAACCAAGCAATATGACGAACCGCTCGTTTTCCTTAGCAGCAATAATACAATACGTGCCTCACTACCCCTTTGGTCATTGGGTGAGGACACCGCAAGATTGAACCTACTACTATGCACCACTTCCACTAAAGATCTACAAATCAACTTGGCCAAAGAAAACACATAGATCGGAAAGCATTACATAGCTATAACAATCATACATAATAACGTCCAGAAAAGATTCAATTACTTTCAATGAATAATCTGATCATAAACCCATAATTCATAGGATCCCAACAAATACCGCAAAAGAAGGTTACATCAAATAGAACTCTGAGGAGAACATTTTATTGAAGATCAAAGAGAAAAAAATAAGCCATCTAGCTAATCACTATGGACCGGCAGGTCTATGGTAAACTACTCACACATCATCGGAGGTGCGACAAGGTTGATGTACACTAGTAGAAAAAGGGGCTATGGTCCAGGCCGCCTCAGCCCATTAGTCCCGGTTCAGTCTTGAACCGGGACCAATGTGGGCATTGGTCCCGGTTCGTGAGCCCAGGGGGTCGGCCGGGCCACGTGGGCCATTGGTCCCGGTTTGTATGGACCTTTTGGTCCCGGTTGGCGGGATGAACCGGGACCAAAGGGCCTCCCTCCTGGCCCACCACCATTGGTCCCGGTTGGTGGCATGAACCGGGACCAAAGGCTCCCCTTTAGTCCCGGTTCATGCCACCAACCGGGACCAATGAATTGCCTATATATACCCCCTCGCGCAAGAGTAGAGCACAGTGCTCTGTTTTTTCTGGCCGAGGGGGAGAGGCCTTTGTGGTGCTCTAGCTCACCTCCTATGCACATGAGGTGTTCGATGGAATGCCCGAGCCACACTACTTAAGCTTTCTCCTCTCGAAGCTCGACCTCCAAGCTCCATTTTCCTCGAGATTTGTCTAGATTTAGCGGTCCGTCACGCCCCGTCCCCGTCTTCACCGCCGTCGATCACCCGTGCCGATCTCATCACCGACACCACCGTGGTGAGCCTCTTGTTCTTATCTTCTTTCTGAAAGGAAAAATATTCTTACTTGTATGTTTAGATAGATACTTGTATCATTTTCTTACATTTATTATTGCATCTTATATAGTGCGATGGTTTTGGTATCCGCCCCCGTCGGCCCTCGTCCTGTCTATGATTCGGATGTGGTATGTATATTATCTTTATAACTATTGGTTCATTTATTGTTTATGAAAATTATGCGACCAACGTGACATAGATTTTATTTATCTAGGATGTATGTGAATCGGAAATGCCAATCGACCCTATTGTCGAGAGGTTAAATTTAATTGAAGAAGAAAACAATTTGTTGAAGGAAAAAATAAAAAAATTGAGGAGGAGAAGATGATATTGGAGTTGCATGTCGCGGATGTCGTCGATGATCACAAGATCAAGATGGATGCAATGCGCTTGAAGATTAGAAAGATTAGAAAATATGCCATTCATACCGAGGCTTGGTATCATTATGCCGTTAGATCAATTGTTACCTTGGTTGCGATTATGATCGCATTTGTTTTCGCATTGAAATGTTTTACATAGTTTCAATGTATGGTTTAATTAATTAGATGCTCTGGACAGCTATATGTTGTTAGATGAGAACTATGTATGTACTTTGGTTTTAATGTGATGATGAACTTCTATTAATTTGGACACTTAATTATATATAATGCACGCAGATGAACCGGCAATGGATGTACGGTGACAGACACACCCGCGAGTACATTAAGGGCGTGCATGAGTTTCTCGATGCGGCTGAGGCAAACAAGCAGAATGGTTTTATGTGTTGTCCATGCACTGAATGTGGGAATACGAGGTCTTACTCGAACCGGAAAATCCTTCACTCCCACCTGCTTTACAAGGGTTTCATGCCACACTATAATGTTTGGACGAGGCACGGAGAAATAGGGGTTATGATGGAAGACGGCGAAGAAGAAGAGTACGATGACAACTATGTGCCCCCTGAATACGGTGATGCTGCAACGGGGGGAGCTGGTGAAGATCAAGAGGAACCAGACGATGTGCCCAATGATGTTGCCACGGGTGAAGCTGCTGAAGATCAAGAGGAACCAGACGATGTGCCCGATGATGATGATCTCCGCCGGGTCATTGTCGATGCAAGGATGCAATGCATTAGTCAAAAGGAGAAGCTGAAGTTCGATCGCATGTTAGAGGATCACAAAAAAGGGTTATACCCCAATTGCGAAGATGGCAACACAAAGCTCGGTACCGTACTGGAATTGCTGCAGTGGAAGGCAGAGAATGCTGTGGCTGACAAAGGATTTGAGAAGCTACTGAAAATATTGAAGAAGAAGCTTCCAAAGGATAACGAATTGCCCGACAGTACATACGCAGCAAAGAAGGTCGTATGCCCTCTAGGATTGGAGGTGGAGAAGATACATGCATGCCCTAATGACTGCATCCTCTACCGCGGTGCATACAAGGATCTAAACGCATGCCCGGTATGTGGTGCGTTGCGGTATAAGATCAGACGAGATGACCCCAGTGATGTTGACGGCGAGCCCCTCAGGAAGAGGGTCCCTGCAAAGGTGATGTGGTATGCTCCTATAATACCACGGTTGAAACGTCTGTTCAGAAACGAAGAGCATGCCAAGTTGATGTGATGGCACAGTGAGAACCGAAAGAAAGATGGGAAGTTGAGAGCACCCGCTGACGGGTCGCAGTGGAGAAAAATCGAGAGAAAGTACTGGGATGAGTTTGCAAAGGACCCAAGGAATGTATGGTTTGCTTTAAGCGCGGATGGCATTAATCCTTTCGGGGAGCAGAGCAGTAATCACAACACCTGGCCCGTGACTCTATGTATGTATAACCTTCCTCCTTGGATGTGCATGAAGCGGAAGTTCATTATGATGCCAGTTCTCATCCAAGGCCCTAAGCAACCCGGCAACGAAATTGATGTGTACCTAAGGCCATTAGTTGAAGAACTTTTACAGCTGTGGAATGGAGACAGTGTACGTACGTGGGATGAGCACAGACAGGAGGAATTTAACCTTAAGGCATTGCTGTTCGTGACCATCAACGATTGGCCCGCTCTTAGTAACCTTTCAGGACAGACAAACAAAGGATACCACGCATGCACGCACTGTTTAGATGACACTGAAAGTATATACCTGGACAAATGCAGGAAGAATGTGTACCTGGGCCATCGTCGATTTCTTCCGACCAACCATCAATGTCGAAAGAAAGGCAAGCATTTCAAAGGCGAGGCAGATCACCGGAAGAAGCCCGCCATGCGCACCGGTGATCACGTGCTTGCTATGGTCAATGATTTACCCTACGTCATCTTTGGAAAGGGTCCCGGTGGACTAGCTGTTCCAAATGACGCTGAGGGACACGCACCCATGTGGAAGAAGAAATCTATATTTTGGGACCTACCCTACTGGAAAGACCTAGAGGTCCGCTCCTCAATCGACGTGATGCACGTGACGAAGAACCTTTGCGTGAACCTGCTAGGCTTCTTCGGCGTGTATGGGAAGACAAAAGATACGCCGGAGGCACGGGAGGACCTGCAACGTTTGCACGAAAAAGACGACATGCCTCCGAAGCAGTATAAAGGTCCTGCCAGCTATGCTCTTACGAAAGAAGAGAAAGAAATCTTCTTTGAATGCCTGCTTAGTATGAAGGTCACGACTGGCTTCTCATCGAATATAAAGGGAATAATAAATATGCCAGAGAAAAAGTTTCAGAACCTAAAGTCTCATGACTGCCACGTGATTATGACGCAACTGCTTCCGGTTGCATTGAGGGGGCTTTTACCGGAAAACGTCCGATTAGCCATTGTGAAGCTATGTGCATTCCTCAATGCAATCTCTCAGAAGGTGATCGATCCAGAAATGGTACCAAGGCTAAGGAGTGATGTGGCGCATGTCTTGTCAGTTTCGAGCTGGTGTTCCCACCATCCTTCTTCAATATCATGACGCACGTCCTAGTTCATCTAGTCGACGAGATTGTCATCCTGGGGCCCGTATTTCTACACAATATGTTCCCCTTTGAGAGGTTCATGGGAGTCCTAAAGAAATATGTCCGTAACCGCGCTAGGCCAGAAGGAAGCATCTCCATGGGCCATCAAACAGAGGATGTTATCGGGTTTTGTGTTGACTTCATTCCTGGCCTTAACAAGATAGGTCTCCCTAAATCGCGGTATGAGGGGAGACTGACTGGAAAAGGCACTCTTGGAAGAGACTCAATAATATGCAGGGACAGATATTCTTGGTCTCAAGCACACTACACAGTTCTACAGAACTCTACCTTGGTGACCCCGTATGTCGATGAACACAAGAACAGTCTGCGCTCCAAACACCCGGAGCAATGCGACGACTGGATTAGATGTGAACACATCAGGACTTTCAGCGGTTGGTTGGAAACACGTCTCAGAGGTGAAAACACTGTTTGTGATGAGTTGTACTTGTTGTCCAGGGGACCATCTTTGACTGTATTGACTTACAAAGGATACGAGATAAATGGGAATACATTTTACACGATCGCCCAAGATCAAAAGAGCACCAACCAAAACAGCGGTGTCCGCTTTGATGCAGCAACCAAGAGCGGAAAGGACACATATTATGGTTACATAGTGGACATATGGGAACTTGACTACGGACCTGATTTTAAGGTCCCTTTGTTTAAGTGCAAATGGGTAATTCTGTTTGGCGGCGGGGTACAAGTAGACCCACAGTACGGAATGACAACAGTGGATCTGAAAAATCTTGGGTACACTGACGAACCGTTCGTCCTAGCCAATGATGTGGCACAGGTTATCTATGTGAAGGACATGTCTACTAAACCGAGAAAAAGAAAAGATAAGGAAGCGAATACATCATACGATGAGCCAAAGCGCCACATAGTTCTTTCAGGAAAAAGGGACATCCTGGGAGTGGACGGCAAGACAGACATGTCTGAAGATTATGAAAAGTTTCATGAAATTCCTCCCTTCAATGTCAAGGCTGACCCAAGCATCCTGATAAACAATGAAGATTATCCATGGTTACGGCGCAATAAGCAAATGACACAAGCGAAGAAAAAGTGAAGACTTTCTCCCGCAATAAGAAAATGCTATGTGGGTGAAATTATGATACCATGCATCCCAACTTTCAACTTTTTCAGAGTTCATTTGAAATGCTTTCATGTCTTATGGTTTGAAACTTTGATACTTCGAAAGTGATTGTCCATTTTGTACACGAAGTGCATCAAGTTTTTGTCGTAACCCTCTCTACTTTTTGGAACATGCTATGTGGGTGAAATGATGATACCAATGCCAACTTTCAACCTTTTCAGAGTTCATTTTAAAATGCTTTCCAATTTCAGAGTCATTTAGCTCAAAGAATGAATTAATAGCAAACAGAATGAACTATAAAACTTTTATGAAAATAAAAACAATCAATTAAAATATTATGTTATGATCAACTAAAATAAAACTATAATATTCTTCAATAGCAAAAAGAATATAATTTGTGTGACCTAAAAGCAAACTATAAGTATTTAATTGTAAGTATAAATAAAAAATAAATAGCAAAGAAGAAAAAAATTCATAAACTAGTGATTCACACAAATTTTTAAAAATTCAAATTTAAACTATTTAAAATTTAAAACTAATGGCACTAACAGAAAGTTTATAATTTTTGTGACCTAAAAGCAAAAAGAAATCACTAAAAAATTGTAAGTATTTAGTTGTAAGTAGAAATAAAAAATAAATAGAAAACAAATTCTAATTTTATAGTAAAGTTATTCATAAACTAGTGATTCACACAAATTTTTAAAAATTCAAATTTAAACTATTTAAAATTTAAAACTAATGGCACTGATAGAAAGTTTATAATTTTTGTGACCTAAAAGCAGAAAGAAATCACTAAAAAACTGTAAGTATTTAGTTGTAAGTAGTAATAAAAAAATAAAAACCAAAAAAATTTAGAAACAAAAAAAATGCCTCCTACTGGGCCTCCACGGCCTGAATACGACTAGAAACCCTACATGGGCCAGGATTCAGGCCCGCAGAGGCCCAATAGGCCCACAGGCAGTAGCACGTTTAGGCCCGAAAGCCTGCATTAGAGAGGAGCTCGAAATGGGTGGCACAGCAGCGCTTATAAGCAAGTGCCGGCGCCCTTCAGCTAGCGATGTGGGACTAAACTTTTGGGCGCGGGCAGCACAAGGGCTTTGGTCCCGGTTGGTGGCACCAACCGGGACTAAAGGTGGCATTGGTCACGGTTCGTGGCACCAACCGTGACCATTGCCCCCCTTTAGTCCTGGTTGGTGCCACCAACCGGGACCAAAGGCCGCCGCTTCCCGCCCTTTGGGCTGCTGAAAATTGGCCTTTGGTCCCGGTTCGTGGCACCAACCGGGACCAAAGGGGGGCATTGGTCACGGGTCGTGCCACGAACCGGGACCATTGCTATGCCTATATATACAGCACTTGCGAAATTTTCGGCAACTGCTCCATTCCCCATCGCCGACGCCGCCAGGCTGCTCCTCCTCGTCGCCGTCGCCGCGCCCCTGCCCCGTGCTCGCCGTCGCCGTCGCCCCGCGCGCCGGCGCCCTCACCGCCCCCGCCGTCCTTGTCGCGCCCCCGCGCGCCCTGCTCGTCGTCGCCGCCCCGTGCTCGCCGTCCCAGCCCCGTGCTCGCCGTCGCCGTCGCCCCGCGCCCCTGCCCCCGCGCACCGGCGCCCTCGCCGCCCCCGTCGTCCTCGTCGCGCCCCCGCGCGCCCTGCTCGCCGTCGCCTCCCCGTGCTCGCCGTCCCTGCCCCGTCGCCGTCGCCCTCCCGCGCGCCGCCCCGCCGTCGCCATCGCCCGCCCGCCCCCATCGTCGCCGTCGCGGTCCTCCTCTGGTCCGGCCGCGGCGCCCTTTTTTTTCTGTTATATGCTTTTTTTTCATGTATATATGCAAAAAATATATATGTATATATATGCTTGTTTTTTCATAGATATTTTTCTGTTCATAGATATTTTTTCATAGCTATATTAGGATTTGTTTTCTGTTCATAGAAATTTTTTCATATATATGCTTGCTTTTTATATATATGTGTATATATGTTCTCTGTGTATATATCTATGTTCATGTATATATGCAAAAAATAGTTCTTTAAAAAAATTAGGATTTTTTTGGTGATATTAATTATTGTAAATATGAAATTGTTTTTATATTCATATGAACAAATGAATTAGAAGAGGGAGAAGAAGAGGGGGTCGAGAGGGGGTCTAGGGTCGCCGAGGGGTCGAGGGTCGTCGAACATGAGAGGAGGAAGAGGATAAAAAAAGAGGAAGAAGAAGAAAAAAAAGAGGAGAAGAAAGAATAGAGGAGACTTCCTCTTTTTTTTTCTTCCTCTTTTTTTATCGGGAACGAGGGTCGTCGAGGGTCGCCGAGCGGTAGAGGAAGAAGAGGATAAAATAGAAGAGGAAGAAAAAAAAAGAGGGGTCGACGGTCGCCTAGGGGTCGAGGGTCGAGAGGGGGTCTAGGGTCGCCGAGAGGGGAGAGGAAGACGAGGAGAAATAAATAAGAAGAAGAAAAAAGAAGAAAAAAAAGAGGAGAAGAAAAAAGGAATAGAGGAGAAAAGAGAAAACTAGAATATATTCTATTTTTCTCTTTTCTCCTCTATTCCTTTCTTCTTCTCCTCTTTTTTTTCTTCGACACGTGGGGAGGGGGGGGGGTCGAGAACGCCGGACATTCATGAGAGAGGCAAGGAAAGAATAGAGGAGACTTCTCCTCTATTCTTTCTTCTCTTCTTTTTTCTTCTTCTTCTTCCTCTTTATTTTATCGGGAACGAGGGTCGTCGAGAGGGCCGCCGAGTGGTAGAGGAGAAACCCTAAATAGAAAGTATCGTCGGTGTGAGATACATGTACCGTCGGTGTCGGACATTACACCCACATCCCACAAGTGGCGCGGGCTTCGACGCCCACGTCACTTGTGGGACGTGGATGTAGTGTCCGACACCGAAGGCCACATGTATCTCACACCCACGATACTTGCTAGCTATTTAGGGTTTCCTTTGACACTAGGCAACCTCCCGACCCCTCGGCGATCCTCTCGAACATGAGAGGAAGAAGAGGGTCGTCTAGGGTTCGAGGGTTCGAGGGTTCTTCTCCTCTATTCTTTCTTCTCTTTTTTTTTCTTCTTCTTCTTCCTCTTTATTTTATCGGGAACGAGGGTCGTCGAGAGGGCCGCCGAGTGGTAGAGGAGAAACCCTAAATAGAAAGTATCTTCGGTGTGAGATACATGTACCGTCGGTGTCGGACACTAAATCCACATCCCACAAGTGGCGCGGGTTTCGACGCCCACGTCACTTGTGGGACGTGGATGTAGTGTCCGACACCGAAGGCCACATGTATCTCACACCCACGATACTTGCTAGCTATTTAGGGTTTCCTTTGACACTAGGCAACCTCCCGACCCGTCGGCGATCCTCTCGAACATGAGAGGAAGAAGAGGGTCGTCTAGGGTTCGAGGGTTCGAGGGTTCTTCTCCTCTATTCTTTCTTCTCTTTTTTTTTCTTCTTCTTCTTCCTCTTTATTTTATCGGGAACGAGGGTCGTCGAGAGGGCCGCCGAGTGGTAGAGGAGAAACCCTAAATAGAAAGTATCTTCGGTGTGAGATACATGTACCGTCGGTGTCGGACACTAAATCCACATCCCACAAGTGGCGCGGGTTTCGACGCCCACGTCACTTGTGGGACGTGGATGTAGTGTCCGACACCGAAGGCCACATGTATCTCACACCCACGATACTTGCTAGCTATTTAGGGTTTCCTCTACCGAAAAGAAGAGGAGAAATAAATAAGAAGAAGAAAACAGAAGAAAAAGAAGAGGAGAAGAAGAAAGGAATAGTGGAGAA
Organism: Triticum monococcum; assembly: GCA_034509565.1. NCBI lineage: Eukaryota > Viridiplantae > Streptophyta > Magnoliopsida > Poales > Poaceae > Triticum > Triticum monococcum. The sequence continues at coordinate 684,890,951 of CM067845.1, read as the reverse complement.
GAAGAGAAAATAGAATATATTCTATTTTCTCTTCTTCTCCACTATTCCTTTCTTCTTCTCCTCTTTTGTTTCTTCTTTTTTTTTCTTCGATCTTCTCCTCTAGCTATTTCTTTCTTCTCCTCTATTGGTCGAGGGTCGGGAACTAGGGTAGAGGGTCGAGGGTCGTTAAGGGGTCAAGGATCGAGGGTTTCAGGGTCGTTGAGGGTTCGAGGGGTCAAGAATCGCCGAGGGGTTGAGAGAGGTTTCCTAGTGTCAAAGTATTGAAGAAATCCATGCCTTCATCATTAGCCGGAAGTAACCAGGGCATGTTGGTACGAAGTTCTGCAAAGTTGTTCTGGAATGGAGTCCCGGATAGAATAATCCGCCTTTTGGTACGAATTCAGCAAAGGCCTTCCAAATAGCGATATTCGGAAGGCTCTTGCTGAACTTTGTACCAAAAAGCGAATTATCCTATCTGGGACTCCGTTCCAGAACAACTTTGAAGAGCTTCCTACCATCATGCACATGTTACTTTCGCCTAATGATGAAGACATGGTTTTGTTGAATCCTTTGACACTAGGCAACCTCCCGACCCCAAGGCGATCCTCTCGAACATGAGAGGAAGAAGAGGATAAAAAAAGAAGAGGAAGAAGAAGAAAAAAGAGGAGAAGAAAGAATAGAGGAGTTCTTCTCCTCTATTCTTTCTTCTCCTCTTTTTTTCTTCTTCTTCCTCTTTTTTTATCGGGAACGAGGGTCATCGAGGGACATATATAGATGTAGTGTCGTCGTTGTCGATATATACCCCCTCCCGATAGCTTACTATGATTAGGTAGCTAGTTCTACGTTTGGCACTAATATATCCATCTGTCATGTTTGAATAATAATTGCCATGTTGTAAATATTTGTAGAAACTATGGACACCGCCCTAGACGAAGCAACAAAAGAAGCGTTGTTGAGGGAGATAATCGCACAAGGAAGTGATGCCGTCTCGTACTATCTCAACGATATCATCGATGGTCCGAAAGGAGAGGGTGAACAAGCTGGCTACGGTGACCTAATGTCGGTGCAAGAAGAAGAACATGAGGACGGCGCCGGTGACCCAATGCCGGTGCAAGAAGGAGACCGTGATGACGGCTCTGGTGACCGAATCGAATCCGGCCAGGTATATATATTAGTTAAGCCTATGCTGACTAGCTGATTGATGCATTCATTGTTTTGGTATGTACACATATTAATTAAGTCTTTGTTCTTTTTTCTAGCCCTCCGGATCGAGCACAACTGTAAAGAGATGAGGCCCGAAGAAAAAGTTGAGCTCGGATGAAAAGCTTGAGATCACAGCAATCGCGCCCGACGGCCAACCTATTGAACCCCTCCGGACAAAGAGGGCATTTGTTGCACAGTGCGGGGTTCTGGTTAGGGACAAGATCCCGATAAGCATCCGGCAATGGTTTAAGCCGGCTACAAAAGACCCTAAGGTGTCTTATGTCAATGATATGCAGAAAAATGATCTTTGGACTGAGCTGAAGTCAAATTCACCCTACCGCCAGAGGATAATCCAGAGAACCCAATTAAAGAGAAATTAATCAAGTCTTTTGCTCTGAAGAGGATGGCAGATCTATTCAGGAGGTGGAAGAAAGAGCTGAATAGGTTTGTCGATAAAAAAGAGACACCAGAATTCAAGGGCAGATATGAGAAGATCAGAGATCACTGGCCCGCATTTGTGGCCTACAAGACATCGGAAAAGAGTAAGAAGATGTCGGCGACAAACAAGCAGAATGCCGCGAAGAAGAAGCTTCACCATCGCACGGGGTCAGGTGGCTACCTCGTAGCCCGGCCTAAGTGGTCCAAGGTTGAGAATGATCTGGTTCATAAAGGGATCAGACCAGAGACAAATACCTGGCCAAACCGTTGTCGGACTTGGTTCTTCGGGGCTGGCGGAACCTTGGACCCTGAAACAGGGGAATGCATTTGGACGAACGAACAAATGGACATACCAGTCAGTAAGCTTAAGCACTATATCGACGCAGCGCAGGAAGGGATGTTCTTTCCAGACAGAGAGCACGACGAGCTCACAATGGCCCTCGGGAATCCTGAGCACCCTGGACGGACACGAGGCACGCCAGGCTCCGTTCCGTGGAAGGTTGGGTTTCCGGACGCAGGCGGTTACAAATCCCATGAGAGGAGGAAAAAAGTGCAGCAGACCGAACTGCAGGCGTTGCACGCAAGGGTACAAGCGATAGAGGAACGAGAAGCAAATCGCAGCAAACGTATTGCCGAAGCCTCCCCCGAAGCTACCCCGCCATCTCAGCGCAGAAGCAGCGTGGCTTCCACCGAGCAGCTTCAGCTGCAGCATGCCTTGACGGCTCCTGCCAGCTATCCTGTGGATGCTATAACGGAGTCTCAAAATTGCCACCTTATGACGCAATGGATGAATTTGAAGGTCAAGGCGGCTGTTGGCTCTGTTTATCCTACTAAACCCGGCGCAACTTTTCACTGCATGCCGATTCCAGAAGGATATGCTAGGGTGATGGTGGATGAGATAACGGAGGGATTTGAGGACCTCCAGCTTGACCACCCTACCGGTGAAGGGGAGACTCGGCTGGGGTCTGCTCTGAAGACTCCATGCCTATGGCGGAAGGACCTCATCAACCTTCCGAACTGGACGCCTCCGCCTCCGGTGAGTCAGGGCACTCCGCCTCCTCGACCGCCTCCTCCTCCGGTGAGTGACGATCAGGGCCCTCGGCCGGCTCCTTCTCCAGCGCGTGGCGGCACTCCGCCTCCGTCTCCGCCTGCGCTGACGCGCCCGAGCAGCCAACCTCCTCCTTCTCCGCCTCGTCAGCAAGGGCAGAAGAGACCTGCCGCCGCTCCAGCTGCTCCGGCGGGTTGTAGTCCTTCTCCTCCGCCTCTTAAGAAAGTAAAGAAGACAACCGCTTCGTCTGCTCGGTCGGCGTCTAGCAGTACAACCAAAGGCGGGAGGACATACAGATTCGGTCCTTCTCTGAAGACTCCATAGAAGTTACCATACGAGAGGACCCAGGAGGAGAACGCCGAGATTGCGCGAGAAGAAGTGAGGAAATTCTTTGAAGGGGTGAAAGCAAAGAAACATCCACCTCCGGAGGAGAAGGTAGATGGGGTGAAAGTGAAGCGCACTCTGGCTGCCCTGACAAAACCACCAAAGTCTGATCCGCCGAAAGGAAACTATGACCGCATTATTGGAAAGGAATTTGCCAAAGCGGAGCGGTCGGGAACTACTGTCAGTGATGAAAGGCTGAAAAAACGACGAGCTGGGAAACAAATTGCCCAGCTCGGCAAACAAGCGAAGCAATCATGCCCCCCGCTCAAGGTGCCTAGCCACAACATCGCTAATGATCCGAGGATGGTGCCCGGTTATAATAATCTTGCAGATTACCTGCCCGACGAAGTACATTATGAACCCATGGACATGCAGATGCAAAGATACGAGTACGGGAAGCCTCTCGTCAAAGATGAAAGATCTCTATCAACGATGATGTGAAGATTGCATGATTGGTACTTGAAAATCTGCAGAGACTCCGGGGGGAGGAGTACTTTGTATGTGAGAGTTAAAAAGGAGCATGACCTCGTTGGAATTGATCTGTTGCCTGTTCCATTTGAGGAGTTCTATCAGTTTTTCAATCAATTGGCCCTCGATAAAACAACGGTTGCCTGCTACTGTCTGTAAGTAGTACTACTTCTGTCATTAAGTTTCTCTATATAGCTTAGCTCTTTCATTGCATGTATTTATAATCATCCTCACTATATTATGCAGATTGAAGATCGTCGAATTGAAGAAAAGACAAGTCGGTGATATTGGGTTCATTAACACATATCTCATAGATGCAATTCAGGTTAAACTTCATGTCGCAGCTACCGAGGCCAACTTGCTACAATCGTTCGTAATAAATCAAAACAAAGATATAATACTCTTTCCTTACAACTTCAAGTGAGTGTTACTGTCTTGTGCGTATTCGGTTTCCCTTATATATTACTCAAGGTTATAGTAATGTAATTCATGAGTTATGCATGCGTGTGCAGTTACCACTATATTCTCCTAGAGATTAAGCTTGAGCAGGGACTAGTAACCGTCTTAGACTCAAAACGAAAAGATCCCCAGGACTATGCAGACATGACTGAAGTCCTCAAGAAGTAAGTTAAATCGATCATTATCCACCATATCAGCAACTTTGTTCATTTCCTGATATCAGGTAATTGTTTTCTTTGTCCGGCAGGGTTTGGAGAAAATTCACCAAAAAAGTTCCGGGACTGCCGAAGAAGCTGGAATTTAGACACCCGAAAGTAAGTATTATAGTAGCATGTTCCGCGCATCTCCTAGTGATTCAAGCGCTAGTTTCATCAATACCATTTAGCATTCTTGCTTATCAGTTTGATTGACCTCTATTTCTTGTAAAGTGGTTGTGGCAGGAACAAGGGAATGATTTCTGTGGATACTGCATCTGCGAGTCCATCCGCCACACGACGTGTGAGCGGGGCGGGTACTCTAACGAACAATATGAAGTACGTAAATAACAATATTCATAATTTTATTTTATTACCATCATTTGTGTTGAGTTTCATTCATTCATATATATATATATATGTATTGACCCCCTTCTTCAAATTAGATGTTTCGGAAGCGGGATGAACTCCTAGCACCAGCTCGCATGCGAGCAATTCAAGAGGAATTGGCGGCATTCTTTCTTGACCACGTGATCCCTGAAGACGGAGAATTCTATGTTAAACCTGAGTCCGTATGATTATATTTGTAAGAGATAATTACTGTATATATGTAGCCGGTACTGTCAGATAGATATACGAGAACTTGTTGTTCGACCAATCTCTCGGAGAAGGAGAGGTGGTCGATATCACTTCTCTCTGTATGCATATATGTTCATGACGATCTTCTGTTTCCTTCGTTTGCTTTACAAGCTAGCCAGCGTGTCTAGTCCTCTCTATACGTATGTATAGTACGTAGCGTCGACCAAGCACGGACATAAGAGAGGACACTTCTCTATATTAATTATAGCTAGCTAACACAATATATGAAACACCTAAATTAACCCCCCAAAACCCCCAACCCCCCCCCCCCTTTCAAAAAAAACCCTAGCCACAGAAATGCTGACGTGTGGATGCCTATTGGTCCCGGTTGGTGCCACCAACCGGGACCAAAGGGTCTCCTGACTGGGCTCTGCACACTGCCCACGTGGATGGGCTTTAGTCCCGGTTCTAGATTGAACCGGGACTAAAGGTGGGAGGTATTAGTACCGACACTTTAGTCCCGGTTCAGGAACCGGGACTAAAGGCCCTTACGAACCGGGACTATAGGCCCTTTTTCTACCAGTGGTAGAAGCCCTTCGTGATCGATTCCCCCTCCAGCAGAGTACTGACGAAGGCATCCAGATGGGATCACAGAAGAACAAAACTTTGCGGCAATGGAATAATTATTTCGGGTCTCTCTCTGGTGGTTTTGGGATTTATGGGAATTTATAGGCTTAGAATTAGGGCAAAAGGAGCTACGATGGACCCACAAGCTCAGGTGGCGCGCCCCCTTAGCACTGCGCCTTGTGAGTTTGTGGCCCTCTCGTATATCTTCTGGCCTCCTCCCGAAGGTTCTAGGGTCCCTACTGGTCCAGGAAAAATAACCGTAAAGTTTTATCATGTTTGGACTTCGTTTGGTACTGTTTTTCACGAAACAATAAAATAGGCAAAAACAAGAATTGACACTGGGCAATGAGTTAATAGGTTAGTTCCCAAAATGATATAAAATTGCATATAAGCATACAAGATTGATAATATAATAGCATGAAACAATCAAAAATTATAGATACGTTGGAGATATATCACATACAAAAAACAATCATTTTTCCTGAATGAATTCATCAAGTTAGAGTTCCCGTGTTAGGTTTAGAAAGAATGCTGATATTATGTTGGGAAATCCATATTACTTTTGTATTTCTTGTAGTGTACTATGGGAAATCTTATCACAAACCATTCCCTAGACCGACCAAAGTGACAATATCAATGCAATCTTTCTATCTTAACCACTACACAATCATGCAATATTTGAGCGTGAGTCTACACTTTGGTAGTTAATGGAGAAGAGAGTCATGATTGTGGTTTTTGAGAAGTCAAAAAGGAAGAAAGTCTTGCATCTATGCAACTGATCATTAGGAAATGGAGAGGCCTTATAATCGATGTTAATGAAAGAAGTAGGGATTGCCATGCGACAAATGCACTAAAACTATGAATGTATGAAACCTCTTCATGGACTAGTGGGGTGTGCATCCAGCTCGCTTACTCATGAAGACCTATAAAATTTGAGGAAGCCCATAATTGGAATATATAAGCCAAGTTCTTAATGTAAAAATTCCTCAACTATGATATAAACATGAAGTACATGAAAACTCTCTATAAGAAATGCAGTTGTGCTGCTATGAAGAACTTTATGGTGTCCGCTAAAACTAGGTGGTACTTTGAAGCACAAGTGTATACTAAAAATAAATCATAGTGTTGCTTCCTCTTTCCTTTGTTCTTCTTCTTTTCCCCTCGTTTTATTCCTCGTGGTAGTAGCAACAGTCTATAATGACACCAAGCGTTTTAATGTACTCACAAGTCAAGTCAACTCAATGATATACATGATGTAGAACTCTAATGAATGCTTCTGGCAGTGTATCAGGATGTGCAATGATCTAGCATAACATACATAAAATAAGAAAATTGATGGCTTTGCCACATAAATATCATGCCAGCTCTAATCATGCAAATAAATGACGGTGAAAGATCACATCTATTCATGCAATGTAATGAAAGATGTACAATGACAATATATCTTGGAATGACCAAAGAAATGCCCTGATAGGTAGGTATGGTGGCTGTTTTGAGGAAGATAGATGTTATATGTGTAGGGTAACAAGATTAAGTTCTCCCTTGGGGTTTGTATCAGCGAAGTATGCGCCATGTCTCAATGTGAGAGTGGACAATGCTCAATACCGAAGAGGCTAGAAAATACATGTAAAGTAGAAGCATATGCAAATTTTAAACTCAAAATTGCTTATAAGAACTCAAATACTTATTACAAGTGCATGGAATCAACATAAAACTACATAAACAGGCACTCTGAGGGGGTAGTTTGGCGGCACTGAAGATCTATTGATCATCCTGGGCTAAACCGCCGCAGGCATACATACAATTACTCTTCAATGGGGATTGACTCAAGTAGCACTTAAAGTTCCCAGCTTAGATGGATTAATCAAATGAAGGGCATGTTTTGGTTATTTTGCGAGTACTTTTAAAGTACTCACTGGCTCATTGTTTTGGCTAGATCCAGCTAAGGACATGTCTTACACCATTGTGAAGTTGGAGTACTCATTTGCAAAGAGAATTTGTGAGCTAGATCCTCGTGGAGTGGTATCGCTCCAAGTCCATGTCCCCCTAGAGTTGTCTTCTTTTGTCATCAACCTCTAATATAGTTCCATCTATGTCGTTGCTGCAATAAACAGGCCACAATGGCTTTGTAAACAATTCTTGTTGTTTTGTATATGTAGTGAATATCCTGTTTGTCAGGCGGCACCAACATGATCTGTTGGTTGGAGTGTGTGACACTCCAATTAGTGAATTTATGGGTGACATGGAACATGCCAAAGAAAGTTTTTGTTAGAGTGGATTTGACTAATGAACATGATAAGTGCTTTTGGAACTAAAACATGAAATTTTACCATTTAGTCATTATATACCGGTGTCGGTGTCAAAACCGGCGGATATCGGGTAGGGGGTCCCGAACTGTGCGTCTAAGGCGGATGGTAACAGGAGGCAGGGGACACGATGTTTACCCAGGTTCGGGCCCTCTCGATGGAGGTAATACCCTACTTCCTGCTTGATTGATCTTGATGATATGAGTATTAAAAGAGCTGATCTACCACGAGATCGTAGAGGCTAAACCCTAGAAGCTAGCCTATGGTATGATTGTTCTTCTACGGACTAAAACCCTCCGGTTTATATAGACACCGGAGGGGGCTAGGGTTACACAGAGTCGGTTACAAGGAAGGAAATATACATATTCGTATTACCAAGCTTGCCTTCCACGCCAAGGAGAGTCCCATCCGGATACGGGATGAAGTCTTCAATCTTGTATCTTCATAGTCCAACAGTCCGGCCAAAGGATATAGTCCGGCTGTCCGGGGACCCCCTAATCCAGGACTCCCTCAGTAGCCCCTAAACCAGGCTTCAATGACGATGAGCCCGGCGCACAGATTTGTCTTCGGCATTGCATGGCGGGTTCTTTTTCCGAATACTCCATAGAAGATTTTGAACACAAGGATAGAGTCCGGCTCTGCAAAACAAGTTCCACATACCACCGTAGAGAGAATAATATTTCCACAAATCTAATCCGCTGACACGTTTAGCAACATGACATCATGTCATGGCCCGATCATTATTCGAACCGTTTTTCTCAACCAGCACTACACATATCACGAGGTAGTTTTCTTGACACGTCTTGTCAAAGTAGAGATCGTGTCCCCCTTATTACGGGATTCTCATAAATACGGACGTGGGTAAACCAATCATGCCCATTGGTATGACTCCTCGATTTTAGGCAAGTCCCAAACGGTCACGAGGAGGATGCTTGATATTCACCCTCTTTATAAAGAGGCCAAGGCCTGTCCTTTTTCCCCCTCTCATACTCAATCGAATCCTTCCCACGCCTCGAGTTCCAACACCCAAGGCTTAGGTTAGGCGCTTCGGACCTTCAACCATGTCCGGATCCAACCTTCAAGGTCGGTGGATGCCTTCCTCTGTCATAGAGGAAGACATCAGGAAGCTCAGAGAGGCCAGGTATTTGACCGACGAAATCTCGCACAGGCTGCCTGCTCGAGGGTAGGTCATTCCCACTCCCGAATCCGGCGAGAGCGTTGTATTCATCTCTCACTTCCTCCGAGGGCTAGGCCTCGCTCTGGATCCCTTTGTTAGGGGGCTCATGTTCTATTATGGGCTGGATTTCCATGACCTGGCCCCGGATTCCCTCCTTCACATCTTGTCATTCATCGTCGTGTGTGAGGCCTTCCTCCGCATTACCCCCACTTCGGCATGTGGCTCAAGACTTTCAATGTGAAGCCGAAGATGATCGAGGGGCGACGCGCAGAGTGCGGAGGTGCCGTAATAAGCAAAGGCGCTGATGTTCCATGGACAAAAGGTTCCTTCCCGGAGGTGTCCAGTTTATGGCAACGGGAGTGGTTTTATATCACAGCTCCCCGGAGTACCAAGTGGGTGGCCACCCCTGCCTTTCGCTCGGCCCCCCACCACAACTGACGTCATGGATCAACAAGGGGCTGGACTGGGGGCTAGTAAATGGTGTGCCGATATTACAGAGTCGCATCCGAGATCTCCTTGAGAGAGATGTTAGCATGGTCACGGTAATGCAAGTCATGCTAGTTCGTCGAGTCCCGCCTTGCAAACATCGACCCCTCCATATGTGGGAATTCAACCCAGAAGGACCGTGAACTATTCAGCACTTCCTCGTCATGACGCTCGAAGAGATGTACAAATTGTTCTTCGGACCACAAATAAAGTGTCCAGACACCACCGAGGATGCGGGTCTGAGCTGTAATCGCCCAGATACCCAAGTAAGTAACCCCTTGGCCGAACATGCTATCTTTTTATTTATCACAACATCATTCTGAAAAGTCGCTCTTTGACCAGGACTGGGTAACAAAGGCGAAGATGATCAGGTGTTCGGCCCCCCTTCCCGAAGGCTCGGCCGATCCAGTACTAGCCAGAATGCTCAAGCTGGCGCCTTATCAGGCGCCCTCAGGGGAAGATAAAGGGGGGAATAAAGAGGCTGAAAGCAGGCCTCACCCATTATTCATCCAAACCGGGGGAATTAGCGCCTCCGTGAAGGAGGATAACCAGGGAGAAGAATCTGAAATTCCCTCTCCCCAAGGAAGGAAGAGGACCACCTCTGAAGACCCGGAAACAAAGGTTTCCAAACGGTGGAAGAAATCTTCACCAGAGGGTCCTGCCTTGGAGGGTACTCTTGCCGCACAGTGCCCGCAAGGGGATCAGCCTTCTACCAAGCTGTAAGTAAACAAAAAGTACTTAATAGTAAAAATATCCTACATTGCTTCTGAAGACAATAACCGAAGCATATATCTTGTAGTTCGGATCGTAGCCCTTCTCGACAGAGTTTGTCTTCGGGGGATCTTCTTCCGGAGATGATGGAGAGCGAAACACCTCCCCATGCCACCCCGCCTCATGAGGCGGGCGACCCTGAAGTGTCGTCGCGGAGGGTTTCTCCTGATCCGCCAAGGCCAGAGGGTAATCCTTCGGCCACCCGAAGTCCTCAGTATTCGACCCCTAAAGAGATCAATAGAAAGAGTCCGGAACCGTCCGGTGTGCGATCGGACGCACTGAAGGATCTTCTGGAGCAAGCGGCCAACTCAGAAGCGCATCGTACGCTAATGGGTATGGTGATTGAGAGGATTTCATCCGCCGAAAGCGGGTTGCATGAAGCTTTTATGAGTCTGCTGAAAGGCTTTGAGGTACATGAAATAGTGTATGTTTTTGAAAGTACCGCACACGTTAGGTGTGCCCTATGCAGATAGTAGCCCCTGAGACTCTGGTTGCCGTCGAGAACGGCGGCAAACAGAGGATCATAGTCCCAGGTAATAATCAGGCCGCCTTCATGTGCAGGTGGCTGAAGGTCCGGTGGCTAGCCGGACTAGTGAGTTTGCCGAGCTGAAGCGGCAACTTGATGCGGCAGATGCCGACATCATGCTTGTCAACAAGCGGCTCGACGAGGCATAGGGTATGTGATTTCTCCGGCGATCAGCACATAGTAAGAGGAGCATGATGGTAGTATCTTTAATATGTTGTGACTGCAAATGGAACTGCCACTGTGGAGACCCTTCGGGCAGAACTTGCCCGAGCCAAGGAACAAGCCAGGAATAGTGATGCGGCCCCTCTAAAGGCGGTTGAAGAGCCGAGGGACGAACAGGCTGAGCATTGCCAAAGTAAGAAAAAAATAGCCAAGATGGTCGTTGAGTGATGTCTACTACATAACCTTCTTCTTGTAGACGTTGTTGGGCCTCCAAGTGCAGAGGTTTGTAGGACAGTAGCAAATTTCCCTCAAGTGGATGACCTAAGGTTTATCAATCCATAGGAGGCGTAGGATGAAGATGGTCTCTCTCAAGCAACCCTGCAACCAAATAACAAAGAGTCTCTTGTGTCCCCAACACACCCAATACAACGGTAAATTGTATAGGTGCACTAGTTCAGCGAAGAGATGGTGATACAAGTGGTATATAGATAGTAGATAATAGTTTTTGTACTCTGAAAATATAAAAACAGCAAGGTAACTAATGATAAAAGTGAGCGTAAACGGTATTGCAATGCGTTGAAACAAGGCCTAGGGTTCATACTTTCACTAGTGCAAGTCCTCTCAACAATAATACCATAATTGGATCATATAACTATCCCTCAACATGCAACAAAGAGTCACTCCAAAGTCACTAATAGCGGAGAACAAACGAAGAGATTATGGTAGGGTACGAAACCACCTCAAAGGTATTCTTTCCAATCAATCCATTGGGCTATTCCTATAAGTGTCACAAACAGCCCTAGAGTTCGTACTAGAATAACACCTTAAGACACAAATCAACCAAAACCCTAATGTCACCTAGATACTCCAACATCACCTCAAGTATCCGTGGGTATGATTATACGATATGCATCACACAATCTCAGATTCATCTATTCAACCAACACATAGAACCTCAAAGAGTGCCCCAAAGTTTCTACCAGAGAATCACGACGAAAACGTGTGCCAACCCCTATGCATAGGTTCATGGGAGGAACCCGCAAGTTGATCACCAAAACATACATCAAGTGAATCACGTGATACCCCATTGTCACCATAGATATGCACGGCAAGACATACATCAAGTGTTCTCAAATCTTTAAAGACTCAATCCGATAAGATAACTTCAACGAGGAAACTCAATGCATTACAAGAGAGTAGAGGGGGGAAGAAACATCATAGGATCCAAATATAATACAAAGCTCGCGATACATCAAGATCGTGCCAAATCAAGAACACGAGAGAGAGAGAGAGATCAAACACATAGCTACTGGTACATACCCTCAGCCCCGAGGGAGGACTACTCCCTCCTCGTCATGGAGAGCACCGGGATGATGAAGATGGCCACCGGAGAGGGATTTCCCCCTCCGGCAGGGTGCCAGAACGGGTCTAGATTGGCTTTTGGTGGCTACGGAGGCTTCTGGCGGCAGAACTCCCGATCTATTGTGCTCCCGGATGTTTTTAGGGTATATGGAGATATATAAGCGGAAGAAGTATGTCAGGGGAGCCACGAGGGGCCCACGAGGGTGGAGGTCGCGCCCAGGGGGGTGGGCGCGCCCCCTGCCTCGTGGCTTCCCTTACGTGGACTCCAAGTCTCCCGGGTTGCTTTCCTTCCAAAAATAAGTTCTGTGAAGTTTCAGGTCAATTGGACTCCGTTTGATTTTCCTTTTCTGTGATACTCTAAAACAAGGAAAAAACAGAAACTGGCACTGGGCTCTAGGTTAATAGGTTAGTCCCAAAAATCATATAAAATAGCATATAAATGCATATAAAACATCCAAGGTTGATAATATAATAGCATGGAACAATCAAAAATTATAGATACGTTGGAGATGTATCATTGAGTTGAAAGATGCCGCCGGTCGTTAGCAGCTTCTTGAAAAAGAAAGTCGGGCGAAGGCGGTGGACGTGGAGAAGGCCATGGTAGTAGCCAAGGAAGATCGCTCCAAAATCAGAGCGGCGAAGGAGGAGCTGCGTCAAGCTGGAGATATCGCTGTTGGGAAGCCCTTTTTGTTGCGGACGAAGTTCGGAGATCCGAAGTATGCCCCTGTTGATCAACTATGGAGTTCTGCAGACGCATACGTGGATTTGGCAGCCAGTGCTGCTGATGCGACCGAGTACTTCAAGGATCAAAAAGATCGAGAAGTGGAAAGGCTATTCTGGTCACAGTTCCATGTTCCAGTGCGTCTGCTGCTGTTGAATGAGAGAATGGCCGAGTGGGCCGAGCTCCATAGGTTGTCCAGGCTTGCCATGAGGTCTGTTGTGGATTATATGTGGCCGGAAGGGCCAAGGCCAGATAGTTATTTTAGTTTAGTGCAACAGTTCCTTGGTGTTGTGCCGCACATCGATGCTATGAAGAGGTCGGCGTGCATAGAGGGTGCGCGTAAGGCACTTGCCTGTGTCAAGACATTCTGGGCAGAGATGGAGGCCACCGCTATTGCAACCCAGAGTTTGGCCATAGGCCGAGTATCTGCCGAGCACTACTTTGAAGAAGTCCTTGAAGGCGCTCGTTCAATAGAGGCTCAGTGCTCGAAGAATATTACGTTCTAGTGACATGTATTCCCATTGTAAAAACAATGTTTTATTGAATTATAAAGGTTGTGTTTATACTTTTGCCAGAAAGTATTATGATGCCTCCCGTGCGGCCGTTTATGTATATATGTATATAACCTGAAAGTTTGCAGTCGTCGGCTTCAGCCCCCACGCATATAATGCGGGGGTGTTCGCAAAAAAACGCGTATTCACACTTGATCCAACGTCTTGGTCCATTAAGGAGGTGGTGGCGCAGCGAACGAGGCAATCGGACTATATTACTTTAACACTTTCACTTAGCCATAGGAGTTTGACGGTGGGACTACTATATAGCCCCTGGTACCTTCGCGCTCGTCCGAATACGGTGCGCGTATGTACATGACCGGGAAATGGCCCATTCGTTAATGTGGAGGAATCCCTAAGATTCCGCTAAGTCATCGAGTGGTTGACCAGTCTCGCGCTTTATCATGACAGTCAGTTTTCGGCTTTCTCTACTGAGGTGCTCACCCGAATGAACCAGGGCACAATCGCAGTAGTTCTCCCGCTACCGCCTTAGCCGATAGAGCGGAACGTAAGGTAGCAAAACATGGGAGCCGGGCAAACCCAACATTTGACCAAAGACATGATTCGGAGCTGATGCATATAAGGACAAACTCGCGACGCCGAACACTCCCTAAGGTATTCGGTCTTTATAACATATTCCGGGCTGAACAATGCCTTTAATAATAAACCCCGAGTGTCCAGGTACGTGCAATATTCTGACGTGGCGAAATGCCAATAACGCCAGCATCCCTCTCGGTTGTATTGAGTATCCGGAGGGTGTGAACAACAAGAGAAAGTAAAAAAAAGGTTTACGCAGGATCTTAATATGAAAAGGAACCTTTGAGCGGGTCCCTGCTGCATGTCTGCATCTGGGTCTCCGTTGTGCCGTGTCCTGGACGGGTCTAGCATGATTGTCATCTGTAAAAGAGAAGAACTTAGGTGAAAGTTGTCGTGCCAAAAAAATTGGTTATTCTCGATAAACCATTAAAATTCAAGATAAGTCAAGTTGAGCCGAACTAGCCCTGATTACACGCGGGAAGCCCCTGGTACCGTCTATGAGGGTTTAACCATCAAAACTATCTCAGGTATATCTAGTGATGCGCCAGACTTGTCTAACCGTGTCCGCGGTCTTAACGACCTATCATTTATTCTGGTTGGTGAGGCCGCCTAGTGCTCGGCTGTTAAAGCCGCCGCACGTTCTTCCGCATGTAGAGAACGCTCAATATTTCCACAAACTGTGATGGTGCCATGTGGACCAGGCATCTTAAGCTTAAGAGAAGCGTAATGTGGTACCACATTAAAACGAGTGAAAGTTGTTCTTACGAGTAGTGCTTGATAGCCGCTTCGGAATGGAGCAATGTCGAAGTCTAACTTCTCACTTCGGTAGTTGTCGGGTGAATCGAATACAACCTATAGTATTAGAGAGCCCGTGGAGCGGGCCTCTAGGCATGGTATTACTCCCTTGAAGGTAGTATTACTGTGGCTGATTTTTGTTGGGTCTATCCCCATTTTGCGGACTGTGTCCTGATGTATCCGATTTAGGCCACTGCCGCCGTCCATAAGGACTCGTGTGAGATGGTATCCGTTTATTATTGGGTCTAACACCAAGGCAACCAATCCTTCATGCCGGATGCTTGTCGGGTGATCCCTGCGATCAAAAGTGATCAGGCAGGCCAACCAGGGCTTGAACTTAGGGGTGACGGGCTCTACGGCGCGTATGTCTCGGAGTGCATGTTTACTTCTCCTCCTCGTCACGTGGATCATGTTTGCTGTTTTAACCTCTGATGGGATTTTTTTCTGTCCTCCAGTGCTTTGCTGGCGAGGTTCGTCCTCGTCTTCGCTTGGTGTCTCCCTCCCCTTGTGTTTGGCGTTTAGCTTACCAGCCTGCTTGAAGACACAGCATTCTCTGTGGGTGTGATTTGCAGGTTTATCAGGGGTGCCATGAATCTGACATAGTTTGTCTAGAATCTTGTTTAGGTTAGATGGTCCATCTCTGCTGCCTTTGAAAGGCTTTTTCCGCTAACCTGGTCGAGAGCCCCTGAATCCGGCGTTTACCATCGTATTATCTGGGCTATCTTCTTTATTTCGATGCTTGCTTTTACTGCGCGTGGTTTTCCATTGCCATCCCTGACTTCGGATGTGCTTGGGTCGCTGGTGCTACTGCGGGCTAACCAGCTATCTTCGCCCGCGCAAAAGTGGGTCATGAGGCTTGTCAGGGCTGCCATTGTTCTTGGTTTTTCTTGGCCGAGGTGTCTGGCGAGCCATCCGTCTCGGACGCTATGCTTGAAAGCTGCTAAGGCTTCAGCGTCCGGGCAGTCGATGATTTGGTTCTTCTTAGTGAGAAATCTATTCCAAAGCTTCCGGGATGACTCTCCGGGCTGTTGAATTATATGACCTAAATCATCTGCATCCGGAGGTCGAACATAGGTCCCTTGAAAGTTAGCCCAAAAAGCATCCTCGAGCTCCTCCCAACTTCCAATTGAGTTTTCAGGGAGGCTTTTCAGCCAGTGCCGAGCTGGTCCTTTAAGCTTGAGGGGCAAGTACTTGATGGCGTGGAGATCGTCTCCGCGAGCCATATGGATATGGAGGATAAAGTCCTCCATCCATACCCCAGGGTCTGTGGTCCCGTCGTACGCCTCTATGTTCACTGGTTTGAATCCTTCTGGAAATTCGTGGTCCAGCACCTCATCGGTGAAACATAGGGGGTGTGCGGTACCCCTGTATTTGGATGTATCATGGCGTTCAAACGGTTGTAGTATTTGGTTTTGATTTTGTGCCGGAGCGCACTTCCTAGATCCATAGATGGATCTGGTCATATTGGATTTTTGGCGCAAGTCCTCACGTAGATCGTGTGTTGACTTATGTGTGGCCTTGTTAGCCGCTCTATCGCGGCCACAAGGTCGTTGATCCGGCCAGTTGGCCGTTTTATTTTTCGGCTGTGTGGGCTCTAAGGCCTCATTGTCGAATTCAGGTAATAGCTTGCACTATGGATAGCTCTTTGTGTGGTAACTTCCACCATACTTTTCTTCATTGTCGAGCACTTTGTTCCACCTGCTATTGAGCGTATTTTGTGCGGCCTTAAGCCTTTGCTTCTGCTTCTTGGGACTCCTCGTTGTGCAATAAGCCGTTTGCGGAGGTTCTCTTGTTCCAAGTGCCTTTCCGGGATGATGTGTGCATCTTCATCCGGACTGTTTTCCTCCCCAGAGGGGGGTTGATGAGCTTTATCCTCGGCGTCACTGTGTTCGGACATCGGATCCGTACTATGTTCGCCGTTTGCAGTTTCATCCTGCTCTGCCGCTGGGTCAATGTGGTTGTCGTTTCCACTGGAGTTGACTGGGGTGTTATTTTCTCTTGCGCTGTTATCGCTGTTTTTGCCGAGGTGGGATTTTGAGCGGTGCCTATGCCGACGCTTTGCTTGCTTCTAGAGGGAGCTTTTCTTCGCTGCATCCTGCCGTTCTTTGTCATTGTTTTCTTTGGGTGTATCCACCATGTATATGTCATGTGCTGAAGTAGCTGTCCAGTGCCCTGTGGGCACTGGTTCTTGTTCCTCTCTTGCATCGTCATCCATGCCGTTGATGTCTTCGGAGTCGAAATCGAGCATGTCGGTTAAACCGTCGACAGAGGCTACTAAGTGGGTGGTGGGTGGGTAGCAAATTTCTTCGTCGTCCGCATCCCATTCTAGCCGGACATAGTCCGGCCAAGGATCTCCTGACAAGGAGAGAGACCTTAATGAATTTAGCACGTCGCCGAAAGGTGAGTGCTGAAAGATATCCGCAGAGGTGAACTCCATGATCGGCGCCCAATCGGATCCGATAGGCACGGACGCAGGCGGCTCGGAGTCCGTGGCCGGAGATGAGTCCAGTGGTTCGGCAACACGACTCTCGTGAGGGGTGAAGTCAGTATCCGGCTCCATCGCCACTGAGAGTGCGGCCTCCATGGCGGGGTCTATCCCCTCGTCCTCGGATGGCGCAATTTTCTCCGCATTGAGGGTCGGAGTAGTTGCAGATGTGATCTCCCGAACACTGTCCGACGGCAGAGTTACGTCATGCTCGCCGTGATTGTGCGGCGCATCTGACATGGGCTCGAATCCGTCGAAGATCAAGTCTCCGCGGATGTCGGCAGTGTAGTTTAAGTTTCCGAACCTGACCTGATGGCCAGGGGCATAGCTCTTGATCTGCTCCAAATGGCCAAGCGAGTTGGCCCGCAGTGCGAAGCCGCTGAATACGAAGATCTGTCCGGGGAGGAAAACCTCACCCTGGACTGCATCGTTACCGATGATCGAAGGAGCCATCAAGCCTTATGGTGACGGCACAGTGGAACTCTCAATGAAAGCACCAATGTTGGTGTCAAAACTGGCGGATATCGGGTAGGGGGTCCCAAACTGTGCGTCTAAGGCGGATGCTAATAGGAGGCAGGGGACACGATGTTTACCTAGGTTCGGGCCCTCTCCATGGAGGTAATACCCTACTTCCTACTTGATTGATCTTGATGATATGAGTATTACAAGAGTTGATCTACCACGAGATCATAGAGGCTAAACCCTAGAAGCCAGCCTATGGTATGATTGTTCTTCTACAGACTAAAACCCTCCGGTTTATATAGACACCGGAGGGGGCTAGGGTCACACAGAGTCGGTTACAAAAGAATATTACATAGAGCATGAATTTATCTCTCTACATCATGTCATCTTGCTTAAAGCGTTACTCTGTTTTTAACTTAATACTCTAGATGCATGCTGGATAGTGGTCGATGAGTTGAGTAATTGTAGTAGATGCAGAATCGTTTCGGTCTACTTTTCATGGACATGATGCCTATATTCATAATCATTGCCTTAGATATCGTCTTAACTATGCGCTATTCTATCAATTGCTCAATAGTAATTTGTTTACCCACCGTATGTTTCCTTTCAAGAGAGAAGCCTCTAGTGAAACCTATGCCCCCCGGGTCTATTTTCCATCACATATTTTCAGATCTATAAACCAAAAAAACCCAAAAATACCTTGATTCAATTTATGTATATTTAGTTCAGTTTGCTCTTTTATTTGTCTTTTATACCTATCGCTATTAGATCTCACTCGTGTTCTTGACCGTGAAGGGATTGACAACCCCTTTTTCGCATTGTGTACACATGTTTGTTAGTTTGTGCAGGTGCATATCTTGGGGACTTGCTTGTGCCTCCTACTGGATTGATACCTTGGTTCTTAACTAAGGGAAGTACTTATCTCTACTTTGCTGCATCACCCTTTCCTCTTCAAGGGAAAAAATAAACGCATGCTCAAGAAGTAGCAGGAAGAATTTCTGGCGCAGTTGCGGGGAGGTTCTACATCAAGTCCACCAAGTACCCATCATAAACTCTTATCTCTTTCACTTACATTATTTGCCATTTTCCTCTCGTTTTCCTGTCCACCACTTCTAAAATGTTTTTAGAAAAATAAAAAATATTCGCCTTTTTATTCGTCCTTATTTTGTTCGTCTTTTGTTTTGCTTTTTGTTTGATTGTGTGCTAGATTGCTTGGTTTGCCATGATGTCTCAAGAAAATACCAAGTTGTGTGATTTTTCCAACACTAGTAATAATGATTTTATTAGTACTTCGATTTCTCCCATCACTAGTGTGGAATCTTATGAAATTAATGCCGCTTTGTTGAATATTGTTATGAAAGAACAATTTCCCGCTAGTCCTAATGAAGATGCCGCATCCAATCTAAATACTTTTGTTGAGTTGTGTGATATGCAAAAGAAAAAGGATGTGGATAATGATATTTTTAAATTCAAGCTACTTCCGTTCTCACTACGAGATTGTGCTAAAACTTGGTTTTCATCTTTGCCTAAAAATAGTATTGATTCATGGAATAAGTGTAAAGATGCTTTTATTTCCAAGTATTTTTCTCCCGCTAAGATCATCTCCCTTAGGAACGATATAATGAATTTTAAGCAACTTGATCGTGAACATATTGCACAATCTTGGGAGAGGATGGAATTGATGATAATAAATTGCCCTACTCATGGTTTAAGTTTATGGATGATCATACAAAAAATTTATGCCGGATTGATGCATCTATAAATCTTTTAGATTCCACCATGAGAGGTACTTTTATGGAAATTACATTAGCAGAAGCTACTAAATTCCTAGATAATATTATGGTAAATTACTCTCAATGGCATACCAAAAGATCTTCCACTAGTAAAAAGTGCATGTGATTGAAAAAATTAATACTTTGAGTGGAAAGATGGATGAACTTATGAAATTGATTGCTAGGAAGAGTGCTCCTATTGATCCTAATGATATGCCTTTGTGCACCTTGATTGAGAATAATATTGAATCTATGCATGTGAATTTTGTTGGTAGGAACATTTTTGGTAATAACGCGTATAGACGTAATTTCAACCCTAGGCCGTTCCAAGTAATTCCTCTAATAATTATGGTAATTCCTACAAAACATCTTATGAAAATTATAATAAAATACCTACTGATATTGAGAAGAATATTAAAGATTTCATTAATTCTAAAAAGAATTTCAATGCTATGGTAGAAGAAAATTTTCTTAAGGTTGATGGTTTGGCTAGGAACAAGATACGTCTCCAATGTATCTATAATTTTTTATTGTTCCATGATATTATATTATCTGTTTTGGATGTTTTATATGCATTAATATGCTATTTTATATTATTTTTGGGTCTAACGTATTAACCTAGAGCCCAGTGCTGGTTTCTGTTTTTTCCTTGTTTTTGAATTTCACGGAAAAGGAATACCAAACGGAGTCCAAATGGAATAAAACCTTCACGATGATTTTTCTTGGACCAGAAGACTTGGAGATGAAGTTGGAGGAGACACGAGACAGCCACAAGGACGGAGGGCGTGCCCATGGGGGTAGGGCATGCCCCCCACCCTTGTGGGCCCCTCGTGCACCTCCTGACCTAATTCTTTCACCTATATATATTCCCATATATCCCCGAACCACCAGAGGCATCCACGAAAACACTTTTCCAATGCCGCAACCTTTTGTACCCGTGAGGTCCCATCTAGGGACCTTTTCCAACACCCTGCCGGTGGGGGATTCGATCACGGAGGGCTACTACATCAACTCTATTGCCCTTCGATGAAGCATGAGTAGTTTACCTCTCACCTACGCGTCCATAGCTAGTAGCTAGATGGCTTATTCTCTCTCTTTGATTCTCAATACCATGTTCTCCTCGATGTTCTTGGAGATCTATGCAATGTAATACCTTTTTGTGGTGTGTTTGCTGAGATCCAAAGAATTGTGGATTTATGATCAACTTATCTATGGTTATTATTTGAATCTTCTCTGAATTCTTGTATGCATGATTTGATATCTTTATAATTCTCTTCGAACTATTAGTTTGGTTTGGCCAACTAGATTGGTTTTTCTTGCAATGGGAGAAGTGCTTAGCTTTGGGTTCAATCTTGTGGTGTCCTTTCCTAGTGACAGTAGGGGCAGCAAGGCACGTATTGTATTGTTGCCATTGAGGACAACAAGATGAGGTTTTCATCATATTGCATGAGTTAATTCCTCTACATCATGTCATCTTACTTAATGCATTACTCCATTCTTTATGAACTTTATACTCTAGATGCATGCTGGATACGGTCGATGTGTGGAGTAATAGTAGTAGATGTAGAATCGTTTTGGTCTACTTGACACGGACGTGATGCCTATATTCGTGATCATTGCCTTAGATATAGTCATAACTTTGCGCTTTTCTATCAATTTCTCGGCAGTAATTTGTTCACCCACCATACTATTTACTATCTTGAGAGAAGCCTCGAGTGAAATTGATGAACTCTCATGCTTCACTTATATACTTTTAGAGCACAGTGGTGGTTTTATTTTATAGAAATTGACGAACTCTCATGCTTCACTTATATTATTTTGAGAGTCTTTAAATAACATGGTAATTTGCTTAGGTTATCAATTTAGTCCTAATATGATGGGCATCCAAGAGGGATATAATAAAAAATCATATAAGAGCATTGAATATATGAGAAGTTTGATTCTTTGCATTTGTTTTGAGATATAAAGATGGTGATATTAGAGTCATGCTAGTGAATAATTGTGGATTGGAATAAATACTTGTGTTAAAGTTTGTGATTCCCATTGCGTGCACGTATGGTGAACTGTTATGTGATGAAGTCAGAGCACGATTATTTTCTTGATTGTGATCCTTTGTGTGGAGGTCAGGAGCGCGAGATGGTTAACTCCTATCAACCTGTCCCCTAGGAGCATGCATGTAGTTCTTTGTTTCGATGGCTAATAAACTTTTGTAATAAGTATGTGAGTTCTTTATGACTAATGTTGAGTCCATGGATTATACGCACTCTAACCCTTCCACCATTGCTAGCCCCTCTAGTACCGCGCAACTTTCGCCAGTGTATCATGGGAAAAAATTGTTTTTGCCACTCTAGATTTTGCCGATTTTAGTTATGCCACTCTATATTTTGACATTTCACTTTTGCCACCCTTAGTTTTGGACAATTATGACAATTGCCATTCTCGTGGCAAAAGCAAAAATTTTAGAATGACAATTGTGATAGATTTCAAAAGCTAAGAGTGGCAAAAATGAAATAAAATTATTTTGCTTTTGCCACGGAATGGAAATTGTAATAATTGTCAAAAGCTAAGAGTGGCAAAAGTGAAATGTCAAAAATCTAGAATGGCATAAGGAAAATTGGCAAAATTTAGAGTGGCAAAAACAAAATTTTCCCGTGCATTAAACCCACCATTTACCCTTCCTCAAACCAGCCACCATACCTACCTATTATGGTATTTCCATAGCCATTCTGAGATATATTGGCATGCAACTTCCACCGTTCGGTTTTATTATGACACATACCATCATGTCATATTGCTTTGCATGATCATGTAGTTGGCATAGTATTTGTTGCTTCGCGACCTTTCATATTTTTTATACATGTCACTATTGATCATTGCACATCCCGGTATACCGCCAGGGTCATTCATACAGAGTCATATTTTTTTCTAGTATCGAGTTGTAATTCTTGAGTTGTAAGTAAATAAAAGTGTGATGATCATCATTATTAGAGCATCATCCCATGTGAGGAAAGGATGATGGAAGCTATGATTTCCTCACAAGTTGGGATGAGTCTCCGAACTTTAAAGAAAATAAAAGAGGCCAAAGAAGCCCAAATAAAAAAAGAGGGCAAAGAATCCCAAACAAAAAAATGGCAGAAAAAGAGAGAAGTGACAAAATTACTAACATTTTTCCACACTTGTGCTTTGAAATAGTGATACGTTTCCAACGTATCTACAATTTTTGATTGTTCCATGTTGTTATATTATCAATCTTGCATATTTTATAATCATTTTATAGCCATTTCATATCATTTTTGGTACTAACCTATTGACATAGTGCCAAGTGACAGTTGATGTTTTTCCATGTTTTTTACATCGCAGAAAATCAATATTAGACGGATTCCAAATGCCCCAAAACTTTACGGAGAATTTTTATGGGTCGGAAGGAACACAACGGGCCCTTGGCTGTGCCTGGGGGTGCCCCGAGGGGGGCACAACCCAGCAGGGCGCGACAGGAGGCCCAAGCGCGCCCTGGTGGGTTGTGCCCACCTCGGTGCACCTCGGACCGCCTCTTTGCTCTATAAATACCCCAATATTCCAGAAACCCTAGGGGAGTCGACGAAATATTCATCTAGCCGCCACAGAGTCCAGAACCACCAGATCTAATCTAGACACCATCTCGGATGGGATTCACCACCTCCATTGGTGCCTCTCCGATGATGCGTGAGTAGTTCTTTGTAGACCTTAAGGTCCGTAGTTAGTAGCTAGATGGCTTCATCTCTCTCTCTCTCTTGATTCTCAATAAATTCTCTCTTGGAGATCCATATGATGTAACTCTTTTGCGTGTGTTTGTTGGGATCTGATGAACTTTGAGTTTATGATCAGTCATATCTTTTTATATCCATGAAAGTATTTGAGTTTCTTCGATCTCTTTTATGCATGATTGCTTATAGCCTCGTATTTCTTCTCTGATTTGGGTTTTGTTTGGACAACTTGATCTATTTATCTTGCAATGGGACGTGGTGCTTTGTAGTGGGTTCGATCTTACGGTGCTTGATCCCAGTGACAGAAAGGGAACCGACACGTATGTATCGTTGCTACTAAGGATAAAACGACGAGGTCTATCTCTACATAGATAGATCTTGTCTACATCATGTCATCGTTCTTATTGCATTACTCCGCTTCTCCATGAACTTAATACACTAGAAGCATGCTGGATAGCAGTCGATGTGTGGAGTAATAGTAGTAGATGCAGGCAGGAGTCGGTCTAGTAATCTTGGACGTGATGCCTATATAATGATCATTGCCTGGATATCGTCATGAGTATTTGAAGTTCTATCTATTGCCCAACAGTAATTCGTTTACCCACCGTTTGCTATTTTTCTCGCGAGAAGCCACTAGTGAAACCTACGCTCCCCGGGTCTTCTTTCTCATATTATTTGCCTTTGCGATCTATTTTCCTTTGCGTTTATTTTCAGATCTATCAATCCAAAAACCAAAAAAATACTTTTCTGCAATTTACTCTTATTTATTTGTTTGGCATTTGATCTATCAATCTACTACAAATTTACCTCACAACCGTTTGCCGATCTTGAGGCGTCGTACCCCAGAAGGGATTGACAACCCCTTTAACATGTCGGGTTGCGAGAAGTTGTTATTTGTGTGCAGGTGATGTTTATGTTGTTTTGCTTGGTTCTCCTACTAGTTCGATAACCTTGGTTTCATATCTGAGGGAAATACCTACCGCCGTTGTGCTGCACCACCCTTCCTCTTTGGGGAAATACCGACGTAGCTTCAAACGACGTCAAAAGGAATTTCTGGCGCCATTGCCGGGGAGGATCTTCTACATATACCAGGTTCCTAATCACAAATCTCATCTCCTTGCAATTTACATGATTTGCCATTTGCCTCTCGTTTTCTTCTCCCCCACTTCACAAAAAATTGTCGTTTTATTCACCTCTCTTTTCCGTTCACCGTTTTCTTGCCGGATATGTTTTTGAGTGCAATCTTATTGTGTGGTCATCATGACTCAAGAGAACACCAAGTTATGTGACTTCTCAAATACCAACAACAATGATTTATCGGCACTACGCTTGCTCCTCCTGCCACTAGTGCGGAGACTTGTGGTATTAATACTGCTTTGCTGAATCTTGTTATGAAAGACCAATTTTCCGGTACTCCTAATGAGGATGCCGCGTCCCATATTAATACCTTCATGGAATTATGCGATATGCAAAATAAAAAAGATGTGGACAATGACGTGGTCAAGATGAAATTATTTCCGTTTTCCTTGTGTGATTCTGCAAAAATTTGGTTCTCTTCTTTGCCTCGCAATAGTATCGATTCCTAGAATAAGTGCAAAGATGCTTTTATCACTAAGTATGTTCCTCCTGCAAAAATTATTTCCCTTAGAACCCAAATCATGAATTTCAAGCAACTTGAACATGAGCATGTTGCACAATCTTGGGAAAGGATGAAAATGATGCTAAGGAATTTCCCAACTCATGGGTTAAATCTTTCGATGATCATACAAAAATTTTATGCGGGGTTGAATTTTTGTTTCTCGTAATCTTTTAGTTTCCGCCGTGGGTGATACTTTTATGGAAATTACTTTGTGTGAAGCCACCAAATTGCTTGATAATATTATGGCAAATTATTTGCAATGGCATACCAAAAGGGCTCCTAGTAGTTAAAGAGTTAATTATGTTGAAGAAATTTCTTCTTTGAGTGGAAAAGTCGATGCTCTTGTGAAATTGATTGCTAGTGGAAGTTCTTCTATTGATCTTAATGATATTACTTTGTCTACTTTGATTGAGCAAAATAGTGATGCCATAGATGTGAATTTTATCTCTTGAAATAATTTCAACAACAATGCTTATAGAGGTAATTTTAACCCTAGGCCTTTTCCTAGTAATTCCTCTAATAATTATGGTAATTCCTATGGAAATCAACCTTATAATAATAATAGGAACACCTCTGATCTTGAGAATAATATTAAAGAATTTATCAATACACAAAAAGTTTTCAACACTTCCATAGAAGAAAAGTTGAGTAAGATTGATGATTTGTCTAGAAGTATTGATAGAATTGCTCATGATGTGGAAAATCTCAAGGTGAAAATTTTTGTGCCTAAAGTAGATGAATCAATTAAAGGTCTTTATGTTTCTATGGATGAAAGTAAGAAAAGAACCGCTATGCTTAGAGCTAAAAGAGAATTTTTTTAGAAAAAGCGTTTTCTAGTGATTTCTTTCGCAAAAGTGATGAAGATCTCAAAATGATTGGTGTTTATTCTATTGATTCCTTGTTTAGTAAAATTAATATTGATGAAAAAGGGACTGGAGAAGAGTCAACTTTAGGTAGAAGGCGTCCCAATATTTTGGAGGGTGAAAATCTTGTTGAGAAAATTGATGAAAGCGGGTTTGGAGAGGTCAAAACTTTAACTAGTGATGTGCCCACTCTTTTGGATTACAAAGACTTTAATTATGATAGTTGATCCTTGATTGATTGTATTTCTTTGTTGCAATCCTTGATAAATTCACCCCATGCTTATGAATAAAATAAGGCTTTTACTAAACATATTGTTGATGCTATGATGAAAGCTTTTGAAGAAAAATTGGAATTAGAAGTATCAATTCCTAGAAAATTGCATGATGAATGGGAACCTACTATCAAAGTCAAGATTAAAAATTATGAGTGTTTTGCTCTGTGTGACTTGGGTGCTAGTGTTTCTACAATTCAGAAATCTTTATGTGATGTGCTTGGTCTTACCGATCTTGAATCATGCTCTTTGAATTTACACTTAGCGGATCCGCCGTGGGTGATACTTTTATGGAAATTACTTTGTGTGAAGCCACCAAATTGCTTGATAATATTATGGCAAATTATTTGCAATGGCATACCAAAAGGGCTCCTAGTAGTTAAAGAGTTAATTATGTTGAAGAAATTTCTTCTTTGAGTGGAAAAGTCGATGCTCTTGTGAAATTGATTGCTAGTGGAAGTTCTTCTATTGATCTTAATGATATTACTTTGTCTACTTTGATTGAGCAAAATAGTGATGCCATAGATGTGAATTTTATCTCTTGAAATAATTTCAACAACAATGCTTATAGAGGTAATTTTAACCCTAGGCCTTTTCCTAGTAATTCCTCTAATAATTATGGTAATTCCTATGGAAATCAACCTTATAATAATAATAGGAACACCTCTGATCTTGAGAATAATATTAAAGAATTTATCAATACACAAAAAGTTTTCAACACTTCCATAGAAGAAAAGTTGAGTAAGATTGATGATTTGTCTAGAAGTATTGATAGAATTGCTCATGATGTGGAAAATCTCAAGGTGAAAATTTTTGTGCCTAAAGTAGATGAATCAATTAAAGGACTTTATGTTTCTATGGATGAAAGTAAGAAAAGAACCGCTATGCTTAGAGCTAAAAGAGAATTTTTTTAGAAAAAGCGTTTTCTAGTGATTTCTTTCGCAAAAGTGATGAAGATCTTAAAATGATTGGTGTTTATTCTATTGATTCCTTGTTTAGTAAAATTAATATTGATGAAAAAGGGACTGGAGAAGAGTCAACTTTAGGTAGAAGGCGTCCCAATATTTTGGAGGGTGAAAATCTTGTTGAGAAAATTGATGAAAGCGGGTTTGGAGAGGTCAAAACTTTAACTAGTGATGTGCCCACTCTTTTGGATTACAAAGACTTTAATTATGATAGTTGATCCTTGATTGATTGTATTTCTTTGTTGCAATCCTTGATAAATTCACCCCATGCTTATGAATAAAATAAGGCTTTTACTAAACATATTGTTGATGCTATGATGAAAGCTTTTGAAGAAAAATTGGAATTAGAAGTATCAATTCCTAGAAAATTGCATGATGAATGGGAACCTACTATCAAAGTCAAGATTAAAAATTATGAGTGTTTTGCTCTGTGTGACTTGGGTGCTAGTGTTTCTACAATTCAGAAATCTTTATGTGATGTGCTTGGTCTTACCGATCTTGAATCATGCTCTTTGAATTTACACTTAGCGGATCCGCCGTGGGTGATACTTTTATGGAAATTACTTTGTGTGAAGCCACCAAATTGCTTGATAATATTATGGCAAATTATTTGCAATGGCATACCAAAAGGGCTCCTAGTAGTTAAAGAGTTAATTATGTTGAAGAAATTTCTTCTTTGAGTGGAAAAGTCGATGCTCTTGTGAAATTGATTGCTAGTGGAAGTTCTTCTATTGATCTTAATGATATTACTTTGTCTACTTTGATTGAGCAAAATAGTGATGCCATAGATGTGAATTTTATCTCTTGAAATAATTTCAACAACAATGCTTATAGAGGTAATTTTAACCCTAGGCCTTTTCCTAGTAATTCCTCTAATAATTATGGTAATTCCTATGGAAATCAACCTTATAATAATAATAGGAACACCTCTGATCTTGAGAATAATATTAAAGAATTTATCAATACACAAAAAGTTTTCAACACTTCCATAGAAGAAAAGTTGAGTAAGATTGATGATTTGTCTAGAAGTATTGATAGAATTGCTCATGATGTGGAAAATCTCAAGGTGAAAATTTTTGTGCCTAAAGTAGATGAATCAATTAAAGGTCTTTATGTTTCTATGGATGAAAGTAAGAAAAGAACCGCTATGCTTAGAGCTAAAAGAGAATTTTTTTAGAAAAAGCGTTTTCTAGTGATTTCTTTCGCAAAAGTGATGAAGATCTTAAAATGATTGGTGTTTATTCTATTGATTCCTTGTTTAGTAAAATTAATATTGATGAAAAAGGGACTAGAGAAGAGTCAACTTTAGGTAGAAGGCGTCCCAATATTTTGGAGGGTGAAAATCTTGTTGAGAAAATTGATGAAAGCGGGTTTGGAGAGGTCAAAACTTTAACTAGTGATGTGCCCACTCTTTTGGATTACAAAGACTTTAATTATGATAGTTGATCCTTGATTGATTGTATTTCTTTGTTGCAATCCTTGATAAATTCACCCCATGCTTATGAATAAAATAAGGCTTTTACTAAACATATTGTTGATGCTATGATGAAAGCTTTTGAAGAAAAATTGGAATTAGAAGTATCAATTCCTAGAAAATTGCATGATGAATGGGAACCTACTATCAAAGTCAAGATTAAAAATTATGAGTGTTTTGCTCTGTGTGACTTGGGTGCTAGTGTTTCTACAATTCAGAAATCTTTATGTGATGTGCTTGGTCTTACCGATCTTGAATCATGCTCTTTGAATTTACACTTAGCGGATTCTACTATTAAAAAGCCTATAGGAAGAATTAATGACGTTCTTATTCTTGCAACTAAGAATTATGTGCCCATAGATTTGTTGGGGAACGCAGCAATTTCAAAAAAAATCCTACGCACATGCAAGATCATGGTGATGCATAGCAACGAGAGGGGAGAGTGTTGTCCACTGATACGTGTCCAACGTATCTATAATATTTGATTGTTCCATGCTATTATATTATCAACCTTGGATGTTTTATATGCATTTATATGCTATTTTATATGATTTTTGGGACTAACCTATTAACCCAGAGCCCAGTGCCAGTTTCTGTTTTTCCTTCTTTTTGAGTATCGTAGAAAAGGAAAACCAAACGGAGTCCAATTGACCTGAAATTACACGAAGATCATTTTTGGACCTGAAGAATCCCACGGAGTATCAGAGATGGGCCAAAAGAGTCCCGAGGCACCCATGAGGGTGGGGGCACGCCCCCTACCTCGGGGCCACCTCGGGGACCCCCTGACTTGTTCCCGACTCCAACACCTCTTATATATACCCAAACTTCCAGAAAGAAACCTAGATCGGGAGTTCCACCGCCGCAAGCCTCTGTAGCCACTGAAAACTAATCTAGACCCATTCCGGCACCCTGCCGGAGGGGGGAATCCCTCTCCGGTGGCCATCTTCATCATCCTGGCACTCTCCATGATGAGGAGGGAGTAGTTCACCCTCGGGGCTGAGGGTATGTACCAGTAGCTATGTGTTTGATCCCTCTCTCTCGTGTTCTTGATTTGGCACGATCTTGATGTATCGCGAGCTTTGCTATTATAGTTGGATCTTATGATGTTTCTCCCCCTCTACTCTCTTGTAATGGATTGAGTTTTCCCTTTGAAGTTATCTTATCGGATTGAGTCTTTAAGGATTTGAGAACACTTGATGTATGTCTTGCATGTGCTTATCTGTGGTGACAATGGGATATCACGTGATCCACTTGATGTATGTTTTGGTGATCAACTTGCGAGTAACATGACCTCGTGAACTTATGCATAAGGGTTGGCACACGTTTTCGTCTTGACTCTCCGGTAGAAACTTTGGGGCACTCTTTGAAGTTCTTTGTGTTGGTTGAATAGATGAATCTGAGATTGTGTGATGCATATCGTATAATCATACCCACGAATACTTGAGGTGACATTGGAGTATCTAGGTGACATTAGGGTTTTGGTTGATTTGTATCTTAAGGTGTTATTCTAGTATGAACTCTATGATAGATTGAACGGAAAGAATAGCTTCATGTTATTTTACTACGGACTCTTGAATAGATCGATCAGAAAGGATAACTTTGAGGTGGTTTCATACCCTACAATAATCTCTTCGTTTGTTCTCCGCTATTAGTAACTTTGGAGTGACTCTTTGTTGCATGTTGAGGGATAGTTATATGATCCAATTATGTTATTATTGTTGAGAGAACTTGCACTAGTGAAAGTATGAACCCTAGGCCTTGTTTGAACGCATTGCAATACCATTTTCGCTCACTTTAATCATTAGTTACCTTGCTATTTTATATTTTCAGATTACAAAAACCTACATCTACCATCCATATTGCACTTGTATCACCATCTCTTCGCCGAACTAGTGCACCTATACAATTTACCATTGTATTGGGCTTGTTGGGGACACAAGAGACTCTTTGTTATTTGGTTGGAGGGTTGTTTGAGAGAGACCATGTTCATCCTATGCCTCCCACGGATTGATAAACCTTAGGTCATCCACTTGAGGGAAATTTGCTATTGTCTTACAAACCTCTGCAATTGGAGGCCCAACAACATCTACAAGAAGAAGGTTGTGTAGTAGACATCATCCACATACCCTCATAGACCGTAAGCGAACGCATTATCAAAACGTGGTTGATGTAGTCATACGTCTTCACGATCAACCGATCCTAGTACCGAAAGTACGGCACCTCCGCGATCTGCACATGTTCGGCTCAGTGACGTCCCACGAACTCACGATCCAGCAGAGTGTCGAGGGAGAGCTTCGTCAGCACGACGGCGTGATGACGATGATGATGATTCTATCGGAACAGGGCTTCGCCTAAGCACCGCTACGATATGACCGAGGTGGATTATGGTGGAGGGGGCACCGCACACGGCTAAGAGATCAATGATCAACTTGTGTGTCTATGGGGTGGCCCCCCTCCCCCATATATAAAGGAGTGGAGGAGGGTCGGCCCTCTATGGTGCGCCCTGGATGAGTCCTACTCCCTCTGGGAGTAGGATTCCCCCTAAGGGAGTCCTGGATTAGGGGGTGTCCGGATAGCCGGACTATAACCTTTGGCCGGACTCTCGGACTATGAAGATACAAGATTGAAGACTTCGTCCCGTGTCCGGATGGGACTTTCCTTGGCGTGGAAGGCAAGCTTGGCAATACGGATATGTAGATCTCCTACCATAGTAACCGACTCTGTGTAACCCTGGCCCTCTCCGGTGTCTATATAAACCGGAGGGTTTTAGTCCATAGGACGAACAACAATCATACCATAGGCTAGCTTCTAGGGTTTAGCCTCTTTGATCTCGTGGTAGATCTACTCTTGTACTACCCATATCATCAATATTAATCAAGCAGGAGTAGGGTTTTACCTCCATCGAGAGGGCCCGAACCTGGGTAAAAACATTGTGTCCCTTGTCTCTTGTTACCATCCGCCTACACGCACAGTTCGGGACCCCCTACCCAAGATCCGCCGGTTTTGACACCGACATTGGTGCTTTCATTAAGAGTTCCTCTTGTTGGGGAACATAGTAATTTCAAAAAAATTCTTACGCACACGCAAGATCATGGTGATGCATAGCAACGAGAGGGGAGAGTGTTGTCTACGTACCAACGCAGACCGACTGCGGAAGCGATCACACAACGTAGAGGAAGTAGTCGTGCGTCTTCCCGATCCGACCGATCCAAGCACCGTTACTCTGTATATGCTTGGCTCGTCAAGTATAACCTGAGTATTCTGCGTGTGCAACTATTTTGCACCCGTTGTATTTGGACGTAGAGCTTATCACACCTGATCATCACGTTGTGTCTGGGCACGACGAACTTTGGCAACGGTGCATACTCAGGGAGAACACTTCTTGATAATTTAGTGAGAGATCATCTTATAATGCTACCGTCAATCAAAGCAAGATAAGATGCATAAAAGGATAAACATCACATGCAATCAATATAAGTGATATGATATGGCCATCATCATCTTGTGCTTGTGATCTCCATCTCCGAAGCACTGTCATGATCACCATCGTCACCAGCGCGACACCTTGATCTCCATCGTAGCATCGTTGTCGTCTCGCCAATCTTATGCTTCCACGACTATCACTACCGCTTAGTAATAAAGTAAAGCATTACATCGCGATTGCATTGCATACAATAAAGCGACAACCATATGGCTCCTGCCAGTTGCCGATAACTTGGTTACAAAACATGATCATCTCATACGATAAAATCAGCATCATGCCTTGACCATATCACATCACAACATGCCCTGCAAAAACAAGTTAGACGTCCTCTACTTTGTTGTTGCAAGTTTTACGTGGCTGCTACGGGCTTAAGTAAGAACTCATCTCACCTACGCATCAAAACCACAACGATAGTTCGTCAAATAGACTCCGTTTTAACCTTCTCAAGGACCGGGCGTAGCCACACTTGGTTCAACTAAAGTTGGAGAGACAGTCTTCCGCAAGCCATCTATGTGCAAAGCACGTCGAGGGAACCGGTCTCGCATAAGAGTACGCGTAAGGTTGGTGCGGATCGTCTCGTCCAACAATACCGCCAAACCAAAGTATGACATGCTGGTAGGCAGTATGACTTGTATCGCCCACAACTCACTTGTGTTCTACTCGTGCAAATAACATCAAACCATAAAAACCTAGGCTCGGATGCCACTGTTGGGGAACGTAGTAATTTCAAAAAAATTCCTACGCACACGCAAGATCATGGTGATGCATAGCAACGAGAGGGGAGAGTGTTGTCTACGTACCAACGCAGACCGACTGCGGAAGCGATCACACAACGTAGAGGAAGTAGTCGTACGTCTTCCCGATCCGACCGATCCAAGCACCGTTACTCCGGCACCTCCGAGTTCTTAGCACATGTTCAGCTCGATGACGATCCCCGAGCTTCGATCCAGCAAAGCTTCGGGGAGGAGTTCCGTCAGCACGATGGCGTGATGACAATCTTGATGTACTACCGACGTAGGGCTTCGCCTAAGCACTACAACAGTGTGATCGAGGTGGAATTTGGTGGCAGGGGCACCGCACACGGCTAAGGAACGATCTCAAGGATCAACTTGTGTGTCTAGAGGTGCCCCCTACCCCCGTATATAAAGGATGAAGGGGGGAGGCTGGCCGGCCAAGCTAGGAGGCGCAGGAGGAGTCCTACTCCTACCGGGAGTAGGACTCCCCCCCCCCCCCAATCCTATTCCTAATAGGATTCCCCAAAGGGGAAGAGAAAGAGAGAGGTGGCCGGCCCCTCTCCTAGTCCTAATAGGACTAGGGAGAGGGGGGAGGCGCAGCCCTATGTGGGCTGCCCTCTCACCTTTCTACTAAGGCCCATGTTGGCCCATTTGGCTCCCGGGGGGTTCCGGTAACCCTCCCGGTAATCCGGTAAAATCCCGATTTCACCCGGAACACTTCCGATGTCCAAACATAGGCTTCCAATATATCAATCTTTATGTCTCGACCATTTCGAGACTCCTCGTCATGTCCCCGATCTCATCCGGGACTCCGAACTCCATCGGTACATCAAAACTCATAAACTCATAATACAACTGTCATCGAAACCTTAAGCGTGCGGACCCTACGGTTCGAGAACAATGTAGCCATGACCGAGACATGTCTCCGGTCAATAACCAATAGCGGGACCTGGATTCCCATATTGGCTCCTACATATTCTACGAAGATCTTTATCGGTCAGAACGCATAACAACATACGTTGTTCCCTTTGTCATCGGTATGTTACTTGCCCGAGATTCGATCATCGGTATCCAATACCTACTTCAATCTCGTTACTTGAAAGTCTCTTTACTCATTCCGTAATACGTCATCCCGCAACTAACTCATTAGTTGCAATGCTTGCAAGGCTTAAGTGATGTGCATTACCGAGAGGGCCCAGAGATACCTCTCCGACAATCGGAGTGACAAATCCTAATCTCGAAATACGCCAACTGAACATCTACCTTTGGAGACACCTGTAGTACTCCTTTATAATCAACCAGTTACGTTGTGACGTTTGGTAGCACCCAAAGTGTTCCTCCGGCAAACGGGAGTTGCATAATCTCATAGTCATAGGAACATGTATAAGTCATGAAGAAAGCAATAGCAACATACTAAACGATCGTGTGCTAAGCTAATGGAATGGGTCATGTCAATCAGATCATTCAACTAATGATGTGACCTCGTTAATCAAATAACAACTCTTTTGTCCATGGTTAGGAAACATAACCATCTTTGATTAACGAGCTAGTCAAGTAGAGGCATACTAGTGACACTCTGTTTGTCTATGTATTCACACATGTATTATGTTTCCGGTTAATACAATTCTAGCATGAATAATAAACATTTATCATGATATAAGGAAATAAATAATAACTTTATTATTGCCTCTAGGGCATATTTCCTTCAGTCTCCCACTTGCACTAGAGTCAATAATCTAGTTCACATCGCCATGTGATTTAGCAGCAATAGTTCACATCACCATGTGATTAACACCCATAGTTCACATCGTCATGTGACCAACACTCAAAGGGTTTACTAGAGTCAGTAATCTAGTTCACATCTCTATGTGATTAACACCCAAAGAGTACTAAGGTGTGATCATGTTTTTGCTTGTGAGATAATTTTAGTCAACGGGTCTGTCACATTCAGATCCGTAAGTATTTTGCAAAATTCTTTGTCTATAATGCTCTACACGGAGCTACTCTAGCTAATTGCTCCCACTTTCAATATGTATCCAGATTGTGACTTTAGATTCATCTGGATCAGTGTCAAAAACTTGCATCGACGTAACCCTTTACGACGAACCTTTTTGTCACGTCCATAATCGAGAAACACATCCTTATTTCACTAAGGATAATTCTGACCGCTGTCCAGTGATCTACTCCTAGATCACTATTGTACTCCCTTGCCAAACCAGTGCAGGGTATACAATAGATCTGGTACACAGCATGGCATACTTTATAGAACCTATGAATGAGGCATAGGGAATGACTTTCATTCTCTTTCTATCTTCTGCCGTGGTCGGGCTTTGAGTCTTTACTCAACTTCACACCTTGTAACACAGGCAAGAAACTTTTTCTTTGACTGTTCCGTTTTGAACTACTTCAAAATCTTGTCAAGGTATGTACTTATTGAAAAACTTATCAAGCGTCTTGATCTATCTCTATAGATCTTGAAGCTCAATATGTAAGCAGCTTTACCGAAGTCTTTCTTTGAAAAACTCCTTTCAAACACTCCTTTTATGCTTTACAGAATAATTCTACATTATTTTCGATCAACAATATGTCATTCACATATACTTATCAAAAATGTTGTAGTGCTCCCACTCACTTTCTCGTAAATACAGGCTTCACCGCAAGTCTGTATAAAACTATATGCTTTGATCAACTTATCAAAGCGTATATTCCAACTCCGAGATGCTTGCACCAGTCCACATATGGATCGCTGGAGCTTGCACATTTTGTTAGCACCTTTCGGATTGACAAAACCTTCTAGTTGCATCACATACAACTCTTCTTTAATAAATCCATTAAGGAATGCAGTTTTGTTTATCCATTTGCCAGATTTCATAAAATGCGGCAATTGCCAACATGATTCGGACAGACTTAAGCATAGATACGAGTGAGAAAAACTCATCGTAGTCAACACCTTGAACTTGTCGAAAACCTTTTTTGACAATTCTAGCTTTGTAGATAGTAACACTACTATCAGCGTCCGTCTTCCTCTTGAAGATCCATTTATTTTCTATGGTTTGCCGATCATCGGGCAAATCCCTCAAAGTCCATACTTTGTTCTCATACATGGATCATATCTCAGATTTCATGGCCTCAAACCATTTCGCGGAATCTGGGCTCATCATCGCTTCCTCATAGTTCGTAGGTTCATCATGATCTAGTAGCATGACTTCCAGAAAAGGATTACCGTGCCACTTTGGCGCGGATCTTACTCTGGTTGATCTACGAGGTTCAGTAGTATCTTGTTCTGAAGTTTCATGATCATCATCATTAGCTTCCTCACTAACTGGTGTAGGTGTCACAGAAACATTTTTCTGTGATGTACTACTTTCCAATAAGGGAGCAGGTATAGTTACCTCGTCAAGTTCTACTTGCCTCCCACTCACTTCTTTCGAGAGAAACTCCTTCTCCAGAAAGTTTCTGAATTTTAGCAACAAAAGTCTTGCCTTCGGATTTGTGATAGAAGGTGTATCCAATAGTTTCCTTTGGATATCCTATGAAGACGCACTTCTCCAATTTGAGTTTGAGCTTATCAGGATGAAACTTTTTCATATAAGCATCGCAACCCCAAACTTTAAGAAACGACAGCTTAGGTTTCTTGCCAAACCATAGTTCACATGGTGTCGTCTCAACGGATTTAGATGGTGCCCTATTTAACGTGAATGCAGCTGTCTCTAATGCATAACCCCAAAACGATAGTGGTAGATCGGTAAGATACATCATAGATTGCACCATATCTTAGTAAAGTACGATTACGACGTTCGGACACACCATTACGCTGTGGTGTTCCGGGTGGCGTGAGTTGCGAAATTATTCCACAATTTTTCAAATGTACACCAAACTCGTAACTCAAATATTCTCCTCCACGATCAGATCGTAGAAACTTTATTTTCTTGTTACGATGATTTTCAACTTCACTCTGAAATTCCTTGAACTTTTCAAATGTTTCAGACTTATGTTTCATTAAGTAGATATACCCATATCTTCTTAAATCATCTGTGAAGGTGAGAAAATAATGATACCTGTCGCGAGTCTCAATATTCATCGGACCACATACATCAGTATGTATGATTTCCAACAAATCTTTTTGCTCGCTCCATTGTTCCGAAGAACAGAGTCTTAGTCATCTTGCCCATGAGGCATGGTTCGCAAGCATCAACTGATTCATAATCAAGTGATTCCAAAAACCCATCAGCATGGAGTTTCTTCATGTGCTTTACACCAATATGACATAAACGGCAGTGCCACAAATAAGTTGCACTATCATTATTAACTTTGCATCTTTTGGTTTCAACATTATGATTATGTGTATCACTACGATCGAGATCCAACGAACTATTTTCATTGGGTGTGTAACCATATAAGGTTTTATTCATGTAAACAGAACAACAATTTATTCTCTTACTTAAATGAATAACCGTATTACAATAAACATGGTCAAATCATATTTATGTTCAACGCAAACACCAAATAACACTTATTTAGGTTCAACACTAATCCCGAAATTATAGGGAGTGTGTGATGATGATCATATCAATCTTGGAACCACTTCCAACACACATCGTCACTTCACCCTTAACTAGTCTCTGTTTATTCTGCAACTCCCGTTTCGAGTTACTAATCTTAGCAACTAGTATCAAATACTGAGGGTTTGCTATAAACACTAGTAAAGTACACATCAATAACATGTATATCAAATATACTTATGTTCACTTTGCCATCC
Source organism: Triticum monococcum (assembly GCA_034509565.1). Lineage (NCBI taxonomy): Eukaryota > Viridiplantae > Streptophyta > Magnoliopsida > Poales > Poaceae > Triticum > Triticum monococcum. The sequence continues at coordinate 684,853,526 of CM067845.1, read as the reverse complement.
TTCTTATCCGCCAATCACTTGGGGTAGTTCCGCTTCCAGTGACCAGTCCCTTTGCAGTAGAAGCACTTATTCTCAGGCTTAGGATCAGACTTGGGCTTCTTCTCTTGAGCAGCAACTTGCTTGCCGTTCTTCTTGAAGTTCCCCTTCTTCCCTCTGCCCTTTTCTTGAAACTAGTGGTCTTGTCAACCATCAACACTTGATGTTTTTCTTGATTTCTACCTTCGTTGATTTCAGCATCACGAAGAGCTTGGGAGTTGTTTCCGTTATCCCTTGCATATTATAGTTCATCACGAAGTTCTGCTAACTTGGTGATGGTGACTAGAGAATTCTGTCAATCACTATCTTATCTGGAAGATTAACTCCCACTTGATTCAAGCGATTGTAGTACCCAGACAATCTGAGCACATGCTCACTAGTTGAGCGATTCTCCTCCATCTTTTAGCTATAGAACTTGTTGGAGACTTCATATCTCTCAACTCGGGTATTTGCTTGAAATATTAACTTCAACTCCTGGAACATCTCATATGGTCCATGACGTTCAAAATGTCTTTGAAGTCCCGATTCTAAGCCATTAAGCATGGTGCACTAAACTATCAAGTAGTCATCATATTGAGCCAGCCAAACGTTCATAACGTCTGCATCTGCTCCTGCAATAGGTCTGTCACCTAGCGGTGCATCAAGGACATAATTCTTCTGTGCAGCAATGAGGATAAACCTCAAATCACGGATCCAATCCGCATCATTGCTACTAACATCTTTCAACATAATTTTCTCTAGGAACATATCAAAATAAACACAGGGAAGCAACAACGCGAGCTATTGATCTATAACATAATTTGCAAAACACTACCAGGACTAAGTTCATGATAAATTTAAGTTCAATTAATCATATTACTTAAGAACTCCCACTTAGATAGATATCCCTCTAATCCTCTAAGTGATCACGTGATCCAAATCAACTAAACCATAACCGATCATCACGTGAAATGGAGTAGTTTTCAATGGTGAACATCGTTATGTTGATCATATCTACTATATGATTCACGCTCGACCTTTCGGTCTCCGTGTTCCGAGGCCATATCTGTATATGCTTGGCTCGTCAAGTATAACCTGAGTATTCTGCGTGTGCAACTGTTTTGCACCCGTTGTATTTGGATGTAGAGCTTATCACACCCGATCATCACGTGGTGTCTGGGCACGACGAACTTTGGCAACGGTGCATACTCAGGGAGAACACTTCTTGATAATTTAGTGAGAGATCATCTTATAATGCTACCGTCAATCAAAGCAAGATAAGATGCATAAAAGGATAAACATCACATGCAATCAATATAAGTGATATGATATGGCCATCATCATCTTGTGCTTGTGATCTCCATCTCCGAAGCACTGTCATGATCACCATCGTCACCGGCGCGACACCTTGATCTCCATCGTAGCATCGTTGTCGTCTTGCCAATCTTATGCTTCCACGACTATCACTACCGCTTAGTAATAAAGTAAAGCATTACATCGCGATTGCATTGCATACAATAAAGCGACAACCATATGGCTCCTGCCAGTTGCCGATAACTTGGTTACAAAACATGATCATCTCATACGATAAAATCAGCATCATGCCTTGACCATATCACATCACAACATGCCCTGCAAAAACAAGTTAGACGTCCTCTACTTTGTTGTTGCAAGTTTTACGTGGCTGCTACGGGCTTAAGTAAGAACTCATCTCACCTACGCATCAAAACCACAACGATAGTTCGTCAAATAGACTCCGTTTTAACCTTCTCAAGGACCGGGCGTAGCCACACTTGGTTCAACTAAAGTTGGAGAGACAGTCTTCCGCAAGCCATCTATGTGCAAAGCACGTCGAGGGAACCGGTCTCGCGTAAGAGTACGCGTAAGGTTGGTCCGGATCGTCTCGTCCAACAATACCGCCAAACCAAAGTATGACATGCTGGTAGGCAGTATGACTTGTATCGCCCACAACTCACTTGTGTTCTACTCGTGCAAATAACATCAAACCATAAAAACCTAGGCTCGGATGCCACTGTTGGGGAAAGTAGTAATTTCAAAAAAATTCCTACGCACACGCAAGATCATGGTGATGCATAGCAACGAGAGGGGAGAGTGTTGTCTACGTACCAACGCAGACCGACTGCGGAAGCGATCACACAACGTAGAGGAAGTAGTCGTACGTCTTCCCGATCCGACCGATCCAAGCACCGTTACTCCGGCACCAACGAGTTCTTAGCACATGTTCAGCTCGATGACGATCCCCGAGCTCCGATCCAGCAAAGCTTCGGGGAGGAGTTCCGTCAGCACGATGGCGTGATGACAATCTTGATGTACTACCGACGCAGGGCTTCGCCTAAGCACTACAACGGTATGATCGAGGTGGAATTTGGTGGCAGGGGCACCACACACGGCTAAGGAACGATCTCAAGGATCAACTTGTGTGTCTAGAGGTGCCCCCTGCCCCCGTATATAAAGGATGAAGGGGGGAGGCTGGCCGGCCAAGCTAGGAGGCGCAGGAGGAGTCCTACTCCTACCGGGAGTAGGACTCCCCCCCCCCAATCCTATTCCTAATAGGATTCCCCAAAGGGGAAGAGAAAGAGAGAGGTGGCCGGCCCCTCTCCTAGTCCTAATAGGACTAGGGAGAGGGGGGAGGCGCAGCCCTATGTGGGCTGCCCTCTCACCTTTCTACTAAGGCCCATGTTGGCCCATTTGGCTCCCGGGGGTTCCGGTAACCCTCCCGGTAATCCGGTAAAATCCCGATTTCACCCGGAACACTTCCGATGTCCAAACATAGGCTTCCAATATATCAATCTTTATGTCTCGACCATTTCGAGAGTCCTCGTCATGTCCCCGATCTCATCCGGGACTCCGAACTCCATCGGTACATCAAAACTCATAAACTCATAATACAACTGTCATCGAAACCTTAAGCGTGCGGACCCTACGGTTCGAGAACAATGTAGACATGACCGAGACATGTCTCCGGTCAATAACCAATAGCTGGACCTGGATGCCCATATTGGCTCCTACATATTCTACGAAGATCTTTATCGGTCAGACCGCATAACAACATACGTTGTTCCCTTTGTCATCGGTATGTTACTTGCCCGAGATTCGATCGTCGGTATCCAATACCTAGTTCAATCTCGTTACTGGCAAGTCTCTTTACTCGTTCCGTAATACATCATCCCGCAACTAACTCATTAGTTGCAATGCTTGCAAGGCTTAAGTGATGTGCATTACCAAGAGGGCCCAGAGATACCTCTCCGACAATCGGAGTGACAAATCCTAATCTCGAAATACGCCAACCCAACATCTACCTTTGGAGACACCTGTAGTACTCCTTTATAATCACCCAGTTACGTTGTGACGTTTGGTAGCACCCAAAGTGTTCCTCCGGCAAATGGGAGTTGCATAATCTCATAGTCATAGGAACATGTATAAGTCATGAAGAAAGCAATAGCAACATACTAAACGATCGTGTGCTAAGCTAATGGAATGGGTCATGTCAATCAGATCATTCAACTAATGGTGTGACCTCGTTAATCAAATAACAACTCTTTTGTCCATGGTTAGGAAACATAACCATCTTTGATTAACGAGCTAGTCAAGTAGAGGCATACTAGTGACACTCTGTTTGTCTATGTATTCACACATGTATTATGTTTCCGGTTAATACAATTCTAGCATGAATAATAAACATTTATCATGATATAAGGAAATAAATAATAACTTTATTATTGCCTCTAGGGCATATTTCCTTCACCTCTGTGTCATCACCTTTAGGCCCGATGGCTCCTCCGATCATCAACAACGATGCGATCCAGGGTGAGACCTTTCTCCCCGGACAGATCTTCGCGTTCGGCGGCTTTGCACTACGGGTTAATTCGCTTGGCCATCTGGAGCAGATTGAAAGCTACACCCCTGGCCATCAGTTCAGATTTGGAAGTTTGAACTACACGGCCAACATCCGCGGAGACTTGATCCTCGACGGATTCGAGCCACAGCCGGGCGCGCCGCACTGTCACGATGGGTATGGCCTAGCTCTGCCGCCGAACAGTACCCTAGAGGCCGCGCCCGCATCAGCTCCGACCCTTAGCTCGGAACCAACTGCGCCAATCGAGGACGGGTGGCTAGACACCGCCTCGGGGGCTGCAGTCTCAATGATGATTGAGCCGAACACCAGCCTCATCCTCTGCGAAGCCCATGACTCCAAGGTGCCGGACTCTTTTTCGGACTCTGAACCTTCTGCGCCCCTGCCAATCGAATCCGATTGGGCGCCGATCATGGAATTCACCGCCGTGGATATCTTTCAGCACTTGCCCTTCGGCGACATTCTAAATTCACTAAGGTCTCTCTCTTTGTCAGGAGAGCACTGGCCGGACTATGGCCAACAGGATTGGGATGCGGATGACGAAGAAATTCGACGCCCACCCACCACCCACTTCGTAGCCACTGTCGATGATCTAACCGACATGCTCCACTTCAACTCCGAAGACATCGACGGTATGGACGGTGATGTAGGAGACGAACATGAACCAGCGCCTATAGGGCACTGGAAAGCCACCTCATCATATGACATATATATGGTGGATACACCCAAAGAAGGCAATGGCGATGGAACAACGGGGGACGACACCTCCAAGAAGCAACCCAAGCATCGGCGTCAGCGGCGCCACTCTAAGTCCCGCCAAAGAAAAAATGGTGATGCCGGCACGGGAGATAATAACACCCCGGACAGTGCCGAAGACAATTCCCTCCAGCAAGATTCAGCGCAGGAGGATGGAGAAGCCAGCCCCCCTGAGAGAGCGGCAGACAGAGAAGAAGAGGATGATAAACATGCCTCCCTCCGAAGACGAGGCAAGCCTTGGCGACGACGAATTTGTCGTGCCTGAGGATCCCATCGAATAAGAGCACTTTAAGTGCAGGCTTATGGCCACGGCGAGTAGCCTTAAGAAAAAACAGCAACAGCTTAGAGCTGATCAAGACTTGCTAGCCGACAGAGGGACGGAAGTCCTTGCGGCCGAGGAATACGAACTCAAACGCCCCTCCAAGAGCTACCCAAAGCGCAGGTTGCTACCCCATTTAGAGGAGGAAGCACTTAAGCCTACATCACCAGCGCATGATGCGGCTGACCGGCCACCTCACGGCCGCGACAGAGAGTCCTCCCGGCCCTCCACTCAAGCCGCACCTCGGCGTCGCTCAAAAAATACCAAGGCACGGGCAAATGCGCTAGACCTGCGAGATATGTTGGAAGACAGGGCAAGGCAAACAAGATCGATCTACGGATCGTGCGGGCGCCCCACAACACGAGACGATAACCGTCACGCCGGATACAGTAAATCCGTCCGGGCCGAACACAGCAGACAAAGCTCATTTGAGCTACGTCGTGACATAGCCCAGTACAAAGGCACCGCACACCCACTATGCTTCACAGATGAAGTAATGGATCATCAAATCCCAGAGGGTTTCAAATCCATAAACATTGAATCATACGATGGCACAACAGATCCTGCGGTATGGATCGAGGACTATCTCCTTCATATCCACATGGCCCGTGGCGATGATCTACATGCCATCAAATACCTCCCACTCAAGCTTAAAGGACCAGCTCGGCATTGGCTTAACATCCTGCCAGCAGAATCAATTGGTTGTTGGGAGGACCTGGAAGCCGCATTCCTCGACAATTTCCAGGGCACTTATGTGCGACCACCAAACGCCGATGACCTGAGCCACATAATTCAGCAGCCAAAAGAATCTGCCAGACAATTCTGGACATGGTTCCTAACCAAGAAAAATTAAATCGTCGACTGTCCGGACGCAGAGGCCCTGGCAGCCTTCAAGCATAACATCCGTGACGACTGGCTTGCCCGGCACCTTGGATAGGAAAAGCCGAAATCTATGGCAGCCCTCACGACACTCATGACCCGCTTTTGCGCGGGAGAAGATAGCTGGCTGGCTCGTAGCAATAACATGACCAAGAGCCCTGGTAATTCGGATACCAAGGACAGCAATGGCAGGTCGCGTCGCAACAAGCACAAGCGCCGCATTAACAGTGACAACGCTGAAGATACCGCAGTTAATGCCAGATTCAGAGGCTCTAAGCCCAGTCAGCGGAAAAAGCCATTTAAGAGGAACACTCCGGGCCCGTCCAGTTTGGACCGTATACTCGATCGCTCGTGCCAGATACATGGCACCCCCGAAAAACCAGCCAATCACACCAACAGGGATTGTTGGGTGTTCAAGCAGGCCGGCAAGTTAAATGCCGAAAAAAGAGAAAAGGGACTGCACAACGACGAGGACGAAGAGCCCCGGCCGCCGAACAATAGTGGATAGAAGGGCTTCCCCCCACAAGTGCGGATGGTGAACATGATATACGCAACCCACATCCCCAAAAGGGAGCGGAAGCGTGCACTCAGGGATGTATACGCGTTGGAGCCAGTTGCCCCAAAGTTCAACCCATGGTCCTCCTGCCCGATCACTTTTGATCGAAGGGACCACCCCACTAGAATCCGCCATGGCGGATTCGCCGCATTGGTTCTAGACCCAATCATTGACGGATTTCACCTCACTAGAGTCCTTATGGATGGCAGCAGTAGCCTGAACCTGCTTTATCAGGATACAGTGCGGAAAATGGGCATAGATCCCTCAAGGATTAAACCCACAAAAACAACCTTTAAAGGCGTCATACCAGGTGTAGAGGACAACTGTACAGGCTCAGTTACACTTGAAGTGGTCTTCGGATCCCCGGATAATTTCCGAAGCGAGGAGTTAATCTTCGACATAGTCCCGTTCCGTAGTGGCTATCACGCACTGCTCGGACAAACCGCATTTCCAAAGTTCAATGCGGTGCCGCACTACGCATATCTCAAGCTCAAGATGCCAGGCCCTCGAGGAGTCATTACAGTCAATGGAAACACCAAACGCTCTCTCCGAACGGAGGAGCACACGGTGGCCCTCGCAGCGGAAGGACAAAGCAGCCTCTCAAGGCAATTCTCCAGTCCGGCTATTAAACGTCCGGACACCGTCAAGCGCGCCCGGAGTAACCTACAACAAGAACCCCTGGCATGTTCCGAGCAAGCGTAGCAATATGGCCCCAACCCCAGCCCTCGCGAAACTTATAGCATTATATGCATTAGCTCCAAATCATGTCTTTGGTCAATAGTTGGGTTTGCCCGGCTCCCATGTTTTGGTACCTTACGTTCCTCTATATCGGTTAAGGTAGCGCTAGAAAAACTACTGCGATTGTGCCCCGGTTGAGCCGGGCTAAGCACCTCAGTAGAGAAAGCTAAAACTGACTGTCATGATAGGGCGAGAGCTGGTCGCTGTTCGAGAGGTTTCGAGTCCCTAAAGACTTATGCCGCATAGAGCGAGGAGTCGACTTTGTCCGGCCTAGGCGTGTATAGCGCCCCGAACTCGGTCTTCCAAACACTAGGGGCTTCGCCAAAATTTAAAATTATAGAATTCTCTGGCTAAGTGAGAGTGATAACGCATTATAGTCCGATTGCCTTGTTCGTTGTGCTGAGCACCTCCCTCGAAGGACCCAATAATGGGAAAAAGAGTGCTCAGGTTTATCCCGAACACCCCAGCACTCGTGGCATGGGGGCAGAAGCCGACGACTCGCCATCTCTTAGACTCGATAAATGGCCGCATAGAAGGTGATATTTTAAATTAAAACAAGCGTTGCATAGCGCATATGAACAAGTTTTCAGCGCACATGATAAAACGAACAAGTTCACTCAAATATTACATCTTTGGAACATTCGTCCGCCACAAGGCGGGCGCCCTTCAGGGTGCCCTCATAATACATCTCGGGGTGGCGATGCTCCTTGCCCTGCGGTGGCCCGTCCTTCACAAGCTTCTCCGCATCCCTCTTGCCCCAGTGCACTTTAGCACGGGCAAGCGCCCTACGAGCACCTTCGATGCAGACGGAGCGCTTGACGACTTCAAGCCACGGACAGGCATCCACCAGCCGCCTCACCAGCCCGAAGTAGCTCCCAGGCAGGGCCTCTCCAGGCCACAGCCGAACTATAAGGCCCTTCATGGCCTGTTCGGCCACCTTATGGAGCTCGACCAGTTGCTTCAGCTGGTCGCTCAAGGGCACCGAGTGTCTGGCCTCAGCATACTGAGACCAAAACACCTTCTCCGTCGAGCTGCCCTCCTCGGCCCGGTAGAAGGCGGCGGCATCTGACACGCTACGGGGCAAATCTGCGAATGCTCCTGGAGAGCTCCGGCTTCGGGTAAGTAACAAGTAATTCACTTTCACGTGCTTGCTTTTCATAAAGAATGCCTTACCCGCCGTTATCTTCTTCATCGCCTCAACTTCCTGGAGGGCTTTCTGGGCTTCGGCCTTGGCAGACTTGGCGCTTTCAAGGGCCGCCGCGAGCTCGGACTCTCACGTCTTTGAGTCAAGCTCCAAACTCTCATGTTTTTTCATGAAAGCCTGGAGCTCTTGCTGCACCTCGCCAACCCACGCCTCATGTTTCTCCCGCTTGGTGCGCTTCGTGGCCGCCTTCTTTTTGGCCTCGGAAAGTGCTTGCTTAAGGGTCGCCACCTCAGTCGTGGCCCCTAGGACAGCAATAGCGATCCTGTCATTTTTTGCAACTGCATCTTTTTAAATATACTCCACAAGGTATTACTTACCTTCTTTTTCCTCGAGCTCCTTTTTAGCAAGGTCGAGCTCTTGCTCGGACCGCTCGAGGCTCTGCTTCAGCGCATCCACCTCCACAGTCAGTGCGGCAGAGGCCAGCAGCGAAGCCTGCATACGCATATTGACTTAATTATGTTAGACTCCTGCGAATGTTGTTAGATCCTCTATTTGGCTTTTCTTTCCGAACGCCAAATAGAGCATCAGGGGCTACTATCTATGCGGTAATATTTTCACATATTTTTCACATACCTCAAAGCCTGTTAACAGGCTGGCACAAGATTCAGTCAGCCCGCTTTTGGCGGACTGAACCTTCTGGATCACCACACTCATAATAGTGTGGTGCTCCTCGTCGATGGAGGCGCCGTTAAGCACCTCCAGCAAATTATCCGGTGCCTCCGGTTGGACGGAGGTCACCGGCGTCGTAGGCTTGCCCTTCTTACTAGGGGGCCGCCTGCCGGACTCTGGAACCATTGAAGGTTCTGGTGCAGTGTCCGGCCCAGGGCCGGACTTGGAGCCCTTGGGGGTTTTTCCCCTTTGCGCCTGGAGTCCGGGAGGTTGCCTTGCGGCGCCTCCAGGACGACCTCCTCCTGGCTTGGAACCTTTTGGGACAACACCTCGGTGTCGTCCGTAGGGCAGGGGGAGGTAGCAGTCGGAAGTGAAAAACTATTCACATCCGACGAATCCAGGGAGCCACTCGACGACACATTGAGCCGGGCTTTGGGCGGACTGCATAATTATATTCGGCGTCAGGAGAAGCTGTGCAATAAAGGAACACCATGAGTCACTCAGGTATCCAAATACTTACGATTTTGCCAGGGGCTTGGCCTTGAGCGGCCACTCCTCTTCGCCGTCGTCGGCGTTGGGGGAGTAGTCCGTAGGGAGGGTCCTCCCTTTCTTGGACCCTCCGGCCTCCCTAGTTGGGGTGGCCTTCCTTTTCTTTTCTCCCCCTGCTGGGGAAGAGACCTCTCTTTTCTCCTCCTCGTCTTCATGGGAGGAGTGCGCCTCAGAGTCATCGGACGATGAGTCCGACTCCACCGGGCACCGGGAACTCTTCCGGGTTCTCGTGACCTTCTTCTTGGCCTTCTTCTCCGGCACCACGTAAGGTGCCGGAACCAGCAGCTCCGCCAAGCGGGCGTCCGCTGGGTCTTCGAGCAAAGGAGCCGGACAGTTGATCTGTTCGGCCGTCCTCTGCCAGTCCTGTCAAAGGCATGGGGGCTTAGATCCCGCATAGAGTCAAACTATGAAAGACAAATATCCTGTAAGAGGTAAAAACAGCTTACCGCGTTGGCTTGACGCTGCGCGCTGAATCCGCGATCCTCGGTAGCGGATGCGGGAGCCTCGGCGCCCTTGAATAGCACCTTCCAGGCATCTTCATATGTTGTGTCGCAGAGCCGGCTCAGAGTTCGGTGTTGGGCCGGGTTGAACTCCCACAAGCTGAAATCCCGTTGTTGGCACAGGAGGATCCGGAGGATGAGCATGACCTGGACTACATTAACAAGTTTGAGCTTCTTGCTCACCAGGTTTTGGACGCATGTTTGGAGTCCGGTCAGCTCTCCTTTTTTACCCCACTGCAGGCCCTTCTCTTTCCAGGAGGTGAGCCGCGTAGGGATTCCGGATCGGAACTTGGGGGCTGTGACGCATTCAGGGTCACGCGGCTCGGTGATGTAAAACCACCCCGATTGCCACCCCTTTATGTTCTCCACGAAGGAGCCCTCGAGCCATAGGACGTTGGGCATCCTGCCCACCATGGCGCCTCCGCACTCTGCCTGGCGGCCGCCCACTACCTTCGGCTTGACATTGAAGGTCTTCAGCCACAGGCCGAAGTGGGGCTGGATGCAGAGGAAGGCCTCGCACACGACGATGAACGCCGAGATGTTGAGGATGAAGTACGGGGCCAGATCGTGGGAGTCTAGGCCGTAGTTTAACATGAGTCCCTGGACAAATGGGAGGAGAGGGAAGCCTAGTCCACGGAGGAAATGGGTGAGGAACACCACCCTCTCATGGGGCCTGGGGGTGGGTGTCGTGGAATTGTCATGGCAGATGTCCTCATGAAAGGACTTAGTCGTGGAGCCATCGCTACGGGTTAGCTTGAAAGGGTTAAACCGGACAAGGGGACATGAGAGCTTTATACTAGTTCGGCCCCTTTGATGAAGGTAAAAGCCTACGTCTAGTTGTGATTGGTATTGCTGGGGTTTCGAAGGCCAGGGAGAGAATCCGCTTTGTCTGGCTTCAAGTTGTCCTTTTTTTCTCTCCCTGAACTGCCGCCAGGTCACCCCTTTATATACTCAGGAGGACCCCGGCAGGTCTACAGAGTCCCGAGGCTGGCTCATACAAGTGTCCGCCTCGGTCTCTTCTTTCTTATCTTACAATACAATCATGGCGGTTTATTATCATGGGCCCTAAATTGCCTGCGGGCTCTGGGCCTCCAAGCTTCATCTGTAAAGCGCCATCTTCTGGGTTTCCTTGGGCTTCAGTATAACTGAAGGTGAACCGGACCCTCGTTGGCGGTTTACCCTCAGTAGTTATATCCTCAACATTAGGCCCTAGATTAGTTTGAACCTGTTCATGTCAATCTTCAATCCTTGAATTTTTGGCAATTCTCGTAAACCGCCATATCGTCTTCTCCCTGTGAACCTTGGTGAATTGCCATGACGTCATCTTCTGTTACTGTAATAAATCATTGTGACATCATCCCTGTATAAAAAGTTTTTTATAAAGATTCCCTTCTCTTTAATTAACTTCAAAGATCGAGGCGACAGCTGCATCCTCTTTTGCCGCTTCCGATTCCTTGACTTTCGCGCCTGCTGTTTATCCCACTTCCTTATAAATAAGACCGGGGTGCCTTCCATTTTCCCCCTTTCCAAACCACATCGTCTTCCTCCTCGCGACCCGAAGACCTCAAGTATCGCCGCCGCCGCCGTTGTTGATCTTCCAGTCCGCACCGACTCAGGCCACTGCATCGACTTGATTCTGAAAAGAAATCGACGGCGAACCTCCGCAGCTTGTCCACATCCGTGAGTTCTTCTCCTTCCCCTTCTCAGATCTGCATTGGAACTTTCTTGAGTTCGTCGGCGGTCATCGCCGCCCGATGCAAAACCCTTGTTAGTTTTCACCTCCAATGCCCTGTTTAGATCGTAAAAACAACATAGAACTACTGCGGTAACTGTTTGTGCTTATCTTGCATAAAAATATATCGTCTTTCCATTGTTTGGAAGCCCTCTTCGAATGTATGAACTTCTCTGCACTGTTTTAGGTCTAGAAATTTTTCCTTCCAGAGCGACCGTTTGGTCCAAAATAATAATTGCAACTTGTGAAACATGTTTATTCCATACTTAACAAATTTTCAGCTTGGGGTTCTGCCTCCAAAAGGCGGTTTATCCTTTAGTGTTGATAATCCATCGTATGTCATTAGCCCTCTCTTAAACCGCCATCTAGACTTTGAACAGCCATGCCCGGTTCACTTCATATGTATACCTTGAATTGCCGGTTTAACATTTGATAAACACATACGAACCGCCAATCATAAACCATCCATTTTCCTTTTATAGACTTTGTAATATGACTAAGCCATTTGCTGCTTGCAACCGGGTTCCGTCGCGGATCACAGAAACACAAATCAATGAATATGTCACCACCGGCGCTTTAGCCTCAAAAAATGTCCTCCATTGGCGAGTTCCTGGCCCTGAATGCCTCCCTGAACCTCAAGATGGAGAAGTGATTGTATTCTTGCAACATTTAGCTCGAGGTTTCAGTCCTCCCGAATCAAAAAATTTCCGGGATGTTCTTGCCAGGCTCCAACTTCATCCTCAAGATATTGGACCAAATTATGTGTCCAACATATGCAATTTCCAAGTATTCTGTGAGGTTTATCTGCAAGAAGAACCCACTGTCGATCTCTTTCTAGATCTCTTTCACTTAAACCGTCGGACGGAATTTTCTGATGGACCTAATACTGAACTTGGCAGTGTGTCAATTCAAAAGAGGAAAGAGGTTGACTTTCCTCAGGCCAAACTTCACAGCCATCCAAAAGACTGGAACCACACTTGGTTCTACTGTCAAAATACTGCCCCTGCTGAACAGAATCCTCTACCGGGCTACCGTCCGCACCGACTCAGCAATAATCACCCCTTACCTCAGAGATTGCCTGCCAAAGACCGACAAGCTTATGCATCTCAACTCGCCAAACTCTGGGCTCTCCTTGCCAACGGTTTAACTGGTGTTGATCTCGTCCGTTGCTGGATTTCATGGTGCATTCTCCCTTTAAGCCGCCGGCCCAGATTGATGTTTGAATACACCGGCAAGACCAATGATCCTCAACGGTTTAACTCAATAGAACTGACGGACGATGAAGTCAGTGAAAGTGTAAAGAAAATACTCGACGAACCGCTCGCCATATGTACTCAAATCAGTCTTCGTCCTTTTTACGCCTCCAACAAACTACCAGGGGTAAATATTTTAACCTTGTACTTTTCCTTATTCTTCTCCGCTTTGACACTGCTATAATAATACTTTTGTGCAATCCCATAGGCCAGTAGCTCTTTTTGGAAAAAGAAAACTCAAGACAAAGTAGCTAAGGCTCCTCGTGGTAAGACCAAGGTCATCAAGAAAGCTGCCAAAAAGAAAACCGCTGAGTCTTCAGAACCACCAGAAGATGTCGATGACTCGGCTGAAGAGGTAAAGTTTGACTCCCTTGACTTCTATCCATATATTTTACTGATAATGATTACTCCCAGGATGATGCGGAGGCCAGCCATGCAGATCATGTTGAGGTAATTTGTCTTTCTTCTGACTCAGAACTTGTGCCGGTTCAACGATTTTGCCGTGCAGTTTGGAAAATGAAATGCTATCACCCTGTTGCTCATTTGGATCGAAAACTTTCTTTGAAGACACAGCAAACCGAAGGGCATCGCACAACCCGACACAGTGGTCTACAGGTCACTTCTTCCTGTTTACCTCACACCCCAAACCGGAAATGTCGTCCAGAGGTTGCTTGTTCTCCTGAAAAACATTATCTTTTGAAAGGTTTCTTTCGATGCCCTCTCAATTCATCTCATTCAAATTATCAGGCATCTTCTAATCCGTCTGGCGGTTCATCAACCCCTCAGCTGCGTCCACTGAAAACCGTCCCTGGGTAAGTGTGTAGTCTTCCCTTCTCTTTCATAACTCAGTTGACCATGCTAATATTTGTTTTAATATTAGTGCTCAAGCTCGCTTGAGTAAGAAGGCCAAGACCAGCGCCCCTACCGGTGAAGTTGAACCAGAGAAAGCTCCTGAGGATCTTGATAGAAATCTTGATAATCTCATGGATGATTTTACCTTGCCAGAGCCAACTATCAATGTTAATCCGCCGGAAGCTGATCCGGCCATACATGAGGATACCTCAAGTCCACATGTTATGCCTGCAAGTCCGGCTGCTGATCCGCTGAAGTCAAGTGGTAATCCGCCAAGCCCAGCCAAAGACGATGGCGTTATTGTTACTGGCACTGCTTATACTGCTCCGGGTGATCCAGTTGTCTTGGCAAAACATACCGCCAAGGATGAGTTTATTTCAATGGGCAAGAGGAAGATGGAAACTGATATGTCAAAATATGCTAATCTTTCTGCCCAGGATCTTCATTCCGGTTTCTTGAACCGGCTTTATACAAGTCGAGATAATGAGGCTGACTTGGTAAATCTGATGAAGGAACGTTATTAGGTAAACATTTTCCTCCTTATCTTTGTATTTTCACTGCCTTGTATCATGTAGCCCCCAAGGGTCGGTTTAATTTGTAAAAACAAACCGGGACTTTGAATTTCCAAACTGCACATTGTTGACTTTTAAGTTTTTTGAACAAACACACATTAGCCCCCAAGTGCCAGGATTGAAACTTGTATGGATCCTTGGGACTTTGAAGAAGCAGTAAGAAAGAATTAATCCGCATTAGCCCCCAAGTGCCAGGACTGAAACTTGTATGAATCCTTGGGACTTTGAATAAGCAGTAAGAAAGAATTAATCCACATTAGCCCCCAAGTGCCAAGTGTAGAACCAGTTGTATGCTTGGGACTTTTGATAAAATATTGAAATGCTCCTCTTGATTTTGGCAGGCTGACATAAACCATCAACGGACGCAGATTGCTGATCTTCAAGAAAGTATCAAATCTCACCAAGAAGAATCTTCCAAAGCCAAAGATGAGCTTCGAGCCGCTTTAACTTCCATAGAACGACTGAAAGAAGAATTCAAGACGGAACGTGCTAACTGGGACACTGAAAAGGGGACATTGCTGAAACGGGCTGAAGACGCCGAATTTGCACTTAAACCGGTGGCGGGAGAGCTTTCTGGGTTAAAGCGTCAAGTGAACTCCATGACCACCGCAATATTTGGTAAGTACTCCTAGCAAAGTATTTGAAATACCCATCTTGTAAGGTGCCGGTTGAAATATGAAATTCTTAAACCATTGCAGGGAGCCGCATTACTCATCTGGGCTCAGATGTACGGATGAAGCTGAAAGCAGCATATACTCTTCTGGAACAACTTTACACCGGTGCTCAACGGGTTATCTGTGCAGCCTCCTATGACAATCCGGCCCCAACACTAATCAAGGATACTCTGACAAGGCTATCCATGGTACCAGCACAGCTAGAAGAGGTGAAGCGATCTGCTGCCAGGGCCGGCGCTTTGTTGGCACTTACCCGAGCCAAAGCATGGATAGCTAACTTGGATCCGGTTGACCTTGCCAAAGGCTTTCCAAGCACACAAGAAAACGGGGCAGATTTTGATGATGCAACCCTTAAAAGAGTGACAAGGGAGATGCGTCCTCTGGCGAGTCAGCTGGCAGAGGATGCTAACTTGACGGTTCACCGGTCTTATTATGATGCCAACAACAAATGGGTTAACCCTGTCATTCCGGAGGCAAAAAATCTTATTCCAGGAATCCGTAAGCACACTTATGCCCCTGACATTGATCCGTCAGAACTTATCAGTGAAGAAGCTATCTTTCAGGCCTTAACCCGGATTGACTGGACCACCACAAACTTCCAGCCGCTAGGTGGGGAAGAGGAAGTTGAACCGACGCCAGATGACCCATCAACTTCGCAGCAACATGGTAATGAGACTTGATCCGGCAATTAGAGTGATGCTTTAGAAACCTTGTTCTGCTGGAAACACCATATTTTGGGCCTTCAAGCGCCTTGTAATAAGCTAGTGGAAATACTTTGATCCGTTGCCCTCGTGTAGTGGGATACACTTTGCGTTGATTTGTCATGAGAATTTTAGTACTGGCTTATGTATTTTTACAATATTATGCAATCCCTGTGCCTGCTTAAGGAAAATCTATCCAGGCGGTTTACCACCGGACGGGTCAAAATACCCAACACAACTTGGTAAGCAACTATGGTTGCAGCAATAATAAATCATACCTGTGATATAAAACATTGTTGTTAGTTTACCAATTGTGATTTGAAGAAAGGTGAAAACCCAACTTCCACCATGCCATGTTGGTATATATATATATATGATATAGAACCGGGTTGTGATGAACACCGGCCGATTGCTGGAGACAAAGTGTCAAAGCCAGACCGGTTTTGAGGGATGCCAGATTACCTTTAATTGTATATTTTAACAGAAGATCCGTAAGCCATGCCGGGTTAAAAAACTCCGGTTTAACGTAGACCTCATGAAAAACAAAAACTTGGGGAAAAGCAAACAAAAAACCGTAGTCGAGGCTTTTCGAGGGCAGCCAGGCCCAAATCGAGGCTTTTCATGGGCTGCCAGGCCACTGAGTTAAACCATTTTGGCAAAGCCTTTTAAGATGGCCCTCCAACTAACCAATCATCATTTTAACTTTGACAAGTTCAGGGTCTCAATGAGAGTAACTGTCAAACGTTCGACGGGTCGTGCCAGGATTACCTGGATAGGAGTGGCTTACTTGATGAAGGCAGGTTAACCCGGGGTTTTAGGTGAATACACCAGGCTTCCAAGCCATGGGTTGATACCCAGCTACAAGGGTCCTTTCAAACTCTTTGGTATTTGACGCAAAGAGCCCCCAGGTAACTTTGTGAGCTGTGCTCAATGGGTGCCTATGTTTGAGTTGTGCGTAGCAACAAGACTCTCTTTGGCCCCTTGGGTGTGAAGCTCCCAAGCTTTGTTGTGGCGTGATATCTGCATCAAGAGGGTAGTAACGCTATGTTCTCTTTGGTGAATACACCTATGTTTGAACAGGAAGCCCCCACGTTAACAGATATTTGAAGAAAAAACGGCGGAGGCCCTGCTTGATAGCAAGGTTGCCGGTTTATTATATTAATCATAATATATATATATATATATATATACATTGTTGAAATATGTACATATGAAAAGCATGTGGCTTCAAGTGTAATAATGCCGTAGGAGAGCCATGTTCCATGGCCGCCGGGTCTCCTTCTCAGAGCTACGTGAGTCTTCTCGAACGTCAATGAGGTAGTATGATCCGTTGTGCAGATTTTTGCTGACCACAAAAGGCCCTTCCCAAGGTGGGGATAATTTATGCATATCAGTCTGGCCTTGAATGAGCCGAAGTACCAAATCGCCTTCTTGAAAGGTTCTTGTCTTAACCCGGCGGCTGTGATAATGCCGCAGGTCTTGCTGATAAACCGTCGATCGAGCCAAAGCCATGTCTCACTTCTCATCTAACAGGTCCAGTGCCTCTTAGCGTGCTTGCTCGTTATCCGCTTCAACATAATTCGCGACCCGGGGCGAGTCGTGACGAATATCACTTGGGAGTACAGCCTCAGCCCCATAGACCAGGAAAAAGGGTGTATGTCCCATAGATCGGTTTGGGGTGGTATTTATGCTCCATAACACAGATGCTAATTCCTCCACCCAGCAACCTGGCGTCCGCTTCAAAGGGACCATGAGCCGAGGCTTGATACCCTTTAGGATTTCTTGATTCGCCCTCTCAGCTTGACCATTGGACTGGGGGTGAGCCACAGACGCTACATCAAGCCGGATGTGCTCTCGTTGGCAGAACTCCTCCATCTCACCTTTAGAAAGGTTTGTACCATTATCTGTGATGATGCTATGTGGAAAGCCGAAACGGAAAATAATCTTTTTGAGAAATTGAACCGCCGTGGCTGCATCACATTTACTGACGGGCTCCGCTTCAACCCATTTGGTGAACTTGTCAACCACCACCAACAGGTGGGTCTTCTTGTCTTTAGAACGCTTAAAGGGTCCAACCATATCAAGCCCCCAAGTAGCAAATGGCCAAGTGATGGGGATCATGCGTAACTCCTGAGCAGGAACATGAGCACGACGTGAAAATTTCTGACAAGCGTCACACCGCTTTACCAAGTCTTCTGCATCAGAATGAGCTGTCAACCAGTAGAACCCGTGTCCAAAAGCCTTAGCAACCAAGGACTTTGAGCTGGCATGGTGACCGCAATCCCCTTCATGGATTTCCCATAGAATCTCTTGTCCTTCTTCAGGAGAAACACAACGTTGGAATACGCCTGAAACGCTAGAACGGTGCAACTCGCCATTGTGAACAACCATAGACTTGGACCGCCGGACTATCTGCCTGGCGAAAAGTTCGTCTTCTGGTAATTCGCCCCGGTTCAGATACGCCAAATATGGAACCGTCCAATCCAGAGTGGCATGTAAAATGGCTACCAACTGGGCCTCCGGATCAGGAACAGCTAAATCCTCCTTTGTAGGCAACTTTACAGACGGGTTATGCAAGATATCTAGAAAGGTATTAGGTGGTACCGGTTTACGCTGAGATCCCAGACGGCTTAGAGCGTCTGCTGCTTCATTCTTGCGCCGGTCGATGTGCTCCACCTGATAACCCTTAAAGTGACCTGCTACAATATCCACCTCACGCCTAAAAGCAGCCATGAGCGGGTCTTTGGAATCCCAAGTACCAGAAACTTGCTGAGCCACCAAATCAGAATCTCCAAAGCATCGAACCCGGCTTAAGTTCATTTCCTTAGCTACACAAAGACCGTGGAGCGAGGCCTCGTACTCCGCAGCATGGTTAGTACAAGGAAACATTAAGCGGAGAACATAACAAATCTTATCTCCTCGAGGGGAAGTGAGGACAACTCCAGCCCCTGAGCCTTCCAGCTGCCTGGCTCCATCAAAGTGAATGGTCCAATATGTATTATCCAGTTTGTCTTCTGGTGTCTGTAACTCGGTCCAATCATTGATGAAGTCCACAAGCGCCTGAGATTTGATAGCTGTTCGGGGTCTATACCTCAAACCATGGGGACCAAGCTCGATCGCCCACTTCGCAACCTGGCCAGTTGCCTCTCTATTCTGGATTATATCACCCAAGGGAGCAGAACTGACCACTGTGATAGGATGACCTTGAAAATATTGCTTGAGTTTCCTACTTGCCATGAAAACTCCATACACTAGCTTCTGCCAATGCAGATATCTTTGCTTTGATTCGATTAGTACCTCACTGATATAATAAACTGGTCACTGAACCGGATATTCTTTTCCGGCCTCCTTACGCTCAACCACAATTGCCACACTGACCGTCCGGGCGTTGGCAGCCACGTACAACAATAGAGGCTCATTATCAACAGGAGCAGCGAGGACTGGCGGTTCAGCTAGTTGCCGCTTCAATTCCTCGAATGCCGCATTGGCGGCGTCAGTCCAGACGAATTTATCCGTTTTCTTCAACATCTAATACAGGGGAATCGCCTTCTCTCCCAAACGGCTGATAAATCGGCTGAGGGCTGCAATCCGGCCCGCCAGACACTGAACATCATTGATACACGCCGGTTTAGCCAAGGATGTGATTGCTTTGATCTTCTCTGGATTTGCCTCAATACCCCTGTTAGACACAAGAAATCCAAAAGTTTGCCTGCCGGAACACCAAAAAATGCATTTGTCCGGGTTGAGCATCATCTTGTAAACCCGAAGATTGTCGAACGTCTCCTTGAGATCATTTATCAGGGTTTCCTGCTTCCTGGATTTCACCAGGATATCATCCACATAGGCATGAACATTACGCCCGATCTGGTTGTGAAGACAATTCTGCACACAACGCTGGTAGGTTGCTTGGGCACTCTTGAGCCCAAAGGGCATAGAAACATAGTAGAAGGCTCCAAAGGGAGTGACGAAGGCTGTTTTATCCTGGTCCTTAACTGTCATCTTAATCTGATGATAACCTGAATAAGCATCCATAAAACTCAGGCGCTCACAACCCGCCGTTGCATCAATGATCTGATCAATACATGGGAGAGCGAAAGGATCTGCCGGGCAAGCTTTATTCAAATCAGTGTAGTCCACACATACGCCAAGTGCCATTTTTCTTAAGAACAAGCACCGGATTAGCCAACCATTCGGGATGAAACACTTCGATGATAAACCCAGCTGCCAGCAGCCGGGCTACCTCTTCGCCGATGGCCTTGCGTCTTTCTTCGTTAAAGTGGCGAAGGTACTGTTTGACCGGTTCAAACTTAGGATCAATATTTAGCGTGTGCTCAGCGAGTTCCCTTGGTACACCTGGCATGTCAGAAGGTTTCCATGCAAAGATGTCCCGGTTCTCATGGATGAACTCGATGAGCGCGCTTTCCTATTTCAGATCCAGATTTGTACTGATACTAAACTGCTTGGATGAATCACCAGGGACGAAGTCAACGAGTTTAGTCTCATTAGCCCGTTTGAACGTCAGGGCCGGGTCATGCTCCGTTGTAGGCTTCTTCAAAGGGGTCATGTCCGCCGGATCAACATTGTCTTTATAGAATTTCAGCTCCTCTGTTGCACAAACCGATTCAGCATAGGCCGCTTCACCTTCCTCGCAATCCAAGGCAATCTTTCGACTCACATGTACTATGATCGTCCCCTTATAACCCGACATTTTGAGCTATAGATAAACATAACAAGGCCTCGCCATGAACTTCACATAAGCAGGCCGTCCGAATAGCGCGTGATATGGACTCTAGATTTTCACCACCTCAAAGGTCAACATCTCAGACCTGGAATCAAGCTCATCTCCAAACACAACTCCAAAGCAATCTTCCCCACAGGGTATGCCGATTTACCTGGTACTACACCATGAAAAACAGTGTTTGACAGTTTAAGATTCTTATCTGTCAACCCCATGCGACGGAAAGTCTCATAATACAGGATGTTGATGCTACTCCCTCCATCCATCAGAACCTTGGTAAACTTATAGCCCCCTACCTGAGGGGCTACCACCAAAGCTAGTTGACCCGGATTATCAACTTGGGGTGGGTGATCCTCTCTGCTCCATACAATGGGTTGCTCCGACCATCATAGATAACGTGGTACGGCCGGTTCAACAGTATTGACTGCCCTCTTGTGAAGTTTCTGATCTCGCTTGCACAAGCTAGAAGTGAACACATGATACTGTCCGCTGTTCAACTATTTGGGGTGACTCTGGTAACCTGACTATTGCTGATTCCCTTGGTTATTCTGCTATTTATTACCATGGTTGTTCTGATGGCCCTGGTCGTTCTGAAATCCAGAGCTTGAACCGCCGCCTCCATGGAAACTGGGCCTGAACCGCCCGATGGATCCTGACCATACTGGTATAAATTAGAATTTTTGAACTCTCTCATTATGTGACAATCCTTCCAAAGATGTGTGGAAGGGGCCTCCTTGGTTCCATGCTTCGGGCAGGGCTCGTTTAACAAACGCTCCAGGTTCATGCCGCACTGGGGCGGTTTACCTTTGCGATGCTGCATATTTGTGTTAGCCACCAAATCTGAATTATCCGCTTTACGCTTACTATTATTCCCATGGCCCCCTTGGTTGTGGTGCTGCCCTTTTGCACCGCCGTTCTTCTTTCCCTTCTCTGGTTTGTCCTCTTCTGAATCCGGATCCTTGGTATTATCTGAATCGGCATACTTAACTAAAGCGGCCATGAGTGTTGACATGTCGTTGCAATGACGTTTGAGCCTTCCCAACTTCTGTTTTAACGGCTTGAAACGGCAATTGCCCTCCAACGTTAATACTGCGGTATCTGCATTAATACGATCTGACGAATGCAAAATCGTTGAGACCCGTTTAACCCAATGGGTCGTGGACTCCCCCTCCTCTTGGACACAAGCGGCCAGATCTACAATTGACATCCGCTGCTTGCATGTGTCCTTGAAGTTCCAGATAAACCGACGCTTTAATTTGGCCCATCAATCGATAGAGTTGGTTGGCAAGCTCTTCAACCAAGTGCGAGCTGTTCCTTCCAGCATCATGGTGAAATATTTAGCACATACCGCCTCATCCACATCTAACATCTCCATTGCCATCTCATAGCTCTCCACCCATGCCTCTGGCTGCAAATCGGCGGTGTAATTTGGTACCTTACGAGGTCCCTTGAAATCCTTGGGCAATCACACATTACGCAATGCGGGAGTTAAACATGGTATCCCTAGGGAACTGAACATTACCCCTGGCTCCACGGAGGCAGTGGGGTGAACCGGAGTATGTTGTCGGTGGTGCGCATTGCTGGACACGGCCGGTTCGTCTTCCACGCATCTGCTGTAACTCCGGCTTGGTCGGGGAGTGGAATGAATCCTCTCACGGCTGTGTGAATATGCTTGTTGTTGATTCAGTGCTGTCTGAGTGGAATGAGATCCCTGGCCCGACGCGCTTCCACTGCAACTGGTGATTCGCTATCGGTTGGGAGAGCCGCCAGGCGTGAAGCGGCGGCCCCAATATTATCCAACGGGTTGGAATAATGCCTGGGCAGCGTTGATGATACAACGTTGTTCTGGCGAGGCAGGTTTGTTGCGCGTGGCTGAACCGGCGCTCCTGCTTCCGGTGCCCCCGTCCGGTTTGGCGCGGGTTGGTTACCAGCTCCTGCACCTGGCGTGTTGAAAAGATTCTGTGGCTCATAAACCGATGGGAGACGTGATCGGTACCTTCTTCTCATGACCTCTTCTGAAGCATTCTCATCTAGTCTAATCTGGTAAGCCTGTGCTTCCAACTCGGCCCGCTCTGTGGCCATCCTGGCGTTCTCTGCTGCCAGGTCCGCTTTAGCCTGGGCTATCTGATCTTTCACTTTTAGAATCTCCGCATCGTGCTAATCCCTGGCTGCTGCGTCTACCTCCGCGGACATCAGTGCCACTAGGGCGTCGAACAAATCAGACAAGACTTGGGCCGGAGGCGGCGCCGAGCTTCCTGCACCTGCTGGCGTGGCTGTCATTGAATCGGAGAGTACTGTTGCGGCGGTAGATGAATGAGGCGCTGGTCGTGTGCTGGCCATGAAGACAGCGGCCCGGGGGAATCCGGAATACTGTTGCCCTCGGATCCTCCCTCAATCCGGCCATCATTCAACTGGTAAAGCGATTCGGTTTCTCCAGAAGACTCGTCATCACTGCGGACTACGGTTTCTCCATCGGAGATCGGTTCCTCCTCGTAACCCGAACCGTGGACGACACCTATGAAAACATGCCTTGCCTCAGGCTAAACCGGTGAAGAACTTGCATGCTGAGATGTCTCGATGATGTCGGTGCAGGTGTCCGGCTCGGGGGCCGGTTCGCCGATCTTGCCGACGAAGACCTGAATCCCACCAAAGGGGACCCGGTACCCGTATTCGATTGAATTAGCCTCGGGACCCCATCCTGCATTGTCGATGTAGAGCTTGCCGTGGCGACTCTTCGTCATCCGGCCCACAGCGTATCCCTTAAGTCCATTGAAGCCGCCCTTCAAGAACTCGAAACTATCGTGTGATAGCCCCACGGTGGGCGCCAACTGTCGTGGAATTGTCACGGTAGATGTCCTCATGAAAGGACTTAGTTGTGGAGCCATCGCTACGGGTTAGCTTGAAAGGGTTAAACCGGACAAGGGGACACGAGAGTTTTATACTAGTTCGGCCCCTTCGATGAAGGTAAAAGCCTACGTCTAGTTGTGATTGGTATTGCTGGGGTTTCGAAGGCCAGGGAGCGAATCCGCTTTGTCTGGCTTCGAGTTGTCCTTTTTTTCTCTCCCTAAACCGCCGCCGGGTCACCCCTTTATATATTCAGGAGGACCCCGGCCGGTCTATAGAGTCTCGAGGCTGGCTCATACAAGTGTCCGCCTCGGTCTCTTCTTTCTTATCTTACAATACAATCATGGCGATTTACTATCATGGGCCCTAAATCGCCTGCGGGGTCTGGGCCTCTAAGCTTCATCTGTAAAGCGCCATCTTCTGGGTTTCCTTGGGCTTCAGTATAACTGAAGGTGAACCGGGCCCTCGTTGGCGGTTTACCCTCAGTAGTTATATCCTCAACAGTGGGGATGAGCTGCCCCTTGTCTGGGAGCCGGTGCGCGATGTCGTCAGACAAGTATCCGGCTTTCCTTAGCTTCTTGATGTGTCCCTCCGTAACGAAGGAGACCATCCACTTGCCTCCCGCTCCGGACATGGTTGGAGAAGGTTGAGGTGGGGAATGCGGACTTGGGCGCTGGAGCTTGAGTGCGCGAAAATGGATGAGCAAAGGAGGAAGAAGGCGTGGATGGAAAGGCGGATCCTTATCCCCTTATATGGGCGGACGAAACTATGCGTCCCCACCAGCCTGGTAAAACTCGCTTATCTCCAAAGCGCCATAATCAATGGCGCGGTGGGGTTACCCACGCCCGTGTTGATGAGAATCCCGGGATAAGGGGACACGATCTCTGCTTCGACAAGACGTGCTAAGGAAACTGCCTCGCAAAACGCACTGAAGTGGGACAGTCAAAACGGTTCAAATAAAGGCTTGGCTGTGGCGTGATGACACGCTACGGAATACGTCGGCAGATTAGATTTGTGTAAATATTATTCTCTCTCTACGACAGTATGTGGAACTTATTTTGCAATGCCGGACACTATCCTTGTGTTCAAAATCTTCTATGAAGTATTCGGAGGAGGAACCCGCCTTGCAATGCCGAAGACAATCTGCGCGCCGTACTCATCGTCATTGAAGCCTGGTTCAGGGGCTACTGAGGGAGTCCTGGATTAGGGGGTGTCCGGATAGCCGGACTATAACCTTTGGCCGGACTCTCGGACTATGAAGATACAAGATTGAAGACTTCGTCCCGTGTCCGGATGGGACTTTCCTTGGCGTGGAAGGCAAGCTTGGCAATACGGATATGTAGATCTCCTCCCATTGTAACCGACTCTGTGTAACCCTGGCCCTCTCCGGTGTCTATATAAACTGGAGGGTTTTAGTCCATAGGACGAACAACAATCATACCATAGGCTAGCTTCTAGGGTTTTGCCTCTTTGATCTCGTGGTAGATCAACTCTTGTACTACCCATATCATCAATATTAATCAAGCAGGAGTAGGGTTTTACCTCCATCGAGAGGGCCCGAAGCTGGGTAAAAGCATTGTGTCCCTTCTCTCCTGTTACCATCCGCCTAGACGCACAGTTCGGGACCCCCTACCCGAGATCCGTCGGTTTTGACACCAACACCCCCCCTTCCCTAGTTGGACTAGGAGAGAAGGAAGGGGGAGAGAGGGAGGAAGGAAAGGGGGGCGCCGCCCCCCTTCCTAGTCGAATTCGGACCAGAGGGGGAGAGGGTGTGCGGCCTGCCCTGGCTGCCTCTCTCTCTCTCCACTAACTCCCATAGGGCCCATATACTCCCCGGGGGGTCCCGGTAACCCCCCGGTAGTCCGGTATATGCCCGAACTCACTCGGAACCTTTCCGATGTCCAAACATAGGCTTCCAATATATCAATCATTATGTCTCGACCATTTCGAGACTCCTCGTTATGCCTGTGATCACATCCGGGACTCCGAACAACCTTCGGTTCATCAAAACACATAAACTCATAATACCGATCGTCACCGAACAATAAGCGTGCGGACCCTATGGGTTCGAGAACTATGTAGACATGACCGAGACACGTCTCCGTTCAATAATCAATAGCGGAACATGGATGCTCATATTGGCTCCTACATATCTATGAAGATCTTTATCGGTCAAACCGCACAACAACATACGTTGTTCCCTTTGTCATCGGTATGTTACTTGCCCGAGATTCGATCGTCGGTATCATCATACCTAGTTCAATCTCGTTGCCGACAAATCTCTTTACTCATTCCATAATGCATCATCCCACAAGTAACTCATTAGTCACATTGCTTGCAAGGCTCGTAGTGATGTACATTACCGAGAGGGCCCAGAGATACCTCTCCGATAGACTGGGTGACAAATCCTAATCTCGGTCTATGCTAACTCAACAAACACCATCGGTGAAACCTGTAGAGCATCTTTATAATCACCCAGTTATGTTGTGACGTTTGATAGCATACAAGGTGTTCCTCCGGTATTCGGGAGTTGCATAACCTCATAGTCGGAGGAACATGTATAAGTCATGAAGAAAGCAGTAGCAATAAAACTGAACGATCATTATGTTAAGCTAACGGATGGGTCAAGTCAATCACATCATTCTCTAATGATGTGATCCCGCTAATCAAATGACAACTCATGTCTATGGTTAGGAAACATAACCATCATTGGTTCAACGAGCTAGTCAAGTAGAGGCAAACTAGTGACACTCTGTTTGTCTATGTAGTCACACATGTACTAAGTTTCCAGTTATTACAATTCTAGCGTGAATAATAAACATTTATCATGATATAAGGAAATATAAATAACAACTTTATTATTGCCTCTAGGGCATACTTCCTTCAGTCTCCCACTTGCACTAGAGTCAATAATCTAGTTCACATCGTCATGTGATTTAACACCAATAGTTCACATCTCTATGTGATTAGTTCACATCTCTATGTGATTAGTTCACATCTCCATGTGACTAACACCCATAGGGTTTACTAGAGTCAATAATCTAGTTCACATCCCTATGTGATTAACACCCAAAGAGTGATCATGTTTTTCTTGTGAGAGAAATTTAGTCAACAGGTCTGCCACATTCAGAGCCGTATGTATTTTGCAAATTTTCTATGTCTACAATGCTTTGCAAGGAGCTACTCTAGGTAATTGCTCCCACTTTCAATATGTATCTAGATCGAGACTTAGAGTCATCCAGATTGGTGTCAAAGCTTGCATCGACGTAACTCTTTACGACGAACTCTTTGTCACCTCCATAACCGAGAAACATTTCCTTATTCCGCTAAGGATATTTTTGACCGCTATCCAGTGATCCACTCCTAGATCACTATTGTACCCTCTTGCCAAACTTATGGTGAGATACACAATAGGTCAGGTACACAGCATAGCATACTTTATAGAACCTATGACCAAGGCATAGGGAATGACTTTTCATTCTCTTTCTATTTTCTGCCATGGTCGTGTTTTGAGTCTTTACTCAACTTCATATCTTGCAAGACAGGCAAGAACTCCTTTGACTATTCCATTTTGAACTACTTCAAAATCTTATCAAGGTATGTACTCATTGAAAATATATCAAGCGTGTTGATCTATCTCTATAGATCTTGATGCTCAATATGTAAGTAGCTTTATCGAGGTCTTTCTTTGAAAAACTCCTTTCAAACACTCCTTTATGCTTTCCAGAAAATTCTACATTATTTCCAATCAACAATATGTCATTCACATATACTTATCAAAAATGTTGTAGTGCTCCCACTCACTTTGTTGTAAATACAGGCTTTACCGCAAGTCTGTATAAAAGCATATGCTTTGATCACTTTATCAAAGCATATATTCCAACTCCGAGATGCTTGCACCAGTCCATGGATGGATCACTGGAGCTTGCTCACTTTGTTAGCACCTTTAGGATCGACTAAACATTTTGGTTGCACCATATACAACTCTTCTTTAAGAAATCCACTAAGAAATGCAGTTTTGACATCCATTTGCTAGATTTCATAAAATGCGGCAACTGCTAACATGATCTAGACAAATTTTTAAGCATCGATACGAGTGAGAAAATCTCATTGTAGTCAACACCTTGAACTTGTCGAAAACATTTTGCAACAATTTGAGGTTTAAAGATAGTAATACTACTATCAGCGTCCGTCTTCCTCTTGAACATCCATTTATTCTCAAGGACTCACCGATCATCAGGCAAGTCAATCAAAGTCCATACTTTGTTCTCATACATGGATCCGATCTCAGATTTCATAGCCTCAAGCCATTTTGTGGAATCTGGGCTCATCATCGCTTACTCATAGTTCATAGGTTCGTCATGGTCTAGTAACATGATTTCTAGAACAGGATTACCGTACCACTCTGGTGCAGACCGTACTCTGGTTAACCTATGAGGTTTGGTAGTAACTTGATCTAAAGTTTCATGATCATCATCATTAGCATCCTCACTAATTGGTGTAGGAATCACTGGAACTGATTTCTGTGATGAACTACTTTCCAATTCGGGAGAAGGTACAATTACCTCATCAAGTTCTACTTTCCTCCCACTCACTTCTTTCGAAAAAAACTCCTTCTCTAGAAAGGATCCATTTTTAGCAACACAATAGTTTGCCTTCGGATCTGTGATAGAAGGTGTACCCAACAGTTTCTTTTGGGTATCCTATGAAGACGCAGTACTCCGATTTGGGTTCGAGCTTATCAGTTTGAAACTTTTTGACATAAGCATCACAGCCCCAAACTTTAAGAAATGACGACTTTGGTTTCTTGCCAAACCATAGTTCATACAGTGTCATCTCAACGGATTTAGATGGTGCCATATTTAACGTGAATGCAGCTGCCTATGATGCATAACCCCAAAACGATAGTGATAAGTCGGTAAGAGATATCATAGATCGCACCATATCCAATAAAGTACGATTACAACGTTCGGACACACCATTATGCTGTGGTGTTCCAGGTGGCGTGAGTTGCAAAACTATTCCACATTGTTTCAAATGAAGACCAAACTCGTAACTCAAATATCCACCTCCGCAATCAGATCGTAGAAACTTTATTTTCTTGTTACGATGATTTTCCACTTCACTCTGAAATTCTTTGAACTTTTCAAATGTTTCAGACTTATGTTTCATTAAGTAGATATACCCATATCTGCTCAAATCATCTATGAAGGTCAGAAAATAATGATACCTGCCGCGAGCCTCAACACTTATCAGATCGCATACATCAGTATGTATTATTTCCAATAAGTCAATTGCTCGCTCCATTGTTCTGGGGAACGGAGTCTTAGTCATCTTGCCATGAGGCATAGTTCGCAAGCATCAAGTGATTCCAAAAGTCCATCAGCATGGAGTTTCTTCATGCGCTTTACACCAATATGACCAAAACGGCAGTGCCACATATAAGTTGCACTATCATTATTAACTTTGCATCTTTTGGCTTCAATATTATGAATATGTGTCTCATTACGATCGAGATTCAATAAACCATTTATATTGAGTGTATGACCATAGTAGATTTTATTCATGTAAATAGAACAACAATTATTCTTTGACTTAAATGAATAACCGTATTGCAATAAACATGATCCAATCATATTTATGCTCAAAGCAAACAAAAAATAACATTTATTTTAGGTTCAACACTAATCTAGAAGGTAAAGGGAGTGTGCAATGGTGATCTTATCAACCTTGGAATCACTTCCAACTCTCATCATCACCTTGCCCTTAACTAGTCTATGTTTATTTTGCAACTCCCGTTTCGAGTTACTACTCTTAGCAACTGAACTAGTATTAAACACTGATGGGTTGGTATAAACACTAGTAAAGTACACATCAATAACATGGATATCAAATATACCTTTGTTCACTTTGCCATCCTTCTTATCCGCCAAGTATCTGGCAGTTCCACTTCCAGTGACCATTTCCTTTGTAGTATAAGCACTCAGTTTCAGGCTTGGGTCTATCTTTGGGCTTCTTCATGGGAGTGGCAACTTGCTTGCCATTCTTCTTGAAGTTCCTTTTATTTCCCTTTCCCATTTACTTAAAACTAGTGGTTTTGTCAACCATCAACATTTGATGCTTTTCTTGATTTCTACCGTCGTCGATTTCAGCATCACAAAGAGCTCAGGAATCGTTTTCGTCATCCCTTGCATACTATAGTTTATCACAAAGTTCCAGTAACTTGGTGATAGTGACTAGAGAACTCTGTCAATCACTTTTTTTATCTGGAAGATTAACTCCCACTTGATTCAAGCGATTGTAGTACTCAGGCAATATGAGCACATGCTCACTGGTTGAGCTATTCTCCTCCATCTTGTAGGCAAAGTACTTGTCAGAGGTCTCATACCTCTCGACTCTGGCATGAGTCTGAAATACCAATTTCAGCTCTTGGAACATCTTATATGCTCCGTGGTGTTCAAAACATTTTTGAAGTCCCGGTTCTAGGCCGTAAAGCATGGTGCAGTAAACTATCAAGTAGTTATCATACCGAGCTTGCCAAACGTTCATAATGTCTGCATCTGCTCCTACAATAGGCCCGTCACCTAGTGGTGCATCAAGGACATAATTTTTCTGTGCAGCAATGAGGATAATCCTCAGATCATGGACCTAGTCCGCATCATTGCTACTATCATCTTTCAACATAGTTTTTCTCTAGGAACATATCAAAAATAAACGGGGAGCTACATCGCGAGCTATTCATCTACAACATAGTTATGAAAATACTATCAGGACTAAGTTTATGATAAATTAAAGTTCAATTAATCATATTACTTAAGAACTCCCACTTAGATAGACATCCCTCTAGTCATCTAAATGATCACGTGATCCAAATCAACTAAACCATATGCGATCATCACGTGAGATGGAGTAGTTTTCAATGGTGAACATCACTATGTTGATCATATCTACTATATGATTGACGCTCGACCTTTCGGTCTCCAGTGTTTTGAGGCCATATCTGCATAAGCTAGGCTCGTCAAGTTTAACCTGAGTATTCTGCGTGTGCAAAACTGGCTTGCACCCGTTGTATGTGAACGTAGAGCTTATCACACCCGATCATCATGTGGTGTCTCGGCACGACGAACTATCGCAATGGTGCATACTCAGGGAGAACACTTATACCTTGAAATTTAGTGAGAAATCATCTTATAATGCTACCACCGAACTAAGCAAAATAAGATACATAAAGGATAAACATCACATGCAATCAAAATATGTGACATGATATGGCCATCATCATCTTGTGCCTTTAATCTCCATCTCCAAAACACCATCATGATTTCTATTGTCACAGGCATGACACCATGATCCCCATCATCTTGATCTCTATCAATGTGTCGTCACATGGTCGTCTCACCAACTATTGCTATAGCATAATGACAAAGTAAAGCAATTATATGGCGCTTGCATCTTATGTAATAAAGAGACAACCATAAGGCTCCTGCCAGTTGCCGATAACTTTAACAAAACATGATCATATCATACAACAATTTATATCTCATCACGTCTTGACCATATCACATCACAACATGCCCTGCAAAAACAAGTTAGACGTCCTCTACTTTGTTGTTGCAAGTTTACGTGGCTGCTACGGGCTGAGCAAGAACCGTTCTTACCTACGCATCAAAAACCACAACGCGGTATAGTGATTGCTTTTTGATCTTCAGAAAGAATCCTGTTCATTGAATCTGATTCAACTAAAGTTGGAGAAAATGACACCCACCAGCCATCAGTGTGCGAAGCACGTCGGTAGAACCAGTCTCGCGTAAGCGTACACGTAATGTCAGTCTGGGCCGCTTCATCCAACAATACCGCCAAATAAAGAAACAACTAGTGACGGAAAGCAATATGTATATACCCACGCCCACAACTCCTTTGTGTTCTACTCGTGCATATAACATCTACGCATAAACCTGGCTCTGATGCCACTATTGGGGAACGTAGTAATTTCAAAAAAATTCCTATGCACACACAAGATCATGATGATGCATGGCAACGAGAGGGGAGAGTGTTGTCCACGTACCCTCGTAGACTGTAAGCGGAAGCGTTATGACAATGCGGTTTATGTAGTCGTACGTCTTCACGATCGACCGATCCTAGTACCGAAAGTACGGCACCTCTGCGATTTGCACATGTTCGGCTCGGTGACGTCTCATGAACTCACGATCCAGCAGAGTGTCGAGGGAGAGCTTCGTCAGCACGACGGCGTGATGACGGTGATGAGGATGCTACCGGAACAGGGCTTCGCCTAAGCACCGCTACGATATGACCGAGGTGGATTATGGTGGAGGTGGGCACCGCACACGGCTAAGAGATCAATGATCGACTTGTGTGTCTATGGGGTGCCCCCTCCCTCGTATATAAAGGAGTGGAGGAGGGGGAGGGCCGGCCCTCTATGGCACGCCCTAGAGGAGTCCTACTCCCTCCGGGAGTAGGATTCCCCCCTTCCCTAGTTGGACTAGGAGAGAAGGAAGGGGGAGAGAGGGAGGAAGGAAAGGGGGGCGCCGCCCCCCTTCCTAGTCCAATTCGGACCAGAGGGGGAGAGGGCACGCGGCCTGCCCTGGCTTCCTCTCTCTCTCCACTAAAGCCCATTAGGGCCCATATACTCCCCGGGGGTTCCGGTACCCCCCCCCCCCCCCGGTACTCTGGTATATGCCCGAACTCACTCAGAACCTTTCCGATATCCAAACATAGGCTTCCAATATATTGATCTTTATGTCTCGACCATTTCGAGACTCTTCGTCATGCCCGTGATCACATCCGGGACTCCGAACAACCTTCGGTTCATCAAAACACATAAACTCATCATACCGATCGTCACCGAATGTTAAGCGTGCGGACCCTACGGGTTCGAGAACTATGTAGACATGACCGGGACACATCTCCAGTCAATAACCAATAGCGGAAACTGGATGCTCATATTGGCTCCTAGATATTCTACGAAGATCTTTATCGGTCAAACCGCATAACAACATACGTTGTTCCCTTTGTCATCGGTATGTTACTTGCCCGAGATTCGATCGTCGGTATCATCATACCTAGTTCAATCTCGTTACCTACAAGTATCTTTACTCGTTCCGTAATGCATCATCCCGCAACTAACTCATTAGTCACATTGCTTGCAAGGCTCATAGTGATGTACATTACCGAGAGGGCCCAGAGATACCTCTCCGATAGACGGAGTGACAAATCCTAATCTCGATCTATGCCAACTCAACAAACACCATCGGAGACACCTGTAGAGCATCTTTATAATCACCCAGTTACATTGTGACGTTTGATAGCACACAAGGTGTTCCTCCGGTATTCGGGAGTTGCATAATCTCATAGACAGAGGAATATGTATAAGTCATGAAGAAAGCAGTAGCAATAAAACTGAACGATCATTATGCTAAGGTAATGGATGGGTCAAGTCAATCACATTATTCTCTAATGATGTGACCCCGTTAATCAAATGAAAACGCATGTCTATGGTTAGGAAACATAACCATCAATGATTCAACGAGCTAGTCAAGTAGAGGCAAGCTAGTGACACTCTGTTTGTCTATGTATTCACACATGTACTAAGTTTTTGGTTAATACAATTCTAGCATGAATAATAAACATTTATCATGATATGAGGAAATATAAATAACAACTTTATTATTGCCTCTAGGGCTTATTTCCTTCAAGATTTTATTGTTCTTTTTATTGATTGCAATCCGTCTTGCCCAATTATTCTTGGTAGATCGTTTTTACGACTATCGGTGCCGTGATTGATATGAAAGAAGGCAATATTAAGTTCCAATTTCCTTTGAGTAAGGGTATCAAACACTTTCCTAGAACAAGAATTATGCCACCATATGAATCAATCATGAGGGCATCTTATGGATCTCAAACCAAGGATGACAAAACTTAGATCCTTGCTTTATGCCTAGCTAAGGGCGTAAAACTATAGCGCTTGTTGGGAGGCAAACCAATGAATACAATTTATTTTTGCTTTTTGCTTCCTGATTTTGTGGGTTAGCACAGTTATGCTACTGTTATGATTGTGTTTTTTATGTCTTAATTAGTGTTTGCGCCAAGTAAAGCCTTTAGGATCTTCTTGGGTGATAGTTATTTGATCTTCCGGAGAGCGATAAAATACCCATTCCACTTGCCTTATGTCAATATACAAATTTCTCAGCTCGTCCTAATCTTTCAGAATTTTTGGAGTTGAAGAAGTATTCGAAATAGTCAGATTGCTACAGACTATTCTGTTTTGACAGATTCCGTTTTCTTTGTGTTGTGTGCTTATTTTGATGGCTCTATGGTTTTCTTTGATGAGTTTTTGCCATAGAAAAGTTGGAATACAGTAGATATAATACAAAAACAAAAGATGAATTGGTTTGATACAATACTTATAGTAGTGATTTATTATTCTTATACTAACGGATCTCACGAAGGTTCTGTTGAGTTTTGTGTGATTGAAGTTTTCAAGTTTTGGGTTATCTTACGGTGGATGAAGGAATAAAGGATAGAAGAGTTGAAGCTTGGGGATTCCCTGGCATCCCAAGCTATTATCCAAAAATTAGCAACCAACTAAGCTTGGGGATGCCCCCGAGTGGCATCCCCTCTTTCTTCTAACGACCATCGGTATTTTACTCGAAACTATATTTTTATTCGTCACATGATATGTGTTTTTCTTGGAGCGTCTTGTATGATATGAGTCTTTGCTTGTTTTATTTTGTGTCTTAAGTCATCAATCCTTACTGGACACACCCATTTGAGAGAGCCAAAATTATGTCATGACTTGTTAGAATTGCTCTCTATGCTTCACTTAAAAATTTTATGAGCTATCGACTTGCTCTAGTGCTTCACTTATATCTTTTTGAGCACGGTGTGCTTTAGTATTTTTGAAGAATTGCTCTCTTGTTTCACTTAGATTTATTTGAGAGTTGGTAAACTTTTCAAGAAATTCTCTCTTGCTTCACTTAAATTAATTTGAGAGAAAGAAATATTATGCTCATGATCTTCACTTATATTTGTTTGATCTTATGAAAAGAAACATAAGAAAATTAGTCCCAAAGCGATAGATATCCAGGAAGGATATAATAAAAAAATCATGAAGGTCATTGGACAAAATAAACTTGATTCTTAGTAGTAGTTTTGAGATATGATGATGTGATATGTGAGCCATCTTGATGAGTAATTATGCTTTAGTAAGAATATTGGTCTTAAGGTTTGTGATTCCCTATGCAAGTACGAAAGTCAATAGTCATGCAATGAAATTACATCATACTTGTGGTGCATTATTCGGTGTTATTTATGCTTAATTCTTTCTTATGAGATTATCCATTTTCTTGGTTGGTCGCTTCTCAATCTTTTACTAGCCTTCATTTTGCACTAAGTATGATCTCTACTTGTGCATCCAAAAACCTTTAAACTAGTTTTGCCACATGATTCCACTATATCTACCTATATGCGGTATTATTTTGCCGTTCTAAGCAAATTTGTATGTGCCATCTCTAATTTTCAAAATAAACTTCTCTTTTTTGTGTTTGTTTCGCTCGCGGAGCGGTGAGGGGTGGCTAATATTTTCCATGCTAGATGTGTTATTCTCACGATGAGTTTTATTCACTTATCATTGCACGAGAGTAAGGCAAAGATATTAGGGATGCCCAGTCCCGAAATGCAAAAATGAATTTACTTTATGTTATCAAATAATAAATTCCTTGGAAAGTGTTGATATGGAGGGCACCCGTGGATACGGTTAGCCATGGAAAGTGAAAGTATGGTGGAAAAGGAATAAACTTTATTTTCTGTTTGGGAATCGCCTATGATATATCTATGCATGGAAATTATTGGGAACTCTAAGTCGTTTTTGTTGGTGGGATGGATAAACCTCCCAAAATGTTTTTATCTCTAATTTTTTCGCTTTGAGCTCTGGCACCTCTACAAATCCCTACTTCCCTCTACGAAGGGCCTTTCTTTTACTTTATGTAATTTTTATTTTGAGTCTCCATCTTCTATTATAAAAGCACCAACTAGGAGGCAATATGATCGTACTTAAGTATTGGGTATAGCTAATATTCGAATGTGTTTCATGAATGGATCAATGGTTGAGCATGATAGGCTAGGGATAACTTATTTTAGCGTTGATATTTTGGCAGACATGGTTGCTTGTTGATATGCACGAGTATTTAAATTATCATGTCAAAACCAGACTATTGCTTTGAACAATATAAAAGTCCAAATGTCCATGTTGTAAATAAAATGATATGATATGTTAGGCAGCATTCCACATCAAAAATTATATTTTTATCACTTACCCACTCGAGGACGAGTAGGAGTTAAGCTTGGGGATGCTGATACGTCTCCAACATATCTATAATTTTTTATTGTTCCATGGTGTTATATTATCAATCTTGGATGTTTTATAATCATCTTATAGTCATTTTATATCATTTTTTGGTACTAACCTATTGACATAGTGCCAAGTGCCAGTTGCCGTTTTTTCCATGTTTTTTACATCATAGAAAATCAATATCAGACAGAGTCCAAATGCCCCAAAACTTTACGCTCATGGCGCGCCCTGATGGGTTGTGCCCCCCTCGGGTGCCCCCGGACCGCCTCTTTGCTCTATAAATACCCCAATATTCCAGAAACCCTAGGGGAGTCGATGAAATATTCATCCATCTGCCGTAGAATCCAGAACCACTAGATCCAATCTAGACACCATCTCGGATGGGGTTCACCACCTCCATTGGTGCCTCTCTGATGATGCATGAGTAGTTCTTTGTAGACCTTCGGGTCCATAGTTAGTAGCTAGATGGCTTCATCTCTCTCTCTCTCTCTCTCTTGATTCTCAATACAATGGTCTCTTGGAGATCCATATGATGTAACTCTTTTGCGGTGTGTTTGTTGGGATCTGATGAACTTTGAGTTTATGATCAGTCATATCTTTTTATGTCCATGAAAGTATTTGTGTTTCTTTGATCTCTTTTATGCATGATTGCTTATAGCCTCGTATTTCTTCTCCGAAATTTGGGTTTTGTTTGGCCAACTTGATCTATTTATCTTGCAATGGGAAGAGGTGCTTTGTAGTGGGTTTGATCTTACGGTGCTTGATCCTACTGATAGAAAGGGAACCGACACATATGTATCATTGCTACTAAGGATAAAACGATGGGGTCTATCTCTACATAGATAGATCTTGTCTACATCATGTCATCGTTCTTATTGCATTACTCCGTTTCTCCATGAACTTAATATGCATGCTAGATAGTGGTCGATGTGTGGAGTAATAGTAGTAGATGCAGGCAGGAGTCGGTCTAGTAATCTTGGACGTGATGCCTATATAATGATCATTGCCTGGATATCATCATGAGTATTTGAAGTTCTATCAATTGCCCAATAGTAATTCATTTACCCATCGTTTGCTATTTTTCTCGAGAGAAGCCACTAGTGAAACCTACGACCCCCGAGTCTTCTTTCTCATATTATTTGCCTTTGTGATCTAGTTTCCTTTGCTTTTATTTTCAGATCTATTAATCCAAAAACCCAAAAATACTTTGATGTAATTTACTCTTATTTATTTGTTTGGCATTCGATCTATCAATCTACTGCAATTTTACCTCACGTCTGTTTGCCTATCTTGAGCGTCGTACCCCGGAAGGGATTGACAACCCCTTTAACACGTCAGGTTGCGAGAAGTTGTTATTTGTGTGCAGGTGATGTTTACGTTGTGTTGCTTGGTTCTCCTACTGGTTCGATAACCTTGGTTTCATATCTGAGGGAAATACCTACTGCCACTATGCTGCATCATCCCTTCCTCTTTGGGGAAATACCGACGTAGCTTCAAGCGACATCAAATAGCACCATGTTCTTCATGATAGAGAGTCTCCTATTTTGTCAGTTTCATATACTAGTCTGAATTTTTCATTATAGAACTTGTCTTGTATATTCCAACAATGGGCTACCTCAAATTTCCCTAGGTCTTCATGAGCAAGCAAGTTGGATGCAGACCCACTTAGTTTCTTTTTGAGCTTTCATACACTTATTGCTCTAGTGCATCTGTTGCATGGCAATCCCTACTCACTTACATCGATATCAATTGATGGGCATCTTCATAGTCCATTAATTTGCCTAGTCGATGTGAGACTTTCTCCTTCCTTTTTGTCTTCTCTAGAACCACCATATTCTATTCCACCTATAGTTCTATATCCATGGCTCACGCTCATGTATTGCGTGAAAGTTTGAAAAGTTTGAGAACACCAAAAGTATGAAACAATTGCTTGGATTGTCATCATGGTTGTGCATGATGAATACTTTGTGTGATGAAGATAGAGCATAGCCAGACTATATGATTTTGTAGGGATAACTTTCTTTGGCCATGTTATTTTTTGACTAGGAACTGTGGGGCAAAACCCCCATAGTATATCAAAAACTTTATTAAAAGAATAAAAGTTACAAATACATGACAGAGATTACAAGAGGTAATCTAACAGTCTAGCCTGAAGGAGTAAAATAAAAACAAAGATTACAATACCAAGCCTCAAGGGGCAGAAATGAAACCATCTCAAGAGATCATCCTTGTAGGCATCCTTAATTCTATATTGCACAAGGTTGATGTCATGGATGAAAGCACATGTCTATTTGTTGAAACTAGCCCTTTCACTCCCGAAGACTTGCCAAAACTTCTCCTAGCCTGAATAACCAATTCTGTCATTCAATCCCCAGAAGACCAATCAATCTAAAGATAATTTCACACTCTCACACTGAAATTGCAATTAAAAATAGATGATCCCTGGTTTCTCTTGCTCGCAGAGGGAAAAGTACACATGTCACTTCATCATCCAAATGTCAATGGCTCCTCTCCACCATATCTTTAGTGTTCAATCTGTCCATAATGAGCGTCCAAGCAAACACTTTAATTTTCATGGTGCGGGAGGATTTTCATATCCAAGTGGTCTATGGATTAAAAGATTCAGATGCAAAAGAGTGAGAGTAAAAAATCTTGGGTTTGTACTCCTTGGAAGAGCCTTGCCAAAACCAAACATCCTTAGATCCAGGTACTCTGTTATGGCTCTCCATCAGGGATTGCAAATTGACCAGATCCTCGTAGGCCTGTGCTGACAGTGGCAGATGGAAGTTTTGTTAAATGTCTTGGGTTTCAGAAATCTCCTTGATAGAGATCCAAGGATCCTTGGCATAATAAAAGAGGCCAAGACATCTGGATAGCAGGGTGGTAACATCTTGTCCTAGCTCCCATTGGTCAGACCAAAAAAGTGTAGTGTCACCCTCATTAATCTGAACCCAAGAACAATCTATGAAGCTATGCATTACTTTGCAAATATCTCTCCATCAGAATGAACCACAATCAGAAGTTCCCTGGGGCACCCTGCCATGGTAGTATGAGTCCCAAATTAGAGACACCCAAGGAAGATCTTTCTTGTTTAGGAAGTTGTTTGCATGCTTAAGAAGGAGAGAAACGTTTTGCACCCCCAGGTTGAGAATACCAAGGCCTCCCCTATTTTTAGGCCTACAAATAAGCTCCCAAGTAGCTAGAGATGGAGCTGGTTCATCCCTATGTTTTCTCCAGAGGCATTGTCTCTGTATTCTCTCAAGCTGCTTCAAAATTCCAGCAGGAATAGCCAAACTGCATAGGAAGAAGATAGGCATGGAAGACAGTGCAGAGTTTAGAAACTGTAACCTTTTTCCTTGATATAAAAAGGAAGAGCTAGCAGTCATTCTTCTCTCCATACAGTCCACCATGGGCATAAAGTGAGTCATCTTTGGCCTTGTAGTACCTACTGGCAACCCAAGATAGGTGAAAGGAATTTTCCCAATTTGACAACCAAAAGTAGTAGCCAGTTCATTCATATGAGAAGTTTCAACATTAATTGGGATGATGAAAGATTTATGACAGTTCACATCAAGGCCAGTGGACTGTGAGAAAACCTTGAGCATATCCTTCAGAGCAATAAGCTGAGCCCTGTCAGCAGGTAAAATGATCAAAGTGTCATCTACATACTGAATCACTGGGTAATCCTGGTCATGGCAAGGAATGGGTAGCTGGAGAATGCCCCTTCTGAACATATCATTGATTATTGTCTGTAAAAGATCAGCAGCCAGAACAAATAGTAGAGAAGAGACAGGATCCCACTGCCTAACTCCCTTCTTGCAGATGAACTTTCTCCCTAGAACACCATTAATCAAAACTGAAGAGGTGCCAATAGATAATAACTGTTTCATCCAAAGTATCCACTTTTCATTGAAACCTTTGTGCCTCAAAATTTTAATAATAGCCTCATGCTCTAGGGAATCAAAAGCCTTCTCAATGTCAAGTTTGAGAATAATAATGGGACTCATGGATTGGTGACACTGATGCAAATACTCAAATGTCCAACCAATGCAATCCTGAATTGTTCTGCTTTTGATAAAGCCATATTGGTTCTCGTGAATACATTGCATAATCACATCTTGAAATCTTTTGGCTGCCATTTTTGAAAGAAACTTTAGGCCCATCCCAGTCAAGGAAATAGGTCTGAAATCTCCCACTTCCTCAGGTGAGAGCTTTTTGGGAACTAGTGTAATGTACGAGCCATTAATATTTTCTAGCACAGCAGAACCATCATAAAAATCCTAGGCTAACTCATAAAAATCTTTGGAAATGATATGCCAACATTTCTTAAAGAACGGACCATTGAAACCATCTGACCCTGGGGCTTTATCCACTGGCATATGTTTCACAACATTGTCCATTTCTTCCTTCTCAAAAGGCTTGGTGAGCACATCAAGTCCCTCCACAGGAGTGATGAGAGAAGGGAGGTCAAATCCCATCATAATTCCTCTTTAAGTACCCATTCTGTTTTTAAAACAATTCCAAATCATTCCCTCCATTTGGGAGTGCTCAGTGACCACTGTACCATCAGTCAATTTCATACTTGCAATTGAATTCCTCCTATGCCTTTCAGTGGACATGGCATGAAAAACTTTGTATTTTCTCCCCCCACTTTAATGTACCTTATAGTACATCTTTTCTTCCAATAAAGGAATTGGAGATGAAGTAATTTTTCCACCTGGGCTTCAACAATTTTTCTAAAATTAGACTCCTGTCTGAACATAGGCCTAATCTCTTCAAGCTCATCCAAAAGCAAGATTACATGATTGCATTTAGTTAC
The DNA here is from genome assembly GCA_034509565.1 of Triticum monococcum. Taxonomy (NCBI): domain Eukaryota; kingdom Viridiplantae; phylum Streptophyta; class Magnoliopsida; order Poales; family Poaceae; genus Triticum; species Triticum monococcum. The sequence continues at coordinate 684,812,975 of CM067845.1, read as the reverse complement.
CAAAATTTTGAGTTTGGAAACATTCATTTGCCACCTCTCGAGACTCATTCTTAAAGTCTTAAACTTATCTACAATCCTAGTAGTAATGTGACCCTTCCAGGAAGGTTTTTGCCAAGACAACTCCACACACTCCATAAAACCTTCCAACTCTAACCAGTAATTCTCAAACCTAAAAATATTTTATTTTTGAATTGAACTTTTTATGGTAACTACACATGGGACATGATCAGATGCAGTTATAGCTAGAGGGAGCACCTCAGTCATAGGATAGTCAGTTTTCCAGTCCACGGATGTGAAAAACCAGTCTAGCTGCTCAAGAACTGGGGTGTCTTGCATGTTTGACCATGTAAAAGATCTACCTTTGATAGGCAGCTCCAACAGCCCCAGATGCCCAATTATCTCATTAAAAATAAAGATATCATTCAAATTCCCTCCAGGCAAATTTCTATTATCCAGGGACCTCATGAAATTAAAGTCCCCTAACAGCAGCCAATTTTCTTTCAAAGGGATTTGCAAGTTATAGAGCCAAATAACAAAATTATGTCTGGCTTCACCCTGGCAAGGCCCATATACAGAAACCAATGTCCATTTTTCATTATTCTTCCTGGAAACAAACTCAATAACCACATCAAACTGTTGAACTTCTAATTAAGTCCCAACAAAAACAAAGGAATTCCAAACCACAAGGATTCCTCCAGAAGCACCCAGGGAAGGAGAGTAGGCAAAACAGTCAAACCTCTTAGGACAGAAGTTTTTAATTGTTCTAGAATCAAAAGTGGAGCATTTAGTTTCTTGTAAACAAGCAACAGGACATTGGCTCTCATCAATTTTTGGCCTAACAACCCTCTGCCTAGCCTCAACATTTAGGTCCCTGATATTCCAACAAAGAACATTCCAATTTCTACAAGAATTACTCATTTAAAAGATCATCATAAGGTCCACAAACCACATGACACACAATGTCACATGTCCACAAAACATAGATAATTCTGTTCCACCATTATTACATAAAAGTTTCCCATAATATAAAATCCATAAGCATAGAAGATAAATAGCACATTTAGGGGCTTGCCAGACCCAGAAGGACATGAACACCCTATTCATTAGGAGTAGTTCTTCCAGCAGTGAGAGGATCCACCATAAGTGCATCCACCGTTAGGAGTTTGCATCAATTTCAAGCTCTTCCCCAATTGCCTGCAGATGACTGACTGGAGTTGCTGGGGGGATATATGCATGTGCAGGGTCATCTGGCATCTCAGCGGAGAGGGGCTTGGCCTTGGGCTTCTTGCGTTTGGGCTGCAGAGCCAACTCCTAGAAGGCGGGCTTGAACCCATCACGCTGAATAGAACTTATAGTGCACCTTTTGGCAGATGTTTCCCAAGTGGAGGTGGCGCCAAAGTCTTGCGAGGCCTCCTTGTTGTTCTGATCAAAACTGTGGGGGAAACAGCAGGTGGTTCCTTCTCAATATTTTCAGAAAAGAGAGCCCGAGCAACAGGCCTAGCTGGTTCCTGCTCCTTCCATGTCAGCAGAGGAAGAGCATTCTGACTGAAAGCAAAGTCCCAGATCCTCTTGGACAGAATCACGGGATATGCAAGCTGGAATAGTAGAGGTTTTGGCACTTCAAAGACTGTAGGTGCTTCTAATAAATTTTCAAAAGACCTCCTCCAAACAATCTCAGGAGGCAAAGGGGGCCCAAAAGGTACAACCACAGACTCAATCTCCAATGATGGAAGGTTGATCACAGGAGGTTGATAGACTAATTGCCCAATTATTAGCTTCCACCTATGTCTGAACATCCACCCTATCTTGATTTTCAGGCTGATCTTCTTCAATTGAAATCACTGGAACATCCACCTCTGCCTGAACATCAACCATATCTTGGCCATGTTATTTTGAGAAGAGATGATTGCTTTATTAGTCTGCTTGAAGTATTATTTTTATGTCAATATTAAACTTTTATTTTGAATCTTATGGATCTGAATATTCTTGCCACAATAAATAAGATTGCATTGATAAATATGTTAGGTAGCATTTCACATCAAAAATTCTATTTTTATCATTTACCTACTCAAGGACGAGCAGGAATTAAGCTTGGGGATGCTTGATACGTCTCCAACGTATCTATAATTTTTGATTGTTCCATGCTATTATATTATCTGTTTTGGATGTTTTATATGCATTAATATACTATTTTATATTATTTTTGGGACTAAGACTTAGAGCCTAGTGTCAGTTTCTTTTTTCCCTTGTTTTTGACTTTTACAGAAAAGGAATATCAAACGGAGTCCAAATGGAATAAAACTTTACAATGATTTTTCTTGGGCCAGAAGACACCTACGTCACTTGGAGAGAGGGCCACAAGAGTCCCGAGGAGGCCACAAGGCTCTAGGGCGTGCCCCTGGCTTGTGGGCCCCTCGGGAGTCCCCTAACCCTAGTTCCACCTCTATATATTCCCAAATATTCCCCAAACATCATAAGTGTCCACCAAAATACTTTTCCACCGCTGCAAGCCTCTGTTCCCATGAGATCCCATCTTGGGACTTTTTCCCGCACTTTGCCGAAGGGGAATTCGATCACGAAGGACCTCTACATCAACCTTGCTGCCCTTCCGACGAAGCGTGAGTAGTTTACCATCGACCTAAGGGTCCATATCTAGTAGCTAGATCGCTTCTTCGCTCTCTTTGATCTTCAATACAATGTTTCTCCTTGATGTTCTTGGAGTTCTATCCAATGTAATATTCTTTTTGAGTGCGTTTGTTGAGATCCGATGAAATGTGGATTTATGATCAGATTATCTATGAATATTATTTGAGTCTTCTCTGAACTCTTTTATGCATGATTAAGATATCTTTGTATTTCTTTTCGAACTATCGGTTTGGTTTGGCCAACTAGATTGGTTTTTCTTGCAATGGGAGAGGTGCTTAGTTTTGGGTTCAATCTTGCGGTGTCCTCATCCAGTGACAGAAGGGGTAGCAAGGCACGTATTGTATTGTTGTCATCAAGGATAAAAGATGGGGTTTATATCATATTTCTTGAGTTTATCCCTCTACATCGTCATCTTACTTAAAGCATTACTCTGTTCTTATGAACTTAATACTCTAGATGCAGGCAGGAGTCGGTCGATGTGTGGAGTAATAGTAGTAGATGCAGAATCGTTTCGGTCTACTTGTCATGGACGTGATGCATATATTCATGATCATTTCCTTAGATATCGTTATAACTATGCGCTTTTCTATCAATTGCTCAACAGTAATATTTTTACCCACCGTATCTTTCTTTCAAGAGAGAAGCCTCTAGTGAAACCTATGGCCCACAGGTCTATTTTCCATCATATATTTTCAGATCTATAAACCAAAAAACCCAAAAATACCTTGTTGCAATTTATTTATATTTACTTTAGTTTGCTCTTTTATTTATCTTTGATACCTATCTCTATTAGATCTCACTCTTGTTCGTGATCGTGAAGGGATTGGCAAGCCCTTTTTCGCGTTGTGTGCAAGTGTTTGTTAGTTTATGCAGGTGCATATATTGGGGACTTGCTTGTGCCTCCTACTGGATTGATACCTTGGTTCTTAACTGAGGGAAATACTTATCTCTACTTTGCTGCATCACCCTTTCCTCTTCAAGGGAAAAATCAACGCAAGCTCAATAAGTAGCAGTCCCATCAGAACACAAGCTCAAGAGGCTCAAAAAGTTTGTCCTAACATAGAAAACCTTTTAGTGTTGGTGGCCAACGAATATTACAACATGAAACAAGGATGGGCGCGGAAGGTGCCCAGGATTGATAATGGTTGAAGAGTGGTGTTACTTCGAGGATCGAAGTTTGAGTGTTTTTCACATGCTAGTTGTGTTTTTATTTTTGCGCCTGTGTGGATGTAAGAGCATCTCCAATAGGCAAAGTAAAATAGGGCTCCCAAAAGCTGTTTTAGGGCACCAACAAGTGAGTTTTAGGGCACCAATTTTATTCCTTCTCCAACTGATCATGTAAACTAGGGAGCTACTAATCCAATAGATGATGTAAAATAGGGCACGCAAAACATCCAGTCTAAAACTTGATCATTAGATATTTCGATTCAAACATTCAAAGTTTTAAGCATCCAAACTTAACATAGTTCGGCTACAACATGCAAACTTAAACTACGAACACTACAACAACAACTCTTCATCACTGAGTTTGTTCCTGTCAATCTCTTCATCCTCGTTTGGATGAAAATCGTCGTCCAACTCGACCTTAATCACCCTTGATGAGGGGCCATCATCGTCCTCCTTCTTTATCGCATTGTTGCGCCGCGCAAAGAACTCATACTCTGCCTGGATGAGATCCAAATTTTCCATGACGAACCTTGCCATAGCTGCCACATCACTCTGATAGGTGTTGAGCTGCTCCAGGACAAGATGCGTTTCCCTCTTGTCTGTGTAGGACACAATGTGCATTTTCGGGACTGATGAATTCCACCACCTCCCGGGATCCTACTTTGGGAAAGTTTATCTCACGCTTTGGCCGATGGAGCCTCCAACACACGATGTCAAATGTGCATGCAGCGAGCTGCGCCGCGCCAAACGTCCGGAGCTAATGTCGCTCCCCATCGCACGTTAACTCGGCGATGTAACAGTCGTACTTCTGTAGCCGAACGTCTCGAAAGCCCGTCTACCTCGGCCCACGGTGTCATCTCGGTAGCTGTGGCGACATTGGTCGGAAGCGACCAGATTTGGTAGTGGTGGTGGCGCGGGAGGGAAGACGGCTGCACCCGGCTATATTTTTTTTAGAAAAGAATGATGACCCTCGGCCTCTGCATCTGGGCGATGCATACGGCCACTTCATCAATTATTTTCACAAGACCTTACAAACTCATACAACAGTAAGACTAAAGTCGTCGTCTAAGCAACAAACTGTCGCTACACCTATCCAGTTGATGAAGGGGCGCAGATAGCCTGGGCCTAATACCAAACAGACATCGCAGCCAAGCCTAACATCTAAGACCTGAGACCCCAACCTAGCCAGTTGCCAGGTCTGGGGCACACACTGGTCCAGCGTGCTCTCGGAGGCCGCTGCCGCCAACTGCCATCACTCCATCTTCAGAACTGTACTGATGCATCAACCTTGCTCGGTCTAGCTATCGTCGACGCCACCACGGCGCCCAACGGCACCTCCTCCCTGCGCGCAAACATCTGAGCACGTCGCGGTCGCCACTGATACACCTCAGCGCCATGCTGCCAAGTACCACCAACCGACACAGCTTGAAGTTCTTGGAACATCTGTCGTGCGTAGCACCTGCCGACCAGGCATGGCAAAGCGTAGCACCTGTCGGTCAGACATGACTTGACATCTCCACCAAAGCTCCGTGCAAGACGAAGCCGCTCCACCTCCTGCCTCTGACTTCCAGCGCTGCTCCACAAATGATGCTCCCAAGAGAGAAACGACACCGCAGTGCCGCCATCGTCCGATCTGGAACACCAGATCCTAGGGTTTCTCCCGGAGCAGCACGAGTGGGTCGACAGTAGTTACACGATGATCCATCAAGGTAACGGCGAGAACGCCGCCATCGCCTGTCGTCGGCTCAGTTTTCACCGGCAACCATGTCTCCCCTACTCGCAGCCGGGACTAGATGATGGATCTCGAGATCCGATCACCAAGCCTCTGGTCGGCCATCTCTGGAAGAAGATGACCACCACGTACACCAGCATCACCATGCCGGGCACGCGTCGCCGCCGGCACCCCGATGGTGCCTAGAGGCCGACAAGCCCCGACGAACACCAAGCCTCGCCAGCCGCCATGGCCTAGACCCAAGCACCACCAGATCCAGATCGGATCGGGGTCAAGGGCCCCAAGCCGCAGCCACCGCGCAGGCAGCACCACTGGACGGTGCCATGCCCTCCACCCTGCCATAGGACCGAGTCATCACCGGAGCTCCGCCGCGCCATGCTGCCAAGCCTCCGCCGAAAGAACTTGAGCCGCCGCCAGGGGAGAGAGAGAGAGAAAGAGAGAGACGCGCCAGGGAGAGGCCCCGCCACCGCCGACACTGCCTGGGCTTTGCCCGACTGTGTCTGTCGGTGTCAAAACCGGCGAATCTCAGGTAGGGGGTCTCGAACTGTGCGTATAGGCCAGATGGTAACAGGAGGCAGGGAACATGATGTTTTACCCAGGTTCGGGCCCTCTCGATGGAGGTAAAACCCTACGTCCTGCTTGATCAATATTGATGATATGGGTAGTACAAGAGTAGATCTACCACGAGATCAAGGAGGCTAAACCCTAGAAGCTAGCCTATGGTATGATTGTTGTATATGGAGTTGATGTCCTACAGATTACAACCCTCCGGTTTATATAGACACCGGATAGGGTTAGGGTTACATAAAGTCGGTTACAATGGTAGGAGATCTTGAATATCCGCATCGCCAAGCTTGCCTTCCACGCCAAGGGAAGTCCCATCCGGACACGGGACGAAGTCTTCAATCTTGTATCTTCATAGTCCAGGAGTCCGGCTGAAGGTATAGTCCGGCTACCCGAACACCCCCTAATCCAAGACTCCCTGAGTAGCCCCCAAACCAGGCTTCAATGACGATAAGTCCGGCGCGCAGATTGTTCGACATTGCAAGGCGGGTTCTTCTCCAAATCCTGTGTACTTGTAGGAATAATGTCCGATTTTTGTAATGTAATGCTCCTTGGCTTCGACGCCCAATAATGGTCGTCTTCCATGTGTCAAACGAATGCGAAAAGCTGGGGCGTTTTTACATCCACACCCCTAGCCATATAAACGAGCCGCTTATTTAGCGGGATGGGGATTCAGGTCCAAACCACATCTTCTCCTCTCCGTGAGTTATCATCAGAGCGCTTCCAGCAAAGGTCCATTCCAACATGTCCAGCCATCGCAGCTCCTCCCCTCACCCCTCCGGTCCCAAACCCGGGGACTAGGAGAGTTGCACCATCCCGCATAGCGAGTTAGTGTCGCTTCAGGCCAAGGGATTTCTCCCCCAGGCATATATGGTCCCGGTCCGAGCCGGTCTCGCCACCTACAATGGCGGAAAACAAGCGGAGAGCACCCCGAATCCTTCTAAAGGAGAGCGGGTGTGCCTCGTCCCCTGTCTAGTAAGGGGACTGGGATTTCCAATTCACCCATTTCTCCGCAGGCTTCTGGAGTTCTATGGCCTCCAGCTGCACAATCTCACGCCTGCCTCCGTATTACATATCGCGGGTTTCGTCGCCCTTTGCAAGCTATTTTTAGGCGTTGAGGCTCATTTCGCTCTATGGAAGAGGTTATTCTGCCTGGTGCCCCGTTCTCAAGAGGGGTCTATCTACCAAGTGGGCGGAGCTGAAGTATGGCGCATCGCCGGGACCGGATACCTATCTGGAACCCCGAAGAAGGCGTCCGAGGATTGGCCTTCGGAATGGTTTTACATAGATGATGTCCCGCTACCGGACCCTATCCGGGTCGGTCTCCCTGAGTTCAACAGTAGCCCATTGAAGAAATGCTTGAGCTGGTGTCCGCGGAGCTCTCAGAGAGAAAGCGACAGAGGCGTCCTTTACCTGATGGGTCGGATAAGACTGTTGGCTCATTCCAGACTAACCATGATTGGAGTCATGGCCGCATGCATTGTGCGGGGGGTGCAGCTGCTTCAATATAGAGGCCACCCCATGTGGGATTTCAACGGGGAGGATGACGCCACACATTACGGCCATAAGGGGCCGGCCTCAGCCGCTGCCTTAGTAAAGATCTTGTCCTCTTTGTACAAGGGAGAAAAGGAGGAATTCCTCCGCGTCAACCCGCGGGCCGGATTCAGTATGTATGATCCTCCAAGTTGGGTAAGTGAACAATTGCGCTTGCCCGTTTGTTTTATACTCCCACGGTTAGATAGGTAGTCTAACGACTTCAATGCGGGAACTGCGAAAGGAGGTAAAGGATATAAATAGCCGCCCTCCACAGCCCGAGGACCCAGAACGGTCCCTCCATCCGGACTCCGAAGAGGATCCGGACATATCGGTGGAGCTTATCGACGGGGTGTTCCATCAGCTAAGCAAGGACAATACCTTGGCAGCCATTACGGCGGATTACCCAGGGTTAATCCCGGCCTCCCAGGTGACAGAAACCGGAGTCCCATTCCCTTGAAAGAGATTCCACTCTCACGTATTCTGGTGTTTCTGACGACAACCGTGTTTTGCAGGGGAGATTTCCGAGGCAGGAGGCCGAACCTGCGGCGGCTAGCCAACGAGGGGCTGCAGGGCCCCATGGGGCAAAAAGGAATGTAGTCCGGACTGAGATGCCGGCACAAAGGTATAGCGCACCCTCTTTTTCCCTGGAGTTATTCTGTCAGGGCATATTAACATTCGTGCTATCTTCAGAATGAAGAGACCTCACCGGACTACATCCGTAGAGGTTGCCAATCACGCCTCCACCAGCCAGGCTCCAACGTATGGCCAGGAAGCGGAGGCAAGCACAAGGCACGCACCGGACGCTCCTCCGACAGAGGATGCGGACAGGCTGTCTGCCACAAATTCTGAAGTGGAGAGTGCCATGAACCACAGGCGTCGCCGGACAGTTCTACGCGATGCTTGTTTCTCCCAAGAGGCTTTAGATGCCTTTAATTCGGGAGATGCGTACCTCCGTGCCGCTGAAAATGGTTTAGCCAGAGCCACGGACCAGTATGTAAAAGACATACGGGTAAGAAAATTTTGGTTAAATATATATATATGCCAGTAGCCCCCGAGACTTGAAGCAGTTAGAGCAACTGATTTAAGGATCATTTAATATGTAGGTTCTTACAGAGAAGAATACCGTACTGTCCCAGGAGCTGAAAAAGTGCAAGGCAAAACTAGAGGCTACAGCAGGGGAGCCCAAAGAGACCCCCTCCGGTAAGATACACTTCGAAAGATTAGTATTGTGCGGTGTGGGTGCAAATCTGAAAAATCATATTGCAGATGGCGCCCGACTCGATCCGAACAAGCAACAACTCTTACACCGGCTAAAGGCCGGTGAGAGTACGTTGACAAAGGTGAGGCGAGAGAAGAATGATCTTCAGGATGCCAACACCAAGCTGGACGTCGAACTTAAAGATGTTCGTGGCCAGCTGTCAAACTCCATGAAGGAGAATCAGCGGCTTCGACGCGGCATATTTAGTAAGTGCTTGAACGAACTTTGAAAAAAGAGTTCGGCGAGGAAGTTGACTAACAGAGTAATGTCTGTAGGTATGCTCACAGGTCGTCCTGCAGAGGAGATGCCCGGTTCTACGGGTGACCTTCTTCCCGAACTCTTGCAACTGCATGAGCGAATTCGGCAGGCGATGCGAGGTATTGCCCAAGCCTTATGGCCTGCCCACTCCGTGCCCGAGGGCCTTGGAGAGCTTGCGGAGAAGCTGAAGGGAGCTCGGCGGCGCTTCCGGTTGTGGAAGATATCAGACTGCCGACAAGGTGCTAGGGAGGCCTGGGCCATGGTGAAGACCCGTTTTACGAAGTCTGGCCCAAACCACATGGCCGAGGTCGGACCAGTGGGGCCTGACGGGAAGGAGATCCCTGTAAGCTTAGTATACGGCCAAGTAGAGTTGGCCGCGAAGTATTCCTAGCAGGACTGTAAATTAGACAGCCTGTTAGATGGTATAGAAGAGGAATACAATCAGTCAGAATGACTGTGTAATTTTGAATTGACATGTGTAATGCCTTCTAGCCGGATTGTAGATCGTTTGTCGTTGCCGACCTTTTCGCTTCAACCTCGGGACCTGACGGTCCGGAGTGTGTCCGAATACCCTAGCGGTTATATAAGAACCAGGGTATGCGTGGAGACCAGGCGTAGGGGTCATCAGTGCTTTATCAGACAAGTGCCCAACTAGTTATGTTATATTACATAGTTAGTAAGAAACATCTTCCAGAGAAAATAGTTTCGTTAAGGGTTCCTTTCGCTGGGAGGCATGCCCTAAGGTGCATGTCCGGACTGCATGAAGAGACGCAAAAAAAGCATCTGGGGGCGCATAAAACGAGTAAAAAAATCATCTTTTATTTCATTGACCGAATATTCCCTTAAGAACGCTAGCTTTCGGCTTCACCTAGTCTGAGGTACACGTCCGGCTGACCCGGCAGTAACAATCGCAGAGGTGCTCCCTTTACCGCCTAGCCAAACAATCGGGAATGTAGGGGTAAGCACAGGAGCCAGGCAACCCAGCTTGGCCAAAACTTAAGTCATATCGATGCATATAATGGTGAAGAAAAAGGTACATGCGGAAGTTTGTCGCATGTGTTGGGCGTGAAGCCCGTATAAATAAGCTTCTGTTAAAGAAGCCCCCAGGTTTGAGGAGCGCGAGTGGCGCGTCACTACATGAGCCTTTGAGGGCTATAAAAGAAAAATGGGAAGGAGAGAAATGTAAGACAGAAAAATTCAAAAAAGAATGGACAGAGGAAGGAGACGAACACAGAGTCCGGCGCTAGGCATAGAATCTTCGGAGACGGGTGGCGTTCCACGGGTTCGGCTCGAGTCGGTTGTTCAACGCATCTCGCAGGCGGTACGCCCCACCAGTCAGGACTTGGTCGATTATGAATGGACCTTCCCACTTGGGCTTGAGTTTGTCCTTTTTCTTATCCGGCAGGCGTAGGACTAGTTCGCCAACATTGTAATTTTTGGCTCGTACTTCTCTACTTTCATATCTTCTGGCCTGCTGTTGATAAAATGCGGGACGGGATTTTGCCACGTCCCGCTCCTCCTCCAAGGCGTCCAAGTTGTCCAGCGGATCGAGCTCGGCCTCTCTTTCTTCGTACATGCGCACTCTAGGTGAGTCATGAATTATGTCGCAGGGCAGAACTGCTTCTGTGCCGTACACCATAAAAAATGGTGTGTATCCGGTGGTGCGATTTGGCGTGGTCCGCAGCCCCCATAGCACGGAGTCGAGCTCCTCTACCCAGTGCGTGTTAGATTCCTTGAGGGACCGCACCAGTCTGGGTTTAATGCCGCTCATGGTAAGACCATTTGCACGTTCGACCTGGCCGTTTGTTTGTGGGTGATAGACGGAAGCATAATCGAGCTTGATGCCCATGTTTTTGCACCAGAGTTTTACCTCATCGGCGGTAAAGTTTGTACCGTTGTCGGTTATGATGCTATGGGGGACGCCATAACGGTGTACAACCCCGGATATGAAGTCTATCACAGGTCCGGATTCGGCCGTTTTAACAGGCTTGGCTTCTATCCATTTGGTGAACTTATCCACCATGACCAGTAAGTAATTTTTTCCTATGGGTCCCACCTTTAAGGGGTCCGACCATGTCAAGCCCCCAGACCGCAAAAGGCCAGGTGATGGGTGTAGTTTGGAGTGCGGTGGGTGGCATATGGCTTTGGTTGGCAAAAAGTTGGCAACCAGCGCATCGTTGGACTAGGTCCTGAGCGTCTGCCCGGGCCGTCGGCCAATAAAAACCAGTACGGAAAGGCTTGCTAACAAGGGACCGAGCAGCGGCGTGGTGACCACCGAGTCCGGCATGAATTTCAGCCGGAAGGTTCCGCCCTTCCTCTTCCGAGATGCACCTTTGAAGGACTCCGGTAGTGCTTTTCTTATAAAGCTCTCCCTCATGGACTCTATAGGCTTTAGATCGCCGCACTATGCAGCGGGCCTCGTTTTGGTCCTCCGGGAGTTCCTGCCTAGTAAGGTAGGCTAGGAATGGTTCTGTCCACGGGGCGATAACCGCCATTATTACGTGGGCTGAAGGTGTAATTTCATTGGTAGAGCCTCCAATTGTGTCAGATTGTTCGGCGTCGAGTGGTGCGGCTGGGTTCAGGCTGTTATTTGCGGGTTCCCCCTCCCATGCTACGGATGGCTTGAACAATCTTTCCAAAAAGATGTTGGGGGGACTGCATCGCGTTTTGCTTCGATGCGTGCTAGGACGTCCGCCGCTTGATTGTTTTCTCGGGCTATATGGTGAAACTCCAGCCCTTCGAACCGAGCTGACATTTTTAGGACGGCGTTGCGGTAAGCTGCCATTTTTGGGTCCTTGGCGTCGAAGTCTCCGTTTATTTGGGATATCGTGAGGTTTGAATCCCCGCGTACCTCTAGGCGCTGGATACCCATGGATACTGCTATCCGGAGGCCATGTAGGAGGGCCTCATATTCGGCTGCATTGTTGGAATCCGTGTACGTGATCTGGAGCACATATTGGACTGTGTCTCCTGTGGGGGACGTCAGGACGACGCCGGCCCCCAGTCCAGCAACATTTTGGAGCCGTCGAAATGCATAATCAAGTTTGAATATGTGCCATACTCTTTAGGGAGCTCGGCCTCCGTCCATTCTGCGACGAAGTCGGCCAAAACTTGCGATTTAATAGCTCGCCGTGGCTTATAGGTTATATCGAACGGGAGAAGCTCGATAGCCCATTTTGCAATCCGGCCCATTGCATCGCGGTTGTTGATAATATCGTTTAGTGGCACTTCCGAGGCTACTGTTATGGAACACTCTTGAAAGTAGTGTCGTAGCTTCCGGGATGCCATGAATACCGCGTATGCAATCTTTTGATAATGCGGGTACCGTGATTTGCATGGAGTGAGGACAGTGGACACGTAGTAGACCGGCCTTTGAAGGGGGAATTTGTGTCCGTCCGTTTCCCGCTCGACAACGAGCACTGCGCTGACAACTTGGTGTGTTGCTGCAATGTACAATAACATTGGTTCGCCGGTGTTTGGCGCGGCCAGGACTAGGTTTGTTGCCAATATGGCTTTTATTTCATCAAGTCCGGCCGTGGCGGCATCCGTCCACTCAAAGTGTTCGGTGCGCCGAAGGAGGCGATAAAGGGGTAGTGCCTTTTCTCCCAAGCGGGAGATGAAGCGGCTTAAAGCCGCCACGCATCCGGTTAATTTTTGTATTTGTTTAAGGTCCTTTGGGACATCCAATTGTGACAAAGCTCGGATCTTGGCTGGGTTTGCTTCAATTCCTCTACCGGATACAATGAAGCCCAAGAGCTTTCCGGCTGGAACGCCGAAGACGCATTTTTCTGGGTTGAGCTTGATGTCATATTTTCGGAGGTTATCGAATGTAAGCCTCAAGTCGTCTACTAGGGATTCGACATGTCTTGATTTGACGACCACATCATCCACATACGCCTCCATTGTTTTGCCAATCTGGTTTGCCAAACATGTCTGGATCATGCGCTGATATATTGCGCCGACGTTTTTCAGCCCGAAGGGCATGTGTTGAAGCAGAATGGGCCGTACGGTGTGATGAATGCTGTTGCAGCTTGGTCTGATTCTGCCATATTGATTTGATGGTAACCGGAGTATGCGTCGAGGAAACACAACAAATCGTGTCCTGCGGTGGCATCGATAATTTGATCGATACGGGGGAGGGGGAAGGGATCCTTTGGGCAAGCCTTGTTAAGGTCTTTAAAATCGACACACAGGCGCCAGGATTTGTCCTTCTTTGGTACCATCACTAGGTTTGCTAGCCAGTCCGGATGTTTTATGTCTCTGATGAATCCGGCCTCCAATAGCTTGGCTAGCTCCTCTCCCATAGCCTATCTCTTGGGTTCGGAAAAACGCCGAAGGGCTTGTTTGACAGGTTTAAATCCTTTCAGGATATTTAAGCTGTGTTCGGCCAGCCTGCGTGGGATCCCTGGCATGTCTGAAGGGTGCCAGGCGAAGATGTCCCGGTTCTCTCGTAGGAACTCTCGCAGTGCGGCGTCTGCATCAGGGTGGAGTCGTGCCCCGATGGAAGCTGTTTTATTGGGGTCCGTTGGATGGACCTAGAATTTGACTATTTCGTCAGCTGGCTTGAAGGATGTGGATTTGGATCTCTTATCGAGTATCACATCATCCCTGTTAACCGTGGAGCGCAGCACAGTCATTTCCTCGGCCGCTAAGGCTTCGGATAGCGCCTCAAGGGCTAATGCGGCCGTCTTATTTTCGGCGCGGAGTGCTATGTCCGGATCACTAGCTAGAGTGATAATTCCGTTCGGCCCCTGCATCTTAAGCTTCATGTACCCGTAATGGGGTATTGCTTGGAAGATTGTGAATGCTTCCCGCCCTAGTAAAGCGTGATATCCGCTCTTAAACGGGGCCACCTGAAACGTGACTTCTTCGGACCTGTAATTATCCGGCGTGCCGAACACCACATCTAGTGTGATTTTTCCTGTGCAGCGCGCTTCCCGACTGGGGATTATTCCTCTAAAGGTTGTGCTGCTTCGCTCGACGCGGTTCCAGTCTATTTCCATTTTTTGAAGGGTTTCCTCATAAATGAGGTTCAGTCCGCTACCTCCATCCATGAGCACCTTGGTGAGGCGAAAGCCGTCCACTATGGGACTGAGGACCAGTGCGGCTGGTGCTCGGACTGTTCGGAATCTAGGTTCATCACTTGCGTTGAAGGTAATGGCAGTGTCGCTCCATGGATTTATTGTTGTGACTTGATAGACTTCGACGAGGCTGCGGAGTGTTCTTTTTCGCACATTATTTGATGCGAAAGTCTCGAAGACTGTGAGAACGGTACTGGTGTCCTTGGGCTGGCTTTCTACGGCCTCCGGAATTAAGAGGTCCTCGCCGATTTTGGCCACCTGCCGGAGTATCCAACATGCTCTAAGGCTGTGAGTTGGTGTGGTGTCCTCTGTACTGTGAATTCTACAGGGTCCATCAAGCCATCTTTCCAGTACGGTTCCATGCCCTGTAGAGGGTTTTGGCTTTTTGGTGTTTATCCTGGGTGTCCTATGATGATGCACCCTCTTAGTTCGGACGGGATTGCTATTCAAGGCCGGATTATCCCAAAATTTTATTTCGGTTTTCCAGGCGCTTTCCATCGCACAGTATTTTTGTACTATGGACGCCAAGTCAGCGAAACGTGTGATATCACGACGACTTACGGCGTTAAGGATTCCCTTGTCCGTGCAATTACTGCAGAAAATTGAGATTGCGTCTCCCTCGCGGCAATCATTTATCATGTTCATAACCAGAAGGAATCTGGCCCAGTAATGATGTACTGTTTCCTCGGGCCTCTACCTGATTTGGGAGAGATTGCTTATGATCGGGTGAGCGGGTGTCGTTGAATCTACAACCTCATCCAATCCAAGATTCGGAGGCCAAAGAGTTTCCGAACTCTGAAGTTCGGATTCTTGGGTGTTGTCTAATGAATCTGGCCCGTTGCCTGATCCTAAGCTCAGGTCTTGAGTTACATCCTCCCCTCCGCGGGTATCCGGCTTGGAGGGGTCGCGAATTCAGACATAGCTAGTCCTTAAAATAGATGAAGGGTCGCCGCACTGCGCCTCTACCACGGCAACGTGGTGGGTGACTTAGGGAGAGTTAATTTCTCTTAGATCGGGTTTAAGCCCAACCTGGTCGTAATCCGTAGCGACCCCCAGGGCGGCGATGCGATCCAAGAGCTTGTTTACGGAAGAGAGCTCCATTGGATCTAGCTGCTCGACGAGCTCTGAGCTGACGTGTAGGTTGCTTTTGATGACCCAAGAGGTCACCGTCGGCGCAACAGCCGAACAGGCGGTCATGAGGAAACCACCTAGCCGAAGAGTTTGGCCGACAACCAAGGCTCCCTTATCAACGGCGCCGTCTTTAAAGACGGGAGGAGGCATCCTTCCTGATTGCGACCGCACAGAGGAACTCTCAATGAAAGCACCAATGTCGGTGTCAAAACCGGCGGATCTCGGGTAGGGGGTCCCGAACTGTGCGTCTAGGCCGAATGGTAACAGGAGGCAGGGAACACGATGTTTTACCCAGGTTCGGGCCCTCTCGATGGAGGTAAAACCCTACGTCCTGCTTGATTAATATTGATGATATGGGTAGTACAAGAGTAGATCTACCACGAGATCAAGGAGGCTAAACCCTAGAAGCTAGCCTATGGTATGATTGTTGTATATGGAGTTGATGTCCTACGGACTACAACCCTCCGGTTTATATAGACACCGGATAGGGTTAGGGTTACATAAAGTCGGTTACAATGGTAGGAGATTTTGAATATCCGCGTCGCCAAGCTTGCCTTCCACGCCAAGGGAAGTCCCATCCGGACATGGGATGAAGTCTTCAATCTTGTATCTTCATAGTCCAGGAGTTCGGCTGAAGGTATAGTCCGGCTACCCGAACACCCCCTAATCCAGGACTCCCTCAATGTCCCTCGGCGGCGGCGAGGGGGGAGGGAGGGTGGAGGAGGGCTGGCGGCGAGGGTGCTAGGGTTCCCCCGAGTCGCCTCAAAGAGGGACGTGAACATGACAAGTTAGGCACCCGGCTAAATGAGGGGATCTTTCAGATAACAGCTGGGATGCGCATGGCTGCGTTTTTGTTTTGTACGCACATGTGATGTACATTTGCAGCACAAAGGGGTGCTGCCTCAGTTTGAGACCACAAAAATATAGAGATAAGTTCCTGGATGCAAACTGAGCTAACTTAGATTGTTAGATTCCTTGTGGTGGAACCAAGCTACCAGGGTTTAAGTTTTAGACTTGTCATTGGTGCTCGCATTTTCTTAGATTTATTTCAGACTTTTCGGCGATGTTCGTTCAGTGGGAGAGATGTTCCTGTTGACTATGAGGCATCTGTGCTGACTTCGTCAATCTCAAAATGTGATGCCGGCTCAGTGTTTTAGAGATGCTCACAGGGATAGGTTGAACGTGCATGCGTTCATAGAGGTGAGTGTCTGTGCATGTATGTGGGCATCTACGTAACTTTGTTTAAAAAAATGGTGAGATTCCTGGATAGTCAAGTCGAAGTTTTAGTGAGAGAGAATCGAAAGATCATATTGCTGTTGCTAGGAGGATCGTAACCTGCCACAGCGAACCTCCTCCCAGTGCTCCTGCCCTCGCCGCTGCCGCCGGCGGCCTCCTGGCTAGTCGCGGTGGCGGCGGGGCGCCCCTTTCCCCTCTCGATCCCCTCTCCGCTCGACCCCATAGTGAATGTCAGTTTGCATCGGATCCAGGGACTCGATTGCTCATAGTTCGCATCAGATCCAGGACTCGATCGCTCACGCCGGTGCCTTTGATCCAGCGACTGGATCACTCACGTCGGAGCTCCAATCAAGTCGGTGCCTTTGATCCAGTGATTGGTTCACTCACGCCGGTGCTCCAACAGATCGGGCGGATGCCTTCGATCCATCGCTCGCGGCTGCACTCCAATTGATCGATCGGGCCGGTGCCTACGGTCCTAGCGGGATCTATGTTGTGGCTCAGGCCAACTCAAAGGATGTGCCCCCGCATGGTCTGGTCGCAGCCAGCCGACCAGATCTGATGGCGGCCAGGTTCTACTGGCTACTGGCGTCTAGATCGAACCGGGAGATGTCCGCTACGGCTGGATGTTCGCCGTGAAGGATGCCGTAAAGCCGTTGTTGGTGCGTCTAGCATGAAATTGGTGATGTTGCGGGATGCAGCCGGAAGGCCCTTTTGTGGTTTTGGCGGCTCTCGCTCCGGCCAATTTGCTTCGACGGTGAGATGCAATCTACAAATGACAACTTGACGCAAAGGGTATGGTTGTGCAGTGGTGCCAAGCCCCAACATTGGTCTAGGATTGTGGAAATGTGGTGGCGACAACAGATGATTGACTCCGAGTTGATGGTGCTTCTTGAGTACCTGGTCTTGAGCTCCGGGATGAAAACCCTAGGTCTGACCATGGTTGGTTATGACTGGCAATGACGATGTTTTCCGTCGTTACCTTGTTGAAGGCATTGCTTGGATATGCTCGGACCCGTTCTTCTGGGTGAAAATTTAGAATCTGACCTTTGGTGGTTGGATCCGGTGACGATGATGCTTGTGCAGCATTTCCTTTCTAAAGGCCTTGCTGTTGAAGAACCTTGTTGTCTTCGTGGTGTCAAGAGATAGTTGGTGCGGATATGGTCGCTCTTGTAGTTTTGTCGATCGCAATTGTTCGCTTTGGAGTCATTTTCTTTTTTCTCGCTTGGGCAAAGTTTTGGTCTTGTATGACTTTGCTACTCGCCTTTTGCGTTTTTGTGTGTGTGCGTTAGTGTGGTTGTGTGCCTTCTAGCTATGCAGAGGTCGGGTGTGTGCTCATTGTGTTTTGTATCCATTTGATACTTCATTTTGAGTTAATAAAATCCGTTGTTCATCGGAAAAAAAAAGTCAAAGTTATAGCTGTGAATCAGTCCTGGGCTACTACATGTCTTATCAATCTCATGGAAATGAAATTGGGAGCTCTATGAGCTCCTTCAATCGGGAAAATAAGTCTGCAGCCTAGAGCGTGGCCATCACTCTGCAGAATCTTCTCAAATATTTATCGATGGTTCTAAATTTCTACTACTCCCTTCAATCCAAAATAAGTGTCGCGATCTGATTAGCGACACCCCCACTCTGTGGTTCATGTGCGCTTAAAAGCTTCGTTTCTCTTGGTCGACATTCATTTTTGACTTTTTTAGGTCTGAGTTAGCAGCCTAAACCCCAATGGATTGATCTCCTTGGACAAGTAACTCGATTAGGGACGTAAATGGCAAATGAACGACGTCTGCAAGTCCGTTTAGTAAGTTTTAGCTAGCTAGATATTTCCTTTTCCCCGATTTTTTTATTGGACTGTTAGACCATAAGTGGATTTAAACGGGATTAAATGCTACTCGGTTTACATCCCTAAACTCAATTACTCATTCTGCATTTTTGGGCATTGTACTTCATCCGGCGTGTAAGGATCAAGAATAATAACTCTAGTTGAAAAACAAAGAAAGAGTAAAGTACACAAAGAAGAAACGTACGAAAAAGAACAGTTGCAAGTACCAACAAGATGGTTAGGTGGCCTCAGTTTGGGAAATCAATAATTGTAAAAATGGGAAAGACGGTTGGTACGAGCATTGATCAACGACTAAAGTTCATCATGTGGAATGCTCATATATGCTTTCTCTCTAAAGATGAGATTCCTCAAAATAGTTCAGTTTGCAATTGATTCTCAGTTACCATCAGACGAAACAGCGCACATAGAAGTTGGAGCTATACATTCCTGATAAAATATCAAATCATCAACTAAATTGCCCAATGGACATCATACTGCGCCTCCCTGCGCTCCTAGAAGCTAAACCATCAGGAAGCCTGAAGATGAACGCGACAGTGACTGGGTATTCCTCTCGATCCTCCACGACCACGATACCTAACTGTTGAGCGATGAGGAGGTAGCAGGTAGCGGCGTCTCCTGGTCAGCCGAGGAAGACGTGGACGTTGACGGCGAGGATGAGGATGGCGATGAGGGCGAAGTAGATGACGGCGTGGACGAGTATGGAGATGCCGCTGGTCTGGAAGTTGCCGAACTCCACCATCCTGCCCTTGCCGGGGATCTGGAAGAGCAGCCCCGGCGAGAGGAGGATGAAGAGCACCAGCCCGATGAACACCGGCGCCCAGTCCGCCATGCCCCTTAGCTCCCTGCTACAGGACTCGCTGATTGACCTCTCCCCCCACGGCCGCAGCTGGGCTCACCCTCTGGTTCCCACACCTGCTCTGTGATTGTGGACCTGTGGACAGTGGAAGGAGTGTGATGAGTGAGGCCACGAGCGGGTGGGAGTGTGACTGTGTATATATGGCCTTTGGCGAGGGATCGGAGCCAACTGGGCACACAGGATCCCAAACCGACGCACACGGTCACCACCCGCGCGCCATGCCTTTCCACACGCTCGTGACGTGTGCTCGTCCGCACATGCCGTCCTCTAGCTAGCCCCTTAGGGGAAAAGACGGGGTGGTTTGCATGGGCGGATCAACGGAGTCGACGGTGGTGGTGGACTGGTGGTTGCCGTGTCCATTTCGGAGCGGGGCTGGAGGTCCATTTGGTGAAGCTAGACGACACTGCTCGGCGTCGCCCTTGATTGCCCTGTCCCCGCATGATTTGTTAGGCGCGCACATGCATGCATGCATGCTCCTTGTCGTCGTCTCGAGGGTAGTAGATATGTAGGAGTATTGGACAAAAGCGATGATCCTTGTGGGCTTGGGGTGGGGTGTCAAGCAAACAGAACATCGTGGTGCGTGGGCGTTGTGTGCACGCCGCTCGTGGCGGTCCGTGCCATGGCAGAATCTGCTAATTCCCCGAGTGCGATCGAGTGGTGCCGTATGGGGATTATGAAAGGGACCGGACCTGGAACTTGGTTAGAGCTCTCTTTTTCTGGGCGTCGTTTGTACTCACTGGTATATTTTACTTTAAGGTATGGGTTACGTTAACAAAAGTATCCAGGGGATTAACATGCTGACTCGATGCTAACCACCTAAGCTACTTTGCATAGCCGGCCTTCCAACCTTGGGAACGTTAGGTGCGCCGTCGTATGCAGCTACCCCAGGCAGAAAGATAACCATATTCTCGATAAAGTGGTTAAAAGTGGAAGGGATCCAATGGGCTGGGCCACAAGTGAAGGTGTGAATGGAATTTTAGGTGGTACATGGAGATTTCCTTTTTCAAATAGGAAGGATATAGTTCTCAGGGATTAGATTATTTGTCACACCTTTTTTCGCTTTAGCTATATGTCAGCCGACTAAATTTTCATTTTCGAGCAGTCAAACTGTAGCCTTGATTCAAGGTGCTTTGTGATACGTGTGTGAAAGCTCACCAAGGATTTGACTGGGCCGTTTATTTGTTCAATCCATTGCATGTATTTTCTTGCTGAGTGCTTGATGCAACCTCTTCATGCATGCATGTCTCCAACTCACGCACTCTTGCACGGAATTTTTGTCTAAAAGAACCATCTGATCAACGAAATTGACAAAAAAACCACCTTTAAATAAAATTGACAGAAAAGACCACCTCAACTGTGGCGGCAGGCGCGGCAGCCGACGCGTGGCACCTGCCGCCACACTGGCAGGCGGCAGCACCTACCGTCACAAAGCAAGGCGGCAGCTAGCGCGCCACAGCCAGCCAGCGGCTGCAACGGAACGGCTGCATGCAGGCAGTCTCTGCCGCCTAGTGGCGTGGCGGCGTGCATGCTGCTACGATGCCGCACGTCGTCTGTGTTTCGTTTTGCTTGGTCTATGTTTTCGTCTGTCGTGTTTCGTTTTTTTTATGCTATAGATTCGTATGTTTCTTACCGTTCGTCTGCGTTTCATCTATATTTCATTTTGTCTGCCGTGTTTTGTCTTTTTAAATGTCACAGATTCATATGCCTCGTGTGATTGATTTCCACACATGCAGTCCATATTTTTTGCAAATAATAATCATTTATTTACAAATAATAATTCGAGCCTCCGTCGCGGGCCTCATCGTCGGCCTCCTCGCACCGGCCTCAACGCCCGTCGAGGCCTGCGGCCAGTGCGAAGAGGCCGACGATGAGGCCCGCGACGGAGCAGGTCTGCTGGGCGATGAGGCCAGCGCGAGGAGGCCAATGATGAGACTCGCGGCGGTGAAGGTCTGTCGGGCGATGAGGCCTGCGCGAGTAGGCCGACGATGAGGTCGGCGGACGTGGAACGTGATGTTTCGTCGGGCGTTGAGGCCGGCACGAGTAGGCCGATGATGAGGTCCGCGACGAGGTCTGCAACGGAGGCTCGTATTATTATTTGTAAATAAATGATTATTATTTGCAAAAAAACAGTGCACCGATGTGTATAAATCAACAGCAAGGAAGCATATGAATCTTTCGCATTAAAAAATGAATCACGGCAGACAAAATGAAAGGTAGACGAAAAGCAGGCGAACGGTAAATAGCATAAATATATGGCATTAAAAGAGATGAAACATAGACGAAACAAAAGGCAGACAAAACAAAACACAGACGACATGCATCATCGCAGCATGCAAGAACAGTCATGCCGCCACGCCACTAGGCGGCAGGGACTACGTGCATGCGGCCGTTCGTTGCAGCTGCTGGCTTGCTGTGGCGCGCGGGCTGCCGCCTTGCTATGTGGCGGCAGGTGCTGCCGCCTGCCCGCATGGCGGCAGGCGCCACGTGTCGGCTGCTGCGCCTGCCGCAATGGGTGGGGTGGTCTTTTTCTGTCAATTTTATCTAGAGGTGATCTTTTTGTTGATTTTTGTTGGTCTGGTGGTCCTTTTAGACAAAAATTCCTTTTGTACGCACATCCATGGATGAAATGCATGCCAATTTGTGTGTGTGTGAGCCTGCGCGCGCACGCGCATGTTTTTTTCCCTTGTGTTTTGTGTCTGCTTCGTTTTTTGTTTTTTAGTTTGGTTTTTTTTTTCTTGATGTGTACCTTTCGATGTTGAGTGTGTGTAAATACGTAGGCGCAAGTACTATACAAATATGTGTACACATTATACTAGAGTGCGGAAATGTTACTATTATATGTTTATTCTTACATGTTATAAAAAGTGTATTTTTATGTTAATTGTGTGGAATTTTTTAAAGTTTTTTATTTTCTCATTTTTAATGCTAACACTAAGGTGACTAATTCATTTTTTATAAAATATTATTATTATTATTATTATTATTATTATTATTATGCACACAGGTACTAAAATAATATGTGTGTAAATTATACTAGATTCTCAAAATTGCACTATTATATGTGTATTCTTGCATATTAAAAAATGCAATTTTAGTGCAAAGTTGTATGCAAGTTTTTTTCTTTGTTCATTTTTCCTTAGAATTTTTTATTTTATTTAATTTTTCTACCTTATTAAAGGGTAATACCAAAGTCACCAGTTCCTTCTTTCATAAAAAAAGTCACCGCATATTTAGGAAATGCACTTTTCATAGAAATACACGATGTACATGTTTTAAGCACACATTGATCATTTTTCATAAATGTCATTAACTTTGTTTTAGACATGTCAAGAATTTTTAAGTGTTTCCAATATTTTATTAAAATTCTATGAGCATTTTGAATCACACATTGACATTGAAAATTTTGGAAAAAATATAAAAAAGGAGGATTACCCCCGGCCTCTATATCAAGCGATGCACACAACCGTGAACATTTTCTAAATATGCAGTGAACAGTATTTAATACACTCTTATCATTTTTTAAACACATAAAATATTTATCTAAAACAAATGTCCAAGTGTGTGACATTACTGTGCTACTTACGTGTTCATATTTGAAATTTACCTCGGCTGGGAAATGACTAATAGCGCTAGAGAACAGAAAAAACCAAAACTACCATAGCATAGTGGGACGATCCCAAGCTGGAACAGTTGCCGGCGAGGTGGACGCCCACGATTGATATGTGTGACACAGCCATCGCCATTGCCTGCATAATGTGTCGCTTGTTGCGAACGTTTACACAGCCATCGCCTACAGAAGGATATAAACGGATGGTCCAGTAGGTGCTCCGGTTTTTGGAAGCTTCCACTGGTTTTTGAAGCTTTTCGCCAGTTTTTTTCCTTTGTTTTGATTGGCAAGTTTTCCTCTTCTGTATTCTGTTTTTCTTCCTTTTTAGGTTTTATGTTTTGTCTTTTCTTAAATACATGGTCAACATTTTATTAATATGCACTGAGTATTTTTTATTATATAGTCAATTTCTTTCATAAATGATGATTTTTTTAATATATCATGAACTTTTTCAGATATATGTATGCGCTGAACATTTTCAATTACACATTTAAATTTTTTAATATATGATGATCGTTTTATAATATATGGTGAACTTTTTCCATTACGTTGAACTCTTTCTAATATATGGCAAAAAAATTCGACATATATGATTAAGATTTTATTTACCACAAGTTAGCATTTTTATGAATTCACCAACAATTTTAAAATTTGCAAAAAGTCAATTCACAAAATTTATTAAATTCATGTACGTTTTTAATATTCTTGGAAAAAATTCAAATTCCTTAACTTTTTGCAGATCAACAATCATTTTGTTAAATTAAAGATATTTTTCAATCCATCAAAAAATGTTTATTTGCATTACATTTTTTGAAACTAAAAGGACCGACTGACATTTTTCCCCATGATGCAACAATAAAAAGTGAGTCCCTAAAAAACCATTAAAGAGCCAGAGGAAAGAAAAGAAACAAGCCTGTAAAAGCATCTACAGCCGGACTTGGCAAACCCGGTCTCTCAAACGCCTGCGGACGCGCCTGGGCACATCCGCTGGTACTGACCGGGCATCCCTCAAATAATGTAATCCACATTCGGACATCTCAATTATGATATCTCAAATCAATACAAACTCATGCAACTACGTTGATTCACACACATTGTCCGTCTACTCCATCACTACCAACTAAACATGACATCGGAATACCAAATTTTGGCATGTTTGGTTATGGTGAAGTTCATCCACGGCAGCCCTTGCCCTTTCCGACACCCTTGTCGTCCTTCTCGCGGAAGTGCCGGTCGAAGACACGGTACGGATCGAGCCGGATCTGCTCGTCGCCGAAGCTGTCCTCGCTATCGTTGTCCTTCTCCTCCTCCTTCGGCGGCAGTCCGGCCATGGCATGAACCGCCCGATTCTGCTCTCGAGCGAGGGCGCGCATGTTGCTCTTCTGTCGTTTCTTCACAATGCGGGTGTGGATGGCTTCCTCCTCTGCGGCCGCCAGCGCCGTCACGACGGGCCGCTCGTTCCCGGTGGTACTCATAGTCTACCCGGCCGGTGATGGGGAAGGAGAGGTGTTCCGACTGCCAGGACCGCGAGGATCCAACACTAGAGGACCCGAGCGCCCGGTGAGCCGACGCTATGGCGTCGTCGCGGATGAATCCGTCCATCTGCCGGGAGCTGTCCTCCCGGGAGCGGCGGAGTGCAATGCAGACTGCCATTGCCTCCTTCAACCAGCATGGGATGACACCCCGGTCAACGAATCCAGAGTGGTCGGAGTTCGATTTGCTGCATGCCATGCTGGAGAAGGTCGGAACTTGTCGGAGGTGAGCTCGGGTGGCGGAGGGGAGTGGAGTGAAATGACTAGGTTTGCTCTGGCGAGCGGATAGGGACGGATATATGTGGTGTCGAGTGGGTCAAAATGGGGCGGGTCCAACATGGCGGGCGTGCTCGAACGCGTCCAAACACCTATATCCGCCCTATATTTAGGCTGGATATAAGGGGTGCCGGTTAGTCCAGGCGTTTGAGACGTCCGTATGAATCGAAAAACGAGACCGATTAATAACCGGGCGATCCGCACGAACGTATGAATCGAGTTTGGGGCGTCCGATTGTAGATGCTCTAACGAGGACACGTCGGGAGCTTCTAGGTTAGCCCACAAACGAGTGACGTGGGCAACGCAGTTTATAGTAGCTTACAAAGAGCGATACATGTCACCGCCCGCGGACGTCTGTCTTGCAAGAAGTGATACATAGAAATGCCACGTGCAGAGGCGGGTGGAGTTCCCTAATTGGGCTAGAGTTTCCAAATCTGGTCAATGGGCCATGTCTGAGTGGTGAGGCATAGATTTAGCAGGTGGGTTAGTCTTGTTTTGGAGAGCTGTTATACCTCACTTCTAGCGAGCGCATCAAACACGTCGCCTGCTACACTAACACATGGTTGGCACATAAACTCGTCCCTCACGTGGCTAATTTTAGAGTTTTTGTTTTGCTCACATCAATCAAAAAGTCCATCATGTTCCAGTTTATTTGTTTTTCTTCACTTTTAGAAATATTCTTCAAATATATATTTAGAAATATATTTTTATACTACCATGTTGGCCCCAAAAGTTTGTCCTATGTTAGAAAAATGTACACTGTGTATTAAAAAATGGTCATGGTGAATTTCAAGGAAATTCAACGCGTATTAAAAAATCATCATGTATCTAAATTTTGTTCACATGATTAAGAAAAACATTTCGTATGCATATAAATAACATTTAACCATGTGTTAAAAACATATTTACCATCTATTTAGGAATTTTCTATCTTGAATTAAAAATTCGTCATTGTGCATTTTAACCTATACACATATTTATGCATGTTTTTTAAAAAAATAAGGATTTTTTCAATAATATGTTTTCAAATAGACAGTGAACATTTTAAAATTACAGTATTAACATTTCCAAAGAAATGATGAGTATTTTTAAATACTCAATGCATTATTTTTACATACACATTGAACATTTTTAATACACAATGAACAATTCTTCAAAAGCGCTAAATATTTCTTAGTATACAATCAACCTTTTTAAAGTACATGATGACCATTTTTTTAATACAGTGGTGAACATTTTTTTAATATGATGTGGGCCTCTATTCAATACACAGTTACATTTTGGTAAACTGCTATGAACATTTTCCTTATATATGAGAACAAAAACAAATAAAGGCAGGAATAAAATAAAAGGGGGAAATAATTAAAAAATAAATTAAGAAAAAGGAAATAGATTCAAAACAAAAAGTACAAAGGAAAAAAGAGAAAAACATAAATTGGAAAAACAAAAGAAAAAGGAAAAGTAAAGTAAAGTAAAACTTAAAAAGAATAATACAGAGGAAAAGAAAAATGAAGAAATGTGGACAAACCGATTTATTTTATAGAACAAAAGAGATCACATGTATATTTAAAACAGATGACATCACATCTATGTACAGAACTATAAGAGCTCATGTATGTATAAAACTGATGATAACACATGTGCGTACACATACGAGAGCACAACGTATGTATGAAAACCTGTCCGTCGAAGGAAAAATGGCAAAAAAAATATCTGGGTAGCAGCCCACGAACAACCACTGTAGGGAAGCTGTGATCTCGAGCTCATATGATCCAGTTGTGAATAGTAAATTAGAAGATACCCCGCGGCATCCTGCGGGAGTTGGTTGCAATATATTATTTTAATGAGATCTGGTTGTCTGAAATTTTAATATGAGAATGAAGACTAAAACTACAATTTTTTTAGAAATGTAGGAAAATCTCCGATCTCTGCATTTGGACGATGCATGCAACCACTTTATTAATTATTCATACAAGACCTTACAAAGTCACACAAAAATAAGACTAAAGCCATCGTCTAGGCAACATCCGTCGCTACTCCTATCCAGTTGATAAAGGAATGCTGATAGTCTGGGCCTAATGCCAAACAGACCTCGCAGCCAAACCTAACATCTAAGACGTGAGGTCCCAACCAGGACGCCTGCCGGGTATGGGGCACCCACCAGTCCGACGCACTCCTCAACCAGGACGTCTGCCGGGTATGAGGCCGTCGCGGCCACCTGCCACCAATCCATCTTTTAGTGTTGTACTGATGCATGTACCTTGTCTGGTCTAGCTGCCATCGACGCCAGGCAACGCAACCATCCTGCGCTCATCCATCATCACACGCCCATCGGCAAGACCCCACTGCTCCATGCCGCTGAGACCCGCCGTTGTCGACGTGTCAGATACCACGCCGCTCCTCCTCTTGTCCCCTCCAGCCAACACTTGCTCCAAAACGATGCTCCCGGGAGGGAGAACGACATCGAAACGTCGCCATCGTCCGATCCGGTAGACCCAAATCTACGGTTTCCCCCGGAACTTTCCGATCAGGTTGACGTGACCTGGAATGACGATGCCTCAAGAAGGGAACGACGTCCGAGACACCGCCATCGTCCGCCATGACCGCAGTCAGGCGCGATTTTCACCGGAAGCCACGTCGTCCCGATCTCGCGGTTGGCTGGAACCGAGCGGAGTCTCGCCACGAAGACGAGGGCCGCCGTTCAGGGGCGTACCCATGTTGAGCCACCCGGGTGCACAGGACACCGGGTGCAGGAATTTTTCTTTGTAAATTTAATGCAAACTATAGTGAAGGACACCCCATTCTTAGATGAATATTGTGAGTGATTATATGATGGGACACCGGATCATTTTCTCTCTAGGTCCGCCCCTGCCGCCGTTGGTAAACCGGCGGAGATCCAACATCTCCTCACCGGTCCCTCCACGCGTCGCCGGTCGGCGGAAGGCCACCCTGCAGCGGATCCGATCAGGGCATTGGATCCACAGTCGCCGCCGCCACCATCTCCGCGCAGATCAGGCACCCCGTCGGATGGGGAGATGCCACCGCCGCCGTCCTTCTCAGGGTCGCCGCTCCGCCGGCTTATGGCGCTTCGGCCACCGCCGCACAGCAAGGGATCGCCGCCCCAACCGCCGCCTTCGGATCCCACGAGAAGGGCCGCCCCTGCCGCCTCAGATGAGATCTCGCCGCATCCACCCGCTCAGGTGCCTTCGGCGCCGGGCCTGCCGCCACAGCGGCCCTCGCCGGTGACAGCGGTGGCAGAGGGAGGCGCGAGAGGAGGCCTGCGACACTAGGGTTCAGAGGCCCCTGATGTCGCCTAGGGGAGGCGACGCGAGGGGGCTATTGGCGCAGATCAAAGCGAAGACGGCGAGTGGAAGCAGTGGACTAAAACTACATATGACTTATTCTATTTGATTATTATATAGTTCTAAAATATTTGTAGAATATAAGTAGTATTTCTCATGTATGGTGTGAGAAAATAAAAGTAATGGGTTGATGTAGGGAGGGAGGGATCAAGAGAGGGACGAGGAGGGGAGGGAGGTGGAGGAGGAATGGAGGAACTACCTCAGTGGAGGAGGAGCGGGAGTGTCGGTGGCGGCGGGCGACGACGGTGGTCGGGGAACAGCGGCGGCGGCGGCGGACGACGGGGGTGCGGGGGAAAGTGAGAGTGGAGAGGGGAGAGTGAGGGGCGGCCGGTTGGAGAAGATATGATGGCTTTAGCAGTAGCGCGTAAGAATAAAACGTTACTGCTAAACAACATAGCAGTAGTGCGTTTAGGAAACAGGCGCTACTGTTATACCTAGTCTGGCGGCAAGGTCGTGGCGATTGTAGTAGTAGTGATGTTTCCTCCTGACGCGCTATTGCTATGTGGATATCAGTAGCGCGGTTTGTTGTAGCACGCTACTGCCAAGTAGAAGTAGCGCTTTTTTTTAAACCGCGCTGCTGGTAATATTTTGTCTATAAGGTTTTCCCTAGTAGGGAAGTGAGATGTGTGCATGTGAAGATAAATAATATAAGTAACACTTTTTATACATGTTAAGATATGAGGCGGCATGTTTACATGTTCATATAAATAGAAGTATTGGGCATTTAAGTAACATCTCACATCCATGTTAAGAGAATTAATAGTAGTGGATAATGAGGTGACATGTGTGCATGTTGAGATAAATATAAACAATGGAGATCAACTATTTAAATATGTATGATTTTAATCAAATACCAACACATTAAAAAAACTGAAAATTTTACATATCAAAGATGTAAGACTTCTTGGTGTTTGTAAGTTTCGCAGTGAGATGGCATCCGAGGAGCTCGCTAAGAAACAAAGTTAAAGCTCGAATTTGGTTGCAGCTTTGAACATATTTTGAGCTCAAATTTTGTTTCCTTACCGAGCTTTTTTTGGCATATCAACGCGCAAATTTGTAAGCACATACAAGAGTCTCATCTTTGATGTGTAAAAGTTTCAGTTTTGTACTTGTCTGTTTTTTTTTTCAAATTTGTTGTTCACTTGGCCGCAGATGCACCCAAGCTCTGAAATGCCGGTCTCTTGCAGTTAGTGATATATACTTTTGCGCTTGTTTTGAGTCAGATATCCTTTTATTTTATGCCAGAATACTTTTTCCTATGTTGTACACAATATATACTATATAAACATATTCTTTCGTCCAAAATAATGGGGTGTTCTATGATTCTATCGAAAATCCATGGATAGTTAGTCTGCCCCTATATGCACATTGCAGCTACTTCACAAGGCAACTGATTTAAATATTAGCGCCGACAGTAACATGTCGGTGGCTCGTTTTGGCGGTGGCAATGGTCGTTCGATGGTCTAGAGGTCTCTATACATTTTTTATTATATTGGGATTGCTTTGTACTTTCAATGAACCTTTGTAATAGATCGAAAACCTTTTTAAAAAATAATAAAAATAACTCCATTAGCCTTTCGCAAAAGAAAAACTTTGTTACGCTGAGCAGATCAATCAACTAGCCCTAGCACTTTTTTTCGAGGGGAACTAGCCCTAGCACTTGATGAAACTACATACGTGACGGCGCGTTAACTTTTAAATAAAATCTTGTAGACATCGAATAAACACACACAAAAAAGGAATAAACACAAATGTGGGACGTTGTTGTTTTGATAATTCAGACCTCGGGAGGGACTGGATGTGTATACAATTATAAAATCCCGCCCCTGAATATACAGTAGTTGGCATGTCGGCTATATACACGTAGGCCCTCGAACCCTAAGACTTTTCGACCTAGTTGTGCTTCACTTTCGTGTGGTTTAATCACGTTTTGGTGATGAATGAGCTGCCGGGTGCAGTGTAGATAATGTTGATGGTCGCCCCACGTATTCAAGGGCGCCGCCGTACACCCATGTGATGTGATCGCCACTGAGCGATTATGGTGTGAAGACCAGTTCAAGATTTTCTAGTTCCCCGCCCGTAAAAAAAATCTCTAATTGCGCTAATTGTTACTCTCTCTGTAAACTAATATAAGAGCGTTTAGAATATTAATATAAAAGCATTTAGAATATTAAAATATTTAAAAGCTTTTATATTAATTTACAGAGGGAGTATATCAAACTACCGAAAAAGGCAAGAAAGAATTAGTTTTGACGAAAGTCACCCATTTCAATGTGACATACGGCGATGTGTGTGGATGAGAGAGAGGGGCAGCCCCTCTTTTATTATTCAGAAAAAAAAGAGGGAGGGAGAGATGGGCAGCTCGCTGTATACATCAACGAAAATACCCTGTAGCCTGTACCTCCAAAGAAAGAAAAACGATACCCTGTACGTGTCGCGCGTCACATTAGGATGGGCCACTAATTAAGTGCGACAACGCGCCCGCGTTATGCTGGGTCGGGAGAATGTTCAACGTCGACATGATGTATGGATTAACATGCATTTGGCATGGGCCGTTGCAGAGTAGCCAACGATCATGTAAGAAAGATAATTAGAGATATTTTTTCCTCAAAAAGAAGAAAGAAAAATCAGAGCGCCCTTATTTTCAATCGCCCATAAATACTGCCCATGCAATGCACGGATTGATTTCTTCTAATGACCACTGGCCGGTATTCGACATGTGTGTCTCGGCACACATAGCTGTAGGCGAAGGCTGGTGATTAAATGAGGCGTGTTGACTAGAGAGGGCACCATCTGAACCCATGGGCATATGCATCCATTTTTCATAAAATGCATTTTAAGCATGTTTTAAAATGTCAAAAAAATCAAAAGAAAATATCACGCATACATGTTCGCAAATGTGTGTATGCGGCACAAAGTTTTATGAAAAAATGTTTTTTTATTTTGCCTCCGCAAAAAAGATAAATTTCAGTGCTTCTAAATAGTGTTTCACGACATAAATTTTTGTTTTTTTTGCACAGGCCACAAAAAAGTTATTTTTTCGTGAAACTTTATGCACGCACATAGAACATGGAGACGTACCCGTGCAATTATTTCCAGATTTTTTTAAAATTTAGAAATGTGTTTTTCAAAGTGGGTTCATATGTACCCGGGTTTATCCATGCATTTCTCGTGTTGACTAGCCATAATGGGTAGTAACATAGAGTAGTAACACGGGCATGTTACTACTCTATGTTACTATCTCTATAGTGGGGAGTAACATATATGTGGTAACATGTAACACTTTATTTATTAGGCTATAGACTCATCTTGCCTTGATATGTGTGATGTTACTCATACTAGTAGTAACTAGCTATGTTATCACATGTCTCTCTTTCTTCATTTATTGCTTGCCACATCATCTATTTTATCTAGATATATGTGATGTTACTACCTATGTTACTCCCACTGTGGGTAGTCGGCAAGCATGGGCACTGATCGTGTCTCGCTTTTATGGCTGCCATTTGCAGAGTGGTCACAATATCTAGCCTGATGCGACAGTTTCTCTCTAAGACAGAAGCCAATAAGGGCATGTACGACGGTTGGTAGCACACTATTGTCTTGCAATAAAACATTATGCAATGGATCATCATTTAGTGCTTTTCCTGGCATTTGATATTGTGAGACTATACAAATATGGGAATCAAAATTAGAAATATGCGAATAAGAGAATAGATCTCATACAATACAGGCAAATATCTTAGCTCTTTTACTGAGAGCTCATCTTTTTAGCTAAGAGAAGGCAAGTTTTCTTTTCAAGCATGGCTAGTTGGCTACAGATCATGTCTTGCTGTTATGGCACTTTCTTCGTGAGAAAAAACAATAAGGGCATCTCTAACGGCGACCCGTAAATTTTCTTCTGTATCCATCCGTGGATAGGGGGAATTAAATGATTTATGGTGACACAGTAAATTGGAATTGGTCCAAAAAAGTTACTATGGTGAATTCTATAACAGAATCCTGAGTATTTATAAGCTTGGTATAGTTTCTAGATGATTGTGCCAATAGAACACTATTCTCAATAGTGGTTCCATAACCAGTTTATATACAAATCTCGTTTCACATAAATTATGGATTCTTGTAAAAGCATGATAGATGCATAAATATGCAAATGGTGTCAAGATCTGATGGGAGGAAGGCTATACCACAAGCAAAGCATGAACAAACACCAGATTGCCATTGGTGTAAAAGAAAATGTGATAACTAGATTACTGACTCTAGTGCAAGTGTGAGACTTTGAAAATATGCCCTACATGCAATAATATTGTATTATTATATTTTTCATGTTCATAGTTAAGAGTTTATATTCTATGCTATAACTGCTATGATCCTGGAATATGCGATTCAATTGAAAACTCAAATGCACGTATGGAATAATAAATGGCAAAAATTAGATTCCTAGTCTCACCTCTAAGACTAGCTCAAGTGTTGTTTGTGATCATTTTTTCTGGATCTTAGGATATCGGTAAGTGTAACGATAGTCCTAAAAAAAACATTAAGAGTATGCCATTATAAGAATGATCATATTGAATAGACCAAAACTTGTTTGTTATACTTTGAGATAATACCGTCTAAAATTAATTGTTATAACACGAAGTGTTAACGTGTGTTTTAGTTCCTTAGACCATGAGAGTATCGTCGTCACTTCTTAGTGTACGGTGGACTTTGGGGTTGTTCAAACATCATCTGCAACACGATGATCATAACGACAACTTACAGGTGCATCGGAAAGTTTGACGAGGCACTAGATACCTAGATAATGGGATTTTCTCCTCCGGCGATGGAGACATATTCTTAGGGCCATCTCAGTGTGACGGCATCCGTCATCGTCTGGCCAAACACAGGTGGCTATGTCACGGGATGCCGGAACATGTCAACAAGAAAGAAGAACAAAATCGGTAACGAGGAGATCGGTATAGGGAGCATGTGTATGACTCTAGAGGATACCGATACATCTCACTTCGGGTTTTGTAAACTACCGCGAAGCAAAGGTAATAGCACATGATACCCCAAAGGTCCACTCGAATGTCATTCTATAATCATAGGGATCAATATGGATGTCCTCGGTTCCGCTATCGGTCATTGAACAAAGGAATTTTGTCCATGTCTGTGTTTTACCGAACATACAGGTTCACAAGCTTATTAAGGTAATCAGGATTTGCTGAGTATTAGTAGGATGGGAGTAGTGAGGATTTATTTGTGAAATAGTTTTGTTAATATTCAAAATAGTTTCGAGAGGAATCGAAAACATTTCGGGGTCACCGGAAGAGTTTCAGAGTTTATCGGCAATACTGGGTATTACCAAAAATAATATATAGGTGAAAATGTTTTTGAGGATGTTAAATTAATTATAAAAGGTTGTAGTAATTTTTAGGAGGCCTTTATATTTAATTTAATATCAACGGGGCTTAAAAGGCCAAGTAGTGAAAGGAGTATTGGGCCACAAGGGCCCAATAGTGGTGGCGCCCCCTTCTCGAATGGAACAGAGGGAGGCCGAATTGGAGGGAGAGTCCCCCTCCTCTTGGCCGGCCAAGGGAGGGAGACTTTCTCTCCCCATGTGGCGCCCCCCTCCTCCTCCTCCTCCAACCATTATATACTCAAGGCTTTTGGCACTTTTAAACACACAAGTCTTGCAGCCTCCTCTAGTTCTCTAGTTATAGTTTTAGTTGATCAATCAGAGCTTGACCTAGATCCTCTAATCCTCATAATTAGAAGACTAGTGTGGTTCCAATCTCCTTCCTCTAATTCTCATGCGATGATTAGCTCTGTACGGTGAAGCACTGCCGGATCCTAAAGATCGTACGCTTGCAACTCGTAATAGGCCTGTGCTTTCGATCTTTCGTTCGAGGGACTGTTCTTCGGTGGTTCGCGGGTTCGTTCATCTACGGTTTGAGGGACTCCAAGTACGATCTACATAGACTTGTCTTCTTCCACTGTAACTTGGAGTCATCAAATCCAAACCGTTAATGCATCTTTATATTGTTCTTGGGTGATTGTAGGGCGATTTTTTTGTTTTCTACTACATTTCCCTACAGAAGTGACATGGGCAACACTATTGTATCACTCACGAAGAGCGATACATATCACCGCCCGCGGACATCTACGCAATAAGTGAGACATAGAAATGCCCCGTGCACAGGTGGATGGAGTTCCCTAATTGGGCTAGAGTTTCCAAATTTGGTCAAGGGTCCATGTCTGAGTGGTGAGGTAAAGATTTAGCAGGTGGGTTAGTCTTGTTTTGCAGAGTTGCTATACCTCACTTCTAGCGAGCGCATCAACCTCGTCGCCTGCAACACTATCACATGGGCTGGCACATAAACTCGTCCCTCACATGGCTAATTTAGAGTTTTCGTTTTTCTCACATCGGTCAAAAAAGTCCCTCATGTTCCAATTTTTTGTTTTTGTTTACGCTTATAAATATTCTTCAAATATATATTTAGAAATATATTTTCATACTACTACAATCGGCCCCAAAAGTTTGTCATGTGTTAGAGAAATGTACATTGCATATTAAAAAATGGTCATCATGAATTTCAAGAAAGTTTAACGTGCATTTAAAAAAATCACCATGTATCTAAATTTGTTCATGGAATTAAGAAAAAATTCATGTGCGTATCAAATAATATTTAACCATTTGTTAAAACATATTTACCGTCTTTTTAGGAATTTTCTATTTGTACTAAACATTCTTCATTGTGTATTTTAAACTATACAAAAAATTATGCATGTATTTAAAAATGTTCTGGAAAAAATTTTCAGTGATATTTTTTCAAACACACAATGAGCATTTCAAAATTACAGTATTAAATTTTTCAAAGAAACGATGAGTATTTTTAAATACTCAATGACCTATTTTTACATACACATTGAACATTTTTTAAACATGATGAACAATTCTTTAAAAGTGCTATATATTTTCTTAGTATAGGATCAACCTTTTTAAAGTACACGATGACCATTTTTTAAGAAAATGGTGAACATTTTTTAATGTGATGTGGGTCGCTATTCATACACAGTGTACATTTTGGAAAAACGATACAAACATTTTCCTTACATATGATGAACTAAAAAAACAAAAGAGGAATAAAATAAAAAGGAAAAAGAATTGAAAAATAAATTAAGAAAAATAAAATAAAAGCAAAAACAGAAATTAGAAAGGAAAAATCAACATAAAAGAAATCGGAAAAACAAAAGAAAAATGAAAAGTAAAGCGAAAATTAAAAAGATAATACAAAGGAAAATAAAAATGCAAAAAATATGGACACACCGACATATTTTATAGAACAAAAGAGATCACATGTATGTTTAAAATAGACGTACATGTATGTACAAAACATATGAGAGCACATGTATGCATAAAACTGATGACAACACATGTACGTAAGACACACGAGAGCACAACGTATGTATGAAAACCTGCCCGTCTAAGGAAAAAATGGCAAACGTTGTTTTCTGGGCTGCATCCCACGAACAAGCACTGTAGGTAAGCCCTATAAACTGATCACAGAAGCAAAAATCTAACTGTGATCTCGAGCTCATATGCTCCACCTATGAATAGTAAACTAGAAGATACCCCGCGGCATCCAACGGGAGATGGTTGCAATATAATCATTCTGATGAGATCTGGTTGTCTGAAATTTAAATATGAGAATGAAGACTAAAACTACATATGACTTATTCTATTTGATTATTATATAGTTCTAAAATATTCGTAGAATATAAGTTCTATTTCTCATGTATGGTGTGAGAAATATAAGTAATGGGTCGATGAAGTGAGATGTGTGCATGGGTAGATATATAATAAAAGTAACATTTTTGATGCATGTTAAGAGATGAGGTGGCATGTTTGCATGTTAAAATAAATAGAAGTATTGGGTATTTAAATAACATCTTCCATGCATGTTAAGAGAATTCATAGTGGATGATGAGGTAACACGTGTGCATGTTGAGATAAATAAAAATAGTGGGGATCAACTACTTAAATATATAGGATTCTAATCAAATACCAACACATTAAAAAAGCTGAAATTTTTGCATATCAAAGATAAAACTCTTCTAGGTGTTTGTAATTCTCGTAGTGAGAACACATCCGAGGAGCTTGCTAAAAAACAAAGTGAAAGCTCGAATTTCGTTGCAGCTTTGGACATATTTTGAGCTTAATTTTTTTTTGTTACTAGGTGTGACTCCCTGGCTAAATGGTATACTAATTATACGCGCAAATGTGTACGATGAAGATTAGAGGCTCACGGGAAGATATCACAACACAACCCTAGACACAAAATTAAATAATACAAACTTTATATTACAAGCCAGGAGCCTCGAGGGCTTGAATACATAAGCTGGATACACAAGAGTCAGCGGAAGCAACAATATCTGAGTATAGACATAAGTTAAACAAGACTGCCTTAAGAAGGCCAACACAAAAGCAACAATGATCGAAAAGGCAAGGCCTCCTGCCTGGGACCTCCTAACTACTCCTGGTCGTTGGCGGTCTCCACCTAGTAGTAGGCATCCTCGGGGTAGTAGTAGCTGCCAACGGTGTCATCTGACTCCTAGGATCCACTATCTGATCACAGCAACCGGGTATAGGAGAAAAGAGGTAGCAAAGCAACCGTGAGTACTCATCCAAAGTACTCGCAAGTCTTACATCAGGACTATACTAAGTATGCATCAGTATCAAAGGAGTGAGCTGTATCTGTCGACTGAACTGCAGAATGCCAGAGGAGAAGGGAAAACCTAGCCTATCGAAGACTAACATCTTCAAGCATCTTGCAGCATTCAGAAGAGTACAAAATAGCATTTTATAATTAACAAGTATGTTGTAGAATTAACGTCCAGAGATCCTTCCTCAACTCCCTGCGAGAAAGCAACCCCGGAGCCAACATATCCATCAGATATCTCAAGTATCAATTTCTAGTTGTAATAGATCAGGATACAACTCTGAGCGTCCATTACTGTGGACACGGATATTCGAATAGATAACTTCCCTGCAGGGGTGCACCACATTACCCAACACGCTTGATTTCTCTGGCCAAACACACTTTCCTGGGTCATGCCCGGTCTCGAAATATCAACACGTCGTAGTCCTACCTAGGCTCCGCAGAGAGGTCCCCGTCGGTCTACATCCTAAGCGCTCTGGGGTCTTAGGCCTATCGCCCTTTGCACTCAGGGTCGTTATGCGACGAGCCGGGATGAGCACCACCTCATCCTGGATGGCACTGGCCTGACAGGCCCACAATGCTGAACTGGACGTCTAATAGAGCTTTCGGAAGAAATGTACGACGCTGAGTGCCCATGTCTGTTCCCACGTGGTGGTTAGTGTGTATAGGCCAGTGGCCAACTCAAATCAAATACCCAAACCTTTACTGTATTGGGAGCTCGCGGAGACGAGCAGAGACTCAGGATCATGTGACCTCGTTGCCCCGTCTCGAGGAAATATGGCAAGGGCCAGGCCCAACCCTCTCTCTGGGTGGTCCACCTGCCCAGCCGTGCCTTGTAATTATCTCACGGGTGCTCTCTGGCCCGCCCGACTTTCACATCAACTCATGGGTACCCCTCAGGGCCGACCCGACTAACCAGAGACTATCGGGAACTCGGGTCCACCTATACTGTGATGGTACCACCTGCCCCTTCAGTCCCGCAGTAACAGTACACGACGGCTACAGGTAAAGGTAACTATGTGTCCGTGTCATCAAGGGGGAAATCCGAGGAATCACCCTCAATGGATTCCCACTCGATGTAACCATCGAGGTGAACATATGAGGAATCACCCTCGAGGTTCACACTTGAAGTGTTGCACGACAGAGCCGTATCAGGAGTGGTGAAGGAGGATCACCCTCGATGACCACGACCGAATAGCTACACTATAGAGTTTGTTGGGGAACGTAGTAATTCAAAAATTTCCTACGATCACGCAAGATCTAACTAGGAGATGCATAGCAATGAGACGGGAGAGTGTGTCCACGTACCCTCGTAAACCGAAAGCGGAAGCGTTTAGTAACGCGGTTGATGTAGTCGAACATCTTCACGATCCAACCAATCCAAGTACCGAACGTACGGCACCTCCGTGTTCAGCACACGTTCAACACGATGACGTCCCTCGAGCTCTTGATCCAGTTGAGGACGAGGGAGAGTTCCATCAGCACGACGACGTGACGCACATGGCTAGGTACAATTGATGTGTGTTCTAGGGGTGCCCTCCCCACGTATATAAAGGAGGGAGAGGGAGGGAGGCAGCCTAGGGCGCGCCCAAGTAGGAGGAATCCTACTTGGGCCCCTACTCCAATTCAGCCCCCTTACCATATTTGGACAAGGGGGAAAGGAAGGAGGGGTCGGGGAAGGAAGTAGGAGTCCTACTTCATACTTTCCTTTTCCTCCTCTCCTTTTCCTTTCTCCCGACGTGGCTGGCCCTATAGGGGGCGCACCAGCCCCTTGTGGGCTGGTGTGTTCCCTTACTTGGCCCATTAAGCCCATATCTTTGCCGGGGTTTGTCCGGAACCCCGTCCAGTGACCTGATATCACCCAGAACACTTCCGGTATCCGAATATAGCCTTCGAATATATAAATCTTTGCCTCTCGACCATTTCGAGACTCCTCGTCATGTCTGTGATCTCATCCGGGACTCCAGACAAACTTCGGTACATCAAATCACATAACTCATAATACAAATCATCATCGAACGTTAAGCGTGCGGACCCTACGGGTTCGAGAACTATGTAGACATGACCGAGACACATCTCCGGTCAATAACCAATAGCGGAACCTAGATGCTCATATTGGCTCCTACATATTCTACGAACATCTTTATCGGTCAAACCGCATAACAACATACGTTGTTCCCTTTGTCATCGGTATGTTACTTACCCGAGATTCGATCATCGGTATCATCGTACGTAGTTCAATATCATTACCGGGAAGTCTGTTTACTCGTTCCATAATGCATCATCCCGCAACTAAATCATTAGTCACATTGCTTGCAAGGCTTATAGTGATGAGCATTACCGAGAGGGCCCAGAGATACCTCTCCGATACATGCAGTGACAAATCCTAATCTCGATCTATGCCAACTCAACAAACACCATCGGAGACACCGGTAGAGCATCTTTATAATCACCCAATTATGTTGTGACGTTAAAATAGGACACAAGGTGTTCCTCCGCTATTCGGGAGTTGCATAATCTCATAGTCAAGGGAACATGTATAAGTCATGATGAAAGCAATATCAATAAAACTAAACGATCATTTATGCTAAGCTAATGGATGGGTCATGTCCATCACATCATTCTCTAATGATGTGATCCCATTCATCAAATGACAACACATGTCCATGGTTAGGAAACTTAACCATCTTTGATTAACGAGCTAGTCAAGTAGAGGCATACTAGGGACACTCTGTCTGCCTATGTATTCACACATGTACTAAGTTTCCGGTTAATACAATTCTAGCATGAATAATAAACATTTATCATGATATAAGGAAATATAAATAACAACTTTATTATTGCCTCTAGGGCATATTTCCTTCAGCCTCCCACTTGCACTAGAGTCAATAATCTAGTTCACATCGCCATGCGATTTAACACCAATAGTTCACATCGTCATGTGATTTAACACTCTATAGTTCACATCGCTATGTGACCAATACCCAAAGGGTTTACTAGAGTCAATAATCTAGTTCACATCGCCATGTGATTAACACCCAAATAGTACTAAGATGTGATCATGTTTTGCTTGTGAGAGAATTTAGTCAACGGGTCTGCCCCATTCAGATCCGTATGTATTTTGCAAATTTCTATGTCTACAATGCTCTGCACGGAGCTACTCTAGCTAATTGATCCTACTTTCAATATGTATCTAGATCGAGACTTAGAGTCATCCAGATCGGTGTCAAAGCTTGCATCGACGTAACTCTTTACGACAAACTCTTTGTCACCTCCATAACCGAGAAACATTTCCTTATTCCACTAAGGATAATTTTGACTGATGCCCAGTGATCCACTCCTCGATCACTATTGTACCCTCTTGCCAAACTCATGGTGAGGTACATAACAGGTCTGGTACACAACATATCATACTTTATAGAACCTATGACAGAGGCATAGGGAATGACTTTTCATTCCCTTTCTATTTTCTGCCGTGGTCGGGTTTTGAGTCTTTACTCAACTTCATACCTTGCAACATAGGCAAGAACTCCTTCTTTGACTGTTCCATTTTGAACTACTTCGAAAACTTGTCAAGGTATATACTCATTGAAAAAATTTATCAAGCGTCTTGATCTATCTCTATAGATCTTGATGCTCAATATGTAAGCAACTTCACAGAGGTCTTTCTTTGAAAAACTCCTTTCAAAAACTCCTTTATGCTTTCCAGAAAATTCAACATTATTTCCGATCAATAATATGGCATTCACATATACTTACTAGAAAGGATGTAGTGCTCCCACTCACTTTCTTGTAAAAACAGGCTTCACTGCAAGTCTGTATAAAACTATATGCGTTGATCAACTTATCAAAGCGTAAATTCCAACTCCGAGATGCTTGCACCAGTCCATAGATGGATCGCTGGAGCTTGCACATTTTGTTAGCACCTTTAGGATTGACAAAACCTTATGGTTGCATCATATACAATTCTTCTTTAAGATATCCATTAAGGAATGCAGTTTTGATATCCATTTGCCAAATTTCATAAAATGTGGGAATTGCTAACATGATTGGGATAGACTTTAAGCATCGATATGCTTGAGAAAGTCTCATCGTAGTCAACATCATGAACTTGTAAAAACCCTTTTCGACAAGTCGATCTTCGTAGATAGTAACACTATTATCAGCGTCCGTTTTCCTCTTGAAGATCCATTTATTCTCAATGGCTCGCCGATCATCGGGCAAGTCAATCAAAGTCCATACTTTGTTCTCATACATGGATCCCATCTCAGATTTCATGGCCTCAAGCCATTTCATGGAATCTGGGCTCATCATCGCTTCCTCATAGTTCATAGGTTCGTTATGGTCTAGTAACATGGCTTCCAGAACAGGATTACCGTACCACTCTGCTGCGTAACATACTCTGGTTAACCTACGAGGTTCGGTAGTAACTTGATCTAAAGTTTCATGATCATCATCATTAACTTCCTCACTAATTGGTGTAGGCATCATTGTAACTGATTTCTGTGATGAACCATTTTCCAATTCGAGAGAAGGTACAACTACCTCATCAAGTTCTAGTTTCCTCCCACTCACTTCTTTCGAGAGAAACTCCTTCTCTAGAAAGGATCCATTCTTAGCAATAGATAACTTGCCTTCGGATCTGTGATAGAAGGTGTACCCAACTGTTTCCTTTGGGTATCCTATGAAGACACATTTCTCCGATTTGGGTTCGAGCTTATCAGGTTGAAACTTTTTCACATAAGCATCGCAACCCCAAACTTTAAGAAACGACACCTTAGGTTTCTTGCCAAACCACAATTCATATGGTGTCGTCTCAACGAATTTAGATGGTGCCCTATTTAATGTGAATACAACTGTCTCTAATGCATAACCCAAAAACGATAGTAGTAATTCGGTAAGAGACATCATAGATCACACCATATCTAATAAAGTACGGTTATAACGTTCGGACACACCATTATGCTGTGGTGTTCCAGGTGGCATGAGTTTGTGAAACTATTCCACATTGTTTTAATTGAAGGCCAAACTCATAACTCAAATATTCGCCTTGCGATCAGATCATAGAAACTTTATTTTCATGTTACGATGATTCTCTACTTCACTCTGAAATTCTTTGAACTTTTCAAATGGTTCAGACTTGTGTTTCATCAAGTAGATATACCCATATCTGCTCAAATCATCTGTGAAGGTCAGAAAATAATGATACCCGCCGCGAGCCTTAACACTCATCGGACCGCATACATCGGTATATATTATTCTGATAAGTTAGTGGCTCGCTCCATTATTCCGGAGAACAGAGTTTTAGTCATCTTGCCCATGAGGCATGGTTCGCAAGCATCAAGTGATTCCAAAAGCCCATCAGCATGGAGTTTCTTCATGCTCTTTACACCAATATGACCTAAAAGGCAGTGCCACAAATATGTTGCACTATCATTATCAACTTTGCATCTTTTGGCATCAATATTATGAATATGTGTATCACTACAATCGAGATTCAATAAACCATTTATTTTGAGTGTATGACCATAGAATGTTTTATTCATGTAAATAGAACGGCAATTATTCTTTGACTCAAACGAATAACCGTATTGCAATAAACATGATCCAATCATATTCATGCTCAACACAAACACCAAATAAAATTTATTTTTGGTTCAACACTAATCCCTAAGGTAAAGGGAGTGTGCGATGGTGACCTTACCATCTTTGGAATCATTTCCAACACACATCGTCACCTCGCCCTTAACTAGTCTCTGTTTATTTTGCAACTCTTGTTTTGAGTTACTACTCTTAGCAACTGAACCAGTATCAAATACCAAGGGGTTTCTATAAACACTAGTAAAATACACATCAATAACATGTATATCAAATATACCTTTGTTCACTTTGTCATCCTTCTTATCCACCAAGTATTTGGGGTAGTTCTGCTTCCAGTGACCATTCCCTTTGCAGTAGAAGCACTCAGTTTCAGGCTTAGGTCTAGCTTTGGGTTTCGTCACGGGAGTGGAAACTTGCTTGCCATTCTTTCTTGAAGTTCCCTTTCTTTTCCTTTTCCCCTTTTCTTGAAACTAGCGGTCTTGTTAACCATCAACACTTGATGCTCTTTCTTGATTTCTACCTTCGCTGATTTTATCATCGCGAAGAGCTCGGGAATCATTTTCGTCATCCCTTGCATATTATAGTTCATCACGAAGTTCCAGTAACTTGGTGATAGTGACTAGAGAACTCTATCAATGACTATCTTATCTGGAATATTAACTCCCACTTAATTCAAGTGATTGTAGTACTCAGACATTCTGAGCACGTGCTCACTGGTTGAGCTATTCTCCTCCATCTTGTAGGCAAAGTACTTGTCAGAGGTCTCATACCTCTCGACTTGGGCATGAGTCTGAAATACTAATTTTAGCTCTTGGAACATCTTATATGCTCCGTGGCGTTCAAAACATTTTTGAAGTCCCGGTTCTAAGCCATTAAGCATGGCACACTAAACTATCAAGTAGTCATCATACCGAGCTTGCCAAACGTTCATAACGTCTACATCTGCTCCTGTAATAGGTCCGTCACCTAGCGGTGCATCAAGGACATAATTCTTCTATGCAGCAATGAGGATAATCCTTAGATCACGGATCCAGTCTACATCATTGCTACTATCATCTTTCAACTCATTTTTCTCTAGGAACATATCAAAATAAACGAGGAGCTACATCGCAAGCTATTGATCTACAACATAGATATGCAAAAACTATCAGGACTAAGTTCATGATAAATTAAGTTCAATTAATCATATTACTTAAGAACTCCCACTTAGATAGACATCCCTCTAGCCATCTAAGTGATCACGTGATCCAAATCAACTAAACCATGTCCGATCATCACGTGAGATGGAGTAGCTTTCAATGGTGAACATCCCTTGATCATATCTACTATATGATTCACAGTCGACCTTTCGGTCTCAGTGTTCCGAGGCCATATCTGCATATGCTAGGCTCGTCAAGTTTAACCCGAGTATTCTGCGTGTGCAAAACTGGCTTGCACCCGTTGTATGTGAACATAGAGCTTATCACACCCGATCATCACATGGTGTCTTGGCACGACGAACTGTAGCAACAGTGCATACTTAGGGAGAACACTTATACCTTGAAATTTAGTGAGAGATCATCTTATAATGCTACCGCCGTACTAAGCAAAATAAGATGCATAAAAGATAAACATCACATGCAATCAAAATATGTGACATGATATGGCCATCATCATCTTGTGCCTTTGATCTCCATATCCAAAGTACCGTCATGATCTCCGTTGTCATCGGCATGACACCATGATCTCCATCATCTTGACCTTTATCAACATGTCGTCACATGGTCGTCTCGCTAACTATTGCTTTTGCAACTATTGCTATCGCATAGTGATAAAGTAAAGCAATTATATGGCGCATGCATCTTATGCAATAAAGAGACAACCATAAGGCTCCTGCCAGTTGTCGATAACTTTAACAAAACATGGTGGTCTCATACAACAATTTATATCTCATCACGTCTTGACCATATCACATCACAACATGCCCTGCAAAAACAAGTTAGACGACCTCTACTTTGTTGTTGCAAG
This sequence comes from Triticum monococcum, assembly GCA_034509565.1. Taxonomy (NCBI): domain Eukaryota; kingdom Viridiplantae; phylum Streptophyta; class Magnoliopsida; order Poales; family Poaceae; genus Triticum; species Triticum monococcum. Next base: position 684,768,586 of record CM067845.1, on the reverse strand, counting down.
TTTTACGTGACTGCTACGTGCTTCTAGCAAGAACCGTTCTTACCTACGCATCAAAACCACAACGATTTTTCATCAAGTGTTCTGTTTTAACCTTCAACAAGGACCGGGCGTAGTCAAACTTGATTCAACTAAAGTTGGAGAAACAACACCCGCCAGCCACCTCTGTGCAAAGCACGTCGGTAGAACTAGTCTCATGAATGTGGTCATGTAATGTCGGTCTGAGCCGCTTCATCCAACAATATCGCCGAATCAAAGTAAGACGTTGCTGGTAAGCAGTATGACTATTATCGCCCACAACTCTTTGTGTTCTACTCGTGCATATAACATCTACGCATAGACCTAGCTCGGATGCCACTGTTGGGGAACGTAGTAATTCAAAAATTTCCTACAATCACACAAGATCTAACTAGGAGATGCATATCAATGAGATGGGAGAGTGTGTCCACGTACCCTCGTAGACCGAAAGCGGAAGCATTTAGTAACGCGGTTGATGTAGTCGAACGTCTTCACGATCCAACCGATCCAAGTACCGAACGTACGTCACCTCTGTGTTCAGCACACGTTCAGCATGATGACGTCCCTCGAGCTCTTGATCCTGTTGAGGACGAGGAAGAGTTCCGTCATCATGACGGCATGGCGACGATGATGATGAAGTTACCGGCGCAGGGCTTCGCCTAAGCACTACGATGAGATGATCGAGCTGTTAACTGTGGAGGGGGCGCCACACACGGCTACGAATAATTGATGTGTGTTCTAGGGGTGCCCTCCCCACGTATATAAAGGAGGGAGAGGGAGGGAGGAAGCCTAGGGCACGCCCAAGTAGGAGGAATCCTACTTGGGCCCCTAGTCCAATTCGCCCCCCTTACCATATTTGGACAAGGGGGAAAGGAAGGAGGGGGAGGGGAAGGAAGTAGGAGTGCTACTTCATGCTTTCCTTTTCCTCCTCTCCTTTTCCTTTCTCCCCACGTGGCTGGCCCTATACGGGGTGTACCAGCCCATTGTGGGCTGGTGTGTTCCCTTACTTGGCCCATTAAGCCCATATCTTTGCCGGGGTTTGCCCGGAACCCCTTCCGGTGACCCGATATCACCCAGAACATTTCCGGTGTCCTAATATAGCCTTCCAATATATGAATCCTTACCTCTCGACCATTTCGAGACTCCTCGTCATGTTCGTGATCTCATCCGGGACTCCTAACAAACTTCGGTACATCAAATCACATAACTCATAATACAAATCGTGATCGAACGTTAAGCATGCGGACCGTACGGGTTCGAGAACTATGTAGACATGACCGAGACACATCTTCGGTCAATAACCAATAGCAGAAACTGGATGCTCATATTGGCTCCTACATATTCTACGAAGATCTTTATCGGTCAAACCGCATAAGAACATACGTTGTTCCCTTTGTCATCGGTATGTTACTTGCCCGAGATTTGATCGTCGGTATCATCATACCTAGTTCAATCTCGTTACCGGCAAGTCTCTTTACTTGTTCCATAATGCATCATACCGCAACTAACTCATTAGTCACATTGCTTGCAAGACTTATAGTGATGAGCATTACCGAGAGGGCCCAGAGATACCTCTTCGATACACTGAGTGACAAATCCTAATCTCGATCTATGCCAACTCAACAAACACCATCGGAGACACCAATAGAGCATCTTTATAATCACCCAGTTACATTGTGACGTTAAAATAGCACACAAGGTGTTCCTCCGGTATTCGGGAGTTGCATAATCCTATAGTAAGAGGAGCATGTATAAGTCATGATGAAAGCAATAGCAATAAAACTAAACGATCATTTATGCTAATCTAACGGATGGGTCATGTCCATCACATCATTCTCTAATGATGTGATCGTGTTCATCAAATGAAAACACATGTCTATGGTTAGGAAACTTAACCATCTTTGATTAACGAGCTAGTCAAGTCGAGGCATACTAGGGACACTCTTTGGTCTATGTATTCACACATGTACTAAGTTCCGGTTAATACAATTCTAGCATGAATAATAAACATTTATCGTGATATAAGGAAATATAAATAACAACTTTATTATTGCCTGTAGGGCATATTTCCTTCAGAGTTATCATCAGGAGTTTGTTACGAGGTATCACCCCGGCACTCGATAGTAGCTCTGCAAAGTCGAGCAACAAAAGGGGTGTGATGTGATGTGTCGGATATGGACGTCGATCACGTTTAGCGAGGAGGTGGGCCGCGAGTGGGGGAACGACGCGGTGCGACGCGGCAGGGGCGTGGCGCTACGGTGGCGGGCGTCTGCGGGGAGGCGGCCGCGCGGGGCTGATGTAGGCGGCGCGGGTAGGGGAGCAGCGGGCGGAGGCGGGCTCTGCCGACGCCGACAAGCAGCGACGAGCAAGCAACAACGGAACGGAGGAGCAGGAGAGCATAACAGCGAGTGCGGCGGCAGTGGAGCCATGGGACAGGGGCGGGGCGGAGCGGACGCGGTTGCCGGCAAAGTGAGTGCCGAGGTGTGGGCGGCGACGTGGCACAGGGGGAGCGAGGGGGATGCGCACGTAGGCGCTACCGAGCATGATAGGGGGCACATGGGGAGAGGGGCATGGGCGGACAGGGATGGCTCACCCCCAGTGTCGTGGTACGCTGGCGAGGCGCGATGGCGACGTCTGGGAGGAGACAAAGACGAGGTGGCGACGGCGAGCGGCTCTGGGGGCGTCGGGGACGGTGACACGGCGACGCGGTAGCTCTGGTCGGTGGCTAGGCGTGGTCGAGGGGGGGACGGGAGGGTTGCGATGGGGCGACGGGCTCAATGCCCCCGATCTCGATCCAGAATCGGGGGAAGAGGGGAGCAAGGGAGACGTGGGGGTAGTGGAGAGAGTGGGGAGGGTTTCAGGCTAGGGTTGTGGGGAGTGGGGGTGATAATGAGTGGCAAGGGCCGGCTGGCCCGGCCCAGGGGGGCAGGGGGTTTGTTTTCCCTTTTTTGTAGTGTTTTGTTTTTATTTTGTTTATTTTTCTTTTAGAGCTTCTGCTTTCTTTGAGTTTTTAATTTATTTTAGTTTTATAAAAAATACAATACTAGCCCCTAAATTACTATTAATAATTAACCCACTGCTACAAAAGTTTGACACTCCAATTAATTAGTTCGCATATTTTTATTAATTAAAAAACATTTGAAATAATGTTTTAGCCCCTGTATAAATTGTTTTAAGGCATCAAATCATTTTATAAAAGTGTTGGTTCACCACCATAATTAGTTATGAAATATTTGTCACACTTTGAACAATTTAGTTTTCATGTTTGAGAAATTTGAATCTTGGTCTTCAATTTGAATTTGAAACTTGAACCGGTTTGAAACAACACGGGATTTAGCAACAGTAAAAAAGGTGACATGACATCATTAGCGCGGGATTACTGTAGATCCTGGCGTTACACTAGGCTCCTCTACTGTCATATGAACCGGAAAATTTGTAAGCACCTACTAGAGTCTTGTGTTTGTTGTGTAAAAATTTCAGTTTTGTATTTATTTGTTTTTTCTTTTGAATTTACTGTTCGCTTGGGTGTCGATGCACCCGAGCTCCGAAATGCCGGTCTCTCGCAATAAGTGATATATAGTTTTTGCTGGTTTTGAGTTAGATATCCTGTTATTTTATGCCATAATATTTTTTCCTATGTTGTACACAATATATACTATACAAACATATTCTTTCGTCCAAAATAATGGGGTATTCTATCGAAAACCCATGGATAGTTTTTTTTGTTTTGGAAACAAACCCATGGATAGTTAGTCTGCCTCTATATGTACATTGCAGCTACTTCACTAACCAACTGATTTAAATATTAGCGGACAGCGACATGTCGACGGCTCGTTTTGGCGGGTCGGTCGCTAGCCCAGGGGCCTCTATACAATATTTATTATATTTAGGCTGATTTGTACTTCTGATAAATCTTTATAATAGATCTAAAGCCTTTTCAGAAAATAATAAAAATAATCCATTAGCCTTTCACAATTTTTTTTACTTTGTTAGGCTGAGCAGATCAATCAACTAGGCTTAGCACATGATGAAATTGCATATGTAGCGGCGTGTTAACTTACAAATTATCTTTTAGTCGTGTGCAACATCCGAAGGCAAAATAATTCGTGCCTTCTACTGCGACCTATGAGCAGGATTTTTTCTTGACAGAATATCGCCAAGCAGTTTTTTTTTGCAGTTTTGATGGAAGTACACACAGAATAAATAAACACACAAAAGGGGAATAACAGAAATGTGGGACGAGGCCCTCTTCTTTTGACAATTCAGACCTCGGGAGGGACTGGATGTGTATACAATTGTAAAACCATTTTTTTTTGCGAAATTACAATTATAAAATCCTACCCCTGATTATACAGTGTAGGCATGTCTGATATATAGACGCAGGCCCTGGAATCCTAAGACTTTTCGTCCTAGTTGGTGCCTCCTTTTCGTGTGGTTTAATCACGTTTTGGTGATGGATGAGCTACCGCGTGCAGTGTACATAATGTTGATGGTCGCACCACGTATTCAAGGGCCCCGCCGTACACCCATGTGATCGCCACTGAGCGGATATGGTGTGAAGACCAGATCAAGATTTTCTAGTTCCCCGCCAAAAAAGGATAAACATTCTCTAATTGTGCTGATTGTTACATCAAACTACAGAACAAAGGCAAGAATGAATTTGTTTTGACGAAAGTCATCCATTTGAATGTGACATAGGGCGATGTGTGTGGATGAGAGAGAGGGGCAGCCCCTCTTTTATTATCCAGAAAAAAAAGAGGGAGAGAGAGGTTTTTTTTTTTTTGCAGGGAGAGATGGGCAGCTCGCTGAACATCAACGAAAACGATACCATGTAGTAGACTGTAGCCCCAAACAAGGAAAAAGGATACCCTGTATGTGTCGCGCATGCCACTAATTTAAGTGTGACAACGCGCCCGCGTTACGCGGGGTCGGGAGAATGTTCAACTTCAACTAAGAGTGTTTGGTTGCAATAGTGAACAGTACTTGCGTTGCATACACATCTCAATCCAGCCCGGCTCTGGAAAAACAGCCTCATATGCGACATCTGCAAATTGTTTGGTTGCCTGCATATGGACTTCCTGCATTAGGGGATTAACTTTGGCACGTTGTTTGGTTGCCTGCATTGTCTCGGCGCATACAACTACACGATGTTTGGTTGCCTGCATGGGTATGATTAAGAGCTAGCACTTGCACTTAGCACACATGATTAAGAGCTAGCAGAGGAAGGGGGAGAAGAAACGCAGGGTGCGCCGGACCATGAGGATTGTGGTGGATAGTGGCCATGGCGCCGTGTCCGACATGACGAGCATGAAGTTGTGGGCGAGCGATCCCGTCGGCGGCACGGCGAGCGACACCGTTGGCAAACTAGTTGCGGTGCTCGTGCAAAGACAGTGGTCAGGGGAGGAGAATGCAGTGCTCATGCCATGATATCGTCTGTGTGGTAGGACGAGAGAGGGGGCCGAGATGATCGACGCCGGAAATGACCCCAGTGTAGTGGGACGAGAGAGAGGGGGCCGAGAGGAGGCCAAGATGATCGATCCCGTCAGTGGCGCGACGAACTGCAGTGTGCGTGCCATTGCAACGTCAGTGCAGTAGGAGAACGACAAAGAGTAGGCCGAGATGAGCGACGCCGGAAACGATTCTAGTGTAGTAGGATACGGGCAAGGAGATCAAGGGGAAGGGCGTCGACGTCGAGAGGGACGAATAGAAGGGCTTTGAGCAGAGGACGGAGGAACTCGATATGGCGGCGTCAGTGCAGTAGACTGATGTTCAAAGAGAGATGAAGCTACGATCGTCAAAACCAAAAATTTGCAACACAAATGTTATGAGGAACTGCGAGATTAGGCTGCTGGTCAACGGAAATTTCAAATAATCGATCGTGTGCGACGAATCTGACAAAATTCGTACAAAATAGCTCCGAATGGGAAGAAGTAACTAATAATTTACGATCGACGAAACTACGAACCGATCGTATCATTTTCATGTAGAGCTTATCTTGAACCGAGGCACTATTTTGTAGATCAATGGAAGGAGATTAGATAGAAGCTTACTCGAGGTTGAAGACCTCAGGTGATCACCTCGCATTCCTTCCGTCTTCACTCGTGTAAGGACCCACTCGCTTGCGCTCGGCTCAGCTCGGCTCGCGAGAAACTGTCAATTCGAACGTTTCCAGCGAGTCAAACTCTCATTGTTTTAAGAAGCGTATGATGTAGCCTCAATAGTAAAATCAGACAATCAAACAGGTCTTTTGCTTTCGGCACGGGCCTGGTTGGACTCTATGCGGGCAACTAGCGTGTTTGGCAACGTGGACCAGATGTATATGGACGGCATGGGCCGTTGCAGAGGTGCCAACGATCATGTAAGAAAGAAAATCAGAGCGCCCTTATTTTCAATAGGCCATAAATACTGCCCATGCGGTATTCGACATGTGTGTCTCGTTGCACATAGCTGGAGGCGAAGGCCGGTGATTAAATGAGTCGCGTTAGGCCGCTGATCGTGTCTCGCTTTTATGGCGGCCGTTTGCTGAGTGGTCACAATACTTGGCGTGGTGCGACAGTTTCTCTCTGAGAGAGAAGGCAATAAGGGCATGTATGACGGTTGGTAGCACAATATTGTCTTGCAATAAAACATTATGCAATGGATCATCATTTAGTGCTTTTCCTAACATTTCGTATTGTGAGATTCTACAAATATGGGTAATCAAACCTAGAAACATGTGGATAAGAGAATAGATCTAGTACAATACAGGCAAATATCTTAGCTCTTTTACCGTGAGCTCATCTTTTAGCTAAGAGAAGGCAAGTCTTTTTGTTTTTCTTTTCAAGCATGCTAATTGGCTATAGATCATCTATTGCTTTTATGGCAATTTGCAGAGGGGTCACAGTAGGTCCGATGCAACACTTTCTCCGCAAGAATAAAAAATAAGGGCATCTCCAAAGGCGGCCCACAAATTTTCTTCTGCATCCGTCCGTAAATAAGAGGACCGGCCTGTGGACATGAATGCGGAAGGCCGCTGAGGGAGTCCTGGATTAGGGGGTGTTCGGGTAGCCGGACTATACCTTCAGCGGGACTCCTGGACTATGAAGATACAAGATTGAAGATTTCGTCCCGTGTCCGGATGGGACTTTCCTTGGCGTGGAAGGCAAGCTTGGCGATGCGGATATTCAAGATCTCCTACCATTGTAACCGACTCCGTGTAACCCTAACCATATCCGGTGTCTATATAAACCGGAGGGTTGTAGTCCGTAGGACATCAGCTCCATATACAACAATCATACCATAGGCTAGCTTCTAGGGTTTAGCCTCCTTAATCTCGTGGTAGATCTACTCTTGTACTACCCATATCATCAATATTAATCAAGCAGGAGTAGGGTACCTCCATCGAGAGGGCCCGAACCTGGGTAAAAACATCGTGTCCCTTGTCTCCTGTTACCATCCGGCCTTGACGCACAGTTCGGGACCCCCTACCCGAGATCCGCCGGTTTTGACACCGACATTGGTGCTTTCATTGAGAGTTCCTCTGTGCCATCGCAATCAGGAAGGATGCCTCCTCCCGTCTTTAAAGACGGCGCTGTTGCTAAGGGAGCCTTGGCTGTCGGCCAAACTCTCCGGCTAGGTGGTTTCCTCATGACCGCCTGTTCGGCTGTTGCGCCGACGATGACCTCTCGGGTCATCAAAAGCAACCTACACGTCAGCTCGGAGCTCGTCGAGCAGCTAGATCCAATGGAGCTCTCTTCCGTAAACAAGCTCTTAGATCGCATCGCCGCCCTGGGGGTCGCTACGGATTACGACCAGGTTGGGCTTAAACCCGATCTAAGAGAAATTAACTCTTCCCAAGTCACCCACCACGTTGCCGTGGTAGAGGCGCAGTGCGGCGACCCTTCATCTATTTTAAGGACTAGCTACGTCCGAATTCCCGACCCCTCCAAGCCGGATACCCACAGAGGGGAGGATGTAACTCAAGACCTGAGCTTAGGATCAGGCAACGGGCTAGATTCATTGGACAACATCCAAGAATCCGAACTTCAGAGTTCGGAAACTCTTCGGCCTCTGAATCTTGGATTGGGTGAGGTTTCAGATTCAACTACACCCGCCCACCCGAACATAAGCGATCTCTCCCAAATCAGGCAGAGGCCCGAGGAAACAGTACATCATTACTGGGCCAGATTCCTCCTGGTTATGAACATGATAAAGGATTGCCGCGAGGGAGACGCAATCTCAATTTTCTGCAGTAATTGCACGGACGAAGGAATCCTTAATGCCATAAGTCGTCGTGATATTACACGCTTTGCTGACTTGGCGTCCATAGTACAAAAATACTGTGCGATGGAAAGCGCCTGGAAAACCGAAATAAAATTTTGGGATAATCCGGCCTTGAATAGTAATCCCGTCCGAACTAAGAGGGTGCATCATCATAGGACACCCGGGATAAACACCAAAAAGCCAAAACCCTCTACAGGGCATGGAACCGTACTAGAAAGGTGGCTTGATGGACCCTGTAGAATTCACAGTACAGAGGACGCCACACCAACTCACAGACTTAGAGCATGTTGGATACTCCGGCAGGTGGCCAAAATTGGCGAGGACCTCTTAATTCTGGAGGCCGCAGAAAGCCAGCCCGAGGACACCAGTACCATTCTCACAGTCTTCGAGACTTTCGCGTCAAACAATATGCGAAAAAGAACACTCTGCAGCCTCACCGAAGTCTATCAAGTTGCAACAATAAATCCATGGAGCGACACTACTATTACCTTCAACGCAAGTGATGAACCTAGATTCCGAACAGCCCGAGCACCAGCCGCATTGGTCCTCAGTCCCATAGTGGACGGCTTTCGCCTCACCAAGGTGCTCATGGATGGAGGCAGCGGACTGAACCTCATTTATGAGGAAACCCTTCAAAAAATGGAAATTGACTGGAACCGCATCGAGCGAAGCAGCACAACCTTTAGAGGAATAATCCCAGTTGGGAAGCGCGCTGCACAGAAAAAATCACACTAGATGTGATGTTCGGCACGCCGGATAATTACAGGTCCGAAGAAGTCACGTTTCAGGTGGCCCCGTTCAAAAGCGGATATCACGCTTTACTAGGGCGGGAAGCATTCACAATCTTCCAAGCAATACCCCATTACGGGTACATGAAGCTTAAGATGCCCGGGCCGAACGGAATTATCACTCTAGCTAGTGATCCGGACATAGCACTCCACGCCGAAAACAAGACAGCCGCATTAGCCCTTGAGGCACTATCCGAAGCCTTAGCGGCCGAGGAACTGACTGCGCTGCGCTCCATGGTTAACAGGGATGATGTGATACTCGACAAGATATCCAAATCCACATCCTTCAAGCCAGCTGACGAAATAGTCAAATTTCAGGTCCATCCAATGGATCCCAATAAAACAGCTTCCATCGGGGCACGACTGAACCCTGATGTAGATGCCGCACTGCGAGAGTTCCTATGAGAGAACTGGGACATTTTCGCCTGACACCCTTCAGACATGCCAGGGATCCCACGCAGGCTGGCCGAACATAGCTTAAATATCCTAAAAGGATTCAAACCTGTCAAACAAGCCCTTCGGCGTTTTTCCGAACCCAAGAGACAGGCTATGGGAGAGGAGCTAGCCAAGCTATTGGAGGCCGGATTCATTAGAGACATAAAACATCCGGACTGGCTAGCAAACCTGGTGATGGTACCAAAGAAGGACAAATCCTGGCGCCTGTGTGTTGATTTTAAAGACCTTAACAAGGCTTGCCCAAAGGATCCCTTCCCCCTCCCCCGTATCGATCAAATTATCGATGCCACCGCAGGACACGATTCGTTGTGTTTCCTCGACGCATACTCCGGTTACCATCAAATCAAGATGGCAGAATCAGACCAAGCCGCAACAGCATTCATCACACGATACGGCCCATTCTGCTTCAACACAATGCCCTTCAGGCTGAAAAACGCCGGCGCAACATATCAGCGCATGATCCAGACATGTCTGGCAAACCAGATCGGCAAAACAGTGGAGACGTATGTGGATGATGTGGTCGTCAAATCAAGACATGTCGAATCTCTAGTAGACGACTTGAGGCTTACATTCGATAACCTCTGAAAATATGACATCAAGCTCAACCCGGAAAAATGCGTCTTCGGCGTTCTAGCCGGAAAGCTCTTGGGCTTCATTGTATCCGGTAGAGGAATTGAAGCAAATCCAGCCAAGATCCGAGCTTTGTCACAATTGGATATCCCAAAGAACCTCAAACAAATACAAAAATTAACCGGATGCGTGGCGGCTTTAAGCCGCTTCATCTCCCGCTTGGGAGAAAATGCACTAGCCCTCTATCGCCTCCTTCAGCGCACCGAACACTTCGAGTGGACGGATGCCGCCACGGCCGGACTTGATGAAATAAAAGCCATATTGGCAACAAACCTAGTCCTGGCCGCACCGAACACCGGCGAACCAATGTTATTGTACATTGCAGCAACACATCAAGTTGTCAGCGCAGTGCTCATTGTCGAGCGGGAAACGGATGGACACAAATCCCCCCTTCAAAGGCCGGTCTACTATGTGTCCACTGTCCTCACTCCATGCAAATCACGGTACCCGCATTATCAAAAGATTGCATACGCGGTATTCATGGCATCCCGGAAGCTACGACACTACTTTCAAGAGTGTTCCATAACAGTAGCCTCGGAAGTACCACTCAACGATATTATCAACAACCGCGATGCAACGGGCCGGATTGCAATATGGGCCATCGAGCTTCTCCCGTTCGATATAACCTATAAGCCACGACGAGCTATTAAATCGCAAGTTTTGGCCGACTTCGTCGCAGAATGGACGGAGGCCGAGCTCCCTAAAGAGTACGGCACATATTCAAATTGGATTATGCATTTCGACGGCTCCAAAATGTTGGCCGGACTAGGGGCTGGCGTCGTCCTGACGTCCCCCATAGGAGACACAGTCCGATATGTGATCCCGATCATGTACACGGATTCCAACAATGCAGCCGAATATGAGGCCCTCCTACATGGTCTCCGGATAGCAGTATCCATGGGTATCCAGCGCCTAGGGGTACGCGGGGATTCAAACCTCGCGATATCTCAAATAAATGGAAACTTCGACCCCAAGGACCCAAAAATGGCAGCTTACCGCAACGCCGTCCTAAAAATGTCAGCTCGGTTCGAAGGGCTGGAGTTTCACCATATAGCCCGAGAAAACAATCAAGCAGCGGACGTCCTGGCATGCATCGGAGCAAAACGCGATGCAGCCCCCCCCCCCAACATCTTTTTGGAAAGATTGTTCAAGCCATCCATAGCATGGGAGGGGGAACCCGCAAATAACAGCCCGAACCCAGCCGCACCACTCGACGCCGAACAATCTGACATAATTGGAGGCTCTGCCAATGAAATTACACCTTCAGCCCACGTAATAATGGCGGTTATCGCCCCGTGGACAGAACCATTCCTAGCCTACCTTACTAGGCAGGAACTGCCGAAGGACCAAAACGAGGCCCGCTGCATAGTGCGGCGATCTAAAGCCTATAGAGTCCATGAGGGAGAGCTTTATAAGAAAAGCACTACCGGAGTCCTTCAAAGGTGCATCTCCGAAGAGGAAGGACGAAACCTTCTGGCTGAAATTCATGCCGGACTCGGTGGTCACCACGCCGCTGCTCGGTCCCTTGTTAGCAAGGCTTTCCGTACAGGCTTTTATTGGCCGACGGCCCGGGCAGACGCTCAGGACCTAGTCCAATGATGCGTTGGTTGCCAACTTTTTGCCAACCAAAGCCATATGCCACCCACCGCACTCCAAACTATACCCATCACTTGGCCTTTTGCAGTCTGGGGGCTTGACATGGTCGGACCCCTTAAAGGTGGGACCCATAGGAAAAAGATACTTACTGGTCATGGTGGATAAGTTCACCAAATGGATAGAAGCCAAGCCTGTTAAAACGGCCGAATCCGGACCTGTGATAGACTTCATATCCGGGGTTGTACACCGTTATGGCGTCCCCCACAGCATCATAACCGATAACGGTACAAACTTTACCGCCGACGAGGTAAAACTCTGGTGCAAAAACATGGGCATCAAGCTCGATTATGCTTCCGTCTATCACCCACAAACCAACGGCCAGGTCGAACGTGCAAATGGTCTTATCATGAGCGGCATTAAACCCAGACTGGTGTGGTCCCTCAAGGAATCTAACACGCATTGGGTAGAGGAGCTCGACTCCGTGCTATGGGGGTTGCGGACCACGCCAAATCGCACCACCGGATACACACCATTTTTTATGGTGTATGGCGCAGAGGCAGTTCTGCCCTGCGACATAATTCATGACTCACCTAGAGTGCACATGTATGAAGAAAGAGAAGCCGAGCTCGATCGGTAGGAAAACTTGGACGCCTTGGAGGAGGAGCGTGACGTGGCAAAAGCCCGTTCCGCATTTTATCAACAGCAGGCCCGAAGATATCAAAGCAGAGAAGTACGGGCCAAAAATTACAATGTTGGCGAACTAGTTCTACGCCTGCCGGATAAGAAAATGGATAAACTCAAGCCCAAGTGGGAAGGTCCATTCATAATCGACCAAGTCCTGACTGGTGGGGCGTACCGCCTGCGAGATGCGTCGGATAACCGACTCGAGCCGAACCCGTGGAACGCCACCCGTCTCCGAAGATTCTATGCCTAGCACCGGACTCTGTGTTCGTCTCCTTCCTCTATCCATTTTTTGCATTTTTTTGTCTTACATTTCTCTCCTTCCCCTCTTTTCTTTTATATCCCTTAAAGGCTCATCTAGTGACGCGCCACTCGCGCTCATTAAACCTGGGGGCTTCTTTAACAGAAGCTTATTTATACGGGCTTCACGCCCAACACATGCGTCAAACTTCCGCATGTACCTTTTTCTTCACCATTATATGCATCGATATGACTTAAGTTTTGGCCAAGCTGGGTTGCCTGGCTCCTGTGCTTACCCCTACATTCCCGATTGTTCGGCTAGGCGGTAAAGGGAGCACCTCTGCGATTGTTACTGCCGGGTCAGCCGGATGTGTACCTCAGACTGGGTGAAGCCGAAAGCTAGCGTTCTTAAGGGAATATTTGGTCGGTGAAATAAAAGATGATCTTTTTTACTCATTTTATGTGCCCCCAGATGCTTTTTTCTGCGTCTTTTCACGCAGTCCGGACATGCACTTTAGGGCATGCCTCCCAGCGAAAGGAACCCCTAATGGAACTATTCTCTCTGGAAGATGTTTCTTACTAACCATGTAATATAGCATAACTAGTTGGGCACTTGTCTGATAAAGCACTAATGACCCCTACGCCTGGTCTCCACGCATACCCCGGTTCTTATATAACCGCTATGGTATTCGGACACACTTCGGACCGTCAGGTCCCGAGGTTGAAGCGAAAAGGTCGGCAACGACAAACGATCTACAATCCGGCTAGAAGGCATTACACATGTCAATTCAAAATTACATAGTCATTCTGACTGATTGTATTCCTCCTCTATACCATCTAACAGGCTGTCTAATTTACAGTCCTGCTGGGAATACTTCACGGCCAACTCTACTTGGCCGTATACTAAGCTTACAGGGATCTCCTTCCCGTCAGGCCCCACTGGTCCGACCTCGGCCATGTGGTTTGGGTCAGACTTCGTAAAACGGGTCTTCACCATGGCCCAGGCCTCCCTAGCGCCTTGTCGGTAGGCTGATATCTTCCACAACCGGAAGCGCCGCCGAGCTCCCTTCAGCTTCTCCGCAAGCTCTCCAAGGCCCTCGGGCATGGAGTAGGTAGGCCGTAAGGCTTGGGCAACGCCTCGCATCGCCTGCCGAATTCGCTCGTGCAGTTGCAAGAGTTCGGGAAGAAGGTCACCCGTAGAACCGGGCATCTCCTCTGCAGGACGACCTGTGAGCATACCTACAGACATTACTCTGTTAGTCGACTTCCTCGCCAAACTCTTTTTTTCAAAGTTCGTTCAAGCACTTACTAAATATGCCGCGTCGAAGCCGCTGATTCTCCTTCGTAGATTCCGACAGCTGGCCACGAACATCTTTAAGTTCGACGTCCAACTTGGTGTTGGCATCCTAAAGATCATTCTTCTCTCGCCTCACCTTTGTCAACGTACTCTCACCGACCTTTAGCCGGCGTAAGAGTTGTTGCTTTTCCGGATCGAGTCCGGCGCCATCTGCAATATGATTTGTCATATTTGCACCCACACCGCACAATACTAATCTTTCAAAGTGTATCTTACCTGAGGGGGTCTCTTTGGGCTCCCCTGCTGCGGCTAGTGCAGCCTCTAGTTGGGCCTTGCACTTTTCCAGCTCCTGGGACAGTACGATATTCTTCTCTGTAAGAACCTGCATATTAAATGATCCTTAAATCAGTTGCTCTAACTGTTTCAAGTCTCGGGGGCTACTGGTATATATATATATATTTGACCAAAATTTTCTTACCAATATGTCTTTTACATACTGCTCCGTGGCTTTGGCTAAACCATTTTGAGCGGCACGGAGGTACGCATCTCCCGAATTAAAGGCATCTAAAGCCTCTTGGGAGAAACAAGCGTCGCGTAGAACTGTTCGGCGACGCCTGTGGTTCATGGCACTCTCCACTTCAGAATTTGTGGCAGACAACCTGTCCGCATCCTCTGTCGGAGGAGCGTCCGGTGCGCGCCTTGTGCTCGCCTCCGCTTCCTAGCCAGACATTGGAGCCTGGCTGGTGGAGGCGTGATTGGCAACCTCTCCGGATGTAGTCCGGCGAGGTCTCTTCGTTCTGAAGATAGCACAAACGTTAATATGCCCTGACAGAATAACACCAGGGAAACAGAGGGTGCGCTATACCTTTGCGCCGGCATCTTAGTCCGGACTACATTCCTTTTTGTCCCACGGGGCCCTGTGGCCCCTTGTTGGCTAGCCGCCGCAGGTTCGGCCTCCCGCCTCGGAAATCTCCCCTGCAAAACACGGTTGTCGTCAGAAACACCGGAATACGTGAGAATGGAATCTCTCTCAAGGGAATGAGACTCCGGTTTCTGTCACCTGGGAGGCCAGGATTAACCCTGGGTAATCAGCCGTGATGGCTACCAAGGTATTGTCCTTGCTTAGCTGATGGAACACCCGGTCGATAAGCTCCACCGATATGTCTGGATCCTCTTCGGAGTCCGGATCGAGGGCCCGTTCTGGGTCCTCGGGTTGTGGAGGGCGGCTGTTTATATCCTTTACCTCCTATCGCAGTTCCTGCATTGAAGTCGTTAGACTACATATTTAACCGTGGGAGTATAAAACAAATAGGCAAGTGCAATTGTTCACTTACCCAACTTGGAGGATCATACATAGTAAATCCGGCCCGCGGGTTGATGCAGAGGAATTCCTCCTTTTCTCCCTTGTACAAAGAGGATAAGATCTTTACTAGGGCGGCGGCTGAGGCCGGCCCCTTACGACCGTAACGGGTGGCGTCCTCCTCCCCGTTGAAATCCCACATGGGGTGGCCTCTATATTGAAGCGGCTGCACCCCCCCCCCCCCGCAAAATGCATGCGGCCATGACTCCAATCATGGTTAGTCCGGAATGAGCCAATAGTCTTATCCGGCCCATCAGGTAAAGGACGTCTCTGTCGCCTTCTCTCTGAGAGCTCCGCGGACGCCGGCTCAAGCGTTTCTTCAATGGAGCACTGTTGAACTCAGGGAGACCGATCCGGATAGGGTCCAGTAGCGGGACGTCATCTATGTAAAACCATTCCGAAGGCCAGTCCTCGGACACCTTCTTTGGGGTTCCAGATAGGTATCCGGTCCCGGCGATGCGCCATACTTCGGCTCCACCCACTTGGTATATAGACCCCTCTTGAGAACGGGGCACCAGGCAGAATAACCTCTTCCACAGCGTGAAATGAGCCTCAACGCCTAAAAATAGCTCGCAAAGGGCGACGAAACCCGCAATATGTAATACAGAGGCGGGCGTGAGATTGTGCAGCTGGAGGCCGTAGAACTCCAGAAGCCCGCGGAGAAATGGATGAATTGGAAATCCCAGTCCCCTTATTAGATAGGGGACGAGGCACACCCGCTCTCCTTTAGAAGGATTGGGGGTGCTCTCCGCTTGTTTTCCGCCATTGTAGGTGGCGAGACCAGCTCGGACCGGGACCATGTATGCCTGAGGGAGAAATCCCTTGGCCTGAAGCGACACTAACTCGCTATGCGGGATGGTGCAACTCTCCCAGTCCCCGGGTTCGGGACCGGAGGGGCGAGGGGAGGAGTTGCGATGGCTGGTCATGTTGGAATGGACCTTTGCTGGAAGCGCTCTGATGATAACTCGCGGAGAGGAGAAGATGTGGTTTGGACCTAAATCCCCATCCCGTTAAATAGGCGGCTCGTTTATACGGCTAGGGGTGTGGATGTAAAAATGCCCCGGCTTTTCGCATTCGTTTGACACGTGGAAGACGGCCATTATTGGGCGTGGAAGCCGAGGAGCACTACATTACAAAAATCGGACATTATTCCTACAGGTACATAGGATTTGGAGAAGAACCCGCCTTGCAATGCCGAACAATCTGCGCGCCGGACTCGTCGTCATTGAAGCCTAGTTCGGGGGCTACTGAGGGAGTCCTGGATTAGGGGGTGTTCGGGTAGCCGGACTATATCTTCAGCGGGACTCCTGGACTATGAAGATACAAGATTGAAGACTTCGTCCCGTGTCAGGATGGGACTTTCCTTGGCGTGGAAGGCAAGCTTGGCGATGCGGATATTCAAGATCTCCTACCATTGTAACCGACTTTGTGTAACCCTAACCCTATCCGGTGTCTATATAAGCCGGAGGGTTGTAGTCCATAGGACATCAACTCCATATACAACAATCATACCATAGGCTAGCTTCTAGGGTTTAGCCTCCTTGATCTCGTGGTAGATCTACTCTTGTACTACCCATATCATCAATATTAATCAAGCAGGAGTAGGGTATTACCTCCATCGAGAGGGCCCGAACCTGGGTGAAAACATTGTGTCCCTTGTCTCCTGTTACCATCCGGCCTTGACGCATAGTTCGGGACCCCCTACCCGAGATCCGCCGGTTTTGACACCGACAGCCGCCGTCCAACCATAGCCGCATACATTTTGACAACAATTTGAATCAACCGGACAAAATTCGTGCAAACATGACCGTATTTCCTATAAACATGCTGTATTTCAAATAAACATGACCGATTTCATTACATTTACATCAACTAAGTTGCTAGTCCATCTCTGAAGGTATAATTAATACCTAATCTAAATGGTCGCCGGGACCCGTTCCCCTTGTCTAACAATGAGCCCCGACAACTGAAGTTTCGCCTTCTCCAGTTCCGCCTCCGTAATCCCCGCCTCCGAAGCCCCAGGAAGCGAAGTTATCCGCCTCCACGTCGCCGCCAAGTGGCTAATCGCCCAACGATGTTCAGCCCATCAAGCTTGGCTTCAATGGGAGGGGAGGAGCGGTGGCCTTCCTGGAACCCGAGCGGCGGCGACCTATAGTGCAGTACTCTTCCTCGATGACTGCGGCGCCTGCGGATGTGACGGCTTCATTGTCGTAGCGGCGGGGTGTGCCCTCGGCGATGTCCTCCTCCTCGTCGGACTCGCCGAACACCGCCTCGCCCGCCTCGTCGCACTCCTTGTAGGCGGCCGCCACCTCCGCCAACCGCTCGTGGTACCGCAAGCGGGCGAGCTGGATCTCGCGGGCGGAGCGGTTGGACACGAGCAACACCTTCTGCTCCGCCAGGTCCGCGCCTGGCGTGATCGCCTTTCCAGCGGCGAGCTCCTCCTCCTCTTGCAGGTGCTTCTGGAGGAGGTGGTGGTTCTAGGCGGCGTCATCCTGCGCCTCTCAGAACTGCTCCTCCCGCTCCTCCCGCACCATGTCCATGTAATGGGTACAGGCCTCGCCGATGGTCATGGTGCAGTGCATTGGCAAGGGTGGTGCGGAGGAGGAGGGTGGCGCCAGTTGGTCATCGGCCACCTCCTCCATTGGGACATCATCGTCCTCTATCTGCCGGCCGGCCAGCTAGCTGACAGCAATGGCGGCCATCTCCTTCTTCTAGTCCGGCGTCTGCCCATCCCAGAGAGCTTTCGTGGGGGAGGAATGCATGGTGGGAGTGGTAAGGAGAGGGATCGGAGGAGGATGACTGAAGCTATTGTTGGGGAATGTAGCATGCAATATCAAAAAAATTCCTATGCTCGTGCAAGATCTATCTAGGAGATGTATAGAAACGAGAGGGGGAGAGTGTGTCTATGTACCCTTGTAGACCGAAAGCGGAATCGTTTGACAATGCTGTTGATGTAGTCGAACTTCTTCTCGTTCCGACCGATCGAGCACCGAACGTACGACACCTCCAAGTTCTGCACACATTCAGCTCGATGATGTCCCTCGAACTCTTGATCCAGCAAAGTGTCGAGGGAGAGTTCCATCAGAACGACGGCGTGGTGACGGTGATGGTGAAGTGATCCGCGCAGGGCTTCACCTAAGCACTACGAAGATATGACCGGAGGCGTAAACTCTAGAGGGGGGCACTGCACACGGCTAACAATTGTTGGTGTGTGTTCTAGCGGTGCCCCCCTTCATATATATAGGTTGGAGGGGAGGAGAGGCAGCCAAGGGGATGCCCCAAGTAGGAGGAATCCTACTTGGGGTCCTCCCACTTCGGCCTCCCCCTTTTCCTATTCGAAGTAGGAAGGGAAGAGGGGGAAGGGGGAATCCTATTCCCTTTTTCCTTTCATCCTTCCCCTTTTCTACTCCCATTTGGCCAGCCCATATGGGAGGGGTGCACCAGACCCTTAGGGGCTGGTCTGTCCCCCTTTTGGCCCATGTAGTTGCCGGGCGGATGCCCGGAACCCCTTCCGGTGACCCGATATGCACCCGGTACCCCCAGAACACTTCCGGTGTCCGAATATCATCGTCCAATATATGAATCTTTACCTCTCGACCATTTCGAGACTCCTTGTCATATCCGCGATCTCATCCGAG
Organism: Triticum monococcum; assembly: GCA_034509565.1. NCBI lineage: Eukaryota > Viridiplantae > Streptophyta > Magnoliopsida > Poales > Poaceae > Triticum > Triticum monococcum. Next base: position 684,749,623 of record CM067845.1, on the reverse strand, counting down.
ACTCCGAACAACATTCGGTTACCAAATCACATAACTCATATAATACAAAATCTTCATCGAACGTTAAGCGTGCGGACCCTACGGGTTCAAGAACTATATAGACATGACCGAGACACCTCTCCGGTAAATAACCAACAACGGAACCTGTATGCTCATATTGGTTCCCACATATTCTATGAAGATCTTTATCGGTCGTACCGTAATGACAACATATGTTATTCCCTTTGTCATCGGTATGTTACTTGCCTGAGATTCGATCGTCGGTATCTCCATACCTACTTCAATCTCGTTACCGGCAAGTCTCTTTACTTGTTCCGTAATGCATCATCCCACAACCTACTCATTATTCACATTGCTTATTATGATGTGCATTACCAAGAGGGCCTAGAGATACCTCTCCGATACTCGGAGTGAAAAATCCTAATCTCGATCTATGCCAACCCAACAAACACCTTCGAAGATACCTTTAGAGCATGTTTATAATCACCCAGTTATGTTGCGACATTTGATAGCACATAAGGTATTCCTCCGGTATCCGGGAGTTGCATAATCTCATAGTCGAAGGAATATGTATTTGACATGAAGAAAGCAATATCAATAAAATTGAACGATCAACATGCTAAGCTCACGGATGGGTCTTATCCATCACATCATTCTCCTAATGATGTGATCCCGTTCATCAAATGACAACACGTGTCTATGGCTAGGAAACTTAACCATCTTTGATTAACTAGCTAGTCTGGTAGAGACTTACTAGGGACACGGTGTTTTGTCTATGTATCCACACTTGTATCAAGTTTCCGGTTAATACAATTCTAACATGAATAATAAACATTTATCATGATATAAGAAAATATAAAATAACAACTTTATTATTTCCTCTAGGGCATATTTCCTTCAGTCTCCCACTTGCACTAGAGTCAATAATCTAGTTCACATCACCATGTGATTTAACACCAATAGTTCACATCTTTATGTGATTAATACCCATAGTTCACATCGCCATGTGACCAACACCCAAAGGGTATACTAGAGTCAATAATCTAGTTCACATCACCATGTGATTAACACCCAAAGATTACTAAGGTGTGATCATGTTTTGCTTGTGAGAGAAGTTTAGTCAACGGGTCTGCCACATTCAGATTCGTATGTATTTTCCGAATTTTCTATGTCCACAATGCTCTGCACGGAGCTACTCTAGCTAATTGCTCCCACTTTCAATAGGTATACAGGTCGTGACTTAGAGTCATCTGGATTAGTGTCAAATCTTGCATCGACGTAACTCGTTATGACAAACTCTTTATCTTTATCACCTCCCTAATTGAGAAATATTTCCTTAGTCCTCTTAGGTAACTAACGATAACTTTGACCGATGTCCAGTGATCCACTCCTGGATCACTCTCGTACCCCCTTGTCAAACTCATGGTAAGGTACACAATAGGTCTGGTACACAACATAGCCTAATTTATAGAACCTATGGCAGAGGCATAGGGAATGACTTTCATTCTCTCTATATATTCTGCCGTGGTTGGGTTTTGAGTCTTACTCAATTTCACACCTTGTAACACAGGTAAGAACCCTTTCTTTTCCTAATCGCTTTGAACTCCTTCAAAATCTTGTCAAGGTATGTGCTTTGTGGAAGTCCTATCAAGCGTCTTGGTCTATCTCTATAGATCTTGCTGCTCAATATATAAGCAGCTTCACCGAGGTCTTTCATTGAAAAAAATCTTATTCAAGTATCCTTTTATGCTATCTAGAAATTCTATATCATTCCCGATCAACAATATGTCATCCACATATAATATCAGAAATGCTACAGAGGTCCCACTCACTTTCTTGTAAATACAGGCTTCTCTGAAAGTATGTATAAAACCATATGCTTTGATCACCTCATCAAAGCGTATATTCCAACTCCGAGATGCTTGCACCAGTCCATAAATGGATCGCTGGAGCTTGCACACTTTGTTAGCACCTTTAGGATCGACAAAATCTTCTGGTTGCATCATATACAACTCTTCTGTAAGATATCCATTAAGGAATGCAGTTTTGACATCCATTTGCCAGATTTCATAAAATGCAACAATTGCTAACATGATTCAGACATACTTAAGCATCGCTATGAGTGAGAAAATCTCATCGTAGTCAACACCTTGAACTTGTAGAAAACATTTTTTGCGACAAGTCGAGCTTTGTAGATAGTAACACTATCATCAGCATCTATCTTCCTCTTGAAGATCCATTTATTATCAATGGCTTGCCGGTCATCGGGCAAGTCCACCAAAGTCCACACTTTGTTCTCATACATGGATCCTATCTCAGATTTCATGGGCTCAAGCCATTTATCAGAATCTGGGCTCATCATCGCTTCCTCATAGTTCGTAGGTTCGTCATGGTCTAGTAACATGACTTCCAAAGCATGATTACCGTACCACTCTGGTGCGGAACATGCTCCAATTGACCTACGAGGTTCGGTAGTGACTTGATCTAAAGTTTCATGATCATGATCATTAGCTTCCTCTCTAGTTGGTGTAGGCTTCACTGGAACTGATTTCTATGATGAGCTACTTTCCAATCCGAGAGAAGGTACAATTACGTCATCAAGTTCTACTTTCCTCCCACTCACTTCTTTCGAGAGAAACTCCTTCTCTAGAAAGGATACATTCTTAGCAACAAAAATCTTGCCTTCGGATCTGTGATAGAAGGTGTACCCAACAGTTTCTTTTTGGTATCCTATGAAGACGCACTTCTCCGATTTGGGTTCGAGCTTATCAGTTTGAAACCTTTTCACATAAGCATCGCAACCCCAAACTTTAAGAAATGACATCTTTGGTTTTTTGCCAAACCATAGTTCATACGGTGTCGTCTCAACAGATTTAGACGGTGCCCTATTTAACATGAATGCAACTGTTTCTAATGCATAACCCCAAAACGATAGGGGTAAATCGGTAAGAGACATCATAGATCGCACCATATCTAATAAAGTATGGTTACGATGTTCGGACACACCATTATGATGTGGTGTTCCAGGTGGCATGAGTTGTGAAACTATTCCACATTGTTTTAAATGAAGGCCAAACTCGTAACTCAAATATTCCTCTCCATGATCAGATCGTAGAAACTTTATTTTCTTGTTACAATGATTCTCCACTTCACTCTAAAATTCTTTGAACTTTTTCAAATGTTTCAGACTTGTGTTTCATTAAGTAGATATAGCCATATCTGCTCAAATCACCTGTGAAGGTCAGAAAATAACGATACCCACCACGAGCCTCAACACTCATCGGACCACATACATTGGTATGTATTATTTCCAATAAGTCAGTGGCTCGCTCTATTGTTATGGAGAACAGAGTTTTAGTCATCTTGCCCATGAGGCATGGTTTGCAAGCATCAAATGATTCATAATCAAGTAATTCCAAAAGTCAATCCACATTGCCACGACCGGGTTTTGAGGATATTAATTTCCCAGAAAATGGCCCTTGTGCTCACCAGCCCCAGGATTACTGTTAGCTGATGAGACACCAACTTGATACAGAAACTCCAAGCAAAATACAAAATGTGTAGTACAAGACCATCCTGGCCTATGAGTACAACAAATGGTTTCTAGTGGTTGATGGCAGAAGCGGTTTGTGGTTCATCAGCGTCTATGGGACTCCATTTCCCATAGGAACAGCAGACCTGGATAACTCCTATCTTCGCGAGGCTGCTATCACCATTGCATAGGTTCCGGGGCTGTCATCGCAACGCTCCTCTCCATGCAAGAAATCTGGCCAAGACAATAGCCATGGACAAGCCAGTGAGTACTTTGAATGTACTCGCAAACATTATGAACACAAGTATAATATAACAAATGGTAGTCGTGCTCTGAGATATCCCATGATCACAACGTTAGTCATGAAATAAAAATCCATGATGCACGCAAGCAGGTTATTCATGTCAAATATGAATATGTAATCGGAGAGTTGAATTAGAATGCACCGATCGGATGTCCGAAGCGACGCCTCGAAAGGATAATAATATAAAGCATGCCTTAGTCGGGCGTCTGAGCGACACCACATAAAGGGCTTATAAGTAAATGAATAACAAGCATGCCACAGTCAGACGTCTCCGCGACACCACGTAAAGGGCTTATAAAGTAAATGGATAAGAAGCATGCCACAGTCGGGCGTCTCCACGACACCACATAAAGGGCTTATATGAGAACAATCACAGTGAATATCCAGGAGGTAGAACCGTCCCAGGGATATTCAAATAATGTAAATGGTTAGTCCATAATAACAGTAATCATAATCATCATGAGTCACAAGTCATGATCCATGTTTTGGTTTAGCAATCTTTCCTCCGAAGATCGACACCTGACCCATCCCAGACTGTAGTCCTTAACCCTGGACACGGCTATTCGAATAGATATAATCTCTGTAGAGGGTGTACTCTTTACCCACGAGTAACATATTCCTTTAGTCCATCGGGACTAATTCCGTCTACGGTCTTTTAATTGAAAACACACCTGACCGCACACACCAGCCTAACTAACCGATGTCTGGAATCACCCACGACACCCGTTAAGTGAAACTCTAAGTGGGGAGGCTACAACCTTGACTAGCATGGGATCAAAAAATTTATAACACGCGCAAACTAGGGGAGCTACCCTCTCGGCTCTAACCGGAAACACCCATGCCCCCGGACCAGGTGGCAGGCCTACCGCATGCAGCTGGTATCTTCCACCATGGCCTCTCTATATGGTGTGTTCTAGGAAAGGGGTTGACAACTTACTGAACCGTACCCTACCTATGGCAGGGACAAGTGGTAGTATGAAACAAGTATGGGGGTTATTGGAACAAGACTCGATCTATGGTCGACTCAGGAGGTTAAAGCATTACCTGCATGATGAGCATAAGGAATATATTTCACACCAATCAGACATAATCACCACTCATCATACCTCCCTCTGCCCTACAGGACATAACCGTCTCAACGAAGGATTAGAGACAAGCTCGTGTCTACCCAAGCAGAGACTTTCCCAGATTCCTTCCGGTAGGCATGAAAGGCATACGAGGGTGGTCACTATCAGAAGCATATCAAAATCCCAACAACAAGGAATCACCATTATGCACTCATGAATACGATCGTGACACCACATAAAATACCGAATACTTCGCGTCAAGGTGGTGTCGTATTTGCATCAATTGACACACAACAAATATTATGCTAGGGTTCAGAATGCTTGCCTTCAAGAGTATGCAAGTGGGGTGCACTTTTTGAAAGTTGCCTTCTTCTTCAAAATCCTATTTTGTGAAAATTTAAAATTAACACATAGTTTCAAAACAGTACAGAAAAGTTGTTTGAATTTTTTTCAAATAAATATGAAAATAAACTAGACCAAATTTGAGAAACAACAGAAAAAGAATCAAGTCAATTGGACTTATATTTAAAAAGTTATAGCCAGTCAAAGTTTAGTCAAAAATCTGTTTTTAATAAAAATCAGAAAAAGAAAACGTTTCGGGGAGCTTACGCTTTTCACTTAGCGAAGACGTATTCGATGGAATACATTTCCACTTAAGCCAGTGCGGGCCGTCGCTGTGTCGCTGACAGTGGGTCCCTTGGGCCCACTGGTCAGGTTTGACCAGTCGCCCGCGCCTCCTCCCTCCTCTGTCCGAGCGGAGGCGGAGCTCCGGCAATCAACGCCGGTGATTGGTGGCTCCTTGCGGGGCTCCGTTGGCGGGGACAAGTTCACTTCACTAGGGCAATCCTCCCGGTGGCCGAGAGGGTTGCGGGGACAGAAGGGAGTCGCTGGCGGCGAGCTCTGCGGCGGACGGTGGCTTCGGGACAAATGGGGGCTTGGGCTATGGTGGCTCCCGACCGGGTTTGAGAGGTGGGGTGCCTCCGCAAGGTCAAGGGGAGTCGAACGGTGGCACTGGATGGACTGGGGAGACTCTGCTCGCGACGCACGTCACCGGAGCATGGCGGCGGCCGAACTGGCCGAAGACGAGGAAGATGGCCTCCCCCCGCCGATTGCTGGTTATGGGAGTACTAGGGGAATGGCCTGAGGTTGCCTGGGAGTTTGGAGGAGCTCGGGGGTCCCTATTTATAGCGGTCGGGGTCGGTTCCGACGGCGGCCGTGGATAGGAACGACGAACCGCCGTTCTGTTGCAGGCATGGTGACGTGTCGGCGACGGGCGCTAGCGGACGGCTCATGGATGAGTTCGAGCTATTCCAGAGGGCAGCAGGCGGGCTGGAGTGGCTCGGGCGGCGCCGTCCATGGCAGAGGCATGCTGGGGCTGTCGGCGGCTTGCGGTGGTGGCGCTATGGAGTGCCAGGAGGGGGCCAGGGTGGCTCTGCGATGAGGGAGGGGTCGGGGCGCACTGGCTGCGAGCGGGAATGGATCAAAACGAATGCGGGGAGGCGGCAACGAGACGCGGCGACTCGGGCGCACGCACGTGCAAAACACGCGCTCTGGCCGCGCCCAGAGCACGCACGCCAGGCATTCGACAAAATGCCAACACGCTCTAGGCCCCTCTGATGCCTCTACAACTAAACATGACTAGGCTAATGATTACATGAGAGCTAATAGACATGCTGGTATGGCCATTAGGGCAACTTCCTAATGCAAGTCCAAAAGCATGCCAAAACTGGCCATGCTCCTAACCTGCTTGATGGAATGCCAAGGGCATTTAGGCATCTCTTTTGGTGGCCAAAAACTCCAGATCATAGTCTCTTTAGATGATAAAGAGGGTGGCAAGGTTAGTTTGTCAAAAACAAAAACTTGTTAGTGCAAGTTTTTGAAAAAACCAAATCTGGACAGAGAATAAAGGCTATTATTGCATGGGCCAAAAATACTCCAATGGGTCCAAACTCCTGGACTTAAGTGTTTGGTAGGGTGGTTTACAAGCAGGAGAAAGATGAATGGCAATAGGGCAAAACAAAATAGGGTTGCAGTAGAAAACACCAAACTGGACCAGAGAGTAAAAGAGGATGATTTGCACAAATTTTTCCAAGAACACCAATGGGTTTTTGCATAAAGTTGAATTATATACTCCTCCTAACATCCCCTAATTTTGGTGGAAACTATAAAGAAATATTTAATTAGGTTGTAGTGCAATTCACAAACTGGACCAGATTTGAAAACTTGGGGTAGGGCTCAAAATTTTCAAATGACTAAAAGAGATTTTTGCATAAAAGTGATGTGGAAACATCACATGACATCCCCAAATTTTGGTGGGGATTTTAAAGAAGTATTTGAAAGCTTTGTAGTGCAAATGGGACCCTAAAACTTATGAAAAAAAATCATTTTTAAAGAAATAAAGCTCAGGGAAAATAATTGTAAAAATAATTCCACTGATAAAAAGAAATGGTCTTGGGAAGATATACAAGTCCAACAATATTTTTTGGAAAGTTTTCACTTGGGGTAAAACTCCATAATTCAAGGGAAAAGAGTGGTTCTGAAACCAAAGGAAATCCAGAAAAAAAAATTAATTTACCACGGCAAAATTTTAATTAATAAATCATGGTTAAAATTTTGGGGTGTTACAACACTACCCCCCTTAAGAAAAATCTCGTCCTCGAGATTTGCTAAGGGCTGCTTTGAAAAAGAATTACTCCTACTATCTCAAAGTAATATCACAAAAATAACCATCCTACCCATTTAATAAAATGTGGCTCTAGTGAATGGGCAAATAAGTGGTGTAAAACTACAGTGTGGGATACTGGCGCTGCGTGGAAAAATCCATGGTTGGGGGAAAACGAGATATTTCTACTTTTGGTTATAGAAAACTTTGAATTAAATTCTAAATTTCTAAAATACGCTGGTCGCGCCCGAGAGCACAGTGCTCTCTCTGGCTGACGGGTGGACCCAGGGCCCACTGTCAGTCTGTTCTTCTACCTCTGGCTCTCTCTTCTTCCTCTCTCTCGCGCGCTTTCCCGCGCTTTCTCCACCGGCGACGTCTAGCGTGTAGGGCATCTAGGCCGTACTGCGGTAGTGCGCGGCGTGCTAGCTGCCGGTGCAACGTGCACTCACCTCGCGGGCCAGTGCGCTGTCGGCACTGCTCGCGGATTCGCCTCCGAACACCAGCGATCGAGCGACGAGCGGCGCTGGTGGACTTCGCCCACCGTACACCGATCTCGAGCTATAAAATGACCGAGGTGCTCCTCTTCCTCACAGCTGGCCTCGCTTCTCCTTCTCCTTCTCCTTCCTCCTCATCCATTTCTGTTTGCAGGAGCTCGAGACAAGGCTCTAGTGGCGGAGGTGATGCCGGACTGGTACATGATCCTGGTGTGCGTAGGGTTGGCGGCATTGCCGGGGTTCTCCGTGCTCTTGTGCACGATGATCCTCGATGATCGCCGCGATGCTGCTGCTCGAGTGATAGCTCTCCGCGGTGGCGGTCATCATGAGGATCAGGTGCTGGTGTCGGGTGCTAATTGTTGTCAGAGTGTTGTAGGCAACTTTGCACCCGAATAATTACCCACAAATCTCTCCTTCAGAGACTATGGTGTGCAAGGGGGGGGGTGATTAGTTAGGTGCAACACGTACACGTGGATTTGCAATTAGTGCACGTGGTCGAGTGGTTGGGGTTGTGAGTCTACTGTCGTGGTGCTACATGAATAAAAATCTATGTCGTGAAGAGATATATGCCGCAACAACGCAGGGAAAAATCTCACTTCCGAATTTACTGAGAGCGACGCCGGTTAATCAAAATTAACAGCAGTAAAAACTACTTCACATTAATTGAAACCAATTACTTAATTCGTCGCACAATTTTAGGATACCACGCATAAGTTGCAACATATAAATAAAGGCTGGGGCAATAAACATAGCAGTGACGTCTACAATGAAAAAGGAAAATATACATGGTCCTGAGAAAACGTCTCTGGTACTGGGGCACACTCTTCTTCTATCGGGGGAAGCGGATTGACTAGTCGATGAATGCATCTCTCCTGGTCGGGCCTCAGTGGTCTGCCGATGGCAATCTGAGGATTTAAATCAGCGAGGCTCTGGAGATAACCCATTACTCGCTGGGTCAAACGCTCTTGAGCGATGACATACTGGGCAAGGTTGGACAGTACTGGGTCTCTCTCAATTCGTCCACCGGGAATTGATGCTACTTCTCCGGGTCCTGCACGACTCGGGAAGTAATAATGCCCTTGTTCGCTCGCATAGGGTACCATGAATCAAAGGCGAGCAAGCGCTTCGTACGCAGCAGCTTCTATGGCCATTTGCGGGGTCGGCATAGATTTTCCCATGAAGGAGACTTCCGTTGGGTCTTGGTTTGGGTTTGCGGGAGGGATGTGCACTAATGCCCAATACTTTGAGGTGGATGGGGTGACCCTCGATTTGAGCAATTCGTACTGGGGTGGATGGGTAGAACTCATGGTACTGCAGGTAAAATCCCACAATATTTTAACAAAACTACATGGGGTTGCATCTGGAGTTCTCAGATAAATACTAGGGCTCGGCATCGCAAAGAAATGGCTGTGAGGGTTGTGCACGAGGAAAGTCATGCTTGGTAAGGTCACGAGGTGGCCTTTTATATAGCATCTGGGCTGGGTCATTTATCACGGTGAGGGGCAACTAGTTTGTCGGTTCTGCTCTATGGGGCCGGGGTTAATGCCACAGATACACATATCTCACAAAAGTGACATATTACTGTGGGTGTCGTCGGGGGTGGTTCCTGGAAGCTATGCCCGGAATTAAAAATGCAATCGTACACCAACATACTCATGCATGGCTACTATTAAAAATAGGGGCGTACAAGCAGACAACATTTAATTATGGCGATACAATATCACACAATTACAGGGCGTGGACATACTAAGACTCGGTACTACTCGAGTGACTTAGTCTACCTCGTTTATATCTAAGCGGGCGTGCCTTATGGACGTCGAGGCTTCTCCACGGGTTTCACTGTCAGGGTTAGCTGGAGGGGGTTGAGGAGCTGCAGGGTCGGGGTAGCGATGATGACCATTGCGGGGGTTGTTGGCCACGATCCCGTTGGAGCGTGTTCCCAAAAGGCGACGAAGCACTTCTGGGGTCACCAACGCATTTTGGTCGATGGATGGGGCCGACCTCAAGGATTCGATTGGTTGTCCGAACAGCACGACTGGGTTGTCGGCGTCGGGCTCATCTCCTCCTCTTGCCGGGGCTCGGCGAACTAGTTCTCCATGAGCTGCGATCATATCAAGGGTGATTTGATCGAACAGTTCCTCTAGTGCACTTACATAGCGCACCAGATGCAACAATGCAGGATCCGTCTCGTGATCTCCGTTGGCAACCTGGGGTGGCCTACCATACCCGTCACGGTTGGGGTGGTAGTAGAACGAGCGACAGTTAACCCTGGGCGACAAGTGCTGGAGTTGAACTATAGCCTCTCGAGCAGCTAGTTAGATGGCTTGTGGCTCAAAGGAAGTTGTTCTTCTGGTGAACCTGTAGGGGCGTTCTGTCGTTAGACCCCTACCATAGACGTGCACAGTGGCTAAAATTTTAATTAATAAATCATGGTTAAAATTTTGGGGTGTTACAACACTACCCCCCTTAAGAAACATCTCGTCCTCGAGATTTGCTAAGGGCTGCTTTGAAAAAGAATTACTCCTACTATCTTAAAGTAATATCACAAAATAACCATCCTACCCATTTAATAAAATGTGGCTACAGTGAATGGGCAAATAAGTGGTGTAAAATTACAGTGTGGGATACTGGCGCTGCATGGAAAAATCCATGGTTGGGGGAAAACGAGATATTTCTACTTTTGGTAACAGAAAATTTTGAATTAAATTCTAAATTTCTAAAATACGCTGGTCGCACCCGAGAGCACAGTGCTCTCTCTGGCTGACGGGTGGACCCAGGGCCCATTGTAGTCTCTTCTTCTACCTCTGTGTGACGCCCTCGATTCAATCGTACACTAATCATACACGCAAATGTGTACGATCAAGATCAAGGACTCACGGGAAGATATCACAACACAACACTAGACATAAATTAAAATAATACAAGCTTTATATTACGAGCCAGGGGCCTTGAGGGCTCGAATACATAAGCTCGAAAACACAAGAGTCAGCGGAAGCAACAATATCTGAGTACAGACATGAGTTAGACAAGATTTCCTTAAGAAGGCTAGCACAAAGCAACAATGATCGAAAAGGCAAGGCCTCCTGCCTGGGAGCCTCCTAACTACTCCTAGTCGTCGGCGGACTTCACGTAGTAGTAGGCATCCTCCGAGTAGTAGTAGTCATCAGTGGTGTCGTCTGGCTCCTGGGATTCGTCATCTGGTCGCGACAAACGGGTATGGGGGAAAAGAGGTCGCAAAGCAGCCGTGAGTACTCATCCAAAGTACTCGCAAGACTTACATCAGATCTAAACTAAGTATGCATCTGTATCAAAGGAAATGGGTTGTATCTGTGGACTAAACTACAGAATGCCAGAAGGGAAGAGGAAAGCCTAGCCTATCAAAGACTAGCATCTTCTGGAAACCACCATCTTGCAGCAACAGGAGGGAGTAGGGTAGCATAAAGTAAAGTAGCAGTAATGTTATCAACCTCGGCCAGAGATCCTTTCTCGACTCCCTGCGAGAAAGCAATCCCAGAGCCATACTATCCAGTTATCATCACAAACCAATTCTCATCACCATGTCTCACCTCAAGTATCCAGTTCTAGTTGTATCGATCGGGATACAACTCCAAGTGTCCGTTACCGTAGGACAGGCTATCGATACATGTTTTCTTCCCTACAGGGGTGCACCAACTTACCCACCACGCTCGATTAACTCCGCCCGGACACACTTTCCTGGGTCATGCCTGGCCTCGGCCAAACAATACGCCGCAACCCGACCTAGGCTTAATAGAGAGGCCAGCACACCGAACTAAACCTATGCCCCCAGGGGTCATGGGCCATCTCCCCAGGAACTCTTGCACGTTGCGTACGCGGCCGGTGAGCAGACCTAGCTACCTCCTTCAACAAGGCAGGTGCTTACGCAGTCCAACCCGGCGCGCGCCGCTCAGTCGCTGACGTCTATTAAGCTTCGGCTGATGCATACGACGCAGAATGCCCATACTATGCCCATGTGATGGTTAGTGCTATCAGGCCAGAGGCCCCTCGGATCAAATATCCAAATCGTAGTGGATTGGAAACGCGCGGTGACAAGCAGAGACTCACGAAAGATGTGACCCCGTCGCCCCGTCTCGAGTACTTGCGGCAAGGGCTAAGAATGCCCGGCCACGCCTCGTAAGTATCTCGCGGGCACCTTCCAAGTCAACCCGACTCCACATCACTCGCTATTAAGCTCACGCGGGTACCCCTCAGGGTCGTCCCATCTTTAGTAACATGGCTCAGTGTAAAGTCAAAGTAATCATAGTAACTGTGTGTCTAACACCAAAGGGAAAACATGAGGAATCACCCTCGGTGAATTCCACTCGATGTTGTCATCAAGGTGAACGTAAGAGGATCCACCCTCGAGGTTCACACTTGAGGGGTTGCACGACAGAGCCGTACCGGAGGTGGTTAAGGAGGAAATCACCCTCGATGACCACGAACGGATAGCTACACTACAGAGATCTCACCCGGAGTGATGTAAGAGGTTCCACCCTCGGCACTCGATGGTAGCTATGCAGAGTCGTAAAACTAGGGGGGTGATGTGAAGTGTCGGGGCCTGGACGTCGATCGTGTTGATCGAGTCATCAAACATAAAGCAAGGCAACTGGGACAAGGTGGGGGTCACTGATGGATCATTAACCATCCTACACTAAGCAGGTAAGGTATGAAAGCAGGTAACAACAACATGCTATTACTCGTAGAAAAAGGGCCTATAGTCCCGGTTCGTAAGGGCCTTTAGTCCCGGTTCCTGAACCGGGACTAAAGTGTCGGTACTAATACCTCCCACCTTTAGTCCCGGTTCAATCCAGAACCGGGACTAAAGCCCCTCCACGTGGGCAGTGTGCAGAGCCCAGTCAGGAGACTCTTTGGTCCCGGTTGGTGGCACCAACCAGGACCAATAGGCATCCACGCGTCAGCATTTCTGTGGCTAGGGTTTTTGTTTTTTTTGAAAGGGGGGGGGGGGTTGGGGGTTTTGGGGGGTTAATTTAGGTGTTTCATATATTGTGTTAGCTAGCTATAATTAATATAGAGAAGTGTCCTCTCTTATGTCCGTGCTTGGTCGACGCTACGTACTATACATACGTATAGAGAGGACTAGACACGCTGGCTAGCTAGTAAAGCAAACGAAGGAAACAGAAGATCGTCATGAACATATATGCATACAGAGAGAAGTGATATCGACCACCTCTCCTTCTCCGAGAGATTGGTCGAACAACAAGTTCTCGTATATCTATCTGACAGTACCGGCTACATATATACAGTAATTATCTCTTACAAATATAATCATACGAACTCAGGTTTAACATAGAATTCTCCGTCTTCAGGGATCACGTGGTCAAGAAAGAATGCCGCCAATTCCTCTTGAATTGCTCGCATGCGAGCTGGTGCTAGGAGTTCATCCCGCTTCCGAAACATCTAATTTGAAGAAGGGGGTCAATACATATATATATATATATATATATGAATGAATGAAACTCAACACAAATGATGGTAATAAAATAAAATTGTGAATATTGTTATTTACGTACTTCATATTGTTCGTTAGAGTACCCGCCCCGCTCACACGTCGTGTGGCGGATGGACTCGCAGATGTAGTATCCACAGAAATCATTCCCTTGTTCCTGCCACAACCACTTTACAAGAAATAGAGGTCAATCAAACTGATAAGCAAGAATGCTAAATGGTATTGATGAAACTAGCGCTTGAATCACTAGGAGATGCGCGGAACATGCTACTATAGTACTTACTTTCGGGTGTCTAAATTCCAGCTCCTTCGGCAGTCCCGGAACTTTTTTGGTGAATTTCCTCCAAACCCTGCCGGACAAAGAAAACAATTACTTGATATCAGGAAATGAACAAAGTTGCTGATATGGTGGATAATGATCGATTTAACTTACTTCTTGAGGATTTCAGTCATGTCTGCATAGTCCTGGGGATCTTTTCGTCTTGAGTCTAAGACAGTTACTAGTCCCTGCTCAAGCTTAATCTCTAGGAGAATATAGTGTAAACTGCACACGCATGCATAACTCATGAATTACATTACTATAACCTTGACTAATATATAAGGGAAACCGAATACGCACAAGACAGTAACACTCACTTGAAGTTGTAAGGAAAGAGTATTATATCTTTGTTTTGATTTATTACGAACGATTGTAGCATGTTGGCCTCGGTAGCTGCGGCATAAAGTTTAACCTCAGTTGCATCTATGAGATATGTGTTAATGAACCCAATATCACCGACTTGTCTTTTCTTCAATTCGACGATCTTCAATCTGCATAATATAGTGAGGATGATTATAAATACATGCAATGAAAGAGCTAAGCTATATAGAGAAACTTAATGACAGAAGTAGTACTACTTACAGACAGTAGCAGGCGATCGTTGTTTTATCAAGGGCCAATTGATTGAAAAACTGATAGAACTCCTCAAATGGAACAGGCAACAGATCAATTCCAACGAGGTCATGCTCCTTTTTAACTCTCACATACAAAGTACTCCTCCCCCCAGAGTCTCTGCAGATTTTCAAGTACCAATCATGCAATCTTCGCATCATCGTTGATAGAGATCTTTCATCTTTGACGAGAGGCTTCCCGTACTCGTATCTTTGCATCCGCATGTCCATGGGTTCATAATGTACTTCGTCGGGCAGGTAATCTGCAAGATTATTATAACCGGGCACCATCCTCGGGTCATTAGCGACGTTGTGGCTAGGCACCTTGAGCGGGGGGCATGATTGCTTCGCTTGTTTGCCGAGCTGGGCAATTTGTTTCCCAGCTCGTCGTTTTTTCAGCCTTTCATCACTGACAGTAGTTCCCGACCGCTCCGCTTCGGCAAATTCCTTTCCAATAATGCGGTCATAGTTTCCTTTTGGCGGATCAGACTTTGGTGGTTTTGTCAGGGCAGCCAGAGTGCGCTTCACTTTCACCCCATCTACCTTCTCCTCCGGAGGTGGATGTTGCTTTGCTTTCACCCCTTCAAAGAATTTCCTCACTTCTTCTCGCGCGATCTCGGCATTCTCCTCCTGGGTCCTCTCGTATGGTAACTTCTCTGGAGTCTTCAGAGAAGGACCGAATCTATATGTCCTCCCGCCTCTGGTTGTACTACTAGACGCCGACCGAGCAGACGAAGCCGTTGTCTTCTTTACTTGCTTAAGAGGCGGAGGAGAAGGACTACGACCCGCCGGAGCAGCTGGAGCGGCGGCAAGTATCTTCTGCCCTTGCTGACGAGGCGGAGAAGAAGGAGGTTGGCTGCTCGGGCGCGTCGGCGCAGGCGGAGACGGAGGCGGAGTGCCGCCACGCGCCGGAGAAGGAGCCGGCCGAGGGCCCTGATCGTCACTCACCGGAGGAGGAGGCGGTGGACGAGGAGGAGTGCCCTGACTCGCCGGAGGAGGAGAAGGAGGCGGAGGCGTCCAGTTCGGAAGGTTGATGAGGTCCTTCCGCCATAGGCATGGAGTCTTCAGAGCAGACCCCAGCCGAGTCTCCCCTTCACCGGTAGGGTGGTCAAGCTGGAGGTCCTCAAATCCCTCCGTTATCTCATCCACCATCACCCTAGCATATCCTTCTGGAATCGGCATGCAGTGAAAAGTTGCGCCGGGTTCAGTAGGATAAACAGAGCCAACAGCCGCCTTGACCTTCAAATTCATCCATTGCGTCATAAGGTGGCAATTTTGAGACTCCGTTATAGCATCCACAGGATAGCTGGCAGGAGCCGTCAAGGCATGCTGCAGCTGAAGCTGCTCGGTGGAAGCCACGCTGCTTCTGCGCTGAGATGGCGGGGTAGCTTCGGGGGAGGCTTCGGCAGTATGTTTGCTGCGATTTGCTTCTCGTTCCTCTATCGCTTGTACCCTTGCGTGCAGCGCCTGCAGTTCGGTTTGCTGCACTTTTTTCCTCTTCTCATGGGATTTGTAACCACCTGCGTCCGGAAGCCCAACATTCCATGGAACGGAGCCTGGCGTGCCTCGTGTCCGTCTAGGGTGCTCAGGATTCCTGAGGGCCATTGTGAGCTCGTCGTGCTCTCTGTCTGGAAAGAACGTCCCTTCCTGCGCTGCGTCGATATAGTGCTTAAGCCTACTGACTGGTATGTCCATTTGTTCGTTCGTCCAAATGCATCCCCCTGTTTCAGGGTCCAAGGTTCCGCCAGCCCCGAAGAACCAAGTCCGGCAACGGTCTGGCCAGTTATATGTCTCTGGTCTGATCCCTTTATGAAGCAGATCATTCTCAACCTTGGACCACTTAGGCCGGGCTACGAGGTAGCCACCTGACCCCGTGCGATGGTGAAGCTTCTTCTTCGCGGCATTCTGCTTGTTTGTCGCCGACATCTTCTTACTCTTTTCTGATGTCTTGTAGGCCACAAATGCGGGCCAGTGATCTCTGATCTTCTCATATCTGCCCTTAAATTCTGGTGTCTCTTTTTTATCGACAGACCTATTGAGCTCTTTCTTCCACCTCCTGAATAGATCTGCCATCCTCTTCAGAGCAAAAGACTTGATTAATTTCTCTTTAATTGGGTTCTCTGGATTATCCTCTGGAGGTAGGGTGAAATTTGACTTCAGCTCAGTCCAAAGATCATTTTTCTGCATATCATTGACATAAGACACCTCAGGGTCTTCTTTAGCCGGCTTAAACCATTGCTGGATGCTTATCGGGATCTTGTCCCTAACCAGAACCCCGCACTGAGCAACAAATGCCCTCTTTGTCCGGAGGGGTTCAATAGGTTGGCCGTCGGGCGCGACTGCTGTGATCTCAAGCTTTTCATCCGAGCTCAACTTTTTCTTCGGGCCTCGTCTCTTTACCGAAGTTGTGCTCGATCCGGAGGGCTAGAAAAAAGAACAAAGACTTAATTAATATGTGTACATACCAAAACAATGAATGCATCAATCAGCTAGTCAGCATAGGCTTAACTAATATATATACCTGGCCGGACTCGGTTCGGTCACCGGAGCCGTCATCACTTTCTCCTTCTTGCACCGGCATTGGGTCACCGGCGCCGTCCTCATGTTCTTCTTCTTGCACCGGCATTAGGTCACCGTAGCCAGCTTGTTCACCCTCTCCTTCCGGACCATCGATGATATCATTGAGATAGTACGAGACGGCATCACTTCCTTCTGCGATTATCTCCCTCAACAACGCTTCTTTTCTTGCTTCGTCTAGGGCGGTGTCCATAGTTTCTACAAATATTTACAACATGGCAATTATTATTCAAACATGACAGATGGATATATTAGTGCCAAACGTAGAACTAGCTACCTAATCATAGTAAGCTATCGGGAGGGGGTATATATCGACAACGACGACACTACATCTATATATGTCCCTCGATGACCCTCGTTCCCGATAAAAAAAGAGGAAGAAGAAGAAAAAAAGAGGAGAAGAAAGAATAGAGGAGAAGAACTCCTCTATTCTTTCTTCTCCTCTTTTTTCTTCTTCTTCCTCTTCTTTTTTTATCCTCTTCTTCCTCTCATGTTCGAGAGGATCGCCTTGGGGTCGGGAGGTTGCCTAGTGTCAAAGGATTCAACAAAACCATGTCTTCATCATTAGGCGAAAGTAACATGTGCATGATGGTAGGAAGCTCTTCAAAGTTGTTCTGGAACGGAGTCCCAGATAGGATAATTCGCCTTTTGGTACAAAGTTCAGCAAGAGCCTTCCGAATATCGCTATTTGGAAGGCCTTTGCTGAATTCGTACCAAAAGGCGGATTATTCTATCCGGGACTCCATTCCAGAACAACTTTGCAGAACTTCGTACCAACATGCCCTGGTTACTTCCGGCTAATGATGAAGGCATGGATTTCTTCAATACTTTGACACTAGGAAAACAAAAGAGGAGAAGAAGAAAGGAATAGTGGAGAAGAAGAGAAAACTATTCCTTTCTTCTTCTCCTCTTCTTTTTCTTCTGTTTTCTTCTTCTTATTTATTTCTCCTCTTCTTTTCGGTAGAGGAAACCCTAAATAGCTAGCAAGTATCGTGGGTGTGAGATACATGTGGCCTTCGATGTCGGACACTACATCCACGTCCCACAAGTGACGTGGGCGTCGAAACCCGCGCCACTTGTGGGATGTGGATTTAGTGTCCGACACCAACGGTACATGTATCTCACACCGATGATACTTTCTATTTAGGGGTTCTCCTCTACCACTCGGCGGCCCTCTCGACGACCCTCGTTCCCGATAAAATAAAGAGGAAGAAGAAGAAGAAAAAAAAGAGAAGAAAGAATAGAGGAGAAGAACCCTCGAACCCTAGACGACCCTCTTCTTCCTCTCATGTTCGAGAGGATCGCCGAGGGGTCGGGAGGTTGCCTAGTGTCAAAGGAAACCCTAAATATCTAGCAAGTATCGTGGGTGTGAGATACATGTGGCCCGCGGTGTCGGACACTACATCCACGTCCCACAAGTGACGTGGGCGTCGAAACCCGCGCCACTTGTGGGATGTGGATTTAGTGTCCGACACCGACGGTACATGTATCTCACACCGATGATACTTTCTATTTAGGGTTTCTCCTCTACCACTCGGCGGCCCTCTCGACGACCCTCATTCCCGATAAAATAAAGAGGAAGAAGAAAAAAAAAGAGAAGAAAGAATAGAGGAGAAGAACCCTCGAACCCTCGAACCCTAGACGACCCTCTTCTTCCTCTCATGTTCGAGAGGATCGCCGAGGGGTCGGGAGGTTGCCTAGTGTCAAAGGAAACCCTAAATAGCTAGCAAGTATCGTGGGTGTGAGATACATGTGGCCTTCGGTGTCGGACACTACATCCACGTCCCACAAGTGACGTGGGCGTCGAAGCCCGCGCCACTTGTGGGATGTGGATGTAATGTTCGACACCGACGGTACATGTATCTCACACCGACGATACTTTCTATTTAGGGTTTCTCCTCTACCACTTGGCGGCCCTCTCGACGACCCTCGTTCCCGATAAAATAAAGAGGAAGAAGAAGAAAAAAAAATAAGAGAAGAAAGAATAGAGGAGAAGTCTCCTCTATTCTTTCCTCGCCTCTCTCATGAATGTCCGGCGTTCTCGACCCCCCCTCCCCACGTGTCGAAGAAAAAAAAGAAGAAAAAAAAGAGGAGAAGAAGAAAGGAATAGAGGAGAAAAGAGAAAAATAGAATAATTCTATTTTTCTCTTTTCTCCTCTATTCCTTTCTTCTTCTCCTCTTTTTTTTCTTCTTTTTTCTTCTTCTTATTTATTTCTCCTCGTCTTCCTCTCCCCTCTCGGCGACCCTAGACCCCCTCTCGACCCTCGACCCCTAGGCGACCGTCGACCCCTCTTTTTTTTTTCTTCCTCTTCTATTTTATCCTCTTCTTCCTCTACCGCTCGGCGACCCTCGACGACCCTCGTTCCCGATAAAAAAAGAGGAAGAAGAAGAAAAAAAAGAGGAGAAGAAAGAATAGAGGAGAAGTCTCCTCTATTCTTTCTTCTCCTCTTTTTTCTTTTCTTATTCCTCTTCTTTTTTATCCTCTTCTTCCTCTCATTATATTTTCTACGAATGTTCTATATACATACATCCATCGATATCATTCCATACATACATATACATCTACATTATATATGAACAAAAAAAGAACAAAATTCATCATACATACATCTACAGTATATATGAACAGTATATATGAACAAAAAAATACCAAAATTCATCATACATACATCTACGGTATATATGAACAGTATATATGAACAAAAAATATCAAAATTCATCATACATACATACATCTATAGTATATATATATGAACAAATATCAAAATTCATCATACATACATACATACATCTGCAAATTCAGGAGCAGGGAAGGAAGGAAGGGGGTAGGAGGCGGTAGCTACCTCTCCCGGAGGGGTCGGGGAGGAGACGCGGGCGGCCGGCGTCGGGGGCGACGACGACGAGGACGGGCTCGGGGTCGGCGAGGGCAGGGCGACGACGGGGCGCGCTCGGCGGCGGCGGACAGGCTCGGGGGCGCAGGGGGTGCTCGGGGACGCAGGGGGTGCTCGGGGCGGCCGGCGTCGGGGGCGACGGCGATGAGGACGGGCTCGGGGTCGGCGAGGGCGAGGGCGACGGCGGGGCGCGCTCGGCGGCGGCGGACGGGCTCGGGGCGCAGTGGGTGCTCGGGGGCGGTGGACGGGCGGCCGGCGACGAGGACGGCGCGGGCTCACGGAGGGCTCGGCGGCGACGAGCCTGGCGGCGTCGTTGGAGGAGAGGACGAGGAGATCGATCGAACTGAATCGAGAATTTCACAAGTCCAGCTTATATACCAAAAGCATTGGTCCCGGTTGGTGCTACGACCCGGGACTAATGCACCCTTTAGTCCCGGTTGGTGCCACGAACCGGGACCAAAGGCCAATTTTCGGCAGCCCAAAGGGCGGGAAGCGGCGGCCTTTGGTCCCGGTTGGTGGCACCAACCGGGACTAAAGGGGGGCATTGGTCACGGTTGGTGCCACGAACCGTGACCAATGCCACCTTTAGTCCCGGTTGGTGCCACCAACCGGGACCAATGCCCTTGTGCGCCCCGGGTCCAAAATTTTAGTCCCACATCGCTAGTTGAGAGGGCTCTCGAGTGGTTTATAAGCGCTGCTGCGCCCACCCTCCTGAGCTCCTCTCAACTGCAGGCTTTCGGGCCTAACTTGTCATTGCAATGCCTGTGGGCCTACTGCGCCTGCTGCGGGCCTGAATCCTGGCCCATGTAGGGTTTCTAGTCGTATTCAGGCCGTGGAGGCCCAGTAGGTGGCATTTTTTTTCTTTTTTTTCTACATTTTTTTTGGTTTTTTATTTTTTGCTTTTAGGTCACAAAAATTATAAACTTTCTATTAGTGCCATTAGTTTTAAATTTTAAATAGTTTAAATTTGGATTTTTAAAAAATTGTGTGAATCACTAGTTTATGAATAACTTTACTATAAAATTAGAATTTTTTTCTATTTATTTTTTATTTCTACTTAAAACTAAATACTTACAGTTTTTTAGTGATTTCTTTTTGCTTTTAGGTCACAAAAATTATAAAATTTTTGTTAGTGCCATTAGTTTTAAATTTTAAATAGTTTAAATTTGAATTTTTAAAAATTTGAAGAATATTATAGTTTTATTTTAGTTTAATTACTTACAGTTTTTTAGTGATACTTATAGTTTTATTTTACTTATAATTTAATTTTTTTATTTGTACTAAATACTTATAGTTTTAAAATGCACCATATTTTTTTACTATGAAGTTAGATCATCTGTTACAAAGGGATTTCATTTTCTTGAACTTATTTGAACTCCATATTTTTTCTGTGTTCAAAATGCACCATTCAAAGACACATCATCAATTTTCAACCCTTTCTGACTTCATTTGTTATTTTTCATGCATTTATTGATTTTTTTGAGCTATAAGACCCTGAAATTGAAAAGCATTTCAAATGAACTCCGAAAAGGTTGAAAGTTGGCATGGTATCATCATTTCACCCACATAGCGTGTGCAACAAAGTTGAGATGGTTACGGCAAAAACTGGATGCACTTCGTGTACAAAACGGACAATCTCTTTCGAAGTATCAGGGTTTCGGACGAAAGATCATCTGTTACAAAGGGATTTCATTTTCTTGAACTTATTTGAACTCCATATTTTTTCTGTGTTCAAAATGCACCATTCAAAGACACATCATCAATTTTCAACCCTTTCTGACTTCATTTGTTATTTTTCATGGATTTATTGATTTTTTTGAGCTACAAGACCCTGAAATTGAAAAGCATTTCAAATGGACTCCGAAAAGGTTGAAAGTTGGCATGGTATTATCATTTCACCCACATAGCATGTGCAACAAAGTTGAGATGGTTACGGCAAAAACTGGATGCACTTCGTGTACAAAACGGACAATCTCTTTCGAAGTATCAGGGTTTCGGACGAAAGATCATTTGTTACAAAGGGATTTCATTTTCTTGAACTTATTTGAACTCCATATTTTTTCTGTGTTCAAAATGCACCATTCAAAGACACATCATCAATTTTCAACCCTTTCTGACTTCATTTGTTATTTTTCATGGATTTATTGATTTTTTTGAGCTATAAGACCCTGAAATTGAAAAGCATTTCAAATGAACTCCGAAAAGGTTGAAAGTTGGCATGGTATTATCATTTCACCCACATAGCATGTGCAACAAAGTTGAGATGGTTACGGCAAAAACTGGATGCACTTCGTGTACAAAATGGACAATCTCTTTTGAAGTATCAGGGTTTCGGACGAAAGATCATTTGTTACAAAGGGATTTCATTTTCTTGAACTTATTTGAACTCCATATTTTTCTATGTTCAAAATGCACCATTCAAAGACACATCATCAATTTTCAACCCTTTCTGACTTCATTTGTTATTTTTCATGGATTTATTGATTTTTTTGAGCTATAAGACCCTGAAATTGAAAAGCATTTCAAATGAACTCCGAAAAGGTTGAAAGTTGGCATGGTATCATCATTTCACCCACATAGCATGTGCAACAAAGTTGAGATGGTTACGGAAAAAACTGGATGCACTTCGTGTACAAAACGAACAATCTCTTTCGAAGTATCAGAGTTTCGGACGAAAGATCATCTGTTACAAAGTTGGCATGGTATCATCATAATAGTTGCGGAAGAAAGTCTTCACTTTTTCTTCGCTTGTGTCATTTTCTTATTGCGCCGTAACCATGGATAATCTTCATTGTTTATCAGGATGCTTGGGTCAGCCTTGACATTGAAGGGAGGAATTTCATGAAACTTTTCATAATCTTCAGACATGTCTGTCTTGCCGTCCACTCCCAGGATGTCCCTTTTTCCTGAAAGAACTATGTGGCGCTTTGGCTCATCGTATGATGTATTCGCTTCCTTATCTTTTCTTTTTCTCGGTTTGGTAGACATGTCCTTCACATAGATAACCTGTGCCACATCATTGGCTAGGACGAACGGTTCGTCAGTGTACCCAAGATTTTTCAGATCCACTGTTGTCATTCCGTACTATGGGTCTACCTGTACGCCGCCGCCAAACAGAATGACCCATTTGCACTTAAACAAAGGGACCTTAAAATCAGGTCCGTAGTCAAGTTCCCATATGTCCACTATGTAACCATAATATGTGTCCTTTCCGCTCTCGGTTGCTGCATCAAAGCGGGCACCGCTGTTTTGGTTGGTGCTCTTTTGATCTTGGGCGATCGTGTAAAATGTATTCCCATTTATCTCGTATCCTTTGTAAGTCAATACAGTCAAAGATGGTCCCCTGGACAACAAGTACAACTCATCACAAACAGTGTTGTCACCTCTGAGACGTGTTTCCAACCAACTGCTGAAAGTCCTGATGTGTTCACATGTAATCCAGTCGTCGCATTGCTCTGGGTGTTTGGAGCGCAGACTGTTCTTGTGTTCATCGACATACGGGGTCACCAAGGTAGAGTTCTGTAGAACTGTGTAGTGTGCTTGAGACCAAGAATATCCGTCCCTGCATATTATTGAGTCTCTTCCAAGAGTGCCTTTTCCAGTCAGTCTCCCCTCATACCGCGATTTAGGGAGACCTATCTTGTTAAGGCCAGGAATGAAGTCAACACAAAACCCGATAACATCCTCTGTTTGATGGCCCATGGAGATGCTTCCTTCTAGCCTAGCGCGGTTACGGACATATTTCTTTAGGACTCCCATGAACCTCTCAAAGGGGAACATATTGTGTAGAAATACGGGCCCCAGGATGACAATCTCGTCGACTAGATGAACTAGGACGTGCGTCATGATATTGAAGAAGGATGGTGGGAACACCAGCTCGAAACTGACAAGACATTGCGCCACATCACTCCTTAGCCTTGGTACCATTTCTGGATCGAACACCTTCTGAGAGATTGCATTGAGGAATGCACATAGCTTCACAATGGCTAATCGAACGTTTTCCGGTAAAAGCCCCCTCAATGCAACCGGAAGCAGTTGCGTCATAATCACGTGGCAGTCATGAGACTTTAGGTTCTGAAACTTTTTCTCTGGCATATTTATTATTCCCTTTATATTCGATGAGAAGCCAGTCGTGACCTTCATACTAAGCAGGCATTCAAAGAAGATTTCTTTCTCTTCTTTCGTAAGAGCGTAGCTGGCAGGACCTTTATACTGCTTCGGAGGCATGTCGTCTTTTTCGTGCAAACGTTGCAGGTCCTCCCGTGCCTCCGGCGTATCTTTTGTCTTCCCATACACACCCAAGAAGCCTAGCAGGTTCACGCAAAGGTTCTTCGTCACGTGCATCACGTCGATTGAGGAGCGGACCTCTAGGTCTTTCCAGTAGGGTAGGTCCCAAAATATAGATTTCTTCTTCCACATGGGTGCGTGTCCCTCAGCGTCATTCGAAACAGCTAGTCCACCGGGACCCTTTCCAAAGATGACGTAGGGTAAATCATTGACCATAGCAAGCACGTGATCACCGGTGCGCATGGCAGGCTTCTTTCGGTGATCTGCCTCGCCTTTGAAATGCTTGCCTTTCTTTCGACATTGATGGTTGGTCGGAAGAAATCGACGATGGCCCAGGTACACATTCTTCCTGCATTTGTCCAGGTATATACTTTCAGTGTCATCTAAACAGTGCGTGCATGCGTGGTATCCTTTGTTTGTCTGTCCTGAAAGGTTACTGAGAGCGGGCCAATCGTTGATGGTCACGAACAGCAACGCCTTAAGGTTAAATTCCTCCTGTCTGTGCTCATCCCACGTACGTACACCGTCTCCATTCCACAGCTGTAAAAGTTCTTCAACTAATGGCCTTAGGTACACATCAATTTCGTTGCCGGGTTGCTTAGGGCCTTGGATGAGAACTGGCATCATAATGAACTTCCGCTTCATGCACATCCAAGGAGGAAGGTTATACATACATAGAGTCACGGGCCAGGTGCTGTGATTACTGCTCTGCTCCCCGAAAGGATTAATGCCATCCGCGCTTAAAGCAAACCATACATTCCTTGGGTCCTTTGCAAACTCATCCCAGTACTTTCTCTCGATTTTTCTCCACTGCGACCCGTCAGCGGGTGCTCTCAACTTCCCATCTTTCTTTCGGTTCTCACTGTGCCATCGCATCAACTTGGCATGCTCTTCGTTTCTGAACAGACGTTTCAACCGTGGTATTATAGGAGCATACCACATCACCTTTGCAAGGACCCTGTTCCTGAGGGGCTCGCCGTCAACATCACCGGGGTCATCTCGTCTGATCTTATACCGCAGCGCACCGCATACCGGGCATGCGTTCAGATCCTTGTATGCACCGTGGTAGAGGATGCAGTCATTAGGGCATGCATGTATCTTCTCCACCTCCAATCCTAGAGGGCATACGACCTTCTTTGCTGCGTATGTACTGTCGGGCAATTCGTTATCCTTTGGAAGCTTCTTCTTCAATATTTTCAGTAGCTTCTCAAATCCTTTGTCAGCCACAGCATTCTCTGCCTTCCACTGCAGCAATTCCAGTACGGTACCGAGCTTTGTGTTGCCATCTTCGCAATTGGGGTATAACCCTTTTTTGTGATCCTCTAACATGCGATCGAACTTCAGCTTCTCCTTTTGACTAATGCATTGCGTCCTTGCATCGACAATGACCCGGCGGAGATCATCATCATCGGGCACATCGTCTGGTTCCTCTTGATCTTCAGCAGCTTCACCCGTGGCAGCATCATTGGGCACATCGTCTGGTTCCTCTTGATCTTCACCAGCTCCCCCCGTTGCAGCATCACCGTATTCAGGGGGCACATAGTTGTCATCATACTCTTCTTCTTCGCCGTCTTCCATCATAACCCCTATTTCTCCGTGCCTCGTCCAAACATTATAGTGTGGCATGAAACCCTTGTAAAGCAGGTGGGAGTGAAGGATTTTCCGGTTAGAGTAAGACCTCGTATTCCCACATTCAGTGCATGGACAACACATAAAACCATTCTGCTTGTTTGCCTCAGCCGCATCGAGAAACTCATGCACGCCCTTAATGTACTCGCGGGTGTGTCTGTCACCATACATCCATTGCCGGTTCATCTGCGTGCATTATATATAATTAAGTGTCCAAATTAATAGAAGTTCATCATCACATTATAACCAAAGTACATACATAGTTCTCATCTAACAACATATAGCTCTCCAGAGCATCTAATTAATTAAACCATACATTGAAACTATGTAAAACATTTCAATGCGAAAACAAATGCGATCATAATCGCAACCAAGGTAACAATTGATCCAACGGCATAATGATACCAAGCCTCGGTATGAATGGCATATTTTATAATCTTTCTAATCTTCAAGCGCATTGCATCCATCTTGATCTTGTGATCATCGACGACATCCGCAACATGCAACTCCAATATCATCTTCTCCTCCTCAATTTTTTTTATTTTTTCCTTCAACAAATTGTTTTCTTCTTCAACTAAATTTAACCTCTCGACAAGGTCGGTTGGCATTTCCGATTCACATACATCCTAGATAAATAAAATCTATGTCACGTTGGTCGGCATAATTTTCATAAACAATAAATGAACCAATAGTTATAAAGATAATATACATACCAAATCCGAATCATAGACAGGACGAGGGCCGGCGGGGGCGGATACCAAAACCATCGCACTATATAAGATGCAATAATAAATGTAATAAAATGATACAAGTATCTATCTAAACATACAAGTAAGAATATTTTTCCTTTCAGAAAGAAGATAAGAATAAGAGGCTCACCACGGTGGTGTCGGTGATGAGATCCGCGCGGGTGATCGACGGCGGTGAAGACGGGGACGGGGCGTGACGGACCGCTAAATCTAGACAAATCTCGAGGAAAATGGAGCTTGGAGGTCGAGCTTCGAGAGGAGAAAGCTTAAGTAGTGTGGCTCGGGCATTCCATCGAACACCTCATGTGCATAGGAGGTGAGCTAGAGCACCACAAAGGCCTCTCCCCCTCGGCCAGAAAAAACAGAGCACTGTGCTCTGCTCTTGCGCGAGGGGGTATATATAGGCAATTCATTGGTCCCGGTTCGTGGCATGAACTGGGACTAAAGGGGAGCCTTTGGTCCCGGTTCATGCCACCAACCGGGACCAATGGTGGTGGGCCAGGAGGGAGGCCCTTTGGTCCCGGTTCGTCCCACCAACCGGGACCAAAAGGTCCAGACGAACCGGGACCAATGGCCCACGTGGCCCGGCCGGCCCCCTGGGCTCATGAACCGGGACCAATGCCCACATTGGTCCCGGTTCAAGACTGAACCGGGACTAATGGGCTGAGGTGGCCTGGACCATAGCCCCTTTTTCTACTAGTGTATGCATCAGAGTAGGATCATACAGAAAGCAGCAGCAGTTCTAATGCAAGCATGAGAGGGAAAGAAATGGGCGATATCGGAATGCTCAAGGAGGGTTTGCTTGCCTGGTTGCTCTGGCAAGGAGGGGGGTCGTCGTCGACGTAGTCGATCACAAGGGCAGCATCGGTCTCGGGGTCTACCGGAGAGGAGAGGGGAAAGAAACAGTAAATATAAAGCAAATATAGCACCACAAAGCATAACATGGTAATAAGATGTGCTGGGTGTGACCTAACGCGGTAGGAGGTGATACCGACGAAGGGGGGAAACATCCGGGAAAGTATCCTCGGTGTTTCGTGTTTTCGGACAGTTGAACCGGAGGGGGAAAGTTGCGTGTTCGCTATGCTAGGGATGCGTGGCAGACGAACGGGCTGCGTATCCGGGTTCGTCTCGTCATTCTGAGCAACTTTCATGTACAAAGTTTTTCCATCCGAGCTACGGTTTATTTTATATTTATTTTAAAAGATTTAAATCATTTTAGGATTTATTTAATTATTTGAAAATCAACATTATCCAGAATAGTGCATGCTGACGTCAGCACGACGCCAGCAGTCAACATTGACCGTTAACCTAGTCAACCTAACGTGTGGGCCCCATGGGACCCACCTGTCATTCTCTGCTTAGGTTAATGGGGGCTTAGTTAAACTAATTACTTTTTAATTAGACTAACAGGTTAATTGGATTAATTAATTAGGATTAATTAACTTAATTAATTTAGTTAATTAATTAATTAATTATTTTTATTGCTAATTATTTATTGATTATTTTTTTAAGAAAATGTTTTGGGGGCGGGGGCCCACTGTCATAGGCTCACAGGGGCCTCACGGGTGCATGGGCGCGCGGGCGCGGTGGTTAGCGGGCGCTGGCGAGCCGGGGCGAGCGTGGGTGCCGTCGGGGCCGAAGCCCGGCGTGGCGGGGCGAGGACATGGCCTCAGCGAGGCTCGCCGGTCAGCAGCAGCAGGCAGAGGCGGCGCAGGGCAACGGCACGAGGGCGCTGGGGCGGCGGCAGGCGGGGGATGCGTGCGAGGAGGCAGGGAAGGGCGCGAGCGAGCAGAGGGGAAGCTGCGGGCGTGGGCCGGCTGTAGCGGACGGTGCGGCGAGCGGGGACGGAGCCCAGACGCGGTGCGGGCGGCCGCCTCGCGCGGGGGTGCGCGCGTGCTGAAGGGGGGGATGGAAGCAGAGCGGCAAGGACGGCCGCCGCGGCGCGGACGACGGACAGTGGCCCGCGGCGTGCAGCGGGCGCGCGTGTGTGTCGAGGCGCAGAGGGCAGCAACAGGGGCACCGGGCGTGGCCAGGGTGCGTCCTGGCCGGGGCGAGCACGGGAAGCGGCCGCAGGCGAGGTGGGGCGCCGATGCGGCGTGGGCGCGCAGAGGCGGCCGCGGCGTGCGCGGCGGCAGCGTGCGGGTGCTAGGGGCAGAGAGAGGAGGTCGGGGCCTCACCGCGGGTCTGTAGGGAACGGGGCAACGGGAGTCGTGGAGGAGGACGGGGACGCGACGGCGACGGGGAGGCGGTCCAGCGAGGTGGTTCGGCGAACGGCGACGGTGGTCCGGGACGGCACCAGCGTGGGGGGTTCGGGGAGGCGACGAGCCACGGCGTCGGGACGGCTCCAGGGCGTGCTGGCGCGATGACGGCAAGGTCCGGCGACTGAGACGAGGTGGCGGGGCGCGGTTGTCGGGAGCTAGGAAGGGGATCGAAAGCCCCCAATCCAGTTCGGGCCGTGGGAGGGAGCGAGTAGTGGGGGGGGGGGGTCGTGGGGGGTGTGGGGTGTAGTAGTTAGGTCACGGGGGGAGCGGTTAGGTGTAAGCTGGGGGTGGGCCGGCCTGGTGGCCTCTTGGCCAGTTGGGCCGGTTGGCCATCTGGGGCAAGGCCCAGCAGGGAGGGGGAACGTTTTCTTTTCTTATTGTTTGCCTTTTCTTTTCTTTTTCAGTAGCTTTTGCATTTTCTTTTCGCCACAATTGACTTTGCAAAAATATGCCATTGGCCAAAACAATTTTAACCAATTATTGGGCATTGCCAGAAAAAGTTTGGGGCCATCAGGAGTTGTCCAAGCATTTTAGAAAAAGATAAGGACATCTAAAATACTGCTGGACCAGATAATAAATTCCATCCCAGGGATATTCAAATAATGTAAATGGTTAGTCCATAATAACAGTAATCATAATCATCATGAGTCACAAGTCATGATCCATGTTTTGGTTTAGCAATCTTTCCTCCGAAGACTGACACTAAGACCGACACTTGACCCATCCCAGACTGTAGTCCTTAACCCTGGACACGGCTATTAGAATAGATATAATCTCTACACAGGGTGTACTCTTTACCCACGAGTAACGGATTCCTTTAGTCCATCGGGACTAATTCCATCTACGGTCTTTTAATTGAAAACACACCTGACTGCACACACCAACCTAACTTACCGGTGTTTGGAATCACCCACGACACCCGTAAGAGAAACTCTAAGTGGGGAGGTTACAACCTCGACTAGCATGGGATCACAAAATTTATAACGCGCGCAAACTAGGGGAGCTACCCCGTCGGCTCCAACCGGAAACACCCATGCCCCCGGACCAGGTGGCATGCCTACCGGATGCAGCCGGTATCTTCCACCATGGCCTCTCTGTACGGTGTGTGCGAGGAAAGGGGTTGACAACTTACTGAACCATACCCTACCTATGGCAGGGACAAGTGGTAGTACGAAACAAGTATGGGGTTATTGGAACATGACTCGATCTATGGTCGACTCATGAGGTTAAAGCATTACCTGCATGATGAGCATAAGGAATATATTTCACACCAATCAGATAGAATCACCACTCATCAAACCTCCCTCTGCCCTACCAGACATAACCGTCTCGACGAAGGATTAGAGACAAGCTTGTGTCTACCCAAGACAGAGACTTTCCCGGATTCCTTCCTATAGGCATGAAAGGCATACGAGGGTGGTCACTATCAGAAGCATATCAAAATCCCAATAGCAAGGAATCATCATTATGCACTCATGAATACAATCGTGACACCACATAAAATACCGAATACTTCGCGTAAAGGTGGTGTCGTATTTAGATCAATTGGCACACAACAAATATTATGCCGGGGTTCAGAATACTTGCCTTCAAGAGTATGCAAGTGGGGTGCACTTTTTGAAAGTTCCCTTCTTCTTCAAAATCCTATTTTGCGAAAATTTAAAATTAACACATAGTTTCAA
Organism: Triticum monococcum; assembly: GCA_034509565.1. NCBI lineage: Eukaryota > Viridiplantae > Streptophyta > Magnoliopsida > Poales > Poaceae > Triticum > Triticum monococcum. Next base: position 684,719,073 of record CM067845.1, on the reverse strand, counting down.
AACAGTACAGAAAATTTGTTTGAATTTTTTTCAAATAAATATGAAAATAAACTAGACCAAATTTGAGAAACAACAGAAAAAGAATCAAGTCAATTGGACTTATATTTAAAAAGTTATAACCAGTCAAAGTTTAGTCAAAATCTGTTTTTAATAAAAATCAGAAAAAGAAAACGTTTCGAGGAGCTTACGCTTTTCACTTAGCGAAGACGTATTCGGTGGAATATGTTTCCACTTAAGCCAGCGCGGGCCGTCGCTGTGTCGCTGATAGTGGGTCCCTTGGGCCCACTACTCAGGTTTGACCAGTCGGCCACGCCTCCTCCCTCCTCTGTCCGAGCGGAGGCGGAGCTCCGGCGATCAACGCCGGCGATTGGTGGCTCCTTGCGGGGCTCCGTCGGCGGGGACAAGTTCACTGCACGAGGGCAATCCTCTCGGTGGACGGGAGGGTTGCGGGGACTAAGGGAGTCGCCGGCGGCGAGCTCTGCGGTGGACGATGGCTTCGGGACAAATGGGGGCTTGGGCTATGGTGGCTCCCGACCGGGTTTGAGAGGCGGGGTGGCTCCGCAAGGTCAAGGGTAGTCGAACGGTGGGAGTGGATGGGCTGGGGAGACTCTACTCGCGACGCACGACACCGGAACGTGGCGGCGGCCGAACTGACCAGAGACGAGGAAGACGGCCTCCCCCCGTCGATGACTGGTTATGGGAGTACTAGGAGAATGACCTGAGTTTGCCTGGGGGTTTGGAGGAGCTCGGGGGTCCCTATTTATAGCGGTCGAGGTCGGTTCCGACGGCGGCCGTGGATAGGAACGGCAAACCGCCGTTCTGTTGCAGGCAGGGTGACGTGGCGGCAACGGGCGCTAGCGGATAGCTCGTGGATGAGTTCGAGCTGTTCTAGAGGGCAGCTGGCGGGCTGGAGTGGCTCGGGCGCCGCCGTCCATGGCAGAGGCCTGCTGCGGCCGTCAGCAGCTTGCGGTGGTGGCGCTGTGGAGTGCCAGGAGGGTGCCAGGGCGGCCCTGCGATGAGGGAGGGGTCGGGGCGCGCTGGCTGCGATCGGGAATGGATCAAAACGAATGCGGGGAGGCGGCAACAAGACGCGGCGACTCGGGCGCACGCACGTGCAAAACGCGCGCTCTGGCCGCGCCTAGAGCACGCACGCCAGGCATTCGACAAAATGCCAACGCACTCTAGGCCCCTCTGATGCCTCTACAACTAAACAGGACTAGGCTAATGATTACACGAGAGCTAATAGACATGTTGGTAAGGCCATTAGGGCAACTTCCTAATGCAAGTCCAAAAGCATGCCAAAACTGGCCATGCTCCTAACCTGCTTGATGGACTGCCAAAGGCATCTCTTCTGGTGGCCAAAAACTCCAGATCATAGTCTCTTTAGATAATAAAGAGGGTGGCAAGGTTAGTTTGTCAAAAACAAAAACTTGTTAGTGCAAGTTTTTGAGAAAACCAAATCTGGACAGAAAATAAAGGCTATTATTGCATGGGCCAAGAATACTCCAATGGGTCCAAACTCCTGGACTTAAGGGTTTGGTAGGGTGGTTTACAAGCAAGAGAAAGATCAAGGGCAATAGGGCAAAACAAAATAGGGTTGCAGTAGAAAACACCAAACTGGACCAGAGAGTAAAAGAGGATGAGTTGCTCAAATTTTTCCAAGAACACCAATGGGGTTTTGCATAAAGTTGAATTATATACTCCTACTAACATCCCCTAATTTTGGTGGAAACTATAAAGAAATGTTTAATTAGGTTGTAGTGCAATTCGCAAACTGGACCAGATTTAAAAACTTGGGGTAGGGCTCAAATTTTTCAAATGACTAAAAGAGATTTTCGCATAAAAGTGATGTGGAAACATCACATGACATCCCCAAATTTTGGTGGGGATTTTAAAGAAGTATTTGAAAGGGTTGTAGTGCAAATGGGACCCTAAAACTTATGAAAAAAAATCATTTTTAAAGAAATAAAGCTCAGGGAAAATAATTGTAAAAATAATCCCACTGATAAAAAGAAATGGTCTTGGGAAGATATACAAGTCCAACAATATTTTTGGAAAGTTTTCACTTGGGGTAAAAACTCCATAATTCAGGTGAAAAGAGTGGTTCCGAAACCAAAGGAAATCCAGAAAATAAAAATTTAATTTACCACAGCAAAATTTTAATTAATAAATCATGGTTAAAATTTTGGGGTGTTACACACATGGAGTTTCTTCATGCGCTTTACACCAACATGATCTAAACGGCAGTGCCACAAATAGGTTGCACTATCATTATCAACTTTGCATAGTTTGGCATCAATATTATGAATATGTGTATCACTACGATCGAGATTTAATAAACCGTTTACACTGGGTGTATGACCATAGAAGGTTTTATTCATGTAAACAGAAAAAAAATTCTCTGACTTAAATGAATAACCGTATTTGCAATAAACATGATCCAATCATATTTATGCTCAACGCAAACACCAAATAATATTTATTTAGGTTCAAAACTAATCCCGAACGTAGAGGGAGTGTGCGATGGTGATCCTATCAACCTTGGAATCAGTTCCTAAATACATTGTCACCTCGTCCTTAACTAGTCTTTGTTCATTTTGCAACTCTTGTTTTGAGTTACTAATCTTAGCAACTAAAACGATATCATATACCCCGTGGTTACTATGAACACTAGTAAAGTACACATCAATAACATGTATATCAAATATACCTTTGTTCACTTTGCCATCCTTCTTATCCGCCAAATATTTGGGGTAGTTCCACTTCCAGTGACCATTCACTTTGCAGCAGAAGCACTCAATTTCAGGTTAGGTCTAGCTTTGGGTTTCTTCACGGGAGTGGCAACTTGCTAGTCATTCTTCTTGAAGTTCCCTTTCTTTTCCTTTGCCCTTTTCTTGAAACTAATGGCCTTGTTAACCATCAACACTTGATGCTTTTTCTTGATTTCTACCTTCGCCGATTTCAGCATCGCGAAGAGCTCAGGAATCATTTCGTCATCCCTTGCATATTATAGTTTATCACGAAGTTCTAGTAGCTTGGTGATAGTGACTAGAGAACACCATCAATCACTATATTATCTGGAAGATTAACTCCCACTTGATTCAAGCGATTATACTGCCCAGACATTCTGAGTACATGCTCACTGGCTGAGCTATTCTCCTCCATCTTGTAGGCAAAGTACTTGTCAAAGGTCTCATACTTCTCGACATGGGCATGAGTTTGAAATACCAATTTCGACTCTTGGAACATATTATATGCTCTGTGGTGTTCAAAACATTTTTGAAGTCCCGGTTCTAAGCCGTAAAGCATGGTGCACTAAACTATCAAGTAATCATCACACCAAGCTTCTCAAACGTTCATAACGTCTGCATCTGCTCCTGCAATGGGTCTGTCACCTAGCATCAAGGATATAATTCTTCTATGCAGCAACGAGGATAATCCTCAGATCACAGACCCAGTCCGCATCGCTACTATCATCTTTCAACTTAGTTTTCTCTAGGAACATATCAAAAACATAGGGAATCTACAACGCAAGCTATTGATCTACAACATAGATATGCAAATACTATCAGGACTAAGTTCAATTAATTATATTACTTATGAACTCCCACTTAGATAGACATACCTCGAGTCATCTAAATGATTACGTGATCCAAATCAACTAAACCATGTCCGATCATCACGTGAGATGGAGTACTCTTCAATGGTGAACATCTCTATGTTGATCATATCTACTATAAGATTCATGTTCGACCTTTCAGTCTTCAGTGTTCCGAGGCCATGTCTGTACATGCTAGGCTCGTCAAGTTTAACCCGAGTATTCCGCATGTGCAAAACTGTCTTACACCCGTTGTATGTGAACGTAGAGCCTATCACACCCGATCATCACGTGGTGTCTCAGCACGACGAACTATCGCAATGGTGCATACTCAGGGAGAACACTTATACCTTGAAATTTTAGTAAGGGATTATCTTATAATGCTACCGCCGTACTAATCAAAATAAGATGCATAAAAGATAACATCACATGCAATCAAAATATGTGACTTGATATGGTCATCATCATCTTGTGCCTTTGATCTCCATCTCCAAAGCACCATCACGATCTCCATCGTCACCGACTTGAAACCTTGACCTCCATCATAGCGTCGTGGTCGTCTGCTACCTCTTGAGCATGCGTTGGTTTTTCCTTGAAGATGAAAGGGTGATGCAGCAAAGTAGCGTGAGTATTTCCCTCAGTTTTTGAGAACCAAGGTATCAATCCAGTAGGAAATTACACGCAAGTCCCTCGTACCTGCACAAACAAACAAGAACCTCGCAACCAACGCGATAAAGGGGTTGTCAATCCCTTCACTGTCACTTACGAGAGTGAGATCTGAAGAGATAATAATGTAAATATTTTTGGTATTTTTGTTGTATAGATTGGAAAATAAAGATTGCAAATAAACGGCAACAGAAATGGTTTGTAGATGGGAGAATAATATAATGGAGAATAGACTCGGGAGCCATAGGTTTCACTAGTGGCTTCTCACAAGATAGCAAATTCTACGGGGTGAACAAATTACTATCGAGAAATTGATAGAAAAGTGCATAGTTATGAGAATATCCAGGCATGATCATGTACATAGGCATCACGTCCGCGACAAGTAGACCAAAACGATTCTGCATCTACTACTATTACTCCACACATCGACCGTTATCCAGCATGCATCTAGAGTATTAAGTTCATAACAACAGAGTAACACATTAGGCAAGATGACATGATGTAGAGGGATAACTCAAGCAATATGATATAAACCCCATCTTTTTATCCTCGATGGCAGCAATACAATACGTTCCTTGCTGCCCCTGCTGTCACTGGGAAAGGACACCACAAGATTGAACCCAAAGCTAAGCACTTCTCCCATTGCAAGAAAGATCAATCTAGTAGGCCAAACCAAACTGATAATTCGAAGAGAATTGCAAAGATATTAAATCATGCATAAAATATTTCAGAGAAGAATCAAATATTGTTCATAGATAATCTTGATCATAAACCCACAATTCATCGGATCTCGACAAACAGACCACAAAAATAATTACATCGAATAGATCTCCAAGAGAATCGAGGAGAACTTTATATTGAGATCCAAAGAGAGAGAAGAAGCCATCTAGCTAATAACTATGGACCCGAAGGTCTGAGGTAAACTACTCACACATCATCAGAGAGGCTATGGTGTTGATGTGGAAGCCCTCCGTGATCGATTCACCCTCCGGCGGAGCGCCGGAAAAGGCCCCAAGATGGGATCTCATGGGTACAAAAGGTTGCGGCGGTGGAAATAGGGTTCCGTGGTGCTCCTGGATGTTTTCAGGGTATATGGTTATATATAGGAGGACGAAGTAGGTCGGTGGAGCTGCGAGGGGCCCACGAGGGTTGGGGCGCGCCTGGCCCCCTGGGCACACCCTCCTGCCTCATGGCCTCCTCGCTTCTTTCTTAACGACCGCTCCAAGTCTCCTGGATCACGTTTGTTCCAAAAATAACTCTCCCGAAGGTTTCATTCCGTTTGGATTCCATTTGATATTCCTTTTCAGCAAAACATTGAAATGGGTAAAAACAGCAATTTGCACTCGGCCTTTGGTTAGTAGGTTAGTCCCAAAAATAATATAAAAATGTATATTAAAGCCCATTAAACATCCAAAACAGATAATATAATAGCATGGAGCAATAAAAAATTATAGATACGTTGGAGACGTATCAAGCATCCCCAAGCTTAATTTCCTGCTCGTCTTCGAGTAGGTAAATGATAAAAACAGAATTTTTGATGTGGAATGCTACCTAGCATAATTCTCAATGTAATTTTCTTTATTGTGGCATGAATGTTCAGATCCGAAAGATTCAATACAAAAGTTTAATATTGACATAAAAATAATAATACTTTAAGCATACTAACAAAACAATCATGTCTTCTCAAAATAACATGGCCAAAGAAAGTTATCCCTACAAAATCATATAGTCTGGCTATGCTCTATCATCATCACACAAAGTATTTAATCATGCACAATCCCGATGACAAGCCAAGCAATTGTTTCATACTTTTGATGTTCTCGAACTTTTTCAATCTTCACGCAATACATGAGCGTGAGCCATGGATATAGCACTATAGGTGGAATAGAATGGTGATTGTGGAGAAGACAAAAAGGGAGAAGATAGTCTCACATCAACTAGGCGTATCAACAGGCTATGGAGATGCCCATCAAAAGATATCAATGTGAGTGAGTAGGGATTGCCATGCAACAGATGCACTAGATCTATAAGTGTATGGAAGCTCAAAAAGAAACTAAGTGGGTGTGCATCCAACTCGCTTGCTCATGAAGACCTAGGGCATTTTGAGGAAGCCCATCATTGGAATGTACAAGCCAAGTTCTATAATGTAAAATTCCCACTAGTATATGACAGTGACAACATAGGAGACTCTCTATCATGAAGATCATGGTGCTACTTTGAAGCACAAGTGTGGTAAAAGGATAGTAACATTGTCCCTTCTCTCTTTTTCTCTCATCTTTTTTATTTGGGCCTTTTCCTCTTTTTTATGGCCTCTTTTTTTCCTTTTCTTATTTTTCTTCCGGAATCTCATCCCGACTTGTGGGGGAATCATAGTCTCCATCATCATTTCCTCACTTGGGAAAATGCTCTAATAATGATGATCATCACACTTTTATTTACTTACAACTCAAAAATTACAACTCGATACTAGAACAAAATATGACTCTATGTGAATGCCTTCGGCGGTGTACCGGGATATGCAATGAATCAAGAGTGACATGTATGAAAGAATTATAAAGGTGGCTTTGCCACAAATACGATGTCAACTACATGATCATGCAAAGCAATATGACAATGATGAAGCGTGTCATAACAAACGAACAGTGGTAAGTTGCATGGCAATATATCTCGGAATGGCTATGGAAATGCCATAATAGGTAGGTCTGGTGGCTTTTTTGAGGAAGGTATATGGTATCGGCGAAAGTTGCGCGGTACTAGAGAGGCTACCAATGGTGGAAGGGTGAGAGTGCGTATAATCCATGGTATCAATATTAGTCATAAAGAACTCACATACTTATTGCAAAAATCTATTAGTTATCGAAACAAAGTACTACGTGCATGCTCCTAGGGGGATATATTGGTAGGAAAAGTCCATCGGTCATCCCCGATCGCCACTCATAAGGAAGACAATCCATAAATAAATCATGCTCCGACTTCATCACATAACGGTTCACCATACGTGCATGCTACGGGAATCACAAACTTTAGAACAAGTATTTCTCAAATTCACAACTACTCAACTAGCATGACTCTAATATCACCATCTTCATATCTCAAAACAATCATCAAGTATCAAACTTCTCATAGAATTCAATGCACTTTTTATGAAAGTTTTTATTATACCCATCTTGGATGCCTATCATATTAGGACTAATTTTATAGCCAAAGAAAATTACCATGCTGTTCTAAAAGACTCTCAAAATAATATAAGTGAATCATGAGAGATCAATAATTTCTATAAAATAAAACCACCACCGTGCTCTTAAAGATATAAGTGAAGCACTAGAGCAAAATTATCTAGCTCAAAAGATATAAGTGAACCACATAGAGTATTCTAATAAATTCTGATTCATGTGTGTCTCTCCAAAAGGTGTGTACAGCAAGGATGATTGTGTTAAACTAAAAAGCAAATACTCAAATCATACAAGATGCTCCAAGCAAAACACATATCATGTGATGAATAAAAATATAGCCTCAAGTAAAGTTACTGATGGACGAAGACGAAAGAGGGGATGCCTTCCGGGGCATCCCCAAGCTTAGGCTTTTGGTTGTCCTTGAATTTTACCTTGGGGTTCCTTGGGCATACCCAAGCTTAGGCTCTTGCCACTCCTTATTCCAAAATCCATCAAATCTTTACCCAAAACTTGAAAACTTCACAAGACAAAACTCAACAGAAAATCTCATGAGCTCCGTTAGTATAAGAAAACAAACCACCAATTCAAGGTATTGTAATTAACTCATTATTTATTTATATTGGTGTTAAATATACTGTATTCCAACTTCTCTATGGTTCATACCCCCCGATACTAGCCATAGATTCATCAAAATAAGGAAACAACACACGAAAAACAGAATCTGTCAAATACAGAACAGTCTGTAGTAATCTGTTGGTTTCGAATACTTCTGTAACCTCAAAAATTCTGAAATAAATTGGTGGACGTGAGGAATTTGTATATTAATCATCTGAAAAAATAATCAACCTAATCTCACTCTCCAGTAAAAAATGGCACCAAATCTCGTGAGCCCTAAAGTTTCTGTTTTTTACAGCAAGGTCGCAAAGACTTCCCCCAAGTCTTCCCAAAGGTTCTACTTGGCACAAACACTAATTAAAAACATAAAACCACATCTAAGCAGAATCTAGATGAATTATTTATTACTAAACAGGAACAAAAAACAAGAAACAAAAATAAAATTGGGTTGCCTCCCAACAAGCGATATCGTTTAACGCCCCTAGCTAGGCATAAAAACAAGAATAGATCTAGGTATTGTCATCTTTGGTATGCAATCCATAAGTGGCTCTCATAATATATTCATAAGGTAATTTAATTTTCTTCCTAGGAAAGTGTTCCATGCCTTTCCTTAACGGAAATTGGAATCTAATATTTCCTTCTTTCATATCAATAATTGCACAATCGTTCTAAGGAAAGGTCTACCAAGAATAATAGGACATGTAGGATTGCAATATATATCAAGAACAATGAAATCTATGGGCACATAATTCATATTTGCAACAATAAGAACATCATTAATCCTTACCATAGGTTTCTTAATAGTGGAATCCGCAAGATGCAAATTTAAAGAACAATCATCAAATTCACGGAAACCTAACACATCACACAAAGTTTTTGGAATCGTGGAAACACTAGCACCCAAATCACATAAAGCATAGCATTCATGATCTTTAATTTTAATTTTAGTAGTAGGTTCCCACTCATCATAAAGTTTTCTAGGGATAGAAACTTCTAATTCAAGCTTTTCTTCATAAGATTGCATTAAAGCATCAACAATATGTTTGGTAAAAGCTTTATTTTGACTATAAGCATGAGGAGAATTTAGCATGGATCGCAACAAAGAAATACAATCTATCAAAGAGCAATTATCATAATTAAATTCCTTGAAATCCAAAATAGTGGGTTCATTCCTATGCAAAGTTTTGACCTCTTCAATCCCACTTTTACCAATTTTTGCATCAAGATCTAAAAACTCCGAATCATTGGGACGCCTTTTAACTAAATTTGACTCATATCCAATCACATCATTATAAGGATTCATATTGAAAAACAAAGATTTAATAGGAGACACATCAATCACTTTTAGATCTTCATCCTTATTATCGTGAAAACTAGAAGAACACGCTTTTATAAAGCAATCTTTTTTAGCACGTATCCTAGTGGTTCTTTATTTGCACTCGTCAATGGAAATTCTCATAGATTTGAGAGACTCATTGATATCATGCTTAGGTGGAATAGATCTAAGTTTCAAAGAATCAACATCAAGAGAAATTCTATCCACGTTCCTAGCCAACTCATCAATCTTAGGCAATTTTTCTTCAAGCAAAGCATTGAAATTCTTTTGCGAAATCATAAATTCTTTAACACTAGTCTCAAAATCAGAGGGCATCTTATTAAAATTTCCATAAGAGTTGTTGTAGGAATTACCATAATTATTAGAGGAATTACTAGGAAACGGCCTAGGATTAAAGTTTCCTCTATACCTGTTGTTACCAAAATTGTTCCTACCAACAAAATTCACATCCATAGATTCATTATTATTCTCAATCAAAGTAGACAAAGGCATATCATTAGGACCCGAAGAAACACTCTTATTAGCAAATAATTTCATAAGTTCATCCATCTTTCCACTCAAAATATTAATTTCTTCTATAGCATGAACCTTTTACTAGTAGATCTTTCAGTGTGCCATTGAGAATAATTAACCATAATATTATCTAGGAGTTTAGTGGCTTCTCCTAAAGTGATTTCCATAAAAGTGCCTCCCGCGGCCGAATCTAAAAGATTTCTAGAAGGAAAATTCAATCCAGCATAAAATTTTGTATAATCATCCATAAGTTTAATCCATGAGTAGGGCAATCACGTATCATTAATTTCATCCTCTCCCAAGATTGTGCAACATGCTCATGATCAAGTTGCTTAAAATTCGTAATATCTTTTCTAAGAGAGATGATCTTAGCAGGAGGAAAATACTTAGAGATAAAAACATCTTTCACTTATTCCATGAATCAATACTATTTTTAGGCAAAGACGAAAACCAAGTTTTAGCACCATCTCTAAGCGAAAATGGAAATAGCTTCAATTTAACAATATCATTATTCACATCTTTTTTATTTTGCATATCACACAAATCAACAAAGCTGTTTAGATGGGTAGCGACATCTTCACTAGGAAGGCCAAAGAACGGATCTTTCATAACAAGGTTCAGCAAAGCAATATTAATTTCACAAGATTCAGCATCGGTAAGAGGAGCAATCGGAGTGCTAGTAAAATCATTGTTGTTGGTATTGGTAAAGTCACACAATTTAGTATTGTCTTGAGCCATCGTGACAAACAATCCAACACACAAGCACACAAGAAGCAAGCGAAAAGATACGGACGGAAAAAGGGTGCACAGAAAAGAGGGCGAATAAAACGGCAAGGGTGAAGTAGAGGAGAGGAAAGCGAGAGGCAAATGGCAAATAATTTAATGCGAGGGATAAGAGTTTGTGATGGGTACTTGGTATGTCTTGAATTGTGCGTAGATCTCCCCGGCAATGGTGCCAGAAATCCTTCTTGCTACCTCTTGAGCATGCGTTGGTTTTCCCTTGAAGAGGAAAGGGTGATGCAGCAAAGTAGCATAAGTATTTCCCTCAGTTTTTGAAAACCAAGGTATCAATCCAGTAGGCGATTACACGCAAGTCCCACGTACCTGCACAAACAAACAAGAACCTCGCAACCAACGCGATAAAGGGGTTGTCAATCCCTTCACGGTCACTTACGAGAGTGAGATCTGGTAGAGAAAATAAGATAAATATTTTTGGTATTTTTGTTGTATAGATTGCAAAATAAACGGTGACATAAATGGCTTGTTGAAGGGACAATAATATTCCCACAAAAAAAGAAGGGAGAATAATATAATGGAGAATAGACCCGGGGGCCATAGGTTTCACTAGTGGCATCTCTCAAGATAGCAAATTCTACGGTGAGTGAACAAATTACTGTCGAGCAATTGATAGAAAAGCGCATAGTTATGAGAATATCTAGGCATGATCATGTACATAGGCATCACATCCACGACAAGTAGACCGAAATGATTCTGCATCTACTACTATTACTACACACATCGACCGCTATCCACCATGCACCTAGAGTATTAAGTTCATAACAACAAAGTAATGCATTAGGCAAGATGACATGATGTAGAGGGATAAACTCAGGCAATATGATATAAACCCCATCTTTTTATCCTTGATGGAAACAATACAATATGTTCCTTGCTGCCCCTGCTGTCACTAGGAAAGGACACTACAAGATTGAATCCAAAGCTAAGAACTTATCCCATTGCAAGAAAGATCAATCTAGTAGGCCAAACCAAACTGATAATTCGAAGAGACTTGCAAAGATATTAAATCATGCATAAAAGATTTCAGAGAAGAATCAAATATTGTTCATAGATAATCTTGATCATAAACCCACAATTCATCGGATCTCGACAAACACACCGCAAAAAGAATTATATCGAATAGATCTCCAAGAGAATCGAGGAGAAATTTGTATTGAGATCCAAAGAGAGAGAAGAAGCCATCTAGCTAATAACTATGGACCCGAAAGTCTGCGGTAAACTACTCACACATCATCGGAGAGGCTATGGTGTTGATGTAGAAGCCCTCCGTGATCGATTCCCCCTCAAGTGGAGCGCAGTAAAAGGCCCCAAGATGGGACCTCATGGGTACAGAAGGTTGCGGCGGTGGAAATAGGGTTTCGTGGTGCTCCTGGATGTTTTCAGGGTATATGGGTATATATAGGATGAAGAAGTAGGTCGGTCGAGCTGCGAGGGGCCCACGAGGGAGGGGGCGCGCCCGCCTGCCTCGTGGCCTCCTCTCTTCTTTCTTGACGTCCACTCCAAGTCTCCTGGATCACGTTTGTTCCAAAAATAACTCTACCGAAGGTTTCATTCCGTTTGGTTTCCATTTGACATTCCTTTTTTGCGAAACATTGAAATAGGCAAAAAAACAGCAATTTGCATTGGGCCTTTGGTTAGTAGGTTAGTCCCAAAAATAATATAAAAAGGTATATTAAAGTCCATTAAACATCCAAAACAGATAATATAATAGCATGAAACAATCAAAAATTATAGATACGTTGGAGACGTATCATTGTCTCGCCAACTATTGCTTCTACAACTATCACTAACACATAGTGATAAAGTAAAGCAATTACTTGGCGTTTGCTTTTCATACAATAAGGCGACAACCATAAGGCTCCTGCCAGTTGCCGACAACTTTTACAAAACATGATCATCTCATACAATAACGTATATCACATCATGTCTTGACCATATCACATCAGAAGATGCCCTGCAAAAACAAGTTAGACGTCCTCTACTTTGTTGTTGCAAGTTTTACGTGGCTGCTACGGGCTTCTAGCAAGAACCGTTCTTACCTACGCATCAAAACTACAACGGTGATTTATAAAGTTTGTTGTTTTAACCTTCAACAAGGACCGGACGTGGTCAAATTTGATTCAACTAAAGTTGGAGAAACAGACACCCGCCAACCACCTTTATGCAAAACTAGTTGCATGTCTGTCGGAGGAACCAGTCTCACGAATGTGGTCATGTAAGGTTGGTCTAGGCCGCTTCATCCAATAATACCGTCGAATCAAAACAAGACATTGGTGGTAAGCAGTATGACGATCACCTCCCACAACTCTTTGTGTTCTACTCGTGCATATCATCTATGCATAGACCTGGCTCGGATGCCACTGTTGGGGAACATAGCATGCAATTTCAAAAAAATTCCTACGCTCGTGCAAGATCTATCTAGGAGATGCATAGCAACGAGAGGGGGAGAGTGTGTCTACGTACCCTGGTAGACCGAAAGCGGAAGCGTTTGACAATGCAGTTGATGTAGTCGAACTTCTTCTCGTTCCGACCGATCAAGCACCGAACATACGACACCTCCGAGTTCTGCACAAGTTCAGCTCGATGATGTCCCTCGAACTCTTGATCCAGCAAAGTGTCGAGGGAGAGTTCTGTCAGCACGACGGCATGGTGACGGTAATGGTGAAGTGATCCGCGCAGGGCTTCTCCTAAGCACTACGAAGATATGACCGGAGGCGTAAACTGTGGAGGGGGGCGCCGTACACGATTACCAATTGTTGGTGTGTGTTCTAGCGCTGCCCCCCTTCATATATATAGGTTGGACGGGAGGAGAGGCAGCCAAGGGGGCACTCTAAGTAGGAGGAGTCTGTTGGGATCTACGGTAGGGTGCGTCGACTGCAAATTAAAATTTTCCTACGCGCAGAACAACAAAGAACATGCTACGGGAGATGGATCACAGTTTGTTACCACTAGACGCGCAGTGCCGTGCAGCGGAAGAAGAGTTGGGGCAGGGCATCCGCGTGGATCATCTCCTCCTCGTCCGATCTCCCTTGTACAGCCGGTCGTCGGTCCCACGTACAGGTTCGCTGGAGCGGCACAAGTGCACCGCGTCCAATGATATCCGCGCGTGCAGGAGGAACATCGTGCGGCGGACTGCTAGGTCTGATCACACAACCAACGGTGAGCGGAGGTGTCTATTCGCAACACATGCAAACCCTAGTGACAGCGCCGAAGCGATCAACCGCATGAGTGTGCCGCACCCAACTTTATATAGGCGTCCGTCGTGGGCTCAACACTTGGGCCTTGCATGGACCCTAAAGACCATAAGTCTACTCGGCCACAATCCGAATACAGCTCGGATCACATCCGATCAGTGTCCTCGGATCCGACCTCGTAGGTTCCTTCCCTTAAGCGTGCGACCCCTTAGGTTCAAGCCGGCTTGGTCGCAGTTCGGATCACCTCCGGACTACATGGCTAGTAGCGGCCTCTAGCAAGGCGTGCCGACCACCAAGCAGATGTTGAAGCTGGTTAAGCGAACCTGTACATCACACTTCCATTGCTTTTGCCACACGATATATGTTGTCGGGCTCAAGGCGAGTCTGTCATCCTTGTGCTAGCCCGACCTCTTTCTCGTTCTAGTGATGCCGACCACAAACCGGATTATCTCATAATCCTTGTCGCATGGCCATGCTTATCCCGGTCGGATCACACGAGGGGCCCATAGTATATCTCTCATGATCGGAGGGGCAAATCCCATCTTGCTCGACCATATCTCACGGCATGGGTCTGGACAAGCCAAAAACCAACCTTTGTAACTACCTAGTCACGAAGTAGCGTTTGGTTGGCCCAAAGCAAGTCTATTACCATCCCGAGTACATGTGCCAGCTCAGGTCTTAGGACATAGAAAGTATGTTGTACTAGAGATTCACAGATGACATATCGATGCGTCTCATAGTTGGGTCTGTCCGACTCGGACCTTCTCTCAACTCGGATCCGACTATGTCGAATCCGACCAGATCCTTCTAAGTCCATATTATCCGGTTAGCATCCAATGCCCCATGGCTAGTGAGACCAAGCCATCGACCGTGTCATATGCTAGTCTAGTTGGCTGCACGTCCACACAACCCTTTCGACTAGGGACCTTTTAGGACAGTCATCATACAATGCATAGTCCCACAAACAAGTCAAGTACTTGCTGATACACATCATTGATAATGTTCAAGGACTATCTTTATTCATAAACACATAGGAAATATCATCATACAATGCATAGTCCCACAAACAAGTCACGTACTTGCTGATACACATCATTGATAATGTCCAAGGACTATCTTTATTCATAAACACAGAGGAAATATCATCATACATGATTGCGTATAGGGCATATCTCCAACAGTCTCCCACTTGCGCTACAGTCAATCAAATAGACATCGAATGCCCATAGCTCTAACGTGCCCCTCATGCTTGGGTTGTGGAAGCGGCTTAGTCAACGGATCCGCAACGTTTGCATCCGCGTGAATTTTGCATAACTCTACATCACCACTCTTTACGATCTTTCGTATCAGGTGATATTTCTGATCTATGTGTCTGACCTTGTGGTGATTCCTCGGCTCCTTGGCTTGTGCGATGGCACCAGAATTATCGCAATAAAGGTCCAACGGTTTTACCGAGGCTGGGAAAATACCAAGATCATCCAGAAAGTTCTGGATCAAAACACCTTCCTTTGCAGCTTCACAAGCCGCAATGTATTCGGCTTCCGTAGTAGAATCGGCCACTATATCTTGCTTGGAACTCATCCAGCTCACTGCTCCTCCGTTCATGATGTACACGAATCCGGACTGTGATCGACAATCATCTTTGTCGGTTCGGAAACTAGCATCGGCGTAACCCCTTATGACGAGCTCTTCCTCACCTCCATAAACTAGGAACATCTCTTTAGTCATTTTCAGGTACTTCAAAATAGTCTTTACCGCTACCCAGTGACTCTCACCTGGGTTGGCCTGGTATCTACTTGTTAGGCTTATTGCAAAAGCAACATCGGGCCGCGTACATATCATGGCATACATGATGGATCCGATTGCCGAGGCATACGGAATCCTACTCGTCTTGGTTCGCTCATCAGATAGTTTGCACACGAACACGTCACCGTGTACCCTTGACGTCGGGGGTGATGCACCGCAGCTCACGTCGAAGGAGACCCGCCGGAAGCGCAGTACGCAAGACAATCTGGCGGGCGCTTCTGAGGACCCGAAACCCCACACGCCCGGGAGGGACCCCGTTAGGGCGCGCGGCGGCTATGGGCTGCCCTAGGTCGGCCTGACCGTCCGTAGGGCCTCGAGGTTCGCCGCCCTGCAAACGAAGAATGAAAGAAGAACGAGGAAAAGAAGAACAAGGGAGAAGGAAAGGTAAAGGTAAAATGTGGTATATTATTTGATCGATTGTGTGTTGTTATTCAATCGGCCGTCACTCCTTACATATATATGAGGTGGTTGGACTTTCCGTACAAGAAAAGGTCTCAAATCCCGTCCAAAACATCAAAAGTTAACCTAATTCGGAATACAAGGACCGGAACTTCTGGTCAGCCTGGAACTTCCGGGCTAAAATTACATCAAGTAGCCCTCGTGCACAGCTACTACAGGTCGCATATGGCTTCGGATCGCGATGGTCCCAAAAGAAAAGTTGTAGATCTTGCAACGGAGAAAAATTCCTTAGTTGACCACTTTTTCATCCGAGGTCATATTGATGTTGAAATCGGCCCCGGAAGTATGCAAATAATGTTAAAATTCCAGCTTTCGGGGCGCACCGCGTGCAAAGTTTCTGTTTAGCCCGGAACCTCCCCGGAAGTTTTGCCCGAAACTTCCGGGGCAGACTTATGCAGCACATAGTTTTGGCTCTAACTTTTGCATACGAACTCCGATTTAGAAGTTTTTTATATCGAAACTGATCATCTCGACGAGACAAAGACAATCCGTGTAGAAACATTTCTCATATGAGGCCATCTTGGGGGCGTAATCAGCCGAATAGTATTCTGAATACAAAATCTGAATACTTCAAACACAACTTCGGCCTTATAGATGAGACCGGATGGCTATGGCCCAAATATCACATTTTCTCCTTTTGAAGAAACGTAACTTTCTCACTTTGAGCACTTCTCCATTTGAGGCCATCTTAATTATGTTTTTGACCATGCCAAAATCTGGTGTCAACACATGCCCCCCTATTTTTCGGCAAAGCTTGTGTGCCGGAAAATAACTCGCATATATCTTGTTCTAAGGACGATGTCAACACTCCATCGGCCATTTTGCATGTTCTTAGGACGATAAGTATATATCGGCCATTGCTTGTTTGAACCTATTGATGCAAACTTGGGTGAAAACTTCTCAGCTTCATAACAATCCGGTGATAAGGTTCCATAGATCAAAGCCAACCTCCGAACCATATTGCTCACCCTTTCGCTAGGATTTTTCAGATAATCAAGAATGAAGTTCCTCCAATCCTTACTTCACCTGCATAAAAGTTTCATTAGTGGCCGAAGCGGTGGGCTTCGGTTCGGCCTTACCTATATTGACAAGACCTAGCATCGGCTATTGATAGAAATGTAATACACCATGGTTAACATAGTAGCCGGATGCTTGCTGTGCCAACTCTTTCGAATTGTCATGTCTAGATATATGAACAATTTTAAAGCAACCCAAGGTAAATCTTGCATCTAGACATACCAAAAGATAAACTATAAGTGATTCTTAAAAACATTGATAACCCTTGGATATTTGTTGCACTACTAATAATGAATCACCGGAAGCCTCAATATGTATAGCACCTATAGCAAGGCAAAGCTCCAATCCGAATAACAATGCATATTCGGCTTTGATCATCGTGCAAAAATATTTTAAGTGGCATGAGGCTTCACAAAATAGCTTCATAAGGAGATATATAAACAACACCAACACCTTGGCCATTGCTACAATTTTAACCATCAAAAATAACCTCCATGGTACTAGAACGACTAGGACAATATCAATGAACATGTACTTTGTTTTGGTCTCCAATTGAACTATGGGCGATGTTAGGATACTACATCGGCCATGCTTTGACATATTCTTAGGGCGATAGATAAATATCGGTCATTACCATGAGGTCCATGTAGAATTCACCCACCAAAGTATGTATAGCTGAAATAAACAAATGAAATAGCAATAAAATATTTTGGCCCCTTTGTATTAGTAACAAAAATGTAACTAACCAAATGTATAGTGATTTGGTAATACCCTGTCATGATATAGAAAATTATGTTGCATCCATGGATCAAAATAAATCCATGGAGGTTAATTGATCATACCTATGGATGAATTCCATGGCAAAGGCATGAATGATATGGTTGAAGAATATGGATGATGTGCTAACCGAAGATTATGATGTTGTGATGCGCACCTTCGGCTTAATTGTTTGTTGCTTTCATTCTTCTCTTTCTTCACTTTTTTAACACTTGTTGCAATAGAAGGTTGCACATCATTTTTATTTTGACTGCTCCTCTTGGGAACCCATGCCATGTTCTTCTTTTTCAGCTCTTGTGCACTAAGTTTTTGTAATTCCTTCTTTCGCCAATACGATAAGCCGAGTGGGCACCCCGGCTGTGATTATGTTTGAAGCAATAGCAATTCTTGTTTTACCTTGTGCACTCTCAACTTTTTTTCTTCAGATTTGGCACTTTGACTCTCGATAATTGGTTGCTTCATCTCATTGCCTTTAGTAGCAAATGTCAACACTTTAATTGGCTCTTTTTCATTTGAGATCAGTTGTGAAGTAGCACTCTTATGACCATCTCTTTTAACACGGTACACTTGTTTGACCACCTCTTTCTTCTTCTTTGAGCTCCGGACCGATTCCTTATTATTGAAACGGTCTTTAACATATGATTGTTCAAATGTTGATCTTCTCGGAGATGCACAATATTGGTTAGATAGTCTAAAATAAGATGGAGAGTGTGCCCTTGTATCATACATGTCCCATGATGGATATGGATCTACATGAGCATAGAGATGCATCCACGGCATTGGCACTGGTGGCCCAAAATAAGGATATGAATATGTTGCATTAAAATGCTCACTTTACCAATACCGATCATCATATTTGCGCCTTGGGGATGATCTTGGTTTCTTTGCATGATTTGGCCGATAAGCAGTCTTCTCTTCACTCTTCTTTTGATATTTATCCAATAGTTCAGCGAAGGTGATTTTTGATCTCTTACACTTGCGCTTATTTCGTCCTTTGTTTTCTTTTGGTTTGCTTTCATCGATCATTGGATTTCCTTGTTGCCCCTAGTCCTTAGCATCTTCATTGTAGCTTCGATGGAATTCTCACCCTCAAGTTCATGTTCATTGTGATCTTCAACTACTTCTTTACTTGAAAGCTTGATCCCATCACCTGTAGTTTTTACCTTCTCTTTAGATGGACCGGCTTGAAGTAGCCGATGCAAAAACTTTTTTCCAGCAAGACCAATCGGAATAGACTGGTCATCCTTTGGTGTTTCAACAAATTTCAATCATCCTTTTTCAATGGCCGATTTAACTATTTGACGAAACATGAGGCAGTCCTCAAAATTATGCTTGGATGAATCATGCAACTTACAATACATTCGTCCTTGGATAGATGGCTTGACATGGTGATCAAGAATTCTAATGTAATTATTTTTCAACAACAAAGCAAAGATTTGATCACACATGTTTGAATTGAAGGTATACCTTTTGTTTTCTAGACGATCTTGTTGTGAGAACAGCTTTGGAGTTAAGCAAACGAATGGTTCAGATTTGGCATCTTCCCATTCGGCTATGAATTCTCTTTCACATTCTTTTTCCGATGTCCTTAAATAAGAAAGTATACTAGCATCGGCTTTCCCAAAAGATTTTAGCCTTGGCTTTAAATTTCTGAAATCAAAGTAGTTAGAACATACACGTCTCAATTGAGACCATGCGTAAGCCAAGTATGAAGCAAGCAAAGCTACCCAATTAGATATAAACTTTAAATAAAGCAATGGGAAACACTTTGGCCACAGTAATAAGTCACTATCGGTCTCTTTGAATGGTACAATATATTGACCGACATGCTTAGTAACAATTTTATTGCTAATAAGTAAAATACCCTTCTTCATTGGTCCTTGAAAATTACTTATGAGAATTTTTCTAATAGACGCATCAACAATAAAGTTGTGACCACATATGAAAGTAGGTAAATTACTTACTAGACATACCTCTTCAAATATGTTGGGAGAGCATGATGATCGCATGGCATGAATAATATCGTGCTTTGTTTTTGGATGGCTTCCCAACACCGCGTCACAATTTTCCTCTTGATTCCCTGCATCATAAATATTAAGATCTTTTTCAACCGAACTTTGTTCGGCTACTTGTTCTTGTCCTTGAAACGTGTCAATTTCTATGGCACGAAACTCATAGGGCAGGAAGTAGGTTCCATTAAAATCAAGTATGGCTGTCTTGCTATACTTTCCATGCCCTTTCTCAACAATGTTTTCCTCTTTGTATTTGATGGATTCGGAATCTTTACTACATGATTCGGCTTTTTCAACCGAAGCACTTTTAGTTTCCGAATCATCATTGTTTTCACCGGTTATATCAATTGGCAACACTTCTTTTCTTTGAGCTAATTCCCTATCAATTCTCTCTTGGCGAAGTACTTGCACCCTATCACGCAAAGCTTTAACTCCCCTCTCAATCTCAGCCCACTCTAGATTAGTTTGCCCCCCAATGCTTTTAGAATCCTTCGACAATGAAGTGCCAGTGTTGCCGAAATTTTGCAATTGTGTAGGGGGTGTATAATATGTTGCCGTACTAGGTGGAGGTGTATGCACTGCTGTATAACCATATGCTCTCTCGCCAATTCTATCAATTGATGAAGTTTCATCTTCTTGCAAAACTCTAGCCTTTATTGCAGCATAATCAGGATACAACCCCTTTTTATATTGTTCAAGGAAAAGAGCACTAATCCTCTTATTTTGTGTCAAGCTCTTTTTTAACGCAGCCACAACCACTTCTGGAAGAGATTGCTCCGCAATACTTTCAGATTCTTTCGGCAATGATTCATGAGTGTTGCCAAAATTCTTGAATTGCGTAGAGTATGCATTATATGCTACAGTATTTGATGATGGCACATGTGTTCCTGTAAAATTTTCACTTATTCGGCTATGACCATGAAGATGCGGGGCCAAATTATGAACATCTACAGTTGCATACGATGCTGAAAAGTTACTAACATGAGGTGTAGCATATGATGGTTGAGAGTAACTGGCCGAATAGCTAGTAGTACCATGGCCAATTCTCCCATCCATCGGTAAGGTTGGATTCACATATTGAAAATTAGTTGCCGATGAATAAAAAGGTGAAACACTTTCTTGTATGCTATTGGAAATTTTAAGATGAGGTGTTTCAAATTGATTAACCAAACCCATCATGTTGTTCATCGGCGTATGGATTTGTGGGGTTGCCGATGCATGAGAGTTTGGATACATATGTTGTACGTTGCTAAAATCATAAGAATTTGAAGCATGAAGATTGCTTTGCATTGGCCCTTGCGCATAATTAGATGCATGATTAATAAAACTAGGGCTAGTCAATACATTATGCTCATTAGGCGATCTAGCAACAACATATGAATTATTTGCATCTACAAAAGGGAATTGGGTATTCATATTATCTTTGTAGATTGCAAACCCTAGATGATGATCTCTTCGTATCAAGAATGGGCTGGAGACCGTTCAAAGCTTCGTCCCCAGCGGAGTCGCCAAAAAGTGGTTCGCACACGGACACGTCACTGTGTACCCTCGACGCCGGGGGTGATGCACCGCAGCTCACGTCGAAGGAGACCCGCCGGAAGCGCGGTACGCAAGACAATCCGGCGGGCGCTTTTGAGGACCCGAAACCCCACACGCCTGGGAGGGACCCCGTCAAGGCACGCGGCGGCTATGGGCTGCCCTAGGTCGGCCTGACCGGCCCTAGGGCCTCGAGGTTCGCCGCCCTGCAAACGAAGAACGAACAAAGAACGAGGAAGAAGAAGAACAAGGGAGAAGGAAAGGTAAAGGTAAAAAGTGGTATATTATTTGATCGATTGTGTGTTGTTATTCAATCGGTTGTCACCCCTTACATATATATGAGGCGGCTGGACTTTCCATACAAGAAAAGGTCTCAAATCCTGTCCAAAACATCAAAAGTTAACCTAATTCGGAATACGAGGGCCGGAACTTCCGGTCAGCCCGGAACTTCCGGGCTAAAATTACATCAAGTAGCCCTCGTGCACAGCTCCTGCAGGTGGCATATGGCTTCGGATCGTGATGGTCCCAAAAGCAAAGTTGTAGATCTTGCAATGGAGAAAAATTCCTTCGTTGATCACTTTTTCATCCGAGGTCATATTGATGTCAAAATCGGCCCCACAAATCTGCAAATAATGTTAAAATTCCAGCTGTCGGGGCGCACCACGTGCAAAGTTTCTGTTTAGCCCGGAACCTCCCGAAAGTTTAGCCCGAAACTTCCGGGGCAGACTTATGCAGCACATAGTTTTGACTCTAACGTTTGCATACGAACTCCGATTTAGATGTTTTTTATATCGAAATCCATCGTCTCGACGAGACAAAGACAATCCGTGTAGAAGCATTTCTCATATGAGGCCATCTTGTGGGCGTAATCAGCCGAATAGTATTCTGAATACAAAATCTGAATACTTCAAACACAACTTCGGCCTTAGAGATGAGACCGGATGGCTATGGCCCAAATATCAAAGTTTCTCCTTTTGACGAAACGGAATTTTCTCACTTTGAGCACTTCTCCATTTGATGCCATCTTAATTATGTTTTTGACCATGCCAAAATCTGGTGTCAACACAGATGTCGATGGACTCTGAGTCTCTCTTAGCCT
Organism: Triticum monococcum; assembly: GCA_034509565.1. NCBI lineage: Eukaryota > Viridiplantae > Streptophyta > Magnoliopsida > Poales > Poaceae > Triticum > Triticum monococcum. The sequence goes on along the minus strand of CM067845.1, from coordinate 684,696,474 downwards.
TATACCATGTGAGAGTGGCAAGAACCCTTTCTTTGCCTCACTCATGTTGAAATGCTTCAACGCTTTATATATGTACGTGCTCTAGGTTAAGCCGAGCAGACTCCTTGATGTATCTCTATAGATCTTAATGCCTAAAATGTACATTGCCTCACCAAGGTCCTTCATCGAAAACTTGCCATTCAATGATTCCTTGACCGAGTTCAGCATCGAAATATCATTTCCGATCAGTAGTATGTCATCCACATACAAGATCAAAAACACTATCGAGCTCCCACTTAACTTCTTGTATAAACAAGAGTCCTCTTCGCTTTTGATGAAGCCAAAACCAGTGACGACCTCATCAAAATGAATGTTCCAGCTCCGAGATGCTTGCCTCAATCCATAAATGGATCTCTTGAGCTTGCATACCTTACTAGTGCTAGTCAGATCGACAAAACCGTCGGGCTGTATCATATACACGTCCTTGGTTAAATTTCCGTGAAGGAAAGCCGTCTTGACATCCATCTGCCATATCTCGTAATCGAAATATGCAGCTATAGCTAGTACGATCCTCACCGACTTCAGCATCGCTATCGGCGAGTAAGTCTCGTCGTAGTCAATTCCTTGAAATTGTCCATAACCCTTAGCGACAAGCCAAGCTTTGTGGATCTGAACATTTCCATCCACATTGGTTTTCTTCTTAATGACCCATTTGCAACCAATGGCTGTTACACCAGGCGGCGGATCAACCAACTCCCAGACTTGATTCCCATCCATGGACTTTAACTCGGATCTCATGGCCTCCAGCCATGCCTCGGAATCTGGGCTCACCATCGCTTCCGCATATGTGGCTGGCTCGTCACTTTCTAACAACAATACATCACGCACTCTGTGCAATCTTTCCGACCTTCGTGGTTCCGATGCCGCTTCCACTATGGGTTCCCTGACTGACTCTGATATGATCTCATAATCAGTCGAGCCGTCCCCGAGTGGTACTCGAATTTCTTTGAGTCGGACTGTCCTCCCACTGGCGTCCCGACTGAGAAACTCTTTCTCAAGGAAAACCCCATTCTGAGCAACAAACACTTTGTTCTCTTTCCGGCTATAGAAGCTATATCCCAAGGTTTCCCTCGGATATCCCACAAATATGCATCTATTCGACTTGGGTGTAAGCTTGTCTGACATAAGTTTCTTGACAAATGCTTCACAACCCCAAATCTTTAGAAAAGATAAACTGGGACTCTTCCCGGTCCACATCTCATGTGGTGTCCTGTCTACGGATTTTGATGGTACCCTGTTAAGTGTGAAAGCTGCAGTTTCTAGAGAGTATCCCCAGAATGACAAGGGTAAATCTGATTTGCTCATCATAGATTGAACCATGTACAAAAAGGTATGATTCCTCTGTTCCCATACACCATTTCTCTTTGGCGTACCCGAAGGTGTCAGCTAAGGTACTATACCTCTGCTTTTCAGATGATCATCAAACTCCTGGCTCATGTACTCACCTCCACGATCATATCGTAGAAGTTTTATAGTCTTGCCGAGCTGATTCTCAACCTCGTTTTGAAACTCTTTGAACTTTTCAAAAGTCTCCGACTTGTGCCTCATCAAATAGATATATCCATATCTACTCAAGTCATTGATAAAAGTCACAAAGTACTGATAGCCACCTCTGGTAGTTGTGTTCATTGGTCCACACACATCACTGTGTATCAGTTCCAACAGCTCGGATGCCCTCTCACAACTCTTTGCAAAAGGAGACTTAGTCATCTTGCCGAGAAAGCATGATTCGCATGTCTCGAACGACCCAAAGTCGGTTGAAGTTAGGGGTCCATCGTCATGGAGCTTCTTCATGCGTTTCAGACTAATGTGTCCAAGCCGACAATGCCAGAAGTATGTCGGATTTATCTCATTAGGCTTATGCCTCTTGACATTCATGTTATAGACCGATTCCTGTTCTAGATTCAATATAAATAACCCATCAACAATGGGTGCATAGCCGTGGAACATACCATTCAAATAAATCAAACAACTATTGTCCTTTAAATTGAATTCATAACCCTGACTCATCAAGCATGAGGCAGAAATAATGTTCCGACTAAGTGCAGGAATGTAATAGCAATTATTCAATTCCAAAATAAATCTAGAAGGAAGCTGGAGCTGCATCGTGCCGACCCCCAACGCAGCAACTCTTGCTTTGTTGCCGACCCTGATGTCAATCTCCCCTTGTGCCACACGCCTAGTTCTTACCAGCCCCTGCATCGAGTTGCAAATGTGAAGAACCGATCCGGTATCAAATACCCAAGAGCTGCTAGGTATGGCAGCACAGTAAATGTCTATAACATATGCAACAAGTGTACCTTTGCCTGAAGCAGCATTCCCGACCTTCTTGCCATGCTCTGCAAGCCACTTGCTACAGTTCCTCTTCTAGTGACCAGTTTCCTTGCAATTATAGCAAATGGTCTTTGAGTCCGGTCCAGACTTCGGCGCAGCGGCAGAAGTTACCGTCTCCATGCCCTTTGCTTTAGCCTTTTTATTGGACCAAGTCTTCTTGAACTTAGCCAATTTCTGCACCATCAACACTTGATGCTTGCCTTTCTAAATATCCTGCTCTGCCACTTTGAACATCCCATGCAATTCAGTGAGCTTCTTATCCATGCCATGCATATGATAGTTCGAGATGAACGTCCCATAGCTGGGCGGAAGAGAACCCAGAACTGCATCAGTAGCCAGCTCATCCAAGAGCGGGAAGCCCACCCGATCCAAAGCTTGCACATATCCGATCATCTTCATCACATGCGGGCTCAGTGGATCACCTTCCTTCAGCTTACAATCCATCAAGGATCGCCAGACGTTGAACCTTTCGGTCCTAGCCTGCAACTGAAACATGCTCTTGAGACTCTCAATCATATCGAAAGCCCCAACGTCTTCGAAATGCTGCTGCAAATCGGGCTCCATACAAGCCAGCATGAGGCAGCTAATCTCGTTTGATTCATCAACGAGTTTCTGGTAGGCATTCTTGGTTTTAGTACTAGCATTATTGGCAGGTTCGTTTGTAAGCGGATCCTCTAGAACATGTTCCTTTTTATCATGCTTGAGAATAATTCTCAAATTTCTATACCACGTGGTAAAGTTTGTTCCATTCAGTTTATCCTTTTCCAGAATTGATTTCAATGCAAAGTTGGGTTGAGCAGGTGGTGCCATTGATCTACAATAGAAAAATATGCAATCACTAAGCATGTGTTTATGTAGAGTAATTCTAGCCTTAAACAGAAATACTCCCACTGAAGTCAGCATCCCTCCGCAAACTCTGAGGATTCAGGATCCGACTAGCACATGCGACTAGTGAGCTTTAGCATCACTGCTAGACAACATGTCTATCTGGTAAGCAACTCCTTGCTAATCGTATCTCTGTACGACTCCTGTCGGTCGGGTAGGTATCTCATACCCCGGCTCCCGACCTCTTTTGCCACAAGGCCCAAAACCGTTTTGATAGCCTTGTCAAGTTAACCTAATGCAGTGCATGTCCGTGTCCGACACGAACCCTTCAGTTCAAGGACACCTAGCAGCACCCCAATTTTATGAGCCAACTACTAGACGTACTTGACGTGCGAAGGTGCAACATCGGGAATGGCAATTTACTTGATATTCATGAGGGATCTTTCTACCATTCTAACATGCATAGAAACAAAGAAGCATAACAATCACAAGTAAAACATATATTGTGAAATAGTATGGCTCCTTCATGGATGTCCTTCTAGATCGGCTCCGACTCCGATGACCATCTAGGAACTCCATCTTGTTTGTCACGCCGGGACGCCAAGCCACCAACCTGATCTCTATTATCCAAATACTACAACTAGTAATGAATTTTACATAGAGTCACAAGTCGACACGCAGGTCGTTATACAATATAATGATATCACTTTGGCTCCTACCGGCTGACAAACATGACACATAGACCATGTATAATTTACACACATGCATCACATACATATGAGTCATACTATTCACATCAAACCTGCAAAACAAAGTTACGCATTGAATCCATTCTACCGATTTGAGTGATCGTGTACGAAATACAAGGCGCTACACACATGGGTGCGGGCAGCGCCCGACGTTTTCGAAAATCATAGATCACATCTGAACTCCGATCACGCCGAATTCTCTGATCTGGCCGATCTTATTGATCATCGCGAGCCCGATTCGGATTTACGTTTCACTGTTAACCCCGATGGCGGATACCAACCAGTAGGGGTAGGTTGTGTCACAACCTCATCGACTCTGATCATCAGAAAATATAGCCACATTGATCCCCATGTGCAGTTGATCTCATCAACCGCGCACACATCATATCTCATCAACGACAACAGATCTCATCTATCGTCTCCACATATCTAATATGCATACGATCTGAATCCAAATCCTATAGCAGAGGCTCTGATAGCACTGTTGGGATCTACGGTAGGGTGCGTTGACTACAAATTAAAATATTCCAACATGCAGAACAACGAAGAACATGCTACGGGAGATGGATCACAGTTTGTTACCACTAGACGCGCAACGCCGTGCAGAGGAAGAAGAGTTGGGGCAGCGCGTCCACGTGGATCGTCTCATCCTCGTCCGATCTCCCTTGTACAGGTTCGCCAGAGCGGCGCAAGTGCACCACCTCTAACGGTATCCGCGCGTGCAGGAGGAACGTCGTGCGGCGGACTGCTAGGTCCGATCACACAACCGGCAACGAGTGGAGGTGTCTATTCGCAACACATGCAAACCCTAGTGACAACGCCGAAGCGATCAACCGCATGAGTGTGCCGCACCCCACTTTATATAGGCGTCCATCGTGGGCTCAACACTTGGGCCTCGCACGGACCGTAAAGCCCATAAGTCTGCTCGGCCACAATCCGAATACAACTCGGATCACATCTGACCAGTGTCCTCGGATCTGACCTCGTAGGTTCCTTCCCTTAAGCGCACGACCCCTTAGGTTCAAGCCGGCTTGGTCATAGTTTGGATCACCTCCAGACTACATGGCTGGTAGCGGCCACTAGCAAGGTGTGCCGACCACCAAGCAGACGTTGAAGCTGGTTAGGCGAACCTGTACATCACACTTCCATTCCTTTTGCCACATGATATATGTTGTCGGGCTCAAGGCGAGTCTGTCATCCTTGTGCTAGCCCGACTTCTTTCTCGTTCCAGTGATGCCGACCACAAACCGGAATATCTCATAATCCTTGCCGCATGGCCATGCTTATCCTGGTCGGATCACATGAGGGGCCCAAAGTATATCTCTCCTGATCGTAGGGGAAAATCCCATCGTGCTCGACCATATCTCGCAGCATGGGTCTGGACAAGCCCGAAACCTACCTTTGTAACTACCCAGTCATGGAGTAGCGTTTGGTTGGACCAAAGCAAGTTTGTTACCATCCCGAGTACATGCACCAGCTCAGGTCTTAGGACATAGAACGTATGTTGTACTAGAGACTCACAGATGACATATCGCTGCGTCTCATAGTTGGGTCTGTCCGACTCACACCTTATCTCAACTCGGATCCAACTATGTCGAATCCGACCAGATCCTTCCGAGTCCATATTATCTGGTTAGCATCCAATGCCCCATGTCTAGTGAGACCAAGCCATCGACCGTGTCATATGCTAGTCTAGTTAGCTATGTGTCCACACAACCCTTTCGACTAGGGACCTTTTAGGACAGACATCATACAATGGATAGTCCCACAAACAAGTCACATACTTGCTGATACACATCATTGATAATGTCCAAGGACTATCTTTATTCATAAACACATAGGAAATATCATCATACATGATTTCCTCTAGGGCATATCTCCAACAGAATCCTACTTGGGGTCCTCCCAATTCGGCCTCCCCCTTTTCTTATTCCTATTCGGAGTAGGAAGGGAAGAGGGGAAAGGGGGAATCCTATTCCCTTTTTCCTTTCCTCCTTCCCCTTTTCTACTTCAATTTGGCCAGCCCATATGGGAGGGGCGCACCAGCCCCTTAGGGGCTGGTCTATCCCCCTCTTGGCCCATTAAGGCCCATCTAGTTGCCGACGGGATGCCCGGAACCCCTTCCAGTGACCCGATATGCACCCGGTACCCCCGGAACACTTCTGGTGTCCGAATGTCATTGTCCAATATATGGATCTTTACCTCTCGACCATTTCAAGACTCCTCGTCATTTCCGTGATCTCATCCGGGACTCCGAACAACATTCAGTTACCAAATCACATAACTCATATAATACAAAATCGTCATCGAACGTTAAGCGTGCGGACCCTACGGGTTTGAGAACTATATAGACATGACCGAGACACCTCTCTGGTCAATAACCAACAGCGGAACCTGGATGCTCATATTGGTTCCCACATATTCTATGAAGATCTTTATCGGTCGTACACTAATGACAACATACGTTATGCCCTTTGTCATCAGTATGTTATTTGCCCGAGATTCAATCGTCGGTATCTCCATACCTAGTTCAATCACATTACCGACAAGTCTCTTTACTTGTTCCATAATGCATCATCCTGCAACTAGCTCATTAGTCACATTGCTTGCAAGTTTATTATGATGTGCATTACCGAGAGGGCCCAGAGATACCTCTCCAATACTCGGTGTGACAAATCCTAATCTCGATCTATGCCAACCCAACAAACACCTTCGGAGATACTTGTAGAGCATCTTTATAATCATCCAGTTACGTTGTGACATTTGATAGCACACAAGGTATTCCTCCGGTATCCGGGAGTTGCATAATCTCATAGTCGAAGGAATATGTATTTGACATGAAGAAAGCAATAGCAATAACACTGAATGATCAACATGCTAAGCTAATGGATGGGTCTTGTCCATCACATCATTCTCATAACTATGTGATCCCGTTCATCAAATGACAACACATGTCTATGGCTAGGAAACTTAACCATCTTTGATTAACGAGCTAGTCTAGTAGAGGCTTACTAGGGACACGGTGTTTTGTCTATGTATCCACACATGTATCAAGTTTCCGGTTAATACAATTCTAGCATGAATAATAAACATTTATCATGATATAAGGAAATACTCCCTCTGTGCGGGAAAAGTTGTCACCAACGTAGTTCAATTGTAACTTTAGAGAAAAACCCTTTTCATTTTAAATCTAGTTCTAATCTACCCTTCTTCCTCCCCCGATGCCCACCGGCACCGCGCGCTCCAGCCTCTGGCTCCCCCCGTCACACGCGGGCACCGCATGCCCCAGCCGCCGTAGGACGAGCTGGTGACGAAGTCCCACTTGCGCCGCCGCCCACCTGCCCCACAGCTGCCATCTTGCGCCGTCCCTGCCTAGCTACGCCGTGGAGGCGAGCTTCACCGCCGCCCACCTACTCCTCCGCGGCAACACCTCGACGGGCGGCGATTCCACGGCTCACGGGCGGCTCTCATCATCGTTCTGCTCGCATCCCCGGTCGCAACCCTGGCGCGCCAAGGCCAGGCACTTTGCTGCGGGAGTTGGGCAAGACCCCGGTCAGCGCTGCTCCACCGCCATGCACCGAGGTGACCAGCGCATCAACCGTAGGGCCCAGCGCCACCACCCACCTGCTACAGAGGCGACCACCGCCACCCACCCACTCCTCCTCGCCCATTTCTTCTTCTTCTTCTTCGTCCAGGCGAGCCAGCTCCTCCTCGCTGCCTCTATTGCTACTGAAAAGTAGCCAGTGCACTGAAATCAGTGTCAAATTTGATGTTAATTTGTTGTGCAGATCAAATTGAGGTGAATTAGAGTAGCAGCAGATCATCTAGTTTGTAATTTGATGAGTGGATCATCCTGATGTGCTAGAGAGCCTTCATATACACAATGAACAAATTAAAGTTCAGAAATTGTTCGGTAGTGAATTTATCCAGTCAGCAATGCAGCGTCGAGGCTTCACTTCAGTAAATGAAAATTTACTGTCAATTTTCAGGAATGCAGCATAAAAGATCAAATTTACTGAATTTGTTTTTAGTTTTCACAGTTTTGACAGTGACTAGTTACTGGTTTCACATTCACAAGTCAGACTTCACAGTAGTAAAGATCTAAATTACAGAGGGCTTATTTACCCAAAATCACACTTGATAAAAAATCATGGATTGTTGTTAACTGAAAATTAGTGAAAGGAACCGCTGCTGATCATGGATTGCTGTTAATTAAAAGTAGAGCATCTGGCTTGTCTTATCATGGTGATGAGAACTGCTGCTGATCAGTGATTGTTTATTTTTAGTAGATAAAGTATATTTTCAATAAACAATGCCCAAGTTTCTTCTCAGTACATCAAGTTTATTTTCAGTAAATGTAGAGCTATTGCTAAAGGAACAACCACTAGAAAGAAAATATGTAGAGCTATTTTCAGTAAATGATCTGTTTTGTTACTAGGAGTAGTCCTTATCTGAATAATTGTGAGCAAAAATGGGAGTAGTGTTCTAGATGGACTAGCACCACTATCGTACAGTTTAGTCTATTCAGTCAATATCCAGTGGAGTAGCAACCAACCGAAGATCATTTCACACAAATTCAAGTTCGTATAGTGGAGTAAACAGTAGATGCACAAAATTTAAATTGCTGTACAGTGAAGTTTAAGTGAACAATCTTGCATGGCATCCTTTGTGGCCATGGCAGCCTTTTACAAATGTACACACTGGACATTTCTGAACATTTGCGTAACTAGATCAACTAGGGTAGCAGGAATAGACATTGCTGTTTTTAATTTCTTCAAAATAACTTATGTGTTAAAAAAGTGCACAATTATGCATTACACTACAATACACTGAATTGTGCTTCGAACAGCGCACAATAGTGCATAATCTATTGGTCTTTTGTGCACTATTCCAAAATGGAAACTGTAGTAAACTGAAGTTTTTCTTGCTGCAATGTTATTTAGAGCATCACTTCACTAGTAATCAAAAGAGCACCTTACACGGTTAATTGATCTTAAATAAGAGTTGATAAAAACATGTCCCTTGTTAAGTTAACTGAATTATTCAGATTAAGTTAACTGAATTTGGCTGGGGTGTCTGCAGCAACATCAGCTAATGGTTTTTCTGAATCAGCAGAGCATTTCAGCAAAAAGTAAAAACACCACAGAAGAGTGAATTGACTATTGTAAAATAACTGTGCCCAGAGATTGCTTTGGTGAAACTATACTGATCAATTCCTACAGGTGAACAAACATCATACACATGCGAGTAGAATTGAGAATCAGAATTGCGACGCTCAGGCATAAAAAAAGCATTCATCACCAGTGCATGCACCTTGTTGATGAGATTATCCTTCTTGAGTATGTAGAGCAAGACCCAACCCACCACCGGCATCTCGAGGACCCACACAAAGATCTTCACTAGAAGCCCGGCGACCCGAGGAGCTGCTCGCCGGAATTTAGCATTCAACAGCAACAAGAAAAGAGGATGAGAATTCATAATTCAGCAGCAACAAACGTCAAACCTTTGACATTGGGACATACAGCAACCGTCGTGACCCGAGGAATACTGTAATTCAGTAGCAACCACTGACGGGGCAGGCCTCATTGTCTTCCTCCTCATCCAGAGGGGAAGCCCCAGCAATGAGCTGTTGGTGCTCCCGCCCTCCGACGACACGGACATGGTCTGGCGATGGTTCTTGGGAAGGTGAGGGTGGTCGTGGCGCGGGGCGGAAGGGAGCTGTCGGTGTCAAAACCGGCGGATCTCGGGTAGGGGCTCCCGAACTATGCGTCTAAGGCGGATGGTAACAGGAGGCAGGGGACACGATGTTTACCCAGGTTCGGGCCCTCTTGATGGAGGTAAAACCCTACGTCCTGCTTGATTGTTCTTGATGATATGAGTATTACAAAAGTTGATCTGCCACGATATCAGAGAGGCTAAACCCTAGAAGCTAGCCTATGGTATGATTGTATATTGTCCTACGGACTAAAACCCTCCAGTTTATATAGACACCGGAGGGGGCTAGGGTTACACAAGGTCGGTTACAAAGGAGGAGATATCCATATCCGTATTGCCTAGCTTGCCTTCCACGCCAAGTAGACTCCCATCCGGACAAGGGACGAAGTCTTCAATCTTGTATCTTCATAGTCCAACAGTCTGGCCAAAGGATATAGTCCGGCTGTCTGGAGACCCCCTAATCCAGGAGTCCCTTAGTAGCCCCTGAACCAGGCTTCAATGACGATGAGTCCAGCGCGCAGTGTTGTCTTTGGCATTGCAAGGCGGGTTCCTCCTCCGAATACACAATGGAAGAGTTTGAACGCAAGGATAGTGTCCTACCCTGCAAAATAAGTTCTACATACCACCGTAGAGAGAATAATACTTCCACAAATCTAATCTGCTGACACGTTTTGATAGTATGACATCACTTCATGGCCCGGTTATTATTCGAACCGCTTTTTTTCAACCAGCTCCGCACATATCGCGAGGCGGTTTTCTTGATACGTCTTGTCAAAGCAGAGATCGTGTTCCCCTTATCACGGGATTCTCATCAATACGGATGTGGGTAACCCAATCGCGCCATCAATTGCGGCGCCTAGGGAATAAGTGGTTTTGCCAGGCAAGTGGGGAGACTTATCGCCTCCTCTGACCTTATAAGGGACAAAGATTTACTTTTTACATCCACGCCTTCTTCCTTCTCGCTTACCCATTCCCGCACACTCGAGCTCTAGCGCCCAAGCTCGCGTTCTTCTTCTAAAACCACTCCAAGCATGTCTGGAGTAGGAGGCAAGTAGATGGTTTCCTCCGTCACGGAGGAAAACATCAAAAACTTACGGGGAGCCGGATACCTAGCTGCGAGTATCGTGCACCAGCTACCGAATGCGGGGCAGATCGTCCCCACGCCCAAACCCCATGATAGGGTAGTTTTTCTTACCCATTTCGTCCGCGGACTGGGATTTCCCCTCCACCCATTTGTCCGCGGGCTCATGTTCTACTACGGGCTGGATTTTCATGATCCGTCCCCCAACTTCATCCTCAACATCTCGGCGTTTATCGTCGTGTGCGAGGCCTTCCTCCGCATGAGGCCCCACTTCGGCCTATGGCTGAAAACCTTCAGTGTCAAACCGAAGGTGGTGGGTGGCCAGCAAGCAGAACGCGGAGGCGCCATGGTGGGCAAGATGCCTAATGTCACCTGGCTCGAGGGTACCTACATGGATACCATAAAGGGGTGGCAATCGGGGTGGTTCTACATCACCGAGCCGCGTGACTCAACTGGGTGGCGGCCCCCAAATTTCGATCTGGAATCCTGATACGTCTCCAACGTATCTATAATTTTTGATTTCTCCATGCTATATAATCTATAGTTTTGGACATTATTGGGCTTTATTATCCACTTTTATATTATTTTTGGGACTAACCTATTAACCAGAGGCCTAGCCCAGAATTGCAGTTTTTTGCTTGTTTTAGGGTTTCGAAGGAAAGGAATATCAAACGGAGTCCAAACGGAATGAAACCTTCGGGAACATGATTTTCTCAACGAATAATACTAGGGAGACTTGGACCCTACGTCAAGAAATAAAACAGGAGGCCACGAGGTAGGGGGGCGCGCCCACCCCCACCAGGCGCGCCCTCCACCCTCGTGGGCCCCCTGTTGCTCCACCGACGTACTCCTTCCTTCTACATATATCCACGTACCCCCAAACGATCAGAACAGGAGCCAAAACCCTAATTCCACTGCCGTAACTTTCTGTATCCACGAGATCCCATCTTGAGGCCTATTCCGGAGCTCCGCCGGAGGGGGCATCGATCACAGAGGGCTTTTACATCAACACCATAGCCCCTCCGATGAAGTGTGAGTAGTTCACCTCAGACCTACGGGTCCATAGTTAGTAGCTAGATGGCTTCTTCTCTCTTTTTGGATCTCAATACAATGTTCTCCCCCTCTCTTGTGGAGATCTATTCGATGTAATCTTCTTTTTGCGGTGTGTTTGCTGAGACCGATGAATTGTGGGTTTATGATCAAGTCTATCTATGAATAATATTTGAATCTTCTCTAAATTCTTTTATGTATGATTGGTTATCTTTGCAAGTCTCTTTGAATTATCAGTTTGGTTTGGCCTACTAGATTGATCTTTCTTGCAACGTCAGAAGTGCTTAGCTTTGGGTTCAATCTTGCGGTGTCCTTTCCCGGTGACAGTAAGGGCAGCAAGGCACATATTGTATTGTTGCCATCGAGGATAACAAGAATGGGTTTTCTTCATATTGTATGAGTCTATCCCTCTACATCAAGTCATATTGCTTAAGGCGTTACTCTGTTTTTAACTTAATACTCTAGATGCATGCTGGATAGCGGTCGATGAGTGGAGTAATAGTAGTAGATGCAGGCAGGAGTCGGTCTACTTGTCTCGGACGTGATGCCTATATTCATGATCATACCTAGATATTCTCATAACTATGCCAATTCTGTCAATTGCTCAACGGTAATTTGTTCACCCACTGTAGAATACTTATGCTCTCGAGAGAAGCCACTAGTGAAACCTATGGCCCCCGGGTCTATCTTTATCATATTAATCTCCTACTACTTATTTATTTCCTTTGCTATTTACTTTGCCTTTATTTTACTTTGCATATTTTATCATAAAAATACCAAAAATATTATCTTATCATATCTATCAGATCTCACTCTCGTAAGTGGCCTTATAGGGATTGACAACCCTTATTTGTGTTGGTTGTGAGGATTTATTTGTTTTGTGCAGGTACGAGGGACTCGCGTGTAGCCTCCTACTGGATTGATACCTTGGTTCTCAAAAACTGAGGGAAATACTTACGCTACTTTGCTGCATCATCCCTTCCTCTTCGGGGAAAACCAACGCAGTGCTCAAGAGGTAGCAAGAAGGATTTCTGGCGCCGTTGCCGGGGAGGTCTACGCAGAAGTCAACATACCAAGTACGCATCACATACCCTTATCTCCCGCATTACATTATTTGCCATTTGCCTCTCGTGTTCCTCTCCCCCACTTCACCCTTGCCGTTTTATTCGCCCTCTCTCTCTATCCTCCCTCTCTTTCCCGTTTTTTGTCCGCTTGCTTTTTGTTTGCTTGTGTGTTAGTTTTCTTGCTTGTCACGATGGCTCAAGATAATACTAAATTGTGTGGCTTCACCAATACCAACAACAATGATTTTATTCGCACTCCGATTGCTCCTCTTACCGATGCTGAATCTTGTGAAATTAATGCTGCTTTGCTGAATCTTGTCATGAAAGATCCGTTCTTCGGCCTTCCTAGTGAAGATGCCACTACCCATCTAAATAGCTTCGTTGATTTGTGTGACATGCAAAAGAAGAAAGATGTGGATAATGATATTGTTAAATTGAAGCTATTTCCTTTTTCGCTTAGAGATCGTGCTAAAGCTTAGTTTTCGTCTTTGCCTAAAAATAGTATTGATTCATGGAACAAGTACAAAGATGCTTTTATCTCTAATTATTTTCCTCCCGCAAAGATCATCTCTCTTAGAAACGATATTATGAATTTTAAGCAACTTGATCATGAACATGTTGCACAAGCTTGGGAGAGAATGGAACTAATGATACATAATTGCCCTACTCATGGTTTAAATTTGTGGATGATTGTTCAGAATTTTTATGCCAGATTGAAATTTTCTTATAGAAATATTTTAGATTCGGCCACGGGAGGCACTTTTATGAAAATCACTTTAGGAGAAGCTACTAAACTCCTAGATAATATTATGGTTAATTATTCTCAATGGCATACTGAAAGATCTACTAATAAAAAGGTGCATGCGATAGAAGAAATTAATGTTTTGAGTGGAAAGATGGATGAACTTATGAAATTATTTGCTAATAAGAGTGTTTCTTCGGATCCTAATGATATGCCCTTGTCTACTTTGATTGAGAATAATAACGAATCTATGGATGTGAATTTTGTTGGTAGGAACAATTTTGGTAACAACACGTATAGAGGAAATTTCAATCCTAGGCCTTATCCTAGTAATCCCTCTAATAATTATGGTAATTCCTACAACAATTCTTATGGAAATTATAATAAGATGCCCTCTGATTTTGAATCTAATATTAAAGAATTTATTACTTCACAAAAGAATTTTAATGCTATGATTGAAGAAAAATGGCTTAAGATTGATGATTTGGCTAGGAACGTTGATAGAATTGCTCTTGATGTTGATTCTGTGAAACTTAGATCTATTCCACCTAAGCATGATATCAATGAGTCTCTCAGAGCCATGAGAATTTCCATTGACGAGTGCAAAGAAAGAACCGCTAGGATGCGTGCTAAGAAAGATGTCTTTATAAGAGCGTGTTCTTCTAGTTCCTATGAAAATAAAGATGAAGATCTAAAAGTTATTGATGTGTCCCCTATTAAATCTGTGTTTTGCAATATGAATCTTGATAATGATGGGACTGAATATGATCCACATTTACCTAGAAGGCGTTCCAAGAATTCAGAATTTGTTGACCGTGATGCTAAATTTGATAAAAGTGGGATTGAAGGAATTAAAACCCTAGATGTTGCTAAACCCACTATTATGGATTTGAAGGAATTTAACAATGAAAATTGCTCTTTGGTTGATTGTATTTCCTTGTTGCAATCCGTGCTAAATTCTCCTCACGCTTATAGTCAAAATAAAGTGTTTACTAAACATATCGTTGATGCCTTGATGCAATCTTATGAAGAAAAACTTGAATTGGAAGTTTCTATCCCTAGAAAACTTTATGATGAGTGGGAACCAACTATTAAAATTAAAATTAAATATCATGAATGCTATGCTTTATGTGATTTGGGTGCTAGTGTTTCCACGATTCCAAAGACTTTGTGTGATTTGTTAGGTTTCCATGATTTTGATGATTGCTCTCTAAACTTGCACCTTGCGGATTCCACTATTAAGAAACCAATGGGAAGAATTAATGATGTTCTTATTGTTGCAAATAGGGATTATGTGCCTGTAGATTTTATTGTTCTTGACATAGATTGCAATCCTTCATGTCCTATTATTCTTGGTAGACCTTTCCTTAGAACGATTGGTGCAATTATTGATATGAAGGAAGGAAATATTAGATTCCAACTTCTATTAAGGAAAGGCGTGGAACACTTTCCTAGAAAGAAAATTAAATTACCTTATGAGAGCCACTTATGGATTGCCTACCAAAGATGGCAGTACCTAGATCTATTCTTGCTTGTTATGCCTAGCTAGGGGCGTTAAACGATAGCGCTTGTTGGGAGGCAACCCAATTTTATTTTTATTCCTTGATTTTTGCTCCTATTTAGTAATAAATAATTTATCTAGCCTCTGTTTTGGTTGTGTTTTCTGTGTTTAATTAGTGTTTGTGCCAAGTAGAACCGTTGGGGAGACTTGGGGAAAGTTTTGTTGAACTTACTGTAAAAAACAGAAACTTTAGCGCTCACGAGAACTGCTGCCATTTTTATTTGTAGAGTGATATTTAGTTAATTATTTTTGCATATTATTAATAGATAAATTACTCACGTCCAGCAATTTATTTTAGAATTTTTGGGGTTCCAGATCTTGCGCTAGCTACAGATTACTACAGACTGTTCTGTTTTTGACAGATTCTGTTTTTCGTGCGTTGTTTGCTTATTTTGATGAATCTATGGCTAGTAAAATAGTTTATAAACCATAGAGAAGTTGGAATACAGTAGGTATAACACCAATATAAATAAAGAATGAGTTCATTACAGTACCCTGAAGTGGTCTTTTGTTTTCTTTCGCTAACGGAGCTCACGAGATTTTCTACTTCGAGTTTTGTGTTGTGAAGTTTTCAGGTTTTGGGTAAAGATTTGATGGGTTATGGAACAAGGAGTGGCAAGAGCCTAAGCTTGACACCTAAAAGCCAAATCTTGGGGATGTCCCGGAAGGCATCCCCTCTTTCGTCTACTTCTATCGGTAACTTTACTTGGAGCTATATTTTTATTTACCACATGATATGTGTTTTGCTTGGAGCGTCTTGTATGATTTGAGTCTTTGCTTGTTAGTTTACGACAATCATCCGGCATTGACTGTCGTATCTTCGGTGTTATCGCCGTTATTGGGGCGCTTTGGTCTATTACGACTTTGCCTACCGTTAACGGCTTTGGTATCCGAGGTATCCGGATTCCTTGATGTGTTGTTGCTGCGAGCCAGCCAGCTATCCTCGCCCGCGCAAAAGCGGGTCATGAGTGTTGTGAGGGCTGCCATAGATTTCGGCTTTTCCTGGCCGAGGTGGCGGGCGAGCCACTCGTCGCGGATGTTATGCTTGAATGCCGTTAGGGCTTCTGCATCCGGACAGTCTACAATTTGATTTTTCTTAGTCAGGAACCGTGTCCAGAATTGTCTGGCCGATTCCCCTGGCTGTTGGATTATGTGGCTCAAATCATCAGCATCTGGTGGCCGCACATAAGTGCCCTGGAAGTTGTCAAGAAATGCATCTTCCAAATCCTCCCAACTGCCAACGGAATCTGCTGGCAAGCTATTCAGCCAATGCCGAGCTGGTCCTTTGAGTTTTAGTGGGAGGTACTTGATGGCATGTAGATCGTCACCGCGAGCCATGTGGATGTGAAGGAGGAAATCCTCAATCCATACAGCGGGATCTGTTGTGCCGTCGTATGATTCGATATTTACGGGTTTGAAACCCTCCGGGAATTCATGATTCATAACTTCATCAGTGAAGCATAGGGGGTGTGCGGCGCCTCTGTGCCGGGCTATATCCCGACGTAGTTCGTATGAGTCTTGTCTGCTGTATTCGGCCTAGCCGGATTTACTCTTGGTGTATCCGATGCAATGATTATCGTCCCGTGTGGGCGCACGTCCTCGTGTCCCGTATATTGACCTTGCGATTTTTGCCTTACTGTCCAAGATGTCTCGCAGGTACTCTGTGTTGCCCTAGGCCTTAGTATTTTTGACTGAGTGGCGACGGGGTGCGGTCTGAACTTTAGGCTGAAACGCCTCTCTGGCTCGGCCGCGTAGTGGCCGGTCAGCCGCATCGTACACTGGTGAATGAGGTTTCAATGCTTCCTCCTCGAGGTGAGGTAGCAACCTGCGTTTTGGGTAACTCTTGGACGGGCGCTCGAGTTCATGCTCCTTGGCCGCAAGGACTTCGGTCCATCTGTCTGCTAGCAAGTCTTGATCAGCTTGAAGTTGTTGATGTTTATTCTTTAGGCTACTTGCCGTGGCCATAAGCTGGCGCTTGAAGCGCTCTTACTCAACGGGGTCCTCAGGCACGATAAACTCGTCGTCGCCGAGGCTCACCTCATCTTCGGAGAGAGGCATGTAATTGTCCTCCTCCGGTTCTCCATCTGCTGCATGCTCTGGGGGGGGCTAGCTTGTTCGTCCTCTAGCTCTGTACCGTGCTGGCGGGGATTGTTGTTGTCTTTGGCTCTATCCAAAGTGTTATTATCTCCTGTGCCGGTATCACTGCTCTTGCTGTGGCGGGACTTAGAGCGGCGCCGCTGACGTCGGCGCTTGGGTTGCTTCTTGGAGGGGTCATCCTCTGCTTTCTCGTCGCCATTGGCTTCTTCGGGGGTGTCCACCATGTATATATATCATATGATGAGGTGGCGGTCCAGTGCCCCGAGGGCGGTGGATCCTGTTCGTCTCCGACCTCGTCGTCCATACCGTCGAAGTCTTCGGAGCCGAAGTCGAGCATGTCGGTTAAGTCATCGACAGTGGCTACTAAGTGGGTGGTGGTCGGGCAGAGAATTTCTTCGTCGTCTGCATCCCATTCTAGCCGGACATAGTTTGGCCAAGGTTCTCCTGACAGGGAGAGAGACCTTAATGAATTTAGCACATCCCCGAAGGGTGAGTGCTGAAAGATGTCCGCGGAGGTGAACTCCATGATCGGCGCCCAGTCGGACTCGACGGGCACGGATATGAGCGGCTCGGAGTCCGTGGCCGGATATGAATCCAGTGATTTGGCGACACGGCTCTTGTAAGGGGTGAAGTCTGTTGGGGAACGTAGTAATTTCGAAAATTTTCCTACGCACACGCAAGATCATGGTGATGCATAGCAACGAGAGGGGAGAGTGTTGTCTACGTACCAACGCAGACCGACTGCGGAAGCGATCACACAACGTAGAGGAAGTAGTCATACGTCTTCTTCCCGATCCGACCGATCCAAGCACCGTTACTCCGGCACCTCCGAGTTCTTAGCACACGTTCAGCTCGATGACATTCCTCGGGCTCCGATCCAGCAAAGCGTCGAGGAAGAGTTCCGTCAGCACGACGGCGTGATGACGATCTTGATGTACTATCGATGCAGGGCTTCGCCTAAGCACTACAACGGTATGATCGAGGTGGAATTTGGTGGCAGGGGGCACCGCACACGGCTAAGGAACGATCTCAAGGATCAACTTGTGTGTCTTGGGGTGTCCCCTGCCCCCGTATATAAAGGTTGGAGGAAGGGGGGCCGGCCGGCCAGGGAGAGGGAGGCGCAGGGGGAGTCCTACTCCCACCGGGAGTAGGACTCCCCCCTCCAATCCTAATCCTATTAGGACTCTCGGGGGGAAAGGAGAGAGAGGGGGGCCGGCCCCTTCTCCTAGTCCTACTAGGACTTGGGGAAAGGGGGGGCGCCGGCCAGCTATGGGCTGCCCCTTTTCTCTTTTTCCACTAAGGCCCAATAGGCCCATTAGTCTCCCGGGGGGTTCCGGTAACCCTCCCGGTATTCCGGTAAAATCCCGATTTCACCCGGAACACTTCCTATGTCCAAACATAGGCTTCCAATATATCAATCTTTACGTCTCGACCATTTCGAGACTCCTCGTCATGTCCGTGATCTCATCCGGGACTCCGAACAACCTTCGGTACATCAAAATGCATAAACTCATAATAACTGTCATCGTAACGTTAAGCGTGCGGACCCTACGGTTCGAGAACAATGTAGACATGACCGAGACACGTCTCCGGTCAATAACCAATAGCGGGACCTGGATGCCCATATTGGCTCCTACATATTCTACGAAGATCTTTATCGGTCAGACCGCATAACAACATACGTTGTTCCCTTTGTCATCGGTATGTTACTTGCCCGAGATTCGATCGTCGGTATCCAATACCTAGTTCAATCTCGTTACCGGCAAGTCTCTTTACTCGTTCCGTAATACATCATCTCACAACTAACATATTAGTTGCAGTGCTTGCAAGGCTTATGTGATGTGCATTACCGAGAGGGCCCAGAGATACCTCTCCGACAATCGGAGTGACAAACCCTAATCTCGAAATACGCCAACCCAACATCTACCATTGGAGACACCTGTAGTACTCCTTTATAATCACCCAGTTACGTTGTGACGTTTGGTAGTACCCAAAGTGTTCCTCCGGTAAACGGGAGTTGCATAATCTCATAGTTATAGGAACATGTATAAGTCATGAAGAAAGCAATAGCAACATACTAAACGATCGGGTGCTAAGCTAATGGAATGGGTCATGTCAATCAGATCATTCTACTAATGATGTGACCTCGTTAATCAAATAACAACTCTTTGTTCATGGTTAGGAAACATAACCATCTTTGATTAACGAGCTAGTCAAGTAGAGGCATACTAGTGACACTCTGTTGGTCTATGTATTCACACATGTATTATGTTTCCGGTTAATACAATTCTAGCATGAATAATAAACATTTATCATGATATAAGGAAATAAATAATAACTTTATTATTGCCTCTAGGGCATATTTCCTTCAAAGTCAGTATCCGGCTCTGTCGCCACTGAGAGTGCGGCCTCCATGGCGGGGTCCATCCCTCCGCTCTCAGATGGCGCGACTTGCTCCGGATTGATGGGCGGAGTAGCTGCGGATGCGATCTCCCGAACACTGTCCGACGACAGAGTTACATCATGCTCGTCAAGACTATACGACGCGTCCGACATGGGCCCGAATCCGTCGAAGATCAAGTCTCCGCGGATGTCGGACGTGTAGTTCAAGTTTCCAAATCTGACCTGATGGCCAGGGACGTAGCTCTCAATCTGCTCTAGATGGCCAAGCGAATTGGCCTGCAGTGCAAAGCCGTCGAATATGAAGATCTGTCTAGGGAGGAAAGCCTCACCCAGGACCGCATCGCTAGCGATGATTGAAGGAGCCATCAAGCCTTATGGTGACGACACAGTGGAACTCTCAATGAAAGCACCAATGTCGGTGTCAAAACCGGCGGATCTCGGGTAGGGGGTCCCGAACTATGCGTCTAAGGCGGATGGTAACAGGAGTCAGGGGACACGATGTTTACCCAGGTTCGGGCCCTCTTGATGGAGGTAAAACCCTACGTCCTGCTTGTGATGATATGAGTATTACAAGAGTTGGTCTACCACGAGATCAGAGAGGCTAAACCCTAGAAGCTATCCTATGGTATGATTGTATATTGTCCTGCGGACTAAAACCCTCCGGTTTATATAGACACCGGAGAGGGCTAGGGTTACACAAGGTCGGTTACAAAGGAGGAGATATCCATATCCGTATTGCCTAGCTTGCCTTCCACGCCAAGTAGAGTCCCATCCGGACACGGGACGAAGTCTTCAATCTTGTATCTTCATAGTCCAACAGTCCGGCCAAAGGATATAGTCCGGCTGTCTGGAGACCCCTAATCCAGGACTCCCTCAGGAGCGACCAGAGGTGGTGTTGGTGGTGGGGAGGGAGAGGATGGAGTTCACCGTAGAAGCCCACTGAAGCACCCACCGCGCTCTGCATCATCAAGAACTACGCTTGTCACCGCCCTCGTCCCCGTGCCCTCCAGATCGAGCGTCGCTTCGTCCTCGTTGCCGCTAATTGGGGGAAGACATGATTTTTAGGTATGGGAGGCGGGAGCCGCACAGGGAAATGGACGGTGAGCAGGGAGGCGGAGGAGGAGGGGAGCGGCGGAGCAGGGGGGCGGCGGAGGAGGCGACGGGCAACGGAGCAGGGGAGCTGCGGCGGAGGACAAGCGAGTGAGCTGAGTTGAGCTGAGCAGAGCAGGTGAGCGGCGGAGGAGTGCGGGTTGTGTGGGACTAAAGAAAAGGGGGGGTTTGCAAAAAATCCACGGTGACAACTTTTCCCGGACGGAGAGAGGATAAAATAACAACTTTATTATTACCTCTAGGGCATATTTCCTTCAGCTATGGCCAGGGCAGCGGTTTATATAGCAATGCTAGGCGGAAGAGGGACAGACGTGTGGTGCCGAAGGAGACGCCTTGGCAACCGTGTGCCATCAATGTGGATGGCAGACGGACGGGCGGCCATCGCGTCGTTTGAAATGCAGTAGTCACCTGTACCAGGAAGCGGCACTGTCTCGGTCGACGTGTAATGCCCCGAACACACCCGCCGGTGGTCGTTACTCCTAGCAGGATCTAGACTGGCCCCACAGATCAATACTAGTCTTTTCTGCGCACTTTGTCCTCACTCGTGCGCACTCGGGAACAACTTCCCGGTCGGTAACCCATCCTGACACTATTCCAAGCTGAGCACGCTTAACTTTAGAATTCTGTCCGAATGGGCTCCCGGAAAATAAGGAATTCCTTATTGATATGGGTAGTCTATCATCCCTAATAAGCCAGGCTATCACATACACCCCCACTCAGAGGAACCGGCGTCCTCGTCGGGCCACGGGAACGTTCCCTCTTGGCACATACGTCTGTGCTTCCAGTCCGGCACATGTGCCATGCCGTGTGCCACGACGGGCCAAAAACATCATGCACAACATGATCGCGCACCTGTCCGCAAACATCCGTGTAACTGCGAGGGTCGGCTCTGATACCAACTTATAACACCCCGGACACACTCGCCGGTGGTCGTTACTCCTGGCGGGATCTAGACTGGCCCCACAGATCAATACTAGTCTTTTCTGCGCACTTTGTCCTCACTCGTGCGCACCAGGGAGCAACTTCCCGGTCGGTCACCCATCCTAACACTACTTCAAGCTGAGCACGCTTAACTTTGGAGTTCTGTCCGAATGGGCTCCCAGAAAAGAAGGAATTCCTTATTGATATGGGTAGTCTATCATCCCTAATAAGCCAGGCTATCGCATGACGCGTCGCTTCAATGCCGGCACAAGTGAGCGGCTGCGTCCACTTTGGCCGGGCATAAATGTGAGCAATGACGCTTTGGGGCGGCGGTGACCATTTCGGTGAGAAACACGCGCAGGACAGGTGGGAGGGTTGATGGGCCAGGATGGTCACGAGCGGGCGTGGCAGCGGTCTGAACTCCCGTAAAGCCCCCCAAGGTTGTCTCTGGTTCGTGGGAGAAAGTACGTTTGTCCCGCGCTGTGATACGTCTCCATTGTATATACCTTTCCAAACTCTTTTACCCTTATTTTGGACTCTAATTTGCATGATTTGAATGGAACTAACCCGGACTAACGTTGTTTTCAGCAGAATTGCCATGGTGTTGTTTTTGTGCAGAAATCAAAGTTTTCGGATTGATCTGAAAATTTACAGAGAATTCTTATGGAATACATAAAAAATACTGGCGGAAATAGATACCAGAGGGGGCCACCCAGGAGCCACAAACTCTGGGGCACGCCTCCCAGGCTTGTGGGCCCTCTAGACCTCCGCAACCCTAACTCCAACTCCATATATACCTATTCGCGGAGAAAAAATAGAGAGAAGGATTCATCGCGTTTTACGATACAGATTCGCCGCCACCTCCTGTTCTTCATTGGTAGGGTTGATCTAGAGTTCGTTCAGGGCTCCGGAGGGTGGAATCCGACACCATCGTCATCATCAACCTTTCTCTGTCACCAATTTCAAGATGCTCACCACCAGGAGTGAGTAGTTCCTTTGTAGGCTTGCTGGACGGTGATGTATTGGATGAGATTTATCATATAATCGAGTTAGTTTTGTTAGGGCTTGATCCCTAGTATCCATTATGTTCTGAGATTGATGTTGCTATGACTTTGTTATGCTTAATGCTTGTCACTAGGGCCCGACTACCATGATTTCAAATATAAACCTATTATGTTTTCATGAATATATTTGTGTTCTTAATCCTATCTTGCAAAGTTATATGCACCTATTATGAGTTAAGATCCGCATACCCCAAGGTGACAATAATTGGGATTATTTCTGGTGATTACTACAGTTTGAGGAGTTCATGTATTCACTAACTGCTAATGTTTTGTTCCGGTTCTCTATTAAAAGGAGGCCTTAATATCCCTTGGTTTCCTTATGAACCCCGCTGCCACGAGAGGGTAGGACAAAATATGTCATGCAAGTTATTTTCCATAAGCACGTATGACTATATACGAAATACATGCCTACATTACATTGATGAATTGAAGCTAGTTCTGTGTCGCCCTAGGTTATAACTGCTACATGATGAATATTATCCAACACAATTATCCGTCGATGATCCAATGCCTATGAGCTTTTCACATATTGATTTTTGCTAAGTTACTTTCGTCGTTGCTACTGTTACAATCACTACAAAACTGTTACTATTTCTATTTCCACTGTTACCGTTATTATCATACTACTTTGCTACTAAATAATTTGTTGCAAATATTAAGTTTTTCAGTTGTGGTTGAATTGAAAACTCAACTGCTAATACTCACGAATATTCTTTGGCTCCCCTTGTGTCGAATCAATAAATTTGGGTTGAATACTCTATCCTCGAAAACTGTTGTGATCCCCTATACTTGTGTGTTATCACGCTGCGGACCGATACAGGACCGCGTTGGATGGCTTCCGCTATCCGGACGAATGCGGGGGGGGGGGGGGGGGGGGGGGGTTGAGGGTCGGCATTGGAGATGCTTCTCTTCATCGGCAGCGGTTTCTGTTCTGGTGCGCTAGTCCTATGGGGCATTAGCACGATGACTTTCCAACTGTCTACTACTACAAATTTGCGTGGATCCGATGAGGGAGGGGCAGAGACAGCGACATGCCTTCGATTCGCTCTAGTGCTGATAGTCGTCGCTTGGTGGTCTACGGACCTAGATGTATTTTTTACTTCTGGTGTCCTTTGTACTATCTTGACAGTTGATGAATAAATTGGAAGTTATCCTGAAAAAAAACTAAGCAAGCAACCTTTTTTAAATACCGAACCCATACCTCCTAATTTAATTTTTTTATTAAACTATATATGGCAAACACATAATGCCTAAAATGAATCATGTATTCCTATGTGGTGCAACTAGACGTACCATTTTAACCCTTTTTTTTGAGGAAATGCCATCATGGCTGCTTTATTGAACTTGTAATAAGGTTACATCGTTTGTAAGATCAAGAACTAGAAAATTTGGGGGTTCATCGACCCACTTACAGGAGCTATTACTATTATAAGCATACTTAGCTAGGCTGTGTGCCACCATATTTGCTTGGCGATTACAGTGTAAGAAGTGCACTGAACCAATCATGCCTGCTAAGATAAAACATTCTGCATAAATCGTTGAGGCTCCGTTCCATATTCATTCTTGCCCTGAACAAGCATCAATCACTTCAATTGAGTCCGATTCAATCTGAATAGAGTGGAATCCTAGTTCGTTTGCTAGCATGAGGCCGTATTTCATTGCTAGACATTCCGCTGTGTGTGCATCCTGAACATGGGGAATTAGTGTACCATTTTAACCTGGTTGTGCTATTGTCTTCCTTCTCCAGCCACTATCTGTTTTTTAGTGGGTCGAACAAATTCAATATGTTCCCTACAAAAAAATTGTAATTTAGTCCATGTCTGGTGGCCCAGCTAATCAAAAACTCACATGGTGGCGCAGCCAACCGAAAACTGCACTAAATGCCCTGAGCCAATGCCTACTGATGGGACGAGTATGGGGAATTCTTAATCGCATATACTCGGACGAATTGACTATATTTCGCCTATTGTGAGATGTATGGCTCGGTCGCCTATATATCGTCCCAATCTAGGACAGGCAAGTAGTAGACCGCATGCACATTTTCCCCCTGTCTTCTTTTTTGCACACCGATTTTTCGTGTGGTTTTACTTGCAAAACTGTTTGTTCTTATCATTTTCATCTTTTTTTAATTATCTTTTATTTTCTATTACTTTTGTATTTTTCCTATTTCATTTTTGTTTTATTTTATTTTCTGTTTTTATTTGTGTATTAAAAAGTATTCATCATGTACTTTTAGAAGTATTCATAGTGTATTAATATTTTATGGTGTTTGAAAATATTGAGCATAAATTAAAATATATTGATCGTATTTTAAAATGTTCATCATGTGTTTAGAAAATATTCATTGTGTATTAAATAGTGCTCGTTGTATATTAAAAATGTACCTTATCTATCTCTAAAAATAGCCGTTGTCTACTTAGAAAAGTATTCACAATGTATTAAATAATGGCTAATAGTGGGAGGCTTATATACGCTTTGTGGGATATTTGGAAGGAGAGTAACAGGCGTATTTTCACCGGTTCCGCATGACGTACTATGAGGTGGCAATGCTATGACGATATCAAGCAAAGAGAGAGGGCGTTTGGTATTGACGTATTCCCTGTAGGTGTGGCCTAAGCTCGTATCCGTCATATTTACTAGGGTTGGCCATGCTCCCTTCAAAACATGTGCATCTCTTCACACATGGGTTTTTTCTCCTATTTCTTCTATACGAAAAGGGAGTGCTCTTGTCGGTTCTTCAAAAAAAAACAATGGTTAGCATGTACTCCCTTCGTTTCAAAATAAGTGTCTCAATCTTAGTACAACTTCGTATTATGGTTAGTATAAAATTGAGACACTTATTTTGAAACGGAAAGAGTATGTAAAAATCATCTCTCGCATTGCATAAATGTTCCGTGTATATTAAAAAAATATTTATTATGTATTTCCAAAAGGTTTGGCAGGTGTAAGCCACCTCCATCCGTACTGTTCCGTAGTCAGTCCTTCCTAACTAGCATTTCAGCGTAGAAGTCCACTCTATATATGAGGTGGTACTCAACACCTTAAAACGCAAATATATCTTCCCTTGCTTATACAAACTATATGCCCATGCACGTGCAAGCCCATTGACACGGCGTCTAGGACAAAGCAATCACGGCCGCCGTTGGCTGAACCAGGCGAGGAACGAGGTATCGTCTCTGGCTTCGAGAGGATGATGGAGTACAGCAGGGAGGCCGAGCAGGCGCCGGAGATGCGCAAGCCGCCGCCGCCGCTCACCCATGAGGACAACCGCCGCTTCCTCGAGATGCTCCGCGAGAAGAAGGAAAGGTATGCATGCAACGATCTCATGCAAGGATCGACTGAGCTCGCCGGCTTTGTTGGATTCTGAGTTCGGGCTGAGATTTCCGCAGGCTGGGGGTCGGCGTGGAGAAGGTGGAGGTGCGGTTCGAGGAGCTCACCGTGGAGGCCGACGTGCCCGTGGGCCGCCGCATGCTGCCAACGCTGTTCAACTGCGCCGTCAACGCTGCCCAGGTATGCATATATACTACCCTAAAAAAATACTACTGTATAACATATGCTGTTTCTGGCAAAAGAAAAACAGTTGCTTTATGCGTGGATATATAGTCGGATGCTTGGCAATATATGCATAATGCATTGCAACCAAGAGAGATTTGGCAGCGCCTTCTCTCTCGGAGGAAGGTCTAAATTAGAGAGCAATACTACTTATTTGGCCGTCTCGTTTTTTTAATATTGTTTAATCTTGTATAAGACAGAACAGTTTGTTGTAATTCACTAATATACAGAACGTGGCCATATATGTACCTAAAAAGAGCACGACCACATGTCCATAAAAAAAACACGACCATGTGTTGTTTGGTACAGATAGTTGCTCAAATAAATGTTGATACAAATAGGGTTGCCCCAACCAGGCCCACCTTAAACATGAAACGCTAATAATAAAAAGGCCTACCTTAAACAGAGCTATTTAGCTGCACCGTGGGCAGGATCTTCTGGGATGAACTGATTCATAGATAAGGCTTACCAAACAAGAAAAAACATTATCCAACTACTTCTCTCCAACAAAGCATTGTTTTCTACCGAGGCCATTATTGCTTATACACTAGGATAGACTGAATCAGGGAGCACTGATTTAGCCAACTCTTCTTTAATCACAAGACACAGTGCTAAACATGGCGTATGCCCATTAAAAACATAAATAACATGATCATAAAAAACATGGCGTATGCCCGTTTTTAATAAAAGTGGGGTGGGGGGAAACCCCTTTTGATAAAAAAAAATAACATGATCATATGTTGATAAAAAAATACTCCCTCCATCCCCAAAAAAATGTCGCTGATCTAGTACAACTTTTGTTTTATGGGGAGAGTAGTTGCTGGAAAAAATTGATATAACTAGGTATTTTCCAACCAGACCCAGTGGCGGAGCCAGGATTCGAGTATAGGGGGGGGCCGAGTACGTATATTGATCAAATCTCGTTGATAATTACTAGTTGCTTCTACTAAAATTGTTGATCGTGGGGGGGGGGGGGGGGGGGGGGGGCAGGCCCCTGCTCGCCCCCCCCCCCCCCCCCCCCCCCCCCCCGGCTCCGCCCCTGACCAGACCTACCTAACAGAGCTATTTAGCTGCACTATAGCGGCAGGTTCTGGGCAGAACAACCATCACCTAACGGTAATCCAGGATATTATGAGACAACACGATCCAATCACATTTCGGATCTATGGGTCATACCCCGATCACATTTTGGAACCGGAGTAGTTATGTACAGACTTACAGATCCGATCACATTACATCACTCAATAAATAAAGAGAAAATTATGTTTTTGGTCCCTCAAGTTCTCAAAAGATATAGACTTGGTCCCTCAAGATTTTTTGTACACATTTGGTCCTTCAAGTCTCAAAACCGAGTAAGTTTAGTCCAAAACCAGATTTTGACCGGATGAACAATAAATTCCAAAAAAACATAAATGTTTTGGCATACAATATGCTTACATGCAAGGTGCCTGCCATTTTTCATGGTCTTTCG
Source organism: Triticum monococcum (assembly GCA_034509565.1). Taxonomy (NCBI): domain Eukaryota; kingdom Viridiplantae; phylum Streptophyta; class Magnoliopsida; order Poales; family Poaceae; genus Triticum; species Triticum monococcum. The sequence goes on along the minus strand of CM067845.1, from coordinate 684,668,696 downwards.
ACACTCGAGGAGCCCGTGGAGAAAAAAATATCTACTCTAGGTGAACAGTAAATTCAGAAAAAATAAAAAAGGGAAATTTTATGGGGTTCAATATGCTCCGGCGCGCCAGGCCCGTGCATTTTTTCTTCAGGAGGAGCTCGTGACAAAAGGTAGATTTTCGCTCACAAAAAAATAGCAAATTTTTTTTTTTGCTAGAGCTCGTCGTATGTCATTTCACAACAAAAAATTGTAAGCACATAATGCACCCGAGTATCTTAGGTGCCAAAACAATTCAGATATTTTTATCTTTTTGCTATTTGTTTGAATATACTATTCACTTAGAGTAGTTTTTTTTGCCACGATCTCCTGAGTGTCGACTGACCACCAAAATTGGCATGCACCTTGCGCATGTAACCATATTTGATGTCCAAAAAATTCAGATCTTTTTGAAATTGTTTTGATTTATTTTTGAATTTACCGTTCATCTGGTCAAAATCTGGGCAGTAACCCTACCAAAGTGGTCAAAATCTGGTTTTCGACAAAACTTATTCGGTTTAAAGACTTGAAGGATCAATTGTGTACTAAAAAATCTTGGGGGACCAAGTCTATACTTTTGGGGAACTTGAGAGACCAAAAACATATTTTTCTCATAAATAAATGAAAGGGACACTCCAGCTCCAAATTAAGGCCAAAAACATCAAAATTAATTAACGTGATGCTGCCTACTGCTATTCTGCATTTTTTTCGAAAAAAGCTAATCAGCAGTTTAGCTGCACATACCGTAGGCAGTTGACTTGAAGAGTTAACCAACTCTCGTGGTCCTGTTAATCAACTAAGCATAACTATGAATATCCGATTGTGGTTACAGGGATTGTACAATGCAAGATACTTAGAGGAGGTGCTTCGAGAAATAAATCAGTTTTTCTCAAAGCACCGGTACTTATTTGTAGAAATAGACACTTAATTAAGCATCCCTCCGGTAGAAATAAACAACGATGCTTAGGAAAACTCGGTTTATTTTATTAAGCATCTTTCTAAGCACCTACAATTGTAAAGGGCTTAAAGGAGTTGGCATATTAGTCACGACCGTCAATCGATATTTACGACGTACCGTGAGGTGTTGCACATTGCATTGGAGAGTTGGAGGATATTCACGACAGATCTACTTGTTTTACGATATTGCACATTGCTTTTCAAGTCCTTTTTTTTGCAATTATTGCTTTTCAAGTCCTTTTGGCTAACCCCCATGCTATCGCATGTGTAAGATGCTTTGCACAAATTCTGTACAAGACTTGCACCCGTGGCAGGTCATGTATGCCAGTTTTCTTTTCTTTGCGTTTCTGTTTTAATTTAATTTATTTTTGTTTTTCCTTCCTTTTTCATCAATCTTTTCTTGTTACATTTTCTACTTCATGTTTCCTTTTTATTTTTCTTTCCTTATCTGATTTTTTCATCATGTATTTAAAAATGTTCATAATAAACATTACAAGCCATGTATATTTAATTTAAATGCATTTCTCCTCTTTCTATTGTGTACTGATTTTTTGGTTTATTCTTTTTTACTTTATTATTATGTTCAGCATTTCTTCAAATAAATTTCTATATTTAAATATACAAGATTTTTTATCTTTTGTTGGTCTAGTGTTTTAAAAAGGTTCATTGTGTTTAAAAAATTGTGCATCACGTATTGCAAATGTACATCCTGTATTCAAAAAAGTTCAATGCATTTCAAAAAAATAAATTTGGACATCTCTTAAAAATACAAGAAACAAAAATGCTAGCACTTCTTAAAAATTACAAGAACATTATAATGTTTTTGTATCATGTCTTTCGGCCTTTGTTTAATTTATATTTGTATTTTCTATTTTCCTTTTCTATTTGAAAAATACACGAATATTATTTAAAACGTGTGAACATTGTTTGAAACTATATAAAGATTTGGTAAAATAGCTGTTTTTTAATATTTTACATGAATATTTTTTTAATTAGTGAACATATTTTTAAGTTACATGAACATATACAAAATAAATGATGAAATTTTTTTTTGACACACAATTAACTCTTTCAAAATACAGGGTGTATAATCTTAGCACATAATGACCATTTTTATAGCAGACAATGAATATTTTTTATAAACACAATATACATTTTGAAAATAAACGAGCATTTGTTTTTTGCAATGTGTGTTGAAAATTTTGAAGTATGATGAATATTCCATAAAATGCATGATGAATACTTTTTAGTAGATGATCAAAATGTTTAAAAACACAAGGAACTTTTCTTAATACATGATGAACTAGTTTTTAGATACACGATGAACTTGTTTTTATACATGTTGAATATATTTTAAATACATGTGGACATTTCCTAATACATGATGAACATTTTTCAGTAGATGGTGACTTTTTGTAACACTCGCAATGAACATTTTTAGAATAAAAATGATTGTCTAATATGACCTGAATACTATATTTATAAGCATGCTGAAAATTTTTTATAATACACACTGATTACTTTTTCAATACACGATGAACTTTTTAAAATACAAAAGTAACATTTTTAATAGCTGTTGAACTATTTTCAACATACCCAATAAATTTTTTTTTAACAGACATTGAATGGTTTCTAAATGTGTGTTGTATAAATTTTAATACATCATGGACATTTTTGAGAAAATGGTGAATAATTTTCTAATACACATCAAACATTTTCAAAATACATGTTAATTTTTTAATACACACTGAATATTTTATGAATGTGGGGTGAACATCCCTTTGAATTCATGCTGAGTTTCTGTTAACATTTTAAAAATACATGATGGTCATTTTTTAATACATGATGAACAATTTTCTAGATACGTGATGAACTTATTTCAATACACGCTGATCATTTAATACAATATGAATATATTTTTAATTACATGCTAAATAGAAATATAAGAAGCAAATGAAAAGAAAACAAGAAACAAGAAAATCGACAAGAAAAATGAAAGATGAAATAAGAATAAGAAAATAAAACTAAAAACAAGGAAAAAAACTAAAAATAAATAAAAATGACAAGGTTAATTAGAAAAGAAACTGGACACCATAAGCTACCACACCCATGGTGCTAGCTATTGTGCTACTTGGTCCAAGAGAAATCTAGATATAACAAAGGTTTTGTAGTGAGTATTCCTTCGGGTCTCGCCTGAAGCGTCTACAACTGCGAGCCAACCTATTCACGCTAAAAGAAATAGACTAGTGAAAAATGGTCGTGTGGGAATCTCTCCTGGGATCTCTTGGTTGCGGCGTAGCGCGGCTAACTACCAGGTCACCATCCGGTTCATGTTATCTACTAGTTTCTATATTTTCTTTTTTTCCTTTTTCTTGTTTTCACTAGTTTCATTGTTTCTTTCTCTAGTTTTACCTTTTTTCTTTGGTTTTTTGGTTTTTCAGTAATTTTTTTCTTTTATTTCTTATTTATTTGTTTTTATTTTTGTTTTTTTCTCGTTTTTATTGGTTTTCTTTTGTTGTCTCTCTGGTTTTCATTTTTTTTCTACACACATTTTTGGTATATATCTAATCTAATACATGATTAATATTTTTCAGATACAAGATTAACATTTATTGAATCCATGGTAAACATTTTTTGTATACATTTAACATTTTCCAAATTCTTGAATAACATTTCAAATACCAGATTAACATTTTTTTCTATACATATTTTACATTTTCTTCAAATATGATTAAATAATTTCAGATACAAGTCTAACAATACCAAATCATAATACATGGGTGAGCATTTTTTTTCAAAAACGCACAATTTTTTCAAATATATGATGCTATCTAAATACAATACTACAATGTAAAACAGTCATTGTATTGAGGCTGCATCAATTAATTCGGATCAGAGGCAGTAACACTTTCCAAATACATGATGGATATTTTCAAATACACAATGTTTTCTCTTATACATTATGAACATGTTTCAAATACACGATTGTTGTTTTCTAAATGCGTCATTATCATTTTTAAATATGCGTTGGACATTTTCAAGTAAGTGATGGGCATTTTTTTTATCAAAATATGCATTGACGATTTTCAAATCCATGATTTTTTTAAAGCTTTCATGTATATTTTTCCAAATAATGGACAATTTTAAAATTTTTGGATGTTTGTTAAAATTGTTAAAAAAAATAAATGCATGAACTTTTTGGAAATCTCCAAACATTTTCTTAATTAGTGAAGATTTTATAAACAATTTTTTATTTCAAAAATAGTAGTTCATTTTTGAAAAACATTATGTGTTTTTTTTTGAAAATTCATGACCATTTTTAAATTTTTAAATATTTTTGGAAAGATCACACACATCTTTTTAGAATTCGTTTGTCATTTTTCAAATGCATGGACATCTTCAAAATCCCTGATCATTTTTAAAAGTTTCATGAACATGTCTTAAACACGTGCAATTTTTTCTATAACGTATATATACATTTGTTTTCAGAATAAAAAAGACAAGTTGGGCATGTGTTTTAAGAGGCCTTCGATGAGTTAGGTCCGTATAGGCGTGTCCCGTTACTTGTGTATGTAACTCACAAAAAATCGGTAAATACGGCAAAAAGAGAATAGCCGAGTGTTATCAGACAATGGGCCGGCCCACGGTCGAGCGATGCACGTGTTTAACGGCCACTCCACTCTATTCATGGAATAGGATGACTCCTTGTCACAATCACTACTTGCCGAGTTCCTCACTCCACGTGGTTACTGCTGCTACGCCCTAGCCACATCTTTGCTCGGTGCTCTTGTGTTGGTTTTCTCGGCTCTCACTACTGTAGTTCAGGTGCTCTCAGCTTATGGAATAATTATGTGTTACACACATAATACATACGCTTTGGGCACAATTTAGATGTAGCGAATCAATAAGTAGAATATCGGTGTCACCCAAGATACTACTACTCTTGTCCAGTAAGAACCAATGAATAGAAGATCAAATGCATCGGAGAAGGACATTGGGAAATGAACCATTTTGAAGTAACTAAACAAAAATAAAGTATGGTGCCCATGTCCAATTGTGGATGTTATGCTTATTTGTTGAGAAAATTCTAAATGCTATAACTTAGTGCATGTAGAGTTGCCTGCAATTGTCAATGTTCTAGATTAGTTTATGTATCAGGTTTTGAGTTCACTGGTAATTCAGGGCAAATCATGTCTGTTGACTTGAGAGGAAATTGTTCAATCCACCAAAATCAAGTATCTATGCTAGAATTTTGTTCTACATGAAGCCATAATTTATCAAATGTCTTCGCTCACTTGAATGTCGGTGGTATCGGGGACAACTGCAACATTCTGCACTGATGGGGGGCCAGTGTTCCGCATCTCACCACCAGCCCTGCACAAGCGTAGTCTTTTTTGTGAACTTTTATCCCTAAATCCGTTAATGCCGCTCATGCTTCCTTTCTGATGGTGGCTGATACTGCTTGCCTATCGGAGCAGTATATGTTGATTTTAACCTTTCAACTGGTAAGAATAGACCGTCTATATTTACTAGAGGGCACCATAAAAAAACTCATGGTTTTGGAATTTGGAAACTGCAATGAAAAATGAGAAGTGGGCTATTAGTTTGTGAACTACATAAAGGGAAATGACCTTTTTGTGAAATAGTAGTTCTAGCGCAGGGTTAGGATGTATGGTATTACAAAATATCGAGAAAGTTGCGATGACAATTCCATGTACGTCAACCTATTTCAAATTGATCAAGAAAAATTTACCATGATGGAGATCAAAGTACATATTTTGAGTAGATCAAATGTGATGCTTGTCAATAGAGGAGAGCTGGCGATAAGCGCCTTGACTGGTATTTTGTGATGAGGTTTTGGTTTGTGTTGGGATTGCTTGAGTAGTTGTTTTGTCTTGTCTACATCGTAGGTTTGTTAGATTTTCTTTTAACACTCCATGGTCGGTCCTTTTAGGGTATTTTGGTTCTGCCGCCCCTCGTTGTACTGCTAAGACTATCTTTTACTCATGTTATGATCACATACAGTTCTCCTACATGATTCAAAAAAGTACATCTCTAGCATGCATTTTCCAGGACTTGATTAAAAAATGTTCATAAGTTTATTTCCAAACCAAAACGACATGCATGGTGTCATGTAGTTTAACATATTATTCTGCAAATCACATTTAGAACCCTCATTCTAATTTTCTTTATTATGTAGGAATTAGCAACATATTCACACATGTGTACTGCAAGGAAAAAACCCATCAAAATTATAAATGGAGCGAGCGGGACAATTAGTCCATCACGGTAAGCATGTGCCTACTCTTACTAAATCAATAATGATTATTTATAGAAACTATTTATCTCAGATTAAGTGTTCTGTTGGACAAATGCACTTCCATAAAGTTCCAAAATAAAAGATTCATCTTTCACTAATTTACTCACCCGCCATTTCGAAATTTTGTGGTGCAACATAATCAGGATGACACTTCTTCTAGGAGCACCTGGTTCTGGGAAAACAACTTTTTTAAAAGCACTTGCAGGGAAGTTGGATTCTTCTTTGAAGGTAGACTGTGTTATTTACTATCCACTAAAACCACTTACTAACATGAAAAGCATTGGTTAACCAAAATTGTGTGTTTCCTGATGTCACTTCTCTTAATAGCTCAAAGGAAAGGTTATGTACAATGGGCAAGAAGTGAATTTCTCAACACCTCAATATATGCATGCTTATATTAGCCAATATGATCTTCACAATTCTGAGATGACCGTCAGGGAGACGATTGATTTCTCATCCAAGATGTTGGGAACTAATAATGAATTTGGTGAGGCACTCTCTTGGGCATCGTGTGCTACTGGTGTTACCTATCTTATATAGCTTTATTTCTAGCATATAGGAATGAGCTGATCTATAAAAAATATAGACAATGTAACTGAAGAAATACCCTTGAAGATGTTCAAATTGTTTCTTTTCCTTGTGACAAAATACTAATATACAATTCTTGTTTTAATTTCCACCTTAGGGATGCTAGGAGAAGGTTTAATAAAGAAACATGGTCACATCAACAAAGTGGACCAAGATCTTGACTCATTTATGAAGGTCATGTAATTTTATTTTCTGCCAATTTTGGTAAAACTAAAATCCATTCCCAGTTACTAAAATACTTTTTATGTAGACTATCACCTTCGGAGAAGGAAGCAATCTTATAACAAACTATATTATCAAGGTAACTTTGTAATATCTCAATTTAACAAATGTCTTAGTAACATAATAAAAAAAAACTTTGTGTAAAATGCAGATACTTGGTTTGTCTGATTGTGCTGATACCCTAGTGGGGGATGAGTTGAGAAGAGGCATATCAGGAGGACAAAAGAAAAGAGCCACAATCGGTAAGCATTCTATTTTGTGTACTATGTATCTTCTTCCTCCCATCACCCTCTGTCCCCACTTTCTAGAGTGCATTTTCCAATTCATCATACATACTAATTCGCACAAGTAAAATTTTATCATACTAATTTGTACAAGTAAAATTTTATCACAATAAACTCCATATTGTGCACAATATTTCTTGATAAAACATAAGGTAGTTCATGCCATTACACTTGGCGGGGTCTAGACTGGCCTCACAGATCAACACAAGTCTTTTCTACACACTTTGTCCTCACTCGTTCGCACCAGGGACCAAATTCTGAATGGGCTTTGGGAGAAGAAGAAATTCCTTGTTGATATGAGTAATCTACCATTATAACCTAACAAAAATTCAAAGTGACAACATAAAGTTCTTGATATTTTCAATTAAATGGACGACAAAAATAATATTTGGTATTGAGCCAATGACATACTACATAATTTTCTCTTCCTGCTGAACTCCATATTGTTATCTAAAAAATAAGTTCCATATTAGGTTTGATACTTATTCTACTAAACAGAGCAACCCTAAATATTAGATATAACTAATCATCATCAGAAAAAGAAAAAAAACAATTGGTCATAAGTGGAGCAAATGTTCTTACACATCAATGAAGCTCAATCGAGACTATGGCTCGACCAATTGCACAAACTTGTTTCATGATGAAATTGGTATGCAAAGCTTATATGCAATAATAATTAAAATACTTCAAATTAAATAAATCTATCTTTTGAAACTATTAAAATGATGTTACTAGAAATTATCTACACTACTTGAAGGTTCCCACATTGCAATACGCTGCATTCAGCACCACCGGTGATGAATAGTATACTATAAAAATAATAGCATAAAATATCCAACTATTCTTATAGACAGACAATTATACAAAAGAAATATGTTTGATGATGGCAGTACCACAGTTAAATAAATAAAATATTTTAAATAATCAATATTTTTTAATTTATCATTGTTGTTGCGTTACAAGATGAATTTTTCGATGTAGGAGAGATGCTAGTTGGTCTGGCACGATGCTTCTTTATGGATGATATATCAACAGGCCTGGATAGCTCAACCACATATGAGATTTTAAAATTTGTCCAACAAATGACTCATATGATGGATCTCACCGTGGTTATTTCATTGCTGCAACCACCTCCCGAGACATTGGAATTATTTGATGACATTATCCTATTATGCGAGGGTCAAATTGTGTATCATGGTCCTCAAGAAAATGCTATCAATTTTTTTGGAACAATGGGATTCAAATGCCCGGACAGGAAGAATGTAGCTGATTTCCTTCAAGAGGTACTAGAATATCAACTCTATTAACAAGGAACTATTAAATAAATCAGTAGTGCTAACAATTTATTCCTTAGCAAAGTTATGTTCAAAATAAATTAAGGGTAGCTAGTGCATTAATACCACCAAGTCACATGCAATACATGAGTCACAATTCCGTTCGCAGAATGTAGTAATCTATATATAATTGTATTACCATAATAATGTATGACATAACTTTTCACTATCTATCTAGGTGACTTCTAAGATGGATCAAAAGCAATATTGGACTGATGAGGAAAATAAGTATCAATACTGGCCAATAGAAAAGTTTGCAGATTCCTTTCATTCATCTTATCTCCCTCGACTTGTAGAAGATAACCTCTACATGCCAAACAATATGGGAAAACACAAGGAGATTAAAACAAATGCAACTCGGAGTATCTCCAGATGGAATATTTTCAAAGCATGCTTTTCAAGGGAAGTACTACTTCTCAAAAGGAACTCCCCACTTCATATATTCAAGACTGTACAGATAGTTATTCTGGCTTTTGTGATTTCAACGGTTTTCCTTCGAACAAATATGAACCATAAAAATGTACTTGACGCCAACAAGTACATGGGGTCCCTCTTTATAGCTATTGTTATAGTAAATATTAATGGCATGACTGAGATTGCAATGACAATAAAGCGACTCCCCACTTTCTACAAGCAAAGGGAGTTACTAGCGTTGCCGGGATGGGCACTTCTTTGTTCAATTTTTCTCATCAGCATCCCAATGTCACTAGTAGAGACATGTCTTTGGACCAGCCTAACCTACTATGTGATTGGCTACGCACCTTCTTTTGTCAGGTACTCATGTTAGCCATTTTAGTACCTAATGACCACAATACTTGAATACGTTGTAATAATAATATAAAAGAGTTACCTTGCTTCCTACAGATTTATCCAACAGTTTTTGGTACTTTTTGCGACACATCAAATGTCAATGGGCCTCTATCGTTTCTTAGCAGCAATAGGAAGAACACAAGTAATGGCAAACATGCTAAGCACCACAGCTCTTATAGCAATGTACATATTTGGAGGCTTTGTCATATCTAAAGGTTAGATGTTTTAGCCAGATTAAGATGTATGACAACCCTATAACAAACAATACATGTTTGAATACATGTTTGAAGCTAATATGCTCACTGGTTTTGTACATCAAAATAGATAATCTTCAACCATGGTTGCAGTGGGGTTGTTGGACATCCCCATTCACCTATGCACAAAATGCCGTTGCCCTAAATGAGTTCCTTGATGAAAGATGGGATACTGTAAGAAGTCATTTGAACTACCACTCTTGATCCAGTGTATAGAGCCAATGTAGTTTATGTATGACCTAATGGTGATGATCATTCATGATGACAGGAATTTTACTATGCAAATGCAAATACAGTTGGTGAAGCTATCCTCAAGATCAGGGGGTTGCTCACAAATTGGCACTGGTATTGGATTTGTGTCATCATTTTATTTGGATTCTCTATGGTCTTCAACATTCTCACTATATTTGCATTGGAGTTCATGCAGTGTATGTATACCAATCTATCAAAATACGCATAAGTATTGAAACAAAAATGCAAACAAAATCATCCTAATTGTTTATGATATGCAGCTCCACACAAGCATCAAGTTAATGCCAGTGCAATGAAGTCAAAGAAGGATTGCAAGAACCATAGAATTGGAACTGGCAATGCATCAACTAGTCAAGTTGTCCTCCCGTTTCAGCCTCTTTCCATCATATTTGATCATGTCAACTATTTTGTTGATATGCCTAAGGTAAGATCTCGAGCATATCGTGACATACTGAATATAAGAATTCATTCAACTCACTACTAAATACTCCCTCCGTCCCAAAATAAGTGACTCAACTTTGTACTAGCTTTGGTACTAAAGCTAGTACAAAGTTGAGTCACTTATTTTGGGACGGAGGGAGTAGTATCCATTCTAGTAACTTGTTGACCAAATGTATGCATATCTTCCACCAGGAGATGATTAAGTATGGAGTACCAAAGAAAAAGCTTCAACTTCTACAAGATGTAAGTGGTGTTTTTAGGCCAGGAGTATTAACAGCTCTGATGGGGATCACTGGTGCTGGAAAGACAACATTGCTCGATGTTTTGGCTGGAAGAAAAACTGGAGGATATATTGAAGGTACTATTATGATAGAAGGATACCCGAAGAAGCAGGAAACATTCTCAAGGATCTCGGGCTATTGCGAACAAAATGATATTCACTCCCCTAACCTAACTATCCATGAGTCACTACAATTCTCTGCATGGCTTCGACTGCCTTCAAACGTGAAATCTCGTGAAAGAGATGTATGAGCATTGACCTCTTGCATTTTTGTTACCATTTTAAGCTAATATATAACATTAGGTCTCACAAGATTACTCTTCAAACATTCTTTAGATATTTATAGACGAAGTAATGGACCTAGTGGAATTAACTGGATTGAAGAATGCCATGGTGGGTATGGCAGGAGCAACCGGCCTGTCAACCGAGCAGCGAAAAAGGCTAACAATAGCTGTGGAGCTGGTAGCTAGCCCTTCCATCATATTTATGGATGAGCCGACCACTGGTTTGGATGCCCGTGCTGCAGCAATTGTCATGCGAACAATAAGAAAGACAGTAGACACTGGACGAACTGTTGTATGCACAATACATCAGCCAAGCATTGGGATATTTGAATCTTTTGATGAGGTATGAGTAAGTCTATATTGTAACATGTAAAAGGAAATTCTTCTAGCACATGAAGAAAGGAAAAAGAATGGTCATGTGATGTTAAGATTGAAAGATTGAAAAATAGTATCCAACTATTTATAACATAGAACCTAACCATGATTTTTTTCCAAAATAAAGCATCAAATAAAGTTAGCTAGCCCTCATCACTTGCTAATGATAGCCATTTAGCCTTCTGTTATGATTATGAGAAATACTATAATTTTACCTTTCTCAACTTGCATTCAATTTATTGCAGCTTTTGCTTATGAAAAGAGGCGGTCAAATCATATATAGTGGTTCATTAGGTCCGTTGTCTAGCAACATGATCAAGTATTTTGAGGTAAGATTGCCTAATAGTGAATCTCTATCCAAAATATGTACACAAGAATACCAAATTTTCTTTGTCACAGGCTATACCTAGTGTTCCTAGAATAAAAGAGGGACAAAACCCAGCATCATGGGTATTGGACATAAGTTCACACACAACAGAATATGAGATTGGAGTGGACTACGCAGAAATTTATTGGAGCTCCTACCTATACAGGTAAGCATTATGATCATAAAGCTATATCAACCATATTGTTAACGTGTTTGAGGCATAGGGAAACGAATAACACGGCAAATGTGTACCTTGTTTCTGAAGGGACAATATGCTTCTAATTGCGGAGCTTGGGCACCCAGCACCAAACACAGAGGATCTATATTTCCCCCCTGGGTACTGGCATAATTTTACGGCACAATACATGGCTTGCCTATGGAAACAAAGATGTGCATACTGGAAAAACATAGAACACAATGGTGTTCGGTTTCTAAACACGTTCATTGTATCAATTTTGTTTGGAGTTGTATTCTGGAAAATTGGCTCAACCATGTAAGAATGAATGACAACAAACTAATGTTATTCTTTCATGCAAACTTATCATGTCTCAATTTGATCATAACTTGGTATTCATGTGCAACAGAACACAACAACAGGATGTATTCAACATACTAGGAGTTGTATTTGGATCAGCACTTTTCCTGGGATTCAATAATTGCATCAGTTTGCAGCCGATTGTGATAATGGAGAGAGTTGTTCTTTACCGAGAAAAGGCGGCGGGTATGTACTCTACCTTGGCCTACACCATAGCTCAGGTAATGTTTCTTTGTCACCATCTTCAAAATTAGAATATATAATCTGAACCTAGAATGATTGGAATATGTTTCTTAATTAACTCCAATGACGGGCTTCTGTTTGTAGATGGCAATTGAATTGCCTTACATCATAGTCCAAGTACTCGTTTTTGCCATGATCGTATACCCAATGATTGGGTTCCAGATGACCACCGTAAAGCTCTTTTGGTTTCTCCTTTACATGATGCTAAGCTTCATGTATTACACACTCTATGGGATGATGACAGTGGCACTAACACCTAACCTTGAGATGGCTTCTGGATTGTCCTTCCTTATCTACGTATTTTGGAATGTCTTCTCCGGTTTCATCATTGGAAGAGAGGTACTACTATATATATCCCTAACCATGTCACTTTAATTATGACGGCCTCGTGAAATTTATAAGTAAACCACACATAGGCTCATAATATAATCCATGGTTCAACTTTCCCTGAAAACGAAAATATTTTAAAAAGGACATGATATTTTTTCCATGCCTAACATAACGAACAACAAAATTGTGGCAATATGGATGCAGCTGATCCCGATATGGTGGAGGTGGGTGTACTGGGCTAACCCAGCGGCATGGACAGTATACGGGCTCATGTTCTCACAACTGGGTGATCGGACAGAGCTGATCCATGTGCCAGGGCAACCGGACCAGACGGTGCAGGAGTTCCTGGAGGGCTACCTTGGCCTTGAGGGCCGCTACTTCAACCTTGTCACCTATCTACACTTGGTCGTCATCGCCCTCTTTGCCTTACTCTTCTTCATCTTCGTCAAGCACCTAAAGTTCGAGCGAAGGTAGTGCAGACTGATTGAATAACGAACTGCAAATACACACTAATCAGTAAAGTGCTTATAATAGTATAACGCTGTGATAAGAGAAACACTCAGTCACAAATAAGCACACGACCACAAGGATTTTGCTGCTGCAATATAAAGTGTGTAAATAACCACATGATTTGTGCAAGCATTTGTATTGTACCTGCAGCCTTACTGGATTGTTGTTATAGCAATGTTGATGAACAGATCAAATTAGAAAATATAATGTGATAGAATGTGTAAAAGCATATAAAAATGTTTACGACATATATATTCAGCGCAAACGTCTAGCATCAGGGCTTGCAGCAACCATGCTGAACACCGTTTGATTGGTGGCACGGCCACTTACCTGCGGGCATGATGCAAGCATGAGGCCAGAGTGGTGTCAGTGAAGCAACGAGCCGCCCGTCGCGCGCGCAGCCGTCACCCTGTACACCGATTCTGTCCAAAGTTTATTCGAGTGGCTAGCTGGTATATCATCCTTAGTCTACATCGCGATGGTAACGAGTCGAACTGTTCGTGATCTTTTTCTTCCATCATGGTCCCGTTCGGACCTCATCAATCTAATCACAAGATTATTTTAGGCATCTCCAAGGCTGTCCCCAAACTGCCGGTATCCGTTCGGTCGTAGCTGTCGAAACCCTGAATGCCATCCAATGTCGACCTCATTGATCCGTGGAGCAGTCCGGACCACAAGTTTTTTGCAAACTGGAACCAAACGAGAGGGACTTTGCGAGAGTATGAACACGAGCCATATAGGACTCCGGCGCCCTAGGCCCACCAAAGACTAAGTTGGAGCCCGTGCTTTTGTAGGTGTCCGTGTTGTTTCCACGGCAAAATCCCCTACTCTCCTCTTTGATCCCATTGCTCTCCACCCAATTTCAGTCCTTTCTCGCGGCCGCCGACGCATGGACCCGCAGGAGAAGCTACCGGAGACGGTCATGGTGGAGGATCCGACAATCACGCTCGCCTGGAAGATCAACTCGAAAACACAGCAAAATCGTCGCCTTAAAGCAAAGGGCCGCAAATGCGGCGCTACTCAAGAAGCAGAAGGCCGGCGGAGACGAAGGTGGCGGTCGTGGTGGTGGACATACAGGTGGCCAACCATGTCCGGTTTTAGAGGTCAGCGCTGGAGATGCCCTAACATCCCGAACACTCCTAGTAGTGCCGCCATGGGGAAGGATGGACATGAACAAGAGTTTACCGCGTGGCCCTGCCGCTTGAGTGCACGATAAAATGCTATAGGGAAGCAAGTCACCATAGGCGTCCGGCAGGAACTTCACCACCACGTTGAAGTAGTGTGGCGTTGCAATGCTGGGCTCTATGGAGCTCGTTTTGAAAAAAAAAGTCATTTAAAAGTTTAGAAAATGTCATTTTTCTACATATACATATGAATATTCTTCAAGTATGTATAAAATTAAATCAACTAATTTGATTATTTGCATGCTACACAAAAAACAAATATCTGACCCAAATACAACAAAGAAAAAACCTATTTTAATCTGTGTATTTATCGTTTTTGTGTACATCACATATGAATATATATGTTCATGAAATTTTATACATGTATGCTATAAATATATGTCTACATAAAAAAATCCAGATTTTTTTAGAATGTGGAAAAGGTATTTTTGCCCAAAAATAAAATAAAAAGCTCAATGGTGCTCGGCCTCTACAGGCACTTTACGCACGTTGAAGCCCTTATTATTGTAGGGCAGGCACAAGCATGCACTCCGCTACCTTCGTAGTAACATACCGCAGATGTCCTCTCCGCAACGTTGCCGTCATGCGCCGGCATGGCTGCTGCTGCTGCTGCGGTGCGCTTCCCAAGCCACCCTGGAAGTTGTCGGGACTCCGCTCGGACAAGCCTGCCGCCGCTGCTCGAACTCGGTGGAAATGAAGAACCTGAGCCGTAGACGTGAGAAATTAAACCCTATTTTTTTAAACTGCCGAGCATTTGCTGGTTTTCATTGATTTAGCAGAGGCAAGTTATATAAAGGGTGATCAAGCGATCAGAGTCTAAGAGAGATCCAGAATTACATGAATCCAAGCAGGAGCGCTCGGCTGCCCTACCCAGTACTCTAGGTTTTTACCTCACGGTTCTTCCTTGAATGGGCTCTCCACGTATCTTGCTCCTGCTAGCCTCCATTGCTCGAGGTCTCTTCTGCAGCCGTCAATGATGCTTTTCATGCACGCTTGCTTTCGTCTGAAAACGCAGCCATTTCGCTCCAGCCAAATGTGCCAGGCGATCAGAGCGAGCATGGAGTTAATGCCTTTTCTGCTTGCGGGGGTGGTGGAGCTGATGATATTCTGGATTGTCGCCATGGTGGAGTTAGCTGGGGGCCAAGATGCGTGATATAGGGCGCCACACCCTCTCCACCTTGCTGCACTGCTCCAAACCCTGAGCGAGACCGGGCACTCCCAGAAAAGATGCACCGAGATTTCCAGGTTTCGCCTACAAAAATGGCAGAAGTAGATGTTCTCCCATCCTCTCCTTTGCAGTCTGTCGTTGCACCATAGACGGTAGAAGTACAGCAGCCAGAGGAACATTTTGATCTTGCCCGGAGCCCAGATCTTCCAGATCATCCCCCGGAATTCGTTTGGCCTTGTACTCTCAAACTGGGCGTTATAGGCCGTCTTCACGGTGTACTGTCCAGAGCCACCCAGTGTCCATCTGATGCTGTCCGCTGTGCCTGCCTGGATGGTGATCCGAGCCTGCTTAATGGCTCGAGCCATCTGCACGATTTGTGGCAGGATGTCGTCGAAGCTACCATGTCTGAGATCATGTAGCCATCTGTCTTCGTGTAGTGCCTCGCAAACCGATCTGTTCTTGTGCCTGGACCATGCAAAAACCGCAGGGTAGGCCTGCCGTAGTATCCTGCCATCGAGCCATGGGCAGGACCAGAAGGAGGCAGTCCGTCCATCGCCGATGGTCACCACCGTAGACGCGGCAAAAAGGGCACGGTCTGCGGCATCACACGGGGTGCTGGTGCCAACCCAGGGCCTGGATGGGTCTGCCCAGCACAGCCAAAGCCAGCGTAGTCGCAGAGCCCTGGCGAAGGCCGAAAGATCATGGATGCCCAAACCTCCTCTAGCCTCGGGCGTGGTCACCACCCTCCATGCCACCTTGCACTTTCCACCGCTGATCTCCTGGTCTTGCGCCCACAGGAAACGTCGCCTGACCTTGTCTACCTCCTTGAAGAACTTCTTTGGCACACGCAGCACTGAGAGGGCAAACATTGGCATGGCTGAAAGGACGCATCTGACGAGGACTCTGCGCCCCGCCAGCGGGAGAAGTCGGCCCTTCCATCCGGCGAGTCTAGCTCTGATCCGATCTAAGATAAACTGCAGGTGAACTAGCCTAGTTCTACTGGTGGTCAGTGGGAGCCCTAGGTACTTGACTGGAAAAGAGACTGTTGCACCCCCAAAACCTTGCAGAACATGATCGAGGTCAATATCGTGGCAGCTAATGGGCACTGCAGAGGATTTGGCGAGGTCGACGCGTAGACCGGTGACTATCTACCTCCAGCCGACTAGGGTTGGTGAAGATGACAGCGTCGTCAGCGTAGAGGCTTGTCCTCATCCTTGCTACCGAGCCAGGGATTGGCAAGAGAGCACCGGAGCGCGTGGCCGCCTCCAGGAGCCGGTGCAGCGGGTCGATGCATAGGATGAATAGCAACGGGGACAGAGGATCCCCCTGCCGTAGCCCCCTAAGATGATCGATGCGGTTGCCGGGAATGCCGTTGATCAGACACGACAAGGACGAGGACGAGAGCAGTAGGGTGATCCAGTCGCGCCAGCGTGCGGGGAATCCCAGTTTGCACATGAGTTCAATGATGTACTCCCAGGAAACACTATCAAAAGCTCACACGATGTCAATCTTCAACAACAGCGCCGGGGTTTTGGCATGGTGCAGCGCTCTAATGGTGTTTTTGACATAGAGATAACTATCATGAATGCATTTGCTCTTCTGGAATGCTGTCTGCGCCGGCGAGATGATCTTGCTAATTACAGTGGCTAGCCGCATGGACAGAACTTTAGATATCAGTTTTCCAATGGAGTGCACTAGACTTATAGGCCGGAAATCCCCCATGTTGGCAGCGCCGTCTTTCTTTGGGATGAGGGCGATCATGGCCGTGTTGAGGTCCGCGAAACTGCCGTCCGCTATATGATAGAAGTGGTGAAACACGGCCATTATATCGTTTTTGATCAGGCTCCAGCAAGATCTGAAGAACATCCCTGAAAAGCCGTCAGGCCCGGTGCTTTATCTGTCGGTGAAGCCCCAATGGCTGCCCAAACCTCAGCCTCAGTGAATGGGCTATCGAGTCCCTCGTTGCTGACAGAGGGGAGATGCATCTCTTCCCAGTTTATTTTGTTAACTCTACTGATCCTGGAGCCTAGCAGGTTGCGGAAATGCTGGTGTGCGGTTGCTACTTTGTCTTCATGGTCGATGGCAGTTCCTGTATCAGTCTGCAGTGAGTAGATGTGATTTTTTCGCCTCCTGGAGTTGATCTTAGCCTGGAAAAAATGCTGTCTTTGCGTCACCCGCTCGCAGCCATGTGATTCTGGACACTTGTCTCTTTCTGGCACACTCAATTGCTGCTAATCCGAGCAGCCTCTGCTTCAGTTACCGACGCAGCTGAAATTCTGCATCAGATAGACTTCTCCGCTCCTGCGCCACCTCAAGCCGCAAGATTACCTCGCACGCCAGGTGAAACTGAATTTTTGCGTCGCTGAATAGAGTGCGAGCCCAAATTTTCAGGTCCGCAGCGGTTCTGCTCAACTTGACCTTGAGTCGTGCGATCGGGCAGTCGTGGTTCACAGGCCGCTGCCAAGCTCGCCGTACGGTTTCCTGGAAGCGCGGAAAGTGGGGCTAGAAGGATTCAAACTTGAAAGACGGCCTTTTACGCGGTGCAGTGGAGTTGGCCAGGACAAGGGGGCAGTGATCGGAGCATGCAGTTGAGGCAGCAAGAAACATGTGTGCTGGAAACATGGCCTCCCACTCGGTGTTGCAGAAGACCTTGTCGATGCTGACCATGGTGGGATCCTGGCGCTCGCTAGTCCAGGTAAATCTTTGGTTCTTGCACTTGATTTCTCTGAGATGCGCTCTGTCAAGTGCCATTCTGAATCTGCCTATCAGCCTTCGATTCAGGTTCAGATTATTCTTGTCCCTGGCCTCGTAGATGATGTTGAAGTCACCGTTGATCATCCATGGTTCTCCCACTGGTGGGGCTGCATGAACTATCTCTGCCAGGAAATCATCCTTCCTTGTATCGTCAGCTGGCCCATACACTGTGGTTAACCAGAAGCTGCTGTCGCCCTGTGTCATCGTCACCTTTTCTGTGATCGAGTAGCAGCCGATCGCATGAGTTTGAATTCGGACGACATTCTTATTCCATAGAATTGCTGCTCCCCCCTTGTCCCAGTGGCGGGCAGGACCGCACAGCCTTCCAGGGCCAACCCGCCAATGTCATGCACATACTCTCATGTCCACGTTTCCAGCTTCATCTCCTGGAGGCATAGGATTGCTGTTCGATGGGCCTCTTCCACTTCTCTAACTGCAGATCTTTTGGCTGGGGCGTTTAGGCCTCTAACATTCCACTCCTGACGGTGCAGAGGCTGTTATTCATGGAACACAGGGGATTTCTTCGCCAGCAAACACAATTCTATTGAAGGTAGCAACAAATTACACTTGCCGCAATATAGGGGGGCACCGGAGACCACCAATAGGCCCCATAATTCTCCGGTGCGAGCCGATCCACTAATCCCTAACATTGACAGTCGGCCGGAAGGGCCGACAGTGACTAACTCATACCCTAACTCCTGCTGGCTTAAGGCCAACCGCTGGCGAAAACTACTACTACAGAGCCTGCTGCAAGGCTGGAGAGATTGGAGTGCTAACATAATGAAACTAAGTAGCAGCTAAGCAGGCGTTAACATCAGAAGCCTAGACTGCAGCATTAGCCTCGGTGTCCGGGCCGGCGAGACCGCCCGCAACGCGGAGAGCATCAGGATCCAGGCGAGTGAGCTTCGCGATGATTGCAATGTTGTCGTCCGTCAGAGGCTCATCGAAGCGCCGGATGAGGGCCTCTGCAACCTCAGCTATCATCTTCTCCTTCAGGCCAAGCAGACCCAACTGCTTGACGAGAAGGAGGGAAGCGCGTTGGGCTACAGGCACCGTGCTCAGGTTTGCGGCCTGATGCACGCTCTGTCTGGTCGGGGTGGAGGAGATGCGGGTCTTGAGAGGGGCGGAGGGGCGCCGGGGTGGAGGAGCGGCGATGATGGGTGGAGGCACAACGGCGAAGAGGTGGTGTGGTTCCTCCTCAGTCGCGCCTCCGTTGAGCTGCAACTGCATCACCTGCTGCGTTACCACGCCCAGCTGCATGTTGGTGGCGATCATTGGGGGGTGGCGCGACAGGCAGCGAATTCGAGCGGGATGGCGAGAGCAAAGGCGATGGACTCGTCCAGCTCCTGCTGGGCCTCAACCACGCGCGCGGG
Organism: Triticum monococcum; assembly: GCA_034509565.1. NCBI lineage: Eukaryota > Viridiplantae > Streptophyta > Magnoliopsida > Poales > Poaceae > Triticum > Triticum monococcum. The sequence goes on along the minus strand of CM067845.1, from coordinate 684,648,816 downwards.
CGCCGGGAGATCCCGGCCCGTGGAGTCGAAGAAGGCCTTCACCGGGTCCTCAGTGATTGGGCCGCCTTGGGCCGGCAGCTTGGGAAGCAGGGGCAGGGGAGGCGTTGCTTTCAGGACCGTCGACTGCAGGGCGTGCCTCCTCCCTCCGGGGCGGCTCTCCGGTGTACGGCTGCGCTGGCGCGCAGCGGGGGCTGCATCGCGCTTGGGGAGCTTGTCGCGGCCGAGGAGGGTATCCTTCCATGAGCGCCGCCTGCCACGGTCCTTGTCGTGGTCATCGTGGTCACGGCGAGGCCCCAGCTGGATGCCACCGCAGCCTGAAGGCGACACCAGGGCAGGGTGGCGCCGTCCATGCCCCTGGCCATCTTCGACGTGCATGGTCCAGGATCCGGGCCAGATCACCGACACCTTGCGCCCCTCCTCAGAGCTCGAGGATCGAAGGCCACTCGGAGCCGAGTGGGACGAGTGCGGCGACAGCGGGGACCAATCCTCCACCAGGTCGACGTGGATCAGCAGATCATGGCGCTTGACGCGTGGTGGAGGGGCGACCTCCCTGCTCGGCGGCGAGAAGCCTTGCATGGCCTCAATGCGCCCGGCGCACCAGGCCGTCCTCCAAAGCGTGTGCTTGGTGGGGATGAGCGCCACATCCCACACCCACACCCAGCATGCGAAGGTCTTCGTGTGCCCGCACTCGAGCGTCCTGGAGTCGAGCCGATCTACAATGCACTTCTTGCCGAGCACCATCTCCACCCCCTTGATGGACCGGAGCTGCAGGGGCATCTGCTCGATGACGACGCGGACATGGAGCAGGAAGTCTTGGTGGACGGCGTGATCATCTTCGTGCCAGGGCTTGATGGTGAAGCAGACGCCATCGACGTCGATGGAGCCAAGGCGGACGGCGTTGTCGCGGTGCGCCGGCAGCTCAAAATGGACGAGGAAGTCCTCCGGGTCGTGGCTCGTGACCCGAAGCAGGTGCGCTGGCGTGCGCATGTGGGTGTCGAAAGCGCGCCCCACCGACATGGGGCTCGCTACGTGTCGCTCCGCCATGCAGGCGAGCAGGACGGCGTGTCGGCGCAGGAGGAACGTCTGGTGCTCCATCTCCCGCGTCTCGACCACCACCGAGTGGCCGGTCCTCGGGCGCCGCGAGGGGTCGGTGTGTGCGGAACGCTCCATGGCCGGGGCGGGAGGCGCCGGCGAGGGGAAGCGCAGCCGCTCACGGACGGGGCCTCGAACGGGCCGCAGATGGCCCGGACCGTGCCGCAGGGGGCAGTCGCGGGCGCGGTGACTAGGCAGCTTGCACTCTATGCAGTGGAGTGGATGTTGGGGAACGTAGTAATTTCAAAATTTTCCTACGCACACACAAGATAATGGTGATGCATAGCAACGAGAGGGGAGAGTGTAGTCTACGTACCCTCGTAGACCGACAGCGGAAGCGTTATGACAACGCGGTTGATGTAGTCGTACGTCTTCACGGCCCGACCGATCAAGCACCGAAACTACGACACCTCTGAGTTCTAGCACACATTCAGCTCGATGACGATCCCCGGACTCCGATCCAGCAAAGTGTCGGGGAAGAGTTCTGTCAGCACGACAGCGTGGTGACGATCTTGACGTTCTACTATCGCAGGGCTTCACCTAAGCACCACTACAATATTATCGAGGACTATGGTGGAGGGGGGCACCGCACACGGCTAAGAGAACGATCTTGAAGATCAACTTGTGTGTCTAGAGGTGCCGCCTGCCCCCGTATATAAAGGAGCAAGGGGGGAGGCCGGCCGGCCCTTGGGGCGTGCCAAGGAGGAGGAGTCCTCCTCCTAGTAGGAGTAGGACTCCCCTCTTTCCTACTCCTACTAGGAGGGGGAAAGGAAGGGGGAGAGGGAGAAGGAAAGGGGGGCGCCGCCCCCCTCTCCTAGTCCAATTCGGACTAGAGGGGGAGGGAGCGCGTGGCCCACCCTGGCCGCCCCACTATCTCTCCACTAGGGCCCATAAAGCCCATTACTTCTCCGGGGGGGGGGGGGGGTTCCGGTAACCCTCCGGCACTCCGGTTTTCTCCGAAATCACCCGGAACACTTCCGGTATCCGAATATAGCCGTCCAATATATCAATCTTTATGTATCGGCCATTTCGAGACTCCTCATCATGTCGGTGATCACATCCGGGACTCCGAACAAACTTTGGTACATCAAAACTCATAAACTCATAATATTACTGTCATCGAAACCTTAAGCGTGCGGACCCTATGGGTTCGAGAACAATGTAGACATGACCGAGACACGTCTCCAGTCAATAACCAATAGCGGAACCTGGATGCTCATATTGGCTCCCACATATTCTATGAAGATCTTTATCGGTCAGACCGCATAACAACATACGTTGTTCCCTTTGTCATCGGTATGTTACTTGCCCGACATTCGATCGTCGGTATCTCAATACCTAGTTCAATCTCGTTACCAGCAAGTCTCTTTACTCGTTCCGTAATACATCATCTCACAACTAACTCATTAGTCGCAATGCTTGCAAGGCTTATGTGATGTGCATTACCGAGGGGGCCCAGAGATACCTCTCCAACAATCGGAGTGACAAATCCTAATCTCGAAATACGCCAACCCAACATGTACCTTCGGAGACACCTATAGAGCTCCTTTATAATGACCCAGTTACGTTGTGACGTTTGGTAGCACAGAAAGTGTTCCTCCGGTAAACAGGAGTTGCATAATCTCATAGTTATAGGAACATGTATAAGTCATGAAGAAAGCAATAGCAACATACTAAACGATCAAGTGCTAAGCTAACGAAATGGGTCAAGTCAATCACATCATTCTCCTAATGATGTGATCCCATTAATCAAATGACAACTCATGTCTATGTCTAGGAAACTTAACCATCTTTGATCAACGAGCTAGTCAAGTAGAGGCATACTAGTGACACTCTGTTTGTCTATGTATTCACTCATGTATTATGTTTCCGGTTAATACAATTCTAGCATGAATAATAAACATTTATCATGAAATAAGGAAATAAATAATAACTTTATTATTGCCTCTAGGGCATATTTCCTTCAGTCTCCCACTTGCACTAGAGTCAATAATCTAGTTCACATCGCCATGTGATTTAACATCAATAGTTCACATCACCATGTGATTAACACCCAGAGTTCACATCATTATGTGACCAACACTCAAAGGGGTTACTAGAGTCAGTAATCTAGTTCACATCTCTATGTGATTAACACCCAAAGAGTACTAAGGTGTGATCATGATGTGCTTGTGAGAGAAGCTTAGTCAACGGGTCTGCCAAAATTCAGATCCGTATGTATTTTGCAAATTTCTATGTCTACAATGCTCTGCACGGAGCTACTTTAGCTAATTGCTCCCACTTTCAATATGTATCCAGATGAAGACTTAGAGTCATCCGGATCAGTGCCAAAACTTGTATCGACGTAACCCTTTTACGACGAACCTTTTGTCACCTCCGTAATCGAGAAACACATCCTTATTCCAATAAGGATAATTTCGACCACTGTCCATTGATCTACTCCTAGATCACTACTGTACTCCCTTGCCAAACTCAGTGGTAGGGTATACAATAGATCTGGTACACAGCATGGCATACTTTATAGAACCTATGGTTGAGGCATAGGGGATGACTTTCATTCTCTTTCTATTTTCTGCTGTGGTCGGGTTTTGAGTCTTACTCAATTTCACACCTTGTAACACAGGAAAGAACTTTTCCTTTGACTGTTCCATTTTGAACTACTTCAAAATCTTGTCAAGGTATGTACTCATTGAAAAAACTTATCAAGCGTCTTGATCTATCTCTATAGATCTTGATGCTCAATATGTAAGCAGCTTCACCGAGGTATTTCTTTGAAAAACTCCTTTCAAACACTCCTTTATGCTTTGCAGAATAATTCTACATTATTTCCAATCAACAATATGTCATTCACATATACTTTTCAGAAATGTTGTAGTGCTCCCACTCACTTTCTTGTAAATACAGGCTTCACCACAAGTCTGTATAAAATTATATGCTTTGATCAACTTATCAAAGCGTATATTCCAACTCCGAAATGCTTGCACCAGTCCATAGATGGATTGCTGGAGCTTGCACATTTTGTTAACACCTTTAGGATTGATAAAAACTTCTGGTTGCATCATATACAACTCTTCTTTAAGAAATCCATTAAGGATTGCAGTTTTGTTATCCATTTGCCAGATTTCATAAAATGTGGCAATTGCCAACATGATTCGGACAGACTTTAAGCATCGATACGAGTGAGAAAATCTCATTGTAGTCAATACCTTTGAACTTTGTCAAAAACCTTTTTCGACAAGTCTAGCTTTGTAGATAATAACACTACTATCAGCGTCCGTCTTCCTCTTGAAAATCCATATATTTTCTATGGCTTCCCGATCATCAGACAAGTCAACCAAAGTCCATACTTTGTTCTCATACATGGATCCTATCTCAGATTTCATGGCCTCAAACCATTTCGCGGAATCTGGGCTCATCATCGCTTCCTCATAGTTCGCAAGTTCGTTCAGGTCTAGTAACATGACTTTCAGAACAGGATTACCGTACCACTCTGGTGCGGATCTCACTCTGGTTTACCTATAAGATTCGGTAGTAACTTGATCTGAAGTTATATGATCATCATCATTAGCTTCCTCACTAATTGGTGTATTAGTCACAGGAACAGATTTCTCTGATGAACTACTTTCCAATAGGGAAGAAGGTACAATTACCTTACCAAGTTCTACTTTCCTCCCACTCACTTCTTTCGAGAGAAACTCCTTCTCTAGAAAGGATCCATTCTTAGCAACGAATGTCTTGCCTTCGGATCTGTGATAGAAGGTGTACCCAACTTTCTCCTTTGGGTATCCTATGAAGACACATTTCTCCGATTTGGGTTTGAGCTTATCAGGATGAAACTTTTTCACATAAGCATTGCAACCCCAAACTTTAAAAAACGACAACTTTGGTTTCTTGCCAAACCACAGTTCATATTGTGTTGTCTCAACGGACTTAGATGTGTTGGGGAACGTAGTAATTTCAAAAAATTTCCTACGCACACGCAAGATCATGGTGATGCATAGCAACGAGGGGGAGAGTCTGATCTACGTACCCTTGTAGATCGCAACGGAAGCGTTGACACAACGTAGAGGAAGTAGTCGTACGTCTTCTTCCAGATCCGACCGATCCAAGCACTGTTACTCCGGCACCTCCGAGTTCTTAGCACACGTTCAGCTCGATGACAATCCCCGGGCTCCGATCCAGCAAAGCTTCGGGGAGGAGTTCCGCCAGCACGACGGCGTGGTGACGATCTTGATGTTCTACTGTCGCAGGGCTTCGCCTAAGCACCGCTACAATACGACCGAGGTGGAATATGGTGGCAGGGGGCACCGCACACGGCTAAGGAACGATCACGTGGATCAACTTGTGTGTCTATGGGGTGCCCCCTGCCCTTGTATATAAAGGATGGAGGAGGAGGAGGCCGGCCAAGGCTAGGCGCGCCAGGTGTGGAGTCCTACTAGGACTCCAAGTCCTAGTAGGAGTCCACCAAGAGGGGAGGAAGGGAGAAGGAAGTGGAGGAGTAGGAAAGGTGGCCGGCCCCCTTTTCCCTAGTCCAATTCGGACTAGAGGGGAGGAGGGGCGCAGCAGCCTTTTTCCTCTTCCCACTAAAGCCCATCAAGGCCCATTACTTCTCCCGTAACTACCTGGTACTCCGAAAAATACCGGAATCACTCGGAACCTTTTCGATGTTCGAATATAGTCGTCCAATATATCGATCTTTACGTCTCGACCATTTCGAGACTCCCCGTCATGTCCCCGATCTCATGCGGGACTCCGAACTCCTTCGGTACATCAAAACTCATAAACTCATAATATAACTGTCATCGAAACCTTAAGCGTGCGGACCCTACGGTTCGAGAACAATGTAGACATGACCGAGACACGTCTCCGGTCAATAACCAATAGCGGGACCTGGATGCCCATATTGGCTCCTACATATTCTATGAAGATCTTTATCGGTCAGACCGCATAACAACATACATTGTTCCCTTTGTCATCGGTATGTTACTTGCCCGAGATTCGATCGTCGGTATCCAATACCTAGTTCAATCTCGTTACCGGCAAGTCTCTTTACTCGTTCCGTAATACAACATCCCGCAACTAACTCATTAGTTGCAATGCTTGCAAGGCTTTAAGTGATGTGCATTACCGAGAGGGCCCAGAGATACCTCTCCGACAATCGGAGTGACAAATCCTAATCTCGAAATACGCCAACCCAACATCTACCTTTGGAGACACCTGTAGTACTCCTTTATAATCACCCAGTTACGTTGTGACGTTTGGTAGTACCCAAAGTGTTCCTCCGGTAAACGGGAGTTGCATAATCTCATAGTCATAGGAACATGTATAAGTCATGAAGAAAGCAATAGCAACATACTACACGATCGGTTGCTAAGCTAATGGAATGGGTCATGTCAATCAAATCATTCATCTAATGATGTGATCCCATTAATCAAATAACAACTCTTTGTCCATGGTTAGGAAACATAACCATCTTTGATTAACGAGTTAGTCAAGTAGAGGCATACTAGTGACACTCTGTTTGTCTATGTATTCACACATGTATTATGTTTCCGGCTAATACAATTCTAGCATGAATAATAAATATTTATCATGATATAAGGAAATAAATAATAACTTTATTATTGCCTCTAGGGCATATTTCCTTCAGTCTCCCACTTGCACTAGAGTCAATAATCTAGATCACATCACCATGTGATTAACATCGATAGTTCACATCATCATGTGATTAACACCCATAGTTCACATCGCCATGTGACCAACACCCAAAGGGTTTACTAGATTCAGTAATCTAGTTCACATCGCTATGTGATTAACACCCAAAGAGTACTGAGGTGTGATCATGTTTTGCTTGTGAGAGAATCTTAGTCAACGGGTCTGCCACATTCAGATCCACATGTATTTTGCAAATTTCTATGTCAACAATGCTCTGCATGGAGCTACTCTAGATAATTGCTCCCACTTTCAATATGTATCTAGACCGAGACTTAGAGTCATCTAGATTAGTGTCAAAACTTGCATCGGCGTCACCCTTTACGATGAACCTTTTTATCACGTCCATAATCGAGAAACATATCCTTATTTCACTAAGGATAATTCTGACCGCTGTCCAGTGATCAACTCCTAGATCACTATTGTACTCCCTTGCCAAATCAGTGCAGGGTATACAATAGATCTGGTATACAGCATGACATACTTTATAGAACCTATGGCCAAGGCATAGGGAATGACTTTCATTCTCTTTCTATCTTCTGCCGTGGTCGGGCTTTGAGTCTTACTCAACTTCACACCTTATAATACAGGCAAGAACTCTTTCTTTGACTGCTCCATTTTGAACTACTTCAAAATCTTGTCAAGGTATGTACTCATTGAAAAACTTATCAAGTGTCTTGATCTATCTCTATAGATCTTGATGCTCAATATGTAAGCAGCTTCACCGAAGTCTTTCTTTGAAAAACTCCTTTCAAACACTCCTTTATGCTTTACAGAATAATTCTACATTATTTTCGATCAACAATATGTCATTCACATATACTTATCAGAAATGTTGTAGTGCTCCCACTCACTTTCTTGTAAATACAGGCTTCACCGCAAGTCTGTATAAAACTATATGCTTTGATCAACTCATCAAAGCGTATATTCCAACTCCGAGATGCTTGCACCAGTCCACAGATGGATCGCTGGAGCTTGCACATTTTGTTAGCACCTTTCGGATTGAAAAAACCTTCTGTTGCATCATATACAACTCTTCTTTAATAAATCCATTAAGGAATGCAGTTTTGTTTATCCATTTGCCAGATTTCATAAAATGCGGCAATTACTAACATGATTCGGACAGACTCAAGCATAGATACGAGTGAGAAGCTCTCATCGTAGTCAACACCTTGAACTTGTCGAAAACCTTTTGCGACAATTCTAGCTTTGTAGATAGTAACACTACTATCAGCGTCCGTCTTCCTCTTGAAGATCCATTTATTCTCAATTGCTTGCCGATCATCGGGCAAGTCAACCAAAGTCCAAACTTTGTTCTCATACATGGATCATATCTTAGATTTCATGGCCTCAAACCATTTCGCGGAATCTGGGCTCATCATCGCTTCCTCATAGTTCGTAGGTTCGTCATGGTCAAGTAACATGACCTCCAGAACAGGATTACCGTACCACTCTGGTGCGGATCTCACTCTGGTTTACCTACGAGATTCGGTAGTAACTTGATCTGAAGTTACATGATCATCATCATTAGCTTCCTCACTAATTGGTGTAGTAGTCACAAGAACAGATTTTTGTGATGAACTACTTTCCAATAAGGTAGAAGGTACAATTACCTTATCAAGTTTTCTACTTTCCTCCCACTTACTTGTTTCAAGAGAAACTCCTTCTCTAGAAAGGATCCATTATAAGCAACGAATGTCTTGCCTTAGGATCTGTGATAGAAGGTGTACCCAACAGTCTCCTTTGGGTATCCTATGAAGACATATTTCTCCGATTTGGGTTTGAGCTTATCAGGATGAAACTTTTTCTCATAAGCATCGCAACCCCAAACTTCAAGAAACGACAACTTTGGTTTCTTGCCAAACCATAGTTCATAAGGCGTCGTCTCGACGGATATAGATGGTGCCCCCTTTTTAACGTGAATGCAGCTGTCTCTAATGCATGACCCCAAAAACGATAGTGGCAAATCGGTAAGAAACATCATAGATTGCACTATATCCAATAAAGTACGGTTATGACGTTCGGACACACCATTATGCTGTGGTGTTCCAGGTGGCGTGAGTAGTGAAACTATTTCACATTGTTTTAACTGAAGACCAAACTCGTAACTCAAATACTCTTTTCCACGATCAGATCGTAGAAACTTTATTTTCTTGTTACGATGATTTTCCACTTCACTCTGAAATTATATGAACTTTTCAAATGTATCAGACTTCTATTTCATTAAGTAGATATACCCATATCTGCTCAAATCATCTGTGAAGGTCAGAAAATAATGATACCCGCTGCAAGCCTTAAATATTCATCGGACCACATACATCAGTATGTATGATTTCCAACAAATTTGTTGCTTGCTACATTGTTCTGGAGAACGGCGTTTTAGTCATCTTGCCCAAAAGGCATGGTTCGCAAGCATCAAGTGATTCATAATCAAGTGATTCCGAAAGCCCAACAGCATGGAGTTTCTTCATGCGCTTTATACCAATATGACCTAAACGGCAGTGCCACAAATAAGTTGCACTATCATTATTAACTTTTGCATTTTTTTTGGTTTCAATATAATGAATATGTGTATCACTACGATCGAGATCCAATGAACTTGTTTCATTGGGTGTATGACCATCGAAGGTTTTATTCATGTAAACAGAACAACAATTATTCTCTGACTTTAATGAATAACCGTATTGCAATAAACATGATCAAATCATATTCATGCTCAACGCAAAAACCAAATAACACTTATTTAAGTTCAACACTAATCCCGAAAGTATAGGTGAGTGTGCGATGATGATCATATCAATCTTGGAACTACTTCCAACACACATCGTCACTTCACCCTTAACTAGTCTCTGTTTATTCTGCAACTCCTGTTTTGAGTTACTATTCTTAGCAACTGAACCAATATCAAATACTGAGGGGTTGCTATAAACACTAGTAAAGCACACATCAATAGCATGTATATCAAATATACTTTTGTTCACTTTGCCATCCTTCTTATCCGCCAAATACTTGGGGCAGTTTCGCTTCCAGTGACCAGTCCCTTTGCAGTAGAAGCACGTAGTCTCAGGCTTAGGACCAGACTTGGGCTTCTTCACTTGAGCAGCAACTTGCTTGCCATTCTTCTTGAAGTTCCCCTTCTTCCCTTTTGCCCTTTTCTTCAAACTAGTGGTCTCATCAACCATCAACACTTGAATTTTTCTTGATTTCTACCTTCATCGATTTCAGCATCATGAAGAGCTCGGGAATCGTTTCTGTTATCCCTTGCATATCATAGTTCATCACGAAGTTCTACTAACTTGGTGATGGTGACTATAGATTTCTGTCAATCACTATCTTATCTGGAAGATTAACTCCCACTTGATTCAAGCGATTGTAGTACCCAGACAATCTGGGCACATGCTCACTAGTTGAGCGATTCTCCTTCATCTTTTAGCTATAGAACTTGTTGGAGACTTCATATCTCTCAACTCGGGTATTTGCTTGAAATATTAACTTCAACTCCTGGAACATCTCATATGGTCCATGACGTTCAAAACGTCTTTGAAGTCCCGATTCTAAGCCATTAAGCATGGTGCACTAAACTATCAAGTAGTCATTATATTGAGCTAGCCAAACGTTCATAACATCTGCATCTGCTCCTGCAATAGGTCTGTCACCTAGCGGTGCATCAAGGACATAATTTTTCTGTGCAGCAATGAGGATAAACCTCAGATCACGGATCCAATCCGCATCATTGCTACTAACATCTTTCAACACAATTTTCTCTAGGAACACATCAAAATAAACATATGAAAGCAACAACGCGAGCTATTGATCTTCAACATAGATATGCTAATACTACCAGGACTAAGTTCATGATAAATTAAAGTTCAATTAATCATATTACTTAAGAACTCCCACTTAGATAGACATCCCTCTAATCCTCTAAGTGATAATGTGATCCAAATCAACTAAACCATAACCGATCATCACGTGAGATGGAGCAGTTTCATTGGTGAACATCACTATGTTGATCATATCTACTATATGATTCACGCTCGACCTTTTGGTCTCCATGTTCCGAGGCCATATCTGTATATGCTTGGCTCGTCAAGTATAACCTGAGTATTCCGCGTGTGCAACTGTTTTGCACCCGTTGTATTTGAACGTAGAGCCTATCACACCCGATCATCACGTGGTGTCTCAGCACGAAGAACTTTCGCAACGGTGCATACTCAGGGAGAACACTTCTTGATAATTTAGTGAGAGATCATCTTATAATGCTATCGTCAATCAAAGCAAGATAAGATGCATAAAAGGATAAACATCACATGCAATCAATATAAGTGATATGATATGGCCATCATCATCTTGTGCTTGTGATCTCCATCTCCGAAGCACCGTCATGATCACCATCGTCACCGGCGCGACACCTTGATCTCCATCGTAGCATCGTTGTCGTCTCGCCAATCTTATGCTCCACGACTATCACTACCGCTTAGCAATAAAGTAAAGCATTACATCGCGATTGCATTGCATACAATAAAACGACAACCATATGGCTCCTGCCAGTTGCCGATAACTCGGTTACAAAACATGATCATCTCATACAATAAAATTTAGCATCATGCCTTGACCATATCACATCACAACATGCCCTGCAAAAACAAGTTAGACGTCCTCTACTTTGTTGTTGCAAGTTTTACGTGGCTGCTACGGGCTTAAGCAAGAACTCATCTCACCTATGCATCAAAACCACAACGATAGTTCGTCAAATAGACTCCGTTTTAACCTTCTCAAGGACCGGGCGTAGCCACACTTGGTTCAACTAAAGTTGGAGAGACAGTCGCCCGCAAGCCATCTATGTGCAAAGCACGTCGAGGGAACCGGTCTCGCGTAAGCGTACGCGTAAGGTTGGTCCGGGTCGTCTCGTCCAACAATACCGCCGAACCAAAGTATGACATGCTGGTAGGCAGTATGACTTGTATCGCCCACAACTCACTTGTGTTCTACTCGTGCAAATAACATCAAACCATAAAACCTAGGCTCGGATGCCACTGTTGGGGAACGTAGTAATTTCAAAAAATTTCCTACGCACACGCAAGATCATGGTGATGCATAGCAACGAGGGGGAGAGTCTGATCTACGTACCCTTGTAGATCGCAACAGAAGCGTTGACACAACGTAGAGGAAGTAGTCGTACGTCTTCTTCCCGATCCGACCGATCCAAGCACCGTTACTCCGGCACCTCCGAGTTCTTAGCACACGTTCAGCTCGACGACGATCCCCGGGCTCCGATCCAGCAAAGCTTCGGGGAGGAGTTCCGCCATCACGACGGCGTGGTGACGATCTTGATGTTCTACAGTCGCAGGGCTTCGCCTAAGCACCGCTACAATACGACCGAGGTGGAATATGGTGGCAGGGGGCACCGCACACGGCTAAGGAACGATCACGTGGATCAACTTGTGTGTCTATGGGGTGCCCCCTACCCTTGTATATAAAGGATGGAGGAGGAGGAGGCCGGCCAAGGCTAGGCGCGCCAGGTGTGGAGTCCTACTAGGACTCCAAGTCCTAGTAGGAGTCCACCAAGAGGGGAGGAAGGGAGAAGGAAGTGGAGGAGTAGGAAAGGTGGCCGGCCCCCTTTTCCCTAGTCCAATTCGGACTAGAGGGGAGGGGGGGCGCAGCAGCCTTTTTCCTCTTCCCACTAAAGCCCATCAAGGCCCATTACTTCTCCCGTAACTACCCGGTACTCCGAAAAATACCCGAATCACTCGGAACCTTTCCGATGTCCGAATATAGTCGTCCAATATATCGATCTTTACGTCTCGACCATTTCGAGACTCCCCGTCATGTCCCCGATCTCATCCGGGACTCCGAACTCCTTCGGTACATCAAAACTCATAAACTCATAATATAACTGTCATCGAAACCTTAAGCGTGCGGACCCTACGGTTCGAGAACAACGTAGACATGACCGAGACACGTCTCCGGTCAATAACCAATAGAGGGACCTGGATGCCCATATTGGCTCCTACATATTCTATGAAGATCTTTATCGGTCAGACCGCATAACAACATACGTTGTTCCCTTTGTCATCGGTATGTTACTTGCCCGAGATTCGATCGTCGGTATCCAATACCTAGTTCAATCTCGTTACCGGCAAGTCTCTTTACTCGTTCCGTAATACAACATCCCGCAACTAACTCATTAGTTGCAATGCTTGCAAGGCTTTAAGTGATGTGCATTACCGAGAGGGCCCAGAGATACCTCTCCGACAATCGGAGTGACAAATCCTAATCTCGAAATACGCCAATCCAACATCTACCTTTGGAGACACCTGTAGTACTCCTTTATAATCACCCAGTTACGTTGTGACGTTTGGTAGTACCCAAAGTGTTCCTCCGGTAAACGGGAGTTGCATAATCTCATAGTCATAGGAACATGTATAAGTCATGAAGAAAGCAATAGCAACATACTACACGATCGGGTGCTAAGCTAATGGAATGGGTCATGTCAATCAGATCATTCATCTAATGATGTGATCCCATTAATCAAATAACAACTCTTTGTCCATGGTTAGGAAACATAACCATCTTTGATTAACGAGTTAGTCAAGTAGAGGCATACTAGTGACACTCTGTTTGTCTATGTATTCACACATGTATTATGTTTCCGGTTAATACAATTCTAGCATGAATAATAAATATTTATCATGATATAAGGAAATAAATAATAACTTTATTATTGCCTCTAGGGCATATTTCCTTCAGTCTCCCACTTGCACTAGAGTCAATAATCTAGATCACATCACCATGTGATTAACATCGATAGTTCACATCATCATGTGATTAACACCCATAGTTCACATCGCCATGTGACCAACACCCAAAGGGTTACTAGATTCAGTAATCTAGTTCACATCGCTATGTGATTAACACCCAAAGAGTACTGAGGTGTGATCATGTTTTGCTTGTGAGAGAATCTTAGTCAATGGGTCTGCCACATTCAGATCCACATGTATTTTGCAAATTTCTATGTCAACAATGCTCTGCATGGAGCTACTCTAGCTAATTGCTCCCACTTTCAATATGTATCTAGACCGAGACTTAGAGTCATCTAGATTAGTGTCAAAACTTGCATCGGCGTAACCCTTTACGACGAACCTTTTTATCATGTCCATAATCGAGAAACATATCCTTATTTCACTAAGGATAATTCTGACCGCTGTCCAGTGATCTACTCCAAGATCACTATTGTACTCCCTTGCCAAATCAGTGCAGGGTATACAATAGATCTGGTATACAGCATGACATACTTTATAGAACCTATGGCCAAGGCATAGGGAATGACTTTCATTCTCTTTCTATCTTCTGCTGTGGTCGGGCTTTGAGTCTTACTCAACTTCACACCTTATAATACAGGCAAGAACTCTTTCTTTGACTGCTCCATTTTGAACTACTTCAAAATCTTGTCAAGGTATGTACTCATTGAAAAAACTTATCAAGCGTCTTGATCTATCTCTATAGATCTTGAAGCTCAATATGTAAGCAGCTTCACCGAAGTCTTTCTTTGAAAAACTCCTTTCAAACACTCCTTTATGCTTTACAGAATAATTCTACATTATTTCCGATCAACAATATGTCATTCACATATACTTATCAGAAATGTTGTAGTGCTCCCACTCACTTTCTTGTAAATACAGGCTTCACCGCAAGTCTGTATAAAACTATATGCTTTGATCAACTCATCAAAGCGTATATTCCAACTCCGAGATGCTTGCACCAGTCCACAGATGGATCGCTGGAGCTTGCACATTTTGTTAGCACCTTTCGGATTGAAAAAACCTTCTGTTGCATCATATACAACTCTTCTTTAATAAATCCATTAAGGAATGCAGTTTTGTTTATCCATTTGCCAGATTTCATAAAATGCGGCAATTACTAACATGATTCGGACAGACTCAAGCATAGATACGGGTGAGAAGCTCTCATCGTAGTCAACACCTTGAACTTGTCGAAAACCTTTTGCGACAATTCTAGCTTTGTAGATAGTAACACTACTATCAGCGTCCGTCTTCCTCTTGAAGATCCATTTATTCTCAATTGCTTGCCGATCATCGGGCAAGTCAACCAATGTCCAAACTTTGTTCTCATACATGGATCAAATCTCAGATTTCATGGCCTCAAACCATTTCGCGGAATCTGGGCTCATCATCGCTTCCTCATAGTTCGTAGGTTCGTCATGGTCAAGTAACATGACCTCCAGAACAGGATTACCTTACCACTCTGGTGCGGATCTCACTCTGGTTTACCTACGAGATTCGGTAGTAACTTGATCTGAAGTTACATGATCATCATCATTAGCTTCCTCACTAATTGGTGTAGTAGTCACAAGAACAGATTTTTGTGATGAACTACTTTCCAATAAGGTAGAAGGTACAATTACCTTATCAAGTTTTCTACTTTCCTCCCACTTACTTGTTTCAAGAGAAACTCCTTCTCTAGAAAGGATCCATTATAAGCAACGAATGTCTTGCCTTAGGACCTGTGATAGAAGGTGTACCCAACAGTCTCCTTTGGGTATCCTATGAAGACATATTTCTCCGATTTGGGTTTGAGCTTATCAGGATGAAACTTTTTCTCATAAGCGTCGCAACCCCAAACTTCAAGAAACGACAACTTTGGTTTCTTGCCAAACCATAGTTCATAAGGCGTCGTCTCGACGGATATAGATGGTGCCCCCTTTTTAACGTGAATGCAGCTGTCTCTAATGCATGACCCCAAAAACGATAGTGGTAAATCGGTAAGAAACATCATAGATTGCACTATATCCAATAAAGTACGGTTATGACGTTCGGACACACCATTATGCTGTGGTGTTCCAGGTGGCGTGAGTAGTGAAACTATTTCACATTGTTTTAACTGAAGACCAAACTCGTAACTCAAATACTCTTTTCCACGATCAGATCGTAGAAACTTTATTTTCTTGTTACGATGATTTTCCACTTCACTCTGAAATTATATGAACTTTTCAAATGTATCAGACTTCTATTTCATTAAGTAGATATACCCATATCTGCTCAAATCATCTGTGAAGGTCAGAAAATAATGATACCCGCTGCAAGCCTTAAATATTCATCGGACCACATACATCAGTATGTATGATTTCCAACAAATCTGTTGCTTGCTCCATTGTTCCGGAGAACGGCGTTTTAGTCATCTTGGCCAAAAGGCATGGTTCGCAAGCATCAAGTGATTCATAATCAAGTGATTCCGAAAGCCCATCAGCATGGAGTTTCTTCATGCGCTGTATACCAATATGACCTAAACGGCAGTGCCACAAATAAGTTGCACTATCATTATTAACTTTTGCATTTTTTTTGGTTTCAATATTATGAATATGTGTATCACTACGATCGAGATCCAACGAACTTGTTTCATTGGGTGTATGACCATCGAAGGTTTTATTCATGTAAACAGAACAACAATTATTCTTTGACTTTAATGAATAACCGTATTGCAATAAACATGATCAAATCATATTCATGCTCAACGCAAAAACCAAATAACACTTATTTAAGTTCAACACTAATCCCGAAAGTATAGGGGAGTGTGCGATGATGATCATATCAATCTTGGAACTACTTCCAACACACATCGTCACTTCACACTTAACTAGTCTCTGTTTATTCTGCAACTCCTGTTTCGAGTTACTATTCTTAGCAACTGAACCAATATCAAATACTGAGGGGTTGCTATAAACACTAGTAAAGCACACATTAATAACATGTATATCAAATATACTTTTGTTCACTTTGCCATCCTTCTTATCCGCCAAATACTTGGGGCAGTTCCGCTTCCAGTGACCAGTCCCTTTGCAGTAGAAGTACTTAGTCTCAGGCTTAGGACCAGACTTGGGCTTCTTCACTTGAGCAGCAACTTGCTTGCCGTTCTTCTTGAAGTTCCCCTTCTTCCCTTTTGCCCTTTTCTTCAAACTAGTGGTCTCATCAACCATCAACACTTGATTTTTTCTTGATTTCTACCTTCATCGATTTCAGCATCACGAAGAGCTCGGGAATCGTTTCTGTTATCCCTTGCATATAATAGTTCATCACGAAGTTCTACTAACTTGGTGATGGTGACTACAGAATTCTGTCAATCACTATCTTATCTGGAAGATTAACTCCCACTTGATTCAAGCGATTGTAGTACCCAGACAATCTGGGCACATGCTCACTAGTTGAGCGATTCTCCTCCATCTTTTAGCTATAGAACTTGTTGGAGACTTCATATCTCTCAACTCGGGTATTTGCTTGAAATATTAACTTCAACTCCTGGAACATCTCATATGGTCCATGACGTTCAAAACGTCTTTGAAGTCCCGATTCTAAGCCATTAAGCATGGTGCACTAAACTATCAAGTAGTCATTATATTGAGCTAGCCAAACGTTCATAACATCTGCATCTGCTCCTGCAATAGGTCTGTCACCTAGCGGTGCATCAAGGACATAATTTTTCTGTGCAGCAATGAGGATAAACCTCAGATCACGGATCCAATCCGCATCATTGCTACTAACATCTTTCAACACAATTTTCTCTAGGAACACATCAAAATAAACATATGAAAGCAACAACGCGAGCTATTGATCTTCAACATAGATATGCTAATACTACCAGGACTAAGTTCATGATAAATTAAAGTTCAATTAATCATATTACTTAAGAACTCCCACTTAGATAGACATCCCTCTAATCCTCTAAGTGATAATGTGATCCAAATCAACTAAACCATAACCGATCATCACGTGAGATGGAGCAGTTTCATTGGTGAACATCACTATGTTGATCATATCTACTATATGATTCACGCTCGACCTTTTGGTCTCCATGTTCCGAGGCCATATCTGTATATGCTTGGCTCGTCAAGTATAACCTGAGTATTCCGCGTGTGCAACTGTTTTGCACCCGTTGTATTTGAACGTAGAGCCTATCACACCCGATCATCACGTGGTGTCTCAGCACGAAGAACTTTCGCAACGGTGCATACTCAGGGAGAACACTTCTTGATAATTTAGTGAGAGATCATCTTATAATGCTATCGTCAATCAAAGCAAGATAAGATGCATAAAAGGATAAACATCACATGCAATCAATATAAGTGATATGATATGGCCATCATCATCTTGTGCTTGTGATCTCCATCTCCGAAGCACCGTCATGATCACCATCGTCACCGGCGCGACACCTTGATCTCCATCGTAGCATCGTTGTCGTCTCGCCAATCTTATGCTCCACGACTATCACTACCGCTTAGCAATAAAGTAAAGCATTACATCGCGATTGCATTGCATACAATAAAACGACAACCATATGGCTCCTGCCAGTTGCCGATAACTCGGTTACAAAACATGATCATCTCATACAATAAAATTTAGCATCATGCCTTGACCATATCACATCACAACATGCCCTGCAAAAACAAGTTAGACGTCCTCTACTTTGTTGTTGCATGTTTTACGTGGCTGCTACGGGCTTAAGCAAGAACTCATCTCACCTACGCATCAAAACCACAACGATAGTTCGTCAAATAGACTCCGTTTTAACCTTCTCAAGGACCGGGCGTAGCCACACTTGGTTCAACTAAAGTTGGAGAGACAGTCGCCCGCAAGCCATCTATGTGCAAAGCACGTCGAGGGAACCGGTCTCGCGTAAGCGTACGCGTAAGGTTGGTCCGGGTCGTCTCGTCCAACAATACCGCCGAACCAAAGTATGACATGCTGGTAGGCAGTATGACTTGTATCACCCACAACTCACTTGTGTTCTACTCGTGCAAATAACATCAAACCATAAAACCTAGGCTCGGATGCCACTGTTGGGGAACGTAGTAATTTCAAAAAAATTCCTACGCACACGCAAGATCATGGTGATGCATAGCAACGAGGGGGAGAGTCTGATCTACGTACCCTTGCAGATCGCAACGGAAGCGTTGACACAACGTAGAGGAAGTAGTCGTACGTCTTCTTCCCGATCCGACCGATCCAAGCACCGTTACTCCGGCACCTCCGAGTTCTTAGCACACGTTCAGCTCGATGACGATCCCCGGGCTCCGATCCAGCAAAGCTTCGGGGAGGAGTTCTGCCAGCACGACGGCGTGGTGACGATCGTGATGTTCTACTGTCGCAGGGCTTCGCCTAAGCACCGCTACAATACGACCGAGGTGGAATATGGTGGCAGGGGGCACCGCACACGGCTAAGGAACGATCACGTGGATCAACTTGTGTGTCTATGGGGTGCCCCCTGCCCTTGTATATAAAGGATGGAGGAGGAGGAGGCCGGCCAAGGCTAGGCGCGCCAGGTGTGGAGTCCTACTAGGACTCCAAGTCCTAGTAGGAGTCCACCAAGAGGGGAGGAAGGGAGAAGGAAGTGGAGGAGTAGGAAAGGTGGCCGGCCCCCTTTTCCCTAGTCCAATTCGGACTAGAGGGGAGGGGGGGGGGGCAGCAGCCTTTTTTCTCTTCCCACTAAAGCCCATCAAGGCCCATTACTTCTCCCGTAACTACCCGGTACTCCGAAAAATACCCGAATCACTCGGAACCTTTCCGATGTCCGAATATAGTCGTCCAATATATCGATCTTTACGTCTCGACCATTTCGAGACTCCCCGTCATGTCCCCGATCTCATCCGGGACTCCGAACTCCTTTGGTACATCAAAACTCATAAACTCATAATATAACTGTCATCGAAACCTCAAGCGTGCGGACCCTACGGTTCGAGAACAATGTAGACATGACCGAGACACGTCTCCGGTCAATAACCAATAGCGGGACCTGGATGCCCATATTGGCTCCTACATATTCTATGAAGATCTTTATCGGTCAGACCGCATAACAACATACGTTGTTCCCTTTGTCATCGGTATGTTACTTGCCCGAGATTCGATCGTCGCTATCCAATACCTAGTTCAATCTCGTTACCGGCAAGTCTCTTTACTCGTTCCGTAATACAACATCCCGCAATTAACTCATTAGTTGCAATGCTTGCAAGGCTTTAAGTGATGTGCATTACCGAGAGGGCCCAGAGATACCTCTCCGAAAATCGGAGTGAGAAATCCTAATCTTGAAATACGCCAACCCAACATCTACCTTTGGAGACACCTGTAGTACTCCTTTATAATCACCCAGTTATGTTGTGACGTTTGGTAGTACCCAAAGTGTTCCTCCGGTAAACGGGAGTTGCATAATCTCATAGTCATAGGAACATGTATAAGTCATGAAGAAAGCAATAGCAACATACTACATGATCGGGTGCTAAGCTAATGGAATGGGTCATGTCAATCAGATCATTCATCTAATGATGTGATCCCATTAATCAAATAACAACTCTTTGTCCATGGTTAGGAAAAATAACCATCTTTGATTAACGAGTTAGTCAAGTAGAGGCATACTAGTGACACTCTGTTTGTCTATGTATTCACACATGTATTATGTTTCCGGTTAATACAATTCTAGCATGAATAATAAATATTTATCATGATATAAGGAAATAAATAATAACTTTATTATTGCCTCTAGGGCATATTTCCTTCAAGATGGTTCCCCTTTTTTAACGTGAATGCAGCTGTCTTTAATGCACGACCCCAAAAACGATAGTGGTAAATCGGTAAGAAACATCGTAGATCGCACCATATCTAATAAAGTACGGTTATGAAGTTCGGACACACCATTACATTGTGGTGTTCCAGGTGGCGTGAGTGGTGAAACTATTTCACATTGTTTTAACTGAAGGCCAAACTCGTAACTTAAATATTCTCTTCCACGATTAGATCATAGAAACTTTATTTTCTTGTTGCGATGATTTTCCACTTCACTCTGAAATTCTTTGAACTTTTCAATGTTTCAGACTTATGTTTCATCAAGTAGATATACCCATATCTGCTCAAATCATCTGTAAAGTTCAGAAAATAACGATACTTGCCATGAGCCTTAATACTCATTGGACCGCATACATCAGTATGTATTATTTCTAATAAGTTTGTTGCTCGCTCCATTGTTCCGGAGAACGGAGTCTTAGTCATCTTGCCCAAGAGACATGGTTTGAAAGCATCAAGTGATTCATAATCAAGTGATTCCAAAATCCCATCAGCATGGAGTTTCTTCATGCGCTTTACACCAATATGACTTAAACAACAGTGCCACAAATAAGTTCCACTATCATTATTAACTTTGCATCTTTTGTCTTCAATATTATGAATATGTGTATCACTACGATCGAGATCCAACAAACCATTTTCGTTGGTGTGTATGACCATAGAAGGTTTTATTCATGTAAATAGAACAACAATTGTTCTCTAACTTAAATGAATAACCGTATTGCAATAAACATGATCAAATCATATTCATGCTCAATGCAAACACCAAATAACACTTATTTAGTTTCAACACTAATCCCGAAAGTATAGGGAGAGTGCGATGATGATCATATCAATCTTGGAACTACTTCCAACACACATCGTCACCTTGACTTTTACTAGTTTCTGTTTATTCTGCAACTCCCGTTTCGAGTTACTACTCTTAGTAACTGAACCAGTATCAAATGCCGAGGGGCTGCTATAAACACTAGTAAAGTACACATCAATAACATGTATATCCAATATACCTTTGTTCACTTTGCCATCCTTCTTATCCACCAATTACTTGGGGTAGTTCCGCTTCTAGTGACCAGTCCCTTTGCAGTAGAAGCACTCAGTCTCAGGCTTAGGTCCAGACTTGGGCTTCTTCACTTGAGCAGCAACTTGCTTGCCGTTCTTCTTGAAGTTCCCCTTCTTCCCTTTGCCCTTTTCTTGAAACTAGTGGTCTTGTTAACCATCAACACTTGATGTTTTTCTTGATTTCTACCTTCGTCGATTTCAGCATCACGAAGAGCTTGGGAATTACTTTCGTCATCTCTTGCATATTATAGTTCATCATGAAGTTCTACTAACTTGGTGATGGTGACTAGAGAATTCTGTCAATCACTATTTTATTTGGAAGATTAACTCCCACTTGATTCAAGCGATTGTAGTACCCAGACAATCTGAGCACATGCTCACTGCTTGAGCGATTCTCCTCCATCTTTTAGATATGGAACTTGTTGGAGACTTCATATCTCTCAACTCGGGTATTTGCTTGAAATATTAACTTCAACTTCTTGGAACATCTCATATGGTCCATGACGTTCAAAACGTCTTTGAAGTCCCGATTATAAGCCGTTAAGCATGGTGCACTAAACTATCAAGTAGTCATCATATTGAGCTAGCCAAACGTTCATAACGTCTGCATCTGCTCCTACAATAGGTCAGTCACCTAGCGGTGCATCAAGGACATAATTCTTCTGTGCAGCAATGAAGATAAACCTCAGATCACGGATCCAATCCGCTTCATTGCTACTAACATCTTTCAACTTAGTTTTCTCTAGGAACATATCAAAATAAACATAGGGAAGCAACAATGCGAGCTATTGATCTACAACATAATTTGCAAAATACTATTAGGACTAAGTTCATGATAAATTTAAGTTCAATTTAATCATATTACTTAAGAACTCCCACTTAGACATCCCTCTAATCCTCTAAGTGATCACGTGATCCATATCAACTAAACCATGTCCGATCATCACGTGAGATGGAGTAGTTTCAATGGTGAACATCACTATGTTGATCATATCTACTATATGATTCGCGCTTGACCTTTCGGTCTCCGTGTTCCGAGGCCATATCTGTTATATGCTAGGCTCGTCAAGTTTAACCTGAGTATTCCGCGTGTGCAACTGTTTTGCATCCGTTGTATTTGAACGTAGAGCCTATCACACCCGATCATCACGTGGTGTCTCAGCACGAAGAACTTTCGCAACGGTGCATACTCAGGGAGAACACTTCTTGATAATTAGTGAGAGATCATCTTAAAATGCTACCGTCAAACTAAGCAAAATAAGATGTATATAAGATAAACATCATATGCAATCAAAATATGTGACATGATATGGCCATCTTCATCTTGCGCCTTTGATCTCCATCTCCAAAGTATTGTCATGATCTCTATCGTCACCGGCATGACACCATGATCTCCATCATCTTGATCTATATCAATGGGTCGTCACACAGTCGTCTCGCCAACTATTGCTCTTGCAACTATTGCTATCGCATAGCAATAAAGTAAAGCAATTATTTGGCGCTTGCATCTTCTGCAATAAAGAGACAACCATAAGGCTTTTGCCAGTTGCCGATAACTTCAACAAAACATGATCATCTCATACAACCACTTATATCTCATCACATCTTGACCATATCACATCACAAAATGCCCCGCAAAAACAAGTTAGACGTCCTCTACTTTGTTGTTGCAAGTTTTACGTGGCTGCTACGGGCTTAGCAAGAACCGTTCTTACCTACGCATCAAAAACCACAATGATAGTTTGTCAAGTTGGTGTTGTTTTAACCTTCGCAAGGACCGGGCGTAGCCACACTCGCTTCAACTAAAGTTGGAGAAACTGACACCCGCCAGCCACCTATGTGCAAAGCACGTCGGTAGAACCAGTATCGCGTAAGCGTACGCGTAATGTCGGTCCGGGCCGCTTCATCCAACAATACCGCTGAACCAAAGTATGACATGCTGGTAAGCAGTATGACTTATATCGCCCACAACTCACTTGTGTTCTACTCGTGCATATAACATCAACACATAAAACCTAGCTCGGATGCCACTGTTGGGGAACGTAGTAATTTCAAAATTTTCCTACGCACACACAAGATCATGGTGATGCATAGCAACGAGAGGGGAGAGTGTAGTCTACGTACCCTCGTAGACCGACAGCGGAAGCGTTATGACAACACGGTTGATGTAGTCGTACGTCTTCACGGCCCGACCGATCAAGCACCGAAACTACGACACCTCCGAGTTCTAGCACACGTTCAGCTTGATGACGATCCCCGGACTCCGATCCAGCAAAGTGTCGGGGAAGAGTTCCATCAGCACGACGGCGTGGTGACGATCTTGATGTTCTACTGTCGTAGGGCTTCGCCTAAGCACCACTACAATATTATCGAGGACTATGGTGGAGGGGGGCACCGCACACGGCTAAGAGAACGATCTTGAAGATCAACTTGTGTGTCTAGAGGTGCCCCCTGCCCCCGTATATAAAGGAGCAAGGGGGAGGCCCGCCGGCCCTTGGGGCGCGCCAAGGAGGAGGAGTCCTCCTCCTAGTAGGAGTAGGACTCCCCTCTTTCGTACTCCTACTAGGAGGGGGAAAGGAAGGGGGGAGGGAGAAGGAAAGGGGGGCGCCGCCCCCCTCTCCTAGTCCAATTCGGACAAGAGGGGGAGGGGGGCGCGGCCCACCCTGGCCGCCCCTCTCTCTCCACTGGGGCCCATAAAGCCCATTACTTCTCCCGGGGGGGGGGGGGGTTCGGTAACCCTCCGGCACTCCGGTTTTTTCCGAAATCACCCGAAACACTTCCGGTGTCCGAATATAGCTGTCCAATATATCAATCTTTATGTCTCGACCATTTCGAGACTCCTCGTCATGTCCGTGATCACATCCGGGACTCCGAATAAACTTTGGTACATCAAAACTCATAAACTCATAATATTACTGTCATCGAAACCTTAAGCGTGTGGACCCTACAGGTTCGAGAACAATGTAGACATGACCGAGACACGTCTCCAGTCAATAACCAATAGCAGAACCTGGATGCTCATATTGGCTCCCACATATTCTACAAAGATCTTTATCGGTCAGACCGCATAACAACATACGTTGTTCCCTTTGTCATCGGTATGTTACTTGCTCGAGATTCGATCGTCGGTATCTCAATACCTAGTTCAATCTCGTTACCGACAAGTCTCTTTACTCGTTCCGTAATACATCATCTCACAACTAACTCATTAGTTGCAATGCTTGCAAGGCTTATGTGATGTGCATTATCGAGAGGGCCCAGAGATACCTCTCCGACAATCAGAGTGACAAATCCTAATCTCGAAATACGCCAACCCAACATGTACCTTCGGAGACACCTGTAGAGCTCCTTTATAATCACCCAGTTACGTTGTGACGTTTGGTAGCACACAAAGTGTTCCTCTGGTAAACGGTAGTTGCATAATCTCATAGTTATAGGAACATCTATAAGTCATGAAGAAAGCAATAGCAACATACTAAACGATCAAGTACTAAGCTAACGAAATGGGTCAAGTCAATCACATCATTCTCCTAATGATGTGATCCCGTTAATCAAATGACAACTCATGTCTATGGCTAGGAAACTTAACCATCTTTGATCAACGAGCTAGTCAAGTAGAGGCATACTAATGACACTCTGTTTGTCTATGTATTTACACATGTATTATGTTTCCGGTTAATACAATTCTAGCATGAATAATAAACATTTATCATGAAATAAGGAAATAAATAATAACTTTATTATTGCCTCTCGGGCATATTTCCTTCAGTGGATCCCTGCAGTCAATGCGCTGGTGCTCGGAGCTGAGGCATCTAAAGCAGAGTTCGCGGAATCGCCTTAAGAAGGCCTCACGGCCAGCAGCAACAGCCGCATTGAAGGAGGGCCGACGGCCTCGTTGTTGCTGGCGTGCGTGCGCACTACGGCCCAGCGGACGTGAGCTGTCGCGCCGCGCCTTCCGGGACATGACCACCGTCCATTCATTGCCATTGCCGGAACGGGGGGAGCTCGGCTGCGGGGAAGGCCTAACTACTATGGATCTAAGCTGAGGTCGCCCAGAAGGGGGGGGGGGGGCTTGAGATATCCGGCG
The DNA here is from genome assembly GCA_034509565.1 of Triticum monococcum. Classification (NCBI taxonomy): domain Eukaryota; kingdom Viridiplantae; phylum Streptophyta; class Magnoliopsida; order Poales; family Poaceae; genus Triticum; species Triticum monococcum. Next base: position 684,623,241 of record CM067845.1, on the reverse strand, counting down.
TGCGGAAGGGGGGGGGGGGGGGGCGCCTTTGAGCACTCGCCCGCTGCAGGATTTGCGGTGGGGAGCCGCGGGTAGCCGTTGGCGAGGGGATGGGCGGCTGAGAATCCGGCACTGCGGACGGACCGCTGGATCCAGACTGTTGCGGCACCGACAAGCCCCATCCCACGCTATCTCTGGAGCGCGACCGGGCAGAGCGCGTGGAGCAGCAAGAGTGCGGACGCCCCATGGCGCCGGAGGGGGCAGGCCGGGGCGAGCTGCCCCGGGATCTGGTGGCCGCCGTGGCCGGAGCGGCCAGCGGCGCAGGGGGGGGGGGGGGAGGGGGTAGAGTCGAGCAACCTATTTGAACTGAAATGTGAGACGCCTAGCGGATTATCACCTTTCGATTGGAAACTTGGACGGAAGAGGTGAAACTGTTGCAGGATTTTGGTTGGAAGATTTGGTAGTTTATTGATGGCAGCTGGGACATGGAGGGAGGTGAAGCTTTGTGAGTCTACGACTCTATTGTCACGTCGCACGGTCTACGGCTCTATTCTCTGTGACTGCTATCCACGTCCCAAGAACCTGGTATAAAGATTACTTTCGTAGTGAATAATAGTAGTATTGGTGCAATTCGTACCAGTACAAATTTATTTGCTTTAGCAGCAGCTCATTGCTTTTTTTTTTTGCAAGAAAATTTCCCATCTATTCATCATGCCATGACAGTACAAAGAATACAGAAATAACAAAAAACACATCCATGTTTCTAGACTACCTACCGTGGAGTTTGTGAGCTCGAGCTCAGATGAACGGTAAATTTTGAAAATTTTAGTAAAAGATTCAAAACATTCTGATTTTTTTCAACAAACATTGATATTTTTTTCACATGCATGCAGAAATTTATGATAAAATCACATTCATGGAGGTGAAAAAAACTAAATTGACGCTCCAAAAAAAGTGTTTTTGGAAGCATTTTAGAGCATCAAAATTGTTTTTTCCCACACCTCCATGAATGTGATTTCATCACAAAAAATTGCACGTGTGTTGAAAAATCATTGATCTTTCTTGCCAACAAAATTCAGCTTTTTTAGAATTTACTATTCATCCAAGCTCATGTGAGCTCGAGCTCACAATAGCACTTTCGGTGTAAAATTTACTTTTATAGTGAATAATAGTATTGGTGTAAGTCGTACTAGTACACATTTATTTGTTTTAGCAGTTCAACTATTTTTTTGCGAGAAAGTTTTCGATCTATTCATCATGTCATGGCAGTACAAAGAATGAAGAAATAACAAAAAAAAATTAAATCCATGTTCGTAGACCATCTAGAAAACAAGCAGCGGAGTGAGCCGACGGTGCGCCGCTGTCATCACCCTCCCCCATCGAGTTAAGCCAAATTTGTTGTAGTAGACAGTCGGAAAGTTGTCGTGCTAACGTCCCACAGGACCAACGAACCAGAATAACAACCGTCTCTGGTGAAAAGAAGTATAGATCGAAAGGATCCAACATGTAGATTATGGCGAAGACAAACAAATACCAGATCCAAGCGAAACCACCAAAGACCAGCCGAAACCCGCGAGATCCGTTTGAGACACACCTCCACACATCCCCCGACGATGCTAAACACATCACCGGAATGGGGCTAGACGGGGAGACCATTATTCCATTTTCAAGGAGCCGCCACCGCCTCATTATCGTGAGCGGGATACAAACCTTAAACGACTCACAAAACACTTAAAAACGGAGCAAGATCGCTCCTGCCGACAAGGATTGGGATCCATTGCGCCTCCATGGCCCTAGGGCCACCAGAGATGAGGCGGACCGGCGGCGGCACCGGCGAGAGGTGCAGAGGATCCTTAATTTTTTCTTGGAAAGGAGGTTGCGGTTGCATTTTTGGATCTAACTATTAAGCTCATTGTTAATCCATTGTCCAAGGAGACAGTAGGTTGCTCATACGCAAGTTCTTAGAAGATCCAAAAAAATCCTATAAGGAGCGACGAAGGGAGTATCAAATAAGAAATAGGCATGTTCTTTAAGAAGAATATATGATTTTGTTTCTTCATATTATTAAAGGAGAAATGCTACATGTGCGGATTGCAATGTCGGGGATTAATGAATAGGCTTAGGTGGGCTTTTTGGTTGGATGGACGGGGCCAACCTAGTTAAATTCAGGTGGGTGGAGAGATTAGTGACGAAGGTTTCGTAATGAGTCTGTAGATTACCCTTAGGTGTAGCACTTCTGTTATTAGAGCATCTGGAGCAGGCAATGGAAGATCTAGTGGCGGTGCCATGGCGTCACTAGATTTTTGGTTGGATGGACGGGGCCAACCTATTTAAATTCAGGTGGGTGGAGAGATTAGTGACGAAGGTTTCGTAATGAGTCTGTAGATTACCCTTAGGTGTAGCACTTCTGTTATTAGAGCATCTGGAGCAGGCAATTGAAGATCTAGTGGCGGTGCCATGGCACCCCCCCCCCCTCCCCTGACACACACACACACACACACACAGGCCAGAGACCAAAAACACATGGTAGCAAAGCCCCTAACCCAATCCAAAAATACCTAGCCCCCCCCCCCCCCCCCACACACACACACACAGACACATTCCTCATTCCAGAGAGATGGAAGAACACAACAACTATAATATTATCAAAGGTTAGTAATCGAGACAAGGTATCTCAACTTAGACTTATGAATTATGGTAATGTTATCTATGAGGTGAACTATAAGTTGCTTGTTACTCGCTTAAAGATACTTTTCACTGCAATAGAAACCCCCATTAGTGATGGGCATCCCCGTTGGTGTGTCTAGAACCAAAAAATGCTATGAGGTGAACTATAAGTTGCTAGTTACTCGCTTAAAGATACTTTTCACTAAAGTAGAAACCCCCATTGGTGATGGGCATCCCCGTTGGTGTGTCTAGAACCAAAAAATGCTATCGTCCAACCCAAACCCAACCCTGTAGTTATTATTTTCCGGTGCCCAAAACCTTTTTCTCTCCTACTCTAATACCACTTTTGGGCACCAAATTTAACATCATCTATTGAAGATGCTCTTAGATGTTTGTCTCACGGGTGACGCTGCCACGACCTTGGCCAGATATTTGTTGGTTAGCTATTCCCACCGAAATTGCAGGCTCATGGTCAATTAGGCCCTTCTCTCTAGAATAAAGGTCATTTAGTCTTGTTCTTGATGAGAAAACACAGGCTCATGAATCGCTCGCAGGCGCAACACTAAAATCAAATCGCATGTTCCCCTCACAATGTCTCCTCTCCGTGGTGAACTAGACGAATCCCAGGTGCATCATCATCATCGCTGGGTAGCCGGAATAACTGGGCAAGTGCCCCCCAGGCAGCATAGCTGGCTGAACGACCCTCCACACAAGTACACAACCAATTTAGCACACCATGCAAGCACGTGTGCCCGCGCTTAGGACGATCTTGGGATGCCATTCGGTACTTGTGCGCTCAGGACGATTTCCCACGGATCTGCTTGGGTGATTTCAATGAGGCCCTCTTTCAGACTGATCAGAGGGGTGGGAACCTGCGTAGCTTGACCCAAATGGAGGAGTTTCGTGATTGTCTTGCTGATTGTGGGCTGGCAGATTTGGGTTTCTCTGGGTACCCTTATACATGGGATGACAAGCGTGATGGTGCAGATAATGTGCAGGTGCGGCTGGATTGTGCAACTTGCAATGATTCTTTTCTGAGCCTCTTCCCCGAATCTGAAGTGGAGCATGTGATGACCGAGGAGTCTGACCACCAGGCCATTGTTGTGCACACGTGGGAGACAGCCCCTCGCCAGCATAACAGTGTTAGCCTAAGCTCCACCCGACTAGTGTAGATCTTTTCTGTTTCAAATAAGCAGCTGCATGGCCGTTGTGTTGGATGCATGCAGCATGTATGTAGGAGGGGGAGGAGTGCCTGCGTGCACGATCATCCACTCCACGCTCTATCTATTTTCTGTTAGGCCCGGTCAGTGTGGCGAGCTGAAGATTCGGACATCGTGGGATGGCACGACAGACTCGGATCTCAGCGGACTGGCCGGGCATGTAGCTAAGTAGGGGCTTTTGTATTGAGTTAGAAAGATAATTGAGAAACAGAAAAAGCTGGGAGTTTCCCCCCAGCGCAAAACCCTCTCTCTCGCGTTCATCTTTCTTCCTCTCCAGCTCGAATCCGTGACGACAATTGGTATCAGAGCCCGGCGGTGTGCGATCCTCCGATGGCCGGCGGTGTTTGATCCGCAGCAGCGATGTCGAGCGACGAATCGGACGGGAAGAACAAGGGCGGCGGCAAGTTGTCGCCGGGGACGCCTCCATCCAAGGCACCGCTCGCTCGCCTCACCGGCGACGGCAGCGGCGAGTACCGCGTGGTGGAACGCGACGTGCGAGAGGAGTCGGCGGCGTCGATGGTTCTCACCCGCACCAACTATCAGGAGTGGGCACTTGTGATGCAGGTCAAGCTGCAAGTCGCCCGCGTCTGGACCGCGGTGATCGAAGACGACGCTGACGAGAACGACGACCAGCGCGCGCTGCAGATAATCCTCACCGGCGTCCCGCCGGAACTGCTGCGCGTGCTGGCCGCCAAGGATACGGCAAAGATGGCTTGGGAGACGATCAAGACGATGAGGATGGGCAGCGCGCGCCCGCGAGGCCAAGGCGCAGGTGCGCCGGCGAGAGTTCGAGGATCTCCGGTTCAAAGATGGGGAGTCCATCGAGGATTTCGGGCTGCGGCTCTCCGCCCTCATCTCTGATCTCGAGCTGTTCGGCGACCCCGTCACCGAGCACAAGGCCGTGCAGAAATTCCTTCGGTGGTGCCGCGCCGATATTGCCCGATGGCGATGGCGATCGAGTCCCTTCTTGATCTGAAGGCCATGACGATCGAGGAGCTCGTCGGCCGTTTCTCTGTGTGCGAGGATCATTACGACCTCGACGACGGCGTGCAGCCTGCCGGGCGTCTCTTGCTCACTCACGAGGAGTGGCTGGCCCGCGAGAAGGTGGGCGGCGGCGGTGGATCGTCGTCCGGCGGCGGCGGCAACACCGGCAAGAACAAGGGGTTCGCCAAGGCCAAGTCTCAAGGCGGCAGCAAGGGCGCAGGCGGCTCCGGCGGATCTAGCGGCAAGAAAAAAAAGGCAAGTGTCATCACTGTGGCATTCCAGGGCACTGGAAAAAGGAGTGTCGTACCTGGCTCCGTGAGCAGGAACAGAAGCCGGCGCTGGAACATGCAAACCTGGCGAAAGGCGGCGAAGACCACGACGAGGGACTCCTCATGGCCGTGGTGACTACCATCGAGACCACGCCGCCCGCAACCCCACAAGAGGTATATCTCAACGAGGAGAAGGTTGTCCCTGTTACGGCACCGGAGGGCGTTTGGTTTTTCGACACCGGGGCGAGCAGCCACATGACCGGTGACCACCAGGCGTTCGCATCCCTCGACGAAACCATGCACGGCACGGTGAAGTTTGGCGACGGCTCGGTCGTTTCCATTAGAGGGCGCGGTACCGTCATCTTCCTCTGCAACAATGGTGATCAACGGGCGCTCACCGGGGTGTTTTTCATCCCAAGCCTACGCAGCAACATCATCTCCGTGGGGCAGCTGGACGAGGCCGGCTGCAGCATCAACATTGAGCACGGTGTCATGGTGATTCGGGACCCTTCGCGGCGCATGATGGCACGCATCAAGAGGTCCGGCAGCCGGCTCTACACCGGCGTGCTCACCATCGACTCGCCGGCTTGCCTGCTGGCGCAGGGCGACGACGTGTCCTGGAGGTGGCATGCACGCATGGGGCATCTGCACTTCCGCGCACTGAGGACCATGCCCTCGAAGCAACTCGTGCGCGGCATGCCCTGCATCGACCGTGTGGAAGAGTACTGCGATGGGTGCTCGCTCGGGAAGCAGCATCGTGCGCCGTTTCCCCAAGCCACGGCATACCGCACGGAACGCGCACTAGAGCTCGTGCACACTGACTTGAAGGAAATATGCCCTAGAGGCAATAATAAAGTTATTATTTATTTCCTTATATCATGATAAATGTTTATTATTCAGGCTAGAATTGTATTAACCGGAAACATAATACATGTGTGAATACATAGACAAACAGAGTGTCACTAGTATGCTTCTACTTGACTAGCTCGTTAATCAAAGATGGTTATGTTTCCTAACCATGGACAAAGAGTTGTTATTGATTAACGGGATCACAACATTAGATGAATGATCTGATTGACATGACCCATTCCATTAGCTTAGCACCCGATCGTTTAGTATGTTGCTATTGCTTTCTTCATGACTTATACATGTTCCTATGACTATGAGATTATGTAACTCCCGTGTGCCGGAGGAACACTTTGTGTGCTACCAAACGTCACAATGTAACTGGGTGATTATAAAGGTACTCTACAGGTGTCTCCAAAGGTACATGTTGGGTTGACATATTTCGAGATTAGGATTTGTCACTCCGATTGTCGGAGAGGTATCTCTGGGCCCTCTCGATAATGCACATCACTTAAGTCTTGCAAGCATTGCAACTAATGAGTTAGTTGCGAGATGATGTATTACGGAACGAGTATACAGACTTGCCGGTAACGAGATTGAACTAGGTATTGGATACCGACGATCGAATCTCGGGCAAGTAACATACCGATGATAAAGGAAACAACGTATGTTGTTATGCGGTCTGACCGATAAAGATCTTCGTAGAATATGTAGGAGCCAATATGGGCATCCATGTCCCCCTGTTGGTTATTGACTGGAGATGTGTCTCAGTCATGTCTACATTGTTCTCGAACCGTAGGGTCCGCACGCTTAACGTTACGATGACAGTTATTATGAGTTTATGCATTTTGATGTACCGAAGGTTGTTCGGAGTCCCGGATGTGATCACGGACATGACGAGGAGTCTCGAAATGGTCGAGACATAAAGATTGATATATTGGAAGCCTATGTTTGGACATCGGAAGTGTTCCGGGTGAAATCGGGATTTTACCGGAGTACCGGGAGGTTACCGGAACCCCCCGGGAATCATATGGGCCATAGTGGGCCTTAGTGGAAAGGAGAAGGGGGCAGCCCAAGGTGGCCGCGCGCCTCCCCCCTCCCCTAGTCCTATTAGGACTAGGAGAGGTGGCCGCCCCCCCTCTCTCTTTCCCCCTTGATGAATCCTATTCCAACTAGGATTCGGGGGGGGGGGGGGGAGTCCTACTCCCGGTAGGAGTAGGACTCCTCCTGGCGTGCCCCAAGGCTGGCCGCACCTCTCCCTCCTTGCTCCTTTATATACAGGGCAGGGGGCACCTCCAGACACACAAGTTGATCATTGTGATCGTTCCTTAGCCGTGTGCGGTGCCCCCTGCCACCATATTCCACCTCGATCGTATCGTTGTAGTGCTTAGGCGAAGCCCTGCGTCGGTAGAACATCAAGATCGTAACCACGCCGTCGTGCTGATGGAACTCCTCCCCGAAGCTTTGCTGGATCGGAGCCCGGGGATCGTCATCGAGCTGTACATGTGCTAAGAACTCGGAGGTGCCGGAGTAACGGTGCTTCAATCGGTCGGATCGGGAAGACGTACGACTACTTACTCTACGTTGTGTCAACGCTTCCGCAGTCGTTCTGCGTGGGTACGTAGACAACACTCTCCCCTCTTGTTGCTATGCATCACCATGATCTTGCGTGTGCATAGGAATTTTTTTGAAATTACTACGTTCCCCAATAGTGGTATCAGAGCCTAGGTTTTATGGTTTGATGTTATTTGCACGAGTAGAACACAAGTGAGTTGTGGGCGATATAAGTCATACTGCCTACCAGCATGTCATACTTTGGTTCAGCGGTATTGTTGGACGAGACAACCCGGACCAACATTACGCGTACGCTTACGCGAGACCGGTTCCCTCGACGTGCTTTGCACACAGATGGCTTGCAGGCGACTGTCTCTCCAACTTTAGTTGAACCGAGTGTGGCTACGCCCGGTCCTTGAGAAGGTTAAAACGGAGTCTATTTGACAAACTATCATTGTGGTTTTGATGCGTAGGTGAGATTGGTTCTTGCTTAAAGCCCGTAGTAGCCACGTAAAACTTGCAAACAACAAAGTCGAGGACGTCTAACTTGTTTTTGCAGGGCATTTTGTGATGTGATATGGTCAAGGCATGATGCTAAATTTTATTGTATGAGATGATCATGTTTTGTAACCGAGTTATCGGCAACTGGCAGGAGCCATATGGTTGTCGCTTTATTGTATGCAATGCAATCGCGATGTAATGCTTTACTTTATTACTAAGTGGTAGTGATAGTCGTGGAAGCATCAGATTGGCGAGATGACAACGATGCTACAATGGAGATCAAGGTGTCACGCCGGTGACGATGGTGATCATGACGGTGCTTCGGAGATGGAGATCACAAGCACAAGATGATGATGGCCATATCATATCACTTATATTGATTGCATGTGATGTTTATCTTTTTATGCATCTTATCTTGCTTTAATTGACGGTAGCATTATAAGATGATTTCTCACTAAATAATCAAGAAGTGTTCTCCCTGAGTATGCACCGTTGGCAAAGTTCGTCGTGCCCAGACACCACGTGATGATCGGGTGTGATAAGCTCTACGTCCATCTACAACGGGTGCAAGCCAGTTTTTGCACACACAGAATACTCAGGTTAAACTTGACGAGCCTAGCATATGCAGATATGGCCTCGGAACACGGAGACCGAAAGGTCGAGCGTGAATCATATAGTAGATATGATCAACATAATGATGTTCACCATTGAAAACTAATCCATTTCACGTGATGATCGGTTATGGTTTAGTTGATTTGGATCACGTGATCACTTAGAGGATTAGAGGGATGTCTATCTAAGTGGGAGTTCTTAAGTAATATGATTAATTGAACTTTAATTTATCATGAACTTAGTCCTGGTAGTATTTTGCAAATCATGTTGTAGATCAATAGCTCGCATTGTTGCTTCCCTGTGTTTATTTTGATATGTTCCTAGAGAAAAACTATGTTGAAAGATGTTAGTAGCAATGATGTGGATTGGATCCGTGATATGAGGTTTATCCTCATTGCTGCACAGAAAAATTATGTCCTTGATGCACCGCTAGGTGACAGACCTATTGCAGGAGCAGATGCAGACGTTATGAACGTTTGGCTAGCTCAATATGATGACTACTTGATAGTTTCGTGCACCATGCTTAACGGCTTAGAATCGGGACTTCAAAGACGTTTTGAACATCATGGACCATATGAGATGTTCCAGGAGTTGAAGTTAATATTTCAAGCAAATACCCGAGTTGAGAGATATGAAGTCTCCAACAAGTTCTATAGCTAAAAGATGGAGGAGAATCGCTCAACTAGTGAGCATGTGCTCAGATTGTCTGGGTACTACAATCGCTTGAATCAAGTGGGAGTTAATCTTCCAGATAAGATAGTGATTGACAGAATTCTCTAGTCACCATGACCAAGTTAGTAGAACTTCGTGATGAACTATAGTATACAAGGGATGACGAAAACGACTCCCGAGCTTTTCATGATGATGGAATCGATGAAGGTAGAAATCAAGAAAAACATCAAGTGTTGATGGTAGACAAGACCACTAGTTTCAAGAAAAGGGCAGAGGGAAGAAGGGGAACTTCAAAAAGAACAGCAAGCAAGTTGCTGCTCAAGTGAAGAAGCCCAAGTCTGGACCTAAGCCGGAGACTGAGTGATTCTACTGCAAAGGGACTGGTCACTGGAAGCGGAACTACCCCAAGTGATTGGCAGATAAAAAGGATGGCAAGGTGAACATAAGTATATTTGATATACATGTTATTGATGTGTACTTTACTAGTGTTTATAGCAACCCCTCAGTATTTGATACTAGTTCAGTTGCTAAGATTAGTAACTCGAAACAGGAGTTGCGAAATAAACAGAGACTAGTTAAGGGTGAAGTGACGATGTGTGTTGGAAGTGGTTCCAAGATTGATAAGATCATCGTCGCGCACTCCCTATAAATTTGGGATTAGTGTTGAACCTAAATAAGTGTTATTTGGTGTTTACGTTGAGCATGAATATGATTTGATCATGTTTATTGTAATACGGTTATTCATTTAAGTAAGAGAATAAATTGTTGTTCTGTTTACATGAATAAAACCTTATATGGTTACACACCCAATGAAAATAGTTCGTTGGATCTCGATCATAGTGATACACATAATCATAATATTGAAACCAAAAGATGGAAAGTTAATAATGATAGTGCAACTTATTTTTAGCACTGCCGTTTAGGTCATATTGGTGTAAAGTGCATGAAGAAACTCCATGCTGATGGGCTTTTGGAATCACTTGATTGTGAATTAGTTGATGCTTGCGAACCATGCCTCATGGGCAAGATGACTAAGACTCTGTTCTTTGGAACAATGGAGCGAGCAACAAATTTGTTGGAAATCATACATACTGATTTATGTGGTCCGATGAATATTGAGGCTTGCGATAGGTATCATTATTTTCTGATCTTCACAGATGATTTGAGTAGATATGAGTATATCTACTTGATGAAACATAAGCCTGAAACATTTGAAAAAGTTCAAAGAATTTCAGAGTGAAGTGGAGAATCATCGTAACAAGAAAATAAGGCTTCTACGATCTGATCGCGGAGACAAATATTTGAGTTACGAGTTTGGTCTTCAATTAAAACAATGTGGAATAGTTTCACAGATTCGTGCCACCTGGAACACCACGGCATAATGGTGTGTCCGAACGTCATAACCGTACTTTATTGGATATAGTACAATCTATGATGTTTCTTACCAATTTACCACTATCGTTTTGGGGTTATGCATTAAAGATAGCTGCATTCACGTTTAAAAGGGCACCATCTAAATCCGTTGAGACGACACCGTGTGAACTATGGTTTGGCAAGAAACCTAAGCTGTCGTTTCTTAAAGTTTGGAGTTGCGATGCTTATGTGAAAAAGTTTCATCTCGATAAGCTCAAACTCAAATCGGAGAAATATGTCTTCATAGGATACCCAAAGGAGACAGTTGGGTACACCTTCTATCACAGATCCAAAGGCAAGACATTCGTTGCTAAGAATGGATCCTTTCTACAGAAGGAGTTTCTCTTGAAAGAAGTGAGTGGGAGGAAAGTGGAAAACTTGATAAGGTAATTGTACCTTCTCCCTTATTGGAAAGTAGTTCATCACAAAAATCTGTTCTTGTGACTACTACACCAATTAGTAAGGAAGCTAATGATGATGATCATGTAACTTTAGATCAAGTTACTACCGAATCTCGTAGGTAAACCAGAGTGAGATCTGCACCAGTTTGGTACGGTAATCCTGTTCTGGAGGTCATGTTACTTGATCATGACGAACCTACGAACTATGAGGAAGCGATGATGAGCCCAGATTCCGCGAAATGGTTTGAAGCCATGAAATCTGAGATATGATCCATGTATGAGAACAAAGTTTGGAGTTTGGTTGACTTGCCCGATGATCGGCAAGCAATTGAGAATAAATGGATCTTCAAGAGGAAGACGGACGCTGATAGTAGTGTTACTATCTAAAAAGCTAGAATTGTCGCAAAAGGTTTTCGACAAGTTCAAGGTGTTGACTACGATGAGAGCTTCTCACTCGTATCTATGCTTGAGTCTGTTCGAATCATGTTAGTAATTGCCGCATTTTATGAAATCTGGCAAATGGATAAACAAAACTGCATTCCTTAATGGATTTATTAAAAAAGAGTTGTATATGATGCAACCAGAAGGTTTTGTCAATCCGAAAGGTGCTAACAAAATGTGCAAGCTCCAGCGATCCATCTGTGGACTGGTGGAAGCATCTCAGAGTTGGAATATACGCTTTGATGAGTTGATCAAAGCATATAGTTTTATACAGACTTGCGGTGAAGCCTGTATTTACAAGAAAGTGAGTGGGAGCACTACAACATTTCTGATAAGTATATGTGAATGACATATTGTTGATCAGAAATAATGTAGAATTATTCTGTAAAGCTTAAAGGAGTGTTTGAAAGGAGGTTTTCAAAGAAAGACTTCGGTGAAGCTGCTTACATATTGAGCATCAAGATCTATAGAGATAGATCAAGACGCTTGATAAGTTTTTTCAATAAATACATACCTTGACAAGATTTTGAAGTAGTTCAAAATGGAGCAGTCAAAGAAAGAGTTCTTGCCTGTATTACAAGGTGTGAGGTTGAGTAAGACTCAAAGCCCGACCACGGCAGAAGATAGAAAGAGAATGAAAGTCATTCCCTATGCCTTGGCCATAGGTTCTATAAAGTATGTCATGCTGTATACCAGATCTATTGTATACCCTGCACTGATTTGGCAAGGGAGTACAATAGTGATCTAGGAGTAGATCACTGGACATCGGTCAGAATTATCCTTAGTGAAATAAGGATATGTTTCTCGATTATGGACGTGACAAAAGGTTCGTCGTAAAGGGTTACGCCGATGCAAGTTTTGACAGTAATCTAGATGACTCTAAGTCTCGGTCTAGATACATATTGAAAGTGGGAGCAATTAGCTAGAGTAGCTCCATGCAGAGCATTGTTGACATAGAAATTTGCAAAATACATGTGGATCTGAATGTGGTAGACCCGTTGACTAAGATTCTCTCACAAGAAAAACATGATCACACCTTAGTACTCTTTGGGTGTTAATCACATAGCGATGTGAACTAGATTACTGAATCTAGTAAACCCTTTGGGTATTGGTCACATGGCGATGTGAACTATGGGTGTTAATCACATGATGATGTGAACTATCGATGTTAATCACATGGTGATGTGATCTAGATTATTGACTCTAGTGCAAGTGGGAGACTAAAGGAAATATGCCCTAGAGGCAATAATAAAGTTATTATTTATTTCCTTATATCATGATAAATGTTTATTATTCATGCTAGAATTGTATTAACCGGAAACATAATACATGTGTGAATACATAGACAAACAGAGTGTCACTAGTATGCTTCTACTTGATTAGCTCGTTAATCAAAGATGGTTATGTTTCCTAACCATGGACAAAGAGTTGTTATTTGATTAACGGGATCACATCATTAGATGAATGATCTGATTGACATGACCCATTCCATTAGCTTACCACCCGATCGTTTAGTATGTTGCTATTGCTTTCTTCATGACTTAAACATGTTCCTATGACTATGAGATTATGTAACTCCCATGTGCCGGAGGAACACTTTGTGTGCTACCAAACGTCACAACGTAACTGGGTGATTATAAAGGTACTCTACAGGTGTCTCCAAAGGTACATGTTGGGTTGGCATATTTCGAGATCAGGATTTGTCACTCCGATTGTTGGAGAGGTATCTCTGGGCCCTCTCGGTAATGCACATCACTTAAGCCTTGCAAGCATTGCAACTAATGAGTTAGTTGCGGGATGATGTATTACGTAACGAGTAAAGAGACTTGCCGGTAACGAGATTGAACTAGGTATTGGATACCGATGATCGAATCTCGGGCAGGTAACATACCGATGACAAAGGGAACAACGTATGTTGTTATGCGGTCTGACCGATAAAGATCTTCATAGAATATGTAGGAGCCAATATGGGCATCCAGGTCCCGCTATTGGTTATTGACCGGAGATGTGTCTCAGTCATGTCTACATTTTTCTCGAACCGTAGGGTCCGCACGCTTAACGTTATGATGACAGTTATTATGAGTTTATGCATTTTGATGTACCGAATGTTGTTCGGCGTCCTGGATGTGATCACAGACATGATGAGGAGTCTCGAAATGGTCGAGACATAAAGATTGATATATTGGAAGCCTATGTTTGGACATCAGAAGTGTTCCGGGTGAAATCGGGATTTTACCGGAGTACCGGGAGGTTACCGGACCCCCCCGGGAATCATATGGGCCATAGTGGGCCTTAGTGGAAAGGAGAAGGGGGCAGCCCAAGGTGGCCGCGCGCCTCCCCCCTCCCCTAGTCCTATTAGGACTAGGAGAGGTGGCCGGCCCCCCTCTCTCTCTTTCCCCCTTGATGAATCCTATTCCAACTAGGATTTGGGGGGGGGGGAGTCCTACTCCCGGTAGGAGTAGGACTCCTCCTGGCGCGCCCCAAGGCTGGCCGCACCTCTCCCCCTTGCTCCTTTATATACAGGGGTAGGGGGCACCTCCAGACACACAAGTTGATCATTATGATCGTTCCTTAGCCGTGTGTGGTGCCCCCTGCCACCATATTCCACCTCGATCATATGGTTGTAGTGCTTAGGCGAAGCCCTGCATCGGTAGAACATCAAGATCGTCACCACGCCGTCGTGCTGACGGAACTCCTCCCCGAAGCTTTGCTGGATCGGAGCCCGGGGATCATCATCGAGCTGTACGTGTGCTAAGAACTCGGAGGTGCCGGAGTAACGGTGCTTGGATCGGTCGGATCGGGAAGACGTACGACTACTTCCTCTACGTTGTGTCAACGCTTCCGCAGTCGGTCTGCGTGGGTACGTAGACAACACTCTCCCCTCTCGTTGCTGTGCATCACCATGATCTTGCGTGTGCGTAGGAATTTTTATGAAATTACTACGTTCCCCAACATGACTTGTGCGGGCCAATCTCTCCGACAACACCTGGCGGTAACAAGTATTTCCTCCTTGTTGTAGATGATTACAGTCGTTACATGTGGCTTGAACTACTGAAATAAAAAGACGAGGCGCATGATCGCTTCAAGAAGGTTCAGGTGATGGCGGAAGCAGACGGCCGATGCAAGCTCCGTGCGTTCCGCTCAGATCGTGGCGGAGAGTTCAACTCACTGGAGTTCAAGGAGCACTGCAAGCGCCATGGCATCAAGCATTACACGACGGCGCCATACGAACCGCAGCAAAACAGCGTCGTCGAGAGGCGCAACCAGACGGTGGTCGAGATGGCGAGGTGTATGCTCGAGAGCATGGGCGTGCCAGCGTACTTCTGGGCGGAAGCCGTGAAGACAGCGGTGTATCTGCTCAATCGCGCTCCGACGAGGAGCCTGGACGGTGTCACCCCATACGAGGTGTGGCACGGCCGTAAACCTAAGGTGCAGCATTTGCGCACGTTCGGGTGCACGGTGCACGTAAAGAGGACGAGGCCGGGGATCACCAAACTGTCAGATCGCTCGACCCCGATGATCTTCGTCGGATATGAGGAGGGCTCCAAGGCGTATCGCGCATACGATCCAGTGACCAAGAAGGTCCAGGTGATGCGCGATGTCGTGTTCGAGGAGGGCCGCCCATGGTCCTGGCGCGCACCCGACGCGGCCGGGGATGCGCCTGCGGGCACCACCTTCACTGTGGTGTACACCACGAGCCACATTGTTCATGAACTGGACACAGGCGCGGCCTCATCCCAAGTGCAGGCGCCAGGGGGAGCTACTCCTGCTACACCAACACGAGGAGTGACTTCCCCAGTCGCAGCCACTCCAACGCCGAGCGCACACGGGACGACCCCAGTCACAGACACGCCGACGTCGAGCGTGCACGGGAGCGTGCGCGGGGCGTGCTCACCTAAGCCAAGCACGCCGGACTCGACATGTCAAATCCGCTGGGCCACACCGCTCAGCCATGATGAGAATCGGCGCGACGTCGACACCGGTAACATCCGCTACAGACGCCTCTCCTGCGTTCTAGATGAAACAGAGGGAGATGCAGTACGTGAGTCCATGGAGAGCTGTCTGCTCAGTGCAGAGGAGCCAACCACCATTGGTGAGGCGCTGGCGGATTCCGCATGGAAGGGTGCCATGGACGCGGAGATGGACTCCATCGCCGAGAACGCCACCTGGGAGCTGGCAGCACTCCCGCGTGGCCAGAAGGCGATCGGGCTCAAGTGGGTGTATAAGGTGAAACGAGACCCCGATGGCAACATCCTCAAGCACAAGGCGCGGCTCGTTGCTAAGGGCTACGCACAGCGGGAAGGCGTAGATTTTGAAGAGGTGTTCGCGCCCGTGGCCAGAATGGAAACTGTCTGTCTGTTCCTTGCACTAGCAGCACGCTCTGGCTGGGAGGTGCATCATATGGACGTGAAATCGGCGTTTCTAAATGGTGATCTCGTGGAGGAGGTATATGTGTCGCAGCCGCCCGGGTACACGATTGTTGGCAAGGAGGATCAGGTGCTGAAGCTTAGCAAGGCACTCTATGGTTTGCGACAGGCGCCGAGGGCTTGGTATGCCAAGCTGGATGAGACTCTGAACACCCTTGGGTTCAACTGCAGCCCACTTGAACATGCCGTCTACCGCAGAGGAGATGCTCAGTCATACTTGCTGGTGGGCGTGTATGTGGATGACCTGATCATCACGGGTACAGACAAGTCACACATCATCGAGTTCAAGAAGCAAATGCAGCGGCTGTTCAAGATGAGCGACCTCGGCCTGCTCAGTTACTATCTGGGGATCGAGGTGACTCAGTCAGAGGGGTCAATCATGCTCTGTCAGCACAGCTATGTGGAGAAGATACTTGAGGTGGCCGGGATGACAGAGTGCAATGGGTGTCAGACTCTAATGGAGTGCAGGCTCAAGTTGAGGAAAGAGGACGATGCCAAGCTTGTTGATCCGTCTCTGTACCGCAGCGTTATCGGGAGTTTGAGGTACCTCATCCACACCAGGCCTGACATCACCTATCCAGTGGAAATCGTGAGCAGGTTCATGGAGAAGCCAACGCAGACACACTGGACAGCCGTCAAGCAGATACTGAGATATGTGCGGAGCACCCTGAGCTATGGTTGCTGCTACGTGCGAGGGGGAACTGACGGACTAACCGGATACAGTGACAGCGACCACGCCGGTGATGTGAGTGATAGGAAGAGCACTTCTAGGCAGATATTCTTCTTTGGCGGAAATCCGATCTCGTGGACATCTCAGAAGCAAAAGCCCGTGGCGATCAGCTCGTGTGAAGCTGAATATGTGGCAGCTGCAGCTGCAACCTGTCAAGGGCTGTGGCTGAGTCGTTTGCTTGCTGAGATGAAGGGAGAGGTACCTACCAAGTTTAGGCTGCTCGTGGACAACAAGTCGGCGATCGCACTCGCAAAGAACCCCATCCACCATGACAGAACCAAGCACATAGATGTCAAGTTTCACTTCATACGTGAATGTGTGGAGGAAGGGGAGCTGGAGCTGAAACATGTCGGGACTGCTGATCAACTGGCAGATCTGCTGACAAAGGCGTTGGGTCGAGTGCGCCATGTGAAGCTGCGTCAGAGAATGGGAGTCAGGGAAATCAGCAAGAATGATGGAGCTTAAGGGGGAGAATTGTTAGCCTAAGCTCCACCCGACTAGTGTAGATCTTTTCTGTTTCAAATAAGCAGCTGCATGGCCGTTGTGTTGGATGCATGCAGCATGTATGTAGGAGGGGGAGGTGTGCCTGCGTGCACGATCATCCACTCCATGTTCTATCTGTTTTCTGTTAGGCTCGATTAGTGTGGCGAGCTGAAGATTCGGATGTCGTGGGATGGCACGGCAGACTCGGATCTCAGCGGACTGGCCGGACACGTAGCTAAGTAGGGGCTTTTGTATTCAGTTAGAAAGATAATTGAGAAACAGAAAAAGCTGGGAGTTTCCCCCCAGCGCAAAACCCTCTCTCTCGCATTCATCTTTCTTCCTCTCCAGCTTGAATCTGCGACGACAAACAGGGGGATAAAACCCTTCATGTTTGAGGAAGCATGGACAAGACATGATTAGTATGACAGAATGATCGAGGCGGCTTGGGCACCTGCTTGTTCTGGTGATCTCAGTCTATTCGGGATATGGCAGAAGCTTGGTGAGGTATCCGAATGCATGCAGAAGTGGGCTCGAGAGGTGTTTGGAGCAATTCGAAGGAAGATTGGTAAACTCAAGGCTCAGCTGGTAGAAGCAAAGGCCAGATGTGGCACCACTGGACACTCACTGGAGGTCCGTGATATTGAGCAACAATTGCGGGAGTTGTATGAACAAGAGGAAGTGATGTACAAACAGTGATCCCGCATGGACTAGCTTAGGGCGGGTGACTCAGACATGAAGTACTTACATAATCGTGCTAGTCATAGAAGGAGAAACAATACTATTAAGGCATTGTTAGGAGATAATGACACCCGTTGTAGTGTTAATGAGGAGATGAGGGATATGGATGCATCCTTTTATGAGAGACTTTTCACTTCCGAAGGCTCACAGGGGTCAAATGGACTGTTGGATAATATTGCTCAGGTGGTTTCAACGGAGATGGATGAGAAGTTGACAACACCCATTAATGACGGTGAAATCCAGAATGTGCTTTTCCAGATGGGGACAACTAAGGCTCCTGGACCGGACGGGTTTCCGACCCTTTTCTACTAGCGCCATTGGGCTCTGGAGAGGGAGGATGTGTGTCGGGCGGTAAAAGAGTTCTTGGCTGGAGCTGCAATGTGGGCTACCTTCAATGCAACTATTATTGTTATGATCCCGAAGGTGAGCTCATCGGAGCTACTTTCGCAATACCAACCAATTAGTCTTTGTAAGTGAAGGAAATATGCCCTAGAGGCAATAATAAAGTTGTTATTTGTATTTCCTTATATCATGATAAGTGTTTATTATTCATGCTAGAATTGTATTAACCGGAAACTTAGTACATGTGTGAATACATAGACAAATAGAGTGTCCCTAGTATGCCTCTACTTGACTAGCTCGTTAATCAAAGATGGTTAACTTTCGTAGCCATAGACATGTGTTGTCATTTGATGAACTGTATCACATCATTAGAGAATGATGTGATGGACAAGACCAATCCGTTAGCTTAGCACTATGATCGTTTAGTTTATTGCTATTGCTTTCTTCATGACTTATACATGTTCCTATGACTATGAGATTATGCAACTCCCAAATACCGGAGGAACACTTAGTGTTCTATCAAACGTCACAATGTAACTGGGTGATTATAAAGATGCTCTACAGGTGTTTCCGATGGTGTTTGTTGAGTTGACATAGACCGAGATTAGAATTTGTCACTCTGAATGTCGGAGAGGTACCTCTGGGCCCTCTCAGTAATGCTCATCACTAAACCTTGCAAGAAATGTGACTAATGAGTTAGTTGTGGGATGATGCATCACAGAACGAGTAAAGAGACTTGCCAGTAATGAGATTGAACTAGGTATGATGATACCGATGATCGAATCTCGGGAAAGTAACATACCGATAACAAAAGGAACTACGTATGTACTTATGCGGTTTGACCGATAAAGATCTGCATAGAATATGTAGGAGCCAATATGAGCATCCAGGTTCTGCTATTGGTTATTGACTGGAGATATGTCTCGATCATGTCTACATGGTTCTCGAACCCGTAGGGTCTGCACGCTTAACGTTCGATGACGATTTGTATTATGAGTTTATGTGATTTGATGACCAAATGTTGTTTGGAGTCCTGGATGAGATCACGGACATGACGAGGAGTTTCAAAATGGTTGAGACATAAAGATTGATATATTGTACCATGTTATTCGGACACCGGAAGTGTTTCGGATAGTTTCGGGTAAAACTGGAGTGCCGGAGGGGTTATCGGAACCCCTGGGGGAACTAATGGGCCACCATGGGCCTTATTGGAGAGAGAGGTGGGAAGCCAAGGCAGACCACCCCCCTTGCAGTCCGAATTGGACAAGGGAAGGGGGTGGCACCCCCCTTTCCTTCTCCCTCTCTCCCTCTTCTTCCTTCCCCTCTCTCCCTTTTGGTGGAATCCTACTAGGACTAGGAGTCCTCGTAGGACTTGCTACCTCTTGAGCATGTGTTGGTTTTCCCTTGAAGAGGAAAGGGTGATGCAGCAAAGTAGTGTAAGTATTTCGCTCAGTTTTTTAGAACCAAGGTATCAATCCAGTAGGAGATAACACGCAAGTCACCTAGTACCTGCACAAACAATCAAGAACCTCGCAACCAATGCGATAAAGGGGTTGTCAATCCCTTCAAGGTCACTTGCGAAAGTGAGATCTGATAAAGATAGTAAGATAAATATTTTTGGTATTTTTGTGGTATACATTGGAAAGTAAAGATTGCAAAATAGTAAACGAGATGCGATGTAAATAAAAGAGATGCAATATAATAAGAAAGAGACCCGGGGGCCATACATTTCACAAGTGGCTTCTCTCATGATAGAAAGTATTGCGGTTGGTGAACAAATTACTGCTGATCAATTGATAGAAGAGTGCATATTTATGAGAATATCTAGGCAATGATTATGAAATATAGGCATCATGTCTGTGTTAAGTAGACCGAAACGATTCTGCATCTACTACTATTACTCCACACATCGACCGCTATCCAGCATGCATCTAGAGTATTAAGTTCATAAGAACAGAGTAACACTTTAAGCAAGATGACATGATGTAGAGGGATAAACTCAAGCAATATGATATAAACCCCATCTTTTTATCCTCGATGGCAATAATACAATACATGCCTTGCTGCCCCTACTGTCACTGGGAAAGGACACTGCAAGATTGACCCAAAGCTAAGCACTTCTCCCATTGCAAGAAAGATCCATCTCGTAGGCCAAACTAAACCGATAATTCGAAGAGACTTGCAAAGATATCAAATCATGCATATAAGAATTAAGAGAAGAACCAAATATTATTCATAGATAAACTTGATCATAAATCCACAATTCACCGGATCTCGGCAAACACACCGCAAAAAGTATTACAACAAATAGATCTCCAAGAACATCGAGGAGAACTTTGTATTGAGAACCAAAGAGAGAGAAGAAGCCATCTAGCTAATAACTATGGACCCGAAGGTCTATGGTAAACTACTCACACATCATCGGAGAGGCTGTGGTGTTGATGTAGAAGCCCTCCATGATCGAAGCCCCCCCTGGCAGATCGCCGGAAAAGGCCCCAAATGGGATCTCACGGGTACAGAAGGTTGCGGCGGTGGAAAAGTGGTTTCGTGGCTCCCCCTGATGTTTTTAGGGTATAAGAGTATATATAGGTGAAAGAAGTACGCCGGTGGAGCTCCGTGGGGCCCACGAGGGTGGGGGCATGCCTACCCCCTGGGCGCGCCCTCCTGCCTCGTGGAAGCTTCGCGGAGTTCCAGACTTCCACTCCAAGACTCCTAGTTTGCGTTTGTTCCAAGAAAGATCCCCGCGAAGGTTTCATTCCGTTTGGATTCGGTTTGATATTCCTTTTCCACGAAACTCTAAAATAGGCAAAAAAACAAAAACTGGCACTGGGCCTCCGGTTAATAGGTTAGTCCCAAAAATAATATAAAAGAGCATATTAAAGCCCATTCAACATCCAAAGCAGATAATATAATAGCATGGAACAATAAAAAATTATAGATACGTTGGAGACATATCAAGCATCCCCAAGCTTAATTCCTGCTCGTCCTCGAGTAGGTAAATGATAAAAACAGAATTTTTGATGTGGAATGCTACCTAACATAATTTTCAATGTAATTTTATTTATTGTGGCATGAATGTTTAGATCCAAAAGATTCAAGACAAAAGTTTAATATTGACATAAAAACAATAATACTTCAAGCATACTAACCAAGCAATTATGTCTTCTCAAAATAACATAGCCAAAGAAAGCTCATCCCCACAAAATCATATAGTTTGGCCAAGCTTAATTTTCATCACACAAAATTCTCCCATCATGCACAACCCCGATGACAAGCCAAGCAATTGTTTCATACTTAGCCTTTTCAAACTTTTTCAACTTTTACGCAATATATGAGCGCGAGCCATGGACATAGCACTATAGGTGGAATAGACTGGTGGTTGTGGAGAAGACAAAAGGGAGGAAGATAGTCTCACATCGACTCGGCGTATCAACGGGCTATGGAGATTCCCATCAATAGATATTAATGTGAGTGAATAGGGATTGCCATGCAACAGATGAACTAGAGCTATAAGTGTATGAAAGCTGAACAAAAGCAACTAAGTGGGTGTGCATCCAACTTGCTTGCTCACGAAGACCTAGGGAAATTTGAGGAAGCCCATCATTGGAATATACAAGCCAAGTTCTATAATGAAAAATTACCACTAGTATATGAAAGTGACAACATAGGAGACTCTCTATCATGAAGTTCATGGTGCTAATTTGAAGCACAAGTGTGGAAAAAGGATAGTAACATTGCCCCTTCTCTCTTTTTCTCTCATTTTTTTGGTTGGGCCTTCTTTTTTTTATGGCCTCTTTTTTTTCGTCTGGAGTCTCATTCTGACTTGTGGGGGAATCATAGTCTCGATCATCATTCCTCACATGGTACAATGCTCTAATAATGAAGGTAATCACACTTTTATTTACTTACAACTCAAGAATTACAACTCGATACTTAGAACAAAATATGACACTATGTGAATGCCTCTGGCAGTGTACCGGGATGTGCAATGAATCAAGAGTGACATGTATAAAAAATTGTGAAAGGTGGCCATGCCACAAATACGATGTCAACTACATGATCATGCAAAGCAATATGACTATGATGAAGCGCGTCATAATAAACGGAACGGTGGAAAGTTGCATGGCAATATATCTCGAAATGTCTATGGAAATGCCATAATAGGTAGGTATGGTGGCTGTTTTGAGGAAGGTAAATGATGGGTTTATGGTACCGGCAAAAGTTGCGCGATACTAGAGAGGCTAGCAATGGTGGAAGGGTGAGAGTGCGTATAATCCATGAACTCAACATTAGTCATAAAGAACTCACATACTTATTGCAAAAATCTACAAGTCATCAAAACCAAGCACTACACGCATTCTCCTAGGGGGATAGATTGGTAGGAAAAGACCATCGCTCGTCCCCGACTGCTAGTCATAAGGAAGGCAATCAAAGAACACCTCATGCTTCAAATTTGTCACACAGCGGTTACCATACGTGCATGCTATGGGACTTGCAAACCTCAACACAAGTATTTCTCAATTTCACAATTACTCAACTAGCACAGCTCTAATATCACCATCTTTATATCTCAAAACAATTATCAAGTATCAAACTTCTGAAGCCACCTGGCAAAAGATAGCTCGGAGGGCCTCTTCACCCGGAGGGGCCCAGGAAGGTGGATACTCCAAACATCCTTTGTATGAGTAATTGCATCAAGATGTTGTGCAAGATGTTGATTCTGCTAACGAGACCTACTTGCTTCATCGAAAGATTTTTATGTTGTTGCATATTTCTTAGATGATGACTTATTTTGTGGCCCTAGACCTATGCGGTCTTGGTGCACTTCATAGTTATATTAGCCATCAATAACGCTCTACCATTCTATCTTATATTTCTTTACGGAGGGAGTACATAATAATATCGCACTACTATGTTGTAAATAGTTAAAAAATCAAACCGGCCGACGTGAAAATTAATTTTGTGTCATATTCATGGATATACCTACCATTCTATCTTAAAAATAGATGTCAATGCACACCATAAATTTATAGTATTCATGTTGATACATATGACATGGAAACATTCACACTATTAACGATCATAAGGTACTTGTTTCTTTCCACATGTGAAAGCTAAGAATACTCCCTTAGGCGCCTCGAGCTTCACTTTGTCAGCTAATCATTGATTATCATCATTGTTGTGCGTTATTGAAAGTAAAGAGTAGAAACATTCCATGGCAAGTGGCGCAATACATGTATTCTTGGAAGAAGGTAGTGTCGGTGATGACGATGACATGCACCTAGGGTAGGGTAATACGCCTGACATAGATGCCCTTCCCAAGGACACTGCCCTAAGATCAACGGCATTCAAAGCACATCAGCATCCACCGACTGGAATCACCTCAGAGTGCAACCCACTCGACCAACAATTCCACTCGGATAACCCAATTCTATTCGATCAGTATATCATCATTCGACCGTACTAGAAACCACTCGGAGTACAGAAGATCTAAAGTCACTCAGGATGGGAACGGTCAGGCATTCACTCCGTAGCATTAATGATCATTTATATGTCTTTATTGTTGGCGTTACCAGTAACGTCTCACCTTAATGTACATTGAACTCCTTGTAACGTGGGCTGGCTGGGGTCCTGGCACACTCTATATAAGCCACCCCCCTCCACTGGGACAAGGGTTCGCACCCCCTGCAACTTCATGCAAAATCCAGTCGACTGCCTCTGGGCACCAAGACATAGGGCTATTACTTCCTCCGAGAAGGGCCTGAACTCGTAAATCTTGCGTGCACAACCTCACCGTAGCTAGGATCTTGCCTCCTCCTATGTACCTCCTATTCTACTTTCAGACTTAGAACCACGACAGTTGGCACCCACCGTGGGGCAGGTATGTTAGCGACTTTCGATGAGGTTGCAATCTTTTCTGATCCCCATCATCATGGTTTCCAGCAGTGGTTTGGCTGAGGGCCGCGAGATCCGTCTTAGCACGCTCGTTTTCATCGTCGACGACTCCGCCTGGATCCAAGAGGCCCCACTCGACGTCGAGAGGCTCCCCGTCCGTGGGGCGACGCACTTCTGCGCGTGTGTCCGCGACGTCCTTCTGCGGCAGCCGTCGACCCAGTATCGGCCGGCTCCCACAACATCTTCGCTTCCCACTGCTCGCCGTCGCAAGCGATCCGGTCGATCGCAGCTTTAGCGGTGGGTCAAGCACGCGGTGGCTCGTCAGTCGACCACTGCTCAAGTCGCGACAATCAAGCCTGACGAATCTCTCTACGGGTTGTTCGATCTGTCGACTGGCTCCGTTGAGACCCTGTCTGAGTGTGACAGCAGCGACCCTGCGGCAGAAGTCCTGATGGTCGACACGCCGTGCAGCCTGCCTGGTTTCCGCCACAGCGATGGCGGTGATGGTGGCGGTGATCCATCGCATGTGCACAAAGAATATTGTCCACAAGCCCTCACTTCGCAGCAGAGGGAGGAGCTGCATCATCGCAATGCGGAGGCACTCCACAATCCCATTATCGGGGAAACCTCTGAGGCTCGAGCCTTGGAGGCTGCACGCCTGGCCGCATTGGCTGAGCGCACACGGATGGAGAACCTTCAACATTCACTCGATGAATGCGCTCGACGACTGATCCTTGAATCCAGTCAGCAACAGCAGCAGTTTTCCCACCTGAACCTCAGGTATACCGCGCTCCGATTCAAAATCTTACTGCTGCGGCCTGCATAGCAGAGTCAATCCAGCCGTCCCAGTCAGAGGCTGGAAGGGGTTTGATGCAGATTCGAGCGCTGCTCCGAGCAGCAGGAGAGCAAAACACATCAGTTTCCCAGTCGCGCAACAGGATCCATAGCAGATCTATGGTGGCGGACACCGTCCAGTCGGCCCACAGCCCAAGATCGCCTCTGTGGCATGAGGGCTGAGGGTACCGTGAAGAGCAGTACATGGGTCAGAACCACGAGCAATATGATCATCGTTTCGGCCGAAAAGACTGTTGTCGAGTGCCCACACCCCCTCCGAGGGGCAGATCATATGCACCCCGGCAACTCGATGACATGCGTCCATGTGGTGACGAGCGAAGACTTCTAGTCGACCCTAGAGAACCCAGATTTGATGCAAGGTCAATTTTGGTACAAGGTTTGGTCGACCGGAACAGAGCTCACAAAGAAGGACCGGACAGAGATCGTCCAACAAGCAGCCGAGTGCATGTATCTGGACCTGAATGTTTCAGCAGAGCCATCAGGGCCGTGGAAATCCCTCCCAACTTCAGGTTGGCGACTGGGGTAAGTAAGTTCACCGGTGAATCCAAACCTGACACTTGGCTAGAGGACTACCGAGTGGCTGTATAGATTGGTGGTGGTAATGATGATGTAGCCATGAAACATCTTCCTCTGATGTTGGAAGGGTCAGCTAGGGCTTGGTTGAATTAGTTGGCTGCTTGCAGTATATTCAGTTGGGAAGAGTTGGCCCGAGTGTTTGTTAGGACGTTTGAGGGCACCTGCAAGCGGCCCGCGGGGCTGACAGAATTGCAACATTGGGTTTAGAATCCGAATGAAACTTTGAGGGATTATATCCAGAGATGGACCACTTTACATCATAAAGTGGAAAATGTGTCGCAGCACCAGGTGATACGTCTCCGTCGTATCTACTTTTCCAAACACTTTTTCCCTTGTTTTGGACTCAAACTTGCCTGATTTGAATGGAACTAACCCGGACTGATGTTGTTTTCAGCAGAATTGCCATGGTGTTATTTATCTGCAGAAACAAAAGTTCTCGGAATGACCTAAAACTTCACAGAGACTACTTTTGGAAATAATAAAAATACTAGCAAAAGATCAAGACCAGGGGCCCCACACCCTAGCCACGAGGGTGGGGGCGCGCCCCCTACCTCGTGGGCCCCCTGGAGCTCCTCCGACCTCAACTCCAACTCTATATATTCGTGTTTGGAGAGAAAAAATCAGGGAGAAAGATTCATCGCGTTTTACGATACCAAGCCTCCGCCAAGCCCTAAACTCTCTCAGGAGGGCTGATGTGGAGTCCGTTCGGGGCTCCGGAGAGGGGAATCCGTCGCCATCGTCATCATCAACCATCCTCCATCACCAATTTCATGATGCTCACCGCCGTGCATGAGTAATTCCATCATAGGCTTGCTGGACGGTGATGGGTTGGATGAGATTTATCATGTAATCGAGTTAGTTTTGTTAGGGTTTGATCCCTAGTATCCACTATGTTCTGAGATTGATGTTGCTATGACTTTGCTATGTTTAATGCTTCTCACTAGGGCCCGAGTGCCATGATTTCAGATCTGAACCTATTATGTTTTCATGAATATATGAGAGTTCTTGATCCTATCTTGCAAGTCTATAGTCACCTACTATGTGTTATGATCCGGCAACCCTGAAGTGACAATAGTCGGGACCACTTCCGGTGATGACCGTAGTTTGAGGAGTTCATGTATTCACTATGTGTTAATGCTTTGGTCCGGTACTCTATTAAAAGTAGGCCTTAATATCCCTTAGTTTCCGCTAGGACCCCGCTGCCACGGGAGGGTAGGACCAAAGATGCCACGCAAGTTCTTTTCCATAAGCACGTATGACAATATTCAGAATACATGCCAACATTACATTGATGAATTGGAGCTAGTTCTGTGTCACCCTAGGTTATGACTGTTACATGATGAACCACATCCGACATAATTCTCTATCAGCGATCCATTGCCTACGAGCTTTCCATATATTGTTCTTCGCTTATTTACTTTTCCGTTGCTATTGTTATCACCACTACAAAACACCAAAAATATTACTTTTGCTATCATTACCTTTTGCTACCGTTACCACTACTATCATATTACTTTGCTACTAAACACTTTGCTATAGATACAAAGTTTCCAGGTGTGGTTGAATTGACAACTCAGCTGCTAATACTTGAGAATATTCTTTGGCTCCCCTTGTGTCAGATCAATAAATTTGGGTTGAATACTCTACCCTCGAAAACTGTTGCGATCCCCTATACTTGTGGGTTATCAAGACTATTTTCTGGCGCCGTTGCCGGGGAGCATAGCTTTTTTCTATGAGTCACTTGGGATTTATATCTGCTTATAATTATGAAGAACTTGAGAGATCCAAAAACCAAGATTTATCCCTCAACTACGAGGGGAGGTAAGGAACTGCCATCTAGCTCTGCACTTGATTCACCTTCTGTTTTGAGTAAGCTTGCGACACCTAAACCTGCTTCTGCTATTGATTCTGATATGTCGCATATTATTGATGATGCCACTTCTGCTATGCATGATACTTATGATGAAACTACTTCTGTGCTTGATGCTACTATGCCACTTGGTGAATTTCTTGATGAACAACTTGCTAGGGCTAGAGAGAATGAAATTATTGAAACCGATAATACTGATGAAAGTGATTATGAAGGCTCTCCTAATAAATATGAATTGCCTGTTGTGCCTGAGGGCTATGTTATGGATGAAGAAACTAAAAGAGACTTTCTTGCTTGCAATGATAGAAGTGGTCTTAAGAAATTATTAGCTAAGCTTAAACAAAAAACTCTGAATGCTAAGACGAAATATGATCCTACTTATGCTACTTCACCTATCTTTGTTACTGATAAGGATTATGAATTCTCTATTGATCCTGATATAATTACTTTGGTTGAATTTGATCCTTTTTATTGCTATGAATCTGAAACTGTTGTGGCACATCTTACTAAATTAAATGATATAGCTAACCTGTTCACTAATAATGAGAGAACTCGCTACTTTTATATCCTTAAAATATTTCCATTCTTATTAAAGGGTGATGCTAAGATATGGTTTAATTCTCTTGATCCTGGTTGTGTGCGTAGTCCCCAGGATATGATTTATTACTTCTCTGCTAAATATTTCCCTGCTCATAAGAAACAAGCTGCCTTAAGGGATATATATAATTTTGTGCAAATTGAAGAAAAGAGTCTCCCACAAGCTTGGGGGAGGCTTCTCCAATTACTTAATGCTTTGCCTGATCACCCTCTTAAGAAAAATGAAATACTTGATATCTTTTATAATGGACTAACCGATGCTTCCAGAGATTACCTGGATAGTTGTGTTGGTTCTGTTTTCAGGGAAAGAACACTGGATGAAGCTGAAATTCTATTGAATAATATGTTGACAAATGAATTGGACACTTCCTGAGCCAACTCCTGAGCCTATTCCTAAACCAACTCCGAAGAAAAGGGGTGTTCTATTTCTCAGTCCTGAAGATATGCAAGAGGCAAAGAAATCCATGAAAGAAAAGGGTATTAAAGCTGAAGATGTTAATAATTTACCTCCTATTGAAGAAATACATGGTCTTAATTTACCACCCGTTGAAGAAATATATGGTTTTAAACCATCACCTATTGAAGAAACACATGGTCTTGATAACCGGAGACAGGTAGTAAAGGTAAATTCTCTCTATAGATATGATAAAGCTGAAATCCCATTCACCAAGTTTGCTAGCCCATGCTTAGATGAGTTTGATAAATTTATGGTTAAGCAAGAAGACTTCAATGCTTATTTTGGTAGATAATTAAAACGTAGTGCTGATATGCTTGAACACTTGGGTGATTATATGGCTAATGTCAAAGGTGAACTTAAACTTATTAGTAAACATGCTTCTAGGGTTACCACTCAAGTAGAACAAGTACTTAAAACTCAAAATGATTTGCTCAGTGAATTGAATAGTAAGAATAATGACTATGATATTAGAGTGGGTACTAGAACTAGTAAAATAACTCAGGAACCTTTGTATCCTGAAGGCCACCCTAAGAGAATTGAGCAAGATTCTCAGAGAAATAATATAGATGCACCTAGTCCTTCTAAAAGGAAGAAAAAGAAAAATGATAGGACTTTGCATGCTTCTAGTGAACCTATTGCTGAAACACCTAAGAATCCAAATGATATTTCTATTTCTGATGCTGAAATACAATCTGGTAATGAACCTGAAACTAGTGACAATGTTATGATAATGTTCATGTTGATGCTCAACCTAGCAATGATAATGATATAGAAATTGAACCTGCTGTTGATATTGATAACCCACAATCAAAGAATCAATGTTATGATAAGAGATACTTTGTTGCTAGGAAACATGGTAAAGAAAGAGAACCATGTGTTCAAAAACCCATGCATTTTCCTCCCAAACCATCCAAGAGAAAGGATGATGAGAATTTTGAGCGCTTTGCTGAAATGATTAGACCTATCTTTTTGCGTATGCGATTAACTGATATGCTCAAAATGAATCCTTATGCTAAGTATATGAAAGAAATTGTTACTAATAAAAGAAAGATACCGGAAGCTGAAATTTCCACCATGCTTGCTAATTATACTTTTAAGGGTGGAATACCTAAGAAGTTAGGAGATCCAGGAGTACCCACTATACCATGCTCTATTAAAAGAAATTATGTTAAAACTGCTTTATGTGATCTTGGAGCCGGTGTTAGTGTTATGCTTCTCTCTTTATATCATAGACTTGATTTGAATAAGTTCACACCTACTGAAATATCTTTGCAAATGGCTGATAAATCAACTGCTATACCTGTCGGTATTTGGGAGGATGTGCCTGTTGTGGTTGCAAACGTTACTATTTTAACGGACTTTGTTATTCTTGATATTCCCGAGGACGATAGTATGTCTATTATTCTTGGAAGACCCTTTTTGAATACTATGGGTTGTTATTGATTGCACCAAAGGCAATGTCACTTTTCATGTTAATGGTAATGAGCATATGGTACACTTTCTGAGGAAACAACCTCAAGTCCACAGTATCAATTCTATTGGAAAAATTCCATCGATTATTTTTGGAGGTTTTGAATTTCCTCTTCCTACTATCAAGAAGAAATATGATATTCTTATTGTGGGGGATGTGTATATCCCCGTTGAGGTAACCTAGTGTTATTCGAAAATTCTCCGGTTCCATGTTATTCGGAATGAGTTTGTTAACAAGACTTGATCAACCTTGTTAATGGATTCCTTTTGATGATCATGAGATGGATGAAGTTAGAAAACACAACTCTCTGTACCCTCTTTCTACTTTCTGTTGTTTATATTAAATAAAGCCAAAATAGTAATTTATGTCTGTTTTCTAATTATCCGTGCAATATGAAAATACCCCGAAAATAAAATTTCTCCAAATGCCCTGAAATTTAAATATGATTTTTTCTAGAATATTTGAGAATATTTAGCACTAAGAACACAGCAGGGGGGCATCCACCTGGCCACGAGGGTGGAGGGCGCGCCCTACCCCCTAGGCGCGCCCCTACCTCCTGGGCCCACGGTGGCCCTCCTCCACTTATTCCTGCACCCACACCCTCCTTCTTCCTCCCACAAACACCATTATCCAGCTCAAGCACGAGTTCTAGCTCATTTTGCTACGATTTTCGATCTCCTTGCTCAAAGCACCTCTCACAAAACTGCTTTGGGGGATTGTTCCTTGGTATGTGACTCCTCCAATAGTCCAATTAGTTTTTGTTCTAGTGCTTTATTCATTGCATATTTTTGCTGCTTAGGTGACCCTGTTCTTGAGCTTGCACGTCAAATTTATATGGTTCCAAGTAGTTCTAATGCACGATATAGGCTCTAGGCACTTGTAGGAGTAGTTGCTATCAATTTTGTTGAGTTTGGTTTACTTTTATTTGAAGTTACTAAAAATTTCAGAATTTTTCAGAAAATAATGAAGAGATTTTTGAGGGGCTCATCGAGCCGAAGCTCGAAGGAAAAGCAAAACGAAGAAGCAAAGAGGCCCAAATATAATCTGCCTCGCATCATGGATGTTCGGCCGTGTGAATGTCCTTGTGATGATTCCTTCCTCCATGACCAGCGCGAACAGTATCTCTTACTCACCAATACCTTTGTGCAAAACTTTCATTTCCATGCTAGGAGCTCACCACCTACGGTTGAGTTTTATTTATATGATGAGCATAAGGAGATGTTACTTCGTGATTTTTGTCGGGTTTGTTTGATCCCTTTCGAGGGCATCATAGAGGAACCACATCGCGGCGATGTGGATGGGTTTATTGATACCATCACTATAGGGGAAACGAGGAAGGTTTCCGATGCACGAACTACTAGCATACACTTTCCTGTTCTACGTTACTTTGCTATATTTGCTAGTAGATGCTTAATTGGGCGTGGAAACTGTGGAAACCTGAGTGCCCCTGATATTGTTATTTTGTGCCATGCCTTATTTCGTGATGATACATTCAGCATGGGTGCTATTATTGCAAATCGGTTAAATCTTAACCGCACTAAGGGTCCCATCTTTGGAGGCATCTTCGCCTCGCGCCTAGCTGCACATTTTAACATACCTATTAGTCATTATGAGAAGGAAGAAAAATTGCTGCCTCCTATTTATTTAGATTATAAGAGTATGGTAGCACACGATTTTATTGTTAAGAATAGGGAAAATGAGCTCAAATACAAATTGTTCTTTGATAAACATCATCCTGAGACTATTACCCTGCCTGCTCCTTCCTTGTTTGATTTATTTGCAGGCAAGTACCTTGTTCCGTTGGAGGCTATTCACGCCTACCGGAACCCTACATCAGCCACAGAGCCAGAGTCGGAACCACAAGTTGATCCTCCACGACAGTCTAATTACCAGTGGGATCCGGAGATGATTGCCAACCAGTGGCAATCAGAGTCTACTTCTTCTCAGTACGACCCCAACTATTACTATGGATATCCGCCAGACCAACGGTGGTCATAGACCAACTTAGACTAAAAGCCTAAGCTTGGGGGAGTACGTATTTCTCACCGACATTACATTCATGTTCACACACTCGTTGCTAGATGTCGGTGCTCATACTTTTGAATTGTATCATTCATGCTAGTTTATTTTCTCTTTTTATGCTTTCTTCTTGTGTGTTTGATAAACCTTAAGAAAAACCAAAAAAAAATTAGTTGTAGCTTTTAGCTAGTTTTAATTTCTATGCTTGTAGTAGTAATTAAAAAGAAAATCCAAAAAGATTTCTTGTTCTTCTTTTGCTTGTTGGGAGCTTTCCCGTGTATATAGTTTTATTTCTTTTCTTTTCCTTGGGGGTCGATAGGAGAGGATCATAATTAAATTGTTGAAGTGACTCCTATATGCATTATTGCTGATTTAACCAAGAGCCCATATTGCCTTGTCTTCTCCCGTTTATTGAATGCTTGCAGATTCTAGCTTAGTCCAATGCACGTGCACTATTATTATTATCCACATTGTTCGGTCGTGCAAGTGAAAGGTAATTATGACGATATATGATGGACTGATTGAGATGAGAGAAGCTGGTATGAACTCGACCTCTCTTGTTTTTGTAAATATGATTAGTTCATCGTTCCTGATTCAGCCTATTATGAATAAACATGTTTGCGATGACAATTAGAGATCATAGTTTCTTATGCTATGCTTAATTAACTAGGTGCTTATAATGGTTTACCTTGCGTGCCAACATGCTATTAAATTGGTTGTGATGTGGTATGATAGGGTGGTATCCTCTTTTGAATGATTCGAGTGGCTTGACTTGGCACATGTTCACGCATGTAGTTGAAACAAAATCAACATATCCTCTACGATATTTATGTTCATGGTGCATTATATCCTACTCATGCTTGCATTTAGTGTTGATTAATTTTAATGCATGTTCATGACTGTTGTCGCTCTCTAGCAGGTCGCTTCCTAGTCTTTTGCTAGCCTTCACCTGTACTAAGCGGGAATACTGCTTGTGCATCCAATCCCATAAACCCCAAAGTTGTTACATATGAGTCCACTATACCTTCCGATATGCGGTATGTACCTGCCGTTCCAAGTAAATTTGTATGTGCCAAACTCTAAACCTTCAAATAAATATCCTGTTTTGTATGCTCAAATAGCTCATGTATCAACTAGGGTTGTCCGTATCTTCCATGTTACGCAGGTTATTCTCAAGAGGAGTGGACTCCGCTCCTCACTCACGAGAAAATGGCTGGTCACCGGGATGCCCGGTCCCATCCTTTCTGCAAATCAAATCAAAATAATTGCAAACAAAACTCGCCCTAGGACTCTTATTAGTTGGAGGCAATCGATGTTTTGAGCAAGCCATGGATTGATGCTTGTTGGTGGAGGGGGAGTATAAACTTTACCATTCTGTTTGGGAACCGCCTATAATGTGTGTAGCATGGAATATCGCCATCCCTTGGTTGTTATGTTGACAATGAAAGTATACCGCTCAAAATATTAGTCATCTCTATTTCAAAACCGAGCTCTGGCACCTCTACAAATCCCTGCTTCCCTCTGCGAATGGCCTATCTATTTACTTTTATGCCGAGTCATCCTCCTCTTATTAAAAAGCACCAGTTGGAGAGCACCGCTGTCATTTCATTCATTATTGTTAGTTTACATTGAGTATGACTTGACTGGATCTCTTTTACCATGAATTACAATGTCTAGTCAGTCCTTGATCTTTAAAGGTGCTCTGCATTTATGTTTTGCGGTCTCAGAAAGGGCTAGCGAGATACCATCTTGTTATATCATATTATGATTGTTTTGAGAAAGTGTTGTCATCCGATATTTATTATTATTGCTCGCTAGTTGATTATGCCATTGATATGAGTAAACATGAGACCTAAGCGTTATTGAGAATCTGGTTAGTTCATAATCTTTGCTGAAAACTTGAATGTTGTCTTTACATATTTACAACAACAAGAGCAAACAGAGTTTGTAAAAGGTTTTCTTTATCACTTTCAGTTTGTCAACTGAATTGCTTGAGGACAAGCAAAGATTTAAGCTTGGGGGAGTTGATACGTCTCTGTCGTATCTACTTTTCCAAACACTTTTGCCCTTGTTTTCGACTCTAACTTGCATGATTTGAATGGAACTAACCCGGACTGAAGCTGTCTTCAGCAGAATTGCCATGGTGTTATTTATGTGCAAAAACAAAAGTTCTCGAAATGACCTGAAACTTCACGGAGACTATTTTTGGAAATAATAAAAAATACTGGCAAAAGATCAAGACCAGGGGGCCCACACCCTAGCCATGAGGGTGGGGGGCGTGCCTACCCCCTGGGCGCGCCCCCTACCTCGTGGGCCCCCTGGAGCTCCTCTGATCTCAACTCCAACTCTATATATTCGTGTTCGCAGAGAAAAAAATCAGGGAGAAAGATTCATCGTGTTTTACGATAAGGAGCCGCCGCCAAGCCCTAAACTCTCTCGGGAGGGCTGATCTGGAGTCCGTTCGGGGCTCCGGAGAGGGGAATCTGTCGGCATTGTCATCATCAACCATCCTCCATCACCAATTTCATGATGCTCAGCACCGTGCGTGAGTAATTCCATCGTAGTCTTGCTAGACGGTGATGGGTTGGATGATATTTATCATGTAATCGAGTTAGTATTGTTAGGGTTTGATCCCTAGTATCCACTATGTTCTAAGATTGATGTTGCTATGACTTTGTTATGCTTAATGCTTGTCACTAGGGCCTGAGTGCCATGATTTCAGATCTGAACCTATTATGTTTTCATGAATATATGAGAGTTCTTGATCCTATCTTGCAAGTCTGTAGTCACCTACTATGTGTTATGATCCGGCAACCCCGAAGTGACAATAATTAGGACCACTTTGGGTGATGAACGTAGTTTGAGGAGTTCATGTATTCACTATGTGTTAATGCTTTGGTCCGATACTCTATTAAAAGGAGGCCTTAATATCCCTTAGTTTCCGCTAGGACCCCGCTGCCACGGGAGGGTAGGACAAAAGATGTCATGCAAGTTCTTTTCCATAACACGTATGACAATATTAGGAATATATGCCTACATTACATTGATGAATAGGAGCTAGTTCTGTGTCACCCTAGGTTATGACTGTTACATGATGAACCGCATCCGGCATAATTCTCTATCACTGATCCATTGCCTTCGAGCTTTCCATATATTGTTCTTCGCTTATTTAATTTTCCGTTGCTACTGTTATCATCACTACAAAACACCAAAAAAATTACTTTTGCTATCATTACCTTTTGCTACCGTTACCACTACTATCATATTACTTTGCTACTAAACACTTTGCTGCAGATACTAAGTTTCCAGGTGTGGTTGAATTGACAACTCAGCTGGTAATACTTGAGAATATTCTTTGGCTCCCCTTGTGTCGAATCAATAAATTTGGGTTGAATACTCTACCCTCGAAAACTGTTGCGATCCCCTATAGTTGTGGGTTATCACCAGGCAGTTTGCGCCTTCAAGGAGGGCATTTGGTATAGATAGCTTAACCTGAAATTCGGTTAGACAAGAGATATGACCCTGGCCCGGATGATGGAAATAGCCACTCGGTACGCTAATGGCGAAGAAGAAGACTGACTCCGCAGAGGCAAGAACAAACCAGTCGCCCAAGACACCGGAGGAGAGAATTCCAGTCAGAAACAGAAGCGCAAAGCCGAGCCCGCGGGTCCTAGTCAAGCCGCAGTTGTAACCCAAGGAAAGTTCAAGGAAATCCTAAGGGGCCATGGATCCCCAAGAAAGTGAAAGATCAAGCAGGAAATGATGTGCTAGATTTGCCGCGTCATATACACACCAAGAAGGATGAAGCGGGGAACCTGATTTATCCCAAACAAACCACTCGGCAGTGTCGACTCCTTATCCAGCAATTCCGAGAGGGCCAGCTGAGGGAGTCCTGGATTATGGGGTCCTCGGGCGTCTGGGCTATGTGACGTGGGACAGTCTAATGGGCTGTGAAGATACAAGACAGAAGACTTCCTCCCGTGTCCGGATGGGACTCTCCTTTGCGTGGATGACAAGCTTGGCGTTTGGATATGAAGATTCCTTCCTTTGTAAACCGATGCTGCATGACCCTAGCCCCCCTGGTGTTTATATAAGTCGAAGGGTTTCGTTCGTAGAGGAAATCATAATCATATAGGCTAGATGTCTAGGGTTTAGCCATTACGATCTCGAGGTAGATCAACTCTTGTAAACCCCATATTCATCTAAGATAATCAAGCACGAAGTAGGGTATTACCTCCATCAAGGGGGCCTGAACCTGGATAAACATCGTGTCCCTGTCTCCTGCTACCTTCGATCCTCAGACGCACAGTTTGGGACCCCTACCCGAGATCTGCAGGTTTTGACACTGACATTGGTTCTTTCATTGAGAGTTCCTCCATGTCGACAATAGGATTGATGGCTTGCCTTGTTATCAAGGATAGCATCACTTCCGAAGAAGCCCTGGCCTCAGGCCAAACCCTCCGGCTGGGCAGCTTTACCATGGCCGCCCGTTCGGCCTTTGAGCCGATGATGACTTCCCAAGTCATCGAAAATTGTCTCCGCGTTGACCCTGAATACTCCAAACGGATGGATCCGGCGGATTTGTCATCCTTAAACAAACTCCTGGATCACATCACCGCCCTAGGGGTCGCTACAGACTATGATCAGATTGGGCTTAAACCTGATTAGAGAGAAATCAAATCTCCGCTGGTCACCCATCAAATAGTGGTCATAGAGGAGCAAAACTACAACTCTTCCCCTATGCTAAAAACATGCTACGTTCGGATTTCTGAGCTCGGAGAGCCAGATACCCATCTGCGGGGTGACACTTCCTTTCCTCCAAACTTAGAATGGGGCGTTGAGTCTAAAGAATCATTGGAAACCCCAGAGCCCGAACTAATAAACTCGAAAGTTTTTCAAACTCCGGACTCCACATTGGGTTAGGGTTCGGATTTAACGCCACCCACCCACCGCAAGCAATATTCGCCAAGCAATTCCGGCCCCCTAGATATGTGCGACCTCATGTACGTACGACAGCAGCCTCAGGAAACAGTCCATCACTTTTGGGCCAGATTCCTCCTTGTCAAGATCAAACAATATTAAAGATTGCCGCAATGAGGATGCAATTTCAGTATTCTACAATAATTGCACGGAAGAAGGAATCCTCAATGCCCTCAACCGCCGTCACGTACTACACTTTGCTGACTTGGCAACAATATTACATAAGTACTACGCAATAGAAAGCGCCTGGAAAACTCAGACATCTCGTTGGGAACCACCGGCCTTCACGCCACCTCCATGGCGGGCAAAAAGGATGTACCCTTGCGGGGCACCCGACCCATAGGCAAGAAAATTAAACCAATTACGGGACATGGAGCCGTCCTTGAGGAATGGCTCGATAAGCCATGCAAAATACACACAACACCGGATACCGAACCAACCCACCACCTCACAGCATGTTGGATACTCCGGCAAGTGGACAAGAGCGGCGAGGATATCCCCACCAAAAACACCTCAGAGAAGTACTCTCCGGAAGACAACGACCTCAGACTATTGAAGGTCTTCGAGACTTTCGCTTCAAACAATCGACGCAAGAGGGCACTCCGTGACCTCGCCGAAGTCTGCCAAGTCGCAACAATAAATCCCTTGAACGACACGGCCATAACTTTTAATGCTGAGGACGAACCAAAATTCTGGTCAGTTCGGGCACCAGCCACCTTGGTTCTCAATCCAATTGTGGATGGTTTTCGGCTCGCTAAAGTACTCATGGATGACGGCAGTGGGATGAACCTCATCTGCGAGGACACGCTCAATAAAATGCAAATGGATAGGAGCCGCATCGAGCAAAGTAATGCAGCCTTCCGAGGAATCATTCCCAGTCGGGAAGCAAGATGCGCGGGAAAAATTAAACTCAACGTGGTATTCGGCATGCCTTAGAACTATCGGTCCGAAGAGATAACCTTCCAAGTGGCCCCTTTCAACAGTGGATATCACGCCCTGTTGGGGCAAGACGCATTCACACGCTTTCAAGCCATACCTCACTACGGGTATATGAAGCACAAGATGCCCGGGCCAAACGGTATTATCATTCCCGCCAGTGATCTGGACATAGCGCTCTATGCCGAAAACAAAACCACATCCCTGGCCCTCGAAGCACTATCCAAGGCCTTGACGGCCGAAGAATTAACCGCACTACGCTCCACGGTGGATAGAGACAACGTGATCCTTGATAAGCGGCCCAAATCCACCTCCTTCAAACCAGCGGACGAAATAGTAAAATTTCAAGTTCACCTGACGGACCCCAAGAAGACAGCTTCCATCGGAGCACAGCTGGACTTGACGCTCGACGCCGCATTACGCGTGTTCTTGCGCAAGAACTGGGACATATTCTCCTGGCACCCCTCTGATATGCCAGGAATCCCACGCAGATTGGCCGAACACAGCCTCAATGTATTAAAGGGATACAAGTCGGTCAAGCAAACACTGCGGTGCTTTTCCGAACCTAAACGACAAGCTGTGGGGGAGGAGCTAGCCAAGTTAATTGAGGTCAGGTTCATCAGAGAAATAAAACACCTGGATTGGCTAGCAAACCTGGTGATGGTACCAAAGAAGGATAAATCCTGGCGCCTGTGCATCGATTTCAAAGACCTCAACAAGGCCTGCCCTAAGGATTCCTCCCCTCCCCCGCATTGATCAGATCATTGATGCTATTGCATGACATGACTCACTGTGTTTCCTAGACGCATACTCCGGATACCATAAAATCAAATTGAAGGAGTCCGATCAAGCCGCAACGGCATTCATTACCCCATACGGGCCTTTCTGCTTCAATACTATGCCCTTCAGGCTGAAAAACGCCGGCGCCACCTACCAACGCATGATTCAAACATGCCTGGAGAAACAAATCAACAAGAAGGTTGAAGCATATGTGGATGACGTCATCATCAAAGCTAAGCACGTCGAGTCACTAGTAGACGACCCGTGTCTCACATTCGACAACCTCCGTATATATGACATCAAGATCAATCTAGAAATGTGTGTCTTCGGTGTCCCCGCCGAAAAACTGCTGTGCTTCATCATTTCCAATAGAGGAATTGAGGCAAACCCAACCAAAATCCGAGCTTTGTCACAATTGGCTACACGAATAGACCTCAAACAGGTCCTGAAACTAGCCGGATGCGTGGCAGCTTTAAGCCGCTTTATCTCCAGATTAGAGAAAAAGCATTGCCACTATATCGCCTGCTCTGACGCACCGACAACTTCGAGTGACAACCAGACTGGAAGAAATAAAATCTCTTTTAGTGAGGAAGCCAATCCTGGCCGCGCCAAACGTCAGCGAACCCATGTTATTATACATCTCTGCAACACACCAGGTGGTCAGTGCGGTGCTCGTCATCGAACGAGAGGAGGACGGACATAGATTCCCACTTCAGAAACCGGTATATTATGTATCCACTGTCCTTACACCATGCAAATCCCGGTACTCTCATTACCAAAAGATAGCATATGCGGTCTTCATGGCATCCTGGAAGCTACGACACTACTTCCAAGAGTGCTCGATCACGGTGGCTTCCGAAGTACCACTCAATGACATAATAAACAACCGCGATGCTACAGGCTGGATTGCCAAGTGGGCCATTGAGCTCTTGCTATTTGATATAACATACAAACCATGTCGAGCAATTAAATTCCAGGTATTGGCTGACGTCGTCACCGAATGGACAGAGTCTGAACTCCCTAAAGAGTACGGTACATATTCCAATTGGGTCATGCACTTTGATGGCTCTAAAATGCTGGCCGGTTTAGGAGCGGGCATTGTCTTAACGTCCCCCACAGGAGACACAGTCCAGTACATACTCCAAATACTATACACAAACTCCAATAACGCAGCTGAATACGAGGCCTTATTACACGGTCTTCAGATGGATGTCTCCATGGGCATACAATGCCTGGAGCTGCGCGTGGATTCAAATCTCGCAATATCCCAAATAAATGGAGACTTTGATGCCAAAGATCCAAAGATGGCGGCCTATTGTAACGCCGTACTCAAAATATCAGCTCAGATCGAGGGACTTGAGTTTCATCATGTGGCCCGAGAAAGTAATCAAGCGGCGGATGTCCTTGCTCGCATGGGCGCCAAGCGTGACCCCGTCCCGCCTAACGTATTTTTGGAAAGGCTCTTCAAGCCATCCGTGGTGTGGCAGGATGAGAGCGACAACACTAGTCCAAATCCCATTATACGACTAGATTCTGAACACAATACCGATATCATCGGGGACTCGGCCACCGAAATAACACCATCGACCCATCTAATAATGGCAGTAATTGCCCCATGGACCGAACCCTTCTTGGCCTACCTTAATAGGCGCAAGCTCCCTGAGGATCAGAATGAGGCTCGATGCATCATTCGGTGTTCGAAAGCCTACAAGGTTCATGAAGGAGAGCTCTACAAGAAGAGCGCTACCGGAATACTTCAAAGATGTATCTCCGAAGAAGAAGGACAACAACTCCTGGCCGACATCCATGTTGGTCTTGGCGGTCACCACACTGCGGCTCAGGCTCTTGTAAGCAAAGCGTTCTGTACTTGTTTCTTCTGGCCGACGGCCCGAGCTGAGGCATAGGACCTTGTCCAACATTATGTGGGATGCCAGCTTTTTGCCAATCAAAGCCATACGCCACCTACCGCCTTACAAACAATCCCCATTACTTGGCCTTTTGCAGTCTAGGGCTTGATATGGTCGGACCCCTTAAAGGGGGAAGACATAAGAAAAAATATCTGCTGGTCATGGTAGATAAATTCGCTAAGTGGATAGAGGCCAAACCAGTTAAACCGGCCGAAGCCAGACCAGTGATACACTTTATATCCGGTGTCGTACACCATTATGGTGTCCCACACAACATCATCACCGATAACGTCTCCAACTTTACAGCCGTCAAAGTGAAAACATGGTGTTCTAACCAGGGCATCAAGCTCGATTATGCCTCTTTCTATCACCCCTAAAAAAACGGTCAAGTCGAACGAGCTAATGGTCTTATCATGAGCGGCATTCAGCCTAGACTAGTATGGTCTTTAAAAGAATCAGACAAACACTGGGTCGAGGAGCTTGACTCTGTACTCTGGGGGCCGCGGACCACGCCCAATCACACCACCGGTTACAGACCATTCTTCATGGTGTACGGCGCGGAGGTTGTTTCGCCCTGCGATATCATTCATGACTCACCTCGAGTGCGCATGTACGAAGAGAGAGAAG
The DNA here is from genome assembly GCA_034509565.1 of Triticum monococcum. Taxonomy (NCBI): domain Eukaryota; kingdom Viridiplantae; phylum Streptophyta; class Magnoliopsida; order Poales; family Poaceae; genus Triticum; species Triticum monococcum. Next base: position 684,581,992 of record CM067845.1, on the reverse strand, counting down.
CCGAGCTTGACCGGCAGGACAGTCTAGATGCCCTAGAGGAGGAGTGAGGGAGTCCTAGACTAAGGGGTCCTCGGGCGTCCGGCCTGTTATCCATGGGCCGGACTGATGGGCTGTGAAGACATGAAGACCGAAGACTATACCTGTGTCGGAATTGGACTCTCCTTGGCGTGGAAGGCAAGCTTGGCGACCGACTATGAAGATTCCTTTTTATGTAACCGACTCTATGTAAACCCTAGATCCCCTCGGTGTCTATATAAACCAGAGGGGATAGTCCAGAAAGGACACATTCATTACCATAGTCATGCAGGATAAGCTTATAGGGTTTAGCCATTACGATCTCCTGGTAGATCAACTCTTGTAACACCCATATTCATCTATATCAATCAAGCAGGACGTAGGGTATTACCTCCATAGAGAGGGCCCGAACCTGGGTAAACATTGTGTCCCCTATCCCCTGTTACCATCGATCCTAGACGCACAGTTCGGGACCCCCTACCCGAGATCCGCCTGTTTTTACACCGACATTGGTGCTTTCATTCAGAGTTCTACTATGCCGTCGACGAAACGTTCGATGGCCCCTTCAATCGTCTATAGCGACGCCGTCCAAGGAGAAACCTTCCTCCCCGGACAGATTTTCGTGTTCGGCGGCTTCATACTGCGGGCCAACTCGCTCGGCCATCTGGAGCAGATCGATAGCTACGCCCCCGGCCACCAGGTTAGATTTGGAAGCTTGAACTACGTTGCGGATATCCGTGGAGACTTGATCTTCAATGGATTTGAAACCGCAGTGATCGTTCCCCCTCGCTCCGAGGAACATGAGTTAAATCTATCGTCGGATCACATCCAGGAGATGGTCCATGTTCATGCAATAGCCTTAGAACCAGAGCAGATCGTGCCATCCGAAGCCACAGAGTCCGTGGTGTTGGAGCCGCACATAGACTCGTCACCCCGCGATATCTGCGTCAATGGAACTCTGGATTCGTCTCCGGCTATAAATTCCGGACCATATACGCTTGCAGACACCGAGCTAGATCGGTTATCGATCTTCGAATTCGGTGCCGCAGACGTCTTTCAACACTCACCTTTGGGCGATGTCTTAAACTCTTTAAAGAACATGTCATTCACGGGAGACTCACAGCCGAACTATGTCCGGTTCGAACTACGGGCTGACGACGGAGAATTTTGTTTCCCACCCACCACCCACTTCATAGCCACTGTTGAGGAATTAACCGACATGTCCACTCCTGGCTCCATAGACAATGACGGTCCAGACGACGATGCAGATAAGGAGCAAGACCAAGATCCGCCAGTCTTCGGACGCAAGACGGACACCCCTTCACATGACGTGTACATGATCGATACACTTAAAAAGCCTCAGGCAAAGACAAGGGAGATCCAATTAAAACTCTTGAGCTACAGTCTAAGTTCCGATGCCCCAAGTCACACCGTAGCAACAATGGCACTAGAGAAAATAGTACTCCGGACGGCGCCAAAAGCAATGAAGACCCTATGGGAGCAACATTCGAGCAGGAGGAATAGGAAAACAGGCAAGCCAGCCCCGACAAACAGGCCCTGCCCAGCGGCAGATCGGAGGACGAAAACTACCTTCTGCTCTCCGAAGATGAGGAAAGCCTCAGCGACGAAGACTTCATAGTACCCGAAGAGCCCCTCGAACAGGAGCGCTTCAAGTGCAGGCTGATACCTACGGCAAGGAGCCTCAAAAAGAAGCAGCAGCAGCTTCAAGCTGACCAAGACCTACTCAATGACAAATGGACCAAAGTCCTGGTCGCCGAAGAATACGGCCTCAGTGGCCCAGCCAAAAGCTACCCAAAGCACATATCGCTCTACCAGTCCAATGACGGGGCGTTGGAGCCCATATCATCGTCACACAACACAGCAGGTCATTGGCAACTCTGTCCGGATAAAAAGGCAACTCAAGCCGAACACCAGACCGCCCCACCTCGCCATAAAGGCAAGAACAACGCAGGACATGATTACCCAGATAACCTGTAGAGGGACTGGGACAATAGAGCAGGAAGCGCAAGACCGATCTACGGATCACGAAAACATGCTTCGACATGCAACAATGGCTACCTATTCGGACGTGTCACACCTCGTCGCAACCAGGCCGAAAACCGCAATGGGACTCCTTCGGAGTTACGCCGCAGTGTGGCCCAACATAGAGGCGCCGCACACCCGCTTTGCTTCACTTATGAAGTAATGGATCATGAATTCCCCGAAGGATTCAAACCCATCAATATTGACTCATACGATGGGAGAACTGATCCCGCAGTATGGATAGAAGATTTCATCCTCCACATCCATATGGCCCGTGGAGACGACTTCCACGCCATTAAATACCTCCCACTAAAACTAAAAGGACCAGCTCGGTGCTGGTTAAATAGCCTGCCTGAAAATTCCATAGGCAGCTGGAAGGACTTGGAAGAGGCCTTCCTCGATAACTTCCGAGGAACACATGTCTGGCCACCGGATGCCGATGACCTAAGTCACATTGTCCAAAAGCCCGGCGAATCAGCCAGGGAGCTCTGGACCCGGTTCTTAGTCAAAAAGAACCAAATCGTTGACTATCCGGACGTGGAAGCCCTCGCGGCTTTCAGACACAGCGTCCGGGACGAATGGCTTGCACGCCACCTCGGCCAAGGACCTAAATCCATGACAGCTCTCACTGCTCTGATGACTCGCTTTTGTGTGGGAGAAGATAGCTAGCTTGCTCATAGAAGCAATAGCGCCCGCAACCAGGGCACCTCCGAAATCCGAGACGCCAACGGCAAGGCATGGGGAAGCAAAAACAATAGTCACAATGACAATGAAAGATCAGGCGACACAGCGGTCAACGCCAGATTCAGCAACCCCAAGCCCGGCCAGCGGAAGAAGCCATCCAAGGCGAATTGAGATGAACCATCCAACCTCGACAGGATTTTGGACCGACCTTGCCAGATTCACGGCCACCCCGATAAACCAGCTAATCATACCAACAGAAACTGCTGGGTCTTTAAACAGGCCAGCAAGCTCAACACCGAACACAGGGGAAGGAAGGCGCCAAGCGACAGGGATGACGGAAAGGTTCACCAATGAAGAACCGGAGGTCTGAAGCAGTCTCCACCTGAGGATCAACTACCCCTAGAACGGAAATAGCAGTCTGGCTTCCGCCGCCCACTCCGTACACCTACAAAGTTTGTACCGCGCATACATCATTACGCACTTAAGATACAATGGGCATCGGCGGAAGCACAATACGGACAAGCCTGCGAGCACTCCAGTAACTTTTTCTATATATAATTATTTATTTTCCATTTTTTATTTCCTCTTTCGATATACTTTAAAAAACAGGTGACGAACAGTTTAAAAATTGGAAACTGGCTCTATCGGAGTTCGAATTCATACACTCACTTAAGGGGCTATGTCCATCAAGGATTCCCTGCCGAGGACTGGCGGCGCAAACGTGCGACAGGAGGTCCAAAATAACTTTTTGTAGACCGCACTCTCCATTTTTCGAGCTTGTACTATGCCTGTTCCTCCGTCTCCAACCCCAAACATGTAAAATAGCCGCGGGTGGCTTTTTTAATCATAAGTAATCATTGGCATATCGCTCAGTTACCAGTAAACAATATCCTAAACTAATCATCCGTATGGTTTTCCTGACAAACATGGCTCCTACGGTTATTTCATAGATATACCTTGGCCTAATCTGCCAGGGGCTCGGCGTGGGAACAAATGAGCTGCCAGTAAAAGTCCGAACAACTCTATAGCATACTTCGGCGTCACAAGTTTGGCCTTATATGCATCAGCTCCAAAATCATTGTCTTGGGTCAATAGTTGGGTTGCCCGGCTCCTGTGCTTGGTACCCTACGTTCCGCTCTATCGGCTAGGGTAGTAAAGGGAGAACTACTGCGATTGTGCATTGGTCTAAACCAGACAAGCACCTCAGTAGAGAAAGCTGAAAACTGACTGTCATGATGCGGCGTGAGCTGGTCAACCACTTGACGACTTATCAGAATCTTTAGCGATTCTCCATGTCACACAAGGAATCTTTTTCAGATCAAACATGTAAGGCACCAAACGTGACATACATACCAGGGGCTATGTCGTAGCCCCACCATAAAACTCCTATGGCTAAGTGAAAGTGTTAGCGCCTTATAGTCCGATTGCCTGGTTCGCCGCATTATCAGCTCCTTCATGGACAAAGACGTTGGATAAAGAGTTATTATATGCTTTTCCGAACATCCCCATACTTCCTACGAGGGGGCTGAAGCCAATGACTGGAAAACTTTTAGACTATATCAAAACGGTCGCACAGGAGGAATTCAAGCTTTCAAGCAAAACATAAATAGATTAACTATAAAATTGTCTTTTACAATTTTCACTCGAACATTATGTCTTTAGAGCACTGACCCTCTACAAAGCGAGCGGCCTCTAGGATGTCCTCAAAATAATGTTCTGGTTCCGGACGGTCCTTGCCTTTGAGTGGACCCTTCGTCGCAACATCGATGGCTTTCATCTTCCCCCAGAATGTCTTGACTCGGGCGAAAGCCATCCGTGCACCCTTAATGCACGTTGACTGCTTCACAGTGTCGATACGCGGCACCGCGTCAACAAGCCTTTGCACTAAACCGAAATAGCTGTTCGGAACAGGCTCGGTTGGCCACAACCGGACTATGACGTCCTTCATGGCAGTGCCGGACATCCTATGAAGTTCGGCCCATTGGGACATCTGTTCATTAAGCAACAAGGGGTGCTTTGACGCGCCAAACTGCGACCAAAAAAGCTTCTCCATTGCATATCCATCCCGTGCTTGGTAATACTGCGCCGCATGGGCAGAACTCTTCAGCAAGTCCAAGAACTCGTCTGAAGAATTCCATACTTGGTTGAGATGGACATAGTTCAGGTCGCCGAACTTAGTTTGCAATAGAAAAGGCTCTCCAGCCGCAATCTCCCTCGCATGTCGAACCTCCTCACAGGCTGCTCTGCATTCCGACCGCGCTCCTCTTGCCTCTTGCAAGGCCTTCTCCAGGTCAGCCATTAAGGCTTCACTCTCCTTGTCCAGAAATTCACAACGACCGGTAGCATTCTCTAGCTCGAGCGTCATCGTGGATATCTTCTCCTCATCTTGGTGCCGTACAGCTCATTCGGCTTCTAGTTCAGCCAATGCCTTTTCAGCAGCAGCATTGCTGCGCTGGGCCTGCTCCTTGACCCAGGCCAGCTCCGCTCGAAGAACTTCAACTGCGGCAGCACCATCTGCAGCCAAATTGCAGTTATACCACAAAAATACATGAGGATTGCCCCGAATACATACCTTGTGACTCGTCAAGACGCATATTGATTAAAGCAAGATCATCCCTGCCACATCAAGCTTCCGCTGCAAATCGGCAATATCCATAGCCCGGGAGGTGGCCACAGGGGAAGCAGCCTGTGTTCAATGTTTATCAGGTTAGTCCTCAAACGATCCTTTTTCGATCCTCCGTTTTGCTTCCTAGTGGAAGCCAACCCGAGTATCAGGGGCTACTCCCTATACACAGGCGTATCTTCGCAAATGAAACATAGCTGAAAAATATTATGTTACAAACCTCGAATCCCTTCAGTAGGCTCGTGAAGGCTTCATTTAATCCGCTCTTCACGGACGAAATCTTCTCAATCACTGTACCCATCAAGGTACGTTGTTCCCCCGAGAAAAATTCTTTCCGCAACATGTCTCACAGTATATCTGGAGTCTCCGGGCTTTCAGAAATTGCTCCAATAGCACGATCATCCTTTGAAGGAATCTGCTCGCCTGTCTCCAAAATCGCTGTCGGCTATGAACCGGATAGTCCGGGGCCCTTGTTACCATCAGCCCCAGAATCCCGGATGGTCGGATGTCCACCTTGGGGCACCGCCTCTTCTGTCCCCTGGTCTAAAGGGACCCTCCGCGATGACACTTTAGAGTCATCCGCCTTGTTCGGCAAGGAGGTTGGAGGAGGCGTCTCGCTCTCCATCATCTCTGGAAGGAGACTCCCTGAAGAAGAGGATCGCCCAGAAAAACTCTGTGCCGACCTATAAAAATGCATGAATGCGTTATGGTAACATCAACGAAACATGACGCTATCAAGGTACTCCGGATTTTCTTACGGTTTGGCCAAGGGTTTGTCCCCTTGTTGGAGCTACTCAACGGCGTCACCTTCCAAACCCAAGACGGTCAACGGTGGCATCTTGCCCTTCTTGGAAGACCGCCCCTCCCCATCTTCGGAGGTGATCCTTTTCCTCCTGTTTGGAGAAGGAACACCGGATCCTTTCCCACCTTCGTCTTCGGTCGAGGAAAGGTCAATTTCTCCGAAGTCAGTGTCAGACTTACCTCTAGAACCAAGGTCATCTTGGGTCTTCTCGCCCTCCCGTGTCGATGCCTGGAACGGCGCCGAGGCCGGCATCCTTGTTAACACAGGAGTAGCTGAGTCTTCGGGAAGGGGAGCTGGACACCTAATCAATTCCACTTTCTTTATCCAGCCCTGAAAAAGGATGATACCATTGGTTTCTTGCCACTGGATATTTGACTGTAAAGTATTCGGTAAACGTGTACTTACCGGGGTGTCCGGATGGTTGCAGTCTAGGCCGCAGTGTCGGCCATTGCCTTCGTTTTCCAAAGACTAATCTCCACATTCCTTCAGGTGTTGCACCGAAGAAGTTCTGAAGAGTCCGCGACCCTTCTGGATTGAACTCCCATAGGAGGAGAGGCCGTCGCTGGCACGGTAGGGTCCGACGAACTCGCATTATATGAAAGATGCTGGCTATGTCGATGTCCCTCTCAATGAGGCTCCCGATGCGACTTTGCAGAGTTTGCACATCATTCATTGATCCCCAATCTAGCCCCTTATTAATCCATGATGCAAGTTGAGTTGGAGGGCTGGGTCAAAATACGGGCGCAATCGCCCACTTGGAGCTGCGAGGCTTGGTGATGTAGAACCACCCATGCTGCCACAGATCGGAAGATTTGGCGAAGGATCCTTTCAGCCAAATGGCGCTAGCAAGCTTGCTCACTGCAGCGCCGTCGCACTCGGCCTGCTCCCCCTCTACCACTGCCGCTTCACATCGAAGGTCTTGAGCCACAAGGCGAAGTGCGGAGGAGTTCGGAGGAGGGCTTCACACATGATGATAAATGTCGAGATAAGAAGAATAGAGTCCGGGGCCAAATCATGGAAGTGGGACACGCACACGACCCTCTCGCCGGATCTAGGGGTGGGAATGACTTGCCCCTCGGCGGGAAGCCGATGATGGATTTCAGCGGTCAGGTACCGCGCTGCATGAAGCTTTGCAATGTCTTCCTCTGTGACAGAAGAGGCTACCCACCGGCCTTGACGGCTAGATCCAGACATGATTGGGGCTGGTGGCGACTGAAGCCCGGGAGTTGGAGCTCGGGGTAGCAGGAGTTGAGGAAGAGGCAAGCGTGGAAGAAAAAGACGGGTCTGTACCCCTATATAAAGGCTGCAAATATCAAATGTCTCCTCTCGGGCCTCAAAAACATGCTTGTTTCCAAGGAGTTGTACCCAAGCGACGGTTGGGTTACCCATGTTCGGGTCGAGATGAATCCCTTAAAAAAGGAGGCATGATCTCCGTTTGGATAAAACACGCCAATAATGCCACGTCATGGGACCTGGGGTGACGGGCCGGCTAAAACGGTTCGTAGGCAAAGGCCGGGTAGGCGTGGTGTCATATTACCAAAAAGTGGTCGGTGGATTGAACCGATGAAATATTATATCCTCTACGGTTGTACATACAAGTCCGGATACAATCATTACATCTAAAGATCAACTAGGAGTTCGGAAGGGGGAACCCGCCTTGCAATGCCGAAGATAATCTGCGCGCCAGACCCCTCGTCATTGAAGCCAGGTTCAGGGGCTACTGAGGGAGTCCTGGACTAAGGGGTCCTCGGGCATCCGGCCTATTATCCATGGGCCGGACTGATGGGCTGTGAAGACATGAAGACCGAAGACTATACCTGTGTCCGGATTGGATGCTCCTTGGCGTGGAAGGCAAGCTTGGCGACCGACTATGAAGATTCCTTTTTATGTAACCGACTCTATGTAAACCCTAGATCCCCTCGGTGTCTATATAAACCGGAGGGGATAGTACGGAAAGGACACATTCATTACCATAGTCATACAGGCTAAGCTTCTAGGGTTTAGCCATTATGATATCGTGTTAGATCAATGTAACGCCCCGAGACCGATGCGCCAGGTGTCTTCCAGTTATTCGCCGTCGTTGCCATGTCATTCGCTTGCGTGTTGCATTTTATCATGTCATCATGTGCATTGCATCATCATGTTTTCAAAACTTGCATCCGTTCGGTTTCCCCCATTTCTGTCCGTTGTCCGTTCTGAGCCCAGACACACTTGAACGCGCCCGCGGCATGTCCGAAATAGTATTTTGTAAGTGGACGGAAAATGTTCTCTGAATGGTTTGAAAGTTGGCTTGCGGTGTTGTTATGTTGTTAGTAGGTCGCCTGCCAAGTTTCATCGCAATTGGAGTTCGTTTGATAGCCCAACCGTTAAACTATAGCAGCATTATAGCCGATCTAACATCGGACGTTTTCGGTCTCCGGAAACAGTCGTCGGGCCTCTCCTCTTCTCTCTTCTCAGCCCTTTGCCTTCTGCACTACCTCTCACTGCCAAGCCCGACCTAACCTCTCTCGTCAGCCCGTGGACCTCCTCCCGCATGCGTCCGAAATCTGTCTCGGACCCGACCCGGATAGTCGTTACCGCTGTGTCCAGATCAACCCCAAATATCTACCAAACGTCTCCGTTTTGTTAATTGGACTTCCTAACATATTTTTTCCGTCTGTCCGATTACGATCGGAGGGACGAGATAGCCCCTAACCTATCCTACTCGCTATATATATTAGCCTAACCCTAGACCAACTCTCTCTTTTTCCTCACCCGCCGCCACTCTCTCATCGGGATCCTCCCAGATCCCCTTCTCACCCAACCAACTAGCTCCTTCGAGTATCCCTCGACCCCCTCCAAATCCGCAAACAACCTCCTCCTCCCTGTTCGATCCAGAGGAGTGGAGCTCCTCCGCGCCCATAGGCCCTCACGCTCGAAGGCTCCACGCTGTCTTCGCCAAGCTCCAGGCTGACCCCGAGAGCTCTCCCTCGGTCCCTCCTTCTCTTCTTTCTTTCTCCTGCACTCTCAACTCTCTCTCTGTGCCTCGCAGGACGCCATGGCTGCCCCGAAGCTCCAAGACGCTGCTGTCCCGTGCCTAGGTCCTGCAACCTCGCCCGCACCTCCTCTACCCCGCGCCTCGGATCCGTCCCTTGTTTCGCCTCCTGCGCTGAGCTCCTCAAGTCCCGCGTCCGTCATGGCCATTGAGCACATCGGCGTCGTCCTCGCCTCCCTGCAGGAACTGAACATCGCCGCCGCCCATGGAACTCCTCCGCCATGGACAGCGTCTCTCCAGCGCCTTGCGTCGCCTACTTCACTCCGGGACTGAGTCCTTCCACCTCGATCCGGTTCCTGCCGTCGCACCAAGCTCCGCCGTCGCCTGCCCGCGTCCCGGTCGCCCGCCTCCGCTTCCTCTGCAACGAGCAGAGGCATGTTCGTCAGGCGCCCGCCTCCCCTGTTCCTGCTCGCTCGCGTGAGATGAGCGCCTCGCCCGCCCCGTTGACCGCATCGCTCCCCGTTTCGCTAGCATGGGCCGGCCTCGCCTGCCCAGATCCGCACCCCTGGGCCACATTCCTCGCACGCGTGTGGGCCGACCACGTCCAAGGCCACCGTGCCGTGCCAGGCCGCCTCCTGCACAAATCTGGGCCAAGCCCATGGTGAGAACCCCCCCTTCAGAGCTCTGTGCGGTTGGGCCAGCCAGATTCCGCCCATGTCATGTTTTTTTTCGTTCTACCATTTGTCTATTTATCCAGTGTTTTCCTGTTTTATAGAATAACCTCTAAGCTCCATGCATATTGTAACTCTCAAACGGTGCATCACATGTAAAAACTTAATATATGAAACTTGCTTAGAATTTTGTGTAGTTTCATAATATGTTATTTCATCCATGTTTAAAATGTTTAAAATGATGTTTGTTTAAATTTGCTTAAATAACTTGCTAAAATGATTTAAATCATAACTATTTAACCGTAACTCGGTTTGTAACAAAATTTATATGTAAATGGGGTAGAAAAATGCCTAGTTTAACATGGTGGTATCACTTTGCATGTTTAACAACTCTAAAATTGTGCTTAGGGCAGAACAGTACCAAGCCTAAAATATGCATATGGGGATTTACCGGAATTGTTGTTCGTTGCTTCCGGCCTCATTTAAACTTGACTAGATAGATAGTTTTACTTTGCTTCACCTCTTGCCATGCTAACAACATTTATTATTGTTGGGTACATAAACGAGATCGAACTAAATAATTGTTGTGGTGTTCCATCAATATGCATCCCGTTGCATATTGAGCTCCACTTAATATGTAGGGTTGTTTGTGCACTTTACCATGCCATGCTTCATTAAACCGGACATGCATCATACTTGATTGTGCATCATGCCATGTTCATGTCGTGGTTGTTTACTATGTTGTGTGCTTCTTTCCGGTGTTGGCTCCTTCGGGTTGGTTCCGGTAACGTCGTGTTTGTGAGGACCCGTTCGTTTACGTCCGTTTGTCTTCTTCGTGGACTCGTTCTTCTTCCTTGCGGGATTTCAGGCAAGATGACCATACCCTCGAAATCACTTCTATCTTTGCTTGCTAGTTGCTCGCTCTTTTGCTATCCCTATGCTGCGATACCTACCACTTACTTATCATGCCTCCCATATTGTTGAACCAAGCCTCTAACCCACCTTGTCCTAGCAAACCGCTGTGTGGCTATGTTACCGCTTTGCTCAGCCCCTCTTATAGTGTTGTTAGTTGCAGGTGAAGATCGAAGTTTTGTTCCTTGTTGGAACATGGAGATGTTGTTCCTTGTTGGAACATGTTTACTTGTTGGGATATCACAATATCTCTTATCTAATTAATGCATCTATATACTTGGTAAAGGGTGGAAGGCTTGGCCTTATGCCAGGTGTTTTATTCCACTCTTGCCGCCCTAGTTTCCGTCATATCGGTATTATGTTCCCGGATTTTGCGTTCCTTACGCGGTTGGGTGATAATGGGAACCCCTTGACATTCGCCTTGAATAAAACTCCTCCAGCAATGCCCAACCTTGGTTCTACCATTTGCCACCTAGCCTCTTTTCCCCTTGGGTTTATGGAGCCCGAGGGTCATCTTATTTAAACCCCCCCGGGCCAGTGCTCCTCTGAGTGTTGGTCCAAACTAGAGTCCTGTGCAGCGCCCCCTTGGGGAAACTCGAGGTTTGGTTTTAGTTGTATGGAGAGCTCATCTGAGTGTTCCCTGAGAACGCGATATGTGCAGCTCCTATCGGGATTTGTCGGCACATTCAGGCGGTGTTGCTGGTGTTGTTTTACCTTGTCGAAGTTGTCTTGTAGAACCGGGATACCGAGTCTGATCGGAATGTCCCGGGAGAAGGTATATCCTTTGTTGACCATGAGAGCTTGTGATGGGCTAAGTTGGGAGTCCCCTGCAGGGATTTGAACTTTCGAAAGCCGTGCCCGCGGTTATGGGCAGATGGGAATTTGATAATGTCTGATTGTAGAAAACATGAAGTTGATCTTAATTAAAATGCATCAACCGCGTGTGTAACCGTGATGGTCTCTTCTCGGCGGAGTCCGGGAAGTGAACACGGTGTTGGAGTTATGTTTGACGTAGGTTCTTCTAGGATCGCTTCTTGATCATAGTTTCTTGACCGTGCTTTTGCCTTCTCTTCTCGCTCTCATTTGCGTATGTTAGCCACCATATATGCTAGTCGCTTGCTGCAGCTCCACCTCATACCTTTTACCTTACCTATAAGCTTAACTAGTCTTGATCGCGAGGGTGCGAGATTGCTGAGTCCCCGTGACTCACAGATACTTCCAAAACCAGCTTGCAGGTGCCGTTGAACCATGCAGATGACGCAACCAAGCTCAAGGAGGAGCTCGATGAAGATCTTGCCCTTTGTGTTGTTTCGTTCTAGTTGATCAGTAGTGGAGCCCAGTTGGGGTCGATCGGGGATCTTTGTAGCATTTGGGGTAGTCTTCTTTTATTTTGGTTCCGTAGTCGGACCTTGAGTGTATTTGGTTGATGTAATGTTTTATTCATGTATTTGTGTGAAGTGGCGGTTGTAAGCCAACTATGTAACTCTTTTCCCTTATGTATTACATGGGTTATGTGAAGATTACCTCACTTGCGACATTGCTTGCAATGCGGTTATGCCTCTAAGTCGTGCTTCGACACGTGGGAGATATAGCCGCATCGAGGGCATTACAATCAACTCTTGTAACACCCATATTCATCAATATCAATCAAGCAGGACGTACGGTATTACCTCCATAGAGAGGGCTCAAACCTGGGTAAACATTGTGTCCCCTGTCTCCTGTTACCATCGATCCTAGACGCACAGTTCGGGTCCCCCTACCCAAGATCTGCCGGTTTTAACACCGACAAGGAGGGCGACGTTGCAAAAGCTTGTTCCACATTCTATAAACAATAAGCTCGTAGATACCAAAGCACAGACGTACGTGCCAAGACTTATAATGTTGGTGAACTCGTTCTACGCTTGCCAGAAAAGAAAAAGGACAAACTCGAGCCCAAGTGGGAAGGTCTGTTCATTATAGATGAAGTTCTCACTAGAGGTGCGTACCGTCTGCATGATGCATCGGATAATCGCTTAGAGCCGAACCCATGGAATGCCGCCAGACTCTGAAGATTCTACGCCTAGAGCCGGACTCATTGTTCGTTTTCCTTTTCTCCTTTCTTCATTTTCTCTCTCTTTAATTTTTTTCTTTAGCTTTATAGCTCTTGTGCGGCTAGACCGCACACTTATGAGGTACACATCCTTAAATGTATACGCCCATAATATCTGGGGGCTTCTGTCGGTGTCAAAACCGGCGGATCTCGGGTAGGGGGTCCCGAATTGTGCGTCTAAGGTTGATGGTAACAGGAGACAGGGGGCACAATGTTTTACCCAAGTTCAGGCCCTCTCTATGGAGGTAATACCCTACGTCCTGCTTGATTGATCTTGATGAATATGAGTATTACAAGAGTTGATCTACCACAAGATCATAATGGCTAAACCCTAGAGGCCTAGCTTGTATGGTTATGGTAATGTGTCTCCTCCGGACTAAGTCCTCCGGTTTATATAGACACCGGGAGGATCTAGGGTTACACAAGGTTGGTTACAAAGAAAGGAATCTATATATTCCATTGCCAAGATTGTCTTCCATGCCAAGAAGAGTCCTATCCGGACACAGATGTAGTCTTCGGTCTTCGTATCTTCGCAGCCCATCAGTCCGGCCCATGGCTAACAAGCCGGACGCCCGAGGACCCCTTAGTCCAGGACTCCCTCAGTAGCCCCTGAACCTGACTTCAATTGAAGGTATTCGACGCGTAGGCCTGTCTTCGGCATTGCAAGGCGGGTTCCTCCTTCCGAACTCCAAAATAGTCTTCGGATGTATTGAACGTGTCCGAACCTGTAACACACACCACACACAACCGCAGAGAGAATATAATTTTACACGAGTCCAATCTACTGACACATTTCTGTAATATGACATCACATCTGTCCGGTCAGAATTTCGAACCGTTTTTCATCTGCCGCTCCACGTTTCGAGACGCGGTTGCCATATGCATGTCTTGTCAAAGCAGAGACCGTGTCCCCTTATTACGGGATTCTTATCAATACGGGCGTGGGTAACCTAGCCGTGCCGTTCACACAGCCCTTGGGAATAGGCGAGTTTTAAGGTGAATAGAAAGGCGTTTGACATTCGCACCCTTGATAACGATTCGTCCTCATTCACCCACGCCTTCTCCTTCCTCTGCCCATCCATTCTTGAGCTCCAACGCCCAAGCTCTAGCTTCTCCCGCCGGAGAAAGCACTCCAACCATGTCTGGATCCGGAGCTAGAGGCAAGTGGATGACCTCCTCTATTAAGAAGAAAGACATCAAGGAGCTCCGAGAGGCCAGATATCTGGCCAAGGAGATCGTTCACAGTCTCCCGGCCAAGGGACAGATTGTCCCTACCCCAGAGCCCCATGAGAGAGTTGTGTTTCTCACACATTTCATCCACGGGCTGGGATTCCCTCTCCACCCGTTTGTCCGCGGACTGATGTTTTACTATGGGCTGGACTTCCATGATCGAGCCCCCAACTTTATCCTCAACATCTCGGCATTTATAGTCGTTTGCGAGCCCTTTCTCCGTATCCCACCTCACTTCGGCCTATGGCTGAAGACCTTCAATGTAAAGCCGAAGGTAGTGAGAGGCCAACAAGCAGAGTGCGGAGGCGCTATGGTGGGTAAGATGCCCAATGTCACATGGCCCGAAGGCTCCTTTGTGGAGACGGTGAAGGGGTGGCAATCGGGGTGGTTCTACATCATCGAGCCGCACGACACCAACTGGGCAGCGGCCCCCAAATTCTGATCCGGAGTTCTGATGCGGCTCACCTCCTGGCAAGAGAAGGGCCTAACCTGGGGCTCTTCGAACGAGCTAACTGGGCTCCAGACATGCGTCCAGAACATGATAACCAAGAGAATCAAACTTGTCAACGTGATCCAGGTTATGCTCATTTGCCGGATCCTTCCATGCCAACGCCGGGCTTGCTATTTGTGGGAGTTCGATCCGGCCAAGCACCAGACACTGCTAGAGCTCTTCGGCACGACGCACAAAGACATTTGGAAAGTGCTCTTCAAGGCCGGCGAGACATCACCGCCTATGACCGAGGATCGCGGGCTTAGCTTAAAATGCCAGCCTAATTCGGTAAGTTCTTTCATGTTTTCAAGGTATAGCCTTTACTGGCATATTTTGAGAAGGAGTCTAAGCCTTCCTATCAAATTTTTAGGCCTGGATCGACATAGCAGGGTGGATTAACTGTCCGGCTCTGCTGACCGAAGACCAAGACACCACACTTCTGACGAAGATGCTGTTTCCGGCGCCATATGATGTGCCAGAGAAGAAGGCGAAGAAAATGGCCAAGGGGGCCCGGAGTGGCCTTCGCCGAAAAGGTGCTTCGGACGTGACGTCCGAAGACGAGACTCACTCTTTGGCCATCGAATGCGACGAGGAGGAGGAGGAAGAAAGTGACTCCCCCCTAGGGGGAGGAAGAAAAGGGGGACCTCCCCAAATTTGGAGGCGAAGGCACCCATGAGGGGGAAGGGCTCCCTTGTGGATAACTCCGCGGGGGATGTTGATAGCAGTATGGAGCGAATGCCCCGGACCAAGCCTCGGGCCGCTTCATAAGTACCAAAAACCTTATGCACATCCAAATGCTTGGTCTTTCTATTTTGTGATATTAATATGTTTAAATTATGCCATCGCAGTACGGCCAGTGACAGCTCACTGCGATCCTCGACAGAGGGTTCGCTAGATTCAAAGGAGATGGCTAGCATGTCACCGCCGCCCGCTCACTCTACCTCGGCCAAGGGTGATGACGAGGTGGTGTCCCAAAGGACCTTCCCAGACCAGGGGGAGGTTCCGGAGATCGTCGGGGTGGCGCCCAAGGATGACTCCTCGGCCGCCGGACACATGGGGGAAAAAGCCCCCGTGCGGACTGGTGATGGGGGCCAAATTCCATTCGCCCCCAGCCGGATACCATTCCGGAGACCTACATGGCTCCGGAGTCCAGCGAATGGCCTTCCCCGAAAGGAGGAGGTGTGCCTGTTCCGCCGGTGACCTCTGTCCAACCAGAGGCATCGGATAATCTGCTGGAAGCGCTTCCGTTGTGGATGACCACCGTGTCCTTATGGGTACGGTGATCAAGAAGGTTTAGTCCGCCAAAAGCGGACTGGCCGAAGCCTGTGCTAGTCTTTTAACAGGCTTTGAGGTAAGTAATGTAATTGTAGAAAGGATATCACCGTGTAGACAGTAGCCCCTGATGCTCTGTTCGGTGTTCAGAAAGAAAAAGCCGAACAGAGGATAAAAATAATTTTTGCAGGAGTCTAACATAAGATGTCTATGTGAATAACCAGGCATCGCTACTGGCTACTGCCGCTCATACTTCAGAGGTCTCCGTCCTGTAGCAGAGCCTGGAGCAAGCCGAAGAAGAGCTCGACCTCATGAAGCAGCTAGAGGATCGCCAAGGTATGCAGTGACCTGCGCGTATATTTAGGAAGGATGAATGTTTCGTGCTGACTAAAGTGTCATGAATTTTATTAGGGGCCACGACCGAGGTTGCGGCCCTCAAGAAGGCGTTAGCCGAGGCCGAGGACAAAGCAGCCAAGGAGCAGGCCGCACGCAAGAAGCACGAGGCCCGGGTCAGCGAGGTCCAGCAAGCTCCAGGACGCCGTCAAGAAGTACCTGTCCTTGGAGTGTGATTCTAAGACGCAATCGTCCGAACTTGCGAAGGCCCGCCAGAGTGCACAAGAGGATCGAGGCGAGGCCCAGAGCGCCCTTTAGGAAATCGAGGTAGCCAAGAAGATCGCGGCGGGAAAGGCTTTCATTATGCAAAGCAAGTCTGTGAAGGAAACGTTCCTTTTACTTACCCGAATTTGGAGCTCTCCAGGGGCATTTACGGATTTGCCGCGCAGCGTATCAGATGCTGCTGAGTTCTATCGAGCCGAAGAAGGTAGTTCTACGGAGAAGCTGTTCTGGTCTCAATACCTTGGACCAGAACATCCCTTGCCCTTCAGCGACCAGCTGAAACAGTTGGTCGAGCTGCACAAGGCAGCTGAGCTAGCCATGAAGGACCTGATAGTCCGACTATGGCCTGCCGCGCCGATACCTAGAACCTACTTTGGACTTGTGAAGCGGCTTGTTAGTGCCTTCCCACGGCTTGAGGTCATAAAGCGGTCGGTCTGTATTGAAGGTTCCCGGATGGCCTTTGCCCATGTCAAGATGTACTTGGCGAAGATGGATGCCAAGAAGCTGATGACCGAGGGGCCGCCTGAGGGCAAGGAGCACTGCCGACCCGAGTTATATATTGATGGTGTCCTGGAGGGATCCCACCTTGTGGCAGAGCAATGTGCGAAGGATGTTATATTCCCATGAAAACATTCGTATTATCCTGTCCTGTAACATGAACCAATGATGTTATGCAATATAATGCTTGTTATGTTTTAATTTTTTCCTCCTGTGCGGCCGTGTTGTATGAAATCTGAGGGTTGGCCATTCGTCCTGCTTCTGCCTCCACGTAGGTAGTACGGGGGTGTTCAGGATGGAATCTAAATACTCTTGATCCAATTGTATGGTCCTTGAAGGAGTTGTTTAGCGCAACGAACCAGGCAACCAGACTATGCGGCTTGAACGCCCTCATTTAGCCATAGGAGTTTTACAAATAAAAACATGGGCGCAACCCCTAGTATCAGAACTAGAGTGCTAAAAGTGTCTGATCGGGAAGTACCAATCCTTCACGTAATGCGGAAGAAATCTCCAATGATTTGTAACCTCCGAACAGCTTACCGGCTCTCGCCGCATCATGACAGTCAGTTTTCGGCTTTGTCTACTAAGGTGCTCCTTTGGATAAGCCAAGGCACAATCGCAGTAGTTCTCCCTTTACTACCTTAGCCGATATAGCGGAATGTAAGGTAGCAAGCACAGGAGCCAGGCAACCCAACTATTGACCAAAGACATGATTAGGAGCCAATGCATATAATGCTAAATTCGGGGTGTTGAACTATACTTATAAAAAGTGTTCGGACTTTTGTTGCTGTAATGTGGGGTGTTATGAAGACCCTGGCAAACATCAAACTTACCAAAGTGTACGGGTGCTACCCGATAGGGTTATCCACAGGGGAGCTGAGAGAAAAAAGATAAAGAAAACAGAAAAGGTGCATAGATAAAAAGCTGGGGTCCTAAAGCTCCAGCCGCAAACTGTTCTCATTGTAATTTAATTAGTACGTCAAGGCGCATTAATACAGGTAGTGCGATAAGCAACAGGCTATTTAACATGCCGAAACCAAGGGAGAGTTGCATGTGGGTCCTGAAAAATAGGTAGAGTTATCATTAACGGAATCACCTAAAAAGTCCCCCATATGTCTGCGTTTCTCGCCCTCTTGGTGTGTTTATCCTTCAAGAGGACCAATGACCAGACCACCAGATGGGGCTTGTGGGATTTAGACCTTAAAAGGATACAAGTAAAAGTGAAAGTATGTGTGTATCCGATGTCGGTTGAGCCATACTATGGACCACAAGCTAGGTATGCCTCCATCGATGCCCATGGGATTTTGAGTGCGTAGTTATGTACGCGCGGCACGAATGCCACCACTTGATCGGGACTGAGACAGAGGCCGGATTGCTAGTCGAGCTCCTGACGAGCCGAGCTCTCCTGCTGCAGAGTAGTTCGGACCCTCTTAACGGTGTCCATTGATATATCTCCAACGTATCTATAATTTTTGATTGCTCCATGCTATATTATCTACTGTTTTGGACATTATTGGGCTTTATTATCCACTTTTATATGATTTTTGGGACTAACCTATTGACCAGAGGCCCAAACCAGAATTGATGTTTTTTGCCTGTTTTAGGGTTTCGAAGAAAAGGAATATCAAACGGAGTCCAAACGGAATGAAACCTTCGGGAACGTGATTTTCTCACCGAATACAACTCAAGAGACTTGGACCCTACGTCAAGGCACGTAACAGGAGGCCACGAGGTAGGGGGGCGCGCCCTACCCTACCAGGCACGCCCCCCACCCTCGTGGGCCCCCTGTTGCTTCACCGACGTACTTCTTCCTCCTATATATACCCACGTACCCCCAAACGATTAGATACGGAGCCAAAACCCTAATTCCACCACTGTAACTTTCTGTATCCATGAGATCCCATCTTAGGGCCTGTTCCGGAGCTGTGCTGGAGGGGGCATCGATCACGGAGGGCTCCTACATCAACACCATAGCCTCTCCGATGAAGTGTGAATATTTTACCTTAGACCTACGGGTCCATAGTTAGTAGCTAGATGGCTTCTTCTCTCTTTTTGGATCTCAATACAATGTTCTCCCCCTCTCTTGTGGACATCTATTCGATGTAATCTTCTTTTTGCGGTGTGTTTGTTGGGACCGATGAATTGTGGGTTTATTATCAAGTCTATCTATGAATAATATTTGAATCTTCTCTGAATTCTTTTATGTATGATTGGTTATCTTTGCAAGTCTCTTCGAATTATCAGTTTGGTTTGGCCTACTAGATTGATCTTTCTTGCAATGGGAGAAGTGCTTAGCTTTGGGTTCAATCTTGCGGTGTCCTTTCCCGGTGACAGTAAGGGCAGCAAGGCATGTATTGTATTGTTGCCATCGAGGATAACAAGATGGGGTTTTCTTCATATTGCATGAGTCTATCCCTCTACATGTAGCGACCAGACCTCAAACGGTCCAATCTCTGTGCTCAGGTGTCATCCTTGGATCAGTAATGCTGACACCACACAGTACTTGAAGGATTTATAACAGAGTAGCAATCACACACTTATTACATCGAGTGTCTCAAAAGAGAACTTAAAACAATAAATATGGCTTAAGGCCATCTAATAACAATAACAGCGGAAGGCTTGGAAGATAAGTGAGTCCATCAACTCCAACGGCATCACTGAGTATAGAACCATGACCTAAAGGCACCTTATCTGTCATCTGAAAAGTCTACAACATGAACGTTGCAGCCCGAAACGGGTCAGTAAAAGGAATATGCTGGCAAGGTAACACATAGAGAGCAATGAAAATAATAGGCTATACTATATGCATATTTGGCTGGTAGAAAGCTCTATGGTTACAGTTTTGCGTAAAGCCAATTTTTCCCTACTGCAAAGGAATAAATTTTATTTAACTATCATGGTAGTTGTTAAACATTGAGAATGGTTGACAGCATTCTCAATCCCAATTAAGCATCATCATTAAACAAAACCCAACAAAATTAATTAGAGTAACATGATGAGATTCACATGATAATCCAAGTACTAGATACTCAAGATGTCCATAACCGGCGACACGGCTAACCATGAATAGTTTATACACTCTGCAGAGGTTTGCGCACTTTTCCCCACAAGACTCGATCTCCTCCGTTGGGATTCTCGCACTACATGGTGTTTGAGAAACGGATGACCGAGACATAGTCTTTCGGAAGCGCTAGCTCCTTACGATCGGGTAGACCGTTACACCTACTTTCCCCTACATCTGCTAGTCTACCACTATAAGAATTCGCACGAATTATTCAACTATGCTAGAACCCATAGTAGTGTTGGGGAATGTAGTAATTTGAAAAAATTTCCTACGCACACGCAAGATCATGGTGATGCATAGCAACGAGAGGAGAGAGAGTGTGATCTACGTACCCTTGTAGATCGACAACGGAAGCGTTTGGTTGATGTAGTCGTATGTCTCCACGGCTCGACCGATCAAGCACCGAAACTACGGCACCTCCGAGTTCTAGCACACGTTCAGCTCGATGACGATCCCCGGACTCCGATCCAGCAAAGTGTCGGGGAAGAGTTCCGTCAGCACGACGGCGTGGTGACGATCTTGATGTACTACTGTCACAGGGCTTCGCCTAAGCACCGCTACAATATTATCGCGGGCTATGGTGGAAGGGGCCACCACACACGGCTAAGAATATGATCACATGGATCAACTTGTGTCTCTTGGGGGTGCCCCTGCCTCCGTATATAAAGGTTCAAAGGGGGGGGGGGTGCGGCCGGCCTAGAGGTGGCGCGCCAGGAGGAGTCCTACTCCCTCCGGGAGTAGGACTTCCCCCCAGTCCTAGTTGGAATAGGATTCGCGAGGTGGGAAAAGTGGGAGAGAGAAGGAGGGGGGCGCCGGCCCCCTCTCTTCTTGTCCTATTCGGACTAGGGGGGAGGGGCGCGCGGCCCAGCCCTGCCGCCTCTCCTCTTCTTCCACTATGGCCCACTAAGGCCCATATAGCTCCCGGGGGGTTCCGTTAACCTCCCGGTACTCCGGTAAAATCCCGATTTCACCCGGAACACTTCCGATATCCAAACATAGGCTTCCAATATATCAATCTTTATGTCTATACAATTTCGAGACTCCTTGTCATGTCCGTGATCACATCCGGGACTCCGAACAACCTTCGGTACATCAAAACGTATAAACTCATAATCTAACTGTCATCGAAACCTTAAACGTGCGGACCCTACGGGTTCGAGAACAATGTAGACATGACCGAGACATGTCTCCGGTCAATAACCAATAGCGGAACCTGGATGCTCATATTGGTTCCAACATATTCTATGAAGATCTTTTATCGGTCAGATCGCATAACAACATACATTGTTCCCTTTGTCATCGGTATGTTACTTGCCCGAGATTCGATCGTCGGTATCCAATACCTAGTTCAATCTCGTTACCGGCAAGTCTCTTTACTCGTTCCGTAATACATCATCCCGCAACTAACTCATTAGTTGCAATGCTTGCAAGGCTTAAGTGATGTGCATTACCGAGAGGGCCCAGAGATACCTCTCCGACGATCGGAGTGACAAATCCTAATCTCGAAATACGTCAACCCAACATGTACCTTTGGAGACACCTGTAGAGCACCTTTATAATCACCCAGTTACGTTGTGACGTTTGGTAGCACACAAAGTGTTCCTCCGGCACACGGGAGTTACATAATCTCATAGTTATAGGAACATGTATAAGTCATGAAGAAAGCAATAGCAACATACTAAACGATCGGATGCTAAGCTAATGGAATGGGTCTTATCAATCAGATCATTCAACTAATGATGTTATTCCGTTAATCAAATAACAAATCTTTGTCCATGGTTAGGAAACATAACCATCTTTGATTAACGAGCTAGTCAAGTAGAGGCATACTAGTGACACTCTGTTTGTCTATGTATTCTCACATGTATTATGTTTCCGGTTAATACAATTCTAGCATGAATAATAAACTTTTATCATGATATAAGGAAATAAATAATAACTTTATTATTGCCTCTAGGGCATATTTCCTTCAGTCTCCCACTTGCACTAGAGTCAATAATCTAGATTACACAGTAATGATTCTAACACCCATGGAGCTTTGGTGCTGATCATGTTTTGCTCGTGGAAGAGGCTTAGTCAACGGGTCTGCTACATTCAGCTTCGTATGTATCTTGCAAATCTCTATGTCTCCCACTTGGACTAGATCCCGGAGGGAATTGAAGCGTCTTTTGATGTGCTTGGTTCTTTTGTGAAATCTGGATTCCTTCGCCAAGGCAATTGCACCAGTATTGTCACAAAAGATTTTCATTGGACCCGATGCACTAGGTATGACACCTAGATCGGATATGAACTCCTTCATCCAGACTCCTTCATTTGCTGCTTCCGAAGCAATCATGTACTCCGCTTCATATGTAGATCCCGCCATGATGCTTTGTTTAGAAATGCACCAACTGACAGCTCCACCGTTTAATGTAAACACGTATCCGGTTTGCGATTTAGAATCGTCCGGATCAGTGTCAAAGCTTGTATCAACGTTACCGTTTACGATGAGCTCTTTGTCACCTCCATATATGAGAAACATATCCTTAGTCCTTTTCAGGTATTTCAGGATGTTCTTGACCGCTGTCCAGTGATCCACTCCTGGATTACTTTGGTACCTCCCTGCTAAACTTATAGCAAGGCACACATCAGGTTTGGTACACAGCATTGCATACATGATAGAGACTATGGCTGAAGCATAGGGAACATCTTTCATTTTCTCTTATCTTCTGCAGTGGTCGGGCATTGAGTCTGACTCAACTTCATACCTTGTTGCACAGGCAAGAACCCTTTCTTTGCTTGATCCATTTTGAACTTCTTCAAAATCTTGTCAAGGTATGTGCTTTGTGAAAGTCCAATTAAGCGTCTTGATCTATCTCTATAGATCTTTATGCCTAATATGTAAGCAGCTTCACTGAGGTCTTTCGTTGAAAAACTCTTATTCAAGTATCCCTTTATGCTATCCAGAAATTCTATATCATTTCCAATAAGTAATATGTCATCCACATATAATATTAGAAATGCTACAGAGCTCCCACTCACTTTCTTGTAAATACAGGCTTCTCCGAAAGTCTGTATAAAAGCAAGTGCTTTGATCACACTATCAAAGCGTTTATTCCAACTCCGAGAGGCTTGCACCAGTCCATAAATGGATCGCTGGAACTTGCACACTTTGTTAGCTCCCTTTGGATCGACAAAAGCTTCTGGTTGCATCATATACAACTCTTCTTACAGAAATCCATTCAGGAACGCAGTTTTGACATCCATCTGCCAAATTTCATAATCATAAAATGCGGCAATTGCTAACATGACTCGGACAGACTTAAGCATCGCTACGGGTGGGAAGGTCTCATCGTAGTCAACCCCTTGAACTTGTCGAAAACCTTTTGCGACAAGTCGAGCTTTGTAGACAGTAATATTACCGTCGATGTCAGTCTTCTTCTTAAAGATCCATTTATTCTCAATTGCTTGCCGATCAACGGGCAAGTCAACCAAAGTCCATACTTTGTTCTCATACACGGATCCCATCTCAGATTTCATGGCTTCAAGCCATTTTGCGGAATCTGGGCTCACCATCGCTTCTTCATAGTTCGTAGGTTCATCATGATCTAGTAGCATGATTTCCAGAACAGGATTACCGTACCACTCTGGCGTGGACCTTACTCTGGTTGATCTACGAGGTTCAGTAGTATCTTGTTCTGAAGTTTCATGATCATTATCATTAGCTTCCTCACTAATTGGTGTAGGTGTCGCAGAAACAGGTTTCTGTGATGTACTACTTTCCAATAAGGGAGCAGGTACAGTTACCTCGTCAAGTTCTAATTTCCTCCCACTCACTTCTTTCGAGAGAAACTCCTTCTCTAGAAAGGATCCATTCTTAGCAACGAATGTCTTGCCTTTGGATCTGTGATAGAAGGTGTACCCAACAGTCTCCTTTGGGTATCCTATGAAGACACATTTCTCTGATTTGGGTTCGAGCTTATCAGGTTGAAGCTTTTTCACATAAGCATCGCAGCCCTAAACTTTAAGAAACGACAACTTTGGTTTCTTGCCAAACCATAGTTCATAAGGCGTCGTCTCAACGGATTTTGATGGTGCCCTATTTTAACATGAATGCGCCCGTCTCTAAAGCATAACCCCAAAACGATAGCGGTAAATCAGTAAGAGACATCATAGATCGCACCATATCTAGTAAAGTACGATTACGACGTTCGGACACACCATTACACTGTGGTGTTCCGGGTGGCGTGAGTTGCGAAACTATTCCGCATTGTTTCAAATGTATACCAAACACGTAACTCAAATATTCTCCTCCACGATCAGATCGTAGAAACTTTATTTTCTTGTTACGATGATTTTCAACTTCACTCTGAAATTCTTTGAACTTTTCAAATGTTTCAGACTTATGTTTCATTAAGTAGATATACCCATATCTGCTTAAGTCATCTGTGAAGGTGAGAAAATAACGATATCCGGCAGGAGCCTCAATATTCATCAGACCACATACATCTGTATGTATGATTTCCAACAAATCTGTTGCTCTCTCCATAGTACCGGAGAACGGTGTTTTAGTCATCTTGCCCATGAGGCACGGTTCGCAAGTACCAAGTGATTCATAATCAAGTGGTTCCAAAAGTCCATCAGTATGGAGTTTCTTCATGCGCTTTATACTGATATGACCTAAACGGCAGTGCCACAAATAAGTTGCACTATCATTATCAACTCTGCATCTTTTGGCTTCAACATTATGAATATGTGTGTTACTACTATCGAGATTCATCAAAAATAGACCACTCTTCAAAGGTGCATGACCACAAAAGATATTACTCATATAAATTGAACAACCATTATTCTCTGATTTAAACGAATAACCGTCTCGCATTGAACAAGATCTAGATATAATGTTCATGCTCAACGCTGGCACCAAATAACAATTATTTAGGTCTAATACTAATCCCGAAGGTAGATGTAGAGGTAGCGTGCCGACCGCAATCACATCGACTTTGGAACCATTTCCCACGCGCATCGTCACCTCGTCCTTTGCCAGTGTTCACTTAATCCGTAGTCCCTATTTCGAGTTGCAAATATTAGCAACAGAACCAGTATCAAATACCCAGGTGCTACTGCGAGCTCTAGTAAGGTACACATAAATAACATGTATATCACATATACTTTTGTTCACCTTGCCATCCTTCTTATCCGCCAAATACTTGGGGCAGTTCGGCTTCCAGTGACCATTCTGCTTGCAGTAGAAGCACTCAGTTTTAGGCTTAGGTCCAGACTTGGGTTTCTTCTCTTGAGCAGCAACTTGCTTGCTGTTCTTCTTGAAGTTCCCCTTCTTCTTCCCTTTGCCCTTTTTCTTGAAACTAGTGGTCTTGTTGACCATCAACACTTGATGCTCCTTTTTGATTTCTACCTCTGCAGCTTTCAGCATTGCGAAGAGCTCGGGAATAGTTTTATTCATCCCTTGCATATTATAGTTCATCACAAAGCTCTTGTAGCTTCATGGCAGTGATTGGAGAATTCTGTCAATGACGCAATCATCTTGAAGATTAACTCCCATCTGAATCAAGTGATTATTATAGCCAGACATTTTGAGTATATGCTCACTGACAGAACTGTTCTCCTCCATCTTGCTGCTATAGAACTTATTGGAGACTTCATATCTCTCAATCCGGGCATTTGCTTGAAATATTAACTTCAACTCCTGGAACATCCCATATGCTCCATGACGTTCAAAATGTCGTTGAAGTCCCGATTCTAAGCTGTAAAGCATGGCACACTGAACTATCGAGTTGTCATCAGCTTTGCTCTGCCAGACGTTCATAACATCTGGTGTTGCTCCAGCAGCAGGCCTGGCACCCAGCGGTGCTTCCAGGATGTAATTCTTCTGTGCACAATGAGGATAATCCACAAGTTACGGATCCAGTCCGTGTAATTGCTACCATCATCTTTCAACTTTGCTTTCTCAAGGAACGCATTAAAATTCAACGGAACAACAGCATGGGCCATCTATCTACAATCAAACATACATAAGCAAGATACTATCAGGTACTAAGTTCATGATAAATTTAAGTTCAATTTATCAAATTACTTAAAGAACTCCCGCTTAGATAGACATCCCTCTAATCTTCTAAGTGATCACGTGATCCAAATCAACTAAACCATAACCGATCATCATGTGAAACGGAGTAGTTTTCAATGGTGAACATCTCTATGTTGATCATATCTACTATATGATTCACGCTTGATCTTTCGATCTCAGTGTTCCGAGGCCATATCTGCATATGCTAGGCTCGTCAAGTTTAACCTGAGTATTCTGCGTGTGCAAAACTGGCTTGCACCCATTGTAGATGGACGTAGAGCTTATCACACCCGATCATCACGTGGTGTCTGGGAACGACGAACTTTAGCAACGGTGCATACTCAGGGAGAACACTTTTATCTTGATAATTTAGTGAGAGATCATCTTATAATGCTACCATCAATCAAAGCAAGATAAGATGCATAAAAGATAAACATCACATGCAATCAATATAAGTGATATGATATGGCCATCATCATCTTGTGCCTATGATCTCCATCTCCGAAGCACCGTCATGATCACGATCGTCACCGGCGCGACACCTTGATCTCCATCGTAGCATCGTTGTCGTCTTGCCAATCTTATGCTTCCACGACTATCTCTACCGCTTATTGATAAAGGAAAGCATTACAGGGCGATTGCATTGCATACAATGAAGCGACAACCATATGGCTCCTGCCAGTTGCCGATAACTCGGTTACAAAACATGATCATCTCATACAATAAAATTTAGCATCATGTCTTGACCATATCACATCACAACATTCCCTGCAAAAACAAGTTAGACGTCCTCTACTTTGTTGTTGCAAGTTTTACGTGGCTGCTACGGGCTTAAGCAAGAACCAATCTTACCTACGCATCAAAACCACAACGATAGTTTGTCAAGTTGGTGCTGTTTTAACCTTCGCAAGGACCGGGCGTAGCCACACTCGGTTCAACTAAAGTTGGAGAAACTGTCACCCGCAAGCCACCTATGTGCAAAGCACGTCGGGAGAACCGGTCTCGCGTAAGCGTACGCGTAATGTCGGTCCGGGCCGCTTCGTCCAACAATACCGCCAAACCAAAGTATGACATGCTGGTAAGCAGTATGACTTATATCGCCCACAACTCACTTGTGTTCTACTCGTGCATATAACATCAACATATAAAACCTAGGCTCGGATGCCACTGTTGGGGAACATAGTAATTTCAAAAAATTTCCTACGCACACGCAAGATCATGGTGATGCATAGCAACGAGAGGAGAGAGTGTGATCTATGTACCCTTGTAGATCGACAACGGAAGCGTTTGGTTGATGTAGTCGTACGTCTCCATAGCCCGACCAATCAAGCACCGAAACTACGGCACCTCCAAGTTCTAGCACACGTTCAGCTCGATGACGTTCCCCGGACTCCGATCCAGCAAAGTGTCGGGGAAGATTTCCGCTAGCACGATGGCGTGGTGACGATCTTGATGTACTACTGTCGCAGGGCTTCGCCTAAGCACCACTACAATATTATCGAGGAGTATGGTGGAAGGGGGCACCACACACGGCTAAGAATATGATCACGTGGATCAACTTGTGTCTCTAGGGGGTGCCCCTGCCTCCGTATATAAAGGTTCAAAGGGGGGGTGCGGCCAGCCTAGAGGCGGCGTGCTAGGAGGAGTCCTACTCCCTCCGGGAGTAGGACTCCCCCCCCCCCAATCCTAGTTGGAATAGGATTCGCGAGGTGGGAAAAGAGGGAGAGAGAAGGAGGGGGGCGCCGACCCCCTCTCTACTTGTCCTATTCAGACTAGGGGGGAGGGGCGCGCGGCCCAGCCCTGGCCGCCTCTCCTCTTCTTCCACTATGGCCCACTAAGGCCCATATAGCTCCCGGGGGGTTCCGGTAACCTCCCGGTACTCCGGTAAAATCCCGATTTCACCCGGAACACTTCCGATATCCAAACATAGGCTTCCAATATATCAATCTTTATGTCTCGACCATTTCGAGACTCCTCGTCATGTCCGTGATCACATCCGGGACTCCGTACAACCTTCGGTACATCAAAACGTATAAACTCATAATATAACTATCATCGAAACCTTAAGCGTGCGGACCCTACAGGCTCGAGAACAATGTAGACATGACCGAGACATGTCTCCGGTCAATAACCAATAGCGGAACCTGGATGCTCATATTGGTTCCTACATATTCTACGAAGATCTTTTATCGGTCAGACCGCATAACAACATACATTGTTCCCTTTGTCATCGGTATGTTACTTGCCCAAGATTTGATCGTCGGTATCCAATACCTAGTTCAATCTCGTTACCGGCATGTCTCTTTACTCGTTCCATAATACATCATCCCGCAACTAACTCATTAGTTGCAATGCTTGCAAGGCTTAAGTGATGTGCATTACCGAGAGGGCCCAGAGATACCTCTCCGACGATGGGAGTGACAAATCCTAATCTCGAAATACGCCAACCCAACATGTACATTTGGAGACACCTGTAGAGAACCTTTATAATCACCCAGTTACGTTGTGACGTTTGGTAGCACACAAAGTGTTCCTCCGGCAAACGGGAGTTACATAATCTCATAGTTATAGGAACATGTATAAGTCATGAAGAAAGCAATAGCAACATACTAAACGATCGGATGCTAAGCTAATGGAATGGGTCTTGTCAATCAGATCATTCAACTAATGATGTGATCCCGTTAATCAAATAACAACTCTTTGTCCATGGTTAGGAAACATAACCATCTTTGATTAACGAGCTAGTCAAGTAGAGGCATACTAGTGATACTCTGCTTGTCTATGTATTCACACATGTATTATGATTCTGGTTAATACAATTCTAGCATGAATAATGAACTTTTATCATGATATAAGGAAATAAATAATAACTTTATTATTGCCTCTAGGGCATATTTCCTTCAAGTATCTTGTGGCTGCACACGGAAGTTTCTAGCATGAATAATCTCATGATCCCTTTGAGCCAGGGTGGCGGTCCAAAAGAAAAACAGGCAATCGCTGGAATACCCGGGTGCCTCAATCCACCCAGATGTGTATCTAAGTTGCCACCTTAGATAAACCATTAATTTAACAATCTCACATCTGTCATGGATACACTCACCCAATCCACGTCTACTAGCATAGCATGGCATAATAAGAAAACGTAGAAGTAACTCCCAAAGGTTTGATAATAAACAGGTAATAGGTACTACCTCAACTACTTCCCAGAACCCACAATTTAATTAGATCCTAATCATGCATTGTGTGAGGATTGATCCAATGCAATAAAAACTGGGTAGTAGGAGGTATGATCAAAGTGTTACTTGCCTTGCTGATGATCCGGGAAACCAAGCGATTCGAAGTAGCAAGCGGCGCACTCTGGGTACTCTATCGCAAACAAACAAGCATACAATAAGTACTCAACTAATGCACTGGTAAAACTCAAATAAGAGATCTAACCAGAAAGTTCAACTTAAGAACTCCGGTTGGCAAAAAGAATCAAATCAAACGAAGCAACGAAAGACAAACGGCCAAAGAAACAAGCTTCGTTTACTATTCTGGATCTAGGGCAATTTCTACCATGGCAAAAACTTGTTTGAGTTGGTTAAACGGAAAGAGGGTTTTGAGACGAAACTCCAAGCGCTTGAATCGCCTGATTCTGATAAATGAGCGAAAAGTTATACTAGAACGAAAATCAGAACAGGAATCGTGATCAGAAAAATCGCGGATTTAATCTGAGAAAAAGAAAAATGACGAACAGATTAACGAACGAACGTTCGTTATCTGGATCTAAACGAAGAATGTGTTCATTGAAACGAACGAACGAGCGAACGCTCGCTAATTAACTAAACCAAGAAAAAAACAAAACAAAAAACCGACGGAAAACCGAACGGTTTTTCGACAAAACCAGGGGCGAGGTCAACCTCTGGCGAGCGGCGACTCCGGTGGGCGGCGGGGTTGGCGGGCGGCGGCGGCGCGGGGCGGGGCGCTAGGGTTTGGGGCTCGGCTGGGCTCCTCCCCCGGCTTATAAGGCTGGCCGGGCTAGGTGTCCGGGTCGGACACGGCCCGTTAGGTCGGTTCGCGTTTTTTAAATAGTTACACGGACTCCAAAAATCCCGAAATAAATTCTCCCGGTCTTCTAAAATCAAGCCGCACAGGATGGACATTTATTTGGGGCCTAAATGCAATTTCAAAAAATGTGCATTTTTCCTAAATTCAAATAAAATAGCAAATAAAACCAAAATAAAATCTTATTTGATTTTATTATTAAATCCTCAATATTTCTTTATTTTGGGAAAGTCATTTTATTCCCTCTCTCATATTTTTGTAATAGAAATGATTGAAGATAAAATAAATAAAATCAAATGATCCTATTTTTAAAATTTGAGAAAACTCAAATATGAAAATAACGAAATCCCCAACTCTCTCCGAGGGTCCTTGAGTTGCGTAGAATTTTCTAGGATCAACCAAAATGCAATAAAATATGATATGCAATGATGATCTAGTGTATAACATTCCAAATTGAAAATTTGGGATGTTACAAACCTACCCCCCTTAAGATGAATCTCGCCCTCGAGATTTGGGTTGGCGAGAAAATAGGTGAGGGTGGTCCTTCAACAGATCTTCCTCTCGCTCCCAGGTGGCTTCCTCCTCCGTGTGGTGGCTCCACTAAACCTTACAAAACTTGATAACCTTGTTGTGGGTGACTCGGCTGGCATAGTCAAGAATCTTGACTGGTTTCTCCTCATAGGTCAAATCACTGTCCAACTGAATTGCTTCCAGCGACACCGTGTCTCTCAGCGGTATATCAGCCATCTCTGCATGGCACTTCTTCAACCGGGAAATGTGGAACATGTCATGAACTCCTGACAATCCTTCGGGCAATTCCAACTTGTAGGCTACTTCTCCCATACGCTCCAAAACTTTGTATGGGCCTACAAAACGTGGCGCTAACTTTCCCTTAACTCCAAAGCGCTTAACTCCTGGAAGTGGAGATACTCGAAGATAAACTCGGTCTCCGACTTCGTAAACTGTCTCCTTGCGTTTAGAATCTGCGTAGCTCTTCTGCCTGGATTGGGCTACCTTGAGCCTATCGCGAATCAATTTCAGTTTCTTTTCAGACTCCTTAATCAGATCCGGTCCGAACAACTGGCGGTCTCCAACTTCATCCCATGAAAATGGTGTTCTGCACCTTCTTCCATACAAGGCTTCAAAAGGGGCCATCTTCAAACTAGATTGATAACGGTTGTTATAAGAGAACTCTGCCTATGGCAAATTCTCGTCCCAACTAGATCCGTAATCTAGCGCACAAGCTCGCAGCATATCTTCCAAAATCTAATTGACTCTCTCGGTCTGTCCATCTGTCCGCGGATGGAAAGCTGTATCGAACTCTAGCCTGGTACCTAAAGTTTCATGCAACTGATTCCAGAACTTTGAGGTAAATTGGGTTCCTCTATCTGATACAATGCTCCTTGGAACTCCATGCAGACATACGATCCTGGTCATGTATATCTTGGCCAACTTAGCACTGGTATAGGTAGTCTTCACTGGAATGAAATGAGCTACCTTTGTCAAATGATCGACTACAACCCAAATCGAGTCATAGCCTGAACGAGTTCTGGGCAATCCGGTGATAAAATCCATGCCTAACTTATCCCACTTCCATTCGGGTATCAGCAATGGATGTAGCAATCCTGCTGGCTTCTGATGCTCTTCATTTACTCTCTGACATACATCACAAACTGCTACATACTCCGCAATATCCTTCTTCATTCCGGTCCACCAGAAAATATCCTTCAAATCCAAATACATCTTGGTATTTACTGGGTGAATCGAATATGGTGAATCATGGGCCTCTTGCAGAATTAACTTCCTGATCTCCAAATCATTAGGCACATAAACGCGGTCTTCAAACCATAAGGTATCGTGCTCATCCTCACAAAATCCTTTAGCTTTTCCCTTGCTTATTTTCTCCTTGATAGAAGCAATCTCCTAGTCAGTCTTCTGGGCTTCTCTGATCGTATCCATCAATGTAGACTGAATCTCCAATGCTACTACATAGCCTCTTGGGACTATCTCCAAACATAGCTCATGAAGATTTTCGGCTAACTCCCTTGGTAAATCTCCCATCATTAGGGTGTTGACATGGCTTTTGCGACTCAACGCGTCAGCTACTACGTTAGCCTTTCCGGGGTGATAATGCAATCTCATATCATAATCCTTGATGAGCTCCAACCATCTTCTTTGTCTGAGGTTAAACTCCTTCTGTGTGAAAATATACTTCAAACTCTTGTGATCCGTGTATACCTCACAATGGTTTCCAATGAGAAAGTGTCTCCAGGTTTTTAATGCATGTACTACGGCTGCTAACTCCAAATCATGTGTAGCATAATTCAACTCATGAGGCTTAAGCTGTCGTGAGGCATATGAAACAACTCTTCCTTCTTGCATAAGCACTGCTCCAAGTCCTCGACATGAAGCGTCGCAATACACCTCATAGTCCTTGGTCCGATCTGGCAAAATCAACACAGGTGATGTAACCAAATGTTTCTTCAACTCCTGGAAACTGGCCTCACATTCCTCAGTCCATATGAACTTGGTATCCTTCTTCAACAGCTTCGTCATAGGCTTCGCAATCTTCAAGAAATTTTCAATGAATCTCCGGTAGTATCCTGCGAGTCCAAGAAAACTCCAGATCTCTCCGACTGTTGTTGGCGCTTCCCAATTTGTCAGAGTGTCAACCTTGGTGGGATCTACCGCTATAGCTTCTCCGGATATAACGTGTCCGAGAACTCCAACTTCCTTCAACCAAAACTCACATTTGCTAAACTTGGCATATAACTGATGTTCTCTGAGCTTACCAAGTACCAAATGCAAATGCTCCTTATGCTCCTCTTCATTTTTCGAGTAAACCAGGATATCATCAATGAACACTACGATGAACTTATCCAGAAACTCCATAAACACCTTGTTCATCATGTTCATTAAATATGCAGGTGGGTTAGTCAGACCAAATGACATAACGGTATACTCGTACAACCCATACCTGCTGGTAAAAGCTGTCTTAGGTATATCCTGTTCTCGAATCTTCAACTGATGGTATCCTGATCGCAGATCGATCTTGGAAAATACCTTAGCTCCTTGCAACCGATCAAATAGAACATTGATCATCGGTAGTGGGTACTTGTTCTTCATGGTTACTTCATTCAATCCTCAATAATCAAGAGCCATCCTTAACGATCCATCCTTCTTTTCCACTAGAAGTACTGGCGATCCCCAAGGCGAAGAACTTGGGTGAATATAACCTTTATCCAGTAACTCCTTAATTTGCTTCTTAATCTCCACTAAATCCTTTGCGGGGATCCTATATGGTCTCTTAGATATTGGCCCTGTGCCTGGCAAAAGCTCAATCAAAAACTCAATGTCTCTATCCGGTGGCATGCTTGGCAACTCCTTTGGAAATACATCAGGGAAATCCTTCACCACTGGTACTTCCTCCTGCACAACTCCTGTTAAACAATTTACTTGAGTCCTCTTCGGCACATGCCGGGATACATACTTGATCCTTCTCCCTTCTGGGGTGGTAAGAAAAATTAACTTACTGGCGCAATCGATGTTTCCTCCATACATCGACAGCCAATCCATACCCAGAATTACATCGAATCCTTGTGATTCCAAAATGATCAAATCCGAGGGAAACACATGCCTACCTATACTCAATGGCACTTGAAAACATCCCTTACTAGCCATATACTCCGCTCCTGGTGAGCTTAGTAGCATAGGTGTTCTAAGAACTTTGGTGGGCAGTTTATACTTATCCACAAATTCCCTTGATATGTATGAATGTGATGCACCAGTATCAAAAAGAACGAGTGCAGTAAATGACTTAACCAAAAACTTACCGATTACTGCATCCGGCTGCTCTTCAACCTCCTCCACGTTAACATGGTTCACCTGTCCCCTGTTGAAAGGGTTCGGCTTCTTCCTAGAGCTTCCATTGCCATTTTCATTCTGGGATTCAGGACATTCATTTGCATAATGTCCGGTCTTCTGGCACTTAAAACATGTGACTTGGCTCAGGTCTCTCTTGGGTGGGGTTGATGGGTTGGTGTGGTTCTGGCCGTTGCTTCCTCTATTCCCATTACCATTCTTGGTGCCGTTATGATTGTGCGAGCTACCTCCTCCATGGGTATGCTGAAAATGTCCTCCCGGTCTAGGGGTAAAACGTGGCTTCTGCTGAGCTCCTGAATTGTACTTCCCTTGTCCATACTTCCTTTTGCGGTTCTCAATCTGCTGCTGCTTCGCTTCAATCATGAGAGCACGATCTACCAACTCCTGGTAGTTGTTGAACGTTGCTACCATCAACTGCATGCTCAACTCATCATTTAGTCCTTCCAGAAACTTCTCCTACTTAGCTGCATCCGTAGCTACGTCATCTGGAGCATAACGTGCTAGCTTACTAAAGTCCTCCACATACTGGCCAACTGTCCATCCTCCTTGGCGCAAGTTGCGAAACACATGCTTCTTCATGGCCATAGCTCCTGCTGAAACATGGGCAGTACGCAAAGCCTGCTGGAACTGGTCCCATGTGACAGTGTCAATAGGGAAAGTGGCGGTGAAATTCTCCCACCATGATGCTGCGGGTCCTTCAAGATGATGTGCGGCAAACTTCACCTTTTCCGCATCTGTTCATCCTGCCGTGGTCAACTCCCTTGCTGTCTTGCGGAGCCAATCACCTGCTACTATCGGCTTGGTGCTACTGGAATACACCGGCGGATTCAGCCTAAGAAAACGAGCTAAGTGATCAACAGGTGGTGGTGGTGGTGGGTTGTTGTTGTTGTTCCCCTGATTCTGATTTTGGACTAGCAACTGCATCAATGTGTTCTGCTGCTGGATTAACTAGGTGAGCTCCGGTGGGAAGGTAAATCCGGGGTCACATCTCGGAGGCATTTGAGGGTTTAGAAAAGATGAGATTTAAGAATAGAAAGGGGTCTAGGGAGAAAACACTACCCATATGCTCATGAGGCAAAAGCAAACAATTCACTTCATTCAATCAATCAAACAAGGGCATACAATCGATCTAAGTATCACAAAAGTTCCCAGACTACTATATTTACATGGTGGGCTACTACTACTGATGGGGTGGTCTACTAGAAATATTCTTCGGTTGCAGACTCCATGATATCTGCTCCAGCTTCATCGACATAGTCATCATCGCTATCATCTGGATCCGAGTTGGTCTCGTCGATGATGATATAGTCTTCCGGGCGAATCTCCTTCTATTCTTCGTCTTCTTCTACTGGT
Organism: Triticum monococcum; assembly: GCA_034509565.1. Lineage (NCBI taxonomy): Eukaryota > Viridiplantae > Streptophyta > Magnoliopsida > Poales > Poaceae > Triticum > Triticum monococcum. The sequence continues at coordinate 684,546,664 of CM067845.1, read as the reverse complement.
GTAGGGCCTCCCATAAATATTCCGATCTTCATTGTTAAGTCAGCATTCTTGTCCACTAGTACTTCGATTTCCTCTTCATAATCTTCACGTGTGGCCTTGAGTTCTTCCTCCCGTTCCTTGATTCTTGTCCTTGCCTTCTTCAGATCTATCATGTCGGCGCACATCTGGTTCTCCTGACGTCGAATGTGCTCGTTTAACTCCTGGATAAAAACTGCAATTGATCTATCCTTCCTGGTGGTGATCATCTCCCAGTGTTCATCTTGGCGCCCACAAATCTGGTAGATAGTATCCTTGAGATCATTGTGGTAAACTTCTCCAATGCGTCCCATGGCGATGTGAGTTGCCATGCTCTTTCCTAGATTCCAAGTTGGTGCATCAAAAGAAAACTCTATGGGCTCAGTGACTAACATGAACGTCCTTCCTGGAACTTGAACTTGAATCATCCAGCGCTCCTCTTCAGGTAAAGTGGCGTTGTAGGTCCCGGTGAAGCTTGGCACTCCTATGTTTAGGTATCTAGTGACTTCCTTCAAGTGACGTCCAAAGGGTGTATCTTCATCCGGTTGCGTGAACTTGTTCCTTGCATCCGCCATCCTAAAAGAGTAGAAAAGATGAGAAGTCATAATGAGAAGAGAGTGAGTAGTGATCTAGGTCTTTTAGCTTAGTGGTCGTGTCCTACAATCAGCGTGTGCTCTAATACCATGTTATAGCGACCTGACCTCAAACGGTCCAATCTCTGTGCTCAGGTGTCATCCCTGGATTAGTAATGCTGACACCACACAGTACTTGAAGGATTTATAATAGAGTAGCAATCACACACTTATTACATCGAGTGTCTCAAAAGAGAACTTATAACAATAAATATGGCTTAAGGCCATCTAATAACGATAACAGCGGAAGGTTTGGAAGATAAGTGAGTCCATGAACTCCAACGACATCACTGAGTATAGAACCATGACCTAAAGGCGCCTTAATCGTCAACTGAAAAGTCAGCAACATGAATGTTGTAGCCCGAAATGGGTCAGCACATGGAATATGCTGGCAAGGTAACACATAGAGAGCAATGAAAATAATAGGCTATACTATATGCATATTTGGCTGGTGGAAAGCTCTATGGTTACAGTTTTGCGTAAAGCCAATTTTTCCCTACTACAAAGGAATAAATTTTATTTAACTATCATGGTAGTTGTTAAACATTGAGAATGGTTGACAGCATTATCAATCCCAATTAAGCATCATCATTAAACAAAACCCAACAAAATTAATTAGAGTAACATAATGAGATTCACATGATAATCCAAGTACTAGATACTCAAGATGTCCATAACTGGGGACATGGCTAACCATGATTAGTTTATACACTCTACAGAGGTTTGCACACTCTTCCCCACAAGACTCGATCTCCTCCATTGGGATTCTCGCACGACATGGTGTTTGAGAAACGGATGACCGAGACATAGTCTTTTAGAAGCGCTAGCACCTTACGATCGGGTAGACCATTACACCTACTTTCCCCTACATCTGCTAGTCTACCACTGTAAGAGTTCGCACGACTTAGTCAACTATGCTAGAGCCCATAGTAGCTTGTGGCTGCACACGGAAGTTTCTAGCATGAATAATCTCATGATCCCTTTGAGCCTGGGTGGCGGTCCAAAAGAAAAACAGGCAATTGCTGGAATACCCAGGTGCCTCAATCCACCTAGATGTGTATTTAAGTTGCCACCTTAGATAAACCATTAATTTAACAATCTCACATCTCTCATGGATACACTCACCCAATCCACGTCTACTAGCATAGCATGGCATAATAAGCAAACGTAGAAGTAACTCCCAAAGGTTTGATAATAAACAGGTAATAGGTACTACCTCAACTACTTCCCAGAACCCACAATTTAATTAGATCCTAATCATGCATTGTGTGAGGATTGATCTAATGCAATAAAAACTGGGTAGTAGGAGGTATGATCAAAGTGTTACTTGCCTTGCTGATGATCCGGGAAACCTAGCGATCCGAAGTAGCAAGCGGCACACTCCGGGTACTCTATCACAAACAAATAAGCATACAATAAGTACTCGAGTAATGCACAGATAAAACTCAAATAAGAGATCTAACCAAAAAGTTCAACTTAAGAACTCCGGTTGGCAAAAAGAATCAAATCGAACGAAGCAACGAAAGACAAACGGCAAAAGAAACAGGCTTCGTTTACTATTCTGGATCTAGGGCAATTCTTACCGTGGCAAAAACTTGTTTGAGTTGGTTAAAAGGAAAGAGGGTTTCGAGACGAAACTCCATTCGCTTGAATCGCCCGATTCCGATAAACGAGCGAAAAGTTATACTAGAACGAAAATCGGATCAGGAATCGCGATAAAAAATTGCGGATTTAATCCGAGAAAAAGAAAAACGGCGAACAGATTAATGAACGAACGTTCGTTATCTGGATCTAAACAAAGAACACGTTCGTTAAAACGAATGAACGAGCGAACACTCGCTAATTAACTAAACCAAGAAAAAACCGAACGAAAAACCGACGGAAAACCGAACGTTTTTTCAGGAAAAACCGGCGGCGAGGTCAACCTCCAGCGAGCGGCGGCTCCGGCGGGCAGTAGGGTCGGCGGGCGGTGGCGCGGCGACGGCGGTGCAGGGCGGCGGCGGCGCGGGGCGGGGCGCTAGGGTTTGGGGCTCAGCTGGGCTCCTCCCCCGGCTTATAAGGCCGGCCGGGCCAGGTGTCCAGGTCGGACACGTCCCGTTAGGTCGGTTCGCGTTCTTTTTTAAATAGTTACACTCAGAAAAAAACTAAAGGAATAGTAAATGGACGCCAAAAATCCCGAAATAAATTTTCCCCGGCTTCTAAAATAAAGTCGCACATGATGAACATTTATTTGGGGCTTAAATGAAAATTTTGAAAAACACACATTTTTCCTAAATTCAAATAAAATAGCAAATAAAACCAAAATAAAATCTTATTTGATTTTATTATTAAACCTCAATATTTCTTTATTTTGGGAAAGTCATTTTATTCCCTCTCTCATATTTTTTTTAATAGAAATAATTGAAGATAGAATAAATAAAATCAAATGGTCCTATTTTCAAAATTTTGAGAAAACTCAAATATGAAAATAAAAAAATCCCCAACTCTCTCCGAGGGTCCTTGAGTTGCATAGAATTTTCTAGGATCAACCAAAATGCAATAAAATATAATATGCAATGATGATCTAGTTTATAACATTCCAAATTGAAAATTTGGGATGTTACACTACATCATGTCATCTTGCTTAAGGCGTTACTTTGTTTTTAACTTAATACTCTAGATGCATGCTGGATAGCGGTCGATGAGTGGAGTAATAGTAGTAGATGCAGGTAGGAGTCGGTCTACTTGTCTCGGACGTGATGCCTATATACATATCATACCTAGATATTCTCATAACTATGCTCAATTCTGTCAATTGCTCAACAGTAATTTGTACACCCACCGTAGAATACTTATGCTCTCGAGAGAAGCCACTAGTGAAACCTATGGCCCCCGGGTCTATCTTTATCATATCAATCTCGTACTACTTAGTTATTTACTTTGCCATTTACTTTGCTTTTCTTTTACTTTGCATCTTTATCATAAAAATAACAAAAATATTATCTTATCATATCTATAAGATCTCACTCTCATAAGTGGCCCTATAGGGATTGACAACCCCTATTTGCATTGGTTGCGAGGATTTATTTGTTGTGTGCAGGTGCGAGGGACTCGCGCGTAGCCTCCTACTGGATTGATACCTTGGTTCTCAAAAACTGAGGGAAATACTTACGCTACTTTGCTGCATCATCCCTTCCTCTTCGGGGAAATCCAACACAGTGCTAAAAGAGGTAGCATCCGTGGGCTCGGTGGCCGAATTAAGGTTCTGCTTGAGAAGGCCGCTCTGTACTTCTGCCGCTAAGGCAGCTGTGTGCTATTCTGTACGGAGGGAGCGTTCCGTATTTCCATTGACCATTATGACGCTGCGTGGATCGGGCATCTTGAGCTTGAGATAAGCGTAGTGTGGTACTGCGTTGAATCGAGCAAATGCAGTTCGTCCGAGCAGTGCGTGATAGCCGCTGCGGAAGGGGACGATATCGAAGATTACCTCCTTTCTTCGGAAGTTATCCGGAGATCCGAAGACAACCTCTAGTGTGATTGAGCCCATACAGCGGGCCTCTACACCTGGTATGACTCCTTTGAAGGTAGTCCTGGTGGGATTGATCTATGATGGGTTAATACCCATTTTTCTCGCTATATCCTGATAGAGAAGATTGAGGCTACTACCTCCGTCCATAAGGACGCGAGTCAGGTGGAAACCATCAATTATTGGGTCTAGGACCAGTGCGGTTGAGCCACCATGACAGATACTGGTCGGATGATCCCGGCGATCAAAAGTGATCGGGTATGACGACCATGGATTAAATTTTGGGGCGACTGGCTCTATCGCGTAGACGTCCCTGAGTGCACGCTTGCGCTCCCTCTTGGGGATGTGGGTAGCGTATATCATGTTCACCATTTTGACCTGAGAGGGAAACTTCTTTTGTCCCCCTGCATTCGGTTGCCGGGGCTCTGCGTCATCATCCTTGCTTTGCGATTCCTTTTCCTGTTCTCGGCGTTTAATTTGCCGGCCTGTTTAAAAACCTAGCAATCTCTATTTGTATGATTGGGTGATTTGTCTGGGGTGTCATGAATCTGGCATGGACGATCAAGTATGCGGTCAAAGCTGGATGGGCCTGAATTTTTCTTTTGGAACGGCTTCTTCCGCTGACCGGACTTAGAGCCACTGAATTCGGCATTGACCGCCATATCCTCAGTGTTGACAATGTTGTTTCAACGCTTGTATCTGTTGCGTCGAGACTTGTCTTTGCTATTTTTAACTTCAGGGGTGCCGGTGTCGCTAGCATTGTTTTTGCTAAGGGCCAACCAACTGTCCTTGCACGCACAAAAGCGGGTCATGAGGGCCGTGAGGGCCGCCATGGATTTTTGCTTTTCTTGGCCGAGGTGGCGAGCGAGCCATTCGTCACGGATGCTGTGTTTGAAGACTGCTAGGGCTTCGACATACGGACAATCGACGAGTTGGTTCTTTTTAGTTAGGAACCTAGTCCAGAATTTCTTTGTGGACTCTCTGGGCTGTTGAACTATATGGCTTAAGTCATCAGCGTCCAGAGGTCGAACATATGTACCTTGGAAGTTATCGAGGAAGGCCTCTTCTAAGTCCTCCCAGCCGCCAATAGAATTTTCAGGCAGACTGTTGAGCCAATGCCGAGCTGCCCCCTTGAGTTTTAAAGGGAGGTATTTGATGGCATGGAGGTCATCGTTGTGGACCATATGAATGTGGAGAATGAAGTCTTCAATCCACACCACGGGGTCCGTGGTTTCATCGTATGGTTCTATATTCACGGGTTTGAACCCTTCTGGGAATTCATGAGCCATGACCTCATCAATGAAGCAATGAGGGTGTGCGGCGCCCCTATATCGGGTCGTATCGCGACGTAGCTCTGATGCAGTCTGTCTGCGGTTTTCAGCCCGCGCATGAGTAAGTTTGTCACATCCGAATAGATGGCCGTCGTTGCGCATCGAGGCACGTCCTCGTGATCCGTAGATTGATCTGGTATGTCCTGCCTTATTGTTCAGGTTTTGCCGGATGTCATATGTATGGCAATGGGCTAATTTACCTCAACCTGTGCAATGAGGCAGGGCGGGCTGGTGTTCGGCGTTAGTTGTCATTTTGTCCCGACCACATGGTGGTCGGTCAGCCACATTGTACGATGGTGGTATGTATTCCGGCGCCTCCACGTCAAACTGAGGTAGCAATTTGCACTTTGGGTAGCTTTTGGTTAGGAGCTTGAGGCCGTATTCTTTGGCTGCTAGGACATCGGTCCATGTATCATTGAGCAGATCTTGGTCATCTTGAAGCTGCTGCTGCTTCTTTTTCAGGGTCCTTGCAGTGGCTATTAGCTGGTGCTTGAAGTGCTCCTTCTCAAGAGGTTCCTCAAGCACGATGAAATCATCGGTGCCGAGGCTCACCTCATCCTCGGAGAGCGGAAGATAACTTCCATCCTCTGAGTCTTCGTGCGTGGCCTGATTACCAGGGCTAACCTGCCCATCTTCCCGTCCATCTTGTTCATTAGATGTTTCAATGGGGTCTTCGTTGTCTTCGGCAACTTCTGGAGTGTTATCTTTGTCCTATGCTAGTGTTGCTGTCTTTACTGCGGCGTGACTTAGAGTGGCGCCGCTGACACCGGCGCTTGGATTGTATTTCGGAAGGTTTATCCTCAGCGGGATCTTCCTTGTCATTGCCACTGTTCTCCTTTGGTGCATCCACCATGTATACATCATACGAGGAAGTGGCCGTCCAGCGTCCGGTGAACGACGGGTTCTGGGCCTCTTCTTCTCCGGCATCATTGTCCATACCGTTCATGTCCTCGGAGTCATAATCAAGTGTGTCGGTCAAATCATCGACCGTTTCTATGAAGTGGGTGGCGGGTGGGAAGCAAAATTGTCCACCGTCAGCCCCTAGTTCGTACCGGATATAGTTTGGTTGTGAGTCCTTCATCAAGGACATGTTTTTTAATTAGTTCAGCATGTCGCTCAAAGGCGAGTGCTAGAAGATGTCTGCGACGCTGAATTTGAAAATCGATAAACGATCAAGTTCGGCGTCCGCGGGCTCACATGGTTCGGAACTTACGGCCGGAGATGAGTCCGGAGTTCTGGTGGCACAGGTATCGTGCGAGATCAAGTCTATGTGCGGCTCCAACGCCGGGGAATCTGTGGCCTCCGTGGCGGGGTTGAGCTTCCCGTCCTTGGATGGCGCAGCCTGCTCCAGATCTAAGGCCAGAGCGATTATGGGAGTTGTCTCCTGGATGCAGTCTGATGACAGATTTAGGTCATGTCCCTGGGGGTGGCCAGGAGTGGTAGGCGCGGTCTCGAATCCGGCGAAGATCAAGTCCCCACGGATGTCCGCAACGTAGTTCAAGATCCCTGATACGTCTCCATCGTATCTATATTTTTTGATTGTTCCATGCCAATATTATACAACTTTCATATACTTTTGGCAACTTTTATACTATTTTTTGGGACTAATGTATTGATCCAGTGCCCAGTGCCAGTTCCTATTTGTTGCATGTTTTTTGTTTCGCAGTAAATCCATATCAAACGGAGTCCAAACGGGATAAAAACTAACGGAGAATTTTTTTTTGGAATATATGTGATTTTTTGGAAGAAGAATCAACGTGAGATAATGCCCGAGGGGGCCACGAGGCAGGGGCGCGCCCCAGGGGGTCAGGCGCACCCTGAGCCCTCGCGGCCACCCCGTAAGGCGGTTGATGCCCTTCTTTCTCCACAAGAAAGCTAATATCCAAATAGAGGTCGTGTTAAAATTTCATCGCAATCGGAGTTACGGATCTCCGGGAATATAAGAAACGCTGAAAGGGAAGAATCTGAGAACGCGGAAACAGAGAGAGACAGAGAGACAGATCCAATCTCTGAGGGGCTCTCACCCCTCTGCCTCCATGGAGGCAATGGACCAGAGGGTAAAACCTTCTTCCACCTAGGTACAATGTCAAGGAATAAGAAGAAGGAGGGGTGCTCTCTCCCCCTCGCTTCCGGTGGCGCCGGAACGCTGCCGGGGGCCATCATCATCACCGCAATCTACACCAACACCTCCGCCGTCTTCACCAACATCTCCATCACCTTCCCCCCTCTATCTATAGTGGTCCACTCTCCCGCAACCCACTGTACCCTCTACTTGAACATGGTGCTTTATGCTTCATATTATTATCCAATGATGTGTTGCCATCCTATGATATCTGAGTAGATTTTTGTTGTCTTACCGGTAGTTGATGAATTGCTATGATTGATTTAATTTGCTTGTGGTTATGTTGTTGTCCTTTGGTGCCCATCATATGAGCGCACGCGTGGATCACACCGTAGGGTTAGTTGTATGTTGATAGGACTATGTCTTGGAGGGCAAGAGTGACAGAAGCTTCAACCTAGCATAGAAATTGATGCATACGGGATTGAAGGGGGACCGATATATCTTAATGCTATGGTTGGGTTTTACCTTAATGAACGTTGGTAGTTGCGGATTCTTACTAATAGTTCCAATCATAAGTGCATAGAATTCCAAGTCAGGGATGACATGCTAGCAGTGGCCTCTCCCACATAAAACTTGCTATCGGTCTAGTAAAGTAGTCAACTGCTTAGGGACAATTTCGCAACTCCTACCACCACTTTTACACACTCGCTATACTAACGTTATTGCTTCTTTATCTAAACAGCCCCTAGCTTTTATTTACGTGCTCTTTATTATCTTACAGACCTATCCAAAAACACCTACAAAGTATTTCTAGTTGCATACTTGTTCTAGGTAAAGCGAACGTTAAGCCTGCATAGAGTTGTATCGGTGGTCGATAGAACTTGAGAGAATATTTGTTCTACCTTTAGCTCCTCGTTGGGTTCGACATTCTTACTTATCGAAAGAGGCTACAATTGATCCCCTATACTTGTGGGTTATCAAGACCTTTTTCTGGCGCCATTGCCGGGGAGCAATAGCGTGGGGTGAATATTCTCGTGTGTGCTTGTTTGCTTTATCACTAAGTAGTTTTATTTTGTGCTCTTGTTTTCTATCTTTAGTTATGACTAGGAAATGCAAAATACCAAAAAAATTAGTTGTACCTACTGAACCAATGGTTGAAGAACCACTCAAAATCTATCACACTCCTGAAGCTTTTTACTTGGATCATCTTCGATCCCTATGTGCTCGTGCTGAAACCCCAACTAGCTTAGTTGAGGGCAAATCCTTAGATGAGCATGCTTGTTATGTGCGACACCGTATATCTGAAAAAGGGAAACGTTTACTGGATCAAATTCATCGTTTGCAATGCTATGCCTGGAATTTATGTGAAATATATGATGTTACTTGTTGTTTTGAAAACCCTAAGATACACATTCCCTACCAATGTGAGTTTATTGATAATGGAATCATATCTTCGTATGCTAAGGGTGTTTATATTATTATGATGTTCAACAAATTGAAGAATTTGTTGCTTTTAAGGGTGCTTATGAAGTTGCTTCTTTGATTGAAAAGTATGATGCTACTCTTTACAAATCTAAATTTTTTTCCATACTTGAATATTGTTATGATAATTATTCTTCTAATGCCTATGTTAAACCATATATTGAGGACTCCTCCGCTGTCCAAGAAGAGAATAATATTTTGCAGGAGTCTATGGAAGAAGAAATTGATGACATTTTGAGCTCATTGGATGAAAAAGATGAGGAGGAGAGCGAAGAACAAAAGGAGGAAGAGCGGATTGATCACCCGTGCCCACCTTCTAATGAGAGTAACTCTTCAAATCATAGATTGTTTAATTTCCCTTTGTGCTTACCGAAGGATGAATGCTATGATAATTGTTATGATCCCGTTGATTCTTTTGAAATATCCCTTTTTTGATGATGCTTGCTATGCTTGTGGCCAAGATGCCAATATGAATTATGCTTATGGCGATGAACTTGCTATACTTCCTTATGTTAAACATGAAATTGTTGCTATTGCACCCACGCATGATAGTCCTATTATCTTTTTGAATTCTCCCAACTACACTATATCGAAGAAGTTTACCTTTATTAAGGATTATATTGATGAGTTGTGTTTCACTACTACACATGATGATTTTGATAGATATAATATGCATGTGCTTGCTGCTCCTACTTGCAATTATTATGAGAGAGGAACTACATCTCTGCCTCTTTATGTTTCCAACACGAAATTTTTTCAAGAAACTCTTTATACTATGCATTGGCCTTTACTTTGTGTGCATGAATTGTTCTTTTATGACATGCCGATGCATAGGAAGAGAGTTAGACTTCGTCACTACATGATATATGTTACCTTGTGCTCACTACTAAATTACAAATCATTGTTAACTAAAATTGGCTTTGATATACCTTGGGATCCGGGTGGATCCATTACTTGAGCACTATATGCCTAGCTTAATGGCTTTAAAGAAAGCACTACCAGGGAGACAACCCGGAAGTTTTAGAGAGTAATTTATTTATGCTGTGTGCTTTTATAAAGTTTAAAAACAAAAAAATAAAGAGAGGAACCCAAAACTTTTTCAACAAGGAAAGTGAAAGTGAGAGAGACAAGCATGGTTGAAGTGGGGGAGCTCCTTGAACTTTGTCCATGCTCCTGGAAACTTTTTGAATCTTGATTACATAAACTTTTCAACAAAACTAATTATCCCCTTGTACAATTCCATTGTCTTATAAAAATAATGTGCCAAGATTTGCCTTTAGGATGTTTTAGATGCTTGTTGGTTTGTACGGTGCAGGACAGAAACTTTGGTTGTAGCGCGATATTTTACATTTTTTGCTGGAATGTCAAATGGTTCTGAAAGTTTTTGCAATGTCTTTATATAGAAATTGTTTATTTTTCCTAATTTTGGTAGAATTGTTGGAGTACCATAGGTATGGTGAATGTTCATATTATTACAGCCTGTTCTGTTTTTGACTGATTCTGTTTTTGATGCATAGTTTGATTGTTTTGATGAAACTATCGATTTATATCAGTGGATTAAGCCATGGAAAAGTTATATTACAGTAGCTATAATGCAAAAACAAAATATGAACTGGTTTGCAACAGTACTTAGAGTAGTGATTTGCTTTATTATACTAACGGATCTTACCGAGCTTTCTGTTGAGTTTTGTGTGGATGAAGTGTTCGAAGATCGAGGAGGTCTCGATGTGAGAAGAAGGAAGAGAGGCAAGAGCTCAAGCTTGGGGATGCCCGAGGCACCCCAAGTAAATATTCAAGGATACTCAAGTGTCTAATCTTGGGGATGCCCCGGAAGGCATCCCATCTTTCTTCAACAAGTATCGGTATGTTTTCGGATTCGTTTTGTTCATGCGACATGTGCAATCTTGGAGCATCTTTTGCATTTAGTTTTCATTTTTCTTTTATGCACCATGCTGGTATGAGATAGTCCTTGGTTGATTTATAGAATGCTCATTGCACTTCACTTATATCTTTTGAGTATTGCTTTATACAATGCTTCATGTGCTTCGCTTATATCATTTGAAGTTTGGATTGCTTGTTTCTCTTCACATAGAAAACCGCCATTTGTAGAATGCTCTTTTGCTTCACTTATATTTGTTAGAGCATGGGCATATATTTTTTAGAAAGAATTAAACTCTTTTGCTTCACTTATATCTATTTAGAGAGATGACAGGAACTGGTCATTCACATGGTTAGTCATAAAATCCTACATAAAACTTGTAGATCACTGAATATGATATGTTTGATTCCTTGCAATAGTTTTGCGATATAAAGGTGGTGATATTAGAGTCGTGCTAGTTGAGTAATTGTGAAATGGTGAAATACTTGTGTTGAGGTTTGCAAGTCCCGTAGCATGCACGTATGGTGAACCGTTATGTAACGAAGTTGGAGCATGAGGTATTTATTGATTGTCTTCCTTATGAGTGGCGGTCGGGGATGAGCGATGGTCTTTTCCTACCAATCTATCCCCCTAGGGGCATGCGTAGTAGTACTTTGCTTCAAGGTCTAATAAACTTTTGCAATAAGTATATGAGTTCTTTAGGACTAATGTGAGTCCATGGATTATACGCACTCTCAACCTTCCATCATTGCTAGCCTCTTCGGTACCGTGCATTGCCCTTTCACACCTCGAGAGTTGGTGCAAACTTCTCCGGTGCATCCAAACCCCGTGATATGATACGCTCTATCACACATAAACCTCCTTATATGTTCCTCAAAACAGCCACCATATCTACCTATCATTGCATTTCCATAGCCATTTCGAGATATATTGCCATGCAACTTCCATCATCATCATATACATGACTTGAGCATTTATTGTCATATTGCTTTGCATGATCGTAAGATAGCTAGCATGATGTTTTCATGGCTTGTCCGTTTTTTAATGTCATTGCTACGCTAGATCATTGCACATCCTGGTACACCACCGGAGGCATTCATATAGAGTCATATCTTTGTTCTAGTATCGAGTTATAATATTGAGTTGTAAATAAATAAAAGTGTGATGATCATCATTATTAGAGCATTGTCCCAGTGAGGAAAGGATGATGGAGACTATGATTCCCCCACAAGTCGGGATGAGACTCCCGATGAAAAAAAAATAAAAAAAATAAAAAATAAAAAAATAAAAAAATAAAAAAGAGAAACGCCAAAAAAATGAAGGCCCAAAAAAACAAAAACAAAGACAAAAAATGAGAGAAAAAGAGAGAAGGGACAATGTTACTATCCTTTTACCACACTTGTGCTTCTGAGTAGCACCATGTTCTTCATATAGAGAGTCTCTTGAGTTATCACTTTCATAAACTAGTGGGAATTTTTATTATAAAACTTGGATTGTATATTCCGATGATGGGCTTCCTCAAATGCTTGAGGTCTTCATGAGCAAGCAAGTTGGATGCACACCCACTTAGTTTCCAGTTTGAGCTTTCATACACTTTTAGCTCTAGTGGATTAGTTGCATGGCAATCCCTACTCCTCGCATTGACATCAATTGATGGGCATCTCCATAGCCCGTTGATTAGCCGCGTCGATGTGAGACTTTCTTCCTTTTTGTCTTCTCCACACAACCTCCATCATCATATTCTATTCCACCCATAGTGCTATGTCCATGGCTTGCGCTCATGTATTGCGTGAGGGTTGAAAAAGCTGAAGCATGTTAAAAAGTATGAACCAATTGCTCGACTTGTCATCGGGGTTGTGCATGATTTGAATGCTTTGTGTGGTGAAGATGGAGCATAGCCAGACTATATGATTTTGTAGGGATGAGCTTTCTTTGGCTATGTTATTTTGATAAGACATAATTGCTTGGTTAGTATGCTTGAAGTATCATTGTGTTAATGTCAAATGATAGACTATTGCTTTGGATCACTCGTGTATTAATATTCATGCCATGATTAGATTACATGATCAAGATTATGCTATGTAGCATTTCACATCAGAATGTTTTTTATCATTTACCTACTCAAGGACGAGTAGGAATTAATCTTGGGGATGCTGATACGTCTCCGTCATATCTATAATTTTTGATTGTTGCATGCCAATATTATACAACTTTCATATACTTTTGTCAACTTTTTATACTATTTTTGGGACTAACATATTGATCCAGTGCCCAGTGCCAGTTCCTGTTTGTTGCATGTTTTTTTATTTCACAGTAATCCATATCAAACGAAGTCCAAACGGGGTAAAAACTGACAGAGATTTTTTTGGAATATATGTGATTTTTTGGAAGAAGAATCAACGCGAGACGATGCCCAAGGGGGCCACAAGGCAGGGGGCGCACCCTGGGCCCTCGTGCCACCCCGTAAGGCGGTTGATGCCCTTCTTTCGCTGCAAGAAAGCTAATATCTGGATAGAGGTCATGTTAAAATTTCAGCCCAATTGGAGTTACGGATCTTTGGGAATATAAGAAACGGTGAAAGGGCAGAATCTGAGAACGCAGAAACAGAGAGACAGATCCAATCTCGGAGGGGCTCTCACCCCTCCGCCTCCATGGAGGCCATGGACAAGAGGGGAAGCCCTTCTCCCACCTAGGGAGAAGGTCAAGGAAGAAGAATAAGGAGGGGGGCTTTCTCCCCCTCGCTTGCGGTGGCGCCGGAACGCTGCCGGGGGCCATCATCATCACCACAATCTACACCAATACCTCCGCCATCTTCACCAACATCTCCATCACCTTCCCCCCTCTATCTACAACAGTCCACTCACCCGCAACCTGTTGTACCCTCTACTTGAACATGGTGCTTTATGCTTCATATTATTATCCAATGATGTGTTGCCATCCTATGATGTCTGAGTAGATTTTCGTTGTCCTATCGGTAGTTGATGAATTGCTATGATTGATTTATTTTTCTTGTGGTTATGTTGCTATCCTTTGGTGCCCGTCATATGAGCGCGCGCGTGGATCACACCATAGGGTTAGTTGTATGTTGATAGGACTATGTCTTGGAGGGAAAGAGTGACAGAAGCTTCAACCTAGCATAGAAATTGATGCATACAGAATTGAAGGGGGACCAATATATCTCAATGCTATGGTTGGGTTTTACCTTAATTGACGTTAGTAGTTGCGTATGCTTGCTAATAGTTCCAATCATAAGCGCATAGAATTCCAAGTCAGGGATAACATGCTAGCAGTGGCCTCTCCCACATAAAACTTGCTACCGGTCTAGTAAAGTAGTCAATTGCTTAGGGAAAATTTCGCAACTCCTACCACCACTTTTTCATACTCGCTGTACTAACTTTATTGCTTCTTTATCTAAACAGCCCCTAGCTTTTATTTATGTGCTCTTTATTATCTTGCAAACCTATCCAAAAACGCCTACAAAGTATTTCTAGTTTCATACTTGTTCTAGGTAAAGCGAACGTTAAGCGTGCGTAGAGTTGTATCGGTGGTCGATAGAACTTGAGGGAATATTTGTTCTATCTTTAGCTCCTCGTTGGGTTCGACACCCTTACTTATCGAAAGAGGCTACAATCGATCCCCTATACTTGTGGGTTATCACTCCCAAATCTGACCTGATGGCTAGAGGCATAGCTTTCGATCTGCTCTAGATGGCCAAGCGAGTTGGCCCGCAAAGCGAAGCCGCCGAACACGAAGATCTGTCCAGGGAGGAAGACTCCCCCTTGGGCAGCATCATTGTAGATGGTTGAAGGAGCCATCGAACCTCTTGATGATAGCATAGTGGAACTCTCAATGAAAGCACCAATGTCGGTGTCAAAATCGGCGGATCTCGGGTAGGGGGTCCCAAACTATGCGTCTAAGGTCGATGGTAACAGGAGACAGGGGGCACAATGTTTTACCCAGGTTCGGGCCCTCTCTATGGAGGTAATACCCTATGTCCTGCTTGATTGGTCTTGATGAATATGAGTATTACAAGAGTTGATCTACCACGAGATAGTAATGGCTTGTATGGTTATGGTAATGTGTCTCCTCCGGACTAAGTACTCCGGTTTATATAGACACGGGAGGATCTAGGGTTACACAAGGTCGGTTACAAAGAAAGGAATCTACATTCTGTCACCAAGCTTGCCTTCCACGCCAAGGAAAGTCCTATCCAGACACGAGTGCAGTCTTCGGTCGTCGTATCTTTGCAGCCCATCAGTCCGGCCCATGGCTAACAGGCCGGATGCCCGAGGACCCCTGTAACATCCCAAATTTTCAATTTGGAATGTTATACATAGATCATCATGCATATCATATTTTCTTGCATTTTTGTCGATCCTAGAAATTTCACGCAACTCAAGGACCCTCGGAGAGAGTTGGAGATTTCGTCATTTTCATATTTGAGCTTTCTCAAATTTCGAAAAAAGGATCATTGGATTTGTCGGAGTTTATTTTGCCTTTTATTTTGGATAGGGAAAAATGCGTGTTTTCAAAATTTGCATTCTAGGTCCCGAGAAAAGTTCCTTTTGTTCGACTCATTTTTAGGAGTCGGGGAAAATTTGCTTTAGAAGTTTTGGAGTTCGTTTAGTGCTCTTTTCTTTTGTTTTTCTGCGCGCATAACCGATTGAAATAAAATCCTGCAGCGCCTGGGCCAAAGCCCAAGCCGCCGGCCGGGCCATGCTCCAGCGCCAGCGCCGCGCCGCGCCTAGCGCCAGGCCGCCGCCTGCCTTGTGCGCCGCCCAAGTGGAGTCCCACTTGGACTCCCTTTTCCTCTTTCCAATCTCCCTCTCCTTCTCTTTTTCTTGCCCCCTACCCCAAGCAAACCCTCCCCCTCACCTATATAAATACCCAAGCACCCCCCTCTAAATCCCACACCAAACCCCAAGCCCCAAGCTCCCCAAGCCAACCTAGCACCGCCGCCGCCCTGCGTCACCGCCGCCGCCGCCCTAGTGCCCCGCCGCCGCCCTTGCTCGTCGCCTACGCCGCCCAATGCCGTTCGCCGGAGCCCCGCTCGCCGGAGGTACCGCGCCGCATCTCTCCTATCCCCGCGGTTCGGTTTTCTTATAAACCGTTCTGGTTCTTTTCTTCTCTTTCGATTCGTTTTCTTTCCGGTTCTTCTCTAAACCGTTCCGGTTTTCTAGATCGGTTTTTCGTTCGGTTTTCTTTTCCGAAACCCTAGATCGGATTCGTTTTCTTTTCCGGTTTAGTTGCCTCGATACCGTTCGCCGGACCGTTCGTCCTAACGAACGTGATCACCGGATTATTCTCGGCTAACGAAAAGCCGTTCGTTTAACCGTTCTTCTTTTTCTTTTCGTCGGATTTATTACGCGATCGCGATCTCAGATCCGATCTTCGTTCTAGTTTATCTTCTCGCTCGTTTATCGGAATCAGGTGATTCAAGTGCCTGGAGTTTCGTTTCGAAACCGCCGTTCCGACTAATCAACTTTAACTAAGTTTTTGCTACAGTAAAATTTGACCTAGTTTCAACTTTGCTAGAACCGAGTTGTTTTCTTCCGCCGTTTGTTTTCCGTTGTTTTGTTCGGTTCTTTCTCTCTTTGCAACTAGAGTTCTTAAGTTGAACTATCTGGTTCGATCTTTTGTTCGAGTTTTACCTGTGCATTAGATGAGTACTTATTGTATGCTTATTGTTTGTCTGCGATAGATTACCCGGGTTGCGCCGCCTATTACTTCGAATCTTTAGGACTCGCGGATCATCAGCAAGGCAAGTAACACTTTGATCATACCTTTTCTACAACCCAGTTTTATTGCATTAGATCAATCCTCACACATTGCATGATTAGGATCTAATTAAACTGTGGGATGGGGCGTAGATGAGGTAGTACCTATTACCTGTGTATTATGCAACCTTTGGGAGTTACTTCTACGTTTGCTTATTATGCCATGCTATGCTAGTAGACCTGGATTGGGTGAGCGATATCCATGACAGATGTGAGATTGATAATTTTAAGGGTTTATCTAAGGTGGCAACTTAAACACACATCTGGGTGGACTGAGGCACCTGATGTCTATCAGGACTTGCCTGTTTTTCTTTTGGACCGCCACCCAGGCTCAAAGGGATCATATGATCTTTCATGCTAAATACTTACGTGTGCAGCCACAAGCCAATATGGGCTCTGGCATAGTTGACTAAGTCGTGCGAACTCTTACAGGGTAGACTAGCAGATGTAGGGGAAATTAGGTGTACCGGTCTATCCATCGTAAGGTGCTAGCGCTTCTAAAAGACTGTGTCTCGGTCATCCATTTCTCAAACACCAGTAGTGCGAGAAATCCAACGGAGGCGATCGAGTCTTGTGGGAAAAAGTGCGCAAACCTCTGTAGAGTGTAACAAACTAATCATGATTAGCCGTGTCCCCGGTTATGGACATCTTGAGTATCTAGTACTTGAATATCATGTGAATCTCATCATGTTACTTCTAAATTAATATTGTTGGGTTATTAATGATTATTTTAATTGGGATTGAGAATGCTGTCAACCATTCTCAATGTTTAACAACCACCATGATAGTTAAATAAATTTATTCCTTTGCAGTAGGGAAAAACTGGCTTTACGCAAAACAGTAACCATAGAGCTTTCCACCAGCCAAATATGCATATAGTATAGCTGTTTCATTCCATTACTCTCTATGTGTTACCTTGCCAGCATATTCCATGTGCTGACCCGTTTCGGGCTGCAACGTTAATGTTGCAGACTTTTCAGACGACGAATAAGGTGTTTTTAGGTCGTGGTTCTATACTCAGTGATGCCGTTGGAGTTGATGGACCCATTTACCTTCCAAGTCTTCCGCTGTTATCGTCATTAGATGGCCTTAAGCCATATTTATTGTAATAAGTTCTCTTTTGAGACATCGATGTAATAAGTGTGTGATTTCCACTCTGCTATAAATCCTTCGAAGTACTGTGTGGTGTCAGCATTACTGATCCAGGGATGACACCGGAGCATAGTAGACTTGATCCATTCGGGTCGGGTCGCTACAGAGATGGTATCAGAGCACACGCTGACTGTAGGACACGACCACTAAGTTAAAGCCATAGATCACTATTCTCTTCTCATTTTCTAACTCCTCATCTTTTCTACTCTTTAGGATGAAGGACGCGAAGATTAAGTACGCTCAACCAGATGAAGGCACACCTTTTGGATTTCACTTGAAGGAAGTCACCAAGTACCTAAACATTGGATTACCAAGTTTCACGGGAACCTTCAACGCCACTCTGCCTGAAGAGGAGCGCTGGAAGATTCAAGCTCACGTTCCGGGAAGAACATTTGCGCCAATCACGAAGCCCATTGATAGTGTTTTCAATGCACCAACCTGGAGTCTGGGAAAGAGCATGGCAGCCCATATCACCATAGGACGCATTGGAGAAGTTTATCAAGAAGACCTCAAGGACACTATCTACCAGATTTGCGGACGCCGAGGTGAACAATGGGAGTTAGTCAGCACCAAGAAGGATAGATCCATTGCAGCTTTTATCCAGGAGTTAAACCAACACATTCGACGCCACGAGAACTAGATGTGCAATGATATGATAGAGTTGAAGAATGCGAAGGCTAGGATCATCGAGCTAGAAGGAGAACTGAAGGCTACACGCAAGGACTACATGGACGAAATCGTAGCTCTAGCAAGACACAACGTCGATCTTAAGCAGGAGATAGAAGAACTCAAGAGGGAGTTAGCATCCAGGAAGGAAGACATGTACGTCGCATGTCCAGACAACTACATCATCATCGACGACACCGATTCGGATCCAAGTGAACCCGACTTTGAAGATGAAGCTGGAGCGGACATCATGGAGTCTTCCACCGGTTCAAATTTCTAGATGACCACCAAATATTAGTAGTATTTTCCCCCACGTATACACTATAGTTCGAGCACTTTTGCGATAGCTAGAGCGATTGTAAGCCCTTGTTTGAATTGAATGAAGTGATTTTGTGTG
This sequence comes from Triticum monococcum, assembly GCA_034509565.1. NCBI lineage: Eukaryota > Viridiplantae > Streptophyta > Magnoliopsida > Poales > Poaceae > Triticum > Triticum monococcum. Next base: position 684,527,766 of record CM067845.1, on the reverse strand, counting down.
AATTTGCTCATGTGCATTGGGGTGGTGTCTTCTCTTTAGACCTCATTCTATTCTTATACCTCGTCTTTTCTAAAACCCTTAGATGCCTCCGAGACGTGACAATGGATTTCCACCAGAGCTCACTCAGTTGATCTAGCAGCAGAATCAATTGATGCAGATGTTAGTTCAGAATCAGCAGAACAACAACAACAACAACCCACCACCACCACCACCTGTTGACCACTTGGCCCGTTTCCTTAGGCTAAATCCGCCGGTGTTTTCTAGTAGCATCGAGCCGATAGTAGCAGACGATTGGCTCCGAAAGATAGGAAGGGAGTTGACCACTGCAGGATGCACGGATGGTGAGAAAGTGAAGTTTTCCGCAAATCAGTTAGAAGGACCCGCGGCAGCATGGTGGGAGAATTTCACAGCCACCTTCCCAGTTGACACTGTCAAATGGGATCAGTTCCAGCAAGCTTTCCGCACTGCACATGTTTCAGCAGGAGCTATGGCCATGAAGAAGCGTGAGTTTCGCAACTTACGCCAAGGAGGAAGGACAGTTGGCCAGTACGTTGACGACTTCAGCAAGTTAGCACGTTATGCCCCAGATGACGTTGCTACGGATGCAACCAAGTAGGAGAAGTTTCTGGAAGGACTGAATGATGAGTTGTGTATGCAGTTGATGGTAGCAAGTTTCAACAGCTACCAGGAGTTGGTGTTGGGGAACGTTGCAGAAAACAAAAATTTTCCTACGATTTCACCAAGATCCATCTATGAGTTCATCTAGCAATGAGTATTCAGATTGCATCTACATACCTTTGTAGATCGCGAGCGGAAGCGTTCAAAGAACGGGGTTGATGTTGTCGAACACGACGTGATCCAAATCACCGATGACCAAGCGCCGAACGGACGGCACCTCCGCGTTCAACACACGTACGGGACGGGAGACGTCTCCTCCTTCTTGATCCAGCAAGGGGAAAGGAGAGGTTGATGAAGATCCAGCAGCACGACGCGTGGTGGTGGATGCAGGGCGTCACAGTAGCAGGGCTTCGCCTGTACTACGAGAGAGAGACGTAACGGGGAGAGAGGGAGGCGCCAGGGGCTGGTGTATGAAGTCCCTCCTCTCCCCCACTATATATAGGAGGGCCAAGGGGGGTGGTGCGCCAGCCTAGGAGATCCAATCTCCTAGGTGCGGCGGCCAAGGGGAGGTTTCCCTCCCCCCCCAAGGCACCTAGAGGTGCCTTCCACCATTGGGACTCTTCCCTTATGTGGAACCCTAGGCGCATGGGCTTTTGGGGCTGGTGCCCTTGGCCCATCTAGGCCAAGGCGCACCCCCTATAGCCCATGTGGCCCCCCGGGACAGGTGGCCCCACCCGGTGGGCCCCCGGGACCCCTCCGGTTGTCCCGGTACAATACCGATAACCCCGAAACTTGTCCCGAACCCTAGCGTCACCGAACCTTAAGTGTGTAGACCCTACGGGTTCGGGAGACAAGCAGACATGACCGAGATGACTCTCCGGTCAATAACCAACAGCGGGATCTAGATACCCATGTTGGCCCCCACATGCTCCACGATGATCTCATCGGATGAACCATGATGTCGAGGATTCAATCAACCCCGTATACAATTCCCTTTGTCTGTCGGTATGTTACTTGCCTGAGATTCGATCGTCGGTATCCCAATACCTCGTTCAATCTCGTTACCGGCAAGTCACTTTACTCGTACCGTAATGCATGATCCCGTGACCTGACACTTGGTCACTTTGAGCTCAATATGATGATGCATTACCGAGTGGGCCCAGTGATACCTCTCCGTCATACGGAGTGACAAATCCTAGTCTTGATCCGTGTCAAGCCAACAGACACTTTCGGTGATACTCGTAGTATACCTTTATAGTCACCCAGTTACGTTGTGACGTTTGGTATACCCAAAGCACTCCTACGGTATCCGGGAGTTACACGATCTCATGGTCTAAGGAAAAGATACTTGACATTGCAAAACTCTAGCAAACGAACTACACGATCTTTATGCTATGTTTAGGATTGGGTCTTGTCCATCACATCATTCTCCTAATGATGTGATCCTGTTATCAATGACATCCAATGTCTATAGTCAGGAAACCATGACTATCTGTTGATCAACGAGCTAGTCAACTAGAGGCTTACTAGGGACATGTTGGTGTCTGTTATTCACACTTGTATTACGATTTCCGGATAACACAATTATAGCATGAATAAAGACAATTATCACGAACAAGGAAATATAATAATAATGCTTTTATTATTGCCTCTAGGGCATATTTCCAACAGTCTCCCACTTGCACTAGAGTCAATAATCTAGTTACATTGTGATGAATCAAACACCCATGGAATTCTGGTGTTGATCATGTTTTGCCCAAGGGAGAGGTTTAGTCAACGGATCTGCTATGTTCAGGTCCGTATGTACTTTACAAATCTCTATGTCTCCATCTTGAACATTTTCACGAATGGAGTTGAAGCGACACTTGATGTGCCTTGTCTTCTTGTGAAACCTGGGCTCCTTGGCAAGTGCAATAGCTCCAGTGTTGTCACAGAAGAGCTTGATCGGCCCCGACGCATTGGGTATGACTCCGAGGTCGGTGATGAACTCCTTCACCGAAATTGCTTCATGTGCTGCCTCCGAGGCTGCCATGTAGTCCGCTTCACATGTAGATCTCGCCACGACGCTCTGCTTGCAACTGCACCAGCTTACTGCCCCACCATTCAAAATATACACGTATCCGGTTTGTGACTTAGAGTCATCCAAATCTGTGTCGAAGCTAGCGTCGACGTAACCCTTTATGACGAGCTTTTCGTCACCCCCATAAACGAGAAACATTTCCTTAGTCCTTTTCAGGTACTTCAGGATATTCTTGACCGCTGTCCAGTGTTCCTTGCCGGGATTACTTTGGTACCTTCCTACCAAACTTACGGCAAGGTTTACATCAGGTCTGGTACACAACATGGCATACATAATAGAACCTATGGCTGAGGCATAGGGGATGACACTCATCTCTTCTATATCTTCTGCCGTGGTCGGACTTTGAGCTGAGCTCAATTTCATACCCTGCAACATAGGCAAGAACCCCTTCTTAGACTGATCCATATTGAACTTCTTCAATATCTTCTCAAGGTATGTGCTTTGTGAAAGACCTATGAGGCGTCTCGATCTATCTCTATGGATCTTGATGCCTAATATGTAAGCAGCTTCTCCAAGGTCCTTCATTGAAAAACTCTTATTCAAGTAGGCCTTGATGCTGTCCAAGAGTTCTATATCATTTCCCATCAAAAGTATGTCATCTACATATAATATAAGAAATGCTACAGAGCTCCCACTCACTTTCTTGTAAACGCAGGCTTCTCCATAAGTCTGCGTAAACCCAAACGCTTTGATCATCTCATCAAAGTGAATGTTCCAACTCCGAGATGCTTGCACCAGCCCATAAATTGAGCGTTGGAGCTTGCACACCTTGTTAGCATTCTTAGGATCGACAAAACCTTCCGGCTGCATCATATACAATTCTTCCTTAAGGAAACCATTAAGGAATGCCGTTTTGACGTCCATTTGCCATATCTCATAATCATAGAATGCGGCAATTGCTAACATGATTCGGACGGACTTTAGCTTCACTACCGGTGAGAAAGTCTCATCGTAGTCAACCCCTTGAACTTGTCGATAACCCTTAGCGACAAGCCGAGCTTTATAGATGGTCACATTACCATCCGCGTCTGTCTTCTTCTTAAAGATCCATTTATTTTCCATGGCTCGCCGTTCAACGGGCAAGTCAGTCAAAGTCCATACTTCGTTTTCATACATGGATCCTATCTCGGATTTCATGGCTTCTAGCCATTTGTCGGAATCCGGGCCCGCCATCGCTTCTTCATAGTTCGAAGGTTCACCGTTGTCTAACAACATGATTTCCAAGACAGGGTTGCCGTACCATTCTGGTGCGGAACGTGTCCTTGTCGACCTTCGAATTTTAGTAGGAGCTTGATCAGAAGTATCTTGATCATTAGTATTAACTTCCTCTCTAGTCGGTGCTGGCACCTCAGGAACATTTTCTTGAGTTGCGCCATTTTCCGGTTCAAGAGGTAATACTTCATCAAGTTCTACTTTCCTCCCACTTAATTCTTTCGAGAGAAACTCCTTCTCTAGAAAGGACCCATTCTTGGCAACAAAGATCTTGCCTTCGGATCTGAGGTAGAAGGTATACCCAATAGTTTCTTTTGGGTATCCTATCAAGACACATTTTTCCGACTTGGGTTCGAGCTTTTCAGGTTGAAGTTTCTTGACATAAGCATCGCATCCCCAAACTTTTAGAAACGACAGCTTAGGTTTCTGTCGTGGTATTTCTCACGGGGTGCTTGCGAGTCGACAGATGCCACAAGGGCTTAGTGTGTGGGTAGGACTGCTGCTGATAGGACCGGGAGCGGGTATGCGAGTAGCACGCGGTGGTTTACCCAGGGTCGGGGCTCTCCAGAGAGATAATACCCCTACTCCTGCATGTCTGAGTATATCTGGTATATCTGGTACAGGGTCGCTCCTAGAGCTGTATCTCAGCTTAGTGCCATAGGCATCTGGCTGTATATATGCCTGTATGAGGCGTGCTAGTCTCCGGCCATGCTCATGGCCGTGAGCATACATGCTCATATGGATGGATGGATGGAAAGCTAGCTTGCTTGCTAGCTTGTGTGTGCGTGAGTGTCCATCCTTTCTGGATGGATGGATGGATCTCATATATATAGTGGGAGTTGGCTTATGATGCAAGCCATGTAGGCATGGTAGCTAGCTAGCTAGCTAGTGGCATGGGTAGTGGCGTTGGATGTAAGCTACCTTGGGTAGCTTACATGCCAAGCCATGTAGGCATGGCATATGTCATGCATGTCCCCTGGGGTACTTTATAAATCAGTACCCAGGGGACACGGTACACTGTAGATGATGGCGCCGCGGTACGGTTGTCGTCGTCGACGTCAGGTCGGGCTGCAGTCGGCAGCCGACTGGTTGGCGTAGTCGGCGGCCGGCAGTTGGCAGCCGGCCGGGTAGTGCGGTCGGACGGGGAGCCGGCAGGAGCGGCCGGGCAGTCGGACTGAGGGGCTTTGCTAGCCCTGATGTCTTGAAATATCATCTCGCCGTCTTCGGGGTATCCGTGTCCCATTACACCTACAGTAGCCCCCGAGCCTCCGGGCAACTTGGCAAAGTTGGGCGGAGGTTTTTTGGCAAATGTTCATGAAAATAATCATAAAAAAGGACAGAGTTAGTCCATGCAGATATATCGAATGCTTGCTTTTATCATTGCAAGTTTTATGCGGATGGTGCCAACTCGGTTTTGTCCGAGCCCCCTTAATCTTTTTCGTGTTCCCTCCGCTTTTTGGCTTGTGCTCTTGCTTGCCGGACAGCCGCTCTGCGGTCTGTGGCTGAGAGTGGGCCGCGAAGTGGAGTGTACAGTACTAAGAGTCTGGGAGCAGATTCAACCGAGTAGATACTTGTAAAAGGAAAATGGTCGGGTCGCCCGAACGTTTTTCTTCCCGGACGTTTTTCGCGTGGGTGGCCTCCAGCATTCACTCTTGCTAGTCGGCAGCCGCTCTGCGGTCCGTGACTAAGAGTGGGCCTTTGGTACCGTGCACGGTACTAAGCCGTCTGCGGGAACTAACGTCTCAGGCCAAGCGGCCAGCCCCCGGGCCAACTCTGGCTGGCGCCGGGGCAAACAGTGATGCTACTGTAATAAAATGCGGAGGCAGCCCCTGAGCAACGCTCGGGGTTATCCGTGCTTGCGTAGTGTAAAAATATGCGGGTGAGGAGCTCACATTGTTTTTCGTGTAGTCATGGTCGTCGAAGATAGCCGGCGCGACTCGGCGCTCGCGGAGTGCGCCGGCGCACCCGCTAGGTGTAGGGCCGACTGCTGAGCAGTCGGGCCGGATCTTCCGGCAGCTATTTTGTCTTCTTTCTCGCGGGGGCGCGTCAGCGCACCCGCTGGGTGTAGCCCCCGAGATTCGGGCCGACTGCTGAGCAGTCGGGCCGGATCTTCCGGCAACTACTTTGTCTTCTTCTTCTCTCGCGGGGGCGCGCCAGCACACCCGCTGGATGTAGCCCCCGAGATTCGGGCCGACTGCTGAGCAGTCGGGCCGGATCTTCCGGCAACTACTTTGTCTTTATCTCTCGCGGGGGCGCGTCAGCGCACCCGCTGGGTGTAGCCCCCGAGATTCGGGCCGACTGCTGAGCAGTCGGGCCGGATCTTCCGGCAACTACTTTGTCTTCTGTCTCGCGGGGGCGCGTCATCGCACCCACTGGGTGTAGGCGAATGGGCAGCAGTGCCGACGCTCTTGCCTGCCTGATGTTGAAGCAGGCAAGCAGGCCGGGTCGCGTCTAGCCATCCGAGTGGCGAAGCAGGCGGACGGATAAACGGATGTTTTTTCATTTCTTCTCTTGTAGCGGGCAGACGTATATGCTGCTCTCTTTTCTTTTTTTCTTTTTTTTGGTCAAGCCGGCTGCATGTGAGGAGCCGGACGCCACCAGTCGGCCTCAGCTTTTCTCTTCAGCCGGCAAGCAGGCACTCGGAGTCTTCTTTGTTTGGGCAGCCGACATCTCTTTTCCATCCGGCCCAATTTTTTTTGGTCAAGCCGGCTGCATGTGAGGAGCCGGACGCCACCAGTCGGCCTCAGCTTTTCTCTTCAGCCGGCAAGCAGGCACTCGGAGTCTTCTTTGTTTGGGCAGCCGACATCTCTTTTCCATTCGGCCCAATTTTTTTTGTAGCTAGCAGCCGGCCCGACTTTTCCTCCAGCCGTCCACACTCTTTTTCTTTCTTCCCATCGGGCACTCGACGGCAGCAGTCGGCTGGAGCGGGGACGCAGCAGCCGGCGGCAGGGGAGGCCGGCTGTAGAGCAAACACTGGCGAGGGGACACGCTCGGGCGCGGGAAGCCGGCCCGGAGCCGTGGCCGGCTGGACGAGGCGGACCCGGCGGCGCTGCAGGGGGCGGGGACGCGGCCGGGCCAGCACGGAGGGGCGGTGCCCGTGGGGAACCCGGGCAGGGACGGCCCACGGAGTCGGCGCGCGGAGCAGGGCGGGCGCGGGGCGATGCAGGGCAGGAGCCGGCCCGGAGCAGCGGCCGACCGGAATTTGAGGCATGGGGCGGGAGCTGGCCCGAAGTCGCGGCCTACTGGAGGCGAAGGCGCGAGCCAGCGGCACTGCAGGGAGGCCGGGGAGGAGCCTGCGTGGGGGCGAGGGGAGAGGAGCCGACTAGCGGACAGGCCGGACTCGCCGTTGCCGAGTTCGAGGATGAGGCAGCGCGTGGAGGAGGGCGAAGCCGACGAGTAGTCGGTCGCGCTCGGAGCCGGCCAGCGAGCGCGAGCCGTCAGGTACGCGCGGGAGAGTGACTCCAGGTTCAGGCGCGAGGCGGCGACGGAGGACCGGAGAGGACCACCCCAGCACGGCGGGGTGCGGACAGCCGATGCGGCACCGGCATGCGGAGCAGCCGGCGCGGAGCAGGCGGCCCGGGCAGGAGCACGTGCGGGGATGCAGCCTGCGGGGACGCATGAAGCCGGCGGGCGCGGGTCGCGCGTTGCCGGTTGTCGGCGAGGCCGGGGCCGGCAGGGGCGCCAGGCCTCGGGCGCGGGCGAGGTCACAGGCGGCAAGCCGGGGCGGGGAGGCGGCCGGAGGCGGAGCCGGGTTGCGGGAGGAGCTGGCGCGGCCGCGAGGAGGCCGCCCGAAATGGGGGCCGGGTCGGCGCGAAGGCGGCCGAGGCGAGGCGTCCCGGCAGGGGCGGAGCCGGCGCGGAAGTGGCGGAGGCCGGATGGCGCGGGGCGGAGAGCCCGTCCGCGGGGATGGAGCCAGCCGGCCGGGTCGACGAGTGTGGCCGCGCGCGGACTCGGCAGGAGCTGGAGCCGGCGAGGCGAGCCGGGCGAGGCAGGCGCAGGGGGCCGACGAAGAGCATGAGGGCTCGGGCGAAGCCGGCCGGGCGGGGCCTGCGCCGGCATGGGCTGCAGGCGACCGGGCGGAGTCAGCAGCCGACCCAGGCGGGAAGCCGGCCAGGAGCACAGTCTGGGGGCGGGAACCGGCCTGCCGGCGCGCGGCGGAGCCGGCCGGGCGAGGCGGAGGCGGCCGGGCGGCCAGCCGGCGCGCGGCGGAGTCGTCCGGACGAGGCGGAGGCGGCCAGGCGGACCCGGCGCGCGGGCGCAGCAGAGCCGAAGCCCGCGGGGAGGCAGAGCAGCGCGACGGAGCGCAGCCGGCTAGCGGCGAGTCGGCGAGGGCCAGCGGGCGCGCGGGCGGGGGAGTCGAGGGCGCGCACACGCAGCGCGGTGCGGCGGAGTCGGCTTGGGAGGCAGGACGCCGGGCGTGGCCGGCGCAAGGCTCACGGACGCGCGGCCGGAGCAGCGACGCGACGCGCGCGAGCGAAGGAGGATACCAGCGTGGGCGGCCGGAGATGGATGGCCATGGTTGACCGTTTGACTTAGCATCTAGCTAGCTTGCATAAGTGAATATGTGGAGGAATGAACGCGCGCGCCGGCCGGGGCAAGGCGCAACGCGGAGGAAAGCAGATGTGAGCGTCACGTGGACGGACACGGCCGACCGAGGCGAGGCCCCGCGCACGGCACGCGTGCGGACGGACGGTCGGCGTTGCGGTGGTGGAGAAGGCGAGGCCGACGGCGAGGACGCGCCACCCCTCGCGGCCGCTCCTGGGTCGGGTCGATGTCGAGCCCCCGAGCGCTACCGGAGAGACGGCGCGACGCCGCGGCGGAGGCGAAAGTAGTCCCGCCCGGACAGCGAAACCAGCAGCAGCGCGGTAGCATAGTACCGCGCCACGGTGGGCGCCAACTGTCGTGGTATTTCTCACGGGGTGCTTGCGAGTCGACAGATGCCACAAGGGCTTAGTGTGTGGGTAGGACTGCTGCTGATAGGACCGGGAGCGGGTATGCGAGTAGCACGCGGTGGTTTACCCAGGTTCGGGGCTCTCCGGAGAGATAATACCCCTACTCCTGCATGTCTGAGTATATCTGGTACAGGGTCGCTCCTAGAGCTGTATCTCAGCTTAGTGCCGTAGGCATCTAGCTGTATATATGCCTGTATGAGGCGTGCTAGTCTCCGGCCATGCTCATGGCCGTGAGCATACATGCTCATATGGATGGATGGATGGAAAGCTAGCTTGCTTGCTAGCTTGTGTGTGCGTGAGTGTCCATCCATTCTGGATGGATGGATGGATCTCATATATATAGTGGGAGTTGGCTTAGGATGCAAGCCATGTAGGCATGGTAGCTAGCTAGCTAGCTAGTGGCATGGGTAGTGGCGTTGGATGTAAGCTACCTTGGGTAGCTTACATGCCAAGCCATGTAGGCACGGCATATGTCATGCATGTCCCCTGGGGTACTTTATAAATCAGTACCCAGGGGACACGGTACACTGTAGATGATGGCGCCGCGGTACGGTTGTCGTCGTCGATGTCGGGTCGCGCTGCAGTCGGCAGCCGACCGGTTGGCGTAGTCGGCGGCCGGCAGTTGGCAGCCGACCGGGTAGTGCGGTCGGACGGGGAGCCGGCAGGAGCGGCCGGGCAGTCGGACTGAGGGGCTTTGCTAGCCCTGATGTCTTGAAATATCATCTCGCCGTCTTCGGGGTATCCATGTCCCATTACACCGACCGTTTCTTTCCAAACCATAATTCATACGGTGTTGTCTCAACGGATTTCGACGGAGCCCTATTTAAAGTGAATGCGGCAGTCTCTAAAGCATAGCCCCAAAAAGATAGTGGTAAATCGGTTAGAGACATCATAGATCGCACCATATCTAATAGAGTGCGATTACGATGTTCGTATACACCGTTACGCTGAGGTGTTCTAGGCGGCGTGAGTTGTGAAACTATTCCATATTTTCTTAAGTGTGTGCCAAATTCGTGACTCAAGTATTCTCCTCCACGATCTGATCGTAGAAACTTGATTTTCCTGTCACGTTGATTCTCAACCTCACTCTGAAATTCCTTGAACTTTTCAAAGGTTTCAGACTTGTGTTTCATTAAGTAAACATATCCATATCTACTCAAATCATCAGTGAGGGTGAGAACATAACGATAGCCACCGCGAGCCTCAACACTCATTGGACCGCACACATCAGTATGTATGATTTCCAATAAGTTGGTTTCTCGCTCTATTGTTCCTGAGAACGGAGTCTTGGTCATTTTACCCATAAGGCATGGTTCGCACGTGTCAAATGATTCATAATCAAGAGACTCTAAAAGTCCATCTGCATGGAGCTTCTTCATGCGTTTGACACCTATGTGACCAAGCCGGCAGTGCCACAAGTATGTGGGACTATCATTATCAACTTTACATCTTTTGGTACTCACATTATGAACATGTGTAGCATTACGTTCGAGATTCATAAAGAATAAACCATTCACCATAGGAGCATGACCATAAAACATATCTCTCATATAAATGGAACAACCATTATTCTCGGATTTAAATGAGTAGCCATCTCGAATTAAACGAGATCCCGATACAATGTTCATGCTCAAAGCTGGCACTAAATAACAATTATTAAGGTTTAAAACTAATCCCGAAGGTAAATATAGAGGTAGCGTGCCGACGGCGATCACATTGACCTTGGAACCATTCTCGATGCGCATCGTCACCTCGTCCTTTGCCAGTTTCCTCTTATTCCGCAGCCCCTGCTTTGAGTTACAAATGTGAGCAACTGCACCGGTATCAAATACCCAGGAGCTACTACGGACACTAGTAAGGTACACATCAATTACATGTATATCACATATACCTTTTGTTTTGCCGGCCTTCTTGTCTGCTAAGTATTTGGGGCAGTTCCGCTTCCAGTGACCGCTTCCCTTGCAATAAAAGCACTCAGTCTCGGGCTTGGGTCCATTCTTTGGCTTCTTCCCGGCAGCTTGCTTGCCGGGCGCAGCAACTTCCTTGCCGTCCTTCTTGAAGTTCTTTTTACCCTTGCCTTTCTTGAACTTAGTGGTTTTATTGACCATCAACACTTGATGTTCCTTCTTGACTTCTACCTCTGCTGATTTCAGCATTGCAAACAACTCAGGAATGGTCTTTTGCATCCCCTGCATGTTGAAGTTCATCACAAAGCTCTTGTAGCTTGGTGGAAGCGACTGGAGGATTCTGTCAATGACCGCATCATCCAGGAGATTAACTCCCAGCTGAGACAAGCGGTTATGTAACCCAGGCATAGTGAGTATGTGCTCACTGACATAACTATTTTCCTCCATCTTACAGCTGAAGAATTTATCGGAGACTTCATATCTCTCGATCCGGGCATGAGCTTGAAAAACCATTTTCAGCTCTTCGAACATCTCATATGCTCCATGTCTCTCAAAACGCTTTTGGAGCCCCGGCTCTAAACTGTAAAGCATGCCGCACTGAACGAGGGAGTAGTCGTCAACACGTGTCTGCCAAGTGTTCATAATGTCTTGGTTCTGTGGGACGGGAGCTTCACCTAGCGGTGCTTGTAGGACGTAATCTTTCTTGGCAGCTATGAGGATGATCCTCAGGTTCCGGACCCAGTCCGTATAGTTGCTGCCATCGTCTTTCAGCTTGCTTTTCTCTAGGAATGCGTTGAAGTTGAGGACTACGTGGGCCATTTGATCTACAAGACATATTGTCAAATATTTTAGACTAAGTTCATGATAATTAAGTTCATCTAATCAAATTATATAATGAACTCCCACTTAGATAGACATCCCTCCAGTCATCTATGTATAACATGATCCGAGTCAACTAGGCCGTGTCCGATCATCACGTGAGACGGACTAGTCAACGTCGGTGAACATTTTCATGTTGATCGTATCTTCTATACGACTCATGCTCGACCTTTCGGTCTTCTGTGTTCCGAGGCCATGTCTGTACATGCTAGGCTCGTCAAGTCAACCTAAGTGTTTGCACGTGTAAATCTGTCTTACACCCGTTGTATGTGAACGTCTGAATAAAACACCCGATCATCACGTGGTGTTTTGAAACAGCGAACTATCACAACGGTGCACAGTTAGGGGGAACACTTCTTGAAATTAATATGAGGGATCATCTTATTTACTACCGTCGTTCTAAGTAAACAAGATGCAAAACATGATAAACATCACATGCAATCAAATAATAAACGTGACATGATATGGCCAATATCACATAGCTCCTTTGATCTCCATCTTGGGGCTCCATGATCATCTTGTCACCGGCTTGACACCATGATCTCCATCATCGTGTCTCCATGAAGTTGCTCGCCAACTATTACTTCTACTACTATGGCTAACGCGTTTACCAATAAAGTAAAGTAATTTACATGGCGTTTCTCAATGACACGCAGGTCATACAAAAAATAAAGACAACTCCTATGGCTCCTGCCGGTTGTCATACTCATCGACATGCAAGTCGTGATTCCTATTACAATATCATGAACATCTCATACATCACATATAGATCATTCATCATTCATCACAACTTTGGCCATATCATATCACAAACCACTTGCTCCAAAAACAAGTTAGACATCCTCTAATTGTTGTTGCAAGTTTTACGTGGCTGAATTAGGGTTCTAGCAAGAACGTTTTCTTACCTACGTGAAAGCCACAACGTGATTTGTCAACTTCTATTTACCCTTCATAAGGACCCTGTTCATCGAATCCGCTCCAACTCAAGTGGGAGAGACAGACACCCGCCAGCCACCTTATGCAACTAGTGCATGTTAGTCGGTGGAACCGGTCTCACGTAAGCGTACGTGTAAGGTTGGTCCGGGCCGCTTCATCCCACAATACTGCTGAAGCAAGAAAAGACTAGTAGCGGCAAGAAAGTTGACAAATCTACGCCCACAACAAATTGTGTTCTACTCGCGCAAGAAGAACTACGCATAGACCTAGCTCATGATGCCACTGTTGGGGAACGTTGCAGAAAACAAAAATTTTCCTACGGTTTCACCAAGATCCATCCATGAGTTCATCTAGCAACGAGTATTCAGATTGCATCTACATACCTTTGTAGATCGCGAGCGGAAGCGTTCAAAGAACAGGGTTGATGTTGTAGAACACGACGTGATCCAAATCACCGATGACCAAGCGCCGAACGGACGGCACCTCCGCGTTCAACACACGTACGGGACGGGAGATGTCTCCTCCTTCTTGATCCAGCAAGGGGAAAGGAGAGGTTGATGAAGATCCGGTAGCACGACGGCGTGGTGGTGGATGCAGGGCATCACAGTAGCAGGGCTTCGCCTGTACTACGAGAGAGAGACGTAACGGGGAGAGAGGGAGGCGCCAGGGGCTGGTGTATGAAGTCCCTCCTCTCCCCCACTATATATAGGAGGGCCAAGGGGGGGTGGTGCACCAGCCTAGGAGATCCAATCTCCTAGGTGCGGCGGCCAAGGGGAGGTTTCCCTCCCCCCCAAGGCACCTAGAGGTGCCTTCCACCATTGGGACTCTTCCCTTATGTGTAACCCCAGGCGCATGGGCTTTTGGGGCTGGTGCCCTTGGCCCATCTAGGCCAAGTGGCACCCCCTACAGCCCATGCGGCCCCCGGGACAGGTGGCCCCACCCGGTGGGCCCCCGGGACCCCTCCGATTGTCCCGGTACAATACCGATAACCCCGAAACTTGTCCCGATGGCCGAAACAGCACTTCCTATATATAATTCTTTACCTCCGGACCATTTCGGAACTCCTCGTGACGTCCGGGATCTCATCCGGGACTCCGAACAACATTCGGGTTACTGCATATACATATCTTCACAACCCTAGCGTCACCGAACCTTAAGTGTGTAGACCCTACGGGTTCGGGAGACAAGCAGACATAACCAATAGCGGGATCTGGATACCCATGTTGGCTCCCACATGCTCCACGATGATCTCATCGGATGAACCACGATGTCGAGGATTCAATCAACCCCGTATACAATTCCCTTTGTCTGTCGGTATGTTACTTGCCCGAGATTCGATTGTCGGTATCCCAATACCTCGTTCAATCTCGTTACCGGCAAGTCACTTTACTCGTACCGTAATGCATGATCCCGTGACCAGACACTTGGTCACTTTGAGCTCAATATGATGATGCATTACCGAGTGGGCCCAGTGATACCTCTCCGTCATATGGAGTGACAAATCCCAGTCTTGATCCGTGTCAACCCAACAGACACTTTCGGAGATACCCGTAGTATACCTTTATAGTCACCTAGTTACGTTGTGACGTTTGGTATACCCAAAGCACTCCTACGGTATCCGGGAGTTACACGATCTCATGGTCTAAGGAAAAGATACTTGACATTGCAAAACTCTAGCAAACGAACTACACGATCTTTATGCTATGTTTAGGAATGGGTCTTGTCCATCACATCATTCTCCTAATGATGTGATACCGTTATCAATGACATCCAATGTCTATAGTCAGGAAACCATGACTATCTGTTGATCAACGAGCTAGTCAACTAGAGGCTTACTAGGGACATGTTGGTGTCTGTTATTCACACTTGTATTACGATTTCCGGATAACACAATTATAGCATGAATAAAGACAATTATCACGAACAAGGAAATATAACAATAATGCTTTTATTATTGCCTCTAGGGAATATTTCCAACAGTTGGTAGATCGTGCCATCATGATTGAAGGGAGGCAACAGCAGATTGAGAACCGCAAGAGGAAGTATGTACAGGGGAAGTATAACTCTGGAGCCCAGCAGAAGCCCCGTTTTACCCTTAAATCGGGATTTCAGTTTCAGCATACCCATGGAGGAGGTAGTTCGCACAACCACAATGGCCACAAGAATGGTAATGGGAATGGAGGAAGCAACGGCCAGAATCGGACCACCCCATCAACCCCATCCAAGAGAGATCTGAGTCAAGTCACCTGTTTCAAGTGTTCCAAGACCGGACATTATGCAAATGAATGTCCTGAAGGCCAGAATGGGAATGGCAATGGAAGCTCAGGGAAGAAGCCTAACCCTTTCAATAGGGGACAGGTGAACCACGTTAACATGGAGGAGGTTGAAGATCAGCCTGATGCAGTAATCGGTAAGTTTTTGGTTAAGTCATTTACCGCACTCGTTCTTTTCGAAACTGGTGCATCACATTCATACATATCAAGGGGATTTGTGGAAAAATATAGCCTGCCCACTAGGATTCTTAAAACACCTATGCTAGTAAGTTCGCCGGGAGCAGAATACATGGCTAGTCAAGGATGCTTTCATGTGCCATTAAGCATAGGAAGGCATGTTTTCCCAACGGATTTGATTATTCTGGAATCCCAAGGTCTGGATGTAATCCTCGGTATGGATTGGTTGTCGAAGTATGGAGGAAACATTGATTGTGCTAGTAAGTCGATTTTGCTTACAACGCCAGAAGGAAGAAGGATCAAGTATGTATCTCGGCATGTGCCAAATAGGACACAAGTAAATTGCCTGATAGGAGTCGTACAGGAGGAAGTACCAGTGGTAAAGGATTTTCTTGATGTATTTCCTGAGGAATTGCCAGGCATGCCACCGGATAGAGACATTGAGTTTCTGATTGAGTTGTTGCCAGGTACAGGCCCAATATCAAAGAGACCGTACCGGATGCCTGCAAAGGATTTGGTAGAAATTAAGAATCAGATTAAGGAGTTATTGGAGAAAGGTTACATTCGCCCAAGTTCTTCACCTTGGGGATCACCCGTACTTCTAGTGAAGAAGAAGGATGGATCATTAAGGATGGTTGTTGATTACCGTGGATTGAATGAAGTAACCATCAAGAACAAGTACCCACTGCCAATGATTAATGATCTGTTTGATCGTTTGCAAGGAGCTAAAGTGTTTTCCAAGATCGATTTGCGATCAGGGTACCACCAGTTGAAGATCCGAGAACAGGATATTCCCAAGACAGCTTTTAACACAAGATATGGACTGTATGAGTATACCGTTATGTCATTTGGATTGACTAACACGCTTGCCTATTTTATGAACCTGATGAACAAAGTGTTTATGGAGTTTTTGGATAAGTTCGTCATAGTGTTCATTGATGATATCCTGGTTTATTCAAAGAATGAAGAAGAGCATAAGGAACATTTGCGTTTGGTTTTGGAGAAGCTAAGGGAACATCAGTTATATGCCAAATTTAGCAAATGTGAGTTTTGGTTGAAGGAAGTAGGATTCCTCGGACACGTTATATCCGGAGAAGGGATAGCAGTTGACCCCGCAAAGGTTGAGACCGTAACCGAATGGGAAGCACCAACGACAGTTGGAGAGATCCGGAGTTTTCTTGGACTCGCAGGATACTACCGGAGATTCATTGAGAACTTTTCAAAGATTGCGAAGCCTATGACGGAGTTGTTGAAGAAGGATACTAAGTTCAATTGGACTGAGGAGTGTGAGGCTAGTTTCCAGGAGTTGAAGAAACGATTGGTTACCTCAGCGGTGTTGATTTGGCCAGATCAGACCAAGGATTATGAGGTGTATTGCGACGCTTCACGCCGAGGCTTGGAGCAGTGCTTATGCAGGAAGGAAGAGTTGTTTCCTATGCTTCACGACAATTGAAACCTCATGAGTTGAATTATGCTACCCATGATTTGGAGTTAGCAGCCGTAGTGCATGCATTGAAGACATGGAGACATTTCCTCATTGGAAATCGTTGTGAGGTGTACACGGATCACAAGAGTTTGAAGTACATTTTCACACAGAAGGAGTTGAATCTCAGACAAAGGAGATGGTTGGAGCTCATCAAGGATTATGATATGAGATTGCATTACCATCCCGGTAAAGCTAATGTGGTAGCTGACGCATTGAGCCGCAAGAGCCATGTCAATACGTTGATGGCGGGAGAAATACCCAAGGAGTTAGCAGAAAACCTTCGTGAACTAAGTTTAGAGATAGTTCCAAAAGGCTATGTAGCAGCATTGGAGATTCAGTCAACATTGATGGGTAAAATCAGAGAGGCTCAGAAATCTGACAAGGAGATTGCTTCTATAAAGGAGAAACTAAGCAAAGGAAAAGCAAAGGGATTTCATGGGGATGAGCACGATACCCTATGGTTTGAGGACCGTGTTTATGTGCCAAATGACCCGGAGATCAGGAAGTTGATTCTACAAGAGGCACATGATTCACCATATTCGATTCACCTAGGAAATACCAAGATGTATTTGGATCTGAAGGAGACATTCTGGTGGACCGGAATGAAGAAGGATATTGCAGCATATGTAGCAGTTTGTGACGTATGTCATAGAGTGAAGGCAGAGCATCAGAAGCCAGCCGGATTGTTACAACCATTGCCGATACCCGAATGAAAGTGGGATAAGATAGGCATGGATTTTATCACAGGACTACCCAGGACGAAGGCAGGATATGACTCGATATGGGTAGTAGTTGATCGTTTGACGAAGGTAGCACATTTCATTCCAGTTAAGACCACTTACACCAGTGCTAAGTTGGCAAAGATATACATGACTAGGATCATTTGTTTGCATGGAGTTCCAAGGAGTATTGTGTCAGACAGAGGAACCCAATTTACCTCAAAGTTTTGGAATCAGTTGCATGAAACTTTGGGAACTAGGCTAGAGTTCAGCACCGCTTTTCATCCACAGACAGATGGACAGACTGAGAGGGTCAATCAGATTTTGGAAGATATGCTGAGAGCTTGTGCACTAGATTATGGATCTAGTTGGGACGATAACTTTCCTTATGCGGAGTTTTCTTATAACAACAGTTACCAAACCAGTCTGAAGATGGCACCTTTCGAAGCTTTGTACGGAAGGAGGTGCAGGACACCGTTGTCATTGGACGAAGTTGGAGACCGTCAATTCTTTGGACCAGATTTGTTTAAGGAGTCTGAACGGAATGTTAAGTTGATTCGCGATAGGCTCAAGGTAGCCCAGTCCAGGCAGAAGAGCTACGCAGATTCAAAACGCAAGGAGACAGTTTACGAAACCGGAGACAGAGTGTATCTCCGAGTATCCCCACTTCGAGGAGTTAAGCGCTTTGGAGTTAAGGGAAAGTTAGCACCGCATTTCGTTGGACCATATAAGATCTTGCAACGTATGGGAGAAGTCGCGTATAAGTTGGAATTACCAGAGGGACTGTCAGGAGTTCATGACGTATCCCATGTTTCTCAGCTGAAGAAATGTCACGCCGAGATGGCGGAGGTATCACTAAGAGATACAGTGCCGCTTGAAGCGATTCAGTTGAAGGACGACTTAACGTATGAAGAGAAACCAGTCAAGATTCTCAATTATGCCAGCAGAGTTACCCGCAGCAAGGTTATCAAGTTTTGCAAAGTTCAGTGGAACCACCACTCAGAGGATGAAGCCACCTGGGAGAGAGAAGAAGATTTGCTCAAGGACCACCCTCACCTATTTTCTAGCCAACCCGAATCTCGAGGGCGAGATTCATCTTAAGGGGGGTAGGTTTGTAACATCCCAAATTTTCAATTTGGAATGTTATACATAGATCATCATGCATATAATTTTTTCTTGCATTTTTGTCGATCCTAGAAATTTCACGCAACTAAAGGACCCTCGGAGAGAGTTGGAGATTTCGTCATTTTCATATTTGAGCTTTCTCAAATTTCAAAAAAGGATCATTGGATTTGTCGGAGTTTATTTTGCCTTTTATTTTGGATAGGGAAAAATGCGTGTTTTCAAAATTTGCATTCTAGGTCCCGAGAAAAGTTCATTTTGTTCGACTCATTTTTAGGAGTCGGGGAAAATGTGCTTTAGAAGTTTTGGAGTTCGTTTAGTTCTCTTTTCTTTTGTTTTTCTGCGCGCATAACCGATTTAAAAAAAAATCCCGCAGCGCCTGGGCCAAGGCCCAAGCCACCGGCCGGGCCAGGCTCCCGCGCCAGCGCCGTGCCTAGCGCCAGGCCACCGCCCAAGTGGAGTCCCACTTGGACTCCCTTTTCCTCTTTCCAATCTCCCTCTCCTTCTCTTTTTCTTGCCCCCTACCCCAAGCAAACCCTCCCCCTCACCTATATAAATACCCAAGCACCCCCCCTCTAAACCCCACACCAAACCCCAAGCCCCAAGCTCCCCAAGCCACCCTAGCGCCGCCGCCGCCCTAGTGCCCCGCCGCCGCCCTTGCTTGTCGCCTACGCCGCCCAACGCCGTTCGCCGGAGCCACGCTCGCCGGAGGTACCGCGCCGCGTCTCTCCTATCCCCGTGGTTCAGTTTTCTTATAAACCGTTCCGCTTCTTTTCTTCTCTTTCGATTCGTTTTCTTTCCGGTTCTTCTCTAAACCGTTCCGGTTTTCTAGATCGGTTTTTCGTTCGGTTTTCTTTTCCGAAACCCTAGATCGGATTCGTTTTCTTTTCCGGTTTAGTTGCCTCGAGACCGTTCGCCGGACCGTTCGTCCTAACGAACGTGATCACCGGATTATTCTCGGCTAACGAACGTCCGTTCGTTTAACCATTCTTCTTTTTCTTTTCGTCGGATTTATTCCGCGATCGCGATCTCAGATCCGATCTTCGTTCTAGTTTATCTTCTCGCTCGTTTATCGGAATCAGGTGATTCAAGCGCCTGGAGTTTCGTTTCGAAACCGCCGTTCCGACTAATCAACTTTAACTAAGTTTTTGCTACGGTAAAATTTGACCTAGTTTCAACTTGCTAGAACCGAGTTGTTTTCTTCCGCTGTTTGTTTTCCGTTGTTTTGTTCAGTTCTTTCTCTCTTTGCAACCGGAGTTCTTAAGTTGAACTATCTAGTTCGATCTTTTGTTCGAGTTTTACCTGTGCATTAGATGAGTACTTATTGTATGCATGTTGTTTTTCTGCGAGAGATTACCCGGATTGCACCGCCTGTTACTTCGAATCTTTAGGACTCGCGGATCATCAGCAAGGCAAGTAACACTTTGATCATACCTTTTCTACAACCCAGTTTTGTTGCATTAGATCAATCCTCACACATTGCATGATTAGGATCTAATTAAACTGTGGGATGGGACGTAGATGAGGTAGTACCTATTACCTGTGTATTATGAAACCTTTGGGAGTTACTTCTACGTTTGCTTATTATGCCATGCTATGCTAGTAGACGTGGATTGGGTGAGTGATATCCATGACAGATGTGAGATTGATAATTTTAAGGGTTTATCTAAGGTGGCAACTTAAACACACATCTGGGTGGATTGAGGCACTTGATGTCTATTAGGACTTGCCTGTTTTTCTTTTGGACCGCCACCCAGGCTCAAAGGGATCATAAGATCTTTCATGCTAAATACTTACGTGTGCAGCCACAAGCCAATATGGGCTCTGGCATAGTTGACTAAGTCGTGCGAACTCTTACAGGGTAGACTAGCAGATGTAGGGGAAAGTAGGTGTACCGGTCTATCCATCATAAGGTGCTAGCGCTTCTGAAAGACTGTGTCTCGGTCATCCGTTTCTCAAACACCAGTAGTGCGAGAAATCCAACGGAGGCGATCGAGTCTTGTGTGGTGTCAGCATTACTGATCCAGGGATGACACCGGAGCACAGTAGACTTGATCCATTCGGGTCGGGTCGCTACAACCCCTTAGTCCAGGACTCCCTCAGCTTCTTTTACAAAAGCTTCTTATCATTTTCAGAGCATCAAGCTCACCACATATGTGTCCTTTTATCATATATACCTTTTCTTCGCCATTATATGCACCTTTATGACTTAAGTTTTTGCCAAGCTGGGTTGCCTGGCTCCTGTGCTTATGCCCTACGTTCTCGTTTGTTCGGCTAGGGCATAAAGGGAGTACCTCTGCGATTGTTACAGCCGGGTCATCCGGACTTGTACCTCAGACAGGGTGAAGCCGAAAGCTAGTGTTCTTAAGGGAATAATAGGTCAGCGGACTAAAGACGTCTTACCTTTGTTGCACCACGAACCCCCAGATATTATGTATACTGTGATTTTTTGTATCACAGTTTGGGCATGCACACTAACGCATGTTCACCCAGGGAAAGGAACCCTTAACAGAACTATTTTCTCTGGAAGATGTTTCTTACAATCAATAAGTAATATAACATAGCTAGCCGAATACAACTTGTCTGTTTAAGCAGCTGTGACCCCTACGCCTGGTTTCCACGCATGCCCTGGTATTTATGGATGGTCCGGTATTCGGAAACACTCCGCACCTTCGAGTCCGGAGGTCGAAGCGAAAAGGTCGGCCATGACAATCGTTTTATAATTAGGCTAGGGACAAATTTTTCAATTGAAGTACATAGTCACTTGGACTCAAAAGCTTCTTCCTCTATACCATCTAATAGGCTGTCTAGCTTACAATCCTGTTGTGAAAACTTGGCGGCTATCTTTACTTTGTGATATACCAAGCTCACTAGAATCTCTTGTCCATCTGACCCCCGAGGTCCGACCCGGGCCATATGATTCGGATCAAGTCTGGTGTACCGCGTTTTCACCATGGCCCATGCCTCTCGTGCGCCTTCCCAGCAAGCCGATATCTTCCATAAACTAAAGTGGCACCGAGCTCCCTTGTGTTGGGTAACGTAGTAATCTCAAAAAAATTCCTACGCACACGCAAGATCATGGTGATGCATAGCAACAAGAGGGGAGAGTGTTGTCCACGTACCCGCATAGACCGAAAGCAGAAGCGTTAGCACAACCCGGTTGATGTAGTCGTACGTCTTCACGATCCGAGCGATCAAGTACCGAACGTACGACACCTCCGAGTTCAGCACACGTTCAACCTGATGACGTCCCTCGAACACCGATCCAGCCGAGTGTTGCGGGAGACTTTTGTCAGCACGACGGCGTGGTGACGATGATGATGTTCTACCGATGCAGGGCTTTGCCTAAGCACCACTACAGTATTATCGAGGTGGACTATGGTGGAGGGGGGCACCGCACACGGCTAAAAGATCAAACGATCAATTGTTATGTCTCTAGGGTGCCCCCTGCCCCTGTATATAAAGGAGCAAGGGAGAAGGTGCGGCCGGCCAGGAGGGGCGCGCCAGGAGGAGTCCTACTCCCACCGGGAGTAGGACTCCCTCCCTTTTCCTTGTTGGAATAAAAGTGGAGGGGGAAAGAGGAGGGAGAGAGGTGGAGGAGAAGAAGGAAAGGGGGGCGCCGCCCCCTCTCCTTGTCCTATTCGGACTAGGGGGGAGGGGTGCGCGGCCCTTGCCCTGGCCGCCTCTCCTCTTCTCCACTAAGGCCCACTATGGCCCATTAAACCCCGGGGGGGGGGGGGGGGTTCCGGTAACCCCTTGGTACTCCGGTAAAATCCCGATTTCACCCGGAACACTTCCGATATCCAAATATAGGCTTCCAATATATCAATCTTCATGTCTCGACCATTTCAAGACTCCTCGTCATGTCCGTGATCACATCCGGGACTCAACCTTTGGTACATCAAAACTCATAAACTCATAATATAACTGTCATCGAAACCTTAAGTGTGCGGACCCTACGGTTCGAGAACAATGTAGACATGACCGAGACACGTCTCCGGTCAATAACCAATAGCAGGACCTGGATGCCCATATTGGCTCCTACATATTCTACGAAGGTCTTTATTGGTCAGACCGCATAACAACATACGTTGTTCCCTTTGTCATCGGTATGTTACTTGCCTGAGATTCGATCGTCGATATCCAATACCTAGTTCAATCTCGTTACCGGCAAGTCTCTTTACTCGTTCCATAATACATCATCCCGCAACTAACTCATTAGTTGCAATGCTTGCAAGGCTTAAGTGATGTGCATTACCGAGAGGGCCCAGAGATACCTCTCTGACATTCGGAGTGACAAATCCTAATCTCGAAATACGCCAACGCAACATGTACCTTTGGAGACACCTGTAGAGCTCCTTTATAATCTCCCAGTTACGTTGTGACATTTGGTAGCACACAAAGTGTTCCTCCGGTAAACGGGAGTTGCATAATCTCATAGTCATAGGAACATGTATAAGTCATGAAGAAAGCAATAGCAACATACTAAACGATCGAGTGCTAAGCTGACATAATGGGCCAAGTCAATCACATCATTCTCCTAATTATGTGATCCCGTTAATCAAATGACAACTCATGTCAATGGCTAGGAAACATAACCATCTTTGATCAACGAGCTAGTCAAGTAGAGGCATACTAGTGACACTCTGTTTGTCTATGTATTCACACAAGTATTACGTTTCCGGTTAATACAATTCTAGCATGAATAATAAACATTTATCATGATATAAGGAAATAAATAATAAGTTTATTATTGCCTCTAGGGCATATTTCCTTTAGTCTCCCACTTACACTAGAGTCAATAATCTAGATTACACAGTAATGATCCTAACACCCATGGAGCCTTGGTGCTGATCATGTTTTGCTCATGGAAGAGGCTGAGTCAACGGGTCTGCAACATTCAGATCCGTATGTATCTTGAAAATTTCTATGTCTCCCACCTGGACTAGATCCTGGATGGAATTGAAGCATCTCTTGATGTGCTTGGTTCTCTTGTGAAATCTGAATTCCTTTGCCAAGGCAATTGCACCAGTATTGTCACAAAAGATTTTCATTGGACCCGATGCACTAGGTATGCCACCTAGATCGGATATGAACTCCTTCATCCATACTCCTTCATTTGCTGCTTCCGAAGCAGCTATGTACTCTGCTTCACACGTAGATCCCGCCACGACGCTTCGTTTAGAACTGCACCAACTGACAGCTCCACCGTTCAATGTAAACACCTATCCGGTTTGCAATTTGGAATTGTTCGGATCAGTGTCAAAGCTTGCATAGACGTAACCATTTACGACTAGCTCTTTGTCACCTCCATAAACGAGAAACGTATCCTTAGTCCTTTTCAGGTATTTCAGGATGTTCTTGACCGCCGTCCAGTGATCCACTCCTGGATTACTTTGGTACCTCCCTTCTAGACTTATAGCAAGGTACACATCAGGTCTGGTGCACAGCATTGCATACATGATAGAGCCTATGGCTGAAGCATAGGGAACATCTTTCATCTTCTCTCTATCTTTTGAAGTGGTCGGGCATTGAGTCTTACTCAACTTCACACCTTGTAACACAGGCAAGAACCCTTTCTTTGCTTGATCCATTTTGAACTTCCTCAAAACTTTGTCAAGGTATGTGCTTTGTGAAAGTCCAATTAAGCGTCTTGATCTATCTCTATAGATCTTGATGCCCAATATATAAGAAGCTTCACCGATGTCTTTCATTGAAAAACTTTTATTCAAGTATCCCTTTATGCTATCCAGAAATTCTATATCATTTCCAATCAACAATATGCCATCCACATATAATATTAGAAATGCTATAGAGCACCCACTCACTTTCTTGTAAGTACAGGCTTCTCCAAAAGTCTGTACAAAACCAAATGCTTTGATCACACTATCAAAGCGTTTATTCCAACTTCGAGAGGCTTGCACCAGTCCAAAATGGATCGCTGGAGCTTGCACACTTTGTTAGCTCCCTTTGGATCGACAAAACCTTCTGGTTGCATCATATACAACTCTTCTTACAGAAATCCATTCAGGAATGCAGTTTTGACATCCATTTGCCAACTTTCATAATCATAAAATGCGGCAATTGCTAACATGATTCGGACAGACTTAAGAATTGCTACGGGTTAGAAAGTCTCATCCTAGTCAATCCCTTGAACTTGTCGAAAACCTTTTGCAACAAGTCGAGCTTTATAGACAGTAACATTACCGCCAGCGTCAGTTTTCTTCTTGAAGATCCATTTATTCTCAATGGCTTGCCGATCATCGGGCAAGTCAACCAAAGTCCACACTTTGTTCTCATACATGGATCCCATCTCAGATTTCATGGCATCAAGCCATTTTGTGGAATCTGGGCTCACCATCGCTTCTTCATAGTTCGTAGGTTTGTCATGGTCTAGTAACATAACTTCTAGAATAGGATTACCGTACCACTCTCGTGCGGATCTTACTCTGGTTGACCTAGGAGCTTCAGTAACAACTTGGTCTGAAGTTCCATGATCATCATCATTAACTTCCTCACTAATTGGTGTAGGCGTCACAGGAACCGGTTTCTGTGATGAACTACTTTCCAATAAGGGAGCAGGTACAGTTACCTCATCAAGTTCTACTTTCCTCCCACTCACTTCTTTCGAGAGAAACTCCTTCTCTAGAAAGGATCCATTCTTAGCAACGAATGTCTTGCCTTCGGATCTGTGATAGAAGGTGTACCCAACAGTCTCCTTTGGGTATCCTATGAAGACAAATTTCTCCAACTTGGGTTCGAGCTTATCAGGTTGAAGCTTTTTTCACATAAGCATCACAGCCCGGAACTTTAAGAAACGACAACTTTGGTTTCTTGCCAAACCACACTTCATAAGGCATCGTCTCAACGGATTTCGATGGTGCTCTATTTAACGCGAATGCAGCCGTCTCTAAAGCATAACCCCAAAATGATAGCGGTAAATCAGTAAGAGACATCATAGATCACACTGAAGGAAATATGCCCTAGAGGCAATAATAAATTTATTATTTATTTCCTTATATCAAGATAAATGTTTATTACTCATGCTAGAATTGTATTAACCGGAAACATAATACATGTGTGAATACATAGACAAACAGAGTGTCACTAGTATGCCTCTACTTGACTAGCTCGTTAATCAAAGATGGTTATGTTTCCTAACCATGAACAAAGAGTTGTTATTTGATTAACGGGATCACATCATTAGTTGAATGATCTGATTGACATGACCCATTCCATTAGCTTAGCACCCGATCGTTTAGTATGTTGCTATTGCTTTCTTCATGACTTATACATGTTCCTATGACTATGAGATTATGCAACTCCCGTTTGCCGGAGGAACACTTTGTGTTCTACCAAACGTCACAACGTAACTGGGAGATTATAAAGGAGCTCTACAGGTGTCTCCAAAGGTACATGTTGGGTTGGCGTATTTCGAGATTAGGATTTGTCACTCCGAATGTCAGAGAGGTATCTGTGGGCCCTCTCGGTAATGCACATCACTTAAGCCTTGCAAGCATTGCAACTAATGAGTTAGTTGCAGGATGATGTATTATGGAACAAGTAAAGAGACTTGCCGGTAACGAGATTGAACTAGTTATTGGATACTGACGATCGAATCTCAGGCAAGTAACATACCGATGACAAAGGGAACAACGTATGTTGTTATGCAGTCTGACCAATAAAGACCTTCGTAGAATATGTAGGAGCCAATATGGGCATCCAGGTCCCGCTATTGGTTATTGACCGGAGACGTGTCTCGGTCATGTCTACATTGTTCTCGAACCGTAGGGTCCGCACGCTTAAGGTTTCGATGACAATTATATTATGAGTTTTGATGTACCAAAGGAGTTCAGAGTCCCGGATGAGATCGGGGACATGACGAGGAGTCTCGAAATGGTCAAGGTGTAAAGATCGATATATTGGACGACTATATTCGGACTTCGGAAAGGTTCCGAGTGATTCGGGTATTTTTCGGAGTACCGAAGAGTTACGGGAATTCGCCGGGAGAAGTATTGGGCCTTATTGGGCCATACGAGAAAGAGAGAGAGGCTGCCTAGGGCAGGCCGCGCGCCCCCCAAAGGCCTAGTCCGAATTGGACTAGGGGAAGGGGCTGCGCCCCTTCCTTGTTTCCTACTCCTACTACATGGAAGGACTCCTAGTTGGACTAGGAAAGGGGGAATCCTACTCCCGGTGGGAGTAGGACTCCCCTAGGGCGCGCCATAGAGAGGGCCGACCCTCCCCTCCTCCACTCCTTTATATTTTGGGGCAGGGGCACCCCATAGACACACAAGTTGATATTCGTGATTGTTCCTTAGCCGTGTGCGGTGCCCCCCTCCATGATATAACACCTCGGTCATATTGTAGCGGTGCTTAGGCGAAGCCCTACGACGGTTGAACATCAAGACTGTCACCACGCCGTCGTGCTGACGGAACTCCTCCCCGAAGCTTTGCTGGATCGGAGCCCGGGGAGCGTCATCGAGCTGAATGTGTGCCAAGAAGTCGGAGGTGCCAGAGTAACGGTGCTTGGATCGGTTGGACCGGGAAGACGTACGACTACTTCCTCTACGTTGCGTCAACGCTTCCGCTTCGGTCTACAAGGGTATGTAGACAACACTCTCCCCTCTCGTTGCTATGCATCACCATGATCTTGCGTGTGCGTAGGAATTTTTTTTAAATTACTACGTTCCCCAATAGTGGCATCCGGGCCTAGGTTTTATATGTTGATGTTATATGCACGAGTAGAACACAAGTGAGTTGTGGGCGATATAAGTCATACTGCTTACCAGCATGTCATACTTTGGTTCAGCGGTATTGTTGGACGAAGCGGCCCGGACCGACATTACGCGTACGCTTATGCGAGACCGGTTCTCCCGACGTGCTTTGCACATAGGTGGCTTGCGGGTGACAGTTTCTCCAACTTTCGTTGAACCGAGTGTGGCTACGCCCGATCCTTGCGAAGGTTAAAACAGCACCAACTTGACAAACTATCATTGTGGTTTTTATGCGTAGGTAAGATTGGTTCTTGCTAAGCCCGTAGCAGCCACGTAAAACTTGCAACAACAAAGTAGAGGGCGTCTAACTTGTTTTTGCAGGGCATGTTGTGATGTGATATGGTCAAAACGTGATGAGATATAAGTTGTTGTATGAGATGATCATGTTTTGTTGAAGTTATCGGCAACTGGCAAAAGCCTTATGGATGTCTCTCTATTGCATAAGATGCAAGCGCCAAATAATTGCTTTACTTTATCGCTATGCAATAGCAATAGTTGCAAGAGCAATTGTTGGCGAGACGACCATGTGACGACACATTGATATAGATCAATATGATGGAGATCATGGTGTCATGCCGGTGACGATGGAAATCATGACAATGCTTTGGAGATGGAGATCAAAGGCGCAAGATGATCATGGCCATATCATGTCACATATTTTGATTGCATGTGATGTTTATCTTTTATACATCTTATTTTGCTTGATTCGACGGTAGCTTTATAAGATGATCTTGTCATGGTTCTAAGTCTGACACTGAGGTAGGGGGGTGTGTATGAGGAGGCTAGACCTTAGCTATTGGGAAGTTGTAAGCACGCAAGGTTTACGAGTTCAGGCCCTTATCGGAGGAAGTAACAGCCCTACGTCTCGGTGCCCAGAGGCGGTCGATTGAATTATGCGTGTGTAAATGACAGAGGTGCGAACCCTTGATACTGAGGAGGGGGATGGCTTATATAGAGTTCGCCAGCCCTCTCCTGCGCTCAGTAATGCAGGGTTTAAGGTACATTTAAGGTGGGGTGTTACTGATAACGTCCCTAATAAAGTGTCATAATAACCATAAAGACTACATAATAGCCGACCGTTTGCCTGCGGAGTGACTCTAGGTCTTCTGGCAGTCGAGTGGTTGGCTTCTTGGTCGAGTGACAGCTTCTTGGTCGAGTGTCTTCAACCCGTCGAGTGGGACACCTTCAAGTTGATTGAAAGGTGACTTCTTCTAGGGATGTCCTATGGTAGGGCTCTTTAAGACGGGTCCGTGTCCCTACCGTAGGTACATGGCTTCATCATTAGCCCCCGAATGGATCGAGGCTGGAGTGAGAAAAGGGGTTAGGGACCTTTCCGACTGACTCTTCGGGTTATATGAGTGCTTCGTTCTGGGTCGACTGTCACGGATGGCGTCATTAACCTCTTTCAGTCGCCTTGATCCGTTCCAAGCCTTTTGTCGAGTGGATTTCTTTACCTGTGAGGCATCCAGCGCCGGTGTGCGCGGGATTTCCGTTTTGACAAGTTGTTCTGCGGCCAGCGGAGATCGCGGGATTTGGATTTTTTTGGAAGCGCGCGGAACGGGGGCGGCCGCAGTAATCGGGAGTGACAATGCGAAGGCTCCTCGATCTCTGTGCCGCCTTTTTTGCCACGTACTGCGCGTGCGCCTGCCACAGGATTTGACTGGATAGCTTGGGCCTACTGGTCAGTCACTCGGAAGCGGCCCCTTATAAGTTGCCGGCTCGGAGTCCCCCAACAGTGCTCGTGCTCATCTCTTCTCCTTCTTCCTCTCTTTCTTCGTAGCCTCCCCCGCTTCCTTCGCTCTCGCCCAGCCACGGCAAACCAGCTCGAGATCTCGCCGGCGACGATGGTGAAGGGCAAGACGACCGCTCTGGAGCGCGCGAAGAAGGCGGCGGCGGCGGGGAAGGGGAAGAAGTCTGCGCGCGGCGGATCTTCCTCTCAGACGGCCCTGCCCAAAGGTTGGATCCAGGGCGACTGGATGCCATCGGTGCTCCGGCAGGAGGATCTTGATGACCTGGTTGAGGGGGGAGCCATTCCTCACAAGGCTGCGCGTCTTCCGGGGGGAGAGATCGAACCCCAACCTCGCGACGGTGAGTGCGTGCTCCTGGCCACTCACATCGACCGAGGGTTTTCTCTACCGCCCCATTCTTTCTTCCGCAACTTCTTGAACTTCTTTGGAGCGCAGCTCCATCACTTTACCCCAAACTCCATAGTCTATCTTGCCGCTTTCATTTCTATGTGTGAGGCGTTCCTGGGCTGCCGCCCACACTAGGGGCTTTTCAAGCACATCTTCACCTGTCGCTCTCAGTCGGTCAAGAAGGCCAAGTCGAGTGATGAAAAGACACAAGTGATCCAGCTGTGTGGGGGCTTGGCGATCCAGACAAGGGGGAAGAGCTGTTTCCCATCCATTACTTTCCCAGAGTTAGTCCGAGGCTGGCAGGTGACTTGGTTCTACTGCCAGGATCAGGTGACTCCAGGGCAGTCAACTGGGCTCCCACCTTTCTCCCTCGACCGAGCCGAAAAGCCTGCTTCTCTGAAGGTGATGCCTGAAGAAAAGGCCCAGGTCAAGGTACTGGCGGGTCGAGTGGTTGAACTTGTCCGTGAGGGCGTGACGGGGATGGATCTGCTGGAAGTCTTCCTCAAGTGGCGAATCCAACCGCTCCAGGCTCGGGACCACCCGATGTGGCTGTCTCTGGCCTCGAGGACACCACTCGGATCCACCCGGAGGAGGTCACCGGCGAGATGTTGGAGGGGTGGCTGTCAAGCATCACGGGGAACAAGGACAACCCCCGAGGAGCCAGGAGGGTCATTCCACTCGACAGTTCGTATGAGGTCGACCAGGTGCGTTTTTATGTTTCCGACTGAAATCTTCGTTCTCTGCATTGGTCTTCTTTCGAGCAGGTCGATTGACTTTCGTTTTGTCTGCTGTCTTTCAGGCGACCACTGAGATGTACTCGACGCCCAATGGGGCACAGGGGTCGACTGAGGAAGGAGAAGGGAGCGGAAGCGAGAGCGGGGATGACCAGGGCGAGTGGGAGTCGGATGGTGAAGGGGAGGGAAGCGATGCCGTCTTCTCCAGCGAAGAGGAGGAGGAGGAGGCCGAACCCCCCTGCCCGGAAAGGCGATCCAAGCTCGCACACGACCCGGCGCAGGGACATGGCCAGGCGACCGCCTCTGTTGGGCCGTCGTCAAAACGCCCTCGGACTTCTTCTCCAACATCGACTGGGAAGGTCCCCAAGCAACCACGCACGACGCTATACAAGCCGCCCAAGACTTTGCCCAAGATGAAGATAACTGTCCCTATTATTTCCGGGTAATAAAGCTTGTTTTCCTTTGTCGATGGAGGATGGATCCTTGGTCGACTCGTTAAGCTAACTGGCTGATTTTTCGAAATTTGCAGCGCTGTTACCTCCGAGGTCTCTGCCAAAGACGACGACCAAGAGATGGGGGATGCTGTTACCTCCAACCCTGGTACGATTATTGACGTTCTGTTTTTTGAGTCGACTGGTCGTTTCTTGCAATTCTGGTCGATTGAAAGTCCTCCTTGCAGCCCCTCCTCATGTTATCGACCTCCCAGATGACGACGACAACGAACCGCTGAGGATAGGGAGGACTAAGAGGCCGTCGGCTGACAAGACTCCCCAGCCTACTCCGGCGCCTGAGACCGTGGCTCGGGATGGTGGCGATGCCCCTCGGGCTTCTATGACCTTTGCCAATCCCCTATCGAGTGCGCAGCCTTCGGCGTCGACTGCAAATCCAACTTTGCTTTTTGTCGCATACCTTGCCCCTGAGGACGAAGTGGCCGCTGCGAAGGAGGCTATACGCCAGGCGGGGGTCATGATGGAACAGGTGAAGAAGGCTCGGGAGTCCAGCCAGGCAGCTTATGACGCAAGTTCGGCACTTCAGAGCAATGTCCAGGTCAGTCGACTTGATACTTGATTATTTGAAGAGTCTTTCTCCCTCTCCTTTTTTTGAAGATCTTTGTATCTGTACACCCACTGGGTGTGTTTTCCCCTTCTTGGACTAGTGGGGGCACGCTGAGTGCACCCACTGGGTGTAGTCCCCGAGACTACGGTGGACTGCTGGAAGTCGACTGTAGTCTTTACATTGCGTTTCTGAATCTGTATTCCTTTTCTTGGTCTGGTCGAGCCATGTCGAATGGATCTGTATCCGGTAGACTGCGGACAGTCGACTTTTTTTTTAAACCAGTGGGGGCACGATGAGTGCACCCACTGGGTGTAGTCCCCGAGACTACTGTCGAATGTTTTTGATTCGGCTGTAGTCTTAGAAACGTCACCCTTTTTCCTCAGTTACTCGGAAGCAACTTATCTTGGATGTCTGTCGACTGAATTTTCCATTTGTAGAAATCTTGTGAACTTGCGTCTCGCTATACTGAGTTGGAGAAGCAGCGGATTCAACTGACTCTCGATCTGGAGCTGGCCAGAACGGAGCTGCAGAAGGACAGAGATGGCGTTGCTGGTAAGACGACCTTGTCGACTGGTTTTGTTTTAGGCTTGGGTACCTTTCTGCTGTTTCTGAACCAATCATCATTTCTTTTGCAGGAGAACTGAGCGAGGCCAAGGCGAAGAAGGATCGGGACTTGGCTGCTGCCCACAAGGAGGCTGATGACAAGGTTGCACTGGCTGAACAGAAGCTGGCTTTGGTCAGCCAGATAGAAGATGAGAATACCAAGCTGAAGACCGCTCTGAATGAAGCCAACAGGGAGTGCTCGCTTTGGAAGAAGAAGCACCTCACCCTGAGCGAGCAGATGGAAGGCGTCGCTCGCAGGAGGGACGACCTGGAGAGCTACTTGAGGAGTCTCGCCAAGACGTTGTACACCAAGCTCGAAGGTGCGCATTCAATTCCGACTGGTTTTCTTTTGTGTCGACTCAGTTTGCGATCGTTGGCTTATCCTTGGGTCTTGTATGCAGAGTTTTGTCAGAACTTTGAAGAGGAGACCGGGCGAATTGAAACGCGTTTGGACCCAATCAATTCTCCGGTGAAAGATGATGCCGCCATGAATCTGCTCCGACTGGAATCCCATATCGATGGCGCTGTGGATTACTTAGCTCGGCTGAAGGTTGCCATGTCGCGGATCGACCCGACAGTTTGGCCAGAGTCTACGCTCCAGAATGATCTCGAGTCTCTGATGACTCGACTTGACAGAATCCCCAATCGAGTGCAGGAGTGGAAGAAGTCTTCTGCCCGGTGCGGCGCTGATGTGGCTCTTTCTTTAGTCCGCGTCCATTGCAAGGAGGCGCGAGAAGAGAAGTTGGCCGCCATCCAAGTCGCCAATACCAAGAGGCACAGCTTTCAAGACTTCATTGAAACCTTCATTGCTGCTGCCACTCGTATTGCGGACGGAATCGACCTAGATGAGTTCATCGCCCCTGCCAGTCCTCCACCCGAGGAATGAATTTTTTTATGCCTTTCCTTAAATTTGCCTCGGAATGCTGAGTGGATTTGTAACCGTTTAAACTCTGCCGAGCCGAGGGCTCGAGTACTTTGATTCGGGGCCTGGGGCCTTTTAAGCTTTATCCGAACTTAATTTCTTGCTGAATGTCTTCGTGGTTTTGATCTGTCATGTAGGACTTTGGTCTTGTATTCAGACGAGTGCTGGACTGCGGCTAAGTCCCCGAGTGGGAGGATTTCTCTCCACTCGGTAGGATTTTTTTTCAAACTTAGGCGAGTGCTTGACTGCAGCTAAGTTTCCGAGTGGGAGAACTTAGGCAAGTACCGGACTGCAGCTAAGCCCCCGAGTGGGAGGATTGCTCTCCACCCGGTAGGGTTTTTAAAACTTAGGCGAGTGCTTGACTCCAGCTAAGTTTCCGAGTGGGAGAACTTAGGCGAGTACTGGACTGCAGCTAAGCCCCCGAGTGGGCGGATCGCTCTCCACTTGGTAGGATTTTTCAAACTTAGGCGAGTGCTTGACTGCAGCTAAGTTTCTGAGTGGGAGAACTTAGGCGAGTACTGGACTGCAGCTAAGCCCCCGAGTGGGAGGATCGTTCTCCACTCGGTAGGATTTTTTAAACTTAGGCGAGTGCTTGACTGCAGCTAAGTTACTGAGTGGGAGAACTTAGGCGAGTACTGGACTGCAGCTAAGCTCCCGAGTGGGAGGATCGCTCTCCACTCGGTAAGATTTTTCAAACTTAGGCGAGTGCTTGACTGCAGCTAAGTTTCCGAATGGGAGAATTTAGGCGAGTACTGGACTGCAGCTAAGCCCCCAAGTGGGAGGATCGCTCTCCACTCGGTAGGATTTTTCAAACTTAGGCGAGTGCTTGACTGCAGCTAAGTTTCCGAGTGGGAGAACTTAGGCGAGTACTGGACTGCAGCTAAGCCCCCGAGTGGGAGGATCGCTCTCCACTCGGTAGGATTTTTTCAAACTTAGGCGAGTGCTTGACTGCAGCTAAGTTTCCGAGTGGGAGAACTTAGGCGAGTACTAGACTGCAGCTAAGCCCCCGAGTGGGAGGATCGCTCTCCACTCGGTAGGATTTTTCAAACTTAGGCGAGTGCTTGACTGCAGCTAAGTTTCCGAGTGGGAGAACTTAGGCGAGTACTGGACTGTAGCTAAGCCCCCGAGTGGGAGGATTGCTCTCCACTCGGTAGGGTTGTTTCAAACTTAGGCGAGTGCTTGACTGCAGCTAAGTTTCCGAGTGGGAGAACTTAGGCAAGTACTGGACTGCAGCTAAGCCCCCCGAGTGGGAGGATCGCTCTCCACTCGGTAGGATTTTTCAAACTTAGGCGAAACGGATTCGCAGCCAAGTCACCCGCTGGGGGTTTTGTATGCAAACAAAGTGACAGCCATTATTGGAACACTCTTGTCTTTGATAAAAATGAACTGTAGAAATTACTTTTCTTATTACATCTCATCTAAAGGAGAACTCAGGTGTAAAAGGGGTGGAGCAGTTCCGCGTTCCAAAATCGTGGCTCGTCGATCTGGCGATCGACATTGTAGAGGTGGTATGCTCCATTGTGGAGGACTCTGGTGACTATGAAGGGGCCTTCCCAAGTAGGAGCAAGTTTGTGTGGCTTCTGTTGATCCACTCGGAGGACCAGATCCCCTTCTTGGAAGGCTCGACTTTTCACATTCCGGGCGTGAAAACGACGCAAGTCTTGCTGATAAATGGTCGATCTGATCATGGCCATCTCCCTTTCTTCTTCTAAGAGGTCGACTTTGTCTTGCCGGGCCTGCTCTGCTTCGTCTTCGGTGTAAAGTTCGACTCGGGGTGCATTATGAAGAAGATCACTTGGCAGGACAGCTTCGGCTCCATAAACCAGAAAGAATGGAGTCCTTCCAGTCGACCGGTTAGGGGTGGTCCTTAATCCCCATAGAACTGACGGAAGCTCGTCGACCCAAGCGCCTGCCGCGTGCTTGAGATCGCGCATCAGTCGAGGCTTTAGCCCTTTGAGAATCAGACCATTTGCTCTCTCGGCCTGTCCATTCGACTGGGGATGAGCGACCGAAGCGTAGTCGACTCGTGTGCCTTGAGAAGCGCAAAATGCTCTGAACTCGTCCGAATCAAAGTTTGACCCGTTATCAGTGATGATGCTATGCGGGACTCCGTATCTGAATGTTAACCCTCTGACGAAACTGATAGCAGTGCCAGCATCGAGGTGCTTGATGGGCTTAGCTTCGATCCATTTGGTAAATTTGTCGACTGCCACAAGTACATGAGTGAATCCACTCCTGCCCGTTCTTAGGGGACCAACCATGTCCATTCCCCAGACGACAAAGGGCCAGACGAGCGGAATGGTCTTCAGGGCTGATGCGGGCTTGTGCGACATGTTGGAGTAGAACTGGCACCCTTCACACTTGTCGACTATCTCTTTTGCCATCTCATTTGCTCTTGGCCAGTAAAATCCAGCTCGGTATGCTTTGGCCACAATAGTCCAAGAGGACGCATGGTGACCGCAGGTCCCCGAGTGGATATCATTAAGGATTATCTGACCCTCTTCTGGTGTTATGCATTTCTGGCCGACTCCGGTCGCGCTCTCTCTGTACAGCTGTCCCCTTATGACAGTGAAGGCCTTGGATCGGCAGACGATCTGTCGAGCCTCCTCCTCCTCCTCCGGGAGTTCTTTCCTTAGGATATATGTGATGTACGGTATTGTCCAGTCAGGGGTGATTGCCAAGACTTCCATGATTAGGTCGACCACTGCACGCACTTCGACTTCAGTCGGATCTGTGGCACTTTTCGGTTGCGGGGCTTCTTCTGTGAAAGGATCCTCTTGGACTGATGGTGAGTGAATGTGTTCCAAGAACACGTTGCTTGGAATGGCTTCTCTCTTGGAACCTATCTTTGCCAAGTCGTCAGCCGCCTGATTTTTCAGTCGGGGGATGTGGTGGAGCTCTAACCCCTCGAACTTCTTTTCTAGCTTTCGCACTGCATTGCAATACCCAGTCATTGCCAGACTCCTGACGTCCCACTCCTTCATCACTTGATTAACCACCAAATCTGAGTCGCCATAGACCATGAGGCGACGGACACCAAGGGAAATGGCCATGTGCAACCCATACAAAAGTGCTTCATACTCTGCTTCGTTATTGGAGGAATCAAAGTGAATTTGGAGAACATATCTGAGCTTATCCCCTCGAGGGGAGACCAAGACTACTCCCGCGCCCGATCCATCTTG
This sequence comes from Triticum monococcum, assembly GCA_034509565.1. Lineage (NCBI taxonomy): Eukaryota > Viridiplantae > Streptophyta > Magnoliopsida > Poales > Poaceae > Triticum > Triticum monococcum. The sequence goes on along the minus strand of CM067845.1, from coordinate 684,491,999 downwards.
GATCCATCGAAGAACATGGTCCAGTGCTCCGAGTGAACGTGAGTCGGAAGTTGTTGTTCACTCCACTCAGCGATGAAATCCGCGATTGCTTGGGACTTGATAGCCTTCTTTGCTTCAAACTTGATATCTAAACGAAGGAGTTCAATCGCCCACTTGGCCACTCGACCAGTTGCGTCTCTGTTATGCAGGATCTCTGATAATGGGGCGTCGCTGACGACTGTAATGGAGTGGTCAGAGAAATAATGTGCAACTTTCTTCGTGGTCATATAAATCCCATATACAAGCTTCTGGTAGTGGGGGTATCTTTGTTTTGAAGGGGTCAAAACTTCAGACACATAATATACAGGGCGTTGAACTTTGAAGGCCTTCCCTTCCTCTTCCCGCTCGACCATAAGTACTGTACTGACAACTTGTCCTGTGGCTGCAATGTAAAGCAGCAGAGGCTCTTTGCTGATTGGGGCAGCTAGCACCGGCTGGGTGGAGAGCAGAGCTTTGAGCTCTGCAAACGCTGCATCAGCTTCTGGAGTCCACTCGAACTTGTCAGACTTCTTCATCAGTCGGTAAAGAGGCAACGCTTTTTCACCGAGTCGAGAAATGAATCGACTTAAGGCGGCCAAGCAGCCTGTAAGCTTTTGGACATCATGCACACGTACAGGACGCTTCATCCGGAGTATGGTGCCAATTTTTTCAGGATTGGCGTCAATTCCCCGTTCGGAAACGAGAAAACCGAGTAGCTTTCCACCTGGAACCCCGAAAGTGCACTTTGATGGATTGAGCTTGATATCGTACCTCCTGAGGTTGGCAAAGGTTTCAGCAAGGTCAGCCCGCAGGTCGGAACCTTTCTGGGACTTTACCACGATATCATCCATGTACGCCTCCACATTTCGACTGATTTGAGTGAGTAAACACTTCTGGATCATTCTCATGAATGTGGCTCCGGCGTTCTTGAGGCCAAATGGCATGGTGACATAACAGAAGCATCCGAATGGAGTGATGAAAGCTGTTTTGATTTCATCGGGCCTATACAGACGGATCTGATGGTACCCAGAATAGGCATCTAGAAAAGACAATCTCTCGCATCCCTTAGTTGAGTCGACAATTTGGTCGATGCGAGGGAGAGGAAAATGATCTTTCGGGCAGGCCCGATTGATATGTTTGAAATCAATGCACATACGGAGTGACTTGTCCTTCTTGGGGACCATGACGACATTGGCGAGCCACTCGGAGTGGTAAATCACTCGGATGAACTCGGCTGCCAAGAGCCGAGCCAATTCTTCGCCAATGGCTTGTTTCTTGTTGACGGCGGACCGTCGAAGATGTTCCTTCACGGGCTTGTACTTTGGGTCGACTCGCAGATGGTGCTCAGCCAGCCCCCTGGGAACTCCAGGCATGTCAGAGGGTTTGCATGCGAAGATGTCCCAGTTCTCACGGAGGAGCTGGATGAGCGCTTCTTCCTATTTGGAGTCGAGCGTCGTCGAGATGTGAGTCGGAGCAGCGTCGGGGTCAGTCGGGTGAATGTGGACTGTCTTTGTTTCACCAGCCGACTGAAAAGCTGACTCGGAGGCGGGCTTCTTAGCCCGCAGCAATTCACTCGGGTCGGCAGTCTTTTGGTACTCTTTCAGCTCGACCACTGCCATCTGAGCGTCGGTGATCTTTGATCCCTTCTGAAAACATTCTTCTGCTTTCTTCCGGTTGCCCGTAACAGTGATCACACCTTTGGGGCCAGGCATCTTTAATTTAAGATACACGTAACATAGTCGAGCCATGAAGCGTGCGTAAGCTGGCCTGCCCAAAATGGCGTGATAAGCACTCTGGAAGTCCACAACTTCAAATGTCAACTTTTCCTTGTGGTAATTCTTTGAATCACCAAAAACCACATCGAGAGCAATCTGGCCGAGTGACTCGGCTTTCTTCCCAGGAATGACTCCGTGGAAGCTCATGTTGCTGGCGCTGAGTCTGGACATCGGAATGCCCATTCCTTTCAAAGTTTCAGCATACAGTATGTTCAGGCCACTGCCGCCATCCATCAGGACTTTGGTCAGTCGAGTACCTTCGATGACCGGGTCGACCACTAAAGCTTGCCTCCCTGGGGTGGCAATGTGTGTCGGGTGATCAGATTGGTCGAATGTGATGGCGGTCTGAGACCATTTGAGGTAACTAGGTGTCGCCGGAGCAACCATGTTCACCTCACGGTTAATGACTTTCAGTCGACTTTTTCTTTCGACATCAGCAAAAATCATCAAGGTGGAATCGACTTGGGGGTATCCATCGTCACTATCCTCCTTGTCTTCAACTCTGTCTGGTTCTTTTTCCTTATCCTTGGGCAGCTTGCCCTGGAACTGCTGAATCAGGAGCCGGCACTGTCGAGTGGTATGCTTCGGGAAAATAAAATTTCCCTCTTCATCTTTCTTGGTGTGGATGTGACATGGCAGGTCCAAAACATCATTCCCATCCTGATCTTTAACCTTCTTGGGCTTCCATGTGCCCTTGGGTTTTCCCTTGAAGTTTCCCTGGGCCACAGCAAGGGCCTCCCCAGGGGCGGCTGGCTCGGCCTTCCGCTTCTGCTTCCGACTGGAGTTTCCTCCGGTTTCTTGGGCGACTGATTTGAGTTTGCCACTTCGGAGTCGGTCCTCGTCTTCACCATTAGCGTACTTGGTGGCAATCTCCATCATCCGATTCAGGGACATCTCTCCAGTTCGACCAAACTTCAGATTCAACTCCCTGTATTTGACGCCTTCCTTGAAAGCGCAAACTGCTTGATGGTCTGGCACGTTCTCGACCGAGTGGTGCAGTGTGATCCACCTCTAGATGTATTCTCTCAGTGTTTCATTCGGCTTATGCACGCAAGACCGCAACTCTGTAAGGCCTGCAGGGCGCTTGCACATTCCTTCGAAGGTAGCGATAAACACTCGGGCGAGGTCCTCCCAAGTGTAAATGCTGCTGGGTGCTAACTGATTCAGCCACGCCCTGGCTGAGCCTTCCAACATAAGAGGCAAATGCTTCATGGCCACCTCATCATTGCCACCGCCAATCTGCACAGCCACTCTATAATCTTCGAGCCATGTGTCGGGCTTGGATTCGCCGGTGAACTTGCTGACTCTAGTCGCCAGCCTGAAGTTGGGAGGGATCACCGCGGCCCTGATGGCTCGGCTGAAACATTCAGGCCCCGAAGTATGTGCTCTGCTGCCGGTGGGCGTATCTCTATTGTGGCCCTCTCGATGAGCCCTGTTCCTGTCCACCAAACACTACTAGGAAAAGGCCTACTAATGGCGCACCTAATTTGGCCATTAATGGCGCATTAGTGGTGCGCCATTAGTAGCACGCCATTAGTATATTTTACTAATGGCGCACCACGCGGTGCGCCATTAGTATATTCCACGGTGCGCCATTAGTATGCCTCCCAGGGGGCCATGTATACCCAGGTGCTTTGGCATACTAATGACGCACAACAACAGTATGCGCCATTAGTAACTTCGGCATACTAATGGTGCATCACATCATAGTGCTCCATTAGTATCCTTTGGCACACTAATGGCGCACTATGATGTGATGCGCCATTAGTATGAATATTAGGTTTTTTCGTTTTTTAATTTTCTATTTTTTGCACAGGTTACAAAATGTATAATTGGACAAAATATAGACAGCACACATCAACAACAGATTCATCGAATAAAATAGAAGATTAGTCTCTGAATACAATTCATCATTTTAGTCTCCGAATACAATTCATCATATTAGTCTCCGAATTGAAAAGACCGAACAAAGATAGAACATTATATTACAAGTCTCGAGACCGCGAGTTTGTCTTCACATTACAAGTCGATATCGATCATCTAAACTACCATCACATAGAAGAGAGCTGCGGTCATCACGATGAGCATCATCACGATGAAACTCATCTTCATCCGGTTCCTCCAACGCTCCCTCCCCTCTCTCGCTAGATAGCGGGCGTATATAGATTCGGCCTCGGCCCTAGTGGTGTACCCTTTGTAACTGTTACCGCTGAATCGGTGAACCTGTCTCCGACACTCCTCCAAGTCGTTGTAGACTCCGGGAACCTTACCCTTGTACACGACATACCACGGCATCACTATGCAGTAGCCAAATGAAACGTTAGTACCAATTCACAGACAATACATAAGCAACATATAAGTATGCAACAGAACGATCGGAAGAGAAAAGCAAAACATTAATAGCATCGATTACATCTAAGTTGAACGACTCTCAAAACCAAAGAGACATACTACAATTTCATTAAAGTTTAATTACAACATATGAGCCAATCGATGTTTCAGAACTAGACACAGCATCACTGTTTTCGACTCGACTCAAGGGACCGGAGCGTGGATGAAGCCGCCGTCTATCGTGGGAGTCATGAAACAACGGGCGTTGTCAGCCTGCATTTGTAGGATTGTGTCGATGTCACTGTTGGACGGTTGATTTCTGAGGTAGAACTGCCCCGAGGTACGAAGGACATATTGATGGATGATTTCCGCAAACTCCGACTGGATGCGAAAGAATTCTTGTCTGATGTCCGCGTCCTGGATTGCCGACACGCTCGCGGCCCAATCTTTGAGTCTACTCGGTAGCAGAAGTTGATGATGGTCCCGTACGATCGCCCGCATGTGATGGATGGCGTAGTAGGCACCCTTCTGACCGCTAGTTGGCTGCTTGACGCAGTAGAACGTCGTATTGTGGGAGAACACGTGCTTGCCGTACTTACGAATAGGCCTGGTGAAGGTGCCTCCAGATTTGACGTAGCCGGGGAGAACATCATCAAGAACCTTCTTGACATTTGTGTAGTCTACGTTCGACTGACGGTCCGGGTCGAAATATGTGGCCATGGAATATTTGGGGCTTAGGAGGATGAGCGTGCAACGTGTGTCACTACAGAAAAAATGGAATGTTAAAAGAAAAACGATCGAAATCTAAGAATTCATATGTTACGGGGCGGTTGAGGGGAGGACTTACTCGGGAAAGTAAGGCACGAGGAAGTTATCCTTATCTTGGTTTGCCAGAATGACGCCTTCGAGGTAAGAACTCGCGACTTGCCGGTCCCCAGCGCTGCCCAACATCTTGGCACGCATGTAGAAGGGGTCGACTATCACGATGTCCGAGGTCTTGTCACGAATGATCCGCATCTCCATACTCAGCGAAAATAGCCGAACGAAGGTGTAGTGTAGCGGATGAAGGTTCAACATAGCGTGGATGTCATCAAACCGCAGGACGATCGTACCCCCGATGGAGTTATCCACAAAGCCCTTGCCCTTTGGCATCTTGGCCGCGAAAACCGGGTATGCCACATCCTTCTCTCCGAGACGCCGCTCCTCCAAAGAAAGAACACTGTCATGCAGACTCTGCATAGCACCGGTTGCAGCATCGAGCATATTTCTCGCTAGCATCGGCCTACCCGCCACATGCACCCTCCTCGAGATATCCTCAGGTGCAGGTGGCCCGTCCTGAGCACGGATCGTACTCGGTGCCGGCTGGCCCGCACCCTTGTTAGTCTTTCTTTTGCGTGCCTTCTTCTTCTCCTGTAATGGGACCGAGTTCTGCTCACAGACCGCCTTCTTGAGTGTGTTGGGGCTGATAATATTTTGCTCCTCGCCTATCTGAGGCTCGGTGAAGTCGGCAGCTGGAGGCGTCTCCTGAGAGCTGAACGCTAGACGACGCCTGTTGCAACTTGGCTTCATCGCGGTACCAGCTAGATCGCGCACGTCTTTTGTTGGGTTGGGTTCTTGAGAAGGAGGCCCCATGAAGTCGCCACCGTACCCATGATCGGCAAAGTACTGATCGACATTGGCAAATGTATCGTCGTCGTTGTCATTCTGATCATGTGCCATATGCATTTTTGGATCCAGTGGCATAGGGATATCCGGCACCGTTGCGGCGGTCTTGCCATGGGGCCGACTTGGCGCCGGCACGACTGGCGGTGTTGTCTTTGGGCTGGTGTCCCCTGCCCCCAAACGAATCTGGCTCTTCGGCCAAAGCAGGGGCCAGCTCAGGCAGGCGCTGAGGGTCATCACGTCATCATCGTCGGCCCCGACGGGTCGAATCGGAGGTAACAACTCGTCGCAGCCTGGCAGCACCCGAACCAGTTGAACCCTAAACAAGTTGGGTGGGATCTGGGTACCGTGGAACAAGGGGTTGCCCGGTTGAATGATTTTTCCCTTGGCGACATCGACCAACTCGTTGTTCATGAAGTGCAGGAGAGTGCACGGAACGTCGGCGGCGCCCTGTGAAAACATGTAGGGCGTCAGGGATGCCCAGTCAAAGGCAAGGAGATGAAGTCCTCGGCCGAGAGAGGCTTAATTAGTTATCGTGATCATGGCGTCGAGCTCGGCTAATGTCGAGGCACCGCCAACGGCGGGCGTGCAGTTGACGGAGGGGCCGCTTGCTGCAGAGGTGCCGGCCGGCGTACACCCGGGTGCATTAAGCTCCCGTGCCGGCGTCGGAGACACCAATGCCGCCTCCGTCGGAGACACCAATGGCCCCGCCATCGCGTTCTACGAGTTGCTGGACGTGAAGCTAGGAATCGGGGGCGGCCCCTGTTGGCCGCCCGCAATCCGCGCACTAATCCCCTGGATCAAGGTAGGCACAATGGCGGTGATCGTCCTTCCGAGTTGTTGTTCCACTTGCTCTTGGACCATCTCCGGAATCCGCGCCACATGTGCTCTGAGTTCTTGAACCTCGCGCGCCTGGCTTTCTGAGCTGGTCTTTTTCTCCTTTCCCCCACCAGTGTTATAGTATGACGACCATTTTGTCGACAAGCCTTTGCCGGCCACACGACCAGCTGACGTCGGCTTACTTAGCTTATCCTTGTTTTTCATTACATTCAACGCCCTATTTATAATGGTGTCCCAAGGGTTGCTCTTAGTCAACCCCGCGCTACTGCTTTCAGTCGCCTGCGGAAGGAATGTGAACCATTTAGAAATTTGGCTTCATTAATTAGAATGCAACCATATGAAGCTAATTACGCGGGGGTGTATTCCTTACCAGAACAAGCTCAAGCTCCCTGGTCTTCGGATCCGTGGTAAGCTCCTTTGTTTTCGGGTCCTTCTTGTACCGGGCCCTGACAAAGTTCCTGGTCTGCTTGTCACCGTATTTATCGAAGAGGGGCGGTAGGCCTTGCTCGGCACGGTCCGCATCCTCCTTGTCCCATATAGGCTCCGCCACTCTGTAACCGCCGGGACCGAGTGTGTGTTCCCCTAAGTTCAGCTCCCGCATTTCTTTCCCACACTTACTTGAATCGGAGCTTGCGGTACTCGAGCAATTGATCTTGAAGTTGTTGTAGTCATCTTCGGTGATCGAAGGATTTTTCTCCTTGATCTTCTCATAACTCTCACCTTTCTGGATCATTCTCTTCACATTGCTTTTCCAAGTAGACAGGGCCGTGCTCATCTTTGTGAGGGCAGCATTGTTCACTTTATTCCCTTTGAGGCTTGTGTTTTCAAATTCAGCGGGGAACTTGTATCGTTCGTGCAGCTTCGTGAAGAGGAGGTTGCGCAAATTCCCTCAGTCAGGATGCCTGAGGTTCTCGGTGTTGATCGAGACGGTGCTCCGGAGAATGCACCCGAGCTAAAGCGAGTACCCCTTGACTATTCGTTCGGGCGCCGTTGGATTCCCGTCGGAGTCCACTTCAGTAACTTCCTCCTTGGTTGACTCTTCGGTTGGCTGCCATCTGTGCGTGGGCCGCCATCATCAGTGGTGGCATCCTCGGCGGCACCATCAGTGGTGGCATCAGTGGGGTCATCCTCGGCGGTACCATCAGTGGTCTCAGGATCGGTGGGGAAGGCGGCGGCCTCGTACAAGTGAGTTTCTTCCTCCATCTCCTGGGACAGCTCCCAGAATGCCTTGACGCCCGAACCACCGGCCTCATCGTTGTTGGCCATGTTTCTCTATAAATAGGAACAAAGTTTGGTCAAAAAGTTGGTTATTGTCAAGGAACAAGATCATGGTCTCATCATTTAGGGTTTGTCGACACCGAGGAGAATTCTAAGTTGGGCCTAATCACTTGGCTCTATTGCCGCCTATGGTTTAATGCAGCTAGAATAAAGGGGCACTTGATCCTACTTAATTAACTACTAAGATACCCCGGCCCATGCATTAGTCACAAGTACCCCATATGTCCTATTTTTAGCAAAGTCATGCTAAAATTCACGGAAAATTTCAGCATGACCTTTGCTGAAAATAGGACATATGGAGTACCCGAATTTGCCGGAACGGAAGTTAATCGACATTCCAGCAAACTCTAGGGCCTCTCGGGTGGACAAGGCAAAAAAGGCCTTCATCACAACATGGAAAATACATTGGCTGTATACCAATTCAAAGTCCAACCAATGTCTCACAATATTTTTCAATTTTCAGCATAACCCCCTTCTTCGCGAGGAAGCATGCTCTGACAAGCTAAGTTACGTTACACATGTAATGGCCAAATTGGGGGAAATTACTAGCTAAACAAGTTTAAGCGCACAGACATGCTTGCTACAAGGGAAATGATAGGGTTAAAAGACCAACAAACAAACTCGTGTAAAACTGCCTCAGTTTCAGGTCTAAATTGTTAAATTCCACTTTCCACTCACGGGCTCTTAAATCAGAACTCAACTAAGAGATCCGCTGATCTAACGCGCACGAAACCACTCTCAGTTCGATCGAACGAAAGATCAATAGTGGCCAAAACTGAAGAAAAAACTGAATAAAAGCATGCCTTGCATACAGAGCACATACCAAGCAGCGGCCTAAAATAGCAAGCATCAAATTAGTAGAAGTACCGGGGGGTGTACATTGCACAAAGGCAGCAATGAGCCAATGATATCAGTAGCAATAATAGGTGTACATTCTCAAAGTGAACCTACAGAGTTCCAGTACAGTGAGTAACTCCCAATTCTTTTAATAGAAGCACAATTAATATCAGAACAAAAATAACGAAATAATAGATGTGATTTTAATACAAATAACTGTTGGTGATATTGCCAGTCACTTAATTAGTTGGGTAACAACTTCAAAACAAATTAGTTATTATTATTTTTCTTGCCAAGTTTAAAATATAATAAAGGGTTGTAGTGAATATCTAGCAGAAAATGTCTCACATGGTCACATATGCACATAATTTTAGTCAAGTATTTGTAATATACTACTCCAAAATAAAGTAGAGCCGCATGCTTCATTTTCAGAAAAATAGGCGGCGATGTAAAACAAATGTAAGCACTGCTGCATGATGTTGACAGGAATGAATGATCTTCGTCTCTGTTCTACTTAAAAATGACCTTCACAATGTTCAGAACTTCAGATGGAAGTGGGGAAAGAAGGTAGTTTTTCGTGCGGCTTTCCCTTTTTGCAGAGATTCAAGCAGAAACTTGAGAGAGGACAGTGAGATCTGCGAGGGGATATGTGAATGCTTCAACATGAAAGAATTTAAATCTGCAAAATTCGTCGACGCTAGATCGAACGGATGCCGGTCTATTCTTGTTTAAGATCACAGTCAGCAACACCACCTTCTTGCTCAAGAGATTAAGGTAATATATCATAAACTAGCTAGCAAGCACACAGGAACATTGATAGATATGATTTTCATATATCAAGGACACGATGATAGCAGAAGAAAAAAATCGATTGGACATGACAAATACATGCTCTATAGTTTAGTCGAAAGAACCAAATACACCGTCTGTAATTAGCATGAATGAATCCCTTTCAATAATTTCTCATTGTAACCAAAAATAGAGATCGACCCCTCTTATGGACCACTGCCTAGTGAAATGGTAAATCCGCAGCAATGGCTAAAAGAGACAACAAATGCACAGGATGGGAGGGGTGATCGCCCATGGGCAGGGAATGGGGAGGAAGGTTGGAGAGGGAGGAACGAGGAAGGAGGAGAGGTACCTGGGCGGGCATGGCCGGTCGCCGGAGGGGTTGGGGTCAGGGTTGGCGTCGCGGTCGGCGGCGGCGGCGGCGTCGAAGGGATGCCTCTGTTGGTCGTGGGGAGGCCGGCGGCCGCGGTCGTCGTTGGGAGGCCGGCGGCGGCGCAGGGCAGGGGCCGACGCGGGGAGGCTATCGGCGACGGCGAGGTCGCGGAGCTTTAGTGGTGGGGGGCGCGGGGGCGCGGGAGCGGCGGCCTCGTGCGTTGGGGCAGAGCTAGGGGGAAGTGGATCTGGCGAGAGGGAGGGACGAAGGGGTCGGGGGAGTTAGAGCTAGGTGGAAGATTACTAATGGCGCACCCCCGAGTGGTGCACCATTAGAATGTTTTTTTACATAGCAATGGCGCACCCCCGAATGGTGCGCCATTAGAATGTTTTTTTAGATAGCAATGGCGCACCCCCGAGTGGTGCGCCATTAGAATGTTTTTTAGATAGCAATGGCGCACTACCGGAGCGGTGCGCAATTAGAATGTTTATTATTAATATTATTATTATTATTATTATTATTATTATTATTTGTTGTTGCTATTTTTTAATATATTTTTTATAAAAACAATAATAATTTTTTTATAAAAACAGTAATAATTTTTTTATGAATATGAAAACATATCATCAAATTTGTTATTTGAAAATGGGGGTGCTCGTCGGCGGTGCGTCGTCGGCGGCGGTGGAGCGGGGGAGGGTGCGGGGGGTGCTCTGCGGCAATGGAGCGGGCCGGGGAGGGTGCGGTGCATCGTCGGCGGCGGTGGAGCGGGGGAGGGTGCGGGAGGTGCTCGGCGGCGGCGGTGGAGCGGGGGAGGGTGCGGGAGGTGCTCGGCGGCGGTTGAGCCGGCCGGGGAGGGTGCGGTGGGTCGTCGGTGGTGGTGGAGCTAGCGGGGGGGTGCGGGGGGGGGGGGGGGGGGGTTCGAGATCGAGATGGAGGGGGATAGCGATCGAGATGGAGGGGATAGAGATCAAATTTGAAAATATATTCATGAGTTCAAAAAGTGCCCATGAAATTTAAAAATATTCATGATAGTTCAAAAAGTGCCCATGAAATACAATCGAGAAATGAAGGCTACGATTTAAATACAATCGATCTTATCTAGCTATCTGTTCACAATCTTCTTGCCCTTCTTTTTCGCAAATGGAGTTCTTCTGTGGAACGCACGTCCTTTAGGTAGGGTGGTCCTGCTTCTTCTTGTGGTGTATGCTGCTACTTCATCATCGTCGTCATGTTCGATCCTCGGGTCGCCATACTTGTCGAAGTCTTGCTCATTGGCTACTCCATCCATTCTGATGATCTTCCTTTTGCCTCTCCTCACGACAACACGACTGGGCTTTGACGGGTCGGTAATGAAGAAGCATTGGTCCACTTGGGAAGCCAGTACCCATGGCTCATTTTTCGCGGTGATGTTTGCGCCCGCGGTCTTGGATTTGGCTTCGGGTATAACCATGGTGGTGAAATACCGGTCTTCTTTTAGGACGCTCTTGGCCCATCTGACACGGAACATCGGGACCTTCTCTCCAGCGTAGCTCAGCTCCCAGATCTCCTCGATCCTTCCGTAGTATCTGTCCTTGTCGTTACCGGTGTAGGATTCCATCATTACCCCGGAGTTCTGATAACCATCGCTCTTCATGTCCTTGGCCTCGGTGTAGAATGTGTAGCCATTGATATCATACGCCTCATAGGTCATTAGGTTGTGCTTGGCGCCCTGTGACAAGGCGAATATGAGTTGTTCTTCCGCGGAAGAATCCTCATGTAAAGGGTACGACAGAAGCTTCTGGTTGAACCAACGCGTGAAACATGAGTTGTGCTCTTTGAGTATATCTCCGTCCGTCCTCTGTTGGCCTCGGTCATTGTACGTCTTCTTAATAAAGGTTTTGTGCTGTACCACCCAAGGATCGACCACGTCTATGTGTTGTAGCGCGACTAGGTTTGCTCTTTCAAAGTCGGCGAGTCGACCCTCGAAGTCGACATGCATTTCGCGACGACCCTCACGGTGACCCCATCCAACGAGCCTGCCGAGGTGCCTGTTGACGGGCAGACCAACGGGGTTATCGATGCCTAGATAATTCGTGCAGTAGGAGATGCACTCTTTGGTCAGAAAGCCCCTGGCTATGCTTCCCTCTGGACGTGACATGTTGCGAACGTATCCTTTGATGACACCATTCATCCTTTCGAACGGCTATGCTTCCCTCTGGCTGTGCAGGAACGTCGGCCCGAGTTGGATGATATCGTCCACGATATGGACCAGCAGATGCACCATAACGTCGAAGAATGTGGGCGGGAAGTACATCTCAAGCTCGCATAGTATCACCACGATCTCTTCCTGTAGCCTTCTGAGTTGCCTCACGCCAACAGACTTCCGAGAGATGACGTCGAAAAAATTGCATAGGCCAAATAGGGTTTCACGGACGTGCGCGTCGATGATCCCACGGATTGCAACTGGAAGTATCTGCGTCATCAGCACGTGACAGTCGTGAGACTTCATCCCGCTGAACTTCTGCTTCGCTGGGTCTAGGTATCTGCTTATCTTCCCCGCGTAACCGTAAGGAAGTTTTACTCCTACGAGGCAGGTGAAAAAATGCTCGATCTCCTCCTGACTTAGAGTGAAGCACGCGGGAGGGTAGTCATTTCCGGTCTTCTTGGCCTTCTTGCCTTTGCGACGACTTTCCGTGTCCTGCTTCGCCTCATCATCATCATCATCATCACGATCATCATATATAGTGTGAAGCTCCTGCCTGATGCCCATTGATTTCAAGTCTGCCCTTGCTTTCGGCCCATCTTTGGTCCTCTCTGGCATGTTGAGCAGGGTACCAAGAAGACTCTCGCACACGTTCTTCGTGATATGCATGACATCAAGGCTGTGAGGCACACGGTGGATCTTCCAGTACGGCAAGTCCCAGAAAACAGACCTCGTTTTCCATACCTTCAGCAGCGGCTCTGGCGCCTTTCGCTTTTTTCCCGGCTCTGACGCCTTTTGCTTCTTTCCCGGTAGTGGGCAGTCTTTCCAATTTTTCAACAGCTCGTCTATTTCCTCGCCGCTCCTCGTACGCGGGCGTCCTCGGGGTTCGGTTTCACCATCGAACAGATCCTTGCATTTTCTCCACAGGTCATCGTCGCGAAGCCACCTTCGATGTCCCATGAACACGGTTTTCAAAGACCCGGGATCTCTATCTAGCTGCCGATACGTTGTGTCATCCATGCACCTGGCGCATCCAGAAAATCCGTGGACCACCTGCCCCACGACATATCCGTAACCGAGTTAGTCGTGCACCGTCGTGAGCAACGCGACTCTCATAGGGAGATATTCTTTCTCGGCGGCGTCCCACGTATTGGCTGGAGTTTTCCACAGCGTGTCAAGCTCCTCTTTTAGCAGCCCCAGATACAGATTGATGTCGTTCCCTAGTTGTTTCGGACCTTCAATTAGCATACTCATGTGAATGTACTTCCTCTTCATGCACAACCAGGGGGGAAGGTTGTACATCCACACAAACACAGGCCAGGTGCTATGTGTGCTTCTCTGGCTGCCAAACGGATTGACTCGATCGGTGCTCGCGCCCAGCACGATGTTCCTTGGGTCGTTCCCAAATTCTGGGTCTTCGAAGTTCAACACTTGCCACTGGCTCGCATCCTTAGGGTGACTCTGAAGGAAATATGCCCTAGAGGCAATAATAAAGTTATTATTTATTTTCTTATATCATGATAAATGTTTATTATTCATGCTAGAATTGTATTAACCGGAAACATAATACATGTGTGAATACATAGACCAACAGAGTGTCACTAGTATGCCTCTACTTGACTAGCTCGTTAATCAAAGATGGTTATGTTTCCTAACCATGAACAAAGAGTTGTTATTTGATTAACGAGGTCACATCATTAGTTGAATGATCTGATTGACATGACCCATTCCATTAGCTTAGCACCCAATCGTTTAGTATGTTGCTATTGCTTTCTTCATGACTTATACATGTTCCTATAACTATGAGATTATGCAACTCCCGTTTACCGGAGGAACACTTTGGGTACTACCAAACATCACAACGTAACTGGGTGATTATAAAGGAGTACTACAGGTGTCTCCAATGGTAGATGTTGGGTTGGCGTATTTTGAGATTAGGGTTTGTCACTCCGATTGTCGGAGAGGTATCTCTGGGCCCTCTCGGTAATACACATCACATAAGCCTTGCAAGCATAATAACTAAGATGTTAGTTATGAGATGATGTATTACGGAACGAGTAAAGAGACTTGCCAGTAACGAGATTGAACTAGGTATTGGATACCGAGGATCGAATCTTGGGCAAGTAACATACCGATGACAAAGGGAACAATGTATGTTGTTATGCGGTCTGACCGATAAAGATCTTCGTAGAATATGTAGGAGCCAATATGGGCATCCAGGTCCCGCTATTGGTTATTGACCGGAGACATGTCTCGGTCATGTCTACATTGTTCTCGAACCATAGGGTCCGCACGCTTAACGTTACGATGATAGTTATTATGAGTTTATGCATTTTGATGTACCGAAGGGGGTTCGGAGTGCCGGATGTGATCACGGACATGACGAGGAGTCTCGAAATGGTCGAGACGTAAATATTGATATATTGGAAGCCTATGTTTGGACACCGGAAGTGTTCCGGGTGAAATCGGGATTTTACCGGAATACCGGGAGGGTTACCGGAACCCCCCGGGAGGCTAATGGGCCTATTGGGCCTTAGTGGAAAAGAGAAAAGGGGCAGCCCACAGCTGGCCGCGCCCCCCCCTTCCCCAAGTCCTAGTAGGACTAGGAGAAGGGGCCGGCCCCCCCTCTCTCCTTTCCCCCTTGAGAGTCCTAGTTGGAATAGGATTGATGGGGGGAGTCCTACTCCCGGTAGGAGTAGGACTCCTCCCGCGCCCTCTCCCTATCCGGCCGAACCCCCTCCCCCTGCTCCTTTATATACGGGGGCAGTGGGCACCCCATAGACACACAAGTTGATCATTGTTGATCGTTCCTTAGCCGTGTGCGGTGCCCCCTGCCACCAAATTCCACCTCGATCATATCGTTGTAGAGCTTAGGCAAAGCCCTGCGTCGGTAGTACATCAAGATCGTCACCATGCCGTTGTGCTGACGGAACTCTTCCTCGACGCTTTGCTGGATCGGAGCCCGAGGATCGTCATCAAGCTGAACGTGTGCTAAGAACTCGGAGGTGCCGGAGTAACGGTGCTTGGATCGGTCGGATCGGGAAGAAGACGTACGACTACTTCCTCTATGTTGTGAGATCGCTTCCGCAGTCGGTCTGCGTTGGTACGTAGACAATACTCTCCCCCTCGTTGCTATGCATCACCATGATCTTTCCTGTGCGTAGGAAATTTTTTGAAATTACTACGTTCCCCAACAGTGGCATCCGAGCCTAGGTTTTATGGTTTGATGTTATTTGCACGAGTAGAACACAAGTGAGTTGTGGGCGATACAAGTCATACTGCCTACCAGCATGTCATACTTTGGTTCGGCGGTATTGTTGGACGAGACGATCCGGACCAACATTACGCGTACTCTTACGCGAGACCGGTTCCCTCGACGTGCTTTGCACATAGATGGCTTGCGGAAGACTGTCTCTCCATCTTTAGTTGAACCAAGTGTGACTACGCCCGGTCCTTGAGAAGGTTAAAACAGAGTCTATTTGACGAACTATCGTTGTGGTTTTGATGCGTAGGTGAGATGAGTTCTTACTTAAGCCCGTAGCAGCCACGTAAAACTTGCAACAACAAAGTAGAGGACGTCTAACTTGTTTTTGCAGGGCATGTTGTGATGTGATATGGTCAAGGCATGATGCTGATTTTATTGTATGAGATGATCATGTTTTGTAACCGAGTTATCGGCAACTGGCAGGAGCCATATGGTTGTCGCTTTATTGTATGCAATGCAATCGCGATGTAATGCTTTACTTTATTACTAAGCGGTAGTGATAGTCGTGGAAGCATAAGATTGGCGAGACGACAACGATGCTACGATGGAGATCAAGGTGTCGCGCCGGTGACGATGGTGATCATGACGGTGCTTCGGAGATGGAGATCACAAGCACAAGATGATGATGGCCATATCATATCACTTATATTGATTGCATGTGATGTTTATCCTTTTATGCATCTTATCTTGCTTTGATTGACGGTAGCATTATAAGATGATCTCTCACTAAATTATCAAGAAGTGTTCTCCCTCAGTATGCACTGTTGCCAAAGTTCGTCGTGCCCAGACACCACGTGATGATCGGGTGTGATAAGCTCTACGTCCATCTACAACGGGTGCAAGCCAGTTTTGCACACGCAGAATACTCAGGTTAAACTTGACGAGCCTAGCATATGCAGATATGGCCTCGGAACACAGATACCGAAAGGTCGAGCGTGAATCATATAGTAGATATGATCAACATGACGATGTTCACCATTGAAAACTACTCCATCTCATGTGATGATCGGTTATGGTTTAGTTGATTTGGATCACGTGATCACTTAGAGGATTAGAGGGATGTCTATCTAAGTGGGAGTTCCTAAGTAATTTGATTAACTGAACTTAAACTTATCATGAACTTAGTACCTGATAGTATCTTGCTTGTTTATGTTGACTGTAGATAGGTGGCTCGTGCTGTTGTTCCATTGAATTTTAATGCGTTCCTTGAGAAAGCAAAGTTGAAAGATGATGGTAGCAATTACACGGACTGGGTCCGTAACCTGAGGATTATCCTCATTGCTGCACAGAAGAATTACGTCCTGGAAGCACCGCTGGGTGCCAGGCCTGCTGCTGGAGCAACGCCAGATGTTATGAACGTCTGGCAGAGCAAAGCTGATGACTACTCGATAGTTCAGTGTGCCATGCTTTACGGCTTAGAATCGGGACTTCAACGACGTTTTGAACGTCATGGAGCATATGAGATGTTCCAGGAGTTGAAGTTAATATTTCAAGCAAATGCCCGAATTGAGAGATATGAAGTCTCCAATAAGTTCTATAGCTGCAAGATGGAGGAGAACAGTTCTGTCAGTGAGCATATACTCAAAATGTCTGGGTATAATAATCACTTGATTCAGATGGGAGTTAATCTTCCAGATGATTGCGTCATTGACAGAAATCTCCAATCACTGCCACCAAGCTACAAGAGCTTCGTGATGAACTATAATATGCAAGGGATGAACAAGACTATTCCCGAGCTCTTCGCAATGCTGAAAGCTGCGGAGGTAGCAATCAAGAAGGAGCATCAAGTGTTGATGGTTAGCAAAACCACTAGTTTCAAGAAAAAGGGCAAAGGGAAGAAGAAGGGAAACTTCAAGAAGAACAGCAAGCAAGTTGCTGCTCAGGAGAAGAAACCCAAGTCTGGACCTAAGCCTGAAACTGAGTGCTTCTACTGCAAGCAGACTGGTCACTGGAAGCGGAACTGCCCCAAGTATTTGGCGGATAAGAAGGATGGCAAGGTGAACAAAGGTATATGTGATATACATGTTATTGATGTGTACCTTACTAGAGCTCGCAGTAGCACCTGGGTATTTGATACTGGTTCTATTGCTAATATTTGCAACTCGAAACAGGGACTACGGAATAAGCGGATGCTAGCAAAGGACGAGGTGACGATGCGCGTGGGAAACGGTTCCAAAGTCGATGTGATCGCGGTCGGCACGCTACCTCTACATCTACCTTCGGGATTAATATTAGACCTAAATAATTGTTATTTGGTGCCAGCGTTGAGCATGAACATTATATTTGGATCTTGTTTGATGCGAGACGGTTATTCATTTAAATCAGAGAATAATGGTTGTTCTATTTATATGAGTAATATCTTTTATGGTCATGCACCTTTGAAGAGTGGTCTATTCTTATTGAATCTCGATAGTAGTGATACACATATTCATAATGTAGAAGCCAAAAGATGCAGAGTTGATAATGATAGTGCAACTTATTTGTGGCACTGCCGTTTAGGTCATATCGGTGTAAAGCGCATGAAGAAACTCCATACTGATGGGCTTTTTGGAACCACTTGATTATGAATCACTTGGTACTTGCGAACCGTGCCTCATAGGCAAGATGACTAAAACACCGTTCTCCGGTACTATGGAGAGAGCAACAGATTTATTGGAAATCATACATACCGATGTATGTGGTCCGATGAATATTGAGGCTCGTGGCGGATATCGTTATTTTCTCACCTTCACAGATGATTTAAGCAGATATGGGTATATCTACTTAATGAAACATAAGTCTGAAACATTTGAAAAGTTCAAGGAATTTCAGAGTGAAGTAGAAAATCATCGTAACAAGAAAATAAAGTTTCTACGATCTGATTGTGGAGGAGAATATTTGAGTTACGAGTTTGGTATACATTTGAAAAACTGTGGAATAGTTTCGCAACTCACGCCACCCGAAACACCACAGCGTAATGGTGTGTCCGAACGTCGTAATTGTTCTTTACTAGATATGGTGCGATCTATGATGTCTCTTACTGATTTGCCGCTATCATTTTGGGGTTATGCTTTAGAGACGGCCGCATTCACGTTAAATAGGGCACCATCAAAATCCGTTGAGACGACGCCTTATGAACTATGGTTTGGCAAGAAACCAAAGTTGTCGTTTCTTAAAGTTTGGGGCTGCGATGCTTATGTGAAAAAGCTTCAACCTGATAAGCTTGAACCCAAAGCGGAGAAATGTGTCTTCATAGGATACCCAAAGGAAACTGTTGGGTATACCTTCTATCACAGATCCGAAGGCAAAACATTCGTTGCTAAGAATGGATCATTTCTCGAGAAGGAGTTTCTCTCGAAAGAAGTGAGTGGGAGGAAAGTAGAACTTGACAAGGTAACTGTACCTGCTCCCTTATTGGAAAATAGTACATCACAGAAAATTGTTTCTGCGACACCTATACCAATTAGTGAGGAAGCTAATGATGATGATCATGAAACTTCAGGACAAGATACTACTGAACCACGTAGATCAGCCAGAGTGAGATCCGCACCAGAGTGGTATGGTAATCCAGTTCTGGAAGTCATGCTACTAGATCATGATGAACCTACGAACTATGAAGAAGCGATGGTGAGCCCAGATTCCGCAAAGTGGCTTGAGGCCATGAAATCTGAGATGGGATCCATGTATGAGAACAAAGTATGGACTTTGGTTGACTTGCCCGATGATCGGCAAGCAATTGAGAATAAATGGATCTTCAAGAAAAAGACTGACGCTGACGGTAATATTACCGTCTATAAAGCTCGACTTGTCGCAAAAGGTTTTCGACAAGTTCAAGGGGTTGACTACGATGAGACCTTCTCACCCATAGCGATGCTTAAGTCCGTCAAAATTATGTTAGCAATTGCTGTGTTTTATGATTATGAAATATGGCAAATGGATGTCAAAACTGCATTCCTGAATGGATTTCTGTAAGAAGAGTTGTATATGATGCAACCAGAAGGTTTTGTCGATCCGAAGGGAGCTAACAAAGTGTGCAAACTCCATCGATCCATTTATGGACTGGTGCAAGCATCTCGGAGTTGGAATAAACGCTTTGATAGTGTGATCAAAGCATTTGGCTTTATACAGACTTTTGGAGAAGCCTGTATTTACAAGAAAGTGAGTGGGAGCTCTGTAGCATTTCTGATATTATATGTGGATGACATATTGCTGATTGGAAATGATATAGAATTTCTGGATAGCATAAAGGGATACTTGAATAAAAGTTTTTCGATGAAAGACCTCGGGGAAGATGCTTACATATTAGGCATAAAGATCTATAGAGATAGATCTAAACGCTTAATTGGACTTTCACAAAGCACATACCTTGACAAGATTTTGAAGAAGTTCAAAATGAATCAAGCAAAGAAAGGGTTCTTGCCTGTGTTACAAGGTGTAAAGTTGAGTCAGACTCAATGCCCGACCACTGCAGAAGATAGAGAGAAAATGAAAGATGTTCCCTATGCTTCAGCCATAGGCTCCATCATGTATGCAATGCTATGTACCAGACCTGATGTGTGCCTTGCTATAAGTTTAGCAGGGAGGTACCAAAGTAATCCAGGAGTGGATCACGGGACAGCGGTCAAGAACATCCTGAAATACCTGAAAAGGACTAAGGATATGTTTATCGTATATGGAGGTGACAAAGAGCTCACCGCAAGAGGTTACATTGATGCAAGCTTTGACACTGATCCGGACGATTCTAAATCGCAAACCGGATACATGTTTACTTTAAACGGTGGTGCTGTCAGTTGGTGCAGTTCTAAACAAAGCGTCGTAGCGGGATCTACATGTGAAGCAGAATACATAGCTGCTTCGGAAGCAGCAAACGAAGGAGTCTGGATGAAGGAGTTCATATCCGATCTAGGTGTTATACCTAGTGCATCGGGTCCAATGAAAATCTTTTGTGACAATACTAGTGCAATTGCTTTGGCAAAGGAATCCAGATTTCACAAAAGGACCAAACACATCAAGAGACGCTTCAACTCCATCCGGGATTTAGTCCAGGTGGGAGACATAGAGATTTGCAAGATACATACGGATCTGAATGTTGCAGACCCGTTGACTAAGCCTCTTCCACGAGCAAAACATGATCAGCACCAAGGCTCCATGGGTGTTAGAATCATTACTGTGTAATCTAGATTATTGACTCTAGTGCAAGTGGGAGACTGAAGGAAATATGCCCTAGAGGCAATAATAAAGTTATTACTTATTTCCTTATATCATGATAAATGTTTATTATTCATGCTAGAATTGTATTAACCGGAAACATAATACATGTGTGAATACATAGACCAACAGAGTGTCACTAGTATGCCTCTACTTGACTAGCTCGTTAATCAAAGATGGTTATGTTTCCTAACCATGAACAAAGAGTTGTTATTTGATTAACGAGGTCACATCATTAGTTGAATGATCTGATTGACATGACCCATTCCATTAGCTTAGCACCCGATCGTTTAGTATGTTGCTATTGCTTTCTTCATGACTTATACATGTTCCTATAACTATGAGATTATGCAACTCCCGTTTACCGGAGGAACACTTTGGGTACTACCAAACGTCACAACGTAACTGGGTGATTATAAAGGAGTACTACAGGTGTCTCCAATGGTAGATGTTGGGTTGGCGTATTTCGAGATTAGGGTTTGTCACTCCGATTGTCGGAGAGGTATCTCTGGGCCCTCTCGGTAATACACATCACATAAGCCTTGCAAGCATAATAACTAAGATGTTAGTTATGAGATGATGTATTACGGAACGAGTAAAGAGACTTGCCAGTAACGAGATTGAACTAGGTATTGGATACCGACGATCGAATCTCGGGCAAGTAACATACCGATGGCAAAGGGAACAACGTATGTTGTTATGCGGTCTGACCGATAAAGATCTTCGTAGAATATGTAGGAGCCAATATGGGCATCCAGGTCCCGCTATTGGTTATTGACCGGAGACATGTCTCGGTCATGTCTACATTGTTCTCGAACCGTAGGGTCCGCACGCTTAACGTTACAATGACAGTTATTATGAGTTTATGCATTTTGATGTACCGAAGGGGGTTCGGAGTCCCGGATGTGATCACGGACATGACGAGGACTCTTGAAATGGTCGAGACGTAAAGATTGATATATTGGAAGCCTATGTTTGGACACCGGAAGTGTTCCGGGTGAAATCGGGATTTTACCGGAATACCGGGAGGGTTACCGGAACCCCCCGGGAGGCTAATGGGCCTATTGGGCCTTAGTGGAAAAGAGAAAAGGGGCAGCCCATAGCTGGCCGCGCCCCCCCCCCTTCCCCAAGTCCTAGTAGGACTAGGAGAAGGGGCCGTCCCCCCTCTCTCCTTTCCCCCTTGAGAGTCCTAGTTGGAATAGGATTGAGGGGGGGAGTCCTACTCCCGGTAGGAGTGTGACTCCTCCCGCGCCCTTTCCCTAGCCGGCCGAACCCCCTCCCCCTGCTCCTTCATATACGGGGGCAGGGGGCACCCCATAGACACACAAGTTGATCATTGTTGATCGTTCCTTAGCCGTGTGCGATGCCCCCTGCCACCAAATTCCACCTCGATCATATCATTGTAGAGCTTAGGCGAAGCCCTGCGTCGGTAGTACATCAAGATCGTCACCACGCCGTTGTGCTGACGGAACTCTTCCTCGACACTTTGCTGGATCGGAGCCCGAGGATCGTCATCGAGCTGAACGTGTGCTAAGAACTCGGAGGTGCCGGAGTAACGGTGCTTGGATCGGTCGGATCGGGAAGAAGACGTACGACTACTTCCTCTACGTTGTGAGATCGCTTCCGCAGTCGGTCTGCGTTGGTACGTAGACAATACTCTCCCCCTCGTTGCTATGCATCACCATGATCTTGCGTGTGCGTAGGAATTTTTTTGAAATTACTACGTTCCCCAATAGACTCAGCATCTTGTCTTTTTTATCTATCTCCGGATCATTTGCGTCATCTTCTCGCTTCTTCTCCTCCCTATCCGCGTGCCAACGCAGGAGCTTTGCTACCTTAGGGTCCGCAAAATACCGCTGCAGACGAGGAGTGATCGGAAAGTACCACACCACTTTTCGAGGAGCTTTCTTCCTCTTCTTGTATCGAGTGACGCCGCACACCGGACATATGGTAGACTCCGCGTGCTCGTCCCGATAAATGATGCAATTGTTCATGCACACATAGTATTTCACGTGCGGTAAATCCAGAGGACACACGATTTTCTTCGCCTCCTCCAAACTGGTCGGGCACTTGTTCCCCTTGGGAAGACGTTCGTGCCAGAATGACATGTTCTCGTCGAAGCATGCGTCGGTCATTTTGTGTTTTACCTTCATATCCAGAGCCATGAGCGTTACTTTCAGGCGGGTATCCTCGGTCCTGCATCCTTCATACAATGGAGTGACCGCGTCTAACTCAAGTTGATCCATCTTGGCTTTCTCTCGGGCGGCAGCTCTTGCATTATCCGTCTGCTTGAGAAGCAGCTCTTGAATATGAGGGTCCTGCACCCAGCCCATCGATGGTCCAGCGTCGTCTGCTCCGGCATCTTCCTCATCATCATGTCCTGCATCTTCTACATGATGACTGTGTACAGCATCACCGTCGTGATCATCTCCTGGGGATTCTTCGTCTTCTCGACCGCCCGAGCCGCGGTGGTTGTCTTGCTGCCCTTCCTCATTTCTTGCCCGGCCCCCATGAACGACTTCGTAGTCATCTTCATCACCTTGCCACCGATAGCCATCCATGAAACCACGCAAGAGCAGGTGGTCCCGCACCGGCCCGGATTCCGGGTCCGCAATAAGGCTCTTCAGCTTGCATCTTCGACACGGACATCTTATCTCCGTCTCGTTCTTTTGAAGCATCTCGGCCTTCGCGTACCTCAAAAACCTATTCACGATGCCTTCGGTCATCATGCGGACCATGGTCTCCTGCGGGGTAGAGCAAAACGATATTTTAGAACCAAGAAAAAATTTGGCATGACTTCCCCTAAAAATAGGACCAAAAAGAATGCTTAATGCCAAAATTCTCGCCGAAACGGAAATGAATCAACATTCCGGCAAAATATTGGCAACTATCGCATTTCAAATACCGGTACACCTCCAAACACAAACACATATGCAACACCACAAACATATGCAACACCACGAACATACATAGATCTAGCTAGGCCATAAAAAGTGCATATGTTCACATTGTTGTAGGGAGAAATACATAAATATAGCTTCCCCCATTACTTACCTATCAAAACAAGGTAATTTATCCACTTAAATAGAATGAATCTATGGTGGAAATGAGGTGGAAAAGAGGAAGCACCCGAGACAAGGAGGATGTGGAGAGAATGAAGTCGGGAGAAAGTGAGTGTGGGTAGGAGAGGCTCCCCAAAATATCTTGTTGCTGCCCACTTACTAATGGCGCACCAACTCCAAATGCGCCATTAATAATCTAGGTTACTAATGGCACACCATCTGGTGGTGCGCCATTAGTAGTTTTGCAAAAAAAAATACTAATGGCGCACTGTCCCCCAGTGCGCCATTACTAGTTTGAACTAGTAATGGCGCACGGTGCAACAGTGCGCCATTAGTAGTTTTGCAAAAAAGGGAATAAAAAATATAATAAAAAACTACATTAGTGGCGCACTTTTCGATAGGTGCGCCATTACTAGTTACAACTAGTAATGGCGCACTTTGTCTGGATGCGCCATTAGTATGTTTGGACAGGCGCACTAGTTCCAAAAAAAATTGATACTAATGGCGCACCCTGTGCCAGGTGCGCCATTAGTAGTTTCAACTCTAATGGCGTACCAGATGGTGGTGCGCCATTAGTATATACTCATGGCGCACCGCTTGTCAGGTGCGCCATTAGTGTCAATCCCATCTATAGCCCTTTTTCTAGCAGTGAAACCTTGAACGAGGAAGGATCTCGCGTCAAAGCCTGGGTCTCTAGGGTCGACAGGATCCTCTGCCCAACATTATGGGGGGCGCCTGTCATCTCGATGTCGGGGTGCATACGATCCACTCCTCGGGGGAGGGGATGGCACTCGATGTCTATCATCACGGTCGGGTCGGTGATCATACTGTTCATTCCTCCTGTACTGATCGTGCCGGTCTCCACGTCCCTCACGCCTCAGGGGCGATCTCGGGCTGTGAGCCGACTGGACTGTTTCCGTTGCAACGGATCGACTGTGGATCCTGTCCCGCGACTGAGAGACGGCGGAATTCTGATTTCCCGCCGCTCGGAGCAATTCTCTGATCTGCAACAATCCTCTGCCAGCCTCTGACTAAGAGGGCTGGATTGACTCTGCTATGCGGGCCGCGGCAGCCAAATTCTGAACTGGAGTTCGGTATACCTGCGTTGGTGGGAAGAGCTGACGTCGACTGGATTCGGGAGCTTGCTGTCGTCGACTGGACTCGGGAGCCCGCTGACGCGCTCGCTCGTCGAGTGCTCGCTGTAGATTCTCTAGTCGAGTGCGCTCGGCCAGATTAGCCAAGCGCGCGTCCTCCAAGGCCCGGGCCTCGGGGGTTTCTCCAACAATAGGAGTGCAGAGCGCATCCATGTTCCGGCGACGAAGCTCCTCTCGCTGTAATGACGTAAGAGGTTCGGGGAGGTATTCGTCGTGGGGATGCGACGGATCGCCTCTGTCTGCACCACCATCAGCGCGGTGGAATCCAGGAGGACTGTGTGTCCCCTCGACTGCCAGAACCTCCGCCAAAGGGTCGCTGCTATCACACTCGGATGCGGTCTCCGCGGAGCTAGTCGACAGATCGAACAGGCCGTAGAGGGATTCGCCGGGCTCGATTGCCGCGACTTGTGGGACCGCCGACTGGCGGGCCGCGGCGTGCTTCACCCACTGCTGGAGTCTCGACTGACCTGAGCACTTGCGCTGGCGGGAGACAGGGCGGGGAGATGACGTGGGAGTCGATCGATATGGGGTCGACGGCTGCCGCAGGAGGACGCCACGGACGCATGCGTGGAAGTGCGTCGCACCGCGGACGGGGAGCGCGTCAACGTCGAGCGGCGCCTCCTGGAGCCAGGCGGAGTCATCGGCGATGAAAGTGAGTGCGCCGAGACGGATCTCGCGGCCCTCTGCCAAAGCTCCGCAGGAAAACATGATCAAGTGGATCGGAAAAATCGCAACTTCTCCAATTGGGCGCTAAGACTAATGCCCCACGGTGGGCGCCAACTGTCGTGGTTCTAAGTCTGACAGTGAGGTAGCGGGTGTGTATGAGGAGGCTAGACCTTAGCTATTGGGAAGTTGTAAGCACGCAAGGTGTACGAGTTCAGGCCCTTCTCGGAGGAAGTAACAGCCCTACGTCTCGGCGCCCGGAGGTGGTTGATTGAATTATGCATGTGTAAATGACAGAGGTGCGAACCCTTGATACTGAGGAGGGGGATGTCTTATATAGAGTTCGCCAGCCCTCTCCTGCCCTCAGTAATGCAGGGTTTAAGGTACATTTAAGGCGGGGCGTTACTGATAACGTCCCTAATAAAGTGTCATAATAACCATAAAGACTACTTAATAGCCGACCGTTTGCCTGCGGAGTGACTCTAGGTCTTCTGGCAGTCGAGTGGTTGGCTTCTTGGTTGAGTGACAGCTTCTTGGTCGAGTGTCTTCAACCCGTCGAGTGGGACACCTTCAAGTTGATTGAAAGGTGACTTCTTCTAGGGATGTCCTACGGTAGGGCTCTTTAAGACGGGTCCGTGTCCCTACCATAGGTACATGGCTTCATCAGATCTCTCACTAAATTTCAAGATAAAAAGTGTTCTCCCTGAGTATGCACCATTGCCAAAGTTCGTCATGCCCAGACAACACGTGATGATCGGGTGTGATAAGCTCTACGTCCATCTACAACGGGTGCAAGCCAGTTTTGCACACGCAGAATACTCAGGTTAAACTTGACGAGCCTAGCATATGCAGGTATGGCCTCGGAACACTGAGACCGAAAGGTCGAGCGTGAATCATATAGTAGATATGATCAACACAGTGATGTTCACCATTGAAAGCTACTCCATTTCACGTGATGATCGGTTATGGTTTAGTTGATTTGGATCACGTGATCACTTAGAGGATTGGAGGGATGTCTATGTAAGTGGGAGTTCTTAAATAATATGATTAATTGAACTTAAATTTATCGTGAACTTAGTCCTGGTAGTATTTTGCAAATTATGTTGTAGATCAATAGCTCGCGTTGTTGCTTCCCTGTGTTTATTTTGATATGTTCCTAGAGAAAAATTGTGTTGAAAGATGTTAGGAGAAATGATGCGGATTGGATCCGTGATCTGAGGTTTATCCTCATTGCTGCAGAGAAGAATTATGTCCTTGATGCACCGCTAGGTGACAGACCTATTGCAGGAGCAGATGCAGACGTTATGAACGTTTGGCTAGCTCAATATGATGACTACTTGATAGTTTAGTGCACCATGCTTAACGGCTTAGAATCGGGACTTCAAAGACGTTTTGAATGTCATGGACCATATGAGATGTTCCAGGAGTTGAAGTTAATATTTCAAGCAAATACCCGAGTTGAGAAATATGAAGTCTCCAACAAGTTCTATAGCTAAAAGATGGAGGAGAATCGCTCAAGCAGTGAG
Source organism: Triticum monococcum (assembly GCA_034509565.1). NCBI lineage: Eukaryota > Viridiplantae > Streptophyta > Magnoliopsida > Poales > Poaceae > Triticum > Triticum monococcum. Next base: position 684,465,057 of record CM067845.1, on the reverse strand, counting down.
CATGTGCTCAGATTGTCTGGGTACTACAATCGCTTGAATCAAGTGGGAGTTAATCTTCCAGATAAAATAGTGATTGATAGAATTCTCTAGTCACCATCACCAAGTTAGTAGAACTTCGTGATGAACTATAATATGCAAGGGATGACGAAAGTAATTCCCAAGCTCTTCGTGATGCTGAAATCAACGAAGGTAGAAATCAAGAAAAACATCAAGTGTTGATGGTTAACAAGACCACTAGTTTCAAGTAAAGGGCAAAGGCAAGAAGGGGAACTTCAAGAAGAACGGCAAGCAAGTTGCTGCTCAAGTGAAGAAGCCCAAGTCTGGACCTAAGCCTGAGACTGAGTGCTTCTACTTCAAAGGGACTGATCACTGGAAGCGGAACTACCCCAAGTGATTGGCAGATAAGAAGGATGTTAAAGTGAACATAAGTATATTTGATATACATGATTATTGATGTGTACTTTACTAGTGTTTATGGCAACCCCTCAGTATTTGATACTAGTTCAGTTGCTAAGATTAGTAACTTGAATCGGGAGTTGCAGAATGAACAGAGACTAGTTAAGGGTGAAGTGACGATGTGTGTTGGAAATAGTTCCAAGATTGTTATGATAATCATCGCACACTCCCTATACTTTCGGGATTAGTGTTGAACAAAAATAAGTGTTATTTGGTGTTGAGCATGAATATGATTTTATCATGTTTATTGCAATACGGTTATTCATTTAAGTTAGAGAACAATTGTTGTTCTGTTTACATGAATAAAACCTTCTATGGTTATACACACCAACGAAATGGTCTGTTGGATCTCGATCATAGTGATACACATATTCATAATATTGAAGCCAAAAGATGCAAAGTTAATAATGATAGTGCAACTTATTTGTGGCACTACCGTTTAGGTCATATTGATGTAAAGCGCATGAAGAAACTCCATGCTGATGGGCTTTTGGAATCACTTGATTATGAATCACTTGATGCTTGCGAACCATGCCTTATGGGCAAGATGACTAAAACGACGTTCTCCGGAACAATGAAGCAAGCAACAGATTTGCTGGAAATCATACATACTGATGTATGTGGTCCGATGAATATTAAGGCTTGCAGCAGGTATCATTATTTTCTGACCTTCACAGATGATTTGAGCAGATATGGGGATATCTACTTGATGAAACATAAGTCTGAAACATTTGAATAGTTCAAAGAATTTCAGAGTGAAGTGGAAAATCATCGTGACAAGAAAATAAAAGTTTCTATGATATGATCGCAGAGGTAAAATATTTGAGTTACGAGTTTGGCCTTCAATTAAAACAATGTGAAATAGTTTCACTACTCACGCCACCTGGAACACCATAGTGTAATGGTGTTTCCGAACGTCATAACCATACTTTATTAGATATAGTGCGATCTATGATGTCTCTTACCGATCTACCACTATCGTTTTGGGGTTATGCATTAGAGACAGCTGCATTCACGTTAAATAGGGCACCATCTAAATCCGTTGAGACGACACCGTGTGAACTACGGTTTGGCAAGAAACCTAAGCTGTCGTTTCTTAAAGTTTGGAGTTGCGATGCTTATGTGAAAAAGTTTCATCTCGATAAAGCTCAAACTCAAATCGGAGAAATATGTCTTCATAGGATACCCAAAGGAGACAGTTGGGTACACCTTCTATCACAGATCCGAAGACAAGACATTCATCGCTAAGAATGGATCCTTTCTAGAGAAGGAGTTTCTCTCGAAAGAAGTGAGTGGGAGGAAAGTAGAAAACTTGATAAGGTAATTGTACCTTCTCCCTTATTGGAAAATAGTTCATCACAGAAATCTGTTCCTATGACTACTACACCGATTAGTGAGGAAGCTACTGATGATGATCATGTAACTTCAGATCAAGTTACTACCGAATCTCGTAGGTAAACCAGAGTGAGATCCGCACCAGAGTGGTACAGTAATCCTATTCTAGAGGTCATGTTACTTGACCATGACGAACCTACGAACTATGAGGAAGCGATGATGAGCCCAGATTCCGCAAAATGGCTTGTGGCCATGAAATCTGAGAGAGGATCCATGTATGAGAACAAAGTGTGGACTTTGGTGGACTTGCCCAAGGATCGGCAAGCCATTGATAATAAATGGATCTTCAAGAGGAAGACGGACACGGATAGTAGTGTTACTATCTACAAAGCTAGAATTGTCGCAAAAGGTTTTCGACAAGTTCAAGGTGTTGACTACGATGAGAGTTTCTTACTCGTATCTATGCTTAAGTCTGTCCGAATCATGTTAGCAATTGCCGCATTTCATGAAATCTGGCAAATGGATAAACAAAACTGCATTCCTTAATGGATTTATTAAAGAAGAGTTGTATGTGATGCAACAAGATGGTTTTGTCAATCCTAAAGGTGCTAACAAAATATGCAAGCTCCAACGATCCATTTATGGACTGGTGCAAGCATCTCGGAGTTGGAATATACGCTTTGAGAAGATGATCAAAGCATATAGTTTTATACAGACTTGCGGTGAAGCCTGTATTTACAAGAAAGTGAGTGGGGCACTACAACATTTCTGATAAGTATATGTGAATGACATATTGTTGATCGGAAATAATGTAGAATTATTCTGCAAAGCATAAAGAAGTGTTTGAAAGGAGTTTTTCAAAGAAAGACCTCGGTGAAGCTGCTTACATATTGAGTATCAAGATCTATAGAGATACATCAAGACGCTTGATAAGTTTTTTCAATGAGTACATACCTTGACAAGATTTTGAAGTAGTTCAAAATGGAACAGTCAAAGAAAAAGTTTCTTTCCTGTGTTACAAGGTGTGAAGTTGAGTAAGACTCAAAGCCCGACCACGGCAGAAGATAGAAAGAGAATGAAAGTCATTCCCTATGCCTCAGTCATAGGTTCTATAAAGTATGCCATGCTGTGTACCAGATCTATTGTATACCATACACTGTGTTAAGAGAGGGAGTAAAATAGTGATCTAGGAGTAGATCAATGGACGGCGGTCAAAATTATCCTTACTGGAATAAGGATATGTTTCTCGATTACGGAGGTGACAAAAGGTTCGTCGTAAAGGGTTACGTCAATGCAAGTTTTGACACTAGTCCAGATGACTCTAAGTCTCAATCTGGATACATATTGAAAGTGGGAGCAATTAGCTAGAGTAGCTCCATGCATAGCATTGTTGACATTGAAATATGCAAAATACATGCGGATCTGAATGTGGCAGACCCGTTGACTAAACTTCTCTCACAAGCAAAACATGATCACTTTTTGGGTCTTAATCACATAGCGATGTGAACTAGATTATTAAATCTAGTAAACCCTTTGGGTGTTAGTCACATGGAGATGTGAACCAATCACATAAAGATGTGAACTATTGATGTTAAATCACATGGCGATGTGATCTAGATTATTGACTCTAGTGCAAGTGGGAGACTGAAGTAAATATGCCCTAGAGGCAATAATAAAGTTATTATTTATTTCCTTATATCATGATAAATGTTTATTATTCATGCTAGAATTGTATTAACTAGAAACATGTTTATTATTCATGCTAGTGATGTGATTGACTTGACCATTACGTTAGCTTAGCACTCGATCGTTTAGTATGTTGCTATTACTTTCTTCTTGACTTATACATGTTCGTGTGACTATGAGATTATGCCACTCCCGTTTACCGGAGGAACACTTTGTGTGCTACCAAATGTCACAACATAACTGGGTGATTATAAAGGTGCTCTACAGGTGTCTCCGAAGGTACTTGTTGGGTTGGCGTATTTCGAGATTAGGATTTTTCACTCCGATTGTCGGAGAGGTATCTCTGGGCCCACTCGGTAATGCACATCACTTAAGCCTTGCAAGCATTGCAACTAATGAGTTAGTTGCGGGATGATGTATTACGAAACGAGTAAAGAGACTTGCCGGTAACAAGATTGAACTAGATATTGAGATACGGACGATCGAATCGCGGGCAAGTAACATACCGATGACAAAGGGAACAATGTATGTTGTTATGCGGTTTGAGCGATAAAGATCTTCATAGAATATGTGGGAGCCAATATGAGCATCCAGGTTCCGCTATTGGTTATTGACCGGAGACGTTTCTCGGCCATGTCTACATAGTTCTCGAACCCGTAGGGTCCGCACGCTTAAAGTTTCGATGACGGTTATATTATGAGTTTGGATGTACCGAAGGAGTTCGGAGTCCCAGATGAGATCGGGGACATGACGAGGAGTCTCGAAATGGTCGAGACGTAAAGATCGATATATTGGACGACTATATTCGGACTTTGGAAAGGTTCCGAGTGATTCGGGTATTTTTCGGAGTACCGGAGAGTTACGGGAATTCGCCGGGAGAAGTATTGGGCCTTATTGGGCCATACGAGAAAGAGAGAGGGGCTTCCTAGGGCAGGCCGCGCGCCCCCAAGGCCTAGTCCGAATTGGACTAGGGGGAGGGGCTGCGCCCCTTCCTTGTTTCCTACTCCTACCACATGGAAGGACTCCTAGTTGGACTAGGAAAGGGGGAATCCTACTCCCGGTGGGAGTAGGACTCCCCTAGGGCGCGCCATAGAGAGGGCCGGCCCTCCCCTCCTCCACTCCTTTATATACGGGGGCAGGGGCACCCCATAGACACACAAGTTGATCTTCGTGATCGTTCCTTAGCCGTGTGCGGTGCCCCCCTCCACGATATTACACCTCGGTCATATTGTAGCGGTGCTTAGGCGAAGCCCTGCGACGGTTGAACATCAAGACCGTAACCACGCCGTCGTGCTGACGGAACTCCTCCCCGAAGCTTTGCTGGATCGGAGCCCGGGGAGCGTCATCGAGCTGAACATGTGCCAAGAACTCGGAGGTGCCAGAGTAACGGTGCTTGGATCGGTTGGACCGGGAAGACGTACGACTACTTCCTCTATGTTGCGTCAACGCTTCCGCTTCGGTCTACGAGGGTATGTAGACAACACTCTCCCCTCTCGTTGCTATGCATCACCATGATCTTGCGTGTGCGTAGGAATTTTTTTGAAATTACTACGTTCCCCAACACGCACCATATCTAGTAAAGTACGATTACGACGTTCGGACACACCATTATGCTGTGGTGTTCCGGGTGGCGTGAGTTGCGAAACTATTCCGCATTGTTTCAAATGTAGACCAAACTCGTAACTCAAATATTCTCCTCCATGATCAGATCGTAGAAACTTTATTTTCTTGTTACGATGATTTTCAACTTCACTATGAAATTCTTTGAACTTTTCAAATGTTTCAGACTTATGTTTCGTTAAGTAGATATACCCATATCTGCTTAAATCATCTGTGAAGGTGAGAAAATAACGATATCCGCCGTGAGCCTCAACATTCATCAGACCACATACATCTATATGTATGATTTCTAGCAAATCTGTTGCTGTCTCCATAGTACCGGAGAACGGCGTTTTAGTCATCTCGCCCATGAGGCACGGTTCGCAAGTACCAAGTGATTCATAATCAAGTGGCTCCAAAAGTCCATCAGTATGGAGTTTCTTAATGCGCTTTACACCGATACGACCTAAATGGCAGTGCCACAAATAAGTTGCACTATCATTATCAACTCTGCATCTTTTGGCTTCAACATTATGAATATGTGTATCACTACTATCGAGATTCATCAAATATAGACCACTCTTCAAGGGTGCATGACCATAAAAGATATTACTCATATAAATAGAACAACCATTATTCTCTGATTTAAATGAATAACCGTCTTGCATCAAACAAGATCCAGATGTAATGTTCATGCTCAACGCTGGCACCAAATAACAATTATTTAGGTCTAATACTAATCCCGAAGGTAGATGTAGAGGTAGCGTGCCGACGGCGATCACATCGACTTTGGAACCGTTTCCCACGTGCATTGTCACCTCGTCCTTGGCCAGTGTTCGCTTAATCCGTAGTCCCTGTTTTGAGTTGCAAATATTAGCAACCGAATCAGTATCAAATACCCAGGTCCTACTGCAAGCTCTGGTAAGGTACACATCAATAACATGTATATCACATATACCTTTGTTCACCTTGCCATCCTTCTTATCCGCCAAATACTTGGGGCAGTTCCGCTTCCAGTGACCAGTCTGCTTGCAGTAGAAGCACTCAGTTTCAGGCTTAGGTCCAGACTTGGGTTTCTTCTCTTGAGCAGCAACTTGCTTGCTATTCTTCTTGAAGTTCCCCTTCTTCTTCCCTTTGCCCTTTTTCTTGAAATTGGTGGTCTTATTGACCATCAACACTTGATGCTCCTTCTTGATTTCTACCTCCGCATCCTTTAGCATTGCAAAGAGCTCGGGAATCGTCGTATCCATCCCTTCCATGTTATAGTTCATCACGAAGCTCTTGTAGCTTGGTGGCAGTGATTGAAGAGTTCTGTCAATGACGTTATCATCTGGAAGATTAACTCCCAATTGAATCAAGTGATTGTAGTACCCAGACATCTTGAATATATGCTCACTGACAGAACTATTCTCCTCCATCTTGCAGCTGTAGAATTTATTGGAGACTTCATATCTCTCAATCAGGGCATTCTTTTGAAATATTAACTTCAATTCCTGGAACATCTCATATGCTCCATGATGTTCAAAACGTCGTTGAAGTCCCAGTTCTAAGCCATAAAGCATGGCACACTGAACTATCGAGTAGTCATCAACACGTGACTGCCAGGCATTCACAATGTCTGCAGTTGCTGGCGCAGGTGGTACACCTAGCGGTGCTTCCAGGACGTAACTCTTCTGTGCAGCAATGGGGATAATCCTCGAGTTATGGACCCAGTCCATGTAATTGCTACCATCATCTTTCAACTTTGTTTTCTCAATGAACGCATTAAAATTCAACGGATCAACAGCACATGCCATCTATCTACAATCAACATAGACAAGCAAGATACTATCAGGTACGAAGTTCATGATAAATTTAAGTTCAATTAATCATATTACTTAAGAACTCCCACTTAGATAGACATCCCTCTAATCCTCTAAGTGATCACGTGATCCAAATCAACTAAACCATAACCGATCATCACGTGAAATGGAGTAGTTTTCAATGGTGAACATCACTATGTTGATCATATCTACTATATGATTCATGCTCGACCTTTCGGTCTCAGTGTTCCGAGGACATATCTGCATATGCTAGGCTCGTCTAGTTTAAACTGAGTATTCTGCGTGTGCATAACTGGCTTGCACCCGTTGTAGATGGACGTAGAGCTTATCACACCCGATCATCACGTGGTGTCTGGGCACGACGAACTTTGGCAACGGTGCATACTCAGGGAGAACACTTTTATCTTGAAATTTGGTGAGAGATCATCTTATAATGCTACCGTCAATCAAAGCAAGATAAGATGCATAAAAGATAAACAACACATGCAATCAATATAAGTGATATGATATGGCCATCATCATCTTGTGCTTGTGATCTCCATCTCCGAAGCACCATCATGATCACCATTGTCATAGACGCGACACCTTGATCTCCATCGTAGCATCGTTGTCATCTCGCCAATCTTATGCTTCTACGACTATCGCTACTGCTTAGTGATAAAGTAAAGCATTACAGGGCGATTGCATTGCATGCAATGAAGCGACAACCATATGGCTCCTGCCAGTTGCCGATAACTCGGTTACAAAACATGATCATCTCATACAATAAAATTTAGCATCATGTCTTGACCATATCACATCACAACATGCCCTGCAAAAACAAGTTAGACGTCATCTACTTTGTTGTTGCAAGTTTTACGTGGCTGCTACTGGGCTTAGCAAGAACCGCTCTTACCTATGCATCAAAACCACAACTTTAGTTTGTCAAGTTGGCGCTGTTTTATCCTTCGCAAGGACCGGGTGTAGCCACACTCGGTTCAACTAAAGTTGGAGAAACTGACACCCGCCAGCCACCTGTGTGCAAAGCACGTCGTTAGAACCAGTCTCGCGTAAGCGTACACGTAATGTCGGTCCGGGCCGCTTCATCCAACAATACCGCTGAACCAAAATATGACATGCTGGTAAGCAGTATGACTTATATCACCCACAACTCACTTGTGTTCTACTCGTGCATATAACATCAACGCATAAAACCTGGCTCGGATACCACTGTTGGGTAACGTAGTAATTTCTAAAAAATTCCTACGCACACGCAAGATCATGGTGATGCATAGCAACGAGAGGGGAGATTGTTGTCCACGTACCCTTGTAGACCTAAAGCGGAAGCGTTAGCACAACGCGGTTGATGTAGTCGTACGTCTTCACGATCCGACGGATCAAGTACGGAATGTACGGGACCTCCGAGTTCAGCACACGTTCAACCCGATGACGTCCCTCGAACTCCGATCCAGCCGAGTGTTGAGGGAGAGTTTTGTCAGCACGACGGCATGGTGACGATGATGATGTTCTACCGACGCAGGGCTTCGCCTAAGCACCGCTACAGTATTATCGAGGTGGACTATGGTGGAGGGGGGCACCGCACGCGGCTAAAAGATCAAACAATCAATTGTTGTGTCTCTAGGGTGCCCCTACCCCTGTATATAAAGGAGAAAGGGGGTAGGTGCGGTCGGCCAGGAGGGGCACGCCAGGAGGGGTCCTACTCCCACCGGGAGTAGGACTCCCTTCCTTTTCCTTGTTGGATTAGGAGTGGAGGGGGAAAGAGGAGGGAGAGAGGTGGAGGAGAAGAAGGAAAGGGGGGCGCCGCCCCCCTCTCCTTGTCCTATTCGGACTAGGGGGGAGGGGCGCGCGGCCCTTGCCCTGGCTGCCTCTCCTCTTCTCCACTAAGGCCCACTATGGTCCATTAAACCCCCGGGGGGTTCTGGTAACCCCTCGGTACTCCGGTAAAGTCCCGATTTCACCCGGAACACTTCCGATATTGAAATATAGGCTTCCAATATATCAATCTTCATGTCTCAACCATTTCGAGATTCCTCGTCATGTCCGTGATCACATCCGGGACTCCGAACAACCTTCGGTACATCAAAACACATAAAGTCATAATATAAGCGTCATCGAAACTTTAAGCGTGCGGACCCTACGGGTTCAAGAACTATGTAGACATGACCGAGACACGTCTCCGATCAATAACCAATAGCGGAACCTGGATGCTCATATTGGCTCCCACATATTCTACGAAGATCTTTATCGGTCAGACCGCATAACAACATACATTGTTCCCTTTGTCATCGGTATGTTACTTGCTCGAGATTCGATCGTTGGTATCTCAATATCTAGTAAAATCTTGTTACCGGCAAGTCTCCTTACTCGTTTCGTAATACATCATCCCGCAACTAACTCATTAGTTGCAATGCTTGCAAGGCTTAAGTGTTGTGCATTATCGAGTGGGCCCAGAGATACCTCTCCGACAATTGGAGTGAAAAATCCTAATCTCGAAATACGCCAACCCAACAAGTACCTTCGGAGACACCTGTAGAGCACCTTTATAATCACCCAGTTATGTTGTGACATTTGGTAGCACACAAAGTGTTCCTCCGGTAAACGGGAGTGGCATAATCTCATAGTCACATGAACATGTATAAGTCATGAAGAAAGTAATAGCAACATACTAAACGATCGAGTGCTAAGCTAACGTAATGGTCAAGTCAATCACACCACTCTCACAATGATGTGATCCCATTAATCAAATGACAACTCATGTCAATGGCTAGGAAACATAACCATCTTTGATCAACGAGCTAGTCAAGTACAGGCATACTAGTGACACTCTGTTTGTCTATGTATTGACATACGTATTATGTTTCCGGTTAATACAATTGTAGCATGAATAATGAACATTTATCATGATATAAGGAAATAAATAATAACTTTATTATTGCCTCCAGGGCATATTTCCTTCACCTTGAATTGCTTCACAACCTCCCCCATACTTCCTGGAGGGGATTCGGATGGGCATACGGCCTTGGCAACACTCCGCATCGCTTTCGGAGCTCGCTCGTGCACTTGGAATAGCTCTTGCAGAAGATCACCTTGAGCTCCGGACATTTCCTCTTCGGGCCGGCTAGTCAGCATACCTGCAGACATAAATCTGTTAACTCATTTTTTACCACACTACATAAGGTAAGTTCAACAGCATACTAAATATGCCGTCCCGTAGCTTCATGTTCTCTTTTACGACATCCACTAGCTGGGCTCGCACGTCTTTTAGCTCTTCGCCTAGCAGGGTGTTGGAATCCTACAGCTTGTTCTTATCATCCCTGGTCCGTATCAACACACGCTCGTCAGCGGCCAGTTGCTTTTCGGCCTGATGCTTACCCGCCTATGCGACCTTCAGTTCCTCTTTCAGTTGATGTAACGATCCTGCCATGGGAAATACAACAGTGTTAATATTATTGGTATATGATTAATATTTTTCTCGACGGAGGAGAACATTACCAAGGGGTGCCTCCTTGGATTTCTCTAGTTCGGCAATAGCAACAGCTAGCCGGGTGCCTCCTTGGATTTCTCTATTTTTCTGTAGCTTTAGGCCTTTATTTAAAATACCTAGGCACTTTCTAAAATCCTAAAAATATTTGTGGGCCCTGTTGGGATTATTCCTAACAGCAAACAATTAATTCCAGAATTATTTGAGCACTTAAATTATTTAATAGCATTTAAATGCCCAAATTCAATTACTTATGATTTAAATCAGTGACCTTCTGTTGACCTAGAAAAATGTGCACCTATTTTCCCAGAGGTTCTAGCCCAAGGTAAAGAGGGTGAACATTTTAGAAGGGCATTTCAGGTTCATTGAAATTATTTTTCGTAAACCCTAGTTGATTTCAGGGGGGGGTGCTGGGGGTTCTGCCTTCCCCATTTCAAGTTTCTGATGAAAGTAAACATGATGCACACTCTAATGCATGGACTAGCTAGGGTGTGACAACTCACCCCCACTCTATATAATCTCGTCCCGAGATTTAGGATCTTCTGGAAAGAAGGTGGGGTACTCGAGTCAAAGACGATCCTCCCTTTCCCAAGTGGCTTCTTCCTCGGAATGGTGTGACCATTGAACGTTGAGAAACTTGATATTATGACGTCGAGTGGTACGCTCGGCTTGATCAAGGATACGAACGGGATATTCCCGATACGAGAGATTATCTTGTAAATCAAGCGTTGCGTGGTCCACTCCACGGATAGGATCCGCGAAGCAACGCCCGAGTTGCGAAACGTGGAAGACATCGTGAACTCTAGAAAGATGCGGGGGTAGTTCCAATTGGTAGGCAACTTCTCCTCGTTGGCAAGAATGCGAAAGGGTCCAATGTAACGAGGAGCCAATTTGCCTTTGATACCGAAACGATGGGTTCCCTTTAACGGAGTAACCCGGAGGTAAGCCTTCTCGTGAACTTCAAAGGTCATAGGCTTATGTTTACGATCATATTGACTCTTTTGGCGAGATTGGGCTGTTTTCAATTTCTCACGAATAACGCGAACCTGCTCTTCTGCTTCCTGAATCATATCCGGGCCAAAGAGTTGTCTTTCCCCGGTTTCTGACCAGTTAAGAGGCGTTCGACATTTTCGTCCATAAAGAACTTCGAAAGGAGCTTTGCCCAAACTAGCTTGATAACTATTGTTATAAGCAAACTCCGCGAATGGAAGGCATTTCTCCCAACTCATTCCGAACGAGATAACAGAAGCTCGGAGCATATCTTCCAGAATTTGATTGACTCGCTCCACTTGACCACTTGATTGAGGATGGAAGGCGGTACTAAAGGAGAGACGAGTTCCCATATTATTTTGGAAACTTTCCCAAAATCGAGAGGTGAAGAGACTCCCATGGTCTGAGTTAATTTCCAATGGGACACCATGAAGAGACACTATTCGGGAGATGTATAAGTCAGCTAGCTGGCTAGCGGTGATACTCTCACGAATAGGTAGAAAGTGGGCTACTTTGGAAAGTCGGTCGATCACAACGAAGATGGCATTATTCCCTCTCTTGGTCCTGGGAAACCCAGTGATGAAATCCATACTGATTTTATCCCATTTCCATTCAGGAATAGCCAAAGGTTGAAGGGTGCCAGCAGGCCGTTGATGCTCTGCTTTAACACGACGACAAACATCGCAATTAGCAATGTATTGAGCGATTTCTCTCTTCATCCTAGTCCACCAAAACCTCTGGCGTAGATCTTGATACATTTTAGTACTACCGGGATGAATGGTGAGAGGGGATTCATCAGCTTCCTTAAGGATCAGTCGCCTCAGGTTTCGCGCCTTTGGAACCACTAGGCGATTCCCAAAGTATACGACACCTTGATCATCAATGGAGAAACAATTCATGACTCCTTTCTTAATGTTTCTCTTGATACGGGAGATTCCCGGATCTACCATCTGTGCCTTGATGACCTGATCCGTAAGGGTAGGTTCCGCCACCAGGGTGGATAGGAATCCTCGAGGAACAATGTGAAGGTTTAGCTTACGAAATTCCTCATGGAGAAGTGGTTGACTTTGTTGTAACATCAGGTTGTTACAATAGGACTTACAACTTAGTGCATCAGCCATGACATTGGCTTTGCCGGGGGTGTAAGTTATTCCTAAGTCGTAATCTGAGATCAACTCGACCCAACGTCTTTGCCTGAGATTCAAATCTGGTTGGGTGAAGATATATTTCAAACTTTGTGTGATCGGTGAAGATGTCGCAACGATTACCGAGAAGGTAATGTCGCCAGGTTTTAAGTGCATGGACTACAGCTGCAAGCTCTAGATCATGTGTGGGATAATTTTCCTCATGTGGGTGTAATTGCCGTGAGGCATAGGCAATTACCTGACGATCTTGCATGAGTATGCAACCTAGTCCTTGTCGCGAGGCGTCGCAATAGATAATAAAGTCCATGGAGAAATCTGGTGGTACCAGTACGGGAGCAGATGTCAGGCGTCTTTTAATTTCCTGAAAACTGAACTCGCACTATGGAGTCCACTCAAACTTTTTATCTTTCTTGAGGAGTTCAGTTAGAGGTTTCGCAACCTTGGAGAAGTTCTCGACGAAGCGGCGACAATAGCTCGCTAGGCCAAGGAAACTCCGAACTTGCTTGACCGTTTCAGGTGGAGTCCAATCAAGGACGGCTTGAACTCGCTCGGGATTGACAGCAATACCCTTACCAGAGATTACATGGCCTAGGTAGGTCACTTCTGGCAACCAAAATTCACACTTGGAGAATTTGGCATAAAGGCGATGCTCTCGAAGTTTCATCAATACCAGCCTTAGATGTTCGGCATGATCCTCTTCATTCTTGGAGTAGATGAGTATGTCATCGAGGTATACAACGACGAATTTATCCAGGTACTCCATGAAGACTGAGTTCATTAACCGAGAAAAAGTAGCCGGGGCATTGGTTAAACCGAAGGACATGACGGTGTACTCGTATTGGCCGTAACGAGTAACAAAGGCCGTTTTGGGAATGTCCCCGTTTCTGATTTTGATTTGATGGTAACCCAACCTCAAATCCATCTTGGAGAAGACTGAGGATCCAGCGAGCTAATCATACAGATCGTTGATCCTGGGAAGCGGGTATTTGTTCTTGATGGTGACCAAGTTGACGGGTCGGTAATCCATGACCATTCGATCTGTTCCATCCTTCTTCTTGACGAAGAGGACGGGGCAAGCCCAAGGAGAGGTACTAGGACGGATGAACCCCTTGTTCAAGGACTCATCGAGTTGGTTCTTAAGCTCGGCTAGTTCTAAGGGTGCCATCTTGTAGGGTCTTCTAGAAATTGGAACGGTTCCTGGAACAAGGTCTATCACAAACTCGACATCCCTGTCAGGTGGAACACCTGGCAGTTCTTCTGGAAACACATCCGGAAAGTCTCGGACTACCGGAACATCCTCAAGGTCTGGAAGAGGGTTGGCATTTAGGGAATAAAGTTGGCGCTTGGCCACTCGAGTTAAGACATTAACTGTCTTGCCCGAGGGGTGAGTAAGTTGAACGGTTCTAGTGGCACAATCGATCTTAGCATAATGAGATGACATCCAGTCCATACCCAAGATGATGTTTATGTCAGAGGACTTGAGAGCTATTAAAGATGCAAGGAAGACAAGTCTATCGACAAGAATTTCGTTCCCATGGCTTACTCTAGAAGTTTGCCATTTGGAACCCGGAGTTTGAATTACCATGGAAGTGGGCATGTCACAGAATGTCGTGTTATGCAACCGAGCATAATTCTTGGATATGAATGAATGAGATGCTCCAGTATCGAAAAGAACAGATGCCAGATGGCAGTTAACAAGGAGCATACCAAGGACGACGTTGGGATCCTCATGAGCCTCCTCGGCTGAAACATAATTGACATGGCCACGTGCAGTGGTGGCCGACTTGGCGTAGAAAGTCTTTCCCGCAGGCTTACCACGGCCAACGGACTTTCCAGCTTGATTGGGGCTGTTTTGGGGACACTCTCGACTATAGTGACCCGGCTCTCCACACTTGAAGCATGTTACCACATTGGGGCATGGAGCAGCATTAGCAGCGGGGCCACCATAGGGCTTGGGTGGTGCAAATTGCTGGTTGGGACGAGGTGCCTCAAAGGATGGCCTCGGGATGAATCTGGGTGGCAGTGCCGTGCTTGGGATACACACCCGGTGCTTCTGAGCTCCTGAGCCGGATGAAGAGCCAAAATCACGGGAGTGCTTGCGTGAAGCGTCATAATCAGTCTGGCCGGTCTCAGCACTGATAGCTTTATTGACCAACTTCTGAAAAGATGTGCACTCGTGCAGACGGAGATCACGGCGAAGCTCAGGGCTAAGTCCCTTGCGGAACCTTGCCTGCTTCTTGGCGTCAGTAGAAACCTCTTCAGGAGCATAGCGTGCCAGGTTCCCAAATTCACGACTATATGCATCCACAGTCAACCTTCCTTGGGTGAAGTTGCAGAACTCCTCCCTCTTGTGATCCATGAGACCTTCCGGAATGTGATGCTCACGGAAAGCCTCACTGAATTCAGCCCAGGTAGTGATTTGACCGACCGGCCGCATAGCTTCATAGTTTTCCCACCAATGGCTAGCGGGGCCTTCGAGATGATAGGCAGCATAGGTAACCTTGTCGGCTTCGGCTACGTTGGCAGAACGTAGCTTGTGGGTGATGCTGCGAAGCCAATCATCCGCGTCGAGGGGCTCGATGGAATGGTTAAACTTTGGTGGGTATAGCTTGATAAAGTCATTAATTGACACCAAGTCATTTCGTGGGTGGCGTGTAGTGTTCTGCTCAATCCGCTCCAGCAGGCGGTTGGTCTCATGCTTGTTTCTTTCCGCCTCCAGCATCACTTCGGCCAGAGAAGGAGGGTGAGGCAGATTTTCACCTCTAGCTGCACTGGCTTCCCCCTGCTCCGGAATAGCAGGGTTGCCGCGGGTGTTGACCATCCTAGGAGAAAACAAGACAACGGTTTAGACCAGGATGGCTCAAACTTAGCAAGGAAGTGTAGAATGTAATGGATAACACGGAATGCAGAGATGCTCATCCGTATGCCATGGTAATATAAAATTGCCATATATATACCAACGGTCATACACATCATACATAGTTTAGTACAAGCCCAGGCTACAGTACAACTATGAAGAAAGACGTTACATCTCATCGGAGGCATTCCAAGTTCCTATACATTATTTGTCTACCCCTGTGGAATCGATTACACGCAAAGTCATATTCCACAAGTCACGCAGGACAGTGGAGATACAACTACTACAATACTAGTGGTTCTACTACTAACTCAGACAGCTCCGTAGTAGTCCTCATAGAAGTCACCTCCATAGCCTAGAAGTTCAACTTGATCATCCGGAAACAGATGGTCCTGAGGAGCCTGTGGACCATAGGGGCTAGGATGAGGTCTTGGACCAACAAACGGTGGCCTGCGGGGACCAAGGGGTGGGGTGATGCCTCCCACATCGCGCCAATCCACCATGTCTGGCGGAGCTGATCTCACAGGATACAGATCCCTTTTATCCATACATCCAGCTTGCACCGCGGGTGCAAACCGGGTCAATGTGGCCCAATGATCAACACGAGTATTAAAAAGCTCCAGCCTCAAGGCTCGATTCTCTCGGTCCTTATCTTCGAGCATCTCAGCAGTGGTATGAGTTAATGAGTCCTCCTGAGTGGAGTCAGCATAGATAGCCTGAAGATACCCTTGCGCTCCCGGAAGTGAAGCTGGCATGTAACGGAACTCAGTGTTTCGAAGCAGGCCAGTCCGGACTCGCAAGATGGTCATCATGGAGTAGGCAGCATCCTGCACAACCATCTCAACGGTAACCCCAAGTCCATAGGAACAGTGAAGGGGCTCGGTAGATCCAGGATAGGAAGGAAATATCCTGACGGTGCAGAAATACTGGCTTTGATTAAAGTAGTGGAACTGCTCTTCGACAGTGTATTCGGGATACCAACGGTATCCTGTCTCGATCATGACCCGGACCAACATAGCAGTATGACCGGGCACGTCGAGGCACCTGGTCAGGCGAACCACTTGGTTTTGAGGACGGTTGGCCATCTGAAAGCACAACCACAAGACAAAGACATCAGAATTCCTAGGGAAAATTGGACAGCATAATGGCTGTAAATGCCCAGAAAAAGATTTGAGACATCCACAACAGTTCACAATACCGCTCAACAGCATCATATCAAGGTTCTGATTCAAATGGTAACATACTAAAAATAGTAGAAATTGGACTGGGACTCATAGCAATAATCCTATAAGCTACTACGGATTAGTAACACGTGAACCTGATAGAAGAAGAGAGCCTAGTCCTTAACCCACGTTGAATGAGAAGAGAATGACTCAGATCAGAGGCATAGGGTAAAGGAGTAAAAGAACCTTATGTTCCCTTCGACAATCAATTCCCCTACATATAACTAAAGCATTTCTAGACTCGACATCGACCAATTTGGCTCAACGAACCTACAGGCCGTCTGGCTCTGATACGAACGCGGTCAGGACCCCGATTCCAAGCCACATCGATCTAGCCGGTAACACCTCATATCACTTTGCGGCCTCACGCACGGTATCGCACGGGTGTCGCCTTACCATGGCCCGGGACCATTTGCGCCTTTTGGCTCACGTATATGACAATGTCGCTAGCATCCATATGACCGAGAACCCGGGCCGACATGGCTAGTCGTGAACCCAAAGCGGCACAGACCTATGGAGACAGGCATACATGAATCACATCGAACATGTCGGTCATCAATGAGTGATTCCGGGCTGTAGCACTGGGCTAACAGGACTCCGGGGATCCCGGGCTGTAGCAGGCTAGGCAGGACTCCGGAAACCACCGCGTGACATTTCCCCGAAGGGACAGACATTGGGACGAAGTGAAACACATGCCGACCAGTCAAGTGTCCTGAACAGTAGTGCTGGGCTAGCAGGACTCCGGTGAACCGGGCTGTAGCGGACTACTATGGCTCGAGGAACACTAGACTACATTTCCCCATAAGGAAGGCTGCGAAGGATAAACAACTAGATTGTCGGATCCCACTCATACCAAGCATTTCAATCATACACACAATATGCCCGATATGAGTACATACAACATGGCATCACAACAAAACTCTACAACTCAAGTACTTTATTTAAAGGCTCCAGAGAGCCATACATAACATGTTCATACAGATAGGGGTCACATGACCCGACACTCAAATCATACAAGCATACAAGCACGTGCGGAAGCAACTAGTCTGAGTACAGACTCTAAAAAGGAAGAAGGCTTCTCAAAGCCTGTCTATCTACATAGGGCCCTCCATGGCCGGGATCACCACCTGGGTGGCTAGTCACTCGTCGACGTCAAGGTCTACATAAAACCCATCGAAGGGGGCAGTGTTGTCGTCTGAAAACAATAAATAAGCAAACATGAGTACAAAGGTACTCAGCAAGTCTTACATCAGAACCTACTATACATGCTCATTCTCAAGAAGGTGGTGGGGGTTATGCAGCAAGCCAGCTTTGACTCTTGGCTAAGCTATCCTACGGAACCTCTTTAGTAAAATAGTTTTCGCACACGAGTCCACTACTCACCAACACAATACTCCACCGGGGATCCTCCCTCGTCTTCCTGCGAGAGGGCCATCCTCGATACTCACACTTATCTTGAGTCTTTTAGTAGTATCCATTAACTTGTCTATGAACTATATAGGCAACCAAGTAGTCCTTTACCGCGGACGCGGCTATTCGAATAGTTTTATACCCTGCAGGGGTGTACTTCATCATACACGCTTTCACCGCTTACCGCCGTCTACACGACATGTACTCAGCAACCTTCAAGCAGAAGCCCAGCGAGGGTGTCGGCCACGGCCTACCTAAACACCTAAGTCTCTAATCCAGGTTTATCGCCTATCCAGGTTCCATCCGCAGGGAGTCCGGCCGAGGTTTCCACTTACGGCCCTAAACGATGTGAACAGGGTTCCCGAGACACCAAACGGGTGACTCGGTACACCGTGCCACGGTGTATCTACCGCAACATAGCCCACCCCTAGGGTCAGCGCTACGCACGGCCGCCAACACATATCCTAAAAACACCAGAAACTAATTGCAACTCCTGGACAGAGTACTAGGGTGGCTAAGAAGCCAAGAGGGTCCATTTGTTTCGGGCCCAATGTACGATAGTAACTTCATCTTAAATCATACATACAGATCTCAGTTCTTATGGACGGCCTCAATGAAACAACCCACCATGTACTCCTACATGGCCTCTCATCGATACCTTTACCAAACATGTTCAACACATCCCACATATTACTGACATAAGCATTTCACTCTAGCCCATCACCCAGATGAACCAGACCTGACACAACTCTAAGCATAGTCGGCATAGCAAGGTAGGAATCATAAAACATGGCTCAATCAACTCCTACACATGTTAGTGGGTTTCATCAAGTTACTGTGGCAATGACAGGTCATGCAGAGGATAAGGGTTCAACTACCGTAGCACACAGCAGTTTGAAACGCGTTGTCTTAATGCAGTAAACAAGAGCAGAGGCGGGAACATGGGTTTGTATCGAAATGATCAATGGTTGCTTGCCTGATGGAGTGGTATTGGGATACTGCCCTTCAGTTGGATACTCGTGAATATCCTCGGAGGCAGAACCTACCACGAAGAGCACATCCGAACACAGTCAACACATGACGATATGCAACAATATGATACATGCTATCACATGGCAATATGTTGGTGTATTGGCCTAATGCAAGCTAGAATAGAAAGGGATGAGCTCATTTGAATCAAAGATTCAAATATGGCATGTATAGTGCATTTCCTTATTCTGCTTAAACAGCAAGGTAAACTTGTTTTGTCATGCATGAAACCATTACAAATGGATAGATTGAATTTTTCTGATAATTTTCATATATAATTTATCTCAGTTGGAGTTATGGTTGAATTTCTATGAATTTTTGAAGTTTGAACTATTTTCTGGAATTTCCTGAATAAGAATAAAGCCAGAAAATCAATTACTGCGTCAGCAATGCGTCAGGGTGACGTCAGTAGGTCAAAGGCGGCAGCCAGGTCAAACCTGACTGGTGGGGCCCCCTAGTGAGTGTCTCTGTGCACTAACCACGCTTAGTTAGCCTAATTAACTGGCAGGGCCCACTAGTCAGTGACTATACTAATTAAACTAACCTATTTAGTTAGCACTAACAGGGTAATTAGCCGGGCGGGGCCCGCATGTCGGTGAGAGAGAGGGGGGAAAGTCAACCCACGTCAGCAGGTCAACCTCGCTGGTCAGTGGGTCAAAGCCTGCCAGCGTTCAGCCGCCGGCGAGGCCAGACGCGGTGGCGCGCTGCGGAAATCGCACAGGGTACCATTTGGTGCGCGAAGAGCAGCTACGGGTAGCTGGGGACAAACCGCGGCGTTTGGTGGTGGTGCTTGGGCTCGGGGTGGCCGGAAACGTCGCCGGCGATGAGCGTTGCGGTCGCCGGAGTCGGGTAAAAACGGGCCCGAGGCTACGGGGCACGGCAGGGCGTGTGGTGAGGTGCGTTGTGCCCCTAGGGATGCGGTGGAGTGGTTAGACTAGGTGGCATGGCCGGTGTTGTGCCGGAGACACGTCGG
This sequence comes from Triticum monococcum, assembly GCA_034509565.1. NCBI lineage: Eukaryota > Viridiplantae > Streptophyta > Magnoliopsida > Poales > Poaceae > Triticum > Triticum monococcum. Next base: position 684,445,050 of record CM067845.1, on the reverse strand, counting down.
TGATGAGCTCCACGGTGGCGGGTGCGGGTGAGTATCGTGTGCTCGTTGTGGTGCACGAGAAGAGGAATGGAGAGGTTGGGGAGGTGCAGCAGCTCACGGCGATCACGAAGAAGTAGACGGCGCGGTCGGGGACGAGTCGATGCAGCGGCGACGTCGAAGGGGATCTCCGGCGAGGCTCGGTGAAGATGAGGTCGAAGAAGACGTTGCAGAGCGTGTGAGCGCTCGGGGCTTGGCTGCTCGAAGGAGTCGACGACGGTGGAGAGGATGGACACGGTGGTGCAGCGCGGGGACATCGGTGGACGGGGGTTTCACGGTGGCGCGAGCTTAGCAGCGTCGGCCATGGCGGAGGGGAGCAAAAGAGAGAGGCAGGGGGCGAGTGAGCGTGTCCAGGGGGTCGAGGCGGCGACGTGGAGCCTGACCAGGCCAGCAGGGCGGCGAGGGGAGGAAGCAGGACGGCAGCCAGCTGCGTGGCGCGTGCTGGTGCCGCCGTCAAGCACCTGCCTGCCTGCCTGGCCAAGCCAAGCTGCTCGCTGGCGTGGTGGCTGGGCTCGGCCGGCAGGTGGGCCTGGTGGGTGGCGCCAGGTGAGCTTCTTGTCCTTTTTTTATTTTTGTTTCCTTTTCTATTTTTCTGTAGCTTTAGGGCTTTATTTAAAATACCTAGGCACTTTCTAAAATCCTGAAAATATTTGTGGGCCCTGTTGGGATTATTCCTAACAGCAAACAATTAATTCCAGAATTATTTGAGCACTTAAATTATTTAATAGCATTTAAATGCCCAAATTCAATTATTTATGATTTAAATCAGTGACCTTCTATTGACCTAGAAAAATGTGCACCTATTTTCCCAGAGGTTCTAGCCCAAGGTAAAGAGGGTGAACATTTTAGAAGGGCATTTCATGTTCATTGAAATTATTTTTAGTAAACCCTAGTTGATTTCACGGGGGGTGCTGGGGGTTCTGCCTTCCCCATTTCATGTTTCTGATGAAAGTAAACACGATGCACACTCTAATGCATGGAATAGCTAGGGTGTGACAGAGTAGTATGGGGGCGGTGAGGCCTCCGCGGCAGCATAGCCGGCCACGGGAGGCGGGAGCAGGCGGCACGACCAACGCTGCTTTGGGAGGCTGGACCAAGAAGACCAGAGGTTGAAGAAGCACTACGACCGTTGGATGGACATCGTATGGTTGGTATGCTCCAACTTAGTAGGCCCACAGGTCAGCCTCCAAAACGGTGCACCCCAGATGTCAGGGGGAGGAATCATTTTTTGGGCGGCCGAAGCTAAGAATATCCGAGATTGAAGAAGAAGCACGACATCCGTTGGATAGACATCCAACGGCCACTGCTGCTAGAACCGTGTGTTGACTATAATAAGTTGACAAAGCCTTGCATACGCGTCAACTTATTTTTTAGGGGATGCATCACTTAGTAGGCCCACAAGTGTGTGGCAGAGAACTTATAGCCCATTTGCGTTTTATAAGAATGTACATCCCATTTTTGAATTCTAATGCAATTTACAACAGCCCATTTACAGTTTGTTAAAAGTACAACCCATTTTCTAGCTAGGACAACGATTAATAATTCCAACCAACCGTTGAAGACAGAATTCAATAAAATTTCCCACATTTTGATGGGATCAGAAATATTTTTATCCCAAAATTTCTAGTCAGATTAAATATAAATTTGTATTACGTAATAATCCAACAAAACATTGCGCGTGCAACAATGAAAATTTAAGATTTTCAAAATCCATAAATAATATTTTATAAACTAATTTCATGTTTGGTGCATTTTTTTATAGTTACTGCCCAGTTTTTATAATTACATCCCATTTATTATTTTTTTAAAGCCCATTTTCCTGTTAAGCCTAATGCATCCCTCCTAGGAAAGATTTGCAGCCCAGCGGGGCAAAGAATAACAAGTTGACCTTGCCTGGGTATTCCTCAAAAAGACGTATAGCTGGGCTAGCCATTTTCATCTTGAAAAAATTAGTATCTGGGCTGGATATCTGGCCTGGGCTAGACGGGCCACAGCCCGCCCAATTAATACCCTGCTCTCCTCTGAACAACAATGAAATCATCGCCAATAAAAACTCTGTAGTGCTCATGCCTCAAAAACACAAATACTGCTCGAGCTGCTTGGTCCCAGCTGTCGGCCGCACCTTGTGCAATTCTCTCGTTTATATTGACTACATAGGTTGACAATGGTGTGGGACCGTGATGTCAGGAAACCAGGAGAAAGCAAAAAATATATAGTTGTACATAATAAGGAGGCACTTGCATACGTACGACTATGGCCCTAGTGGGTCCCTAGTGTCATCCAGTCAAAATAAAGTCATCTCCTGAATCCTCATGTTCCTTGACGATGTTAACAATGCTCGGCGCCACGGCCAGCGCAACAACTCGAAGGACAACGGAGAGGGCCTCGCGGGCCCTACGGATGGTTTGATACAGCGCCCGCTGCTCATTCAGGAAGCCAGGATCATTGGACACCTATGAGCACCTTCGAGAAACTGAGACAGCATGAAACAGTAAGGCCGCGCTTGGGAGCTCTTGTTTATTTCACACCTGTATTAACATACAAGTCTAATTTACTCGTCATCAGAAACAACGCGTAAAATACAGTCGTAATGAAACCGAGGGCCCGAGGTCTGTAAGTAAAACCGGCGGGTTACGCGTGTAATTTGAGAGACCAGTGTATATTTTACAAGCACTGCTATATGGACGATATTACCAGACGATACATGCACAACATGCGTATCATGCCATCCATGGGCAAGGCTGAAACAACAGCTAACGACTGGACTAGCAATTGTCTGAGTGTCATTCAGCGTTTTTATCGTGTGTGAAGTACTTCCGATATTTTACTAGTCGAAATCAACCAACCAAGCGCCTTCGCCCGAGACCATCCGCTTTAATTTACAAGTATCAGTTTTACAAGCGGTTTTGGTTGGAAAACGACGATCCAATCACAGCCTAATATCCTGAGTTGGTCGGAAAATCATATGGTTTCACGTCTAACCTACCCGACTTGTCGTATAGGCTATGAATGAAACATCAGACGATGAACTTCCTAAGCACGGAAACAACATAAGAGGATGATCTTGTTAACAAGCAAACACTGGCATTAGATCGACATGTGAAACAATACGAAGCATTATTCTCAGGAGGCACGGTGAACAGCTCATGATGCCGCATGCCACAACATTCCAAGCTCAACTTTGCAATCAAACACAAGGCCTGGCATTACATAGACAATATTCAGAACAAACTCTTAACACAGGAATATCTCAGCAGAGTAACTATTTACTTCTAAACTGAACACAGGAATAGGAAAAAATACTCGACGATGCTCACAGCAAGGGCGTCCCACTCAAAAATATCAAATGCATGTCTTCTGGCTAACATCAATGAGCAAATTTTGACAAGGTTTTCCAATTCCAATATATTAAACTAACGTCTTCTTGCTAACATCAATGATTAAACTTTGACAAGCTTTTCCCATTCAAAATATGTAATGCCTATGATCATGGAGTCCTGTCGTAGCTTCTTGTACTTGTTTGGGCACTTTTTGCCCAGGGCACTCCACGTGTTGTTAAATTGCCAATGGTCTCTGCAGACTAGTCATGTCACCGGTGTCTAATAATACTCTGTAAAGCTTCTCGGTCATTCCTTCTGTATTGTAGTGCAAACAGTGACTACTTCTTTCTGCAAAGTGGAACGACCAACTGGACCCAGTAATGCAGCAGTTTGCCTTGGACACATTGGCTCCTTTTGTGCAGTTCAACTAAAATCAAAGTCGGAATAAAACCGAGCTTTAATTTTGATATCCCTGTAAGCAACAATAGGTATAAGGGAAACAATTACTGAGAAATAACGGTTGATGACTTGTACTGCCAGAAGAAAAGCATATACTGATCTACTTTATCTTAACGGGAAACAAAGCAGGAGAGTAGCAATTCTCCATAAGTCTGATTCATTCATATTGACTGAGACATTATCTTAACAATGCCTTGTTTCAACATGTATAAAGAACGACAAAGCAGAAAAGTACCATTCCTAAAACAATGCAACTGATTCATTTTAACAGAGACATTATCTTAACAATACCTTGGTTAAACATGTAGAAAGAACTACAAAGCAGGATAGTACCATTCCTAACATGTGTTGTAGTTTTGAACTAAGATTAAGTAGTTAATTAATTTTAAGAGTGGCATTGCTTAATTTTACCAGCGGCATTAGATTAACGAGAAGCATAAACAGTTCCAGGGGAGAGTGGGTGCAACAACAGTATGTGCTTCCATCTACTTATAAAGGGGGTGATGCAGAGTTTGTTATAATAAAGCAACAAGCATCATGTCTGGGTTGGTCCCATTTTTGTTCACTACTTAATGGCAAAAGATAGCAATACAATAGCTTCAATTCAACATTTATTTAAAACAGTACCAATACAAGTAGCACAATATCTCAAAGCACACTGCACAATCATGTGGATGAAGGCCTGTACTGACCTTCCATGAGACGGACAAGATAAAATACGAATCTGCCAAAACAAATAGGAAATCCAATCTCGTTTTGTGCAGTTGCACTGAAATCAAGAAAAGTGTTTCGCGTAGCGAAGCAAAATGTCGCAATACCAACAAGTTGAATAGATATCCCTGTTTAAACAGAGGCAAAAATGGAATCAATTACTGGCTAATAAAGGAGGATGAAACATGCGGCCACAAAAATGGTAATCCCGCCAATCCCTAACAACTGTTGCAGTTTTGAAATAAGATTCAATAGTTAATTCTGAGATTGGCATCAATTACTGGCTTATAAAGGGGGTGATGCTAAATTTTTTGTAACAAAGCAACAAGCATCATGTCTGGGTTGGTCCCATTTTTGTTCACTACTTAATCGAAAAAGACAGCAATACAATAGCTTCAATTCAACATTTATTTAAAACAGTACCAAAACAAGTAGCACAACATCTCAAAGCACACTGCACATCATGTGGTTGAGACCAAGATTTGAAACAACTCGCCACGAAGACTGGAAACAAATCTCAATCTCCTTTTGTGCAGTTCTACCAAAATTAAGCAAAGTCACCGGTGTGACATTCAAGTTGAACTGCACAAAACACTCTTAAAACATAATTGTTTCGAGTAGCGAAGCAAAATGTCACAATAGCAACAAGTTGAATCAATACTCCTGTTTTAACACAGGCAAAAAAGGAAACAATTACTTGCCGATAAAGGAGGATGAAACAAACGATGAAAGAAAGAAGCATCTAACTTATCTTGGATGGAAAACAAAGTAGGACAGTAGCATTTCTAAAACGGTTGCACTAATTCATATTAACAGAGACATTCTCTTGAAACAACATCCGTTAAAAAATGTAATTTAGTTTTAACAGTGGCATTGCTTCAATTTTCCGGCAGCATTCTTAGATTAACAACAGCAAAATAGTTGTATGGGACATGTCAGCACCATGTGCGTCCACATGTATAAATGGGTGATGCAGAGTATGTAGCCAAGCAGCATATATGCACTAGTCCCATATTTGTTCTCTTTGAACCTTCTTCCTATGTGAGGGCAGCAAATCTAGTCCTGCACAAACTACCCGACCCCCCTAGTTTCTTTCCCCTTTCAACAAATTGATCGGTTCCTTACACATGTGTGTACTGGGTTACCCCCTTTTTCCCTTTTCGACCTACAAAGCGGCTGGATAGCCAGTCTATACTAATTTCCGCCCCTCCTTTCCTCATTGAACCACGTCCTAGATTCTTGCTCCAGCCCACCGCACCCTTCTTTCCTCTTTGAACCAAGACCTAGATTTGACTATAGATCAAAAAGATCCACATGCAGCTAGAGCAATGACGGTTTCAATGAAACTTATACCTTAGGGTCGTCGGGATGTGGCAATGCATGTGGCGGGAGGTCGGATCTGCCCACACTATGTACGGCAGCGAGGAAGAAGGGGTCGGTGGCCCTCCTGTACAGGCGCTGGGTGAAAGAGAACAGCGCAGCCAATAGTGGATTGCCTCCCTCGCCAAAGGCGATAGAGTGAACACTGCACCTCCTCCCCTTCCCGATGCGATGGGATACAGACGCCTCCTTCACCAGCTGTGAGGGGGGAGAGAGAGACAAGAGGCCAACACAGTCTTGTTTAGATCTGGTTCTGAGAGGACGATGCGCATCGGCTTCCTCCATCGCCGACGGCGACAACGTCAACGCTGCACCTCTGCACCTCCCACAGCGGATGGGATTTGGCCGGATCTGTGACAACCGGTGAGGAGAGAGATAGAGTGGATACTGTCATCTTGTTTCGATATGGAGAGGGTGAGAGAGCAAGACACGAGAAACTCTATCAAACATGAGGCTATAATGGAGTAAAAAAAATCTCTCCATAGCAGTGGTTTTAAATAGAATACGCACGTTCCCAGAAAAAAGAAACGAAAACTAGCGGACAGTTTTTTAAGGGTCTGTCTAGGACACATCTAGATATGACATAGTTATGTCACATCTAAGTTGATGTCCACTCTGTTTGTGGTCTATTTTTTCCTGGTTTTTTTTCTTGTTGCTACATTAGATACTTGTGGGAGCTTAGATGTGATATCCTTAAATAACATCTAGATATGAATTAGACAAACTAATTTTCTAACGTACCAAGAAAGAAAACTCGATCGAAAACACGCGCCCGCTTCCAAGTCGCGAGAGTCGTCGCGCACACACACATAGACATAGACATGCATATCCGTGTTTACATAAAATTCCATTTCCATCTCCATCTCCAATCATATTTGTCCAACTGGCACATTATTTACGTTGTTAATTATATACGCATCAATATTAACGTACAACATCTCTTGTTTGCGCATGTCCGGACTGCTGCCACGGCCGGTCCTAACCAACCCGAACCCTCTTCATCACCCGTGCGTGCTTCCCGCCCGAAACGGTCAGTGCCGCATTCATGCCCGGCCAGAGCGGACGCGACCTCTCACTGGCGCCGGCATTGAAGCGGCGCGCCGGCCGAGAGAGTGTCGCCCGTGCCGCTTCCGGGTGCACGCGGCTGCTCCGTGTTCAAAGATCGCAATAGCCAGCTACAACATGCATGTAAAAAGTTCTTGGGAGTCCGTGCTAAAGCTAGCTGTCCTCCCCCAACTCGTCAATCTCTTCAAGTAGTGCTAGTACTGCATGGCGAGATCCATCGACAAGTAGGCGGGAAAGTTATCGTATACTCGGTTTGCGGTGAGTGGCATGTCGAGCGACCGTGTGGGGTCGAGCTATGGAGGAGGGTGAGACACGAACACGACAGACATGATTTAAACGTTGGATTTGCTCGATGGCGCGATCCAACGAAACGAAACGTTGGTTTCTCTCCGTTTCCATTTTTCTCTGGAAAAACGGAAACTTTCCACTCCATTTTCATTCCTATTCCAAGGTTGCCCCATTACAACATTCCATCAAATACAAAGGAAAACTAACACACATGCTAATGCATCTTAATGATTCACAAATCATAGCCAATATTTACTTCACAACTAAAGAAAAAATATGTGAGAGCGTGTACGAAAGAAAAACTACTGATGGGGTCACTACGACTTAAACCCTAAACCCTAAACATGATTTAATTTCCTAACCAGGTAGAACCTGTCGAAGGAAAGACGGCTGGCACCCTCGGATCATACGATACTTTTGTGCAGTTCCCCTATAATAGACATGAGCATCCCTGATGGCAAACATATTGAAGAAGTGTGATTAGAATAATAGTACTGGCACTAGTTCTTGAGACATAAACTCATCACAAGTAGAAGCCGGTAGAAGTAGAGAAAGATCGACATGGAGATGGAGCTACGGCAGTGGAGCAAGCCGGCTCCAAAAGGAAGATCGACTACTTGGGATGTCGGGTTGTAGCTAGAAGGGCGGTTGGGACACAGCATCGGCCCATACCGCGGTGACCCCGATTTGGACGCACCGACTGCGGGTTTTCTCCCTCGCCGATGTCGACCGCGTCTACGCAGAACATTGTTCCCTTCCCCCAGCTGCGGGATCAGGCCCGTCGTTCTATGCTTGTGAAGAGAGCAACCTAAGCAAGCAGGCTTGTAGCTTAGGCTCCTGCTAGTGTATATATAGTGGTTTTCTTTTTCTCTCCATATCAACCATTTTATATTGCGTACGTGTCATTCAAGAGTGAAATGATGGTTGCTTCTTCCGACTAACTTACTGTGTGATTTGACTGCTCCCTAGTGGCCCCTACATGTACTCCCCCTACGTGTATGCAACAGTCACACGTACACATGGATGCAAAAACACGCGCGACACCTTAATGCATGCATGTACGAGCACACGATGGAACACACACGGTCACGCTCAAGTGCTCAACCTACACGTGCATGCACACACATACTCAGTCAGGGTGAGCTAGTGGCCGTATAAACACCGGAAAATATATATATTGAGCGCAATGAGCGTATTATGAAGTCCACTAACCGTATTTTTACAAATATACAATGACAGACAGTGTATTTATCTCGTCTGAAATTAAGCCATATTAACCAGAGAGGAGGCAGTATGGAGTAGCATTACTTTGTTGTGTCCCATCAACTTGCCGAACGAGGAAAAGGTTGCAGCACAGGAGAAGCTTGCGCGCGGTGGCTCGTAGGACAAGGAGAAACTTTTGACTAATGCACGCTCCCCTCGCTCAGGGCGGTGGACGTGCAACAGTTATTCGGTGTCAGATTGCCAGAAGCATACACTATACTACTAGTGCCATTATTGTTCGACTTCCCGAATAGGCGAACAGCCAAGCGCAAAGTTTACTATTACTACAACTATAGTCTATAAAGGTACGTACTCCCTCCGGTCCTTTTTAGTTCGCATATAAAATTTGTCTGAAGTCAAACCTCGTATACTTTGAGCAAGTTTATAGAAAATAATACCAACCTTCAGAATATGCAATCAACAACAGTAGATGTGTCATGACTTTAATTTTCATATTGTATAAATTTAGCATTGTAGATGTTAATATTTTTTGATATAAATATGGTCAAACTTTACGAAGTTTGACTTCAAACAATTGTTATATGCAGAGTAAAAACGACCGGAGGGAGTACTATACTAGTACTAGGAACCAGATGTAGGAGCGTCTGCACTCTTATTATAATTTTAAAATGTGATAAAGCAATCTTCAACGCATTTGGTTCTCTTCGAGGGTTCTCGCATGTGATAATGGAAGTTGATTGCATGGAACACTCGCCATAATTCTCGCTTAATTCTGGCTCATATCCTGTTACAAATAGTAGCGCTCGGCAATATTTCCTCTTTTTTTGTTATTCAGCATGTAAACAGGTCAGCAAACCTTGCGGCGCATCTTCGTGCGAACCGTGCTTGCTGCACTTTGAATGTGGCCGAGAGCTGGCTTGATGAAACACCTCGCTTCCTACTTCTTTTTTTGCGGGGTACCTCGCTTCCTAGTGACTATTGTCTTGGCTGATCGTCCTAAGAATGCTTATATATGAATAAAGCTCTCTCATTTACCCGCAAAAAAGATTAAGCCATCTTAACCGGAAAGGAGGGAGTATGGACTAGCACTACTTTTTGGTGTGTCCCGTCAACTCACAGAACGAGGAGAAGCTTACAGGACAAGGTGAAGCTCGCTTATGCATTTTGACTAATGCAACCTGCCCACGATGGACATGCATCAGTCCATTCGGTGTCAGATTGTCAGAGGCATACACTATAGTACCCAACATGCGGAGTACCATCATTGTTCGACTTCACGAAGAGGCGAAGAGCCAAGCGCAGTAGTACGAGTAGTACTACGACTAGAACCGCATGGTGGAGCGTCTGTACTCTTATTTTTTTATCTCTGATAAAGTACACGTTTATTCCGGAGAAGGGCGGAAAACGACAGCCCAACATGTAATGAATGATATTGATCAACCAACCATGCTCGAATATATCTTGGCCTTCGTGCGAGCCCGTCTATGTGTTCTCGCTCTTCGTCTCTCTCAAGGAACGGCGGGTTGGCTCTTTGCCGTCAATTGAGATCAGTTTGCTCACACTCTTGTCTCACATGTCAGTGATATGCCAAGAGGACGTGCGTTGACCGACTGGCCATACGCGTACTTGGCTTTGCACCTTCATACTACTCCTCCCTCCGTCACAGTTTACAGGGCGCGCTTCATTATGATGCATTTCTCTCAATGCATTTCCACCACCAGAGACTTTAGACGCGTTTGGTTTAATGCTCAATTAATTAGGGCGTGGTAACTGCAATCAAGTCCACAATTTTCTCTCCATGTACTGTACTACTACGGAGTGAAGTACATGCATGTGTGTACCCGGGGTGGAAGCACTGCTTGCATGTGTGTGTGCATAATTCCCTCTAGTAATAGACGTCGTGCTATAACTACCAATGCTATTTTTCAGGCTGATCACTAGTCGCCTTGGTCCCACAGATTTTTTTCTTTTTTTCTGAAGCGCACTATATAAACAGTGACGGATGGAGTAGTATGAGCGGATTCAAAGAAGAGCGTATTGATGGTTGCTTCTTCAGAGCAACTTACAGTGGGAAAGGTGGGGCTTATGATTTGACTGTTCATTACTCACTATTAATGCGGCGCAACGACCGGGTTGAGTCTCCCATGCGGTTGTGCACTACCCCCCTCGGTTCTTAAATATACTCCGGAGTATTTGTCTTTCTAGACATTTCATCGAGTGACTACTCAAATATTTGTCTTTTTAGAGATTTCAAATGGACTAGCACATATGGATGTATATAGACATATTTTAGAGTGTAGATTCACTCATTTTGCTCCGTATGTAGTCACTTGTTGAAATCTCTAGAAAGACGGATAGAATATTTAGGAACGGAGGGAGTACACATACGAAGCAAAATGAGTGAATCTACACTCTAAAATATGCCCGTTTGAAATTTGTAAAAAGCCAAATATTTAGGAATGAAGGAGTATAATTTTGTGCATGGCACATGGACCCGGATGATGAAGAGGCTTCTGGCAATGCTATCAAGCTTCCATCATTTGTTTACATAATTGACGTACTATACAAATAATTTTCCAGCAACATGAAATTGTACAATGGTGTGAGCTTTCAACTTTTGTTTCGCGTGTCTTGCCATCGATGCTCTTTCGGAAACAATAAAAAACTAACTTCCTTGCTAATGCATGTCAATTATTAGCAGATCAGAACTAATAATTACATCACAACTGAAGACAGAGTTGTGAGAAGGTTTTATATTAAATTGATCCATGCTTTCATTGGCAGCAACGTCCCCCCAGCTCTGTCTAAATCAACAAGGCATGTTGGGAAAAAAAGTAGCTGTCCGGAGCATGCAACATTCCAACCATTTTGTGTAGTTCCACTAAAATAGAGCTGAGCGTCCCTGTTCCAAAGATATTAAGTGTGATTACGATAATAGAGGACTACTGATGAAACAATAAACACACAAATAGAAGCCGGTCACCTTTGAAGTCTCTCTTAAGACTAACTAGTTGGAGAAGATTAGGCTCATAGTTGGATGAGGAGGATAGAGAAAAATCAATATCCCTTTGTGCAGTCGCACTGAAATGTAGAGACGTTGCCCGTGTGACATTTTAGTACAACTGCACAAAACACTCTTAAGAAAAAAAGTGATTTCTGCAGTTCACCAAAAAGTCGCAATAGCAACGAGGTGAAATGGATAGCCCTGTTTGCAAAAAAGAGGTAGAAAGGAAACAATTACTGGCTAATAACAGTTGATGACACATGTGACAACAAAAAAGAAGCATATTCCTTGTCCTAAGGGAAGATAACAACACGGTTGTGTTTATCTAAAATAGTGTGAGGATGAGAATGCAATATGGAAAGTATGCCAGACGAGCTATGTTTTGGGCAAAGAACTATGGAAGATCCACATGTAGCGGCGTGGAAAGACGGGCAGTGGAGCAAGGCCGGAGGGGATACCTGGAGGTCGTCAGGATGTAAGTAGGTGAGGGGCGGCGGGCGGAATCCGCGAGCAAGTGGCGTAGGCCCTGCTGCGCCAGAGCTTGGTCAGAGAGAACGGCGTGTACCGCAGATCGGGACATGCTGCCTCGGCGCCGTCGAACGGAGAAACAATGCACTTCCTCCCTTTCCCCCTGCGGACGGGATGCGGCCGGATCAGTGACCAACGGTGAGAGAGAGAGGCCACTGCAGCCTTGTGTGACATACTCTGAAGAGCGACAAACCAGGTAGGTAGGCTCCATTGTATATAGTGAGTGGACTACCTTTTTCTCCATAATAATTGTTTTATATTATGTGTACGTGCCATTGAGCGCTATAACTTTATTTAAAAATAACGCGGCAACGCGTCAAGTCGAACTTTGTTTCGTGCACGTGTGGTACACGACCTCCCTAGGTAAACAACCCCTACAGGCATTCAAATTAGCACGCGGGCTGCCATTTCGTAAAGATATGGGCTCCACCGTGTACCCGCGCGGGTGTGACTGGGCACGAAGCGTGAGTACGTGCACGGTGCACCTATTCTCTTCTTGTATACGTACACCACCTACGTGGGGTTGTGTGAGAGAGATACAAACCTAGAGAGATATAGCGTGTGGGTTCTTGAGAATTTTTTCTTGGGGGGGGGGGTCAATCAAAAAATGTAACATATGCAATGTGTGTGAAATATAGTCCTGGATATAACATATATAGAGAGGGGGCGATCCATGAGAAGAGAGTGGAGGTATCATCGGCTTGAGTGAAGGAAATATGCCCTAGAGGCAATAATAAAGTTATTATTTATTTCCTTATATCATGATAAATGTTTATTATTCATGCTAGAATTGTATTAACCGGAAACATAATACATGTGTGAATACATAGACCAACACAGTGTCACTAGTATGCCTCTACTTGACTAGCTCGTTAATCAAAGATGGTTATGTTTCCTAACCATGAACAAAGAGTTGTTATTTGATTAACGAGGTCACATCATTAGTTGAATGATCTGATTGACATGACCCATTCCATTAGCTTAGCACCCGATCGTTTAGTATGTTGCTATTGCTTTTCTTCATGACTTATACATGTTCCTATGACTATGGGATTATGCAACTCCCGTTTGCCAGAGGAACACTTTGGGTACTACCAAACGTCACAACGTAACTGGGTGATTATAAAGGAGTACTACAGGTGGCTCCAAAGGTAGATGTTGGGTTGGCGTATTTCGAGATTAGGATTTGTCACTCCGATTGTCGGAGAGGTATCTCTGGGCCCTCTCGGTAATGCACATCACTTAAGCCTTACAAGCATTGCAACTAATGAGTTAGTTGCGGAATGATGTATTAGGAACGAGTAAAGAGACTTGCCGGTAACGAGATTGAACTAGGTATTGGATACCGACGATCGAGTCTCGGGCAAGTAACATACCGATGACAAAGGGAACAACGTATGTTGTTATGCGGTCTGACCGATAAAGATCTTCGTAGAATATGTAGGAGCCAATATGGGCATCCAGGTCCCGCTATTGGTTATTGACCGGAGATGTGTCTCGGTCATGTCTACATTGTTCTCGAACCGTAGGGTCCGCACGCTTAACGTTACGATGACAGTTATTATGAGTTTATGCATTTTGATGTACCGAAGGTTGTTCGGAGTCCCGGATGTGATCACGGACATGACGAGGAGTCTCGAAATGGTCGAGACATAAAGATTGATATATTGGAAGCCTATGTTTGGACATCGGAAGTGTTCCGGGTGAAATCGGGATTTTACCGGAATACCGGGAGGGTTACCGGAACCCCCCGGGAGGCAAATGGGCCTATTGGGCCTTAGTGGAAAAGTGAAAGGGGCTGCCATAGAGGGCTGCGCACCTCCTCCCTTTCCCTAGTCCTATTAGGACTAGGGAAGGTGGCCGGCCACCCCTTCTCTCTTTCCCCCTTGAGGATTCCTATTAGGAATAGGATTGGGGGGGACTCCTACTCCCGGTGGGAGTAGGACTCCTCCTGCGCCCCTCTCCCTTGGCCGGCCGAACCCCTCCCCCTTGCTCCTTTATATACGGGGGCAGGGGCACCTCTTGACACACAATTGATCATTGTTGATCGTCCCTTAGCCATGTGCGGTGCCCCCTGCCACTAAATTCCACCTCGGTCATATCGTTGTAGAGCTTAGGCGAAGCCCTGCATCGGTGAAACATCAAGATCGTCACCACGCCGTCGTGCTGACGGAACTCTTCCTCGACGCTTTGCTGGATCGGAGCCCGAGGAACGTCATCGAGCTGAACGTGTGCTAAGAACTCGGAGGTGCCGGAGTAACGGTGCTTGGATCGGTCGGATCGGGAAGAAGACGTACGACTACTTCCTCTACGTTGTGTCAATGCTTCCGTTGCGATCTACAAGGGTATGTAGATCAGACTCTCCCCCTCGTTGCTATGCATCACCATAATCTTGCGTGTGCGTAGGAAAATTTTGAAATTACTACGTTCCCCAACAGTGGCATCCGAGCCTAGGTTTTTATGGTTTGATGTTATTTGCACGAGTAGAACACAAGTGAGTTGTGGGCGATACAAGTCATACTGCCTACCAGCATGTCATACTTTGGTTTGGCGGTATTGTTGGACGAGACGATCCGGACCAACCTTACGCGTACTCTTACGCGAGACCGGTTCCCTCGACGTGCTTTGCACATAGATGTCTTGCGGAAGACTGTCTCTCCAACTTTAATTGAACCAAGTGTGGCTACGCCCGGTCCTTGAGAAGGTTAAAACGGAGTCTATTTGACGAACTATCATTGTGGTTTTGATGCGTAGGTGAGATAAGTTCTTACTTAAGCCCGTAGCAGCCACGTAAAACTTGCAACAGCAAAGTAGAGGACGTCTAACTTGTTTTTGCAGGGCATGTTGTGATGTGATATGGTCAAGGCATGATGCTGATTTTATTGTATGAGACGATCATGTTTTGTAACCGAGTTATCGGCAACTGGCAGTAGCCATATGGTTGTCGCTTTATTGTATGCAATGCAATCGCGATGTAATGCTTTACTTTATTACTAAGCGATAGTGATAGTCGTGGAAGCATAAGATTGGCGAGACGACAACGATGCTACGATGGAGATCAAGGTGTCGCGCCGGTGACGATGGTGATCATGACGGTGCTTCGGAGATGGAGATCACAAAGCACAAGATGATGATGGCCATATCATATCACTTATATTGATTGCATGTGATGTTTATCTTTTTATGCATCTTATCTTGCTTTGATTGACGGTAGCATTATAAGATGATCTCTCACTAAATTATCAAGAAGTGTTCTCCCTGAGTATGCACCGTTGCAAAAGTTCTTCGTGCTGAGACACCACGTGATGATCGGGTGTGATAGGCTCTACGTTCAAATACAACGGGTGCAAAACAGTTGCACACGCGGAATACTCAGGTTATACTTGACGAGCCAAGCATATACAGATATGGCCTCGGAACAGGGAGACCGAAAGGTCGAGCGTGAATCATATAGTAGATATGATCAACATAATGATGTTCACCATTGAAAACTACTCCATCTCACGTGATGATCGGTTATGGTTTAGTTGATTTGGATCACGTGATCACTTAGAAGATTAGAGGGATGTCTATCTAAGTGGGAGTTCTTAAGTAATTTGATTAACTGAACTTAAACTTATCATGAACTTAGTACCTGATAGTATCTTGCTTGTTTATGTTGATTGTAGATAGATGGCTCGTGCTGTTGTTCCGTTGAATTTTAATGCGTTCCTTGAGAAAGCAAAGTTGAAAGATGATGGTAGCAATTACACGGACTGGGTCCGTAACTTGAGGATTATCCTCATTGCTGCACAGAAGAATTACGTCCTGGAAGCACCGTTGAGTGCCAGGCCTGCTGCTAGAGCAACACCAGAAGTTATGAACGTCTGGCAGAGCAAAGCTAATGACTACTCAATAGTTCAGTGTGCCATGCTTTACGGCTTAGAACCGGGACTTCAACGACGTTTTGAACGTCATGGAGGATATGAGATGTTCCAGGAGCTGAAGTTAATATTTCAAGCAAATGCCCGGATTGAGAGATATGAAGTCTCCAATAAGTTCTATAGCTGCAAGATGGAGGAGAACAGTTCTGTCAGTGAGCATATACTCAAAATGTCTGGGTATAATAATCACTTGATTCAATTGGGAGTTACACTTCCGGATGATTGCGTCATTGGCAGAATTCTCCAATCACTGCCACCAAGCTACAAGAGCTTTGTGATGAACTATAATATGCAAGGGATGAACAAGACTATTCCCGAGCTCTTCAAAATGCTGAAAGCTGCGGAGGTAGAAATCAAGAAGGAGCATCAAGTGTTGACGGTTAACAAAACCACTAGTTTCAAGAAAAAGGGCAAAGGGAAGAAGAAGGGAAACTTCAAGAAGAATGACAAGCAAGTTTCTGCTCAAGAGAAGAAACCCAAGTCTGGACCTAAGCCTGAAACTGAGTGCTTCTACTGCAAGCAGACTGGTCATTGGAAGCGGAACTGCCCCAAGTATTTGGCGGATAAGAAGGATGGCAAGGTGAACAAAGGTATATGTGATATACATGTTATTGATGTGTACTTTACTAATGCTCACAGTAGCACCTGGGTATTTGATCCTGGTTCTGTTGCTAATATTTGCAACTCGAAACAGGGACTACAGAATAAGCGGACACTAGCAAAGGACGAGGTGATGATGCGCGTGGGAAACAGTTCCAAAGTCGATGTGATCGCGGTCGGCACGCTACCTCTACATCTACCTTCGGGATTAATATTAGACCTAAATAATTGTTATTTGGTGCCAGCGTTGAGCATGAACATTATATCTGGATCTTGTTTGATGCGAGACGGTTATTCATTTAAATCAAAGAATAATGGTTGTTCTATTTATATGAGTAATATCTTTTATGGTCATGCACCTTTGAAAAGTGGTCTATTTTTGATGAATCTCGATAGTAGTGATACACATATTCATAATGTTGAAGCCAAAAGATGCAGAGTTGATAATGATAGTGCAACTTATTTGTGGCACTGCCGTTTAGGTCATATCGGTGTAAAGCGCATGAAGAAACTCCATACTGATGGGCTTTTGGAACCACTTGATTATGAATCACTTGGTACTTGCGAACCGTGCCTCATGGGCAAGATGACTAAAACACCGTTCTCCGGTACTATGGAGAGAGCAACAGATTTGTTGGAAATCATACATACCGATGTATGTGGTCCGATGAATATTGAAGCTCGTGGCGGATATCGTTATTTTCTCACTTTCACAGATGATTTAAGTAGATATGGGTATATCTACTTAATGAAACACAAATCTGAAACGTTTGAAAAGTTCAAAGAATTTCAGAGTGAAGTTGAAAATCATCGTAACAAGAAAATAAGGTTTCTACGATCTGATCGTGGAGGAGAATATTTGAGTTACGAGTTTGGTGTACATTTGAAAAATTGTGGAATAGTTTCGCAACTCACGCCACCCGGAACACCATAGCGTAATGGTGTGTCCGAACGTCGTAATCGTACTTTACTAGATATGGTGTGATCTATGATGTCTCTTACTGATTTACCGCTATCGTTTTGGGGTTATGCTTTAGAGACGGCCGCATTCACGTTAAATAGGGCACCATCAAAATCCGTTGAGACGACGCCTTATGAACTGTGGTTTGGCAAGAAACCAAAGTTGTCGTTTCTTAAAGCTTGGGGCTGCGATGCTTATGTGAAAAAGCTTCAACCTGATAAGCTCGAACCCAAATCGGAGAAATTTGTCTTCATGGGATATCCAAAGGAAACTATTGGATACACCTTCTATCACAGATCCGAAGGCAAGACTTTTGTTGCTAAATTCGGAAACTTTCTTGAGAAGGAGTTTCTCTCGAAAGAAGTGAGTGGGAGGAAGGTAGAACTTGACGAGGTAACTGTACCTACTCCTTTATTGGGAAATAGTACATCACAGAAAACTGTTTCTGCGAGACCTACACCAATAAGAGAGGAAGCTAATGATGATGATCATGAAACTTTAGATCAAGATACTACTGAACCTCGTAGATCAACCAGAGTAAGATCCACACCAGAGTGGTACGGTAATCCTGTTCTGGAGGTCATGCTACTAGATCATGATGAACCTACGAACTATGAAGAAGCGATGGTGAGCCCAGATTCCGCAAAGTGGCTTGAAGCCATGAAATCTGAGATGGGATCCATGTATGAGAACAAAGTATGGACTTTGGTTGACTTGCCCGATGATCGACAAGCAATTGAGAATAAATGGATCTTTAAGAAGAAGACTGACGCTGATGGTAATGTTACTGTCTACAAAGCTCGACTTGTCGCAAAAGGTTTTCGACAAGTTCAAGGAGTTGACTACGATGAGACTTTCTCACCCGTAGCGATGCTTAAGTCTGTCAGAATCATGTTAGCAATTGCCGCATTTTATGATTATGAAATTTGGCAAATGGATGTCAAAACTGCATTCCTGAATGGATTTCTGGAAAAAGAGTTGTATATGATGCAACCGGAAGGTTTTATCGATCCAAAGGGAGCTAACAAAGTGTGCAAACTCCAGCGATCCATTTATGGACTGGTGCAAGCATCTCGGAGTTGGAATAAACGCTTTGATAGTGTGATCAAAGCATTTGGTTTTATACAGACTTTTGGAGAAGCCTGTATTTACAAGAAAGTGAGTGGGAGCTCTGTAGCATTTCTGATATTATATGTGGATGACATATTGCTGATTGGAAATGATATAGAATTTCTGGATAGCATAAAGGGATACTTGAATAAAAGTTTTTCAATGAAAGACCTCGGTAAAGCTGCTTACATATTAGGCATAAAGATCTATAGAGAGAGATCAAGACACTTAATTGGACTTTCACAAAGCACATACCTTGACAAGATTTTGAAGAAGTTCAAAATGGATCAAGCAAAGAAAGGGTTCTTGCCTGTGTTACAAGGTGTAAAGTTGAGTCAGACTCAATGCCCGACCACTGCAGAAGATAGAGAGAAAATGAAAGATGTCCCTATGCTTCAGCCATAGGCTCTATCATGTATGCAATGCTGTGTACCAGACCGGATGTGTGCCTTGCTATAAGTATAGCAGGGAGGTACCAAAGTAATCCAGGAGTGGATCACTGGACAGCGGTCAAGAACATCCTGAAATACCTGAAAAGGACTAAGGATATGTTTCTCGTATATGGAGGTGACAAAGAACTCACCGTAAGAGGTTACACTGATGCAAGCTTTGACACTGATTCGGACGATTCTAAATCACAAACCGGATACGTGTTTACTTTAAACAGTGGAGCTGTCAGCTGGTACAGTTCTAAACAAAGCGTCATAGCGGGATCTACATGTGAAGCGGAGTACATAGCTGCTTCGGAAGCAGCGAACGAAGGAGTCTGGATGAAGGAGTTCATATCCGATCTAGGTGTCATACCTAGTGCATCGGGTCCAATGAAAATCTTTTGTGACAATACTGGTGCAATTGCTTTGGCAAAGGAATCCAGATTTCACAAAAGGACCAAACACATCAAGAGACGCTTCAATTCCATCCGGGATTTAGTCCAGGTGGGAGACATAGAGATTTGCAAGATACATACGGATCTGAATGTTGCAGACCCGTTGACTAAGCCTCTTCCATGAGCAAAACATGATCAGCACCAAGGCTCCATGGGTGTTAGAATCATTACTGTATAATCTAGATTATTGACTCTAGTGCAAGTGGGAGGCTGAAGGAAATATGCCCTAGAGGCAATAATAAAGTTATTATTTATTTCCTTATATCATGATAAATGTTTATTATTCATGCTAGAATTGTATTAACCGGAAACATAATACATGTGTGAATACATAGACCAACACAGTGTCACTAGTATGCCTCTACTTGACTAGCTTGTTAATCAAAGATGGTTATGTTTCCTAACCATGAACAAAGAGTTGTTATTTGATTAACGAGGTCACATCATTAGTTGAATGATCTGATTGACATGACCCATTCCATTAGCTTAGCACCCGATCGTTTAGTATGTTGCTATTGCTTTTCTTCATGACTTATACATGTTCCTATGACTATGAGATTATGCAACTCCCGTTTGCCGGAGGAACACTTTGGGTACTACCAAACGTCACAACATAACTGGGTGATTATAAAGGAGTACTACAGGTGGCTCCAAAGGTAGATGTTGGGTTGGCGTATTTCGAGATTAGGATTTGTCACTCCGATTGTTGGAGAGGTATCTCTGGGCCCTCTCGGTAATGCACATCACTTAAGCCTTGCAAGCATTGCAACTAATGAGTTAGTTGCGGAATGATGTATTAGGAACGAGTAAATAGACTTGCCGGTAACGAGATTGAACTAGGTATTGGATACCGACGATCGAGTCTCGGGCAAGTAACATACCGATGACAAAGGGAACAACGTATGTTGTTATGCGGTCTGACCGATAAAGATCTTCGTACAATATGTAGGAGCCAATATGGGCATCCAGGTCCCGCTATTGGTTATTGACCGGAGATGTGTCTCGGTCATGTCTACATTGTTCTCGAACCGTAGGGTCCGCACGCTTAACGTTACGATGACAGTTATTATGAGTTTATGCATTTTGATGTACCGAAGGTTGTTCGGAGTCCCGGATGTGATCACGGACATGACGAGGAGTCTCGAAATGGTCGAGACATAAAGATTGATATATTGGAAGCCTATGTTTGGACATCGGAAGTGTTCCGGGTGAAATCGGGATTTTACCGGAATACCGGGAGGGTTACCGGAACCCCCCGGGAGGCAAATGGGCCTATTGGGCCTTAGTGGAAAAGTGAAAGGGGCTGCCATAGAGGGCTGCGCACCTCCTCCCTTTCCCTAGTCCTATTAGGACTAGGGAAGGTGGCCGGCCACCCCTTCTCTCTTTCCCCCTTGAGGATTCCTATTAGGAATAGGATTGGGGGGGAGTCCTACTCCCGGTGGGAGTAGGACTCCTCCTGCGCCCCTCTCCCTTGGCCGGCCGAACCCCTCCCCCTTGCTCCTTTATATACAGGGGCAGGGGGCACCTATTGACACACAATTGATCATTGTTGATCGTCCCTTAGCCGTGTGCAGTGCCCCCTGCCACTAAATTCCACCTCGGTCATATCGTTGTAGAGCTTAGGCGAAGCCCTGCGTCGGTGAAACATCAAGATCGTCACCACGCCGTCGTGATGACGGAACTCTTCCTCGACGCTTTGCTAGATCGGAGCCCGAGGAACGTCATCGAGCTGAACGTTTGCTAAGAACTCGGAGGTGCCGGAGTAACGGTGCTTGGATCGGTCGGATCGGGAAGAAGACGTACGACTACTTCCTCTACGTTGTGTCAACGCTTCCATTGCGATCTACAAGGGTATGTAGATCAGACTCTCCCCCTCGTTGCTATGCATCACCATGATCTTGCATGTGCATAGGAAATTTTTTGAAATTACTACATTCCCCAACATTGAGGTGTCCATAGAATCGAAGAGAGGGATGATGATGTGTGTGTGTGTGCGCGCACGTGATCGATAAAGAGTGCTATCGAATTAGTGTGTGCCCATGTCAAAGATATAGAGTGGCTGGCCTACTGGAACGTGAGATGGGACATGTGTAGTTTGTCTCTATGGCATGGATACCTACCTGCAGCACTCGACTATCGGTGTGTGGTGGGGGAAGAGGGAGGCCCAATTAACTATAGAGGTACAATGGCTGGTATATGTGTGGAGGAGGAGAGAGGACTACCTCATGTATTAAGGAGATTGATCTGCCTCTTGTATTAAGGGAGATCGATCGGCATCCATGCATATGTGCAGGAGAGGAATAAGGTTGGGAGAGAGACAAAGCTAGAGTGTTGGAGGGGGTGGTAGTGGAGTTGCTTCTAACAAATGGTGGGATAGGCTTGCTAGACAAACAAAGGGCACGCCCTCAATATCAATAAGAGAGGAGATGGATGCTTGTTGAATGTGCACGTGTGTGTGAGAGACGGGTCAGGAGGCATGCACAAATGATGAGGGGGGCGATGTGGCTATGGTAAGCAGATGTAACTACATAGGAAGATCAATCGCCCTTTGTTAGAGAAAGGAGAGACATAACTTGTGAGGTACGTCGATCGATGGGGGGGTAGTTAAAGTCGATCTAGGTATATGTTGGGAGATCGATCGATATACATGCATGTGTGTGTTAGAAGCAAATGAGGCATGAGGAGAAGGATGGAGAGAGAGAGGGATGCATGTAGGAGGTGGTATGAGAGGCATACTATATCGAGGGGGGGTGAGTGTGCGATTACGAGAACGATGAAAAGAATGGTGGGAGTGAGGCATGGACGGTGACAAGAGAAGAGGGGAAGCTTGTGTTTGTGCTAGGCACACCTGGCTAGAGAGGCATATCGATCGATGTGTGCCATAAAGAAGGAGCTAGGGGGCCTACACACACCATGGGTGAACGACCTAAAGTGAAAAGACGAATTTGCGCGATGGAGCTAGAGAGTGTTGAGGGAGGGTCAGAGGGATGCGGGCGTGTGCATGCACAAGAGAAAGTTAGCGCTAGCTACGAAGATAAGAGGGTTGTGTGGGTGTAAAAGACGAATAGAGATCATATATACTTCATTATAAAAAGTGAATTCGGATATTTGAAGAATTTATCATAGTGTTTCAAACCGACGCATGTGTGAATATATATAACGGTGATACACATGGTATGGTTATGAACATGTTATACTACATGTAATATATTTTATCTCTACTCTTATAAAAAACGGAGTTGTTGATGATGGTGTGCCTGTCATACTGAATTATAGGCCATCCGATTTATATCTGGCGGATAGCAAGGAAACTATGATGGTTGAAGTTAGCAACAATCGTGATTGTAGATTCTTATTGAAATAGAGAAATGAATTCAAATTTAGTTCGAATTGCAGCGGTAGTATAGACATTTGGCATGCACTAAAATGTTGGTATGAGTAGGTTACATGCATTATACAGCAAGCGAAAAAATTTAATCGGACATAACATGGATTTATACTCCCTCCTTCAATCTATATAGGGCGTAATGAGATTTTTAAGACCGCCTTTGACTATTGACAAGATTAATAGTACATGACATGCACAATGTGAAATTATATCATTGAAAGCACCTTTCACAGGCGAATTTAACGGTGTGCTTTGTGTAAGTTGTATGTCATATATCATTGCTCTAATATTTGGTCAATGTTAGCATCGAAAAACGCATTAGGCCCTATATAGATGGAAGGAGGGAGTAGCTTTGAATAGCATTTGTATAGTAAAACGGGGCAAGACTCTCTCTTTGTGTGGTGTGAATAGTTTTATTTTTTTTCATTTTCTTTTTGGTTGAGGGAAGTGAGAATTGATTTGGTATGTACAAGTACAATATTACTACACATTAGGCTTGTCCCTAAAATTCAACCCGCGTCTTGTTATATCGCGAAAATTCAGATATCGTGCTCCCAAAACTGGCACCTCCACAACCCGCGCCTTGCTATCCCGAAATTACAACGCGCGCGAAAACTCCCTCCAGCTGCCAAATCCAGACACGCGAAATCCCCCTTCTAACCCTGAGCCGAAAGGGCCGCTAGTTCAAATCGGTGGGGGTACTTTTGTAACACACCCTACATTTTGGACAAGCGCGTCCCTAAGTCATGCTTCACCCCCTCCCATTGCCCCCTTTTCGCCATTCGAAATCCCAGGCTGCCATAACCTCTCCGCTCCAACCACGAAACCCCACCCTCCTCCGTCTACCACGTCACCGCTGCCCAGCCGGAGCCTCTTCCCCGACGACATCGTCCACCGCAACAGCTCGACGTCCCTCGTCCACCTCCCCGGATGAGGATCCGTCGTCCATCTCACCATCCCGTCGGTTCAGCCGCCCTGTCCTCCACCTCCAAGGAGCTGCTCCGACGATCGCCTCGTCTATTGTGGCTTCTCCATCCCCACAGCACTGCCTTAACCTGCTCCACCAGAACCGTAGCATCCTCACTGACTCCTCGGACGAAGCCGAGGCCTACTCGGCGCCACCAAAGAGGTTGTACACTCATCGCATCGCACCTTCTCCTTAACTCGACCTCCCAGCGCCGACGGTGCTCCATCCTGCAACCCCATGGAGCAGCTACCTTGAAGTCAGCGCCGCGGGAGACATCTCCACGGCGGCTCTCCCCCAGTGCGAGGCCCCTTCGGCGGCAGCGTCCATACCAGCCGGATCTGCTGCTTCTACTCCGGCTCTTGCTCGCTCGCTCACACTGTTGTTGCTGCTCTGGCTCTCGCTTGATCGCTCGCTCGCCCAGCTGCTGCTGCTACTCTCCCCCTCGCTCGTGCTGCTGCTCTGGTCCGATTAAGCCACACTTCAGTCGACTGAATCGACTTTTGGGTCAGTCGATTTTTAGGGGTTGGGGGGCTCGCCGGAGTTAAGGAAGAACCACCCGCAACGGGGACGGGGGCTCACCGGAGAGGTACCCCACTATCTATCTTAGGGTTCAGGGTGGGGGGGCCTATAGGGCTGGCCGGGGCTGTGGTGGCGAGTTGTTTTGGGGCGGCGAGGCGGCGCTGGAGCCGGCGGTTTGGCCGGTGGTGGCTGGTGGCTCATGGGGGTGCAGGTTGAAGATGAACTGCAGGCCCTCCCTAAACTACATGTCAAGTGCCTCTCTGCTACCATTGCGTTCAGTTTCGACAGTAGCATTTAGATTCCACAGTAAATTTCAGTTTCGACAGTTAAGTTCAGAGTCAACAGTTTTTACCTCGTCTGTTGTAGTCAGGTGGTTTTTGGTGATGTTAATTTTACATCCATTTTACATCATCTATTGGAGATGCTATTAGAATCCCACTTGAGATTGACAATGTCTGTCTTGTGCTGCTTCAGCCTTGACGTCTTACGGCTCACCAAAGCTGCTCCAACGACAGAATGATCCATCACAACAGAGCAGTGCCCTGGACGCCGTCTACAGATCCCTAGATCTTCCTCCACACCTCCGACAGCCACCTCTGCCTCAACTGCTTCAGTGACCAACCCAATGATGCTGAGGTCGACACGGCTACAGCAAAGAGGTTGTACACTTGTTGCATCACTTATTACTATACATTCACATTGATCCATTAGGGCTATTTTGGTTCAACGGAAAAACATCGATCCACTGGTTGGTGCCATCACTCTAAATTTTTGCATGCTCTCCTTACATAATCTCACCATATTTTTTTCTTATGCATGTCAGATATTGTACACAGTCATGCTGATCATGTAGAGAAAAATAGAAGAGTTTTGTGCGGCAATACAATGTCATGCAGACATCACTCCATGGTGGGTTCAATGGAAAACCCCCCCCCCCCCACCCCTCTCCAGATTGTAATCCAGAGAAAGATATCTGTTCTGAGGCGGATTCAGACACCGCTGACCACTCCTATTTACCCCCCAAGGTGTTTGCTCTACCTTGGCATGATGATGTTAGTCATATCATGCATATGTTGCCTTGCAGCGCCTACTTTTGACATCATATATGTCATCTGCTGAGTTTAGACATGTTCTGTAATGCCACCTATTTAGTTTCTATATCATATATGGGAATTATGCAGTCTCATGTCTTTTAGCCAGCCATAATATATGTGAAATGTGCAATGCCATCCTGTTTAACCAGGCATCATATATTTGAATGATATCTTGCCCATCCTTTTCTTCATTACATTTCCATTTGTCGACAATGTTTGTACATTAAACTACTCTTCCTGTGAATCAGCCATTTGGGTGGGAGA
This sequence comes from Triticum monococcum, assembly GCA_034509565.1. Classification (NCBI taxonomy): domain Eukaryota; kingdom Viridiplantae; phylum Streptophyta; class Magnoliopsida; order Poales; family Poaceae; genus Triticum; species Triticum monococcum. The sequence goes on along the minus strand of CM067845.1, from coordinate 684,419,323 downwards.
TGGAAAAATCTGGAGTGAAAACAAGGCCTTCAAAGCAGACAGTGCTACATGTCGAAGCAGATCTCTTGTTGGGTCCCGATAGCTCCTCGGAGATGGATTCAGAGACAGATGACCATTCCTATTCCCCCACTGAGGTGTATGCTCTAACTTGGGACGGTTATACTGCTCATATCATGCATATGGTGTCTTGCATTGCATAGTTTAGACATCATATACACAATATTCAACACCATGTTCTTAGTTAAGACATCATATTGAATGCCCTTGGTTTAGCATATAAATCACATATGTGACTTAAATGATGCGATCCTGATTACTTAGATAACATGTAGGTGAATTATGTCATGCGATCCTTTTTAGTTATTTATCATATCTTTGAATTATGTTATGCTATGCTATCAAGTTTAGATAGACATCATATATGTGAAATTATGTCATTCTATCCGTTTTAGTTAAACAATATACATGTCAAATATTTCATGCCCTCTTTTTTCCACACTATCTATTGCATCTGTCTCTCATACAATGTTTGTACATTCAACTATGTTTCCTGTTTACCAGCCATTTGAATTGGAGCGGGTGATGCCAGTATCTAGCGGACTAAAATCACGGTCTTCAAATAAAACAGTGCTACCTCTTGGTGGAGATAGCACCCCGGTTGTACATGCACAAGAACAAGCCCTACCACACATAACCCAAACTCCCGCAGATTGTACCCCTACTACGATGGACAGAGAACCAGCTTCACCCAATCTAACCCCAGCCGATAGTAACCCAGTTCCTATTGACATAGCACCATCACCACCACAAAGCTCCCAAACAAGAGCAGTTAGTAAGGCAGCTCTAGTGCCCAAAGGGCCAGTACTATCACGGCGAACCCCAACTCCACCAGTTAGTACGCCTATTCCTGTGGAGGAAGCACAACCAGCTAGTCATAGTTTAGCATCTATCGCATTTGATGTTGTTAAATCGTATGTGCGTATCTTCCCATCTTGGAAATATTATACTGAAGACGAAGGAAAATGCCAGTTGCAGGTGTTTGTCTAGGAGTTATGTGTAAGTAATGTTATTCATGGCAATTACTTTGCTTCGTCCCATACATCCTACCTCCATGATGGTTATAGTACAACAAATTTTCCCATTTTTCTCTATAGAGAAGGACCGATTTGGAAACTCAAGATGAGGTAACCTATGCTAATACCTCTGCTATCTTCAAGAATGCTTGGTGGCAGTATCGGAATTACCTAAAGAAAACGTACTTCACCGGAAAAGAAACTCATCAAATTCCGTTACGTTCTCCTGAGACACATTTACTGGACGATGACTGGGAACGCCTTGTTCTGTACTGGTCCCGAACCAAGAATGAAAGGTCTATGAGCTCATTTTCTATCTTTAAGTATTATATTCTTGCGTCTTACTGTACTCTGTTCATGTAGAACAAGTGCCTAAACCTTAAGAACAACTGTTCTAATTTAAGATTCCATTGTTATCATAGTTCAAAAAAGCGCTAGGCGTTAATTGTGCATTTTGCCACCGCCTTGCGCTTTACTGACCAAAGCGCATGCTTATGCGCAGTTATGCACAGATTATGCATAGTTATGCGCAATGTGTTTTGCCAATGCCTAGAGCCTAGGCGCGCTTAAGTGCTCGCTTAGGCGCGCCTTTTTGAACTATGATTGCTTTGCTCTTGTATCACTGTATTTACTCATACAAACTTATTTTTAAATTGAAGGATCCAATAGAAACTGCAATGGCACATGAGGTATGTTCACACATGTTTCTTTAACAGGTTTGCTCTTATCAATAGCTCTGTTGATTTCAATTTCAATTGTGTATACAGTTGACTTTTATATCATGCACATTACTAGCATCACAACAAAGCCCAATAGTGTTGTTGTACATGTAGACACATGGTACCCATCTAAAATCTTTTTGTGTCTTGTAGTTTCCCACGCTTTGTATTCTTTCACTGCTGCTTTGTCTTGAACTGATATGATTTGAACCGTGTCTCTATTTTGATTTGGCAAGACAATGCAGTGACCATAGGACATAGATATATGTTTGTTTGATGCTTTTATTATGTACAAATACTTGGCAATAGAAGACTTGGTAGTTTAATCCTGTCCACCTTACTAATGAACCGGTTCACCGAAATGAGTTTCACATACTAGTACAAGCTAAACTTGTTATGTGTCTGCTTGTTTCTTCTTTTAGAATGCTGATAGAATATTGGGGAAGAGTGCCTTATTAAGCAATGGTAAAGGAAGTAATGCAGATAAGGTTCAGGATAGTGACACATCCTTGTTGGTCTCCAACAAAGCTGATAAAACAGCTAAGGAAGACTATCTTGAAGACAGCGAGACAACCCCAAAGTTCTGCCTTGGTTTAGTGTTTGAGTTACTGGCCACTTCCGCTTGCACAAGCTATTCAAACTCACTGTCTAAATCAGTTCGGTTTCTTGAGTCTCAACTACAAGCTGAAAGGCATCGATCAGCTGTGCTGCGACAAGAAGCGGAAGGACTGCGGAAGTCCCTGGAGCATTCAGATGCATACTTTCTGGTGCAACAGCAAGCATTGGAGGATTTTAGCGCCAAACAGGACAAAGCTAATCAGCTTGCTAAGCTTATTGCCAGCATGGTGGATACCTAGGATAACGTTTCTTGAGCTCTTCTGAAGTTGTTTTAGTTATTGTCAGGACCCCAATTCTAAGTCACACCGATCTAGCCTGTAACACCTCATATCACTTTGCGGCCTCACGCACGGTATTCCCACGGGTGTCGCCTTACCATGGCCCAGGACCGTTTGCGCCTTTTGGCTCATGTATATGATAGTGTCGCTAGCATCCATATGACAGTGAACCCGGGCCGACATGACTAGTCGTGAACCCAGAGTGGCACTAACTTACGGGGACAGGCATACATGAATCAACATCGAGCATGTCGGTCAGCAGCGTGCAAATCCGAGCTATAGCACTGGGCTAAGAGGACTCCGGTGAACCGGGCTGTAGCAGGCTAGGCAGGACTCTGGATGTCACCGCGTGACATTTCCCTGAAGGGACAGACACAGGAATGAAGTGAATCACATGCCGGCCAGTCAATTGTTCTGGAGCAGTAGTGCTTGGCTAGCAGGACTCCGGTGAACCGGGCTGTAGCGGACTACTATGGCTTATGGAAGCACAAGACTACATTTCCCCATAAGAGAGGCTACCAAGGATAAGCAACTAGGTTGTCGGATCCCACACATACCAGGCATTTCAATCATACACACAATATGCTCAATATGTGTAAATACAACATGGCACCACAACATAACTCTATGAGTCAAGTATGTATTCATTAGGCTCCGAGGAGCCAAGTATTACAAACATGGGTCTCATGACCCAACATACAGAGCATACAAGCAACAAGCACGTGTGGAAGCTTAACTTGTCTGAGTACAGACAACTACAAATGAAGAAGGCTCAGAAACCTGACTATCTACAAGATACTCCCAAGGGTACAAGATCATAGCTGAGGTAACAAGCTAAACGTCGAAGTCCACATGGAACTACTAGCGAGACTGAAGTCTCTCTGCAAAACATAAATTAAGCAAACGTGAGTACAAATGTAGCTAGCAAGACTTACATCCGAACGATCTACATATGCGTCGGTATCAACAAAGGGGTGGTGGAGTTTAACTGCAGCAAGCCAGCTTTGACTCAGTGGCTAACCTAAACTACTACTGCAAATAACTCTTTGAGGTGGCGCACACGAGTCCACATATTCACCATATCAATACACCACTATGGATCCCCTCCCGTCTCCCTACGAGAATGCCATCCATAGCACTCACACTTACCTTGCGCATTTTAGAGTATCCACTTTCACTTGTCTATGAACTATGCAAGGGGTCCAAGTTTCCATATCCGAGGAATCCGGCTATTCGAATATATAATGATAACCCTGCAGGGGTGTACTTCTTCACACACGCTCTCGCCACTTACCACCATGTACACATCGTGTATCTCGGCAACCTTCAAGCGGAAGCCTGGCGAGGGAGTCGGCCACGACCTGACTAACCGACAAGTCTCTAGTCCAGGTTTATCGCCTATTCGGGTTCCATCCGCAAGGAGATCCATCCGGGGTGTCGCTGACGGCCCCAAACGATGTGAGCAGGGTTCCCAAGCCCACCATCCGGGTGCCACTTGGTACACCGTGCCACTGTGCCTAGTCTGTCCCAAGCCCACCTGTACCGGGTGCCACTTGGTAGACTACTAACACTACCTACAAACACCAGAAACTAGTTGCAACTCCTGGGCAGAGATCAGATTGATTAATAAGTCGAGAGAGCTTGGAGCGCCCGAAGCCCGATGTGTGGTAGTAACTGTTCATGGATCACAAACACAGAACTCAGTTCCTGAGGACTGCTGCAATGAGACAAGCCACCATTTACTCGTACATGGCCTCTCACCGCTACCTTTACCAAATTGTGTTCACACACTTAGCTCACACACAGTAGGACATGTTCATCACCATTCCAATTCATACCCGATGAATCAGAACTGACTCAACTCTAAGCAGTAGCATGCATGACAAACAAGAATGAATGAGTAGGCACATCAGGGCTCAAACAACTCCTACTCATGCTAGTGGGTTTCATCTATTTACTGTGGCAATGACAGGTCGTGCAGAGGAAAGGGGTTCAGCTACCGCAGCATGTAACAGTTGAATCGTTGTTTCCCTAATGCAATAAAAGAGAGTCGGAGCGAGAGAGTGGGATTGTATCGGAATGAACAAGGGGGTTTTGCTTGCCTGGCAGTTCTGAATATATTATAGCTCTTCATCAGTGTCATCGAACTCATCGTCGGGATACGCCTACCGAGAGGGGACAACCACCGACAAACAAAGAAGAAACACAATCAATGCCACGCAACAATATGATGCATGAATGTGACATGGCAATATGCTGTTGATTGGGCTAATGCAACTAGCAACAAGTTAAATAGAGTTGGTTTGAACACTAGGTTGAAATTCAAACTCCATATGTGCTTTCTTAAATGGCATTTAATTGAATTGTCCTAAACAGAGGACATAAGTTACTCTAACAAGCATGCAAATGCCATAAACAGATTCTTTGGATTTTTCTGATCATTTTTCATATATAAAATATTTCATTTGGAGTTATGGTTTTTAGAAGTTTAGGATATTTTCTGAAATAAATAAATCGTTTCCGATTTATTTAAAATCCAGAAAGGCTTTCTACGTCAGCACTAAGTCATGCTGACGTCAGCAGGTCAACTGGGCCGGTCCAGGTCAAACCTGACCAGTGGGACCCACTGGTTAGTGACCCGGTGCCAGTTTGTCTCACAGATAGGTGGGGCCAGTCAACGGTGACGTCAGCGGGTCAACTGACGTGCGGGGTCTACTGTGTTTTGGTTAAAACATAATAGGGGTTTACCCCGTGGTTAAATAGGCGGTGGGGCCTACATGTCAGTGGCTCTAGAGGGGTGATTAGTGGGCTCATTAGCAACTAATGATGTCGCCACGTCGGCCTCGCCGGAAACTGGCCGGCGGCAACCATTCCGCACGGCGGAGGCATTGGGTTTTACCATCCGGCGACCATTGGGCTCGCGGTTTGGCCCTATGGGCTGCTGGACATGCACCGCATCCAACGGAGCAGGCAGCTGGGCAAGGGGAGGTCGGGAACTACGGCGGTCAGGATCCATAGTGGCCGGCGATGGAAATGGCGATGCTGGCGATGTTGTGGTGCGAACTTCGTTCCAAGGCTCGGTGGAGAGGATGAGGAAGACGACCTAGAGCTCTTGGACACTGGATGGGCGAGGGAGGGTCGGTGGCCGTGGCGAACGGTGTCGGTGGCGACGAGCTCCGCTCAGTGGTGCTCGGGAGAGAGGGGCAGACGAGGGAGAGACACGGGAGGGAGTGAGAGGGCACCAAGGGGTCGCGTCACATCCTCAGGGCGATGGGGGGACAGGTAGGGAGGCAGGAGGTGGCCGGCGCGTGCCGGCGCGCGGCGAGCACATGCCCCTGTCCTACTGTCTCGAGGAGGTAGACGACAGGGAGGGCGCTGGTGGGCTGGGCCGACTGCTACAGCGGATGGCTGAGCTCTCTGGTGGGCTGCACAGGTGAGACCAGGTAAGTTTCTCTCTTTTCCTATTTTTTCTGTTTTCTATTTTCTGTAACTTCAGGGCTTTATTAAAAATGCCAGGGCATTTCCAAAAATCATGAAACTAATCATGGCTACTGTTTATAATGTATCCAACAGTAAACATTTTAGTTTATGATTATTTGAGCATTTAAAATATTTTATAGTATTTAAATGCCCAAATGCAAATACTATATGATTTAATTCAGTGACCCTCTGTTGTCCTAGAAAAGTGTGCACCATTTTTGTCAGAGGTTCTAGACCAAGACAAAGATGATGAACATTTTAGAAGGGCATTTCAGGCTCATTGAAAAAGTATTTTAGTAACCCTAGTTGGTTTGAGTGGTGCTGGAGGTTTCTGTCATCCCCATATCAAGTTTTTGAGAAAATTAAACACGATGATATGACGATCATGTAAGGACAAGCAAAGGCTAAGCTAGGGCTTTGACAGTTATGCTCTTGTTTTGCTGCCGCGTTTATTTGCACTGGTGGCCAATTTTGACGGCCAGTGTATGTAATGTGCTGCTTTGTTCCCTATATTTGCACTGGTGGCGAACTTTGATGCCCAGTGGATGTAATATGTGTAATAGCGGTAATAGGTTAGCATTAATTGCTTGCTTATTTATTTCCTTATTGTCTTGTTTAGTTGTTTGCTTGTAGTCACTGCAGCTCTTTTTCTGTTTTTTCTAGTGGCCACAATAGCCTATTTTTGGTAACTAGGCCAAAGTAATCATGGCAACACACGGACTGTTGTAACCATGGGCCTCCTGCGGGCCATATGATCCATGGGCCTTCGTCCGGGCATAGGATCCATCGGCCTTCTATATGGGCCTTAGGGTCCATGGGCCTTCTACGTGCCGTAGGGTCCATGGGCCTTCTACGGGTCGTACTATCCATGGGCCTCATACGAGTTGTACGATCCATGGGCCTTCTACGGGGCGTATCATCATTTCGCCAATCATGGGTCGTACTATTCGTGGACCATAACAGGTCGTTAATAGGCTGTATTTGATAACTCTATGAAAACAGCCCAACGGGTTTTTTTGACATGAAAACGGCACAACGTATTAACGGTCCGCAAACGGGCCGACTGTAACGACGGGCTGAATTTCGCCCACAAGCAGAAAATGACAGTAACGGGCCGTATGTAACCAAATGCTGCAAATGAGCCCAAGAATCAATGGGCCCTAAGAAGGCCAAAAGATAACTTGGGCTGGAAACGGCCCAATGGAATAACGGATTGTTAATGGGTTTAGAGTGATACACTGTTCATTACGGGCCAGTTTCACCACGGGCCGTTAATGGGCCAAGAGTTACAAAGGTCCTCATATGGGCCGAAAGAAGTCATGGGCCACACATGGGCCGGAAGTTAAAACGGGCTGAATCATACTGGACGGCCCAGATGACGCTACTGGGCCAAATTTGGATAGGGCGTAACGGGCCCTGGGTTAGCGGGCTGTAAATGGGCTATATACGAACATGTCGTTAACAGGCCTTCCGTGGGCCAGCTCGCCACCTTTTGACCAAGTCAAACAGGCCGGCCTTTTCACAGGAATGGGCATCTATTGGGCCGTGCCACGTGTCGTCATATCATAGGCGCCTTCGGTCCATTGAGCGGATGACATCTGTCCCAACGGTGAGCTGACACGTGTTTCCTCCAGCCAATGATGACTTTACACATGGAAAATCCCCATTGCCGGGGTTGTTAACGGGTTATCGGATCGAAAACCCGACCCGATAGCTTAACGGCGTTCCGTTACGGTGGATGCCACGTGTCGGTCACCCTTGATGAAAGCACTTCTGTGACACGCGATTTATCGTCATGGAAGTGGACACTTCCGTGATGATAATTTTGGTAATGTCATGGAACACTTCTATGACAGCACTGGTATGACTATCTTGATTTTGTCATAAAATCGTCATGGATGTACATGCATGACAAAAAACGCGACCTACTGTGACAAACACGTATCATCACGGAAGAGTATTTTTTTGTAGTGTTGTTCGTTCTACCGCTATGTCGCGCTACCTACCAGTTGTTATATCATGCCTCCCATATTTGCATGTCAAGCCTCTAACCCACCTTCCTAGCAAACCTTTGTTTGGCTATGTTACCTCTTTGCTCAGCCCCTCTTATAGCGTTGCTAGTTGCAGGTGAAGTTGAAGTTTTGTTCCATGTTGGAACATGGATATGTTGGGATATCACAATATCTCTTATTTAATTAATGCATCTATACACTTGGTAAAGGGTGGAAGGCTCGGCCTTATGCCTGGTGTTTTGTTCCACTCTTGCCGCCCTAGTTTCCGTCATACTGGTGTTACGTTCCTTGATTTTGCGTTCCTTATGCGGTTGGGTGTTGTGGGAACCCCTTGACAGTTCGCTTTGAATAAAACTCCTCCAGCAAGGCCCAACCTTGGTTTTACATTTGCCTAACAACCTATCACCTTCCCTTGGGTTCTGCAGACCCGAGGGTCATCTTTATTTTAACCCCCCTAGGCCAGTGCTTCTCTAAGTGTTGGTCCGAACTAGAGCCCCTTGCAGCGCCACCTTGGGAAACTTGAGGGCTGGTTTTAGTTGTACGGATTGCTCATCCAGTGTTGCCCTGAGAACGAGATATATGCAGATCCTATCGGGATTGTCAGCACATCGGGCGGCTTTGCTGGTCTTGTTTTACCATTGTCGAAATGTCTTGTAACCAGGATTCCGAGAATGGTCGGGTCTTCTCGGGAGAAGGAATATCCTTTGTTGACCACAAGAGCTTGTGATGGGCTAAGTTGGGACACCCTTGCAGGGTTTGAACTTTCGAAAGCCGTGCCCGCGGTTATGTGGCAGATGGGAATTTGTTAATATCCGGTTGTAGAGAACTTGACACTTAACTTAATTTAAATGCATCAACCGCATGTGTAACCATGATGGTCTCTTCTCGGCGGAGTCCGGGAAGTGAACACGGTCTTGTGTTATGCTTGAATGTAAGTAGTTTCAGGATCACTTCTTGATCACTTCTCGACCATTTGTGTTGCTTCTCTTCTCGCTCTGATTTGCGTATGTTAGCCACCATATATACTTAGTGCTTGCTGCAGCTCCACCTCATTACCCTATCCTACCCATAAGCTTAAATAGTCTTGATCTCGCGGGTGTGAGATTGCTGAGTCCTCGTGGCTCACGGATACTTCCGAACAGTTGCAGATGCCGATGATACCAGTGCAGGTGACGCGACCCAACTCAAGTGGGAGCTCGATGAAGATCTTGATCGTTGTTTTGTTTCGTTTCCCGTTGACCAGTAGTGGAGCCCAGTTGGGACGATCAGGGAACTAGCATTTGGGGTTGTCTTCTTTTATTTTGGTTCCGTAGTCGGACCTTGATTGTACTCTGGTTGATGTATGGATTATTTATGTATTCTGTGACATGGCGATTGTAAGCCAACTCTTTATCCCTTTCTTATTCAGTACATGGGACGTGTGAAGATTACCCCTCTTGCGACAAACCTACCATGCGGCTATGCCTCTAAGTCGTGCCCCGACACGTGGGAGATATAGCCGCATTATGGGTGTTACATTGTACAATGCAAACTGACCTGCATATCTTTTAAATGCTGGTCAGTAGCTCTGGCAAGCCCATCCCGAGCAGCTCGGATGTATGCATTAGCCGAGCTGAAGGCATTGAATGCCTCCTTAGTAAAGTTGGAGTCGTGAAAGGCGGCCCTCTGTCACCGACGATTCATGGCGCTCTCCACTTCAGATTTCGTCACAGATACATTATCCGAATCCTCTGAAGAAGGACAATCCGGTGTCACTACCGTGTCTTCCCCTGCACTAGAGGCAGGGTCTGGATCCTGATTGGTGGAGGCGCGACTGGTAGGATCCCCGGACATAGTCCGATGAACACTCTTCCTGATAAAACACGGCAGACAATGTCACAGTTCGTTGTGACTGCCAGGGGTCATATTCAAAGCCATACCTCTTTGATGAAGGCTTGGTTGTGTTGTCATTTGCCTTCCTCTTCGAAGACCCGCCCGGCGCAGGCGTCGCTCTCTTATGAGACACCTCTGGTGCAGCAGGGCACGCAAAGCGCCTCCCCTTTGGAGCACGAGACAGTGCGGTGCGTGAGGCATAATGAGGAAGCTCTTTCGGAGGAGATGTCTCCTGACTACTTACATATGAGGCAGGAAGGAGGCCAGGGTCATTGTAACGCCCCACATGTAACCTTCCCCAATTGTACTCCAACTCTTGCCGTTTCCGGCATTAAGTTATATTTAATTCTCGGGTTCGGGTCTTTGTCTCCGTGTGTTGTTTTGTTTTTCGTGCATCTCATATCATGTCATCACGTGCATTGCATTTGCATACATGTTCATCTCATGCATTCGAGCATTTTCCCCGTTGTCCGTTTTGCATTCCGGCGCTTCGTTCTCCTCCGGTGGCCATTTCTAGCTTTCTTTCCTGTGTGGGGATTAAACATTTCCGGATTGGACCGAGACTTGCCATGCGGCCTTGGTTTACTACCGGTACACCGCCTGTCAAGTTTCGGGTCATTTGGACTTCGTTTGATACTCCAACGGTTAACCGAGGGACCGAAAAGGCCTCGTGTGTGTGCAGCCCAACACCCCTCCATTTTGGCCCAAAACCCACCAAACTCAGCTCCATTGTCTCGGTCGTTCGATCACGATCGTGTTGGTGAAAACGGCACCTCATTTGGACTCTCCTAGCTCCCTCTACCTCTATTTATAGTCCCCCCTAGTCCAAATCTCGGACGAAACCCTAACCTCCCTAGTCCCCTTCGTCTCTCCGCGCGCCGGACGTGTCCGGACGCGCCGGACACAGCCACCGCACCAACTGGGAGCTGCCACGTGGCACGCCCCGGACCACATCGCCGCCCGCCGCCGCAGGCCCGCTCGGCCCGACATGGGCCCCCGAGCCCATCGAGCCACCCCGCGCCTGGAGCGCCAACCGCCGCCGCCTGGCTCCAGAGCGCCGCCGCCGTCTTCTTCGCATCCGGTTGGCCGGAGCAGCGCCGCCGCCGCAAGCTTGTCGCGCACGCCGCCCGCCGCCCGCCTTCCCTGCCGCGCCGTCCTGCGCTCTGCCTCCGAAGGAGCTCCGCCGCCGCCCGCCGCCACATCCGGCCACGGGAGCCCTAGCCCGGCCGGATCCACCGCCCCGCCGGCGACGACCTCGCCGGAGACGCCCTCGCCGGATCTGGGCAAGGTGGGATCAGATCCACCCGGCCGCCATCCAAACAGCCTCCCCGTGCCCCGGATCTGCTCATCCCGCTCCGCCCGATCCCGTTGACTTTTCCGGAGGTATAAATTTGGCTAAGTCCCCGAAATTCCCAGATCCATGATGCCATGTTCGAGGCCTTGTATCTTTGCATCCGTAGCTCCGATTCATGCATATGATATGTCAAAATCTTCGCCTCGACGAGTACATCATTTCATTCCATTGCATCATTTGCATTTGAGGTCATATTCTTGCCCAAAATGCTGTTGGAAAGAGGCATGTTGAGTTAAATTGCAGATCCGTTAATCCAACATGCACTTTTGTCATTTTTGCCATATTTAATCCGTGCATGATATGCCTGTGCCCCTTTGGGATGAATTGTTAAGCATGTTGTCTTCTTTCCAGAGGTGCCTTCCATGTATTTTTAGGATGTGTGTGTTTTCTTGTGCAAGCTTGCGAAGAGGGCTACCTGAGATTACTGATTTCAGGGACTTAGTGATTTTCACTAAGTCTGAGCCGTTTTAGTTCACGATGCTATATGTCCGGCTTGTTTCCTAGTGATCCGTGCCTCTTTTGAGGATGATCAGTAAGAGTGTTTTGTTATGCTTGTTGTGCTTAATCGATCCATGTCTTTACTTGTTATGTTGGAGCACCCAAGGTTGACTCAATCGAGCTCAACTTTTGGATAGTTGCTGTTTTGGGCAGATCGTTAACTCTTTTGCGATTTTGCCGGAGCGATTGCTAGTGATCCATGCATGCTATGCCATTGTTATTGCCATGTCTAGATAGAATTTTGTGCCTTCTTAATGGATATATGCTTGCCTTGCCATGACTTGCACCGTAGTGAGTGCATCGAGCTCGTTTACATGTCTCCGTGAGTTATTATTTCAGCATGTCCCAGTTTTCACCAAGTCTGAAAACTGATTGTGTTTCATCAATGTTCGTGTGCTCGGTAGAGTATTTTGTGAACCCTTTTGGCCCCAGGTCATTTTGGGTGTTTTGTGAAGCTTGTTGAGTAGCTCCATGACATGCTCTTACTTGCCATGTTCAGGTTTTCGTTCATGTTGTTTTGCTGCTCCGAAGAGAGCATCGTGGTCTGAAATTTCAGACTAGCGTTCATTTCGCTAAGTCTGAAATCTGTTTTGCTTATTCAGTTTTGCCATGCTTGTTTGAAGCCCTTGATGGATGAATTTGCCTATGCCTCAGTCATGATGATTTGTTAAGCTTGATGAGTACATCACTGCCATGCAATTTGTTTTCATGTTGGGTGGCTGTAGCATGTTCATTTTGTTGCATTTAGGAGCCTACTTGCTGTAAATCGCAGATCGGTTCGTTTAGTAAAACGCTTGCCATTTCTAAACCGTAGCTCCGATTGCCATGATCTTTATATCGTTTTCAAGGAATTTCTTCCCCTCTATCCAGTGGCACACTTGGATTTCCAAGTTGAGGCCAGGTTCATGCATTTCCTGTTACATGTTGCATACTTGCATCCCGCATCGCATCCCGCATAGCATATCATCTTTGCATCTTATTGGTTGCCTTGGCACGTGGTTGATTGTATCCTTGTTGCTTGTTTGTGTTGTTGGGTAGAGCCGGGAGACGAGTTCGCTAACGAGGAGCCCGTTGAGTTTGCTTTTGAGGATCCAGTCAATTCTGACAACTGTGCAGGCAAGATGATCACACCCTTGAAATCACTACTATCTTTGCTATGCTAGTTTGCTCGCTCTTTTGCTTTGCCAATGCTACGATGCCTACCACTTGCTTGTCAGCCTCCCAATTGCCATGATTGAGCCTCTAACCCACCTTTGTCCTAGCAAACCATTGATTGGCTATGTTACCGCTTTGCTCAAGCCCCTTCTTATAGCGTTGTTAGTTGCAGGTGAAGATTGGAGCCGTTCCTTGTTGGAACATTTATTTACTTGTTGGGATATCACTATTTTGCTATGTTATCTTTACTCATCTATATACTTGGTAAAGGGTGGAAGGCTCGGCCTCTTGCCTAGTGTTTTGTTCCACTCTTGCCGCCCTAGTTTCCGTCATATCGGTGTTATGTTCCCGGATTGTTGCGTCCCTTACGCGGTTGGACTATAATGGGAACCCCTTGATAGTTCGCCTTGATTAAAGCTTTTCCAGCAATGCCCAACATTGGTCTTACCATTTGTCACCTACCCTTTTCTTTCCCTTGGGTTTCCGGAGCCCGAGGGTCATCTTATGTTAAACCCCCCGGGCCAGTGCTCCTCTGAGTGTTGGTCCAACTATCAGCTGCCGGTGGCCACCAGGGGCAACTCTGGGCTGGCCTACCCGTACCTAGGACAATCTGAGTGTGCCCTGAGAAAGAGATATGTGCAGCTCCTATCGGGATTTGTCGGCGCATTCGGGTGGTGTTGCTGGACTAGTTTTGGCCTGTCGAATCATCTTGTTGTACCGGGATACCGAGTCTGATCGGTGGGTCCTGGGTGGAGGTCTATTCCTTCGTTGACCGTGAGAGCTTGTTATGGGCTAAGTTGGGACCCCCCTGCAGGGATTGATCTTTCGAAAGCCGTGCCCGCGGTTATGGGCAGATGGGAATTTGTTAATGTCCGGTTGTAGATAACTTGAACTTAATTAATTAGAATGAATCAACTGCGTGTGTTGCCGTGATGGCCTTTTCTCGGCGGAGTCCGGGAAGTGGACACGGTGTTGGAGTTATGTTTGCGTAGTCTGCTCTATGTAGTTTCCGCTTGTGCTTTGCCTTCTCTTCTCGCTCTCCTTTGCGAATAAGTTAGCCACCATATATCCTAGTCGCTTGCTGCAGCTCCACCCACATTACCCCTTTCCTACCTATTAAGCTTAAATAGTCTTGATCGCGAGGGTGCGAGATTGCCGAGTCCTTGTGGCTCACAGATTACTATTACACCATATGCAGGAACCGATGATACTCCTCCGGATGGCGCGTTCGAGCTGAAGTGGGAGTACGACGAGGACTCTCAGCGATACTATGTTTCTTTTCCGGATGATCAGTAGTGGTGCCTACTCGGGGTTCGGTTCAGGGATTAGTCGCATGTTGGGGAGTCTTTTCTATTTTGGCGCCATAGTCGGGCCATGAGTGTTTGTATGATGGATGCTATTTATGTACCTTGATGTGACGTGGCGAGTGTAAGCCAACTATTATTATTATTCCCCCTTTATATTATATATGTACATGGGTTGTGTGAAGATTGCCTCACTTGCGACATATGCCTTCAATGCGATTATGCCTCTAAGTCGTGCCTCGACACGTGGGAGATATAGTCGCATCGAGGGTGTTACAAGTTGGTAATCAGAGCCTTCCCCGACCTTAGGAGCCCCATTGCTTGATCGTTTCTAGCAGCCGAGTTGTGTCTAGAAAAAAATGTTTTGAGTCCTTAGGAATTATATATCGGAGAGCTTAGGAATTCTTTTTACTTCCCATTCTCCTCATCGCTCTGGTAAGGCATCCTGACGTAGAGTTTTGACTCTTCTCTTCTCAAATTTCACAAAAAAAAAATTTAGGATCACGCGAGTATCTTGGTTTTGTTCCGATGGCTTATGATGAGAATACTGTCTTGGTGCCTGCTGTCTGGGGTTTAGTGGAAGTGTCCCGGGGAGTTGAGCTCGTAGGTGTTGTCATCATAATTCTATCGTTGCAATTCTGGCATACTTGAGATATGTGCGCGACATCGAAAATCTCCTTTATGCAGTTCATTGGTGAGATAACCTCGACGCCACCCAGTACTGGGGCGGGAGTTCGGGAGTATCGCCATAACTTGTATAACGGATGCTTTTCGAAGGTTGAGGTAGATGGTTTCCGAAGGTTTCTTGGTTATGTGTTGAAGGATGGATGCAGCTGGATGTAGGATTTGTTAGCTTGGGTGAGATATGATGCTTCCCCTGTATCCTCAACACCTGATTGCATAACCGGAAAGTTTCGGGAATTTCATAGGTGGGAATTCAAGTAGCCTTAGGATATCTTTCCAACAGATGTGTGATATGAAATTGGGGTTCGACGTCTAGTGGTTCGCCTATTCACGGTCGATTTTACAGTGGCCTCGTTGAGTCTTAAAGAGTCCTTGGCTATGCTGACTCGGGGACGCTTCGTATGTCATGTGCACTGCCTTGTACATGATGGTGCTGTACGGTCGAGCCCGTGTAGGTCCTACCACGAACACTTCGGACGAAATTTCTATCATGTGTTTGTTCCGGCTTATTCCACAAGCCAACCCTTGGTTTTATTTCGAGTTGTGGTATTCGTTCTTCTTCGACGTCATATGTTGATTCCATCCCTCGTTGATGTACCTCTTCTACATGATTCTTTGTGGCTTCGCAATTTAGGAATATGTGACCACTTCAAGAGAAGTGCATTCGCTCATTTTGTTCGGATGTGAAGACTTATGTTGCAATTTTCATTCCGTTGGATTCACCTTCAATATTTCTATATTTGTGTGCTAACGGTGGTCAACCTCTTCAGGATGGCTCCCGCTAAGAGCACCAGTCAGAACCAGAATCAAGATCCTCCGCCACCTCCGCCTCCTCCGGAAGCATGGCAGGCTGTGATGGCTGCTACTAATGCAAATACTCAGCTGATCATGCAAATCATCCCAAGAGCGGAATCAAAGCAGTCAAGCGAATCAAGGCAACAACCAGAACCAGTTTGCAACTCTGAATCAGTTCCTCGCAAATGGTCCAAAGACGTTCAGTAACTGCGTTGAGGCTACCGATGCTGATGATTGGTTAGTCGATCTGGGCAAGCATTTTGAATGTAGCAATGTCAGACCTGAAGATTTCGTCAAGTTCGCGTCTTTCCAGCTCAAGGATCAGGCCGCAGAGTGGTTTCAGCAGTACCGGGATTCCAGAGGTGGACGTTTGATCACTTGGGATGATTTCCGTCGTGATTTTCGAGCTCATCACATTCCTCAAAGTGTGACTGAAAGCAAACATGAAGAATTCCGCAATCTGAAGCAAGGCTCTTTGTCTGTCTATGACTACAACAAGTTGTTCCAGAAGCTCGCCCGTTTTGCCAAGCAGGATGTGCCTGATGAGAAGAGCATGATCTATCAGTTCAGGGGTGGTCTTCGTGAAGAAATTCAGCTCGCTCTTGTCCTCTTCGAGCCACTGAGATACGATGAGTTCTACAACATGGCACTGAAGCAAGAGGCTGCTCAGCTCAGGTGTGACGCTTCCAGGAAGCGAGTCAGAGACACTTCGTCTTCGTCCTCTACTCAAGTGACCAAGCAGCAGAAGTATTGGCTTCCTCCTCCTCCGTTCCGTTAGCCGTATCAGCAGAAGAGCAAAGGTGGCAGTGGTTCGTCCCACCCACCCAACCCAGGCTTTCAGAACAAGACTTCGTCTCAAGCTCCAAGATCAAGTGCTCCGTACCACCGTCCGCTCTCAGAGGTCACGTGCAACAAGTGCCAACAGAAGGGTCACTATGCCAACAAGTGTTTCAACCAGAGGCGTCTTCCTCCTCCTCCTCCTGTCAGATCGGCAAGTACAGCTGTGGTCAAGCATAACCCCAAGTCCGCCAAGGTCAACTTGATGAACGCAGCTCAGGCAGAGGATTCATTAGATGTGATTATGGGTAACCTTCCTGTTAATGATATTCCTGCAAAAGTTCTTTTTGACACGGGTGCTTCGCATTGTTTCATTTCAAGGCCATTTACTTCTAGGCATGAATTGGTTTCACAAGTTCTGCCTAGCCCTTTAGCGGTTGTTTCTCCCGGTAAGCGTATGCAGGCTAACTCCATTGTTCCAGATGTTACAATTACTTTGGGTGATCATAAGTTTCTGGCTTCTCCAACGGTCCTTGGTGATTCCGATATTGACCTCATTCTTGGGATGGACTGGCTCTCTAAACACAAGGCTCACCTCGATTGTGTAGCCAGGCAGATTCAACTGACTCATTCTTCTGAAGATGTCATTGTCTTTGCTGCTCGGGATAATACCATCCGATTATTCTCTCCCAATGAAAAGGGTGAATTGGATGCTATTTCGCAGATTCCGGTTGTTTGTGAGTATCAAGATGTCTTCCCTGAAGAACTTCCAGGCATGCCTCCAAACCGGCCTGTTGAATTCGTTATTGAACTTGAGCCCGATACGGAACCGGTGTGCAAACGGCCTTACAAGCTCGGCCCCGAAGAGTTGAAGGAGTTGAAGAAACAGCTCGATGTGCAAGAAAGGATGGGTCTCATTCGGCCTAGTACTTCTCCGTGGGGTTGTGGTGTTCTTTTTGTGAAGAAGAAGGATGGAACGGACCGACTTTGTGTTGATTATCGTCCATTGAACAAGAAGACCATCAAGAACAAATATCCACTTCCCAACATTAATGAGCTATTCGAACAACTCAAGGGTTCCCAAGTATTCTCCAAGCTTGATCTCCGTATGGGTTATCATCAAATTCGCATTCGTGAACAAGATATTCCAAAGACGGCGTTCAGAACAAGCTATGGGTCATATGAATACACAGTTATGTCTTTTGGCCTCGCCAATGCTCCTCCGACGTTCTCTCGCATGATGAACTTCATCTTCAACCCCTACACCAACGACTTTGTTTTGGTCTATCTCGATGATATCCTGGTTTTCTCGAAGAACAAGGAAGATCATGCCAAACACTTGCGTTTGGTTCTTGACAAGCTAAGGGAACATCAATTCTATGCCAAGTTCTCTAAGTGTGAGTTTTGGCTCGATAAGGTTCTTTATCTTGGTCATATTATCTCTGCCAAGGGCATTTCCGTGGATCCTGAGAAGGTGTCTGCAATTGTTAATTGGGAACCTCCTCAGAATGTGAAGCAACTCCGTAGCTTCCTCGGTCTTGCAAGTTATTGCCGAAGATTCGTCGAAAACTTCTCCAAGATCGCGAAGCCTCTCTCAAATCTTCTTCAGAAGCACGTCAAGTACGTTTGGTCTCCGGAGTGTGATGTTGCTTTCAACGCTTTGAAAGAGAAATTGATCACTGCTCCAGTTCTAACTCCGCCTGATGAAACCAAGCCGTACGAGGTCTTTTGTGATGCCTCTCTCCAAGGTCTCGGTGCAGTACTGATGCAAGAGAAGAAAGTTTTTGCTTATACCTCTCGCCAGTTGAAGCCAAATGAGAAGAACTACCCCACTCATGATCTCGAGTTGGCGGCAGTTGTGCACGCATTGTTGACTTGGAGACATCTCCTCTTGGGAAGGAAAGTGGACATTTTCACTGATCACAAGAGTCTCAAGTACATCTTCACTCAGCCTAATCTCAACCTCAGGCAGACTCGATGGGTCGAAATGATTCAAGAGTACAATCCGAGTATCGAGTATACTCCAGGCAAGGCTAATGTGATTGCTGACGCTTTGAGCAGAAAAGCATATTGCAACCGTCTGATTCTCAAGCCTTATCAACCCGAGCTTTGTGAAGCCTTCCGCAAACTTAATCTGCAAGTTGTTCCTCAAGGTTTCCTTGCCAACCTTCAAGTTTCTCCTACCTTGGAAGACCAGATTCGCCAAGCCAGCTCCTTGATGCTATGGTGAAAAAGGTGAAGATTGGTATTGCAAAGAGTCAGTCCAAGTACAAGTGCTACCGACTTGATGACAAGGACACTCTCTTCTTCGAGGATCGAATTGTTGTGCCCAAAGGTGAACTTCGTAAGGTGATCATGAATGAGGCTCACAACTCTCTCCTCTCCATCCACCCTGGGAGCACGAAGATGTATCAAGACCTGAAGCAAACTTATTGGTGGACTCGAATGAAGCGCGAGATCGCTCAATTCGTGAATGAATGTGATGTCTGCAGAAGAGTGAAAGCAGAACACCAAAGGCTAGCAGGTCTCCTCCAACCTCTCGCCATTCCAGAATGGAAGTTTGACCACATTGAAATGGACTTTGTACTGGGTTTCCTAAGTCCAAGCGTGGCAATGATGCTATATTCGTTGTCATCGACAAGCTGACCAAAGTGGCTCATTTCTTGCCTATCAAAGAGTCAATCACTGCAGCTCAATTGGCGGAGCTCTACACCTCCCGCATTGTCTCTCTGCACGGTATTCCTCAAGTGATATCTTCAGACCGTGGCAGCATCTTTACCTCCAAGTTTTGGGATTCTTTTCAGAAGGCCATGGGCACCAACATTCGCTTCAGCACTGCTTTCCATCCTCAAACAAGCGGTCAAGTCGAGCGTGTCAACCAGATTCTTGAAGATATGCTCAGAGCTTGTGTTATCTCCTTCGGCATGAAGTGGGAGGATTGCCTTCCTTATGTTGAATTCTCGTACAACAACAGTTTCCAAGCAAGCTCCGGCAAGGCCCCGTTTGAAATTCTGTATGGTAGGAAGTGCCGTACACCTCTCAACGGGTCTGAAACCGGTGAACGTCAGCTGCTGGGTAATGACCTAATCACAGAGGCAGAAGAAATGTGCAAGGTCATTCGTGATAACCTCAAAGCAGCCCAGTCTCGTCAGAAGAGCTACTACGACAGCAAGCACCGTGATTTGGCCTTCGAGATCGGAGATCATGTCTACCTCCGCGTCTCTCCTATGAAAGGGACTCGTCGCTTCGGTATCAAAGGGAAGCTTGCCCCTAGATACGTCGGGCCTTTCAAGATCGTCAGCAAGAGAGGCGACCTCGCCTATCAACTCGAGCTTCCTGCAACCTTTGCCAATGTTCATGATGTGTTCCACGTCTCGCAACTCCGTAAGTGCTTCAAGACGCCCGAGCGCACCGTCAACTTCGAGGACATTGAGCTCCAAGAAGATCTCTCCTACCGTGAGCACCCAGTTGCAATCCTTGAAGAGACTGAACGCAAAACTCGCAACAAGTCAATCAAGTTTCTCAAAGTTAAGTGGTCACACCATTCCGACCGTGAAGCTACCTGGGAAGGCGAGGATCACCTCCGTTCTGAGTACCCGGAGTTCTTTCAGTCCTAGATCTCAGGACGAGATCTTTTCGTAGTGGTGGAGTGTTGTAACGCCCCACATGTAACCTTCCCCAATTGTACTCCAACTCTTGCCGTTTCCGGCATTAAGTTATATTTAATTCTCGGGTTCGGGTCTTTGTCTCCGTGTGTTGTTTTGTTTTTCGTGCATCTCATATCATGTCATCACGTGCATTGCATTTGCATACATGTTCATCTCATGCATTCGAGCATTTTCCCCGTTGTCCGTTTTGCATTCCGGCGCTTCGTTCTCCTCCGGTAGCCATTTCTAGCTTTCTTTCGTGTGTGGGGATTAAACATTTCCGGATTGGACCGAGACTTGCCATGCGGCCTTGGTTTACTACCGGTAGACCGCCTGTCAAGTTTCGAGTCATTTGGACTTCGTTTGATACTCCAACGGTTAACCGAGGGACCGAAAAGGCCTCGTGTGTGTGCAGCCCAACACCCCTCCATTTTGGCCCAAAACCCACCAAGCTCAGCTCCATCGTCTCGGTCGTTCGATCACGATCGTGTGGGCGAAAACCGCACCTCATTTGGACTCTCCTAGCTCCCTCTACCTCTATTTATAGTCCCCCCTAGTCCAAATCTCGGACGAAACCCTAACCTCCCTAGTCCCCTTCATCTCTCCGCGCACCGGACGTGTCCGGACGCGCCGGACACAGCCACCGCACCAAATGGGAGCTGCCACGTGGCACGCCCCGGACCACATCGCCGCCCGCCGCCGCAGGCCCGCTCGGCCCGACGCGGGCCCCCGAGCCCATCGAGCCGCCCCGCGCCTGGAGCGCCAACCACCGCCGCCTGGCTCCAGAGCGCCGCCGCCGTCTTCTTCACATCTGGTTGGCCGGAGCAGCGCCGCCGCCGCGAGCTCATCGCGCACGCCGCCCGCCGCCCGCCTTCCCTGCCGCGCCGTCCTGCGCTCTGCCTCCGAAGGAGCTCCGCCGCCGCCCGCCGCCACATCCGGCCACGGGAGCCCGAGCCCGGCCGGATCCACCGCCCCGCCGGCGACGACCTCGCCGGTGACGCCCTCGCTGGATCTGGGCAAGGTGGGATCAGATCCACCCGGCCGCCATCCAAGCAGCCTCCCCGCGCCCCGGATCTGCTCATCCCGCTCCGCCCGATCCCGTTGACTTTTCCGGAGGTATAAATTTGGCTAAGTCCCCGAAATTCCCAGATCCATGATGCCATGTTCGAGGCCTTGTATCTTTGCATCCGTAGCTCCGATTCATGCATATGATATGTCATAATCTTCGCCTCGACGAGTACATCATTTCATTCCATTGCATCATTTGCATTTGAGGTCATATTCTTGCCCAAAATGCTGTTGGAAAGAGGCATGTTGAGTTAAATTGCAGATCCGTTAATCCAACATGCACTTTTGTCATTTTTACCATATTTAATCCGTGCATGATATGCCTGTGCCCCTTTGGGATGAATTGTTAAGCATGTTGTCTTCTTTCCAGAGGTGCCTTCCATGTATTTTTAGGATGTGTGTATTTTCTTGTGCAAGCTTGCGAAGAGGGCTACCTGAGATTACTGATTTCAGGGACTTAGTGATTTTCAGTGATTTTCACTAAGTCTGAGCCGTTTTAGTTCACGATGCTATATGTCCGGCTTGTTTCCTAGTGATCCGTGCCTCTTTTGAGGATGATCAGTAAGAGTGGTTTGTTATGCTTGTTGTGCTTAATCCATCCATGTCTTTACTTGTTATGTTGGAGCACCCTAGGTTGACTCAATCGAGCTCAACTTTTGGATAGTTGCTGTTTTGGGCAGATCGTTAACTCTTTTGCGATTTTGCCGGAGCGATTGCTAGTGATCCATGCATGCTATGCCATTGTTATTGCCATGTCTAGCTAGCATTTTGTGCCTTCTTAATGGATATATGCTTGCCTTGCCATGACTTGCACCATAGTGAGTGCATCGAGCTCGTTTACATGTCTCCGTGAGTTATTATTTCAGCATGTCCCAGTTTTCACTAAGTCTGAAAACTGATTGTGTTTCATCAATGTTCGTGTGCTCGGTAGAGTATTTTGTGAACCCTTTTGGCCCCAGGTCATTTTGGGTGTTTTGTTAAGCTTGTTGAGTAGCTCCATGACATGCTCTTACTTGCCATGTTCAGGTTTTCGTTCATGTTGTTTTGCTGCTCCGAAGAGAGCATCGTGGTCTGAAATTTCAGACTAGCGTTCATTTCGCTAAGTCTGAAATCTGTTTTGCTTATTCAGTTTTGCCATGCTTGTTTGAAGCCCTTGATGGATGAATTTGCCTATGCCTCAGTCATGATGATTTGTTAAGCTTGATGAGTAAATCACTGCCATGCAATTTGTTTTCATGTTGGGTGGCTGTAGCATGTTCATTTTGTTGCATTTAGGAGCCTACTTGCTGTAAATCGCACATCGGTTCGTTTAGTAAAACGCTTGCCATTTCTAAACCGTAGCTCCGATTGCCATGATCTTTATATCGTTTTCAAGGAATTTCTTCCCCTCTATCCAGTGGCACACTTGGATTTCCAAGTTGAGGACAGGTTCATGCATTTCCTGTTACATGTTGCATACTTGCATCCCGCATCGCATCCCGCATAGCATATCATCTTTGCATCTTATTGGTTGCCTTGGCACGTGGTTGATTGTATCCTTGTTGCTTGTTTGTGTTGTTGGGTAGAGCCGGGAGACGAGTTCTCTAACGAGGAGCCCATTGAGTTTGCTTTTGAGGATCCAGTCAATTCTGACAACTGTGCAGGCAAGATGATCACACCCTTGAAATCACTACTATCTTTGCTATGCTAGTTTGCTCGCTCTTTTGCTTTGCCAATGCTACGATGCCTACCACTTGCTTGTCAGCCTCCCAATTGCCATGATTGAGCCTCTAACCCACCTTTGTCCTAGCAAACCATTGATTGGCTATGTTACCGCTTTGCTCAAGCCCCTTCTTATAGCGTTGTTAGTTGCAGGTGAAGATTGGAGCCGTTCCTTGTTGGAACATTTATTTACTTGTTGGGATATCACTATTTTGCTATGTTATCTTTACTCATCTATATACTTGGTAAAGGGTGGAAGGCTCGGCCTCTTGCCTAGTGTTTTGTTCCACTCTTGCCGCCCTAGTTTCCGTCATATCGGTGTTATGTTCCCGGATTGTTGCGTCCCTTACGCGGTTGGACTATAATGGGAACCCCTTGATAGTTCGCCTTGATTAAAGCTTTTCCAGCAATGCCCAACATTGGTTTTACCATTTGTCACCTATCCTTTTCTTTCCCTTGGGTTTCCGGAGCCCGAGGGTCATCTTATGTTAAACCCCCCGGGCCAGTGCTCCTCTGAGTGTTGGTCCAACTATCAGCTGCCGGTGGCCACCAGGGGCAACTCTGGGCTGGCCTACCCGTACCTAGGACAATCTGAGTGTGCCCTGAGAAAGAGATATGTGCAGCTCCTATCGGGATTTGTCGGCGCATTCGGGTGGTGTTGCTGGACTAGTTTTGGCCTGTCGAATCATCTTGTTGTACCGGGATACCGAGTCTGATCGGTGGGTCCTGGGTGGAGGTCTATTCCTTCGTTGACCGTGAGAGCTTGTTATGGGCTAAGTTGGGACCCCCCTACAGGGATTGATCTTTCGAAAGCCGTGCCCGCGGTTATGGGCAGATGGGAATTTGTTAATGTCCGGTTGTAGATAACTTGAACTTAATTAATTAGAATGAATCAACTGCGTGTGTTGCCGTGATGGCCTTTTCTCGGCGGAGTCCGGGAAGTGGACACGGTGTTGGAGTTATGTTTGCGTAGTCTGCTCTATGTAGTTTCCGCTTGTGCTTTGCCTTCTCTTCTCGCTCTCCTTTGCGAATAAGTTAGCCACCATATATGCTAGTCGCTTGCTGCAGCTCCACCCACATTACCCCTTTCCTACCTATTAAGCTTAAATAGTCTTGATCGCGAGGGTGCGAGATTGCTGAGTCCTTGTGGCTCACAGATTACTATTACACCATATGCAGGAACCGATGATACTCCTCCGGATGGCGCGTTCGAGCTGAAGTGGGAGTACGACGAGGACTCTCAGCGATACTATGTTTCTTTTCCGGATGATCAGTAGTGGTGCCTACTCGGGGTTCGGTTCAGGGATTAGTCGCATGTTGGGGAGTCTTTTCTATTTTAGCGCCATAGTCGGGCCATGAGTGTTTGTATGATGGATGCTATTTATGTACCTTGATGTGACGTGGCGAGTGTAAGCCAACTATTATTATTATTCCCCCTTTATATTATATATGTACATGGGTTGTGTGAAGATTGCCTCACTTGCGACATATGCCTTCAATGCGATTATGCCTCTAAGTCGTGCCTCGACACGTGGGAGATATAGTCGCATCGAGGGTGTTTCAAGTTGGTAATCAGAGCCTTCCCCGACCTTAGGAGCCCCATTGCTTGATCGTTTCTAGCAGCCGAGTTGTGTCTAGAAAAAAATGTTTTGAGTCCTTAGGAATTATATATCGGAGAGCTTAGGAATTCTTTTTACTTCTCATTCTCCTCATCGCTCTGGTAAGGCATCCTGACGTAGAGTTTTGACTCTTCTCTTCTCAAATTTCACAAAAAAAAAATTTAGGATCACGCGAGTATCTTGGTTTTGTTCCGATGGCTTATGATGAGAATACTGTCTTGGTGCCTGCTGTCTGGGGTTTAGTGGAAGTGTCCCGGGGAGTTGAGCCCGTAGGTGTTGTCATCATAATTCTATCGTTGCAATTCTGGCATACTTGAGATATGTGCGCGACATCGAAAATCTCCTTTATGCAGTTCGTTGGTGAGATAACCTCGACGCCACCCAGTACTGGGGCGGGAGTTCGGGAGTATCGCCATAACTTGTATAACGGATGCTTTTCGAAGGTTGAGGTAGATGGTTTCCGAAGGTTTCTTGGTTATGTGTTGAAGGATGGATGCAGCTGGATGTAGGATTTGTTAGCTTGGGTGAGATATGATGCTTCCCCTGTATCCTCAACACCTGATTGCATAACCGGAAAGTTTCGGGAATTTCATAGGTGGGAATTCAAGTAGCCTTAGGATATCTTTCCAACAGATGTGTGATATGAAATTGGGGTTCGACGTCTAGTGGTTCGCCTATTCACGGTCGATTTTACAGTGGCCTCGTTGAGTCTTAAAGAGTCCTTGGCTATGCTGACTCGGGGACGCTTCGTATGTCATGTGCACTGCCTTGTACATGATGGTGCTGTACGGTCGAGCCCGTGTAGGTCCTACCACGAACACTTCGGACGAAATTTCTATCATGTGTTTGTTCCGGCTTATTCCACAAGCCAACCCTTGGTTTTATTTCGAGTTGTGGTATTCGTTCTTCTTCGACGTCATATGTTGATTCCATCCCTCGTTGATGTACCTCTTCTACATGATTCTTCGTGGCTTCGCAATTTAGGAATATGTGACCACTTCAAGAGAAGTGCATTCGCTCATTTTGTTCGGATGTGAAGACTTATGTTGCAATTTTCATTCCGTTGGATTCACCTTCAATATTTCTATATTTGTGTGCTAACGGTGGTCAACCTCTTCAGGATGGCTCCCGCTAAGAGCACCAGTCAGAACCAGAATCAAGATCCTCCGCCACCTCCGCCTCCTCCGGAAGCATGGCAGGCTGTGATGGCTGCTACTAATGCAAATACTCAGTTGATCATGCAAATCATCCCAAGAGCGGAATCAAAGCAGTCAAGCGAATCAAGGCAACAACCAGAACCAGTTTGCAACTCTGAATCAGTTCCTCGCAAATGGTCCAAAGACGTCCAGTAACTGCGTTGAGGCTACCGATGCTGATGATTGGTTAGTCGATCTGGGCAAGCATTTTGAATGTAGCAATGTCAGACCTGAAGATTTCGTCAAGTTCGCGTCTTTCCAGCTCAAGGATCAGGCCGCAGAGTGGTTTCAGCAGTACCGGGATTCCAGAGGTGGACGTTTGATCACTTGGGATGATTTCCGTCGTGATTTTCGAGCTCATCACATTCCTCAAAGTGTGACTGAAAGCAAACATGAAGAATTCCGCAATCTAAAGCAAGGCTCTTTGTCTGTCTATGACTACAACAAGTTGTTCCAGAAGCTCGCCCGTTTTGCCAAGCAGGATGTGCCTGATGAGAAGAGCATGATCTATCAGTTCAGGGGTGGTCTTCGTGAAGAAATTCAGCTCGCTCTTGTCCTCTTCGAGCCGCTGAGATACGATGAGTTCTACAACATGGCACTGAAGCAAGAGGCTGCTCAGCTCAGGTGTGACGCTTCCAGGAAGCGAGTCAGAGACACTTCGTCTTCGTCCTCTACTCAAGTGACCAAGCAGCAGAAGTATTGGCTTCCTCCTCCTCCGTTCCGTCAGCCGTATCAGCAGAAGAGCAAAGGTGGCAGTGGTTCGTCCCACCCACCCAACCCAGGCTTTCAGAACAAGACTTCGTCTCAAGCTCCAAGATCAAGTGCTCCGTACCACCGTCTGCTCTCAGAGGTCACGTGCAACAAGTGCCAACAGAAGGGTCACTACGCCAACAAGTGTTTCAACCAGAGGCGTCTTCCTCCTCCTCCTCCTGTCAGATCGGCAAGTACAGCTGTGGTCAAGCATAACCCCAAGTCCGCCAAGGTCAACTTGATGAACGCAGCTCAGGCAGAGGATTCATTAGATGTGATTATGGGTAACCTTCCTGTTAATGATATTCCTGCAAAAGTTCTTTTTGACACGGGTGCTTCGCATTGTTTCATTTCAAGGCCATTTACTTCTAGGCATGAATTGGTTTCACAAGTTCTGCCTAGCCCTTTAGCGGTTGTTTCTCCCGGTAAGCGTATGCAGGCTAACTCCATTGTTCCGGATGTTACAATTACTTTGGGTGATCATAAGTTTCTGGCTTCTCCAACGGTCCTTGGTGATTCCGATATTGACCTCATTCTTGGGATGGACTGGCTCTCTAAACACAAGGCTCACCTCGATTGTGTAGCTAGGCAGATTCAACTGACTCATTCTTCTGAAGATGTCATTGTCTTTGCTGCTCGGGATAATACCATCTGATTATTCTCTCCCAATGAAAAGGGTGAATTGGATGCTATTTCGTAGATTCCGGTTGTTTGTGAGTATCAAGATGTCTTCCCTGAAGAACTTCCAGGCATGCCTCCAAACCGGCCTGTTGAATTCGTTATTGAACTTGAGCCCGATACGGAACCGGTGTGCAAACGGCCTTACAAGCTCGGCCCCGAAGAGTTGAAGGAGTTGAAGAAACAGCTCGATGTGCAAGAAAGGATGGGTCTCATTCGGCCTAGTACTTCTCCGTGGGGTTGTGGTGTTCTTTTTGTGAAGAAGAAGGATGGAACGGACCGACTTTGTGTTGATTATCGTCCATTGAACAAGAAGACCATCAAGAACAAATATCCACTTCCCAACATTAATGAGCTATTCGAACAACTCAAGGGTGCCCAAGTATTCTCCAAGCTTGATCTCCGTATGGGTTATCATCAAATTCGCATTCGTGAACAAGATATTCCAAAGACGGCGTTCAGAACAAGCTATGGGTCATATGAATACACAGTTATGTCTTTTGGCCTCGCCAATGCTCCTCCGACGTTCTCTCACATGATGAACTTCATCTTCAACCCCTACACCAACGACTTTGTTTTGGTCTATCTCGATGATATCCTGGTTTTCTCGAAGAACAAGGAAGATCATGCCAAACACTTGCGTTTGGTTCTTGACAAGCTAAGGGAACATCAATTCTATGCCAAGTTCTCTAAGTGTGAGTTTTGGCTCGATGAGGTTCTTTATCTTGGTCATATTATCTCTGCCAAGGGCATTTCCGTGGATCCTGAGAAGGTGTCTGCAATTGTTAATTGGGAACCTCCTCAGAATGTGAAGCAACTCCGTAGCTTCCTCGGTCTTGCAAGTTATTGCCGAAGATTCATCGAAAACTTCTCCAAGATCGCGAAGCCTCTCTCAAATCTTCTTCAGAAGCACGTCAAGTACGTTTGGCCTCCGGAGTGTGATGTTGCTTTCAACGCTTTGAAAGAGAAATTGATCACTGCTCCAGTTCTAACTCCGCCTGATGAAACCAAGCCGTACGAGGTCTTTTGTGATGCCTCTCTCCAAGGTCTCGGTGCAGTACTGATGCAAGAGAAGAAAGTTTTTGCTTATACCTCTCGCCAGTTGAAGCCAAATGAGAAGAACTACCCCACTCATGATCTCGAGTTGGCGGCAGTTGTGCACGCATTGTTGACTTGGAGACATCTCCTCTTGGGAAGGAAAGTGGACATTTTCACTGATCACAAGAGTCTCAAGTACATCTTCACTCAGCCTAATCTCAACCTCAGGCAGACTCGATGGGTCGAAATGATTCAAGAGTACAATCCGAGTATCGAGTATACTCCAGGCAAGGCTAATGTGATTGCTGACGCTTTGAGCAGAAAAGCATATTGCAACCGTCTGATTCTCAAGCCTTATCAACCCGAGCTTTGTGAAGCCTTCCGCAAACTTAATCTGCAAGTTGTTCCTCAAGGTTTCCTTGCCAACCTTCAAGTTTCTCCTACCTTGGAAGACCAGATTCGCCAAGCCAGCTCCTTGATGCTATGGTGAAAAAGGTGAAGATTGGTATTGCAAAGAGTCAGTCCAAGTACAAGTGCTACCGACTTGATGACAAGGAAACTCTCTTCTTCGAGGATCGAATTGTTGTGCCCAAAGGTGAACTTCGTAAGGTGATCATGAATGAGGCTCACAACTCTCTCCTCTCCATCCACCCTGGGAGCACGAAGATGTATCAAGACCTAAAGCAAACTTATTGGTGGACTCGAATGAAGCGCGAGATCGCTCAATTCGTGAATGAATGTGATGTCTGCAGAAGAGTGAAAGCAGAACACCAAAGGCCAGCAGGTCTCCTCCAACCTCTCGCCATTCCAGAATGGAAGTTTGACCACATTGAAATGGACTTTGTACTGGGTTTCCTAAGTCCAAGCGTGGCAATGATGCTATATTCGTTGTCATCGACAAGCTGACCAAAGTGGCTCATTTCTTGCCTATCAAAGAGTCAATCACTGCAGCTCAATTGGCGGAGCTCTACACCTCCCGCATTGTCTCTCTGCACGGTATTCCTCAAGTGATATCTTCAGACCGTGGCAGCATCTTTACCTCCAAGTTTTGGGATTCTTTTCAGAAGGCCATGGGCACCAACATTCACTTCAGCACTGCTTTCCATCCTCAAACAAGCGGTCAAGTCGAGCGTGTCAACCAGATTCTTGAAGATATGCTCAGAGCTTGTGTTATCTCCTTCGGCATGAAGTGGGAGGATTGCCTTCCTTATGTTGAATTCTCGTACAACAACAGTTTCCAAGCAAGCTCCGGCAAGGCCCCGTTTGAAATTATGTATGGTAGGAAGTGTCGTACACCTCTCAACGGGTCTGAATCCGGTGAACGTCAGCTGCTGGGTAATGACCTGATCACAGAGGCAGAAGAAATGTGCAAGGTCATTCGTGATAACCTCAAAGCAGCCCAGTCTCGTCAAAAGAGCTACTACGACAGCAAGCACCGTGATTTGGCCTTCGAGATCGGAGATCATGTCTACCTCCGCGTCTCTCCTATGAAAGGGACTCGTCGCTTCGGTATCAAAGGGAAGCTTGCCCCTAGATACGTCGGGCCTTTCAAGATCGTCAGCAAGAGAGGCGACCTCGCCTATCAACTCGAGCTTCCTGCAACCTTTGCCAATGTTCATGATGTGTTCCACGTCTCGCAACTCCGTAAGTGCTTCAAGACGCCCGAGCGCACCGTCAACTTCGAGGACATTGAGCTCCAAGAAGATCTCTCCTACCGTGAGCACCCAGTTGCAATCCTTGAAGAGACTGAACGCAAAACTCGCAACAAGTCAATCCAGTTTCTCAAAGTTAAGTGGTCACACCATTCCGACCGTGAAGCTACCTGGGAACGCGAGGATCATCTCCGTTCTGAGTACCCGGAGTTCTTTCAGTCCTAGATCTCAGGACGAGATCTTTTCGTAGTGGTGGAGTGTTGTAACGCCCCACATGTAACCTTCCCCAATTGTACTCCAACTCTTGCCGTTTCCGGCATTAAGTTATATTTAATTCTCGGGTTCGGGTCTTTGTCTCCGTGTGTTGTTTTGTTTTTCGTGCATCTCATATCATGTCATCACGTGCATTGCATTTGCATACATGTTCATCTCATGCATTCGAGCATTTTCCCCGTTGTCCGTTTTGCATTCCGGCGCTTCGTTCTCCTCCGGTAGCCATTTCTAGCTTTCTTTCGTGTGTGGGGATTAAACATTTCCGGATTGGACCGAGACTTGCCATGCGGCCTTGGTTTACTACCGGTAGACCGCCTGTCAAGTTTCGAGTCATTTGGACTTCGTTTGATACTCCAACGGTTAACCGAGGGACCGAAAAGGCCTCGTGTGTGTGCAGCCCAACACCCCTCCATTTTGGCCCAAAACCCACCAAGCTCAGCTCCATCGTCTCGGTCGTTCGATCACGATCGTGTGGGCGAAAACCGCACCTCATTTGGACTCTCCTAGCTCCCTCTACCTCTATTTATAGTCCCCCCTAGTCCAAATCTCGGACGAAACCCTAACCTCCCTAGTCCCCTTCATCTCTCCGCGCACCGGACGTGTCCGGACGCGCCGGACACAGCCACTGCACCAACTGGGAGCTGCCACGTGGCACGCCCCGGACCACATCGCCGCCCGCCGCCGCAGGCCCGCTCGGCCCGACGCGGGCCCCCGAGCCCATCGAGCCGCCCCGCGCCTGGAGCGCCAACCGCCGCCGCCTGGCTCCAGAGCGCCGCCGCCGTCTTCTTCGCATCTGGTTGGCCGGAGCAGCGCCGCCGCCGCGAGCTCATCGCGCACGCCGCCCGCCGCCCGCCTTCCCTGCCGCGCCGTCCTGCGCTCTGCCTCCGAAGGAGCTCCGCCGCCGCCCGCCGCCACATCCGGCCACGGGAGCCCGAGCCCGGCCGGATCCACCGCCCCGCCGGCGACGACCTCGCCAGTGACGCCCTCGCCGGATCTGGGCAAGGTGGGATCAGATCCACCCGGCCGCCATCCAAACAGCCTCCCCGCGCCCCGGATCTGCTCATCCCGCTCCGCCCGATCCCGTTGACTTTTCCGGAGTTATAAATTTGGCTAAGTCCCCGAAATTCCCAGATCCATGATGCCATGTTCGAGGCCTTGTATCTTTGCATCCTAGCTCCGATTCATGCATATGATATGTCAAAATCTTCGCCTCGACGGGTACATCATTTCATTCCATTGCATCATTTGCATTTGAGGTCATATTCTTGCCCAAAATGCTGTTGGAAAGAGGCATGTTGAGTTAAATTGCAGATCCGTTAATCCAACATGCACTTTTGTCATTTTTACCATATTTAATCCGTGCATGATATGCCTGTGCCCCTTTGGGATGAATTGTTAAGCATGTTGTCTTCTTTCCAGAGGTGCCTTCCATGTATTTTTAGGATGTGTGTATTTTCTTGTGCAAGCTTGCGAAGAGGGCTACCTGAGATTACTGATTTCAGGGACTTAGTGATTTTCAGTGATTTTCACTAAGTCTGAGCCGTTTTAGTTCACGATGCTATATGTCCGGCTTGTTTCCTAGTGATCCGTGCCTCTTTTGAGGATGATCAGTAAGAGTGATTTGTTATGCTTGTTGTGCTTAATCCATCCATGTCTTTACTTGTTATGTTGGAGCACCCTAGGTTGACTCAATCGAGCTCAACTTTTGGATAGTTGCTGTTTTGGGCAGATCGTTAACTCTTTTGCGATTTTGCCGGAGCGATTGCTAGTGATCCATGCATGCTATGCCATTGTTATTGCCATGTCTAGCTAGCATTTTGTGCCTTCTTAATGGATATATGCTTGCCTTGCCATGAATTGCACCGTAGTGAGTGCATCGAGCTCGTTGACATGTCTCCGTGAGTTATTATTTCAGCATGTCCCAGTTTTCACTAAGTCTGAAAACTGATTGTGTTTCATCAATGTTCGTGTGCTCGGTAGAGTATTTTGTGAACCCTTTTGGCCCCAGGTCATTTTGGGTGTTTTGTTAAGCTTGTTGAGTAGCTCGATAACATGCTCTTACTTGCCATGTTCAGGTTTTCGTTCATGTTGTTTTGCTGCTCCGAAGAGAGCATCGTGGTCTGAAATTTCAGACTAGCGTTCATTTTGCTAAGTCTGAAATCTGTTTTGCTTATTCAGTTTTGCCATGCTTGTTTGAAGCCCTTGATGGATGAATTTGCCTATGCCTCAGTCATGATGATTTGTTAAGCTTGATGAGTACATCACTGCCATGCAATTTGTTTTCATGTTGGGTGGCTGTAGCATGTTCATTTTGTTGCATTTAGGAGCCTACTTGCTGTAAATCGCAGATCGGTTCGTTTAGTAAAACGCTTGCCATTTCTAAACCGTAGCTCCGATTGCCATGATCTTTATATCGTTTTCAAGGAATTTCTTCCCCTCTATCCAGTGGCACACTTGGATTTCCAAGTTGAGGCCAGGTTCATGCATTTCCTGTTACATGTTGCATACTTGCATCCCGCATCGCATCCCGCATAGCATATCATCTTTGCATCTTATTGGTTGCCTTGGCACGTGGTTGATTGTATCCTTGTTGCTTGTTTGTGTTGTTGGGTAGAGCCGGGAGACGAGTTCGCTAACGAGGAGCCCGTTGAGTTTGCTTTTGAGGATCCAGTCAATTCTGACAACTGTGCAGGCAAGATGATCACACCCTTGAAATCACTACTATCTTTGCTATGCTAGTTTGCTCGCTCTTTTGCTTTGCCAATGCTATGATGCCTACCACTTGCTTGTCAGCCTCCCAATTGCCATGATTGAGCCTCTAACCCACCTTTGTCCTAGCAAACCATTGATTGGCTATGTTACCGCTTTGCTCAAGCCCCTTCTTATAGCGTTGTTAGTTGCAGGTGAAGATTGGAGCCGTTCCTTGTTGGAACATTTATTTACTTGTTGGGATATCACTATTTTGCTATGTTATCTTTACTCATCTATATACTTGGTAAAGGGTGGAAGGCTCGGCCTCTCGCCTAGTGTTTTGTTCCACTCTTGCCGCCCTAGTTTCCGTCATATCGGTGTTATGTTCCCGGATTGTTGCGTCCCTTACGCGGTTGGACTATAATGGGAACCCCTTGATAGTTCGCCTTGATTAAAGCTTTTCCAGCAATGCCCAACATTGGTTTTACCATTTGTCACCTACCCTTTTCTTTCCCTTGGGTTTCCGGAGCCCGAGGGTCATCTTATGTTAAACCCCCCGGGCCAGTGCTCCTCTGAGTGTTGGTCCAACTATCAGCTGCCGGTGGCCACCAGGGGCAACTTTGGGCTGGCCTACCCGTACCTAGGACAATCTGAGTGTGCCCTGAGAAAGAGATATGTGCAGCTCCTATCGAGATTTGTCGGCGCATTCGGGTGGTGTTGCTGGACTAGTTTTGGCCTGTCGAATCATCTTGTTGTACCGGGATACCGAGTCTGATCGGTGGGTCCTGGGTGGAGGTCTATTCCTTCGTTGACCGTGAGAGCTTGTTATGGGCTAAGTTGGGACCCCCCTGCAGGGATTGATCTTTCGAAAGCCGTGCCCGCGGTTATGGGCAGATGGGAATTTGTTAATGTCCGGTTGTAGATAACTTGAACTTAATTAATTAGAATGAATCAACTGCGTGTGTTGCCGTGATGGCCTTTTCTCGGCGGAGTCCGGGAAGTGGACACGGTGTTGGAGTTATGTTTGCGTAGTCTGCTCTATGTAGTTTCCGCTTGTGCTTTGCCTTCTCTTCTCGCTCTCCTTTGCGAATAAGTTAGCCACCATATATGCTAGTCGCTTGCTGCAGCTCCACCCACATTACCCCTTTCCTACCTATTAAGCTTAAATAGTCTTGATCGCGAGGGTGCGAGATTGCCGAGTCCTTGTGGCTCACAGATTACTATTACACCATATGCAGGAACCGATGATACTCCTCCGGATGGCGCGTTCGAGCTGAAGTGGGAGTACGACGAGGACTCTCAGCGATACTATGTTTCTTTTCCGGATGATCAGTAGTGGTGCCTACTCGGGGTTCGGTTCAGGGATTAGTCGCATGTTGGGGAGTCTTTTCTATTTTGGCGCCATAGTCGGGCCATGAGTGTTTGTATGATGGATGCTATTTATGTACCTTGATGTGACGTGGCGAGTGTAAGCCAACTATTATTATTATTCCCCCTTTATATTATATATGTACATGGGTTGTGTGAAGATTGCCTCACTTGCGACATATGCCTTCAATGCGATTATGCCTCTAAGTCGTGCCTCGACACGTGGGAGATATAGTCGCATCGAGGGTGTTACAAGTTGGTAATCAGAGCCTTCCCCGACCTTAGGAGCCCCATTGCTTGATCGTTTCTAGCAGCCGAGTTGTGTCTAGAAAAAAATGTTTTGAGTCCTTAGGAATTATATATCGGAGAGCTTAGGAATTCTTTTTACTTCCCATTCTCCTCATCGCTCTGGTAAGGCATCCTGACGTAGAGTTTTGACTCTTCTCTTCTCAAATTTCACAAAAAAAAAATTTAGGATCACGCGAGTATCTTGGTTTTGTTCCGATGGCTTATGATGAGAATACTGTCTTGGTGCCTGCTGTCTGGGGTTTAGTGGAAGTGTCCCGGGGAGTTGAGCTCGTAGGTGTTGTCATCATAATTCTATCGTTGCAATTCTGGCATACTTGAGATATGTGCGCGACATCGAAAATCTCCTTTATGCAGTTCGTTGGTGAGATAACCTCGACGCCACCCAGTACTGGGGCGGGAGTTCGGGAGTATCGCCATAACTTGTATAA
The DNA here is from genome assembly GCA_034509565.1 of Triticum monococcum. Lineage (NCBI taxonomy): Eukaryota > Viridiplantae > Streptophyta > Magnoliopsida > Poales > Poaceae > Triticum > Triticum monococcum. The sequence goes on along the minus strand of CM067845.1, from coordinate 684,384,286 downwards.
CGGATGCTTTTCGAAGGTTGAGGTAGATGGTTTCCGAAGGTTTCTTGGTTATGTGTTGAAGGATGGATGCAGCTGGATGTAGGATTTGTTAGCTTGGGTGAGATATGATGCTTCCCCTGTATCCTCAACACCTGATTGCATAACCGGAAAGTTTCGGGAATTTCATAGGTGGGAATTCAAGTAGCCTTAGGATATCTTTCCAACAGATGTGTGATATGAAATTGGGGTTCGACGTCTAGTGGTTCGCCTATTCACGGTCGATTTTACAGTGGCCTCGTTGAGTCTTAAAGAGTCCTTGGCTATGCTGACTCGGGGACGCTTCGTATGTCATGTGCACTGCCTTGTACATGATGGTGCTGTACGGTCGAGCCCGTGTAGGTCCTACCACGAACACTTCGGACGAAATTTCTATCATGTGTTTGTTCCGGCTTATTCCACAAGCCAACCCTTGGTTTTATTTCGAGTTGTGGTATTCGTTCTTCTTCGACGTCATATGTTGATTCCATCCCTCGTTGATGTACCTCTTCTACATGATTCTTCGTGGCTTCGCAATTTAGGAATATGTGACCACTTCAAGAGAAGTGCATTCGCTCATTTTGTTCGGATGTGAAGACTTATGTTGCAATTTTCATTCCGTTGGATTCACCTTCAATATTTCTATATTTGTGTGCTAACGGTGGTCAACCTCTTCAGGATGGCTCCCGCTAAGAGCACCAGTCAGAACCAGAATCAAGATCCTCCGCCACCTCCGCCTCCTCCGGAAGCATGGCAGGCTGTGATGGCTGCTACTAATGCAAATACTCAGCTGATCATGCAAATCATCCCAAGAGCGGAATCAAAGCAGTCAAGCGAATCAAGGCAACAACCAGAACCAGTTTGCAACTCTGAATCAGTTCCTCGCAAATGGTCCAAAGACGTCCAGTAACTGCGTTGAGGCTACCGATGCTGATGATTGGTTAGTCGATCTGGGCAAGCATTTTGAATGTAGCAATGTCAGACCTGAAGATTTCGTCAAGTTCGCGTCTTTCCAGCTCAAGGATCAGGCCGCAGAGTGGTTTCAGCAGTACCGGGATTCCAGAGGTGGACGTTTGATCACTTGGGATGATTTCCGTCGTGATTTTCGAGCTCATCACATTCCTCAAAGTGTGACTGAAAGCAAACATGAAGAATTCCGCAATCTGAAGCAAGGCTCTTTGTCTGTCTATGACTACAACAAGTTGTTCCAGAAGCTCGCCCGTTTTGCCAAGCAGGATGTGCCTGATGAGAAGAGCATGATCTATCAGTTCAGGGGTGGTCTTCGTGAAGAAATTCAGCTCGCTCTTGTCCTCTTCGAGCCGCTGAGATACGATGAGTTCTACAACATGGCACTGAAGCAAGAGGCTGCTCAGCTCAGGTGTGACGCTTCCAGGAAGCGAGTCAGAGACACTTCGTCTTCGTCCTCTACTCAAGTGACCAAGCAGCAGAAGTATTGGCTTCCTCCTCCTCCGTTCCGTCAGCCGTATCAGCAGAAGAGCAAAGGTGGCAGTGGTTCGTCCCACCCACCCAACCCAGGCTTTCAGAACAAGACTTCGTCTCAAGCTCCAAGATCAAGTGCTCCGTACCACCGTCCGCTCTCAGAGGTCACGTGCAACAAGTGCCAACAGAAGGGTCACTACGCCAACAAGTGTTTCAACCAGAGGCGTCTTCCTCCTCCTCCTCCTGTCAGATCGGCAAGTACAGCTGTGGTCAAGCATAACCCCAAGTCCGCCAAGGTCAACTTGATGAACGCAGCTCAGGCAGAGGATTCATTAGATGTGATTATGGGTAACCTTCCTGTTAATGATATTCCTGCAAAAGTTCTTTTTGACACGGGTGCTTCGCATTGTTTCATTTCAAGGCCATTTACTTCTAGGCATGAATTGGTTTCACAAGTTCTGCCTAGCCCTTTAGCGGTTGTTTCTCCCGGTAAGCGTATGCAGGCTAACTCCATTGTTCCGGATGTTACAATTACTTTGGGTGATCATAAGTTTCTGGCTTCTCCAACGGTCCTTGGTGATTCCGATATTGACCTCATTCTTGGGATGGTCTGGCTCTCTAAACACAAGGCTCACCTCGATTGTGTAGCCAGGCAGATTCAACTGACTCATTCTTCTGAAGATGTCATTGTCTTTGCTGCTCGGGATAATACCATCCGATTATTCTCTCCCAATGAAAAGGGTGAATTGGATGCTATTTCGCAGATTCCGGTTGTTTGTGAGTATCAAGATGTCTTCCCTGAAGAACTTCCAGGCATGCCTCCAAACCGGCCTGTTGAATTCGTTATTGAACTTGAGCCCGATACGGAACCGGTGTGCAAACGGCCTTACAAGCTCGGCCCCGAAGAGTTGAAGGAGTTGAAGAAACAGCTTGATGTGCAAGAAAGGATGGGTCTCATTCGGCCTAGTACTTCTCCGTGGGGTTGTGGTGTTCTTTTTGTGAAGAAGAAGGATGGAACGGACCGACTTTGTGTTGATTATCGTCCATTGAACAAGAAGACCATCAAGAACAAATATCCACTTCCCAACATTAATGAGCTATTCGAACAACTCAAGGGTGCCCAAGTATTCTCCAAGCTTGATCTCCGTATGGGTTATCATCAAATTCGCATTCGTGAACAAGATATTCCGAAGACGGCGTTCAGAACAAGCTATGGGTCATATGAATACACAGTTATGTCTTTTGGCCTCGCCAATGCTCCTCCGACGTTCTCTCGCATGATGAACTTCATCTTCAACCCCTACACCAACGACTTTGTTTTGGTCTATCTCGATGATGTCCTGGTTTTCTCGAAGAACAAGGAAGATCATGCCAAACACTTGCGTTTGGTTCTTGACAAGCTAAGGGAACATCAATTCTATGCCAAGTTCTCTAAGTGTGAGTTTTGGCTCGATGAGGTTCTTTATCTTGGTCATATTATCTCTGCCAAGGGCATTTCCGTGGATCCTGAGAAGGTGTCTGCAATTGTTAATTGGGAACCTCCTCAGAATGTGAAGCAACTCCGTAGCTTCCTCGGTCTTGCAAGTTATTGCCGAAGATTCGTCGAAAACTTCTCCAAGATCGCGAAGCCTCTCTCAAATCTTCTTCAGAAGCACGTCAAGTACGTTTGGTCTCCGGAGTGTGATGTTGCTTTCAACGCTTTGAAAGAGAAATTGATCACTGCTCCAGTTCTAACTCCGCCTGATGAAACCAAGCCGTACGAGGTCTTTTGTGATGCCTCTCTCCAAGGTCTCGGTGCAGTACTGATGCAAGAGAAGAAAGTTTTTGCTTATACCTCTCGCCAGTTGAAGCCAAATGAGAAGAACTACCCCACTCATGATCTCGAGTTGGCGGCAGTTGTGCACGCATTGTTGACTTGGAGACATCTCCTCTTGGGAAGGAAAGTGGACATTTTCACTGATCACAAGAGTCTCAAGTACATCTTCACTCAGCCTAATCTCAACCTCAGGCAGACTCGATGGGTCGAAATGATTCAAGAGTACAATCCGAGTATCGAGTATACTCCAGGCAAGGCTAATGTGATTGCTGACGCTTTGAGCAGAAAAGCATATTGCAACCGTCTGATTCTCAAGCCTTATCAACCCGAGCTTTGTGAAGCCTTCCGCAAACTTAATCTGCAAGTTGTTCCTCAAGGTTTCCTTGCCAACCTTCAAGTTTCTCCTACCTTGGAAGACCAGATTCGCCAAGCCAGCTCCTTGATGCTATGGTGAAAAAGGTGAAGATTGGTATTGCAAAGAGTCAGTCCAAGTACAAGTGCTACCGACTTGATGACAAGGACACTCTCTTCTTCGAGGATCGAATTGTTGTGCCCAAAGGTGAACTTCGTAAGGTGATCATGAATGAGGCTCACAACTCTCTCCTCTCCATCCACCCTGGGAGCACGAAGATGTATCAAGACCTGAAGCAAACTTATTGGTGGACTCGAATGAAGCGCGAGATCGCTCAATTCGTGAATGAATGTGATGTCTGCAGAAGAGTGAAAGCAGAACACCAAAGGCTAGCAGGTCTCCTCCAACCTCTCGCCATTCCAGAATGGAAGTTTGACCACATTGAAATGGACTTTGTACTGGGTTTCCTAAGTCCAAGCGTGGCAATGATGCTATATTCGTTGTCATCGACAAGCTGACCAAAGTGGCTCATTTCTTGCCTATCAAAGAGTCAATCACTGCAGCTCAATTGGCGGAGCTCTACACCTCCCGCATTGTCTCTCTGCACGTTATTCCTCAAGTGATATCTTCAGACCGTGGCAGCATCTTTACCTCCAAGTTTTGGGATTCTTTTCAGAAGGCCATGGGCACCAACATTCGCTTCAGCACTGCTTTCCATCCTCAAACAAGCGGTCAAGTCGAGCGTGTCAACCAGATTCTTGAAGATATGCTCAGAGCTTGTGTTATCTCCTTCGGCATGAAGTGGGAGGATTGCCTTCCTTATGTTGAATTCTCGTACAACAACAGTTTCCAAGCAAGCTCCGGCAAGGCCCCGTTTGAAATTCTGTATGGTAGGAAGTGCCGTACACCTCTCAACGGGTCTGAAACCGGTGAACGTCAGCTGCTGGGTAATGACCTGATCACAGAGGCAGAAGAAATGTGCAAGGTCATTCGTGATAACCTCAAAGCAGCCCAGTCTCGTCAGAAGAGCTACTACGACAGCAAGCACCGTGATTTGGCCTTCGAGATCGGAGATCATGTCTACCTCCGCGTCTCTCCTATGAAAGGGACTCGTCGCTTCGGTATCAAAGGGAAGCTTGCCCCTAGATACGTCGGGCCTTTCAAGATCGTCAGCAAGAGAGGCGACCTCGCCTATCAACTCGAGCTTCCTGCAACCTTTGCCAATGTTCATGATGTGTTCCACGTCTCGCAACTCCGTAAGTGCTTCAAGACGCCCGAGCGCACCGTCAACTTCGAGGACATTGAGCTCCAAGAAGATCTCTCCTACCGTGAGCACCCAGTTGCAATCCTTGAAGAGACTGAACGCAAAACTCGCAACAAGTCAATCAAGTTTCTCAAAGTTAAGTGGTCACACCATTCCGACCGTGAAGCTACCTGGGAACGCGAGGATCACCTCCGTTCTGAGTACCCGGAGTTCTTTCAGTCCTAGATCTCAGGACGAGATCTTTTCGTAGTGGTGGAGTGTTGTAACGCCCCACATGTAACCTTCCCCAATTGTACTCCAACTCTTGCCGTTTCCGGCATTAAGTTATATTTAATTCTCGGGTTCGGGTCTTTGTCTCCGTGTGTTGTTTTGTTTTTCGTGCATCTCATATCATGTCATCACGTGCATTGCATTTGCATACATGTTCATCTCATGCATTCGAGCATTTTCCCCGTTGTCCGTTTTGCATTCCGGCGCTTCGTTCTCCTCCGGTAGCCATTTCTAGCTTTCTTTCGTGTGTGGGGATTAAACATTTCCGGATTGGACCGAGACTTGCCATGCGGCCTTGGTTTACTACCGGTAGACCGCCTGTCAAGTTTCGAGTCATTTGGACTTCGTTTGATACTCCAACGGTTAACCGAGGGACCGAAAAGGCCTCGTGTGTGTGCAGCCCAACACCCCTCCATTTTGGCCCAAAACCCACCAAGCTCAGCTCCATCGTCTTGGTCGTTCGATCACGATCGTGTGGGCGAAAACGGCACCTCATTTGGACTCTCCTAGCTCCCTCTACCTCTATTTATAGTCCCCCCTAGTCCAAATCTCGGACGAAACCCTAACCTCCCTAGTCCCCTTCATCTCTCCACGCACCGGACGTGTCCGGACGCGCCGGACACAGCCACCGCACCAACTGGGAGCTGCCACGTGGCACACCCCGGACCACATCGCTGCCCGCCGCCGCAGGCCCGCTCGGCCCGACGCGGGCCCCCGAGCCCATCGAGCCGCCCTGCGCCTGGAGCGCCAACCGCCGCCGCCTGGCTCCAGAGCGCCGCCGCCGTCTTCTTCGCATCTGGTTGGCCGGAGCAGCGCCGCCGCCGCGAGCTCATCGCGCACGCCGCCCGCCGCCCGCCTTCCCTGCCGCGCCGTCCTGCGCTCTGCCTCCGAAGGAGCTCCGCCGCCGCCCGCCGCCACATCCGGCCACGGGAGCCCGAGCCCGGCCGGATCCACCGCCCCGCCGGCGACGACCTCGCCGGTGACGCCCTCGCCGGATCTGGGCAAGGTGGGATCAGATCCACCCGGCCGCCATCCAAACAGCCTCCCCACGCCCCGGATCTGCTCATCCCGCTCCGCCCGATCCCGTTGACTTTTCCGGAGGTATAAATTTGGCTAAGTCCCCGAAATTCCCAGATCCATGATGCCATGTTCGAGGCCTTGTATCTTTGCATCCGTAGCTCCGATTCATGCATATGATATGTCAAAATCTTCGCCTCGACGAGTAAATCATTTCATTCCATTCCATCATTTGCATTTGAGGTCACATTCTTGCCCAAAATGCTGTTGGAAAGAGGCATGTTGAGTTAAATTGCAGATCCGTTAATCCAACATGCACTTTTGTCATTTTTACCATATTTAATCCGTGCATGATATGCCTGTGCCCCTTTGGGATGAATTGTTAAGCATGTTGTCTTCTTTCCAGAGGTGCCTTCCATGTATTTTTAGGATGTGTGTATTTTCTTGTGCAAGCTTGCGAAGAGGGCTACCTGAGATTACTGATTTCAGGGACTTAGTGATTTTCAGTGATGCTATATGTCCGGCTTGTTTCCTAGTGATCCGTGCCTCTTTTGAGGATGATCAGTAAGAGTGGTTTGTTATGCTTGTTGTGCTTAATCCATCCATGTCTTTACTTGTTATGTTGGAGCACCCTAGGTTGACTCAATCGAGCTCAACTTTTGGATAGTTGCTGTTTTGGGCAGATCGTTAACTCTTTTGCGATTTTGCCAGAGCGATTGCTAGTGATCCATGCATGCTATGCCATTGTTATTGCCATGTCTAGCTAGCATTTTGTTCCTTCTTAATGGATATATGCTTGCCTTGCCATGACTTCCACCATAGTGAGTGCATCGAGCTCGTTTACATGTCTCCGTGAGTTATTATTTCAGCATGTCCCAGTTTTCACTAAGTCTGAAAACTGATTGTGTTTCATCAATGTTCGTGTGCTCGGTAGAGTATTTTGTGAACCCTTTTGGCCCCAGGTCATTTTGGGTGTTTTGTTAAGCTTGTTGAGTAGCTCCATGACATGCTCTTACTTGCCATGTTCAGGTTTTCGTTCATGTTGTTTTTCTGCTCCGAAGAGAGCATCGTGGTCTGAAATTTCAGACTAGCGTTCATTTCGCTAAGTCTGAAATCTGTTTTGCTTATTCAGTTTTGCCATGCTTGTTTGAAGCCCTTGATGGATGAATTTGCCTATGCCTCAGTCATGATGATTTGTTAAGCTTGATGAGTACATCACTGCCATGCAATTTGTTTTCATGTTGGGTGGCTGTAGCATGTTCATTTTGTTGCATTTAGGAGCCTACTTGCTGTAAATCGCACATCGGTTCGTTTAGTAAAACGCTTGCCATTTCTAAACCGTAGCTCCGATTGCCATGATCTTTATATCGTTTTCAAGGAATTTCTTCCCCTCTATCCAGTGGCACACTTGGATTTCCAAGTTGAGGACAGGTTCATGCATTTCCTGTTACATGTTGCATACTTGCATCCCGCATCGCATCCCGCATAGCATATCATCTTTGCATCTTATTGGTTGCCTTAGCACGTGGTTGATTGTATCCTTGTTGCTTGTTTGTGTTGTTGGGTAGAGCCGGGAGACGAGTTCGCTAACGAGGAGCCCGTTGAGTTTGCTTTTGAGGATCCAGTCAATTCTGACAACTGTGCAGGCAAGATGATCACACCCTTGAAATCACTACTATCTTTGCTATGCTAGTTTGCTCGCTCTTTTGCTTTGCCAATGCTACGATGCCTACCACTTGCTTGTTAGCCTCCCAATTGCCATGATTGAGCCTCTAACCCACCTTTGTCCTAGCAAACCATTGATTGGCTATGTTACCGCTTTGCTCAAGCCCCTTCTTATAGCGTTGTTAGTTGCAGGTGAAGATTGGAGCCGTTCCTTGTTGGAACATTTATTTACTTGTTGGGATATCACTATATTGCTATGTTATCTTTACTCATCTATATACTTGGTAAAGGGTGGAAGGCTCGGCCTCTCGCCTAGTGTTTTGTTCCACTCTTGCCGCCCTAGTTTCCGTCATATCGGTGTTATGTTCCCGGATTGTTGCGTCCCTTACGCGGTTGGGCTATAATGGGAACCCCTTGATAGTTCGCCTTGATTAAAGCTTTTCCAGCAATGCCCAACATTGGTTTTACCATTTGTCACCTACCCTTTTCTTTCCCTTGGGTTTCCGGAGCCCGAGGGTCATCTTATGTTAAACCCCCCGGGCCAGTGCTCCTCTGAGTGTTGGTCCAACTGTCAGCTGCCGGTGGCCACCAGGGGCAACTCTGGGCTGGCCTACCCGTACCTAGGACAATCTGAGTGTGCCCTGAGAAAGAGATATGTGCAGCTCCTATCGGGATTTGTCGGTGCATTCGGGCGGTGTTGCTGGACTAGTTTTGGCCTGTCGAATCATCTTGTTGTACCGGGATACCGAGTCTGATCGGTGGGTCCTGGGTGGAGGTCTATTCCTTCGTTGACCGTGAGAGCTTGTTATGGGCTAAGTTGGGACCCCCCTGCAGGAATTGATCTTTCGAAAGCCGTGCCCGCGGTTATGGGCAGATGGGAATTTGTTAATATCCGGTTGTAGATAACTTGAACTTAATTAATTAGAATGAATCAACTGCGTGTGTTGCCGTGATGGCCTCTTCTCGGCGGAGTCCAGGAAGTGGACACGGTGTTGGAGTTATGTTTGCGTAGTCTGCTCTATGTAGTTTCCGCTCGTGCTTTGCCTTCTCTTCTCGCTCTCCTTTGCGAATAAGTTAGCCACCATATATGCTAGTCGCTTGCTGCAGCTCCACCCACATTACCCCTTTCCTACCTATTAAGCTTAAATAGTCTTGATCGCGAGGGTGCGAGATTGCTGAGTCCTTGTGGCTCACAGATTACTATTACACCATATGCAGGAACCGATGATACTCCTTCGGATGGCGCGTTCGAGCTGAAGTGGGAGTACGACGAGGACTCTCAGCGATACTATGTTTCTTTTCCGGATGATCAGTAGTGGTGCCTACTCGGGGTTCGATTCAGGGATTAGTCGCATGTTGGGGAGTCTTTTCTATTTTGGCACCGTAGTCGGGCCATGAGTGTTTGTATGATGGATGCTATTTATGTACCTTGATGTGACGTGGCGAGTGTAAGCCGACTATTATTATTATTCCCCCTTTATATTATATATGTACATGGGTTGTGTGAAGATTGCCTCACTTGCGACATATGCCTTCAATGCGATTATGCCTCTAAGTCGTGCCTCGACACGTGGGAGATATAGTCGCATCGAGGGTGTTATAGTCATCGACCATGATGGCCACTTTTGTGCCATCACAGCTCGCCTGGTAGAAGACTCCCTCCTTGAGCTCTACAAATATGTCCTGATCCTCTTCGAATCCGGGATCGAGGTCCCGGTTATGGTTCTCCGGCTATGGAGCGGGGCTATGGATCCCCGTGATAACCTTCCGCCATTCATATTAAAAATGGACGGGTTAATGTCAATTAAACAAGAATCAAGGAGAGGATTGGGTAAGGTGGTGGGATTAAAACTTACCCAGTTATGGGGATTGTATATGGAGAATCCCTCTCAGCGCTTAAGACGAGTAAATTCCTCTTTCTCTCCTTTGTACAGATCGGTCAATATCGTGGCCAGGGCGGCAGGGGTGTCCGGGCCCTTTCATCCCGTAGCGTGAGGCGTCATCTTCCCCGTTGTAATACCACATAGGGAGCCCTCTGAATTGGAGTGGCTGAACGTCTCGTGCTATGAAGTTGCCATTACCTTAATTATTGATAATCCGAACTGGGCGAGTGTCCTTATCTTGCCCATTAATTGTTGAACTTCCGCGCTATCTTCTTCCTCAAGGATCCGAGGGCGCCAGCTGTGGCGTTTCCTCAATGGAGCGCTGGAAAATCCAGGAATGCCCATTCGGACTGGGTCGGGGAGAGCGACATCTTCAATACAAAACCACTCCGAGGGCCACTCTTTGGATGCCTTCTTCGGTGTGCTGGACAAGTATCCGGTCCCGGCTATGCGCCATATCTCGGCGCCGCCCACCTTGAATATAGATCCCTTTTGGGTGCGAGGGATGAGGTAGAAAAGCTTCTAAAAGATCGAGGGTGTCGCCTAGAGGGGGTGAATAGGCGCTTTAAAATAATTATGGTTTAGGCTTGAACAAATGCGAAATAAGCCTAGCGGTTAATTTGCCAAGCACAAAACCTAAAACAACTAGGCTCACCTATGTGCACCAACAACTTATGCTAAGCAAGATAAGCAACTATGTGATAGCAAGAAATATGACAAAGAACAATATGGCTATCACAAAGTAAAGTGCATAAGAAAAGGGCTCGGGTAAGAGATAACTGAGGCACGCGGAGACGACGATGTATCCCGAAGTTCACACCCTTGCGGATGCTAATCTCCGTTTGGAGCAGTGTGGAGGCACAATGCTCCCCAAGAAGCCACTAGGGCCACCGTAATCTCCTCACGCCCTCGCACAATGCAAGATGCCGTGATTCCACTAAGGGACCCTTGATGGCGGTCACCGAACCCGTACAAATGGCAACCCTTGGGGGTGTTCACCGAACCCGTACACTTTGGCAACCCTTGGGGCTGGTCACCAAAACCCGTCAAATTGCTCGGGGTGATCTCCACAACCTAATTGGAGACCCCGATGCTTGCCCGGAGCTTTACACCACAATGATTGAGCTCCGAACACCACCAACCGTCTAGGGCGCCCAAGCACCCAAGAGGAACAAGCTCAAGGGCACCAAGCACCCAAGAGTAATAAGCTTCTCAACTTGTAACTTCCACGTATCACCGTGGAGAACTCAAACCAATGCACCAAATGCAATGGCAAGGGCACACGGAGTGCTAAGTCCTTCTCTCCCAAATACCACCAAAGCAACTAATGCTAGGGAGGAAAATGAGATGAAGAACAAGAAGGTGAACACCAAGAACTCCAAGATCTAGATCCAATGGGTTCCCCTCTCATAGAGGAGAAAGTGATTGGTGGAAATGTGGATCTAGATCTCCTCTCTCTTTTCCCTCAAAAACTAGCAAGTGTCCATGGAGGGATTGAGAGTTAGCTAGCTCAAAGAAGGTCAACAGTGGGGGAAGAACACAAGCTCAAGAGATAAGGTGGAATGGGGAAGAAGACCCCCTTTTATAGGAGCTCCCGAATCCAACCGTTATGTGCTCAGTCCGCACACGAGTGGTACTACCGCTTAGGGGAGCGGTAGAACACGGAGAGCAGAGCAAAACATAGTGCGAGGCAGAGCCATATGAGCGGCACTACCGCTGGAGCCAGCGGTACTACCGTTGGCTGTAGCGGTACTGCCGCTGGGACCACACACAGCGCCTACCACGAGCATAGGGAGAAGGAACAGGGAGGAGGGCCATTGAGCGGCAGTAGGGGCGGTGGTAGCCGCGGTACTACCGCACACGAGCGGTACTACCGCTCGTACTGCCGCTCCTACTACCGCTGAACCCGACACAAGAAAACCACGTCTCGAGTCGAGGCGGCACCAGCACGAAACCGGAGCCGTACTACCACTTATGGCCATAGGTGGTACTACCGTTGTGGGACAGCGGTACTACCACTTGTGGCGATATGCGGTACTGCCGCTCCGGCCCAGCAGTACTATCGCTGGCGCCATCCTTATGCCACTTCCATGACAACAAGTCTACTCCAAGGAAAACCAGAACTGCGAAAACTTCTGCAAATGATCTTTGAATTGAGCAAACTCAAGCTTGTTGGATACAAGATGACGAGTAGCATCAAAACAGCAACTGGTTATAGTAAGAGGAGGCAGTGGAGGTATGCCTAACAAATAGAGGAGTGAAACCTCCAAAAAGGAAGAACCGACATAACCTCCAACATCGAAAACATCATAGAAGATGCACGTAAACTCTGTTTTTGATGAAAATGAGCTTGTCATGAAAATGACCATAAGCTCCAAATCTCACAAGGAGAAGAACCAAACAAGAACCAAAAAAAAGATGATGCAAGGATGCAATGGTTTGAGCTCTCTACGAACGATACGATCAAGCTACTCATTGAGAGCCCCCCTTGATAGTACGGCAATTGATCCTATAACCCGATCTCCCAACTACCACCATGAGACCAGAAAAATAGAAAACCTATTGAGGGAAAACCTTTGGCTTGCACATGGTCCACTTGAGCTAGATGATGATCATCTTGACTCCCTCAAGTTGGACCACCTTTCTTGATTGCGTTGGCTCGATGAACACTAGTTGATTAGTCCCCATACTCCATTATGGGTGAGCCACTCTTCGGCACATCTTCATAAATCCATTGTTACCATAATGGATGAAAACCTTCAAGCATTTGATCTCTTCATGATGCTCCACTTGAACTTGCACATCGCAACCTAACCCCACAAAGAACTCTCACGAAAACCATGGGTTAGAAAACAAAGCGTAATGGACAATGCTTACCATACCATGGGATCACTTGATCCCTCAGTACATCTTGTATGCTTTGTGTATTGATCAACTTGAGTCATTATTCACTTAATCTTGATCAACCTTGAATCTTTTTAATTATCTTCATTTGGATGATGTGTTGAAGGTAGACATGAATGATCACACAATCTTCTTCTTCAAGACATGCTTGCAATAAGCTCAACACTCACGTGACCAATCTTCGGATAATTCCTTGAATATCACCTTGGTCGACACAAACTCTCCTTGAAACCAACACATGTACTCCAAGAAAAGCCTATGGACAAAACCTTCGAATATAACTCAAGGCAACCATTAGTCCATAGAGATTGTCATCAATTACCAAAACCAAACATGGGGGCACCACATGTTCTTTCAGCTTCCTCCATAACTCCAAATGGGCCTCGCAGCCCAGGAATAGCTCACAAAGAGCGACAAAACCTGCAATGTGCAGGATAGAGGTCGGCATAAGATTGTGCAGTTGGAGGCCGAAGTACTCCAGGAGACCTCAGAGGAAAGGATGGATTGGAAATCCGACGCGTCTTAATAAAAAGGAGACGAAGCACACTCGTACCCCGTGGTTGGATTGGGGGAATTTTCTGCCATGGCTTCACCAATGAAGGAGGTTAATCTTGCCCGAACGGGGACTAGATCTGCGGGGGGAAGGGATCCCTGCATTTAAAGCCTAACCAGCTAGTGATGGGATAGTGAACATCTCTCCCAATCGCCTTTTTTGGAGCCATGAGGGCGGGAGGAAGAACTAGGAGTGCTAGCCATGTTTGAATGGTTTCTCCTAGCGAGCTCTACGGATTTTCTGCATGGTGTGGAATGGGATCTGAGATCCAATCCCTTTAATTAGACGCCTTTTTAACACGGCTAGGGTGTTATGTGCAAAGAATACTCTGACCTTTTGTATTTGCTCTACACATGGAAGCAGAAGCAACGGAGGCGCAGAAGCCGACGGGTATGACATTAAATGAAAAGCCGAGTATAATTCTTCGGGTCAGATGCTTTGAAGTATTCGGAGGAGGAACCCGCCTTGCAATGCCGAAGACAATCTGCGCGCTGGACACATCATCATTGAAACCTAGTTCGCGGGTTACTGATTGAGTCCTAGATTAAGGGGTCCTCGGGCATCCGGGCTATGTGACGGGGGCCGGACTAATGGGCCATGAAGATACAAGGTAGAAGACTTCCTCCCATGTTCGGATGGGACTCTCCTTTGCGTGGATGACAAGCTTGGCGTTTGGATATGAAGATTCCTTCCTTTGTAAACCGACTCTGTACAACCCTAGGTCCCCCCGCTGTCTATATAAGCCGGACGGTTTCGTCCGTAGAGGCAATCATAATCATACAGGCTAGATGTCTAGGGTTTAGGCATTACGATCTTGAGGTAGATCAACTCTTCTAAACCCCATATTCATCCAAGATAATCAAGCAGGAAGTAGGGTATTACCTCCATCAAGAGGGCCCGAACGTGGGTAAAGACCGTGTCCCTGTCTGCTGCTACCTTCGATCCTCAAACGCACAGTTCGGCACCCCCTACCCAAGATCTGCCGGTTTTGACACCGACACCAGCCCAGTGAGAACGATAAGGAATCTGATAAGGATGAAGACAAAGAGCAGGATGGTGGTTTTCCCAACATCAATGCCACTTTGGTGATTTTTGCTGACGTTGAGAGCAAAAGTCGACTGAAGGTCATCAACAGAGAAGTAAACATGGTTGCACTGGCAATGCCAACATATTTGAAGTGGTCTAAGACTCCCATTACATTTGACCAATCTGGCCATCTGGCACGCGTTGCTACGCTAGGGCGGGAAGCGTTGGTGGTCGACCCAGTCGTTGGGGGCACTCGGTTGACCCAAGTTCTGATGGATGGTGGCAGTGGCTTGAACATTTTGTATGCTGAGACTCTCCTAGACATGGGCATCCCGATGTCCAAGCTCAGTGAAAGCAATATGCGCTTCCACGGTATCATCCCTGGGTAGAAAGTTGATTCGCTCGACCAAATCACTCTTGACGTGGTTTTCGATGATTCAAAGAATTATCGCAAAGAAAAGTTGACATTTGAAGTTGTGGATTTTCACAGTGCTTATCATGCTATTCTGGGCAGGCCTGCATATGCCCACTTCATGGCTCGACCATGTTACGTATACCTCAAGCTGAAGATGCATGGTCCCAAGGGTGTGATCACAATCAGTGGTAATCGGCAGAGAGCGGAGGAGTGTTTCTAGAAGGGCTCAAAGATTGTCGATGAACAGATGGCAGCAGTGGAAATGCAAGAATACCAGAAAAACGCAGATCTAAGTGATTTGTTACGTGCCAAGAAGCCTGCTACAGAATCTGCATTTCAGTCGTCTGGGGAAACAAACCAAGTTCACATTCACCCGATCGATCCTAATGCTGCTCCGACTCATATCTCAACTACACTGGACAACAAATAGGAAGAAGCGCTCATCCAGTTCCTCTGTGAGAACAGGGACATCTTTGCATGGAAGCCTTCTGACATGCCAGGTGTACCTAGGGGACTAGTTGAGCACTGTTTGCGAGTCGACCGAAAGCAAAACCTGTCAAAGAGCATCTCCGTCGGTCCGCCATGGAGAAGAGGAAGGCAATTGGTGAAGAGGTGGCTTGGCTTCTGGCAGCTGAGTTCATCCGCGAGATATACCACTCCGAGTGGCTCGCCAATGTTGTCATGGCCCCCGAGAAAGATGATTCACTTCGCATGTGTATCGACTTCAAGCATATCAATCGGGCTGCCCGAAAGATCATTTCCCTCTACCCCACATCAATCGAATTGTCGACTTGACTATGGGATGTGAGTGTTTGTCCTTCTTGGACTCTTATTCTAGGTAACATCATATTTGACTGTATGGCCCCGACGAAATAAAAACAGCTTTCATCATCCCTTTTGAGTGCTTTTGCTATGTTACCATGCCCTTTGGTCTCAAGAATGATTGTACCACATTCATGCGCATGATTCAGAAGTGCCTGCTCACTCAAATTAGTCAGAATGTGGAAGCATACATGGATGACATCGTGGTCAAGTCACGTAAAGGTTCCAACCTACTGACTGACCTTGCCGAACCCTTTGCCAATCTGAGAAGATATGATATCAAGCTTCAACCGTCAAAGTGCACATTCAGAGTCCTGAGAGGAAAGTTACTCGGTTTTCTCGTTTCCGAACGAGGGATCGATGTAAACCCAGAAAAAGTTGGTGCCATCCTCCAAATGAAACGCCCCGTGCATGCACATGACGTTCAGTAGCTTACTAGTTGCTTGGCTGCATTGAGCCAATTCATTTCTCGTCTCGGTGAAAAGGCATTGCCTCTTTACCGACTGATGAAGAAATCTGACAAGTTGGAGTGGACTCATGAAGCTGATCCAGCGTTTGAAGAGCTCAAAGCCCTGCTTTCCACCTAGCCGGTGCTTGCTGCCCCAATTAGCAAAGAGCCTTTACTACTTTATATTGCAGCCACTGGACAAGTTGTCAGTACAGTGCTCATGGTCGAGCGGGAAGAAGGCAAAGCCTACAAAGTTCATCGCCTAGTGTATTATATTTCTGAAGTTTTAACTCCGTCCAAGCAGAGATATCTGCATTATCATAAGCTTGTTTATGGAATTTATTTGACTACAAATAAAGTTGCACATTACTTCTCGGATCACTCGGTTTCAGTCGTCAGTGATGCTCCATTGTCAGAAATTATGAACAACAAAGACGCAACTGGTCGAGTGACGAAGTGGGTGATTGAACTCCTTCCTTTGGATATCAAGTTTGAGGAAAATAAGGCAATCAAGTCCCAAGCAACAGCAGATTTCCTCGCCGAGTGGAGCGAGCAGCAACAACCAACTCAGATTCACTCAGAACATTGGACTATGTTCTTTGATGGGTCCAAGATGCTGAATGGTTCTGGTGCTGGCATAGTCCTGGTATCCCCGCGAGGCAATAAACTCAGTTATGTTCTCCAGATTCACTTTGATTCCTCCAACAATGAAGCTGAATATGAGGCACTTCTGTATGGGTTGCGTATGGCCATTTCACTCGGCGTCCTTCGCCTAATGCTTTACGATGACTCAGATTTAGTGGTCAATCAAGTGATGAAGGAGTGGGACATCAGGAGCCCAGCTACGACTGGCTATTGCAATGTAGTGAGAAAGTTGGAAAATAGGTTTGAAGGGTTAGAGCTCCACCACATACCCCGACTCAAAAATCAAGCAGTTGATGACTTGGTGAAGATAGGTTCCAAGTGGGAGCCCATTCCCAGCAAATTCTTGGAGAATCTTCACACCCTGTCAGTTCAAGAAGATCCTTCCACAAAAGAGCCCCCACAACCCAAAAGTTCCACAGATCCGACTGAAGTTGAAATCCCAGCCGTGGTCGGCCTCATCATGGAGGTTTTGGTTGTCACTCCCGACTGGACACTGTCGTATATTGCGTATCTGCTTAGGAAGGAGCTTCCAGAGGACGAAAATGAGGCCCGTCAGATTATCCATTGATCCAAAGCCTTTACCGTGATAGGTGGTCGACTTTACAGGGAGAGTGTTACTAGAGTTGCTCAGCGATGCATCACGCCAGAAGAAGGTCGAATGATCCTCAATGATATCCACTCGAGGACCTGTGGTCACCATGCATCCTCTCGGACCATCGTAGCCAAAGCATACCTAGCGGGATTCTATTGCCCACGAGCAAATGAGAGACAAAAGAAATAGTTGACAAGTGTGAAGGCTGTCAGTTCTACTCCAACATGACGCACAATCCTGCATCAGCCTTGAAGACCATTCCACTCGTCTGGCCATTTGTTGTTTGTGGATTGGATATAGTTGGACCCCTGAGGACCAGCAAAAGTGGTTTCACACATTTTCTTGTAGCGGTCGACAAGTTTACCAAATGGATCGAAGCCAAGCCTATCAAGAATCTCGACTCAAGCACTGCTATCAGTTTCATCAGAGAACTGACGTTCAGATATGGAGTCCCTCACAGTATTATCATAGATAACGGCTCCAACTTTGATTCTGATGAGTTCAGAGCATTCTGTGCCTCCCAAGGAACTCGGGTCGACTATGCGTCCGTCACGCATCTGCAGTCGAATGGGCGGGCAGAGAGAGCAAATGGTTTGATCCTCCAAGGTCTGAAACCCCAGCTGATGCATGACCTCAAGCATGCGGCAAGAGCTTGGGTAGATGAGTTACCATCAGTCCTTTGGGGTTTGAGAACAACACCAAATTGGTCGACTGGTCGGACTCCTTTTTTCATGGTTGTCGGTGTCAAAACCAGCGGATCTCGGGTAGGGGGTCCCGAACTGTGCGTCTAGGCCGGATGGTAACAGGAGGCAAGGGACACGAAGTTTTACCCAGGTTCGGGCCCTCTTGATGGAGGTAAAACCCTACGTCCTGCTTGATTAATATTGATGATATGGGCAGTACAAGAGTAGATCTACCACGAGATCGGAGAGGCTAAACCCTAGAAGCTAGCCTATGGTATGATTGTTGTTCTGTATGTTGTCCAACGGACTAAAACCCTCCGGTTTATATAGACACCGGAGAGGGTTAGGGTTACACAAAGTCGGTTACAATGGTAGGAGATCTATATATCCGTATCACCAAGCTTGCCTTCCACGCCAAAGAAAGTCCCTTCCGGACACGGGACGAAGTCTTCAATCTTGTATATTCATTGTCCAGGAGTCCAGCTGAAGGTATAGTCCGGCCATCCGGACACCCCCTAATCCAGGACTCCCTCAGTAGCTCCTGAACCAGGCTTCAATGACGACGAGTCCGGCGCGAAGATTTTCTTCGGCATTGCAAGGCGGGTTCCTCCTCCAAGTACTTCATAGAAGATTTTGAACACAAAGATAGTGTCCGGCTCTGCAAAATAAGTTTCCACATATTGCCATAGAGAGAATAATATTTACAAAAATCTAATCTGCTGACGTATTCCGTAGTGTGACATCATACCATGGCCAAGCCTTTATTCGAATCGTTTTATTGTCCCACCTCAGCGTGTCATGCGAGGCGGTTTCCTTGGCACGTCTCGTCGAAGCAGAGATCGTGTCCCCTTATTCCGGGATTCTCATCAATATGAGCATGGGTAATCCAACCGCTTCTAGGACACCTAGACTATAGGCAAGTCCAAACGGCCACGGAGAGGACGCTTGATATTCACCCTCTTTATAAAGGGACAAGGCTTTTATTTTTTCCTCCCGTGCTCAATTGAATCCTTCCCCCACCTCAAGCTCAAACACCCAAAGTTCAGGTCAGGTGCTCCGAACCTTCAATCATGTCCGTATATAGCCTTCAAGGCCGGTGGGTGCCTCCTCCGTCACGGAAGAAGACATCAAAAAGTTGAGGGAGGCCAGATATCTGACCGCCGAGGTTTTGCATCAGCTGCCTACCCGAGGGCAGGCCATCCCCTCCCCCGAACCCAACGAGAACGTCGTGTTCGTCTCCCACTTCCTCCAAGGTCTAGGCCTTGCTCTGGATCCTTTCGTCAGGGGTTTGATGTTTTATTACGGGCTAGATTTCCATGATCTAGCTCCAAACTCCTTTCTTCATATCATGGCATTTATTGTCGTGTGTGAGGCCTTCCTCCGGGTTACCCCTCACTTTGGCCTATGGCTCAAGACCTTTGAAGTAAAGCTGAAGATGATCGAGGGGCAACATGCAGCGTGTGGAGGTGCCTCAATATGCAAGATGACGGGAGCTCCATGGCACAAAGGTTCCATTCCAGAGGTGTCTGAATTGTGGCAACAGGAGTGGTTCTACATCACGGCTCCTAGAAGTGCCAAGTGGGCGGCCGCCCCTGTTTTCCGCTCGGGCCCTCCACCACAACTGATGTCATGGATCAGCAGAGGTCTGAGCAGGGGTCCAGCCAAGGACGTGCCTATACTGCAAAGCCACATTCGAGATCTCTTCAATGGAGATTTTAGTTTGGTTGCGGTAATACAAGTTATGCTAGTTCGTCAAGTCCAGCCTTGCAAACGCCGGCCCCTTCGCTTGTGGGAGTTCAATCCTGAGGGACCGCGTGTCATTCAAAATTTCCTCGGCCTGACTCACGAGGAGATGTAGAAGTCATTCTTCAGACCTCAGGTAGAGTGTCCGAAAATCACCGAGGACGTGGGCCTGAGTAGTAACCGCGCCGCCGAACAGGTAAGGAATCTTCTGGCCGAACATACTATCTCTCATTTGTTACAAAGTTATTTCTGAGAGTTCGCTTTTTGACCAGGACTGGCTAACAAAGGCGAAGTTGATTCTGTGTTCGGCCCCCCTCCCTGAGGGTTTGGACAATCTGGTATTGGAAAAGATGCTCCAGGTCGCACCTTGCCCGGAGCCCTTGAAGGAAGATACTGGGAGGATAATACGGGCGGACGCGGGCCCCCAACGCTGCCCATTCTAACCGAGGGAGGGAGCGCCTCCATGAAGGAAGACGACCGGAGGAGGAAAAGGACTGCGCCCAGGGATTCGGAAGCCGAAGCTTCCAAACGGGAGAAGAAGTCTCCCACAGAGGGTCCTACGTTGGGGGGTGCTCTTGCCGCACAAAGTTCGCGGGGGGATCAATTCTCCAGCGAGTCATAAGTGACCCGAAATACTTTAATAGTACAGGTATGCCATCTTTTTCTTCTGA
This sequence comes from Triticum monococcum, assembly GCA_034509565.1. Lineage (NCBI taxonomy): Eukaryota > Viridiplantae > Streptophyta > Magnoliopsida > Poales > Poaceae > Triticum > Triticum monococcum. Next base: position 684,364,062 of record CM067845.1, on the reverse strand, counting down.
GAAAATAACCACCACATATATCTTTGCAGTTCGGGCCTTAGCCCCTCTCAAGCGCCTCCTCCGGACTCCTCCGCTCCGGAAGCGGGCGACCCCGAAGTGTCGTCGTGGAGGGCCTCTCCGAGTCCGGTGAGGCCAGAAGATAATCCCATTGACCTCCGAAGCTCCCAGTGTCCGGCTCCCGAAGAGAGCGGACAAAAGAGTCCGGCACCATCTGGTGTGCGATCGGATGTTCTGAGGGAGTTGGTGGGGCGAGCGGCCATCTCAGATGAACACCGTGTGCTGAGGAATACGGTGATGGAGAGAATCTCGTCCGCCGAAAGCGGATTGCATGAAGCTTTTATGAGTCTATTGACAGACTTTGAGGTACGTAAAATAATGTATGATAGTCCTGCACATGCTAGGTGTGCCCTGTGTAGATAGTAGCCCCTGAGACTCTAGTTGTCATCGAAAACGACGACGAACAGAGGATCATATTCCCAGGTAATAACCATATTGCCTCTATGTGCAGGTGATGGAAGCTCCGGTGGCTAGCCGGACTACCGAGTTTGCCCATTTAAAACGGCAGTTGGATGCGGCAGACGCCGACATCGAGCTTGTTAGCAAAGGGCTTGACGAGGCACAGGGTAAGTGTCATTATCTGGTAAACGCCACATAGTAAGAGCAGCATGATGCCAGTATCTTTAATATGTTGTGACTGCAGATGGAGCTGCCACTGTTGAAGCCTTGCAGGCAGAACTTGCCCGAGCCAAGGAACAAGCGAGGTTTGGTAATGCGGCTGCTTTGAAGGCGGCCGAAGAGTTAAAAGCCGAGAAGGCCACGCATGGCGAGAGCTGAGATAAGATGGCCAAGATGGCCATAGAATTAAAAGCCGCCGCCGACCGTTGCCAGGTTCTTGAAAAGGTAAACCTAGCGAAGGCATCGGACCTTGAGAAGGCTGGTGCGACGAGAAAAGACATCCGCTCTACTATGAGGGCGAAGAAGGAGGAGCTGCGGGAAGCTAGGGATATTGTAGCTGGTAAATCCTTTATGTTGCGGAGGAAGTTCGGAGATCCACGGTATGCCTCTCTCGATCGGCTGTGGAGTTCGGAGGATGTGTATATGGATTTAGCAGCGAGCGCTGCCGATGCGGCCAAGTACTTCTAGGGTCAGACGGACCGTGAAGTCGACCAGCTGTTTTGGACACAATTCCATTCTCCCGAGCGTCCGCTTTCATTGACTGGCCAATTAGCCGAATGGGCCGAACAGAATAGGTTGTCCGGACTCGCCATGAGGTCTGTTGTGGATCAGCTATGGCCGGAAAGGCCAAAACCGAACATCTATTTCAGCGTGGTGCAGTAGTTCCTTGACGTGGTGCCGCGCATTAATGCGATGAAGAGGTCGGCGTGCATAGAGGGCTCACGGATGGCCTTTGCTCGTGTTAAAGCATACTGGCCGGAGATGGATGCTACCACTGTTGCAACGCGGGATTCGGCCATAGGTCCAATGGCTGCTGAGCACTACTTTGAAGAAGTTCTTGAGGGTGCTCGTTTGATAGAGACCTAGTGCTCAAAAGATATTATGTTTGAGTGATATGTAATTTCATTGTAAGCGAAATGCTTTTATAAATTTTTATAAGGCTATTTTTATACTTTTGCCTGAAAGTAATATGATGCCTCTTGGGCGGCCGTTTATGTATACATGTGTATAACCTGAAAGATTTTAGCCGTCGGCTTCAACCCCCACGCATATAATGCGGAGGTGCTCGCAAAAAACACGCGTTCACACTAAACCCAACGTCTTGGTCCTATTAAGGAGGTGATAGCGGAGCGAGCGAGGCAACCGGACTATAATGCTTTAGCACTTTAACTTAGCCATAGGAGTTTGACAGTGGGGCTACTAGATAGCCCCTGGTGGCTCCGCACTCTCCCGATCCCGGGGTGCGTACATGCCTGGCCGGAAAACGGCCCTTCGTTAAGGCGGAGGAATTCTAACATTCCAACAGGTCATCGAGTGGTTGACCAGTCTCACGCTATATCATGACAGTCAGTTTTCGGCTTTCTCTACTGAGGTGCTCGTTCGGATGAACCAGGGCACAATCGCAGTAGTTCTCCTGGTGCTACCTTAGCCGGTAAAGTGGAACATAAGGCACCAAAACACAGGAGCCGGGCAAACCCAACATTTGACCAAAGACAATGATTCGGAGCTGATGCATATAGGGCCAAACTCGCGAGACCCAACACTCCCTAAGGTATTCGGTCTTTGTGGTGTAAACCGGGCCTAAATAATGGCCTTTGTAAGAAGCCCCTTGTGTCTAGGTACATGCATTGTTCTGGCGTGGCCACATGCCAAGATGTCAGCAGCCTTCTCAATGATGGATATGTATCAACAAGAGACAGTAAAAAAGGTTTACGCAGGGTCTTAATCTAAAAAGAATCCTTGGAGCGGGTCCCTATTGCACGTCTGCGCCAGTGTCTCCATTTTTCCGTATCCTGGACGGGTGTAGCACGATGATCGTCTGTAAAAGAGAGGAATTTAGGTGAAAAAGTTGTCGTGCAAAAAGATAGTTTTTAATAAAACCATGTATAATTCAAGATGAGAAGAAATTGCCACTTGTCTGCGCGCGTTGAGCCCCTTGTATTGACAAATAGGGGTGTGACCCTTTATTCGGTATAAATAGCAGCGCCGGACTTGATTAGTTGTGTCTGAGGTCTTGACGACCTATTGTATGCTTTCGCTGGTCCGGGCGCCTTTAGTGTGCGGCTGCCTTGGGCGCGCAGAGATCGCTTGATATTTCCATTCACTGAAATGATGCCACGTGGACCGGGCATCTTGAGTGTGAGGGAGGCGTAGTGTGGTATTGCATTAAAGCGAGCGAAAGCTTCACGTCTGAGCAGTGCTTGATAGCCACTTTGGAACGGAGCGATGTGGAAGGTTAAATGCTCGTGACGGAAGTTATTGGGGGAGCCGAATATAACTTGTAGTAGGAGGGAGCCCGTACAACGAGCCCCTGGGCCTGGCGTTACTCCTTTAAAGGTAGTATTGCTATGGCGAATTTTTGTTGGGTGTAACCCCATCCCGCGGATTGTATCCTGATATATTAGGTTTAGATTGCTGCCACCGTCCATCAACACTCATGTGAAGTGATATCCGCCAATTACTGGGTCTAATACCAGGGCAGCCCATCCTGCGCGTCGGATACTTGCTGAGTAATCGCGATGGTCGAAAGTGATTGGTTGAGACGACCAGTGGCAGGACTTCGCGGTGACAGGCACTTGGGTATATTTGCCTGGGAGTGCCGCATTGTTTTTTCCCTTGATCACGTGTAACACGTTTGCAGTTTTGACTTCTGGTGGAAATTTCTTTTGTTCCCCAGTGTCTTGCTTGGGAGGCTCGTCCTCGTCTTCACTTGGTGTATCCTCCCCCTTGTGTACGACGTTGAGCTTGCTGGACTGCTTGAAGACCCAACATTCTCTGTGGGTATGATTAGCAGGTTTACCAGGGGTACTATGGATCTGACATACTTGGTCTAGAATTTTGTTGAGGCTGGACAGTTCATCCCTGGTGCCTTTAGAGGGCGGCTTTTGACCTGGCCGAGAGCTTTTGAATCCGGCGTTTACTGCCGTGCCCTTCATGCTTTCTTCTTTATTCAGGCTTTTTTTATTGCAGTTGCGCCATGATTTCCCATTTCCATCTCTAACTTCAGATGTACTGGGGTCGCTGGTGCTGCATCTGGCTAGCCAGCTGTCCTCACCCATGCAAAAGCGGGTCATGAGGCTTGTTAATGCGGCCATCGTTCTCGGCTTATTTTGGCCGAGGTGTCTGGCGAGCCATTCGTCACAGACGCTATGCTTAAAAGCTACCAAGGCTTCGGCGTCCGGACAGTCGACAATCTGGTTCTTTTTAGTAAGAAACCTGTTCCAAAGCTTTCGGGCTGACTCTCCGGGCTGTTGAGTTATATGACTCAAATCGTCCGCATCCGGAGGTCGGACATAAGTCCCTTGAAAATTTGCCCGAAAGGCGTCCTCGAGCTCTTCCCAACTTCAATGGAGCTTTCGGGGAGGCCTTTAAGCCAGTGACGGGCTGGCCCTTTGAGCTTGAGGGGTAAGTACTTGATGGTGTGGAGATCATCTCCTCGAGCCATATGGATATGAAGGATGTAGTCCTCAATCCAGACCCCAGGGTCTGTTGTTCTGTCGTATGTCTCTATGTTTACGGGTTTGCATCCCTCTGGAAATTCATGGTCCAGCACCTCATCGGTGAAACATAGGGGGTATGCGGCACCCCTGTATCTGGGTGTACCGCGTTGTTCGAATGTTTGTTGTGTTGCATTGTATGTTGGGGCATGCTTGGGTGGTCCATAGATGGATCTTATTGCGCCGTCCTTTGGGTGCGAGCCCTCGCATGGGTCGCGTGTTGTATTGTGAGTGGCATTGTATGCCGCTCCGTGTTGGTAGAGGGGTCATCTATCCGGCTAGGTGGCTGCTTTGATATTTGGTTGTGGGGGGTCTGAGGCCTCCCTATCGAATTCAGGTAGCAGGTTCCGCTTTGGGTAGCTCTTGGAGGCGCGATTGTCGCCGTACCTCGTTGCTGTGTTGAGTATTTTACTCCATCTGATTTGGAGTGTGTCTTGCGCAGCCTTGAGCCTTTGCTTCTTCCTTTTAAGACTCCTCATGGTGGCAACAAGCCTTTTACAGGCATTCTGCTGCTCCGGGTGCCTGTCCGACATTATGTCGTCCGGGCCATTATCCTTGATAGAATTTGTTTGTTCGGTTTGATTATCCGGATTGCCGTTGTCCGGCAGCGGTTCGCCCTGCTCCAGCGCTGGGTCTGTGTGATCGTTATTTATGTCGATGCGGGATTCGGGGTGGCGCTTGCGTTGCCGCTTTGACTGCTTTTTGAGGGAACAAGCCTTCGGTGCGTCCTTCCGCTCCTCGTCGTCATCTTTTGGTGCGTCCACCATGTATACATCATATGACGAGGTGGCTTTCCAGGGCCCAATAGGTGATGGTTCTTCATCGTCTCCTTCATCGGCATCCATACCGTCGATGCCTTCGGAGTCGAAGTCGAGCATGTCGGTTAAATCGTCGACAGTGGCTACAAAGTGGGTGGTGGGTGGGCTTTGAATTTCTTCATTGTCTGTATCCCAACCTTGCTGACCGTAGTCCATCCAGGGCTCTCCTGATAAAGAGAGAGACTTTAGTGTCTTCAGAATATCGCCGAAAGGCGAGTGCTGAAAGATGTCCGCGGCAGTAAACTCCATGATCGGCGCCCAATTGGATTCGATCGGCAGGGGCGTGGAGGGTTCAGAGTCCGGAGAGGAGTCTGGCTCCTTGGAGTCACGAGTCTCGCAGAGCGCGGGGCTAGTGTTCTGCTCGATCGCCGTTGGGATCGCAGCCCCCGAGGCAGCGTCCAACCACCCATCCTTGATCGGCGAAGTTGGCTCTGAATTAAGGGTCGAGGCCGATGTGGGTGCGGCCTCTAGGGCACTGTTCGGCGGCAGAGCTAGATCATGCTCGTCGTGACAGTGTGGAGCGCTCGGCAGTGGCTCAAATCCGTCGAAGATCAAGTCCCCATGGATGTCAACCTTGTAGTTTAAACTTCCAAATCTGATCTGACGGCCAGGGGCATAGCTTTCGATCTGCTCCAGATGGCCAAGTGAATTGGCCCGCAGTGCGAAGCCGCCGAAGACGAAGATCTATCCGGGGAGGAAGGTCTCTCCCTGGACTGCATCGCTATTGATGATCGTAGGAGCCATCAAGCCTAACGGCGACGACACAGAGGAACTCTCAATGAAAGCACCAATGTCGGTGTCAAAACCGGCGGATCTCGGGTATGGGTCCCGAACTGTGCGTCTAGGCCGGATGGTAACAGGAGGCAAGGGACACGAAGTTTTACCCAGGTTCGGGCCCTCTTGATGGAGGTAAAAGCCTACGTCCTGCTTGATTAATATTGATGATATGGGTAGTACAAGAGTAGATCTACCCTGAGATCGGAGAGGCTAAACCCTAGAAGCTAGCCTATGGTATGATTGTTGTTCTATATGTTGCCCTACGGACTAAAACCCTCCGGTTTATATAGACACCAGAGAGGGTTAGGGTTACACAAAGTCGGTTACAATGGTAGGAGATCTATATATCCGTATCGCCAAGCTTGCCTTCCACGCCAAGGAGAGTCCCTTCCGGACACGGGATGAAGTCTTCAATCTTGTATCTTCATAGTCCAGGAGTCCGGCTGAAGGTATAGTTCAGCCATCCGGACACCCCCTAATCCAGGACTCCCTCAATGGTCTATGGGGCTGAAGCCATGCTGCCGAGTGATTTGCTTCACAACGCGCCTAGAGTGGAATTTTTCTTAGAAACTGAAGCAGAGCAGGCTCGGTAAGATGTTGTTGACCTTATGGAAGAAGAGAGAGAGAGATGGCCTTGATCCGGTCGACCATTTATCAGCAAGACCTCCATCTATTCCATGCCAGAAACATAAGAGGTCGAGCATTCAGGAAGGAGACCTTGTGCTCCGAGTGGATTAGCAACGGCCTCACAAGCTTGCTCCATCTTGGGAAGGTCCCTTCATCATCACCAAGGTGCTCCACAACGAAGCGTATCACCTCTACAATGCTCTGCCATCAACAAAAGAAAGACGAGTCGCGTGCTTGGAATGCGGAACTGCTCTGCCATTTTCATACTTGAACGTTCAGACTGATGAGATGTATTAAGAAGTACCTTTTTGATTGATAATCAAAGACACGGTTTTAGAGTCTCTTAAATGATCGTTGTTGCATATGCATGTGTTCAAAAAAACAGTGGGTGGCTTAGCCGCGAACTTGATTCGCCTAAGTTTCAAAACTACTCTGAGTGGTGAGCAATCCTCTCACTCGGGGGCTTAGTCGCGAACCTGATTCGCCTAAGTTTCTAAAATCCTATCGAGTGGAGAACAATCCTCCCACTCGGGGGCTTAGCTGCAGTCCCGTACTCGCCTAAGTTTTAAAAATCTTACCGAGTGGAGAGCAATCCTCCCACTCGGGGGCTTAGTTGTAGTCTCATACTTGCCTAAGTTTTTATAATCCTACCGAGTGGATAGCAGTCCTCCCACTCGGGCGCTTAGTTGCAGTCCCATACTCGCCTAAGTTTTTAAAATCCTACCGAGTGGAAAGCAATCCTCCCACTTGGGAGCTTAGCTACAGTCCCGTACTCGCCTAAGTTTTTAAAATCCTACCTGATACGTCTCCAACTTATCTATAATTTTTGATTGCTCCATGCTATATTATCTACTGTTTTGAATGTTTATGGGCTTTATTATACAGTTTTATATCATTTTTGGGACTAACCTATTAACCCAGAGCCTAGTGCCAGTTTCTGTTTTTTACCCTATTTTAGGGTTTCGAAGAAAAGGAAAACCAAATGGAGTCCAATTGACCTGAAACTTCACTGAACTCTTTTTTGGAAGGAGAGAAGCCCAGAAGACTTGGAGTGCACGTTTGGGGATCTGCGAGGAGGTCACGAGGCAAGGGGCGCGCCCACCCCCCTGGGCGCACCCTCCACCCTCGTGAGCCCCTAGTGGCCCCCCTGACATACTTCTTCCGCCTATATATCTCCATATACCCTAAAAACATCCGGGAGCACAATAGATCGGGAGTTCCGCCGCCAGAAGCCTCCGTAGCCACTGAAAGCCAATCTAGACCCGTTCTGGCACCCTGCCGGAGGGGGCAATCTCTCTCCGGTGGCCATTTTCATCATCCTGGTGCTCTCCGTGATGAGGAGGGAGTAGTTCTCCCTCGGGGCTGAGGGTATGTACCAGTAGCTATGTGTTTGATCTCTCTCTCTCTCTCGTGTTCTTGAGGTGATACGATCTTGATTTATCGCGAGCTTTCCTATTATATTTGGATCCTATGATGTTTCTTCCCCCCTCTACTCTCTTGTAATGAATTGAGTTTCCCCTTTGAAGTTATCTTATCGGATTGAGTCTTTAAAGATTTGAGAACACTTGATGTATGTCTTGCCGTGAGTATCTGTGGTGACAATGGGATACCACGTGATTCACTTGATGTATGTTTTGGTGATTAACTTGCGGGTTCCGCCCATGAACCTATGCATAGGGGTTGGCACACGTTTTCGTCGTGATTCTCTGGTAGGAACTTTGGGGCACTCTTTGAGGTCCTTTGTGTTGGTTGAATAGATGAATCTGAGATTGTGTGATGCATATTGTATAATCATACCCCACAGATACTTGAGGTGACATTGGAGTATCTAGGTGAAATTAGGGTTTTGATTGATTTGTGTCTTAAGGTGTTATTCTAGTACGAACTCTAGGGATGTTTGTGACACTTATAGGAATAGCCCAATGGATAGATTGGAAAGAATAACTTTGAGGTGGTTTCGTATCCTACCATAATCTCTTCGTTCGTTCTCCGCTATTAGTGACTTTGGAGTGACTCTTTGTTGCATGTTGAGGGATAGTTATGTGATCCAATTATGTTAGTATTGTTGAGGGAACTTACAATAGCGAAAGTATGAACCCTAGGGCTTGTTTCCTAGCATTGCAATACCGTTTACGCTCACTTTTATCATTATTTACCTTGCTGTTTTTATATTTTCAGATTACAAAAACTATTATCTACTATCTATATTGCACTTGTATCACCATCTCTTCGCCGAACTAGTGCACCTATACAATTTACCATTGTATATGGTGTGCTGGGGACACAAGAGACTCTTTGTTATTTGGTTGCAGGGTTGCTTGAGAGAGACCATCTTCATCCTACGCCTCCCACGGATTGATAAACCTTAGGTCATCCACTTGAGGGAAATTTGATACTGTCCTACAAACCTCTGCACTTGGAGGCCCAACAACGTCTACAAGAAGAAGGTTGTGTAGTAGACATCAAGCTCTTTTCTGGCGTCGTCGCCGGGGAGGTTGGCGCTTGAAGGTATATCTTTAGATCTTGCAATCGAGTCTTTTAGTTTCTTGTTTTATCACTAGTTTAGTTTATAAAAGAAAATTACAAAAAATGGAATTAAGGTTACCTCATATGCTTCATCTTTTTAATATCTATCATGAAAATAAGGATTCCGATAATTGAGCTCAAGTGCTAGAAGAAGAATGCGTTAGAAAGTTTGGCACTAAATATTTGAATGATGAGCATGATTGCAATGTTGTTAGTATGAATTCCTTGAATGTCTATGATGCTAATGATATGCAAAGCCACAAGCTTGGGGAAGCTATGTTTGATGAAGATGATATTTTTTGTCCCCCAAGTTTTGATGAGCAAATTTATTATGATGAAAGCATGCCTCCTATCTATGATGATTATTGTGATGACACGTATGCTTTAAAGAATAATAATAACAATGGACCTTGTCACCTTGATCTTAATTTTCAATCACATGATAGTAATTTTGTTGAGTTTTCTCCCACTATTATTCATGAGAAGAATTTTACTTATGTGGAGAGTAATAAAGTTTCTATGCTTGTAGATCATGAAAAGAATGCTTTAGGTGATGGTTATATTGTTGAATTACTTCATGATGCTACTGAAAACTATTATGAGGGAGGAACATATGCTCGTAGGAATTGCAATAATATCAAGTTTCCTCTTTGTGTGCTTAATGTTTTGAAGTTATTCTTATTTTACCTTCCTATGCTAGTTGATTCGTGTTCCCACAAGTTGTTTGCTCACAAAATCCCTATGCATAGGAAGTATGTTAGACTTAAATGTGCTAGTCATATTCTTCATGATGCTCTCTTTACGTTTCAACTCTTATCTTTTATGTGAGCATCATTGAAATCATCATGCCTAGCTAGGGCGTTAAACGATATCGCTTGTTGGGAGGCAACCCAACTTTATTTTAGTTCCTTGCTTTTTGTTCCTGTTTAGTAATAAATAATTCATCTAGCCTCTGTTTATATGTGGTTTTATTGTTTTAATTAGTGTTTGTGCCAAGCAGAACCTTTGGGAAGACTCGGGGAAAGTCTTGTTGATCATGCTGCAAAAAACAGAAACTTTAGCGCTCACGAGAATTTTTGCCATTTTTATTTGGAGAGTGTATAGTTAATTATTTTTGCAGATCATTAATAGATAAATTCCTCAGGTCCAGAAATTTATTTTAGAATTTTGTGAGTTCCAGAAGTATACGTTTGATCCAGATTACTACAGACTGTTCTGTTTTTGATAGATTCAGTTTTTCATGTGTTGTCTACTTATTTTGATGAATCTATGGCTAGTAAAATAGTTTATAAACCATAGAGAAGTTGGAATACAGTAGGTTTAACGCCAATATGAATAAATAATGAGTTCATTACAGTACCTTGAAGTGGTGATTTATTTTCTTATACTAACGGAGCTTATGAGTTTTCTGTTAAGTTTTGTGTTGTGAAGTTTTCAAGTTTTGGGTAAGGATTCGATGGACTATGGAATAAGGAGTGGCAAGATCCTAAGCTTGGGGATGCCCGAAGCACCCCAAGGTAATATTCAAGGACAACCAAGAGCCTAAGCCTGGGGATGCCCCGGAAGGCATCCCCTCTTTTGTCTTCGTTCATCGGTAACTTTACCTGGTGCTATATTTTTATTCACCACATGATATGTGTTTTGCTTGGAGCGTCATTTTATTTTCTTGTGTTTTGCTTCCTGTTTGAATAAAATTCCAAGATCTTAAATTCTTAAATGTTAGAGTCTTCACATAGTTGCATAATTATTCGACTACTCATTGATCTTCACTTATATCTTTTGGAGTAGTTTTTCATTTGCTCTAGTGCTTCACTTTTATCTTTTTAGAGCACGGTGGTGGTTTTATTTTGAAGAAATAGATGAACTCTCATGCTTCACTTAGATTATTTTGAGACTCTTAAATAGCATGGTAATTTGCTTAATATCCTAATGTGCTAGGCATCCAAGAATAGTAAAAACTTTCATTTAGAGTATTGAATACTAAGAGAAGTTTGATGCTTGATGATTGTTTTGAGATATGGCGGTAATAATATCAGAGTCATGCTAGTTGAGTGGTTATGAATTTGAGAAATACTTGTGTTGAAGTTTGTGATTCCCGTAGCATGCACGTATGGTGAACCGTTATGTGATGAAGTCGGAGCATGATTTATTTATTGATTGTCTTCCTTATGAGTGGCGGCCAGGGACGAGCGATGGTCTTTTCCTACCAATCTATCCCCCTAGGGGCATGCGCGTAGTACTTTGTTTCGATAACTAATAGATTTTTTCAATAAGTATGTGAGTTCTTTATGACTAATGTTGAGTCCACGGATTATACACACTCTCACCCTTCCACCATTGCTAGCCTCTCTAGTACGGCGCAACTTTCACCGGTACCATAAACCCACCATATACCTTCCTCAAAACAGCCACCATACCTACCTATTATGGCATTTCCATAGCCATTCCGAGATATATTGCCACCCAACTTTCCACCGTTCCGTTATTATGACACGCTTCATCATTGTCATATTGCTTTGCATGATCATGTAGTTGACATTGTATTTGTGGCAAAGCCATCGTTCATAATTCGTCCATACATGTCACTCATGCATCATTGCATATCCCGGTACACTGCCTGAGGCATTCATATAGAGTCATATTTTGTTCTAAGAATCGAGTTGTAATTCTTGAGTTGTGAGTAAATAAAAGTGTGATGATCATCATTATTAGAGCATTGTCCCAGTGAGGAAAGGATGATGGAGACTATGATTCCCCCACATGTCGGGATGAGACTCCGGATGAAAATAAATAAATAAAAGAGGCCAAAGAAGCCCAAATAAAAAAATAGAAAAGAGGCCATAAAAAAGAGAAGGCCCAAATAAAAAAATAAAAAAATGAGAGAAAAAGAGAGAAGGGGCAAATGCTACTATCCTTTTACCACACTTTTGCTTCAAAGTAGCACCATGATCTTCATGATAGAGAGTCTCCTATGTTGTCACTTTCATATACTAGTGGGAATATTTCATTATCGAACTTGGCTTGTATATTCCAATGATGGGCTTCCTCAAAATGCCCTAGGTCTTCGTGAGCAAGCAAGCTGGATGCACACCCACTTAGTTTCTTTTTGAGCTTTCATACACTTATAGCTCTAGTGCATCCGTTGCATGGCAATCCCTACTCACTCACATTGATATTTATTGATGGGCATCTCCATAGCCCGTTGATACGCCTAGTCAATGTGAGACTATCTTCTCCTTTTTGTCTTCTCCACAACCACCATTCTATTCCACCTCTAGTGCTATAACCATGGCTTACGCTCATGTATTGCGTGAAGATTGAAAAAGTTTGAGAACATCAAAAGTATGAAACAATTGCTTGGCTTGTCATCGGGTTAGTGCATGATTTAAATATTTTGTGTGGTGAAGATGGAGCATAGCCAGACTATATGATTTTGTAGGGATAGCTTTCTTTGGCCATGTCATTTTGAGAAGACATAATTTCTTAGTTAGTATGCTTGAAGTATTATTATTTCTATGTCAATATGAACTTTTGTCTTGAATCTTATGGATCTGAATATTGATACCACAATTAAGAATAATTACATTGAAATTATGCCTAGTAGCACTCCGCATCAAAAATTCTTTCTTTTATCATTTACCTACTCGAGGACGAGCAGGAATTAAGCTTGGGGATGCTGATACCTCTCCAACGTATCTATAATTTTTGATTGCTCCATGCTATATTATCTACTATTTTGAATGTTTATGGGCTTTATTATACACTTTTATATCATTTTTGGGACTAACCTATTAACCCAGAGCCCAGTGCCAGTTTCTGTTTTTACCTGTTTTAGGGTTTCAAAGAAAAGGAAAACCAAACAGAGTCCAATTCACCTGAAACTTCTCAGAACTCATTTTTGGAAGGAAAGAAGCCCAGAAGACTTGGAGTGCACGTCGGGGGATCTGCGAGGTCACGAGGCAAGGGGCGCGCCCTCCACCCTCGTGAGCCCCTCGTGGCCCCCCTGATGTACTCCTTCCACCTATATATCTCCATATACCCTAAAAACATGCGGGAGCACAATAGAGTGGGAGTTCCGCCGCCAGAAGCCTCCGTAGCCACCGAAAGCCAATCTAGACCCGTTCTGGCACCCTGCCGGAGGGGGCAATCTCTCTCCGGTGGCCATCTTCATCATCTCGGTGCTCTCCATGACGAAGAGGGAGTAGTTCTACCTCGGGGCTGAGGGTATGTACCAGTAGCTATGTGTTTGATCTCTCTCTCTCGTGTTCTTGAGGTGATACGATCTTGACGTATCGCGAGCTTTGCTATTATATTTGGATCCTATGATGTTTCTTCCCCCCTCTACTCTCTTGTAATGAATTGAGTTTCCCCTTTGAAGTTATCTTATCGGATTGAGTCTTTAAAGATTTGAGAACACTTGATGTATGTCTTGCCATGAGTATCTATGGTGACAATGGGATACCACGTGATTCACTTGATGTATGTTTTGGTGATCAAATTGTGGGTTCCGCCCATGAACCTATGCATATTGGTTGGCACACGTTTTCGTCGTGATTCTCCGGTAGGAACTTTGGGGCACTCTTTGAGGTCCTTTGTGTTGGTTGAATAGATGAATCTGAGATTGTGTGATGCATATCGTATAATCATACCCACGTATACTTGAGGTGACATTGGAGTATCTAGGTGACATTAGGGTTTTGATTGATTTGTGTCTTAAGGTGTTATTCTAGTACGAACTCTAGGGCTGTTTGTGACACTTATAGGAATAGCCCAACGGATTGATTGGAAAGAATTACTTTGAGGTGGTTTCGTACCCTACCATAATCTCTTCGTTCGTTCTCTGCTATTAGTGACTTTGGAGTGACTCTTTGTTGCATGTTGAGGGATAGTTATGTGATCCAATTATGTTAGTATTGTTGAGGGAACTTACACTAGCGAAAGTATGAACCCTAGGCCTTGTTTCCTAGCATTGCAATACCGTTTACGCTCACTTTTATCATTAGTTACCTTGCTGTTTTTATATTTTCAGATTACAAAAGCTATTATCTACTATCCATATTGCACTTGTATCACCATGTCTTCGCCGAACTAGTGCACCTATACAATTTACCATTGTATTGGGTGTTGGGGACACAAGAGACTCTTTGTTATTTGGTTGCAGGGTTGCTTGAGAGAGACCATCTTCATGCTACGCCTCCCACGGATTGATAAACCTTAGGTCATCCACTTGAGGGAAATTTGTTACTGTCCTACAAACCTCTGCACTTGGAGGCCCAACAACGTCTACAAGAAGAAGGTTGTGTAGTAGACATCACTACCGAGTGGAGAGCAATCCTCCCACTCGGGGGCTTAGCTGCAGTCCCGTACTCGCCTAAGTTTCTAAAATCCTACTGAGTGGAGAGAAATCCTCCCACTTGGGGGCTTAGCTGCAATCCTGTACTCGCCTAAGTTTCTAAAATCCTACCGAGTGAGAGCAATCCTCCCACTCGGGGGCTTAGCTGCAGTCCCGTACTCGCCTAAGTTTTAAAAATCCTATCGAGTGAAGAGCAACTCTCTCACTCGGAGACTTAGCTGTAGTCTCGAACTCGCCTAAGTTAAAAACCTCTCCTGGTGGCCGAGTCACAAGTACAACGTGCGCTCCATCCCGATCCGCAAGGACGACAAAGTGCAGGTCGTGCACAGAACCTAGTGCTGTTGTCCATGACCCACTCGACAGAGCTATGTCACAAGTACAATGTGTGCTCCATCCCGATCCACAAGGACGATGAAGTTCAGGTCATGCACAGCACCTAGTGTTGTTGTCCATGACCCACTCGACGAAGCTACGTCACAAGTACAATGTGTGCTCCATCCCGATCCGCAAGGACGATGAAGTGCATGTCGTGCACATCACCTAGTGCTCTTGTTGATGACCCACTCGACGGAGCTACGTCATAAGTACAATGTGCACTCCATCCCGATTTGCAAGGACGACGAAGTGTAGGTCGTGCATAGCACCTAGTGCTCTTGTCCATGACCCACTCGACAGAGCTGCATCACAAGTACGACGTGCGCTCCATCCTGCTCTACGAAGATGACGAGGTGCAGCTCGTGTGCGGCACCTAATGCTCATGCCCACAACCCTTTCGTCAGAGCTGCATCACAAATTCAATGGCAGTTCCGAGTGAAGAATCAAGTTTCACTCGAAGTCAGAGGATTCGAAAGCAGCAAAGGTGAAGACAAACATATTCAAAGAAAATCTAAGTCTAGAATAAGTCTCGCGAGGTTTAGAACCACGGATGAAAGTGCTCGGGCATCAAGCCCGAAGGAGTTTTAACGGTTACAAAATCACTCGGCATTCCGAGGCAAATTTAACTAAGACATAAAGTTTGTTCACTCCGCGGGAGGAGGGCTGGCAGGCTCGATGAATTCATCCAGGTCAATTCCGTCCGCAATGCGAGTGGCTACTTCAATGAAGGTCTCCATGAAGGAGTGGAATTGGCGATGTTTGGTATTGGCGACCTTGAGCGCTGCTAGCTTCTCTTCCTTGGCCTCTTTGCAATGGACACGAACCAAAGACAGAGCCACATCAGCACCACATCGGGCGAATGACTTCTTCCATGCCTGCACTCGACCGGGGATCTTGTTGAGTCGAATCATCAGAGACTCGAGGTCATTTTGGAATCTCTCCTTCGGCCAGAGCTCGGTGTCGACTCGTGAAACAGCCACCTTCAGTCAAGCCAGATAGTCCATGACGCTGGCAAGGCGAGATTCCAGTCAAAGTACGTTCATGGCAGCGTCATCCTTAACAGGGGAGTTGATGGCGTCCAAGCTCGTTTCAATCCGCCCAGTCTCTTCTTTGAAGTTTTGGCAAAATTCTGCATAGCACAGCAAAATAATGAGTTGACGAGCTATGTGGAAAATCAACAACTTTCAGGAGAAACCAATTGAGCAGAAGAAAATACCTTCAAGCATAAGGAACAACTTCTTGGCAAGTCCCCCCAGATAAACCTCTAGCTCATCCCTCTTCTGAGAGAGATCTTCAATCTTGTCAGTCGGGGTTATCTTGTCCTTCTTCAGACGTGTCACTTCCTTGTTGGCTTCTCCAAGAGCAGTCTTCAGCATGGCGTTATCTTCTTCTAACTTCCCGACTGAAGCCAGTTCTCGTCGGTGAGTGTTGTTTTCTCTTGCACTTCTTTCTGTGCTGCTGCAAGATCAAGGTCCTTCTGTGCCTGAGCCTGCCTCATTTTCTCTAAAAAATAACAACACTCGGTTCAGAAAGAAGAAAGGAAAGATGACATGGGAGAAAGTCCAATCTCACAGTCGTCAAGCTTTTACCTTCCATACCAGTTGTTTCATCCTTAGCCTTCTGCAAGTTCTGCTTGGCCAAGTCCAGGTCAAGATTGAGTTGGATCTGCTTCCTCTCGAATTCAGCAAATTGGGATATGAGTGATGACCCACAAGTATAGGGTATCTATTGTAGTCCTTTCGATAAGTAAGAGTGTCGAACCCAACAAGGAGTAGAAGGAAATGATAAGCGGTTTTCAGCAAGGTATTCTCTGCAAGGACTGAAATAATAGGTAACATATAGTTTTGTGATAAGATAATTGGCAACTAGCAACAAGTAACAAAAGTAAATAAAGCGTAGCAAGGTGGACCAATCCTTTGTGTAGAAAAGGACAAGCCTGGACAAACTCTTATATGATGTAAAGCGCTCCCGAGGACACATGGGAGTATCATCAAGCTAGTTTTCATCACGTTCATATGATTCACGTTCGGTACTTTGATAATTTGGTATGTGGGTGGACCGGTGCTTGGGTGTTGTCCTTACTTGGACAAGCATCCCACTTATGACTAACCTCTATTGCAAGAATCCGCAAAGACAACAAAAGTATTAAGGTAAACCTAACCATAGCATGAAACATATGGATCCAAATCAGCCCCTTACGAAGCAACGCATAAACTAGGGTTTAAGCTTCTGTCACTCTAGCAACCCATCATCTACTTATTACTTCCCAATGCCTTCCTCTAGGCCCAAATAATGGTGAAGTGTTATGTAGTCGACGTTCACATAGCACCACTAGAGGAGAGACAACATACATCTCATCAAAATATCGAACGAATACCAAATTCACATGACTACTAATAGCAAGACTTCTCCCATGTCCTCAAGAACAAACGTGACTACTCACAAAGCATATTCATGTTCATAATCAAAGGGGTATTAATATTCATATAGGATCTGAACATATGATCTTCCACCAAGTAAACCAACTAGCAGCAACTACAAGGAGTAATTAACACTACTAGCAACCCACAGGTACCAATCCAGGACTTAGAGACAAGAATTGGATACAAGATATGAACTAGGGTTTTGAGAGGAGATGGTGCTGGTGAAGATGTTGATGGAGATTGCCCTCTCCCGATGAGAGGAGCGTTGGTGATGACGATGGCAATGATTTCCCCCTCCCGAAGGGAAGTTTCCCCGGTAGAACAGCTCCGTCGGAGCCCTAGATTGGTTCCGCCAAGGTTCCGCCTCGGGGCGGCGGAGTCTCGTCCAAAAAGATGGCTTCTGATTTTTTTCCTCATCGAAAGACTCCATATAGTAGAAGATGGACATCGGAGGGCCACTAGGGGGGGCACGAGGTAGGGGGCGCGCCCAGGGGGGTAGGGCGCGTCCCCACCCTCGTGGGCAGGGTGTGGCCCCCTGGTGAACTTCTTGCGCTTAGTATTTTTTATATATTCTGAAAATGACTTACGTGAAGTTTCAGGACTTTTGGAGCTATGCAGAATAGGTCTCTAATATTTGCTCCTTTTCCAGCCCAGAATCCCAGATGCCGGCATTCTCCCTCTTTATGTAAACCTTGTAAAATAAGAGAGAATAGGCATACGTATTGTGGCATAATGTGTAATAATAGCCAATAATGCAATAAATATCGATATAAAAGCATGATGCAAAATGGACGTATCAACCCCCCCAAGCTTAGACCTCGCTTTTCCTCAAGCGAAAGCCGAATCGAAGAATATGTCCACATGTTTAGAGATAGAGGTGTCGATAAAAATAAAATACGGACATGAGGGCATCATGATCATTCTTAGAACAACAACTTATATAATTCTTGTCATATGATCTCTTAAGCTAGAGTAACTATTCAATCACAATTTCAAGTATGAATCATAAACTTCATTGAAAACTAAAAACCTATAATCTCAGTCATTGGAGCAATTGCAATTTATCATAACATAGGAAAGAGTCGATATATAAGAGCTTTTCAGCAAGTTCATATACTCAACTATCATATAGTCTTTCACAATTGCTAACACTCATGCAATACTTATGGGTATGGAGTTTTAATCGGACACAGAGAAAGATAGGGGCTTATAGTTTTGCCTCCCAACGTTTTACCTCAACGGCAATGTCCACAATAATAGTTCATGAAGACTTACATCCAATTAGCCATATATACCAGGATCTTTCCAACATGTTGTGCTTGCCAAAAGACAAAATGTAAAAAGGAAGGGTGAAGATCACCATGACTCTTATGCAAGGTGGGAGATAAAAGTAAAATATAGGCCCTTCATAGAGGGAAGCAGCGGTTGTCATGCGCTTTTTATGGTTGGATGCACAAAATCTTAATGCGAAGGAACGTCACTTTATATTGCCACTTGTGATATGGACCTTTATTATGCAGTCTGTCGCTTTTATTTCTTCCATATCACACGATCGTATAAAGCTTATTTTCTCCCACACTAATAAGTCATACATATTTAGAGAGAAATTTTTATTGCTTGCAATGATGACAACGTACTTGGAGGATCTTACGCAATCCATAGGTAGGTATGGTGGACTCTCATGGCAAAACTGGTTTAAGGGTATTTGGAAGCACAAGTAGTATCTCTACTTGGTGCAAAGAATTGGCTAGCATGAGAGGGAAAGGCAAGCTCAACCATGTTGGATGATCCATGACAACATAATTTATCTCAAATGAAAGAAAACATAATCCATTACGTTGTCTTCCTTGTCCAATGTCAACTCTTTAGCATGTCATATTTTAATGAGTGCTCACAATCATAAAAGATGTCCAAGATAGTATATTTATATGTGAAGACCTCTCTTTCTTTATTACTTCCTATTAATTGCAACGATGACCAAAACTATGTTTGTCAACTCTCAACAACTTTTATTCATCATACTTTTTATATGTGAGCTCATTACTCTCCATAAGATCCATATGATCTCTTTTCTTTCTTTTTATTCTTTCTCTTTTCTTTTATTCCCTTAAGATCATGGCAAAACAATCAAGCCCTTGACTCAACACTAATCTTTATTATATATAGCTCACGGACTCGATTACATAGAAGGATCATAAAGCAAAAATCACAACTAGATCATACTAAAAACTTTTATTCTACTAGATCAAGATATTACCAAAAGGATCGAACTAAGAAAAACGGTAAAGATAGAAGTGATGGTGATACGATACCGGGGCACTCCCCCAAGCTTGGAAGTTGCCAAGGGGGTGCCCATACCCATGTGGTTATGTCTCCTTTTTCGGGGATGGTGATGTGATATTCTTGGCGATGATGGCCCTCAGGATATGATTCTCCTCCTCGAGCTTATTAACTTGCTGCTTGAGGTCCATTATTTCCTTTCAAAGTTTTCCTATAACAGCCAAAGCTCCCTGCACCCAAGGGTGCTGCATAGCTGCGGGAGAACCAGTGACACTCTTTTTCATATTCTCATAAGAAAGAAATCTAACATTGGAAGGGATAACCGAGTTTGGAATGGCCGACCTCTGCAGTTCCCCTATTGTGAATCCAGCTCAGAAGCGGGAAGTGACTTCCTGATCCTCGTCCGTCTCATCTATCCTCTTCAAATCAGCCTCCATCTCTTCCTCCATTGCTGGCCCAAAGTGGTCAAAATTGTTGTTTGTCATTGATCCCGGTGCCGGATGAGACACCAGGCTCTCCCCGACTGACTCTTGCGAAGACATCTTGCTCTAATCTGCAGCAGCAACAGCTCGAAACACAAACAGAGGAAAATTTCGTGATACGGGAGTCAAAACCTTCGGGAGATTATATAATGAATTTTTACCGACCAAAATACGTGTCGTGTAAGAAAACGGAGTCCGGAGAGCACACGAGGTGCCCACGAGGTAGGGGGCGCACCCAATAGGGTAGGGTGTGCCCTCCACCCTCGTGGAGGCCTCGTGTCCTTCCCAGAGTGCTTCTTATTTTTTCTATTTTTCTAAATATTCCAAAACGGAGAAATATTGCCATAAAACTATAATGGAGTCGGTTTACTTACCATACCACATACCTATTCCTTTTCGGAGTCTGAAACGTTCCGAAAAGTGTCCCTTATGTATTCGTCCGGGGTTACGGTTTCAATAACATTGGTTTCAACATTTATAGGATTACCTGAGATATAATGTTTAATTCTTTGACCGTTCACCACCTTTGGATTTGTGCCTTCGAAGTTGTTGATTTTTATGGCAAAGGAACGATAGACCTCCTCGATAACGTAAGGACCTTCCCATTTAGAGAGAAGTTTTCCTGCAAAAAATCTTAAATGGGAGTTGTATAATAATACATAATCACCTACATTAAACTCACGCTTTTGTATTCTTTTGTCATGCCATCTTTTAACTTTTTCTTTAAATAAGTTGGCATTCTCATAGGCTTGGGTTCTCCATTCATCGAGTGAGCTAATGTCAAATAACCTTTTCTCACCGGCAAGTTTGAAATCATAATTGAGCTCTTTAATAGCCCAATAAGCCTTATGTTCTAGTTCGAGAGGTAAGTGACATGCTTTTCCATAAACCATTTTATACGGAGACATACCCATAGGATTTTTATATGCAGTTCTATAGGCCCATAATGCATCATCAAGTTTCTTGGACCAATTATTTCTGGATCTATTAACAGTCTTTTGCAAAATTAATTTGAGTTCTCTATTGCTCAATTCTACTTGAGCACTAGACCGTGGGTGAGAAGGAGATGCAATTCTATGATTAACATCATATTTAGCAAGCATTTTACGGAAAGCACCATGAATAAAATGTGAACCACCATCAGTCATTAAATATCTAGGGACTCCAAACCTTGGAAAAACAACTTCTTTAAGCATCTTAATAGAGGTGTTATGATCAGCACTACTAGTTGGAATAGCTTCTACCCACTTAGTAACGTAATCAACAGCAACTAAAATATGTGTGTATCCATTAGAGGCAGGAAAAGGTCCCATATAATCAAAGCCCCAAACATCAAATGGTTCAATAACAAGTGAATCATTCATAGGCATTTCTTGAAGTCTACTAATATTCCCAATTCTTTGACATTCATCACAAGACAAGACAAACTTATGGGCATCCTTGAAGAGAGTAGGCCAATAAAAACCGAATTGCAATACCTTGTGTGCAGTTCTATCTCCAGCATGGTGTCCTCCATAAGCTTCGGAGTGACACTTGCGTAGGATCTGTTCCTGTTCATGCTCAGGTACACAACGTCTAATAACACCATCTACTCCTTTATAAAGGTGTGGGTCATCCCAAAAGTAATGCATCAAATCATAGAAAAACTTTTTCTTTTGTTGTTACGTGAAACTAGGTGGTATAAATTTACCAACAATATAATTAGCATAATCAGCATACCATGGAGCAGTACAAGAAGCATTTATGACATTTAATTGTTCATCAGGAAAGCTATCATCAATAGGTAGTGGGTCATCAAGAACATTTTCTAACCTAGACAAGTTGTCTACAATGGAGTTCTCAGCTCCCTTTCTATCAATAATATGCAAATCAAATTCTTGTAGCAGGAGAACCCATCTAATAAGACTAGGTTTAGCATCTTTCTTTTCCATAAGATATTTAATAGCAGCATGATCCATGTGAATAGTTACTTTAGAATCAACAATATATGGTCTAAACTTATCACAAGCAAATACAACTGCTAAGAATTCTTTTTCAGTAGTAGCATAATTTCTCTGAGCATTGTCTAGAGTTTTACTAGCATATTGAATAACATTTAATTTCTTATCAACTCTTTGCCCTAGAACAACCACCTATAGCATAATCACTAGCATCACACATAATTTCAAAAGGTAAATTCCAATCAGGTGGTTGAACAATAGGTCCAGAGATTAATGCTTTCTTAAGTATTTCAAATGCTTCTACGCAATCATCATCAAAGACAAATGGTATATCTTTTTGTAATAAATTAGTCAGAGGCCGAGAAATTTTTGAGAAGTCCTTAATGAACCTCCTATAAAAACTGGCATGACCAAGGAAACTTCTTATACCTTTGATGTCCTTGGGACATGGCATCTTTTCAATAGCATCAACCTTGGCTTTATCAACCTCAATACCTCTTTTAGAAACTTTATGCCCCAAGACAATACCTTCATTAACCATAAAGTGGCACTTTTCCTAATTCAAGACAAGATTAGTTTCTTCACATCTCGGCAAAACTCGGTCAAGGTTGCTTAAGCAATCATCAAAAGAGGATCCATAGGCGGAAAAATCGTCCATGAAAACCTCACAAATCTTTTCACAAAAGTCAAAGAATATAGCCATCATGCATCTTTGAAAGGTAGCAGGTGCATTACATAAACCAAAAGGCATACGTCTATAAGCAAAAGTACCAAAAGGGCAAGTAAAAGTAGTCTTCGATTGATCATTGGCTGACACAGGTATTTGAGAGAAACCAGAATAACCATCTAGAAAGCAAAAATGTGTATGTTTGGATAATCTTTCTAGCATTTGATCGATAAAAGGTATGGGCTAATGATCTTTTTAGTAGCTTTATTTAATTTGCGGAAATCAATTACCATCCTATAACCTATAATAATTCTTTGCGGGATCAACTCATCTTTATCATTAGGAACGAAAGTAATACCTCCCTTCTTATGGACACAATGGACAGGACTTACCCACTGACTATCAGCAATCGGATAAATTATACCTGCCTCAAGAAGCTTTAGTATTTCCTTTTTTACCACTTCCTTCATCTTAGGATTCAGCCGTCGTTGATGATCACGAACTGGTTTGGCATCTTCCTCCAAATTTATTTTGTGTTGACACAGAGTGGGACTAATGCCCTTAAGATCATCAAGAGTATATCCAATAGCAGCACGATGCTTCTTAAGAGTTTTCAGTAATCTCTCTTCTTCATGCTCTGAAAGGTTAGCTCTAATAATAACAGGATATATCTTTTTCTAATCAAGATAAGCATATTTAAGAGTATCAGGTAACGGTTTGAGCTCAGACACGGGATTACCCTTGGGTGGAGGAGTGTCCCCTAGGATTTCAACAGGCAAATTTTGTTTCAGGATGGGTTCCTATTTAAAGAATACTTCATCTATTTCCCTTCTTTCATTCATAAACATATCATTTTCATTGTCTAGCAAATATTGTTCTACAGGATCACTAGGAGGTACGGCAATAGAAGCAAGACCAATAATTTCATCTTTACTAGGCAATTCCTCTTCACGGTGTTGTCTACGAAATTTAGAGAAATTTAATTCATCAGACATATCACCTAAACCAATAGTAACAACATCCAATTTCCAATCTATCTTAGCATTAACTATGTTCAAGAAGGGTCTACCAAATATAATGGGACAAAAGCTATCTTGTGGGGAATCAAGATAAGCATATTTAAGAGTATCAGGCAATGGTTTAAGCTCAAACACGGGATCACCCTTGGGTGGAGGAGGATCCCCTAAGATTTCAACAGGCAAGTTGTGTTTCAGAATAGGTCCCTGTTTAAAGAATACCTCATCTATTTCCCTTCTTTCATTCATAAACATATCATTTTCATGGTCTAGCAAATATTGTTCTAAAGGATCACTAGGAGGTACGATAATAGAAGCAAGACCAATAATTTCATCTTTACTAGGCAATTCCTCTTCACGGTGTTGTCTACGAAATTTAGAAAAGTTGAACTCATGAGACATATCACCTAAACCAATAGTAACGACATCCTTTTCGCAGTCTATCCTAGCATTAACAGTGTTTAAGAAGGGTCTACCAAATATAATGGGACAAAAGCTATCTTGTGGGGAACCAAGAACAAGAAAATCAGCAGGATATTTAGTTTTCCCACACAAGACTTCAACATCTCTAACTATTCCAATTGGTGAAATAGTATCTCTATTGGCAAGTTTAATTGTGACATCAATATCTTCTATCTCAGCAGGTGCAATATCATGCATAATTTCTTTGTATAAGTCATGAGGTATAGCACTAGCACTGGCACCCATATCACATAAGCCATGATAACAATGATCTCCTATTTTAACAGAAATAACAGGCATGCCTACCAATCTATGTTTATCTTTAGCACAAGGTTTGGCAATTCTAGCAGTTTCATCACAGAAATAAATAACATGCCCATCAATATTATCAGACAAGAGATCTTTAACAATAGCAATATTAGGTTCGACTTTAACTTGCTTAGGAGGTGTATAAGTTCTAATATTTCTTTTACAGACCACAATTGAAGCTTTAGCATGATCTTTTATCCTAACAAGAAAAGGTGGTTTCTCAACATAAGCAGTAGGAACAATAGGATCATTATAAGTGATAGTATTTTCTTCAACTTTAATAGGTGCAGCTACTTTTACTTCTATGGGAGGATGATATTTAAACCACTTTTCCTTTGGGAGATCGATATGAGCAGCAAAAGATTCACAGAAAGAGGCTACTATCTCAGAGTCAAGTCCATATTTAGTGCTAAATTTACAGAAAACATCGGTATCCATAAAAGATTTAACACAATCATACTTAGGTGTCATACCTGACGCCTTACCTTCGTCGAGGTCCCAATCTTCAGAGTTGCTTTTAATTCTTTCCAATAAATCCCATTTGAATTCAATAGTCTTCATCATAAAAGAGCCAGCACAAGAAGTATCAAGCATGGTGCGATTGTTATCAGAAAGCCAAGCATAAAAATTTTGAATAATCATTTCTCTTGTGAGCTCATGATTGGGGCATGAATATAACATTGATTTAAGCCTCCCCCAAGCTTGAGCGATGCTTTCTCCTTCGCGAGGCCAAAAATTTTATATATATATATATATATATATATATATATATATATATAATTGCGATCACAATGAACAAGATGCATAGGATAAAACTTCTGATGAAATTCCAATTTCAATCGTTTGTAGTTCCATGACCCCGTATCATCACATAGCCTATACCATGTCAATGCATCTCCCTTCAAAGATAAAGGGAAGACCTTCTTCTTAATAACATCTCCGGGCACACCTGCAAGCTTAAATTATCCACAAACTTCATCCACATATATTAGGTGCTCATCAGGATGCTTTGTTCCATCTCCTGCAAAAGGATTAGCTAGCAATTTTTCTATCATGCTCGAAGGAATTTCAAAGCAGACATTTTCGTTTTCATTTTCAGTAGGTTCAGTAGGTTGAGGAGCAACTCTTTGCTCTACTGGTCGGGGTGAAGATACCCCGAACAAGCCCCTCAGGGGATTACTTTCCATAGTAACAAGTGACAGTAAATTTCAGCACACTATATAAATTTTTCCTTACCAAATTCCACCTACCAAAGGCGCTTCATTCCCCAGCAATGGCGCGAGAAAAGAGTCTTGATGACCCACAAGTATAGGGGATCTACCATAGTCCTTTTGATAAGTAAGAGTGTCGAACCCAACGAGGAGCAGAAGGAAATGATAAGCGGTTTTCAGCAAGGTATTCTCTGCAAGCACTGAAATAATAGGTAACAGATAGTTTTGTGATAAGTGTCGGCGGTGGGTGCGACATATGCCAATGGATGTCTTATCATGGTGGGGGCGAGTAGAACATCGCCGGTGCCTGGAAACGGGATGAGGCGTAGACACGAACGCCGGCGTATTTTACCCAGGTTCGGGGCTCTCCAAGGAGATAACACCCCTATTCCTACTATGTGGGGTCTCCGCATGATCACTAAGGCAAAGTGAGTACAAAGGTGCTCCTCGAGCTCTATCTGTGGACAGGATGAGGCTACGCTGGCTCTCCCTCTTCTCTAAGGTCTAGTCTAGTTCTAATGAATCGGAACCCTTTTAATGGGTGCCCCGGGGGGTTTATATAAGCCTACCCCCAGGGGTACAATGGTGAACTGTAGGGATGCAGGGCCCAATTGTCAGTCTCTTCGCCTGCAGGCCCTCCTGCCGACTGCTGGGGCACGCCAATTGGGGGGCCCAGCCGACTGGCCTGGTACGGAGACGACAGTCCGCACCCACCGCTGGCGGGTCCTACCGGCTGGTGATTACTGTAGCCGTGCCTCTAATGACGCAGGCTTGGTCATGGGGTCGTGGCTACAGTCCTGCCACCTGGCAGATGATTACTGTAGCCACTCCCCATCTCGTCTGGTTAATGGCGCGGGAAACCAGTAGGAGGGGCAGGCCGGTTCCCTACTAGTCCGACTTGGGGGGCTCTCGCCGTCTTCTGGACTCTCACTGACTGGTGGGGCCCGTCTTCCGTGGATCGTACTGTCAGACGTCATGGGTACAGGACTCCGCCCAGTGTTGCTGGCATCAGGATGGCATGGCACTGGTACGGCGCACTGTGCTCTGGCCATCCCCCGGAAAAAGGGGAGGGAGTGGGCTTCACCGTTGCCACTCCCTGTCCCTTCCCCCCTGATGAGGGCATGGGCTTCGTTGACGTCATGGGCTGACTTCCCGCGGCCGGCGACTCCGGAAGCCGCCAGTCGGAGTCAGCCGGTCTCGATCTCATCCGCAGGACTCGGACGCTTATGGGCAGCCGGCCGTTCCTTCAGCCACCCTCCCGAAGCCGGCTCTCCGTCCGTGTCTTGAGGGGCGCAGTCAGCCCCAAAGTCTTGAAAGGCTATGGGCCTTCGGTTAGCCGACCCGTGACCCATTACTCCGACATTAGTCCCCGAAGCTGATGAGGCGCCGTGATTAATCAGCTGAGGAGCCTCAGTAGCTTCATTCTCCTAGTATTCGTGGTGACTCCGCCGGGCCGAGTGGTAGGAGTCGGAGTCGCCTGACTTTGACTTGTCCGAATATGCTTTCGAATCCCCTGGCGGGAACTCAGTAGCGTATGAGCTAAGCTTCCTGACCGCCACCTAGTCCGTGCCCACCATGTGGTAACCAGTGGCCGGGCGAGCCCGCCTACCCATCCGCAAGATGGTACATGTCTGCAGGCGGGGCCCGCCACTACCACGCCTCGGCATGCGAGCGGATCCGCTGCAGCCGTGGGGGCGGTTGAAGTTCCCATAGAGTTACCGCGCGTAGTAACTTTGCGCGATAAACGTGGGGGCGTGGGGTAGTGGGCGCAGTAAATCCCACAACCGCCCCCTCGGCTTTGCAGCCCACTGGGCTATAAGTAGGGGGAGGAGGGGAAGCGGCGGAGCATGCGCGTCCCACACACCACTGCTTCTTCTCCTTCTTCTCCCTCTCCGCTCCTCGAGCCTTGTCGAACGTCGCGGCGGTCCGCTCATCATGAGCTCTTCCTCCGCCATTACACCCCTGACGGCGCACCCCGGCACCTGGGATGGTTCGGAGGTCCACGAGGATCACATCAACTTCTCCGCAAGACGCGTCGACTGCCTGGCGAGGACCTCGTCAGGGTCCGCCTCGCGCGGAGAGGAGAGATCTCGCCGGCGCCGCAGGAGGGCGAGTGATGTCTACTACACAATCTTCTTCTTGTAGACGTTTTTGGGCCTCCAAGTGTAGAGGTTTGTAGGACAGTGGCAAATTTCCCTCAAGTGGATGACCTAAGGTTTATCAATCCATAGGAGGCGTAGGATGAAGATGGTCTCTCTCAAGCAACCCTGCAACCAAATAACAAAGAGTCTCTTGTGTCCCCAACACACCCAATACAACGGTAAATTGTATAGGTGCACTAGTTCGGCGAAGAGAAGGTGAAACAAGTGGTATATGGATAGTAGATAAAGATATTTGTAATCTGAAATTATAAAAACAGCAAGGTAGCAAGTGATAAAAGTGAGTGTAAACGGTATTGCAATGTTAGGAAACAAGGCCTAGGGTTCATACTTTCACTAGTGTAAGTCCTCTCAACAATACTAACATAATTGGATCATAAAACTATCCCTCAACATGCAACAAAGAGTCAGTCCAAAGTCACTAATAGCGGAGAACGAACGAAGAGATTATGGTAGTGTACGAAACCACCTCAAAGCTATTCTTTCCAATCAATCCATTGGGCTATTCCTATAAGTGTCACAAACAGCCCTAGAGTTCGTACTAGAATAACACCTTAAGACACACATCAACAAAAACCCTAATGTCACCTAGATACTCCAATGTCACCTCAAGTATCCGTGGGTATGATTATACGATATGCATCACACAATCTCCGATTCATCTATTCAACCAACACATAGGACCTCAAAGAGTGCCCCAAAGTTTCTACCGGGGAATCACGACGAAAACGTGTGCCAAGCCCTATGCATAGGTTCATGGGCGGAACCCGCAAGTTGATCACCAAAACATACATCAAGTGAATCACGTGGCATCCCATTGTCACCACAGATACGCACGGCAAGACATACATCAAGTGTTCTCAAATCTTTAAAGACTCAATCCGATAAGATAATTTCAAAGGGGAAACTCAATTCATTACAAGAGAGTAGAGGGGGGAGAAACATCATAGGATCCAAATATAATAGCAAAGCTCGCGATACATCAAGATCGTATAACCTCAAGAACACGAGAGAGAGAGAGAGAGATAGATCAAACACATAGCTACTGGTACATACCCTGAGCCCCGACGGAGAACTACTCCCTCCTCGTCATGGAGAGCACCGGGATGATGAAGATGGCCACCGGAGAAGGATTGCCCCCTTCGGCAGGGTGCCGGAACGGGTCTAGATTGGTTTTCGGTGGCTACGGAGGCTTCTGGCGGCGGAACTCCCGATCTATTGTGCTCCCGGATGTTTTAGGGTATATGGAGATATATAGGAGGAAGAAGTACGTCATGGCGGCCAGGAGGGGCTCGCGAGGGTGGAGGGCGCGCCCAGGGGGGTGGGCGCGCCCCCCTGCCTCGTGACCTCCTCGCAGAGCCCCCGACGTGCACTCCAAGTCTTCGGGGCTTCTTT
This sequence comes from Triticum monococcum, assembly GCA_034509565.1. NCBI lineage: Eukaryota > Viridiplantae > Streptophyta > Magnoliopsida > Poales > Poaceae > Triticum > Triticum monococcum. The sequence continues at coordinate 684,335,070 of CM067845.1, read as the reverse complement.
CCTTCCAAAAATGAGTTCCGTGAAGTTTCAGGTCAATTGGACTCCATTTGATTTTCCTTTTCTTCGAAACCCTAAAACAGGGTAAAAACAGAAACTGGCACTGGGCTCTGGGTTAATTGGTTAGTCCCAAAAATGATATAAAAGTGTATAATAAAGCCCATAAACATTCAAAACAATAGATAATATAGCATGGAGCAATCAAAAATTATAGATACGTTGGAGATGTATCATCGAGCGGGTCGTCTTCCGCTCGCGCTGCTTGCGCGGCCTGGACCTGCCGGCGAGCAACTTCTTCCGCTCCTTCCTTGAGTTCTACGGACTCCAGCCACACCACCTCACCCCCATCACGGTGGTGTTGCTGTCCGCCTTCGTCACCCTGTGCGGCGGCTTCATCGGCGTTCTCCCCACCATGGAGCTCTGGGGGGAGTTCTTCTTCTCCAAGCTCGGCACCCAGGCCGCGGGCGTGCCGGCTCAGTGCGGCGCATTCATCATCGTGCGGAGGTCGGGGGCCGACAACCCGTTTTCCCTCCATCAGGCTGATCAAATCGGTGAAGATGTGGCAGCGGTCGTACTTCTACGTGAAGAATGTCTCTGCGGAGGGCGACTGGATCAACCTGCCAGCCTACGTAGCCGGCCCACCGGCTGGGAGGCAGCCCAACTGGTCGCACCGGGCCCGGACGTTAACGCCTGCGGGAGCCAGCGCCGTTGCACGGCTTCGAGTACTGGCATAGTCAGAGGGCCTGACCGGGCCAGACTTGCTTGCCGCCTTCGTGGCGCGCCGAGTGCTGCCCCTCCAAAGTCGCCCCCACATGATCTGCCAGATGAGCGGGCACCGAGACCCGAGCCGAATGTGCACCAAGGAGATGCCTCATGAGGAGGTAGCCTACATGGTGAACTACCTTGCGAGCTGCGACCTCAACAAAGAGTGGCAGTTCGGCAAGGAGTCGTATTCACGTGCCGCCCCTCCGCCTCTGGTGAGTCGTTTCCCTTCTCTCTTTTTCTTCGATTCTCCTAAGTTCTTTGCTATCGAGTCCGTCTTGCTTGTTCTGACCAGTCGGCTTTGGTCAGAACCCCCTCCTCTAGCCAGCAGCCGGCGCCATGGGGCCGGACCGCGAGTTCCTCCCCTACCGAGTGGAGAGCAATGTGGACGACCCCGACTTGGGGGCGGCGGCCCTGGAGGATGACGCCGAGGGGGTAGGCGGTGTGTCAGGCGGCCCAAGACTTGGGGCCAGTCTTGAGGACTGGCCTGATGATGACGTGGAGGTTGTCCCACGCCACCAGCCAGGAGCCGGCCAGCCGGGCGCGGGCTCATCAGCCCCACCGGACGCTCAAGGCAGCGGCAAGAAGCGCAGGGCTGGGACGACCCTGTTTGGCAGCCCGCCGAAGAAGCCCAAGGGCTCAGCCACGGCGACCAAGCGGGACGAGGCGGCCGCAAAGGCCAACCGCTTCCGCAAGGTGGTGAAGACGCCGCAGCTTATTTCAGCGTAAGTACCACCTCCCTTCGTACCTTCATATTTCTTTATTGATTCTATCTGAAATTTCTTTACTTTGTTTCCCGGCTTTAGGGCCCCTCTCTCTCTTGAGAAGTTGGCCGCCGGCTCCGTCGTGAAGTTGGCGGAGACCTCCTCCACCACCCGGCGGATTGATCCCGCCGCCGACCTCCGGGAGGCGATGGAGCAGAGCGTGCGGGAGGCGCGTGAGGAGCGGGAAGCCGCTCGCCTGAAGAAGGCGGAAGCCGACAAGGCAGAGGCCGCTGCTCTAAGGAAGCTGGCGGAAGCCGAGGCCGCCGATGCGGAGAAGAAGCGCGGGGAGGAAGCCACATGCCACCAGTCGGCAGTGTTTGTCGTCCCCTTGAACTCCGCATTGCTGCCACCAGAGTTCTCGGCACAGACTGGGGAAGCCGGTGACGAGAACCCGGACATGGAGAGGGACGCCGATGTCACCACCACGCCGGAGGTCATTTTGCCGCCATCGCCACCCTCCGTAGGTGCGCGGACAACCGGCACTGCGACGGGCCTGAACCTCGAGGTCAGTACGCCAACGCGCCGCCGTCTCGCGAAGGCGGCCTCAGCGCCGCGTCCTCTGGAGACCGGCGCTGCGAGCTCCTCGATCCCGGACACCGAGGTGTCGAGCGCCGCGCCCACCGGGTGGGTGCGGGGAGGCGGGACGGGCCCGTTGAACCGGGCGCTCTTGGACGTTCAAGCCAAGCTCCGGGCCGAGGGTGATGCCATCAAGGAGTGCACCAAGGCATACCTGGCATCACGAACGGCCATCCGGGTACGCATCCTTTCTTTGCTTTGCTTCCTTGTTTTTTCTTTGTGGGGGCGCGCCAGTGCACCCACTGGGTGTAGTCCCCGAGTTTTGGGCCGGCTGCTGAGCAGGTGGCTCAGAACTCTAATCGGAGAGTTCCAAGTACCAACGCTTTTTTCTGAAATTTTGATGCAGGATTACCACAATCTTCATGTGACCTCCTTCAACGCCAATGTTGATCAGCTGGCTAAGCGGACCGCCGACTTGTCGGGCAGCCGGGGTGAGTTTTCTTCTTTCTCTGCGGGGGCGCGCTGGCGCACCCGCGGGTTGTAGTACCCGAGATTCAGGCCGACTGCTGAGCAGTCGGGCCGGATCTCCCTGGCAACCTTTCTTCTTTGCTGACGACTGACATCCCTCCCCCTCCTTTTTCATAGGCCAATGCCACCCTTCAGCAGTAGCTGGGCGAAGTCAAAACCGCGCTATGCGTCAGGGAGGAGGAGTGCGGCTGGCTGATGGAGGAGCACGACCGGCTGGCTACGCAGCTGGCGGAGCAGAAGGAGCTGCTCCAGAGGGCCCGGAAGGAGGCGGAGGACAAGGAGACCGCCCTTCGCGCTGAATTTGCGTCCGAGCGCTCCTCCTAGAACAACAAGGAGGCGGCGCTGGTCTCCGTCTTCCAAGCAATCGAAGATCTTGTCGATGGTGAGCTTCCACTTGTTTCCTTATCTGGGGTGCCGACTGCTAGTCGAGTCAGCCTTAAATTTTTTACTTTGTTTCTTTGCTCGTCTTCCTTAGCAGACTTCTTCCCCGGCCATTCTGATGCCGCCAATCAAGCCATCGAGGCTGACCGTGAAGCACAGAGGGCGGACGGCTCATAGGCCGCTGCCGATGCCCCCCGAACTCTTAGCGACCAGATTCTAAGCATCGAGGCCCGTCTTCGGCCAGCCCACCGGATGCTGTGCCGGCTTCAACGTGTTAGCACCCAGGCGATTGCCGCCCTGTGGCCAGACATGCAGGTGCCACGCACCCCTAGTCGGACTGCCGACTGGTTGGAGGTGGCAGCCGGCCGTCTTGAGGCCTGGAATGGCTCTTCAGCCCAGGCTGGAGCCCGCCGGGCTTTAGAATTCACCAAGGGATAGTATCCTAGGCTGAGTTTAGCCCAGTTAGACATGTTCCGGCTGGAAGCTCAGGCGGAGCTGGCAACGGTGGAGGACGACCTTGTCAAGCGTGTCGCGTCGATCGCTGAGTACACAGATACCACCGTCTGCGTCCCAGAGCGGGCTGAGAACGGCGAGGAGGCGCCGCCGGAGTGGTTCGGGTTGAACCTGGACGACGGCGAGGACTCGGCGGAGGTGATCAACTCTAGTGGCGAAGAGGAAGGTGAGGAAGAGGAGGGAGAAGAGGAGGAGGCGCCAGAGGTCGAGGCAGACGGCCAGCCCCAGCCAGACCGCGCCTCTGGCAATGAGTCGCGCCCAACTGAGCCAGCTGTCGCCAAAGGTGATCAGGCGGAGACCAACCAGCCGACTACCCCGGCAACTGGCACCGCCGACCCCTCCGGTCCTCCAAGTCCGTCCGCGGCTTCCTAGGCTTCCACTTTATCTTTGTTTTACCTGCTCAGTAGTCTCGATGAACTTGTTATTTTGCACAATTCCACCCACTGGGTGTATCTTGAACTTCTGCTTGATGATTCGGCCAAGGACCTTTTTATGTAAATATTTATCCGTATTCTATCTTTTCTTGCTCTTTGCTCTTTGACTTTTTCCATTGCCGCCTTCCCTTAGTTGCCGTTTTGCTAGTCGGACAGCCGCTCTACGGAGTGCCGCTAGATCAAATACTTGGCTTCTTTGGGAAGGCAAGTACTTAGCCTTTTAGAGTTTTTAGCAAGTTAATTTAGGAAATGGCAAGCCGTCTACTAAAGACTCGGTTGTAAAGGATTGAAAATCGTCCCTAAGCTACGAGCTAGCTTTGAGTCCTTATCCATTTTTCATATGGGCACCCATTCGACCTTACTCCTGTTCGCCGGACAGTCGCTCTGCGATCTGCGGCTTCTAACAGGAGACGGCTTAAGTGCCACACATTACTTGTCCGGCTGAAGGAAGTCGTTTCATAGCTCAAGTCGGCGAGTCCCCGGGCCGACTAGTCAAACCTGGTGCCAAGTGGCATAACGAAGAATAACATATTCGTAGGCATAACTCTTTATCATATAGATAAAAGAAGGCAGTCCCCGAGATCTTCTCGAGGGGCCCGAAGTGTTCGTGTTTTAATACAAAAGGTAGCGTGATACATACTGCATTAACTGTAAAATCTTCGGAGGAGATTTGCATTCCATGGCCGCTCCGTCTCTTTGCCGAAGTCGTCTCTTTTGCGTGCTCGGTGCTTCTGAGTGTCGATCAGGTAGTAGGAGTCGTTGCCCAACACCTTGCTGATGATGAAGGGGCCTTCCCAAGGTGCTGAGAGCTTGTGCTGGCCAGCTGTTCGCTGAATCAGCCGAAGCACAAGGTCTCCTTCTTGGAAACATCGCGGCTTGACCTTCCGATTATAGTATCGGCGTAAGCTCTACTGGTAGATGCTGGACCGGCTGAGTGCCAATAGCCGGCCCTCTTCCAGTAGATCGACACCATCTTGACGTGCTTCCTCTGCTTCCTCCTCGGTGTACATGGTAACTCGAGGGTAGTCGAACTCTATGTCCGTTGGGATGACGGCTTCGGCACCGTATGTCGGCGTTCTGGGAACGGGGGTCCCCAGACTTGCCAGCCTGCGGCGTGGCTCAAAGGGGGCCCAGCGCGGCCCATCTTCGTCAACACAAGACTCAAGACCCTCGCGAGGGGCCAAGCCTTGCGGGGCGGACGACACGGTGCATCATCAGGTGCAGCCTCATCAGGCTGGCTCGCGAGGAGGCGGAGAGATCAAGGCAGGCTACCTCGCGAGGTGCCCATGATGCAAGCCATGATGATCGAGGGTGCCAGGCGGGCGCCAACGCGCGCAGCGTCCTTCTTTCCTCTTTGGTGCAAAGGGGGCAAGCGCAGCCACGGAGTACCGAGGCATCAGGCAAAGGTTGCCATTTCGGTGCAACGAGACCAAGACCAGGAGGACTACGAGACGGAGGTCACCATGGAGCCCAGCATGGCGTCACCACAGAGCCTTTGGCAGGCGAAGACCAACTTTAGTCAGGATAAGTGTACTAGATGTTCCCCTTCGAATTGGCCAATTGTTCGCACCCTTCCCGCTCAATATTTGGGAAGAGGCCCAGGGCCTTTGCCTATAAATAGGACTAACCACCCCCAGGGTAGGGGAATGAGAAGAAAAAGGGGGTTGGTTCGTTCGGTTGCCAAGCAGAGAGAGTGAGTGAGAGAGAGAGAAGGGTGACTGAACTCCTCCTAGCAGTTCATCGCCCCAGCCAAGAACAGACCCTCGCGAGGCCGTTCTTCCTTGTATTGTTCATCATCACCAGCCCCTGGATGCAATCCACCAACCACACACTGGAGTAGGGTATTACACCACAACGGTGGCCCGAACCAGTATAAAACTTGAGTCTCTTGTGCAGTTCTTTTAATAGTTTAGATCTTTGCGGGACGGGGAGGTAGAAGGCGTGATCTCCGCGCGCATCCCAGTGTTCGAACCTTAAGGGTCTGCCGGAACCCGTGATCCGACATTTGGCGCGCCAGGTAGGGGCGCGCCGGAATCTGTCTTCCACCACTCCGCTCTCCTCCGACCGTCGCACCCATGACTAACGCTCGTCGGGCCCGCGCCGAGCGCCGGGCCGCCATCGCTTCTCGCGTCGCCCAGACGGCCCCCGTCGGTGGGCGTCCTCGTCGTTCCCCGTCGCCCGCTGCCAATGCCGCCACCGGCCCAGCGGGGGGTGAGCAGCAAGCGCTGTCTCAGCATCCATCCATGCGGCAAGACGGCCGCACCGCTACTCCATCGCTCACCCCAGCCGGCTCTTCATCCCGCGCGCTCCGCGCACCCTTGGAGGCTCGAGCTGCGCTCATCGCGGCAAATGAACTCCTGCGCTACCGTCCCATCGACGATGTCTACGAGGAGTGGCTCGACCGCGTCGCTGAGCTCGTCCGCGCTGCAGGGGGCTCTCCTGCGCCGTCCGCTCCGCTGTGCCGCACCCCGCCCCGCGCGGGCAATGAAGCTCCGGGGGCGTACCAGCCGCCTCCTCTCCAAGAAGACGCCATGGCTCCAAGGCGCGTGGCCCCTGGGTGGAACCTGCTCCGCCAGATGCCAGCACAGCAATAACGGAGCTGCCAAGAAGTCCCTCTCCCGCAAGGAGCTGCCCGGGCGCTCCCTGCTCCGGCACGCCGTGACCCTGCTCCTGCTCCGGCACGCCAAGACCCCGCTCTGCTCCTAGCTGCAGCGCGTGGGGACCCTCAAGGCCAAGCTCTCCTTCAACCGAAGCCTCCCATAGCCACCGCAGGCTGTCGCGCCTACACCACCAAGCTGCGTAGCGTCGCGTGGCCCGGCAAGTTCAAGCCAAACCTGCCTCCTCGCTACGACGGCACAACTGATCCGGTAGAGTTCCTCCAGCTCTATGAGCTGGGCATCGAGGCTGCCAGCGGGGATAAAAAGGTCATGGCGAACTGGTTCCCCATGGCGCTGAAGGAAGGAGCTCGCACCTGGCTCCTGAATCTGGCTCTGGGCACGATCTCCTCCTGGGACCAGATGCGCACTCGCTTCATCGCCAACTTCCAAGGTACCCGCGACCGGCCGCCCGCCGTGAGCGACATGCGCCGCATCAAGCAGCAACCTGGGGAGACCCTGCAAAAGTACATCCAGCGCTTCAACAGTGCGCGCCTCAAGATCCCCAAGGTGTCCGAGGAAGCCATCATCTCGGCCTTCTCCGATGGCGTACGCGACGTCAGGATGAAGGAGGAGCTGGCGATGCATGAAGACCTCTACACCTCCCTGGAGCTATTCAACTTGGCGACCAAGTGCGCCAGGGCTGAAGAGGGACGTCTCTCCCTAATCGAGCTGCCTGCCGTGGACCCAGAAGAGAAGAAGCCCAAGGCCAAGGATGTGAAGCGCAAGGGGGCTGCCGTACTCGCAGCAGAACTAGACACCAAGCGGGGCAAGGATCTGCCCGAATCCTCCAGGGGCAGCCGGTACTGTGTGTACCACGGCCTCCACACCCACAACACCAACGAATGTCAAGAACTCCGCGCCGTGCGAGAAGGAAGGATCGGCCGTCGCCCTGACCGTGCTGACCGGGGCTACGGCCGAGGAGGAGGAAGAAACCCAGCACGCTGGGAAGATCGCAGCCCGCGCCAGGGGTGGCGCGACCAACCTCGCGAGGACCGCTGGCGGGACCTTCCTCGCGAGGGGGACTGGAGGGATCAGCCTCGTGAGGATCGCCCTCATGGCAACGCAGGCCTACCTCCGCTGCCACCTCAGCCAAGGAGGAACGAAGACCGCCATCAAGACGAGGGGGCTGGGGGCTTCCAAGAGCCCCGCGCAATCGCCTGCATCCTGGGCGGAGCTCAAGCCCCAGCCTCCCAACGTATCTTCAAGCAGTTTGCCCGCGAAGTGAATGCAGTTCTCCCCAAGCTCGAAGCAACGCGCCCCCTCAGGTGGTCGGCGTGCGCCATCACGTTCATCTCAGCAGACTAGCTCAAGTGCGCGGCCACGGCCAGAGTCCTCCCGATGCTTTGCTCCCTAGTCATCAGCAACGTGCTGGTCACCAGGACCCTCATCGACGGAGGGGCAGGGCTCAACGTCCTGTCTGTGGAAACATTCAACAACCTCCAAGTGCCCTATGACCAGCTTCAGCCAACCAAGCCTTTCTCCGGAGTCACCGACGGTTCCACAGTCCCAATCGGGCAGGTCCGCCTCCCTGCCACCTTCGGGGCCCGCAACAACTACCGCACCGAGCTCATCGACTTCGACGTCGCCCACATCCGCCTGCGTACAATGCCATCCTCGGGTACCCAGCGCTGGCCAAGTTCATGGCCGTGACTCACTACGGCTACAACGTCCTCAAGATGCCAGGAAGTGGCGGCATCATCACGGTGCCCTGTGAAGAGAAGGATGCAGTGTGTTCCCTGGAGCGAGCCTATCAGGCCACGTCGCTAGAAGACCCAGATCGCGGAAGCAGGAGGCTTCCTGAGACCACCCCCAAGAAGAAGAAGACGTCGTCAGGCTCAGCCCCTCAGGAGGCAGGCCCTTCAGGGTCCATGTCTGCCCAGGGGGACCTCCCTCCCATCGCATAGGAAAGCGCGCCCGGCGCCCTCCTCAGGCAGTGCTCGGGGGCTCTCACCTGGAGGGCCACCGACCTAGCCAGGGTCACGAGGGAGGCGCTTGGGCACCATGCGGAGGCGTGCTTCGAAGCACGTTTCCCTCGAGAAGGAGCCAGGCAAGGAAGGTCAGACCAGCAGGAGTCCGTTGACAAGGCCATTCAAGAACTACATGAGTCAAGGATCATGAGAGGTTGCCGCCGTCTACCAGCTGCGGCCCCAAATCCAGGCGAGGATGGTGGGCTGCGCATCTGCGTCGACGTACCAGGGCTCAATCAGATCGCCACGACGGAGCGTCTCTAGCCCTCGCAAGTGGGGCGCTGCGGGGGTCCACCCCGCAGCTATGTTCGCATGCCTTACGGCCTGCCGAGCATGGCTGCAGCGTACCAGCGCCTCATGAGGGGCATCATGGAGGCTCAGGAAGACAGGCGTTCCGCGGCCCTGGCGGAGATGAAGACAGCTCGCGAGGAGCCACCAGTGCCTCCGGAGCCTCCCGAGGCCCCGGGGCCTGGGGGCTCGTGAGGATCGGCTTCCGCAGCCCACCGAGTCTGCTGCACCAACGCCACTTCGCCGACGACATCTTTCAAGCTTCATTCCCAGCTGGGAGCGCCCTCCCAGGGTTGCATCACTCCCAGGCCGCGTGGGTCCGTCCCTGCGGCATGTATCCCCTTTTATTTTTCGGTCGTTAGTTTGCCTTGTTGGGGGTGCCCCTCGGGCTCCATCATCCCTGTCGGAGATAATAGCCACGGGTAGCCTAGCCGGCTTCCCCTGGTCCTCCTGAAAAAATTACGAGCTCGTCTGGCTCTCAAGAACCCAAGACATGGGGCCGCCTTCCCCTTGCCGGCTATCGTCCAGGCCAGCTTCGGGAGGCGGCCCGACTTTAGCCCTCATGAAGAAAGCCATGGGAGGGCCGACTTCAAGAAGGCGGCCGCGAGAAGGCCGACTCCAAGAAGCCAGCTCCCATAAAGTGGTCGAGACCGTACCCTCAAAGTTTGCATCCACCTAGCAATGATGAAGCGGGGCGTGGCTACAGTGAAGCCTGCCACCCCCAAAACCCAGAGCACGACCGGCACAGTGCGCTGTACGGGTGGCCACGACCCGCCCGGCACGACACTGTTGCCACGACGACCCTGACGCCATCCACGACAGACTACCAGCGCGACCCACGGGCGGTGGGTCCCTTCGGGCAGAGAGACACCCGAAGGCGGCCACACCTCCTTCTAGTCGGCCCAAGAGAGAGCCGGCTCCCTGCAGTCGGCTTGCCATCTTCCTCGAAGGAGACGCCCCATTAAGGAGACAAGACACGGTGAGGTTACAGTAATCGCCCGCCGGGCAGCGGTACTGTAGCCAGGCCTACCACGACCAAGCCCACGTCATCAGAATAGAGCAACAATAACCAGCCACCGACCAGGACCTAGACGGTGGGGCCTGCTTGTCGACCAAGGAGCCGGTAGCCGGTGGGACCCACCAGTCGGCGGGCCCCAGCGGCCGGCTCAGAAGCTGGTGAGCACAGTCACAGACGGCTGGGCGCCGCGCCCAGCCGGATTACCATTGTACCCCTGGGGGGTAGGCCTATATAAACCCCCCGGGGCACCCATGCAAAGCGTTCGACCCCAAGCTAGTTTTAAACACCATCCGAGGAGAAGAAGCAAGCTAGCCGTGCCCTTGTTCCTCCTTCCACCAAAACAGCTCAAGGAGCATTGTGTAGCTACTTGTTCATCTAGTGATCATGCGGAGACCCCGCAGAGCAGCAGTAGGGGATGTTATCTCCACGGAGAGCCCCGGAGCTGGGTAAAGTCCACCGGCGTGCTTATCTTCGCCTCATCCCGTTTCCAGGCACCGGCGATGTTTTACTGGCTCCCACAATGATAAGCCACCCATTGGCATATGTCGCATCTACCACCCGACATTTGGCACCCACCATGGGGCCAGGTGCACCATCGTCCGGAGACCTGTTCTGGACGGGAACCCTCTTCCTCCCCAGCGAGCGTAGCCAGCCCGGCACGCCCGATGGTGCTTGCCACGACACGCTGCAAGGCATCACCAGCATCTGCGCGGCGAGCAGCCTCGCCGATCTCCGCGACAAAACCTGCATCTCCGACGAGCTCGCCTCCGATGCGGGCACCGACCACCTCGCCAACCTCCTCGGCCAGCTCCATGTCTCCAGCGAGCCCGCTGTGGACCTGGAGTCGGTTGGCTCCACCGACCTGATGCCTGTCGTCTCCGACACGGCCTCCTATGACACCTTCCCCACCAACGTCACGATCTACAACGACCCGCTTCCTCGGACCGACGAACGCGATACTGTCACCACTGAGGTGATGGTCATCAGCCACTGCGGCCCGGCCGACGAGAGCACCCACGACGCCCCGCACGCGGTGGCGCACGACTTGTCCATCCCCCTCCCGGCTGATGCCGAGGACGAAGCACTGGACGCACGCCGCCTTGCCCTCCTCGCGGAGGGCTGGAGGGTGGCTTCCATGAGACGCCTCAATGAGGCCTACCAGCGCGAAGCTGACCGCGCCGCCTTCGGCACGCCGGCCCTGGGAGGGCCAAGCCAGGCCGGCGTTGTCAGGCAACGCGGCGCCGTCCTTGCCGACGCGCTAGGAGTCGACCGCCCGATCTATGCCACTCCGCTCGAGAACTTGCGTGCCGCCCAGGCGGCCGTGGACGAGTTGGACGGCTTGGAGGCCGAAGAACTCCCCCACATGACCCGGCGCATACAGCAGCTGATTGACGCGGCCGCACGGCGGCACGAAGCCGACGCCCGAGCGGGAAGCCCTCCCCCGCACCGAGATCATGGCGCGACATCACGAACGCCGACTACGAGCAACACCCGCGCGCGGCGCGAGAAAGAGCCGGCTACCAGCCGAACCCGGACCCTGTCAGGACCCCGGTCCTAGGTCACACCGATCTAGCATGTAACACATCATATCACTTTGTGGCCTCACGCACGGTATTCCCACGGGTGCCACCTTACCTGGCCCGGGACCGTTTGCGCCTTTTGGCTCACGTATATGATAGTGTCGCTAGCATCCATATGACCGAGAACCCGGGCCGACATGGCTAGTCGTGAACCCACAGCGGCACAGACCCATGGAGACAGGCATACGTGAATCACATCGAACATGTCGGTCATCAACGAGTGATTCCGGGCTGTAGCATTGGGCTAACAGGACTCCGGGGATCCCGGGCAATAGCAGGCTAGGCAGGACTCCGGAAATCACTGCGTGACATTTCCCCGAAGGGACAGACATAGGGACCAAGTGAAACACATGCCGGCCAGTCAAGTGTCCTGAACAGTAGTGCTGGGCTAGCAGGACTCCGGTGAACCGGGCTGTAGCGGACTACTATGGCTCGAGGAACACTAGACTACATTTCCCCATAAGAAAGGCTGCGAAGGATAAACAACTAGGTTGTCGGATCCTACACATACCAAGCATTTCAATCATACACACAATATGCTCGATATGTGTGAATACAACATGGCATCACAACATAACTCTACAACTCAAGTATTTATTCATTAGGCTCCGAAAAGCGAGATATTACAAACATGGGTCTCATGACCCAACAATCATAGCATACAAGTCAAAGCACATGCGGAAGCTTAACATGTCTGAGTACAGACAACTACAAATGAAAAAGGCTGAGAAGCCTGACTATCTACCAGATCCTGCCGAGGGCACAAGATCGTAGCTGAGGTATCAAGCTAAACGTCGAAGTCCACGCGGAACTACTAGCGAGAATGAAGTATCTCTACAAAACATAAATTAAGCAAACGTGAGTACAAAGGTACTCAGCAAGACTTACATCAGAACTAGCTACATATGCATCGGTATCAACAAAGGGGTGGTGGAGTTTAACTGCAGCAAGCCAGCTTTGACTCGGTGGCTATTTTGAACTACGACTGCAAGCAACTCTTTTGAGGTGGCGCACACGAGTCCACATATTCACCAATCAATAAACCACTATGGATCCGCTCTCGTCTCCCTACGAGAAGGCCATCCATAGCACTCACACTTATCTTGCGAGTTTTAGAGTATCCACTTTCACTTGTCTATGAACTATTATAGGCAACCCAGAAGTCCTTTACTGCGGACACGGCTATTCAAATAGATCAATATATAACCCTGCAGGGGTGTACTTCGTCACACATGTTTCCACCACTTAGCATCTGCACACGACATGTGCTCGGCAGACTTCAAGCGAAAGCTGACGTGGGTGTAGACCACGACCTGACTAACCACACAAGTCTCTAGTCCAGGTTTATCGCCTATTCGGGTTCCATCCATGAGGAGATCCGGCCGGAGTTTCGCTCACAGCCCCAAACGATGTGTGCAGGGTTCCCGAGACACCAAATGGGCGCCCGGTACACCGTGCCACAGTGTATCTACCGCATCATAGCCCACCCCTAGGGTCAGCGCTACGCACGGCCGCCAACACATATCCTATAAACACCAAAAACTAATTGCAACTCCTGGACAGAGGACGAGAGGGGTCAGTAAGTCGAGCGGGGTCATATTTCAGGGCCCAACGTGTGGTAGTAGTTGTTTCATGGATCACAAACACAGAACTCAGTTCCTGAGGACGGTTTCAATGAGACAACCCACCATGTACTCCTACATGGCCTCTCACCGCTACCTTTACCAAATCGTGTTCACACACTTAGCTCACACACAGTAGGACATGTTCACAACTTTCTAATTCATCCCCGATGAATCAGACCTGACACAACTCTAAGCAATAGCAGGCATGACAAGCAAAAATGAATGAGTAGGCACATCAGGGCTCAAACAACTCCTACTCATGCTAGTGGGTTTCATCTATTTACTGTGGCAATGACAGGTCAAGCAGAGGATAAGGGGTTCAACTACCGCAACAAGTAACAGATGAATCGTTGTTGTCCTAATGCAGTAAAAGAGAGCAGGAGCGAGAGAGTGGGCTTGTATCGGAATGAACAAGGGGGTTGTGCTTGCCTGGCACTTCTGAACATAATATTACTCTTCATCGGTGTCACCGATCACAGCGTCGGTACATCGTCTATCGAGACGGGACATTTACCGGCAAACAAGGAAGAAGACAATCAATGCGATGCAACAATATGATGCATGATCATGACATGGCAATATGCTGTTGATTGAGCTAATGCAACTAACAACAAGTTAAATGGAGTTGGTTTGAACACTAGGTTCAAATTCAAATTCAAACTATGAATTCAAATAGTGTATTATCATGTTTTGGACTAAACAGTGAGGTTAAGTTGTTCAAACATGCATGAAAATGCCATAAACAGATTCCTTGAATTTTTCTGATAATTTTTCATATATAATTTATTTCATTTGGAGTTACGGTTGATTTTCTATGATTTTTAGAAGTTTTGGGCATTTTCTGAAAATAATTAAATCATTTAAGATTTATTTAAATTCCAGAAATGAATTATAGCGTCAGCATGACCTCACAGTGACGTCAGCAAGGTCAACAGCTCGGTCCAGGTCAAACCTGACGTGTGGGGTCCACACGTCAGTGACACAGTCAACTAACTAAGTTAGTTAGCCCTAACTAACTGGGCTGGGCCCACTGGTCAGCGACTAACCCAGCTAACCTAACTAGCTAATTAGTGCTAACTAAGTAATTAGTCGGGCGGGGCCCATGGGTCAGTGAGAGAGAGGGGGAGGTCAAACCGGGCAGTGGGTCAACCCACGCCGGTCAACGGGTCAGCGGTCGCCGGTGTTTAGCCGCCGGCGACGACAGAGACGGCGGGGCGGCTCGGGAATGCTCTACAGGGCACCATTCGATCCGTGGGTTGCACCTACGGGTTCCTGGGAGTGAGGCGCATCCATTGGGGGAGGTGGTAGGAGCTGGGGTGGCCGGAAAAGTGGCCGGCGACGAGGTTCAGCGGCGGCAGCAGCTCGGGCATCCTCGGGATAGCGCTACAGAGCACGGGAGGGGGCGCTGTGGTTGTCTGTGGGCTCATGGGATCGTGCTGAGCACGATGGTGTGCTCGGACACGAGCTGCGGAGGCTGTGGCCACGGCGGCGACATCGCCGGCGGCGTGGAGTGCTCGGCCAAGATGGGGCTATGGCATAGAGGTCAAAAACGACCAGGGAAAAAGGGGGAAACGACTCGGGGGCTCACTGTGGTGACGTAGGGATGGCCAGCGTGCTCGGGGAAGCGTCGGTGGCGGCGAATCGACCGGCGAAGTCCGGCGAGCAGAAGCGGTGGTGACGAGCTCGAAGACGACGGCATGGTGATCCTCGGCTTGCGTGGCTTGGCGAGGAGGAAGAAGGGCACCAGGCGGAGCTCGGGGTGCATCGGGGAGGCTCAAAGATGGCTATGGCCGTGGGGGAGCTCGTCGGCGGCGACGGCTGCGTTCGGTTGCGCGCCTGATAGAGAGACGGAGAAGGGGACGAGGGCGAGGGAGAGTGCGAGAGCGTCAAGGGGGTCCAGGGGGTAGCGTGGCGTCGCAGAATCCAAGGGGGGGAAGGGGAGCTCGCCAGCGCGAAGCAGGAGCTGGCGCAGCCAGCGTCGTGCTTTGGTCTGCCTCTGCCTACTGGCAGAGGTAGAAGACGGTCATGCCCCTATGGGCTGGGCCTCTACAGTGGTGGGCCGAGGTAAGTGGCCAGGTACTATCTCTCTCTCTCTTATTTTCTGTTTCTATTTTTTTGCAGTATGTTTTGACTTATTTTAAATACTAAAACACTTTATAAAATTCTGCAAACTTTTATGGGCACTATCTGATTTAAACCAGAGGCCCTCACCAAGTTTCAGAATATTTGGAGCTACCAAATATTTTATAGGAATTAGTAGCTCCAATTCAAATAAGTATTGACTTAATTCAAAGGCCCAAATAATTATTTCTGTGAACCCAAAATATTGGTTTGAATTTTTTACCTCTTGCCAATATTTTTAGAGAAAACAGGAACATTTTCTTGGACTTATTTGAAGCAATTTTATCTTGATCATTTTTAAAGGGATTCTGAGGCTTTGAAAATTCCTCAATTCAAATTTCATTTGAATTTAAACATGATGCAACCACCAAGCTAGTCCAAGGCCAAAGTAGGGCTAGGGATGTGACAGCTCACCCCCACTAAACAAGAATCTCGGCCCGAGATTCAAGACGTGAGGTAAGAAGGAAGGGGGGGGGTTCACAAGACTATCGCAGTCTTCCCGATCCAACTGCCCTTCCCGAGGATGTTGATTCATTTCGCCATCTTGATCTTGACGTCTTTGCTTTCGGGATCTTCATCCAGCATGATGACGGCAGAAAGAAATTCTACAGAAATCGATTTCCTCGGAGATTGAGCACTCAAGATCAACTCATGGAGTGAGATATAAAACATCTCTTGAGCTGAGACACGAAACACACAACAGGGGTGATGGGAAGAAGCGGATGATAAAGGTTCAAATTTGGTAGGCAACAATTCCACGCTTAAGTAGGATGATGCATGGTTTCAAAGTAGCGAGGAGATAATTGCCATGATACCATAACGAGACATCTTAAGGAAAGTGACTCGCAGAAATATTCCCTTAAGTGGCAAAAAGAATTAATTTTGATTCATAGATCATTGAAACTCTTTATACCAGCCTAAGGCAATCACAATCGATATTTTGGAGGAGTTAGAAAGAATGACATACTCGGACTAGAATGGATGTTGTGGACTACCTTGTTGAAGACAACGTAATGGATGATTTTTAGCTTATCATCGGAAATGGATGGGACCCATGGTAAGTCCACTTTTGAAGATGATCATGAGCAATAGCTACTGAGGTGTAAGCTGGGAACAAAATGCAAATGTTGGGAATGATTTGGTAACTGGGGAGAAGGTTCACCGGCAAAGGAGATTCCACCAATTGGATGGCTATCGAACAACTGAGAGAACGGAGGCACATTCCAGATAGCGACAACATCAAAACCTAGTGCCTGAGCATGCTCTCAAGAACTTGCGCATCTCCATATTCATCAAGGTTTTACCAATATCCGTGTCAAGGATCCTGGCAACACAACATGCTACCATGATGAATAACGGCGGAAGGTGCAGATGCAAAGAAAGGTAACACTTTCTCAGATTTCACCTTAGTGAGGCCAAGGAAACAAAATCTGGATAATTGACCGAGAGACATTTAGCACTCCGCTTCTAATGTTCTACTTGATGTGCTAGCATAATCCATTCATAGATATGGTTTGATATCTAGAACATCAAATAAAGGTCGGACTTTGGAAGCTCAAGAATCCGTAAGGATTAACTACGGAGGTAAATCCTACGAAATCCTCATGGGAAGGTGGGCATCTTTCTTCAATCAAGATACTACAATAATAGGTCTTCCGGCTGGATGTGTTGGCCACAACATCCACTTTATTGGTTATCGAGAGACCAATATTATAGTTCTTGGAAAATGCTCCAACCATCATATCTGTCTAAGATTCAGATCTGGTTGGTGTCAGGATATTCCAGACTCATCGAGTCTAGAAAGGAAAAGGAAGGTTTGCAACACAAATCGACGAGACAATGTTGCAAGATTCTCGAGGAATGAACTACGATAGCAAGCCCCAAAACATGAGCCGGTTCTGCTACAAGCATGAACACGTTGTCCTAGACAAGCATGGCCACCTGGTAGTCTTACAACGAAACACTACCGAGTTCAGGAGGGAACCATCAACGAGGATATCGAAGTCCTTGCGTAAGTCTAGCTCCTAAGAAGAAACTTCTTCTCCTTGAACAAACCAATCAGTGGCTTGGTGTGCTAGGAACACATATGGAGTGGAGGTAATTAATCTACCAAACCATAGAATACTTCGCACATATGCATGACTGATTTGGGATGATTCCAAGGGAAACAAAACAAACCTTTCTCAAATTCATGGCGGCAACTTACATCGAGTGCACATGAATTAGAGGAAGTCACTTCTTTCATCCAAACATATGCTTCATGAACGAAACACGAAGATAATGCTTATAAAGTTTCCAATACTAGTGTAATGTTCAACATGAATCATGGGGGAGACAAAATGCTGCTGATGGGCTCAATAGCAACTCATCGGAATTTCCATATCACTGGACTTCCACCACTATGTGAACAATGTGATAGTATTGGTCAGACCAAAGATATAATGGTGTATGCTCAAGGGACAATCGCAAGTAAGACAACATTACGAACATCGTTGGGTCTGATTTGATTTGACGATAGCCCACACTCAAATCAAGGTTTGGACAAAACAATAGCTCCACCAATTGGTCACGGCGATCAATCGATGAAGATATCATCTTTCTTCAACACACACACAAACACAAAGATATCCCTTAACATGAACTAAGTCAGACAAGCATTTATCTTCCAACTCTCCAAGTTGTTGTTAAGCTTAACCAACTAGCTCAGGGGTATCCAACACAGATTCTTGGAGAATGGGTGGTTGGAGGAAAACCAACATGATCACGAACTCAACATAGCGGTCAGGTGACAACCAGGTAATACTTCCGAGAAGATAATCGGAACATCACGAACCACCGATATGTTGCTAAGCTCGAGAACAATCTTGCTTCTCAGGGCAAGACGATATGATCAAGGAGTGAGGGATTGACACAATCCTAACTCGTTGATCGAAGAGTGCACCGGAAATAAGGACTAGGTAGCATGATCAATCTTAGAATGATGATTTGGTAACCAACACGCTAAGAATGAGAATAGTGTCCATTAACTACCAAGCAACACAGTTGCTAGGAGTATTGATTTCACACATCATGACTCACATGCCGGCATTCCGGTTACAACAACATGGAAACCGAGAAATGAATAATGATGGAGGGAGTATCACTACGTCAAGAATTCATGAGAGATGTTGCATTTCCTATGACAATCCTGACATAAAGGGAGTAATACTCCGAGGTAGAATAGAACAAAAGCTGGATTGGCATTTTGATCTGCGGAATACAACCACTTTGACCCGATCCCAGAAATGGATGAGGTACTGGAGTTTGTTTCTCCTAGTCATTCTGAAATAGAATGGCTTGACGAACCACAAGAATACTAGGCATCGATGAACATGAATGCATACATACTCCTCACTATCAATTGATAGACGAAGATCGGAATATAACGGAAGGGGTACAACTCAAAGGTACATATAACTTTCTGAGCTATGGAGGCATAGATTAGTATGCCGTACGAGTTCAACATATTTCTTCCGGATAACCTATGCGGAAAGGTAGGGTTGGCAGGGTCACAACATAGAATGGAGGACTCATCAAGAGCACCCTGGTTGTGATCTTATGGTTCAAGAACTTCTGCCATAAGTGGTTCATAGTATATGGAAGAAGGAAATACCACGGACCTTGAGGACTATCGCAAAGGTTACTAATATCCTAAAGGAATTAGCAACACTATCAACATGAGGTAAGTAGGGTGAATCTCGGGTTCAAGAACCCACGAATAGAATACCTACCACTACATGGCATCACGGGATGCTTTTGAGAATAATGGCCAGAATCATCACACTGGAAACGCAAAACATGGTTAGGTTACTAGGTGACTCCCTAAAACACCTAGGGTCATAGTAATAATTCCAAAATATATGTCGAGGCAAAAGAATACCCCCAAGTCACAATTAGTGTGATTAACCTGGCCTAAATGGACATCAAGAACAGGGGAAAAGGTTTGCAAATGCATCAGACTATTTAGAAACCTGGGATGACTCGGACAGCATAACGGCTGTAAATGCTTGAAAAGATTTGAGACATCCTGCAAAAATGGTGGCATAACCACTCAGAATCATAATATCAAGGTTCTGAGGCCAGTTATGAATATATGGAAGTAGTAGGAACTGAACTGCAGCATGAATCCATCAATCCTATAAGTCAACGGGTTAGTAACACGTCATCCTGATAGATAGATAAGAAGGCCTAGTTCTTAATCCCCGTAGAAAGGAAGAGGATGACTCAGATCAGAAGGGCATGAGGTATAAGGAGTAAAAAGAGCCTTACATTCCCTTCCGCAATCAATTCCCTTACATAACTAAGCATTTCTAGACTCAACTTCGACCAGTTTGGCTTGGTAATCCTACAGGCAGTCAGGCTCTGATACCAACGCTGTCAGGACCCCGATCCTAGGTCACACCGATCTAGCATGTAACACATCATATCACTTTGTGGCCTCACGCACGGTATTCCCACGGGTGCCACCTTACCTGGCCCGGGACCATTTGCGCCTTTTGGCTCACATATATGATAGTGTCGCTAGCATCCATATGACCGAGAACCCGGGCCGGCATGGCTAGTCGTGAACCCAAAGCGGCACAGACCCATGGAGACAGGCATACGTGAATCACATCGAACATGTCGGTCATCAATGAGTGATTCCGGGCTGTAGCACTGGGCTAACAGGACTCCAGGGATCCCGGGCTGTAGCAGGCTGGGCAGGACTCCGGAAATCACCGCGTGACATTTCCCCGAAGGGACAGACATAGGGACGAAGTGAAACACATGCCGGCCAGTCAAGTGTCCTGAACAGTAGTGCTGGGCTAGCAGGACTCCGGTGAACCGGGCTGTAGCGGACTACTATGGCTCGAGGAACACTAGACTACATTTCCCCATAATAAAGGCTGCGAAGGATAAACAACTAGGTTGTCGGATCCTACACATACCAAGCATTTCAATCATACACACAATATGCTCGATATGTGTGAATACAACATGGCATCACAACATAACTCTACAACTCAAGTATTTATTCATTAGGCTCCGAAGAGCGAGATATTACAAACATGGGTCTCATGGCCCAACAATCATAGCATACAAGTCAAAGCACATGCGGAAGCTTAACATGTCTGAGTACAGACAACTACAAATGAAAAAGGCTGAGAAGCCTGACTATCTACCAGATCCTGCCGAGGGCACAAGATCGTAGCTGAGGTATCAAGCTAAACGTCGAAGTCC
The DNA here is from genome assembly GCA_034509565.1 of Triticum monococcum. Taxonomy (NCBI): domain Eukaryota; kingdom Viridiplantae; phylum Streptophyta; class Magnoliopsida; order Poales; family Poaceae; genus Triticum; species Triticum monococcum. Next base: position 684,314,660 of record CM067845.1, on the reverse strand, counting down.
ACGCGGAACTACTAGCGAGACTGAAGTCTCTCTGCAAAACATAAATTAAGCAAACGTGAGTACAAAGGTACTCAGCAAGATTTACATCAGAACTAGCTACATATGCATCGGTATCAACAAAGGGGTGGTGGAGTTTAACTGCAGCAAGCCAGCTTTGACTCGGTGGCTATTCTGAACTACGACTGCAAGCAACTCTTTTGAGGTGGCGCACACGAGTCCACATATTCACCAATCAATACACCACTATGGATCCGCTCTCGTCTCCCTACGAGAAGGCCATCCATAGCACTCACACTTATCTTGCGAGTTTTAGAGTATCCACTTTCACTTGTCTATGAACTGTTATAGGCAACCCAGAAGTCCTTTACCACGGACACGGCTATTCGAATAGATCAATATATAACCCTGTAGGGGTGTACTTCGTCACACATGTTTCCACCACTTAGCGTCTGCACACGACATGTGCTCGGCAGACTTCAAGCGAAAGCCGACGTGGGTGTAGACCACGACCTGACTAACCACACAAGTCTCTAGCCCAGGTTTATCGCCTATTCGGGTTCCATCCGTGAGGAGATCCAGCCGGAGTTTCGCTCACAGCCCCAAACGATGTGTGCAGGGTTCTCGAGACACCAAACGGGCGCCCGGTACACCGTGCCATAGTGTATCTACCGCATCATAGCCCACCCCTAGGGTCAGCGCTATGCACGGCCGCCAACACATATCCTATAAACACCAGAAACTAATTGCAACTCCTGGACAGAGGACGAGAGGGGTCATATTTCAGGGCCCAACGTGTGGTAGTAGCTGTTTCATGGATCACAAACACAGAACTCAGTTCCTGAGGACGGTTTCAATGAGACAACCCACCATGTACTCCTACATGGCCTCTCACCGCTACCTTTACCAAATCGTGTTCACACACTTAGCTCACACAGTAGGACATGTTCACAACTTTCTAATTCATCCCCGATGAATCAGACCTGACACAACTCTAAGCAATAGCAGGCATGACAAGCAAAAATGAATGAGTAGGCACATCAGGGCTCAAACAACTCCTACTCATGCTAGTGGGTTTCATCTATTTACTGTGGCAATGACAGGTCATGCAGAGGATAAGGGGTTCAACTACCGCAACAAGTAACAGATGAATCGTTGTTGTCCTAATGCAGTAAAAGAGAGCAGGAGCGAGAGAGTGGGCTTGTATCGGAATGAACAAGGGGGTTGTGCTTGCCTGGCACTTCTGAAGATAATATAACTCTTCATCGGTGTCACCGATCACAGCGTCGGTACATCGTCTATCGAGAGGGGACATTTACCGGCAAACAAGGAAGAACACAATCAATGCGATGCAACAATATGATGCATGATCATGACATGGCAATATGCTGTTGATTGAGCTAATGCAACTAACAACAAGTTAAATGGAGTTGGTTTGAGCACTAGGTTCAAATTCAAATTCAAACTATGAATTCAAATAGTGTATTATCATGTTTTGGACTAAACAGTGAGGTTAAGTTGTTCAAACATGCATGAAAATGCCATAAACAGATTCCTTGAATTTTTCTGATAATTTTTCATATATAATTTATTTCATTTGGAGTTACGGTTGATTTTCTATGATTTTTAGAAGTTTTGAGCATTTTCTGAAAATAATTAAATCATTTAAGATTTATTTAAATTCCAGAAATGAATTATAGCGTCAGCATGACCCCACAGTGACGTAAGCAAGGTCAACAGCTCGGTCCAGGTCAAACCTGACATGTGGGGTCCACACGTCAGTGACACAGTCAACTAACTAAGTTAGTTAGCCCTAACTAACTGGGCTGGGCCCACTGGTCAGCGACTAACCCAGCTAACCTAACTAGCTAATTAGCGCTAACTAAGTAATTAGTCGGGCGGGGCCCATGGGTCAGTGAGAGAGAGGGGGAGGTCAAACCGGGCAGTGGGTCAACCCACGCCGGTCAACGGGTCAGCGGTCGCCGGCGTTTAGCCGCCAGCGACGACAGAGACGGCGGGGCGGCTCGGGAATGCTCTACAGGGCACCATTCGATCCGTGGGTTGCACCTACGGGTTCCTGGGAGTGAGGCGCATCCATTGGGGGAGGTGGTAGGAGCTGGGGTGGCCGGAAAAGTGGCCGGCGACGAGGTTCAGCGGCGGCAGCAGCTCGGGCATCCTCGGGATAGCGCTATAGAGCACGGGAGGGGGCGCTGTGGTTGTCTGTGGGCTCATGGGATCGTGCTGAGCACGATGGTGTGCTCGGACATGAGCTGCGGTGGCTGTGGCCACGACGGCGACATCGCCGGCGGCGTGGAGTGCTCGGCCAAGATGGGGCTATGGCCTAGAGGTCAAAGACGACCAGGGAAAAAGGGGGAAAGGACTCGGGGGCTCACTCTGGTGACGTAGGGATGGCCAGTGTGCTCGGGGAAGCGTCGGTGGCGGCGAATCGACCGGCGAAGTCCGGCGAGCAGAAGCGGTGGTGACGAGCTCGAAGACGACGGCATGGTGATCCTCGGCTTGCGTGGCTTGGCGAGGAGGAAGAAGGGCACCAGGCGGAGCTCAGGGGTGCATCGGGGAGGCTCAAAGATGGCTGTGGCCGTGGGGGAGCTCGTCGGCGGCGACGGCTGCGTTCGGTTGCACGCGTGAGAGAGAGACGGAGAAGGGGACGAGGGCGAGGGAGAGTGCGAGAGCGTCAAGGGGGTCCAGGGGGGTAGCCTGGCGTCGCAGAGGCCTAGGGGGGGAAGGGGAGCTCGCCAGCGCGAAGCAGGAGCTGGCGCAGCCGGCGTCGTGCTCTGGTCTGCCTCTGCCTACTGGCAGAGGTAGAAGACGGTCGTGCCCCTATGGGCTGGGCCTCTACAGTGGTGGGCCGTGGTAAGTGGCCAAGTACTATCTCTCTCTCTCTCTCTTATTTTCTGTTTCTATTTTTTTGCAGTATCTTTTGACTTATTTTAAATACTAAAACACTTTATAAAATTCTGCAAACTTTTATGGGCACTATCTGATTTAAACCAGAGGCCCTCACCAAGTTTCAGAATATTTGGAGCTACCAAATATTTTATAGGAATTAGTAGCTCCAATTCATAGAAGTATTGACTTAATTCAAAGGCCCAAATAATTATTTCTGTGAACCCAAAATATTGGTTTGAATTTTTTACCTCTTGCCAATATTTTTAGACAAAACAGGAACATTTTCTTGGACTTATTTGAAGCAATTTTATCTTGATCATTTTCAAAGGGATTCTGAGGCTTTGAAAGTTCCTCAATTCAAATTTCATTTGAATTTAAACATGATGCAACCACCAAGCTAGTCCAAGGCCAAAGTAGGGCTAGGGATGTGACAGACCCGAATCTCCATCGAGCGAGGCGCGGACGGCCATCCCCGAGCCATGGAATGGCGGGGCAACCCACCTCCGCCTCGACCTCGTGGAGAGAGATATCCCACTCCGCCGCCTGTGGCGCACCCGACTCTTAGCGGCCGACTAGGTCGCCGCGAAGGAGTCGGCGAGAACGACGCCCGCCATCGGATCGACCGCCTAGCAAGGTCCCTGGCACTCGAAGAAGAAGACGATGTCGGGCCGCCTTGTTTCGGCCAACGCATCCACGACGAGCCCTTCCCCAAAGGGTTCTCACTCCCAAGAGACACACCCAAGTACAACGGCTCCGTGAAGCCGGAAGATTGGTTGATCGACTACTCCACGGTGGTCAGCATAGCCAATGGCAACCGGCGCGTTGCTGTGAAGTACGTGCCCCTCATGCTGCAAGGCACGGCGAGGACCTGGCTCAACATCCTCAAGCCTCTTAGCATCAACAGCTGGGTAGATTTCACCGAAGCTTTCATCCGCAACTTCACCAGCACTACAAGCGGGCTCCCAAGCCCAGGCAGCTCTCCCTATGCGTACAGGGCCCAGCCGAGTCCACGCGCGACTACCTCACGCGTTGGGCCGAGCTCCGCAATTCTTGCGAAGGGGTGCACGAGGTGCAAGCCATCGAATACTTCACTGCCGGGTGCCGAGAAGGTACCCTCCTCAAGCACAAGCTCCTCTGCGACGAGCCGACTACCCTCGACGAGCTTCTGAACATAGCCGACAAATACGCCACCGCCGACTCTTTGATGAAGACCGAGCTCCGCGTAGACGCGTCCGGGAAAGTACTCAACCCGGCGCCCAAGACGCCGGCGGGGGATTCCGGCCGACGCCCACACCCGAATGACCAGAAGCGCAAGGGCCCTGCGCCGCCTCCCGCTAGTCGGCAGGTGGCCACGGTCGAAGACGCACCGCCTGAAGGGCGGCCCGCACCCAAGAAGCCCAAGGGCAGCCGGCCGGCTTGGCAGCCGGCTTTCTCCTACGAGCAAACTCTTGATGCCCCGTGCAAATTCCATAGCAGCGCGAAGCCGTCCAACCACACAACCCGGAAGTGCCATTGGCTCACCCGCATCTCCAAAGGCGAAGGGCTCGCGCCGCCTCCGCCTGCCGGCCCGCCGCCTCCGACTCCGCCGCCCCCGGCCGCTAGGCCCGCAGTCGGGGCCGTGCACGACGAGTTCCCCGATGAGCAAGCAACCTACGTCGTCTTTACAAGCCAGCTCGAAGACCGGCGCGGCAAACGCCGAGAGCACCAGGAACTCAGCGTGGTCGCTGCCATCCCCGCCGGACACATGCATTGGTCAGAAAAGCCAATCAGCTGGAGCCGGGCCGATCACCCAGAGGTGATGCCATCTCCCGGCTCTTACGCGTTGGTCCTGGAAGCCACCCTTGCGACGGACAGACGCGTCGCCCGCTTCTCCCGCATGCTGATAGACGGCGGGAGCAGCATCAACATCCTGTACCGTGACACCCTGGAGAAGCTAAATATCAAGACGAAGCAGCTCATGCCAACTCGGACAGTGTTTCATGGCATCATACCCGGCTTGTCCTGCGCCCCCATTAGCAAGATCAGGATTGATGTACTCTTTGGGGACAAGGAGCATTTCTGCCGGGAAGCAATCTGGTTTGAAGTGGTGGACCTGGAGAGCCCCTACCACGCGTTGCTTGGCCGACCCGCCTTGGCCAGGTTCATGGCGGTCCCCCACTATGCATACCTCAAGATGAATATACCAAGTTCCAAGGGCATCATCACTGTAGCCGGCGATTACAAGAAGTCTGCCGAGTGCGCTGCCGCCAGCAGCCTGCTGGCCGAGTCCCTTGTGATTGCCGAAGAGAAGAAGACACTGGACCAGGTCGTGGCCCTGGCCAACAAGCAGCTGAACCAGTCCCCCGACCCAAGGAGTATGATGCCCAAGGATCTTTCCAGCCAGCCAAAGAAACCAAGAAGATACCCCTTGACCCCAAGCACCCTGAGAGGTTTGCCGTCATAGGGGCAAGCCTGAACAGCAAATAGGAAGGCGAGCTCGCCGATTTCCTCCGTGAGAATCGAGACATCTTTGCATGGTCCCCCAAGGACATGCCGGGTGTTCCGAAGGAATTTGCCGAGCACAAATTACACGTCCGAGAAGACGCGAAACCAGTCAAGCAGCCCCTCCGCCGACTATCAGAGGAGAAGAGAAGGATTGTAGGGGAGGAGATAGCCCGGCTTCTGGCAGCCGGCTTCATTATGGAAGTCTTCTTTCCAGAGTGGCTTGCCAACCCGGTCCTCGTGTTGAAGAAGAACAAAAAGTGGCGCATGTGTATAGACTACACAAGCCTCAACAAGGCCTGCCCCAAAGATCCCTTCGCCCTGCCAAGGATTGACCAAGTGATAGACTCCACAGCCGGATGCGAGCTGTTGAGTTTCTTGTACACTTACTCAGGATATCACCAGATAAAGCTAGACCCGGATGACCACCTGAAGACCGCCTTCATCACGCCATTTGGAGCCTTCTGCTACCTGACTATGACATTCGGCTTGAGAAATGCCGGTGCCACTTTTCAGCGCTGCATGCAGAAGTGCCTCCTCAAGCAACTCGGCAAAGACGCTCACGTCTACGTGGACGACATTGTGGTGAAGACGGAGAAGCGCGGCACCTTGCTGGAAGACCTGAAAGAAACATTTGAGAACCTGTGCCAGTTCCAAATCAAGCTCAACCCTGAGAAATGCGTGTTCGGAGTGCCAGCCGGCCAGCTCCTAGGCTTCCTGGTCTCCCAACGCGGCATCGAATGCAACCCGGTGAAGATCAAGGCCATTGAGAGAATGACGATCCCTACCAAGCTCCGAGAAATCCAGAAGTTCACCGGATGCTTGGCCTCCTTGAACCGCTTCATCAGCCGGCTCGGAGAGAAAGCTCTCCCTCTCTACCGCCTCATGAAGAAGAGCACTCACTTCGAGTGGAACGACCAGGCCGACCAAGCTTTTCACGAGCTGAAGAAGATGCTGGCCACGCCGCCTGTCCTAGCGGCGCCGACTGAGAAAGAGCCCATGCTCCTTTACATTGCCGCAACCAGCCGGGTGGTCAGCACCATCATCGTAGTCCAACGCCCAGAAGAAGGCCGAGCTCAGCCGGTCCAGAGGCCGGTGTATTATTTGAGTGAGGTGTTGTCCGCCTCAAAGCAGAACTACCCGCACTACTAGAAGATGTGTTATGGCGTGTACTTCACCGCCAAGAAGCTGAAGCCCTACTTTCAAGAGCATCCCATCACGGTCGTATGCACTGCCCCGCTGGCCAAGATCATAGGCAGCCGGGATGCATCCGGCCGGGTGGCGAAGTGGGCCATCGAGCTGGCCCCTTACACGATCTTCTATCAGCCCCGCACCGCCATCAAGTCCCAAGCACTGGCCGACTTCCTCGTCGACTGGGCCGAGACCCAGTACCTGCCACCGGCTCCCGACTCCACCCATTGGCGAATGCACTTCGATGGGTCCAAGATGCGCACCGGCTTGGGAGCCGGCGTCGTCCTTACCTCTCCCAAGGGCGACAAGCTCAGATACACGCTGCAGATCCACTTTGCCGCCTCCAACAACGTAGCCGAGTATGAGGCGCTCATACACGGGCTCCGGCTTGCCAAGGAACTCGGCATCCGTCGGATCCTATGTTATGGCGACTCGGACTTGGTGGTTCAGCAATCATCCGGCAACTGGGACGCCAAGGACGCAAATATGGCAAGCTACCACTTCCTGGTTCAACAACTCAGCGGATACTTTGAAGGATGCGAGTTCCTCCATGTACCGTGAGCCGACAACGAGCCAGCCGATGCCCTGGCTCGAATAGGCTCCACTCGGCAAGCAATACCAACCGGCGTGGCTCTACAACGCCTCCTCAAGCCATCTATCAAGCCGTCTCCAGAGTCCGACTCCATCTTCGTACCGCCCGACCCCGACGCGGCCGGGTCCGGCTCGAAGAGCCAAGCAGGCGACCCCGGGACTGCAGCAGTCGGCCCGGGGACTTCGGTAGCTGGCTCGGGGACTGCCACACCCGGCTCGGGGACTGCAGTAGCCGTCCCGAGGACTACACCAACACAACAGCCAGTGGCCGACTCCAGCATTTCATCACCCAGCCCGCCCACCATGGTGGCTGTAGCCACACTGGCAATAGAAGAAGTCACAGCTCCACCATGGGCTCAGTCCATCCTCAACTTCCTAGTAAACCAAGATCTGCCGGCTGACGAAACAGAGGCAAGACAAGTCCAATGTTGAGCCGGAGCATACACGATCGTCAACAGAGAGCTCGTCAAGTGCAGTGTCACTGGAGTCCTCCAACGGTGCATCGAGCAAGAGAAGGGCATTGCAATCCTCAGAGACATTCACCAAGGAGAATGCGGCCACCATGCGGCTTCAAGATCACTCATCGCCAAAGCTTTCCGCAATGGTTTCTTCTGGCCGACTGCTTTGGATGACGCCAAAGAATTAGTCAAATATTGCAAAGGGTGCCAACTCTTCAGCTCCAAGCAACACATGCCGACTTCAGCACTCAAGACCATACCCATCACCTGGCCCTTCGTCGTGTGGGGATTGGACATGGTGGGCCCATTCAAGACGGCGCACGGCGGCATGACGCATCTGCTTGTCGCCGTGGACAAATTCACCAGGTGGATTGAGGCAAAGCCGATCAAGAAGCTGAATGGGACGACTGCCGTAACATTCATCGCAGACATAACAACTCGGTATGGCGTGCCACATAGCATCATCACCGACAATGGCACGAATTTTCCCAAAGGAGCCTTGGCACGTTTCTGCCAGCACAAGGTAATCGGCTAGACTTAGCATCCGTCGCCCACCCACAGTCAAACGGCCAGGTCGAGCGAGCCAACGGCCTCATCCGCTCCGGCATCAAGCCCCGACTGGTCGTGCCACTGGAGCGTTCAGCCGGCTGTTGGCTCGACGAGCTGCCGGCTGTCCTCTGGAGTCTGCGCACTACCCCAAACAAGTCAACCAGCTTCACTCCTTTCTTCCTTGTGTACGGTGCTGAGGCGATCATCCCAACAGACATCGAGTTCGACTCGCCTCGGGTAACCATGTACACGGAGGCGGAGGCCAAGGAAGCACGAGAAGACGGCGTCGACCTGCTGGAAGAAGGCCGGCTGTCAGCCCTCAGCCGGTCTGCCATCTACTAGCAGGGATTGCACCGCTACCACAGTCGGAAGGTCAGGCCAAGATCCTTCCAAGAGGGCGATCTTGTGCTCCGGCTGATCTAGCGAACAGCCGGCCAGCACAAGCTCTCGGCCCCTTGGGAGGGCCCCTTCGTCATCAGCAGAGCTCTAGGCAACGACTCCTACTACCTGATCGACGCACAGAAGCCCAAGGCACGCAAGAGAGACGACTCCGGCAAGGAGTCGGAACGACCATGGAACGCCAACCTCCTTCGAAGATTTTACAGTTGAAATGTAGTATGTATCACGTTAACGTTTGTACTAAGTATGAGACAATAGGCCCCCCGAGGAAGACTCGGGGACTGCCATCTTTTATCTACGAATGAAAAGTATCATGCTTGTGACCTTGTCATTTCATTTACTTGTTTTGTCCGGCACCGGGTTCGACTAGTCGGCCCGGGGACTGGCCGACTGGAGTTATATTAGAAGTCTTACCCGCGGTCAGACAAGTAGTGTGCCGACACCTAGGCTTAGCTCTTGCCAAAGCCGCAGTTCGAAGAACCGGCTGTTCGGCTGGCAAGAGTCAAAAGCAGGAAAGGGTGCACACACGAAAAATGGCTATGGACCAACGGACTAATATAACGAAAGCCGGTTCGCCGACTACCGCCGACCGACTACCAGAGTAGCCGGCCGGCCGGTTTCCATTCACTTCACTTCAATCCAAGAAATCTCGAGTACTTGCCTCCCCAAAGTGGGAAGGCGGCAAAGGAAAAAGCCTAAGGATAAAAAGCATACGCGAATGGAAACCAAACATGCACATAATAATATTTACATAAAAGACCTCCAAGAGGCCAGCATTCAACATAGTTTGAATACACCCCCAGTGGGTGGAGCTGCGAAAGCTTAAAGATTGTTCAAAAGACAACAAGCAGGAGAAATAAGGACGGCAGGTCAAGCTGGCGGGGCGACTGACGAGTCGGGCTGGTCGGTGGAGACGGTTGTGCCGGCTGAAGGAGTGGCCGGCTGGCGAACCTCGGCTTGATCACCGCCTCCCGCAGAGGGCGCGCTTCCGCGCGCCTCGTTGCTGGAGGCACGGTCAGCCTGAGGCCGGCCGGTTGTTCCACTAGCCGGCTCGATGTTTTCACCACCCTCTTCCTCGTCATCTTCGCCCTCGTCACTGGAGGCGATCTCCTCTTCCGAGTCCTCGCTCACCGCCGGGTTCAGACCGAACCACTCCTCTGGCTGGGCAACGCCATCGTCATTGATTTCAGGCGCGAAGATGCTGGTGTCGGTGCACTCGGCGATCGTTGAAGCACGTTGGGCGATAGCCGGCCGCACTTCCTCCAGCTCTGCTCAGCCTCCAGCCGCCAAGTGCGCAACTGGTCCAGGTTCAACCCCGGGTACCAAGCGTGAACAAACTCCAACGCCCGCCCGGCTCCAAGATGGGCCGCCGACGCCTTCCAAGCTTCAAAACGACCAACTGCGACCTCCAGCCAGTCGGCGGTCCGGCTCAGGGTGCAGGGGATCATTTCGCCGGGCCAGAGGGCGGCCAGCACCTGCGCCCCGGCACGTTGCAGCCGGCGAAGCATCCGGTGAGCCGGCTGCAGCCGCGCTTGGATTGCCAAGAGCTGCTCCTCCAGCGTCCGATTTGCGTCCGGCGCGATATCGACCCCCGCCTGACGGCGCACCTCGCGGTGGGCCTCAATTGTTTGGGCGGCGAAGGCGGAATAGCCGGGAACGTAGTCTGCAAAAGAAAACAGGCAGCAACACGAGTCAAGCCAAAACCCAGGCGGCAAGAGGTGGGAGAGGAGCGAGGAAGGTGCTTACCGGCGATCAAGTCCTCGACGCGGTCGAAGCCTTCATCCAGCGCTTGCCGGGTCTCAGCCCAACTCGCTGCCTCAGTCTCAAACTCCGCCTTCAGGGCGGCCTCCCTGTCCTACGCTTTCTGCAGCGCCGGCTTGTGGCTCTTCTCCTGGTCAGCCATCTTCTTGGCCAGGCGGTCATGCTCCTGGACCAAGGCGGCGTACTAGGCATCCTTGGTGTGAAGAGCGGCCTGCGCTTCGCCGAGCTCCTTCCTCAAGTCGGCGTTGGCCCCTGAAAGCACGAAGGACAAAAGAGAAAACCAATAAGGAAAAAGTCGTCAAGGAAGATCCGACCCGACTGCTCAGCAGTTGGCCCGAATCTCAGGGACTACACCCAGTGGGTGCGCTGACGCGCCCCCACAGGAGATAGACAAGTTCAAGCACTTACTTCGGCTGTTGACCAGGTCGTCGGTCCTCTGACTCAACTCCTGAGCCTGGGAGTTGAAGGCGGCAGCACGAGAGTTATGATATTCCTGAAAGTTCAGACAGGAAGCAAGAATAAGGTTGTCGTCAAGAAAGATCCGACCTGACTGCTCGGCAGTCGGCCCGAATCTCGGGGACTACACCCAGTGGGTGCGCTGACGCGCCCCCACGGAAGAAATCAAGAAACCAACGTGGCCAAGAATAAAAAACTCACCCGGATGGCGGTCCGCGTCGACAGGAACTCCTGGGTGAACTGCTACAGCAGGGCGGCCTGCGCTTGAAGCCGGCTCCGGACCCCTTGGGCCGCCACATTCAGCTCGCCAGTCCCCCCGCTGGGGGTCCACTCGGACGTGGCGGTGCTGGCTGCCTCCAGGGCCTCCGCCGCCTGGCCGGCGCACACAACTCGGTGCGACTCCGGCGGAGCCGCGTTTTCCCCCGCACGCCGACGCGTCATCGGCTGCACCTCGAGGCCGGCTCCGCCCGCCGGCTCACCCCCGGCCGGCTCCTCTGGCGCCGCTGGCAATTGGCCGGCTTGGCCCGCTCCGGTTGGCGCTGTCGCTGGCGCCCTCTCCGCGAAAACCACGAGGTCCTCTCCCCTCTCCATCTGCGGCAGGTCTTGGACGATTTCCTCCACCAGGGGCAATGGGGTGTCCGGGGCCATGGATCGGAGGGGGATGGCGAGCAGCGGAGGCTGGCTACGTGAGCCCTCCGCTCCGTCTCCGCGGTCGCCGCCTCCGCCTAGGCCTTGGCTGCCACATCGGCCCGCTCCTTCGCCGCCTGGGCGGCTGCCCGTTCTGCCGCCTCCCGCTCCTCCCGCGCCTCATGGGTGTTCCGCTCCGTGGCCTCCCTGAGGTCGGCGGCGGGGGCCTGAAGACCCTCCAGTCGGCCCAACCACGGAGCCGCCCGAGCCCCGGTCAAGGGAAAGTGGCGCCCTGTTTATCAAGCGGAGAAAGGTCAGGAAGAATGTTCACAACAGAAGAAAAACGATGAAAAAACATGCGTCCAAGCAATTGACGACTTACGCTAAGACTGCCTGAGGCTACTTCACCGCTTTGCGGAAGCGGGCCGCCTTCGCGGCCGCCTCATCTCGTTTGGTCGCTGCCGCGGCGGCTTTGGGCTTCTTCGGCTGGCTGCCGAAGAGGGTTGACGCGGCCCGGCGCTTCAGTGCGCCGCTGCTAGCAGCCGGCGCAGTGGACGAACCCGCGCCTTGATGGTCGGCCGCCGGCTGGCGACGCGGGGCGACTTCTGCATCGGCATCATGCGGCCAGTCCTCGAAGCTGGCGGTGAGCCTTGTGCCTCCGAGCTCGGCGTTGTCCCCCACAATGGCGTCTTCCATGGCGGCCGCCCCCAGATCCGGATCGTCGACGTCATCCACCGTACGGTCGGGGGCGTACTGGCATTCTATCCCTGCCGCCCTGGGCGGCGGCGGAAGAAGGGGGTTCTGTTAAAAAGAGCCGACTGGTCAAAGGCCGGCCGTCATGAAGCCGGCTATCGACAAAAAGAGAAGAAAGAGAAGAAAGCTTACCACAGGCGAAGGATTGGCGCGAGAATACGGCGCCTTGCCGTACTGCCAGTCGGCGGTGAGCTTGCAATTGGCGATGTAATTAACCATGAGCGACACCTCCGCATGAGGCATCTCCCAGGTGCTCAGCCGGCTTGGGTCGAAGCGGCCGCTCATCTGACACATCATATGGGGCCGGCGTTGGAGAGGAAGAATCCGGTGCTCCACAAAGGCAGCCACCAAGTTGGACCCGCGCAGACCTTCTGACTGGATCATCACCCTAAGCCGGGAGACGGCGGCGTTCCCGACTTGAGACAGGGACCTGGACCGGAAGCTCCACGAGGGCTGCCTCCCAGCCGGCGGGCCAGCTACGTAAGCCGGCAGATTGATGTTGTCTCCTCTCGGGGGCGAACCGGCGTTCTTCACGTAGAAGTACGACCTCTGCCATACCTTCACCGACTGGATTAGGGGGATGGGCGGGAACGGATTGTTCTCGCCTGACCTCCTCATGGCGATGTAGGCCCCGCAGGGGGCGGGCACGCCTGCGACGACGGTGCCGAGTTTGCTCTGGAAGAATTCTCCCCAGAGCTCCAGCGTGGGGAGCACGCCCAAGAAGCCTTCGCAGAGAGAGACGAAGGCCTACAGCAGCATCACCGCGTTGGGCGTGAGGTGATGCAGCTGTAGATTGTAGAACTCGAGGAAGGAAGGCAGGAATCCGCTCGCCGGTAGGCCGAAGCCGCGCAGGAAGTGCGAGTGGAAGATGACCCGCTCGCCTTCCTCCGGTGCCGGCGAGATCTCCGTCTCCGGCGCCAGGCGGACCCGCACGAGGTTGGCGCCGGGCAGGCGCCGTGTCTGGCGGAGGAACTCCACATGGTCGTCGTGGACATTGGAGCCATCCCACGAGCTCGACAGCGCCACGAGGGAGAGATGATGCGGCGGCGCGGCGGCGCTGAGACGAGAAGCTGCGGCGACGGCAAGAAGAAGAAGGAAGACGAGGGGGCGGAGTGGGGGAGAGCGTGCGAACCTCTGCCTCTCCCCCTCCTCCCCCTACTTATAGGCTCACACGACGGAGCCGAGGAGGCGCGGCGTGGGGGAACGTGGGGATCGATCGTGCCCACTCCCCCACGTCCCGCGTTTATTACGCCTTAACGGCGAAATAAAATCGCCACAGGAAGACGAGCGGTCCACCTGGGCTGCAGAAGATCAGCGCTCGGGCCGAGGCCTGGGAGTGGCGGGCCCGGGCCTGCGGCGGCGTCCTGTCGCGCGTGTGCACTCACAGGTTTCCGCTGCCGCGTGGCTCGCCGGAGGGCCCGCGGTCAGCACGCGGGTCAACCACCATCCCGCCTGCAAGATACAAGAGCAAAGATGGCTTCTCAGGGTGAGAAGCTGACCAAGCTTCTCGTCCCTCTGTCCGCCTCGAAGCTCGATCAGCTTCGGGGACTACTGTCGGAGATAATCGGAGATAATAGCCACGGGTAGCCTAGCCGGCTTCCCCTGGCCCTCCTGAAAAAATTACGAGCTCGTCCGGCTCTCAAGAACCCAAGACATGGGGCCGCCTTCCCCTTGCCGGCTGTCGTCCAGGCCGGCTTCGGGAGGCAGCCCGACTTTAGCCCTCATGAAGAAAGCCATGGGAGGGCCAACTTCAAGAAGCCGGCCGCGAGAAGGCCGACTCCAAGAAGCCGGCTCCCATAAAGCGGTCCAGACTGTACCCTCAAAGTTTGCATCCACCTAGCAATGATGAAGCGGGGCGTGGCTACAGTGAAGCCTGCCACCCCCAAAACCCGGAGCACGACCGGCACAGTGCACCGTACGGGTGGCCACGGAGAGCCCCGAAGCTGGGTAAAGTCCGTCGGCGTGCTTATCTTCGCCTCATCCCGTTTCCAGGCACCGGCGATGTCTTACTGGCTCCCACAATGATAAGCCACCCGTTGGCATATGTCGCACCTACCACCCGACAATTCCCAAGCTACTCGGGCTAGGCCTAGCGGCGTGTATCTCCCTCGCGTTTATTTCCAACTATGCATTTGCCTATCATGCTTGATTGCTTGATGCCTGTCCGCAGCATCCCTTCTTCTCCATGTCGGCCACTTGCATGTTAAAGGGGGGTGCCTAAGCATCGCGACTCAGGGCTCTTACTGGCTCTCCAGCCCTCACCCTATGGCCTTGTCCACGGCATCGCGACCTGGCATACCAGCGACGGCTGAGACAAGCTCGAGGGCCGGGACCCGAGGACGTAGAGTACCGGCATCTAACCAAATTCTGTAGGGACACATCTCAAGATACGGCCCAGTGCCAGGCGCAACCCGCCTAGAGGTAGGGCCTCATGAGTCCCGCGCTGGCTCACGGGTGCCTTGATACACCTCACCTGCTCCAACCCGCGAGCTCTTGAGCGACTAACGATCGACTGATGACCGCCATGGCAACCCCATCTTCTTTCTGTGATGAACCTGCAGGATCCTTAGAGGGAACTGCGGTAGCCAAGTCCCTCATGGAGTTCCCTTCACCCTCACCCGCGCGAACCACTTGCACGTTAAAGGGGGGCGCCTGAGCATCGCGACTCAAGGCTCCTACTGGCTCTCCAGCCCTCACCCTCTGGCCTTGACCACGGCATCGCGACCTGGCATACCAGCGACGGCAGAGACCAGCTCGAGGGCCGGGACCCGAGGACGTAGAGCAGAAAGGGGAGCAGAGGCAAGGGAGAAGGGGCGCGTGAGGACCTCGCCGAGCAACTCCGTCCCAACTACCCCACGGACCCGACGATGCGCTGGGGGCGATCCCCGATCCTCAAGATAAGTCACCACCCAAAGCACTGGCTACCGTGGCGCTACCCCCGCACCTAAAGCAATTCCGTACTAGCGATGTTGCTTCCCTTTCTCACCAAGCGACGGCTGCTTGGGTGCCAAAGGGGACCTCCTGAGCATCGCGACTCAGGGGCTCTTACCGGACCCCGGGTCGCTCACCTCCTGGCCTTGACCACGGCATCGCGACCTGGCATACCAGCGACGGCTGACGCTGCCTTGGGACTGGGACCTGTCGATGTAGAGCACCAAGCCCTCGTGAGGTTCGAAAGGGAGAACTGAGCTAAGACAGAATCAGCAACTCACACAGCTCTGCAGCAAAGGTTATGTATTAACAAACGGGACTACAGGCACCTTACAAGCCCCCGTGGGGCGCATTTTGGTTCCTCGCAGGGAACGGATCCTAAGGGATACTAACTACACGAGCTCCTGCAAAAGATGTCATCATCAACAGTGGGCCGTCAGGCGCCGGCGCCAACCCCATCCAAATTAGGGTCGGCGACGGCCAGATGAGCCCGCCCTGCTCCGGGAGCGGCGCCGACTCGGGGGCTCATAGCTGTCGTCGCTCGTCTCCGGAGTCGCGAAGATTTCGCCGGAGTCACTGGACCCTCCGGCGCCTCTGCCAAGGGAGCGGTCGACGGGCCTAGCCCTTACCAGGGCAAGGTCCTGGCCACCTCTCCCGGGGCAACACTCCAGCCGGCGCCCGTTCGCGTCGAAGACCTTGAAGAACATCACCGCAGCGCCATCGTACTCCAAGTGGACCGCATAGACGCCCCTTTTCCTGCAAACCCGGGCGATCTCTCTCCAGCCGCGGGACATGTAGACCTTGCCCGGGGCAGCGACCACGACCTCTGCCTCGGTCACAAGGGGGCTGCAGCCGGCGTGCTGCAGCCAGAGCTCCAGGGGCCCTCCTAGAGGGATGATGGAGGCGAAGAAAGGAGGCAGACGGATCCAGGACTGGAGAGGAATGGCGACGTGGAGAATGAACTCTTGGGAGGAGCCCTCGGCATGGACTCCAGGAGGAACAACCCATGCCTTCGTGACCCGACGGCGCCTACGACGGCGCCGACCACGGAGATCGGCATCGACACCTTCGGGGCCCTCGACGTGGGCATACAAGGGAAGTGGGAACCCCGGCGGAGCCCGCTCGCACCAGGGCCTCGGCACCGCCTGACGGTCTTCCTCGCCCCGGCTGCAAAGGGCGAGCCGTTTCTTAGGCGGGAGTGGGTCTGGCCCATATCGAGGAGCCTTTCCCTTCTCCGCTGTAGAGAACCGGCAGATCGGAGCCATCGCAGCAAGACGGAGCAAGGATCGGGAAGAAGGAGAAGCCAGGAGGAATGGACTGGAAGGGCACACGCGGTGCCGTACTTATAGACGGCGAAGACCAACCACCGGCCTCCACGATCACAGGTAATCATGACACGATCTGCATGGAGGGACTTGTCCAACTCGCGCGATCACCGAGGCATCATGGGGAAGTGGAGAGACCCACGTCCCATCAACCGCCACGCAGCACCCAAGGTCGCAGGCTGTTGGGGCCCGCGGCGCTTCGCCCTTGCCCTTTCGCCTCTCGGCACGGCCAAGTCCATGCGCGCCTTGGGCCCGGGGGCTACTCTCGGCGTTCTGGGAATGGGGATCCCCAGACTTGCCTACCTGCGGCCTGCGGCATGGCTCAAAGGGGGCCCGGTGCGGCCCATCTTCATCAACACAAGACTCAAGACCCTCGCGAGGGGCCAAGCCTCGTGGGGCGGACGACACGGCGCATCCTTAGGCGCAGCCTCATCAGGCTGGCTCGCGAGGAGGCGGAGAGATCAAGGCATGGTACCTCGCTAGGTGCCCATGACGCAAGCCATGACGATCGAGGGTTCCAGGCGGGCGCCAGCGCGCGCAGCGTCCTTCTTTCCTCTTTGGTGCAAGGGGGGCAAGTGTAGCCGCGGAGTACTGAGGCATCAGGCAAAGGTTGCCATTTCGGTGCAACGAGACCAAGACCAGGAGGACTACGAGATGGAGGTCACCATGGAGCCCAGCACGGCGTCACCATAGAGCCTTTGGCAGGCGAAGACCAACTTTAGTCAGGATAAGTGTACTAGATGTTCCCCTTCGAATTGGCCAATTGTTGGCACCCTTCCCGCTCAATATTTGGGAAGAGGCCCAGGGCCTTTGCCTATAAATAGGACTAGCCACCCCAGGGTAGGGGAATGAGAAGAAAAAGGGGGTTGGTTCGTTCGTTTGGCAAGCAGAGAGAGTGAGTGAGAGAGAGAGAAGGGTGACTGAACTCCTCCTAGCAGTTCATCGGCCCAGCCAAGAACAGAGCCTAGCGAGGCTGTTCTTCCTTGTATTGTTCATCATCACCAGCCCCAGGAGGCAACCCACCAACCACACACTGGAGTAGGGTATTACACCACAACGGTGGCCTGAACCAGTATAAATCTTGAGTCTCTTGTGCAGTTCTTTTAATAGTTTAGATCTTTGCGGGACGGAGTGGTAGAAGGGGTGATCTCCACGCGCACCCCAGTGTTCGAACCTTAAGGGTCTGCCGGAACCCGTGATCCGACACCGTAGACAAGGAAGAAGGGCGTGATGCCGGTTGACTTGTTGGAGTCGTGTGCGGGCTCCAAAGGACGGCTGGCAACTCATCAAGCCAGAAGCCTGCCGAGCGCTCCAGAGGCTCGATCAGCCGAGGCTTGATGCCGGATAGGATTAAGCCATTTGCTCGCTCTACCTGGCCATTGGACTGCGGATGGGCAACGGACGCTAGGTCCAGTCGGATGCCCTGTGTCGCGCAGAAACGGGCCTAGGCACCTTTGGCAAAGTTTGTGCCGTTATCGGTGATGATGCTGTGCGGTGTGCCTACCTAATTGTGCTGTCGGAGATGAAGGTCACAGCAGTCGGACCATTTAAACTCTTGATTGGTTTTGCTTCTATCCACTTGGTGAACTTGTCTACTGCGACAAGTAAATGAGTCAAACCACCTCGTGCCGTCTTGAATGGTTCGACCATGTCCAGGCCCCAAACAGCAAAGGGCCAGGCAATAGGTATAGTTTTGAGTGCTGAAGCCGGCTAATGAGGCTTAGAGCGGAACTTCTGGCACCCCTTGCATTTTTGGACCAAAGACTTGGCGTCTTCAAGAGTAGTTGGCCAGAAGAAGCCATGGCGGAAAGCTTTGGCGACGAGCACTATCGAAGCCGCATGGTGGCCACATTCGCCTTGATGGTGTCTTTGAGGATTGCTTAGCCTTGCTTTGGCTCCACACATCGCTGGTGAATACAAGTGACGCTGCGCCTTACGAGCTCTCTATTGATGATGGCGTATGCTGCCGCCTGGAGTTGTACTTGCCGAGCCGAGATCTCGTCGGTTGGCAGTTCTTTGTTTACCATGAAATTGAGGATGGGATGGGCCCATGAATGTGCTGCAATTTCCGCAACCGCCAAGACTGCGACTTGGACGAGGGCAGCTGGGCCGGGGGGTGGCGGGCTGGAGTCGGCTGCCGCTTTTTGTGTTGACGAAGTCCCCGGGCGGATTGGCGCAGTCCCTGGACCGGGCTCTGAAGTCTCCGGGCCGAGCTCTGAAGTCTCCGGGCCAAGCTCTGAAGTCTCCCCGCCGCTTGCTGCAGTCCCCGAGCCGGGTGCGACTACCACGATTCCCGTGCCATTCGCCGGAATGCTCGTGCCATCCGCGGGGGGCTCATGAGTCAGATCTGGCTACTTCTGGAGGAGCCGGCATGAAGATGGAGTCTCACTCCGGTTATGGCTTGACGGACGGCTTGAGGAGGCACTGGAGGGCAACGCCCGATGGTATCGCCTGACAGGTGGAGCCGATTCGCGCCAGGGCGTCTGCTTGGTTGTTGTCGTTTCTTGGTACATGGAGAAACTCGCACCCCTCAAAATATCCGCTGAGTTGTTGTAAGAGGAAGTGGTAGCTTGCCATGTTTGCGTCCTTGGTGTCCGAATCGCCTGACGACTGCTAGGCCACCAAGTCGGAGTCACCATAGCACAGGATCCGGCGAATGCCGAGCTCTTTGGCTAGCTGGAGCCCGTGAATGAGTGCCTCGTACTCAGCAACGTTGTTGGAGGTGGCAAAATGGATTTGCAACACATACTTGAGCTTGTCGCCCATGGGAGAGGTGAGGACGATGCCGGCTCCCAAGCAGGTGCGCATCTTGGAGCCGTCGAAATGAATTTGCCAATGGTGGAGTCGGGCGCTGGCGGTAGATACTGGGTTTTGCCCCAGTCGACGAGGAAGTCGGCCAGTGCTTGTGACTTGATGGCAGTGCGAGGTTGGTAGTAGATGGTGTAGGGGGCCAAATCTATGGCCCACTTGGCCACTCGTCCCGAAGCATCTCGGCTAGAGGAGCCATGCAGACCAATTGATTGGATGTTCTTGGAAGTAAGGCTTCAATTTCTTGGCGGCAAAATGCACACCATAGCACATCTTCTAGTAGTGAGGGTAGTTTTGCTTGGAGGTCGACAGTACTTCACTCAAATAATATACTGGTCTCTGAATTGGTAGTGCTTTGCCTTCCTCCTTGCATTCTACTACAATGACTGTGCTGACCACTCGGCTGGTGGCGGCGATGTAGAGGAGCATGGGCTCCTTAGGAGTCAGTGCCGCCAGGACAGGTGGAGTAGTCAACATCTTCTTTAGTTGAAAAAATGCTTCGTCCGCCTTGTGGTTCCACTCGAAAAAAGTGGTCTTCTTCATGAGTTGGTACAGGGGAAGAGCCTTCTCGCCTAGCCGACTGATGAATCGGCTGATGGACGCCAAACATCCGGTGAATTTTTGTACGTCCAGCAGTCGGCTGGGCACCTCCATCCTTTCAATTGCTTTGATCTTCACAGGGTTGCATTCTATGCCGCGTTCGGAGACTAGGAAGCCAAGGAGCTGGCCGGCTGGTACTCCGAAGACAAACTTCTCCGGGTTGAGCTTGATCTGAAATCGGCGCAAGTTCTTGAAGGTCTCTTTGAGGTCCTCCAGCATTGTTCCACGCTTCTCTGTTTCTACCACCACGTCATCCACGTAAACATGAGCATTTCTGCCGAGCTGCTTGAGGAGGCACTTCTGCATGCATCATTGGAAGGTGGCGCCAGCGTTCCTTAAGCCGAACGTCATGGTTAGGGAGCAGAAAGCTCCAAACAGCGTGATGAAGGCGGTCTTCAGCCTGTCGGCCGGATTCAACTTGATCTGGTGATACCCTGAATACGCATCCAGGAAACTCAACAGCTCGCATCCGGCTGTGGAGTCTATCACTTGGTCAATCCTTGGCAAAGCGAATGGGTCCTTGGGGCATGCTTTGTTGAGGCTAGTGTAATCAATACACATTCGCCATTGCTTGTTCTTCTTTAGTACCAAGACCGGGTTGGCCAGCCATTCTGGGAAGAATACTTCCATGATCAAGCCGGCTGCAAGCAGCCGGGCTATCTGTTCTCCAACAACTCTCCTCTTCTCCTCTGACAAGCGGCGCAAAGGCTTTCTGACTGGTTTGACATCAGATCAGACGTGTAATTTGTGCGCGGCAAATTCCGTCGGGACACCTGGCATGTCCTTGGGGGACCATGCGAAGATGTCTCGATTCTCATGGAGGAAATCGACGAGCTTGCCTTCCTATTTGCTGTCGAGGTGGGCGCCTACGACAGCGTACCTCTCTGGGTGCTCTGGGTCCAAAGGTATCTTCTTTGTTTCCTTGGCCGGCTTGAACGAGCCCTCAGCTTCCGACGCTCCGGGGTTAGGCGGTATCTCTGGTTGCTTGCTTGCCATTGCCACAACTCGATCTAGCAGCCGCTTCTCAGCTGCGATCACGAGCGACTTGGCCAGCCGACTGCTCTCTGATGCGCAGGCGGACGACTTCTTGTAGTCGCCATTTATGGTCAGGATCCCTTGGAACTCGGCATCTTCATCTTGAGGTAGGCATAGTGGGGGACGGCCGTGAACCTGGCCGGGGCTGGCCGGCCAAGCAACGCATGGTATGGGCTCTCTAGGTCCACCACCTCGAACCATATCGACTCTCGGCGGAAATGATCTTTGCCTCCGAAGAGGACATCGATCAAGATCTTGCCGATTGGCGAGCAGGAAAGGCCAGGAACTATGCCGTGGAACACCGTCCGGCTGGACTGTAGTTGCCTCTGCCTGATTCCTTACTTCTCCATGGTTTCTCTGTAAAGGATGTTGATGATGCTGTCGCCGTCTATCAGGACTCTGGAAAAGCGAGCAGCTCGCTTATCCCTGGCAAAGGTGGCGTCCAAAACCAAAGCGTAGGAGTCGGGTTTGGGCATCACTTCTGGGTGGTCAGCTCGGCTCCAGCTGATGGGCTTCTCAGACGAGTGCATGAACTCTGGGGCATCAGTTGCTACTGCATTCACCTCCTGCTGCTGCAGTCGCCTGCTGCATCGATCGTCGGCCACACTGGTGAACACGACGTATGCTCCCTGCTCTTATGGGTACTCGTCTTGTACTGCGCCGACTGGTCTGACCACCGGTTGCTGGGGCGGAGGAGGCGGCTGCACCACAGGTGGAGGAGGCAAAAGCCCGTCTCCCTTGGGTATCCTAGTGAGCCAGTGGCATTTCCGAGTGGTGTGGTTGGATGGCTTCGCACCACTGTGGAACTTGCAAGGTCGATCCAGAGTCTGCTCATATGACAAAGTCGGCTGCTAGTTGGACTTGCCGCCCTTCTGGCGCTTGGGCAAGGGTTGCCCTTCTGGCTGCTGATTTTCGATTGTCGCCACCTGCCGGCTGGTGGAAGTCGGTGGTGGGGCTTTGCGCTTATGGTCGTTCTGTGGTTGACGCCGACTGGTGTCTCCGGCCGGGGTTCGGGGAGCCTGAGGAGCCACTTTGCCGGTTGCGCTGACTTGAATTTCCATCTTCATGGAGGAGTCGGCCGTGGCGTACTTGTCTGCTATGATTAGCAGCTCATCGAGGGTTTCCGGCTCGTCACAGAGTAGCTTGTGCTTGAGGAGGGTGCCCTCTCGGCATCCCGTGGTGAAGTACTCGATGGCCTGCACCTCGTGCACGCCTTCGCAGGAGTTGAGAAGCTCAGGCCAGCGCGTGAGGTAGTCGCGGGTTGACTCGCTGGGACCCTGCACACATAAGGAAAGCTGGCGAGGCTTGGGAGGCCGCTTGTACGTGCTGGTGAAGTTGTGAATGAAGGCTTCGGTGAAGTCGACCCAACTGTTGATGCTGCAGGGCCTCAAGCGATTTAGACAAGTCCGAGTCGTGCCTTGGAGCATGAGCGGAACGTACTGCACTTCAACACGCTTGTTGCCGTTTTCTATGCTGACGGCCGTGGAGTAGTTGACCAGCCAGTCTTCCGGCTTCACGGAGCCGGTGTATTTGGGTGTGTCTTTGGGGAGCGTGAACCCTTTGGGAAAGGGCTCATCTTGGATGTGGGGGCCGAAGCACGGTGGACCCAACTCATCTTCTTCTTCAAGCGCCAGGGATCGATGGAGACGGTCGATCCAGTGGCGGGCGTCGTTCTCTCCGACTCCCTCTCGGCGGCCAAGGCGGTCGCTGAGCGTCGGGTGATCAACAGGCAGCGGGGAAACTCGCCTTTCCCTCCTAGGGGGAGGAGGCGGACAGTCATCCCGTCGTTCCACTGTTCTTGGGCGACCATCTCGGTTGCGCTCTATGGTGATGCGAGTCCGACTGCGGCTGGCAGCCGACTCCTTGTCTTTTCTTCCACTGAAGCCGCCAGTTGGCATCCGAGACTCCGCACCTTGTTCTCGGCGCGGAAGCAGGTTGTCATTCCGTCGGTGTGGCGCATTAGTGTGGCCGCCGGCCTCGTTCTGCTCAGCGGCCGCATCAAGGGGTCGCTGGATGCGCTCCGTCATCAAGCGACGTTCTTCACCCTCGAACTTGTCCAGCTCGTCCGCCGCCGCCTGGGCGGCTCGAATGTTCTCTGCAGGCGTGGCGTAAACGGGGCGATTGTTGACACACGAACACGTCACGTGTACCCTCGACGCCGCGGGTGATGCACCGCAGCTCACGTCGAAGGAGACCCGACCGACAGTGCGATACGCAAGACAGTCGGCGGGCGCTTTTGTAGACCCGAAATCCCACGCACCCGGGAGGGACCCCGTCAGGGATTGCGGTGGCTATGGGCTGCCCTAGGTCGATTCGCTCGCCCCTAGAGCCTCGGAATTCGCATCTCTCAAACACGAAGAACAGCGAAGAACGAGAGAGAAAAACGGTGGAGAGATAAAACGTAGATGGAAAAGTAGTATATTGATTTGTTCGACTGTATGTTGTTTCAATCGGCCGTCACCCCCAACATATATAAGAGGCGGCTAGACTTCCCGTACAAGCAAAGGATTTATCTAGGCTTTCCTTACAAGAAAATTACATCAATTCACGTCGAAAACCCTAGTCAAATTCGGACTGGTTTTATCCGAACTTTCCAAAACTGTTCGGTTTAAACTGGCTGCACCTTGCGGGTCCTTTTTGCGGTGGTAAACGATCTCGGATGAAAACAAGCCCAAAAGAAATCTTGATCGTTTCGACAAGATGAACAACTTTCATGTTGAAGGTTTTTTGATCAGAGATCATCTTGAGGGTCAGATCCGTCTCCCAACACAGGCTATCTCCTCGCGCTACCCGTCAGACATGTGTCTAGTGGGGCACGCCACATCTCGCCTCGTGACAGGGATGCACTCCGATTGCTTTAACTTTTGCATACAAACTCGGATTTGAACGATTTTTATATCAAAATCGATCGCTTCGATGAGACGAAGACAACATGTGTAGATCATTTTTTCATTTGAGGTCATCTTGGGGGCTTAATCGGTAAACTGTACTTTGAATATAAGATCCTGGTACTTCGAGCATAGTTTCGGCCTTCGAGATGAAATCGGACGGCGATGACCCGAATTTCAAAGATGTTCATATCAATAATGCGGAACTCTTTCATGTGGATCACTTCTCCATTTGAGTCCATCTAGATAATCATTTGAGCCCATCTTTAGCTTCTGGTCGGATTGACTATCACAACCTCCACCCCGGTAGGCCTTCCACCCGGGTAAGCTTTCCGCACCGACAAGGTTTCACCCCGGCAAGGTTTTTACACCGGCAAGGGTTCTCCCTAGCTCAGCAAGGTTTCTACCCCGGCAAGAGTTCCTCCTCGGCAAGGTTTCTACCCCGACAAGAGTTCCTCTTCGGCAAGGTTTCTCCCTCGGCAAGATTTCACACCAGCAAGCTTCTCCGCCGGGAAGCTTTCCACGCCGGCAAGCTTTCCATGCCGGTAAGCCCTCACATCGGCAAGGTTTTACCCCGGCAAGGTTTCATTCAGCCAGCAAAGGTCGAATACTTTCTCACTCAGGGCCGGCCCACGAAGTGTTGCCTCTAACTTTTGCATACGAACCCTGATTCGTGACCATGCCAAAATCTGGTGTCAACACATGCCCCCTGTTTTTCGGCAAAGCTTGTGTGCCAAAAAATAACTTGTATTGTGTTTGTTCTAAGGACGATGTCAACACTCCATCAGCCATTTATTTTCCTCAGGACAATAATCAGGTATCGGCCATGTTTGTGCTAAGGGCGATAATCATATATCGGCCATTGCCCACTCAGGCTTCTTGCCACACACTTGGGTGGTATTTCTTCAAGTACTTGCCATTGGTAGCTCGAGGTAACAGTGCCCCTTGTACGGATTCCACCAAATAAGAGTTTCCGAGGACTATTCTTGCAATTCTAAAAGGACCTTCCCAACTTGGAGACCACTTTCCAAATTTTCTATCTCTTGAACCAATCGGGAGAATTACTTTCCAGACGAGATCGCCAACTTGAAAATTCTTCAACTTAACTTTCTTATTGTAAGCCCTTGCTACCCTCAACTTGTCCTTCTCTATGGCCTTCAAAGCAGCCAAACGTTTATCGGCAACCTCATCAATATTGTCCATCATCAAGTTATAAAAGTCCACTGCTGATAAATCATTTTGTTTGGCTATTCTCAAAGCATTCAAATTCACTTCCACCGGTAAAACAGCCTCTTGGCCGTATACTAGCTTCAAACAACAACTCATGCCATCTCCTTGGATTATCCTCAATCTTCTTCTTGATGAGCTTGATTAAAATTTTATTGCTAGACTTAGCTTGTCCATTGGCTTGGGCATAATACGGAGAGGAATTGAGCAACTTTATATTATAAGATTCGGCAAATTCTCTGACTTGGTGTGACATAAAAGATGAACCCTGATCGGTAGTTAACGTTTGAGGAATACCGAATCTATGAATAATGTGCTCAGTTATGAATTGAATTACCTCCGTATGTGTCATGTTCTTGAGAGGTACTGCTTCAGACCATTTAGTGAAATATAATCAGTTGCCAATAATACGAACCGATGCCCTTTTGAGGAAGATGGATGGATTTGTCCAATGAAGTCAAAACCCCAACCTCTGAAAGGCCACGGCTTGATAATAGGATGTAACATAGCAGCAGGAGCCAATTGAATATCACCAAATTTTTGACAAGCTTCACACCCCTTATAATATCTGAAGCAATCATTAATCATAGTCGGCCAATAAAACCCAGCACGTCGCAATAACCATTTCATCTTGGGAGCCGACTGATGAGTGCCACAAATGCCTTCATGTACCTCTCCCATAGCAACTCTTGCTTGGTCTTCGTCTAAGCACTTTAGAAGAACATCATCGACTGTTCGGCGATAAAGACCGTCATCTCCCACTATATACTTGAAAGCCATACGCCGAACAGACCTGTCCACCCTCTCACTCGGATTGCACAAGTAATCAACAATGGGCTTCCTCCAGTAGGTATTGTCACCTACACTAGATTTTTTGTTAAGGGCCGAATCAGTGGGTTCTGGTTCGGCCTCTCCTAAATCGGCAAGACAAGACATCGGCCTTCGAGAAATATGAAACATGCCATGATCAACATGATAGCCGGATGCTTGCTGTGCCAACTCATTTGCCCTCCAATTGTCATGCCTAGATATATGAGTAATGCTAAAACAATCCAATGTAGAAATTATATCCAGAAATTTATCAAGATAAACATTAAGTGATTCGTTCAAACACTGAAAGACTTTGGATACTTGCTGCACTACTAGTAACGAATCACCGTAAGCCTCAATATGTGTAACACCTATAGCAAGTAACATCTCTAGGCCGAATAACAATGCTTCATATTCGGCTTGATTGTTTGTGCAAAAATATTCTAAGCAGCACGAGGCTTCAAAAACAGCACCATGAGGAGATATATAAACAATACCAACACCTTGGCCATTGCTACAAACTAAACCATCAAAGTATAATCTCCATGGTACTACTAAAACAAGGTTCATATCAATATCATGCTTGTCATTAATCCGATGTTCAACAATGAAATTAGCAACAATTTGGCCTTTCATGGATTTTAGAGATTCATACGCCAAATCATATTCAATCAAAGCATAAGCCCACTTGCCAATTCTACCACTAAGAATTGGCCTATGCAACATGTATTTAATGACATCGGTCTGACAAGCTACTACGCAAGCACTCGGCACTAAATAATGTCTCAATTTTGTGCAAGCATAATATAAGCATAGACATAATTTTTCAATAAATGTATACCTTGTCTCGGCGTCCAATAAGCGCCTGCTCAAATATGTAATAGCATGCTCTTTTCTTTTGGTTTCTTGAGTCAAAACAGCACCAATAACTCCTTCTTCTGCTGCAATGTAAAGAATGAAGGGTTCCCTATGCTTGGGTGCTTTCATCACCGGAGGAGTGCACAAATAATTCTTGATCATATGAAATGCTTCTTGTTGTTTTGCCCCTCAAGTGAAATCAACACCATTCTTTAACCGAATGATAGGAGTAAACGCATCAACCTTCCCTGAGAGATTAGCTATGAACCTCCTCAAGTAATTGACCTTGCCAAGGAACTTTTGCATATCTCTCTTGCATGTTGGAGCTTCCACTTTCTGTATGGCCTCTATCTTTTTGGGATCAATCTCTATGCCATCTTCATGGATAATAAAGCCCAAAAACTTACCAGCTGACACACCAAATGCACACTTCAAAGGATTCATCTTTAGTCCATAGTTTTTCATTCTTTCAAAAGCTAAACGCAAATCGGCCAAGTGAGATTCAAAAGCGTCCGATTTGACAACAATATCATCAATATAGACTTCAAGTATGACACCGAGTAAATCATGAAAAATCAAATTCATAGCCCTTTGATATGTGGCGCCAGCATTTTTTAATCCAAATGTCATCACTGTCCACTCGAATAAACCAAGAAAACCAGGGCAACGAAAAGTTGTCTTGGACATGTCCTCTTCGGCCATAAAAATTTGATTGTATCCGGCATTACCATCTAGAAAGCTAATAACTTTATGTCCAGAAGCATCATTAATAAGCATATCGGCTATTGGCATGGGATACTCATCTTTGGGTGTAGCCCTATTCAGATCTCTGAAGTCAATGCACACCCTCAACTTGCCGGATCCTTTCTTTTCCACTGGGACAATGTTAGAAATCCACTCGGCATACCCGCAAGGTCTAATAAAATTAGCTTTAAGCAAACGACCGATCTCTTCCTTGATCCGGTCATATGTTTTTGGATTAAACTTTCTGGCCGATTGTTTATATGGTCTAAAACCAGCCTTTACAGGTAACCGATGCTCCACTAGCTCTCGGCTTAAACCTGGCATCTCATGATATTCCCATGCAAAGCAACAAACATATTCTTTCAATAGCTCGATCAACTTAGCTTTATGATCGGCTTTTAAATTTGCATTTACAAATGTCGGCCTAGGAGTTGAACCATCTCCTATATCTATCTCTTCTAATGGATCGGCCGATGTAAAACCTTGTCCTAATTTATCCATATCATCTAACTCTTCTATGGACTCATACATATCGTTCTCATTGGACCGATATTCTATAAGTCGCTTTTGTAACCACTCTGAGTTAGGGTCCATTTAAACATATCATACCTTGGAGCCGATTGCACTCAGTCGGCTTTAAAGAGACGGGCACGAAACCATTCTTGGTTGCGCTGAGAAAATCAAACTCTGACAAGTCACGTCCCGTCAAGCAAGTAGCATTTGGGTGTTGCCAATCCAACGATGCATCGGCCAAAGCAACACAGGCCGAGTTATCCGCATGAATGACTTCCACTTCATCATCAACCCACTGGATCAAAAACTGGTGCATAGTGGACGGCACGCACTGGTTTGCATGAACCCAATCACGGCCTAGTATGACATTGTAGTTACTTTGCACCTCAGCGACAAAGAATGCAGTAGCCAAAGTTTTACTTCCCACCATGAGCTCCACATACATCACACCTTTGGCTTCAGTTTTCTCTTTGCCTTCGAATCCATTGAGCACCATGTTGGTCTTTATCAACTCTTCATCATGCAGCCCCAATTTTTTTAAGACCGAATACGGCATAAGATTCACCACAGCACCACCATCAACAAGCATCTGAGTGAGCGGTGATCCATTGATATGACCTCTTAGATACAACGGTTTCAGATGAGTTACTGGGTCTTTTGGCTTCTCGAATATTGCATTTTAGGGCCAAAATCCAGCTGAGCCACCTCCCCTTCCTCATCTACAGCTCGAAACTCAGCAGGTAAGTAATACACCATATTGATATCCATACCTTCATGAACCGGCGTAGACTCATAGTCCAACATATCATCCTCTTCTTCAATTGCATCCACCGATTCGGAAATTTTTCCAAGTGAAGGAGAAGTAAGAAGTGTCGCAGATGATGTAATAGCTGTCGCATCATCCTCCTCTGGTGGCGCAGGTGCTGCTGTGATAGGTGTAGAAGCGACTTCATCTTGTATTTGTTTAGGCCTCCACACTTGTTTCGTAGGCACCATGGGCCGACTGTCATTGAACAACTTATCCCTCTGCTTCTCGGCTTCTTGTTTTGTCATCTCTTGACTCCTTAACCTCTGTAATTTCCTCTTTTGTGTTTTTGTCAGCCCTGGAGGACACCACTTTGGCTAAGTGTATTTAGGATCTCTCATCTTTACTTGGCTGGTGTTTCCTTCAAGGTCATTAGCCGAGTACTTTGGCGCAATAGCAAGTATAGGCTCAGTCGGATCGTTATGCATAATCGGCTGTTGTATGGCAAATGTTTCGGAGCCCAAGATGAGTGAGTCGGTATCGGTTTTTTCCTTGCCTTTGCTTGACTCGACCATTGCAGCACTTGGCGATTTAACACGCCACTCTTGCTTGCCGACCCTTTTTTGATTATCTTGCACTGGCCGATTGACACCATTGTTCAAACGGCCTCGTGTGGGATAAGAAAGTCTCTCATGAATGGGCCTCCTTTGTTCTGCCCAACCCAGATGAAAAGCATAAGGGGCCATTGGGGACTGCCTCCATCCTCCATTGAAATCCCCCACGTAGTATGGCACATAGGGGGTGGCGGCATCCATGGTCCTGGCGCCCACGACCCATATGGCCTTGCATGATGCTGAAATTCTTCCCGAGGAGGTGACCTTGAGCGCTTCCAATTTGATGACCGGTTAGAGCTAGAACCGGCCGCATGATTGGCATACTTGGACAACAACATATCAAAAGTTGGCTTGATTTTCTTGTGCTGCACTTTTGCCTCATTCCTCTTCCACTTGCCAACTTCTGCACTCTTGGGTTTGACAAATTTAACTCGAGTATTTTCTTGTACTTGCGGTTGCCCCCTGAGTGTAGGATTCTTGATGGTGATTTTGATTGTCTCCTTGCCACAGGGTTGCTTGTCAAGCACAACCTATCTCCCCATGACCTTGTCGCCCTCCTTGTCTTTCCTGGGCTCACCAACAATGACATTAGCTTTATTAGAAGATTCGGCAACCTCCAGCCGAATGAGTAGCTTCTTTCCCTCCAAATCCATGGTATTCATTGGAAAAGGCTGTTTATCAACTTGCATCTCAGAAAAGTTCAATCGTCCGTCATTAATGGCCGATTGTATCTGCCGTCGGAAAACATTGCAATCATTAGTAGCATGAGAAAAAGAATTATGATACTTGCAGTAAGCGCGTCATTTCAGCTCTTCAAACGGCGGTAATGTATGAGATATTCTAATAATCTTAGCCTGCAGCAAAGCGTCAAATATTCTATCACACTTAGCAATGTTAAAAGTAAACTTCATCTCCTCATCATGATTCTTATGAATCGGTTTCAGATCATTGCAAGTAAAGGGTTTGGCCTTAGATGGCCAAACAAATTCAGTAGAAAAAACATCACCCTCATTGTCCGAGTGATCACAATCATATTCCACCATATTCATCTTTGGACGATCGGCTTCGTATCTATGCACTTCTTTGAGGTCTTTTCTTCGCCTTTCCTGAGCCAAAGCCCTTTGTAAGACTTGGTTGATATTTAAGAACTCGTAGCCTTCTAGCTTTTCTCTAATGGGAGTTCTCAACCCACTCAGCACTAGGTCCGCCAAGTCCCTCTCGGTTATCACCAAACTAAAACACCGGTTTTTTGTTTCTCTGAATCTCTTGACGTAATCGGAGACCGATTCATCATGCTTCTGTTTAACCGATGTTAGATGTGACAACTTGAGTTCATTGTCGCCGCTATAAAAGTGATCATGAAACTTCTGCTCTAGCTGCGACCAAACCCGAATGGAACCATGTGGTAAAGAAGAAAACCATGAAAATGCGGTACCAGTTAATGATAGAGGAAATAACCGCACTTTCAACTCATTTAGTGAGCCTGCTTCACCTAATTGTGCCAAGTATTGACTAACATGCTCCCATGTGGTTTTTGTGCCCTCTCCATTGAACTTAACAAAATCTGGAATCTTATATCCCGGAGGGCACTGGATGGCATCAAAGTACTCGGGGTACGGCTTTTGGTAAATCCGATTCCGAGGTAACTCAACTCCAAAATTCTCTCGAAGCACCTTAGCCATCTCCTCTCTAAGATTAGCTAGACCATCATCCACAGTGGACGATGCAACTTGTGGCAGCAGCATAGGAGGAGTAGGACAACTAGCAGTAGGTATGAACTGTGGCATGTATGCCGAACTATAGTTCGGTACTGGTCGAGTGGTTGTAGCTCTAGGTAGGGTTTGGTTCGGCGTTGCCACCGAACCTGGCATGCTCATAATAGGATTGATGGGTGCAGTCACAATCTGATTTGTTTGGGTAGGATAATAAGCCATCGACATGGGAGGCGCCGATGCAATAGGTAAAGCCAGATTAGGGTTTTGCACACTAGTAGCTACACCATCATTACCACTAGACGATTGAGATGTATTCTTCTGAGCATTAGTATTTTCTATGAAAGTTTGGTAGACTAGATTGTTACCATCAGCAATACGACTTTCAATCTCAGCCCACTGCTCAGGAGAAAAGGCAGTACTTACAGAGGTTTTAACCCGCTCGGCTTGAAGAGGAGGGAACTTGATTTCTTCAATAGGAGTGATGTTGCCTTGGCGATCCTTCTTGAACTTTGCAAGGAACTCCTGCAAATCCTTCTCCTCGCGCGCCTTCTTGTACTCCTCATAAACTTGGCTATGATCGGCCGATATCTCATCAAGACTGGGCTTAATGATGTTATCGGCGTCTACCTCGGATGGCTTGGGAATATCAGACATGGTGGATGATGACGATTGATCTTCGATCCCTAGCGGAGTCGCCAAAAAGTGTGTTGACACACGAACACGTCACGTGTACCCTCAACGTCGGGGGTGATGCACCGCAGCTCACGTCGAAGGAGACCCGACCGACAGCACGATACGCAAGACAGTCGGCGGGCGCTTTTGCAGACCCGAAACCCCGCGCACCCGGGAGGGACCCCGTCAGGGATTGCGGCGGCTATGGGCTGCCCTAGGTCGATTCGCTCGCCCCTAGAGCCTCGGAATTCACAGCTCTCAAACACGAAGAACAGCAAAGAACGAGAGAGAAAAATGGTGGAGAGATAAAACGTAGATGAAAAAGTAGCATATTGATTTGTTCGATTGTATGTTGTTTCAATCGGCCGTCACCCCCAACATAGATAAGAGGCGGCTGGACTTCCCGTACAAGCAAAGGATTTATCTAGGCTTTCCTTACAAGAAAATTACATCAATTCACGTCCAAAACCCTAGTCAAATTCGGACTGGTTTTCTCCGAACTTTCCAAAATTGTTCGGTTTAAACTGGCTGCACCTTGCGGGTCCTTTTTGCGGTGGTAAACGATCTCGGATGAAAACAAGCCCAAAAGCAATCTTGATTGTTTCGACGAGACGAACAACTTTCATGTTGAAGGTTTTTTGATCAGAGATCATCTTGAGGGTCAGATCGGTCTCGCAACACAGACTATCTCCTCGCGCTACCCGTCAGACATGTGTCTGGTGGGGCGCGCTACATCTCGCCTCGTGACAGGGCTGCACTCCGATTGCTTTAACTTTTGCATATGAACTCGGATTTTAACGATTTTTATATCAAAATCGATCGTTTCGACGAGACGAAGACAACCCATGTAGATAATTTTTCATTTGAGGTCGTCTTGGGGGCTTAATTGGCTAGACTGTACTTTGAATATAAGATCTTGGTACTTCGAGCATAGTTTCGGCCTTCGAGATGAAATTGGACGGCGATGACCCAAATTTCAAATATGTTCATATCAATAATACGGAACTCTTTCATGTAGATCACTTCTCCGTTTGAGTCCATCTAGATAATCATTTGAGCCCATCTTCAGCTTCTGGTCAGATTGACTATCACAACCTCCACCCTGGCAGG
Organism: Triticum monococcum; assembly: GCA_034509565.1. Taxonomy (NCBI): domain Eukaryota; kingdom Viridiplantae; phylum Streptophyta; class Magnoliopsida; order Poales; family Poaceae; genus Triticum; species Triticum monococcum. The sequence goes on along the minus strand of CM067845.1, from coordinate 684,281,895 downwards.
CCTTCCACCCGGGTAAGCTTTCCGCACCGACAAGGTTTCACCCCGGCAAGGTTTTTACACCGGCAAGGGTTCTCCCTCGCTCGGCAAGGTTTCTACCCCGGCAAGAGTTCCTCCTCGGCAAGGTTTCTACCCCGGCAAGAGTTCCTCTTCGGCAAGGTTTCTCCCTCGGCAAGATTTCACACCGGCAAGCTTCTCCGCCGGCAAGCTTTCCGCGCCGGCAAGCTTCTCCGCCGGCAAGCTTTCCACGCCGGTAAGCCCTCACATCGGTAAGCTTTTACCCCGGCAAGGTTTCATTCAGCCGGCAATGGCCGAATACTTTCTCACTCAGGGCCGGCCCGCGAAGTGTTGCCTCTAACTTTTGCATACGAACCCTGATTCGTGACCATGCCAAAATCTGGTGTCAACAGCGATTCGCCCTGAATAGATCGGCGATAGCCGCGCCGCGCTGCTGGACCGTGCCAAGGCGGCTAGGCCCAGCCGTAGCCGGCGTGCCGCCCACAGCGCGGTCCATCTCACGCTGGTAGGCTTCTGACAGGCGTCTCACACTGGCCAGCTTTTCGGCGCCTTCGACTAGCTGAAGGCGGCGTGCCTCCACCGTCTCGGTGTTGGCATCGTCAGGGATGGGCACTGCCAGGTCTTGCAGCGCCGCATGGAGCGGGTCATAATCACCCCCGCCGGAGTGCTCGCCATGATCGATGACAAGCACTTCCGTGACGGTGCTTCCGCCGCTCTCCGTGCGAGGAAACGGCTCGTTGCAGACCACCACGTTGGTGGGGAACGTGTCAAGTGACACGATGTCAGAGTCGACCAACATCGGATCGGTGGAGCCTACGGACTCCAAGTCCCCAGCTGGCTCGCTGGCGACGTGGAGTTGATCGAGGAGGCCCGCGAGTAGGCTCTCGGGGCCGCCTGTGCCCGCGTCGGATGCGGGCTCATCGGAGAGGCGGACCTCGCCTACAAGATCGGCGAGGCAACTAGCTGCGCAGGCGATTTCAGCGCCATGCAGCGTGTCGGCGCAGACTCCGTCTAGCGTGCCGGCCTGGCTGCGCTCACCGGGGAGGAAAAGGGTTCCCGTCCAGAACAGGTCTCCGGACGATTGTGCACTTTGCCCCATGGTGGGCGCCAAATATCGGGGGTTGGGTGCGACATATGCCAAATGATGGCTTATCATGGTGGGGGCGAGTAGAACGTCGCCAGTGCCTGGAAACGGGATGAGGCGTAGACACGAACGTCGGCGTACTTTACCCAAGTTCGGGGCTCTCCTAGGAGATAACACCCCTAGTCCTGCTCTGCGGGGTCTCCGCATGATCACTAAGGCAAAGTGAGTACAAAGGTGCTCCTCGAGCTGTATCTGTGGACAGGATGAGGCTAGGCTGGCTCCCCCTCTTCTCTAAGATCTGGTCTAGTTCTAATGAATCGAAACCCTTTGCATGGGTGCCCCGGGGGGTTTATATAAGCCTACCCCCCGGGGGTACAATGGTAAACGGTAGGGACACATGGCCCAATTGTCAGTCTCTTTACCTGCAGGCCCTCCTGCCAACAGCTGGGGCCCGCCGATTGGTGAGCCTAGCCGACTGGCCTGGTACGGAGCCGACAGGCCGCACCCGCCGCTGGCGGGTCCTGTCGGCTGTTGATTACTGTAGCCATGCCTCTAATGACGCAGGCTTGGTCATGGGGTCGTGGCTACAGTCCTGCCGCCTGGCAAATGATTACTAAAGCCACTCCCCGTCTCGTCTGGTTAATGGCGCGGGAAACTAGTAGGAGGGGCAGGCCGACTCCCGGAGGCCGGTTCCCTACTGGTCCGACTTGGGGCGCTCTCGCTATCTTCTGGACTCTCATTGACTGGTGGGGCCCATCTTCCATGGATCATACTGTTAGACGTCATGGGTACAGGACTCCGCCCACTGTTGCTGGCGTCAGGGATGTCATGGCACGGTGCCGTGCTGGACGGAGATCTCCACTAGTACGGCGCACTGTGCTCTGGCCATCCCCGGAAACAGGGGAGGGAGTGGGCTTCACTGTTGCCACTCCCTATCCCATCCCCCCTGATGAGGGCATGGGCTTCGTTGACATCGTGGGCCGACTTCCCGCGGCCAGCGACTCTGGAAGCCGCCAGTCGGAGTCAGCCGGTCTTGATCTCATCCGCAGGACTCGGACGCTTATGGGCAGTCGATTGTTCCTTTAGCTGCCCTCCCGAAGCCGGCTCTCCGTCCGTGTCTTGAGGGGCGCAGTCATCCCCGAAGTCTTGAAAGGCTATGGGCCTCGGGTTAGCCTGCCCGTGACCCATTACTTCGACAATAAGATAATTGGTAACGAGCAACAAGTAACAAAAGTAAATAAAGTGCAACAAGGTGGCCCAATCCTTTTTGTTGCAAAGGACAATCCTGGACAAACTCTTATATCATGTAAAGCGCTCCCGAGGACACATGGGAATATCATCAAGCTAGTTTTCATCATGTTCATATGATTCGCGTTCGGTACTTTGATAATTTGGTATGTGGGTGGACCGGTGCTTGGGTAATGTCCTTACTTGGACAAGCATCCCACTTATTATTAACCTCTATTGCAAGCATCCGCAACTACTACTAAAGTATTAAGGTAAACCTAACCATAGCATGAAACATATGGATCCAAATCAGCCCCTTACGAAGCAACGCATAAACTAGGGTTTAAGCTTCTATCACTCTAGCAACCCATCATCTACTTATTACTTCTCAATGCCTTCCTCTAGGCCCAAATAATGGTGAAGTGTTATGTAGTCGACATTCACATAACACCACTAGAGGCTAGACAACATACATCTTATCAAAATATCAAACAAATACCAAATTCACATGACTACTAATAGCAAGACTTCTCCCTTGTCCTCAGGAACAAACGTAATTACTCACAAAGCATATTCATGTTCATAATCAGAGGGGTAATAATATGCATATAGGATCTGAACATATGATCTTCCACCAAATAAACCAACTAGCATCAACTACAAGGAGTAATCAACACTACTAGCAACCTACTAGCACCAATCCCGGACTTTGAGACAAGAATTGGATACAAGAGATGAACTAGGGTTTGGAGATGAGATAGTGCTGGTGAAGATGTTGATGGAGATTGCCCTCTCCCGATGAGAGGAGCGTTGGTGATGACGATGGTGATGATTTCCCCCTAACGGAGGGAAGTATCCCCGGCAGAACAGCTCTGCCGGAGCTCTAGATTGGTTCCGCCAAGGTTCCGCCTCGTGGCGGCGGAGTCTCATCCCGAAAAGTTCCTTCTTATTTTTTTCGTAGTCCTTTCGATAAGTAAGAGTGTCGAACCCAACGAGGAGCAGAAGGAAATGATAAGCGGTTTTCAATAAGGTATTCTCTGCAAGTACTGAAATAAGTGGTAACAGATAGTTTTGTGATAAGATAAGTAGTAACGAGCAACAAGTAACAAAAGTAAATAAAGTGCAGCGAGGTGGCCCAATCCTTTTTGTAGCAAAGGACAAGCCAGAACAAACTCTTATAATAGGAAAAGCGCTCCCGAGGACACATGGGAATATTGTCAAGCTGGTTTTCATCGCATTCATATGATTCGCGTTCGATACTTTGATAATTTGATATGTGGGTGGACCAGTGCTTGGGTGCTGTTCTTACTTGAACAAGCATCCCACTTATGATTAACCTCTATTGGAAGCATCCGTAACTACAACAAAAGTATTAAGGTAAACCTAACCATAGCATGAAACATATGGATCCAAATCAGCCCCTTACGAAGCAACACATAAACTAGGGTTTAAGCTTCTATCACTCTAGCAACCCATCATCTACTTATTACTTCCCAATGCCTTCCTCTAAGCCCAAATAATGGTGAAGTGTTATGTAGTCGACGTTCACCTAACACCACTAGAGGAGAGACAACATACATCTCATCAAAATATCGAACGAATACCAAATTCACATGACTACTAATAGCAAGACTTCTCCCATGTCCTCAAGAACAAACGTGACTACTCACAAAGCATATTCTTGTTCATAATCAGAGGGGTATTAATATGCATATAGGATCTGAACATATGATCTTCCACCAAGTAAATCAACTAGCATCAACTACAACGAGTAATTAACACTACTAGCAACCCACGGGTACCAATCCTGGACTTAGAGACAAGAATTGGATACAAGAGATGAACTAGGGTTTTGAGAGGAGATGGTGCTGGTGAAGATGTTGATGGAGATGGAGATTGCCCTCTCCCGATGAGAGGAGCGTTGGTGATGACGATGGCGATGATTTCCCCCTCCCGGATGGAACTTTCCCCGGTAGAACAGCTCCGCCGGAACCCTAGATTGGTTCCGCCAAGGTTCCGCCTCGTGGCGGCGGAGTCTCGTCCGGAAAGATGGCTTCTGATTTTTCCTCATCGAAAGGCTCCATATAGCAGAAGATGGACATCGAAGGGCCACCAGGGGGCCCACGATGTAGGGGGGCGCTCCCAGGGGGTAGGGCGTGCCCCCCACCCTCGTGGGCAGGGTGTGGCCCCCTGGAGAACTTCTTGCGCTCAGTATTTTTTATATATTCTGAAAATGACTTCCGTGAAGTTTCAGGACTTTTGGAGCTGTGCAGAATAGGTCTCTAATATTTGCTCCTTTTCCAGCCCAGAATCCCAACTGCCGGCATTCTCCCTCTTTATGTAAACCTTGTAAAATAAGAGAGAATAGGCATAAGTATTGTGACATAATGTGTAATAACAGCCCATAATGCAATAAATATTGATATAAAAGCATGATGCAAAATGGACGTATCAATGAGCTCACAGGATTTCTGAAGTCAGCGAATAAGATATGTCAGTCGACAGCAACGAAGATTACTTGCTCCCGAGTGATGAAGTACAAGTTCGGGATATTACGACAAAAAGAGTTCTAAGACTACTACAGAATCAAACATTCAACAGTAGTCTCGGGGACTACACCCAGTGGGTGCACTTGGCGTGCCCCCACTGGTTCGGTTCGGTACTCGACTTGGTTAGCCCAGTCACCCAAAAAAGAGAAAAGAAACTTCAACATTGATTCTCAAACACCCACCGGCTGCCCGCGGTTGACTGCGGTCTCAGGGACTACACCCAGTGGGTGCACTTGGTGTGCCCCCACTGGTTTAAGAGTTCACACGACGGGATCCGTCCAAGACCGAGTGGATTGTTGGGGAATGCAGTAATTTAAAAAAATCCTACGCACACTCAAGATCTATCTAGGTGATGCATAGCAATGAGAGGGGAGAGTGTTGTCTACGTACCCTTGTAGACCATAAGCGGAAGCATTATGACAACGCGGTTGATGTAGTCGTACGTCTTCATGATCCGACCGATCCTAGTACCGAAAGTATGGCACCTCCGCGATCTGCACACGTTCAGCTCGGTGATGTCCCACGAACTCTCAATCCACCTGAGTGTCGAGGGAGAGCTTTGTCAACACAACGGCATGATGACGGTGATGATGATGCTACCGGCACAGGGCTTCGCCTAAGCACTACGACGATATGATCGAGGTGGATTATGGTGGAGGGGGGCACCGCACACGGATAATAAATTGATCAACTTGTGTGTATATGGGGTGCCCCCTCCCCCGTATATAAAGGAGTGGAGGAGGGAGGAGGGTCGGCCCTCTATGACACGGCCTAGGGGAGTCCTACTCCCACCGGGAGTAGGATTCCCCCCTTCCAAGTAGTAGGAGTAGGAGAGAAGGAAGGGGACGAGAGGGGAAAGGAAAAGAAAGGGGGGCGGCCCTCACCCAATTCGGATTGGGCTAGGGAGGCGCACCTCCCACCTTTTCCCTTCCTCTCCTCTATTCCACTAAGGCCCAATAAGGCCCATATACTCCCTGAGGGATTCCCGTAACTTCCCGGTACTCCGGAAAATGCCCGAACTCATCCGGAACCATTCCGATGTCCAAACATAGGCTTCCAATATATCGATCTTCATGTCCCGGCCATTTCGAGACTCCTCGTCATGTTCGTGATCATATCTGTGACTCCGAACTACCTTCGGTACATCAAAACACATAAACTCATAATATCGATGTAACGCCCCGAGACCGTTGCGCCACGTGTCTTCCAGTTATTCGCTATTGTTGCCTTGTCATTTGTTTGCGTGTCATGCATTTCATATCATGTCATCATGTGCATCGCATTTGCATACGTGTTCGTCTCATGCATCCGAGCTTTTTCCCCGTTGTCTGTTTCTCAATACGGCACTCCTATGTCCTCCGACGCCCTCTTTTGCATCTTTTCGTGTGCGGGTGTTAAACGTTCTCGTATTGGACCGAGATTTGCCAAGGGACCTTGGTTCACTACCGGTTGACCGCCTGTCAAGTTTCGTTTCATTTGGAGTCCGTTTGATGCTCCAATTGTTAACCGAGGAACCGTAAAGGCCTCGTGTGTGTTGCAGCCCAACATCCCTTCAAAGTGGCCCAAACCCATACAAACCCCATCCATCCTCTCGGTCGTTCGATCACGATCGCGTGGCCGAAAACCGCACCTCATTTGGACTCTCCTAGCTCCCTCTACCTATAAATAGACCTCCCCCTCCGAATTTCGCGGTGCTAACCCTAACCTCCTTCCACCTCGCACCGCCGGAAAAAACTTCCCACCGCCCGGACATGTCCGCAGTCGCCTCTCGTCCAATCACAGCGCTCCACATCACCTTGCCGCCGTCCCACCACCGCACCGGCCCGCCGGGCCCATCCAGAGCCCGCCCGGGCCCGGATCTCCGCCGTCGTGGCTCGCGAGCTCCCGCGCAGCCCGCACCTCACCGGTCCGCGCCCGCTCCCTTGCCGCCGACCGCCCACCGCCCGCCGAGTCGCCGTCGACCTGGATCCGCCTCGCCGCCGCCAGATCCGCGCGCCGCCCACCGGAGGCCCCGCCGCTGCCCGCGTCAATGCACGCCCGCGCCGCCTCCTCCCCGCGCTCGCCAACCCCGCGCCGCTCGCCGCCATCTCCCTACTCCGCCAGATCCCGCCGGTGCCCTCGCCCCGTCGCCGGCGCCCTCGCCCCGTTGCCGGCGAGTGCCGCCTGCCGCCGTTCGTCGCCTCCTGCCTCCCTGATCCAGGGGGGATCGGGAGGAGGACGACCTCCAAGTGGGCCCCGCCCCGCATCCGGCCCGTCAGGCCCAGCCTGCCTCTCTCTGTGTAATGGGCCGAAGCCCATGGTGAGCTTTGCATCTTCCCAGCGCCCTGTGCATCATTTAGTTATCTAGCACTCACATCTTTTTTTCTGGTAAACTGCTAAGTCCCAGATCTATGACATTTTATAGCATTGTTCATCATGCCATAACTCCTCACCCATAGATCCATTTTGCATGCATGATATATCAAAATGTTCATCAGGATGTCCTCTTCATTTTGTTCCATTGCACCATGCTTGTTTGACTCCATCTTGATGCCCTAATTGTTGATGCAAGAGTGCTATAGAATGTTAGTTCCTAATTCTTATCAGATTATGAGCATTTGTCATTTTTGCCATGATTATTGTGTGCTGCATATGAGCATGAGCTCTACATGTATTTTTGTGATCTATGTGGTGACTAGCACAAGCATGCCAAGTAGCTCTCGTGATATTGCTGATTTCAGGGACTTAGAATTTCACTAAGTCACTTCTCTGCTGTTATTTTTATGCCATGTATTCATGTTACTACAGAGTAATCCATGCTTCTTTTGAGTATGTTCAGTAAGGATGATTTTGAGATATGGTTATGCTCTATCTGTCCATGCCCTTGTTTGCATTTATGGAGTACCCTAGCATGACTCTATCTTGCTCTACTTTTGCTATAAAATGTTCCTAGCAGATTGTTTACATGTTAATCAGTTTTGCCAAGGTTGTTGTAGTTGATCCATGCATTCTATGAGATTGTTCTTGCCATGTTTAGCTTCTTGATCATGTCTTCTTGATGGGTGTATGCTTAGCTTGTCATGCAATGCCTTGTGGTGAGTGAATCGAGCTCGCAAACATGCCTTCATAACTCTGTTTTTGCCATGTCCAGTTTTCTGCTAAGTCTGAATCTGCTAACGAAACTTGCTATGTTTACATGGGTGCCATCATATCTTATGATCCTTTTTTGGCTAATGGTCACTATGGGACCTTTGTTATATGCTTTGAGTAGTTTCATTCCATGCCTTTGTTTGCTATGTTCAGTTCCTGTAGCATGTTGTAATCTTGCTCTAAACATTGCTTCCTGATGTTAATTCCTCACATGCTAGTATTTTCACTAAGTCTGTGATGCTGTTATCTTTTGCCCTTTTGCCATGCTTGTTTGAACCTTCTATTGTGTGTTTTAGCCATAACTCAGTGTTCATCTTTTGTCAAGCATCTTGAGTAGATCACTGCCATGTGCTTTGTTGCTATGTTAGAGTGCAGTAGCTTAGTTTCTTGTTGCATTTAGATGGCATCGTGCTGTTAATCGCAGAATCGTGCCATTATTGTTTTGCTTGCCATTTGCAAACCGTGCATCCGATTCCGGTGATCTTTATATCAATTTCGACCGAAATCAACTCATCTTTCCAGCGGCGCACTTGGTTTGCCAAGTTGATGTCTGGTTCAATATTTTCATTCCGGATCATGCATATGCATTGCATATCACATCCCGCATATCATGCCATGTTTTGCATCATGTTGCTTGCGCATTGCACCATGGTTGATTGTGGTTTCTTTTGCTTGTGTGCTTGCCTTGGGTAGAGCCAGGAGATGAGTACATGATCGAGGAACCCGTTGAGTACGCTTACGAGGATCAAGCTTTCGTCAACTCGGAGAACTTTGCAGGCAATATGACCATACCCTCGAAATCACTTCTATCTTTGCTTGCTAGTTGCTCACTCTATTGCTATGTCGCGATGCCTACCACTTGCTATATCATGCCTCCCATATTGCCATGTCAAGCCTCTAACCCACCTTGTCCTAGCAAACCGTTGTTTGGCTATGTTACCGCTTTGCTCAGCCCCTCTTATAGCGTTGCTAGTTGCAGGTGAAGATGAAGTTTGTTCCATGTTGGAACATGGTTATATGTTGGGATATCACAATATCTCTTATTTAATTAATGCATCTATATGCTTGGCAATGGTGGAAGGCTCGGCCTTATGCCCGGCGTTTTATTCCACTCTTGCCGCCCTAGCTTCCGTCATACCGGTGTTATGTTCCTTGATTTTGCGTTCCTTACGCGGTTGGGTTATAATGCAAACCCCTTGACAGTTCTCCTTGAATAAAACTCCTCCAGCAAGGCCCAACCTTGGTTTTACATTTGCACTAACAACCTATCACCTTCCCTTGGGTTCTGCAGACTCAAGGGCCATATTTATTTTAACCCCCCCCCCCCCCCGGGCCAGTGCTTGTCTAAGTGTTGGCCCGAACCAGAGCCAACCTCGGGGAAACTTCAGGGCTGGTTTTAGCTGTACATAGTGTTCATCCGGTGTTGCCCTGAGAACGAGATATGTGCAACTCCTATCAGGATATCGGCGCATCGGGCGGCTTTGTTGGTCTTGTTTTACCATTGTCGAGATGTCTTGTAAGTAGGATTCCGAGTCTGATCGGGTCTTCCTGGGAGAAGGAATATCCTTCATTGACCGTGAGAGCTTGTGATGGGCTAAGTTGGGACACCCCTGCAGGATTTTGAACTTTCAAAAGCTGTGCCCGCGGTTATGGGCAGATGGGAATTTGTTAATGTCCGGTTGTAGAGAACTTGAGACTTAACTTAATTTAAAATGCATCAATCGCGTGTGTAGCTGTGATGGTCTCTTCTCGGCGGAGTCCGGGAAGTGAACACGGTTTTGGAGTTATGCTTGAACGTAAGTAGTTTTAGGATCACTTCTTGATCACTTCTAGTTCATGACCTTGCTTTGCTTCTCTTCTCGCTCTCATTTGCGTAAGTTAGCCACCATATATGCTAGTGCTTGCTGCAGCTCCTCCTCACTACCTTTACCAACCCATAAGCTTAAATAGTCTTGATCGCGAGGGTGTGAGATTGCTGAGTCCTCGTGGCTCACAGATACTTCCAAACAGTTGCAGGTGCCGATGATACCGTGTAGGTGACGCAACCGAGCTCAAGGAGGAGCTCAATGAAGATCGTGTTCGTTGTGTTGTTTTCATTTCCAGTTGATCAGTAGTGGAGCCCAGTCGGGGCGATCGGGGATCTTTCGCATTAGGGGTTGTCTTTCTTTATTTGGTTCCGTAGTAGGACCTTGATTGTATTCTGGATGATGTAATGCTATATTCATGTATTGTGTGAAGTGGCGATCGTAAGCCAACTCTTTATCCCTTTCTTATTCATTACATGGGATGTGTAAAGATTACCCCTCTTGCGACATGCCTACAATGCGGTTATGCCTCCAAGTCGTGCTCCGACACGTGGGAGATATAGCCGCATCATGGGTGTTACAATCGATCATCACTGAACGTTAAGCGTGCGGACCCTATGGTTTCAAGAACTATGTAGACATGATTGAGACTCATCTCCGGTCAACAACCAATAGCGGAACCTGGATTCTCATATTGGTTCCTACATATTCTACGAAGATCTTTATCGGTCAAACAGCACAACAACATATGTTGTTCCCTTTGTCATCGGTATGTTACTTGCCCAAGATTTGATCATCGGTATCTCAATACCTAGTTCAATCTCGTTACCGGCAAGTCTCTATACATGTTCCGTAATGCATTATCCCGCAACTAACTCATTAGTCACATTACTTGCAAGGCTTGTAGTGATGAGCATTACCGAGAGGGCCCAGATATAGCTCTCCGATACTCGGAGTGAAAAATCCTAATCTCAATCTATGCCAACTCAACAAACACCATCGGAGACACCTGTAGAGCATCTTTATAGTCACCCAGTTACGTTGTGACGTTTGATAGCACACTAAGTGTTCCTCCGGTATTTGGGAGTTGCATGATCTCATAGTCATAGGAACATGTATAAGTTATGGAGAAAGCAATAGCAACAAACTAAACGATCATCATGCTAAGCTAACAGATGGGTCAAGTCAATCACATAATTCTCTAATGATGTGATCCCGTTAATCAAATGACAACTCATGTCTATGGTCAGGAAACATAACCATCATTGATTCAACGAGCTAGTCAAGTAGAGACATACTAGTGACACTCTGTTTGTCTATGTATTCACATGTACTGAGTTTTCGGTTAATACAATTCTAGCATGAATAATATACATTTATCATGATATAAGGAAATATAAATAACAACTTTATTATTGCCTCTAGGGCATATTTCCTTCAATCTCCCACTTGCACTAGAGCCAATAATCTAGATTACATTGTAATGATTCTAACACCCATGGAGTCTTGGTGTTGATCATGTTTTGCTTGTGAGAGAGGCTTAGTCAATGGGTTTGCAACATTCAGATCCGTATGTATCTTTCAAATCTCTATGCCTCCCTCCTTGACTTGATTGCGGATGGAATTGAAGCATCTCTTGATGTGCTTGGTTCCCTTGTGAAATCTGGATTCCTTTGCCAAGCCAATTGCACCAGTATTGTCACAAAAGATTTTCATTGGACCCGATGCACTAGGTATTACACCTAGATTAGATATTAACTCCTTCATCCAGACTCCTTCATTTGTTGCTTCCGAAGCAGCTATGTACTCCGCTTCCCACGTAGATCCCGCCACGACGCTCTGCTTGGAACTACACCAACTGACAGCTCCACCATTTAATAAAAATACGTATCCAGTTTGTGACTTAGAGTCATCCGAATCAGTGTCAAAGCTTGCATCGACGTAACCGTTTACGACGAGCTCTTTGTCACCTCCATAAACGAGAAACACATTACTGATCCAATGCCTATGAGCTTTTCCATATATTGTTCTTCGCTTATTTACTTTTCCGCTGCTACTGTTACAATCACTACAAAACCCAAAAATATTACTTATGCTACCGTTACCTTTTGCCACCGTTACCACTACTATCATATTACTTTGCTACTAAATACTTTGCTGTAGATATTAAGTTTCTAGGTGTGGTTGAATTGACAACTCAGCTTCTAATACTTGAGAATATTCTTTGGCTCTCCTTGTGTCGAATCAATAAATTTGGGTTGAATACTCTACCCTCCAAAACTGTTGCAATCCCCTATACTTGTGGGTTATCACCGCTTAGTGATAAATTAAAGCAATTACATGGCGATTGCATTTCATACAATAAAGCGACAACCATATGGCTCCTGCCAGTTGCCGATAACTCTGTTACAAAACATGATCATCTCATACAATAAAATTTAGCATCATGTCTTGACCATATCACATCACAACATGCCCTGCAAAAACAAGTTAGACGTCCTCTACTTTGTTGTTGCAAGTTTTACGTGGCTGCTACGGGTTGAGCAAGAACCGTTCTTACCTACGCATCAAAAACCACAACGTGGTATAGTGATTGTTTTTTGATCTTCAGAAAGAACCATGTTCATTGAATCCGATTCAACTAAAGTTGGAGAAAGTGACACCCACCAGCCACCTGTGTGCGAAGCATGTCGGTAGAACCAGTCTCGTGTAAGTGTAGGCGTAATGTCAGTCGGAGCCGCTTCATCCAACAATACCGTTGAATCTAGAATCAATTAGTGACGGCAAGCAATATGTATATACCTACGCCCAAAACTCCTTTGTGTTCTACTCGTGCATATAACATCTACGCATAGACCTGGCTCTGATGCCACTATTGGGGAATGCAGTAATTTAAAAAATCTTACACACACGCAAGATCTATCTAGGTGATGCATAGCAATGAGAGGGGAGAGTCTTGTCTATGTACCCTTGTAGAACGTAAGCGGAAGCGTTATAACAACACGGTTGATGTAGTCGTACATCTTCACGATCCGACCGATCCTAGTACCGGAAGTATGGCACCTCCACGATCTGCACACATTCAGCTCGGTGACGTCCCGCGAACTCTCGATCTAGCTGAGTGTCGAGGGAGAGCTTCGTCAGCACAATGGCATGATGATGGTGATGATGATAATAACGGCGCAGGGCTTCGCATAAGAACTATGATGATATGACCGAGGTGGATTATGGTGGAGGGGGCACCACACACAGCTAAGACAATGATCAACTTGTGTGTCTATGGGGTGCCCCCTCCCCCGTATATAAAGGAGTGGAGGAGGGGGAGGGCCGGCCCTCTATGGTGCACCCTAGGGGAGTCCTTGATACGTCTCCGTCGTATCTAGAATTTTTGATTGTTCCATGCCAATACTATTCAACTTTCATATACTTTTGGCAACTTTTTATACTATTTTTGGGACTAACATATTGATCCAGTGCCCAGTGCCAGTTCCTGTTTGTTGCATGTTTTTTGTTTCACAGAATATCTATCCATATCAAATGGAGTCCAACGGGATAAAAACTGACAAAGATTTTTTTGGAATATATATGATTTTTGGGAAGAAAAATCCACGCAAGACGGTGCCCGAGGTGGCCACGAGGCACGGGGGCGCGCCTGCCCCCCTGGGCGCGCCCCTGACCCTCGTGGGCCACCTGTAACGCGGTTGATGTCCTTCTTTCGCCGCAAGAAATCTAATATCCGGATAGAGATCGTGTTAAAATTTCAGCCCAATCGGAGTTACGGATCTCCGGGAATATAAGAAACGGTGAAAGGGAAGAATCTGGGAACGCAGAAACAGAGAGAGACAGAGAGACAGATCCAATCTCAGAGGGGATCTCGCCCCTCCCGTGCCATGGAGGCCATGGACCCGAGGGGAAACCCTTCTCCCATCTTGGGAGGAGGTCAAGGAAGAAGAAGAAGTAGGGGGCTCTCTCCCCCTCGCTTCCAGTGGCACCAGAATGCCACCGGGGGCCATCAGCATCACCGCGATCTGCACCAACACCTCCACCATCTTCATCAACATATCCATCACCTTCCCCCCTCTATCTACAGAGGTCCACTCTCCTGCAACCCGCTGTACCCTCTACTTGAACATGGTGCTTTATGCTTCATATTATTATCCAATGATGTGTTGCCATCCTATGATGTCTGAGTAGATTTTCGTTGTCCTATCGGTGGTTGATGAATTGCTATGATTGATTTAATGTGCTTGTGGTTATGTTGCTGTCCTTTGGTGCCATCATATGATTGCACGCGTGGATCACACCCTAGGGTTAGTTGTATGTTGATAGGACTATGTATTGGAGCGCAAGAGTGACAGAAGCTTCAACCTAGCATAAAAATTGATGCATGCGGGATTGAAGGGGGACCAATATACCTTAATGTTATGGTTGGGTTTTACCTTAATGAACATTAGTAGTTGCGGATGCTTGCTAATAGTTCCAATCATAAGTGCATAGAATTCCAAGTCAGGGATGACATGCTAGCAGTGGCCTCTCCCACATAATACTTGCTATCGGTCTAGTAAAGTAGTCAATTGCTTAGGGGCAATTTCTCAACTCCTACCACCACTTTTCCACACTCGCTATATTTACTTTATTGTTTCTTTATCTAAACAGCCTCTACTTTTTATTTACATGCTCTTTATTATGTTCCAAACCTATCCAACAACACCTACAAAGTACTTCTAGTTTCATACTTGTTCTTGGTAAAGTGAACGTCAAGCGTGCGTAGAGTTGTATCGGTGGTCGATAGAACTTGAGGGAATATTTGTTCTACCTTTAGCTCCTCGTTGGGTTCGACACTCTTACTTATTGAAAACGGTTGCGATCCCCTATACTTGTGGGTTATCAAGACCTTTTTCTGGCGTCGTTGCCGGGGAACAATAGCGTGGGGTGAATATTCTCGTGTGTGCTTGTTTGCTTTATCACTAAGTAATTTTTTGTTGTTGTTCTTAGTTGTTCTTTATCTTTAGTTATGGATATGGAACACGAAATACCAAAAAAATTAGGTGTACTTACTACTCATGGAGATGGGGAACCTCCTAAAACCCTCGATGCTGGTTATGTGAAAAATATTATGTGCTACTTTAATAATCCTGAGAAAACCCCATTCAATTATGTAATGGGCGTAATGTTGGATCAACGTGAATACTTTAGGGATTACCGCTTGACACAAAAAGGGAAACTATTATGGGATCAAATTCATATATTGAATTGGTATGCTAGGCAACTATGCTTGTGACATGATTATACTTGTTGCTCTAAGGTGAAGGCTCCACACCTCGCCTTTTCATGTGAATTTAATGATAATGAAACCTTAGCTTCTTATGCTAGAGGTATATATGATTACTATGATGTGGAACAAATAGAAGAATTTGTTGCTTTTATGGGTGCTTATGAAATTGAATCTATGTTTAAAGAGTTTTAAGATTTTGATGATTCGGTTTATAGACCTGAAAATTTGGCTATCCTTAAATATTGTTATGAGAATTATGAATACAATTATGAAATTAATGCACTTATTGAGAAAGTCTCCGCTGTCCAAGAAGAGACTAATATTTTGCAGGAGTCTATGGAAGAAGAAATTGATGAAACTATGAGCTCATTGGATAAAAAAGATGAGGAGGAGAGCGAAGAACAAAAGGAGGAAGAGTAGATTAGCTACCCGTGCCCACCTTCTAATGGGAGTAACCCTCCAACTCATACATTGTTTAATTTCCCTTCGTGCTTACCGAATGATGATTGTTACGATCCCGTTGTTTCTCTTGAAATATCCCTTTTTGATGATGCTTGCTATGCTTGTGGCCAAGATGCCAATATGAATTATGCTTATGGAGATGAACTTGCTATAGTTCCTTATGTTAAACATGAAATTGTTGCTATTGCACCCACACATGATAGTCCTATTATCTTTTTGAATTCTCCAAACTACACTATATCGGAGAAGTTTGCTCTTATTAAGGATTATATCGATGGGTTGCCTTTTACCGTTGCACATGATGATTTTGATGAATATAATATGCATGTGCATGCTGCTCCTACTTGCAATTATTATGAGAGAGGAACTATATCTCCACCCTTCTACGTTTCCCACATGATAAAATTGCAAGAAATTGTTTATACTATGCATTGGCCTTTACTTTGTGTGCATGAATTGTTCTTTTATGACATGCCGATACATAGGAAGAGAGTTAGACTTCGTCATTACATGATATATGTTACCTTGTGCTCACCGCTAAATTACAAATCATTGTTAATTAAAATTGGCTTTGATATACACTACAAAAAAATACACTTCCGTGATGATACGTGTTTGTCACAGTAGGTCGCTTTTTTGTCATGCATGTACATCCATGACAAATTTATGACAGAATCAAGATAGTCATACATGTGTTGTCCTAGTAGTGTTCCATGATATTACCAAAATTATCATCACGGAAGTGTCCACTTCCATGACGATAAATCGCGCGTCACAGAAGTGCTTTCATCAAGGGTGACCGACGCGTGGCATCCACCGTAACGGAACGCCGTTAAGCTATCGGGTCGGGTTTTGGATCTGATAACCCGTTAACAGCCCCGACTAATGGGGATTTTCCACGTGTAATATCATCATTGGCTAGAGGAAACACATGTCGGCTCATCGTCGGGACAGATGTCATCCACTCACTGGACAGAAGGCGCCTATGATACGTCGACACGTGGCATGGCCCAACAAGTTTAAATGGGCCGGCCCAACCAAAGGCCCACAAGATTTTGCGGACCATAATGGGTCGGGCCAGCTAAAGGCCCACGAGATTTTGCGGACCATAATGGGCTGGCCCAGCTAAAGGCCCACAAGATTTTGTGGGCCATAATGGGACGGCCCAGGTAAAGGCCCACAAGATTTTTGTGTGCCATAATGGGCTGGCCCATGTAAAGGCCCACAAGATTCTTGCGGGTCATAATGGGCCGGCCCAGCTAAAGGCCCACGAGATTTCACTGACATTAATGGGCCAGCCCAGCTGTAGGCCCACAAGATTTTGAGGACCCTAGTAGGCCGGCCCATTAACTGGCTGCCATGTTTTGGGCCAAATGTCGGCCCATATTTGATCCGGTCCATTAATGGCCTGCCACGCTCCTGGCCTAATTGTGGCCCATATGAGATCCGGCCCGTTAAAAGCCTACCACGTTCTGGGCCAAATTATGGCCCAGATCAGGTCCGGCCCTTTAAGAGGCTTTGGGCTCAATTATGGCCCATATCAGATTTGGCCCGTCAACTGGACACTATGCTTTTGGGCCCACTTGCTAAAGGCCCACTTAGTAATTCGGTCTGATATTAGTTTTGGCCTGTTAAGGGCCTGTTTAACATTTCGGCCCTATATTAATTTCGGCTTGTTAAAAGCCCGTCATATAGTTGGGCCTAACTACGGCCCGGTTTGCATCCTGCCTACTCACAGCCGATATCTGATTAGGCCAAACAAGGACCCAGACAATTTTGGCATGTTAAAAGCATGTGATTTGATTGACACAATCATGGGCCGGGGTTCATTTCGGGCTGCTGCGTAACTAGTAGGAATTAAGAACAAACCTACTCTATACAATAAAGAAATTACGGCATAGTAACTAAGAATAAACCTACACTACACAATAAAGGATTTAAGGTATATTACATCCACTGGGCATCAAAGTTCGCCACCAGTGATCATAAAGCGCAACGAAGAAGCAGATTACAAAAACTGGGCACCATTGTAGCGTAACAAAATAATACTGAACCGAGACCACTTCCAAGACAGTTCAAGAAAGGTTAGCCTTGTGGGGGAACTGCTGCGCAAGGTGCTGAGCAAGGCTGTGAGACCGGCCTAGCATGTCGGTCATAGCTTCCAGGTGTAGCTGTTTAGTGATGAGGTTCTCATTAGTGTTCTCCGCAATCTTTCTTAGAGATAGGACTTCAAGTCGAAGTTGAGTTGCAGAATGCCTTTCTGCTAGAACTTGGGACTGAAGAAGTCGAACTGATTCAGACAACGAATTCTGTGAGCTTGTCTGACTGTTAGTCTCAAGTAACTTGAACACTGCATCAAGACAAGACTTTGGGGTTGTCTCGCTATCTTCAAGATGTTTTGCCTTCTTTGCTGCAATATATGTTGGGTTTATCTCACAGCCTTCAGCAGACTTGTGCATGCCATCAGGCATATCACCCTGAAACAAAGCAGAGAGATGACGGGTTTTGCATGTGTATAAACAAAGATGATAATTGTTCTGTCAATTCTATCCAATTTCAAATTAGAAAATAAAGAGTATGTTCAAAATATCAATAGCATAATTTGGCATTGTTCATAATGCGGGGAGCTTCACCACACTACTGGATTACATTGTCAACATAACAAGCATAGATGAAGGGCAAAGAAAATCATTGTATCTATTTTGGATAATGTGCATGGCATGTGTTCATATCATCAGCCACATCAGTAAGACAAAACAGGAGATGATAAGGTGCAAACGTGGGCTGCTTCACCACACACTGGATTATAGATCCACAAAAACAAGCATACATATAGGGAGTATTAAGTAATGTGCATGGTATGAATAAGGAATTTGGTTTTACAAGTAAAACTTAGAACTTACGGTTCTTATGAACATGCATTTTGGTAGAAACAACAAACTAAACAGCAGTAAACGATAGGGAGTATGAGAAGATTAAACAGCAATTGAGGATAAAGGCTTTACAAGGACTGACTTACATTAACAGTTAACACCAGCTTTATAATGCCCTTCTCC
Organism: Triticum monococcum; assembly: GCA_034509565.1. Lineage (NCBI taxonomy): Eukaryota > Viridiplantae > Streptophyta > Magnoliopsida > Poales > Poaceae > Triticum > Triticum monococcum. The sequence goes on along the minus strand of CM067845.1, from coordinate 684,263,293 downwards.
ATGGCAAGGGAAGGATAACTCAAGAATTTCAGCACAGAATCTTCTTCATAAGCATTGCCTGTACTCTACATTTTGTAGAGAGTAATTATAGATATGATAATACTAGAAGGGATAGAGGATAATGAAGATAAGATGCAGATTGATGCTACATAATCAACTACCAATCCCTGGAAGTACAAGCGTTACAGGACAAAATGTACTGACAAGAGCAATGGGCTACACTTCTGCACTGGCATTGTCTGTGTATTCTACTTGTTGGTAAAATTAAATATAGATCTGATCTTTTTTAGTAAATGGTGGGCGAGGGAGATAAGATGCAGAATGCTACAAAATGAACCAATCCATCTTCCCATAATACAAGAGTGTTTTGAACACTGGTGTACTATACAAAACGTTCTTATATTATGGGACGGAGGTAGTAGCTTTTAATGTAAGTACAGTTATAGACCACATTCAGTCCTTACAAGAGGACTGCAGAGCTAAACCTCTTCAAAAGCATTGGGTTGATTCTAAATTTATGTAAGATTCCATACGGATCTTATAATGTCCACCAAATGGACGATTATGAGGCTAACATGTGCAGTGATGCTACATAATCAAACAGCTATGAAAGTAAGTATGGTCATACAGGGCAAGAGGTACTCACAAGAGCAATGCGGTGTGCAGTATAGTTGCGAGATTCTGTGGTCCCTTGAGAACGAATGTTCTTCTGCTAACAGTTTTCATACAAGTGAGACATTAAGGCAAATGCAGAAATGTAGTTCAAATTGTGATGTGATATCATAGACAGTACCTTACGCTGCAGCCGAGACCAATGTGTAACAAGATTATTCTAGTCACCATCGGATAAATGTAGCACCGGAGACTTTACAGAAATTTCGTTCAGAGGCTTGCCATCGAAGTGCACTTGCCTTAGGTAGGAACAATACTTCATCAATGAGTGCTTGAAAAGCGCAACCAACCCTTGCTCGTCATCACAATCCAGTTTGCACCTCGCCTATTTAAAAGAATGAAATCTTGTGTCTTCTGTCAGCAGAAACATATGCAATAATGATCACATACGGATCTGAATAACATTAGTACATTACTTACGCGTAAGTTGCGGACGAAGACTGGAAATTGTCCTGTGTCTGCGGTATAATCTTTCCATGAAGGAAAGATGCGCACAAAGTTCCTGACAACAACATAAGCTACGTCTTCTAAACTGGGAAGAAATGGAACAGGGGTCCTATTTGCTGCAATTGGGGCTCTCTCTGGTTTGAAAATTGATTTGGCAACTGGATTTGGTGTACTCTTTGCTGGAATGGGGGTTTTGCATCGTACAGCTGGTGCTATGTGAACTGGCATAAGCATACTGTTTGCTGCAGTTGGGGTCTGCTGAGTTAGGGCATCAGAAATGACCAGTGTAGTAGGGCTAGAGTCTGCTAGAGTTGGGGTATTTTGTGGGTCAGGTGATATTGCAACTACACCTAATGGGTTATTTGATTTATCAGGTGCCACTACCTTTTCCAAATACTTTGCTTGTGCTCCTCCACGATCAGCAATCGCCCTCTTCCTTTTGAACGTCTGATACACAAGAACAGCATTTGAATGGATAAATATGGTATGATGACAAATGGAATATCTACTGAAAATGGATAGGTAGGGCATATTCACATACACGATGTGTAAACTAAGCTAATGGCAATTCAACAAAGTAGAAGCAATGCAAAGCATCAATTGCAAGATATGTGCGAGCAATGTAACCTTGGAAAGTTAGAGCAAGTACCTTGATGGGTGAATAAGATAGGGCATCTTCCTCTGACTCCTCCACTAGGGAGATACATTGACTTAGGTCTCCCTCTAGCTCAGAATCACTGTTAGGATCATATTCTGAGCATGAATCTGTAGGTGGAGAGTGTTTGCATTGCATTGCATCCAGACTTGATTTCAGTCCCTTAATGCCAAGTTTGACAGCCATGGCATTGTTCTGCTTTATTCTTTTCATGCGAGCAAGCTCATAATCATTATGATGCTGTTCAGAATATGAGATTCATGAAAACATAAAAAGTAGTCAGATTCTCTATGGAATGCATTGCGGTTTCAACTCGGAGAGTGTCTCCCTATAAACCCCCTGCATATGCAAAGTTCACCTCCCCAACCGTGCTGACCAGACCACACAAAGAGATACACAACCGAGCGGTGAACATGCATTTTCGAAACTAATTTAGGAACATTTAGCTGACCAATTAAACAACTCTATTTTAATAATATCATATTCGTATTTGAACAACTAAGCTTGTTTAGCTTGATGGGTGGAGCAGTGTTATTATGACATGAAGCATGTATTCTGATCGTATAGTGATCATAAAAGGGGAAAACTCTAAGCATATATTTTTTAGAAAAAGAGGGGTTTCCGCTCTGATTTCTATTAAAGAAACCACCACGGAACCAACATGATCAATTAAACCCTAAGCATGATCAATTAAACCATATTATGGCTGTGCCATGGCAGATTTGAAGCTGCAAACCGGAGAAATGATATTTAGCATCCATTGTTTGCTTTGAACTAAGAACTAAATTCTAAGAGCTGAAAAGAAAGTAGAGTAACCAAGTTAAGATCTATTTTCTGGTTGAGATCAAAAAGTTGAGGAGATATGAAGTACCACCTCTCTTGCGGCGCCGTGTAGGCATCGGGGGTGCGATGGCTGTCGGTGGCGTTGAAGCAGATCTGCGACGGTAGATAGTGCATTGGGGGATAAGTCCCGTTGCGGTGGAAGAGAAGGTCGTGTGAGCGGCCCCGACAAAGAGGACGACGGCGCCGATGAAGCGAGAGGACGCGATGCAAGGCTATTGGTCCATCGCCGTGGATGAGAAACGTCCATCTCTAGCAGTGGACGACGCGGTCTTGGTAGGCGCTCCGGCATGGTGGAGGACGGTGGCGATGGATGTGGTGGAGGACGGCGGCGATGGATGGGGTGGCGGACGAAGGCTGGTGTGGGAATGGGGTGTTCTAGCGCAGACGGTGTATGAATGGGAAAATGGAGGGAGAGGTACGGGGAACCATGTTTTTGGGACGCGCCTGTCTGAAATATGGGATAGTTATGAACTTATCCCCCGTTTCAAATTTGGACGTCTCGTCGGTTGGGGATAGGACGGTAATCTCGCATCTCCCAAATATTTGTCGGTAACTATTTCGGGCAAGGAGAGGGTGTTTTGCCGCCCATGATTGGCACCCACAGTGTATGAACGGGGCTGACAGGTAGGGCGGTTGTGTCACGTCTGATGGAAGTTACACATCTGCCCCTATTGAAAATATTAGCCTCCATCTATTTCGGACAAGGAGAGGGTGTTTTGCCGCCCACCGTGTATGAATGGGGAATGGAGGGAGAAACAGAGGTCTTTCGGACGAGCTTGAATCAAATGAGTTTTGCCGCCCATGTTTGACGCCCACCGTGTCGGAATGGGCTCAGAGGCGGTCGTGTCACGTCTAATTGAAGTTACTAACCTACCCCTATTTAGAGCCAGTGGAAATCGGGCCGATGGATTGTCTGTGTAATGGGTAGGCAGTAATTTCCATCTCCCAAACACTTGGCTTCGGGAAGCCGATGTGGGAGTGGACATTTTGCTGTTTCTTTCGAATTTTGGGACAATAAGCATCCACGTTTACCCTGGCAACTAAATTCGAATCCATTTTGTATTACTATATTAATCTTTATAAATCATTCTATGTGTTTTTATATATCTTCAAAAGGACGACAAAGATGTATTCCACTGTCATATATGAATATGGTTTACAAATGCCGATACTCAAATTCAGAAACTAGAATCCAATTTAAGGTGAATTCGAATATTTGGAACACTTCATGTCCAACTCAAATGTCACACGCAGCATAATGTTTACTCCCATTTAGATATGTACACAAGCGATGTATCAAGATTCAAATACCGAGTCAATCAACCAAGAATGTACGGAACTAACAGACATATAAACACTTATAGAGTACATGGATCAATAATATCAACTAACATACATAAGCCAGGCCGCTGTACTTTTTTTGGCTACAACAGCATCCTTTTTTTAGCCAGCATCTTGGCCCTTTCCGATGTGTGCCACTTATGGTCCATCTATACTACTAATGCTGAATGCACATTTAGCCCGATTGGCATATTTGTAGGTCTGGCACAGCAATCCAAATGAAATGTCTCCGAGTCTTATCAATTAATACAGACTTGTGCTCAAATAAAATTACAAACAAAAAAACAATTATTACATCATCTCTAAAACAAATGGTTTGATTGTTTACATGAACAAACAACACAAAGATTATTCAACTATGGAAAGAACATTTCACCTATGATTTACCAAGTAGGAATTTAATTTCCTTTTTCCTTCAGGACCTTAACAATCTGGTCAGTCTCAGCTTGCTTCGTTTTGAAATCCACCAAATATTTAATGGTTGTCTTGAGTACTGCTTGTGATTGTGTTGTTTGCTTCCTCAACATGTCAACTTCATCTCTAAGTGCAGAAGTAGAATCTCTTTCTACCACTAGTTTAGCCTCTAGAGCATCAGTAGTTGGCAATTCATAATGCACGATTGGGCTGGTGCCACTGCTGTGGGATGATGCAACGTCCATGGGGACCTCGCTCTTTGATCTTGGGCTAACATGTTTTGCCATTAAACTTCTGATTGGATTCAGAAAAGTTGAAGTTAGCAAAACATCTCAACTGGGAGTTATAACAACAAACCAGTTAAACAAACAAGGAATTAAAGAGTTTCAATTGGATGCTGAAAAGTAGTTATTAACATCATTGTAACCCGCTGTTGCAGCAGCAAAGCAGTTAAACAAACAAGTAGATATTTAAGTTAAGGCAAACAGGTAATTCTTAACAGTAAGTATCAAACACATAGATAGGCACAGTCTACAATATGATTAACAAGCTGTGCCATTATGTAATCAGTAGCAAACTAAATTAAGCCAAGCAACATAATTGAACAATTTTGCAATAAGTGGCTAACTAAAATTCTAAGCAGCAGGTAACTGAACTTACGCTAGTTCTTTGTACAGGCACACTGCAACTTCTTTTTCACTTACAAGGTTGTACGAAGGAGTCCATGGCATCAATTGCTTGGATACGCAGTCCCAATACTTCTTTCTTCCCACACTGCATGGGTAAGTCGAATGGTTAATCTGGTAAGATGGTGCGTCCTTGATATGTTATATGAGGATGTGTAGTCAGACTAGTTATAGCCAAACACATCACACTGGCTTTTACTGTATATTTCATGTGATTACTTTTGGCATATCGAGATCTAAGCAATCTACAATATGATGAAAAGACTGGCATCCTTCGCATTATTAGCGAACTCAGTTCATAGAAACAAGCAATTCAACCATTCTGTGGGTAAATCAAAAGCGCCACTGGAATATTTTTCACTATCCAATCATACACACAAAAAGGGGTGACGCCACCATAGGGGCTGGTATGGGCGGCCGCCTCAGGTGGCTAGAAAGTGTGCACCTAGTTTGAGTCGTCCAGGTTGGCCCACCCTAGTTTTATTCGTCCCAACGCACGAGCAGGCAATGTAAAAATGAAGAAAAATGTTTCAATTTGGATGGGCCAATAACATAAGTGAAAGGCAGGCCCTATACCAGGCTCGCAGCCCAAACGCGCGCCTCCCATATCGATCGAGAGCAGGAAAAATCCCAATTCATTCGCTCCAGCCTCCAGTCTGGTTCGCTCCTAACCTAGCCGCCGCTGGACAGACCGACACAGCACTTCCTCACGCCCTCGTTGGAGGGCGGTCGCCGGGCTTCAAGCGAACGGAAGGACAAGAATATGAAGATCCAACCCTGGGTGTAGCCTGCATGGGAGGCAGCGGCGGCAGCACGGGCATGGCATCGAGCTTGCGCAAAACGAATAGTCACAGCTTGCAAGAGTAGCATGTGCAACGAGCAGGTACATCACATCCCGGATTATATCTAATTCAACTCTTCAATTTCTGGCCAATAGTTAAACCTAACGGTGTTGTAAAACTGCTTGTATGTAGGGAATCTATGAGAAAATGAAACCAATTTCTACTTATTTTATAACTCCCCCAATCAATACTGAACTGGCTGAATCTGATGTATCTAATCAAGTTTCCAGTGCAAACATACAAGCTCATGTTGTTCTTGAGCCTGAAGTATCTAATGAACAGACTGCTAATGAAGGATTTGATGCAAACATTTTACATGCTCCTGGTGATGAACATATAGTGTCTAACGAGGGATCTAATGCAAGCATTTTGCAAGCTCATTGAAGGATTTAGTGTCTAATGATGATCTACTATGTTGAGAGAGACGGAGATTTGCAGGCATTGATGACAAGCAAATTATAGTGCATTTTCATAGATTGAGGAAACGTCGAGGCCATCTACCAGAAAGTCCCCGTATCATGACAACATAGCATAAATACTTTTCTAATCTATTGTTTGAAACTATTGGCATACTTGTGCAGGATAGATATATTGATATGCAGTTTGCGCACTGGTTATACGTGCAATTACACTTCGATATTTTCAGCCAGAGAACGAATAATTCAAGCAGGTACAGACCATGTTTGTAGTCCTTGTACACCATGTTGCATTTTGTGTTTTTTGGTGCTTGCATCATTCAGTGTTTATAATCTGAACTACTTTGGATCATTAGCTGGTTTTCAAAGTGCATGTAGCTTCACATTTCTCAAGTTATGTTGATTTCCGGAGTGCAAGTGCCTTCGTATTTTTTAAGTTAAATGTTCGCCCCTGGTAACTTGAATTCGTGGATCAGCCACTACACACAAATCATACATGAATGCCAGTACGAATTAAATGAAATGCAGGGACTTACGCTAGCTCGTTGTACAGGCTCACTGCAACTCTGCTTGCGCTTGGGATGTTCCATGTACAAGTCCATGTTACCACTTGCTTGGATGTGCAGGCCTTGTGCTCCTTCCATCCCCCTCTACATTTTTGACACGGCGAATGGTTGATCAAATAAGAGGAATCGACCTTGATGTTGTACCGGAGGACAGATACTTACAAGGTTATACGGGTGTGCAGGATGTGTACCAGATCCCGTAGCACCGTCATGCTTCGCTAAAATATGGATTTGCTTGTTTCAGATGATATCTCCAGAAGAAATAAGAGTTAAGGTCAGAGTTGCATAGGCGTGTAAGCTAAGAGAGCAGTGAAAGGATACCCAAACATCGTCAGAAAAGTGCACAAGGGAGTGATGTGTGGATACCTAGTTTGGGCCGGCATTTGGGCATGCTCGCCTAGCTAGAGTGCGGGTCACATAGTTAGTTATTTCAATTAGAGTGTGTGTCACGTAGCGATCTCCAATTCTAACATGGATTTCGCATTTCACTGTATCCATGCTACTTTTTTAATACAAATTCATATGTATATGATGAACACCATGGTAGTGAGAAAACTTTTGGATGGATTCAAACATATGACCTACAAAATAGCACAACAAACTGAGTCAATGTCAACTTTTTGAAACTTAGTATGGCACGAATTCGAAATAATTACCCGTATGCCTGGTCCTTGGTTCAAATCTTACAATGTACACCGAATTGAAACATCGATATTAAGTCTCGTACTATGTACATTCAAATGTTGTTTTAGCCCCCCCCCCCCCCCCCGCACAAACGCTACATACTTCCTGTATCGGTCAATCTTCCTCTCCTAACCACCTTAGGAAGCTATCGGTTTCCAACACAGGTTCATTCTTTCTCTCCATGTTTCGATCTCTAAGTCTATCAACAACAACCCCTTTTTCCACTCTGTTACCAAATGTATTTACCTCACACACCCGCCATTGCACCCCATGCCGGGCTCTCTCTCTCCCCCCTCCCTCTCCCTTTCACCCTCTCGCGCTAAATACATGCATTGCCTATCTAGCCCCCCAACCTCTTGTGCATGTGCATGCACGTTGTATATCTAGGTCACTCCCTCGAGATTGTCTCACTCTTTCTTCTGCACGGCGGGCCACACTCGCTCAATCTCGCTCTCTTTATTTGAGTCTCGTTTAACCTCGTTTTCTTTCACACACAAATGATATATCTCCCTATTCGGGCCTCGATTGACACACTCTATACTCTCTCACGCAGATTGTCTATCTAGGTCAGTCCATCCAAGCCGCCACCACTCTTTCGACCTCATGGTGGGCCACGCTCACTCAATCTCTCTCTCTCTCTCTCCGTATGTCTCGATTGACCTCGCTCTTTCTCGGACAAAAATGATATATCACCATGTTTGAGCCCAATTCGACCTATTCACATTGTATACTCTCTCACGCACATCGTCTATCTAGGTCACTCTCTCCAACCCGTCTCACTCTTTCGATCGCACGGCAACCTTATATGATTGGTTGACCTTGCTTCCTCCCACGCACAAAATATATCTACACGTCTGTGACTGGATCATCTCTCAAGCTCTATCTTACAGCCCTCACCCTTGCCAAAAAGCTCAATCGAACAATATCTCTCCAGAGCATATATATTTGTTCAATGAATGTCGGACCACACTCACTTTGTCTTTCTATCTATATGTCTCTCGATTGACCTCGCTTTCTCACACCGTATCTTCCATGCATTGAAGCTACTACCTCTCCATCCCTCGCAAAGCCGGGGCTATTTACATTGCGAGGGGCACTCCAACCTTGGATTAATTTGTGTAGGCATTTATTCTGGTCAGTTTAGATTATATTTTCGTAGCATTCGGCCCACAACTACTCGAATCACCGTAGTGGGTAATTAAGCTACAGGGAGCACCTAATAGGAGCACCGGGGAGCCGTTGGATCAAAGATGCAGCGGCACACACGAGGCCTGAATGTTTTATTTGCATAAAAACATTTGGAGAGTTTGGAAATTGCGCATAATTACAAAGACTACTCCCAAGCCATTGGATCTCACTTCCAAAGGTGTAAAAACGCGTATCACCATAGTATCTAAGCTGCGGGGTGGATGTGATATTCTATGCCGCTATCATTTTTGTTCGTAAACTTGCAAAAAATGTGTAACTCGTGCCATTACTTGTCTAACCGCGCAAAGTGTTTGTTCAAAAAAACCATCCTACGCTGAAATGTCGGAACAACACACAGGGGTCCCACTTGTCATTAATCAAATTTGGACCTAAAACTAACAAATATGAAAGACGAGATTCGAACTGGCAACCTGGACTACAAAGCGTAAGTCGATAGCCTGAAAAAACGAACGGTTGTTGGCTTTGTCCCATAACTTGATTTTATACAGTACTTGCGTTGAGTAGAGAAGAGGGAGTGCCTCGTCAACACGTGCATGACCGTTATCTCACTTACTGGTGGGTCCCAGGTCTGCGATCTCAATCTCTCTTCTCTCCATCGTCTAACCTTTGCACGGGCACACACGAAGAGCGACGCTAGCTTGCCGTGGTGTTATTACAACTAAAAAAACTTGGAAAATAGAAGAGTTGCCTAGAATAAGAGACGTTGTGCCTGGTCGAGACGGAGCTAACCACATCTATCCTCTGTGCCACGTTTGCATGATGAAGCTGTGTGGCTAGTGGGGTGTTTTCAACCGACTGGCTGGGTCCTGAGGTCGAACCATAGGTACTACGTCTGATACAGTATATTTTTACACGCACATTTTTCCTCCGTGTCGAGACATGGCACACCCTACCGCGTGATTTCGGGGTCCTCCCGGGTGGTGCACGCATATATTCTTCCTGACGTGGGACGCCCTACCGCGCATTTTCTGGGTCCTCCTCGGTCGTAGCGCCGAAGCAAGTAAATGAGTCGTCAAATCACGAAAGACCACCTTTCCCGCCGAGTACATCAGTGAAGCATGGTGGCTAGCTAGTTGGGCTAGTTCGACCAATTAGCTAGGCCGCCGCCACATTTGTTTTTTCACCCCTTTTTTATCTACTTGCCGGTAGGTAAATTTAAATATCCAACGCGGTGTTGCTCTGGTGTTTGGGTGCGGTAGCAGGCGCGGTAGGATTTTTAATTTTTTTATTGACGGGAGCAGGCGCGGCAGCAATTAGTCACGATGACTCCGCTTGTACCCACTGCTCCCTGATGTGAGAAGTCGTCGACTGGTGTTTTACCATGGTGAAAACCAAAAGATTCCCTGCTCCCTCTGCCTTCCCATAGATTGCATTGCCTTTCAGTCGTTTCGCCTCCTTTGCTTCCTCTCCCCATTGCTTCTACCTGGTGCCATGGCAGCGCAGCAGATCATGGAGTCCGAGGTGAGGCTCCTGACACAGAAGCTCCATGCCAAGGATGCGGAGCTCAGGGCCTAGGACGTGGAGCTCCGTGAGCTCAAGGAGGAGAGGAGTGCCAAGCTCCTCCGTTATGTGCGGGAGTTCACGGAGCTTCAAAAGCGGCAGGCGTCCACCACAAAGATGCTCGAGGCGTCAGCGATGTTACTGCAGAAAGCGGGAGATACGATAGGCCGTCAAGGGAGCCGGCTGGAGCGCGAGCGGGCCGATCGTGACGAGGTCCAGGATCGCCTCAGCCACTTGGTGAACCAAGTTGCCACGCATGTGTTGCGGCTGCGCGATGCTTGCCATCGTGCCAGTGCGACGATGCCGGCCGTCGGGATAAACCCGTTCGACCACCCGGTCGACTTCAACGAGCTGCGGCTTCCTGACCTGGTCTCCTTCTTCACCTATATCTCCGAGGAGCTGAGTCATCTCCGCGCGATGGTGGGGGCTGAGCTGGACAAGGAGGGGTTGCGGGCTGCCGTCGCCGTTGCCGGGAGAATCCTTTCAGGGCTTCGTCATCGGAATCCATTCGTGCCATTGGACGCCGTCTTTGACGAGCTGGCTCCCGTCGACCGGGAGGGGGCTCTGCGGGCGGTTGCACCCTGCATCACCAACGTCGTGCGCCTCGAGAAGCAGAGGGACTTTGGTGGTGTTTAGGCGCCCTCTACATGGGCATGTCCATGTCTCGGCGCAACATGACCGTTGGATCAAACTCAGACGGTGCAGATCAGTCACTATAGCACAAAGCATGTGGGTGTGTTTGGTTGCATTCTCATCTCAATATAGTTGTTTCCTCTTTGTGTATTTTTGTCAACCTACTAGTGTGGACTCATGCACCCTTCATGCACTCTTCCAAACACCCAAAAGTGGGTCGAGAAGGGAACTTTTGCTCCCATCCCGTGCACCCTTCATACACCTTGCCTAACACTATCCGTGCTTCATATGGTTCATGTTTCATGGAGTACTGTAGGACCGTACTCTCCGTGCGCTGTGGACCTAGTTCTGTTAACATTGATCTCACCGTCCATTCTCGATCGGACAGTCGAAAAAGCGGTACTATGTTACATATAGGAGTAGTTGACATGCGCACAACATCATTTGTTATCGTCATATCTTACTACACTAGCAACAAGATTGTGTAGTACTGACGTATGAACCACTGCACATGCCTAGTAGTAGGAGCACTGTGTATGTTCAAGTGGATGTCGTGTTTCGCACTCCTCCATCGTATGAGTGGAAACGCTTGCTATAATCATTTTTTTCTTCTGAAAAACAGTGGACACGCTCTACCGTGCGGATCCTCCTCCAGCCATGCACTAAATTACTCACTTTCGCTGATGTGTGGGACAACCAGCATCGGGGTCCACCAGCCATGCACTAAATTACTCCGTAGTAGAGTGACGGTAGACCACCCCGATCGAAGCGCCGCAGTAATGCCCAATGAGCCGTCAAATCACAAAACCCCCTCCTTTCTAGCAGTAAGTTGGACGGAAGAAGCAACCATCATTTCACTCTTCTCTCTCAGCTTCCTCTCTACCCAACCCTCGCTTCTGCCTCATCTTGTTCCTCATTTCTTCAAGAAAACCCCGACCTGCTTCTGCCATTGTTCTTCTCTCCCAAAGAAGGAAAGGTGAGCGCATCAATGGTGTTGATTCTGGCCAAGGCCCGGTCTTGCAACCCCGAGACTGATCCTATAACTCCCTCTCTTTTCTTCTTTTGGGTTTGTGATTATGGTTTCTTTTCTTTTATTTCTATTTGGCAGTTTCTTGATGGACGCTGGAGCACCGGCCGAAGTGATGTCTATGGCTCCGGCCAAAATCGTCGAGGCTCATGGTATGAAGAAGCGCAAGCACCCTGCCGAGACTACTGCAGACAAGCTCAAAGCCATTGCCCTGTCCAAGCCTCTCCGGGATCCCTCATTAAGCAAGTCCAGGTAATATCTCTTCTTGACGATCTTTTTCTCGATCTTGATCGTGTTTTTTCATCTAACACGCAGTACTAGTACTAGTAGTACGACTTTCTGGGTGATCTTGCATGTGATTTTTGTGTGCCAAATGACGGTTCTAAATTCCTCTTTTGACCAAAACATGCGAGAGGTTGACACTGATTTCTTATAGATTACTTTCAACTACTCCCTCTGTCCCAAATTTCTTGTCTTAGATTTGTCTAGATACGGATGTATCTAATACTAAAATGTGACTTGATACATCTGTATCTAGAAAAATCTAAGACAAGAATTTTGGGACGGAGGGAGTACTTTATGAACATCAATGCTACCTTTTAAGACGGTATATTTGCCTCAGTAACTTGTGTTATGGATATTGCATGTAATCCCTCTTCTCTCATGCCTTTGAAGACATGTTCTAGTGTCTTTGTTCACTCATTTCTGTGCGTATATGTAGTCATATATGGAGTATAATATCGAAAATCATCTTATATTTCTGAACGGAGGTAGTAATAAAATATGGTTTCCGTTTGAATTAGAACCGGGTCCGTGGTGGAGATGAAGTTCTAAAAGTCATGCCGTGTGAACTGGAAGACCTGATGATGAGTTCTACTGCTGAACTATCCAGCTGCTGTGTCCTTGTCGCCACGTGTCCTGAACTAGTGTTTTCCTGTAGCATTGTTGTCAGGCGTGTTCTCGAGGTTGTACTTGACCACAACAATTTCCTGACTGTGCCTTCAATTACGAAGGGTGTGGTTCTTGTAAAGCTTCCCAACAAATTGATGCGGCATGTATTCATCATCATGTTTATGAGTGGAAAGACCACTCTGTTAGGTTCTCCAAGGTTGACAAGATGGAGATGGTGCATGTAGACATCTCACACAAAGTCCATGGCCTAGTCAGTTATGCGGGGTTCATCCCATAGGTCGGTGGCAAAAAATAGTCTGCAGAGTTTAGTTAGTGCAACTTTACTTGTCTGTAGTAAGTATTATTGTTTAGTGCGTGATTTGTGTTTGTGAACCCTGTATTGTTTATTAGTACTACCGCTTTTGGTGTGTGGTCAGTCCTGAGAACGGTCTATGTTAATGTCTGTCCACTCAGTTCAGTCTGTATATTTTGAAGTATCCATATCATATTTTTTGTGAGGATGGTCTATCAATTATGGTTACACTCCAATATCTGTATGCATTGCAGGGTTTATCGCACCCACCAGGATTTCCAGCCCCATGGATGTTCGGTCCATACGATTTGTCACGACCTTTGGATTGTCCTGCTTGTGGGAGTAGGCGGGGCCCCTGCATGCCACGCGTAGTTGGACGATCAATCTTCTGTTTAGTACTTCAACATAGTGATTTCCAGGTAAGGATTCACTCGTGTCACATCAAGTAAATCTTATTGATTTACTGTCTAAATCTTATTGATTTAATGTCATGTCATGTTTTATTTCTTTTCCTGCAATTTTATGATGCAGGTTTTGCCATGTGACATTCATCACAGAATAAACCGTTTGGTTTGCTCTACGATGGCTATTTTTGTAGGTTTCACTTCTTATGTCGTGTCAGTGATGAAGGCACTGTCCATCACTTATATTACTAGAAAAAAATTGGATCAGTCTGTTGTCTGAGTACAAGCTGAATCCCTATGATGAACTGCAGTTTGGTTTAACAAAAACGCCACAATTAGTCCTTCTCGCGTTTAAAAGAAATGAAGAAAAAAACTGGATCACGGTCACGGATCCTAGTCAAGTTAGAAAGCTGATCATAGCAGACCAGACACGATCGCTGCTATCTCGCACAGATCGAGCACCGACAATTGCTCTAACACTAACAGCGGCAGCAGCTCAGTCTGATCCAGCTAAGGATAGGGCACCGACCGCGTCAGCGGATCAGTCTGATCTATCGGAGGATCGGGCATCGACACCGGCACCAGCTCTACAAGGAGCACCATCTCCGGCAGCAGCAGCGGCTTCGGCACCTGCACCAACACTTGCACTTGCATCTGCTCCAGCCCGTGCAGTTGCACCGGCAACAGACTGGGCTACAGTTCGCACTTCATATACCAAAGTCCTTACAAAAACCGACATGTCCACCTTCTTGGTAAGCATTGGCCGCCCAAGTGCTTCGTTCTTTTTTCTTCCCATGTTTTTTCACATGATTCACTGTGTTGATCTAACTGTTTGGGTATGTCTTCTTGTTTGCAAACAGAGAATTCCTAGAGCAACGAGGGAGTCGTTCAACAATTCGGGCGACCGCGGCCAAGTTTCTCTTACCATGCGCAGCCTTGGTGTGAATGAACCTACTCAATATATCATAAGTACAAAGGATGGTCGCATGATGATTGATGCTAAAGGATGGTCAAGGTTCAAATCTAAATCATATCTTGCGGTGGGGGATGATGTCAAAATAGAACTTTCTCGGCAAGGAGAGCTGGTCCAAATCAACTTTGAAATTCTTCAATAGCGGCATGCAACTGCCTAACTGATCTATCCTCCTAGAGATTTTGATGTAATAATCCGGCATGGTGAAACAAGTGTCCTGTGTGTATAAGTCGTACGATAGTATTATTTATCACATGGTATATCGTTGATAGAATTGCAAATTTGATTGCCGGTTAGGAAATGTCGTTCGATTTCATTCCAACAGCTGTCATGCTTTATTCAATTTTGTGTATTCGCCTTGCGACAGCATCTAAAACCAGTGTCGTACCGATCGCTTGCAATATGAAAAGCGCTGAGGTAGAACACATGGGCCCCCAAACATGCAGGGTCGGCCTGCGGCCCAAAGTCCAAAACCTGGTTTCGAGAAGCACTAGCTCAGTGTAGAAGTGGCGTCCTCTTCCTGCTGTGGGTTGGGCGAAGATGAATGTTGATGCTGCGTTATCTCGCA
Organism: Triticum monococcum; assembly: GCA_034509565.1. NCBI lineage: Eukaryota > Viridiplantae > Streptophyta > Magnoliopsida > Poales > Poaceae > Triticum > Triticum monococcum. The sequence goes on along the minus strand of CM067845.1, from coordinate 684,248,209 downwards.
ATGGTGAAAGGGGAGCCCTGGCAGTTGTGAGCCGGGATCATACAGGCTTCTTCCTTGGAGCATCGGCATTGGCGTGCGAAAGTGTTACTGATCCAGAGATCCTAGAGGCAATGGCATGTTGCGAGGGGCTATCTCTGGCTCTTGACTTAAACCTGCAACAAGTTCAGATTAGCACCGACTGTTCAGCAACAGTCAAGCATATCAGAGAGGCATACTTGGGGCCTAGCAAAGTTATTATGGACGAGATCAAGATGAAGAAGAATATGTTCCAAACCATGGAGATCATACATGAAAAACGTGAGTGTAATGTTGAAGCGCATGTGCTCGCAAAAGCTGCTACTTCTTTGCCTTGTGGACGCCATCTTTGGCTCACAGGAACCCCTGAAATTATTTGTATACCTATGACTGATAATCTTCAATAAAGCAGCTTTTATCCCTCAAAAAATCTGAGTATTATATTCTCAGCTGAACCCCCATAATGCCCGTGCGTTGCAGAGGGAGTATATTTCTCGGCAAGGTGAACCTGTGATATAAAAGATTTGTATATTTCTTTACAAAGGGAGTATCTCTCTGTCAAAAAATATATTTATGTGTAACTAGTTACTCATGTCTTTCTACTTCCTTTCGCTGATATGTGGGGCAACCGGCAATGGGGTCCACGTGCCATATGCACAAATTAGAGTGCACAACTTCACGGTAGACACACCCCGGTCGTAGCGCCGCAGTAATGCCGAATGAGCCATCAAATCACAACCCCTCTTTCCAGCTTTAGCAGTAAGATGGACGGACGAAGCGGCAATATTTCACTGTGCCTGAATCCCCTTCTCCCTCGTCTGCTTGTTCAGAGAAAACCCCCTCTCGGCGATTGCATAGGGTTTTCTCATAACTAGTAGAAAACGGATCATTAGTACCGGTTTGTAAGGGCCTTTAGTGCCGGTTATGGAACCGGCACTAACATTTCGGCACTAAAGCCCCCCCCCCCTTTAGTACCGGTCCGGCACGAACCGGCGCTAAAGTGCCACCACGTGGCGTGAGCTCGCGCCCTGGTACGGGGAACCTTTAGTACCGGTTGGTGTTACCAACCGGTACTAAAGGTTTTTTTATTTTTATTTTTATGAAAATTTTGGAAAAAAAATTTGATTTTTTTTTATTTTTAATTTTTCTGAATTATTTAATGATTTAGTCTCTAATCACCTCTCTTAACTGCTCAAGTGTGGATCACTCATTCCAAATCATCTAACTTCCCAACCGGTCACCCATCCCTCTCACTACTCCAACCCGAGCATGCTTAACTTTCAGGTTCTATTCTCCTTCGTTTCCGAGTCTGCACTTGTTGTTTTCCTGACAATAGTAAGATGTCAATCCTATTAACCCTCAGGAGTTTAGCTTGAGCATAAAGTCACACATTTCATCGTTTGAGTTTGAAACTATTATTCTAAAAAAACAGTAATTATTTAGTAACGCTAATATTTCTTGAATAAGTTTGACCATAGTTTGACCACAGTTTGACCATACTTTGACCAGATTTCACCAAAATTCAAAAAATTGAAATAATTATTTAGTAACACTAATATTCAAGAATAACTAGTTTGACCATTGTTTGACCATAGTTTGCCCACAGTTTGAATATTTTTCAATTTTTCCACTCTAGATCTTAAAAGCCCCGTAACTTTTTTTCTATTAGGTTTTTGAGGATTTTGCAAATGTTTAACGGGGTTCCCCCAGTTAAATTTGGATGTAACTTTTCGAGTAGATGCTTTTTCATATAAAAAACTTTTTCATCCGAGTTAGTATGCAAAAGTTATGCCCATTTTTACAAATTTCAGAGAGATTTTGAAAATAAAGTCAAAATTCACATTTGCAAATTTTCCCAACAACTAGACCACATATCACAAGGGAAACTTATTTTCTTTTATTTTTTTTACATTTCCATTATTTTTGTTTATTTTTATTAAAACTGAAAAGGCGATCCACCGGGGGGGTAGAGTTTGAAAATTGCCCTATAGTGCCGGTTTGTGTCTCCAACCGGTACTATAGGTCAGACCCCGTTAGTACCGGTTCATGGCACGAACCGGTACTAAAGGTTAGACCTTTAGTACCGGTTCGTGCCACGAACCGGTACTAAAGGTGATCGTGGGGCTCCAGCCTGACGCCAGCCTGCCACCACCCCTTTAGTACGGGTTCGTGTCACGAACCGGTACTAAAGGTTCAACACGAACCGGCATTAATGCAAATCCGTTCGAACCGGCACTAATGGTACCATTAGTACCGGCTCAAATACAAACCGGCACTAATGTGCTTCACGTTTGACCCTTTTTCTACTAGTGCATGGAGAACCAGGTACGAATTCTTCATCCATCCCCGATAAACCCAAGTCCCTTGGTCGTAGGTAATCCTAGGATGGCAGCCGCCGCCGTTGATGCATTTTTCTGCCAACTAAATCTAGTGTGTTTCATTTGAAGTGCCCAAAGTGCGAGTACCCTACAGGTTTCTGCGCCCTCGGCGAGACACCACACTTGTTCCTTCTCATCCAAACACAGCATTTTGAAACACGCACAGTATGTTCCTAGAATCATATTCTCTATCCGGGAGGGTGGGTTTTTTTTGAACATGTTGTGTTCTCATATTATTTTTCCTGTAGTGTATTATTTGCTCTGCCAGAACACATGTACTCAAGATGCTCGGCCTTGCCATAACTGAATACACTAGTTTAATGGTCACAGTGAAGACAAGGCATGGATATAAGTTCCGAGTTGGGTTCCTGAACTAAGAAGATCGCTGCTTTTTTATGGCCGAACTTGGATAAACTTTCTCAAGTGTTACGGACTGAAAGTTGGTGCACGAATGTTGATGGAAAAAGCAGAACCTGGTCTCATCTTCACTGCGATCTTCCACCCCAACGTCGTTCCAATTGTTCATCCATGTTAGTTTTGTATCTGGTTCTTGCTTGTTGCCTCGATTACTCATGAAGATGGTACTTCTAACTAATATTTTCTTATAATTGGTGGCACGTGTAGGTTTTTTTAGAGTTAAGCAGTCTGCTTGTTTCTTACTCTGTAATAACTCGGCTGTTACTAATGGCACTGAAGTTGACTGGATCGACATCCACAAGTTCCTACACTTTATTGATCGTCTTGAGGTCCTTGTGGGGCGTTTCAATGGTGGAAGGTCACGTGGGATATGTGTGCCACTGCTGCACTCGTTGAACGGGTCCAACTGTGTCGATAAACTTATGGTACGAGTTGTTTTCTGTTATATATGTTGTTCATAAACTATTGCTTATACACAATTTTACAGGTGTGATCTTCTTGAAACAGGAACTGCTGAGTTCTATTGTTCCTATACAGATGCCTGACCATGGTCGGGTCAGACTTGTGCTTGGTCACAACATGATGTTTATGTCAACCTACTCAATTCCCCTTGGAGGTGAAAAGATACTTATTCATGGGTGGTCTCAAATAATGAAGGCCCATCCATCTTGGAGAATAAGACAGAAGATTATGTCCATGCTTTTCCATGGCTCTAAAGCGAATATCCTGTTTATTGACCACGTTGCGAGATGAAGCTGCTTTCAGAAGGTTGTGGATGTGCGGGGTGGCGCCTGGGCCTTTTCCTAGGGCTTGGCGGCCTCACCCTTGGTTAACTATAGGCAAAGTAGCACTGTTCAAGGCGTGCTTTGTATGGTTGAACCTGTATAAGTACTCATACTGCTTTCAGCTTTGGTTGTTAAGTGCCCTTGCTGGTTTCAGTTAAGGTTGTTAAGTACTCCTGCTGCTTTTACAGCCTGTCGTCTTTCTTTAGTCTTGTCTTCCTCCAGCCGCCAAAACCAAACCAGCGCCAGCGGGACCGCCTGCGTCCGCCTCCCACGGCTGGCTGCGCCTCAGCGCACGCATCGTCGCCCCACCGTCTCCTAAATTGTTAACGCCGACATCCTCCGCGCGCTTTGGTGTGCTCGCCGCGGTGCCGCCCTCTCGCGTTGTCAACATGGTCAACAAGCAACAGGAATCGACAAAAGTACGTGGAGAGGATGACAGTAGGGGACCACCACCTCAGCGTATGGAAAAATAAAATGCTTCCTCCTAGTGTTTTCCTGACATCTGGGACCCACGACATTGTGAGCATATATAGTCAATAGACAAGAGAACAGCACAAGATCGGCTGACACCTGGGACGTAGCTACTCGAGCAGTATTTTTTTGTTTGGTATTGTTGAGACGGAGCAGGGTTTGAACTGGGTTGTGGCCCGTCTAGCCCAAGCTTATATTTTATGTTCACCATGTGACCAGCCCAGCTATTTTATCTTTGTGAAAATGAGACCAGTTTATTTTTTCTGAAGAATACCCAATCCAGGCCTACTTATTTTTCTATGCCCTGATGGGCTGCAACTCTTTCAAGACGCCTGCTAATCTTGAAAGTAATATGAAATGGGTTGTAAATATAAAAACAGATGGCAAATTGGCAATTACTTTATAATTTCTGAATTTTATTACATTTTCAGATTCCTATTTCACTGGGCATTAACCTAATTTAAATATATCTTCAAAGTACTTTAAATCTGGCTGGACATTTCGGTATTAAAAATAGTTTGGAACCCACAGAAATATGCGAAATTGGCCTTGGCCAACCAAAAAAATGACTGCAATAAATTGCATAAGAAGTTTCCATGAGCTATATATAAATTATTTAAAAAAGAGGGAGTGGTATGACTTGTGGGCCTGTTTAGTTGATGCGTATGCAAGATTTTTTTAGTTATTATATACGTCAAAAAACGATTCTAGCAGACGTAACCGTTGGATGTCAATCCAACGGCCGTCGTGTTTCTTCAATCTCTGATCTTCTTGCTCCAGACGCCAAAGCAGCGTCGGCGGGACCGCCTACTCCCGCCTCCCATGGCCGACTGTCCTGCCGCGCAGGCCTCAGCGCCCCCTACTACTCCCATCGCTGGCCAGGGCATCCCTCTACACACCCACACCCCCTGTTATTCTGCGGCGACGGCAGCCTCACACCGCAGCCGAACCGGTGAACGCTCGTACTCCTCTCCGCGTGGGCATCCACTGCCGCGTCTTCCCCGGCTCCACGTCGTCCCCTTCCTATGCCTCGCCGTCGTCCACCGCCGTGTTGCTCTTGGCGCGGCGTGGTCAATGTGGTCAACGACCGACTTCCATCGGAAGAGTACTGTACGTGGAGAGGCTGACAGCTGGGTCCACGGCAGCCGCAAGGAAGTGCCTCCTTATTACGAGGAAAATAATTATTCCTCCACCTGACAGCGGGGACCCACCGGACGGGCCACCAGTATTTTGCGAAAAAATTGTTTCCCCCTGACTGCTGGGACCCACCGGATGGGCCACCATATTTCGCGAAAAAAAACGTTCCCCCCGCTGTCAGCTCGGGCCCACCAGAAGTGCCTCCTTATTATGCACAAAAAAATGAATACTCCCCCGGCTAGCTGGGACCCACCTTGGTGGGAGGCTGACTTGTGGGCCTACTAAGTTGACGGGGACGAAGGGCTTTGTTAACTTAGTCAATATGAACGATTCTAGCTCCAGTGACCGTATGATGTCCATCCAACGGCCGTAGTGCTTCTTCAACCTCTGTTCTTCTTGCTCCAGCCACCCAAAGCAGCGCCGGTCGTGCCGCATGCTCCTGCCTCCCGTGGCCGGCTGTGCTGCTGCGGAGGCCTCACCGTCCCCTACTATTCCCACCGCTGGCTAGGCCCTGCAGCGACGGTAGCCTCACACCATAGCCGAACCAGTGAACCCTTGTACTCCTCTCCGCGCAGGCTTCCACTGTCGCGTCTTCCCCGGCTCCGCGTCGTCCCCTTCCTAGGCCTCGTCGTCATCCACCGCCGTGGTGCTCTCGGCGCGGCGTGGTCAATGTGGTCAACGACCGACTTCCATCGGAAGAGTGCTGTGCGTGGAGACGCTGACAGCTGGGTCCACGGCCGCAGCAAGGAAGTGCCTCCTTATTACGCGCAAAATAATTATACCTCCACCTGACAGCGGGGACCCATCAGACGGGTCACCATATTTCGCGAAAAAAACGTTTGCCCCTGACTGCTGGGACCCACCAGCTACATATTCGCACGCAAGGAAGTGCCTAACAGTCAGGACCCACCTGGTCGAAGCGTATGTAGCGTTGTCATTCTGGTCGCGAACATGTACGTACATATATACTGGTCGATGTAGAGGCGCGCACGTGTCATAGTAGAGGCGCGCACGTAGCATGTACACGTACGTACAACGGCCAGGGTGCAAGAAAGAAAATACGGCCACGTATGTGTACATACGGGAGGGGTCTCGAACGCCTACTCGCGCATATGTACGGCCAGGGCTCGTGTACATGGCTGGGTCGGAACGGAGAAACAGCGTCGTTGTCGTGTTCATGGGGAGGCAACGGAATCCGCCGTGTTCATGGGGAGGCAACAGAACGCATGGGAGCCAACCGGTTGGGTCGGAACGGAATGCGTGGTCGTGTTCATCGGGAGGGCTTGGATGGAACAGGCGATGGAAACGAGGCTTGGTGTATCGCAGAACGGAGGAAACGGCCTTGTGTTCGACCGGCCACGTTCGAAACGGGATCCTGTTGATCGGGAGGGGTCTGGCGTACCGCAAAACGGAGGAAACGGACCTCCTATGGTCGAAACGGGGGTCCTGTTGATCGGGAGGGGTGTGGCGTACCACAAAACGGAAGAAACGGACTTGTGTTGGAGCGCTACGGTCGAAACGATGGTCATGTTCATCAGGAGGGGTGTGGCGTACCACAAAACGGGACTCCATGGGATACTGTTCATCTCCACCGTCGACCCCCTCCAGCCTCCACGAGCTACTGTTCATCCACCGTCGACCTCCTCCAGCCTCCACCTGCAACTGTTCATCCACGGGCTCCTGTTCATCCAGCCTCCACCGCGCGCTACTCCACTGGCTACTGTTCAACCAGCCCTCTCCACGGGCTCCTATTCAACCACCCCTCCACGGGCTACTGTTCATCCTGCCCTCCACCGTCTATTGTTCATCCTGCCCTCCACGGGGTCGTCCTGTTCATCCAGCCCTCCACGGGGTCCTATTCATCCATCCCTAACCGGCTTGATCGATCGGGGTCCTGTTCATCCAGAGGCAACACCATGGGGTCCTGTTCATCCACCCCCACTGGGAACTGTTCATCCAACCCCCCTCCCCCCCCCCCCCCCCGCAACGCTTATTGTTCATCCAGAGGCAGCATCGATCGGCTTCAGTTAGCAGCAGTAGCGAAGGAATCGCTCGATCGGGTTTAGTTAACAGCCATCGATCGATCGCTCGGGTTCAGTAACGCGTAGCCTGCAGTGCAATCGCTCGGGTTCAGTTAGAGCCCAACGCCTCGCTCGGGTTCAGTTAGAGCCAATGCCTCGCACACACGCGCGTATGTGTATGAGAGAAGCGTGCATCGCTCGGCCCCCGACCTCCCATCGTAACCGGGAACTCCCCGAAATTTTCCTCGCCCTCGCTTCTACCATGGTTTTTTCCGTCATGGATAACCCAAAGAATGTCATGCAGCTGCGTCTTCGGCCCGCCCAGGACGAAAAGCCCATTTTCTGTCATGATTTCTTGTCATAGAAGTAGGAGCCCACCACATCTATGATGATACCGGGTTTTGTCACAATTATCGTCATAGAAGTGTCATATGTATGATAGAAAAAAATTCGTTCGGCCCAAAATGTCACGGATGTGTCTTTTTTTTGTAGTGATACCTTGGGATCCGGGTGGATCCATTACTTGAGCACTATATGCCCAGCTTAATGGCTTTAAAGAAAGCGCTGCCAGGGAGACAACCCGGAAGTTTTAGAGAGTCATTTATTTCTGTTATGTGCTATTATAAAGTTTAGAAATAAAAATAATGTGCCAAGGTTTGCCTTTAGGATGTTTACATTTGCTTGATGGTTTGTACGGTGCAGGACAGAAACTTTGGCTGTAGTGCGCGATTTTACATTTTTAGTTGGAACATCAACGGTTCTGATTCTTTTTGCACTGTCTTCCTATACAAATTGTTTATTTTTCCTAATTTTGGTAGAATTTTTCAAGTATCGGAAGTATGGTGAATGTTCAGATTATTACAGACTGTTCTGTTTTAGACAGATTCTGTTTTTGATGCATAGTTTGCTTGTTTTGATGAAACTATCAATTTATATTAGTGGATTAAGCCATGAAAAAGTTATATTACAGTAGAGACAATGCAAAAACAAAATATGAATTGGTTTGAAATAGTACTTAGAGTAGTGATTTGCTTTATTATACTAACGGAGCTTACCGAGTTTTCTGTTGAAGTTTTGTGTGGATGAAGTCTTCGATGATCGAGAAGGTCTCGATGTGAGAAGAAGGAAGAGAGGCAAGAGCTCAAGCTTGGGGATGCCCGAGGCACCCCAAGTAAATATTCAAGGAGACTCAAGCGTCTAAGCTTGGGTATGCCCCGGAAGGCATCCCCTCTTTCTTCAACAAGTATCGGTATGTTTTCGGATTCGTTTCGTTCATGCGATATGTGCAATCTTGGAGCGTCTTTTGCATTTGGTTTTCATTTTTATTCTATGCACCATGCTGGTATGAGATAGTCCTTGGTTGATTTATAGAATGCTCATTGCACTTCACTTATATCTTTTGAGTATGGCTTTATAGAATGCTTCATGTGCTTCACTTATATCTATTGAAGTTTGGATTGCCTGTTTCTCTTTACATAGACAACCGCCATTTGTAGAATGCTCTTTTGCTTCACTTATATTTGTTAGAGCATGGGCATATCTTTTGTAGAAAGAATTAAACTCTCTTGCTTCACTTATATCTATTTAGAGAGATGACAGGAATTGGTCATTCACATGGTTAGTCATAAAATCCTACATAAAACTTGTAGATCACTGAATATGATGTGTTTGATTCCTTGCAATAGTTTTGCGATATAAAGATGGTGATATTAGAGTCATGCTAGTGGGTGGTTGTGAATTGTAGAAATACTTGTGTTGAGGTTTGTGATTCCTGTAGCATGCACGTATGGTGAACCGTTATGTAACGAAGTTGGAGCATGAGGTATTTATTGATTGTCTTCCTTATGAGTGGCGGTCGGGGACGAGCGATGGTCTTTTCCTACCAATCTATCCCCCTAGGAGCATGCGCGTAGTACTTTGTTTCGATGACTAATAGATTTTTGCAATAAGTATGTGGGTTCTTTATGACTAATGTTGAGTCCATGGATTATACGCACTCTCACCCTTCCACCATTGCTAGCCTCTCTAGTATCGCGCAACTTTCACCGGTACCATAAACCCACCTTATATCTTCCTCAAAACAGCCACCATACCTACCTATCATGGCATTTCCATAGCCATTCCGAGATATATTGCCATGCAACTTTCATCATCATCATATACATGACTTGAGCATTCATTGTCATTTGCTTTGCATGATCATAAGATAGCTAGCATGATGTTTTCATGGCTTGTCCGTTTTTTATGTCATTGCTACGCTAGATCATTGCACATCCTGGTACACCACCGGAGGCATTCATATAGAGTCATATCTTTGTTCTAGATATCGAGTTGTAATATTGAGTTGTAAGTAAATAAACGTGTGATGATCATCATTATTAGAACATTGTCCCATGTGAGGTTATCAAAATAAAAGTGGCCAAAGAAGCCCCACAAAAAAGAGAGAGAGGGAGGCCAAAGAAGCCTACAAAAAAAGAAAAACAAGAAAAAAAAGAAAAAAAAGAGAAAAAGAGAGAAGGGGCAATGTTACTATCCTTTTACCACACTTGTGCTTCAAAGTAGCACCATGTTCTTCATATAGAGAGTCTCTTGAGTTATCACATTCATATACTAGTGGGAATTTTCATTATAGAACTTGGCTTGTATATTCCAACGATGGGCTTCCTCAAATGCCCTAGGTCTTCATGAGCAAGCAGGTTGGATGCACACCCACTTAGTTTCAGTTTGAGCTTTCATACACTTATAGCTCTAGTGCATCCGTTGCATGGCAATCCCTACTCACTCACATTGATATCTATTGATGGGCATCTCCATAGCCCGTTGATACGCCTAGTTGATGTGAGACTATCTTCTCCTTTTTGTCTTCTCCACAATCATATTCTATTCCACCTATAGTGCTATGTCCATGGCTCACGCTCATGTATTGCGTGAAAGTTGAAAAGGTTTGAAAACGTCAAAAGTATGAGACAATTGCTGGGCTTGTCATCGGGGTTGTACATGATGTGAGTATTTTGTGTGAAGAAGATGGAGCATAGCCAGACTATATGATTTTGTAGGGATAACTTTCTTTGGCCTTGTTATTTTGAAAAGACATGATTGCTTTATTAGTGGGCTTGAAGTATTATTGTTTTTATGTCAAATGATAGACTATTGCTTTGAATCACTCGTGTCTTAATATTCATGCCATGATTAGACACATGATCAAGATTATGCTAGGTAGCATTCCACATCAAAAATTATCTTTTTTATCATTTACCTACTCGAGGACGAGCAGGAATTAAGCTTGGGGATGCTGATACGTCTCCGTCGTATCTATAATTTTTGATTGTTCCATGCCAATATTATTCAACTTTCATATACTTTTGGCAACTTTTTATACTATTTTTGGGACTAACATATTGATCCAGTGCCCAGTGCCAGTTCTTGTTTGTTGCATGTTTTTTGTTTTGCAGAATAACCATATCAAATGGAGTCCAAACGGGATAAAAACTGACAGAGATTTTTTTGGAATATATATGATTTTTGGGAAGAAAAATCCATGCGAGACGGTGCCCGAGGTGGCCATGAGGCAGGGGCACGCCCCTGACCCTCATGGGCCACCCATAAGGCGGTTCATGCCCTTCTTTTGCCGCAAGAAATCTAATATCCGGATAGAGACCGTGTTAAAATTCCAGCCCAATCGGAGTTACGGATCTCCAGGAATATAAGAAACAGTGAAAGGGAAGAATCTGGGACGCAGAAACAGAGAGAGACAGAGAGACAGATCCCCTCCCCTGCCATGGAGGCCATGGACCAGAGGGGAAACCCTTCTCCCACCTAGGGAGGAGGTCAAGGAAGAAGAAGGAGGAGGGGGCTCTCTCCCCCTCGCTTCCGGTGGCACCGGAGTGCCACCGGGGGCCATCATCATCACCGCGATCTACACCAACACCTCCGCCATCTTCATCAACATCTCCATCACCTTCCCCCCTCTATCTACAGCGGTCCACTCTCCCGCAAGCCGCTATACCCTCTACTTGAACATGGTGCTTTATGCTTCATATTATTATCCAATGATGTGTTGCCATCCTATGATGTCTGAGTAGATTTTCGTTGTCCTATCGGTGGTTGATGAATTGCAATGATTGATTTAATTTGCTTGTGGTTATGTTGCTGTCCTTTGGTGCCCATCGTATGATTGCACTCGTGGATCACACCCTAGGGTTAGTTGTATGTTGATAGGACTATGTATTGGAGGGCAAGAGTGACAGAAGCTTCAACCTAGCATAGAAATTGATGCATACGGGATTGAAGGGGAACCAATATACCTTAATGCTATGGTTGGGTTTTACCTTAATGAACATTAGTAGTTGCGTATGCGTGCTAATAGTTCCAATCATAAGTGCATAGAATTCCAAGTCAGGGATGACATGCTAGCAGTGGCCTCTCCCACATAATACTTGCTATCGGTCTAGTAAAGTAGTCAATTGCTTAGGGGAAATTTCGCAACTCCTACCCCCACTTTTCCACACTCACTATATTTACTTTATTGTTTCTTTATCTAAACAGCCCCTACTTTTTATTTACGTACTCTTTATTATCTTGCAAACCTATCCAACAACACCTACAAAGTACTTCTAGTTTCATACTTGTTCTAGGTAAAGTGAACGTCAAGCGTGCGTAGAGTTGTATCTGTGGTCGATAGAACTTGAGGGAATATTTGTTCTACCTTTAGCTCCTCGTTGGGTTCGACACTCTTACTTATCGAAAACTATTGCGATCCCCTATACTTGTGGGTTATCAGTCCTACTCCCACTAGGAGTAGGATTCCCCCCTTCCAAGTAGTAGGAGTAGGAGAGAAAGCAGGGGAGGAGAGGGTAAAGGAAAGGGGGTCACCTCCCACCTTTTCCCTTCCTCTCCTCTATTCCGCTAAGGCCCAATAAGGCCCATATACTCCCCGGGGGGTTCCGGTGACCTCCCGGTACTCCGAAAAATGCCCGAACTCATCCGGAACCATTCCGATGTCCAAACATAGGCTTCCAATATATCGATCTTTATCTCTCGGCCATTTCGAGACTCCTCGTCATGTCCGTGATCATATCCGGGACTCCAAACTACCTTCGGTACATCAAAACACATAAACTCATAATACCGATCGTCACCGAACGTCAAGCGTGCGGACCCTACGGGTTCGAGAACTATGTAGACATGACCGAGACTCAACTCCGGTCAATAACCAATAGCGGAACCTAGATGCTCATATTGGTTCCTACATATTCTACGAAGATCTTTATCGGTCAAACTGCACAACAACATACGTTGTTCCCTTTGTCATCGATATGTTACTTGCCCGAGATTCGATCGTCGGTATCTCAATACCTAGTTCAATCTCGTTACCGGCAAGTCTCTTTACTCATTCCGTAATGCATTATCCTGCAAGTAACTCATTAGTCACATTGCTTGCAAGGCTTGTAGTGATGTGCATTACCGAGAGGGCCCAGAGATACCTCTCCGATACTCGGAGTGACAAATCCTAATCTCGATCTATGCCAACTCAACAAACACCATCGGAGACACCTGTAGAGCATCTCTATAGTCACCCAGTTATGTTGTGACGGTTGATAGCACACTAAGTGTTCCTCCGGTATTCTGTAGTTGCATGATCTCATAGTCATAGGAACATGTATAAGTTATGGAGAAAGCAATAGCAACAAACTAAACGATCGTCGTGCTAAGCTAACGGATGGGTCAAGTCAATCACATCATTCTCTAATGATGTGATCCCGTTAATCAAATGAAAACTCATGGCTATGGTCTGAAAACATAACCATCATTGATTCAACGAGCTAGTCAAGTAGAGGCATACTAGTGACACTCTGTTTGTCTATGTATTCACACATGTACTAAGTTTTTGGTTAATACAATTCTAGCATGAATAATAAACATTTATCATTATATAAGGAAATATAAATAACAGCTTTATTATTGCCTCTAGGGCATATTTCCTTCATGGATATATTATAAACAAGATCTAAGACCCCCGCCGAATCAAACATTCAACGACGGTCTCGGAGACTACACCAAGTGGGCGCACTCTGTGTGCCCCCACTGATTTGAAAGTTCACTCGACGAGACAAAGTCGACTCAAGTGAGCAAGGTTGCAAAGTAAAAGAAGGCACCCAGTGGGTGAACAGATGCAGACTCATGACATATGCACATAAACTTTGAAAATGTTTGAAAACGCTCATCCACGGACATCTTACGAATAATAAAGCAGCAGTTTTCAAGTGTCAAGCTAGAAGATCAGTCAGAAATTAACTAACCTGGACGTTGGTTTGGATTGCTGCACTAGCGTCATAGGCAGCTTGACTGCTCTCATGCACCGTCTTCATTCTCTCCATCATAAGGTCTGCTTGGCGTATAGCTTCTTTAGCAGTGCTCGCCTGATCCTCTGGGACATGATGGGTGACGAATAGCGGAGATGGTGGAATAGTCGGAGCAGTCTGAGGATCTGAAGTATGGAGTGGTGTAGATGAAGCAAGATCTTGAGCAGTCGACGCTGAAGGACGTTCAGTCGACACCGGAACGGCAAAAGTGACACAGGCCTAATTGAGGTCTCCGGACTGCTGGATCATAGGTTCGAGCACTGTTGTCGTTTCAGCTGTTTTGCCGGTTGCCGCCCTCCTGCCCGAGCTCCTGCCTCTCCTCCCCATTGAGGGAGTCCTGGACTAAGGGGCCCTCGAGCGTCCGGCCTGTTAGCCATGGGCTGGACTAATGGGTTGAAGATACGAAGACCGAAGACTGCACCCGTATCTGGATGGGACTTTCCTTGATGTGGAAGGCAAGCTTGGCAGCCAACTATGTAGATTCCTTTCTCTGTAACCGACCTTGTGTAACCCTAGATCCTTCCCGTGACTATATAAACCGAAGGGCTAGGCCCGTAGAAAGGCCGAATACTCATTACCATAGCCATACGAGCTAGACCTCTAGGGTTTAGCCATTATGATCTCGAGGTAGATCAACTCTTGTAATACTCGTATTCATCGATATCAATCAAGCAAGACATAGGGTATTACCTCCATAGAGAGGGCCCGAACCTGGGTAAACATCGTGCCCCCTGTCTCCTGTTACCATCAACCTCAGACACATAGTTCGGGACCCGCTACCCGAGACCTGTCGGTTTTGACACCAACATTGGTGCTTTCATTGAGAGTTCCACTGTGCCGTCGACAACAGGATCGATGACTCGCCTCGTCCTTAAAGAAAATATCACTACCGGAGGAGAACTGCCCCCAGGCCAAACCCTCTGGTTGCGCAGCTTTACCATGACCGCCCGTTCGGCCGTTAAGCCGACGATGACCTCTCGGGCCATCGAAAATCCTCTCCGTATCGACCCCAAACACGCGAAGCAGATGGATCCGGCGGAGTTTTCGTCTTTAAACGAGCTCATTGATCATATTGCCGCCCTGGGAATCGCCACAGATTACGATCGGATCGGGCTCAAACCCGACCAAAGAGAAATCAAATCTCCACCGATCACCTACGAGATAGTGGTAGTCGAGGAGCAAGACGGCGACTCTTCCCCTATACTGAAGACGGACTACGTCTGGATCACCGATCCTGCAGAGCCGGATACCCACCTGCAAAGGGAGGTGACCGGCCTTCCAAACATAGAATCGGATGGCAGGCAAAGGCAACCAGAAGATACTCCAGAGCCCGGACTGTTAAGTCTGGAAAAACTTCAGACTATGGATCATGGATCGGGTCAGGGTCCAGATCCAATTCCACCCACCCACACAGACAGAAGCGCTCTCACGAGCATACAACAGCAGTCTCAGGAAACGGTCCACCACTTCTGGGCCAGATTCCTCCTTATCAAGGACAAGGTTAAAGATTGTCGCGATGAGGACGCGGTATCAGCGTTCCGCAACAATTGCACGAACGAAGGAATCCTCAACGGAATTAATCGCCGCCGCATACTACACTTCGCTGACTTGGTAACTATCATACAGAAGTACAGCACAATGGAAAGCGCCTGGAGGGATCAGGCAGCTTGTTGGGAGCCATCGGTGCCAACTCAACCACTGGTCCAAGCGAAAAGGGCGCACCCCCATGACGCGCCCAGTCCAATAGCCAAGAAATACAAACCCATTACGCGGGGCAGAACCGTTCTGGAGGGATGGCTAGATGGCCCATGCAAAATACACACAACACCGGATACCATACCAACCCACAGCCTTAGAGCATGTTGGATACTCCGGCAGGTAGCCAAAAGTGGCGAGGACATCCTTACCAAAAACACCGCAGAGCAACACCCTCCAGAAGACAACGACCCCAGAGTACTAACGGTCTTCGAGACATTCGCTTCAAACAATAAGTGCAAAAGGGCCGAAGTCTGTCAAATCGCCACAGTAAACCCTTGGAACGACACGGCTATAACCTTTAATGCCAGAGACGAACCAAAATACAGGACAGTCCGAGCACCAGCCTCTTTAGTCCTCAGTCCCATCGTGGACGGCTTTCGACTCACCATGTTCCTCATGGACGGTGGCAGCGGACTAAACCTCATCTATGAGGATACACTCCACAAAATGGAAATAGACAGGAGCTGCATCAAGCAAAGCAGCACGACCTTCCGAGGAATTATTCCTGGTAGTGAGGCGCGGTGTGCGAGAAAAATCACACTTGACATGGTATTCGACACGCCGGAGAATTATCGGTCCGAAGAAATCACCTTCCAAGTGGCTTCTTTCAACAGTGGATACCACACCCTGTTGGGGCGGGATGCTTTTACACGCTTCCAAGCTATACCTCATTACGGGTACATGAAGCTCAAAATGCCCTGACCAAATGGCATAATCACTCTTGTCAGTGATGCGGACATAGCACTCCGCGCCAAAAACAAAACCGCATCCCTGGCCCTTGAGGCATTATCTGAAGCCCTCGCGGCCGAAGAATTAACCGCACTGCGCTCCACGGTGGATAGGGACGATGTGATCTTAGACAAACGACCCAAATCCACCTCCTTCAAACCGGCAGAAGAAATAGTCAAATTCCAGGTCCACCCAACGGACCCCAAGAAGACAGCATCTATTGGAGCACAACTAGACCCAATGGTCGACGCCGCACTAAGGGATTTCCTTCACGAAAACTGGGATATATTTGCCTCGCACCCTTCTGACATGCCTGGAATCCCACTAGAGCTGGCCGAGCATAGCCTTAATATCTTAAAGGGATACAAACCAATCAAACAAGCACTGCGGCGCTTTTTCAAGCCCAAACGCCAAGCTATGGGGGAGGAGTAGGCCAAGCTAATTGAGGCTGGATTCATCAGAGAAATAAAACATCCGGACTGGCTGGCAAACCTGGTGATGGTACCAAAGAAGGACAAATCCTGGCGGTTGTGCGTTGATTTTAAAGACCTCAATAAGGCTTGCCCTAAAGATCCCTTCCCCCTCCCCCGCATCGATCAAATCATTGATGCTACCGCAGGACACGACTCACTATGTTTCCTTGATGCATATTCCGGATACCATCAAATCAAAATGAAGGAGTCCGATCAAGCTGCAACAGCATTCATTACCCCATATGGGCCATTCTGCTTCAACACCATGCCCTTCGGGCTCAAGAACGCCGGCACCACATACCAACGCATGATTCAAACATGCCTGGAGAAACAGATCGGCAAGACAGTTGAAGCTTATGTGCACGACGTCGTCATCAAAACTAGGCGCGTCGAAACACTAATAGACGACTTATGTCTCACATTTGATAACCTCCGCGCGTATGACATTAAGCTCAATCCGGAAAAGTGCGTTTTCGGTGTTCCCGCTAGAAAATTGCTGGGCTTCATCGTTTCCAACCGAGGAATTGAAGCAAATCCAGCCAAAATCCGAGCTCTGTCACAATTGGCTATGCCAACAGACCTCAAACAAGTCCAAAAGCTCGCGGGTTGTGTGGCAGCTCTAAGCCGCTTTATCTCCAGATTGGGAGAAAAGGCACTGCCACTCTATCGCCTTGTACGGCAAACCGATCACTTTGAGTGGATAGACGCGGCAACAGCCGGACTGGAGGAAATGAAAACCCTTCTTGCGAGCAACCCAATCCTGGCCGCGCCAAACGTCGGTGAACCGATGCTATTATACATATCGGTAACACATCAGGTGGTGAGCGTCGTGCTCGTCGTTGAACAAGAATAGGACGGACACAAATTCCTGCTTCAAAAGCCAGTATACTACGTATCCACTGTCCTTACACCATGCAAATCCCGGTACCCCCATTATCAAAAGATAGCATATGTGGTCTTCATGGCATCCTGAAAGCTCCGTCACTACTTCCAGGAGTGTTCGATCATGGTGGCTTCTGAAGTACCACTCAATGACATTATAAACAACCGCGATGCCACGGGCCGGATTGCCAAATGGGCCATTGAGCTCCTCCCATTTGATATTACATACAAACCATGTCGAGCTATTAAATCACAAGTACTGGCCGACTTCGTCGCTGAATGGATAGAGGCCGAACTCCCTAAAGAGTACGGCACATATTCCAATTGGGCTATGTATTTTGATGGCTCCAAAATGTTGGTAGGGCTAGGGGCAGGCGTCGTTCTCACGTCTCCTACTGGAGACGTCATTCAGTACGTACTCCAAATACTATACACAAACTCCAACAAGGCAGCCGAATACGAGGCCTTATTGCATGGTCTCCGGATGGCTGTCTCCATGGGCATACAATGACTAGAAGTGCGCGGGGACTCAAACCTTGCAATATCTCACATAAATGGAGACTTTGACGCCAAAGATCCGAAGATGGCAGCTTATCGTAATGTCGTCATAAAAATGTCGGCCCAGTTCAAGGGGCTCGAGTTCCATCATGTGGCTCGAGAGAGTAATCAAGCGGCGGATGTTCTTGCTCGTATCGGCGCTAAGCGCGACCCCGTCCCACCTAATATCTTTTTGGAAAGGCTTTTTAAGCCATCTGTGGTGTGGCAGGGGGAAAATGGCAACACTAGTCCGGATCTGAACATAACCCCAGATTCCGAAAACACCGACATTATCGGAGGCTCAGCCACTGAAATAACACCGTCAGCCCATCTCATCATGGCAGTCATTGCCCCATGGACCGAACCCTTCCTGGCCTACCGTAACAGGAAGGAGCTTCCTGAGGACCAAAATGAAGCCCGCCGCATTGTCCGGCGTTCAAAGGCTTACAAGGTTCACGACAGAGAGCTCTATAAGAAAAGCTCTACCGGAGTCCTTCAAAGATGTATCTCCCAAGAGGACGGGCGGCAGCTCCTGGCTGAGATTCATGCCGGTCTCGGTGGGCACCACGCCGCAGCTCGGGCCCTTGTTAGCAAGGCCTTCCATACAGGGTTTTATTGCCGACGGCCCGAGCAGATGCACAGGCCCTTGTCCAACGTTGCGTCGGATGCCAACTCTTTGCCAACCAAAGCCATATGCCCCCCACTGCCTTACAAACAATCCCCATCACTTGGCCTTCTGCGGTCCGGGGACTCGATATGGTCGGACCCCTTAAAGGAGGAAGCCATAAGAGAAAGTATCTGCTGGTCATGGTGGATAAATTCACTAAGTGGATAGAGGCCAAACCAGTCAAAACGGCCGAAGCGGGGCCGGTAATAGATTTCATATCATGTGTGGTACACTGTTATGGTGTCCCACATAGCATAATCACCGATAATGGCTCTAATTTCATAGCCGATGAAGTGAAAACCTGGTGTGCTAATCTGGGATTAAGCTCGATTATGCCTCTGTCTATCACCCGCAGATAAACGGTTAAGTCGAACGGGCTAATGGTCTTATTATGAGCAGCATCAAACCTAGACTAGTGCGGTCTTTGAAAGAATCAGACAAGCACCGGGTGGAGGAACTTGACTCCGTACTCTGGGGGCTGCGGACCACGCCCAACCGCACTACTGGATATACACCTTTCTTCATGGTGTACGGTGCAGAAGCAGTGTTACCCTGCGATATTATTCATGACTCACCTCGAGTGCGCATGTACGAAGAGAGAGAAGCCGAGCTTGATTGGCAGGACAGCTTAGATGCCCTAGAGGAGGAGCGCGACATCGCAAAAGCCCGTTCCGCATTTTATCAACAGCAGGCTCATAGGTATCGAAGCAGAGAAGTGCGGGCCAGGACTTATAATGTTGGTGAACTTGTTCTACGCCTGCCGGAGAAGAAAAATGACAAACTCAAGCCCAAGTGGGAGGGTCCCTTCATCATTGACAAAGTTCTCACCAGAGGAGCGTACCGCATGTGTGATGCGTCAGACAATCACCAGGAGCCGAACCCCTGGAACGCAGCCAGACTCCGACGATTTTATGCCTGGCGCCGAACTCTGTGTTTGTCTCCTTCCTCCTGTTATTAACGTTATTTTTTCTCTCTCTTTTCGTTTTTTTATCTTTTTTCGTTTTGCTCTTTAGCCCTACGGCTTTAGTACGGCTAGACCGTCCTCCGCTAATGCGTACATCTCCACATATGTACGTTCATTATCTCTGGGGGCTTCTCGTACAGAAGCTTGCTATTATTCCTCAAGCATCAAGCTCACCACATATGTGTTTTTCCACATGTACCTTTTCTTCACCATTATATGCATCGATATGACTTAAGTTTTGGCCAATCTGGGTTGCCTGGCTCCTATGCTTATGCCCTACGTTCCCGTTAGTTTGGCTAGGGCATAAAGGGAGCACCTCCGCGATTGTTACTGCCGGGTCATTCGGATGTGTACCTCAGACTGGGTGAAGCCGAAAGCTAGCGTTCTTAAGGGAATATTCGGTCGGTGAATTAAATATGTTTCCGCATTCACTCCATTGTGAAACCCCATAAGTTACTTGCTCTGTGATTTTTTCAATCACAGTTCGGACATGCACATTAAACGCATGCACACCCAGGGAAAGGAACCCTTAACGAAACTATTCTCTCTGGAAGATGTTTCTTACATAATGTAATATAACATAACTAGCCGAATACACATTGTCTGTTCAAGCAACTAAGACCCCTATGCCTGGTTCCCATGCATACCCCGGTATATTCTACCGTTAGGGTATTCGGAAACACTCTGCACCTTCGGGTCCAGATGTCGAAGCGAAAAGGTCGGCCATGACAATTGTTTTTATTATCCATCTAGAAGGAAAGTACATAGTCACTTAGGACTCAAAAACTTCCTCCTCTATACCGTCCAACAGGCGGTCTAATTTACAATCCTGTTGGGAGTATCTAGCAGCCACCTCTACTTGGCCATATACTAAACTAACGGGAATCTCTCCCCATTTGACCCTAGTGGTCCGACCCGAGCCATGTGATTTGGATCCAGCTTGGTATATCGTGTTTTTACCATGGCCCAGGCCTCTCGCGCACCCTCTCGGCAGGCCGATATCTTCCATAGTCGGATACGCCGCCGCGCTCCCTTGAACAGCTCTACAAGCTTCTCCATACTCCCTGGAGGGGAGTCGGATGGCCATAAGGCCTTGGCTACACTCCGCATCGCCTGCCGAGCTTGCTCGTACAACTGCGACAGCCCTTGCAGAAGATCACTTGATGATCCGGACACCTCGCCTCTTTGGGACGGCCCGTCAATATACCTGCAATCACAGCTATATCAACTACTTTTACTTCCAAACTGTTATAAGGTAAATACGGCCACATACTGAATATGCGGCCTCGTAGTTTTTTGTTCTCCTTCACGGAATCGGCTAGCTGGGCACGTGCATCTTTCAGTTCTTCGCGCATTTGGGTGTTCGCATCCTGGAGCTTGTTTTTCTCCTGAACGACTTTTGTTAGCACACACTTGCCCGCTGCTAGCAGTTTTTTGGCTCCATGTTCTCCGCTTCGAGCGGCGTCCAGCTGTTCTTGTAGTTGGTCTAATGATCCGATAAAAAGGTAAGCAACTAGGTTAGCATTATTAGTGTACCATTATGTTTTCTCGATGGAGGGAAACATTACCAGGGGATGCCTTCTTGGATTTCTCCAGTTCGGCATTGGCAGCAGTCAGCTGGCTTTGACACTTTTCTAGTTCCTGAGGTAACAGGGTGTTCTTCTCTGTAAGCACCTATTATACATTGATCCTTAAATCAGTTGTATCAACTACTTTAAGTCTTGAGGGCTACTTGTATATGCTTATTAAATCTACGCTTACCTGCACATCTTTTAAATGCTGCTTTGTGGCTCTGTTAAGCCCATCTCGAGCAGCTCGGATATATGCATCAGCCAAGCTGAAGGCGTTAAATGCCTCTTCTGAAAAGCCAGGGTCTTGTAAAACGGCCCTAGGGCGCCGATGATTCATGGCGCTCTCCACTTCCGAGTTGGTGACAGATACATCATCCGAATCCTCGGCTGGAGCATAGTCCGGCATCACCCCCGCATCAGCCCCCATCTTCACGACAGGATCTGGATCCTGGCTGTGGGAAGTATGACTGGCCGAAACCCCGGATATAGTCCGGTACACCTTTTTCCTGATACAGGGTAAACGGAAAGGTCACAGTTGGATGTGACTACCAAGGTGCATATTTGCAAATTCATACCTCTTTTATGAAGGCTCGGCCGTATCTTCGTTTGCGTTCCTCTTTGAAGCCTTGCCTGGTGTGGGGGACGTTCTCTTCGGAGATGCCCCCAGGACAGCATGGCGCGCCGAACTCCTCCCCTTTTGAGCACAGGACAGTGCGGTGGGTGAGGAGGAATGAGAAAACTCTCTTGGACAAGGTATCTCCGGATCACTTACATGTGAAGCAGGAAGGAGGCCGGGGTAATCGGTGATGATGGGTACATCTGTACCATCATAGCTCATCTGATAGAATATTCCATCCTCGAGCTCCACAAATATGTCCGGATCTTCCTCATATCCGGGGTCAAGATCCCGGTTGCGATTCTCCAGCTGAGGGGCAGGGTCATGGATCCCCTCGACAGCCTTTCGCCATTCCTGTTATAAGCAGATAAGATACTGCCTATCAAGAATGATTCAGGGGTAGGAGTAAAATAGTGAAGCTGAAGCTTACCCAGCTGGGAGGATTATACATGGAAAATCCGTCTCGATATTGGAGATGGGTGAACTCCTCCTTCTCCCCTTTATGCAGCTTGGCCAGCATTTTGGCCAGGGCGGCAGGGGTCTTCGGGCCCTTCCTACCATAGTGTGAGGCGCCATCTTCCCCGTTATAATGCCACATGGGCAGCCCTCTGTATTGGAGTGGCTGGACCCCCCGCGTTATAGAGATCGTCATTACCTCGACTATTTACAATCCAGACTGGGCAAGCATCCTAATCTTGCCCAGCAGCAGGCTGATCTCTGCACTATCCTGTTCCTCGAGGCTCCGAGGACGCCAGCTATGGCCTTTCTTCAGCGGGGCATTTGAAAACTCGGGGAGGCCCATGCGGATGGGGTCGGGTAGAGCGACGTCATCGATGTAGAACCATTCGGAAGGCCACTCTTCGGGAGCTTTCTTCGACATGCCAGACAGGTATCTAGTCCCGGCAATGCGCCACACTTCGGCTCCTCCCACTTCAAGAATTGACCCACCTTCATTGCGAAGGACGAGGCAGAACAGTCTTCTCCGTAAATCAAAATGGACCTCGCAGCCCAGGAATAGCTTGCATAGAGCGACATAACCCGCAATATGAAGGATAGAGGCGGGAGTGAGACTGTGCAGTTGGAGACCGTAATAGTCCAGCAGACCTTGGAGGAAGGGCTGGATCGGAAATCCGACGCCTCTTAACAAGAAGGGGACGAAGCATACTTGTTCTCCCCTGGACGGATTGGGGAAGTTCTCCGTTTGAGCCCCTCCCTTGAAGGACGTCATCCCTGCTCGTACGGGGACCAAGTACGTGGGGGGAAGAAAGCCCTGTGTTTGCAGCTTCGCCAGCTGACTGTGGGATATGGAACATCTCCCCCAATCACCCTCTTTGGAGTCGTGGGGACGAGAGGAAGAGCTGGGAGCGCTAGCCATGTTGGAGTGGTTTTTTCTTAGCAAGCTCTGAGGATTTTTCACGGGGTGTGGAATGGATCTGAGATCTGTTCTCTTTAAATAAGCACCGTTGTGGTACAGTCGGGGTGGTATATGCAAAAAATACCTCGACCTCTCACATTCGCTCGACACGTGGAAACTGAAGTTGTTGATGCACAGAAGCCAAGGGGTACAACATTAAATGGAAGGCCGAGCACACTATTTAGAAGTCATCGGTGGAGGAACCCGCCTTGCAATGCCGAAGATAATCTATGTTTCGAACACCTCATCATTGAAGACTGGTTCGGGGGCTACTGAGGGAGTCCTGGACTAAGGGGTCCTCGGGCGTCCGGCCTGTTAGCCATGGGCCGGAATGATGGGCTGTGAAGATACGAAGACCGAAGACTGCACCCGTGTCCGGATGAGACTTTCCTTGACGTGGAAGGCAAGCTTGGCGGCCAACTATGTAGATTCCTTTCTCTATAACCAACCTTGTGTAACCCTAGATCCTTCCCGTGACTATATAAACTGGAGGGCTAGGTCCGTAGATAGGCCGAATACTCATTACCATAGCCATATGAGCTAGACCTCTAGGGTTTAGCCATTACGATCTCGAGGTAGATCAACTCTTGTAATACTCGTATTCGTCAATATCAATCAAGCAAGATGTAGGGTATTACCTCCATAGAGAGGGCCCGGACCTGGGTAAACATCGTGCCCCCTGTCTCCTATTACCATCGACCTCAGATGCACAGTTCGGGACCCCCTACCGGAGATCCACTGGTTTTGACACTGACACCCGTAGGCCTCTGGGGCATATCTTCATCGTCGTCTAGAAGTTCGATCACATGTTGCGGCGCTGCAAAAGATTCGGCTGTAAGATATCAGTCGACCTACAAATTAATTGACAAAATGGAGGCAAGATGACAAAATCATACCTGCTTTTGAGGTGGCCGCATCTTCCATTTCTGCATCGTCTTCATATCTATAAATATCCATGGAAGTCCCAGAAGTAGCAGCGCTGCAAGTTTCCGAACTCACTCGGTCAAGCAAGAAAATGAGCCGACAGCTACTTAAGAGGCTCTTGAATAAAGAGAGAGAGAAAACGCTTACCCGGAGGCGATAGGAACGTCAACCTTGATCTTAGGCAGGGTCTTCCGAGGTTTGGAAGCCGCAACCTTGGGTTGCTTCGGAGCCTTTTCAGTCGGGACGGGGGAGGAAGTCCGAGTGCACTTCGAGGTTTGCGCGACCGCTTTGCCACGTATACTTGCTGGATCATGGGTCTTCTTGGAGTGCCTTTCAGTGCGGGGTGGAGAGTCGACCTCCTCACCGTCGCTTGAGTCCGCGCTCTCCTCCCCGTCTTCTTCATCGGATTTCCAGTCACCGCTTTCACCTCTGCTCGCCTCTCCTTCCTGATCCTGCTCTCCATTGGGCATCGAGTACATCTTAGTGTAAACCTACAACGCAAAGAACACCACAGACATCAGTCAAGCACAAGGACAGTTACAAATCGGAATGAAGAAACACTCGGCATTAAAGAACATATCTTTTCAGGTTCATTGTCAGTGTCGAATGGTAAAACTCGCCTGGACCCCCTGGGGTTGTCTTTGTTTCTAGTGATGCCCTGCAACCACTGCTCCACCGTTTCCTCGGTGACCTCCTCCGGGTGGATCCGAGTGGTGTCTTCAATACCCGAGTACATCCACATAGGATGATCACGGGCCTGGAGTGGTTGGATGCGTCGACTAAGAAACACCTCTAGCAAGTCCATACGAGTCACGCCGTCACAGACTAATTGGACTACTCGTTCCACCAACATGTTTACCTCTACTTTCTCTACCAGAGTTACTTTCAAAGAAGTGGGCTGTTGGACCCGCTCCATGGAGAAGGGAGGAAGACCGGTCGACTGGCCAGGAGTTGGTTGGTCCTTGTAAAAAAACCAGGTCGATTGCCACCCTCTAACTGAATCGAGAAGAATCACAGCTGGAAAAGTACTTTTGCCTCTCGTCTGAATCCCTAGACCTCCACACATCTGGATCACATGCGTCCTCTCATCACTCGGATTAGACTTT
Organism: Triticum monococcum; assembly: GCA_034509565.1. Classification (NCBI taxonomy): domain Eukaryota; kingdom Viridiplantae; phylum Streptophyta; class Magnoliopsida; order Poales; family Poaceae; genus Triticum; species Triticum monococcum. The sequence continues at coordinate 684,222,982 of CM067845.1, read as the reverse complement.
TTCACAGACTAAGAGCGATAGGTAAAGATGTGTTTGAAGAGACCCCAATGAGATCGACAACCCAAGAAATTCTCATGCATGGAAACAAATACAGCGAGGTACGTGATAGTGTTGGGGGTAAGTGATGAAGTTAGGCTCCAAAAAAGTTCAGAAAACCTCGGTAGAAAGGATGGGGGCAGACAGAAACCACGGTCGACGTGAGTCGCGAGGAGGACGCACTCACCCTCCTGCGGCTGCGGCTCGGTCTCGTTGCCCGGCAACCTCCAAGATCCGTGGGCAATCAAGCCCCCTTCGGCCAGATCCTCCAGCTATATCAACGACCGAATCCAATCACCCTGGATCCAGCCAGGCTGTAGGCCGGACCTCGAAGACGACCCCCCCCCCCGACTTGTCTTCTTACCCTTCGGCTTCACCGTCGCCATCGCCTTCTTGGCACGCTCCAGGTTCGCTGTCTTGTCCTTCCCCATCATCGCGGACTACTCACGGGTGGAGCAGTTGAGTCGAGAGCGGCGGAGGGCGAGGTGGAGAAGCAGGGGAAGGAGAAGAAGAATGGGATGCGCTATGCAGACACACCGGCCACGGCGCCTTTTATTAGCCCACTTCCGAGTGGCTGACATGCGGGCCCGAGATATCCTGTCAAATCCCACAATAGCCGCGCGCTTGGTACGTGGTGAAAAAGGTGGCGCAGAGATCGAGGCGCCCCTGCTTAATCCATCCCATTTATTGCGGTGCTCTCCGTCCCACGCGCTCCCCCAAATTTCGAATCCCGTGAGGTTCGGGAATGGCAGTGCAACCAATCACGCCCAAGATTTCATACCACTCCAACACTCGAAGCATATCAGAATAAGTTCACTCGACAAACTCTGAATGGATCAAGGCGACTGAAAATAAAGTTGAAGTTCTAGCGTGGTTTGCCGAACCAAGTAAAATGCCCCCGAAGCATAAGAATCAGGTCGGAACCATCTTCAACCTCTTCTCCCCTCGGATCTCGACCCATTCGGGGGCTAATGACGATGACGTGTACTTAGGGTAGTGTCGTGGTTTTGTCACGGCAGATGTCCTCGTGAAAGGACTTAGTCATGGAGCCATCGCCACGGGTTAGCTTGAAGGGGTTAAAGCGGACACAGGGATGCAAGAGAGTTTATACTAGTTCGGCCCCTTCGATGAAGGTAAAATCCTACGTCTAGTTGTGATGGAATTGATGGGGTTTCGATGACTAGGGAGCAAACAAGCTTCGCCTAAGTCTCGAGTTGTTGTCTGTTGTCTTTGAACCGCCGTCGGGTCGTCCCCTTATATACATGGGTGACGCCCGTCGGTTTACAGAGTCCCAACACCGGCTCATATACGTGTTCGGTTTGGTCTCTACTTATTCCTAACTTACAATACAAGTTTACATACCGATGTCGGTTTACGGCTATAGGCTTTAAACCGGTCATGGGCTTTAAGCCCTCATCTACCTTCATGGGCTTTAACATACTTAACTACTGATGAAGTTAACCCGACCCAGATAGGCCAGTTTACGCCCAGTAGTAATATCCCCAACATTAGGCCCCAAATTGATTTGAAGAGGTTCATGTCAATCCTTTAGCAAAAACTTCATCTTCAACATCTTCTTGTAGTTTGGTGAACTACCGTGATGTCATCTTCTCTGATTGCTGTAAACCGGAGTGACGTCATCTGTCATAAAGAAACTATCCATGATACCTTCTTGTTTAATAGATCTGCGACAATCGAGGCGACAGCTCCGTTTCAAAATTCACGGCCCCTTGATTCTCGCGCCTAACACATGTCCCTTTCTTTATAAATAGGACCAAAGGGTCATTTCTTTTTTCCCTTCGTGCCCTTCTGCTTCGTCTTCCTCGCGTCGCCCAGCTTCGGAGCTCCGCCGCCGCCGTCAACTACTGCACCAACCTTGGCCGCTGCATCACCCTGAGCGTACCAGAGCACCGCGGCGACCTTCCGCATCTTCCTCAGCTCCGGTAAGTCTTCTATCTTTTTCATTATAGATCTGTTCTAGGGTTTCCATGCTCTCTAGTGTTCATCGCCTGCTCCTTGTTCATATGCTAGCTCCTGGATACATCTGTGAACCCCTTCTCTGTGTAGTGATAACTTTTAGTATCCGCCTTTAGTTTCATGCCTAAAACCATAGATCTCACATATATTTCCGCCCATTGATTCAATACTGTTCTGCTTTGAGCTTTTGAATATTTTCCTTCTTTTCTGAACTTGCTTCAGATCCATCGCTGTAGAGAAATCTTGTGAAATCTGTTTCTGTACACTTACCCATCCACAATCTCAACTGTTTCAATGCTTAGATCCGGCGGTTTAACTTGGTGTAGAAAAAATTAACAAACCGGTATATACCATTAGTCCCCTTGTTGAACCGCCAGATGTTGTTGCTTCATAAAACTCCGGTTTAGATAGAGTTGTCTCCGGTTTAACATTGTACATACCAGTGTACTTTAATCAATGCATTCTTGAACCGAAATCACCTATCGTGTAGATTTCATCATGGCCAAGAAAGTATATGAGTGCAACTGGGTTCCTTCTCGCGTCACAGAGACTCAACTGAACAATTTAGTCCTGATCGGCGCCTTAGGCAGCAAGAATACCATCCATTGGAGGGTCCCTGGCAAAGAATGCCCTCCCACACCTCAAGAAGGAGAGGTCGTCGTTTTCGTAGATCACTTAGCCCGGGGCTTTAAGCCGCCCGGTTCTAAATTTTACCGGGATGTTTTGGCCAATTTTCAACTCCGCCCACAAGACACTGGCCCCAACTCTATTACAAACATGTGTCACTTCCAAGTGCTCTGTGAGGTGTTCTTTCAAGAGGAGCCCACAGTTGAGTTGTTCAGAGACTGCTTCCATCTAAACCGTCGTACTGAGTTTACTGACGGTTCAAATACGGAATTGGGTGGTGTGGCGATTCAGAAAAGGAAAGAGGTCACATACCCTCACGCCAAACTGCACAGCCACCCCAAAGAGTGGAATCAAACATGGTTCTATTGCAAAGACACCTCTCCTGCTGGTGAAAATCCTTCGCCTGGCTTTCGTCCGGAGTGGCTTAGCAATACACACCCCTTTCCGCAAAGGCTGACTACCAAGGAGCAAAGCAAATATGCTCCTCAACTGTCCAAGCTCAGAGCCTTCATGGCCAATGGTTTAACAGGGGTTGATCTCGCTCGCTGTTGGATATCGTGGAGCATACTGCCCTTAGTCAGCGCTCCGGTTTGATGTGCGAGTATACTGGCAGTGTTGATGACCCACTGCGACATGCTAACATCCAGCTCACCGACGAAGAAATCACAGAGGCTGTGAATAAAATGCTGAATGAACCGGAACACATATGTGCTCGAACCGGCATGCTTCCCTTCTGTGCCACCAACAGACTGCCAGATGTAAGAGTTTGATTTTTCTTTTTACTGAACCTGTTATTGATATATCTGGTCATTATTTGATATCAATGTCTGTTTAAACAGGGCAATGATCTGTTTTGGAGCAAGAAACTTCCGCAGGAGAAGCCAGAAAAAACAGACAAACCAGAAAGACCAACCCGGCCAAGGACTAAAGTCGTGAAACGGCCTGCTCATAAGAAGAAAACCACTGCATCTTCTGATCCGGCCCCTGATGATGATGTGGGTAATCCAGACCTTGAGGTAGAGCTTGACTCACTTGGCTTATTTTTCATACGCCTTATTGATGATGATATTTGTCAGGATGATGCCGAAGCCAGCCATGCTGATGCTGCAGAGGTAATTACTCTCTCTTCCGATTCAAACCCTTTGCCTTCACTAAAAATCCGTTAGGCAAACCGGAAGGTTAAATTTTCTCATCCTCTTGCTTACTTGGATCCCAAATTTCTTATGAAGACCCAACAACACGAAGCTCGCCGCACAACCCGGCACAGCGGCCAGGTAGTTACCTCAGTCCGGTTTGGAAACACCGTTCAGAGGTCTCTAATTTGCTTGTCAGTGCTTGTCCTAAAGCGGGCTGTTTTGTCAACCTCTTAATCCATCTGACTCCGATTATCAGGTTACTTCCCACTCATCCTCTGGCGAGTCATCGGCTACTCAGCTGCCACCGCTCAAAATGGTGCTTGGGTAAGCTATACTTATCATAATATTTCTGGCACATCACCTTGGAACATATGATGTATTTGACTTTGTTATTCCTTTCAGGGCCAAGCCTAGGCCGAGCAAGAAGGCTCGCCTGGATAAAGCGGCCAAGGAGGACGCCGTCCCTGAACTGGGTAAAACACTAGATCTTGAAGCGGCTATTCCTGAAGATATACCCAATGATCCACCACAGCAGGATGACAATTTTATTGGTGAAGAAAGGCCTATTGACACTTCAAGCCCTGTCAACCAGCCCACAAGCCCCATCCGGTTTGGGAGATCCACCAGTCCATCCCAGCCTGCTGACAAACCGACTGCGCTAGTGAAAACCGGTGATGCTAAGGATGATGAAGTTGTAATTAATGGCATTGGCCGTATAGAGCCCAGCAATCCTGTTGTTTTATCCAAGCATACCGCCAAAGAAGAATTTGCTGCCATGGGAAAAGGCAAGTGGAATGTTGACTTGGCGACCTATGCTGCTCTGAATGCCCAAGATCTTCATTCTGGCTACCTGAACCGGCTGTATACCAGCCGTGATTATGAAGCTGGTCTGGTGAATATGATGAAAGAGAAATTTGAGGTAACTTTCATGTACTTTTTCCTGTTTGGATATTTCAATCTTGTTAACTCTCCTAGCCCCCAAGGGCCGGTTTAGAATCTTCATTCAAACCGGGACTTGCTAATATAAATCCCAATGCTTCGGAATTCGCTGATGTAGCCCCCAAGGGGCGGTTCAACTTAGTGTAGTTAAACCGGGACTTTAAGTAATTGAGATTGCAGCATCAGAATTTATTCGAGCAAATAGCCATTAGCCCCCAAGTGCCAAGTTGAATACTTGTATTGATCTTGGGACTTTATAATCAAGTGAAATATGAAGATCAAATAGGCATTAGCCCCCAAGTGCCAAGTGCATAACTTGTTATGTGGTTGGTGCTTCAATTCTTGCACTGCTTGCTGAATCATATAACTGTCTGTATGCAGGCTGAGCTGAAGACAAAAGAAAACCAAGTCACCGATCTCCAAGAAAATCTGAAGTCCCAACAGACTGAAACCTCAAAAGCAAAAGAGGAGTTGACCAGCGCCTTAAGCGTCATGGAACAGCTTAAGAAGGATTTCAAGAAGGAGCGGGCGGATTGGGCCACTGAAAAGTCCACTTTAACCAAACGAGCAGAAGATGCCGAGGATGCACTGAAACCGGTGGTGGACGAACTGACCAGCATAAAGCGGCACATCCATGCCATGACCGCTACTATCTTTGGTAAGCTGGTTTGATTTCTGGATTGATTCGACCGTCTTATAGAGCTGCCGGTTTGTTAACCCTTTGTAATATTTCAGGGACACGCATTGGTCACTTGGGGTCAGATGTGCGGAAGAAATTGAAAGCCGCCTACACATTGATCGAACAACTGTACACTGGTGCACAGCAGATCATCTCTACTACATCCCACAACAATTCGGCGCCCACTTTGATTTAGGACACTCTGAAGAGACGGTCGATGCTTCCTGCCCGAGTTGAAGAGCTGAAGAAATCTGCTGCTCGAACCGGTGCGATCAATGCCTTAATCGGGGCAAAAGCTTGGGTGCCGGATCTTGATCCTGTTGAAGCGGCTCAGGGCTATCCCAGCTTGAAGGAAGACGGGTCAGAGTTTAGTGAAACGGATCTGCGAGCAATAAACCGGGAGGTGCGTCCGCTAGCTTGTCAATTGGTTGAAGAAGCAGACTTGTCTCATTATCAAGCCCAATATGACAACCAAAACAAGCGAGTAGTTGCACCCATTCCTGAAGTGGAAAATCTTATCCCTCCAATCCGTAAGCATACTTACGCTCCCGATATTGAACCGTCGTTGCTGATCCATGATGAAGCTGTCTTTCAAGCATTAATGGGAATCGACTGGACAACTGTTGATTTCCAGCCGCTGGGTAGAGAAGCTGAAGTTGAAGCGGCGCGGGATGACCCACAAACATCAGGCCAGGCTGGTGACCAAGCTTGAACCGGAAGCCGGTTTAAACTGCTTCTCCTTTGCGAAAAAACAATGATCTTATTTTGGGCACCGTGTTGCCTTGTAATAGGCTAGCCGATACTCTTGATTTTGATATGCCTTCATGCATAATTACTGCAACTTGTTCTTCCTTTGGGTGATGAACTTTCCAAAGTATTTTCTGCAATATAAAAATCTTAAAGTGCCACCGCGGTTGTACCGTCAGGCGGAGTATGATGTCTGCATATATGAAATCAAAATATCTGAAATTTAAGCATATGATCAAATCTTTGGGATACATAATACCTGCCATCGTTGGGCATGAAGTTGGCTTGGCCAATCTTGAAGCGGAGGTTCATAAACCCACACTGTTGGAGGAGATAGCAGCTCCTGTATATATATAATGCCGGCTTACCATGTAAACCATGCCGGGTTATAATAAAACACCGTGTAACTCCGTAATAGGATGTTAATAAAAAATCAAACCGGGCAAATAGTCTCCGGATTAAAAATGGACCGTGTTCCGTCAATTGACAGTTTGAACCGGCTTAAAACTTTGTCGGTTTTTAAAAAAATGCAACAAAAAGAAATAAATATCTATCAAAGAAAATTGTGAAGCAAAGGCAATGATAAAACCGTTTGCAAGAAGAGGCTTTATTTGAGCCGATCAGATGGTGTTACCATGGTCGGACACGACCAAGCTCCCGATAGGTGTAGCTATGGTTCAAGTCAGTCAGGTCACCAAATGAAACCGTGGCATTTATGCCGATCAAGAGGCGTGGCAATGGTTCAGGTTCGACCAAGCCCCCAAGTGATTCTGTGGCCTTAGGCCGATCAAGAGGCGTGACTGGTTCAGACGTGACCAAGTCCCCAAGTGATCTGGTGGCTCTCGCCTATCAAGAGGTGTTGCATTGGTTCGGACATGACCAAGCCCCCAAGTGATATAACATGATGCTTTGAAAAGCTAACTGAAGGGGTAAACCGGAGGCCGCTTTAGAACAACTCCGTGTAACCACACATGATGTAAAAGAATAGATACCCCGCTTTAGCTGAGGTTCTGGTTTATACTTAATCATAATATATACATCGTCGTAATATGTACATAAGTAGAGCCAATGGCTTAGGTATAGTAAGGCCGAAGATGAGCTATGTTCCACGGCCTGTTGGTCTCCTCCTCTGATGTACGTGAGTCTTTATGCTCTCGAATATCGATCAGATAGTATGACCCGTTGTGCAGATTCTTGCTGACCATGAAAGGTCCCTCCCAATGTGGGGATAGCTTATGGATATCAGTCTGATCTTGGATGAGCCGAAGCACCAAATCTCCTTCCTGAAAGGTTCTAGTTCTGACTCGGCGACTGTGATAACGACGAAGATCCTGTTGGTAAATCGCCGAGCGGGCGGCTGCTATGTCACGTTCTTCATCCAACAGGTCCAAAGCGTCTTGCCGTGCTATCTCGTTTTCCGCTTCAACATAAGCCGCCACACGAGGTGAGTCATGACGGATATCACTGGGGAGAACCGCCTCCGCTCCGTAGACCATGAAGAACGGTGTGTATCCTGTTGATCTGTTGGGTGTAGTATTGATGCTCCATAACACAGATGGTAACTCTTCTACCCAACAACCCGGTGTTCTCTGCAAAGGAACCATAAGCCGGAGCTTGATGCCTCTCAAGATCTCTTGATTAGCCCTTTCTGCCTGACCATTAGACTGTGGGTGTGCCACTGATGAAACGTCAAGCCGGATGTACTCCCGTTCGCAGAACTCCTTCATGGCACCCTTGGACAAATTGGTACCATTATCTGTGATGATACTGTGTGGAAAGCCAAACCGGAAAATCACTTTTTTGATGAACTGAACCGCCGTGGCCGCATCACACTTGCTAACAGGTTCTGCCTCCACCCACTTTGTAAACTTGTCAACCGCCACCAGGAGGTGGGTCTTCTTATCTTTGGACCTTTTGAAGGGCCCAACCATATCCAGCCCCCAAGTCGCAAACGGTCAAGTAATTGGAATCATTCTCGATTCTTGAGTCGGCACATGAGCACGTCTTGAAAACTTTTGGCAACCGTCACATCGTCTGACCAGATTCTCCGCATCAGCATGAGCAGTTAACCAATAGAAGCCATGGCAAAACGCTTTAGCCACCAAAGATTTTGAATCGGCGTGGTGACCACAATCTCCTTCGTGGATCTCACGCAAAATTTCACAGCCTTCTTCAGGAGACACACAGCATTGAAACGCCCCTGATACACTGCAATGATGCAACTCGCCATTGACAATAGTCATGGACTTGGACCGCCGGATTATCTGTCGGGCCAGAGTCTCATCCTCTAGTAATTCGCCCCGGTTCATGTATGCCAGGTAAGGAAGCGTCCAATCCGGAATGACATGAAGAGCTGCCACCAATTGAGCCTCCGGATCAAGAATAGCCAAATCCGCTTTACCAGGGAGCTTGACCGACGGGTTGTGCAGCACATCCAGAAAAACATTGGGCGGGACCAGTTTGCGCTGAGAGCCGAGCCGGCTTAAAGCGTCCGCCGCTTCATTCTTCCGTCGGTCCACGTGGTCCACCTGATAGCCTTTAAAGTGACCTGCAACAATATCCACCTCGCGATGATATGCTGCCATGAGTGGGTCCTTGGAATCCCAAGTGCCAGACACTTGTTGAGCCACGAGGTCCGAGTCACCAAAGCACTTAACTCGACTTAGATTCATCTCTTTAGCCATCCGGAGACCATGGAGCAAGGCTTCATACTCAGCTGCATTGTTAGTACAAGGGAACATTAAGCGGAGAACATAACAAAACTTATCAGCTCATGGGGAAGTTAATACGACTCCAGCCCCCGAGCCTTCCAATTGCCTGGATCCGTCAAAATGGATGGTCCAATATGTGTGATCCGGCTTTTCTTCAGGTGCTTGCAGTTCCGTCCAATCATTGATGAAATCAACAAGTGCTTGAGATTTAACCGCCGTCCGAGGCACATACTTAAACCCGTGCGGCCCAAGCTCTATAGCCCACTTGGCAATCCGGCCAGTCGCTTCCCGGTTCTGGATGATATCCCCCAAGGGAGCAGAACTGACCACCATAATGGGGTGCCCTTGGAAGTATTGCTTGAGCTTCTGGCTTGCCATAAAAACTCCATATACCAGCTTCTGCCAATGCGGATACCTTTGCTTGGACTCAATGAGTACCTCGCTGATATAATAGACCGGACGTTGAACCGGATGCTCCTTGCCTGCCTCTTTTCGCTCCACCACAATAGCCACACTGACCACACGAGCATTAGCAGCAACATATAGCAGCGACGGCTCCTTGTCCATGGGAGCGGCGAGCATAGGCGGATTGTCCAATTGCCACTTTAAGTCCTCAAATGCTTTGTCAGCAGCAGAACTCCAGACAAATTGATCCGTCTTCTTCAACATCTGATACAAAGGGATTGCCTTCTCACCAAGGCGGCTGATAAACCGGCTTAACGCGGCAATCCGGCCTGCCAGGCATTGAACATCGTTGATACACTTCGGTTTAGCCAGGGAGGTGATGGCTATGATCTTCTCCGGATTAGCCTCGATTCCCCTGTTGGACACCAGAAAACCCAATAACTTGCATGCCGGTACACCAAAGACACACTTGGCTGGATTAAGCATCATCTTGTATGTCCTCAAGTTATCAAAGGTTTCCTTCAAGTCATCAACCAGAGTCTCCTTCTCCCTTGACTTAACCACGATATCATCCACGTAAGCATGTACATTACGGCCAATCTGCTTGTGAAGACAATTTTGTACACACCGTTGATAAGTTGCCTGGGCACTCTTGAGCCCAAAGGGCATAGACACATAGCAGAAGGCTCCAAAGGGAGTTATGAATGTCGTCTTCTCCTGGTCCTTAACTGCCATTTTGATCTGATGATAGCCAGAATATGCATCCAAAAAACTCAAACGCTCACAACCCGCCGTAGCATCAATAATTTGATCAATACGGGGGAGGGCAAAAGGATCTGCTGGACAAGCCTTATTAAGATCTGTGTAATCCACACACATGCACCAGGTGCCGTTTTTCTTAAGGACCAGCATCGGATTGGCAAGCCACTCAGGGTGGAAAACTTTAATAATAAAGCCAGCTGCTAAGAGCCTGGCTACCTCTTCTCCAATCGCCTTGCGTCTTTCTTTGTTAAACCGGTGGAGGAACTGTTTCACCGGTTTGTATTTAGGATCCACATTAAGGGTGTGCTCAGCGAGTTGCCTCGGTACACCTGGCATGTCAGAGGGCTTCCATGCAGAAATGTCCCGATTCTCACGGATGAACTCGATGAGCGCGCTTTCCTATTTCAGATCCAAGTTGGCACTGATGCTGAACTGCTTGAACGAATCGCTAGGTGCGAAGTCAACAAGCTTAGTTTCAGCTGCCGATTTGAACTTCAGGGCCGGATCATGCTCCATAGTTGGCTTCTTTAATGGAGTCATGTCCGCCGGATCAACATTGTCCTTATAATACTTCAGCTCCTCGGTGGCACAAACCGACTCTGCGTAGGCCGCATCTCCTTCCTCGCACTCCAAAGCGATTTTACGGCTTCTGTGAACTGTTATTGTCCCCTTGTGACCCGGCATCTTGAGCTGCAAATACACATAACAGGGCCATGCCATAAACTTGGCGTAGGCCGGTCGCCCAAACAGGGCGTGATATGGACTTTGGATTTTCACCACTTCAAATGTCAATGTTTCCGACCTGGAATCATGATCATCTCCAAAGGCCACTTCCAGAGCTATCTTACCAATAGGATATGCTGACTTGCCAGGTACCACACCGTGGAACACCGTATTGGACGGTTTGAGATTTTTATCTGTTAGTCCCATACGACGGAAGGTCTCATAGTACAAGATATTAATGCTGCTCCCTCCATATATGAGCACCTTGGTGAACTTGTAACCTCCCACCTGAGGCGCCACCACCAGAGCCAACTGACCCGGATTATAAACCTGGGGAGGGTGATCCTCTCTGCTCCATATGATTGGCTGTTCAGACCAGCGTAGATAACGGGGCCGTGATCATACTGGAAAGCATTAGAATTCTTGAACTCCTGCATAATGAAGCAATCCTTCCAAAGGTGGTTTGCTGGCACCTCCTTCGTCCCATGCTTTGGACAGGGCTGGTTCAATAGATAATTTAAGCGGTCCGGATTAGGGTTAGGCGCTCCACCGCGATTTGGCGGTTTACCCTTGTGTCGCTGACCCTTGTCCTGCGCGTTGGTATTAGCCACGAAGTCCATGTTGCCATCCGCTTTACGCTTGCCTCCGTTACCGTTACCTACCGAGTGGTGTTGTTGACCTTTGGAGTTGCTGTTCTTCTTTCCCTTCACTGTCTTGTCATCATCAGACTCGGGATCCTTGGTACTATCAGAATCAGCATAATTTACCAAGGCAGTCATGAGGGTCCCCATGTCAGTGCAATGGCACGTCATCCATCCTAATTTCAGCTTTAGGGGCCCAAACTGGCAATTGCCTTCTAGGGTTATAACCGCTGTGTCAGCGTTGATGCGGTCTGATGAATGCAGAACCTGCGAGACCCGGCGCACCCAATGAGTCGTTGATTCTCCTTCCTCCTGGACACAGGCAGCTAAGTCCACTATCGACATAGGCTGCTTACATGTATCCTTGAAATTACTGATAAACTGGGCTCGTAATTGGGCCCATGAACTGATAGAATTGGCCGGTAAGCTTTTTAACCAAGTACGGGCCGTTCCTTTGAGCATCATGGTGAAGTACTTCGCACATGCCGCCTCATCCACATCAAGCATCTCCATGGCCATCTCATAGCTCTCCACCCATGTCTCTGGGGGTTGATCCGCCGTGTAATTTGGTACCTTGCACGGGCCCTTGAAATCCTTGGGCAGGCGCACATTGCGTAAAGCTGGGACAAGGCAAGGTACCCCCAAAGAACTAGAAGTAACACCAGGTTCGACCGAGATAGTTGGACGAACTGGCATAAGCTGCCGAGCCTGATACTGTGCGGCTAACTCGGCCCTCCCTGCACGCTCGGGCCCGGTCCACCACTTCCTAAGCGTTATCAGCACCACCCGCCGGGTTGTTGCCGCAGGGTGCTCCACGTCGTTCGTTACTTGACACTGCCGGTTCATCCATACGCCTACTATAGCTCCAGCTTGGACGAGGGGTCAAGTGGATCCGGTCGCGGCTGTACGAGTATGCTTCCTGTTGGACCAAAGCTGTCCTAAGAAGCTCCTTGACCCGTCGCGTCTCTACCGCCTGCAGCGAGTCACCTTTAATTGGAATGGCCTCCAGCCGTGCAGCAGCGGCAACGAGATTGTCCATCGGTTGGAGTAGTGACCCGGAGGTGTTGAAACAGCCTGAGGTATAACAGTGTTTTGACGAGGCAGATCCATCAGACGGGGCTGAACCGGCGCGCCGGTCCCAGGAGCTTCCGCCCGGTTTCCCTCCAGCGGATTACTGGTTCCTGCTCCTTGGGTGTTGAAAAGGTCTCTGGCCTCGAAAACCGAAGGCAAACGGGATCGATACTTCCTCTTCATGACTTCATACGACGCGTTCTGGTCCAACATGAGCCTGTAGGCTTGTGCGTCTAAAGCGGCCCGCTCTGCGATCATCCTGGCATTCTCAGATGCCAGGTCCGCCTTGGCCTGGGTGATCTGTTCCTTCACCTTTGCAATCTCCGCGTTGTGGACATCCTGATCCGCCGGGTTAGCTTCTGCCATAAGCACAGCCAATGCATCAAATAGATCTGATAGAACTTGAGCCGGCGGGCGTACAGAGCTTCCTGCCCCGGCAGCTGTCGCCGCTACTGAACCAGAGGTTACTGGTGCAGCGGTCGAAGAATGAAGCGCTGCTTGTGTGACGGCCATGAATACTCCAACTCGGTTGGGTAGATCAAAGGGGTCCGGAATACTGTCGCCATCGGAACAGCCCCCAATCCGGCCATCTTGTAGCTGATATAGAGATTCGGTTTCTCCGGTTGATGACTCGTCGCCGGAATAAACGACGGTCTCGCCACGAGATTCCGATCCATCCTCATAACTTCCTCCATGGATGACTCCCACGAAGGCACGCTTCACGGCCGGTTTAACCCGGGCGGACCGCGCACGCTGAGTCGTTTCGACAAGGTCGGTGCAGATGTCCGGCTCAGGGCCCGGTTCACGGATCTTGCTGATGAAAATGTGTATGCCACCAAAGGGAACCCGGTACCCGTACTCAATTGAGCCGACCTCGGGGCCCCAGCCTGCATCATCGATGTAGAGCTTGCCGCGACGACTCTTAGTCATCCGGCCCACAGCGTAGCCCTCGTCAAAGCGGCCCTCCAAGAACTTGAAACCATCGTGTGATAGCCCCAAGGTGGGCGCCAACTATCGTGGTTTTGTCATGGCAGATGTCCTCGTGAAAGGACTTAGTCGTGGAGCCATCGCCACGGGTTAGCTTGAAGGGGTTAAAGTGGACACAGGGACGCGAGAGAGTTTACACTAGTTCGGCCCCTTCAATGAAGGTAAAAGCCTACATCTAGTTGTGATGGAATTGATGGGGTTTCGATGACTAGGGAGCAAACAAGCTTCGCCTAAGTCTCGAGTTGTTGTCTGTTGTCTTTGAACCGCCGCCGGGTCGTCCCCTTATATACATGGGTGACGCCCGTCGGTTTACAGAGTCCCAACACCGGCTCATATACGTGTTCGGTTTGGTCTCTACTTATTCCTAACTTACAATACAAGTTTACATACCGATGCCGGTTTACGGCTACAGGCTTTAAACCGATCATGGGCTTTAAGCCCTCATCTACCTTCATGGGCTTTAACATACTTAACTATTGATGAAGTTAACCCGGCCCAGATAGGCCGGTTTACCCCCAGTAGTAATATACCCAACAGGTAGGGTAATAGGCCTGACCTAGACGCCCTTCCCAAGGACACTGCCCTAAGATCAACGGCATTCAAAGCACAGCAGCATCTACCGACTGGAATCACCTCAGAGTGCAACCCACTCGACCAACAATTCCACTCGGATAACCCAATTCCATTCGACTAGTATATCATTATTCGTCCGTACTAGAAACCACTCGGAGTACAAAAGATCTAAAGTCACTCAGGATGGCAACGGTCAGGCATTCACTCCATAGCGTTAATGATCATTTATATGTCTTTATTGTTGGCGTTACCAGTAACATCTCACCTTAATGTACATTGAACTCCTTGTAACGTGGGCTGGCTGGGGTCCTGGCGCACTCTATATAAGCCACCCCCTCCACTGGGACAAGGGTTCGCACCCCTTGTAACTTCACGCATAATCCAGTCGACCGCCTCCGGGCACCGAGACATACGGCTATTACTTCCTCCGAGAAGGGCCTGAACTCGTAAATCTTGCATGCACAACCTCACCGTAGCTAGGATCTTGCCTCCTCCTACGTACCCACTATTCTACTGTCAGACTTAGAACCACAACAGGTGAATCAAAAGATGGTGAGCACAAGGTCAAGGGAAGAATGAAAATCCCATGGAGGTATCCCACAAGCTAAGTCCATGTTCGGGAGGGGAGGGAAGGCTATGGAAACTAAGCACCACAACCTTCTAGAGAGGGGGCAATATTATGTTCGTGGAAACTTCCATATATCTTCGGTTTGTCAAATTTCTTCCCAAATGATCAGTGTTATGTGTGTGGCACAAAGTAACGTCGTCCTGACATTTTTTATGCTAAAGTTGCCATCCGAAAAACCCCAAAAAACTGAAGCTTGCCATCCAAACAGAAAGTTACCATCCTCGGGTAACTAAACTTGCCATCAAAAAACGTCAGGGCGGAATTGCTTCGTGCCACACATGTGGCACTTATTAGGGTTCAATTTCTTTGCAACATGATGTTTTGGTAACTATTACATATTGATACTTGAATTAAGATGACATGTGCATGTACAACCTTGAGCCATAAGTTGATCCACCGATGCATTTACCATTAATAGGAGGTGAATATCGAAATTATTATTGATTTTTATTAACTTGCATTTTTTTCGACATTGATATGTTCTCCTGTTCTTTGAATTTTTATCCAGATTTTTATGATTTCTTGATTAGAAGGGATTACGAGGGGGTGGGTTGCCCATGGCCTATTCACATATGCACACAACCTAGACTAGTCATTAGTGGAGAAGTTAAACCCTACTAACAATAAGGGAGATGATAGAGCTCTTTTGTTGGACCATGTAACCCCAACAAATCTACCAAAAAATGATGGAACAGGAAATAAAGAGAATGCACACCACATTCACAATGTACCAAATCAAGTCAAACAATTACTAAAATATACAAATTGATTCATGCCAATTTTAAAACAAAGTAAAACCCTTCATATATTTGTATCAATCCCTAACATTACAATGCCAAAATGGATGGGCGCAACAGTGAAGGAAATATGCCCTTGAGGCAATAATAAAATTGTTATTTATATTTACTTATATCATGATAAATGTTTATTATTCATGCTAGAATTGTATTAACCGGAAACTTAGTACATGTGTGAATACATAGACAAACAAAGTGTCACTAGTATGCCTCTACTTGACTAGCTCGTTGAATCAATGATGGTTATGTTTACTGACCATAGACATGAGTTGTCATTTGATTAACGGGATCACATCATTAGAGAATGATGCGATTGACTTGACCCATCTGTTAGCTTAGAACGATGATCGTTTAGTTTGTTGCTATTGCTTTCTCCATAACTTATACATGTTCCTATGACTATGAGATCATGCAACTCCCGAATACCGGAGGAACACTCAGTGTGCTATCAAACGTCACAACATAACTAGGTGACTATAAAGATGCTCTATAGGTGTCTCCGATGGTGTTTGTTGAGTTGGCATAGATAGAGATTAGGATTTGTCAAACCGAGTATCGGAGAGGTATCTCTGGGCCCTCTTGGTAATGCACATCACTACAACCCTTGCAAGCAATGTGACTAATGAGTTAGTTGCGGGATAATGCATTACGAAACAAGTAAAGAGACTTGCCCGTAACGAGATTGAACTAGGTATTGAGATACCGACGATCGAATCTCGGGCGAGTAACATACCGATGACAAAGGGAACAACGTATGTTGTTGTGCGCTTTGACCGATAAAGATCTTCGTAGAATATGTAGGAACCAATATGAGCATCCAGGTTCCGCTATTGGTTATTGACTAGAGATGAGTCTCGGTCATGTCTACATAGTTCTCGAACCCGTAGGGTCCGCACGCTTAACGTTTGGTGACGATCGGTACTATGATTTTATGTGTTTTGATGTACCGAAGGTAGTTCGGAGTCTCGGATATTATCACGGACATGACGAGGAGTCTTGAACTGGTCAAGACATAAAGATCGTTATATTGGAAGCCTATGTTTGGACATCAGAATGGTTCCGGATGAGTTCGGGCATTTTCTGGAGTACCGGGAGGTTACCGGAACCCCCCGAGGAGTATATGGGCCTTATTGGGCCTTATGGAATAGAGTAGAGGAAGGGAAAAGGTGGGATGTGCCCCCCTAGCCCAATCCTAATTGGGTGGGGGCCACCCCCCCTTCCTGTCCCTTCTCCTCCCCTTCCTTCTCTCCTACTCCTACTACTTGGAAGGGGGAATCCTACTTCTGGTGGGAGGACTCCCCTAGGGCGCGCCATAGAGGGTCAGCCCTCCCACCTCCTCCACTCCTTTATATACGGGGGAGGGGGCACCCCATAGACACACAAGTTGATCATTGTCTTAGCCGTGTGCGGTGCCCCCCTCCACCATAATCCACCTCGGTCATATCATCGTAGTGATTAGGCGAAGCCCTGCGCCGGTAGCATCATCATCGCTGTCATCAGGCCATCATGCTGACGAAGCTCTCCCTCGACACTCAGCTGGATCGAGAGTTCGTGGGACGTCACCGAGCTGAACGTGTGTAGATCACGGAGGTGCCATACTTTCGGCACTAGGATCGATCGGATCGTGAAGACGTACGACTACATCAACCGCATTGTCATAACGCTTCCACTTAGGGTCTACAAGGGTACATAGACAACACTCTCCCCTCTCGTTGCTATGCATCACCTAGATAGATCTTGCGTGTGCGTAGGAAATTTTTTAAATTACTGCGTTCCCAACAGTGGCATCCGAGCCAGGTCTATGCGTAGATATTATATACACGACTAGAACACAAAGGAGTTGTGAGCGTAGGTATATACATATTGCTCGCCATCACTAGTTGATTCTTGATTCAGCGGTATTGTTGGATAAAGCGTCTCAGACCGACATTACGCGTACGCTTACGCGAGAGTGTTTCTACCGACGTGCTTCGCACACAGGTGGCTAGTGGGTGTCAGTTTCTCCAACTTTAGTTGAATCGGATTCAATGGACAAGGTTCTTTCTGAATATCAAAAAGCAATCACTATACCACTTTCTGGTTTTTGATGCGTAGGTAAGAACGGTTATTGCTCAGCCTATAGCAGCCACGTAAAACTTGCAACAACAAAGTAGAGGACATCTGACTTGTTTTTTGCAGGGCATGTTGTGATGTGATATGGTCAAGACATGATGCTAAATTTTATTGTATGAGATGATCATGTTTTGTAACAGAGTTATCGGCAACTGGCAGGAGCCATATGGTTGTCCCTTTATTGTATGAAATGCAATCGCCATGTAATTGCTTTACTTTATCACTAAGCAGTAGCAATAGTCGTAGAAGCAATAGTTGGCGAGACGACAACGATGCTTCGATGGAGATCAAGGTGTCAAGCCGGTGACGATGGTGATCATGACGGTGCTTTGGAGATGGAGATCAAAGGCACAAGATGATGATGGCCATATCATATCACTTATATTGATTGCATGAGATGTTTATCCTTTATGCATCTTATTTTGCTTAGTTTGGCGGTAGCATTATAAGATGATCTCTCACTAAATTTCAAGGTACAAGTGTTCTCCCTGAGTATGCACCGTTGCTACAGTTCGTCATGCCGAGACACCACGTGATGATCGGGTGTGATAAGCTCTCAATTCACATACAACGGGTGCAAGCTAGTTTTGCACAAGCAGAATAATAAATTTGTTATTTATATTTCCTTATATCATGATAAATGTTTATTATTCATGCTAGAATTGTATTAACCGGAAACTTAGTACATGTGTGAATACATAGACAAACAGAGTGTCACTAGTATGCCTCTACTTGGCTAGCTCGTTAATCAAAGATGGCTAAGTTTCCTAGCCATAGACATGAGTTGTCATTTGATGAACGGGATCACATCATTAGAGAATGATGTGATTGACTTGACCCATCCGTTAGCTTAGCACTATGATCGTTTAGTTTATTGCTATTGCTTTCTTCATAACTTATACATGTTCCTATGACTATGAGATTATGCAACTCCCGAATAGCAGAGGAACACTTAGTGTGCTATCAAACATCACAACGTAACTGGGTGATTATAAAGATGCTCTATAGGTGTCTCTGATGGTGTTTTTTGAGTTGGCATAGATCGAGATTAGGATTTGTCACTCCGATTGTCAGAGAGGTGTCTCTGGGCCCTCTCGGTAATGCACATCACTATAAACCTTGTAAGCAATGTGACTAATGGGTTAGTTGCGTGATGACGCATTACGGAACGAGTAAAGAGACTTGCCGATAACGAGATTGAACTAGGTATGATGATACCGACGATTGAATCTCGGGCAAGTAACATACCAATGACAAAAGGAACAATGTACGTAGTTATGCGGTTTGACCGATCAAGATCTTTATAGAATATGTAGGAACCAATATGCGAATCTAGGTTCCGCTATTGGTTATTGACCGAAAATGAGTCTCAGTCATGTCTACATAGTTCTCGAACCCGTAGGGTCCGCACGCTTAACGTTCGATGACGATCGGTATTATGAGTTTATGTGTTTTGATGTACTGAAGGTAGTTCGGAGTCCAGGATGTGATCATGGACATGACGAGGAGTCTCGAAATGGTCGAGAGATGAAGATTGATATATTGGAAGGTTATGTTTGGACACCGGAAAGGTTTTGGATTAGTTCTTGCATTTACCGGAGTACCGTGGAGTTACCGGAACCCCCCGGGGTGTTAATGGGCCTTGATGGGCCATAGTGGAAGAGAGGAGGAGGCGGCCAGGTGTGGCGCGTGCCCCCTAGGCCCAATTTGAATTGGGGTAGGCTTTGGGGGGGCAGACCCCCTTTCCTTCTCTTCCTCTTCCCTTCCTTCCCCCTCCTAGTTGGACTAGGAAAGGGGGGGAAACCTACTCCGGGTAGGAGTATGAATCCCCCCTTGGGGTGCGCCCTAGGAGGCCGGCCCTCCCCCTCCTCCACTGCTTTATATATGGGGGAGGGGCACCCCATAGACACACAAGTTGATCTTAGCCGTGTGCAGTGCCCCCCTCCACAGATTTCCACCTCGATCATATCGTCATAGTGCTTAGGCGAAGCCCTGCGTCAGTAACTTCATCATCACCGTCAACACGCTGCCGTGCTGACGAAACTCTCCCTCGGCCTCATCTGGATCTAGAGTTCGAGGGACGTCATCGAGATGAGCGTGTGCAGATCACGGAGGTGTCGTGCGTTCGGTACTTGATCGGTTGGATCGCGAAGACGTTCGACTACATCAACTGTGTTACTTAACGCTTCCGCTTCCCGTCTACGAGGGTACGTGGACACACTCTCCCCTCTCGTTGTTATGCATCCCTAGATAGATCTTGCGTGATCGTAGGAATTTTTTTTGAAATACTGCGTTCCCCAACAGTGGCATCCGAGCCAGGTCTATGCGTAGATGCTATATGCACGAGTAGAACATAAAGTAGTTGTGGGCGTGGGTATATACATATTGCTTGTCGTCACTAGTTGTTTTTTGATTCGGCAGTATTGTTGGATGAAGCGGCCCGGACCGACATTACATGACCGTGTTCATGAGACTAGTTCTACCGACGTGCTTTGCACACAGGTGGCTGGCGGGTGTCAGTTTCTCCAACTTTAGTTGAATCGGATTCAATGAACATGGCTCTTTCTGAAGATCAAAAAGCAATCACTATACCGCGTTGTGGTTTTTGATGCGTAGGCAAGAACGGTTCTTGCTAAGCCCGTAGAAGCCACGTAAAACTTGCAACAATAAAGTAGAGGACGTCTAACTTGTTTTTGCAGGGCATGTTTTGATGTGATATGGTCAAGACATGATTATATAAATTACTGTATGAGATGATCATGTTTTGTAACACAGTTATCGGCAACTGTCAGGAGCCATATGGTTGTTGCTTTATTGTATGAAATGCAATCGCCATGTAATTGCTTTACTTTATCACTAAGCGGTAGCGATAGTCGTAGAAGCAATAGTTGGCCAGACGACAACGATGCTACGATGGAGATCAAGGTGTCAATCCGGTGAAGATGGTGATCATGACGGTGCTTTGGAGATGGAGATCAAAGGCATAAGATGATGATGGCCATATCATATCACTTATATTGATTGCATGTGATGTTTATCCTTTATGCATCTTATTTTGCTTAGTTTGGCGGTAGCATTATAAGATGATCTCTCACTAAATTTCAAGGTACAAGTGTTTTCCCTGAGTATGCACCGTTGCTACAGTTCGTCGTGCCGAGACACCACGTGATGATCGGGTGTGATAAGCTCTACATTCACATACAACGGGTGCAAGCCAGTTTTGCACACGCAGAATACTCGGGTTAAACTTGATGAGCCTAGCATATGCAGATATGGCCTCGGAACACCGAGACTGAAAGGTCGAGCGTGATTCATATAGTAGATATGATCAACATAGTGATGTTCACCATTGAAAACTACTCCATCTCACGTGATGATCGGACATGGTTTAGTCGATATGGATCACGTGATCACTTAGATGATTAGAGAGATGTCTATCTAAGTGGGAGTTCTTAAATAATTTGATTAATTGAACTTTAATTTATCATAAACTTAGTACCTGATAGTATTTTGCATGTCTATGTTGTTGTAGATAGATGGCCTGTGTTGTTGTTCCGTTGAATTTTAATGTGTTCCTAGAGAAAGCTAAGTTGAAAGATGATGGTAGCAACTACACGGACTGGGTCTATAACTTGAGGATTATCCTCATTGCTGCACAAAAGAATTACGTCCTGGAAGCACCGCTAGATGACAAACCCGCTGCAGGAGCAATGCCAGATGTTGTGAACACCTGGCAGAGCAAAGTTGATGGCTACTCAATAGTTCAGTGTGCCATGCTTTACGGCTTAGAACCAGGACTTCAACGACGTTTTGAACGTCATGGAGCATATGAGATGTTCCAGGAGTTGAAGTTAATATTTCAAGCAAATGCCCGGATTGAGAGATATGAAGTCTCCAATAAGTTCTATAGCTGCAAAATGGAGGAGAATAATTCTGTGAGTGAACATGTACTCAGAATGTCTGGGTACCACAACCACTTGACTCAGCTAGGAGTTAATCTTCCTGATGATAGTGTCATTGACAGAGTTCTTCAATCACTACCACCAAGCTACAAGAGCTTCGTGATGAACTATAATATGCAAGGGATGCATAAGACTATTCCCGAGCTCTTCGCAATGCTAAAGGCTGCAGAGGTAGAAATCAAGAAGGAGCATCATGTGTTGATGGTCAACAAGACCGATAGTTTTGAGAAAAAGGGTAAAGGGAAGAAGGGGAACTTCAAGAAGAATAGCAAGCCAGTTGCTGCTCAAGTAAAGAAACCCAAGTCTGGACCTAAGCCTGGAATTGGGTGCTTCTACTGCAAAGGGACTGGTCACTGGAAGCGGAACTACCCCAAATATTTGGCGGAGATGAAGGAAAAGTGAAAGGTATATTTGATATAC
Source organism: Triticum monococcum (assembly GCA_034509565.1). Lineage (NCBI taxonomy): Eukaryota > Viridiplantae > Streptophyta > Magnoliopsida > Poales > Poaceae > Triticum > Triticum monococcum. The sequence continues at coordinate 684,201,049 of CM067845.1, read as the reverse complement.
ATGTTATTGGTGTGTAACTTACTAATGCTCGCAGTAGCACCTGGGTATTCGATACTGGTTCTGTTGCTAATATTTGCAACTCGAAACAGGGGCTACGGATTAAGCAAAGATTGGCTAAGGACGAGGTGACAATGCGCTGGGAAATGGTTCTAAAGTCGATGTGATTGCTGTCGGCAGGCTACCTCTACATGACTACATCTACCTTCGGGATTAGTTTTAGACCTAAATAATTGTTATTTGGTGCCAGCGTTGAGCATGAACATTATATCTGGATCTTGTTTGATGCGAAACGGTTATTCATTTAAATCAGAGAATAATGGTTGTTCTATTTATATGAGTAATATCTTTTATGGTCATGCACCCTTGATGAGTGGTCTATTTTTACTAAATCTTGATAGTAGTGATACACATGTTCATAGTATTGAAGCCAAAAGATGCAGAGTTGATAATGATAGTGCAACTTATTTGTGGCACTGCCGTTTGGGTCATATTGGTGTAAAGCGCATGAAGAAACTCCATTCTGATGGACTTCTGGAATCACTTGATTATGAATCACTTGGTACTTGCGAACCATGCCTCATGGGCAAGGTGACTAAAACTCTGTTCTCCGACACAATGGAGTGAGCAACAGAGTTATTGGAAATCATGCATACTGATGTATGTGGTTCCGGATGAGTTCGGGCATTTTCCGGAGTACCGAGAGGTTATCGGAACCCCCCGGGGAGTATATGGGCCTTATTGGGCCTTAGTGGAATAGAGGAGAGGAAGGGAAAAGGTGGGAGGCGCGCCCCCTAGCCCAATCCGAATTGGGTGCCCCCTTTCCTTTCCCCTCTCCTCCCCTTCCTTCTCTCCTACTCCTACTACTTGGAAGGGAGGAATCCTACTCCCGGTGGGAGTAGGACTCCCCTAGGGCGCGCCATAAAGGGTCGGCCCTCCCCCTCCTCCACTCCTTTATATACAAGGGAGGGGGCACCCCATAGACACACAAGTTGATCATTGTCTTAGCCGTGTGCGGTGCCCCCCTCCACCATAATCCACATCGGTCATATCGTCGTAGTACTTAGGCGAAGCCCTGCGCCGGTAGCATCATCATCACCGTGATCACGCCGTCGTGCTGACGAAGCTCTCCCTCGACACTCAGCTGGATCGAGAGTTCGTGGGACGTCACCGAGCTGAACGTGTGCAGATCGCGGAGGTGCCGTACTTTCGGTACTAGGATCGATCGGATCGTGAAGACGTACGACTACATCAACCATGTTGTCATAACGCTTCCGCTTACGGTCTACAAGGGTATGTAGACAAGACTCTCCCCTCTCATTGCTATGCATCACCTAGATAGATCTTACGTGTGCATAGGATTTTTTTTTAAATTATTGCGTTCCCAACAAACACCGCATGCTGTCAATGATCTAGTTGCAGCAGTAAGAAGAGGAGAACAAGAGGGAATCAATGTTTATAGGGATGCCAATCGATGTCTCATCTAGTAGTTGGTGAAGATTCTTTGATTCTTATGCCTGCTGGTAGGAGGAATGCAAGTAATTTGAAGATTTTGGATCAATATTGTGCATGTTGGAAACCAAAATGGATGCCCAATTGCCCAAATTCCCAAGCTACATAATAGAAAGGCCAATGCATGGGACATGAGCCGGCTATGAATGTTTTTTTCTTTAGGACCGCCTAAACATCACACGACTATCAACTTTAGTCGATTCTATCTAAACCGTGGGATGTCAATCCAACAGTCCCGTTCCGAGCAATGTTTATCTTCCTCCTCACAATCCATCTCCTTTCCTGCCTCGACGCCTTCTCCCTTCTCCTCGCCTTTGCTGCCCTTGGCCATCATCATCGGACACAACACTCCTGCTCGTTCCACGAGACCTCACCGAGTACGCCATGGTTGCCCATGACGTTGTCAGAATGGTACGACCCATGCTAAATTCTCACGCAACTTAGAGCAACTCCAATGAGGCGATCCATTTTATCCGCCTGCATCCATTTGGGTCGGTGCGGACAAAAGTGAAGGCTCAACGCGCCGACCCAAACCCAAATCTCGTCCGCCTCGCGTCCGCGCCGACCCATTTCTAGCCCAAAATTGCACCTGAAATGCGTCGGCGCGGACGCGCCACGCGTCTCGTTGTCGTCCGTCGCGTCCCTACTTGTAGGCCACCCAGCTATTACCCGTCGTGTAATTTATGATGACCACCGACAGCGGGCCCACTGGTCAGCCAGTGGAAGCGTCCTTTTTTAACGACGCGTGCGGCAGGGGCCGGCCTCATCCACTTTCGTCCATATCTGCCCCCCCCCCCCACCCCCCTTGTGCTTTCTCGCCGGCGACACCAAACCCTAGCAAGCAATGGGCCTCTTCGGCATCAGCAGCGTAAGGGCAAGGGAAAGGCCAACGATGTCTAGGACAGCGTGAGGGTGCAGCATTTTTTTAATATTTTAATTAATGTTTAATTAGGTTTAAGTGGACTTTGGGCGGCGGTTGACCGGTCACTTATGTTTAATTATGCTTATTTCTACGATTTTTTCTACACCGGCATATTTGGGTCCACCTTCTTATTGGACGGTCAAGTCGACCCATTTAAAAGTCTGGTTGACCTAAATGGACGAAAAGCGGATAAAGTGCGCGTCTGTTTGGATCGTCCTCGAAAATAGCCAACCCGTTTTTCTTTACATCATTCATGTACTTGGAGTTGGAGGTGATGAACGTCTTTTTCGTGAGAAAACCCAAATACGGCGTGGTCACCGCTCTCCGGCCCCACAAGACAGCCGCCGCAGCGCAGCAAGCGGCGCGTGGGCCCATGTGATCCGGAAGGAAGCTTCCGCGAAGCAGCGACGGCTCTCTGCTCTGGCTCAAAACCCGCCCATGTCCGTCCGCTCCCAGCACCAGAGTACCATCCACCAGTGCCATGTCCGCGCCAGATCCGATCGACGATCCGGCCCCCGAGCCGCCGCCGGCGATGGACGCCGCGCTCCCGGCCGCCGTCGTCGCCACCATCCTCTCCCGCCTCGACGTCCGCTCCCTCCTCCTCGCCTCCGCCGTCTGCCGCTGCTTCCGCTCCTGCTCCTCCCACGCGCTCTCCTTCCTCCCCGCCTTCCACCTCCTCGTCAGTGCCTTCGCCTCCGCGCATCCCGTCGCCACCGCCGACCGTCCGACCGCGGCTGACTGACTTACGTCTCGTGTTTGTGTGCATGTTGGCTGGACCAGGAGGTGGTGCTGACGCACAACCTGCTCCGCCCGCTGCTGCCGCGCAACCCGGCCCTGCGGAGCCTCCGGCTGGACGCCGCGCGGCTCGACGACGACGCCGTCGACTGCCTCGCCCGCCCCGGCCTGCACGAGCTCACCCTCCGCAACTGCAACAACATCAGCGGCCGCCTGCTCCGCGAGCTCAGCGCCACCTGCCCGGATCTCAGGTATTAACCCCGCTGCACACGCCCCTGTATGCATATCACAAATCGCTTGTGTATGGCAAATTATGTTTGGCTCTGTTGTGCAGTGTGAAGTTGACCTTCAGAAATAAGTATCTCTTCTTTTGCTTGGATGCAGGGTGCTGTCTCTGAACTCACTTGCTGATCGGAGGGGCTTGGCCATGACATTCTCTGATCTGAAGGCGTTGCTCGATGGATGTTCCAGTTTGGAGGTAGGTCCGGGTCGGTTTGATCTCAGATTTGATTTTGTACAATCATCATCTCCTTTGACTGAACAGCACCGTGCAGGCCCATTTTGGAGCATTTAATAGTGAATGATGCTATTGCTATCAACTTCTAATTGACTTACATTGCATGATCTTCTGACTAATATACAACACACTAGCTGAAGTCAATGCTGAGGCCTTGAGAGTTTATGCTTAAACAGTTGTGTGATTTACTTTGAGATTTGAGTACCTTTATCGGCATGTAATTGAACTGACAACTTACATACTTTTTATTTGCAGACTCTCCGCTTGGCATTTGATCTCTCAAAGTTCGATAACCCCAGTTTCAGCCATGTGTGGTCATCTGCTTCTGAAGGCCTGTCCTCTCTTGAAATGGGTTTTATTCCATTGCAAATGTTACTTGCACTTCTGGCTGTGGCTATTGAGTCGCGACAACGCATTGGTTATGTCAAGGCACCTGTCTTTTTTCCTAGCCTTCAGAAGTTGCGCCTCACAGTTGAGTTCATCACCGACCATTTGATTGGGTCCATATCAACAGCACTTCCATTATTGACACATCTGGACCTTCAGGATTCACCAATTATGGAACCTGAATCTGCAACTGCAACCGATCTCACAGATGCTGGCCTTCAGCAGATCAATCCGAAGGGTAAGTTGAAGCATTTATCTCTAATTAGAAGCCAGGAGTTCATATACACGTCTTTCCGCCATGTAAATGACCTGGGAATTCTGCTAATGTCCGAGAAGTGCACAAATCTGGAGAGTATCTGTCTTGGTGGTTTCTCCCGTGTAACGGACACCGGGTTTAGGGCTATCATACACTCTTGTCCAGGTCTTCATAAGCTTAAGGTGACTAATGGAAGCCATCTCACTGATCTTGTTTTCCATGACATTGTTGCCACCTCCCTTTGCCTAACACATGTGAGTCTGAGATGGTGTTCTCTACTAACTGATGCTGGGATTGAGAGGCTGTCATTCAACAAGGGTCTCAATGTTTTGGATCTTAAAGATTGCAAGAGTCTGGGTGATGAAGCTGTAAGAGCTCTGAGCTGCCTTCCCAGGCTGCGGAAATTGGTGTTGGATGGAACCATGATCACTAATCAAGCAATGGAGTATCTGGGCGTTGGAGTATGCCCGCTAGCTTCATTATCTCTGAGGGGCTGCTATAAGCTAACAAATGATTGCATACCCTTGCTGTTTGCTGGTTCTGTTAAAGAGAGCCTACATGCATTGGATCTCTCAAGAATCCCAAGTCTCACCGACGACGCTATCATGGTGATAGTGCGGACCCGAACTCCTCTTACTGAGCTGCGGCTGCGAGAGAATCCAGAAATAGGGGATGCTTCTGTCAAGGCTCTTGCATCCATGCAATTCGAGGGGGTAACTTGCGGCAGCACCTTGCAGCTGCTGGATCTCTACGACTGCGGTGGTATCACATTACTTGCAATGAAGTGGTTTAAGAAACCACTCTTCCCAAGACTGCGATGGCTCGGGCTAAAAGGCAGCTTGAACAGGATCATGGTCGACGCCCTGGTTCTAACCCGCCCTTTCTTGCGTCTAGCATGTGGCGGCGAGGAACTGGGGACACCATACCGGGACACATCCGGCGAGTGGTGTCGGCACGAGGACGATGATTCCGAAGATCTTGAGCCCTGGCACTTGGACGGTGAGGCAGTATCTGATGCCGAAACCGTCAACGAGGAGTAATGCAGCAACTTGGCTCTATGCTGCCGTGTGCCATGTTTGCTTGCCCCAGAATGATCGAAACAGCTCTCATCAGTCATGTGTTGGTCTCTTGTTGTATTACCGGATAAGCTATATTTTCTTGCTGTTATCTTTCCTCATGTGCCCGTTCCGTGTGCATATGGCAACCTGTTTGTTGTTACATCACGCTATGTATGTTGTATCCAGATTCTGGACGTTATTTATGGAAATATTTGTTCTCTCACATGTTGATGAACCTACTCCCTCTGTTCCAGAATATAAGACGTTTTTGCAAGCTATACATCGCGTTATGTACATGTCGTATCCAGATTCTGGACTGTTATTTATGGAAATATTTGTTCTCTCACATGTTGATGTGGTTCTTTCATACCTACTCTGTCTGTCTCATAATCTAAGACGTTTTTGCAAGCTTTTCTCTACGCAAGCTTTTGTCGGGCCGATTTGCTGATCTTTCTATTGATTTTTCTTGGCTTTGCCTATAGCTTTTATTTTTATCATCAGGTGGATATATTCATATGTTGTATATACAGTGTAAGTTAATCTTCCTGCTGCCATCCTCCAAATGAGCACCCTCATAAAGTGAAATAAATCCATCATCCTAAGCTAATTACAGTATTGTACCCCTTGTCCCAAAATAAGTATCTCAACTTTATACTAACTCTAGCACAAAGTTATACTAGATGTGAGACACTTATTTTTGAGACGGAGAGTATATAATGTATATTCGGTGCCAGATCATTTCGGCAAAAAATGGCGAGTTCCCTCGCCTCACACGTAACCTGTGTTCTGAGTGGTTGTGGCAAAAGGCAGTTCAGGCCTCCAACTTGCCTAATCACCCACGAAACGTGTGATGCTATTGTTGTGTGGCAGACGTGTGATGTTTATGCATTGTTGTTGAAAGCTCTTAAATGCATGAAGCATCCGACGTTAGTATGACATTGTTGCACAAATTTTGGCAATAAAAACATCATACGGCTTATGTTGTGCGAGTGTGTGGACTTTTCTTGTTGAGAAAGTATGTGGATAGATTTAATTAACAAGATCAAAATTATTTACAGTTTTTTAGAAGTACCACATTTATATTAGTAACATAAACAAATTTCAGCAAATATGACATTTCTCTGGAGTAATCCAAAGAGATAGCCCACTAGGAGAAAGTATAGGAAACACTCGCAACATATGAGATTTGCATAAAATTCCTCTTCATCCCTGTAGCCACCAACAAAATGACCAAAAACTTCGACCACCGCCCTCGCCCGAGCATGCGCCGGAAAGGAGAAGAAATGGCCTCCATTTAGCCAAGAACCAAGAGAAAGCCATGGCGGTTGCGTTGTAAGTCCACCACGACCGTCACCACACTTCTCTGTGGGTGGTCGGCCCGAGAAAATCTCCACCCCACTTGGAACACGACTCTGAAATTCTCGAGCAAGGATGTGGCCGAGAGGCTCCAGAACCGCCAACCATCTTTCGTCGCCGAAAAAACTCTTCCTGCACCATCTCTCTGACGAGACCAGTGCCTCAGCGGTAGCCACCTCCAACACAAACACTTCCGACTCCGCGTTGGCGATGGAGGAACAACCTACGTGACGGACAAAGCCAAAGAAACAGGAGCCCCAACAAGACCTCCCCCGCCCCCCGCCATCTTGAAGACCTTTCCTAGGAACAAATCCACGGCTCCTCGATGCATCGTAGAACGCCATCGAGGCAGTGGCCCAGAAACTTTCATTCGCGACAACGACATCGTCACCAACCGAGCACTAACACCCGACGAACCAATCATATACCTAGACAAATAGAGAGAAGGAACCGGGCTTCCCCGTCCTGCCGCCGGAGCCGGAGCGACTGACGGAGGGAAGGGGAGCCAGCGGCGTAGGAACAGGAACCGCTCGCCTCGATATCGCCCAGGAGAGACGGGGGCGAGAACCGTTGTGGGGAGTTGCAGTTGCTTCAGTAAAATGATTCACAGTTACTATGACTTAGGCATGTACAATGGTGCTATCTTAGGATAAATGATGAGGTGAAGGAGAGAAAACTCATAAAAAAGGTTTGTCTTTTCTTATTTAAGAGAAGACAAAAGATGATCTCTTAGCACAATTTGTCTCACCATGTCTTAAGGAATGGCTAGTTATTAAAAATAAGGCTAAGATATAATTCATTGTAGATAATTTTTTTGTTATCTCTAAATGACATGTAAGATTTAAGATAAAATTATCTTATCAATCTTAGTCCACACACCAGACGCATAAAATTCCAGAATCCAGATACACGCAGAGTAGAACAGAGTACTAGTACAACGCAGAGTAGAACAGAGCACTAGTGCCAGCACCTGACGTCTGATCTACTGCTGGTTCGCGCCGGCGCCGAGGAGCGCGGCCAGCCGGTCCAAGAGAACCAGCGCCGTCGCGCTCGGGGGCTCCCGGAGGAAGAACTGGTGGTCCTCGCCGACGGAGTCGAGCAGCTCGGCGTCGCCCTCCGCCCACCCGCTCCCCAGCAGCCCGTCGTGGTACGCCTTGCCTCGGACCCGCAGCTCGTCCTCGGCGACGCAGACGAGGACGCGGTCGCAGCCGAGCCGCCGCAAGCTCGGCGCCCCGTCGGCCACCGGGTTGACCCGCGGGTCGTCAAGCCCGGCGGTGCGGCCGCCGCACGCGAACGGCCACAGCTCCTCCAGCTTGCCCCTCAGCCACGAGTGCTCGCCGTCGGCCTTCTCGGCCGAGAGGAAGTAGGGGTGCAGGAGCCCGAGCCCTCTGACCCGGGCGCCGCGGGGGAGCGCGTCGGCCTCCTCGCCCGCGCAGAGCGCCACGTTGTGGGCGACGTTGCCGCCGGCGCTGTACCCGACCACGAACATCCGCGCGCGGTCGCCGCGGTCCCGGAGCCACGGGTCGGCGCCCTCGGCGGCCCACCGGAGCGCGGCCCACGCGTCGTCGTAGCAGGCCGGGACGGGGTGCTCCGGCGCGAGGCGGTACTCGACGGACACGCCGAGGACGCGCGCGCGGGCGCACAGGCGGTTGAGGAACGCGTGCTCGGGCGCGTCCGCGGCCGAGCCGGCCACGAGGCCGCCGCCGTGGAGGTACACCATGATGGGGAGCCTGTCGCTCGCGCCGCCGTCGGGAGGGCGCGCGGGGAGGTAGAGGCGGGCCCACACGCCGGTGGCCGGGTCAAAGACGACGTCCCTGGAGGCGACTCCGGTGGCGGCGTCGACGGAGGGCGGGACGTGGTCCACGGGGAGCAGGCGCTCGACGCGGCCGCTCCTGTACTGCCGAATCACCGGCACGAACTCGAACGTGACCTCGGACTCAGGGTCCATCTGACGGGCGAAACGACACGGCAAGGAATCAGGGATGGCGCGGCGGGCGGCTATGGCAGTGGAGCAGGCGCGCGAGCGGGCAGCATCATTTGGAAGATGGAGATGGGCGACGGCGGAGCATCGGGGAACGGCACGGAGATGCTCCCGATAACCCTCTGCTCCCCGCCGTATGATAATAAACAAAACAAAAAGAGGAAGAAAGAATTGTGCTTCCCGCCGTTCTAGCTCTGTTGTACCGTGTGCCGGTCAACGATTGAGCCGAGATCTGATGGCGAACCAAGCAGCTGAGCGATGCAAAATTTGTTTAGTAAATTTTCTGTTCACGAACATGCCGGACGCCGTCTATTTGTATCCCTACTCACATGGCAATTATGAAACAGCATTCTCTAAGCCAATTATCAAACGGCCCCTGATTTTAGAGCAACTCCTACGCGCCGATCCATTTCGTTCGTATGTGTCTAATTAGATCGTCGCGGATAGAAAAGTCGGCTCAATGCGTTGACCCAAACAAACATGAGTCCGCTTTTCGTTCGTCTGTCGACTCATTTCTGAGCCAATTTTGGGCCTAATTTTCGTCGGCGCGGACACAAAGCGAACGCGTGCCTATTCTTTCCTGGCCCGCTAGTCGGTGGCACATTCGCCATCTTCTGCCCCGTCCTGTCGTCGTCGTCGCCGTCTCCCAGTTCCGGTGTCTCTGCCAACAGCCCGTGCCTCATCACCTCCCGCATGCCGCCACCTCCCATGTCGCCGCGTCGCCTCGCCGCCGGGCCACCGCAGCTCCCCCCCAACTCCAACGTCGCCACGAGCACGAAGTCGCCCCCTGCGGCCCTGGCCAGCTCCTTCGTCCAACACTGCCTTGATGACGCCGCCAGGCCAGCCACCTGGTCCAGGGGAGGCGCGCGTTTCTTCCCTGGCCAGCTTTTTCGTCAATGCTCGCAAGTTGTTCAACAGTTTGCCTCAAGGTACAAATGGATTCCGCCGACTAGTTTTTTTTCCACAATTTTCTGTGCGACTCCGACCATTCCTCATTCAACGATGAGAGATGTTGGCTGCTGTGCTGGTCCATGACCACCTTAATAGGCCGTGACCGTTGTTCCGAGGCTCGATCCCGAGGCACATTTTGACATTAAATCGCAACTGAGAGAGCGGCCATTTGCTTCTTTGGAATGACTACTTTGACACAACAAACCCGTTATTCAAACATCAAAAATTCCGGCGGCGTTTCCGTATGGCTAGACATGTTTTCGACCGCATTAGATAGGGGGTGGTTGGATGCGATAACTATTTCGAGTGCAAAGAGGATGCCCTTGGGAAGATTGGCTTCTCATCTTATCAGAAATGCACTGCAGCTATCCAGATGCTTGCATACGGAGTGCTCGGTGATCTCATTGATGAGTACGTCCGTATGAGCGAGTTTACGTGCCTAGAGTCCATGTACAGGTTCTGCAAGGCTATGATTGTTGTGTTTGGCCCTGAGTACTTGAGAGGGCCGACTGCTGAAGATACAGCCCCCTTTGTTGGCGATGAATGCCAACATGGGCTTCCCAGGGATGCTTGGCAGCATAGATTGCATGCGGTGGGAGTGGAAGAACTGCCCTTCTGCTTGGCAAGGGCAGTATAGGGGCCATGTTAGGGTTGCACTGTCATACATGAGGCAGTGGCCTCACAAGATGTCTGGATCTAACACTCTTTCTTTGGCATGGCCGGATCGGACAATGATATCAACGTGCTTCAACGTTCGCCAGTGTTTGCAAGGCTTGCCGAAGGCAACTGCCCACCGGTGAATGTTAACATCAACGATCACAACTACAACAAAGGTTACTACCTAGGTGACAGTATCTATCCTCAGTGGACCAATGTTGTGAAGACAATCCCCAACCCTGTTGGAGAGAAGAGAAAAAGATTTGCCCAAGAGCAAGAGAGTGCTAGGAACGATGTCGAGCATGCCTTTGGTGTTCTGCAATCTCGATGGGGCATCGTTCGGTATCCTGCTAGAACTTGGAGCACCAAGAAATTGTGGGAGGCGACGACTGCTTGTGTGATTATGCACAATATGATTGTAGAGGATGAGCGCCCGGAACATATTTACGATCAAGGGTTTGAATTTCATGGTGACAATGTTGTTCCTGAGCATGAAGGAGGAGCGGCAACATTTGCATAGTTCATCTAATTTCATCATCAAATGCATGATTGGTGAAAGGACATGCGGTGCCCCCATGTGTGGTTTTGGTAATTGATGACATTCTCTATGGACTAATGGTTGCATTGAGTTATATTTGAAGGATTTTTCCATAGGCATTTCTTGAAGTCCATGTGTTGGTTTCAAGGAGTTTATGGGTTGACTAAGGTGCTATTAAGGAATTATCCAAAGATTGGTCATGTGAGTGTTGAGCTTATTGCAAGCATGTCTTGAAGAAGAAGATTGTGTGATCATTCATGTTTACCTTCAAGACATCATCCAAACAAAGAGAGTTGGAAAGATTCAAGGTTGATCAAGACTAAGTCAAGAGTGAATCAAGTTGATCAACTCACAAAGAGTAGAAGATGTACCGAGAGGGATCAAGTGATCCCATGGTATGGTAAGCATTGTCCATTGCACTTTGTGTACTAACCCATGGTCTATGTGAGAGTCTATGTGAGGTTAGGTACGTGTCCATGGGCTTGCGTCAAGAGGATGATATCATACAACCCATGGGAAGGATGACATCAAGTGGTGATCGTCATCAGCCGTGTGCAAGTTCAAGTGGAGAATCACGAAGAGATCAAGTGCTTGAAGCTTGCCATCCATTATGGTGTCAATGGACTTGTGAAGATGTGCCGAAGATTGGCTCACACATAGTGGAGTATGGGGGAGCAATCATCTAGTCTCCATCAACCCAGCGCAATCAAGAAAGGTGGTCCATCTTGAGGAGGACAAGATCGTCATCATCTAGCTCAAGTGGATCATGTGCAAGGCAAAGGTTTTCCCTTGATAGGTTTTCTATTTTACCGGTCTCATGGTGGTAGTTGGGAGACCGTGTTATAGGATCGATAGCCGTACTATCAAGGGGGGCTCTCAAGTGAGTAGGTTGATCATATCGTTCGTCGAGAGATCAAACCATTGCATCCTTGCATCATGTTTCTTGGTTCTTGTTTGGTTCTCTTTGTGAGTCTTAGAGATTATGGTCATCTTGATGAAAAGCTTGAGTTCATCGAAAACGGAGTTTGCATGCGTCTTCTATGATGTTTTCGGTGTTGGAGGTTTTACCGATCTTATACGAGGAAGGGTTCTCACCATTTTCTTTTGGGCCTTTTCTCATTTGCTTCTTATTGGTATTTCTATCAAGATTGTGTTAGCCCATGTCGTTAGCTTTCCAACAAACTTGGTTTCGTTGAATTCGGAGTCCGTTTGCAGAAGTTATGGCTATTTTTGTAAAGGCTGCAGCGGTACTACCGTGGCTAGAGCGGATGTAATTTTTTACTACCGCTCCAGAGCAGTACTACCACGGCTCCTAAGCGGTAGTACCGCTCCGGACCAAAATCCCTTGTTTTGCTCAGCGGAAGTAGGCACGGAAGTATTTTTTTTGTACCGCTCGCAAGCAGTAGTACCGCTACCATTTGCGGTAGTACCGTGAGGTCGAGCGGTAGTACTGTGAGGACGAGCGATAGTACCGCTCCGGCGGTTCTACTAGCCTTTTGCCTCCTCACTGTTGTTTTTCAAAGGGGTACTTCCGCCCTAGCGGTAGTACCGCTCCTTGGAGCGGTAGTATTGCTCTGTGCGGGCTGTGAGCATAACGGTTGGATTTTCCCCACCTATAAAAGGGGGTCTTCTTCCCCAATGAATCCAATCTCTTGAGCTCGTGTTCTTCCTCCATTGTTGACCTTCTTCGATCTTCCTAACTCTCAATCCCTCCAATGATTCTTGCTAGTTCTTGAGGGAAAAGAGAACGGAGATCTAGATCCACGTATCCACTAATCACTTTCTCCTCTGAGTGAGGGGAACCCCTTGGATCTAGATCTTGGAGTTCTTCGTGTTCTTCTTTCGTTCTTCCTCTCATTTTCCTCCCTAGCATTAGTTGCTTTGGTGGGATTTGGGAGAGAAGGACTTGGGCACTCCGTGTGCCCTTGCCATTGCATTTGGTGCATCGGTTTGAGTTCTCCACGGTGATACGTGGAAGTGAAGTTTGAGAAGCTTATTACTCTTGGGTGTTTGGGCACCCTAGAGCTTGTTCCTCTTGGGTGCCTTGGCGCCCTAGACGGTTGGTGGTGTTCGGAGCTCAATCATTGTGGTGAAAAGCTCCGGGCAAGCGTCGGGGTCTCCAATTAGGTTGTGGAGATTGCCCTGAGCAATTTGACGGGTTCCGGTGACCGCCCCCAAGGGTTGCCAACGTGTACGGGTTCGGTGACCGCCCCCAAGGGTTGCCATTTGTACGGGTTCGGTGACCGCCCTCAAGGGTCCCTTAGTGGAATCACGGCATATTGCATTGTGCGAGGGCGTGAGGAGATTACGGTGGCCCTAATGGCTTCTTGGGGAGCATTGTGCCTCAACACCGCTCCAAACGGAGATTAGCATCCGCAAGGGTGTGAACTTCATGATACATCGTCGTCTCCGCATGCCTCGGTTATCTCTTACCCGAGCTCTTTACTTATGCACTTTACTTTGTGATAGCCATATTGTTTCTTGTCATATATCTTGCTATCACCTAGTAGTTTATCTTGCTTAGCACAAGTTGTTGGTGCACATAGGTGAGCCTAGTTGTTGTAGGTTTTGTGCTTGACAAATTAACCGCTAGGTTTATTCCGCATTTGTTCAAGCCTCAACCGTAATTATTTTAAAGCGCCTATTCACCCCTCCTCTAGGCGACATCCATGATCTTTCAATTGGGAACTCACATTTAGCCGCAAAATGATTTGGTCGAGTATATGTGCGTTCATGTTGGCAACCAATAGATGTATCTTTTTTAAAATGTATTTGAGACAATTTAATTTTTATTCGGCTTGTAAACTATTAAATTTATTTGGTTGTGAAACTATGCTATTTTTATTTGCTTGTGAAACTATGCAAAATGAGTGTATATTTATTAAAAAAACGGCGGCGAGCCGTCCACACCCACAAATATGGGTCGGCGCGTTGGGTGCACCACCGATCCAAATCATAAACAAAGTGGGCAGCCGATCCAAACGGACAAAAAACGAACAAAACCACTGTTTGTTTGGGTCGGCGCATTAGAGTTGCTCTTATGAGTTGAGGGCATGCGAGCATCCTTAACACTTGTGTAGTCTCAATAATGCTTTTATATTATGAGACCGAGGAAATAGTTGGTTAGAGGTGCATCTAGAAAGTACTCCCTTTAATCAGGTTTATAAGGTTTATTTGGTTTGTTGTATCGATAAAAATATCAGCATCTACATCCACACACAAATAGAATATTTAAATATATCTCATGTTAGATATAATGATAATCAATATTTTCCTCCATAAACTTGGTCTAAAAACGTTCAATTTAAGACAAAACCAAATGAGCCATGTAAACATGATAAAAGTGGGAACAAATTTTGCAGGAGTCTCAACAACTTTTTTTAATGATTGCTATCATATGCAATGGCCGAGCCAGGAATTGAAGATCATGGGGGCGAAATGACTCAATCTTTTAATAACAGGGGGCCACACATATACTAATACATGCATTTTTCCCCTAAATTCTACACTGTTCATCTTCTACTAGCAGCAAATCAGCGATGGGGGGAGGGGCACAGGGCCCCTACTGGCCCCCGTCTCCGCCACTAATCATATGTCATGTGAATTCTTATACTTTGTTCAAAGCCATCGGGTTGTAGCCGATAGGACAATGATGAGCCGAGGAAGCTGGAAGGAACGCAACTAACGGGTCGCCGGTATCGGAAACACACCGGTAGAGGACACCGACAGAACCATGGACACTAGAAAATGCAGGTCCAGGGGGTCCCTCCAAAGGCAACAATGGCCGGGAAACAATCACTTGACCTTAACACCACCATACTACAAACGTCACTGTCGGTGTTCTGGGAACGGGGGTCCCCAGACTTGCCTGCCTGTGGCCCACGGCATGGCTAAGCCAGCAGGCCGTACAGCCCATCTCCATCAACAAGGCATCCAAGACCCTTGCGAGGGTCCAAGCTTCGCGAGGCGGACGATGCAAGACCTCCTCTAGAGTAGCCTAGCCAGGCAGGCTCATGAGGAGCAGAGATATCAAGGCGGGGCAAACCTCACGAGGCCCTCGTGACGTGAGCCATGACGCACGACACCAGGCGGGCGCCAGCGCGGGCAGCGTCCTTGTTTCCTCTTTGGTACTAAGGAGGCCAGCGCAGGCGAACAGTACCGAGGCACCAGGCAAAGGTTGCTATATCGGTGAATGAGACCAGGACTAGGAGGACGGTAAGATGGAGGTCATCGTGGAGCCCAAGACGGCGTCACCACCAGAGCTTTTCGTAGGCGAAGACCACTTTTGTCAGGATAGCTTGTACTAGCTGTCCCCCTTCAAATTTGCCCACCATTGTTGGCTCCCTTCCCGCTCGATATTTGGGAAGAGGACCAGGGCCTATATAAGTAGAGCTAGCCACCACAGTGTTCGAAACTTAAGGGTTTGCCGGAACCCCACATCCGACATTTGGCGCGCCAGGTAGGGGTGCGTCGTAGCTTCCCTTCCATCAGTTCGTCGCTCCGTCGTCTCCATGGCGGATGCTCGCCGTGCTCAAGCTGAGCGTCGGGCTGCCCTCACCGCCCGCGTCGCTCAGACGGCTCCCGTCGGCAGGCCACATTGCCATTCTCCGTCTCCCGCCGTCAACGCTGCCACTGGCCCGGCGGGGAACAAGCAGCAGGCGTCCTCGCTGCATCCTTCGGTGCGGCAGGACGGCCGCACCGCTCCATCGCTGACCCCTGCCGGTTCTTCATCTCACGCGCACCGCGCTCCCATGGAGGCACGGGCCGCGCTTCTCGCGGCGAACGAGATCCTGCGCTACCGCCCTGTCGACGACCTCTACGAGGAGTGGCTCGACCGCGTCGCCGAGCTCGCCCGCGTCGCAGGGGGCTCTCCGGCGCCGACCCACTCTCTGCCTCCCCCTCGACCAGCCGCAGGCGACGGGGCTCATGCCGTGCCTCCACCACCTCAGCCCCAAGACGGCGCCTTGGCACCAAGGCGCGCGGCTCCACGGCATGATCCGCCGCGCCCGGCGCCCGCGCGCGAAGAGAGAAGCTGCCAAGAAATTCCGCGTCCATGAGAAGCTGCACCTACGCTCCCCGCGCCACCTCGTCAAGACCGTGCACCGCCCACAGCGGTGTAGCGCGGACCTCGTCAAGACCAAGCTCCACCTCCGAAGCGGGCCCCGGCAATCATGGCTGGCTGCCGCGCCTTCATCCCTGAGCTGCGTAGCGTCGCCTGGCCGGGCAAGTTCAAGCCGGATCTGCCTCCTTGTTGCGACGGCATCGCCGACCCCGCGGAGTTCCTACAGCTCTATGAGCTGAGCATCAAAGCAGCCAACAGCGACGAAAAGGTCATGGCGAACTGGTTTCCCAGCTCTCAAGGATGGAGCTCTCTCCTGGCTCCTGAACCTGCAGCACGGCTCGATCTCCTCCTGGGACGAGATGCGCGACCGCTTCGTCGCCAACTTCCAGGGCACTCGTGACCGCCCACCAACCGCGGGTGATCTACGCCGCATCAGGCAACAACCAGGAAAGACCCTCTAGAAGTACATCCAGCGCTTCAAAAACACCCGCCTCAATATCCTCAAGGTCACGAACGAGGCCATCATCTCCGCGTTCTCCGACGGCGTCCGTGACATCAAGATGAAGGAAGAGCTCGCCATCCACGAGGAGCTCTGCACATCTAAGGAGCTGTTCAATATGGCGACCAAGTGCGCAAGAGCTGAGGAGGGGCGCCTCTCCCTCCTTGAGCTGCCAGCCGTGGGCGCGGAGGAGAAGAAGACCAAGGCCAAGGACGTGAAGCGCAAGGAGGCAGCTGTGCTCGCAGCGGAGCCCGACATCAAGCGGGGCAGAGATCAGCCCGAGACATCCAAGAACGGCCGACTGTTCTACGCCTTCCACAACTTGAACACCCATAACACCAGCGACTGTCAAGAGCTTAGAGCCATACGGGAAGGATGCTACGGTCGACGCCCCAAGCGCAATGACCAGGGCTATGGCCGCGAATGAGGACGTGGAGGCGGACGCTAGGATGACCGTGGCCGACGCCAGGAGTGGTGCGACCGGCCTCGTGAGGACCGCTGGTAGGACCAACCTCGCGAGGGCGCCTGGAGAGACCCGCCGCGTGAAGATCGCCCCCACAGCAACGCTGGTCTTCCCCCCGCTGCCGCCACCAAGAAGGAATGACGACCACCACTAGGACGAGGGGGCTGGGGGTTCCTAGGAGCCGCGTGCGATCGCCTGCATCTTGGGCGGCGCCTAGGCCCCAGCCTCTCAGCACACCTTCAAATAGTTCGCTCACGAGGTGAACGTGACGCTCCCCAAACTCGAGGCCACGCGCCCGCTCAGGTGGTCCCAATGCACCATCACTTTCAACTCGGCAGATTAGCTCAAGTGCGCAGCCACCACCGGCGCCCTCCCCATGCTGTGTTCCCCAGTCATCAGCAATGTGCAGGTCACCAAGACCCTCATCGACGGCGGCGCAGGGCTCAACGTCCTGTCCGTCGACACGTTTGACAACCTCCAAGTGCCTTATGAACAGCTCCAGCCCACCAAGCCTTTCTCAGGAGTGACCGACGGCTCCACCACACCGATAGGGCAGGTCCGCCTGCCCGTCACCTTCGAGGAGCGTAAGAACTACCGCACTGAGCTCATCGACTTCGACATCGCGCACATCCGCCTGCCGTATAATGCCATCCTCGGGTATCCAGCCCTGGCCAAGTTCATGGCAGTCACTCATCACGGCTACAACGTTCTCAAGATGCCAGGAAGCGGAGGAATCATCATAGTCCCGTGTGAAGAGAGGGATGCGGTGTGCTCCCTCGAGCACACCTTTCAAGCCGCAGCAATCGACGGCCCCGACAGCAGAAATGAAGGCCCTCAGGAGGCCATCCCCAAGAAGAAGCAGCCGCGCCGTGCAGGACCTCGGGAGGATGGCATCGCGGTAGGAGCCTTGTCAGGACCAGCGCCCGCTCCAGGGGCGCGTCCCTCCATCGCATAGGAAGGCGCGCCTGGCGCCCTCCTCAGGCAGGGCTCGGGGGCTCTCTTCTTGAGGGCCTCAAACCTTGCCAACCTCACGAGGGAGGCGCTTGGGCACCACTTGGAGGCGTGCTTCGCGGCACGTGACCCTCAGGAGAGCACAGGGCAAGGAGTGCCCACCACTCAGGAGTTCATCACCAGGACCACCCAAGAACTGCAAGAAGTAAGAGCCATGCGCGGCGACAGCCGCCCATGAGGCGCAGCTCCGCATCCTGGCGAGGATGCTGGGCTGCGTGTCTACATCGACGTCCCAGGGCTCAACAGGGCCGCATCCCAGGAGCGTTTCTGGCCTTCGCGTGTGGGCCACTGTGAGGGCCCATCGCATAGCTACATTCGTATGACTTTCGGCTTGCCGAGCATGGCGTCGGCCTATCAGCACAACATGCGACGTGTCCTGGCGGCTCAGGAAGCCAGGTACCACGCCGTTCTGGAGGAGATGGGGACGGTCTTTAAGGAACCTCCCGAGCCCCCAGAGCCTCCCGAGGCTCAGGGTTCTGGCGGCTCATGAGGAGTCATTTCTTCAACGCACGCCTTCAGCTGCGCCAACTCTACTTCGTCTACAGAACCAGGTGACATCTTCCAAGCTCGTTTAGCTTGGAGCGCCCTCGAGCTGCATTATTCCCAAGCCGCGTGGGTACGTCCCTACGACATGTATCCCTTTTGCTTATGTCTTTAGCTTACCTTGTTGGGGGCACCCCTCGGGCTGCATCATCCCCAAGCAGCTCGGGCCGGACTGTAACACCCCGGATGTAATTTACCTTATCTGTATCCCAACTCTTGCCGTTTTTGGCACTAAGTTATTTTATTTCATCATTGTCGGGTTTTTGTCTCCGTGTGTTGTTGTCTTTGTCATGCATCTCATATCATGTCATCATGTGCATTGCATTTGCATACGTGTTCGTCTCTTGCATTCGAGCATTTTCCCCGTTGTCCGTTTTGCATTCTGGCGCTCCTATGTCCTCCGGTGGTCCTTTCTACCTCTTTTCGTGTGTGGGGGTTAAACATTTCTGGATTGGACCGAGACTTGCCATGCGGCCATGGTTTACTACCGGTAGACCGCGTGTCAAGTTTCGTGCCATTTGGACTTCGTTTGATACTCCAACGGTTAACCGAGGGACCGAAAAGGCCTCGTGTGTGTTTCAGCCCAACACCCTTCCAATTTGGCCCAAAACCCACCTAAAACCCCTCCATCATCTAGAGGTTCTTGCCATGTATTTTTGTGATGTTTGTGGTGACTAGCACAAGCTTGCAAACTAGCGTAATCGGTAATGCTGATTTTAGGGACTTAGAATTTCACTAAGTCCTTTCCCGATTTTGTTGTTATGCCATATGTTAATGTTGTTTCCTAGTGATCCATGCCTATTTTGAGGATGATCAGTAAGGATGTTTTGTTAAAATTGTGGTGCTCTATCCATCCATGTATTTGTTTGCAATTATGGAGCAACCTAGCTTGAGTCAATCGAGCTCTACTTTTGCTATTAAATGATCCTGGCAGATTGTTGACATGTTTAGCGATTTTGCCGAGGATGTTGCTATTGACCCGTGCATGCTATGATGTTGTTCTTACGATGTCTAGCTTCTATGTCATGTCTTCTTCATGGGTGTATGCTTAGTTTGTCTGCCATGCTCTGTAGTGAGTGCATCGAGCTCATAAACATGCCTACTTGTTAACTGATTTGCATGCTCCAGTTTTTCACAAAGTATGAATCTGTTTATGTTTTTGCCATGTTCACATGCTTGCAAGTGCATTTTCTGACACCTTTTGGCTCAAGGTCACTAAGGGATTTTTGTTAAGTGCTTTGAGTAGCTTCATGCCATGCCTTGCTTTGCCATGTTAAGTTCCTGTAGCTTGTAGTTTTCATGCTCTAAATGTGCTTCCTGATGATAAATTCCAGACTTGTGTTAATTTCACGAAGTCTGAAACCTGTTATCATTTGCTCTTTTGCCATGCTTGTTTGAATCTGTTAAAGGATGAATTAGTCGTAGCTCATTGTTCAACTTTTGTCAAGCATCATGAGTGGATCCCTGCCATGTATTTTGTTGTCATGTTTGACTGCTGTAGCATATTTATCTTGATGCATTTATTTGGTTACTTGCTGATTATCGCAGACCGGTGCCATATTTGTTTTGCTTGCCATTTCCAAACCATGCATCCGATTCCGGTGATCTTTATATCGATTTCAACCGAAATCACCTCACCTTTCCAGTGGCACTCTTGGATTTCCATGTTGAGGCTAGGTTCAATCATTCCTTGGTAACTCATGCATATGCATCCCATATCGCATCCCGCATATCATACCATGTTTGCATCATATTGCTTGAGCATTGCACGTGGTTGATCGTGTTCCATTTGCTTGTTGTTCTTGTTTGGGTAGAGCCAGGAGACGAGTTCATGAACAAGGAGCCCATTGAGTTTGCTTACGAGGATCAAGTTAACTCTGACAACTTTGCAGGCAAGATGACCATACCCTCAAAATCACTTCTATCTTTGCTTGCTAGATGCTCGCTCTTTTGCTATGCCTATGCTATGATACCTAACACTTGCTTATCATGCCTCCCAATTGCCATGTCAAACCTCTAACCCACCATGTCCTAGCAAACCGTTGTTTGGCTATGTTACCGCTTTGCTCAGCCCCTCTTATAGCGTTGCTAGTTGCAGGTGAAGATTGGAGATCGTTCCTTATTGGAACATTGTTTATTGTTGGGATATCACTATATTATCTTGTTATCTTAATGCACCTATATACTTGGTAAAGGGTGGACGGCTCGGCCTTATGCCTGGTGTTTTGTTCCACTCTTGCCGCCCTAGTTTCCGTCATATCGGTGTTATGTTCCCGGATTTTACGTTCCTTACGCGGTTGGGTTATAATGGGAACCCCTTGACAGTTCGCCTTGAATAAAACTCTCCAGCAATGCCCAATATTAGTTTTACCATTCGCCACCTAGCCTTTTCCCCTTGGGTTTCATGGACTCAAGGGTCATCTTTATTTTTAACCCCCCCGTGCCAGTGCTTCTCTAAGTGTTGGTCCAATTGAGCGATGTCCGGGGCTACCAGGGGCAACTCTGGGCTGGCCTACCCGACGTCTGGCTCATCTGAGTGCGCCCTGAGAACGAGATATGTGCAGCTCCTATCGAGATTTGTCGGCACATTTGGGCGGTGTTGCTGGACTTGTTTTACCATTGTCGAGGATGTCTTGTAACCGGAATGCCGAGTCTGATCGGATTGTCATGGGAGAAGGAATATCCTTCATTGACCGTGGGAGCTTGTGATGGGCTAAGTTGGGACTCCCCTGCAGGGATTTGAACTTTCTAAAGTCGTGCCCGCGGTTATGGGCAGATGGGAATTTGTTAATGTCCGGTTGTAGATAACATGAAACTTAACTTAATTAAAATGAATCAACCGCGTGTGTAACCATGATGGTCTCTTCTCGGCGGAGTCCGTGAAGTGAACACGGTGTTGGAGTAATGCTTGACGTAGGTTGTTCTAGGATCACTTCTTGATCATAGTTGTTCGATCGTGCTTTACCTTCTCTTCTCGCTCTCTTTTGCGAATAGGTTAGCCACCATACATGCTAGTCGCTTGCTGCAGCTCCACATCATACCTTGCCTTACCTATAAGCTTAAATAGTCTTGATCGCGAGGGTGTGAGATTGCTGAGTCCCCGTGACTCACAGTTTACTTCCAAACCAGATGCAGGGACCGACGATACCGTTCCAGATGGCATGACCGAGCTCAAGTGGGAGTTCGATGAAGACTCTCGCCATTACTATGTGTCTTTCCCAGATGATCAGTAGTGGTGCCCAGTTGGGGCGATCGGGGACTTTGTCGCATGTGGGGGTTGATCTTTATTTTGGTACCATAGTCGGACCATGAGTGTATTGGATGATTGTAATGTTATTCATGTATTTGTGTGATGTGGCGAGTGTAAGCCAACTATGTATGCTTTCCCCTTTTATTTATTTACATGGGTTGTTGTGAAGATTACCTTACTTGTGACATTGCTTTCAATGTGGTTATGCCTCTAAGTCGTGCTTTGACACGTAGGAGATATAGCCGCATCGAGGGCGTTACAAGTTGGTAATCAGAGCCTTCCCCGACCTTAGGAGCCCCCTGCTTGATCGAATCGTTGGCGTTGTTAAGTCTAGAAAAAATGTTTTGAGTCATCTAGGATTATATATATCGGAGAGTTAGGAATTCTTTTTACTCCCCAGTCCCTTCATCGCTCTGGTGAGGCATCCTGACGTAGAGTTTTGACTCTTCTCTTCTCAAATTTCACTAAAAAAATTTAGGATCATGCGGGTATCTTGGAATCGTTCCGATCGATTTGTGACGAGAACATTGTTCTTGGTGCCTCATGTCATTTAGGGGTTGTGGCAGTGTCCCGGGGAGTTGAGCTCCGAGGTGTTGTTGTCACAATTTTATCGTTGAGATTCTAGAATACCTGAGTTTCGCCGACATCAAAAATCTCTTTTATGCAGTTGTTGGTGAGATAACCTCGCCACCACCTAGTACTAGGGCGGGAGTTCGGGAGTATTGCCATAACTCGTATAACGGATGCTTTTCGAAGGTTGAGGTAAATGATTTCCGAAGGTTTCTCGGTTATGTGTTAAAGGATGGATACAACTGGATGTAGGATTTGCTAGATTTGGGTGAGATATTATGCTTCCCCTGTATCCCCAACAACTGATTGCACAACCGGAAAGGTTCGGGAGTTTCATAGGTGGGAATTCTCGTAGCTCTAGTTCTTCTTCCGTGGATATTTGGTTTGGGATTGGGTAATCCTCACCAAGTATTTGTTCTTATTCCGTACCTTGTTGTTTTTCTTCTACCTCAATTCTAAGTGGCTTCTCAATTTATGGAAATGTGACCATTTCAATTGGAATGCATTCATTCATTTTGTTCGGATGTGAAGACTTTATGTTGCAATTTCAATCCATTTGATTCAGCTCAAATATTGTCTGTCAATGTGCTAACGGATGTCAACCTCTTCAGGATGGCTCGTCCAACATGCACGACTCCGAATCCTGATCCGCCACCACCACCTCCACCTCCGGAGGCATGGCAAGATGTGATGGCCGCTACCAATGCAAACACGCAGCTGATCATGCAACTTCTTCAAGAGCGCAACC
Organism: Triticum monococcum; assembly: GCA_034509565.1. NCBI lineage: Eukaryota > Viridiplantae > Streptophyta > Magnoliopsida > Poales > Poaceae > Triticum > Triticum monococcum. Next base: position 684,178,036 of record CM067845.1, on the reverse strand, counting down.
AAGGGAACCATGGCCATGAACAATCAGAATCAGTTTGCTACACTCAACCAGTTCCTTGCTAACCAGCCAAAGACCTTCAGCAATTGTGTCGAGGCAACAGACGCTGATGATTGGCTCGTGGACATATGCAAGCATTTCGAGTGCAGTAACGTCAGGCCTGAGGACTTTGTCATGTTTGCCTCCTTCCAACTCAAAGACCAAGCTGCAGAATGGTTTCAGCAGTACAAAGATTCCAGAGGAGGCCGTGTGATTACCTGGGATGAATTCCGTCAAGACTTCAAAGCTCATCATATTCCCCAGAGTGTGGCTGAGAGCAAGGGTGAGGAATTCCGCAACCTGAAGCAAGGCATTATGTCTGTTTACCAGTACAACATCATGTTTCAGAAGCTCGCCCGTTTTGCTAAGCAAGACGTCCCTGATGAGAAGAGCATGATATACCAGTTCAGGGGTGGTCTCAGAGAAGAACTCCAGCTAGCTCTCGTCCTCTTTGAGCCCAAGAAGTACGATGAGTTCTACAACATGGCAATGAAGCAAGAGACTGCTCAACTGAAGTGTGATGCTTCCAAGAAGCGAGTCAGAGATGCAACTCCTTCTTCATCAACTCAAGTGGCTAAGCAGCAAAAGTATTGGCTTCCTCCTCCTCCGTTCCATCAGCCTTATCAGCAGAAGAGCAAAGGTGGCAGTGGATCTTCCCACCCACCCAACCCTGGCTTTCAGAACAAGACTTCGTCTCAAGCTCCAAGATCAAGTGCTCCGTATCACCGTCCGCTCTCGGAGGTCACGTGCAACAAGTGCCAACAGAAGGGTCACTATGCCAACACATGCTTCAATCAGAGGCGTCTCCCTCCTCCTCCTCCTCCTGTGAGATCGGCAAGTACAGCTGTGGTCAAGCATAACCCCAAGTCTGCAAAGGTCAACTTGATGAATGCAGCTCAGGCAGAGGACTCGTCGGATGTCATCATGGGTAACCTTCCTGTTAATGATATTCCTGCAAAAGTTCTTTTTGACACTGGTGCATCACATTGTTTCATCTCGAGACCATTTGTTTCTAAGCATGAGTTGCCTTTACAAGAATTGCCTAGGCAGTTATCACTTGTTTCTCCGGGTAAATTCATGAATGCAAGCGCTATGGCCCCGGATGGTACTATCACGTTGGGTGACTACAAGTTTCTATCCTCTCCAGTGGTCCTTGGTAACTCGGATATTGATCTTATTCTTGGAATGGACTGGCTTTCTAAGCACAAGGCTCAGCTTGATTGTGCTGCCAGGCAGATTCAATTGACTCATTCGTCTGAGGATGTAATTGTCTTTGCCGCTAATGACGATACCATCCGTCTGTTTTCTCTCAATGAGAAGGGTGAACTGGATGCCATCTCTCAAATTCCAGTCGTTTGCGAATATCAAGACGTCTTTCCAGAAGAGCTTCCAGGAATGCCTCCGCATCGGCCAGTTGAATTCGTCATCGATCTTGAGCCTGGCACGGAACCTGTTTGCAAACGTCCTTACAAGCTGGGACCTAAAGAGTTGAAGGAGCTGAAGAAGCAACTCGATGAACAAGAGTGAATGGGTCTCATCCGACCTAGTTCTTCTCCATGGGGTTGTGGAGTTCTTTTTGTGAAGAAGAAGGATGGAACGGACCGACTTTGTGTTGACTATCGTCCATTGAACAAGAAGACTATAAAGAACAAGTACCCACTTCCCAACATCAACGAGCTGTTTGAACAACTCAAAGGTGCTCAAGTATTCTCCAAGCCTGATCTCCGTATGGGCTATCACCAGATCCGAATTCGTGAGCAAGATATCCCCAAGACGGCATTCAGAACAAGCTATGGTTCATATGAATACACTGTCATGTCTTTTGGCCTCGTCAATGCTCCTCCGCCTTTCTCTCGCATGATGAACTTCATCTTCAACCCCTACACAAATGACTTCATCTTGGTCTACCTTGACGACATTTTGGTCTTTTCCAAGAACAAGGAAGATCATGCCAAGCACTTGCGTTTGGTGCTGGATAAGCTCAGAGAACATCAGTTCTATGCCAAGTTTTCAAAGTGAGAGTTTTGGCTCGATGAGGTTCTCTACCTTGGGCATATCATTTCTGCCAAGGGCATAGCGGTGAATCCTGAGAAGGTGTCTGCAATTGTGAATTGGGAACCACCTCAGAACATGAAGCAACTCTGCAGTTTCCTTGGGCTCGCAAGCTATTGTCGATGGTTCATTGAGAAATTCTCAAAGATCGTGAAGCCTCTTTCAACCCTTCTCCAGAAGCACGTGAAGTACGTTTGGTCTCCTGAATGTGACATCGCTTTCAACACCCTGAAAGAGAAATTAGTCACTGCTCCAGTTCTGACTCCTCCTGATGAATCCAAACCGTTCGAGGTCTTCTGTGATGCCTCTCTTCAAGGTCTTGGTGCAGTGTTGATGCAAGAGAAGAAAGTTGTGGCCTATAATTCTCGCCAGTTGAAGCCCAATGAAAAGAACTACCCTACTCACGACCTTGAGTTGGCGGCAGTTGTGCATGCTCTTTTGACTTGGAGACATCTCTTATTGGGAAGAAAAGTGGACATCTTCACTGACCACAAGAGTCTCAAGTACATATTCACTCAGCCTAATCTCAACCTCAGGCAGACTCATTGGGTCGAAATGATTCAAGAGTATAATCCGAGTATCGAATATACTCCAGGCAAGGCCAATGTAATTGCTGACGCTTTGAGCAGAAAGGCTTACTGCAACAGTCTGATTCTCAAGCCTTACCAACCCGAGCTTTGTGAAGCTTTCCGCAAACTCAATCTGCAAGTTGTTCCTCAAGGTTTCCTCACCAACCTCCAAGTCTCTCCTACTTTGGAAGATCAGATTCGCGAGGCTCAACTTCTTGATGCTATGGTGAAGAAGGTGAAGATTGGGATTGCCAAGAGTCAATCCAAGTACAAGTGTTGTCGTCTTGATGACAAGGATACTCTCTTCTTCGAGGATCGCATTGTTGTGCCTAAAGGTGACCTTCGTAAAGTCATTATGAACGAGGCTCACAATTCACTCCTCTCCATCCATCCTGGGAGTACGAAAATGTACCAGGACCTCAAGCAGTCATATTGGTGGACTCGAATGAAGCGCGAGATTGCTCAGTTCGTGAATGAATGTGATGTCTGTAGAAGAGTGAAGGCAGAACACCAACGACCAGCTGGTCTTCTCCAACCTCTTGCCATTCCAGAATGGAAGTTTGACCACATTGAGTTGGACTTCTTGACGGGATTTCCAAAGTCCAAACATGGCAATGATGATATATTCGTTGTCATCGAGAAACTCACTAAAGTGGCTCATTTCCTTCCTATCAAAGAGTCTATCACTGCAACTCAATTGGCAGAGCTTTATACCTCTCGAATTGCCTCTCTGCACGACATTCCACAGTTGATTTCTTCAGATTGTGGCAGCATCTTCACCTCGAAGTTTTGGGATTCTTTTCAGAAGGCCATGGGCACCAACATCCGTTTCAGCACAGCTTTTCATCCTCAAACTAGCGGCCAAGTCGAGCATTTCAATCAGATTCTGGAATATATACTCAGGGCTTGCGTTATCTCTTTCGATATGAAGTGGGAAGATTGTCTTCCATATGCCGAGTTCTCCTACAACAACATCTTTCAAGAGAGTTCGGGCAAGCCCCTTTTGAAATTCTCTATGGCAGGAAGTGCCGTACTCCTCTTAACTGGTCAGGGACTAGTGAATGTCAACTTCTTGGAAATGACTTGATCACAGAGGCAGAAGAGATGTGCAAAGTCATTCGTGATAACCTCAAAGCAGCGCAATCGCGCCAGAAGAGCTACTATGATAGTAAGCATCGTGATTTGGCTTTCGAGACCGGAGACCATGTTTACCTCCGTGTCTCTCCAATGAAAGGTACTCATCGCTTCGGTATCAAAGGGAGGCTTGCCCCTAGATACGTGGGTCCTTTCAAGATCGTCAGCAAGAGAGGCGATCTCGCCTATTAACTCGAGCTTCCCTCCAACTTTGCAAACGTGCACAACGTGTTCCATGTCTCTCAGCTCCGCAAGTGCTTCAAGACCCCTGACCGCACCGTCAACTTCGAAGACATTGATCTCCAAGAAGACCTTTCTTATCGTGAGCACCCCATTGCTATCCTTGAAGAAACTGAGCGCAAGACTCACAACAAGTCAATCAAAGTCCTCAAAGTCAAGTGGTCACACCATTCCGACCGTGAAGCCACCTAGGAACGTGAGGATCACCTCCGTTCTGAGTATCCGGAGTTTTTCCAGTCCTAGATCTCGGGACGAGATCCTTTCGTAGTGGTGGAGTGTTGTAACACCCTAGATGTAATTTACCTTATCTGTATCCCAACTCTTGCCATTTCCGGCACTAAGTTATTTTATTTCATTGTTGTCGGGTTCTTGTCTCCGTGTTTTGTTGTCTTTGTCATGCATCTCATATCATGTCATCATGTGCATTGCATTCGCATACGTGTTCGTCTCTTGCATTCGAGCATTTTCCCCGTTGTCCGTTTTGCATTCCGGCGCTCCTATGTCCTCCGGTGGTCCTTTCTACCTCTTTTCATGTGTGGGGGTTAAACATTTCCGGATTGGACCATGACTTTCCATGCGGCCTTGGTTTACTACTGGCAGACCGCCTGTCAAGTTTCGTGCCATTTGGACTTCGTTTGATACTCCAACGGTTAACCGAAGGACTGAAAAGGCCTCGTGTGTGTTGCAGCCCAACACCCTTCCAATTTGGCCCAAAACCCACCTAAAACCCCTCCATCGTCTAGAGCGCTCGATCACGATCATGTGGCCGAAAACCGCACTCCATTTGGAGCTCCCTAGCTCCCTCTACCTCTATATAAAGAGCCCTCATTCGAAATCACGGACGAAACCCTAAAAAATCCCCTCCTCGCGTCGCCGGACAAGATCTGGATGGCCGGACACGTCCGCTCCGCCTGTCTACCGCCACGTGTCCTCCTCCCACTGGCTGACGCCCGTGCCCACATCGCCGCGATCCGCGCCGGCCCTTGAGGCCCGCCGCAGGCCCTCCTCGGCCCATCCGCCGCGCCGCCCGAGCCGCGGGAGGCAGCCGTCGCGCCGCCCCGTCTCCTCCATCGCCGGCCTGCCATCGCCCGACGCCGCCGTGGTCGCCATCGCCGGCCACCGCTGCCTCGCCCAGCCACCGCTCCGCCCGCGCCGCCCCGGGCCGCGCCACCTCGCCGCCCCGGCGCCGCCTCCTCGCCGCCCCGCCGGCGACCCGCGTCGCCCCGGCCTCCCTCGACCCCGGCAGCGTCTCCGGCGACCTCCAACCTCGACTCCGGCGACGTTCAACCTCAGGAGGTGTGTACATGCTACAGTGCTCGAGTTCCGGATCCAGATCCATTTCCCGCGGGTTGACTTTTTCATCCCCAAACCCTAAATATTTGCAAACTTTGGCATGTCATAACTCTGCATCCGTAGCTCCGATTCATGGGTGTAGCATATCACAATGTTTGTCTCGACGAGTACATCATTTCATCTCATTGCATCATTTTCATTTGAGCTCATCTTGATTCCTGAAATGCTGTTGGAAGAGGGCTATGTGAGGAATTTGGCAGATCTGTTTCAGCAAATAGCCTTTTGTCATTTTTTCCATGATTAACGTGTGCATGCTATGATCCTGAGCTCTACATGTGTTTTGTTATATGCCATGTCATCTTTACAGAGGTGCTTGCCATGTATTTTTTTGACATTTGTGGTGACTAGCACAAGCTTGCAAAGTAGCGTAATCGGTAATGCTGATTTCAGGGACTTAGAATTTCACTAAGTCCCTGTCCTGATTTTGTTGTTATGCCATATGTTCATGTTGTTTCCTTGTGATCGGTGCCTCTTTTGAGGATGATCAGTAAGGATGTTTTGTTAACATTGTGGTGCTCTATCCATCCATGTCTTTGGTTGCAATTATGGAGCACCCTATCTTGAGTCAATCGAGCTCTACTTTTGCTATTTAAATGATCCTGGTAGATTGTTGACATGTTTAGCGATTTTGCCGAGGATGTTGCTATTGATCCATGCATGCTATGATGTTGTTCTTGCCATGTCTAGCTTCTATGCCATGTCTTCTTCATGGGTGTATGCTTAGTTTGTCATGCCATGCTCTGTAGTGAGTGCATCGAGCTCGTAAACATGCCTACTCGTTAACTGATTTGCATGCTCTAGTTTTTCACTAAGTCTGAATCTGTTTATGTTTTTGCCATGTTCACATGCTTTCAAGTGTATTTTATGACCCCTTTTGGCTCAAGGTCACTAAGGGAATTTTGTTAAGTGCTTTGAGTAGCTTCATGCCATGTCTTGCTTTGCCATGTTAAGTTCCTGTAGCTTGTAGTTTTCATGCTCTAAAGTGTGCTTCCTGATGATAAATTTCAGGCTTGTGTTAATTTCACTAAGTCTGAAGCCTGTTATCATTTGCTCTTTTGCCATGCTTGTTTAAACCTGCTAATGGATGAATTAGCCGTAGCTCAGTGTTCATCTTTTGTCAAGCATCATGAGCAGATCCCTGCCATGTATTTTGTTGTCATGTTTGCGTGCCGTAGCATATTTATCTTAATGCATTTAGTTGGTTACTTGCTGATTATCACAGACCGGTGCCATATTTGTTTTGCTTGCCATTTCCAAACCGTGCATCCGATTCCGGTGATCTTTATATCGATTTCAACCGAAATCACCTCACCTTTCCAGTGGCACTCTTGGATTTCCAAGTTGAGGCCAGGTTCAATCATTCCTTGGTAAATCATGCATATGCATCACATATCGCATCCTGCATATCGTACCATGTTTGTATCATATTGCTTGAGCATTGCACGTGGTTGATTGTGTTTCGTTTGCTTGTTGTTCTTGTTTGGGTAGAGCCGGGAGACGAGTTCATGAACGAGGAGCCCATTGAGTTCGCTTACGAGGATCAAGTCAACTCTGACAACTTTCCAGGCAAGATGACCATACCCTCGAAATCACTTCTATCTTTGCTTGCTAGATGCTCGCTCTTTTGCTATGCCTATGCTACGATACCTACCACTTTCTTATCATGCCTCCCAAATTGCCATGTCAAACCTCTAAGCCACCATGTCCTAGCAAACCGTTGTTTGGCTATGTTACCGCTTTGCTCAGCCCCTCTTATAGTGTTGCTAGTTGCAGGTGAAGATTGGAGATCGTTCCTTGTTGGAACATTGTTTATTGTTGGGATATCACTATATTATCTTGTTATCTTAATGCACCTATATACTTGGTAAAGGGTGGAAGGATCGGCCTTATGCCTGGTGTTTTGTTCCACTCTTGCCGCCCTAGTTTCCGTCATATCGGTGTTATGTTCCCGGATTTTGCGTTCCTTACACGGTTGGGTTATAATGGGAACCCCTTGACAGTTCGCCTTGAATAAAACTCTTCCAGCAATGCCCAACATTGGTTTTACCATTCGCCACCTAGCCTTTTTCCCTTGAGTTTCGGGGACTCAAGGGTCATCTTTATTTTTAACCCCCCTCCCCTGGGCCAGTGCTTCTCTAAGTGTTGGTCCAACTGAGCGCTGTCCGGGGCTACCAGGGGCAACTCTGGGCTGGCCTACCCGACGGCTGGCTCATCTGAGTGTGCCCTGAGAACGAGATATGTGCAGCTCCTATCGGGATTTGTCGGCACATTCGAGCGGTGTTGCTGGACTTGTTTTACCATTGTCGAGGATGTCTTGTAACCGGGATGCCGAGTCTGGTCGGATTGTCTTGGGAGAAGGAATATCCTTCGTTGACCGTGAGAGCTTGTGATGGGCTAAGTTGGGACTCCCCTGCAGGGATTTGAACTTTCGAAAGTCGTGCCCGCGGTTATGGGTAGATGGGAATTTGTTAATGTCTGGTTGTAGATAACATGAAACTTAACTTAATTAAAATGAATCAACCGCGTGTGTAACCGTGATGGTTTCTTCTCGGCGGAGTCCGGGAAGTGAACACGGTGTTGGAGTAATGCTTGACGTAGGCTGTTCTAGTATCACTTCTTTTATCATAGTTGTTCGACCGTGCTTTACCTTCTCTTCTCGCCCTCTTTTGCGAATAGGTTAGACACCATACATGCTAGTCGCTTGCTGCAGCTCCACATCATACCTTGCCTTACCTATAAGCTTAAATAGTCTTAATCGCGAGGGTGTGAGATTGCTGAGTCCCCGTGACTCACAGTTTACTTCCAAACCAGATGCAGGGACCGACGATACCGTTCCAGATGGCATGACCGAGCTCAAGTGGGAGTTCGATGAAGACTCTCGCCGTTACTATGTGTCTTTCCCAGATGATCAGTAGTGGTGCCCAGTTGGGGCGATCGGGGACTTTGTCGCATGTGGGGGTTGATCTTTATTTTGGTACCGTAGTCGGACCATGAGTGTATTGGATGATTGTAATGTTATTCATGTATTTGTGTGACGTGGCGAGTGTAAGCCAACTATGTATCCTTTCCCCTTTTATTTATTTACATGGGTTGTTGTGAAGATTACCTTACTTGTGACATTGCTTTCAATGTGGTTATGCCTCTAAGTCATGCTTCGACACGTAGGAGATATAGCCGCATCGAGGGCGTTACACGGACCCGGTGGCATGTATCTTCCTGCATTTACCCAAGCTGATTTGCCTTCCCTGCTTAACCTGCCAACTGCTATCACCCGCTCGATCATCGCCTTCCTCGGGGCCTCCACACAGGCACGGCGCAGGTGCATGGGTCCGTCCCTGCCACGCCGACAAATCTGAGCGGTCAAGCTCTGGCTCGCGGCACGCCCCGCGCACGACCTCACCAGGCCCTCAGTGCCTTCACCTCATCTAGAGCAACCAGCGGCAGGCTAACAGCTGTAACGACAAACTGTGTTTCTTCCTGTGCCTGTTCACAGGGATCCCGTGGGAAGAATAGCAGGCGGCACCGCGAGTCTCCTTTTCTCTCGTGCAATTCTCTTGCACATTAAAAGTGGGGCTCCTGAGCATCGTGACTCCGGAGCTCTTACTGGCTCTCCAGCCCTCACCCCCTGGCCTTGACCACGGCATCGTGACCTGGCATACCAGCGGCGGCTGAGCTCGCTCGAGGGCCGGGACCTGAGGATGTAGAGCACTAAGGAGAGCATGAGGGGAGGGAAACTTGTATGGGCCGGCCTAGCTATGCCGCACGAATAGGCGCGCAACCCTAGCGCAACGTCAGGAGTCGCCACGAGATCAACAAGATAAGTCCCGCACTCGGATCGGCTAAATGTTTGGGCCTAATGGTCACTCACGCCTTGCCGCAACCCCGTTGCGGCCACGTCAACTCCCTTTCTCGCCTTACCATGGCTGCTTGAGCGCTAAGGGGGACCTCCTGAGCATCGCGCCTCAGGGGCTCTTACTGGACCTCAGGCCGCACACCTCCTGGCCTTGACCACGGCATGCGACCTAGCATACCAGCGATGACTGTAGCCTGCCTAGGGACCAGGACCCGTCAGCGTAGAGCAACAAGCTATTGCGAGGAAAGAAAGGGGGACCGAGCCTTTACGAGACATGCGTTCACCAAATTCTCATAACAGGGAAGATAAGCACAAAAGATAGTACAGACCCTTACATTCCCCCACGGGGTAATTCATGATTCCTCGCAAGAAACAAAAGCTGATACTAAGGGGAATCCTATCTACCTCCTTCAATGGTGGACACCATCATCAACAGTGGGCCACAGGAGGCCGGCGCCAACCCCATCCAGATCAGCAACGGCGACGGCCGGACGCCGCAGCTCCGCTCCGAGCCCGGCGAGAGCTCGGGGGCATGTAGCTATCGTCGCTCATCTCTGGAGTCTCGTAGAGCTCAGGAGAGCTGCTGGACTCCCAAGGGCTGCTGCTGCTGGAGTGGCCGCGAGCGGGAGGCGCGTCAGCCTCATGCTCCTCTCCGGAGCAGCACTCCAGGCGGCGACCCTCAGCATCGAAGACCTTGAAGAAGAGCGTGGAGACGCCGTCATACTCGAAGTGGATCGCGAGGGCGCCCCTCGCACGGCAGACCCGCACGATCTCGCCCCAGCCGCGAGTCATGAAGATCTTGCCGGTGGGGAAGGCTTTGATCTCCGCTCTGGTCGCCGGAGCTCGAGAGGCCCCCTTCGGCGGCATCACATCAGAGAAGAACCACGGGAAGCGGATCCAGGAGCTTGGAGGCATCGGCGCCCACAGCACCAACTCACGCGAGGAGTCCGCGGCGTGAACCCAGGGGCGACGGCGCGTGACGCCATGGCGCGGCGACCCTGGATGCAGCGTGGGCGGCACTGCTCGTCACTTTGTCCTCCCGAGCCCTCGGCTCGGGCGTACAAGGGCAGCGGGTACCCCGGAGGAGGCCACTCGCACCAAGGCATCAACACCACCTGCATCGCCGCTTCATCACGGCGATGGATAGACCTTTTCTTCGGCGGAAGAGGCCTCGGATCATCACGGGGAGCCTTTCCTTTCTCTTCAGCAGAAAACCTTCTGATGGGTGCCATTTTTGTCAGCAGTGGAGTGATACGTCTTCAACGTATCTATAATTTTTGATTGTTCCATGCTATTGTATTATCAACTTTGGATGTTTTATATGCATTTATATGCTATTTTATATGATTTTTGGGACTAACCTATTAACCTAGAGCCCAGTGCTAGTTTCTGTTTCTTTCCTTGTTTTAGAGTATCGCAGAAAAGGAAAATCGAACGGAGTCCAATTGACCTGAAACTTCACAGAACTTATTTTTGGAAGGAAAGCAACCCGGGAGACTTGGAGTCCACGTAAGGGAAGCAACGAGGAAGCCACGAGGCAGGGGGCGCGCCCTCCACCCTCGTGGGCCCCTCGTGGCTCCCCCCACGTACTTCTTCCTCCTATATATCTCCATATACCCTAAAACGATCGAGGAGTGCAATAGATCGGGAGTTCCGCCGCCAGAAGCCTCCGTAGCCACCGAAAACCAATCTAGACCCGTTTCGGCACCCTGCTGGAGGGGGAATCCCTCTCCGGTGGCCATCTTCATCATCCCGGTGCTCTCCATGACGAGGAGGGAGTAGTTCTCCCTCGGGACTTAGGGTATGTATCAGTAGCTATGTGTTTGATCTCTCTCTCTCTCTCTCTCTCTCTCTCACACACACACACACACACACTCTCTCTCTCGTGTTCTTGATTTGGCACGATCTTGATGTATCGCGAGCTTTGCTATTATAGTTGGATCTTCGATGTTTCTCCCCCTCTACTCTCTTGTAATGGATTGAGTTTCCCCTTTGAAGTTATCTTATTGGATTGAGTCTTTAAAGATTTGAGAACACTTGATGTATGTCTTGCCGTGCGTATCTGTGGTGACAATGGGATATCATGTGATTCACTTGATGTGTGTTTTGGTGATCAACTTGCGGGTTCCGCCCATGAACCTATGCATAGGGGTTGGCACACGTTTTTGTCGCGATTCTTCGGTAGAAACTTTGGGGCACTCTTTGAGGTTCTATGTGTTGGTTGAATAGATGAATCTGAGATTGTGTGATGCATATCGTATAATCATACCCACGAATACTTGAGGTGACATTGGAGTATCTAGGTGACATTAGGATTTTGGTTGATTTGTATCTTAAGGTGTTATTCTAGTACGAACTCTAGGGCTGTTTGTGACACTTATAGGAATAACCCAACGGATTGATTGGAAAGAATAACTTTGAGGTGGTTTCGTACCATACCATAATCTCTTCGTTTGTTCTCCGCTATTAGTGACTTTGGAGTGACTCTTTGTTGCATGTTGAGGGATAGTTATGTGATCCAATTATGTTATTATTGTTGAGGGAACTTGCACTAGTGAAAGTATGAACCCTAGGCCTTGTTTCAATGCATTGCAATACCGTTTACGCTCACTTTTATTATTAGTTACCTTGCTGTTTTTATATTTTCAGATTACAAAAACCTATATCTACTATCCATATACCACTTGTATCACCATCTCTTCGCCGAACTAGTGCACCTATACAATTTACCATTGTATTGGGTGTCTTGGGGACACAAGAGACTCTTTGTTATTTGGTTGCAGGCTTGCTTGAGAGAGACCATCTTCATCCTGCGCCTCCTACGGATTGATAAACCTTAGGTCATCCACTTGAGGGAAATTTGCTACTGTCCTACAAACCTCTGCACTTGGAGGCCCAACAACGTCTACAAGAAGAAGGTTGTGTAGTAGACATCATGGAGTGAGGAGGAAGAAGCAAGCAAGCGAGGAAGAGATGGGCGACGGGGGCTCCGCCCCCCCCCCCCCCCATTTATAGCAAGAGAAGGCCAACCAGCGTCTCCCACGATCGCAGGTAATGATGGTTTTCCTTGCATGTCGCAGGGACTTGTCAAGTCGTGTAGTTGCCGAGGCAGCATGGGGAACCGGAGACGCCCACGTTCAATCAACCGCCACACGCCAACCGAGGCCGCGGGCTTTTGGGGGCCCGCAGCGCTCCGTACTTGGCCCTTGGCTTCGCCGCGAAGCCAAGCCCGAGCGCACCTTGGGCCCGGGAGCTACTGTCAGCGTTCTGGGAATGGGGGTCCCCAGACTTGCCTGCCTGCGGCCCATGGCATGGCTAAGCCAGCAGGCCGTACGTCCCATCTCCATCAACAAGGCATCCAAGACCCTCGCGAGGGTCCAAGCCTCGTGAGGCGGACGACGCAAGACCTCCTCTGGAGTAGCCTAGCCAGACAGGCTCACGAGGAGCGGAGATATCAAGGCGGGGCAAACCTCACGAGTCCCTCGTGACGTGAGCCATGACACACGACACCAGGCGGGCGCCAGCGCACAACGTCCTTGTTTCCTCTTTGGTGCTAAGGAGGCCAGCGCAGGCGAAGAGTACCGAGGCATCATGCAAAGGTTGCTATATCGGTGCAACGAGACCAGGACCAGGAGGACGGCAAGACGGAGGTCATCGTGGAGCCCAAGACGGCATCACCACCAGAGCTTTTCGCAGGCGAAGACCACTTTTGTCAGGATAGCTTGTACTAGCTGTCCCCCTTCAAATTTGCCCGCCGTTGTTGGCTCCGTTCCTGCTCGATATTTGGGAAGAGGACCATGGCCTATACAAGTAGAGCTAGTCACCACAGTAGAGAGAGAAGGAAAAGGAAAAGGGAAGAAAAAAGAAAAGAGAGAGAGAGAGGAAAGACAGAGCCTCAGGCATCTCATCTTAGCTTGATCCAACCCAGACGAGAGCCTACTCATAAGAACACCTCAACCTCAGGAGGCTGTTCTTCCCTTGTACTGTTTATCATCAGCCCTGGAGGCAATCCACCACCACCACACTAGAGTAGGGTATTACACCACAACGGTGGCCCGAACCAGTATAAACCTCGTGTCTTTCTGTGTTGCGAGTTTGTTAAGTTCGTCCGCGAGATCTTAGCAAGCTAGGGCATAGATTGGTGGGAAGGAAAGACTTCGCATGCACCCTAGTGTTCGAACCTTAAGGGTTTGCCGGAACCCCACATCCGACAGTCACCACAACTCGAACCCATCTGCGATGAGGCGGGCCCGCAAGCCTTAGCCAGCATGGCGCCATTGTGGCCGTAGCGGCTGCCCCTGCACCCCGACTAGCATCAACGTATGCAAAATAGAGGAGCTGCTCCACCCTGTCGTCCGGCGCATGTGGCGACGTGGTGTGGCCTTCAACATTGTTGCTGATCCCCTACAGTCACCCCAGGCGGCGCTAGAGGAGGACAGATCTGCCCCGCCACCACCATCCCCAGACTCAGCAGCGCTTCGCTGGCAAGCCTCTGGTGGCGGTGATATGGGTGGAGGGTCAAGGAGGGGCCCGCTGGTGGCGGTGGCTAGGGTATCTCTAGTGTCGCCTTGGGGGTGACGTAGGGGACGGGAATGGGCATCTCTTGCTGGTCGGTTAGTTTGAATCCTAGTTTTTTCATAACCACACCCCTTCTATGGTCTCTGCCTTGGTTATAGAGATTTCGGAGGCATGCCTAACAAAAGTAATAATGTGAAAGCATATTAGCTCACATATGTTTTCCTTTTGCACATGCATACCTAAAATGTTAATATTTTCCAAAAGGAAAAAGATACAATTTAATTTCATATTGTAGATGTACGTATACATATGAAGTTTCTTTCGGGGCTATATAAAACTTGAGAAATGTTTTATTAAGGATCCTCTTAGCCGGCAAACGTTCGCTAGGAGGAGATGGCATTTCGAATTATTTCACTGCCAGTGTTAGTTGTAAGGATGTTGACAACCTCTACATGACAGTCTCTTTAGAAAAAAAGTACATTTCGTTTAAAACTGTCATCATTTAATCTCGTGAAACAACTAAAACTGCCAGAAAAAAGCGTTTGTTTGCCTTCCCGCTCTCAGCCGACATCCGCTAGATAACATTACAGTTTTTTAATTACTCGGTATCTTCTTTTCTGCAGAGAGGACTGATTTATTGCAGGTTATGATGATTTGTTTTGAGAATAAATTTTGGCCATGACAAATTTGCCGTAGCTCAAGTTTCTGAAGCTTGAAAAACATAGCCAAAAAATGGGTGCTTGGTATCTAACTTTTTTTCCAACAAAAATAGCAGATTTATTTGCTGATAATGGATTTTGTTCATGGCGAATTGCCGCAGAGAAGGCTGCCCCACCTGTCAGAACTCAGGACAGAAATGCAAAACATACGGGGGCGGGGGCACTTGACCGGGCAGCGCATTCCTTCCCAGTCTCGCACTCGCTCTGCAGTAGCACCTGCCTCTGTCTCGCACTCGCTATCTCCTACCCACCTATCCCCCGTCCGTCCGTCCGTCTAGGTCTCTGGAGAAGCGGCGATGGCGGCGCCCGTGACGGTCTACGGGCCGGCGATCTCGCCGGCGGTGGCCCGCGTGGCGGCGTGCCTGCTGGAGAAGGACGTGGCCTTCCAGCTCGAGGCGGTGGACATGTCCAAGGGCGAGCACAAGTCCCCCTCCTTCCTCAAGCTCCAGCCCTTCGGCCAGGTCCCCGCCTTCAAAGACCACCTCACCACCGTCTTTGGTCGGTACCAACTTCTCCTGCTACTTCTGCATCTAGTATCTTCACATCTTGTTTTGCTTCCCTATCAATTGCAAGTGCCATTCGTTGACAAAGATGTACAGTTTACTTAGATCTGCATACATTTTATCAGTAATTATCCAGTTTCTGAATTGAGGGTAAATTCCAGTGCTGGCATGTTCATATGTATGGATGATTGGTTGACTTTCCCCTGAATGTGAAAGAAAAGAAAGATATCTGTAAAATGGTCGTTTGTGTTCACAAGCTGTATGGTTCATCTTTTGGCAGAGTCAAGGGCCATTTGCCGTTACATCTGTGACCAGTACTCCGACCGTGGCAACCAGACTCTCCTAGGCCGGAAAGAAGACGGCGCGGTAGGCCGTGCCGCCATCGAGCAATGGATAGAGTCTGAAGGCCAGGCATTTAATCCTCCGAGCTTGGCCATCGCATTCCAGCTCACCTTCGCGCCGCTCATGGGTATGGCCACCGACATGGCCGTGGTCGAGCAGAATGAGGCGAAGCTCGCCAAGGTGCTTGATGTATACGAGCGGCGGCTGGCGGAGAGCCAGTATTTCGCCGGCGACGAGTTCACCCTTGCCGACCTTGTGCACATGCCCAACACTGATCTTCTCGTGAGCAAGACCGGCAAGGCGGGTCTGATCACCGAGAGAAAGAATCTGTCCAGATGGTGGGATGAGGTCTCGGCTCGTCCCTCGTGGAAGAAGGTTGTCGAGTTGCAGAGTGTACCACGACCCTCTAAAGCTTGAGGCCCTTTGCTTTGTTAGTCGAGCAGCTTCTGGTGGTAATTAGTCACATTCTGTTATGTGTTGCCATTGCTGTTAAAGTGTGAAATGTGAAAGACTCGGGCCGCTTTGTACTACATGTTATCCCCTTCTATCTATCTCTGCTATTATTAAGTTTGTGCTTGGTTGGATTACTACCCTGTTACTTTCTTAATGCAGTTGCTGTAAGAACTTGATCGCATTGCATAATCCACATAAATCTATTTATGAGATGTTGGTTCACTACCCTGTTACTTTCAGTGGGTCACTGACAATCTCTTTCCCTACTGAATTTTACTCCCTCCATTCCAAATTATTTGAAGTTCTAGCTTTGTCCCAAGTCAAACTTAAATAAGTTTGACCAACTCTATAGAAAAATGTGCTAAGTATCTACAACATCAAGCTGTTGATCCACGCCTTAAGCTAGGTGATATATATGTATGGTAATGCAAGATGACACATCTTGATTCAATTATTGATCCATATATTGTCTTACTACTTACTAGCAGTGTTGGGATTGGGGTGTATGATTCGAAGATAAATAACAAGTGCGAGTTGTCATTTGTAGTATTTGGCCTTCTCAAATATACTTGGATAAATCCATTCTGGACTACAAGAAAAGTTGAGAAACAAATAGAGTCCTGGCAAATATGAGGCGGCTCAAATGTTCAAAGAATTCCGCGGTGTGCTAATGCAAGCTAAATAATACTTATTTCAGTTGCTGAGAATGAGATGCTGATTATCACTTGGGTGAATGCATATTGGCAGCTTCTTATTTTGCCTCTTCACACCATTATCAGTAATATAATATGTAAAATTTGAGCATGAATTCATCTTGTCATTTTACAGGTACTACTACTAATAAATCAGTTATGTTCTACCAAATGAAACATACTGGGATTGAAAGCTAAGCACATTCAAAGATTCCTCCGTCAGATGAACGGTTCAATTATACCTGACTCCATATGGGGGATGTTGCTTTTGTCGAGAAATATATTCTTGCAATCTGACAGAAGTCATCAGATCTTCGTTACTGCTGCTACTTGATGCCAACCTTCTTACTTATCCAAGCCTGATGGTATTGCTGGCTGAAGTGCAAGCTAAATGCTCAGGATGACATGCTGATTATCACTTGGGTTAATGCATTTTGGCAGTTTCTTATTTTACCCCTTCATAGTAATCTAGTAATATGTAAAACTTAAGCAACTGAATTCAGCTTGTCATTTTACAGGCACTACTCCTGATAAATGAGTTATGTTCTTCTACCAAATAGAACATACTGGGATCGAAATCTATGTGTGTGCATAGATTTCAATCCCAGTATGTTTTTTCTTCCATCAGACCAACGGTTGAATTATATACCTGACCCCATACGGGAGACATTACTTTATGTCGAAAATTTTATTCTTGTACCCTAGCAGAAGCCATCAGATCTTCATCACAGCTGGTACTTGATGCCAATCTTCTTACTTATCCTAGCCAAATTCTATCTATCAATTGTCCCAAACCATCCATGCAACATCATGAGCTCCTCATATGCTAAAATTTTTCTCAGTCAAGTTATGAAAGACTGGATTATAAACATATACCTGACTAGTGAGTCCATACGGTGGACGTTGCTTTTATCGAAAAAATTATTCTTGCACTCTGACAGAAATCATCAGTCTTCGTTAGTGTTGGTACTTCGATGCCAATCTTCTTACTTATCCAAGCCAAATTCTCTCTGCCAATTGTCCCAAACCATCCATGCAACATCAGAGCTCCTCATATACTGTTTTGAGCTTTCTCAGTCAATAATCAAAGACTGGATTGTAAATAAATAATGCTATATAGTTTGCAGGGCTTGTTTGCTACAACAGACACTATGATTGCTGCAAGCAAGAATCCAGAACCACACTTTCTCTTTACACTTTCCCTTTCCAATCGTAAAATATTGTGCTAGGTAGCAAGAGCAAGGCAAGTATGGAATTCCACCTTTTCTTTTCTTCAAATACCTTGCATTGAAACCTGCTGTCACCATTCCTCATTGCCATTGCATAGCCTGACAAAGAGATCAATCAAGCCAAAGAGAAAGGATGGCTTCAGGCTTGCAGGTGTTTGGCCAGCCAGCATCCACCGATGTTGCCAGGGTTCTGACATGCCTCTTTGAGAAGAATTTGGAGTTTGATCTCGTCCGCATCGACACATTCAAGAGACAGCACAAGCTTCCTGAGTTTGTCAGGCTGCGGGTAGGATGCTTCGATCACTTCTTATTCAGTTTAAAAAAAAATCTTGAATTAGGTAAAGCATGCACTAATTTTTCCATTCATCTTTTTGCAGGATCCAAGTGGACAAGTGACATTCAAGCATGGCGACAAGACTCTTGTCGGTAAGGAGAACATGAACACAGTTATTATCACGTTACATTTCTGGATTCACTTTTCTTTTGAGGACTGAAAGGCAATGTGAACCTTCTATGCAGATCCAAGGGCTATTTGCCGGTACCTCTGTACCCAGTTCCCAAACCAGGGAAACAGGAACCTCTATGGGACTGGCTCTCTGGAGCGGGCATCAATAGAACAGTGGCTGCAAGCAGAGGCTCAGAGCTTCAACCCTCCCAGCTCGGCCCTCGTGTTTCAGCTGGCATTTGCTCCTCTTCTGGAAATTCCACAGGACCACATGACCATTGCAGAGAATGAGAGGAAGCTTCAGCAAGTCCTCAACGTTTACGACGAAATACTATCCAAGAATGAGTACCTGGCTGGCGATGAGTTCACCCTGGCTGACCTTTCTCACCTTCCGGACTCGCAGTACATTGTGAGTTCGGAGAGAGGGAGGAAGCTCTTCACCTCCAGGAGGAATGTGGCGAGGTGGTTCGACAAAATCTCGAGGCGCAGGGCCTGGGAGCAGGTTGTCAAGATGCAGATGGAGCATCCTGGGGCCTTTGAGTAGCGCCTTGGTGGTTGCAAGCAAGTGTTTTGAGTTCATCTTGAAGAGCTCTCTGCGTTTATCGATCATACTGTTATGTGTTCTTTCATCATTGTTGCTACTTGTGTTGTCGTCATTTACTGAATCCTCACCGACGTTGTCTTGTGAACCAGAATAATATGAGGCCTGTTTGTGATGTGTTATGTACATTGCGCCGTTTAAAATGCTTTTGCCCTGGTGTGTACTCTACTGTCTTTTTTTCACATGTACCATTTTATTAACAGAAAGAAACTTGATTTTTTTTTCAGGTGTATATT
Organism: Triticum monococcum; assembly: GCA_034509565.1. NCBI lineage: Eukaryota > Viridiplantae > Streptophyta > Magnoliopsida > Poales > Poaceae > Triticum > Triticum monococcum. Next base: position 684,159,061 of record CM067845.1, on the reverse strand, counting down.
TCACTAATTTCATTTCCAGTTAGTTCTTGTTTGCAAATGTTGTTGTATTTACATGTTCTATGAGCTTGCATTCTGGTTGCATATTTCGTGCGTAACGGCTGATATTGTGAAACATAATACACGAGGGGATCTCATCAATTTGAGCTGCATTTGCTCGAAAGTCAAGATGCCTAGTCAAAAGCCCAACTTAATATTTCTTGACTTTCGACCAACATACCTATTTGATTGTTTTCTCTCGGAAGCTTGGGAACGCTAAAACTTCCCACATTTTTTTTGAACCAAAAACTGTAGAACAATCGTTCTACGGTAAATTTCATTCAAAAGAAAGCAAAGTTATGTACAGCAAAGAAAATAAAATACAGACTCCACCATCTAACCAACACCAACTCTAGGAAAATCCATGATAAATTAAGTTAGATTATCTGTAATCCATCCTCTGAAAGCATCTCTGTCTTTTTCTTTGGTTCTGAAGAGTAACAACTTGAGATCATCTCTGAGAAGATTTCTCCATGCTAGAACTGATGGGTTTTGAGCTTTGAAAATTTTGCAGTTTCTCTGCATCCAAATGTGCCAGCAACCCATGGTGATGATGCTCATTGCGAACTGCTTGGGTAACTGGCTTAATAACAAGTTAATTTCATCGAAAACATTGATGCCTCTGAATTTAGAAGGGACAATTGAATCCCAGCATTGAAGAGCAAAAGGGCAGTCCCAGAGCAGATGAAGGTTGGTTTCCTCACAAGAACAATTACAGAGTTCACAATTGTAGCTTGGCAAATGGAACTGTTTTCTAAAGAGAAGATTCCTGACATTTACTTTGTCGTGCAATAGTAGCCAAAGGAAGATCTTGTATCTTAACATAGCAGCACTTTCCAAATATTCTTGAACAGTGGATAGGCTACCTCTTTTCCTTGCAAATGACCATACATTTGAATAGCAGAGAATCTATCATTCTGCTTGTTCCATGGTAAACACCATTTGTCCAGAGAGTCATTCAGATGGGTGGCTTGCAAGATGGCAAAAAGCTCTTGAAATTGCTGGTGTGCTTGTATGGTCACAGGGGTAAAAAAAGTGTTCAGATACCTCCTCCAAACCTTTGATTTTTTGCACTGAAATTTCCTCATGCCTGCTAAAAGAGAACAGCCGTGGGAATCTGTCTTTCAATATGCCCTGATTCCAATTGTCAATCCAAAATCTAACAGTGTTCCCAGATCCTAACTTGGGGACAACAATCTGTCTAAATTCAGGCACCAACTTGAGAATACTTTTCCACCAAAAAGATCCTTGTGGAGTAGTGGAAATCATTCTATCTGGATAATAAGCCTCCCAAATCAATTTGACCCAAGGAATATCCTGCTGATTTAAGAATTTGTGGACATGTTTCATAAGTAAGCATTTGTTATGACTTGCAATATCCAAAACTCCGAGACCTCCTTTTTCTTTGGGCTGACATACTTTGTCCCAAGCAATCAGGGCAGTGCCTCTATCTTCCATACTATATTTCCTCCAGAAGAAATGTTTGAGATATTTCTTAATCTGCTCCATGACACCAGAGGGCAGTGCTAGAGTACACATGAAGAAAATGGGCAAGCTGTAAAACACAGACTTAACCAGAACTAGCTTGTCCCCATATGATAAGAGGGAGGAACAACCAGCCAGCCTTCTTTCAATCCTTTGCATAATGGGCATAAAATCCTCAATCTTTGGCTTGGAGAGGTGATACGTCCATTTTGCATCATGCTTTTATATCGATATTTATTACATTATGGACTGTTATTTCACTCTATGTCATAATACTTATGGCTATTCTCTCTTATTTTACAAGGTTTACATAAGGAGGGAGAATGCCGGCAGCTGGAATTCTGGGCTGGAAAAGGAGCAAATATTAGAGACCTATTCTGCGCAACTCCAAAAGTCCTGAAACTCCATGGAACATCTTAAAATAAATAAAGAAAAATCCATGCCAAAGATGAAGGCTAGGGGCCCCACACCCTGCTCACGAGGGTGGCCCCCCCTAGGGCACGCCCCCTACCTCGTGGCCCCCCTGGTGGCTCTCTGACGTTCATCTTCTCCTATATGAAGTCTTTCGATGAGAAAAAAAATAAGAAGGAACTTTTCGGGACGAGACTCCGCCGCCACGAGGCGGAACCAATCTAGAGCTCCGACAGAGCTGTTCTGCCGGGGATACTTCCCTCCGGGAGGGGGAAATCATCACCACCGTCATCACCAACGCTCCTCTCATCGGGAGAGGGCAATCTCCATCAACATCTTCACCAGCACCATTTCATCTCCAAACCCTAGTTCATCTCTTATATCCAATTCTTGTCTCAAAGTCCGGGATTGGTGCTAGTAGGTTGCTAGTAGTGTTGATTACTCCTAGTAGTTGATGCTAGTTGGTTTATTTGGTGGAAGATCATATGTTCAGATCCTATATGCATATTATTACCCCTCTGATTATGAACATGAATATGCTTTGTGAGTAATTACGTTTGTTCCTGAGGACAAGGGAGAAGTCTTGCTATTAGTAGTCATGTGAATTTGGTATTCGTTTGATATTTTGATAAGATGTATGTTGTCTAGCCTCTAGTGGTGTTATGTGAACGTCGACTACATAACACTTCACCATTATTTGGACCTAGAGGAAGGCATTGGGAAGTAATAACTAGATGATGGGTTGCTAGAGTGACAGAAGCTTAAACCCTAGTTTATGCGTTGCTTCGTAAGGGGCTGATTTGGATCCATATGTTTCATGCTATGGTTAGGTTTACCTTAATACTTTTGTTGTAGTTGCGGATGCTTGCAATAGAGGTTAATCATAAGTGGGATACTTGTTCAAGTAAGAACAACACCCAAGCACCGGTCCACCCACATATCAAATTATCAAAGTATCGGACGCGAATCATATGAATGTGATGAAAACCAGCTTGACAATATTCCCATGTGTCCTCGGGAGCGCTTTTCCTATTATAAGAGTTTGTTCCGGCTTGTCCTTTGCTACAAAAAGGATTGGGCCACCTCGCTGCACTTTATTTACTTTTGTTACTTGTTGCTCATTACAACTTATCTTATCACAAAACTATCTGTTACCACTTATTTCAGTACTTGCAGAGAATACCTTGCTGAAAACCGCTTATCATTTCCTTCTGCTCCTTGTTGGGTTCGACACTCTTACTTATCGAAAGGACTACGATAGATCCCCTATACTTGTGGGTCATCAAGACTCTTTTCTGGCGCCGTTGCCGGGGAGTGTAGCGCCTTTGGTAGGTGGAATTTGGTAAGGAAAAATTTATATAGTGTGCTGAAATTTACTGTCACTTGCTACTATGGAAAGTAATTCTCTGAGGGGCTTGTTCGGGGTATCTTCACCCCGTCCAGTAGTGCTGGGGAACGTAGTAATTTCAAAAAAATTCCTACGCACACGCAAGATCATGGTGATGCATAGCAACGAGAGGGGAGAGTGTTGTCTACGTACCCACGCAGACCGACTGCGGAAGCGATCACACAACGTAGAGGAAGTAGTCGTACGTCTTCCCGATCCGACCGATCCAAGCACCGTTACTCCGGCACCTCCGAGTTTTTAGCACACGTTCAGCTCGATGACGATCCTCGGGCTCCGATCCAGCAAAGCGTCGAGGAAGAGTTCCGTCAGCACGACGGCGTGGTGACGATCTTGATGTACTACCGGCGCAGGGCTTCGCCTAAGCACTGCAACAATATGATCGAGGTAGAATTTGGTGGCAGGGGGCACCGCACACGGCTAAGGAACGATCACCAAGGATCAACTTGTGTGTCTATGGGGTGCCCCCTGCCCCCGTATATAAAGGAGCAAGGGAGGAGGGGCGGCCGGCCTAGGAGAGGCGCGCCAGGTGTGGAGTCCTACTAGGACTCCAAGTCCTAGTAGGAGTCCACCAAGAGGGGAGGAAGGGAGAAGAAAGTGGAGGAGTAGGAAAGGTGGCCGGCCCCCTTTTCCCTAGTCCAATTCGGACTAGAGGGGAGGGGGGGGGGGGCGCAGCAGCCTTTTTCCTCTTCCCACTAAAGCCCATCAAGGCCCATTACTTCTCCCGTAACTACCCGGTACTCCGAAAAATACCCGAATCACTCGGAACCTTTCCGATGTCCGAATATAGTCGTCCAATATATCGATCTTTACGTCTCGACCATTTCGAGACTCCTCGTCATGTCCCCGATCTCATCCGGGACTCCGAACTCCTTCGGTACATCAAAACTCATAAACTCATAATATAACTGTCATCGAAACCTTAAGCGTGCGAAGCCTACGGTTCGAGAACAATGTAGACATGACCGAGACACGTCTCCGGTCAATAACCAATAGCGGGACCTGGATTCCCATATTGGCTCCTACATATTCTACGAAGATCTTTATCGGCCAGACCGCATAACAACATACGTTGTTCCCTTTGTCATCGGTATGTTACTTGCCCGAGATTCGATCGTCGGTATCCAATACCTAGTTCAATCTCGTTACCGGCAAGTCTCTTTACTCGTTCCGTAATACATCATCTCACAACTAACATATTAGTTGTAGTGCTTGCAAGGCTTATGTGATGAGCATTACCGAGAGGGCCCAGAGATACCTCTCCGACAATCGGAGTGACAAATCCTATTCTCGAAATACGCCAACCCAACATTTACCTTTGGAGACACCTGTAGTACTCCTTTATAATCACCCAGTTACGTTGTGATGTTTGGTAGCACCCAAAGTGTTCCTCCGGTAAACGGGAGTTGCATAATCTCATAGTCATAGGAACATGTATAAGTCATGAAGAAAGCAATAGCAACATACTAAACGATCGGGTGCTAAGCTAATGGAATGGGTCATGTCAATCAGATCATTCAACCAATGATGTGACCTCGTTAATCAAATAACAACACCTTGTTCATTGTTAGGAAACATAACCATCTTTGATTAACGAACTAGTCAAGTAGAGGCATACTAGTGACACTAAGTTTGTCTATGTATTCACACATGTATTATGTTTCCGGTTAATACAATTCTAGCATGAATAATAAACATTTATCATGATATAAGGAAATAAATAATAATTTTATTATTGCCTCTAGGGCATATTTCCTTCAGTCTCCCACTTGCACTAGAGTCAATAATCTAGATCACATCACCATGTGATTAACATCGATAGTTCACATCATCATGTGATTAACACCCATAGTTCACATCGCCATGTGACCAACACCCAAAGGGTTTACTAGATTCAGTAATCTAGCTCGCATCGCTATGTGATTAACACCCAAAGAGTACTAAGGTGTGATCATGTTTTGTTTGTGAGAGAATCTTAGTCAACGGGTCTACCACATTCAGATCCACATGTATTTTGCAAATTTCTATGTCACCAATGCTCTGCATGGAGCTACTCTAGCTAATTGCTCCCACTTTCAATATGTATCTAGACCGAGATTTAGATTCATCTAGATTAGTGTCAAAACTTGCATCGGCGTAACCCTTTACGACGAACCTTTTTATCACGTCCATAATCGAGAAACATATCCTTATTTTACTAAGGATAATTCTGACCGCTGTCCAGTGATCTACTCCTAGATCACTAGTGTACTCCCTTGCCAAATCCGTGCAGGGTATACAATAGATCTGGTATACAGCATGACATACTTTACAGAACCTATGGCCAAGGCATAGGGAATGACTTTCATTCTCTTTCTATCTTCTGCCGTGGTCGGGCTTTGAGTCTTACTCAACTTCACACCTTATAAAACAGGCAAGAACTCTTTCTTTGACTGCTCCATTTTGAACTACTTCAAAATCTTGTCAAGGTATGTACTCATTGAAAAAACTTATCAAGCGTCTTGATCTATCTCTATAGATCTTGAAGCTGAATATGTAAGCAGCTTCACCGAAGTCTTTCTTTGAAAAACTCCTTTCAAACACTCCTTTATGCTTTACAGAATAATTCTACATTATTTCCGATCAACAATATGTCATTCACATATACTTATCAGAAATGTTGTAGTGCTCCCACTCACTTTCTTGTAAATACAGGCTTCACCGCAAGTCTATATAAAACTATATGCTTTGATCAACTCATCAAAGCGTATATTCCAACTCCGAGATGCTTGCACCAGTCCACAGATGGATCGCTTGAGCTTGCACATTTTGTTAGCACCTTTCGGATTGACAAAACCTTCTGTTGCATCATATACAACTCTTCTTTAATAAATCCATTAAGGAATGCAGTTTTGTTTATCCATTTGCCAGATTTCATAAAATGCGGCAATTACTAACATGATTCGGACAGACTCAAGCATAGATACGAGTGAGAAGCTCTCATCGTAGTCAACACCTTGAACTTGTCGAAAACCTTTTGCGACAATTCTAGCTTTGTAGATAGTAACACTACTATCAGCGTCCGTCTTCCTCTTGAAGATCCATTTATTCTCAATTGCTTGCCGATCATCGGGCAAGTCAACCAAAGTCCAAACTTTGTTCTCATACATGGATCATATCTCAGATTTCATGGCCTCAAACCATTTCGCGGAATCTGGGCTCATCATCACTTCCTCATAGTTCGTAGGTTCGTCATGGTCAAGTAACATGACCTCCAGAACAGGATTATCGTACCACTCTGGTGCGGATCTCACTCTGGTTTACCTACGAGATTCGGTAGTAACTTGATCTGAAGTTACATGATCATCATCATTAGCTTCCTCACTAATTGGTGTAGTAGTCACAAGAACAGATTTTTGTGATGAACTACTTTCCAATAAGGTAGAAGGTACAATTACCTTATCAAGTTTTCTACTTTCCTCCCACTCACTTCTTTCAAGAGAAACTCCTTCTCTAGAAAGGATCCATTATAAGCAACGAATGTCTTGCCTTAGGATCTGTGATAGAAGGTGTACCCAACAGTCTCCTTTGGGTATCCTATGAAGACATATTTCTCCGATTTGGGTTTGAGCTTATCAGGATGAAACTTTTTCTCATAAGCATCGCAACCCCAAACTTCAAGAACCGACAACTTTGGTTTCTTGCCAAACCATAGTTCATAAGGCGTCGTCTCGACGGATATAGATGGTGCCCCTTTTTAACGTGAATGCAACTGTCTCTAATGCATGACCCCAAAAACGATAGTGGTAAATCGGTAAGAAACATCATAGATTGCACTATATCCAATAAAGTACGGTTATAACATTCGGACACACCATTATGCTGTGGTGTTCCAGGTGGCGTGAGTGGTGAAACTATTTCACATTGTTTTAACTGAAGACCAAACTCATAACTCAAATACTCTTTTCCACGATCAGATCGTAGAAACTTTATTTTCTTGTTACGATGATTTTCCACTTCACTCTGAAATTCTTTGAACTTTTCAAATGTTTCAGACTTATGTTTCATTAAGTAGATATATCCATATCTGCTTAAATCATTTGTGAAAGTGAGAAAATAACGATATCTGCCACGAGCCTCAATATTCATCGGACCACATACATCGGTATGTATGATTTCCAACAAATCTGTTGCTCTCTCCATAGTACCGGAGAACGGTGTTTTAGTCATCTTGCCTATGAGGCACGGTTTGCAAGTACCAAGTGATTCATAATCAAGTGATTCCAAAAGCCCATCAGTATGGAGTTTCTTCATGCGCTTTACACCAATATGACCTAAACGGTAGTGCCACAAATAAGTTGCACTATCATTATCAACTCTGCATCTTTTGGTTTCAATATAATGAATATGTGTATCACTACGATCGAGATCCAACGAACTTGTTTCATTGAGTGTATGACCATCGAAGGTTTTATTCATGTAAACAGAACAACAATTATTCTCTGACTTTAATGAATAACCGTATTGCAATAAACATGATCAAATCATATTCATGCTCAACGCAAAAACCAAATAACACTTATTTAAGTTCAACACTAATCCCGAAAGTATAGGGGAGTGTGCGATGATGATCATATCAATCTTGGAACTACTTCCAACACACATCGTCACTTCACCCTTAACTAGTCTCTGTTTATTCTGCAACTCCTGTTTCGAGTTACTACTCTTAGCAACTGAACCAATATCAAATACTGAGGGGTTGCTATAAACACTAGCAAAGCACACATCAATAACATGTATATCAAATATACTTTTGTTCACTTTGCCATCCTTCTTATCCGCCAAATACTTGGGGCAGTTCCGCTTCCAGTGACCAGTCCCTTTGCAGTAGAAGCACTTAGTCTCAGGCTTAGGACCAGACTTGGGCTTCTTCACTTGAGCAACAACTTGCTTGCCGTTCTTCTTGAAGTTCCCCTTCTTCCCTTTTGCCCTTTTCTTCAAACTAGTGGTCTTGTCAATCATCAACACTTGATGTTTTTCTTGATTTCTACCTTCATCGATTTCAGCATCACGAAGAGCTTGGGAATCGTTTCCGTTATCCCTTGCATATCATAGTTCATCACGAAGTTCTACTAACTTGGTGATGGTGACTAGAGAATTCTGTCAATCACTATCTTATCTGGAAGATTAACTCCCACTTGATTCAAGCGATTGTAGTACCCAGACAATCTGAGCACATGCTCACTAGTTGAGCGATTCTCCTCCATCTTTTAGCTATAGAACTTGTTGGAGACTTCATATCTCTCAACTCGGGTATTTGCTTGAAATATTAACTTCAACTCCTGGAACATCTCATATGGTCCATGACGTTCAAAACGTCTTTGAAGTCCCGATTCTAAGCCATTAAGCATGGTGCACTAAACTATCAAGTAGTCATCATATTGAGCTAGCCAAACGTTCATAACGTCTGCATCTGCTCCTGCAATAGGTCTGTCACCTAGCGGCGCATCAAGGACATAATTTTTCTATGCAGCAATGAGGATAAACCTCAGATCACGGATCCAATCCGTATCATTGCTACTAACATCTTTCAACACAATTTTCTCTAGGAACATATCAAAATAAACATATGAAAGCAACAACGCGAGCTATTGATCTACAACATAGATATGCTAATACTACCAGGACTAAGTTCATGATAAATTAAAGTTCAATTAATCATATTACTTAAGAACTCCCACTTAGATAGACATCCCTCTAATCCTCTAAGTGATCACGTGATCCAAATCAACTAAACCATAACCGATCATCACGTGAGATGGAGTAGTTTTCAATGATGAACATCGTTATGTTGATCATATCTACTATATGATTCACGCTCGACCTTTCGGTCTCCGTGTTCCGAGGCCATATCTGCATATGCTAGGCTCGTCAAGTTTAACCTGAGTACTCTGCGTGTGCAAAACTGGCTTGCACCCATTGTAGATGGACGTAGAGCTTATCACACCCGATCATCACGTGGTGTCTGGGCACGACGAACTTTGGCAACGGTGCATACTCAGGGAGAACACTTCTTGATAATTTAGTGAGAGATCATCTTATAATGCTACCGTCAATCAAAGCAATATAGGATGCATAAAAGGATAAACATCACATGCAATCAATATAAGTGATATGATATGGCCATCATCATCTTGTGCTTGTGATCTCCATCTCCGAAGCACCGTCATGATCACCATCGTCACCGGCGCGACACCTTGATCTCCATCATAGCATCGTTGTCGTCTCGTCAATCTTATGCTTCCACGACTATCACTACCGCTTAGTAATAAAGTAAAGCATTACATCGCAATTGCATTGCATACAATAAAGCGACAACCATATGGCTCCTGCCAGTTGCCGATAACTTGGTTACAAAACATGATCATCTCATACAATAAAATTTAGCATCATGCCTTGGACCATATCACATCACAACATGCCCTGCAAAAACAAGTTAGACGTCCTCTACTTTGTTGTTGCAAGTTTTACGTGGCTGCTACGGGCTTAAGCAAGAACTCATCTCACCTACGCATCAAAACCACAACGATAGTTTGTCAAATAGACTCCGTTTTAACCTTCTCAAGGACCGGGCGTAGCCACACTCGGTTCAACTAAAGTTGGAGAGACAGTCGCCCGCAAGCCATCTATGTGCAAAGCACGTCGAGGGAACCGGTCTCGCGTAAGCGTACGCGTAAGGTTGGTCCGGGTCGTCTCGTCCAACAATACCGCCGAACCAAAGTATGACATGCTGGTAGGCAGTATGACTTGTATCGCCCACAACTCACTTGTGTTCTACTCGTGCAAATAACATCAAACCATAAAACCTAGGCTCGGATGCCACTGTTGGGGAACGTAGTAATTTCAAAAAAATTCCTATGCACACGCAAGATCATGGTGATGCATAGCAACGAGAGGGGAGAGTGTTGTCTACGTACCCCCGCAGACCGACTGCGGAAGCGATCACACAACGTAGAGGAAGTAGTCGTACGTCTTCCCGATCTGACCGATCCAAGCACCGTTACTCCGGCACCTCCGAGTTCTTAGCACACGTTCAGCTCGATGACGATCCTCGGGCTCCGATCCAGCAAAGCGTCGAGGAAGAGTTCCGTCAGCATGACGGCGTAGTGACGATCTTGATGTACTACCGGCGCAGGGCTTCGCCTAAGCACTGCAACAATATGATCGAGGTGGAATTTGGTGGCAGGGGGCACCGCACACGGCTAAGGAACGATCACCAAGGATCAACTTGTGTGTCTATGGGGTGCCCCCTGCCCCCGTATATAAAGGAGCAAGGGAGGAGGGGCGGCCGGCCTAGGAGAGGCGCGCCAGGTGTGGAGTCCTACTAGGACTCCAAGTCCTAGTAGGAGTCCACCAAGAGGGGAGGAAGGGAGAAGAAAGTGGAGGAGTAGGAAAGGTGGCCGGCCCCCTTTTCCCTAGTCCAATTCGGACTAGAGGGGAGGGGGGGCGCAGCAGCCTTTTTCCTCTTCCCACTAAAGCCCATCAAGGCCCATTACTTCTCCCGTAACTACCCGGTATTCCGAAAAATACCCGAATCACTCGGAACCTTTCCGATGTCCGAATATAGTCGTCCAATATATCGATCTTTACGTCTCGACCATTTCGAGACTCCTCGTCATGTCCCCGATCTCATCCGGGACTCCGAACTCCTTCGGTACATCAAAACTCATAAACTCATAATATAACTGTCATCGAAACCTTAAGCGTGCGGACCCTACGGTTCGAGAACAATGTAGACATGACCGAGACACGTCTCCGGTCAATAACCAATAGCGGGACCTGGATTCCCATATTGGCTCCTACATATTCTACGAAGATCTTTATCGGTCAGACCGCATAACAACATACATTGTTCCCTTTGTCATCGGTATGTTACTTGCCCGAGATTCGATCGTCGGTATCCAATACCTAGTTCAATCTCGTTACCGGCAAGTATCTTTACTCGTTCCGTAATACATCATCTCACAACTAACATATTAGTTGCAGTGCTTGCAAGGCTTATGTGATGAGCATTACCGAGAGGGCCCAGAGATACCTCTCCGACAATTGGAGTGACAAATCCTATTCTCGAAATACGCCAACCCAACATTTACCTTTGGAGACACCTGTAGTACTCCTTTATAATCACCCAGTTACGTTGTGACGTTTGGTAGCACCCAAAGTGTTCCTCCGGTAAACGGGAGTTGCATAATCTCATAGTCATAGGAACATGTATAAGTCATGAAGAAAGCAATAGAAACATACTAAACGATCGGGTGCTAAGCTAATGGAATGGGTCATGTCAATCAGATCATTCAACCAATGATGTGACCTCGTTAATCAAATAACAACACCTTGTTCATGGTTAGGAAACATAACCATCTTTGATTAATGAGCTAGTCAAGTAGAGGCATACTAGTGACACTAAGTTTGTCTATGTATTCACACATGTATTATGTTTCCGGTTAATACAATTCTAGCATGAATAATAAACATTTATCATAATATAAGGAAATAAATAATAATTTTATTATTGCCTCTAGGGCATATTTCCTTCAAGTAGAGCAAAGAGTTGCTCCTCAACCTACTAAACCTATTTAAAATGAAACTCCCTTTGAATTTCCTTCGGGTATGATGGAAAAACTTCTAGCTAACCCTTTTACAGGAGATGGAACAAAGCATCTTGATGAGCACTTAATATATGTGGATGAAGTTTCTGGATTATTTAAGCTTGTAGGTATACCCGATGATGTTGCTAAGAAGAAGGTCTTCCCTTTATCTTTGAAGGGAGACACATTGATATGGTATAGGCTATGTGATGATATGAGATCATGGGACTATAAAAGATTGAAGCTGGAATTTCATCAAAAGTATTACCCTATGCATCTTGTTCATCGTGATCGCAATTATATATATAATTTCTGGCCTCGCAAAGGAGAAAGAATCGCTCAACCTTGGGGGAGGCTTAAATCAATGTTATATTCATTCCCCAATCATGAGCTCTCGAGAGAAATAATTATGCAAAGTTTTTATGCTCGGCTTTCTCATAATAATCAAACCATGCTCGATACTTCTTGTGTTGGCTCTTTTATGATGAAGACTATTGAATTTAGATGGAATTTATTAGATAGAATTAAACGCAACTCTGAAGATTGGGACCTCGACGAAGGTAAGGAGTCAGGTATGACACCTAAGTTTGATTGTGTTAAATCTTTTATGGACACCGATATTTTCCGTAAGTTTAGCACTAAATATGGACTTGACTCTGAAATAGTAGCTTCTTTCTGTGAATCTTTTGCTACTTATGTTGATCTCCCTAAGGAGAAGTGGTTTAAATATCATCCTCCCATAGAAGTAAAAGTAGCTGCACCTATTAAAGTTGAAGAAAAGACCGTCACTTATAATGATCCTATTGTTCCTACTTCTTATGTTGAGAAATCACCTTTCCCTGTTAGAATAAACGATCATGCTAAAGCTTCAACTGTTATTCGTAAAAGCAATATTAGAACTTATACACCTCCTGCGCAAGTTAAAGTAGAACCTAATATTGCTATTGTTCAAGATCTCTTGTCTGATAATATTGATGGGCATGTTATTCAGTTCGAAGGTGAAACTGCTAGAATTGCTAAACCTTGTGATAAAGATAAACATAGACCTGTGGTAGGCGTGCCTGTTATTTCTGTTAAAATAGGAGATCATTGTTATCATGGCTTATGTGATATGGGTGCTAGTGTTAGTGCAATACCTATTGACTTATACAAAGAAATTATGCATGACATTGCACCTGTTGAGTTAGAAGAAATTGATGTTACTATTAAACTTGCTAATAGAGATACTATTTCACCAATGGGAATTGTTAGAGATGTTGAAGTCTTGTGTGGGAAAACTAAATATCCTGCTGATTTTCTTATTCTTGGTTCCCCACAAGATAGTTTTTGTCCCATTATATTTGGTAGACCCTTCTTAAATACTGTCAATGCTACCATAGATTGCACAAAGAATGTTGTTACTATTGGCTTGGATGATATGGTTCATCAGTTTAATTTCTCTAAATTTAGTAAACAACATCGTGAGGAAGAATTACCTAGTAAGGATGAAATTATTGGGCTTGCTTCTATTTCCGTACCTCCTAGTGATCCTTTAGAACACTATTTGCTAGACCATGAGAATGATATGTTCATGAATGAAAGAAGGGAAATAGACGAAGTATTCTTTAAACAGGAACCTATTCTACAACACAACTTGCCTGTTGAAATTTTAGGGGATCCTCCTCCACCCAAGGGTGATCCCGTGTTTGAGCTTAAACCTTTGCCTGATAATCTTAAATATGCTTATCTTGATGAATAGAAGATATATCCTATTATTATTAGTGCTAACCTTTCAGAGCATGAAGAAGAAAGATTATTGAAAACTCTGAAGAAGCATCATGCTGCTATTGGATATACTCTTGATGATCTTAAGGGCATTAGTCCCACTCTATGTCAACATAAAATAAATTTGGAAGCAGATGCCAAACCAGTTCATGATCCTGAACGACGTCTGAATCCTAAAATGAAACAAGTGGTAAGAAAAGAAATACTCAAGCTTCTGGAGGCAGGTATAATTTATCCCGTTGCTGATAGTGAGTGGGTAAGTCATTTCCATTGTGTACCTAAGAAGGGAGGTATTACTGTTGTTCCTAATGATAAAGATGAATTGATTCCACAAAGAATTATCACAGGCTATAGGATGGTAATTGATTTCCGCAAATTAAATAAAGCTACTAAGAAAGATCATTACCCCTTACCTTTTATTGATCAAATGCTAGAAAGATTATGCAAACATACACACTATTGCTTTCTAGATGGTTATTCTGGTTTCTCTCAAATACTTGTGTCGGCTAGAGATCAATCAAAGACTACTTTTACATGCCCTTTTGGTACTTTTGCTTATAGACGTATGCCTTTTGGTTTATGTAATGCACCTGCTACCTTTCAAAGATGCATGATGACTATATTCTCTAACTTTTGTGAAAAGATTTGTGAGGTTTTCATGGACAATTTTTCCGTCTATGGTTCCTCTTTCGATGATTGCTTGAGCAATCTTGATCGAGTTTTGCAGAGATGTGAAGAAACTAATCTTGTCTTGAATTAGGAAAAGTGCCACTTTATGGTTAATGAAGGTATTGTCTTGGGGCATAAAGTTTCTGAAAGAGGTATAGAAGTTGATAAAGCCAAGGTCGATGCTATTGAAAAGATGCCATGTCCCAAGGATGTCAAAGGTATAAGAAGTTTCCTTGGTCACGCCGGATTTTACAGGAGGTTCATTAAGGAATTCTCAAAAATTTCTCGGCCTCTGACTAATTTATTGCAAAAAGATATACCATTTGTCTTTGATGATGATTGTGTAGAAGCATTTGAAATACTTAAGAAAGCATTAGTCTCTGCACCTATTGTTCAGCCACCTGATTGGAATTTACCCTTTGAAATTATATGTGATGCTAGTGATTATGCTGTAGGTGCTGTTCTAGGGCCAAGAATTGATAAGAAATTAAATGTTATTCATTATGCTAGTAAGACTCTAGACAATGCTCAAAGAAATTATGCTACTACTGAAAAGAGCTTTTAGTAGTTGTATTTGCTTGTGATAAGTTCAGACCTTATATTGTTGATTCTAAAGTAACTATTCAAACTGATCATGCTACTATTAAATACCTTATGGAAAAGAAAGATGCTAAACCTAGACTTATTAGATGGGTTCTCTTGCTACAAGAATTTGATTTGCATATTGTTGATAGAAAGGGAGCTGAGAACCCCCTTGCAGACAACTTGTCTAGGTTAGAAAATATTCTTGATGACCCACTACCTATTAATGATAGCTTTCCTGATGAACAATTAAATGTTATAAGTACCTCTCATAGTACTCCATGGTATGCTGATTATGCTAATTATATTGTTGCTAAGTTTATACCACCTAGCTTCACATACCAACAAAAGAAAAAGTTTTTCTACGATTTAATGCATTACTTTTGGGATGACCCACATCTTTATAAAGAAGGAGTAGATGGTGTTATTAGACGTTGTGTACCTGAGCATGAACAGGAACAGATCCTACGCAAGTGTCATTCCAAGGCTTATGGAGGACACCACGCTGGAGATAGAACTGCACATAATGTATTGCAATCTGGTTTTTATTGGCCTACTCTCTTCAAGGGTGCCTGTAAGTTTGTCTTGTCTTGTGATGAATGTCAAAGAATTGGTAATATTAGTAGACGTCAAGAAATGCCTATGAATTATTCACTTGTTATTGAAATGTTTGATGTTTGGGGCTTTGATTATATGGGACCTTTTCCTGCCTCTAATGGATACACACATATTTTAGTTGCTGTTGATTACGTTACTAAGTGGGCAGAAGCTATTCCAACTAGTAGTGCTGATCATAACACTTCTATTAAAATGCTTAAAGAATTTATTTTCCCGAGGTTTGGAGTCCCTAGATATTTAATGACTGATGGTTGTTCACACTTTATTCATGGTGCTTTCCGTAAAATGCTTGCTAAATATGATGTTAATCATAGAATTGCATCTCCTTATCACCCTCAGTCTAGTGGTTAAGTAGAGTTGAGCAATAGAGAGCTCAAATTAATTTTGCAAAAGACTGTTAATAGGTCTAGAAAGAATTGGTCCAAGAAACTTGATGATGCATTATGGGCTTATAGAATTGCATACAAAAATCCTATGGGTATGTCTCCATATAAAATGGTTTATGGAAAAGCATGTCACTTACCTCTCGAACTAGAACATAAGGCATATTGGGCTATTAAAGAGGTCAACTATGATTTTAAACTTGCCGGTGAGAAGAGGTTATTTGATATTAGCTCACTTGATGAATGGAGAACCCAAGCTTATGAAAATGCCAAGTTGTTTAAAGAAAAAGTTAAAAGATGGCATGACAAAAGGATACAAAAGCGTGAGTTTAATGTAGGTGATTATGTATTGCTATACAACTCCCGTTTAAGATTTTTTGCAGGAAAACTTCTCTCTAAATGGGAAGGCCCCTATGTTATCGAAGAGGTCTATCGTTCCGGTGCCATAAAGATCAACAACTTCGAGGGCACAAATCCGAAGGTGGTAAACGGTCAAGGAATCAAACATTATATCTCAGGTAATCCCATAAATGTTGAAACCAATATTATTGAAACTGTAACCCCGGAGGAATACATAAGGGACACTTTCCAGAACATTTCAGACTCCGAAAAGGAATAGGTATGTGGTATGGTAAGTAAACCGACTCCAAAACAATTTTTAAGGCAATATTTCTCCATTTTGGAATATTTAGAAAAATAGAAAAATAAGTAGCAGTCCGGGAAGGACACGAGGGTCCCATGAGGGTGGTGGGCGCGCCCTACCCCCTGGGCGCGCCCCCCTACCTCGTGAGCACCTCGTGTGCCTTCCGGACTCCGTTTTCTTGCACGATACGTATTTTGGTCGGTAAAAATTTATTATATAATCTCCCGAAGGTTTTGACTCCCGTATCACGCAAACCTCCTCTATTTTTGTTTTTGAGCTGTTGCTGCTGCAGATTAGAGCAAGATGTCTTCTCAAGAGTCAACCGGGGAGAGCTGGGTATCTAATCCGGCACCGCAACCAAGGGCAAACACCAACACTGACCATTTTGGTCTAGCAACGGAGGAAGAGATGGAGGCTGACTTGATGAGAGTAGATGCCATGGAGGATCAAGAAGTCACCTCTCGCCTCCGAGCTGGGTTCACGATGGGGGAACTACAGAGCTCAGCTATTCCAAACTCAGTTATCCCTTCTAATGTTAGATTTCTTTCTTATGAAAATATGAAGAGGAGTGTCACTTGTTCTCCCGCAGATATGCAATGCCCTTGGGTGCAAGGAGCTTTAGCTGTCACAGGAAAGCTTCGTAAGGAAATAATGGACCTCAAACAGCAAGTCAATAAGCTCGAGGAGGAGAACCGCATCCTGAGGGGAATCATTGCCAAGAATATTACACCGACAACAAAGAAGGAGATATAATCACATGGGTATGGGCACTCCCCTTGGCAACTGCCAAGCTTGGGGGAGGTGCCCCGGTATCGTATCACAATCACAACTCCTATCTTTACCGTTTTTCTTAGTTCGATCCTATTAGTAGTATCTTGATATAGTATAATAAAGTTTATGGCATGATCTAGTTTTGAGTTTTGCTTTATGATCTCTCTTTGTAATCGAGTCCGTGAGCTATATATAATAAAGATTAGTGTTGAGTCAAGGGCTTGATTATTTTTCCATGATCTTGGGCGAATAAAAGAAAGAAGAAAAGAATAAAAAGAAACAAAAAGTTCATATTGATCTTATTGAGAGTAATGACTTCACATAGAAAGATTATGATGATTAAAAGTTGTTGGGAGTTGGCAAACATAGCTTTGGTCATTGTTGCAATTAATAGGAAGTAATAAGGAAATAGAGGTTTTCACATATAGATATATTATCATTGACATCTTTTATGATTGGGAGCACTCATTAAAATATGACATGCTAAAGAGTTGATGTTGGACAAGGAAGACAATGTAATGAGTTATGTCTTTCTTATATCTGAGATAAAGTATGTTGTCATGGATCCTCTAACTTGTTGAGCCTGCCTTTCCCCCTCATGCTAGCCAAATTCTCAGCACCAAGTAGAAATACTACTTGTGCTTCCAAATACCCTTAAACCAGTTTTGCCATGAGAGTCCACCATATCTACCTATGGATTGAGTAAGATCCTTCAAGTAAGTTGTCATCGGTGCAAAGCAATAAAAATTGCTCTAAATATGTATGATTGATTGGTGTGGGAGAAATAAGCTTTATACGATCTTGTGATGTGGAAGTAATAAAAGCGACGGACAGCATAATAAAGGTTCATATCACAAGGTGCAATATAAAGTGACGTTCTTTCGCATTGAGATTTTATGCATCCAACCATAAAAGCGCATGGCAACCTCTGCTTCCCTCTGTTAAGGGCCTATCCTTTATTATTATCTTCTACCTTATGCAAGAGTCATGGTGATCTTCACCTTTTCTTTTTCATTTTATCCTTTGGCAAGCTCAGCATGTTGGAAAGAACATGATATATATATATATATATATATATATATATATATATATATACAGCCGGTCTATTCTCATAACATTATGAAAATAATATTCTCATAACACTTCCGAACTGCATTGTAATACTGCATTGGAAAGCTATGCGCACTGCACCACACAGACCAGCGAACTTCATGTTTGAAAAAACTGTACGTGTGGTTTTTTCGGTACCTTTTTTGCTCTAGTTTTTTAACCGTTTATCGGAATTATGCGTGTAATATACCGTTGAAAAACTATGGAGTAGACGCAATTTCGCCATGTTGAACACTTTTCAAAATTCATCATAGTTTAAGAGCAGTTTCGAAAATCGTGCGGCTCACAACGAATGGCAGCGAGCGTTTTTTTGCTTTTTTTCTAAACCGCTCGTCGGAATGAAACATATGATACACCGTTGGAAAGATATCGTTGGCGCGCATCTTTTTCATATCTATTATTTTTTCTAATTCTCTACGGTTTAAGAGCAGTTTTGAATTTACTAAATCACAGAATTGTGTTTTTCGAATTTTTTCAAATTTTCGGTACTGTTTTCACTCCAGTTTTCTAACCGTTTGTCGAAACAAGGCGTGTAATATACCGTTGGAAAGCTACGAATGAGGTGCAACTTTCATATGTTGAAATGTTTTTGAGATTCCTTACGGTTTTTAGTTAAATTTGAAAATCGTGCGTCTGACTACGAAGGGCAGCGGCCTTTTTTCGTGAAATTTTTACAAAACGTTGGTCGAAATGATCCAACTGATACACCGTTGGAAAGATATCGTCGAGACGCTACTTTTTCATATAGAACACTCCCTCTAATTCATTACGGTTTAAGAGCAGTTTTGAAATTACAAAAACGCGGAAACTCTGTTTTTCGCGACAACAAAATCGACGCCTGCACTGCATCGGACAGAAAGCGCATTGCTTCAAACTGAAGAACGCACTGCATCAGACAATGAACTGAACTTCATGATTTCTCTTGTTGGACGTAGATTTTTCTCAGAGGAGTTTTGTTTACTTTTTTCCAACTTTTTTTTCGAAGGAAAGTGGACCGCAACACTCCCGAAAGTGAAGCGGAACACTACCAAAAGTGAACCTCATGATTTGTTGTTTGTCTTTTTTTCGTACTAATTAATTTTTTACGCGCGTTGAGAAGTGTTGAGAAGTGAGCTGCTTTCTGATGTGTTTTTGTTTTTGGATCACCAAGTGAACCACAAAGGGGTCCTTGCGGCTACAGGCTGGATGGGCACCATTGCAGTTCGCATCCACGACGACTGCGATGGAGAAGGCATCCTTGCAGTTCTCTTCCCCCTGCCATGCATCACCGAGGCTGGATGCTTCAGCGGCGGATCATGAGTTTTTTTCATGATCCGCCGTGAGTTTTTTTCAAACTCAATATTTTTTTACTTGTGTAGACTGGGCGAGTGGACCGCAGAGACTGAGCAATTGAGACCACATGTAATGAGAAGTAAACTGCTTTTCGAGGTGTTTTTTCAGATTACCATGTGAACCATAAAGGAGTTTTATAGTAAACTATGTGAGAGAACAAAGTGAGCCACACAGCCATCTAGAACACAGCAGAATCAACGATGCGGTACCCAACAGAACTGCTCTAGGCAATGACTTGCTTATACAAAGTGACCATCCATTCTTACTACCCTTTTCTCTCTGTGTTTCCCATAAACAACAAAACAAACTTTGAATGAACATCGATGTTCTCTTCTTTTTCTTACTGAGTGCACTGCAAATGATTTCCAGAAGAAAAAAGAGTGAGCTGCAAAACAAGAAAATAGTGAGCTGCAAAAACAAAAAGAGTGAGCTGCACCACACTATAAAACTAAACACACCAGAAAAAACTGAATCGTATCGGGTGAGCACTACACACGCTACCTCGCCGAACTGCACCATTGGGGCTGCCGTACTGCATGCACACACCCCTGCAAAAAAATGAATGTTGCATTTTGTCTTTTTCTCACTCACTCCTTGAGGAGACTAATGAAGTGCACTTTTATACAAATTTTTCGGCATTCGGAACTGCATCAGACAAAAAAATTAGCGAAGTAAATGGTTGCCTTACAAATTGCTCTTTACAAAGGGAACTAGATGCTTGTTGCAATGAACTGCATAGATATTCTAATAACCAAATGCGATTGAATTGAACAGCTCCTACAAAGAAGGGGTCCCCCATTGTTTTTTCAGAGCGAACCGCAGATGTTCTTTCTATAATGAATAGCAGTCTCTGAAAACTTAAAAACCAACAAAAACAACTTTTTGACACCTAGCCGTACTGCACGGACAATCTAGGAAAAGTTCAACAGTCCGTCAGCCGCACCGCACCTTCCGAAGTCCACCATATCTAGGAGCTGCAGTGCACTTGTGTTCATCGAACAGCAAGTACACGAGCACGGAACCTAATTGCTGGCTTGTTTGAGATGCACGGTAGCGGTCGCGGACTGCACGATTATAGGAGAGGAGGGGTCATAAGCACGGGGATTTGCACGGCGAACGGTGAACCCACGCAAGAGGACTACAAACCGTAGCACACCGAGATGCAATCTGAGCCGTATCCATGGATCCGTGGCCGAGGTCACCAGACCCAGCTGCAATCTGAGAGGACGCTCAAGACCGGTGGTTGCTGTACCATGGCTGACGACGAGGGAGCTGGCGAACCTACACGAAGACAGGGGCCCTGACCAAGCTGCACGAGGGGCCGCGATCGAGCTGCACGGGGGCCGCGACTGAGCTGCACATGGTGGGGTGGCGCCCAAGTCCCCATGGATGGCGCAGATGACTGTCTCGCCGGAGACCGCCACGAGGAGAGGGCTCGTCCTCGACTTGATCCAGACCAAGAATGAATGGCGGATCTGGGCGTGGGGGATGGGTGACACCGGGCAGGGGCGGTGCGAGACCGGCCCGAGGGGCACCAGGAGGTCTGGCCAACTGCGGCGCCCGCGGGGGAAGAAGCTGGATTCGGGTGGGGCGGCGCCGGCGGGGGAAGAAGTTGGATCGGGGGAGGGCCGTGCCGGCGAGGGAAGAAGGTGGATCTGGGGAGGGCGGCGCCGACGGGGGAAGAAGGTGGATCAGAGGAGGGTGGCGCCAGCGAGGGAAGAAGGTGGATGGGGGAGAGCGACGCCAGTGGGGGAAGGAGGTGGATCGGGGGAAGGCAGCACCGGCGGGGGAAGAAGGTGGATAAGGGGTGGGCGGCGCTGGTGGGGCAGAAGGTGGATCATGGGGAGGGGAATCATGGCAGATGGGAGGTTGGGTGCGCCGGAGAGGAGGCAAGTGGTGTTAGTGGAAAGGAATCGTGGGTGTGGGGGCGAGTGGTCGTGTTATGAGAATAAGCTAGAAGTGTTATGAGAATAAGGTCTTAAGGGGTGTTATGAGAATAGACCCACCCTATATATATATATAATTGGATGTAGGGGAGCATGAACCATTATTGTTGACATTACCCTTGAGGTAAAAGGTTGTGGGGCAAAACTATAAGCCCCTATCTTTCTCTGTGTCCGATTAAAACTCCGTAACCATAAGTATTGCGTGAGTGTTAGCAATTATGGAGGACTAAATGATAGTTGAGTATGTGGACTTTCTTTTTAGCTCTGGCATAGACTCTTTCTGATGTTATGATAAATTGCAATTGCTTCAATGACTGAGATTATAGTTTGTCGGAGCCCAATAAGGTTTATGATTTATACTTTTGCATTGTGAATAGATCATCACTTGAACATAAGTAATCATATGACAAAATCTATATATGTTGCTGTTATGAGAATAATCATGATGCCTTCATGTCCGTGTTTTTATTTTTATCGACGCCTCTACCTCTAAACATGAGAACATATTTATTGTTATCGGCTTTTCGCTTCAGGACAAGCGAGGTCTAAGCTTGGGGGAGTTGATACGTCCATTTTGCATCATGCTTTTATATCGATATTTATTGCATTATGGACTGTTATTTCACTTTATATCACAATACTTATGGCTATTCTTTCTTATTTTACAAGGTTTACATAAGGAGGGAGAATGCCTGCAGTTGGAATTCTGGGCTAGAAAAAGAGCAAATATTAGAGACCTATTCTGCGCAACTCCAAAAGTCCTGAAACTCCACGGAACATCTTAAAATAAATAAAGAAAAATCCACGCCAAAGATGAAGGCCAGGGGCCCACACCCTGCTCACGAGGGTGGGGGGCGCCCCCCCCTAGGGCGCGCCCCCTACCTCGTGGGCCCCCTGGTGGCTCTCCGACGTCCGTCTTCTCCTATATGAAGTCTTTCGATGAGAAAAAAATAAGAAGGAACTTTTCGGGATGAGACTCCGCCGCCACGAGGCGGAACCTTGGCGGAACCAATCTAGAGCTCCGGCAGAGCTGTTCTGCCGGGGATACTTCCCTCCGTTAGGGGGAAATCATCACCATCGTCATCACCAACGCTCCTCTCATCGGGAGAGGGCAATCTCCATCAACATCTTCACCAGCACTATCTCATCTCCAAACCCTAGTTCATCTCTTGTATCCAATTCTTGTCTCAAAGTCCGGGATTGGTGCTAGTAGGTTGCTAGTAGTGTTGATTACTCCTTGTAGTTGATGCTAGTTGGTTTATTTGGTGGAAGATCATATGTTCAGATCCTATATGCATATTATTACCCCTCTGATTATGAACATGAATATGCTTTGTGAGTAATTACGTTTGTTCCTGAGGACAAGGGAGAAGTCTTGCTATTAGTAGTCATGTGAATTTGGTATTTGTTTGATATTTTGATAAGATGTATGTTGTCTAGCCTCTAGTGGTGTTATGTGAATGTCGACTACATAACACTTCACCATTATTTGGGCCTAGAGGAAGGCATTGAGAAGTAATAAGTAGATGATGGGTTGCTAGAGTGATAGAAGCTTAAACCCTAGTTTATGTGTTGCTTCGTAAGGGGCTGATTTGGATCCATATGTTTCATGCTATGGTTAGGTTTACCTTAATACTTTTGTTGTAGTTACGGATGCTTCCAATAGAGGTTAATCATAAGTGGGATGCTTGTTCAAGTAAGAACAGCACCCAAGCACTGGTCCACCCACATATCAAATTATCAAAGTATCGAACGCGAATCATATGAATGCGATGAAAACCAGCTTGACAATATTCCCATGTGTCCTCGGGAGCGCTTTTCCTATTATAAGAGTTTGTTCTGGCTTGTCCTTTGCTACAAAAAGGATTGGGCCACCTCGCTGCACTTTATTTACTTTTGTTACTTGTTGCTCGTTACTACTTATCTTATCACAAAACTATCTGTTACCACTTATTTCAGTACTTGCAGAGAATACCTTATTGAAAACCGCTTATCATTTCCTTCTGCTCCTCGTTGGGTTCGACACTCTTACTTATCGAAAGGACTACGATAGATCCCCTATACTTGTGGGTCATCAAGAGGCAGAGAGGTAAACCCAAATATGTGAAGGGGAGAGACCCAACTTTGCAACCCATAATGTTAGCCAAATCCAGCATTTTGTCATTTGCAGTGTTGATGGGTACAATTACTGATTTTTCATAATTAACCCTCAGGCGAGTGAAAGTGCTGAAGTACATGAGTAGATTTTTGAGCTGGTGCAATTGAGAAGCATTAGCATGCATAACAAGGACAATATCGTCTGCATATTGAATTATAGGAAAATCCTGATCAACATTAGCATGCAGAGGGGCAAAGATCAGACCAGGCTTCATTGCTTCATTGAGAATTGTTTGGAGCAGATCAGCAGCTATGCCAAACAATAAAGGTGAGAGAGGATCACCTTGCCTGACCCCTCTTTTACAGAGGAACTGTTTACCAGGGACACCATTGAGCAGCACTGAAGAAAGCCCAGAAGAGAAAATCATATCCATCCACATAATCCACCTAGGTCCAAAGCCCGTAGCAATGAGCAGTTTTCTGATAGCTTCATGCTCAATCATATCAAAAGCTTTCTCAAAATCCAATTTCAGAATAATTAAATCATGTCCTGATTGATGACATTGGTGAATGAATTCATATGACCAGGGCAAACAATCCTGAATTGATCTCTTCTTAAGAAAACCATATTGATTCTGATGGACCAATTTTAGAATGACAGTCTGCAGTCTATTAGCCAGAAGCTTTGTAATGATCTTGATGGAGTAGTTGAGCAAAGAGATTGGTCTGAAATCATTAGCATGCACAGGGGCTTCCTTTTTGGGCAACAGAGTAATAAAAGAAGAGTTGATGCTTTGCAAGTTTAAATTTCCATTATAGAAAGTTTCAATTAGCTTGTAGAAATTAGGAGCAATGATATCCCAGCAATGCTTGATGAAATCAGTGTTGAAGCCATCTAGCCCTGGTGCCTTGTCAGAAGGCAGATCTTTAACTATTGCATCAATTTCCTCTTTGGTAAATGCCCTGTCAAGCTCAACTAGTTCAAGCACCTTTTCAATAAGGGAATCCAGGCTGAGAAGGTTAAAAGTGGGCACAGAAGTATTAAGCCTCTATTTGAAAGCTCTCCATAGAATTGCAGCTTTAGCTTGATGATCGTCTTGCATAGTACCAGCCTCATCCTGTAAACTAGCAATATGATTTCTCCTGTAATTGATAGTAGCCTTAACTTTCAGATATTTGGTATTTGTGTCCCCTTGCAAAATCCATCTAATTGTTGCTCTTTGTTTCCAGTAAGCTCTTTGCATTTCCAAAAGGTTTAGAAGGTGATGCTTAATAATTTCTCTGCCATTCCATTCAACAGTTGATAAAGGTCTAAAATCTCCCATAGTATCATAAAGAAAAATGAGATCATTACAGGCTTGAATAAGTTTTGACAACTGGGATAGATCTTTGGCCCAAATTTTCAATCCTTTCCTCAATCTTTTAAACTTTGCAGTGATTCTCTTAGCACTATCAGTTTCATTAACATCCTGCTGCCAAATATTTTTCACAGTGTCCTTGAAACTGTCAATCTGCATCCAGTAATTTTCAAACCTGAAAATCTTTGTTTTTGGGATCATGGTGCCAATCTTGATGATGCATGGGACATGGTCAGAAATAGGCTTTGAGAGTGGTAAGACCATAGTGTTTGGAAAGTTGGAAGTCAAAGCTTCAGAAGAGAAAACCCAATCAAGCTTTTCAAGTAGAGGGGCTTCTTGCATATTGCTCCAAGTAAAAGCTCTACCCTTCAAAGGAATTTCAAGAAGGCCCAAATTGCTGATTTCTTCATTAAATAAGAGCATATCATTAATATTAGCCCCCCCTCTATTTCTGTTAGAAGGATACCGAATATAGTTGAAGTCCCCAAGCATCAACCAATTACAATCATCAGGTATCTGAATATTATTGAACCAGTCCATGAAAATAACCCTGTCAGCAGAAAGACAAGGACCATAGATGTTTGATAGAGTCCAGGTGTCAGAAGAGAGTTTGGAAGTGAATCAAATGGAAATGGAGAAGGAGTTTTTGGAAATAGTTTCTCTAGAGAAAAGAGAATCATTCCAGACTACTAACAGCCCTACTGAAGCACCAATAGAAGGTTGGTAGTCAAACTTATTCAGACATTTTGGGCAGAACTTCTTAAGATATCTGCTGTCAAACAACTCTCTCTTAGTTTCTTGGATGCAAAGCAGGTCATAGTTGGTCTCATCAATTTTATTTTTGATGGCTAACCACTTATCTTTATCATTGATGCCTCTGATATTCCAGTTCAAAATTTTCCACTGCTTATTCATGAGAGAAATGCACTAATAACTAAATATGATATAACTGAACAACCTTGCATAACTTAAAGATCCCAGTCTGCAACAGAGCTAAAAGTGCCAAAGTACCATCTCCCCAGAACATGGGGTTACATAGAGTCACTTGATAGGACATGATCATTACACACATAGCTCAAAAGGAAACTAGAGAGGGCCCCTAATAAAAGTTCAAGTAGGGATGGACACTCCCCCCTTCTATGAACCCTTCTTGCTCTGCTCCTTCTCCTCTTTGCCCTTGTCTCCTTTTTTCTTCTTGGGCTGGTGGAGAGCATCGTCTGAGCAATCTTTCTCAGGAACCTTGCAAAATGCAATAGAGAGATTTTTAACCACTTTGCTGGGTAGAGATGGAGAATTAATATTGCAAGGTAAACAGTTTCTGTCCATGCAAGTTTTCTTTCTATAACCATGATTCAGTTGCTGAATTCGACAGCTTCTTCTCACCTGGGTTTCAATGAGTGGAGCTTTATCCTTCCTCTTTCTGTATACTTGAATAGCAGAAGTGGTAGAAAGACATTCCTACAGATGAAGCCTTTGAAGGTGGAGTGACAGCAACACTTGGAAGAGGCCCCTCCTTGACAATCTGAGTCTGGCAAGAGTGCTGCAGGACAGAGTCACATTTTCTAGGCAACACAAAAGGTTTCAGTTGGGAACTATCAGATTGTTCAGAAATAAACTACCATAACTGAGAAGAAAGTAACTGTTTGGCCCACTCAAATTTGTCTGGTGAAAGAAGAGCAAGAGCTATAAAATTTGCCCACTCATTAGGTACCTGAATCACCTCCCTGGGCTGCCCAACTGGAGCAAAGTGCTTCTTCCAGAGCTCAGATACCTCTATACTGGTGCAGTCCTTGTGCAGTTCCTCCTGAGCTTGAGACAGGAACATCTTCTGCATAACTGGGTCTGCATCATCAGGCAATAGATGACAAGCTCCAACATTAATAGTGTGTTTATAGATGGGAAGTGGAAATCCAGGTGGAGGGTTAGAGCTACCTGAGTCTGGGCTAGGTAGGTCTGAAGCTTTGTTTTTATCAGCATGGCAGACAGCAGCAACAATATCACCAACTGGAAGAATATCAAGAGCTTCTCCCTGAAGTTCAGTAGCAGCACCAACAGCCTCATGCTGAAGAATGTGATCTTCTTGAGTAACCACAGGAGCCATAAACACTTGATCTTCGGGCATGGTGCTATCAGACATTTGAACAACTGGATTGTGCACTTGTGGTAACTGGAGCAGAGGCAGTTGATCAACAGTTGCAGCGACAGGCATGAAATCTTGTAGAACAGAAACTGCAACATGTGGCAGCTCTTATTGCACAACTACATCAGGAAGGTCAACAAGTTGCAGAGCAAGGGGAGGCTCCGGCTGCTGCAGACCTTTCTCAACTGGCAAGTTAAGATCTGGAAGCTGCAGTTCAGGCAGTAACACTGGCGGATCATGTGGTGCAATCAAATTACCAGACAACTGAAGATTAGCGGCTCCCTGCACTGAATTTGCAGTTTCAACACTGTTGGAGTCAATGCCGAGGGAGAGCGTGAGGCCACTGTGATCCATCTCTATGGCTTGCGGCGCAACAACGTGATGATCCTGGATCAGTACATTATCAATGTTTGGGGGCATTGCCCAATGGTCCCAGCCAAGATCGTCTACATTTTCTGCCTCTTCATTTTGACCATGCTGAGCATTGTCAGGCTGCTCATTGTTCTCATGTTGTGGAATGGGCCCAAAGAAAAGATTGTGCTAGTTGGGATGATGGTGTTGTTCTGGAGGTTGTGGGTGAGGGTTGCCATCCACAGGAACTGGATCCTCATCGGGGGGTCCCCCTCCCAACAACTCATCCTGAAAAATAATGACAGGGCATGTCCATGATTCTCCTTGAAAGTGTTTATCCCCAATAACTGCCAAGCTGACTGGAACATCAGAAAGAGCATCGATTCTAACTTTCACTGCAACAGTTGCATCTGTGGTCTTTACTCTGTCCCAAGAAAGCAACTTGCCAAAACTGGAGACATCATTGTTAAGTTCAGACATGCAACGAAGATCTGCTGGGAAACCAACTAACAACAACCAACAGTCTCTGGCCAGATTGAAGTTTCTCCAATTCATACCCTGATCATGCTTCTCAAAAACGATGTGGATATCATCAAAAGGATGCGAGCTCCTATTAACTAAAGAATCTCTGTCTGCTTTACTGTTGCATCTGACAAACGCTTGACCAAAAGGGCATTTGGAAATAGAGGAGAACACTACCCTTTCAGAAACCAAGAAATCACTGAGAACCTCGCGGACATTGACAAAGGCAACTTCAGCTTGGGGCATTGGCACCAGAGTGGCAATGGCGAGATTTTCATTAGACAGTTGCATTTCTCCATGGATGACCCGTGCGCGAGCTGGCCTCCCTTCTACTTCGATAGCTTGAGTGCCTAGAAGAAGGAAAGGTGTAGGATCAAAGAGAAAGTTTGCCATGGTTGACGACCTCGCTGGAGCAAGGTTGGAGGGATGGAGCAATGGAGAAACTGAGGAAGGAGGAATCGATTGATGAGACTGGACATGGCGGCGAGACAGAGGTGGGAAATTAGCATTGGCAGAGTCCCGAATAGAGGGCAATAAATTTTCTGTAGGGCCATCATTACGGGAAGACAGAACGATAGAGGCACTGACAGGTGGGTCCCGCCGACCATTGCTACCAGATTCCCGATTATTCACCAAATTGGGGGGAATTGCCATGTCAAAAGAGGAATGCGGAACGGCAATCTCGGCCCGGAATCTACAGTTGACTGCAATGTGCCCCCATCTCTTGTAGGCCTTACAACGGATCTTGTTCTGGCATTTGGGCCTCAAGTGGCCCGACATGAGGCAGCGAACACAAAAAAGGCCAGAAGCGCTATGGGCCGCAGTGCCCAAAGATTCAAAACGTGAAGATCCCGCCCCACCCAACGCTGCATTATTGGGTGACGTTAAAACAGAATTAAGAGGGCCACTTGACTGCAGCAATGCACGATCACTGGGATTATGCGAATTTTGCGAAGAAAAGAATTGAGGCTGTTGAACAGCTTGAGCGTATGATCGACGAGATCTGTCATTGGACACAATTGTCCAACTTTTGCTAACTGCATCATGATAACGCCGGTAAAGATCCTTAAGATCATCATCCCCCTCTCCCCACAGGAGAAAATTCATGGAAAAAGATCGGAAGACAGGTTGCCAGCTCTAACAATTTCAAAACCCACTTCCGGAGCAGAAACGCAGAACTTGTATGACCAATTGCGTAGATGAGATACCTTAAAAAGCTTGGCAGAGCCGCCAAAACAAGCTTGAATGATGAGGCCCACCGATTCCGGATTTAGCTTGATTAATGAACGAGTAAATTCCACCACGAGGAAGAACTTTGGAGACCGGGGCCCATCTTGGGCATTGACGACTGCCTTGCATTGCTTCTTGATGTATTCCTCGAAAGCTTTCCCAAGGGAGAAGTTGAGATCGGAGAGGGCCATAATGTGAGATGGCCGACGGGATCGGAGCGATCACCGGCGAGAAGTGGTCACCGGGGCCGGAATGACCACCGGTGAGGCTGGCTTGGTGGCCGCCGGGGCCGGAGTGGCCTCCGGTGGGGGGCGGAGCGAGGGCTCGAGCGGGGGAGCGGGGGAGCCAAGGCCAGGCTAGTGAACCATCAACAATGAAGCCATCAAGGAAGGGGGCGGAGCCGCGGGAAGAAGAGGAAAAACATCTTGTAAACCTTGGCGATGTGAGGCAGAGCAGAGGGAATCGGCGACGGCTCTCACTGTGAGTCCATAAGTACGGCCGTCCAGTTGTGTTAACTTCCCACATTAATCTATTATAGAGGATAGATGAGCGATGATTCTAAAACAAAGGCCGTGTTTGCACTTAGTGCAGTTGCATCACCTCGATCCGATGGCCGAATGAAATTTATCCAAAAAAAGATGATTCTAAAAGATTGTATTAAAAAGCTAGCCTAGCAGAGAAACGCAGAAATTAGGGGGGGGGGACAGTGTGATTCGCTGGCTTTAACTGTAAAGGCTTGGACTCCACGGTAGCACTATATTAGTGTTATGGAATTTTTTTTAGAGAAAAGGCATGCGCCCGACTTTATAGATAAAGCCACCAGGTAGAGTTCGAACACAAACAAACAGCCAACGGAACAAACAGACGAAATGTTGCCCCAAACGTGGGCTCACCCGAAGTTTTAAAGGAGAGATACATGGCTCCCAGGCTAGCACACGGCACGCAGGCCAGAGGGACTAAAGACGACATAGCCAACAACTAGTCGAAGCAACACAAAAGTAGCTAAGCAACATGCTCCTGTCTGGATAGGGAAGACGTCGAGGCCCGCACTTTAGAAAGCAGGAGATCAAGAGCATCCCGGTCCTCTGTCTTAGTCAATGATCTCCACTGCTGCAAGAACATACACGATTTAAATAAGCAGTCAGCAGACTTAGCAAGGAAAACATGTTCGATGATAGGCCAGAGGACGCCGCACCAACTGGGGAGGGAGGGGAGGGAGAGGAAGGCGGCACGAGGGGGGATCCGCCGGAGAGGAGCTAGGAGGAGCTGGGGGCGCGGGGCGAGGGAGAGGGGAGGAGAAGGAGGGGGGAGCCATCCACGTACAAGCAACTTTGTGTCGTGTTATGCAATTGTATAACTTGCAATACTTAGTTTGGTGGCACCTAATTTAAGGCTTATATTTGGTTGTTGGCCTAGAGTACTATTAATAAGGATTACTCTCTCCGTTTCAAAATATAATATGCATCAAATTCTGTGAAAGTCAAACATAGCCTATAGAATGAAATATCAGAAATTGGGGAACACGATTTGTGATTTACAAAAAGATAAGTGAACATTGTTTGAATTAGGGAACACTTTTTTTAACTCATAAACTTTTATTTTGTAATTTATGAAATTTTTTATAATATTTTAAAAACAATTCAGTTACAATTTTTAAATTTGTGAGCACTTGTTAAATTTTTATAAAAAAATTTAATGCATGAACATTTTTTCAAAATCGTTAATATTTTTGGAATACACAGACATTTTTTTAAAACGATGAACATTTTTTACAAGTTCTCAAACTTTCTTTAAAAAAACTGAACATCTTTTATGAAACTAGTGAATATTTGTTTCGAATTAATGAACATTTTTTTAGAAGTTGGGGGAACGATTTTTGTAATTTATGAAAAAAATTGCGAACATTTTTTTGAAATACATGAACACTTTTCAAATCAGCCAATTTTTTTGAAATCGATGGTTTTTTGATTCATGATTTTTTTAATCTCGTGAATATTGTTAAAACAATTCATGAACAATTGTGAATTTATGAACATTTGTTCATTTTCATAACATCTGTTTTATATATGAACATTTTTAAAAAATCATGAATATTTCTGGAATACGCGAACATTTTTTTGAATATGTGCACATTTTATGTAAAATCGTCAATTGTTTTGAATATGCGAACATTTCATGATTTCTTGATATTTTTCCCAAATGCATGTTTTTAATTTTCGGAACTTTTGGCAATCCCAATTTTTTAGAATAGAAAATAACACGAAAAAGTGAAAAGAAAGTGAAAAAAACTCAAAATTAAGAAAATAGAGGGCCTGCAAATGGGCCTACCCAAACGGGCACGCTGGGGGAGGGAGGGGTGATGGAAGGTTTCTGAACATGGATTGGTCTGATAAAGCCAATATTTAAGCGAATCAAATATTTTCTGAGAGCACTAAACCTTATTTCTTTTAGGATTGGTTCTCACTCACTGCCTGATAGCAGGCTTGGCCCATGAGACCTATTGTCTTATTGTATTGGCTCACTTCACTACTTTGGAGGATGAGTTTTCCCTCCATATTACCATATCTCTAGAACCAATTATTTTCTATGCGGAATTACTGAAGTCAATCACTTACTGTCAGTACTCAACAGTTTTCTTTTGAGGTCTATCCTGTAGAGGTAGTCAAATTGGATTAGTGATCTATTTTTAGGTTTCGTCGTAAACCTAATTGGTTACTTCCAGTTGCATAAATCAATAGTTAAAACCACATTCAAAGGTAGGGCGTTTCCCATTGATATCGGAACTTTTGTACCAGAAACAATAGTATCTCCAACTATAACCCCTATGGGATGCAAAATATATCTCTTCTCACCATTCCCATAGTGTAAGCAGTTAGACTTTTGTTTAATAGCACAGCTGAAGCAGTCAATATATCCATTCTATCTAGTAGATCATTATTTACCAAATCAGATACTTGTGAAATTGATGGACTCGATGTGCATGTCGGTCAAGAATAGGCCTAGCTACGGATTTTTGCTACGATGACCTGACCCACCCCAACTTTTTGTTTGAATTGTTGTCGAGTTGATTGACTCTGCTTCGGGTACTTGGGATGAGCAGCCAATCACGTCAATTTTCAGTCCAATTGATGCAAGAAGCTTGCCATTTCAAGTTCAAGGAATGGGGAAGTGTTCCATTGAGAAATGTTTCTGACCTATTTTGCCTTTCTAGGTTGGTGGGCGCTTTCACCATTCATCCATGGATGTTTTAGCGAGTGAACTAGGTTTTTATTCGAGAGCGAGCTAGGTTTTTAGTGGTATTCCTTCTCCAGCTTCTATTTCTTCCGTTAAGGGGGATTCCGGAAAAGATGGAATAGGAAGACATGCTTTCAGAACGTACATTAACTGAAAGTTGGTGAATAAGGTGTATATGCCTCTTGTCTATGGTAAGACACAACATAGTGCAGCAGCGAACATCCAGAAGATACTTGACTTTATTAGAAAACATGCTGAAACCAACAAAGTGGAGGAATTTTTTTTTTTTGCATTCCGGGACAAGAAATTCCTAGCCGTTGCTAGGCTGAGCCATGTTAGCAAAGAGTGGCTTCTCCAACAATATGAGGATAAATCCCTTACCAAAATGGTAGTGGTTCCAAACCCCTTCAGTGTACAATTGAAAAAACTAACAATACGAAAGCAACAATCATCATTTATACTAGGAATGTCTTCCTCTACCAAACGACAAAGAGTTGAAGATAACGAAGGAAAGTGGGTCGAGGGATTTCTTTCAACCTGGTGGTACCCGGAGAAAACGTTGCCGCGTGCCCTATAGGGATCATCAAATCGATAGGTAGGAACATAAAATGAAACATTCCGGAGCTACAAAGATAGTTATTAAATCATTAGTGCCACATAAAAACTTCCCCCTGGAGTAGCTGTTAATACGAATAACAGAAACTCTGTTATAGCCATTTCTGTACATTCTCTATAGATAGAGGAATACATAAAGTTGAACATAATAAAATGACCATTTCCTGATCAGAGGTTTGAGCTTCTATGGCACGACCCCCTGCAGATTTATTTTTACTGAAGGAAAGGACTTCCAACAAACAAAGAAGTGAGTTGAAGCCTGCCTTTCGGCCAGGACATAGAGATGGCTCTAAGAATTCCTCTATTTAGAGTAAGAAAACCGAAGGAATTCTCATACACCCAGGAGGTGAATTGGAGTCTACCGATTAAACCTTTGCTAATGGTGGAATTGCCAAACCTTTGCCCATGGCCGAGAAAGTAGCCAAGTCCAATTCAATAATTACCTTCCTTTTGTCTCTATCTTTGGACTGAATACCATTATTTTGATCGTTTCTGAATCTTGAGGTTGCTTCAATGCATCTGATCCCTCCCCTCAACCTTCTCCTCCTAAATCTTAGAATCCTAATGCCGCAGGAACGGGAACGAAACGAAATAAAGCATTTCTAGCGGATGAGCTTCTCTCCATTTTGTTTGTAGCTCTTTTGTTTGCCAGAATGGCTTGTTAGCAAGAAATTACCTTCTTAGAAAGCGAACAAGAATACACCTGGTTGAGAATGCCCTCGTTGTTTGAGGTAAGTACAAAGGAGATCAGATCTGTCCCAGGAATCGAAGGATACATAAATATGAAATCGAGCATAGATTATAGGAAACAAGCAAACAAAACATGTTGGATCCCATCTTTAACTACACAGAGCAACAACCTACTATTGATTGATGATCTTACCTTCCTGAGAGTTGAGGCACAACATATGACAATGTCTACACTGGTTCAAATCCAGCTCCGCCAAAAATCTGGGGCTTCATGAATATGAACTAAATCCTTTTGTTTGTCTTCCATAAAATAAAATGTTTGATCTATAGAAATAAAAGATAAAGAAAAAAGGGGAGCAATGCAAGCCCTTCTCTTTTCCTAGAAAAAAACCCAGAGAATCAAACTAGAGACAACGCAGCACGCAGTGCGGAATAGGAGCTCCCGGGCAAAACGAGTCAGGAAAACAAAATAACCACACATGTGTCCAATCGCTACAGGGGACAACCAAATTGTCAGGGGAGACCCCCCTCCCTCGCCCCACTTAGATTCGTCCCTACTCATATGTACCCCCTCCATCCCATATTAATTCTCGCTAGTTGGCCTCCTCCCCAAGAAAAGTCTAGGGTTCCCCTGTCTCCCGCCAGCACCGCCGTCGTCCGCTTCGTCTCTGGTGGCCTTAAGGCCATGGCGGCGCGCTGGATCTCGGCCCTTGTTGACAGGAGGGCTATGTTTTCAGTTGTTTCTTTGCGTTTTCTTAGGGTTTGTGTTCTGCTCAGGAAGACGAGACGACGACGACTCTCTGAAGATGGAATAAGGTCCTCCCCGCCTAGCACCCGTCCCGATGGTATGTCTAGCATCATCGGTGGGCGTGTGGAGGTGTGCCTCCGACGGATCTGTCCTTAGTAGATTTGCTTGGATCTGGTCGTAGTTCGTCTACGTTCATGTGTTTTCAGGTTGGATTCTTCTGATCTACGCTACTCTTTATCGGCGGCAGTTGTTGTTCTGCTGCGCTGGTACTATGGGGCCTTAGCACGACGATTTCCCAACTATCTACTACAACAAGTTTTGCTCGGCTCCGGCGAGGAGGGACAATGACGGCGACACCTTCGGCTCACTTCAGTGTTTATAGTCGTCGCTAGGTGGTCTATGAATTTGGATGTAATTTCTATTATATTAGGTGTTCGGTGTACTGCCATGATTAAAGATGAATAGATTAAAAGTTTTCTCGGGGAAAAAATCGTCGCTAGTAAGTATTCTTGGTTGGGATATAAATCTACTATTAAGCATGCAGATCCACCTGAATCTGTGTCGCAACCACCTCAGGGCATCTACAATGGTGCTATCTTAGCAGTGCCACGTAGGATAAATGATGAGGTGAAGGAGAGAGAACTCATAAGAAAAGACTTGTCTTCTCTTATTTAAGAAAAGACAAGAGATGATCTCTTAGCATAATATGTCTCACCATGTTTCTATGAATAACTAGTTATTGAAGATAAGGCTAAGAGATGACCCATTGTAAACAATTTTGTTTGTTATCTCTAAATTACATGCAAGACTTAAGATAAAACTGTCTTATCGATCATTGTATATGCCCTCACATGCAAAGGCACGTGCCACGGCAAACCGAATCAGTGTAATTTTTAACCCACTGCCTGGTTGGATCGACCATAAAGCCTTGGTTTGTCCGGCGACGCATCTTCCGCGGCCAATTAATTTCCAGGCCTTTGATCCCTTGCTTGGCAGGCACTCGTGCCCGTACGAGGATCTACCTTGTAGCCCCAATGCTTTGCCATACATCTAATCTAACCCGATCTCATGAGCATCTTTCGTGCTGGTTACGTACCACATCCGCTAAAGGATCGATGGTCACCCTGGAGAACAACATCAATGAGATGGGTGTTTTTGTTCCTTGCTGGAGACAAGATGCATGGCACCTCCAAAAGAATCCTGCCGGCCGTATGGGCTCTCCTCTTTACCTTTGGTAGCTTTCGCTTTCGCCCGTAATCCTCTGCGCCAAGGCAAGCATATTTTGCCGGTTGCCCGCTAGCTATAAAACGCCTGGCCATGGATCCTATGGTCTCCATCAGCAGTCAGTCGCTTCACTCACTCACTCACTGATCACCGGCCTGCAGATCGGTCGAAGCTAGTTGAAGGTCTCTCACCGAGAAATTTGAAGCAATGGCGGCGGGTCTGCAGGTGTTCGGGCAGCCGGCGTCGACTGACGTGGCCAGGGTGCTCACCTGCCTCTTCGAGAAGAACCTCGAGTTCGAGCTCGTCCGCATCGACACCTTCAAGAGGGAGCACAAGCTGCCCGAGTTCATCAAGCTAAGGGTGCGTATCATCATCCCTGCCATCTCCATCCATCCATCCATGCATCCATGGTGCACTTTCTTAATTTGGGTTTGATCATGTATAATCTCACTGTTGACGATCGTCCGTCTCGATCTGCAGGATCCTACCGGGCAGGTGACTTTCAAGCATGGTGACAAGACCCTTGTTGGTAAGAAGCAGAGTTAATTCTGATCCAAAGCAGCACACCGATTGAAGAATTTAATTACAGAATGTGGTTCTTGTCTTCTCTTCTGGTGGCAGATTCAAGGGCGATATGCCGCTACCTATGCACCCAGTTCCCGGAGGACGGCAACCGCGGGATCTACGGCACGGGGTCGCTGGAGCGCGCGTCCATAGAGCAGTGGCTCCAGGCGGAGTCGCAGAGCTTCGACGCCCCGAGCTCGGAGCTGGTCTTCCACCTGGCCTTCGCGCCGCAGCTTAACATGCTCCCCGACGAGGCCCGCATCGCGGAGAACGAGAGGAAGCTGCAGCAGATGCTCGGCGTCTACGACGAGATCCTCGCCAAGAACCAGTACCTCGCCGGCGACGAGTTCACGCTCGCCGACCTCTCCCACCTGCCGGCCTCCCACTACATCGCCGGCTCCCAGAGGGGCAGGAAGCTCTTCACCTCCAAGAGGCACGTGGCCAGGTGGTACGACGCCATCTCCAGCCGCGCCTCGTGGCAGCAGGTGGTCAAGATGCAGCACGAGCACCCCGGCACCTTCGAGTGATCGGCGAGCTCGATCGCCGTCTGTCATCCATCGGCAACATGCATGAATCTTTCATCGGGCTTCATACCGTGATGTCTCCGTCAAGGTCCCTCTCGTCTACGTTCGTTCGTTCGTTGTCGTGTTGGCTAAAATAATGTGAAGCCCTAAAGCGCGCGGTGTCTCTCGTAATGTCTTCCATTTTGCAACACCATTGTCCTTCCAGGGGTTGTAATGCTCAGTTGCTTTCAGTTCAGCAAATAAATTGTTCCCAATCGAGCATTCTTGCTCGTTTGTCTTACATGTGACTTGATTTTACAGGAGCCTACTTTGTAGATGAAGGCATTGATATGCATGTTCTAAGACACAAATGACAAATTTTGATGTTGCATGATGACAGTGACCCAATGAGCGCAAGAAATCTCAAATTGTGCATATAGAAACATTTTTACTTGTTTTTTTTATAAAAAATGCTTTTATTAACTTTAAATATAGTATCAAGCGGATACAAAACCTGATGAGTTACCCCTGATCTCTGCATAACTAACATGACACTAAAAGTCTGGGAAGAAACCAACATATGGACAACAATAGAGTCATATAGGACCGACATATGCCTATGTCGAAGAAGGTGGTAGACTGATCCAGAGATTATGATGCCTCCCATGTTGGGCAATAACTCCCTGGCGACCTACTCCAATCGCATACACACCGCTTTGAATAGCGGTTGTTACTCTGTTCGGTGTAGCGTAGACCACATACGAAGCGAGTGCGTATAATTGAAAATAACTAGCAAAGGAGAAGAGGTTATGCTATTAGAAATCAAATCATTTCTACATAGGCAAAGCAATCTTAATAAGCCATACACTTTCACCCATAACGTATTGACCCTATTTGAAATACCGTCCGGCTAATGACCAAAAATATTTACAACACTTATGGGTGGCTATAATTGGATGTTGTTTGGATGACTAATCATGTAGTATGCGCAAACTCTTCCAATGGAATATCTGGGAATACTAGTAAATCAAGGCCTCCTGTGGTTCAAAGGAAAAGTGTAGAAAACACATTAGAGTTTTTTTTTTCTACAGTGGCATCATTCAAACCTTTGGTTCAAAGGAATATAGCAAAGAAAAAATAGATTTTTTGTTCCTTTTGTCTTAGTTTAAGAGTTAAAAACATATGCATTTTACAATCCAAATGGACCTCCTTTCAAAAAAAAAATACGCACGGAAAACAAGAGTAAGATCTTTAGTAGGAGTAACATAATACCATGCTAGTTATACATTTTCATGTTGTTTGACTATGATTTGACATAATAACATGCTAATTATACCTCATTTTAAAATTCATGTTGTTTGACTTTGATTTTCATGCTAATTATACATAATAACTAGTGTAAGATCCTTGTTGACATAATAACATGCTAATAACGCACGAAAAAGATATTACTTTCCTAAAAATGTCACTGAAATAATGGAACATTCATGAATAAAATAGTTGAAACCTACCTAGAGAAAAATATTTTGATTTTTTTAAACACAAATGAACTTGTTTCAAAGATTATTTTCACGTTAGTAAAGGTTTGGCGATGCAATGGTGTGTGTGTGTGTGTGTCTGTGTGCGTGCGTGCGTGCGTGCGTGCGTGCGTGCGTGCGTGCGTGCGTGCGTGCGTGCGTGCGTGCGTGTGTGTGTGTGTGTGTGTGTGTGTGTGTGTGTGAGAGAGAGAGAGAGAGAGAGAGAACGTGGGTGATGTTCACAACATTCTTGAAACAGGCTTTTGTTCCGCTTTATAAATAAAGCAACTATCATGTTTGTACAACAAGTTCAAGTGCAGCAAAGGAGATAATAGAGCTTCCTGGGGCATCGGCACAAACATGCCAAAAAACATAAAAGAAAAAGGGAAAAAAGACCAACAAGTGTCCGGAAGCTCAAGAGCTCTGTAACGAGTCAATTCGGCGCACAGTATCAGTCATGCCGTCCATCATGCGGCCCAGCCGGTCATGATTCCTTTGTCTAGATAACGAGTGCCAGTGGTGCAATAATGCAAGGAATTTGAAGATAGAGTCAAAGGGACGGCTAATAAAAAAACAAATTCAATAACCATCTTGTTGTGCGTCGTTCGCAGGGTCCATGCTAAAACGATGAACGCAAGTCAGAAGAGGTGTCTCCTTGTCCCGGTCTGGTTGGCCCAGGTTTGAAGTAACCCGACCATGTCCGGGGATGTCAGTCGGGCCCGGAGCCTCACGGACAAAGCACCAAAGAAACCATGCCGCCAAGTGTCCACAACATACATATGCTGTCAAATAACAAAAAAAAAGAAGAAGATTCAAATATAACTCAAATGTATGGGGATGTATAGCCACTCCGCCGGGTAGTGGATCCGTTAAGAATGAGTTTCCCGCAGATGACTATTCCCGAAGGTTTTAGAGCATTTTTTGAGTCCTTGTATGAATTAGGTTTGTTTATTAGTAAAAATAGGCAATACATCTCTTTCCACAGTGTATGAGCAGGGACGCTATAAGTTTTATTGGCAGTCCTTTTTCTTTTCTTTTCCTCTTAATGAATATTGGTACTGGTCCTTTGCTTTTGTCTCTTGCTTGCTTAACGGGGTTTTGTATGTGTCATGTCACGAGATTCTGATCTTACATGCACGTGGTACGGTGATATTTTCATCTGCTCATAGTCGAGAGTGGTGTTCTGGCTCATAGGTGTAGATACACCTATTATGAAATATATATAAATACAACTATTAAAATGTGTATTTAGACAACGGGTGCATCTACGCCTATGAGCCAAAGTGAATTTCTCCACAAAAACAGGCCTGTGTTTTCTCTGCTTTTACATTTTATCTCTTATGATATATCTCAAGATCTTGCTCAATGGCCACACTCATTTTGCTTGCGGGTATAATCATGCATCCATGCTGCCGTGCCATGGCGGTGCCACACACACCAGACAATCTTGTGACACAGATAACCCTCCCCTTTCCCTTTGGCGCCCACCCCGGCCCCCTTTGCTCTTTACCTCTTTTTTCACTTTGATTTTCCAGGCTTTATTTAGGTTTACCCTTGGACAAGCAAAGCATTTTGTTCACTTGGCTTTGGCAGCTATATAAGGACACTACATCAAATCAGCAATGCAGACCAGGCATCGCTCATACATTTGCAGCATTCCAATTTGGTCTCAAGCTTTCGCTTCACATTCCGGTCCGGTTGAGTGCGGTGCAGCTGCAATGGCGAGCGTGAAGGTGTTCGGGTCGCCGATGTCGGCGGAGGTGGCGCGCGTGCTCATGTGCCTGTTCGAGAAGGACGTGGAGTTCCAGCTGATCCGCGTAGACGCCTACCGCGGCCCCAAGCGCATGCCCCAGTACCTCAAGCTCCAGCCCCTCGGCGAGGCGCTCACCTTCGAGGACGGCAGCCTCACCCTCTCCGGTAAGCTCTAATAAGCTCTAAGCGGCGGTCGGCAATGGTGGTAGATGCATGGTTCATTCACGATGGTTGCTGATGATGGTAACCATGTGTACTTTGCAGAGTCGCGGGGCATCCTGCGGCACATCTCGCACAAGTACGCCATGCAGGGCAACCCGGACCTGATCGGCACGGGGGCGCTGGAGCGCGCGTCCATCGAGCAGTGGCTGCAGACCGAGGCGCAGAGCTTCGACGAGCCCAGCGCCCAGATGGTCTACAGCCTCGCCTTCCTGCCGCCCGCCATGCCGCAGAAGCTCAACAACGGCGACGGCGACGGCAACGGCAGTAATGGCACCAGGGCCGTGGTGAACGCGTCGGCGAAGCGCGTGACGGCGGCGGGGGCGGCCAAGGAGGAGGAGATGCGGAAGCTGTTCGAGAAGAGCCAGCGGGAGCTGGAGAAGCTGCTGGACATCTACGAGCAGCGCCTGGAGGAGGCGGAGTACCTGGCCGGCGACAAGTTCACCATCGCCGACCTGTCGCACCTGCCCAACGCCGACCGCCTCGCCGCCGACCCGCGCTCCCGCCGCATGTTCCAGCGCCGCAAGAACGTCAGCCGCTGGTGGGACAAGGTCTCGCAGCGGGAGGCCTGGGCCTACGTCAAGAGCCTGCAGCGCCCGCCCACGTCCATCGGCGCCGGCGCGGGCGCCGACGCCGCGCAGAACCAGCAGCAGCCGCGGACCGTCGAGGCGCGGGACGGCAGCAGCAACAGCCACAACTACCAGCGCGACCAGTACGCCGACGCGAGCGACGGCGGCAGCAACTACCAGCGCAACCAGTCCGGCGAGCACAGCGACTACCAGCAGAGCCGGACGGGCGACGCGCGGTACTGATCGACGACGATCGAGCGCGAGCATGGACCTGAGAATGCGCTGATGCATACAGTACCTTTCAGTGTTCCTGTGTTTGATCCGCTGGCTTGTCCACTTCGTCGTAATTTGCTTCTTTTGTGGCTGCAGGGTTTACAAGTGCAAGTCCACTGGCCTGCCTGCACGTATGTGTGTTTTGTTTGCACCCGTACCGTTATTATTTTCCTACCGTTGTTGTTAATCGTCATGGCGTCTCCTGGTGTAATAAAAAGTTTGCCACTTTCTTGATGAAATTGAAGAGTTTGTTGTGCGTCAAAATGGTCCAACTTCACTTTCCATGCAAAGGATTCAATTACTTTAATTTTAGATAGAAATGCACTAGGGGTTGATCGCAGCGCTGCGACCCGAGTAAGTTGCAGGAAACCATCACTTTGAAGACTAGGTTAGCAGAAAACACTACGTTAATTTTTTTTACAGAAAACACCATGTCTTGTATAATCCTTTTACAAAAACCATTGATCGATGGCTTTGCCTCGGTTAAGCACATTTATGACAGATGAGGCCCACCGGCCAGGCTGATCAATGTTTTTCTCACAGGTATATCCCAGTATTAGCCCATGTGCCAAGTAAAAGAGGCACAAAACGCATCCCCCCCCCCCCCCCCATAGACCATGGCGATTATGGTTGTGGCATACTACAATCAAAGGTTATTATTTTATACCGATGGAGATATCACAAAGTCGGTTGTGTTGTTAGCCGGTTGGACTGAGGTGTAAGCGTAGGTCTAACAATAGTCGATGGGTAACGAACATGTTGTTACCAAGGGCAGAGGCAGGGAATTGGAACGAGCCATGACTTCCCCATGATCCTACACTTTGCATATATGTACTTGTTTTAGGGCATATCCAACAGCAACCCGTAAAAAACCTCCGACATTCATCCGTAGACAGGGAAACCAGTCCGCGGATACGGATGCGGAAGGATATCATCCAACCGTAGCCGCATACATCCGGTCTTCTGATTTTTTTTCCCCAGTCCACATGATCAACTAGCCGCATGCAAAGGGCACAGAAGTTCAAATAGCCGCATGCAGCACTAGTTCAAATTTGTTGATGCATTTGAATAAACTCCCCAAATGTGACCGGATTCTGATCCGGAAGTTGGATAAGATCACCCATGTTCTCAAATTTCAGAACTGCGGCTGCATCGTCACCCTCATCCTCGATGATCATGGTGTGGATGATCACACAACATGTCATCACCTCCCTCAAGCTCTCCATATCCCATTGTTTTGCAGCTCCATAAACAACTGCAAAACGGGACTGAAGAACTCCAAATACCCTCTCGACATCCTTTCTAGCTGCTTTTTGTCTTTGGGCAAAGTGAGCCTTTTTCTGGCCAACTGGGTTTGAAATGATGTTGACAAAGGTGTTGGGGAACGTAGTAATTTCCAAAAATTCCCTACGCACACGCAAGACCATGGTGATGCATAGCAACGAGAGGGGAGAGTATCACCTATGTACCCTCGTAGACCGTAAGCGGAAGCGTTATGACAACGCGGTTGATGTAGTCGTATGTCTTCACGATCGACCGATCTAGCACCGAAGGTACGGCACCTCCGCGATCTGCACACGTTCAGCTCGGTGAGGTCCCGTGAACTCACGATCCAGTAGAGCTTCGAGGGAGAGTTTTGTCAGCACGACGGCGTGATGACGATGATGATGATGCTACCAGAACAGGGCTTCGCCTAAGCACCGCTACGATATAACCGAGGTGGATTATGGTGAAGGGGGGCACCGCACACGGCTAAAAGATCAATAATCAACTTGCGTGTCCATGGGGTGCCCCCTCCCCCGTATATAGAGGAGTGGAGGAGGGGGAGGGCCGGCCCTCTCTATGGAGCGCCCTAGGGGAGTGCTACTCCCTTCGGGAGTAGGATTCCCCCCCCCCCTTCCAAGTAGGACTAGGAGAGGGAGGAAGGAGGAGAGAGGGAGGAAGGAAAGGGGGCGGGCCCCCTCCCAATTCGAAAAGGGGGGCACGCCTCCCTCTTTTCCCTTCCCTCTCCTCTATTCCACTAAGGTCCAATAAGGCCCATATACTCCCCGGGGGGTTTCGGTAACCTCCCGGTACTCCGGAAAAATGCCCGAACCACTCGGAACCATTCCGATGTCCAAATATAGGCTTCCAATATATCGATCTTTACGTCTCGACCATTTCGAGACTCCTCTTCATGTCCATGATCAAATCCAGGACTCCGAACTACCTTCGGTACATCAAAACACATAAACTCATAATACCGATCGTCACCGAACGTTAAGCATGCGGACCCTACGGCTTCGAGAACTATGTAGATATGACCGAGACATGTCTACGTTCAATAACCAACAGCGGAACCTGGATGCTCATATTGGCTCCTACATATTCTACGAAGATCTTTATAGGTCAGACCGCATAACGGTATACGTTGTTCCCTTTGTCATTGGTATGTTACTTGCCCGAGATTCGATCGTCGGTATCTCAATACCTAGTTCAATCTCGTTACCGGCAAGTCTATTTACT
Organism: Triticum monococcum; assembly: GCA_034509565.1. Lineage (NCBI taxonomy): Eukaryota > Viridiplantae > Streptophyta > Magnoliopsida > Poales > Poaceae > Triticum > Triticum monococcum. Next base: position 684,115,168 of record CM067845.1, on the reverse strand, counting down.
CGTTCCGTAATGCTACATCCCGTAACTAACTCATTAGTTACATTGCTTGCAAGGCTTATTGTGATGTACATTGTGTTGGGGAACGTAGTAATTTCAAAAAAATTCCTACGCACACGCAAGATCATGGTGATGCATAGCAACGAGAGGGGAGAGTGTGATCTACGTACCCTTGTAGATCGACAACGGAAGCGTTTGGTCGATGTAGTCGTACGTCTCCACGTCCCGACCAATCAAGCACCGAAACTACAACACCTCCGAGTTCTAGCACACGTTCAGCTCGATGACGATCCCCGGTCTCCGATCCAGCAAAGTGTCGGGGAAGAGTTCCGTCAGCACAACGGCGTGGTGACGATCTTGATGTACTACTGTCGCAGGGCTTCGCCTAAGCACCGCTACAATATTATCGAGGACTATGGTGGCAGGGGGCGCCGCACACGGCTAAGAATATGATCACGTGGATCAACTTGTGTTCCTCTGGGGTGCCCCTGCCTCCGTATATAAAGGCTCAAGGGGAGGGTGTGGCCGGCCTAGGAGAGGCGCGCCAGGAGGAGTCCTACTCCCTCCGGGAGTAGGATTCCCCCCCCCCCCCAATCCTAGTTGGAATAGGATTCGCGGAGGGGGGGGGAAGAGGAAGGGGGCCGGCCCCCTCTCCTTGTCCTATTCGGACCAAGGGAGGGGAGGGGTGCGCGGCCCATCTCTGGCTTCCTCTTCTCTTTTCCACTAAGGCCCACTAAGGCCCATATATCTCCCGGGGGGTTCCGGTAACCTCCCGGTACTCTGGTAAAATCCCGATTTCACCCGGAACACTTCCGATATCCAAACATAGGCTTCCAATATATCAATTTTTATGTCTCGACCATTTCGAGACTCCTCGTCATGTCCGTGATCACATCCGGGACTCCGAACAACCTTCAGTACATCAAAACATATAGACTCATAATATAACTGTCATTGAAACCTTAAGCGTGCGGACCCTACGGGTTCGAGAACAATGTAGACATGACCGAGACACGTCTCCGGTCAATAACCAATAGCGGGACCTGGATGCCCATATTGGCTCCTACATATTCTACAAAGATCTTTATCGGTCAGACCGCATAACAACATACGTTGTTCCCTTTGTCATCGGTATGTTACTTGCCCGAGATTCGATCGTCGGTATCCAATACCTAGTTCAATCTCGTTACCGACAAGTCTCTTTACTCGTTCCGTAATACATCATCCCACAACTAACTCATTAGTTGCAATGCTTGCAAGGCTTAAGTGATGTGCATTACCGAGAGGGCCCAGAGATACCTCTCCGACAATCGGAGTGACAAATCCTAATCTCGAAATACGCCACCCAACAAGTACCTTCGGAGACACCTGTAGAGCACCTTTATAATCACCCAGTTACGTTGTGACGTTTGGTAGCACACAAAGTGTTCCTCCGGTAAACGGGAGTTGCATAATCTCATAGTCATAGGAACATGTATAGGTCATGAAGAAAGCAATAACAACATACTAAACGATCAGGTGCTAAGCTAACGGAATAGGTCATGTCAATCACATCATTCTCCTAATGATGTCATCCCGTTAATCAAATGACAACTCATGTCTATGGCTAGGAAACATAACCATCTTTGATCAACGAGCTAGTCAAGTAGAGGCATACTAGTGACACTCTGTTTGTGTATGTATTCACACATGTATCATGTTTCCGGTTAATACAATTCTATCATGAATAATAAACATTTATCATGAAATAAGGAAATAAATAATAACTTTATTATTGCCTCTAGGGCATATTTCCTTCAGTCTCCCACTTGCACTAGAGTCAATAATCTAGTTCACATCACCATGTGATTTTACACCAATAGTTCACATCATCATGTGATTAACACCCATAGTTCATATCGTTATGTGACCAACACTCAAAGGGCTTACTAGAGTCAATAATCTAGTTCACATCGCTATGTGATTAACACCCAAAGAGTACTAAGGTGTGATCATGTTTTGCTTGTGAGAGAAGTTTAGTCAACGGGTGTGCCACATTCAGATCCGTATGTATTTGAAGGAAATATGCCCTAGAGGCAATAATAAAGTTATTATTTATTTCCTTATATCATGATAAATGTTTATTATTCATGCTAGAATTGTATTAACTGGAAACATAATACATGTGTGAATACATAAACAAACAGAGTGTCACTAGTATGCATCTACTTGACTAGCTCGTTAATCAAAGATGGTTATGTTTCCTAACCATGGACAAAGAGTTGTTATTTGATTAACGAGATCACATCATTAGTTGAATGATCTGATTGACATGACCCATTCCATTAGCTTAGCACCCGATCATTTAGTATGTTGCTATTGCTTTCTTCATGACTTATACATGTTCCTATGACTATGAGATTATGCAACTCCCGTTTGCCGGAGGAACACTTTGTGTGCTACCAAACGTCACAACCTAACTGCGTGATTATAAAGGAGCTCTAGAGGTGTCTCCAAAGGTACATGTTGGGTTGGCGTATTTCGAGATTAGGATTTGTCACTCCGAATGTCGGAGAGGTATCTCTAGGCCCTCTCGGTAATGCACATCACTTAAGCCTTGCAAGCATTGCAACTAATGAGTTAATTGCGGGATGATGTATTACGGAACGAGTAAAGAGACTTGCCGGTAACGAGATTGAACTAGGTATTGGATACCGACGACCGAATCTCGGGCAAGTAACATACCGATGACAAAGGAAACAACATATGGGCATCTAGGTCCCACTATTGGTTATTGACCGGAGACGTGTCTCGGTCATGTCTACATTGTTCTCTAACCGTAGGGTCCACACGCTTAAGGTTTCGATGACAGTTATATTATGAGTTTATGAGTTTTGATGTACCAAAGGAGTTCGGAGTCCCGGATGAGATCGGGGACATGACGAGGAGTCTCGAAATGGTTGAGACGTAAAGATCGATATATTGGACGACTATATTCGGACATCGGAAAGGTTCCGAGTGATTCGGGTATTTTTCAAAGTACCGGAGAGTTACGGGAATTCGCCGGGAGAAGTATTGGGCCTTATTGGGCCATACGGGAAAGAGAGAGGGGCTGCCTAGGGCAGGCCGCGCGCCCCCCAAGGCCTAGTCCGAATTGGACTAGGGGGAGGGGCTGCGCCCCTTCCTTGTTTCCTACTCCTACTACATGGAAGGACTCCTAGTTGGACTAGGAAAAGGGGAATCCTACTCCCGGTGGGAGTAGGACTCCCCTAGGGCGCGCCATAGAGAGGGCCGGCCCTCCCCTCCTCCACTCCTTTATATACGGGGGCAGGGGGCACCCCATAGACACACAAGTTGATCTTCGTGATCGTTCCTTAGCCGTGTGCGGTGCCCCCCTCCACCATATTCCACCTCGGTCATATTGTAGTGGTGCTTAGGCGAAGCCCTGCGACGGTTGAACATCAAGATCGTCACCACGCCGTCGTGTTGACGGAAGTCCTCCCCAAAGCTTTGCTGGATCGGAGCCCGGGGAGCGTCATCGAGCTGAACGTGTGCTAAGAACTCGGAGGTACCGGAGTAACGGTGCTTGGATCGGTTGGACCGGGAAGACGTACGACTACTTCCTCTACGTTGCGTCAACACTTCCGCTTCGGTCTACGAGGGTACGTAGACAACACTCTCCCATCTCGTTGCTATGCATCACCATGATCTTGCGCGTGCGTAGGATTTTTTTTGAAATTACTACGTTCCCCAACAGTGGCATCCGAGCCTAAGTTTTTATGGTTTGTTGTTATATGCACGAGTAGAACACAAGTGAGTTGTGGGCGATATAAGTCATACTGCTTACCAGCATGTCATACTTTGGTTCGGCGGTATTGTTGGATGAAGCGGCCCAGACCGACATTACGCGTACGCTTACGCGAGGCTGGTTCTACCGCTGTGCTTTGCACATAGGTGGCTGGCGGGTGTCAGTTTCTCCAACTTTAGTTGAACCGAGTGTGGCTACGCCCGGTCCTTGCGAAGGTTAAAACAACACCAACTTGACAAACTATCGTTGTGGTTTTGATGCGTAGGTAAGATTGGTTCTTGCTTAAGCCCGTAGAAGCCACGTAAAACGTGCAACAACAAAGTAGAGGACGTCTAACTTGTTTTTGCAGGGATATGGTCAAAACGTGATGAGATATAAGTTGTTGTATGAGATGATCATGTTTGTTGAAGTTATCGGCTGAAGGAAATATGCCCTAGAGGCAATAATAAAGTTATTATTTATTTCCTTATATCATGATAAATGTTTATTATTCATGCTAGAATTGTATTAACCGGAAACATAATACATGTGTGAATACATAGACCAACAGAGTGTCACTAGTATGCCTCTACTTGACTAGCTCGTTAATCAAAGATGGTTATGTTTCCTAACCATGAACAAGGAGTTGTTATTTGATTAACGAGGTCACATCATTAGTAGAATGATCTGATTGACATGACCCATTCCATTAGCTTAGCACCCGATCGTTTAGTATGTTGCTATTGCTTTCTTCATGACTTATACATGTTCCTATAACTATGAGATTATGCAACTCCCGTTTACCGGAGGAACACTTTGGGTACTACCAAACGTCACAACGTAACTGGGTGATTATAAAGGAGTACTACAGGTGTCTCCAATGGTAGATGTTGGGTTGGCGTATTTCGAGATTAGGGTTTGTCACTCCGATTGTCGGAGAGGTATCTCTGGGCCCTCTCGGTAATGCACATCACATAAGCCTTGCAAGCACTGCAACTAATATGTTAGTTGTGAGATGATGTATTACGGAACGAGTAAAGAGACTTGCCGGTAACGAGATTGAACTAGGTATTGGATACCGACGATCGAATCTCGGGCAAGTAACATACCGATGACAAAGGGAACAACGTATGTTGTTATGCGGTCTGACCGATAAAGGTCTTCGTAGAATATGTAGGAGCCAATATGGGCATCCAGGTCCCGCTATTGGTTATTGACCAGAGACGTGTCTCGGTCATGTCTACATTGTTCTCGAACCGTAGGGTCCGCACGCTTAACGTTACGGTGACAGTTATTATGAGTTTATGCATTTTGATGTACCGAAGGTTGTTCGGAGTCCCGGATGAGATCACGGACATGACGAGGAGTCTCGAAATGGTCGAGACGTAAAGATTGATATATTGGAAGCCTATGTTTGGACATAGGAAGTGTTCCGGATGAAATCGGGATTTTACCGGAATACCGGGAGGGTTACCGGAACCCCCCGGGAGGCTAATGGGCCTATTGGGCCTTAGTGGAAAAGAGAGAAGAGGCAGCCCACAAGCCTAGCCGGCGCCCCCCCCCCCCCTTCCCCAAGTCCTAGTAGGACTAGGAGAAGTGGGCCGGCCCCCTCTCTCTCCTTTCCCCCCCAAGAGTCCTAGTTGGAATAGGATTGGAGGGGAGGAGTCCTACTCCCGGTGGGAGTAGGACTCCCCCTGCGCCTCCTCTATCTTGGCCGGCCAGCCCCCCTCCTCCAACATATATATACGGGGGCAGGGGGCACCCCATAGACACACAACTTGATCCTTGAGATCGTTCCTTAGCCGTGTGCGGTGCCCCCTGCCACCAAATTCCACCTCGATCGTACCGTTGTAGTGCTTAGGCGAAGCCCTGCGTCGGTAGTACATCAAGATCGTCACCACGCCGTCGTGCTGACGGAACTCCTCCCCAAAGCTTTGCTGGATCGGAGCCCGGGGATCGTCATCGAGCTGAACGTGTGCTAAGAACTCGGAGGTGCCGGAGTAACGGTGCTTGGATCGGTCGGATCGGGAAGAAGACGTACGACTACTTCCTCTACGTTGTGAGATTGCTTCCGCAGTTGGTCTGCGTTGGTACGTAGACAACACTCTCCCCTCTCGTTGTTGTGCATCACCATGATCTTGCGTGTGCGTAGGAAATTTTTTGAAATTACTGCGTTCCCCAACAGTGGCATCCGAGCCTAGGTTTTATGGTTTGATGTTATATGCACGAGTAGAACACAAGTGAGTTGTGGGCGATACAAGTCATACTGCCTACCAGCATGTCATACTTTGGTTCGGCGGTATTGTTGGTTGAGACGATCCAGACCAACCTTACGCGTACTCTTACGCGAGACCGGTTCCCTCGACGTGCTTTGCACATAGATGGCTTGCGGAAGACTGTCTCTCCAACTTTAGTTGAACCAAGTGTGACTACGCCCGGTCCTTGAGAAGGTTAAAACGGAGTCTATTTGACGAACTATCGTTGTGGTTTTGATGCGTAGGTGAGATGAGTTCTTACTTAAGCCCGTAGCAGCCACGTAAAACTTGCAACAACAAAGTAGAGGACGTCTAACTTGTTTTTGCAGGGTATGTTGTGATGTGATATGGTCAAGGCATGATGCTGATTTTATTGTATGAGATGATCATGTTTTGTAACCGAGTTATCGGCAACTGGCAGGAGCCATATGGTTGTCGCTTTATTGTATGCAATGCAATCGCGATGTAATGCTTTACTTTATTACTAAGCGGTAGTGATAGTCATGGAAGCATAAGATTGGCGAGACGACAATGTTGCTACGATGGAGATCAAGGTGGCGCGCCGGTGACGATGGTGATCATGACGGTGCTTCGGAGATGGAGATCACAAGCACAAGATGATGATGGCCATATCATATCACTTATATTGATTGCATGTGATGTTTATCCTTTTATGCATCTTATCTTGCTTTGATTGACGGTAGCATTATAAGATGATCTCTCACTAAATTATCAAGAAGTGTTCTCCCTGAGTATGCACCGTTGCCAAAGTTCGTCGTGCCCAGACACCACGTGATGATCGGGTGTGATAAGCTCTACGTCCATCTACAACGGGTGCAAGCCAGTTTTGCACACGCAGAATACTCAGGTTATACTTGACAAGCCTAGCATATGCAGATATGGCCTCGGAACACAGAGATCGAAAGGTCGAGCGTGAATCATATAGTAGATATGATCAACATGACGATGTTCACCATTGAAAACTACTCCATCTCACGTGATGATCGGTTATGGTTTAGTTGATTTGGATCACGTGATCACTTAGATGATTAGAGGGATGTCTATCTAAGTGGGAGTTCTTAAGTAATATGATTAAATTGAACTTAAATTTATCATGAACTTAGTCCTGGTAGTATTTTGCAAATCATGTTGTAGATCAATAGCTCGGGTTGTTGCTTCCCTATGTTTATATGTTCCTAGAGAAAATTGTGTTGAAAGATGTTAGTAGCAATGATGCGGATTGGATCCGTGATCTGAGGTTTATCCTCATTGCTGCACAGAAGAATTATGTCCTTGATGCACCGCTAGGTGACAGACCTATTGCAGGAGCAGATGCAGACGTTATGAACGTTTGGCTAGCTCAATATGATGACTACTTGATAGTTTAGTGCACCATGCTTAATGGCTTAGAATCGGGACTTCAAAGACGTTTTGAACGTCATGGACCATATGAGATGTTCCAGGAGTTGAAGATAATATTTCAAGCAAATACCCGAGTTGAGAGATATGAAGTCTCCAACAAGTTCTATAGCTAAAAGATGGAGGAGAATCGCTCAACCAGTGAGCATGTGCTCAGATTGTCTGGGTACTACAATCGCTTGAATCAAGTGGGAGTTAATCTTCCAGATAAGATAGTGATTGACAGAATTCTCTAGTCTCCATCACCAAGTTAGTAGAACTTCGTGATGAGCTATAATATGCAAGGGATAACAGAAACAACTCCCAAGCTCTTCGTGATGCTGAAATCAACGAAGGTAGAAATCAAGAAAAATATCAAGTGTTGATAGTTGACAAGACCACTAGTTTCAAGAAAAGGGCAAAGGGAAGAAGGGGAACTTCAAGAAGAAACGGCAAGCAAGTTGCTGCTCAAGTGAAGAAGCCCAAGTCTGGTCCTAAGCCTGAGACAAAGTGCTTCTACTGCAAAGGGACTGGTTACTGGAAGCGGAACTACCCCAAGTGATTGGCGGATAAGAAGGATGGCAAAGTGAACATAAGTATATTTGATATACATGTTATTGATGTGTACTTTACTAGTGTTTATAACAAACCCTCAGTATTTGATACTAGTTCAGTTGCTAAGAGTAGTAACTCGAAACGGGAGTTGCAGAATAAACAGAGACTAGTTAAGGGTGAAGTGGCGATGTGTGTTGGAAGTGGTTCCAAGATTGATATGATCATCATCGCACACTCCCTATACTTTCGGGATTAGTGTTGAACTTAAATAAGTGTTATTTGGTGTTTGCGTTGAGCATGAATATGATTTGATCATGTTTATTGTAATACGGTTATTCATTTAAGTAAGAGAATAAATTGTTGTTCTGCTTACATGAATAAAACCTTATATGGTTACACACCCAATGAAAATAGTTCGTTGGATCTCGATCGTAGTAATACACATAATCATAATATTGAAACCAAAAGATGCAAAGTTAATAATGATAGTGCAACTTGTTTGTAGCACTGCTGTTTAGGTCATATTGGTGTAAAGCACATGAAGAAACTCCATGCTGATGGGTTTTTGGAATCACTTGATTATGAATCAGTTGATGCTTGCGAACCATGCCTCATGGGCAAGATGACTAAGACTCTGTTCTTCGGAACAATGGAGCGAGCAACAGATTTGTTGGAAATCATACATACTGATGTATGTGGTCCGATGAATATTGAGGCTCGCAACAGGTATCATTATTTTCTGATCTTCACAGATGATTTGAGCAGATATGAGTATATCTACTTGATGAAACATAAGTCTGAAAAGTTCAAAGAATTTCAGAGTGAAGTGAAAAATCAACGTGACAAGAAAATAAAGTTTCTACGATCTGATCGCGGAGACAAATATTTGAGTTACGAGTTTGGTCTTCAGTTAAAACAATGTGAAATAGTTTCACTACTCACGCCACCTGGAACACCACAGCATAATGGTGTGTCCGAACGTCATAACCGTACTTTATTGGATATAGTGCAATATATGATGTTTCTTACCGGTTTACCACTATCGTTTTTGGGGTCACGCATTAGAGACAGCTGCATTCACATTAAATAGGGCACCATATAAATCCGTTGAGACGACACCGTGTGAACTATGGTTTGGCAAGAAACCTAAGCTATCGTTTCTTAAAGTTTGGAGTTGCAATGTTCATATGAAAAAGTTTCATCCTGATAAGCTCAAACTCAAATCGGAGAAGTGCGTCTTCATAGGATATCCAAAGGAAACTATTGGATACACCTTCTCTCACAGATCCGAAGGCAAGACTTTTTGTTGCTAAAATTCGGAAACTTTCTGGAGAAGGAGTTTCTCTCGAAAGAAGTGAGTGGGAGGAAAGTAGAACTTGACGAGGTAACTGTACCTGCTCCCTTGTTGGAAAGTAGCACAACACAGAAAACTGTTTCTGTGGCACCTACACCAGTTAGTGAGGAAGCTAATGATGATGATCATGAAACTTCAGAACAAGGTACTACTGAACCTCGTAGATCAACCAGAGTAAGATCCGCGCCAGAGTGGTACGGTAATCCTTTTCTGGAAGTCATGCTACTAGATCATGATGAACCTACGAACTATGAAGAACCGATGGTGAGCCCAGATTCCGCAAAGTGGCTTGAAGCCATGAAATCTGAGATATGATCCATGTATAAGAACAAAGTATGGACTTTGGTTGACTTGCCTGATGATCGGCAAGCAATTGAGAATAAATGGATCTTCAAGAGGAAGACGGACGTTGATAGTAGTGTTACTATCTACAAAGCTAGAATTGTCGCAAAAGGTTTTTCGACAAGTTCAAGGTGTTGACTACGATGAGAGTTTCTCACTCGTATCTATGCTCGAGTCTGTCCGAATCATGTTAGTAATTGCCGCATTTTATGAAATCTGGCAAAAGGATAAACAAAACTACATTCCTTAATGGATTTATTAAAGAAGAGTTGTATATGATGCAACAGAAGGTTTTGTCAATCCGAAAGGTGCTAACAAAATGTGCAAGCTCCAGCGATCCATCTGTGGACTGGTGCAAGCATCTCGGAGTTGGAATATACGCTTTGATGAGTTGATCAAAGCATATAGTTTTATACAGACTTGCGGTGAAGCCTGTATTTACAAGAAAGTGAGTGGGAGCACTACAGCATTTCTGATAAGTATATGTGAATGACATATTGTTGATCGGAAATAATGTAGAATTATTCTGTAAAGCATAAAGGAGTGTTTGAAAGGAGTTTTTCAAAGAAAGACTTCGATGAAGCTGCTTACATATTGAGCTTCACGATCTATAGAGATAGATCGAAGACGCTTGATAAGTTCTTTCAATGAGTACATGCCTTGAAAAAGATTTTGAAGTAGTTCAAAATGGAGCAGTCAAAGAAAGAGTTCTTGCCTGTACTATAAGGTGTGAAATTGAGTAATACTCAAAACCCGACCACGGCAGAAGATAGAAAGAGAATGAAAATCATTCCCTGTGCCTTGGCCATAGGTTCTATAAAGTATGCCATGCTGTGTACCAGATATATTGTATACCCTACACTGATTTTGGCAAGGGAGTACAATAGTGATCTAGGAGTAGATCACTAGACAGCGGTCAGAATTATCCTTAGTGAAATAAGGATATGTTTCTCGATTATGGACGTGACAAAAGGTTCGTCGTAAAGGGTTACGCCGATGCAAGTTTTGACACTGATCTAGATGACTCTAAGTCTCGGTCTAGATACATATTGAAAGTGGGAGCAATTAGCTAGAGTAGCTCCATGCAGAGCATTGTTGACATAGAAATTTGCAAAATACATATGGATCTGAATGTGGCATACCCGTTGACTAAAGATTCTCTCACAAGCAAAACATGATCACACCTTAGTACTCTTTGGGTGTTAATCACATAGCGATGTGAACTAGATTACTGAATCTAGTAAACCCTTTGGGTATTGGTCACATGATGATGTGAACTATCGATGTTAATCACATGGTGATGTGATGTAGATTATTGACTCTAGTGCAAGTGGGAGACTGAAGGAAATATGCCCTAGAGGCAATAATAAAGTTATTATTTATTTCCTTATATCATGATAAATGTTTATTATTCATGCTAGAATTGTATTAACCGGAAACATAATACATGTGTGAATACATAGACCAACAGAGTGTCACTAGTATGCCTCTACTTGACTAGCTCGTTAATCAAAGATGGTTATGTTTCCTAACCATGAACAAGGAGTTGTTATTTGATTAACGAGGTCACATCATTAGTAGAATGATCTGATTGACATGACCCATTCCATTAGCTTAGCACCCGATCGTTTAGTATGTTGCTATTGCTTTCTTCATGACTTATACATGTTCCTATAACTATGAGATTATGCAACTCCCGTTTACCGGAGGAAAACTTTGGGTACTACCAAACGTCACAACGTAACTGGGTGATTATAAAGGAGTACTACAGGTGTCTCCAATGGTAGATGTTGGGTTGGCATATTTCGAGATTAGGGTTTGTCACTCCGATTGTCGGAGAGGTATCTCTGGGCCCTCTCGGTAATGCACATCACATAAGCCTTGCAAGCACTGCAACTAATATGTTAGTTGTGAGATGATGTATTACGGAACGAGTAAAGAGACTTGCCGGTAATGAGATTGAACTAGGTATTGGATACCGACGATCGAATCTCGGGCAAGTAACATACCGATGACAAGGGGAACAACGTATGTTGTTATGCGGTCTGACCGATAAAGATCTTCGTAGAATATGTAGGAGCCAATATGGGCATCCAGGTCCCGCTATTGGTTATTGACCGGAGACGTGTCTCGGTCATGTCTACATTGTTCTCGAACCGTAGGGTCCGCACGCTTAACGTTACGATGACAGTTATTATGAGTTTATGCATTTTGATGTACCGAAGGTTGTTCGGAGTCCCGGATGAGATCACGGACATGACGAGGAGTCTCGAAATGGTCGAGACGTAAATATTGATATATTGGAAGCCTATGTTTGGACATAGGAAGTGTTCCGGATGAAATCGGGATTTTACCGGAATACCGGGAGGGTTACCGGAACCCCCCGGGAGGCTAATGGGCCTATTGGGCCTTAGTGGAAAAGAGAGAAGAGGCAGCCCACAAGCCTAGCCGGCGCCCCCCCCCCTTCCCCAAGTCCTAGTAGGACTAGGAGAAGTGGGCCGGCCCCCTCTCTCTCCTTTCCCCCCCAAGAGTCCTAGTTGGAATAGGATTGGAGGGGAGGAGTCCTACTCCCGGTGGGAGTAGGACTCCCCCTGCGCCTCCTCTATCTTGGCCGGCCAGCCCCCCTCCTCCAACATATATATACGGGGGCAGGGGGCACCCCATAGACACACAACTTGATCCTTGAGATCGTTCCTTAGCCGTGTGCGGTGCCCCCTGCCACCAAATTCCACCTCGATCGTACCGTTGTAGTGCTTAGGCGAAGCCCTGCGTCGGTAGTACATCAAGATCGTCACCACGCCGTCGTGCTGACGGAACTCCTCCCCAAAGCTTTGCTGGATCGGAGCCCGGGGATCGTCATCGAGCTGAACGTGTGCTAAGAACTCGGAGGTGCCGGAGTAACGGTGCTTGGATCGGTCGGATCGGGAAGAAGACGTACGACTACTTCCTCTACATTGTGAGATCGCTTCCGCAGTCGGTCTGCGTTGGTACATAGACAACACTCTCCCCTCTCGTTGCTGTGCATCACCATGATCTTGCGTGTGCGTAGGAAATTTTTTGAAATTACTGCGTTCCCCAACATCGGCAACTAGCAAAAGCCTTATGGTTGTCTCTTTATTGCATAAGATGCAAGCGCCAAATAATTGCTTTACTTTATTGCTATGCGATAGCAATAGTTGCAAGAGCAATAGTTGGCGAGACGACCGTGTGACGACACATTGATATAGATCAAGATGATGGAGATCATGGTGTCATGCCGGTGACGATAGAGATCATGACAGTACTTTGGAGATGGAGATCAAAGGCGCAAGATGATGATGGCCATATCATGTCACATATTTTGATTGCATATGATGTTTATCTTTTATACATCTTATTTTGCTTAGTTTGACGGTAGCATTTTAAGATGATCTCACACTAATTATCAAGAAGTGTTCTCCCTGAGTATGCACCGTTGCGAAAGTTCTTCGTGCTGAGACACCACGTGATGATCGGGTGTGATAGGCTCTACGTTCAAATACAACGGGTGCAAAACAGTTGCACACGCGGAATACTCAGGTTACACTTGACGAGCCAAGCATATACAGATATGGCCTTGGAACACGGAGACCGAAAGGTCGAGCGTGAATCATATAGTAGATATGATCAACATAGTGATGTTCACCAATGAAACTACTCCATCTCACGTGATGATCGGACATGGTTTAGTTGATTTGGATCACGTGATCACTTAGAGGATTAGAGGGATGTCTATCTAAGTGGGAGTTCTTAAGTAATATGATTAAATTGAACTTAAATTTATCATGAACTTAGTCCTGGTAGTATTTTGCAAATCATGTTGTAGATCAATAGCTCGCGTTGTTGCTTCCATGTGTTTATTTTGCTATGTTCCTAGAGAAAATTGTGTTGAAAGATGTTAGTAGCAATGATGCGGATTGGATCCGTGATCTGAGGTTTATCCTCATTGCTGCACAGAAGAATTATGTCCTTGATGCACCGCTAGGTGACAGACCTATTGCAGGAGCAGATGCAAACGTTATGAACGTTTGGCTAGCTCAATATGATGACTACTTGATAGTTTAGTGCACCATGCTTAATGGCTTAGAATCGGGACTTCAAAGACGTTTTGAACATCATGGACCATATGAGATGTTCCAGGAGTTGAAGTTAATATTTCAAGCAAATACCCGAGTTGAGAGATATGAAGTCTCCAACAAGTTCTATAGCTAAAAGATGGAGGAGAATCGCTCAAGCTGTGAGCATATGCTCAGATTGTCTGGGTACTACAATCGCTTGAATCAAGTGGGAGTTAATCTTCCAGATAAAATAGTGATTGACAAAATTTTCTAGTCACCACCACCAAGTTAGTAGAACTTCGTGATGAACTATAATATGCAAGGGATAACGGAAACGATTCCCTAGCTCTTCGTAATGCTGAAATTGACGAAGGTAGAAATCGAGAAAAACATCAAGTGTTGATGGTAGACAAGACCACTAGTTTCAAGAAAAGGGCAGAGGGAAGAAGGGGAACTTCAAGAAGAACAGCAAGCAAGTTGCTGCTCAAGTGAAGAAGCCCAAGTCTGGTCCTAAGCCTGAGACTAAGTGCTTCTACTGCAAAGGGACTGGTCACTGGAAGCGAAACTAGCCCAAGTGATTGGTGGATAAGAAGGATGGCAAAGTGAACATAAGTATATTTGATATACATGTTATTGATGTGTACTTTACTAGTGTTTATAGCAACCCCTCAGTATTTGATACTAGTTCAGTTGCTAAGATTAGTAACTCGAAACAGGAGTTGCAGAATAAACAGAGACTAGTTAAGGGTGAAGTGACGATGTGTGTTCAAAGTAGTTCCAAGATTGATATGATCATCATCGCACACTCCCCTATACTTCCGGGATTAGTGTTGAACCTAAATAAGTGTTATTTGGTTTTTACGTTGAGCATGAATATGATTTGATCATGTTTATTGCAATACGGTTATTCATTAAAGTCAGAGAATAATTCTTGTTCTGTTTACATGAATAAGACCTTCGATGGTCATACACCCAATGAAACAAGTTTGTTGGATCTCGATCGTAGTGATGCACATATTCATAATATTGAAACCAAAAGATGCAAAGTTAATAATGATAGTGCAACTTATTTGTGGCACTGCCGTTTAAGTCATATTGGTGTAAAGCGCATGAAGAAACTCCATGCTGATGGGCTTTTGGAATCACTTGATTATGAATCACTTGATGCTTGCGAACCATGCCTTATGGGCAAGATGACTAAAATGCCGTTCTCCGGAACAATGAAGCAAGCAACAGATTTGTTGGAAATCATACATACTGATGTATGTGGTCCGATGAATATTAAGGCTTGCAGCAGGTATCATTATTTTCTGACCTTCACAAATGATTTGAGCAGATATGGGGATATCTACTTGATGAAACATAAATCTGAAACATTTGAACAGTTCAAAGAATTTCAGAGTGAAGTGGAAAATCATCGTGACAAGAAAATAAAAGTTTCTACGATATGATCGCAGAGGTAAAATATTTGAGTTACGAGTTTGGCCTTCAATTAAAACAATGTGAAATAGTTTCACTACTCACGCCACCTGGAACACCATAGTGTAATGGTTGTACGAACGTCATAACCGTACTTTATTAGATATAGTGCGATCTATGATGTCTCTTACCGATCTACCACTATCGTTTTGGGGTTATGCATTAGAGACAGCTGCATTCACGTTAAATAGGGCACCATCTAAATCCGTTGAGACGACACCGTGTGAATTATGGTTTGGCAAGAAACCTAAGCTGTCGTTTCTTAAAGTTTGGAGTTGCGATGCTTATGTGAAAAAGTTTCATCTTGATAAGCTCAAACTCAAATCGGAGAAATATGTCTTCATAGGATACCCAAAGGAGACAGTTGGGTACACCTTCTATCACAGATCCGAAGGCAAGACATTCGTTGCTAAGAATGGATCCTTTCTAGAGAAGGAGTTTCTCCCGAAAGAAGTGAGTGGGAGGAAAGTAGAAAACTTGATAAGGTAATTGTACCTTCTCCCTTATTGGAAAACAGTTCATCACAGAAATCTGTTCCTGTGACTACTACACCAATTAGTGAGGAAGCTAATGATGATGATCATGTAACTTCAGATCAAGTTACTACCGAATCTCGTAGGTAAACCAGAGTGAGATCCACACCAGAGTGGTACGGTAATCCTATTCTGGAGGTCATCTTACTTGACCATGACGAACCTACGAACTATGAGGAAGCGATGATGAGCCCAGATTCCGATAAATGGCTTGAGGCCATGAAATCTGAGATAGGATCCATGTATGAGAACAAAGTGTGGACTTTGGTTGACTTGCCCGATGATCGGCAAGCCATAGAAAATAAATGGATCTTCAAGAGGAAGACAGACGCTGATAGTAGTGTTACTATCTATAAAGCTAGAATTTTCGCAAAAGGGTTTCGACAAGTTCAAGGTGTTGACTATGATGAGATTTTCTCACTCGTATCTATGCTTAAAGTCTGTCCGAATCATGTTAGCAATTGCCGCATTTTATGAAATCTGGCAAATGGATAAACAAAACTGCATTCCTTAATGGATTTACTAAAGAAGAGTTGTATACGATGCAACTAGAAGGTTTTGTCGATCCTAAAGGTGTTAACTAAATATGCAAGCTCCAACGATCCATCTATGGACTGGTGCAAGAATCTCGGAGTTGGAATATACGCTTTGATAAGTTGATCAAAGCATATAGTTTTATACAGACTTGCGGTGAAGCCTGTATTTATAAGAAAGTGAGTGGGAGCACTACAGCATTTCTGATAAGTATATGTGTATGACATATTGTTGATCGGAAATAATGTAGAATTATTCTGCAAAGCATAAAGGAGTGTTTGAAAGGAGTTTTTCAAAGAAAGACCTCGGTGAAGTTGCTTACATATTGAGCATCAAAGATCTATAGAGATAGATCAAGACGCTTGATAAGTTTTTTCAATAAATACATACCTTGACAAGATTTTGAAGTAGTTCAAAATGGAACAGTCAAAGAAAGAGTTTCTTGCCTATGTTACAAGGTGTGAAATTGAGTAAGACTCAAAGCCCGACCACGGCAGAAGATAGAAAGAGAATGAATGTCATTCCCTATGCCTTGGTCATAGGTTCTATAATGTATGCCATGCTGTGTACCAGATCTATTGTATACCCTATCACTGAGTTTGGAAAGGGAGTGCAATAGTGATCTAGGAGTAGATCACTGGACAGCGGTCAAAATTATCCTTAGTGGAATAAGGATATGTTTCTCGATTACGGAGGTGACAAAAGGTTTGTCGCAAAGGGTTACGTCGATGCAAGTTTTGACACTGATCCAGATGACTCTAAGTCTCAATCTGGATACATATGGAAAGTGGGAGCAATTAGCTAGAGTAGCTCCATGCAGAGCATTGTTGACATAGAAATTTGCAAAATACATGCGGATCTGAATGTGGCAGACCCGTTGACTAAACTTCTCTCACAAGCAAAACATGATCACTTTTTGGGTCTTAATAACATAGCGATGTGAACTAGATTATTGAATCTAGTAAACCCTTTGGGTGTTAGTCACATGGAGATGTGAACCAATCACATAAAGATGTGAACTATTGATGTTAAATCACATGGCGATCTGATCTAGATTATTGACTCTAGTGCAAGTGGGAGACTGAAGGAAATATGCCCTAGAGGCAATAATAAAGTTATTATTTATTTCCTTATATCATGATAAATGTTTATTATTCACGCTAGAATTGTATTGACCGGAAACATAATACATGTGTGAATACATAGACAAACAGAGTGTCACTAGTATGCCTCTACTTGACTAGCTCGTTAATCAAAGATGGTTATGTTTCCTAACCATGGACAAAGAGTTGTTATTTGATTAACGGGATCACATCATTAGTTGAATGATCTGATTGACATGACCCATTCCATTAGCTTAGCACCCGATCGTTTAGTATGTTGCTATTGCTTTCTTCATGACTTATACATGTTCCTATGACTATGAGATTATGCAACTCCCGTGTGCCGGAGGAACACTTTGTGTGCTACGAAACGTCACAACGTAACTGGGTGATTATAAAGGAGCTCTACAGGTGTCTCCGAAGGTACTTGTTGGGTTGGCGTATTTTGAGATTAGGATTTGTCACTCCGATTGTCGGAGAGGTATCTCTGGGCCCTCTCAGTAATGCACATCACTTAAGCCTTGCAAGCATTGCAACTAATGAGTTAGTTGCGGGATGATGTATTACAGAACGAGTAAAGAGACTTGCCGGTAACGAGATTGAACTAGGTATTGGATACCGACGATCGAATCTCGGGCAAGTAACATACCGATGACAAAGGGAACAACGTATGTTGTTATGCGGTCTGACAGATAAAAGATCTTTGTAGAATATGTAGGAACCAATATGGGCATCCAGGTCCCGCTATTGGTTATTGACCGGAGACGTGTCTTGGTCATGTCTACATTGTTCTCGAACCGTAGGGTCCGCACGCTTAAGGTTTCGATGACAGTTATATTATGAGTTTATGAGTTTTGATGTACCGAAGGAGTTCGGAGTCCCGGATGAGATTGGGGACATGACGAGGAGTCTCGAAATGGTCGAGACGTAAAGATCGATATATTGGACGACTATATTCGGACATCGGAAAGGTTCCGAGTGATTCGGGTATTTTTCGAAGTACCGGAGAGTTACGGGAATTCGCCGGGAGAAGTATTGGGCCTTATTGGGCCATACGGGAAAGAGAGAGGGGCTGCCTAGGGCAGGCCGCGCGCCCCCCAAGGCCTAGTCCGAATTGGACTAGGGGGAGGGGCTGCGCCCCTTCCTTGTTTCCTACTCCTACTACATGGAAGGACTCCTAGTTGGACTAGGAAAGGGGGAATCCTACTCCCGGTGGGAGTAGGACTCCCCTAGGGCGCGCCATAGAGAGGGTCGGCCCCCCCTCCTCGACTCCTTTATATACGGGGACAGGGGGCACCCCATAGACACACAAGTTGATCTTCGTGATCGTTCCTTAGCCGTGTGCGGTGCCCCCCTCCACCATATTCCACCTCGGTCATATTGTAGCGGTGCTTAGGCGAAGCCCTGCGACGGTTGAACATCAAGATCGTCACCACACCGTCGTGCTGACGGAACTCCTCCCCGAAGCTTTGCTGGATCGGATCCCGGCGGGCGTCATCGAGCTGAACGTGTGCCAAGAACTCGGAGGTACCGGAGTAATGGTGCTTGGATCGGTTGGACCGGGAAGACGTACGACTACTTCCTCTACGTTGCGTCAATGCTTCTGCTTCGGTCTACAAGGGTACGTAGACAACACTCTCCCATCTCGTTGCTATGCATCACCATGATCTTGCGTGTGCGTAGGAAATTTTTTGAAATTACTATGTTCCCCAACAATATTTTGCAAATTTCTATGTCAACAATACTCTGCTCGGAGCTACTCTAGCTAATTGCTCCCACTTTCAATATGTATCTAGATTGAGACTTAGAGTCATCTAGATTAGTGTCAAAACTTGCATCGATGTAACCCTTTACGATGAACCTTTTTGTCACCTCCATAATCGAGAAACATATCCTTATTCCACTAAGGATAATTTTGACCATTGTCCAGTGATCTACTCCTAGATCACTATTGTACTCCCTTGCCAAAATCAGTGTAGGGTATACAATAGATCTGGTACACAGCATGGCATACTTTATAGAACCTATGGCAAAGGCATAGGGAATGACTTTCATTCTCTTTCTATCTTCTGCCGTGGTCGGGTTTTGAGTCTTACTCAATTTCACACCTTGTAACACAGGCAAGAACTCTTTCTTTGACTGTTCCATTTTGAACTACTTCAAAATCTTGTCAAGGTATATGTACTCATTGAAAAAACTTATCAAGCGTCTTGATCTATCTCTAT
This sequence comes from Triticum monococcum, assembly GCA_034509565.1. NCBI lineage: Eukaryota > Viridiplantae > Streptophyta > Magnoliopsida > Poales > Poaceae > Triticum > Triticum monococcum. Next base: position 684,095,551 of record CM067845.1, on the reverse strand, counting down.
AGATCTTGAAACTCAATATGTAAGCAGCTTCACCGAGGTCTTTCTTTGAAAAACTCCTTTCAAACACTCCTTTATGCTTTGCAGAATAATTCTACATTATTTCCGATCAACAATATGTCATTCACGTATACTTATCAGAAATGTTGTAGTGCTCCCACTCACTTTCTAGTAAATACAGGCTTTACCGCAAGTCTGTATAAAACTATATGCTTTGATCAACTCATCAAAGCGTATATTCCAACTCCGAGATGCTTGCACCAGTCCATAGATGGATCGCTGGAGCTTGCATATTTTGTTAACACCTTTAGGATTGACAAAACCTTCTAGTTGCATCGTATACAACTCTTCTTTAATAAATCTATTAAGGAATGCAGTTTTGTTTTATCCATTTTCCGGATTTCATAAAATGCGGCAATTGCTAACATGATTCGGACAGACTTAAGCATAGATACGAGTGAGAAACTCTCATCGTAGTCAACACCTTGAACTTGTCGAAAACCTTTTGCAACAATTCTAGCTTTGTACATAATAACACTACTATCAGCGTCTGTCTTCCTCTTGAAGATCCATTTATTTTCTATGGCTTGCTGATCATCGGGCAAATCCATCAAAGTCCATACTTTGTTCTCATACATGGATCATATCTCAGATTTTATGGCCTCAAACCATTTCGCGGAATCTGGGCTCATCATCGCTTCCTCATAGTTCGCAAGTTCGTCATGGTCTGGTAACATGACTTCCAGAACAGGATTACCGTACCACTCTGGTGCGGATCTCACTCTGGTTTACCTACGATATTCGGTAGTAACTTGATCTGAAGTTTCATGATCAATATCATTAGCTTCCTCACTAATTGGTGTAGGTGTCACAGAAACAGATTTCTGTGATGAACTACTTTCCAATAAGGGAGCAGGTACAGTTACCTTATCAAGTTCTACTTTCCTCCCACTCACTTCTTTCAAGAGAAACTCCTTCTCTAGAAAGTATCCATTCTCAGCAACGAATATCTTGCCTTTGGATCTGTGATAGAAGGTGTACCCAACTATCTCCTTTGGGTATCCTATAAAGACACATTTCTCTAATTTGGGTTTGAGCTTATCATGATGAAACTTTTTTTATAAGCATCGCAACGCCAAACTTTAAGAAACGACAACTTTGGTTTCTTGCTAAACCACAGTTCATAAGGCATCGTCTCAACGGATTTTGATGGTGCCCTATTTAACATGAATGCAGCTGTCTCTAATGCATGACCCCAAAACGATAGTGGTAAATCGGTAAGAAACATCATAGATTGTACTATATCCAATAAAGTACGGTTATGACGTTCGGACACACCATTATGCTGTGGTGTTCTAGGTGGCACGAATTTGTGAAACTATTCCACATTGTTTTAATTGAAGACCAAACTCGTAACTCAAATATTTGTCTCCGTGATCAGATCGTAGAAACCTTATTTTCTTGTCATGATGATTTTCCACTTCACTCTGAAATTCTTTGAACCTTTCAAATGTTTCAGACTTATGTTTCATCAAGTAGATATACCCATATCTGCTCAAATCATCTGTGAAGGTCATAAAATAACGATACCCGCCGCGAGCCTTAACACTCATCGGATCGCATACATCAGTATGTATTATTTCCAATAAGTCAGTTGCTCGTTCCACTGTTCCGGAGAATGGAGTCTTAGTCATCTTGCCCATGAGGCATGGTTCGCAAGCATCAAGTGATTCCAAAAGCTCATCAACATGGAGTTTCTTCATGCACTTTACACCAATATGACCTAAACGGCAGTGCCACAAATAAGTTGCACTATCATTATTAACTTTGCATCTTTTGGTTTCAATATTATGAATATGTGTATCACTATGATCGAGATCCAACGAACCATTTTCATTGGGTGTGTGACCATATAAGGTTTTATTCATGTAAACAGAACAACAATTTATTCCCTTACTTAAATGAATAACCGTATTGCAATAAATATGATCAAATCATATTCATGCTCAACACCAAATAACACTTATTTAGGTTCTACACTAACCCCAAAAGTATAGGGAGTGTGCGATGATGATCATATCAATATTGGAACCACTTCCAACTCTCATCGTCACTTCACCTTTAACTAGTCTCTGTTTATTCTGCAACTCCCGTTTCGAGTTACTAATCTTAGCAACTGAACTAGTACCAAATACTGAGGGGTTGCTATGAACACTAGTAAAGTACACATCAATAACATGTATATCAAATATACCTTTGTTTACTTTGCCATCCTTTCTTATCCACCAAATACTTGGGGTAGTTCCGCTTCAAGTGACCAGTCCCTTTGCAGTAGAAGTACTTAGTCTCAGGCTTAGGGCCAGACTTGGGCTTCTTCACTTGAGCAGCAACTTGCTTGCTGTTCTTCTTGAAGTTTCCCTTTTTTTTCCTTTGCCGTTTTCTTGAAACTAGTGGTCTTGTCTACCATCAACACTCGATGTTTTTCTCGATTTCTACCTTCGTCAATTTCAGCATTACGAAGAGCTTGGAAATCGTTTCCGTTATCCCTTGCATATCATAGTTCATCACGAAGTTCTACTAACTTGGTGATTGTGACTAGAGAATTCTGTCAATCACTATTTTATCTGGAAGATTAACTCCCACTTGATTCAAGCGATTGTAGTACCTAGACAATCTGAGCACATACTCACTAGTTGAGCGATTCTCCTCCATCTTTTAGCTATAGAACTTGTTGGAGACTTCATACCTCTCAACTCGGGTATTTGCTTGAAATATTAACTTCAACTCCTGGAACATCTCATATGGTCCATGACGTTCAAAACGTCTTTGTAGTCCCGATTCTAAGCTGTTAAGCATGGTGCACTAAACTATCAAGTAGTCATCATATTGAGCTAGCCAAACGTTCATAACATCTGCATATGCTCCTGCAATAGGTCTGTCACCTAGCGGTGCATCAAGGACATAATTCTTCTATGCAGCAATGAGGATAAACCTCAGATCACGGATCCAATCCGCATCATTGCTACTAACATCTTGCAACACAATTTTCTCTAGGAACATATCAAAATAAACACAGGGAAGCAACAACGCGAGTTATTGATCTACAACATAGATATGCTAATACTACCAGGACTAAGTTCATGATAAATTAAAGTTCAATTAATCATATTACTTAAGAACTCCCACTTAGATAGACATCCCTCTAATCTTCTAAGTGATCACGTGATCCAAATCAACTAAACCATGTCCGATCATCACATGAGATGGAGCAGTTTCATTGGTGAACATCACTATGTTGATCATATCTACTATATGATTCACGCTCGACCTTTCGGTCTCCGTGTTCCGAGGCCATATCTGCATATGCTAGGCTCGTCAAGTTTAACCTGAGTATTCTGCATGTGCAAAACTGGCTTGCACCCGTTGTAGATGGACGTAGAGCTTATCACACCCGATCATCACGTGGTGTCTGGGCACGACGAACTTTGGCAATGGTGCATACTCAGGGAGAACACTTTTATCTTGATAATTTAGTAAGAGATCATCTTATAATGCTACCGTCAATCAAAGCAAGATAAGATGCATAAAAGATGAACATCACATGCAATCAATATAAGTGATATGATATGGCCATCATCATCTTGTGCCTGTGATCTCCATCTCCGAAGCACCGTCATGATCACCATCATCACCGGCGCGACACCTTGATCTCCATCGTAGCATCGTTGTTGTCTCGCCAATCTCATGCTTCCACGACTATCGCTACCGCTTAGTGATAAAGTAAAGCATTACAGCGCGATTGCATTGCATACAATAAAGCGACAACCATATGGCTCCTGCCAGTTGCCGATAACTTGGTTACAAAACATGATCATCTCATACAATAAAATTTAGCATCATGTCTTGACCATATCACATCACAACATGCCCTGCAAAAACAAGTTAGACGTCCTCTACTTTGTTGTTGCAAGTTTTACGTGGCTGCTACGGGCTTAAGCAAAAACCAATCTTACCTACGCATCAAAACCACAACGATAGTTTGTCAAGTTGGTATTGTTTTAACCTTCGGAAGGACTGGGCGTAGCCACACTCGGTTCAACTAAAGTTGGAGAAACTGCCACCCGCAAGCCACCTATGTACAAAGCACGTCGGGAGAACCGGTCTCGCGTAAGCGTACGCGTAATGTCGGTCCAGGCCGCTTCATCCAACAATACCGCCGAACCAAAGTATGACATGCTATTAGCAGTATGACTTATATCGCCCACAACTCACTTGTGTTCTACTCCTGCATATAACATCAACACATAAAACCTAGGCTCGGATGCCACTGTTGGGGAACGTAGTAATTTCAAAAAAATTCCTACGCACACGCAAGATCATGGTGATGCATAGAAACGAGAGGGGAGAGTGTGATCTACGTACCCTTGTAGATCGACAACGGAAGCATTTGGTTGATGTAGTCGTACGTCTCCACGGCCCGACCGATCAAGCACCGAAACTACGGCACCTCCGAGTTCTAGCACACGTTCAGCTCGATGACGATCCCCGGACTCCGATCCAGCAAAGTGTCGGGGAAGAGTTCCGTCAGCACGACAGCGTGGTGACGATCTCGATGTACTACTGTCGCAGGGCTTCGCCTAAGCACAGCTACAATATTATCGAGGACTATGGTGGCAGGGGGCGCCGCACACGGCTAAGAATATGATCACGTGGATCAACTTGTGTTCCTCTGGGGTGCCCCTGCCTCCATATATAAAGGCTCAAGGGGGGGTGTGGCCGGCCTAGGAGAGGCGCGCCAGGAGGAGTCCTACTCCCTCTGGGAGTAGGATTCCCCCCCCCCCCCCAATCCTAGTTGGAATAGGATTCACGGAGGGGGGCAAAAGAGGAAGGGGGGCCGGCCCCCTCTCCTTGTCCTATTCGGACCAAGGGAGGGGAGGGGCGCGCGGCCCATCTCTGGCTGCCTCTTCTCTTTTCCACTAAGGCCCACTAAGGCCTATATATCTCCCGGGGGGTTCCGGTAACCTCCCGGTACTCCGGTAAAATCCCGATTTCACCCGGAACACTTCCGATATCCAAACATAGGCTTCCAATATATCAATCTTTATGTCTCGACCATTTCGAGACTCCTCGTCATGTCCGTGATCACATCCGGGACTCCAAACAACCTTCGGTACATCAAAACGTATAAACTCATAATATAACTATCATCGAAACCTTAAGCGTGCGGACCCTACGGGTTCGAGAACAATGTAGACATGACCGAGACACGTCTCCGGTCAATAACCAATAGCGGGACCTGGATGCCCATATTGGCTCCTACATATTCTACGAAGATCTTTATCGGCCAGACCGTGTAACAACATACGTTGTTCCCTTTGTCATCGGTGTGTTACTTGCCCGAGATTCGATCGTCGGTATCCAATACCTAGTTCAATCTCGTTACCGGCAAGTCTCTTTACTCGTTCCGTAATACATCATCCCGCAACTAACTCATTAGTTGCAATGCTTGCAAGGCTTAAGTGATGTGCATTACCGAGAGGGCCCAGAGATACCTCTCCGACAATTGGAGTGACAAATCCTAATCTCGAAATACGCCAACCCAACAAGTACCTTCGGAGACACCTGTAGATCACCTTTATAATCACCCAGTTACGTTGTGACGTTTGGTAGCACACAAAGTGTTCCTCCGGTAAACGGGAGTTGCATAATCTCATAGTCATAGGAACATGTATAAGTCATGAAGAAAGCAATAGAAACATACTAAAAGATCAGGTGCTAAGCTAACGGAATGGGTCATGTCAATCACATCATTCTCCTAATGATGTGATCCCGTTAATCAAATGACAACTCATGTCTATGGCTAGGAAACATAACCACCTTTGATCAACGAGCTAGTCAAGTAGAGGCATACTAGTGACACTCTGTTTGTCTATGTATTCACACATGTATCATGTTTCCGGTTAATACAATTCTAGCATGAATAATAAACATTTATCATGAAATGAGGAAATTAATAATAACTTTATTATTGCCTCTAGGGCATATTTCCTTCACATTACCGAGAGGGCCCAGAGATACCTCTCTGACCATCAGAGTGACAAATCCTAATCTTCATCCATGACAACTCGACAAACACCATCGGAGACACCTGTAGAGCACCATAATCACCCAGTTATGTTGTGACGTTTCGTAGCACACAAGGTGTTCCTCCGGTATTAGGGAGTTGCATGATCTCATAGTCATAGGAACATGTATAGTTATGGAGAAAGCAATAGCAACAAACTAAATGATCATCGTGCAAAGCTAACGGATGGGTCAAGTCAATCACATCATTCTCTAATGATTTGATCCCATTAATCAAATGACAACTCATGTCTATGATTAGGAAACATAACCATCATTGATTCAACGAGCTAGTCAAGTAGAGGCAAACTAGTGACAATCTGTTTGTCTATGTATTCACACCCTTACCCTTGGCCACATCTCCATTAGGGTATTGCTTTAGGCATAAGAGTGAGTTGATATACCCCTGAAGGAAGCGTCGAGATACTTCTGTGGGTGGGGGTTTATTCTCGTGTGTTATTTCATTCCGCACATGCCAAATCCTCCACATCACCATGAGCACAATCATTCGTGTCACCTCATCCAGCGGCTCTAGGAGTGTGAAGAGCCACTCCGGCCCAGCGTTCCGGATGGCTTCAACGCTTGGTATAGACCAATCCAAGGCCACCGCATGCCATAGTTCATTCGCTAGTGGGCACCTGCAAAACGCATGGAACCCATCCTCTCGTTCCACACCACAAAGGGGACATATATCAGTGAGCTCGAGGTGTCGGGAGAATTTGTTTGACCAGGTAGCAAGTGAATTTGTAACGACTCTCCAAGCAAACACGCGTACCTTCGGGGGAGCAGGGCACCCCCATATGATCTTCCAGATGGCGCGACGACCATCCGGTGCCCTGCTTGTGGCTGAAGCCGATGGACGCTCGTGCTCGTCCATGGCAAAGCGATAGGCGGATCAAACAGTGAAGATACCGTTCTTCTCGGGAGCCCATGCGATAATATCCTCGGTGACACATGACGAAGTGCGGATGCTGGCGATCGCGTCGACATCTGCCGGTAGAAAGTGGCGCCGGAGCAGGTCCATATGCCAGGTCCCGTTCGGGCCAAGGAGCTCGGACACCCGCCGAAGCCTGCATGTGCCCTAGAGGGAGACAGGCTGGCGCGACGGCTCCCTCGGTATCCACCGATCCCGCCATATACGGATGGACTGGCCATCTCCGACCCGCTAGACGATGCCCTTCTTTAGTAGCTCCAAGCCATATTCTATGGCCTGCCACATCGGAGAGGCATTTCCTAAGAATACCGTGTCCTCCAATCTTCCATCTGGATAGTACCTAGCTTTCAGCACCTGCGCACATAAACTGTTAGGCTTAGTAAGCAGCCGCCAAGCCTGGCGAGCAAGGAGAGCGTGGTTAAACACTCGGAAATCTCTGAAGCCCAGACCGCCCTTTGTTTTATGAGCTAGGATTTTCGGCCATGCCATCCAATGAGTTTTCCTCTTGCCTTCAGTGCAACCCCACCAAAAGTTCCTCACCATTCTATTGAGGTCATCGCAAACAGACATCGGCAACTTGAAAACCCCCATAATGTATGTGGGGATGGCTTGGGCAACGGCTTTAATCATAATTTCTTTCCCAGCAAGCGAGAGGGTGTCGGCCCAAGCAATGATTCTCTTCATCAAACGAGACTGCAAATTCTGAAATTTCCCCCTAGACATACAACCTTCTAGTGTGGGGAGTCCAAGATACTTTTCCTCAAAAGTGATTTTGCAATATGTAAGACAGCACGCACCTTCTCCTGGTCCACAATGGCACAAGAATTACCAAATAATGTGCTACACTTGGCTGGATTAATACACTATCATGTAGCGTTTTCATACGTATTCAACACCTCCTGTACCTTCAAAGCTTGATCCTCTTTAGTCTTGAAGAAGAGCAATGTGTTATCTGCAAACAATAGGTGAGAGACGCCCGAGGCTCTGCGGCAGATTTTTAGCGGAGTGTAATCACCTTTGCTTTCCCCATCCTTCAACAAAGTAGAGAGACCATCAGCCACAAACAGGAATAAAAATGGGGAGAGAGGATCACCTTGCCGTAGCCCACGCAACGATGCAAACGAATCCAAGAGGGTTCCATTAAATTTCACTGTGTATCTCACTGAGGTGACGCATGCCATAATCCAATCCACCCAACGGCGAGCAAAACCCATCTTTTGCATCATTCGCTCCAAGAAGATCCAATCAACCCTGTCATAAGCTTTAGACAAATCCAACTTAAAGGCACAAAAACTCTTCTCCGGGTCCTTCTCTTGCTGTATATAGTGGATGCACTCAAACGCAATTAAGGCATTATCTGTAATCAGACGGCCAGGAACAAATGCACTCTGCTCCGGGGAGATAATATCATCTAGGATAGGGCGCAAGCGATTTACCAAACATTTTGATACCACCTTATAGATCATGTTGCATAGACTGATAGGCCGAAACTCTGTCAGTTTCTCCGGATTATCCACCTTGGGGATGAGAACTATAGCAGTGTCATTCACCCCATTCGGCATCACTCCCGTTCGGAAAAACTCTTTTACGCCTGCAATTACTTGGTCCCTCATCACCGCGCAGTTTCTCTGAAAGAAGCGAGCAGGGAACCCATCTAGTCCTGGCACCTTCAAAGAGCCAATTTGAAACAAGGCATCTGCAATCTCCTTGTCCGAGAAATCTAGGCAGAGAGCATCATTCATGAGGTCAGTAACACGAGGATTAATGAGATCAATCACAGGGTCCGCACATAAGAATCATCAGTTGAGAATAAGTCCGCAAAATAAGATGTAACCATGGCCGACATAGCCTCATGATCCCTATGGATGACACCTGCCGCATCCATTAAGGATTTGATGCGATTTTTTCGGGCGCGCCAAACCGCCTTCCTATGGATGAACTGCGTGTTTCTGTCTCCTTCCTTCAGCCATGCAACCCGTGATCGTTGCATCCATAGCATCTCCTCCCAGTACAAGAGTTCATTCATCTTGTCAGTTGCTTCTCTGATCTCCTTACGATCTGCATTCATAGACATTAGCTCCTCTAGGCGAGAGCGAGACTTGTTAATTTCCTTGATTACATTACCAAACTTTTTCCTACTCCAATCTTGCAACTTTTTCATCAAGTTTCCTAGCCCAGAAGCAATCTCACCAAGGTTGAGCATTGATCCAAATTCAGTCCAAGTGTTCATAATTACCTCTGGAAGCGTGGGATCCCTCTCCCACATAACCTCATATTGGCGACACCTCCTCCCTTGATCCTGCCTTGGCTCCTCTTTCGAGCAACATAGCAGAATTGGTAGGTGGTCTGAACTAGGAGCCACCAGGTGCTCCACCTTCGCATGTGTGAACAAATCTCGCCAGGAGTTATTTGCCATGGCCCGGTCTAGGCAGACCCTGACATTCGCCCGACCACCACGCCGATTGTCATATGTATATGGGAGCCCTGCAAAACCAAGATCACCCAAGCCACATACTTCAAGCACATCACGAAAGTCGATCATCTGACCTGCCGACCTTGGTGTTGCAGAAAAGTGTTCAAAGCCCCACATGCCCTAATTGAAGTCGCCAACCACTGCCCATGGCATGTTGGCTTGTCGGTGCAGATCACAGAGGATGGACCACATGCGATGCCGATCCTCTGTTTGGGGCTCGCCGTAGACACAAGTGAGCCTCCAAGGTGTCTCACCCATGTCGTTCGTCACGAACGCATCAATATATCTCACATTTATTGTTTTTACATCCAGACTCAATGACTCATGCCAATACAAAGCAAGACCACCACTAAGACCAACACTATCTGAAGCATCAAAACCTCATAAATCTAACCGAGCACGATACCTACTCATTTTATTCTTAGACTGCCTAGTTTCACACATGAAGACAATACTAGGGGAGTGAGCTTGCACAAGGCTCACAAGATCACAAACTGTCCGGGAGTTCTCCGCCCCCCGGCAGTTCCAACTTAAGATATTCATTGCTCCTGACGGGGCTCCGCCGGCCCCGTCAGTTTGTCAGCGGCCCCTGGGCCGACTGCCTCCTTTTTGGTTGTCACCTCCTGCATGTCATGATCACAAGTCCCTCCATGCGCATGAGACTGTTGCCCCTCGAGTATCTCACCGGTCTCGTGCTTCTTTAGTCTGCCTGAACTAGCACCAAGCTCCTCCGATCCGTCTCTGTCCTCGCCGTCGTGCCCACGGCCCGCCGGCACCGAGTCCGTCATGCCCGCCGTCGTCCCTGTCGTCTTGAACTGGTCCCAGATCACCGGCGTCATTAGCCTCGGGTTGACTCGTGTAGCAGCCTCGGATCCCCCGGAAGGAGGCTTCGGGCGAGCAGCATCCACGAAGGGAGCCCCATATGCGCTCCCACCAGCCTCCGGGTTCTCCTTGGTTACCACCGGAATCTTGCCCGAGTTTTGCGAGGCTGCCGACATGCTAGCAGGCGGCAGGTCTGAGGCAGCCGCATGGGTATACTCTCGTGGTTTGCGTTGTGCCCTTGGCAGCTTCGTCAAAACCCTAGATGGGTGTTTGTGAGCGGACGTAGGATACTCCTTGCGTAGATGCCTAGGACACCGGGAGTCCCGTTCAAAGACGGCAGGATCGCAGGGCCCGTCTGACCCGGACGATCGATTGGTGGACGAGGCCGCTGCGGTTCCGACTGCCCGCATGGGAACGGGAGCGGAGGACATGCCACACGCGGCCGGCGCGGCGGCCGGCGGCGGTGGCGACGGGGCTTTCGCCATCTAGGGTTATCTTGTGGCACCCAATTAACGCATCAAGATAAGATTGAGTTAGATGGAGCGGCAAAGCCAACTTCTACGTGAAGTGACACTGATTCGGATGCATCATCCAGCAACTATTGCATGCGTGCTTCAGCATAAATTTCAGCTAATTCATCTGGAACCCCATACATCGAACCTTCAGTAGAAGAATTGTTCCGTCCTCTTGATGTCATTGTGAGGTTCGGGCATGTCAAAGAAAGCGTTCCAAATCAAAAGATCTTGTGATGCAATTGCTTCAAGAATGATGGTGAACTTCTTAACATGACCCCGATAATGCCTTTGTAAAGCCTTCGGGCAATTCTTTCATTTCCAATGCATGCATTCAAGAGATCAAGCAAATCTGGCTACCCTCTTGCTTCTGAGATTGCCAGGAGCCTCTCCGTGTCTGCCACATTTGGTTCTTTCAGGTACTGAGGTCTGAATACCTCGACCACAGCAGTTGCAAACCTAACCATGGCATCTCCGTGTGTGCTCTCAGACATCCGTAGGTACTCGTCCCACGAATCACCGGTCGTGCCATATGCAAGCATCCAGAGTGCGGGGAAAGTATCTTGTACTTCCATGAACTGGGTACTCCGGCTGCTCCACACACACCAGAGCCGCTAGATGCAAAATATGGGGACAGGATGGAACTGAAACTCCCCACCTTTCGAATTTTGCAAAAAGGACCCCACGCAAGTACAAAATAGCTATAAAGCTTTGTTCACAAGATGTGCTGCTTCCAGTTTGGAACAGAATGAACGCCGCTGTTGTACTATTCCATGGATGTTCCGGCGGCTCAGGTGTGCCTGGAGCCCTGGACTATCAACATGTTTCAATTTAGTAGAAAACGCCCCAATGTAGTATCTCTGGGACAGGTTTCGTTTCCAAGCATTTTCTGAAAAACACACCAGCGATTTGTATGCTAGGATTATCAACCTGAACTGAATGTGTAATTTCTGTCCATTATGTGCCCTCACTTTATCCAAACAAATGAAAAGACATGTTCCAGTGTAGACAGAGAGAAATGTTTTATAAAAGAAGTTAATGTACGAAGCTTTGCATCAGCATGACACTTCATAAAATTAGCTTTATGCATAATATCGAGCATTTTTTAGCTGCTCCTTTGTTGGCTTTCCAGTCTAAATGATTCCAAAGCTCAACCCCAATATGACCAGGACTGTGCGCAACATCAAACTGAAAATTATAACTGGCTGCTGGTAAGGCACTATTTGGTTGTCCTAAAGCGCACATTGAAAAATACTTAAACCCACAAAAAAACACCTTAAACTCCACACTGAAACACAGAGGAGCTCCTAGAAGCTTTCAACTTCATCCATCACATATAAATATGGTACAGATAGTGTCATGGAATTTCCAAGATGATATACAAAAAGAAACTTCCATAGGAAGTGCATATTTTAGAAAATGAACGTTCATGAAGGTGATTTAACAAGGTAAGGCTAATTTGAAGTAAAGGAAGAGTTCAATTAGATTTTTAACCGATGAAATCTGCCCCTGAAACGAGAAGACAACAGTGTCGGGTGTATGAAATACCCATGTCAAATTAGAGAAGGATCAATCAACAACCATCCATTTGCATTCCACCACCTTTTAATCCGTCTTGACATTGCGAAGTTCATGTTATAGCAATAATATGTCACGAATGCTTTCTGAATTGGACTTGTGATAGTACACATGATTCTAGCATCAAACCCATATGTTATTAATAAACTAGGTATAGCAGATGCACATATATTGCACCAAAAGATGCAACTAGATTTACAAGTTGTAGTCGAAGTGTACAGCAATGGAACTAGGCTCATATAGAACACGGACAGATACATTTTCTCATCCATTACTTAACACAAAGTGAACGATGTTCGCTCCCATGAGCTGTGCTGCAAAATACCAAACAAGTGTTAGTCAAAGGCTTCCAAATGTTGAACATGTTTTAATCAAAGAGGAGCAGAATATAGACACCACGGGCAGGCTACTTGTTCTTTTTGGTGACATAGGGATGTTGTTAGAACTTAAGTGAAATGACATGTAGAGATGAACATGCGTAATATAACAACTAAATACCATGGAAAAGTTATTGGCATCATCCTCAAGTACCATCGCTTTAGTTGACCCGACACTTGGAGCAATGCTTGCAATTGACTCCATCCTCCCCTGCTCGGTGCAGCAAAAAGTGTTAGTTATTACATTCGGCAACAACTAAGATTTAGATTCTCATGAGAGCTATAGCAGATCGAAGTCTAAAAAGACAATCCCATGATGAAGTACCGAAGAATGAAAATGGGTATAGAATGCATTGGCACTTAGATGTACGAAGGAAAAGTGTGTTTGTAAAAACGATCTTGAGTGCAGCAGCATAATCTTGGCTCCTATGCCATGCATGGACACATAGCGTGGGAGCACCAAAAAAGTTAAGTCCGTCGAAATGTTCACACCTGTAGTAACATATTGCAAGTGTTAATGAATTGAAGTCTGGTGCCTTCAAGCAAGCATTGTGCCAACAACCACTTCATTCAAGACTTGAACAATGTAGATAAAATTACTTCGTAATCATGTAGACTGTCAGGCCATAAGTTGCTGAAATTCTACTATACATAACTGCTAGAATATGTAGTATAAGACAAATATAGCAATTTCAGTGATTAATTTTGCCGCGCCCCGATACAGAGAAATACCAACATATTCTACTCAAAATAGGATTAGTTACAATTCACCAAATCAGCATGAAGGGGAAAATGTATCAGATCTAAAATACACAATAATAACACAAATTCGTAACACCCAAAAGCTTAGCTAAAGGCTGGGAGTCCTCTTCTCCAGCACCGGCGGATGGCGGGGCTAGGTGCCTGGTGTGTGGGGCTGTGGAGGGAGTCGCCGAGGTGGAGAAGGGCGGGGCAAGGGTGGGATAAGTTGTCCGCTGGACGTCGGAGCACCGTACTGCGGCGAGCTTGTTCTGCCGATCTCGCAGCGCAGCCTCCGGCGACCCGCCGCCGGACCCCCGATGCCCTACAGCCCTAGTTTGTTCGTGGTCTTGCTATTCCAATCTACTCCCTATGTGCTTACCTGGGGCGTTTTGTGCAAAATTCGAAGGACGGGGGCGTTCGGGTCCCATCCTGATCCTGTATTTTGTATCAGACGGTTGAGATGCATAGGGAGTAGCCGGAGCACCCCATGCACTGGAGCACAGGATATTTTCCCCCAGAGTGTGGCCGTGCACTTCTGGTAACCAGAGAAGCCAATCGTTCCCACGGCATCCTTCTTCAAGATGAAGTAATCATCGTAGGACCGGGCGCCATGGTACAAACGATCGAAGACGGTCTTGCGCATTTGAAAATGCAGGCGAATATGGTCCGCGAATAGTGCATTAGTGGCAAAGTAGTCGGCCATCAGTGTCAAATGCCCGCGCACCCTGTTGCGGTTGAGCACTCGATGACCTTTAATCGAGCCCTTGAAATTGAGAACATGCTCCTCCGCACGCTCCACGTCTTCAAGGAGCGTTTGCATCATCGTCTCATCGGAGTACTCCTCCTCGTCCGACGAGTCATCAGACGACTCAACATAATGCTTGTATATGTACTCCAAATCGGAATCCATTGCTACAAACAAGAAGGGACAACTGTTTTCAGCTCCGGCGATTCATCGAATAGTTATTGGGCACGGTAGAGGATGGTACTTGGCGGGGCGGTCGGGGGACTAGGGGGTGAACGGAGACGGAGGAGAAGCAGCAGGGAGCACTGCTAGATCGCCGGAGGTGATGGAGATGCGAATTTCCAGCAGGGGTGTGGTGTGGTGGCCAGGGTAGTGGAGTGGCGGCGACGGCAAGAGAGAAAGAAGGAATGAGACAAAATGGGGAGGATGGAGTCGCGGGGTCCGGGAAGGGCTTTGGGTGAGCCTGAGGTGTCGGATTCGTACGTTTCGCGTCTCCGGACTCCCGCAAACCTCCCCCAATTTTGTCTCCATTTTTGGAAAAATCGCGTCCGGACTGTCCCGCGGATCGATATAGAACCGTGTTGGATGGCTTCCACGGTCCGGACAGCGCGGTCCGGACAGTTGCGGGAGATTTATGGGTCCGCCTTGAAGATGCCCTTATGTACTTAATCTTTAATATCTTGAAAAAAAACATTTATTAGTATTTTTAACAGATTTATTACGACAATATGACCCATGTTATCAAAAGTTTGACTCATCCCCCCCCCCCCCCCCCCCCTTCCATCTTGGATTCTTGACTCCACCACTGGTTGCAAGCTTGCATTATTTCTAAACTTGATCGCAATAGCAACATGCCAACATCTCTTTTCAAAATAAGAAGTTAGGCATTAGTTATTTAGTGTTTTGGGTTCAAACGAAGACGAAAGCTGGTTGTGTGCACCATGGAACCATATATCCGAGATTAGACATGGATCATTCACGTCTTACCATGTACGTATTGTCACGAGATGAGCCCACTCTTGCTAATTCACAAAAATATATGTGAAATTTACTCTTAATTTTATGAATAAGTCCAGACACTCACAGAAAAAAAAAGTCCAGGCATACTGCCGCTCCTCGTGCTCTATTATCCACGCCATATGGATTGCCTGATCTGACATCACCAGTGGCATGGCGAAGTTGACCCCACAAGTTTTTCGTCATCCTTTGTGTCTCGGCTATTCCAAAGTCTGCCACCACCGGCTTGGAGTCCTGGCGCCGCCGCTGGACTTCACAACCTCTGGCCAGGCTCGGGCCTCACTTTTCCACCTGAATCCTAGTCTGAAAAATGAAATGAGTGTTTTTGACAAAAAGAAGAGAACAAAATACTTTATTGTTTTATCTTCAAAATAAATATATTTAATACTAAGTACTTTATTGTTTTGACCAAGTTTTTAAAATAAACTATCAATATTTAAAATACTAGTAGATGACTAAAAAATGCAGACGTGTACTTCATGCTGAATCCTTTGTGCTGTGAATGTTGATATTCTTTTTCTTTAAACGTGGACAAAAATGTAAACGTATAATTCATGCTGAATCTTTTGTGTTGTGAATGTTGATATTCTTTCTCTTTAAACGTGGTCAAAGATAGAATCATTTGATTCTTAGAAAAATGAAATATGCACTAAATTTCGGTGCGGAAGAAGTGGTTTTATTAGGTGGCTGAGCCAAGCATGGGCTTGGCGTTTTGAGATCAACATTTTGCAAAGTGCGGCCCGAAAATCCGCCCGAGCTGGTCCGCGCTATGGCTAGCTGGTTTGCTCGTGCCGTCACCCGTCAGGCTGGTTGTAATGGGGAGTATCATATATTAGTATCATGCATATAATACTAATGTATGATACTACCTTCCTAATGTATAGTATCACATATTAGTATCATGTAGTACTCTATTTATTGTCATGCATGACACAAAGTAGTATAGTATGATACGGTATCATGATATGATACTTCGCCCTCTTTTTCTTCATTTAATACTATGACACCTTCGATGCAAAAAAAAATACTATGACACCTCATCAAAATTGCCTACTCCCTTCTTCCATCTATATAGGGCCTAATGCATTTTTTAAGACCACCTTTGACTATTGATAAAATTAATACTACATGACATGCATAATGTGAAAATTATATTATTGAAAGCTCCTTTCACATACGAATTCGATAATGTGCTTTGTGTAAGTTGCATGTCATATATTATTGGTCTAACATTTGGTCAAAGTTAGCCTTAAAAAACGCATTAAACCCTATATAAATAAAAGGAAGGAGTAGTTGGCATGCATGATACTAGTTATAATACTACCATTACGACCAGCCTGACCCGCCACCCGGAAGAGAGAGACAGCGAGACCGCGCGCCCGGTACGAGGAGCTGCTAGGGCTAGGCGACACACAGCGAACGGATCAAAGTTGACGGTTTGTCTTGTCTGACTACTACTACTCCACTCCAGTACGCAGGCAGGTCTCGCCTTGCCGGCACGAATGTGTTGATTCTCCAGTCCAGAGGCGCTGATCAAAGTTGAACTGACGACGCAGTGCGTGCTAGCCCGTTCAAAGAGTTACGGCACTGACCAACGCCTATGTCTACCATCATGCATGCAGACGTGCATGCATGCCATCCTTGAACCAGTCGCCACAGCCATGCCTATATATGGACGCACGTACACAGCTCACCGCAAACCACCACAACGATCGAGCAAGCAAGCCATCGATCCCACCGCCTCCACAGTCCGCACCACTCTCACAAGCACAAGCACACACGAACCTCCTACCACCATGGTGACCTTCACGGCGCGCCGGGGCGAGCCGGAGCTGGTGCGCCCGGCGAGGCCGACGCCGACCGAGACCAAGGCGCTCTCCGACCTCGACGACCAGTGGACGCTGCGGTTCTACGAGTCCATCGTCGGCTTCTTCCGTGCCCCGCCGGGCGAGGCGCCCAGGCCGGGCAAGGTGGCCCGGGGCATCAAGGCGGCCGTGGCGGCGGCGCTGGTGTACTACTACCCTATGGCCGGCCGCCTGCGGAAGCTCCCCGGCGGGAATAGGCTGGCGGTGGACTGCACCGGGGAAGGAGTGGCCTTCGTGGAGGCCTCCGCGGACGTGCGGCTCGAGGACCTCGGCCAGCCGCTGGTGCCGCCGTACCCGTGCGTCGAGGAGTTCCTCGGAGACTGCGGCGACACCAGAGATGTCATTGACAAGCCTTTGCTCTTCCTGCAGGTAATATAGTGTTTCTTAATTAGTTGTATTTCGTTATGTGGCTTATTATGGATGGTGGTATGTTGATTTTCTACATATATAGTGTATTTATTACTATGAATGGTATGAGCACCTTATCAATATCGAAATTCTTCTATCTTTTGCGGGGTTAATATCAATATTCTAGCAAAAAAATAAAAAATAAAAGTAGAAAAGAGGGTTGCATCACATAAAGAAATTGTCAGGGTCCAACTTTCTTGGCGAAAAAAGAGCTGTTATATCAGTAAAGTTTTGTCCATCAAATTTTACCAAATTCTATTTGTCGGTTTCATGTTTTCTTTCATAATAAAGTGAATTAAAATCGAAAATTATTTAATGTACTACAAACATTCATTATAGTTGTATCATTATTTATCACTAGTTTTATTAAGTTTGTGTTGATGCTTGAATACGATGCCATCATATACAACTAAGAAAAAGTTTATTAATGTGATTACCGTAAAAAGTGTATTAATATAGAAAGGGAGGGTGAATGACGCACCCATGCACATGTGATCATATTAGTTATTTTCATTGCTCGTTTGAATTCCATATATTATAACCTAACCATATATACATAATGTGTTATGCAGGTGACACAACTAACATGTGGAGGATTTGTTATTGGGCTTCACATGTGTCATTGCATTGCTGATGGCTTTGGTATTCTTCAATTTATCAAAACTATAGCCGATTTTGGATGTGGTGAACTTATCCCAACCACTTTGCCCGTGTGGAAAAGAGATATCTTCACAGCACGCATGCCACCATCCATTGCACATGTTTACCCGGCATATAAACCATTTCTTCATGGGTTAGAGTGCACGGGAGATGACGTGATGCTATCAACTCCGCCAGAATGCATGGAAGTGCAATATTTATTCTTTGGGCCAAATGAGATAGATATTTTGAGAAGCCATGTCCCAGAACACCTCTCTAAATCTACTACAACATTTGAGTTGATTACGGCTGTCATGTGGCGGTGCCGCACATTGGCACTGGGCTATGAATCTACTCAAAAAGTCCGTGTCATGTTTACACTAAATACACGTGGGAGAAGCATTAATGGTGAAAGCGCTGTCCCACGTGGTTACTATGGAAATGCACATTTCTCTCCTATGGTCGAGGTCACCGTCGAGGAGTTGGCTACAAAGCCGCTCGGACATATACTTGAGCTCATGCGCAAAGTCAAGTTGGACACCACAAAGGATCGCATGAAGTCAATGGTGGATTTGATGGCATTATGGCGAGAGCGGTCACCTTTCGGTATGGATAGAACATATGAGGTCAGTGACACAAAGTGGGTTGGAGGCAATGCACTGCAATTTGGGAAAGCTGAGCTGGTTGCTGCTGGCACACCGCATGCTGGAGATTTCACTTCAAAGCTGATAAGCTATCATACCAAGTGTAAGAATAAAGAGGGTGAAGACTCAACCGTGGTATCAATCCTACTGCCAAAACCAGCAATGGATAAGTTCACAAAGGAGATGGCATTTTGGCTGAAGAAGTAAAATGGAAATAACATAACAAGTCCACTTTGTTGTATGTATATGTTATTTCCTTCATTTAGTATTATGGTCTAAACACCAACCATAGTTGATTATGTGCTACCATGAAAGTCATGGTGTACTTGTTTCAATGCTTGTATCCTCACTTATATTTTCCCCAATTTATTAAGCAAATATAAAGAATAATTCCTCCCTTTGAGATGCATATTGAGGATTCGCATGCCCTCCTTTTTGTGAGTCAAGTAACCGCATTCATGTGATGGGAACTTGTAAAGATTATTACTATTTTGAATGTGGAAGACTGATGATCCGTATGTACTACACCTACACCAACGAGTTGCGAGTTCGAACTTGCTTGTATTATGCGTTTCCACAAAAGGGGGAGTCAAGGTGCTAGTCACTCCTTTCCTTTCTATGTGCTTCATGATAGGTTCATCCGTTTTTGGTCCAACAAACTACCGATCAAGCATCAATATGGACTTACAAAATTAAATGTCTAAGTAGCTTTGCCTCAGTCAACAATACCAAATGAATGAATGTTGAGTGTATCTGTACTGATCAAACATCAATATATATAGACTTATAAAACGAAATTGTGATCGATTTTCTTCATGGTCTTTCAGAGTAAGTTTGCCTTGGTCAACATTGCCAAACGGACTATGATCCTCCTCCTCACGCACCTCCCTTTTTAGAGCATCTCCAATAGACGCGCCAAATAAAGCACGCGCCGAAAAAGATGCCAATACAGCGTGCGCGATCAAAAGCAGTGCTTAAGCAGAAGCTGTAAAATAGAGCACGCACAAAAATGAAGCTGCAAATTTAGCGCACGCGGGTTGCGGGGCTGCAAATTTGGGGCGTCGGCTTATGCGCGCGGGCTGCTGCATGTGGGGCCACCGGGTTGAGCATTGTGTTTTTGTGCGTCTGGTAAATCTCCCACACGCAAAAACACTATTTCAGCGCTGCAAAACTTTTTTAGCGCGGGGTGTGTTGGAGATGCTCTTAAGTACTGCGATGGTAGGCGACCAAGAATTTGAGACAACCAAGCATTTGCAAAAACACAAAAGCCATGTTCCAAAATGCAGGAGCTACATGTTCCACAGGTGAAGAGAGTACTCCCACAGAAAACGACATAAAGGAGACCACGAAATTGAAAAGAACACCAGATGTAGCACAAACCCACATGCAGGTTTCAACAACGCATCGCGCGAACCAATTTGAACATGACTCGCTCGATCGAGACACCAAGATCGGTTTCCGGGTTTATTTTGCGCTGCGCACGTAGGACGTTGATCGATCAGTTCTGCAGCAGGAGGAGCTTGTCGTCGTTGTCCTTGGGCTTGGCGGGCGTCTGCCTGGCGCGCACGCGCGCCTGCAGCCGCGCCATGGCCTGCATGCAGTGCACCGCCACCTCCGCCTGCCGCCGCACGTACGCGCCCCGCGCCACCGCCTGCAGCCTCACCAGGCTCCTCAGCGCCTTGAACGCCCGCCGCGCCTGCAAAACCAAAACGCAGTTTAGGTTTAGACGTGCAAATCAATCAGGCGTGGGAGTAACGATCTGGCATGGCGGCCAGCATGGTGAGCACGCGCGCACCAGGTGGGCGCGGAAGTAGGCCTGGATGGTCACCGCGGCGACGTCCTCCCGAGAGAAGCCCTCACGGCACAGCAGCGCGTACTCCTCGTTGGAGCAGACCGACTCGTCATCCTTCGCCGGCGCCGGCTCCACGGCCTGCGCGAGCGGCGCCGCCCTGTGGACCGCCTTGGCGACGTCGCCGTTGGCGCGCGGGTTGGTGCTGCTCTCGCGGACGGCGCCGGAGTCCGCGCGGCGCGTCTGCGCCACCGCCTTGCTGGCGGAGCTGAGCCAGCTGCGCCGCGCGGTGCCCGTCTTGGACTTTGCGTTGCCGACGTGCGCGGGCGCGGCGGTTGTCACGCAGCACACGCGTTGCGTCCGCCCGATCGGCGTCGAAGGGGTTCGCGGCGTCCGCGCGGGAGGAGGAGCCAGCGCCGCTCCAGCCGAAGCAGAAGCTGCCACGGGAGTTCTCGCAGGAGGAGGAGCAACCAGCGGCGCTCCGGTCGACGTAGCAGCTGCCACGGGAGTCCTCGCAGGAGGAGGAGGAGCAACTAGCGGCACTCCAGCCAACGCAGCAGCTGACACGGGAGTCTTCACCGGAGGAACAGCCAGCGCCGCTCCAGCCGATGCAGCAGCTGCCACAGGAGTCATGGCGGGAGCAGCCGGCGCCACCGCTCGCGCTGGTGCAGCGGGTGCAACGGGTGCCGCGGGCGCCGGCGCTGGTGCCGGAGTGAAGCGGCGGGCATGCTGCGCGCGGCGCGGGGTGCGGGAGCGCACGCCACAGAAGCGCCTCGCGGAGGGCGTCTTGGGGGTGCGCGGCGTGCGGACGGCGTCCCCGGTGCCGCAGCAGCTGGTGAGCGGCGTGCGCACGCTGCTGTTATCCGTGTCGACGGGGGCGAGAGCGCTGCCCCCGGAAGCTCGGTGGTGGGGGCCGATGCAGCATATGCACGCCGCGCTGCTGCGGCGGCGGGCGTCGCCGGAGGGCTTCGACGGCATGAGGCAGCACATCGCCCGCGTCCTCGGCATCGCAAAGTCGTCGCTGGCGTACCTGGTCGATTGTGGTGCGAGTGCTACGACTTGTGGGAATGGCCGGCAAGGCGGTATAAATGGGCCGGGAGCCGGCCGGAGAGGAGGGAGACGACCGAGGCGATGTGCGTGCCTCTACGGACGTGGGCGTCTGTCGGCGTCGGCGTGGCGGCTTTGTTTAGGGTTAGCGCGTGAGATCGGGGACAGCTTTGTGAGGCGACGACGAGAACGTGGCGGGATGGATGGATGAGCCACGAAAATGTGAACCGAGTTTTTGAAAAGAAAAGAAAGAAAGGCAATGTGGTCAACAGAGCCGAAAAACCCGGTTCTGGCCCAGAGCAAGTCCAGGTCAGCTACTGGCCAGCAAAATATCGCGAGGGCAACGGGCCTGTTTGGTTGCTACAAACTACTATGTGCATGAGAAAATTCCGTAAAAAAATGTGCATGAGAAAAAGTGCCGCCTGATTAAGCCTGAGCTGGGTTTCATTTCAGTGAAATGGAGCAGGGGCAGATCCCCTTTTCCTCTAAAAAATAAGCATGAGTTGGTGATAGTTTTTGCCTGACCAGGCAAGTGATTTTTTGTTTTTAATTCATTTTAAATACACGTCAAAGATTTTTGTATACAGCTTGAATATTTTTCAGGTAGACGTTGAAAAACAAATACACATTGAACACTTTTCTAAATACATGTTGAGCATTTATCAAATGCACATTGAACCTATTTTTTATATCAGTTAAAATTTTGTTTCGCATGTTGATATTTTTCATAAATATAATAAACATTTTTTTAAAACACTCAAAACATTGCTAACTTTTAAAACATTTATATTGAATATCACATGCACCTTTTATTCGGTACAATTTTATTTTGAAAATTAAGGAAACATTTTATTACATTGTATATGTTTTATCTGAAATGACACAAACATTTTTATGAAATGTGTGAACTAATTTTTGAAAATGTTACAAACATTTTCTTGAATGGTATGAAACATTTACTTAAATTACGCACACAATATTTTAACATTCTATAAATAATTTTCAAAATTGTCACAAATATTTTTTGAAATTTGTGAACATGTTTTTAATGGCACGGATATCTTTTCAAAATAGCACATACAATTTTTTTGCACAGCATGAACATTCTTTAATTGTGTGATGAAGGCTTTTAAGTATTTAATTAAGATATTTTCCATTTCATAAATAGAAATAAAATTAAAAAATATAAAAGGAAGAAAACTAAGGAAACTAATCTATCACTTCTGGGTCGGGCCACTAAACCTTGTGCTTGAGGCAACGCCATAGTCACACTCGCTCCTAGTGAGATATAGGTTGCCCCTAAAACATGCAAGCACACCACACACAGTTTATTTAAAAACAATAGCATCTTTGTGTAAAAGGATTGGATCAGCGACAATGACCCAAGTTGTTAGGGTGTATCATGCATACAATAACACCAAACTTTTAGGGTTCCTCAACAGCAGCATGCATATAGGTTGAATATGATTTTTTTTTAAGGTGTAGTGGAGGCCTACCCTTGCCAGATTGCTCCCTCCACCACTCCACGTCCCCTATTTTTTACTATTATTTTAATCTATTTTATTCCTATTTTTAGTTTTCATGGGCTTTTCATTTAGTCTTCTATGTTTTTATTTTGATTTCCTTTTTATTTTAACATTAGCAACATAATTTCTTACTTTTCCAATCATATTTTAATTCACAAAATGAATTCAGATTCGCTAACATTTTATAGAAATAGTTTGAACATAAATAATGTTTTAATTCGTGAACAGTTTTCAATTCATGAGAAAATGTTTATTTCATGTGAAAGGATCGATATAGTTGACTAGAGGCGGGGTGAATAGGCAACTAACAATTTTTAGCTTTTCTTTACCAATTTAAATTTTGCATCAAAGTAGGTTGTCTAGATATGCAACTAGATGAACAACCTATATGATGCAACCACAACAAGTACACAAGCAAGCAAGAGATGCAACACAAAGTAAACTTGCACAAGTAAAGGTACGAGATAACCAAGGGTGGAGCCGGTGAAGAAGAGGATGTGTTACCTAAGTTCCTTCCTTTTGAGGGAAGTACGTCTCCGTTGAAGTGGTATGGAGGCACAATGCTCCCCAAGAAGCCACTAGGGCCACCGTATTCTCCTCACGCCCTCACACAATGGGATATGTCGTGATTCCACTATTGGTGCCCTTGGAGGCGGCGACCGGATCTTTACAAACAAGTTTGGGGCAATCTTCACAACTTAATTGGAGGCTCCCAACAACACCACGAAGCTTCACCACAATGGACTATGGCTCCACGGTGACCTCAACCGTCTAGGGTGCTCAAACACCCAAGAGTAACAGGATCCGCAAGGGATTAGTGGGGGAATCAAATTTTCTTTTGGTGGAAGTGTAGATCCGGGCCTTCTCAATCAATCCCTAGGAAATCAACAAGTTTGATTGGCTAGGGAGAGAGATCGGGCAAAAATGGAGTTTAGAGCAACAATGGAGCTTAGGGGTGAAAGAGGTAGTCAACTCGGAGAAGAAGACTCTCCTTTTTATAGTGAAAGAACAAATCCAACCGTTATTCACCAACTCAGTCTGCGACAAGCGGTACTACGGCAGGGGCCCGCGGTACTACCGCGATGCACTGCGATGCTACCGCTGGCACGACAGGGGCTAAAACTAGTCCCGAAGCGCTAAGGCAGGGAGCGGTAGAACTGCTGGCACGGTATTACCGCACCCCCCTTGCGGTACTACCGCAAGGCAAAAATAGACAAGGCTCGGAAGACACGGACATATAAAAATACATCCGTGGCAACTTCCGCTGAGTTACGATCTATGCAAAAATCCAACACGGTACTACCGCAAGCCTGGAGCGGTACTACCGCGTAGGGCGCGGATGTAAAAAATTACATCCGCCCCTACTTCCGCTCGTGCTGCTGCGCGGGCCTGAGGCCATGGTACTACCGCGTCCATGAAGTGGTACTGCTGTGAGCTCCTGCGGTGTTGGAAATATGCCCTAGAGGCAATAATAAAACGGTTATTATTATAATTCCTTGTTCATGATAATTGTCTATTGTTCATGCTATAATTTTATTAACCGAAAACCATAATACATGTGTGAATACATAGACCACAACATGTCCCTAGTAAGCCTCCAGTTGACTAGCTCTTTGATCAATAGATGGTCATGGTTTTCTGACCATGGACATTGGATGTCATTGATAACAGGATCACATCATTAGAAGAATGATGTGATGGACAAGACCCAATCTTAAGCGTAGCACAAGATCGTGAAGTTTGTTTGCTAAAGATGTTCAAATGTCAAGTATCATTTCCTTAGACCATGAGATTGTGCAACTCCCGGATACCGTAGGAATGCTTTGGGTGTACGAAACGTCAGAACGTAATTAGGTGGCTATAAAGGTGCATTACAGGTATCTCCGAAAGTGTCTGTTGGGTTGGCACGAATCGAGACTGGGATTTGTCACTCCGTATGACGGAGAGGTATCTCTAGGCCCACTCGGTAATGCATCATCATAATGAGCTCAATGTGACTAAGGAGTTGGTCACGGGATCATGCGTTACGGAACGAGTAAAGAGACTTGCCGGTAATGAGGTTGAACGAGGTATGGGGATACCAACGATTGAATCTCGGGCAGTAACATACCGATAGACAAAGGGAATTGCATACGGGATTGATTGAATCCCCGACATCGTGGTTCATCCGATGAGATCATCATGGAACATGTGGGAGCCAATATGGGTATCCAGATCCTGCTATTGGTTATTGGCCGGAGAGATGTCTCGGTCATGTCTGCATGGTTCCCTAACCCGTAGGGTCTACACACTTAAGGTTCGATGACGCTAGAGTTGTTATGGGAAATAGTATGTGGTTACCGAAGGTTGTTCGGAGTCCCGAATGAGATCCCGGGCATGAAGAGGAGTTCCGAAATGGTCCGGAGGTGCAGATCGATATATTGGACGAAGGGTATTGGAGTCCGAAATTGTTCCGGGGGTACCGGGTGACGACCAGCGTGTCCGAAAGGGGTTTCGGAGGCCCTGGCAAGCGTTGGGGGCCTTATGGGCCAAGGGGAGGGGGACATCAGCCCACTAAGGGGCTGAGCGCCCCTCCCACCCCATCTCACATAACCTGGAGAGGTGGGGCACCTCCCCTAGGGCAGCCACCCCTCCCGGCTTGGGGGGCAAGTTTCCTAGGGGTGGGGGCGCCCAAACCCATCTAGGGTTTCCCCTGTGGCCGCCGCCCTCCCCTAGGGAAACCCTAGGGTGCCTCCTCCACCCCCTTCCCCCAATATATAGTGAGGGAGAGAGAGGGCAGCCGCAACCCTTCCCTTGGCGCAGCCCCTCCCCCTCTCCTACACTTCCTCCTCCTCCGTAGCGCTTGGCGAAGCCCTGCCGGAGAACCACGAGCTCCATCACCACCACGTCGTCGTGCTGTCGGAGTTCTCCCTCAACTTCTCCTCTCCCCTTGCTGGATCAAGAAGGAGGAGACGTCCCTGGGCTGTACGTGTGTTGAACGCGGAGGCGCCGTTGTTAGGTGCTTAGATCGGAATCGACCGCGAACTGAATCGCTGCGTGTACGACTCCACCAACCACGTTCTTGTAACGCTTCCTGATGTCTACTACACAACCTTCTTCTTGTAGACGTTGTTGGGCCTCCAAGTGTAGAGGTTTGTAGGACAGTAGCAAATTTCCCTCAAGTGGATGACCTAAGGTTTATCAATCCGTGGGAGGCGTAGGATGAATATGGTCTCTCTCAAGCAACCCTACAACCAAATAACAAAGAGTCTCTTGTGTCCCCAACACACCCAATACAATGGTAAATTGTATAGGTGCACTAGTTCAACGAAGAGATGGTGATACAAGTGGTATATGGATGGTAGATAAAGGTATTTGTAATCTGAAAATATAAAACAGCAAGGTAACTAATGATAAAAGTGAGCGTAAACGGTATTGCAATGCTAGGAAACAAGGCCTAGGGTTCATACTTTCACTAGTGCAAGTTCTCTCAACAATAATAACATAATTGGATGACATAACTATCCCTCAACATGCAACAAAGAGTCACTCCAAAGTCACTAATAGAAGAGAACAACGAAGAGATTATGGTAGGGTACGAAACCACCTCAAAGTTATTCTTTCCAATCAATCCGTTGGGCTATTCCTATAAGTGTCACAAACAGACCTAGAGTTCGTACTAGAATAACACCTTAAGACACAAATCAACCAAAACCCTAATGTCACCTAGATACTCCAATGTCACCTCAAGTATCCGTGGGTATGATTATACGATATGCATCACACAATCTCAGATTCATCTATTCAACCAACACATAGAACCTCAAAGAGTGCCCCAAAGTTTCTACCAGAGAATCATGACGAAAACGTGTGCCAACCCCTATGCATAAGTTCATGGGTGGAACCCGCAAGTTGATCACCAAAACATACATCAAGTGAATCACGTGGTATCCCATTGTCACCACAGATACGCATGGCAAGACATACATCAAGTGTTCTCAAATCTTTAAAGACTCAATCCGATAAGATAACTTCAAAGGAAAAAATCAATGCATTACAAGAGAGTAGAGGGGGAGAAAACATCATAAGATCCGACTATACTAGCAAAGCTCGCGATACATCAAGATCGTATCACCTCAAGAACATGAGAGAGAGACAGAGAGATCAAACACATAGCTACTGGTACATACCCTCAGCCCCGAGGGAGAACTACTCCCTCCTCGTCATGGAGAGCACCGGGATGATGAAGACGGTCACCGGAGAGGGATTCCCCCTCCGGCAGGGTGCCAGAACGGGTCTAGATTGGTTTTCGGTGGCTACGGAGGCTTCTGGCGGCAGAACTTCCGATCTATTGTGCTCCCCGGTCATTTTAGGGTATATGGATATATATAGGCGGACGAAATACATCAAGAGAGCCATGAGGGGCCCACGAGGGTGGAGGACGCGCCCAGGGGGTGGGCGCCCCCCTGCCTCGTAACTTCCTCGTTGATCCCCTGACGTGCACTCCAAGTCTCGTGCATTGCTTTCTTTCCAAAAATAAGTTCCGTGATGTTCCAGGTCAATTGGACTCCGTTTGATTTTCCTTTTCTGTGATACTCTAAAACAAGGAAAAAAACAGAAACTGGCACTGGGCTCTAGGTTAATAGGTTAGTCCCAAAAATCATATAAAATAGCATATAAAGGCATATAAAACATCCAAGGTTTATAATATAATAGCATGGAACAATCAAAAATTATAGATACGTTGGAGACGTATCAGCATCCCCAAGCTTAATTCTTGCTCGTCCTCAAGTAGGTAAATGATAAAAACAGAATTTTTGATGTGGCATGCTACCTAACATATTCATCATGTATTTATCTTTATTGTAGCAAGAATATTCAGATCCATAAGATTCAAGACAAAATTTTAATATTGACATAGAAACAATAATACTTCAAGCATACTAACTAAGCAATCATGTGTTCTCAAAATAACATGGCCAAAGAAAGTTCATCCCTACAAAATCATATAGTTTGGTCATGCTCCATTTTCGTCACACAAGAATGCTCTCATCATGCACAATCCCGATGACAAGCCAAGCAATTGTTTCATAATTTAGTAATCTCAAACCTATAAACTTTCACGCAATATATGAGCGCGAGCCATGGATATAGAACTATGGGTGGAATAGAATATGATGGGGGTTATGTGGAGAAGACAAAAAAGAAGAAAGTCTCACATCAACGAGGCTAATCAATGGGCTATGGAGATGCCCATCGATTGATGTTAATGTAAGGAGTAGGGATTGCCATGCAACGGATGCACTAGAGCTATAAATGTATGAAAGCTCAACAAAAGAAACTAAGTGGGTGTGCATCTAACTTGCTTGCTCATGAAGACCTAGGGCACTTGAGGAGGCCCATTGTTGGAATATACAAGCCAAGTTCTATAATGAAAAATTCCCACTAGTATATGAAAGTGACAAAACAAGAGACTCTCTATCATAAAGATCATGGTGCTACTTTGAAGCACAAGTCTGGCAAAGGATAGTAGCATTGTCCCTTTTATTATTTATTTTTTATTTTGCCTTTCCTTTTTTTGGCCTTTCTTTTTTTACTTGGCCTTTTTTTGGCCTTTCTTTTTTGGGACAATGCTCTATTAATGATGATCATCACACTTCTATTTATTTACAACTCAAGAATTACAACTCGATACTTAGAACAAGATATGCCTCTATATGAATGTCTCCGGCGGTGTACCGGGATATGCAATGAACCAAGAGTGACATGTACGAAAGAATTATGAACGGTGGCTTTGCCAAAAATACTATGTCAACTACATGATCATGCTAAGCAATATGACAATGATGAATGTGTCATGATAAACGGAATGGTGGAAAGTTGCATGGCAATATATCTCGGAATGGCTATGGAAATGCCATAATAGGTAGGTATGGTGGCTGTTTTGAGGAAGATATAAGGAGGTTTATGTGTGAAATAGCGTATCATATCACGGGGTTTGGATGCACCAGCGAAGTTTGCACCAACTCTCAATGTGAGAAAGGGCAATGCACGGTACCGAAGAGGCTAGCAATGATGGAAGGGTAAGAGTGCGTATAATCCATGGACTCAACATTAGTCATAAAGAACTCACATACTTATTGCAAAAATCTACAAGTCATCAAAAACCAAGCATTACGCGCATGCTCCTAGGGGGATAGATTGGTAGGAAAAGACCATCGCTCGTCCCGACCGCCACTCATAAGGAGGACAATCAAAGAACACCTCATGTTTCAAATTTGTTACATAACGTTTACCATATGTGCATGCTACGGGACTTGCAAACTTCAACACAAGCATTTCTCAAATTCACAACTACTCAACTAGCACGACTTTGATATTATTACCTCCATATCTCAAAACAATCATCAAGCATCAAACTTCTCTTAGTATTCAGAACACTCATAAGAAAAAAATTACTAATCTTGAATACCTAGCATATTAGGATTATTTAAGCAAATTACCATGATATTTAAGACTCTCAAAATAATCTAAGTGAAGCATGAGAGATCAATAGTTTATATAAAACAAATCCACCACCGTGCTCTAAAAGATATAAGTGAAGTACTAGAGCAAAACTATATAACTCAAAATATATAAGTGAAGCACATAGAGTATTCTAACAAATTCCAAATCATGTATGGCTCTCTCAAAAGGTGTGTACAGCAAGGATGATTGTGGTAAACTAAAAATCAAAGACTCAAATCATACAAGATGCTCCAAGCAAAACACATATCATGTGGTGAATAAAAATATAGCTCCAAGTAAAGTTACCGATAGAAGTAGACGAAAGAGGGGATGCCTTCCGGGGCACCCCCAAGATTTGGCTTTTAGGTGTCCTTAGATTATCTTGGGGGTGCCATGGGCATCCCCAAGCTTAGGCTGTTGCCAGTCCTTGTTCCATAATCCATCAAATCTTTACCCAAAACTTGAAAACTTCACAACACAAAACTTCAAGTAGAAAATCTCGTGAGCTCCGTTAGCGAAAGAAAACAAAAGACCACTTCAAGGTACTGTAATGAACTCATTCTTTATTTATATTGGTGTTAAACCTACTGTATTACAACTTCCCTATGGTTTATAAACTATTTTACTAGCCATAGATTCATCAAAATAAGCAAACAACACACGAAAAATAGAATCTATCAAAAACAGAACAGTCTGTAGTAATCTGTAGCTAGTGCAATATCTGGAACTCATAAAATTCTCAAATAAATTGGTGGACCTGAGGAATTTATATACTAATAATCTGCAAAAATAATTAACTAAATAGCACTCTCCAATAAAAAATGGCAGCAATTCTCGTGAGCGCTAAAGTTTCTGTTTTTTACAGCATGATCGCAAAGACTTTCCCCAAGTCTTCCCAAAGGTTCTACTTGGCACAAACACTAATTGAAAGCATAAAACCACATCTAAAAAGAGGCTATATGAATTATTTATTACTAAACAGGAACAAAAATAAAGTTGGGTCGCCTCCCAACAAGCGCTATCGTTTGACGCCCCTAGCTAGGCATGACGATTTCAATGATGCTCACATAAAGGATAAGAATTGAAACATAAAGAGAGCATCATGAAGAATATGACTAGCACATTTAAGTCTAACCCTATTCCTATGCATAGGGATTTTGTGAGCAAACAACTTGTGGGAACAAGAATCAACTTGCATAGGAAGGTAAAACAAGCATAACTTCAAAACTTTAAGCACATAGAGAGGAAACTTGATATTATTGCAATTCCTACAAATATATACTCCTACCTCATAATAATTTTAAGTAGCATCATGAATGAATTCAAAAATATAACAAGCACCTAAAGCATTCTTTTCATGATCTACAAGCATAGAAAATTTACTACTCTCCACATAAGCAAAATTCTTCTCAATCGGAATAGTGGGAGCAAACTCAACAAAATAATTATCATGTGAGGCATAATACAATTGAAAACTAAAATCATGATGACTAGTTTCATGGATATCATTATTCTTTATAGCATACAATTCATCACAATAATCATCATAGATAGCAACTTTTTTTCATAATCAATTGGAACCTCTTCCGAAATAGTGGATTCATCACCAAATAAAGTCGTGACCTCTCCAAATCCACTTTCATCAATATAATCATCATAAATAGGAGGCATGCTTTCATCATAATAAATTTGCTCATCAAAACTTGGGGGACAAAAAATATCATCTTCATCAAACATAGCTTCCCCAAGCTTGTGGCTTTGCATATCATTAGCATCATGGATATTCAAGGAATTCATACTAACAACATTGCAATCATGCTCATCATTATAATATTTAGTGCCAAACATTTTAATGCATTCTTCTTCTGACACTTTGGCACAATTTTCCTTTCCATCATACTCACGAAAGATATTAAAAAGATATGTGTTTTGGCACAAACGGTATTGCAATGCTACTAGTGCAAGTTCTCTCAACAATAATAACATAATTGGATCACATAACTATCCCTCAACATGCAACAAAGAGTCACTCCAAAGTCACTAATAGCGGAGAACAACGAAGAGATTATGGTAGGGTACGAAACCACCTCAAAGTTATTATTTCCAATCAATCTGTTGGGCTATTCCTATAAGTGTCACAAACAGCCCTAGAGTTCGTACTAGAATAACACCTTAAGACACAAATCAACCAAAACCCTAATTTCACCTAGATACTCCAATGTCACCTCAAGTATCCATGGGTATGATTATACGATATGCATCACACAATCTCAGATTCATCTATTCAACCAACACATAGAACCTCAAAGAGTTCCCCAAAGTTTCTACCGGAGAATCACGACGAAAACGTGTGCCAACCCCTATGCATAGGTTCATGGGCGGAACCCGCAAGTTGATCACCAAAACATACATCAAGTGAATCACGTGGTATCCCATTGCCACCACAGATACGCACGGCAAGACATACATCAAGTGTTCTCAAATCTTTAATGACTCAATCCGATAAGATAACTTCAAAGGGAAAACTCAATCCATTACAAGAGAGTAGAGGGGGGAGAAAACATCATAAGATCCAACTATAATAGCAATGCTCGCGATACATCAAGATCGTATCACCTCAAGAACACGAGAGAGAGAGAGAGAGAGAGAGAGAGAGATCAAACACATAGCTACTGGTACATACCCTTAGCCCCGAGGGAGAACTACTCCCTCCTCATCATGGAGAGCACCGGGATGATGAAGACGGCCACCGGAGAGGGATTCCCCCTCCGGCAGGGTGCCGGAACGGGTCTAGATTGGTTTTCGGTGGCTACGGAGACTTCTGGCGGTGGAACTCCCGATCTATTGTGCTCCCCGATTATTTTAGGGTATATGGATATATATATATAGGCGGAAGAAATACATCAGGGGAGCCACGAGGGGCCCACGAGGGTGGAGGGCGCGCCCCCTGTCTCGTGGCTTCCTCGTTGATCCCCTGACATGCACTCCAAGTCTCCTGTATTGCTTTCTTTCCAAAAATAAGTTCCGTGAAGTTTCAGGTCAATTGGACTCCGTTTGATTTTCCTTTTCTGCGATACTCTAAAACAAGGAAAAAACATAAACTGGCACTGGGCTCTAGGTTAATAGGTTAGTCCCAAAAATCATACAAAATAGCATATAAAGGCATATAAAACATCTAAGGTTGATAATAGAATAGCATGGAACAATAAAAAATTGTAGATACATTGGAGATGTATCACTTCCGCTTAGCGATCTTCAAGGGTATGAAGATGCACTCCCTCTCTCTCGTTGCTAGTATCTCCTAGATTGGTCTTGGTGACAAGTAGGAAATTTTTTTGAATTATTGCTACGTTCCCCAACAGTGGCATCATGAGCTAGGTCTATCCGTAGATTCTATGCACGAGTAGAACACAAAGCAGTTGTGGCCGGTGATTTGTTCAATTTGCTTACTGTTACTAGTCTTATCTTGATCCGACGACATTGTGGGATGAAGCGGCCCGGACCGACATTACACGTACGTGATACGTCTCTGTCGTATCTACTTTTCCAAACACTTTTGCCCTTGTTTTGGACTCTAACTTGTATGATTTGAATGGAACTAACCCAGACTGACGTTGTTTTCGGCAGAATTACCATGGTGTTGTTTTATGTGCAGAAAACAAATATTCTTGAAATGACCTGAAACTCCACGGGAGGTCTTAGAGAAAATAATAAAAAAAATCCTCGCCAAATATGAAGACCAGGGGGCCCACACCCTTCTCGCGAGGGTGGGGGCGCCCCCCCCCCCCCTAGGGCGCGCCCGCTACCTCATGGGGCCCCTGGAGACCCTCCGACGCCAACTCCAACTCTATATATTTGCTTTCGGAGAGAGAAAAACCAGAGAGAAGAAATTATCACGTTTTATGATACGGAGCCGCCGCCAAGCCCTAAAACCTCTCGGGAGGGCTGATCTGGAGTCCGTTCGGGGCTCCAGAGAAGGGGGATTTGTCGCCGTCGTCATCATCAACCATCTTCCATCACCAATTTCATGATGCTCACCGCCGTGCGTGAGTAATTCCATCGTAGGCTTGCTGGACGGTGATGGGTTGGATGAGATTTATCATGTAATCGAGTTAGTTTTGTTAGGGTTTGATCCCTAGTATCCATTATGTTCTGAGATTGATGTTGCTATGACTTTGCTATGCTCAATGCTTGTCACTAGGACCCGAGTGCCATGATTTCAGATCTGAACCTATTATGTTTTCATGAATATATGTGAGTTCTTGATCCTATCTTGCAAGTCTATAGTCACCTACTATGTGTTATGATCCGGCAACCCCGAAGTGACAATAATCGGGAAGCTAATGCTTTGTTCCAGTTCTCTATTAAAAGGAGGCCTTAATATCCCTTAGTTTCCAATAGGACCCCTCTGTCACGGGAGGGTAGGACAAAAGATGTCATGCAAGTTCTTTTCCATAAGCACGTATGACTATATACGGAATACATGCCTACATTACATTGATGAATTGGAGCTAGTTCTATGTCACCCTATGTTATGACTGTTACATGATGAACCGCATCCGGCATAATTATCCATCACTGGTCCGGTGCCTATGAGTTTTCCATATACTGGTTTACGCTTATTTACTTTTCCGTTGCTACTGTTACAATCACTACAAAATACCAAAAACATTACTTTTGCTGTCTTTACTTTTGTTGCCGCTACCACCACTATCATATTACTTTTCTACTAAACACTCTGTTGCAGATATTAAGTTTCCAGGTGTGGTTGAATTGACAACTCAGCTGCTAATACTTGAGAATATTCTTTGGCTCCCCTTGTGTCGAATCAATAAATTTGGGTTGAATACTCTACCCTCGAAAGCTGTTGCGATCCCCTATACTTGTGGGTTATCAAGACCAATTTCTGACGTCGTTGCCGGGGAGCATAGCTCTATTCTGTGTCACTTGGGATTTATATCTGCTGGACACTATGAAGAACTTGAGAGATCCAAAAACCAAGATCTATCCCTCAACTACGAGGGAAGGTAAGGAACTGCCATCTAGCTCTACACTTGATTCACCTTCTGTTATGAGTAAGTTTGTGACACCTACACCTGCTTCTTCTATTCGTTCTGATATGTCGCATGTTAGTGATGATGCCACTTCTGCTATGCATGATACTCATGATGAAACTGCTTCTATGCCTGATACTACTGTGCCCCTTAGTGAATTTCTTGATGAACAAATTGCTAGGGCTAGAGAAAGAGAAATTATTGAATCTGAATACGATGATGATAGTGATGATGAAAACATGTCGGTTATTCCTAAAGGTTATCTTTTTGATAGGGATGCTTCTTTAGCTATTTGAGCTTGCAGAGATAGATATGAGCTTAAGAGGTTATTAATTAAATGGAACAAAGAATCACTAAGAGATAGAGTGAGACCCGACCCTGCTTTTGCTACTTCACCTATATGTGTTCCTGATAAAGATTATGAATTCTCTGTTGATCCTGATATAATTACTTTGGTTGAATCTGATCCGTTTTATGGCTTGAATCTGAAATTGTTGTGGCACATCTTACTAAGCTAAATGATATAGCTGCCATGTTTACTAATGATGAGAGATCATGTTACCTTTATTTACTCAAAATATTTCCGTTCTCACTAAAGGGTGATGCTAAGATATGGTTTAATTCTCTTGATCCTGGTTGTGTGCGTAGTCCCCAGAATATGATTTACTAATTCTCTGCTAAATATTTCCCTGCCCATAAGAAACAAGCTGCTTTGAGGGAAACATACAACTTTGTGCAAATTAAAGAAGAGAGTCTCCCACAAGCTTGGGGGAGGCTTCTCAATTTACTTAATGCTTTGCCTGATCATCCTCTTAAGAAACCTGAAATACTTGATATCTTTTATAATGGACTAACCTATGCTTCCAGAGATTACCTGGATATTTGTGCTGGTTCTCTTTTCAGGGAAAGAACACCGGATGAAGCTGAAATTCTGTTGAATAATATGTTAACAAATGAAAATAATTGGGCACCTCCTGAGCCAGCTCCTGAGCCAACTCCTGCTCCAATTACTGAGCCTATTCCTAAACCAACTCTGAAGAAGAGAGGTATTTTATTTCTCAGTCCCGAAGATATGCAAGAGGCAAATAAATCTATGAAAGAAAAAGGTATTAAAGCTGAAGACGTTAAGAATTTACCTCCTATTGAAGAAATACATGGTCTTAATATACCGCCTATTGAAGAAACTTATGATCTCAATTGTTTATTTACTGAAGAACCTCCTGATCCCGATATCCCGACATAGGTAGTAAAGGTAATTTCTCTCTATAGATATGATAAAGCTAAAGTCCCTCCTACTAAAATTGCTAGTCAGTGCTTGGATGAGTTTGATAACTTTATGTTTAAGCAAGACGACTTCAATGCTTATTTTGGTAGACAATTAAAAGAAAATGCTTACATGATTAGACGCTTGGGTAATTATATGGCTGATATTAAAGGTGAGCTTAAACTTATTAGCAAACATGCTTCTATGGTTACCACTCAAGTAGAACAAGTACTTAAGGCTCAAAAAGAAGTGCATGATGAAATGAATAGTAAGAAAAATGATTATGCTGTTAGAGTGGCTACTAGAACTGGTAGAATGACTCAGGAACCTTTGTATCCTGAAGGCCACCCTAAGAGAATCGAGCAAGATTCTCAGAGAAATAATATCGATGTTCCTAGTTTTTCTAAAAAGAAGAAAAAGAAAAATGATAGAACTGTGCAAACTTCTAGTGAACCTATTGCTGAACCACCTGATAATCCAAATGATATTTCTATGTCTGATGCTGAAACACAATCTGGTAATGAACATGAACCTAGTAAAAATATTAATGATGATGTTCTTGATGATGCTCAACCTAGTAATGACAATGATCTAGAAATTGAACCTGCTGTTGATCTTGATAACCCACAATCAAAGAATCAATGTTATGATAAAAGAGACTTTGTTGCTAGGAAACATGGTAAAGAAAGGGAACCTTGGGTTCAAAAACCCATGCCTTTTTCTCCGAAACCATCCAAGAAAAAGGATGATGAGGATTTTGAGCGCTGTGCTAAAATGATTAGGCCTATCTTTTTGCGTATGAGATTAACTGATGTGCTCAAAACAAATCCTTATGCTAAATATATGAAGGATATCATTACTAATAAAAGAAAGATACCGGAAGCTGAGATTTCCACCATGCTTGCTAATTATACTTTTAAGGGTGGAATACCAAAGAAACTTGGAGACCCAGGAGTACCTACTATACCTTGCTCCGTCAAAAGAAATTATATTAAAACTGCTTTATGTGATCTTGGAGCCGGTGTTAGTGTTATGCCTCTCTCTTTATATCGTAGACTTGACTTGAATAAGCTGACACCTACTAAAATATCTTTGCAAATGGCTGATAAATCAACTGCTATACCTGTCGGTATTTGTGAGGATGTGTGTGTTGTGGTTGCAAATGTTACTATTTTAACGGACTTTGTTATACTTGATATTCGCGAGGATGATGGTATGTCTATTATTCTTGGAAGACCTTTTCTTAATACTGCAGGGGCTGTTATTGATTGCAACAAAGGCAATGTCACTTTTCATGTTAATGGTAATGAGCATACGGTACACTTTCCGAGGAAACAACCTCAAGTTCATAGTATCAATTCTATTGGGAAAATTCCATCGATTATATTTGGAGGTTTTGAATTTCCTCTTCCTACTGTCAAGAAGAAATATGATATTCTTATTATTGGGGATGTGCATATCCCCGTTGAGGTAACTTAGTGTTATTCGAAATTTCTCCGGTTTCATGATTATCGGAATGAGTTTGTTAACAAGACTTGATCAACCTTGTTAGTGGATTCTTTTTTATGAGCATGAGATGGATGAAACTAGAAGCACAAACTTCTGTACCCCACTTTTACTTTCTGTTATTTATATTCAATAAAGTAAAAATAGTATTTTTTCTGTCTGTTTCTGACTTATCCGCGCAATATAAAAATATCCCGAAAATAAAAGTCCTCAGAATGCCATGCCAATTTAATATGATTTTTTCGGGAATATTTGAGAATTTACTGTGCAAAAATTACCGCGGGAGGAGCTGCCACCTGGTCACGAGGGTGGTGGGCGCGCCCCTGCCTCGTGGGCCTACTATGGCCCTCCTCCACTTATCCCAGCACCCATCTTCGTCCTCTGTCTCACACAAACCCGAAAAACCAACTCAAGCACGAGTTCCAGCCACTTTAGCTGTGATTTTCGATCTCCTTGCTCAAAGCACCTCTCGCAAAACTGCTTGGGGAGATTGTTCCTTGGTATGTGACTCCTCCATTGGTCCAATTAGTTTTTGTTCTAGTGCTTTATTCTTTGCAAATTTGTGTTGCATAGGTGACCATGTTCTTGAGCTTGCATGTCAAATTTATATGGTTCCAAGTAGTTCTAATGCTTGATATAGGCTCTAGGCACTTGTAGGAGTAGTTGCTATCAGTTTTATTGAGTTTTGGTTTACTTTTATTTTGAAGTTACTAAAAATTTCAGAATTTTTCAGAGAAAAACAATATGTTTAGGAAGATGTTCCAAGGTGGTTCCTCTAAGAAGCAAGGACCCAGAATTGCTATGCGCGATGCTGATGAGGATCCACCAAGAGACGCTCCAGTACGGCCTTTCGAATGGTCGTCGGAAAATTTTATGGACTGAGCGGGAATTAAAGAAGAATTCAAATCATATTTATGAAATGCCAGTCTTGAGGATTTTGAGGCTAACAAATGCCCCAGTATCATGATCTCACAAGTTCATTTGTGAGGAGGTTTGAGTATTCATCTTCGCGTAATTCTCCTTCAGTCATGTTTGATCTTTATGACAAATCTTATACCATGGACCTAGAGGATTTCACTTCTGCTTGCGAACTTCCATCATGGGGCAGTATTAGGGATCCCCCCAAATCTGAATTTAGAAACTTTCTTGCTAGTATAACTGTGGGGGAATCCAGAGATATAACGCAGGCTACCATAGGGAGCATTCACTTTCTTGCTATACATTATTTTGCTCTCTTCATTGGTAGATGCATAAATGCTAAGGATGAAGCATGTCACATGTGTGTCCCTGATCTCAGCATTCTTAGGAGTGCTGTGTTAGGAGACCAATCTTATCATATGGGAGCCATTGTAGCTCGTAGGTTGCATCATAATAGACATAATGGAGATTTCTTTGGAGGAATTTATGCAACCCGCTTAGCTCATTTTCTTGAAATAGACATTCGTGAGGGTGATATGGAGTTGCCTCCTGCATATTTAGATTATAACTCTATGGTTCCGCACCAGTTTGTCGAGAGGCCTGAATCACCTCTCTTATATCGCTTAATTTTTTATAAACGACGTGTTTCCCGTATTACTCTCCCTGCTCCTGCCTTCTTTGATTCACAAACAAAAGGAAGATATGTTATTACCAGAGAGGAGGCAGAAGAGTACGAGAGGAGAGCGGAGGCAGCCCGACTCCACGCTGCAGCTCAGCAGGCGATAGCCGCTGCACATCAGTATGATCCCAACTATCCTTCCTCATCACAGTACAACTCCAACAACTATTATTATGGATATCCGCCAGGCCAGCTGTGGCCATAGACCAACTTAGGCCAAAAGCCTAAGCTTGGGGGAGTACGTATTTCTCACCGACATTACATTTATGCTCACACACGCTCATTGCTAGATGTCAGTGCTTATACTTTTTCACTGCAATATCCATGCTAGTTTATTTTCTTTTTCCTGCTTTCTTCTTATGTGTTTGTTAAACCTTAAGAAAAACCAAAAAAATTAGTAGTAGTTTATTTTTCTGCTGCAGTAGTAATAATTAAAAAGAAAACCCAAAAAT
Organism: Triticum monococcum; assembly: GCA_034509565.1. NCBI lineage: Eukaryota > Viridiplantae > Streptophyta > Magnoliopsida > Poales > Poaceae > Triticum > Triticum monococcum. The sequence continues at coordinate 684,055,955 of CM067845.1, read as the reverse complement.
ATTTCCCGTTCTTCTTTTGCTTGTTGGGAGCTTTCCTGTGTAAATAGTTTTATTTCTTTTCTTTAGGGGTCAGTAGGAGAATACCATAATTAAATTGTTGAAGTGGCTCTTATATGCATTATTGTTGAATTAACCAAAGAGCCCATATTGCCTTGTCTTCTCCTGTTTATTGAATGCTCGTAGATTCCAGCTTAGTCCCATGCACGTGCACTCTTATTATTATTCACACCGTTCGGTCGTGCAAGTGAAAGGCAATTATGATGATATGTGATGGACTGACTGAGAGGAGAAAAGCTGGTATGAACTCGACCTCTTTTGTTTTTGTAAATATGATGAGTCTCGCGTTCTTGATTCAGCTTATTATGAATAAACATGTTTGCAATGACAATTAGAGATCGTAGTTGCTTGTGCCATGCTTGATTAGCTATGAGTTATAATGATTTACCTTGTATGCCAACATGCTATTGAGATGATTATGATGTGGTATGATGGGGTGATATCCTCTTTTGAATGATTTAAGTGACTTGACTTGGCACATGTTCACGCATGTAGTTGAAACAAAATCAACATAGCCTTCACGATATTTATGTTCATGGTGGATTATATCCTACTCATGCTTGCATCCAATGTTTATTAATTTTAATGCATGTACATGGCTGTTGTTGCTCTCTAGTTGGTCGCTTCCCAGTCTTTTGCTAGCCTTCACTTGTACTAAGCGGGAATACTGCTTGTGCATCCAATCCCTTAAACCCCAAAGTTATTCCATATGAGTCCACTATACCTTCCTATATGCGGTATCTACCTGTCGTTCCAAGTAAATTTGTATGTGCCAAACTCTAAACCTTCAAATAAACATTCTGTTTTGTATGCTCGAATAGCTCATGTATCAACAAAGGTTGTCCTTATCTTCCGTGTTAGGCGGGTTATTCTTAAGAGGAGTGGACTCCGCTCCTCACTCACGAGAAAATGGTTGGTCACCGGGATACCCAGTCCCATGCTTTATGCAAACTAAATCAAAATTAATTGCAAACAAAACTCCCCCTGGGACCTGATGTATGTTGGAGGCACTCGTTGTTTCGAGCAAGCCATGGATTGATGCTTGTTGGTGGAGGGGGAGTATAAACTTTACCATTCTGTTTGGGAACCGCCTATAATGTGTTTAGCATGGAAGATATCGCCATCTCTTAGTTGTTACATTGACAATGAAAGTATACCGCTCAAAATACAATTTATCTCTATTTCAAAACCGAGCTCTGGCACCTCTACAAATCCCTGCTTCCCTCTACGAGGGGCCTATCCATTTACTTTTATGTTGAGTCATCACCCTCTTATTAAAAAGCACTAGCTGGAGAGCACAGGCGTCATTTGCATTCATCACTGTTAATTTATATTGGGTATGACTATGATTGGATCTCTTTTACCATGAATTACAATGTCTAGTCAGTCCTTGATCTTTAAAGGTGCTCTGCATTTATGTTTTGCAGTCTCGGAAAGGGCTAGCGAGATACCATCTTGTTATATCATATTATGATTGTTTTGAGAAAGTGTTGTCATCCGAGATTTATTATTATGACTTGCTAGTTGATTATGCTATTGATATGAGTAATGATGAGACCTGAGAATTATTGCAAGTGTGGTTAGTAATGATCTATGCTGAAAACTTGAATGCTGGCTTGACATAGTTACAACAACAAGAGCAAACAGAGTTTGTAAAAGTTTTTCTTTCTTTCTTTCAGTTTGTCAACTGAATTGCTTGAGGACAAGCAAGGGTTTAAGCTTGGGGGAGTTGATACGTATCCGTCGTATCTACTTTTCCAAACACTTTTTCCCTTGTTTTGGACTCTAACTTGTATGATTTGAATGGAACTAACCCGGACTGGCGCTGTTTTCAGCAGAATTACCATGGTGTTGTTTTATGTGCAGAAAACAAATATTCTCGGAATGACCTGAAACTCCACGGGAGGTCTTAGAAAAAATAAAAATAAAAATCCTCGCCAAATATGAAGACCAGGGGGGCACACCCTTCTCACGAGGGTGGGGGCGCCCCCCCCCCCCCTAGGGCGCACCCCCCTACCTCGTGGGCCCCTTGGAGACCCTCCGACGCCAACTCCAACTCTATATATTTGCTTTCAAAGAGAGAAAAAACAGAGAGAAGAAATCATCGCGTTTTACGATACGGAGCCGCCGCTAAGCCCTAAAACCTCTCGGGAGGGCTGATCTGGAGTCCGTTCGGGGCTCCGGAGAGGGGGATTCGTCGCCGTCGTCATCATCAACCATCTGTGACGCCCGGGTAATTAAGCTACAGTAGTCCCCACTAATGATGCCACGTCACCTCGGTTACTGTGGACAAACTCGCGTTAGTTCGGAACCTAGTTCGAATTTCAAATTCAAAATCGAGCAAACAATAAAAGTTTTCAAATATTAAAAGTTAAATGTTCGGAGTGAACCAAATAATACATAGGTAATTATGGTGGAGAAACCAAACTTCGATAAAATGTTTAAAGGCCCTAAAACAATTAAAACAATAGTGAAAACAATTATTTAAATACCTTTTGTAATTAATAAAATGTCAAACTAATTTGTTTGCGGATTAGACTTTTTGTGACTATGGGCTAAGTTGGAATACTAAATTAAATGCTACGTGTATATTTTAATAAAACTAAAATAATAGGAAACAAAACTAAGACAGAAAGGGTAAAATAAATAAAAAGTAAAAAAAAAGAGAAAAGAAAAGGGACCCCCACTGGGCCAACTGGCCCAGCTGACAGCCAGGCCAGCCCGACTGGCCCACCCGCACGGCCCAGCCGACCCCCACTCCTCCCTTATCCTCTCACCCCCACCCGAACCCTATCCACTCGCCCCCGCACTCCCCCCCCCCACGTCGTTTCCCCCTCCCGATCCAATCTGGATCGGGATCGATCCCCCACTCTCACCTCCCACCTCGCTCCTCTCGCTCCTTCCTGATCCGGATCGGGGCGCAGCGATGCCCCCTCGCCGCCGCTCCGCTGAGGCAGCGCCCCGCTGCTCACCTCGGCCGACGCCCCCCCGTCTCCGCCACCAGGCTGGCGCCCCTCGTCGAGCCCGCCTTGTCGCCGGACCATGCTAGTAGGGTCCCGCCGGCGCGCACCGGACCCTGCCGCGGCCGCTCCCGACGAGTCGACCCACCTCTCCGACGCCGATGCCCCGGAGCGCCTTCGCCGGACCTTCCCGCTGGACTGCCTCCTCTCCGGCGCACGTCTTCGACCTCCACCTCGCGCCCCACTGCCCTTAACCCTACGGCCCCAGTGAGCGCCTCCCTCTCCTCGTCTCTCCCCGGCTCGCCCCGACACCGCGCACCCCGGTCCCCACCCTCGCGCGCGCCCGCGCCATCTCTGGTTGCGTCCGATGCGCGCTCACCGCGCCCCCATCCGCGCGCACAGGTCCCTGGACCGCCCTCTGCCGCGCCCGCCTGCGGGTGGCCGCGCGCACCGTGCCCCCCTGGCCGAAGCGCTCCGACCCCGCCCCCTGCTCCCCACGCCTTCGCCGCCACAGACCTGCCGGCCCACTACCTCCCCAGGTCACCGTGGGCTCGCCTATGCCACGTCATCGCCGCCACGGCCGCCTGACTGGCGCCGTGGTCAATGGCCCCTCCCCTGCTCCCTGCCGGCTCCGCCCGCCCCTGGTGTTGCGCCCGAACGAACGGGGGTCACGCCCGTAACCCGCTCGCCTGCTATGGCCCTATGGCCCGATGACATGTGGGGCCCACGCCCCAGAATGCTTAAAAAAAGGTTAAAAAAACTACTAAATAAAATAAAAATAAAGATATTAATTAATCAATTAATTAAATTAATTAATTAACTTAATTAATTCTAACTAATTAACCTAATTAATCTGCTAATTAAACCAATTAATTAGGTTAATTAGATATCAGTCAATGACATGTGGGCCCCCTGTCCAGTTTGACCAGTCAAACTGTTGACTGGGTTGACCCAGTCTATGACAGGTGGGCCCTCTTTGACCCTGTTGACCAGTCAACAGTTGACTGGTCAAATGCTGACTGGACCACCCTTGACCCCACCTACCAGCCACACTTGCATTCTGTTGGGTACAATTCTGTGTACCCATAGCAATTTAAGATTTAATTTTTGAATTAAAACAATTTAGAAAATGATTTAAAGCTTTTAAAAATTAATATAAAATAATCCGTAGCTCGGATGAAAGAACTTTGTACATGAAAGTTGCTCAGAACGACGAGACGAATCCGGATACGCAGTCCGTTCGTCCGCCACACACCCCTAACCTATCGAACCCGCAACTTTCCCCCCTTCGGCTCCTCTGCCCGAAATCACGAAACACCGGGAATACTTTTCCGGATGTATTCCCCCTTAACCGGTACCACCTCATACCACGTTAGGGCACGCCTAGCATCGTTACTTGTCATGTCATGCTTCACTAAGCATATGCTTGCATTATATTTATTGTTTCTTCCCCCTCTTCTCTCTCTAGACACCGAGACCGACGCCGCTACTACCCCGTACGACTACGGTGTTGACGACCCCTCTCTCTTGCCAGAGCAACCAGGCAAGCCCCCCCCCCCCTTTTGATCACCAGATATCGCCTACTCTTCTCTATACTGCTTGCATTAGAGTAGTGTAGCATGATACTGCTTTCCGTTATTCCTATCCTGATGCATAGCCTGTCCTTGTTATTACTGTTGTTACCTTTACCTGCAATCCTACATGCCTAGTATAGGATGCTAGTGTTCCATCAGTGGCCCTACACTCTTGTCCGTCTGCCATGCTATACTACTGGGCCGTGATCACTTCGGGAGGTGATCACGGGCATAGGCTATATACTTTACACTGTTACTTTACATGTGGTACTGTTCGGAGATGGGGGCTGAAGGGGCAGGTGGCTCCATCCCGGTAGAGGTGGGCCTGGGTTCCCGACGGCCCCCGACTGTTACTTGAGGCGGAGCGACAGGGCAGGTTGAGACCACCTAGGAGAGGGGTGGGCCTGGCCCTGGTCGGCGTTCGCGGATACTTAACACGCTTAACGAGATCTGGGTATTTGATCTGAGTCTGGCCATTTGGTCTATACGCACTAACCATCTACGTGGGAGTAGTTATGGGTATCCCGGCGTCGTGGTATCAGCCGAGGCCTTCTTGACGTCAGCGACGGAGCGGCACGCGCTGGATTGGACTGGAACGCCACTAGGCTAGGTCTGCTTCCGGCCGCCCTCGCAACATGCAGGTGTGCTAAGGGCGATGGGCCCAGACCCCTGGGCGCTTAGGTTTAGACCGGCGTGCTGACCTCTCTGTTGGTCTAGGTGGGGCTACGACGTGTTGATCTTCCGAGGCCGGGCATGACCCAGGAAAGTGTGTCCGGCCAAATGGGATCGAGCGTGTTGGGGTATGTGGTGCACCCCTGCAGGGAAGTTTATCTATTCGAATAGCCGTGTCCCTCGGTAAAAGGACGACCCGGAGTTGTACCTTGACCTTATGACAACTAGAACCGGATACTTAATAAAACACACCCTTCCAAGTGCCAGATACAACCGGTGATCGCTCTCTCATAGGGCGACGAGGAGAGGATCATCGGTTAGGATTATGCTATGCGATGCTATTTGGAGGACTTCAGTCTACTCTCTTCTACATGCTGCAAGACGGAGGCTGCCAGAAGCGTAGTCTTCGAAAGGACTAGCTATCCCCCTCTTATTCCGGCATTCTGCAGTTCAGTCCACATGTGATAGCCTTATTCCAGTTGATACCGATGCATACATATGTAGTGTAGCTCCTTGCTTGCGAGTACTTTGGATGAGTACTCACGGTTGCTTTCTCCTTCTTTTCCCTCTATTCCTTCTACCTGGTTGTCGCAACCAGATGTTGGAGCCCAGGAGCCAGACAGCACCGTCGACGACGACTCCTACTACACCGGAGGTGCCTACTATTACGTGCTGCCCGCTGACGACGACCAGGAGTAGTTTAGGAGGATCCCAGGCAGGAGGCCTGCGCCTCTTTCGATCTGTATCCCAGTTTGTGCTAGCCTTCTTAAGGCAGACTTGTTTAACTTATGTCTGTACTCAGATATTGTTGCTTCCGCTGACTCGTCTATGATCGAGCTCTTGTATTCGAGCCTTCGAGGCCCCTGGCTTGTAATATGATGCTTGTATGACTTATTTTACTATTAGAGTTGTGTTGTGATATCTTCCCGTGAGTCCCTGATCTTGATCGTACACGTTTGCGTGTATGATTAGTGTACGATTAAATCGGGGGCGTCACAAGTTGGTATCAGAGCCGACTGCCTGTAGGAAATCCCCTTCCACACTCCTTGGCCGAAGTCGAGTCTAGACATTACTAAAACTTTTACTAACATGGCTGTGTGCCTTACGGGCCCACGTCGCCATCTGGGTGGTATTAGGATCTTTTACTCCTCGATCCTTACTCTGGGACTCTAATCTCTCCCCTATTCAGGTTAAATGAATTTTGCTAAATCTAACATTAGGATCTCGTTATCACTTTCTCCCGGAGAGCCCTCCATTCCAGATGATGGCCTGCTTCACCAGAAGATTTCGAAGATACTCTTTGCTATTCCTCTCGAGACTTTGTGCCCATCACTTTTGCTATTCCCGACCACCGATAAATCCTTATGGATAGCTACTTACACTTGCCATTCATACGATCATCCCCCATTGATCTTGTTATTACAAGATACCCCGAAGTCTTCTCTATTGTTCCGAGAATACTTTGTGCCTACTGCCTAGCAGTTCCTTGCCACATGAATACCCCTTCAATTAAATCCTCGCACTTGTCGAGTATCCACTCATCCCCAGTTGTTCATGTGTTTCACAATGGTCTTCGAAATACTATTCGATCTTTCAAAAATCCTTAGTAGCTTATTGCTCTGCAATACTTGCCTGCTTGCATTATGGATGCTTTCCATATGTCTGGCAATATTCGTTAGTATCCTTAGGCATCGTCTTTTTGATCCTATTGATTCAACATGAGTGCGAATGCACGCAATCATCAGTTGATCCTTTTAAATTATCTTTCCGGCTTAGACGTTATTTTAAGACATGAGCTGGATCTCGACCAATCAAATTGCTGTCGATTGTACCCTTAAGGCTATTCAACTTATCCATCCCTGATCAGAGCATTGCTTCTGATCCCTTGTCTTGGAATTGATAATTCCTTTGCATTTGAGCCTTGAATTAGTCAGTTGTTTCTAAAGTCTGATCTCCTTGCATTGATTCTCCCTCTGGTTGAGTACCGATGCTCGCACCAGATTCCTTGAGAACCACCAGATCATTTGCGGGATTTTATCCGACAACGTCCTTCATATTCAATAAGTCTGTGAGCCTTTCCTCGGATACATAATACCTTTGGTAAATTGTATCCTCTGCTTTCTCAAACATGCTCTACTATCGAGCTGGTGTTATTTATTCTTGAAATTTGTGGTATATACTCCTAAGATGCCCTGATGGGTTGAACATATGCCTTCTCTAAACTGTGTGAACTCGAAAGTTTTCACGAGTCATACTCTTCTGGTATTTTGCTAGATAAAATTTCTATACTACAGCTTCATCAAAAGCGAGAAGTAAAATGAAAGGTTATGCATGGAAGAATTGGGAGTCGACCTTGAGCCTTTGCGTTCATGCCCATGGACCCGATGTGAAACTTATCATCGAAGCTTCTTGTAAAAGATATTAGTTCCCTTGGTATAAGTTCATCTTATATCTGGGATCCGGCCTTTTACAATCGTGGTTCCGACCATGTTCTCTTTTAAATACCATTTTCGATGCAAGTGTAAGCACTTGTCTCATGTGGGTCAATACCTCGGTCCAACCTCTACTTTGATCCGTCTTCGAGTATTACCCCCCTGGTATCTCGAGATTATCTTGAAACTACATAACTTCTTATGAGTTCTTCATCAAGTACTACATTCTCACTGATTACAGTTTTCATGGGCTCTGAGTTATTAAACACTCAAAGACACCGATAACTGAACCGAGTCTGCCCTACGGTTCAGCAACTCTTGATAATCTTCTTTAAGTCCGAGTTTGTACTCGATCATGTCATTCCTAGCCTGATCGGCTATATCATTATCGTGCTAAATTTTAACTGTGCTACCTGGTCCTTAATCCCGGAGCACAACTTTCGATGATGAGCTAAGCTTACGTCGATCTTCCTCGTCATATCAGTTCACCTTGAACAACAAGCTTGATTTCAAGTTTGTGCCCTGCCCATGGATCCAATAACCTTCCGCTTCATCATTCCTTTGATTTGATGTTGTCACTGATTGATTACATCTTGAAATCTCTCGACCAATGTGCCGTGAAGATCATCAACCTTATGAGTTCTTCCTGGATATCAATTGAATTCATGATGAGAAATACCATCCTTGCCCCCGATGAATTGTATTATCATCGGCCACTTTATTGCCTTCCCTCCAACACAAACTTATTCGTGTTTTGAGTTATACCTTGAGATCCTTGCTATAAAGCATTTGTTCTTCTTTACCTTGGAATGTTACCACCTTTCATGTCAGGAATGTCGTGGTAATTTTACCACCTCTTGAGAATTCTTGATATAGTAATATCTCTCGCCTTTTGCGTTCATTTCTTGGTCTCCGTATTGTTTCTAACCGGAATACCGACTAATGGTCTGTGTTGTGCAAATTCTAAACTTCTAGCAACCCTATTGCTTGAAGTTATTGGTCTACAGTTCCATCCTAAGTCTATTGATTATTGAATCATCATTCAAACATTGATCGTGCTACCTAGTCCAGATTCCTGGGTGCACCCTTCTATCATTGTTCAGTAGTGTATGTTTCCCTTGAGCATACATCATTATGACATTTGATCCGACAAAGGATATTTCCTTGTTCACATAATTGTGGAAATCAATCCTTTGGAAATCTCGATGATTTTTTGCTGAGCCTATCAGCCACCTCATCCTCTCCTTGGTTTACTGATGAACTCTTGTTTCGGAACTCGCTTCCATAGTTCATTTCCCGAGAATCTTACAATGTCATCTCGTCAAATTGTGCCACACCTTTTCTTCTCAGGCGTCCTAAGTCTGAGGTATCGTAACACCAATCAGATCTGAATCTCGGTCAGATATGATGGTTGGAACTTATTTCCAAGAGTTATAATGTTGGTCTTTATATATGACCCGGTAAGGTTATGTCAGGCCTAGCACACCTGGCCGGAGGACCTATTGTTGTAGTATCCTTTTTAGCTAGTTTAGCCATTCTTCCGTGAGGAAATTGTAAGACTTATTCTACAAGTTATTCCTAATGGATCCTTTTTGTTTCCAACGTCTGATTTTCACCTGTTGACCATGTCAATGCTATCTCGAAGCACGTTTATGGTACTCCGTTCTTCAACAAGAACATTTGAAGCCCAGTACTAATTGTTTCTTGCTCAACTATCCAAACACCATTGTATGGGTAATGTTATAAAATTTCTCTCCCCTTACCTAAAGAGTTTTCTACATTATATCCTGTCATGGATATCATAATCTGCTTGTCCTTGGGAAGGATATACCCCTGAAATATGTGCTTAAACACATTTTTCCTTTCCATTGTTCTGTTTAATCTAAAAATCACATTTTCCTTTCCATTGTTCTGTTTAACCTTCTTGAGGTTTATATGATCTAAGCAGTAATACGTCACTGCTTTTATAAGCACCTCAGTGTACAACTCTGTCAGTAAGACCCTGTTACCATTGTTGATAGCATCCCGGTAACCACCGGTGGACGAGAACTTTGCCTATTGGTCCGCCTCGTTCAACGAGCAGGAAAGTGGTTCTCTTCGTCCCTTGCCCTTGGTACCAACGTTGATGCCGGCATAACTGACTTGGTACTCTCTGACATGCCTTGCTATCATGGCCGTGAAAGATGTCACTGCTCCTATAAAAAAAACCACCTGGTGGGCCCATAACCCACAGTTCCACAGGATCGAAACCTGACTGTCCTGTACACCCCCTATTCCCAAAGTTATTCCTCGCGCGTGGACTCGTATGTAATCCACGGGCCACTGTCCTAGTGGTCTATTCTGGTAACAGACGCAATACTTACTCTCGCTACTCTGAACCCCTTTCTCACTCTGGTTCAGGCTTCGAGCAACTATCTATCCGCTTGGAGCCTATTATGGTACCTTCGTACCTTACTCTTGAGGTATTTCATATGTTCAACTCGAGAGATAATCTTATACTAATTCATGGGTTAACCCCAGATTGTTTCCCTTAAAAGCATTATGTCGTAGTGAGCTGCCCCTTATCTTTTCGTAAGTACGATGGAGTTCCCGAAGAAATGATGACAAGTTTATCATGATGCATTGGAATAAAGGATTGAAGGCATCAACTAAAGGAATTAACTTCTTCGAGAAGATCCGTTAGAATATCGTAACCAGAACTTTCCCCTTACTCCCCTCTTAAATCTCGGGACGAGATTTCTTGTAGTGGAGGAGAATTGTGACGCCCGGGTAATTAAGCTACAGTAATCCCCACTAATGATGCCACGTCACCTCGGTTACTCTGGACAAACTCGCATTAGTTCGGAACCTAGTTCGAATTTCAAATTCAAAATCGAGCAAACAATAAAAGTTTTCAAATATTAAAAGTTAAATGTTCGGAGTGAACCAAATAATACATAGGTAATTATGGTGGAGAAACCAAACTTCGATAAAATGTTTAAAGGCCCTAAAACAATTAAAACAATAGTGAAAACAATTATTTAAATACCTTTTGTAATTAATAAAATGTCAAACTAATTTGTTTGCGGATTAGACTTTTTGTGACTATGGGCTAAGTTGGAATACTAAATTAAATGCTACGTGTATATTTTAATAAAACTAAAATAATAGGAAACAAAACTAAGACAGAAAGGGTAAAATAAATAAAAAGTAAAAAAAGAGAAAAGAAAAGGGACCCCCACTGGGCCAACTGGCCCAGCTGACAGCCAGGCCAGCCCGACTGGCCCACCCGCACGGCCCAGCCGACCCCCACTCCTCCCTTATCCTCTCACCCCCACCCGAACCCTATCCACTCGCCCCCGCACTCCCCCCCCCCACGTCGTTTCCCCCTCCCGATCCAATCTGGATCGGGATCGATCCCCCACTCTCACCTCCCACCTCGCTCCTCTCGCTCCTTCCCGATCCGGATCGGGGCGCAGCGATGCCCCCTCGCCGCCGCTCGGCTGAGGCAGCGCCCCGCTGCTCACCTCGGCCGACGCCCCCCCCGTCTCCGCCACCAGGCTGGCGCCCCTCGTCGAGCCCGCCTTGTCGCCGGACCATGCTAGTAGGGTCCCGCCGGCGCGCACCGGACCCTGCCGCGGCCGCTCCCGACGAGTCGACCCACCTCTCCGACGCCGATGCCCCGGAGCGCCTTCGCCGGACCTCCCCGCTGGACTGCCTCCTCTCCGGCGCACGTCTTCGACCTCCACCTCGCGCCCCACTGCCCTTAACCCTACGGCCCCAGTGAGCGCCTCCCTCTCCTCGTCTCTCCCCGGCTCGCCCCGACACCGCGCACCCCGGTCCCCACCCTCGCGCGCGCCCGCGCCATCTCTGGTTGCGTCCGATGCGCGCTCACCGCGCCCCCATCCGTGCGCACAGGTCCCTGGACCGCCCTCTGCCGCGCCCGCCTGCGGGTGGCCGCGCGCACCGTGCTCCCCTGGCCGAAGCGCTCCGACCCCGCCCCCTGCTCCCCACGCCTTCGCCGCCACAGACCTGCCGGCCCACTACCTCCCCAGGTCACCGTGGGCTCGCCTATGCCACGTCATCGCCGCCACGGCCGCCTGACTGGCGCCGTGGTCACCGGCCCCTCCCCTGCTCCCTGCCGGCTCCGCCCGCCCCTGGTGTTGCGCCCGAACGAACGGGGGTCACGCCCGTAACCCGCTCGCCTGCTATGGCCCTATGGCCCGATGACATGTGGGGCCCACGCCCCAGAATGCTTAAAAAAGGTTAAAAAAACTACTAAATAAAATAAAAATAAAGATATTAATTAATCAATTAATTAAATTAATTAATTAACTTAATTAATTCTAACTAATTAACCTAATTAACTTAACCTAATTAATCTGCTAATTAAACCAATTAATTAGGTTAATTAGATATCAGTCAATGACATGTGGGCCCCCTGTCCAGTTTGACCAGTCAAACTGTTGACTGGGTTGACCCAGTCTATGACAGGTGGGCCCTCTTTGACCCTGTTGACCAGTCAACAGTTGACTGGTCAAATGCTGACTGGACCACCCTTGACCCCACCTACCAGCCACACTTGCATTCTGTTGGGTACAATTCTGTGTACCCATAGCAATTTAAGATTTAATTTTTGAATTAAAACAATTTAGAAAATGATTTAAAGCTTTTAAAAATTAATATAAAATAATCCGTAGCTCGGATGAAAGAACTTTGTACATGAAAGTTGCTCAGAACGACGAGACGAATCCGGGTACGCAGTCCGTTCGTCCGCCACACACCCCTAACCTATCGAACCCGCAACTTTCCCCCCTTCGGCTCCTCTGCCCGAAATCACGAAACACCGGGAATACTTTTCCGGATGTATTCCCCCTTAACCGGTACCACCTCATACCACGTTAGGGCACGCCTAGCATCGTTACTTGTCATGTCATGCTTCACTAAGCATATGCTTGCATTATATTTATTGTTTCTTCCCCCTCTTCTCTCTCTAGACACCGAGACCGACGCCGCTACTACCCCGTACGACTACGGTGTTGACGACCCCTCTCTCTTGCCAGAGCAACCAGGCAAGCCCCCCCCCCTTTTGATCACCAGATATCGCCTACTCTTCTCTATACTGCTTGCATTAGAGTAGTGTAGCATGATACTGCTTTCCGTTATTCCTATCCTGATGCATAGCCTGTCCTTGTTATTACTGTTGTTACCTTTACCTGCAATCCTACATGCCTAGTATAGGATGCTAGTGTTCCATCAGTGGCCCTACACTCTTGTCCGTCTGCCATGCTATACTACTGGGCCGTGATCACTTCGGGAGGTGATCACGGGCATAGGCTATATACTTTACACTGTTACTTTACATGTGGTACTGTTCGGAGATGGGGGCTGAAGGGGCAGGTGGCTCCATCCCGGTAGAGGTGGGCCTGGGTTCCCGACGGCCCCCGACTGTTACTTGAGGCGGAGCGACAGGGCAGGTTGAGACCACCTAGGAGAGGGGTGGGCCTGGCCCTGGTCGGCGTTCGCGGATACTTAACACGCTTAACGAGATCTGGGTATTTGATCTGAGTCTGGCCATTTGGTCTATACGCACTAACCATCTACGTGGGAGTAGTTATGGGTATCCCGGCGTCGTGGTATCAGCCGAGGCCTTCTTGACGTCAGCGACGGAGCGGCGCGCGCTGGATTGGACTGGAACGCCACTAGGCTAGGTCTGCTTCCGGCCGCCCTCGCAACATGCAGGTGTGCTAAGGGCGATGGGCCCAGACCCCTGGGCGCTTAGGTTTAGACCGGCGTGCTGACCTCTCTGTTGGTCTAGGTGGGGCTACGACGTGTTGATCTTCCGAGGCCGGGCATGACCCAGGAAAGTGTGTCCGGCCAAATGGGATCGAGCGTGTTGGGGTATGTGGTGCACCCCTGCAGGGAAGTTTATCTATTCGAATAGCCGTGTCCCTCGGTAAAAGGACGACCCGGAGTTGTACCTTGACCTTATGACAACTAGAACCGGATTCTTAATAAAACACACCCTTCCAAGTGCCAGATACAACCGGTGATCGCTCTCTCATAGGGCGACGAGGAGAGGATCATCGGTTAGGATTATGCTATGCGATGCTATTTGGAGGACTTCAGTCTACTCTCTTCTACATGCTGCAAGACGGAGGCTGCCAGAAGCGTAGTCTTCGAAAGGACTAGCTATCCCCCTCTTATTCCGGCATTCTGCAGTTCAGTCCACATGTGATAGCCTTATTCCAGTTGATACCGATGCATACATATGTAGTGTAGCTCCTTGCTTGCGAGTACTTTGGATGAGTACTCACGGTTGCTTTCTCCTTCTTTTCCCTCTATTCCTTCTACCTGGTTGTCGCAACCAGATGTTGGAGCCCAGGAGCCAGACAGCACCGTCGACGACGACTCCTACTACACCGGAGGTGCCTACTATTACGTGCTGCCCGCTGACGACGACCAGGAGTAGTTTAGGAGGATCCCAGGCAGGAGGCCTGCGCCTCTTTCGATCTGTATCCCAGTTTGTGCTAGCCTTCTTAAGGCAGACTTGTTTAACTTATGTCTGTACTCAGATATTGTTGCTTCCGCTGACTTGTCTATGATCGAGCTCTTGTATTCGAGCCTTCGAGGCCCCTGGCTTGTAATATGATGCTTGTATGACTTATTTTACTATTAGAGTTGTGTTGTGATATCTTCCCGTGAGTCCCTGATCTTGATCGTACACGTTTGCGTGTATGATTAGTGTACGATTAAATCGGGGGCGTCACACCATCCTCCATCACCAATTTCATGATGCTCACCGACGTGCATGAGTAATTCCATCGTAGGCTTGCTGGACGGTGATGGGTTGGATGAGATTTATCATGTAATCGAGTTAGTTTTGGTAGGGTTTGATCCCTAGTATCCATTATGTTCTGAGATTGATGTTGCTATGACTTTGCTATGCTTAATGCTTGTCACTAGGGCCCGAGTACCATGATTTCAGATCTGAACCTATTATGTTTTCATGAATATATGTGAGTTCTTGATCCTATCTTGCAAGTCTATAGTCACCTACTATGTGTTATGATCCGGCAACCCCGAAGTGACAATAATCGGGACCACTCCCGGTGATGACCATAGTTTGAGGAGTTCATGTATTCACTATGTGCTAATGCTTTGTTCCGGTTCTCTATTAAAAGGAGGCCTTAATATCCCTTAGTTTCCAATAGGACCCCGCTGGCACAGGAGGGTAGGACAAAAGATGTCATCCAAGTTCTTTTCCATAAGCATGTATGACTATATACGGAATACATGCCTACATTACATTGATGAATTGGAGCTAGTTCTGTGTCACCCTATGTTATGACTGTTACATGATGAACCGCATCCAGCATAATTATCCATCACTGATCCGGTGCCTACGAGTTTTCCATATACTAGTTTATGCTTATTTACTTTTCCGTTGCTACTGTTACAATCACTACAAAATACCAAAAACATTACTTTTGCTGTCTTTACTTTTGTTTCCGCTACCACCACTATCATATTACTTTGCTACTAAACACTCTTGCTGCAGATATTAAGTTTTCAGGTGTGGTTGAATTGACAACTCAGCTGCTAATACTTGAGAATATTCTTTGGCTCCCCTTGTGTCGAATCAATAAATTTGGGTTGAATACTCTACCCTCGAAAGCTGTTGCGATCCCCTATACTTGTGGGTTATCAGTACGCTTACGTGAGACTGGTTCCACCGACTGACATGCACTTGATGCATAAGGTGGCTGGCGGGTGTCTGTCTCTCCCACTTTAGTCGGATCGGATTCTGTGAAAAGGGTCCTTATGAAGGGTAAATGGCAATTGGCATATCACCGTTGTGGTTTTGCGTAGGTAAGAAACGTTCTTGCTAGAAACCCATAGCAGCCACGTAAAACATGCAACAACAATTAGAGGACGTCTAACTTATTTTTGCAGGTTTGCTATGTGATGTGATATGGCCAAAAGGATGTGATGAATGATATATGTGATGTATGAGATTGATCATGTTCTTGTAATAGGAATCACGACTTGCATGTCGATGAGTATGACAACCGGCAGGAGCCATATGAGTTGTCTTAATTTATTTATGACCTGCGTGTCAATGAAAACGCCATGTAATTACTTTACTTTATTGCTAACCGTTAGCCATAGTAGTAGAAGTAATAGTTGGCGAGGCAACTTCATGAAGACGCGATGATGGAGATCATGGTGTCATGTCGGTGATGATGGTGTTCATACTGCGCCTCAAAGATGGAGATCAAAGGCGCAAGATGATATTGGCCATATCATGTCACTTTATGATTTGCATGTGATGTCTGCCATGTTTACATCTTATTTGCTTAGAACGATGGTAGCATAAATAAGATGATCCCTCACTAAAATTTCAAGAAAGTTTTCCCCCTAACTGTGCACCGTTGCGAAGACTCGTTGCTTCGGAGCACCATGTGATGATCGAGTGTGATAGATTCTAAAGTTCGAATACAACGAGTGTAAGCCAGATTTACACATGCAAAACATTTAGGTTGACTTGACGAGCCTAGCATGTATAGACATGGCCTCGGAACACGAGAGACTGAAAGGTCGAACATGAGTCGTATAGCAGATACGATCAACATGGAGATGTTCACCGTTGATGACTAGTCTGTCTCACGTGATGATCGGACACGGCCTAGTCGATTCGGATCATGTAGCACTTAGATGACTAGAGGGATGTCTATCTGAGTGGGAGTTCATTGAATAATTTGATTAGATGAACTTAATTATCATGAACATAGTCTAAATTGTCTTTGCAAATTATGTTGTGGATTAATAGCTCGCACTTTAGCTCTTTGTTTTAATACGTTCCTAGAGAAAGACTAAGTTGAAAGATATTGTAAGCAATTGTGCGGACTAGGGCCGTAGTCTGAGGATTGTCCTCACTGCTACACAGAAGGCTTTTGTCCTTGATGCACCGTCGGTGTGCCAACCCCTCTAGCGTCGTCTATTGATGTTGTGAACATCTAGTAGACACGTTCTGATGACTACCTGATAGTTTAGTGTGCCATGGTTTATGGCTTAGAGTCGGGGCTCCAAAAGTGTTTTGAACACCATAGAACATATGAGATGTTCGAAGAGCTGAAATTGGTATTTCAGGCTCATGCCCTGTTGAGAGGTTGAGACCTCTGACAAGACCTCTGCCTACAAGATGGAGGAGAATAGCTCAGCCAGTGAGCATGTGCTCAGAATGTCTGGGTACTTCAATCACTTGAATCAATTGGGAGTTAATCTTCCAGATAAGAGAGTGATTGACAAAAGTTCTCCAGTCGCTATCACCAAGCTACTAGAGTTTTGTGATGAACTATAACATGCAAGGGAAGATAATCCCGAAGATGTTCGTCGTGCTTAAGGCCGTAAAGGTAGAAATAAAGAAGGAGCATCAAGTGTTGATGGTTAACAAGAGCACTGGTTTCAAAGAAGGGCAAGGGCAAGAAGGGAAACTTCTTGAATGGCAAGTCAGTTGCCGCTCTAGTGAAGAAACCCAAGAACCCAAACCCGAGACAAAGTGCTTCTATTAGAGGAACGATCACTAGTAGCGGAACTGCCTCAAATACTTGGTAGATAAGAAGGCGGTCAACTTCAACAAAAGTATATTTGATATATGTGTGTTATTGATGTGTACCCTACTAGTACTCCTAGTAGCACCTGGGTATTAGATACCAGTTCAGTTGCTAATATTGGTAACTCGAAACAAAATCTACGAAATTAACGGAGACTAGCTAAGGGTGAGGTCACGATGTGTGTTGGAAGTGTTTCCAAGGTTGATGTGATCACCATTGCACGCTCCCTCTACCTTCGAGATTAGTGTCGAACCTAGATAAATGTTGTTTGCATTGGTGTCTGCGTTGAGCATGAACATGATTAGATCATGTTTATTGCAATACGGTTATTCATTTAAGTCAGAGAATAATGGTTATTCTGTTTACATGAATAATAACTTCTATGGTCATGCACCCAATGTGAATGGTTTATTGAATCCCGGTCATAGTTATACACATGTTCATAACATTGATGCCAAAAGATGTAGAGTTGATAATGATAGTACCACTTTCATGTGGCACTGCCGTTTAGGTCATATTGGTGTAAAGCGCAAGAAAGAACCTCCATGCTAATGGACTTTTGAAGTCACTTGATTTTGAATCACTTGACACATGCGAACCATGCCTCTTTGGCAAGATGACTAAAACCCCGTTCTTTGGAACAATGGAACGGGCAAGTGACTTGTTGGAAATCATACATGCTGATGTGTGCGGTCCGATGAGTCTTGATGCGCGCGGTGGATATCGTTATTTTCTCACCTTCACCGGTGAATTGAATAAATATGGGTATATTTACTTAATGAAGCATAAGTCTGTAATGTTTGAAACGTTCAAGCAATTTCAGAGTGAAGCTGAGAATCATCGTAAGAAGAAGATCAAGTTCCTTCGATCTGATCAAATGGAAAGTATCTGAGTTATGAGTTTGGCAATCACTAAAGACAAGGTTGAATCGTTTCATAGTTAACGCCGCCTGGAATACTATAGCATGATGGTGTGTCCAAACATCGTAATCGAACCTTATTGGATATGGTGTATGATGTCTCTTACCAATATACCGCTATTTTTGGGGGTTATGCATTAAAGACAATTACATTCACTTTAAATAGGGCACCATCTAAGTCTATGGAGACGACACCGTATGAACTATGGTTTGGCAAGAAACCAAAGTTGTTGTGTCTTAAGGTTTGGGGCTACGATGCTTATGTCGATAGGCTTCGGTCGGAAAAGCTCGAACCCAAAGCGGAAAATTGTATCTTCATAGAATACCCAAACAAGATGATTGGGTATACCTTCTATCTCAGATCTGAGGGCAACGTGTTTGTCGCTAAGAACAGGTCCTTTCTCGAGAAAGAGTTTCTCTCAAAAGAATTGAGTGGGAGGAAGATATAACTTAATGAGGTTGTTGAACCTTCACTTCAACCAGAGAGTAGCGCAGCACAGAAAGATGTTTCTGTGGAAACTACGTCAGTTGAAGAGAAAGCTAATGATGATGATCATGAAGCTTCAGATCAAATTGCTATCGAACCTCGTAGGTTGACAAGGGTGTGTACAACTTCTCAGTGGTAACCCTGTCTTAAAGGTCATGTTGTTGGACAACGATGAACCTATGAGCTATGAAGAAGCGATGGTGGGCCCGGATTCCAACAAATGGCTAGAAGCCATGAAATCCGAGATAGGATCCATGTATGGACTTTGGTGGACTTGCTTGATGAATGGCAAGCCATTGAGAATAAATGGATCTTTAAGAAGAAGACAGACGCTGATGGTAATGTCACCATTTGTGAAGCTCGACTTGTCTCAAAGAAGTATCCGACAAGTTTAAGGAGTTGACTATGATGAGACTCTCTCAATCATAGCGATGCTAAAGTATGTTAGAACTATGTTAGCAGTTGCTGCATTTTCATTTACGAAATCAGGCAGATGGATGTCAAAACAAAGTTTCCTTGACGGTTTCCATGAGGAAAGGTTGTATGTGATACAACCAAAAGGTTTTTGTCAATCCTAAGGATGCTAAAAGGTATGCAAACTCCAGCGATCCTTCTATAGACTGGAGCAAGCATCTTGGAGTTGGAACATACGCTTTGATGAGGCGATCAAAGCATTTGGGTTTATACAAAGTTTGCAAGAAACTTGTATTTGCAAGAAAGTGAGTGGGAGCACTACAACATTTCTGATAGGTATATATGGATGACATATTGTTGATCGGAAATGATGTAGAATTTCTAGAAATCATAAAGGGTTGTTTGAATGGAGTTTTTCAAAGGAATACCTATGTAAAACTGCTTGCATGTTGGGTATCAAGATCTATAGAGATAGATCAAGACGCCTGATATGACTTTAACAGAGCACATACCTTGACATGATCTTAAAGGAGTTCAAGATGGATCCTTCAAAGAAGGAGTTCTTGCCTGAGTTGTGAGGTGTGAAGTTAAGACTTGAAGCTCGACCACGACAGAAGAAAGAGAAAGGACAAAAGTCGTCCCCTATGCCTTAGCCATAGGCTCTATACGATATGCCATGTTGTGTACCGCGATGTGCCTTGCAACGTGTCTGGCAAGGGGGTACAAGAGTGATCCAGGAGTGGATCATTCGACTGCGGTCAAAATTGTCCTTAGGAATAAGGAAATGTTTCTCGGTTATGGAGGTGATAAAGAGTTTGGCGTAAAGGGTTACGTCGATGCAAGCTTTAACACCTATCCAGATGACTCTGAGTAGCAAACCGGATACGTATAGTGGAGCAACCATTTGGAATAGCTCCAAGTGGAGCATAGTAGCAACATCTACAACATGAAATCGAGATTTGCGAAGAACACATGGATCCGAATGTTGCAGACCCGTTGACTGACACTTCTCTCGTAAGCATAACATGGTCAAACCCTAGAACTCATTGAGTGTTAATCACATGGTGATGTGAACTAGATTATTGACTCTAGTTAACTCTTGGGTGTTAATCACATGGCGATGTGAACTAGATTATTGACTCTAGTAAACTCTTCGGGTGTTGGTCACATGGCGATGTGAACTGTGAGTGTTAATCACATAACGATGTGAACTAGATTATTGACTCTAGTGAAAGTGGGAGACTATTGGAAATATGCCCTAGAGGCAATAATAAAATGGTTATTATTATATTTCCTTGTTCATGATAATTGTCTATTGTTCATGCTATAATTTTATTAACTGGAAACCGTAATACATGTGTGAATACATAGACCACAACATGTCCCTAGTAAGCCTCCAGTTGACTAGCTCGTTGATCAATAGATGGTCATGGTTTCCTGACCATGGACATTGTATGTCATTGATAACGGGATCACATCATTAGGAGAATGATGTGATGGACAAGACCCAATCTTAAGCATAGCACAAGATCGTGAAGTTCGTTTGCTAAAGCTTTTCTAATGTCAAGTATCATTTCCTTAGACCATGAGATTGTGCAACTCCCGGATACCGTAGGAATGCTTTGGGTGTACCAAACGTCACAACAAAAATGGGTGGCTATAAAGGTGCATTAAAGGTATCTCCGAAAGTGTCTGTTGGGTTGGGACGAATCAAGACTGGGATTTGTCACTCCGTATGACGGAGAGGTATATTTGGGCCCACTCGGTAATGCATCATAATAATGAGCTCAATGTGACTAAGGAGTTGGTCACGGGATCATGCATTATGGAACAAGTAAAGAGACTTGCCGATAACGAGATTGAACGAGGTATGGGGATACCGACAATCAAATCTCGGGCAAGTAACATACCGATAGACAAAGGGAATTGCATACGGGATTGATTGAATCCCCGACATCGTGGTTCATCCAATGAGATTATTGTGGAACATGTGGGAGCCAATATGGGTATCCAGATCCCGCTATTGGTTATTGGCCAGAGAGATGTCTCAGTCATGTCTGCATGGTTCCCGAACCCGTAGGGTCTACACACTTAAGGTTCGGTGACGCTAGAGTTGTTATGGGAAATAGTATGTGGTTACCGAAGGTTGTTCAGAGTCCCGGATGAGATCACAGACGTGACGAGGAGTTCCGAAATGGTCCGGAGGTGAAGATCGATATATTGGACGAAGGGTATTGGAGTCCGAAATTGTTCCGGGGGTACCGAGTGACGACCAGCGTGTCCGAAAGGGGTTTCGGAGGCTCCGGCAAGCGTTGGGGGGCCTTATGGGCCAAGGGGAGGGGGCACATCAGCCCACTAAGGGGCTGAGCGCCCCTCCCACCCCATCTCATGTAACCTGGAGAGGTGGGGGCGCCTCCCCTAGGGCAGCCACCCCTCCGGCCTTGGGAGGGAAGTTTCCTAGGGGTGGGGGCGCCCAAACCCATCTAGGGTTTCCCCTGTGGCCGCCGCCCCTTCCCTAGGAAAACCCTAGGGCGCCTCCTCCACCCCCTTCCCCCTAGGGGAGGAGGGCAGCCGCAACCCTTCCCCTGGCGCAGCCCCTCCCCCTCTCCTACACTTCCTCGTCCTCCGTAGCGCTTGGCGAAGCCCTGCCGGAGAACCACGAGCTCCATCACCACCACGCCGTCGTGCTTTCGGAGTTCTTCCTCAACTTCTCCTCTCCCCTTGCTGGATCAAGAAGGAGAAGACGTCCCCGGGCTGTACGTGTGTTGAATGCGGAGGCACCGTTGTTCGGTGCTTAGATCGGAATCGACCGCGAACTGAATCGCTGCGTGTACGACTCCACCAACCGCGTTCTTGTAACGCTTCCGTTTAGCGATCTTCAAGGGTATGAAGATGCACTCCCTCTCTCTCGTTGCTACTATCTCCTAGATTGATCTTGGTGACACGTAGGATTTTTTTTTTGAATTATTGCTACGTTCCCCAACATGCGGTACTACCGCGCCCATGGCCGATACTACCGCAGGGCCTACGGTACTACCGCTCTAAGGAGCAGTACTACCGCATGCCCCAGTTCAGCAACACTAGGAATCCTTTATTTTGTAGAGATATGGAGAGACGAAGGATGCTCCAAGGAGCCAAAGGAAAGGTGGTGCAGAAAGGAACAGACGTGTATGTGATGATTCCACCCAAACCTTTCCAACGCAGACCCCCTCTTAATAGTATGGCTTTCCTACGACTCAAATCCATCGAAACAAAACGTAGAGAAACGCTATCTTCAATGAACTTCGAGGGGCACTAAATCGTCTTGTGCTTAGGCGTGATATATCTGAAATGCTCATGCACACGATTAGTCCGCAGAAGCATTGTCATCAATCACCAAAACTACTAAGGAATAAATATGCCCTTACATCATGAATATTTTATCAAATTCAGAAACACCTTTTGAATTTGCAAAGGTTTTTTCAAAATCAAAAACATATTTTCAAATTCAGAAACATTTTTCAAAGTTCATGAAAAAATTACGAAATCAAAAACATATTTTGATATTCACAAACATTTTTTAAAGTCATGAGCATACTTTTGAATTCATCAATATTTTTTGAATTAACTAGGAAAACGCTTACCATGACCAGGCGGATCACAGCGGCCGCATCCACCATGACACACGTCCAAGTGAGGGCCCGCATAGCATCCTTCATTGAACGTGCTTCTACAACATGGGATATGTTTCTAAAACATATGGGGTGTTGCAATGGTCTACTATGGATCTATGTTTTGCGGTTCTATGTTTTGCAACAAATATTGTAGAAATTTTCTGCAAAAATACCTCGGTTCAGACCTGTGTTGCAAAAATAATTCTGCAACACTGTATTACTGTGGTGGACGTGCGCTCAACCGCTCGATGCAGCATATTTGACGGCTCATGACCTGACTGGTGTTTTAAAAAGATCAGCCGGCAGACGCGTAGCACGCCCCAATGGAATAACATTTAAAATTCATAACCTTTTCTAATTCGTGAATAATATTTAAATTTTGGGAGAGTTTTTTATTCCTGAATATTTAAAAAAATTAGAAAGTATTTGAATAGAAAAATGACCCAAAAAAGCAGCTGAAAAAAGAAATAAAAAACGGACCCAAAATATCTCATAGGCCGCACGGCTACCATAATGTCTGCGCAGTTGATAATCGCCCAGGCAGGCCCATAAGCGGGAGCGTTTTTTGTTTTTCTATTTTCACTTTATCTTATTTGTATTTCTCAGGAAAAAACTTCATCGATTTATTTATAATTTTAGATCCGTATTTATTTTATTTATTTATTTTTACTTTTTATTCTTTTTTAGCTTTTTATAAAAGATAACCACCATTTCATCAAATTCTTGAACGTCTTCTCAATTCATGAACATTTGAGAAATTCATAAACTCTTTTTAGGCCACAAAAACTGAAACTCACGGACATATTTTAAAATTTATAAACAGTTTTTCGGATTTGAGATTTTTGCGAATTTGCAAAAAAACCTGAACTCTTGAAAAACTTCAAATACGGAAACAGTTGAAAATTGGCGAACAATTTAGAAATCTATTTTTTAAAATGCGGAAATTTCCTGAATTTTGCCAAGAACATTTTTCAGATTCGTGATCAACTGTTTTAATTCGCAAACCATTTGCAAACCGTACATAGTGGGAAAGGAAAGAAAAGCAAAAGTCGTAGTATGCTACGGGAGCTTGCGATGAGTGGTGTGCCAATGGGCTCAACAAGCTCAAAGGTAACGACGATCAAGCTGCACCGATCGCTCGATATGTCGTCGCTATAAGCGGTAGATAGCGCCCTGATATCTGGGCATTTGGACTGGAGGTTAAATAATTAGCCCACCATGTGCATTCATGGAAAAAATAAACTAGCGCCCCTTGAACATTTTGCTGATTTTTAAACTTCAAAAAACTCGACCACCTCTACTAATGCTGGTGATATCTCCATTGAAGTGTAAGTATATTATGTGTCGTGCTCTATCAGTTTGGACATTGGTGAACCGATCGATGCCCATTAAGTATGATTTACGGCATTTACTGGTGCCACATCTAAATCTCATTGAGCTTTGGTGTTTGGGAAGGAAGGGGGTATTCCAACATATTGAGCATAATCATATGCATATATTTTCACCTGTTTGAGATTTCGCTTAAATTGGCCGGTGCATACAATTTGGTACTAAGGCCTCTCTCAGTTCAAGATCCAGCTAGCGCAACTTTAGTAAAAATATAATCTACAAACCATCCTTCAGTCCACAATAATGCCCGATATCAAGGATTTTGCTCTATGACCTAAGAAATCTCAACCGAGGGATTTCAAAATTCTCTAGTCTCAATCTGAATCAATCATTAGACGGCATTAGTGTGATCTTATGTCTACGTATCTATGCAAGGCATATAAATATATGCTACAAACCTATAAGACGGCGACAAGTTGAGGTGGCATGTGCTTAATTAGTGAATGGCTTGCCAAGTTGGCATGACGCTCGTGTCTTACAAGCATGTATGTACAGCTGATTATATGGCTTTGGGGAGCTTTTTCATGTTTGCCTCAATCAAGAGCCACATTCTCCAGTGATCATTAGTAGGTCGAAAGATATTCTCGGATGCACGAAAGGCTTCACGCCCGGCTTTTCGAAGATGAATGCCACAACAAACGGCCAGCACTTGGAAGATATTCTAACCAGAAAAACCTCCAAACGGTGGCCGGAGACGATCAAGTGCTGTCTTACATGGCGTACAAGTCCGTATACAGATATTTCCATATATTTCACAAGTGGGATGGCCGTCACCAACACAAAAGGCCCTAGCAATTCCTTTTGTATATATTGCACACAAAGTGGTTCGTCAACATTAACAAATGCAGGCCAGATTGCGGAGGAGATCGAAAACGGAAGTGGGTTCGCTACAAATTCGCTGGCCTGCAAGTGTGCAGAAACGGGTAAGTTGGATTCGGCAGCAAAATAGTGGTTAGCTAGGCGGAATCGGTTCTGCGAATTCAACAGTTTTTTCTATGCACCAATTGCCTGCCTTCCCGGCAGAATTTGCTTTCGATTTAAAATACGCCATGGGAAAAGAAGAATCAAATGCCCGCGTCTTTTCCGCCTCGGCTTTTTGGCAGTTAGGGTTCTCCACTGACAGGCGTATATCTGCTTCGTATGCCATGCATGCTGAGGAGGACAGAGATCGTCACTTTCGAATTTTGATAGCAGTTGCTTGCGCATCTGGTCCTGGCATGGACGAGTCAAAAAGGACCGAGAGAGCAGGGGTAAAACTTGACCACGAATGGGTGCAATGGCGCACTTGTTCCCGTCAGATTTACTTTCCCTGACCAAATCTTTGCTGGAATCGGTTCGATGCCAAGATTGACCGCACGGCGACAGATCAAGGGGTTGATGGAACGTCTCGGGTTTAGGGTATCTCAAGGTCATCCCCTACTCTCTCCCAAATGTCCATCCAGACTATTCGGACACAAAAATACACTTAAAGGCATCCCACAAATTCATAACATATGTCCTGACTGGCCCAAAACACCTAAGTTCATCTCAAATCTGGAGGAGAGATGGGGCAGGCCGAACTATCTGCCACGTCAGTCCAAGCACACGGGGCTCAGCGTCGAGCCCACTTCCCCTTCCACTCCCTATACCCATTTTCTTTCTCACCTGCCAAACCAGTCGCATCGCCGCCGTTCAAACCGTTCTCGGGCCCAACAGATCTAGCTATTGTCGTCAACAGGCCGATGAAGATGTTGAATGAACTCATACACTCGCATGACATGTGACTACTGGGGGAATTCAAGGCCGGCATGTCTCACATTTGCGGTGTGCCAGGTTGTGTCCTCGAATCGAGCTCCTAATACGACCACACGCCATCTCCGCTGCAGGTCTAGCCGCCACCGCAAACCCTTCATGTGCTAGTATCGCCTCCGCCGTCCCATCGCGGATTCAGCTGCCACACGCCCTCACATTGCGAATCCAGCGACGACGAGCATCCCTAGGTGTGTCGAGCTTAAGCGACCCCGACAGATCCTACGAGAGCGTCGATGAAGGAAATATGCCCTAGAGGCAATAATAAAGTTATTATTTATTTCCTTATATCATGATAAATGTTTATTATTCATACTAGAATTGTATTAACCGGAAACATAATACATATGTGAATACATAGACAAACAGAGTGTCACTAGTATGCCTCTACTTGACTAGCTCGTTGATCAAAGATGGTTATGTTTCCTAACCATAGACATGACTTGTTATTTGGTTAACGAGATCACATCATTAGGAGAATGATGTGATTGACTTGACCCATTCCATTAGCTTAGCACTTGATCGTTTAGTTTGTTGCTATTGCTTTCTTCATAACTTATATATGTTCCTATGACTATGAGATTATGCAACTCCCGTTTATCGGAGGAACACTTTGTGTGCTACCAAACGTCACAACGTAACTGGGTGATTATAAAGGTGCTCTACAGGTGTCCCCGAAGGTATTTGTTGGGTTGGCGTATTTCGAGATTAGGATTTGTCGCTCCGATTGTCGGAGAGGTATCTCTGGGCCCTCTCGGTAATGCACATCACTCAAGCCTTGCAAGCAATGCAACTAATAAGTTAGTTGCGGGATGATGTATTATGGAACGAGTAAAGAGACTTGCCGGTAACGAGATTGAACTAGGTATTGAGATACCGACGATCAAATCTCGGGAAAGTAACATACCGATAACAAAGGGAACAACGTATATTGTTATGCGGTCTGACCGATAAAGATCTTCGTAGAATATGTAGGAGCCAATATGAGCATCCAGGTTTTGCTATTGGTTATTGACCGGAGACGTGTCTCGGTCATGTCTACATAGTTCTCGAACCCGTAGGGTCCGCACGCTTAAAGTTCGGTAACGATCGTAATTAGGGTTTTTGTGTTTTGATGTGATCACGGACATGACGAGGAGTCTCGAAATGGTCGAGACATAAAGATTGATATATTGGAAGCCTATATTTGAATATCGAAAACATTCCGGGTGAAATCAGGATTTTACCGGAGTACTGGGGGGTTACCGGACCCCCCCCCCGGGGGGGAGTTATTGGGCCTACATGGGCCCTAAGGGAGAAGAGGAGGGCCGGCCAGGGCAGGCCGCGCGCCCCTCCCCCCTAGTCCGAATACGACAAGGAAGGGGGGGCGGCGCCCCCCTTTCCTCTTTCTCCCTTCCCCCTTCCTTTTCCAACAAGGCAAGAGGGGGGAGTCCTACTCCCGGTGGGAGTAGGACTCCTCCAGGCGCACCCCTTGGGCCGGCCGCACCTCCCCCTCTCCCTCCTTTATATACGGGGGCAAGGGGGCACCCCATGACACACAAGTTGATTTTCGTGATCGTTCCTTAGCCGTGTGCGGTGCCCCCTTCCACCATATTCCACCTCGGTCATATCGTAGCGGTGCTTAGGCGAAGCCCTGCGTCGGTAGAACATCATCACCGTCATCACGCCGTCGTGCTGACGAAACTCTCCCTCAACACTTTGCTGGATCGGAGCTCGAGGGACGTCACTGAGTTGAACTTGTGCAGAACTCGGAGGTGCCGTACGTTCGGTACTTGGATCGGTCGGATCAGGAGGACGTACGACTACTTCCTCTACGTTGTGTCAACGCTTCCGTTGCCGGTCTACGAGGGTACGTAGATAAACACTCTCCTCTCTCGTTGCTATGCATCACCATGATCTTGCGTGTGCGTAGATTTTTTTTTGAAATTACTACGTTCCCCAACAATCGATTGGGATGTTCTTGATGCGTCATTTGATGAGGATCTCATTGCACCAGAGGAGAAGCAGGTCCGCGCGGTAGAAGCCATGTCTAGGGGGGCACTCTGGTCTGATGTAGTTGGTTGTCACGCCATCGAAACAAGGCGGCTTTAGAAGTCCTTCAAAGCGTATGCGGCTGATGCCGACGAGGAATGAGGCTAGTCACAATGGAAAGTGTCATATACAAATATCATGTATATGATACTAGTGTATGATACTGCCTCCATGATGCTTAGTTACATAGCTTGGTATTATACCGCCTCCATGATGCTTAGTTACATAGCTTGGTATATAATAATGACCTCACTTATTGTTATGCATAACACATAGTAATACATCATTTAATATGATACGGTATCATATCATGATACTTAATCATCTTTTTTTCTCATTTAATTATATGCGCCTCAGCAAAAATGTCTAACTGTCATGCATGATACTGTCTATGATACTTCCGTTATGACCAGCTTGAGAGGGTTCTTCGGACGAAGATGACTACAACCACCGCCCTTTGAACATCATGATCCACCTCAACTTTAGTGCATCTTTTACACTCGTTACTAGTTTAGTTTAGTCGTTTTATCGCCGTTTAGCATGTCTTGGTCGTTTACGTATGTTTAGTTATTAGTCGTCGATGTTGTATGTATAATTATCTGGAAATTTGCAGCGGCACGCGAGTGTGGGGACACTCACCTATCAAGCCTTGTCGATTGCTCAATTTGTCTTGCGATTCGTAAAGTAATTGAATCCCACACGAGCGCCCAGTAAAAAATCCCTCAAAAACTTGAAACTTACGGTTTTTGCATCTAAAAATGCCAAGTTTTAGAGATATAATTTTAAGCAATTTTTTCTTTCAGTCATAGACACAAATAATTGATTTTTATCGGTCGCTCGTACTAAGTTTCAACATTGACACTTATCATATTTTTTAAAATTACCAACATATATTCAAAATTGATCTTATTTCAAAACGCTGGTCAGAAAAAAACATGAATATGAAAATAGAACTTGATTTGAATTTTTTGTTTAAAAGATATAGAACTTTGAATGTCGAAAGCCAAAATAAAAAAAGCCAGCACCAGGGCATGAGTGGCCCGCACTTGCGTTGCGTGTTGTAAATCCTTGTCCTATAATTATGAGTCGTTCTACTACGGTACTATGAGTATGTGATGCTATGTTTAACCATATTTGGAAGCCTGCGATGTGGACTATGAATTGTGTGAGATTATCTTTAATCTAAGTTTGGGGAAAAAGTGTGGTTTGCGGAACATGGGATCGAAAAAATGGGTAGTGTCTCCTCAGGTATCTCTATTTTTTTGGATAAGTGAGGATGTCCACAAATATTTGGAAAGGTCTCTTAGCCATGTATATTAAGATAGAATTACCACAAATGTGTCAGACCATGGGAGAGAGAGAGAGAGGAGAGAGAGAAGTGTCGCCACACCCCCACCCCCACCCGGCGCCATCTCCTCTAAGGCAACTTTGGGGATAACCCTAGCGTTAGCGGCGCGTTCCCCTCATCCTTTCCCTTCCCTCTATGGCGCGGGTGCGTGGCCCTACTGAAGGTGGCGGTGGGGTTCTGGTAGCTCCATCGCATATTGTGGGCTTTCGCTCCCGGGGCGACGGCCTGGACCAGTGGCGCGCGGTGTGATGGGCAACATTGGCGGGTGCAGGTGCATCGCATTCCACAGCTACACGGACGGCATGGAGGTGACGGACGGCGTCGGTGCGGCGGATCTTCACAAGTCTGTCAGAGTTCCATGAGGAGACTAGTCCCCGACTCGATCTGGTTCGATCTGTGACGGCGTCGGCCCTAGAAATCACGGTCGTCTTCTCCCAGTGCTGGCTGGACGGATCTGACGGGTGGGTGAGGATCAGGGGGAAACCCTGGCCGGCGCGACGTCCTCCCCAAAGTCTATGCCTTGCGACGCCAATCCCTTCCTTGAGGCTTTAGTGTGGATCCTCTCTCTCCATCCTCCTCCCTGAGCTCAGGTGAAAGCTTATGTTCCTCTACTTTGGGCGACGATGGCAAATGGGTGACGTTCTCCTTCCTGAAGGCGTCGGCCGGAGACTACTCAAGGTGGTGGAGTTGTTGGTGATTCGGAGTCGACTCGTGATGGCCTCGTCTATCTGTTGCATCCCACTCGGCTCCTGGTGCTCCCTCAACCGATGCACGGTGATGCCCTCTTCATGGATATGCGCCCTCATTTGACATCTCACGTCGGACCCTCTGTCTTGTCGCTACCAACATCGGTGCTCATTTGGTCGACCATCCATGTATGTGGGTCTGCTGCTTTGCTTCTCCTTTGGTAGCTTGGGCACCTTGAGCTGGGTTCTAGTGGGAACCACTCTGTCGTCCACCGTTGCGGCCCCCATTGAGCTTGAATGAACGGGTGTGGCCCTTTGCGGCGATGGAGACAGATCAGGTGCTAGAGTGTTCATGTTTGGCCCTTTGGATGTAGCCGGCGCATGATACTTGCACGGTGGTGCCCGCCTCCCGAGACCTTATTTTGCTAGTTGGTGTTGGCAGCATTGGTCGTCAACAACGGTGCTCTATGCTTTGGCTCAATGTTGTAGTTGCCTTTGAGTTGATGTGCTTAGCACTTTTTTTTCGCTTTGCTTTTATTTCATCTATATTGTGGTGACTTTTTAATCCTAGCCGATCGATGACTTTGTTAATTTAAACTTTTCTAAGGCTCAACCGACGTCTTTTCTCTAAACAAAAGTATGTGTGACCCGGTACAACCGTAGTCGTTCACTACTTCTATTGAACATGAAAGGTTTTTTCAGCCGTTGGATTGTGCTTTGGACCGGTGCTAGCGTGCATTTCTGGATCACCGCCACACATGCACGTACGTACGCATGCATCCAAGTGCGACGCACGTCTAGCCAGTGTGACACTCGTACGTACATCGATCCGGCTGGCTGGCGTCTCTGCTTGCATGTAGCAGCCGCACGTGGGATGGGCTGGGTAAACGAGAAAAGGAAACCCGCGTGCGTTGGCGTTGGCGTTGGCTTCTTCCCCGGACAGATGGATGCCACGCCGAGCCGATCGAGGCAGCTAGCTTGCATTTTCGCCGGTCGGTGGCCGACTGGTCGGGACTGTCGTCTCCAAAAATGCTAGAGTTACGGGCCATGGGGCGGTCTCTGATGGAGCAGGCGCGGCGCTCGGGGACATGATTTCCGGCCGTATGTCTGATATGTCCGACCGCGGCCAGTGATACACACCAGCTAGAGCGTAGAGCATCCACAGCCGGTTTTCTGAAATTCTTCTCAAACGTTCGTTGACGCGCCTAGTCAATGACCAGACATGAGAGAGGAAAAAGAGGATACAGTTGAATCCCTCATCTGTATACATTTGAGTTGTTCGTAAACTCTTATATTGAAAACAAATGCATGTATGAAAGATATGAGAGCTCGTGGACACGTCTGGACATATCCGGTCCGTCCCTCACGTAGGACGCGGCTCATATTTTCTCTTTCTTTTATTTTTTCTCTCTCTTCATCTTCAATAATCATGTGCAAGTGACCGAAGATATGAAAAAGGAAATAAAGAGTGTAGCTGCATAAATAGACAAATAAGGACTCAGAATACACACCCGATACTTGATTGGGCGCGTCCGCGAGCGTTTAGGGACAGATTTGCTAAAACCGGCGGCAGATGATGCTCTTTTAGACGACGCATGACACCAGCTAGCTGTCCCCGCGCCCGTCCGGAGTTAGGCGACGCAGCGTAGGTCCCCGGGGTCAATTCTTTCGACTCGCTGTCATTTGATGTCTGCTCGGAAAAGGTGGTAAATTTGTCCTGTCGGCGCTCGGTCTCGATCGGGCTCCTCTCGTCACGCGCCGGTGATACTGTCTGGATTTCTCGGTGATTTCCGGTGAATTTCCAAGTGCCTTGGGACGGGGACATTTTCGTAGTGATACTACGTTGGTGCATTTCTTTTACTGACTGCGTCGCCGTCTTGGGACAGGGACCTTTTGGCATGGGAGATCGGAGGAGACCTGAGAGGAGACTGGGCTAGCTAGCTAACACCCAAGTTGTCTAGCCTAATTAGTTAGTTCTCCAATCACTGGTCTGGAACACACAAGTCGGCGGGATCTTCTGCCTGATCTTGAAAAAGGATAAAAAATGGTCTGTGCTTACTTTCAGCGTAACTGCTCCAGCCAGCAGGTGGTACTACGTGACCATCTCGATCGATCGTGGGCTAAGTAAATGAAGGGTGTATGGCACGTGGATGGAGCCGTTTGTTGTTTACACACCGACTAATCGACTATGGTGGTGCACATTATTAGTCCAACCTAGCTAGGCTCCCGGCCGTGATCCACAGACCTCATGCCACGCATCAATAACTGCACAAATCCAACTGCACAACGTCTCGCTCCAGTCTTTTTACTCTGCATATAAAAATTGTCTGAAATCAAACTTTATAAAGTTTGATCATATTTGTATGAAAAAATCAACATGTACCATGCTAAAATTATACAATATAAAAATTTAAGTCATGACACATCTACTGATATTAATTTCACATTATGAATGTTGTTTTTTCTATAAAGTTGATCAAACTTTACAAGGCTTGACTTCAGATAAATCTTATATGTAAACTAAAAAGGATTGGAGAAAGTACTACGCATGGTATATTCGTATGTATCAACACATTCACACCTACGTACCGGTCGATCTCTCTAGTTATATCTATAGTTCTATACTACTAACAAGTGCATTTATGTAGAGTTAAGGTAGTTCCACGAAGAGTATACTATGCATCAAATCTGTTCACTTCCGTGAAAATCCGTTCGAATTCTAACTAGATATTTACGGCCAGTGGCGGAGCCAGAAAATTTTGATTAAGGGGGCCAAATGATGCTAAAACGGCTGGGGAAGGCCAAACAATGAAAAACGAGCTTTTAGCAGCAAATGATCATTAAACATGTGTTGTTCATAAGCAAATTAGTAACAAATCACTGATGTTAGAGGAAACCAGGGCCCCTGCTGGTGCACATGTCTCCGCCACTGTTTACGGCTAGCTTTGAATGACCGGCTCCTGCAACATTGTCCGCGGACTAGTCCCCACCAGTTCATGGACGGATACGATGTTCGATTTGAGGGTCCATATTGAAGATGGCCTATTATATATGTGTGGATAGAAGAATGAGTCCTATACAACGATAGTCGTCTACTTTCTCGGACATGAACGCATTTTCAGCTGTTGGATTTCGTGCTAGCATGCATTTCCGGACCAACACCACCACCACGCATGCATGAAACCATTCGTTCCCTCGTGAACCCATGATGATCCATGCATGTGCGATGCACGGGCTGCTCGTTATGCACATACGAACGCCGGACAGGTACGTATACGAGAAAAGAAAACCCGCGCATGCTGGCGTTGGCATTGGCTTCTTCCTCAGACAGATCATAGATGGATGCCACGCCGATGGCTGAGCCGGTCGAGAGGCAGCTTGCATTTTCTCCTTGGTTGACTGGTCGGGCCTGTCGTCTTGTCCGCAGGCGCGTGCGCGGTGCTCGTGGACAGGGTTTCCGGCCGATGCCCGATATGCATGTCTGACCACGGCCAGTGACACCAGCTATTGATCGCGTTAGACTGCCACTAGGAGTAACATAAATGGAAACATCGCACATATTTATATAAATAGGTAAAATAGATGATGTGGCAACTAATTAATATATAAAAAATTATGATAACATAATATGTTACCGAAACATCACACATATCAAGATAAAATGAGTCTATAATTTAATAAATAAAATATTGCATGACATCACACATAAATTACTAGGTATCCATTATAAAGGTATTATATAGATTATTAAAATATATACATGTTAGTAGTGTAAGTTACTTTCCACCATGATCAACGGCGCAGCAGCCCCGGGGTCAATTCTTTGTCCGTTCGTCGTCAGATGATGTCTCCTAAATCGGAAATTAAGGTGGTAAAATTGTCCTGTCGGCGGCCGGTCGGTGTCGGGCTCTCGTCACTCACGCTGGCTCGGGATACGCTCCGGATTGCTTCGTGTTTTCCGGTGAACCTCGTGCGTGCATGCGCAAGTGTGCTGGGACAGGGACACATCTTGGTACTAGTACTACACTAGGTTGTGATGCGCAAGTGCATTTCTTCTACTGTCGCGTCGTCTTGGGACAGGGACATTTTGGCAGAAGATCGGTGGAGCTAGCGAGCGAGCTACACCTGCCCCTAGCTTAGACCGACCGTAGCGCCAGTCTTGATTCTCCAATCACTGCCTGATCTGGAACATGTACAAGTCGGCGCCATCGTCCTCTGGTCCATGTTAAAAATGGTTTCTGCCACTTTCAGCGTAACAACCTACTCCAGCCAGCCCAGCAGGTACGCACGCACGCACGCTGACTGACCATCTGGATTCATCGTGGAGACAGGCTATGATACTACGATGGGCTATTGGTAATCATAAACCAAGGGTGTGTGACACATGGATGGAGCCTAACTCCTGTTGTTTACACGCCAACTGTGGTGGTGCATATCATTAGTCCAACTTAGCTAGCTAGCCAGGCTCCCCTACGTGATCCACACAGGAGACCTCATGCCTTGCCACGCATCAATAATTGCACAAATCCACACATGATATCATCTCAAGAAAAGAAAAGGCACACATGATGCATATTGATATGGGCCGACATGTTAACACGCACCGATCGATCGACCTCTCTAGACCTATCTATACGCACGTACATAGCAGAGATGCTTATATTGACTTATATAATACTAGTAACAAGTAGTGCTATACTTGTGCATTTGCGCAAGGCTAAGCTAGTTCCACGAAGCTCCTTCCTTCATATGCTTGCAAAGAATGAATTAACTACACAAAGTTATACTAGTAGCAAGTAGGAGTAGTAGATCAGGCCCTTCCCAGTGCTCCACTGTGGACAGGTGCTAAGCATGCCGCATAGGCGAAAAAATGACATGGCACATCATTTAAAGAGGGGAGAGAGCACTTTGGTGACCCCAGAAAGAACCAATGCCAAGCGCGAGAACCTAGGCAAACTACTTAAATGAAACAATTTGACCAATGCATAAAAGACTTTAGGTGTTAACTCATTAAATAAAGTATACTTAGCAACAACAAGTTAAGCACCTATGCATTGGGGAGTTGAGTTGCTAAGGTATTTAATGCATTTAGTACCTCATCTAAGCATCATTGCATTGAAAGAGGTCTCATATATGCGGGTGAGTTCCTAGCAGGGTCGTGCCTAGCCTCCAAACTAGGTTACCAAACAAAGGCTGGGCGGCGGGAAAACCAGAGGAGCCAATGCCAGCCCACTAGTGCAATTCTCTAGTATTTTATGTGCCAATGATTGGATCATCCTTGCTTACAAGGACCGCGCGCGCCAGTGACGGTGAATCTCCGGCGAGCTGGCTCCTATAAATACCGCCCCCCGTGCAGCGCCTTCCCTCACAGCACGCACCACAGCACAAAGTCCGAAAATGGAGAGCTCAGTCCAGAGCTGGTGGGTGCTTCCCCTCACCCTGCTCCCGGCCATCTCTGGCGGACAGCATGACGGCACCACCGCCACCACACTCGCCGCCGTAGCCACCAGCTTCGCCTACGTCGCCGTCCTCGCCTGCCTCGCGTGGGCGGCCGCCGCGCTGCTCTACTGGGCGCACCCGGGCGGCCCTGCATGGGGCCGGTACTGGCGGGGCAGGGGCCAGGGCGCGGGCCTACGACGTGCCATCCCGGGCCCGAAGGGGCTCCCCGTCGTCGGCAGCCTCGGGCTCATGTCCGGGCTGGCGCACCGCTCGCTGGCGGACGAGGCGGCGCGCCGGCCCGGGGCCAAGCGGCTCATGGCGCTGTCCCTCGGCCCCGTCCGCGCCGTCGTCGCCTCCCACCCGGACGTCGCCAAGGAGATCCTCGACAACCCGGCCTTCGCCGCCCGCCCGCTCAACCACGCCGCCTACGGCCTCATGTTCCACCGCTCCATCGGCTTCGCCGAGCACGGGCCCTACTGGCGCGCGCTCCGCCGCGTCGCGTCGGGCCACCTGTTCGGCCCGAGGCAAGTCGACGCCTTCGCGCCATACCGCGCGCGCGTCGCCGGCGACGTCGTCGCGGCGCTGCGCGGCGCCGGGGCGGGCGTGGTGGAGCTGCGCGGCGTCCTCCGCCGCGCCTCGCTCTACTACATCATGCGGTTCGTGTTCGGCAAGGAGTACGACGTGTCGGCGCCGCAGTCGTCGTCCGGCGAGGTGGAGGAGCTGCTGGAGATGGTGCACGAAGGGTACGAGCTCCTCGGGAAGGAGAACTGGTGCGACTACTTCCCGGGGCTCGCCGCCGTCGACCCGCAGGGCATCGGGGCCCGGTGCGCCGAGCTCATGCCGCGGGTGAACCGCTTCGTGCACGGCATCATCCGGGAGCACCGCGCCAAGGCGACGCTCACCGCCAGTGGAGAGGCGCCGCGTGACTTCGTCGACATATTGCTTTCCCTGCAGGACAGCGAGGGGCTCGCCGACGCCGACATCGCCGCCGTGCTCTGGGTACGTACGCAGCATGCATATTATCAAGAGCAACAAACACAACTTTTTCACCAAATTAACACACACATAAATTATCAGCATGGCATCGGTTCCATTTGGAGTAGTATTACGTATGCAGATCACGCCTACTACTTTTGTTGCGATAACAATAATCTTGGCAAAGCGGCCAATGAACGTAGCACTTTTAAAAAGCTAGCTAGCAAGCGCCCATGCAAAATTCCACCAGCTTTTTCTTCTTTGTTTAGTTCCGAATCATTTTAATGGATGGCTAGTAGTCAGTTGCTACTGCCTAATGGATAGAGCACTGGGTGTAAAAAACAAGAAAATGTTGGCTGTTTTTTTCCAGGAGATGATCTTCAGAGGAACGGACGCCATGGCGGTGCTGATGGAGTGGGCCATGGCGCGCCTGGTGCTCCACCGCGACGTGCAGGCCAAGGTGCACCGCGAGCTCGACGAGGTGGTCGGCCGGAGCAGCCCGGCCGCCGAGTCGTCCCTGCCGGCGCTGCCCTACCTGCAGGCGCTGATCAAGGAGGCGCTCCGTGTCCACCCGCCGGGGCCGCTGCTGTCGTGGCGCCACAGGGCGATCACCGACACGTACGTCGACGGCCACCTCGTCCCCGCCGGCACCACGGCCATGGTGAACCAGTGGGCCATGAGCCGCGACCCGGAGGTGTGGGACGCGCCGCTCGAGTTCCGGCCGGAGCGGTTCCTGGCCGGCGGCGAGGCGCCGGACGTGTCCGTGCTCGGCGCCGACGGCCGGCTCGTGCCGTTTGGGTCCGGCCGGAGGAGCTGCCCCGGCAAGTCCCTAGCCATGACCACCGTGACCGCCTGGATGGCCACCCTGCTGCACGAGTTCGAGTGGGCGCCGGCGGCGTCCTCCGGCGTCGACCTGTCGGAGGTGCTCCGCCTGTCGTGCGAGATGGCGGCGCCGCTCCAGGTCCGGGTGCGCCCGAGGAGGTGCTCCGCCTGACGCGAGGCTGGCTGCAGGTTTGATCGCCCTCACCGTGTGCTGCTAGTAGTTTCTCGTAGTCCCGTGCTTCACGAAAGTGAATAATTAAGCTGCCGGTGTAAAATGTACGTGCGCCGGGCCCAGCTCAGCTCAGCTCAGTGTTTGGTTCAGAGTTTCTTTCTAACTTGTGTGATGCGATGTGTATGCTATGTAACGTACCATCAGGTGTGAGTGTGAGGTTCCACATGGTGTACAAAATTGCAGAACAAAAATCTATAAGAGATTGTGTGTGGAGTGTGCAATAGTACACCGTTGCTTGTCATGTGTAAAGGTGCACGAGTTTTGGCTTTTGGCTCGCCCTCCGACCACAGCAAACAGTTTTTTGGTTTTTATGGCCTCCTGAATCTTAAAGGAATGGCAGAGTTTTCATGGTTGGTTTTGCTGAACATTAGATACCTTGAAAAAAAATATCACCGTACTCACTTTTTCTGCAAAGCGCGAGGCCGAAGGTGGGGACGGCATGAGGAACGCCGGACATGGCAAGGCCGAGCCGTGGACGAGCGGTAGCCAATGATAACCGGCGGGAGCAAGTTCGACACTTGACGCGAGGGCAGGGAGGAGAGGTGTGGGGGGTGTCGGAGCTGCTCATCCGAGGGGGGGGGGGGGGGGGGGGTAGAGGGATGGCCGGGTGCACAGCTGCGCCACCGACCATGAGGGGCAAAGGCAGATGATTGGTCGCGTGTGAGGGGGGAGGAGGAACTGTCGTGGGTGGAGAAAGAAGAAAGAGAGGATGAAGAAGAACAATGCACGCACCATGGCCGTTGGATGTTGATGGACCGATGAGACTGGTCTCTTTGGGCATTTGACCAGTAAGGTGCCCAAAAAATGTATGCCCCATTTAGAAAAGGAACTCAAACTTGCTCAAAAACGAGTTTGAGCGGCAGATCAGGTGCCGGGCATGGATAGCCACGCTCTGCAATTTGCCCTTTGTGCGACACAACTCCGAAGGCGACAGCACACTTGTTCTTCCAATGTAATACCTCCGTCCTACAATATATCTTGCAAAAATGTTATTGTGGGACAGAGGGAGTAATTTTATGTCTGGGCATTAGGCATTTTGTTTTGACCTTTGCGCTAGTACCACTCTTAAACTTCTACTACTCCCTCTATTTTAATTTACTTTGCATTTTGGATTTAAACAAAGTCAAACTTTGTTAAGTTTGACCAAAAATATAGGAAAAAATATCAATATTCATAATATCAAGTGTATATTATATGAATATATACTTTATGATGATTCTAACACTATAGATTTTACATTGTAGATGTTGACATTTTTTTCCTAAATATTTTAACAAACTTGATAAAGTTTGACTTTGACTAAACCCATAACGCAAAGTAAACAAAAATGGAGGGAGTACTTATTTAACTAACGTGGCAAATATATTGCATCTTTAGAAGAAAAAAGATCTTTCCTACGAAATACCTACACTGTTCAAACAAACCGTGATCTACAATGATTTTCTTTTCAAGTTTAAAGAGGGCAGGCAGTAAAACATGAGCAGACACTGACTTTAGAAATCCCAGATGTTGGTGTGGAATTATTTGTTGTTTCTTTTAGAGATCACGATGCGACTTGGATGAGATACCGAAGTATTCTCCAACAGGATCATTACGAACCATTTCTGAAAGCTGACATGGAAGAGATATACAGAAAAGAGACAGACAGACATGGATGTGACAAGCAATTCCGAATGGGATGAGAACAGCAAGACACGAGCATTTCTGATGGGAATCGAATAGACTCGACACGTCACGGAGACCAAACCACAATGGGATTCATTATTATCATATCAGGTAGCCCAAATTATTCAGGGCCGCACCAACAAAAGGTGCAAGATCCGGCACACACAAACAACATACACGCAACATCCCGGACCCCCAACTCTATCAACTGGTGGCACATAAAAGGGATAAACCAACCACTGCCTGTCCAGGGAATACGGTAGCTGAGCACAATATCCGGCGCTAGATATCAAAATTTCCTCAGGCAGTCCACATGGAAGTTCACTTTGCATACCATTTTTTTTTAACTCGGGTCGCTTCTGTGTATGATGTACACACTACAGCGAGCATAAGTTCAGATGCTCACTGAGACGGTCCATTTAGAGGAGGGCATGGCCGACCTTGCAGCAAGTCTCACATTCCCAGCTCCGACAGAAGTTTGCGCCACCTAGGAGTCTCCTCGTCAAATATGTAGGTCAGTTTCGACACCAAGACTCCGCTGCCGCCAATCTGCAGTTCCAAAGTTCATGTTGACACGTAGAAGTGTAAGATATATTAAATATATAACAACAACTATACTGTATATTGAGTACCAACTACCAAACATATGTGTTCTAGAAACAAAAGTTTCTGTTATGAACTCTAACATCAAGTTGTTCTATTGTTCAAGGTTACCAGATCCGGTTTCACAAATTACAGGCTGGCCTGCATCAATGGGTATCTACCGGACAGTTTGATTTGTCAAATTAGAACAGATTTTGATCTGGACCACCTGCTAACTGCTTCTGGGCACTGGCTGAATTCAGAATTTTTAATTTATAGATCAGGATTTATGCTCCCAGCACCGACCAGGATTTCCTGTTCCTGGTCGTAATATACAGGTTACCACCAAGATTTGAAACCTAGGTGCTAAAGATCTCCCATTGTAACTGTCAATGGTAATAGTTCCACGCTTATAAGTTATAGCTGCTGAATGCAGCTTACTCTAAGATTTGAGTACTTACACTCAAGGTGCAACATGGCT
Source organism: Triticum monococcum (assembly GCA_034509565.1). Classification (NCBI taxonomy): domain Eukaryota; kingdom Viridiplantae; phylum Streptophyta; class Magnoliopsida; order Poales; family Poaceae; genus Triticum; species Triticum monococcum. The sequence goes on along the minus strand of CM067845.1, from coordinate 684,015,753 downwards.
AACCCATTATTTTAATTACTTAGATATTTTACTTAGTTGAGAACAACTGCCTGCCTCAAATACAGCATGAAATAATTATCCTAAGAATAAATTGCTACCAACAACAAACTGATAAGAGAAGGCAAATGTTTCCATAGAAAAGCATGAGGTAAATAGCTTACAGATCTCAGCTGTTGAATAGACTTGTAAAGTGACTTTTGGGGAACAACCACATTAATAGCATAGTAATCCACCGCAACATTGCCATCCTGTGTGCAATACACTGGACTTATAGTTGGGCCCTGTTCATGTCAAGATGGAGCAAATGAAATCATGACTATTAGTTCAAAAGATAAGATTGTATCCCCATATAAAACAACATTAGTGTGGATTAGCAATCAAGAGCAAACCTATTAGTTACTCCCCCCGTTCCTAAATATAAGTCTTTCTAGAGATTCCAACAAGTGACTACATACGGAGCAAAATGAGTGAATCTACACTCTAAAATATGTCTACATACATCCGTATGTTGTAGTCCATTTGAAATGTCTAAAAAGACTTATATTTAGGAACGGAGGGAGTAGTTAGCAATGCATTATTAGTTTAACTTGAAGGAACCTAAAAAGGCTACCAACACTGCAACTGGAATTTGGCCCAGTCTATCGATGCTAACACATTATATTGAGAGATATTCTGGATCCCAAGAGAAATGATAGATGTTACACATCTACTTTCGCTTCAAAGGGCTAGAAATTCCCTCGTCAAACATCTGTCATCGCTTATTTAGTGGGCACAGGCGATAATTATGCAAGTTGCAGATATTATAGGTGCTACAATTGTCGAGCAAATACAATTATATTTTCAGTTATGGATACTAAACTGTATGAGCATATAGAATATCACAGGTTCTAGAATTGTAGAGCAAATATAATTATATTTTCAGTTATGGATACTAGACTGTATGAGCATATAGAATAGAACTCTATTTTAAATATAAAGCTAAAATTCTACCATCTACCTGCACAAAATATGTGTGTGGTTCATGACTAGTTTCCCCAAAAAAAATGTTTCTGCTACTTTAGTGCTTATCATGATACCTGTAATCCACATAATGATGTTTGGCTGAGAACTCTCTCTGCCACTTCTTCTGCACTATTGCCCCTCATATTTGCCGTTACCTTATATGATAATGGAGGGTATAGTAAGTTAATCAATCAACAAGGTGTAATAATCCGACATAAAAGATGTAAACATTTACCATTATCTTGCCAGATGCTGTGAGGTGAGCCTCTAATCTTTCAAGCATCTCATGTGAAATCTCTAACACACCTTCACGTCTGTTCAGAGATTTCTTACTTGCTACAAGCGTTGCCTGCGTAGTGTTGAACACATAATAAAATGAGCACAGGCTTTCACTTTGAAAAATTGAACATCACTTGGAATTATTTGTCCTTTGCAAGCTCGTGCATGTGTGTGAGAGAACTTACCTGGCTTTCCAAAATTACTCCACCTTCAATTTCCTTCAAATTATTCTCACGCAAAGTCGTTCCACTACTCACAAGATCCACAATAGCGTCAGCCATACCCATCTTCATGGAGAAAAAATGAATAAGTATAGCATATATTACCCTTAATAGACTGACGATACATTTCGTCCCAAGAAATTACAAATCAAACAAGTCAACTTTGAGAGAGGAGGCGACGGGAGACCAAAAAAGATAGATCGAAGGAGACCAAAAACAATTTGACCGGGAGGACGAGTTGCGGCATCTGGAGACCTAAACCTAGGCTGTAATACCATGTTAGGATGCAACTCATCTCTATTGCATAGCACAAGGGGCATATATATATAGTATTACACAAGAATTAGGGTACAAGGAAGGAAACATAGCCTAATACAGACTCCTAAACTAATACTAATACTCCTAAACAGATGCCAATATAGCACACAGTGGCAAAGATGACTACATTTTTCATTGCCCGTATAATGAATTAAGGCTTGGATCTACCATAATTCACATCCGAACATATACACTATACAGCTTCATGCAATGCTGCTAGCATAGTTAACAAAGGAATAAAACGCGGGGGGGATACAGCCTTAAGAATGATACTATGCAAGAGCAGAATTGGTGGAGAAACAAGTGACCAACTATGCTCAGCCTTTGGGTTCTCTTAAGACCTAAGGAGCTAGAGGTGGAACTTAAATGGACAACCCACAATGTTTAGTCATCCAAATTTAAAACAAATACATAAAAAGGAGGCGAGGCAATCACAAAGAAACAGAAGGAATTAATTAAAAATGAATTAAATTAAAGATAGCAATCTCACAGCAGGATATGACTCGAGAGCACCATCACCAGCTAAAAATGAAACATGCTTGAAACCCTTTTCTTTCAAAAACTTTGCACCTACCTGCAGCATAATCCACAAATCAATGATCAGCAAAGAAGAGTCCATCTGTGTGTGTGTGTGTGTGGGGGGGGGGGGGGGGGGGGGCTAACAAATAAAAGTTTATTCGTGACCATACATAACCAAATCCTGTAACGACCCGCATTGGTCTTTCTTCAGTCCATTGAGGCATATTTAACAAATCCTCTAGAGTATTGATGCTATCGAAAATACCTTCCTTCGGCACCTGATCATAGAACACAATTAGACTTATTCAGATATGAGCTTCAATCAAGGTATAGCGAGGCTGTTAGTAGTAAATGCACTTGGATATACCATACCGCAAGGGACAAGCGACAATGTCCGAAATCAAGAGCATCATGAATAATAACTAGATCATCATTGCCCTGTCACAGAAAATCTTAAATGCATATCAGCATATATCAAAGGAACTGAAAACAATCAATCAGTAGAAATTAATCCAGCAGAAACTTCTAAAACTAAAGGTAGGCATACACTGGGCCAAAAGATTTAATATTATTCCTCAAAATTTTACCTGCGCATATTCACTGATTATGTCATAACCCACAATACCAAGATCAAGATCCCCTGAACATAGTTTACGAACAATATCCGTGGGCCTCTGAAACCAAACCTCCAAATTTGGAACCTACATACAAAAATGTATTAGAACTTTACCATAACCATCTATTATTCCCTCTGTTTCACAGTACTTCAAACCACCACAAATATTCCTGTAGATTAATTAGATATAGGCGGATTTACAGGCGCAACGAATGTAACACTATATCTAGGCATGAAAGTGTATGCATACAACTTATAGATTTTAGCTGCCCGCCATGCAACAGAACAGGATTAGCAGGGAGTCGCTGGAAGGTATATTGTAATTTGTAAATGGAAATAAGTCAGACAAAACAAAATGTTTAATATCCCACACTGAAATTTTTAGATACTCAACAGACATGAAGATGCAGGTTCCACATTCTTATTTTGCTTCCTTGATTTTATCAGTATTATGTATACGGCAATGGTGCAACCAAATACGCATTACCCAACAAATTAGTTGTTTTGAACAAACTCCAAACCTAACTCTATGAATAACAGACAAATACCAATTACCCAACAAATTAGATTTATGGGTTGGGTGTTGTTCTGAACAAACTTCAAACCTGACTGTGTGAACAGCTGACGAACACCCATTACCCAACAAATTAGATTTACAGGTACAATTTTGTTGACTCTATGAACAACTGGTTGCATAAGTTCTCTTTGCAGAGCTTTGCTGATGCAAAATGTTAATCGGAAGGGTAAGTTTTACATGAACCAGTAAGGATTTTTTTTCCATAGAGTGAAACTGCAGCACAAAGCAACACAACACAGCAAACACCAACCACAGCTGAACCTAATAAATATTTTAGATTGTTAACGTTCCAGTTGGTCTAAATCTCTGAACATCTTCCAATTTATTATTTATGTCAAATACAGGACACATTATTATTCTGCAATATTTATGGACAATGGATAGATCTCATCTCGAGAGAACTGTTGGAAAAAAATATTAAGACATGGAATAAATCTCCTAGTGTCTCGCATCTTGGCTGATGCAATAAACCGAGGCTCCTCCAACTATTCTAAAATAATCAGAAAATTAGAAGGCCACCTCATTGATATGCCCAAATAGAGAATGTTTCAATTGTGGAATTAATCCCCATGCTTATGTCCATAGCACATAAAACAAATGCAGGACATGTCGAGGTACCGTGTTTAAGCATGAAACAGACGCTACGAGCAGTATAATACATTGATAAATTCCGAGAAACTGCCGAACCACGGTGTTTCTAAACTGTGCCGTCCTATCAATGAGCCAGTCAGGGCCTGAAGGCGTACTGGTTCAGTCCCTGCTCACAGCAAACAGCCACTTCTCCTGCCTAGATACGGTGCGCGGTAACGCCGAGGAGACAAGACGGGGATGAGAACTCACCTGCGGAATGTCGGCGGTGTACTGCCGCGGGTTGATCTGCCTCACCGACAACTGGCAACTCTGCACCAAACGCCACCACAGCAACAGCAGCAACAAAATCAGCAAAAACCAACAGAAAAAATCAGTCCCAGAAATGGAAGCATGGGGACGAGACTGCGCACGGGGACGGGACCTTGAGGAGGCTTAGGGTTAGCTCGGCCATGCGGCCCTTGCTGGGGAGGCCGAGACGGACGACGGAGCGGTCGGCGGACAGCGGCCCGGCCGCCGCCGGCTTGGCGGAGACGGCGGTCGCCGCCGCGGCAGCCCTCGGAGCGAGCGAGCGGGTCCTCGCCGCCGCCGCGGCCGGCGACGAGGTCCGGAGGCGGAGGGCGGGGGACGGCCGCGAGGGCGAGGGAGACGGGGAGAGGAGGAAGGGCGCGAGGTCCAGCCGCGCCCCCATCATCGCCGACATTCCGGTGTCGCTCTCGGGGTCGAGGCCTGCTCTCCGGGGCGGAGTGGGGAGTGCAGAATGGCCTCTGGCTGCGGCGAAGCGTCGGGCTGCGGCTGCGGCGGCGAGAGGGAAGGGAGTGGGTAGGTAGGTGGTGGGGTGGGGTTTTGGACGGGAGTGGTGGGGGTGGGGTGGGGCTTGGCGGCGAGAGAGGACGCGCGGCAGGATGACCGTCCGTTCCGTCACGACACGGATGATGATGGATGGATATTCGCGAGCGGTTCGGGATCAAGATGGAATGGGCCGACACCGGCCCGGCCCAGAATTTCATGGTTAATGTTCTTTTTATTGGTTATTTCGTATTATTATTTTCTAAAAAAGATTATTTTCGTATTAAAAAAGGGCCAAGATCACTGTTTTGACCTTGTTAGAAAATTTTAGAGCAAAATGATCTCCTTCGAAATTTTGAACACGATCTTGCCCTTTTCAACAATGTCATGGCTTGCGGCGTTTCTAACCCACATAGAAACGCCAGACCGCCTTGTGTTTCTGGCATGGCCACGATCTGGTCGAGTAGCAGTTGACCACCTACATGGCAGGTAGAAATGCCAAACCATATGGTGTTACCGGAAGCGCCATGGGCTGTGGCCGAGAAGAAACGCCATGGACGGTGGCGTTTCCAGCAATGTGTGTCCATGGCAACTTATCTATTCTCAGAAGAAACTCTGTTGGGTTTGGTGTGTCTAGGTCGAGCAGAAACGCCACAAGTCATGACGTTATCAAAAGGATCAGATTGTGCTAAAAAATCTGAAAGGGTTCAAATCATGCTAAAAAATCCCGACATGATCAAAATAGTGACCGTGGCCTAAAAAGGGCTAGGGGATCAAGCCACATAGGGTGGTTCATCAGGTTGAGCAGCTTGCCCTGGATTGGGTTTGTCCAAAGTTGTAGCATGCATATAACATGCATGTGTGATGGCTAACTGATTTGCGCTTACATCTTCCCATACTGCTTCATTCCAACAACCGACTTGAGGATTAATGGTGCCGGATTTGATGCTTGGCCTTGAGCCCTCGACGACGCCGATGGCTGACGGTGGCTTTGGGACTCAAGGTGAGTGGGAATGATCCTCGGTTGACACACCACAGCGGCAGGCTCTTCGTCATCTCACAACACCCTTCTGGGCTATGGCTCTCCTCTAAGTCCAAGTCCGACAACGGTTAGCGAAGACGATGGCAATTGCAGGATTACCTAAAGACTCCTTTGTATTTTATTTTTCTTGTAGTGGTTTTCTACAAAATTCTTTGGGCACGTGTTTATTCTCAGCCCTTCTGCTCGGCTTCGGACGCTGTATTCTCCTTTGTGATTAATGGTACACGTGGTTACCTGGAAAAAATGACTTGTGCTTATGAAAAACTTTCGGACTATTGACCCATAATTGTTTTTGTTTTCAGTTAAAAATATGATAACCGGGCGTAGAAGCCCACGGTTGGTCCTCAAAGGTAAAAATAGCATGTTGTAACAGAATTGATCTTTTTTTAATGATATACAGAATTACGATTTTCTTGAGACTGATGCATTCATGGTAGAAATAAGAACGTGGTTGCATATATGTTTTTTTCACTTCGGATAGAAAAGCTATAAACATTACCTCGATATTAGATACTCCCTATGTAACTTAATGTAAGCTGTAGAAATGTCTTACATTAAGATACCAAGGTTGTACTTCATGATCTCAATACGAGCATTTTCTCTTTTATTAGGGCGAAGACGGAAATAAGCACGACCATGTACTAGTGCACAAAATAGGGACAGTGTCAAATTAAGCTCGAGCTCATGTGAGCTTGAGGTGAATAGTAAAATAGAATGGTAAAATTTTCAAAAAGAGAAAATCTGCATGGCAGGACCAAATAGCCATCGTCAGACGCCTGCACGGATACCGCTAAGGAAATGGTAGATGTGGCTACTGACGAGTGGGGGCGAGCAGGTGATTGACGGACATGTACCTTTTTCTAAGAGGAGATTAGAATAATCGTGTATTAGAAAAACAATCATCAGATCCATGCACGGAAGACAGCATGAAAATGGTCTACGGTGACTTCGTAAATCTCAAGATAATATGCCGGCTTAGTCTCTTGAAGGTGTTCATAGGAATAGGTTGTGCATGCATGCGTTCATAGGGATGAGTGTATGCGCGTGTATATGAGCGCTTCTATCTATACTGATGCTAAAAAAAAATGGCAGGTTTTGTTAGAAAATCCTGTGATAAGGAAGCCAACCTCAGCTGTGCAGACAAGCATGTTGATTCTTTTTTATCTGGGAAATGGGAAAAAATGTGCATGTTCGCCGCAAATCAAATGTCTTTTTCTAGTAGTACAGTATTAGTTTGCCTTTGTTTGTCGTGATCATTTTTCAGACGCGAGTTGGCTGGCTTGCTGGACGCATGTGCGTTATTTATAAAAATCATACACGCAGGTAGGAGTAGGATGATTGCAGTGTGCGGCATGGAGTGTTGTACCACTGGGTTCACTGCACCTGGACACGTTGCTACAGTGACTTGTGACTCAGCTATGCTGGCGGCTGCACATTATCCCCACGCGCATAGTACATCCAAAATAGCGTGCGTGGGTGAGACTCTAGTTGAACATGCATCCCCGCGGGCCGCGGCATCGGATACATACATCAGTTAGAAAATTTTAATTTTGGATGTGTCAAAAAATTGAAATTTTTTTAATGTTCATCACGTATGTGTCTACAATCTCTAAAAAAAATTAGATCAAAATTCGAAATACACAAAGAGAAATCCAACATGAAAAGTGTCAATAAAGACAAAAGGATGAATAGTGTCAAAACGACACTATTCAGATCTGGATTTCTCCTTTTATGTTTCTCTTTGTGTATTTTGAATTTTGATTTGAATTTTTTTAGTGGTGTACACATATATGTGAGTAACATTCACAAAAAAAAAATCGGATTTTTTTGACCCATCTAAAATATTTCTTTTCAAATTTGGTATCATGATAGCACCTAAGTGATGGTGTCACCTGATATTCTCCCTAACTTTGGGTATGCCAACCTCACTCTCCACATTTTTGAACCAAACCGAAATATCATATACAAACAATAAACCAGCCAAACTATTTTTAAGATTTTTATGATTTTTGATTTCCGATACAATACGAAATTTCCTTACGTTCTGCCAAATTAACCGAAGTAAAATATATATTTATATTGTTGAGCAAACAAGTATACTGAGACTCAAAAGATTTTGTAACATTGTCATTTTTCTTGTACATGAGCCAGATTTCCTACCGAGCACATTCATTTTTCTTGCAATGTAGTATTTTTTTTCTAAAAAAAAGAAATGCTAACCACGTCCATAAACAAAAGCAAAGTATGCATTGCACATTTGCATGCACGACCAACCATCAAGGCATGAATCCATGTATGCACATATAGTTATACGATGTATGTATAAAAATTATGTGTTTTGAGTCATAAATTTGTAAAATATTATTATCTCATTTTCAAATTTGAATTGACTTTGATTATTATGGTAAATATCGAAACCATACCGAAATAATTTGATTATACTGAAACCATGTTGTATTTTAATTCCATAACATATTTACCATATAAATATAAAAAACATATGAACCAAATAATAGAAACCGGACGCACGAAACCTCCATTCAATTATGTAATGCATATAAATATCTTATAAAGTCAAATTTAATGAACTTTGACAAAGCTTGTAGATAAAACTATTTATATTTATGGTAGCAAATATATACAATATGAAAGTATGTCGTGTGATAGCAAATATCTAATCATGTGTATTTGGTATTCTAGATGTAGATATTGCTTTTTACAAACCTGGTCAAAGTTTGTATAATTAAACCTGATAAAAATATATATATGCTCTACATTATAGAACGAAGAGGGTATGATCAAGCATGAAACATGCATTCAACATGTGTGTGGCAACAACGTGCTCTACTAAGGTGAGTCCACGGTTGATAGCATTGGGGAGATACACTTATGCTGCATTATGCATAAAACTTGAAATGCCCTTTGAAAATACACATTTTTTAAAGTTTTCATGGGCTGAAGATGAGCAGACTCAAACCTCGAAGATACACCACAAGGTAAATCACCACCTTTTTAACACTGAGTAGAACATAGCCACATGACACACATACTCATGCTCATGGGCACACAAATGTACTCCGATGACGTTGAAGATCGGAGACATGGGGTTGCAAAATCCATGATATCACTGTATGTACCTTGCTCTCAACAAAATTTTGGCCCATTTGAAAAATATTGGGGCTCTAGAGTAAACAGTACCAATATCTCAATTAGTAAATACACTATAAGAGTGCAAAAGGTACCATAGAAACAAAGCAACTGAAACACCCGATGTCGTGGAAACGTTATATCTAGGACCCGTGATGCAGTTGAGACTAGGCATTTGACGCCCATGATGCAGTTCAAACATGTTTGTTAGCTGCATCGCTATCAACTCCACCATTGTCGTTTGCAACATTTCATATTGCATTATTTGTCAACCGCACTAGTTCGACAACATTATTGTCCATTCAACTATAGCCATCTCAATGACAAGCACTATCAAGAGCATCATTGTCAAAAACATCAATTCAAAATATGCAATTACAACAAGCAGTGGAGTATAAACAATGCACTTCAAAACATACTCATACCTTGTGGTCAATCATGCACATGTTAGTTTTTTCCTTCCGTGTTTTCATACACGACTTCAAACTTGGGGTTCGATCCTTAATAGGTTGGAGTGTACAACTGAAAGTACATGTACTTACCATGTGTGGTTTTGATAATTAATGGCAATCCAAATGGACTAATGTTTGCATTGATTAATACAATTGAAGGAAAGTTTCATTTGCAATGCATGAAGAAGATTGGATGAATTGAAGGATGTTCGTTCCATGGTGATGTAAGAAGGAGATCGAATGGATTTGGAATGAATGCCATATACATATTGTTGTGCATCATGGTTGAACTCAATGATTGAATCAAATACGACCAAGATGAATTCCATGTGATGAACAAGATGTGATCTATATGGAGTTCGTTGAGGATCTCAGATGTTCTCAGGCTTAGGCTTATGGGCTGAACCATGATGGGTCAAGATCTTGAGAGAATGATTAAAGAGAAGAATTCTACATATGGCTTGAAGATAGGATCATGATGAGCTCATATGTTGAGTTATGGATGATGATGTCTTGAAATAAGTAAGTCAAGTGAAGAATACATTGTGCCTCTCAAGAGACTATGTTGGAGCATGAAAATGAGCAAGTTATGGCCAATTTGAGATTCATGGAAAAACTTGATATGGTCATGGTGTGATCATGTCTTGAAGCAATAAAGCATAGGGAAGATATCAATAGGGGCCTTCAAGACATCAAGATTAATCATGGAGCAAAGATAAATGTGACCAAGATGAAAATCAAAGATTGAACTCTGAAAGTGCGTTATATCGACTAGAGGGGGGTGAATAGGCGATTTTTATGAAAGTCCTCAAAACGTGGAAGTTATGAAGACAAACAGGGTGGACAAGCCTATCACTATGTAGCGGAAGTTAGATTACACAAGGCAAGCCATAGTCAAGTATACAATGTAGTGAAAGCACAGTGACAAGCAGCTTCAGTGTAATGAGGATCAGGTAGGAAGAAGTTATGAAGCCAAACAAATCATACAGTCAAGTTGTGAAGACAGAAGATAAAGCAAGCATGCAATGGCTTCACAATGTGTACTGGTAAGTAAAGGGAGGTGAAGACGAAACCAGTGACACGCTGAAGACAATGATTTGTTGGACCAGTTCCAGTTGCTGTGACAACTGTACGTCTGGTTGGAGCGGCTAGGTATTTAAACCAAAGGACACACAATCCCGGACACCCAGTCCTGAACACGCAGCTCAGGACACCCAGTCCTCACCGTTTTCTCCTTGAGCTAAGGTCACACAGACCTCGTCCAATCACTCTGGTAAGTCTTCAAGGTAGACTCCCAAACCTTCACAGACTTCGTTCACCGGCAATCCACAATTTCTCTTGGATGCTCAGAACGTGACGCCTAACCGGCTGGAGGATGCACAGTCCTCAAGTGTAATAAGTCTTCAGATCACTCAGACAAGAAGACTTAAGTGATGCCCAATTACTCTGGCTCTGGGTGGTTAGGGATTTTCTCCTCGCTAGGGATTTTCTCTCAAAGGCTTCGAGGTGGGTTGCTCTCAAACGACAAAAGCCGTGCACTAAAATCTGAGCAGCCAACCGTTTATGATTGTAGGGGTGGACTATTTATAGCCACTTGGCAACCCGACCTGATTTGTCCGAAATGACCCTGGGTCACTAAGGAACTGACACGTGTATCAACGGTCGAATTTCGAACTCACACGGCAACCTTACTTGGGCTACAAGTAAAGCTGACTTGTCTGACTCTGGACAAGATTTTCTCTCATTGTCTTCACTCGAAGACATAGGATTTGGATTAGGCATCACTTCAGTCATCCTGACTGGTTCTCTTGGACCTCACTTAACAGTACGGTGGTTCCTATGACACAACATGAATGAAGTAAAACTACGAAGGATCTAAGTCTTCGAGTTCCATAAGCTTCGTGGGGAGTCTTCACATGTCATTGTCTTCAACATGAATGTCTTCATAAACCACCATTGTCTTCAATGTCTTCGTACATTTTTAGGGGTCATCTCTGGTAGCTAAACCGAATCAATGAGGGACTTCTACCTGTGTTATCCTGCAATTCTCACAAACACATTAGTCCCTCAACTAGGTTTGTCGTCAATACTCCAAAACCAACTAGGGGTGGCACTAGATGCACTTACAATCTCCCCCTTTTTGGTGATTGATGACAAACTAGTTAAAGTTTTCAACGGGGAATATAATTTGTGAAATTGTAAAGGAATTGTCTTCATAAGCTGCAAGGGCCCCCCCTGAAGATGTGCATATAAGTAATTTGCTTCTTGAACGCAAATGCACATGGCAGGTTGTACTTGTGGGAATCCACTTCAACTTATGATGACAATCCACCATGCATGTAAAGGTATATGAAGAGAATGACATGCATAATGAGAAATGGACGTCTGCGAAATGATATAAGTGCGGAAATTATCGTCGTACATGCGGAATTTATCTTCGCAAAAACATAGTGGCAAACAAGTAGCAGACGACCATCAAGTTTAAGTGTTACAACTCAAAGAACCAAATGTAGCAAAACGAGAGTTGTAAGCACGAAGCAAAATGCAAAATATAAAGCACCCGCCCATATTATTGACCCGCTTGAAGACTATAAACATCATATGCTTCTCCCCCTTTTGTCAGTGATGACCAAAAAGGTATGAAGATAGAGTTTTCTACGCGTTCCCAGGCGCAGCAGGGTCGGTGGAGGCGTTTGGTGGTGCTGACGAGCTTGGTGCAGGGTCGACGCGCGCTGAAGAAGGTGGTGGTGATGTAGCGTCGTCTTCTTCCTCAATGATTCTTCCAGTCACGGTGGTAGCAGAGGAAGAGAACTCTGAATCTTCAAGCGACGGAGTTCCGCGCAGCACAGCTCTTCTGGGGGTGTGGAGTCAAACTTGAATCTCTCTCTGAAGCCATCCTCTTGAAGTTCAGCTTCAGTGCACATCATGGTGAGGCCTTTCCAAGTGCGGCGACAGGTTTCATGTGCGACAAAGGCATTCTTGGTGGCCAGATTTCTGATGCGATTGACGTCTTGCATGATACTTCGCATCTGCCTTTTGAGCCAGTCGTGATGCCTATCTTGCTTTTGGTGAAGAGCCACAAGAAGTTCACGGTCATTGAGTGTATGAGCGCGTTTCTTGGGTCTCTGTGCAGCTGTGCTGTCAGTGGCTTTAGTTGATGCAGGGGCACGTGTGGTGCCAGCCATGGGATAAACTCTTGAGATGGCTTCAACACCTTCATCATTCTGAGTGAAGCTCTGGTGTTCTGCATTCTGAAGACTTAATGGTTGCTTGGCAGGCTCAGGATATATTGCTTCAGCAGAGGTGTACACATCAGGTAAGAAGATTCTATGATTGCGGGCAGAGGGCTGATAGGAGATAGCAGAGTGGAGCTTGATTAGCCTCATAACCCATGGAGCATAAATCTTCAAACCAAAGAGATCTGAGCCAGATGCTGCAAGTTGGCGTATAAAGAGATCCTAGGCGTTGAAGCATTTGCCATGCAGGATACAGAAGATGAGAGTCTTCATGGCACCTTCAACCTTGGCATATGGAGAGTGCCCCTTAATGGGCCATAGAGTCCGCCTGACGATGTGATATATAGTTCTGGGCAGGTACTCTAAGTCTTCAACGAAGAACTCAGTTGGGTAAGGTGCATCAAGAGGCAATGGCTTCATCATTGAGAGCATCTGACTCATATTTGGCTCATGTCGCTGGAATATGCTCTCAATTGCTTTTGCATGGAGTTGGCAGCCTTCTTCGAAGAGTTCGCCAGGAGTGGGTAGGCCGGTAAGCTCAATGATATCGAATGCATTGGCTTCATGATGGACATTGCCGGTCATCCACTCTAGGACCCAAGTCTTCGGATCTCTGTTGTAGCCTTTGATGTGCAGTGTGGCATAGAACTGGAGCAGAAGCTCTTCATTCCAGTGCTCTTCATCGGTGATAAACGGCAGCAGTCCCACTTGCTTGAAGCAATCCAGTGCTTCTTCCAGACCAGGCAGACCAGCAACAGCTTCAACCTCAAGGCGCTGGTGAGGAAAGATATGGCCTTGGTTGTATAGGATGCAGGAATAGTAGCTGCGCTGTGGGTAGCTCCAGAACCTATCTGATATAATCCGTTCCCTTGAATAAGGGTTCTTGGAGCTGTTGAAGAACGTGTTGTCTTCCCTGAAGCTATTGACAATAAAGGAGCCAGGAGCTGATGCAGGACCTGGGAACCTTGGCAGTCGTGGGATTGGCTTCTGGACCTGGGCCTGTGCGCAACATGATAGTTGTACTGTGGACCGGCAGCAGACTCAGGCACAGAAGGTTCAGATGCAGTAGCTTCAGTAGCTGTTGGTGGGAAGGGCTCCACAATTGCTTCAGTGTTGGTGGTGGCAGCCTTAAGGATTTCAGCCTCAACACGTGTAGTGAGAGGGATGGATTCAGGTACGTTCTCCTCGAGAACTTCTTCTTGTTGGTTCGGGGGAGACGGAGCTTCTTCTTCATGTTCTTCGGCTGATGCAGCCGGAATGTCGTCAGCAGCCTGAGCCCTTGGCCCTTTGCGAAGCCTATGGAATGTAGGCGACGCCGGTGGAGTTGCAGTGGGCTGGGGCTCAGTCTCTTCCTCCTGCGGGCGATCTGCCCACGATGCATCTTGGGTGATTGGTATCAATGGACGACCAATGCTTATCATTTCGCTTGTTTCAAGCTGAGGAAGGGTTGCATCACCTTGTACATTGTTTTGGAGACCAATGTCTTCAGCAGCGTTGGGGTCGGCTGCTGGAATGTCTTTAGCGTGCGGAGCCTCTGTGAAAGCAGGCTCATGCACGGTCAACTGACGATCTTCGTCAGGATAGCGGACGGAGAGGGGTTCGACTATCAAGGGCTCTGTGGGAGCAGCCCGAGATTTCTTGGTCTTGCGCTTCTTGATGGTGGGGTCAGAAGGAGAGGCTTCAGGGTGTTTCCTCTTCCTTGCTTCAGCTTCGGCTGTCCGTGTCTTCTTGAGCTCTGAAGCGGTTGAGCGGTGCTTTGGCTTCGAGCCAGTCTTAGCAGTGGGGAAGACAATCGGAATAGCTTCTTGCCTTGGTGCCTCTTGTTCAGCCACAACGGGCTTCTTCTTTTTCTTCGCGGCCATCCTGGGTCGATGCTGGGACGCCCAAGTGCCTTGCGCTTCTCGGCCTCATTGTAGGCCTGCACACAGAGATCAGCCAAAGTCTTCATTCGCTCCCGCGAACCCTGAGCTTCTGCACATTTCTTCAAAAAGTTTTCCTTCAACTCGTGCAACATGACCTTGAAGTCCTTGACTTCTTGGACGCTGAGCTTGGCCATATTCTGCTTGAACTGAGCCTTTTCAAAATCAATCTTCTGCTTCAGTTCAACTATGCGCTGGGCAATTTCGAGTTCTGAAGCAATAGCGCCTTGGAAGGCTACGCTGAGGCCAATGGGCAGCTGCAGATCATCGAAGCTGATATTGGGTGTATCAAACCACTCATCAATGAAGTTGTGTATGATTGCTGCATCAAACAGAGGTAGATTGTTGAAGATTTCAGCCTCCTCCTTGCTCTTGATGAGCTGCTCAAGAGCATCATCGCCAAGATCTTCGTCACTAGACAGATCAATGGCCTCGCAGCGCAGAATGGCAGCGGCTGTGAGCTCTTTGCCAGTGTGTGGTTGAGGCTTCTTGGCTTCTTGGGGCTTGGAGACTCGTGATAAGTCTTCAGACTGCACACTTGCTTCAGGAGGTGCAGTTGCCAATGGCTTCGCTCTGGAGATTTTTGGAGAAGCGGCTGGCTTTGAAGCTTTTGACTTCTTCGTCTGCTTCGGCTTCGGTGCAGCAGGAGCATCATCAGACTCAGTGTCTGTTGGAGGGTCGTTCACGGCAGTCCCTTGGACTAGAATGTGAGTGATGAGGCCTTCGAGATTGGCATACGGCCCGATGATATTGGGATTTGCGTCGCGTGTGCCATCCTCCCTTGGTTTAGAGGGACCAGGGTTGAAGTCCAACCCCAACTCCTTCTTGTTTTGCTTCGTAGAGTTCTGAGCAAATTGGAAGTTGCACTTGAACAGAGTGTCATCGCGACACCAGAGAAGTGATGACAGATGTGCTTCAGCTGGCTGTGGTCCTCTGACCATGCATGGAAAGAAGCCTTGAGCAATGGCTTCGTCTCTGGACCGGGTACGAGGTTTTTGTACAATACGTCTCCCCATGGTCTCTTGATGGCGCACTTTTCTGCATATTCCTTAGTGACGAAGCGGTATTGGAACCACTGCTCTGCCCAATATCTTCGAATCAATTGGATTCGTGTCTTGCGTTGACCATAGCTCTCTTCAGGATCAGTTTGGTACATTTCTGCCAAGTCATCAGGCAGATCTTTAGACGTTTCACCACGTCTCTGTCTGCCTCCCTTCCTTGCTGGTTTTTCTGCTGCCATGAAGCTTAACTTGGAAGGCTTCAAGATGTTCAAAGTCTTCAAAGGCTTCCTTTTGCTTGACCAACAAGAACTCGCTTCAGGAGAATTGATGTGACGCTGTAAGAACTCTGCAAATGAATGCAGACTATGAGAACCAAAAGATTCTCCCACGGACATGTACCTGTGACAGCATTAAGGTGCGAGGGAAGGGGAAGAGGTCATATGCATTCTCGGAGGATTTTGAAGATAAATCAGTTTAGAAGATATTGACCTCATCATGCGAAGACATTCACTTTATAGAAAAGAAGTTGGTTCCAGATTTGTACGAACCCATAGATCAGTACAAGTGAGGAATCTAACTACTTCATGAAGCACAAGTGAATATACTAGGCAAGTTTATGAGATGCAGATTGAGAGAGATGAAACTTGTGTGAATAGAAACTTCTTATGGCAGAAAGTGACGGAACTATAGGATCAAAAGAGGCTGTAAAAAGAGGTTTTATTTACCACACTTGGAACTGCTAGACGAAGTGGGAGTTGAGGCCGAGCAGTTTGATCCTCCGTGCCCTAACTTGGCGACGGAAGACACCTACGGCGACGGCGGAGAGACCGGTGTCCGCAGTCGGCGTGAAAACGGCGTCGGAGAGGTTGCGGCAGTGAAGCACTTCGTCGCCGGCGTCGTTGAGAGCTAGCGGTGGCGCTAGGGTTCGTGCGAGGGTGGAAGAAGAGATAATGACCGCAGTGAATCGTGTATTTATAGGGATAGGGGCGGCACTGCGCTATTACTCAGGTGCCCCTGGCGATTCGCATCTGATCAGTACGTGTCCATCATGCGGTATTGTGGGGGCAGTTCCACATCCCACGCACGCCTTGTTTGTCGGGTGTCATTCCTACTTCTTCGGATTTCTTTTTGATGGAAAAGTATTGAAAACGGTGTTAAAGTTTGTCTCTGTGTCTTCAGCTGACAAGGATGCAGTGAAGACATTCGACAGTTTCAATAGAATGCATATGACTTGGAGAGATAGAGTTTGAGGTAGGAAGCATGGAGAGGTTAGGGTCCGATCACATTCACTTAGTTCAAAAGATTCAAACAAGAAGACATAGCTATAAGTGAATGCTGTAGAGGACAGAACACCAGTACATATATATATATATAATTAACGCGGTGAAGATAATCATGAAGACAAATTGAGATTGAAGCCAGACCAAATGTGAAGACATAGCAAATGTAGCGCCATGAGTGAAACACTTCAAGCAGGAAATTTGCTGGTGGCGTTACCCACCGTATAGGAAGTATTAGACCCAGACACGGCGCACAATTATCGTGGCGCTCCGAAGTCAAATTCCATGTTAATGTATTCACACTTAGAATGTATGTCTTCATTGATTGAAGATATACGTTACTTCGTGTGTTGCACATCTAAGTCATCAACATGCATAAGTGTTAGGATGTGTGCCTGATCACAGGACATTTGAGGATTCCAAGATATTTAGCTCACACCATAACTTGCAAAATCTCTTCTCATCCAAGGGCTTGGTGAAGATATCTGCCAATTGCTCTTCAGTGTTGATGTGTATGATATCAATATCTTCCTTTGCAACATGATCTTTGAGAAAATGATGACGAATTTCAATGTGCTTTGTCTTTGAGTGCTGAACTGGGTTGTTGGCGATCTTGATGGCGCTTTCGTTGTCGCAGTAAAGTGGCACTTGCTTCAGATGAATGCCATAATCCTTGAGGGTTTGCTTCATCCATAGAAGCTGAGCGCAGCAGGATCCAGCAGCAATGTATTCAGATTCAGCAGTGGAGAGAGATACACAGTTCTGCTTCTTTGAAGACCAACACACAAGTGATCGGCCCAGAAAGTGACATGTGCCTGATGTGGACTTCCGATCAACCTTGTCACCAGCGTAATTAGCATCCGAAAATCCAACCAGATCAAACTCTGAGCCCTTTGGATACCATAACCCTAGAGTTGGGGTGTGAGCCAAATATCGAAGAATTCGCTTCACAGCTAAGTGATGCGACTCCTTTGATGCCGCTTGGAATCGAGCACACACGCAAACACTAAGCATGATATCTGACCTAGATGCACATAAATAAAGCAAAGAACCAATCATGGAGCGGTATACCTTTTGATCAAACTCTTTACCATTGTCGTCAGGACCCAGATGATGCTTGGCTGGCATTGGTGTTATGAAACCTTTGCAGTCTTGCATACCGAACTTCTCCAGGCAATCTTTGAGATACTTCTCTTGAGATATGAAGATGCCATTGCGTTGTTGCCGTATCTGAAGACCGAGGAAGAATTTCAGCTCCCCCATCATAGACATCTGATATTGCTCTTGCATCATATATCCGAACTCCTCACTGTACTTCTGATTGGTGCACCCGAAGATAATGTCATCCACATATATTTGGCACACAAACAGTTCACCATCATATGTCTTCGTGAAGAGAGTGGGATCTAGGGAACCAGGTATGAAGCCTTTGCTCTTCAGGAAGTATTTGAGTGTATCATACCAGGCCCGAGGAGCTTGTTTGAGGCCATATAGTGCCTTATTGAGCTTGTAAACCATGTCAGGATGTTTTGGATCTTCAAACCCAGGTGGTTGTGCAACATACACTTCTTCTTCAATTTTGCCATTGAGAAAGGCACTCTTCACATCCATTTGATACAGAATTATGTTGTGATGATTTGCATAGGCCAGCAGTATACGGATGGCTTCAAGTCTGGCCACAGGAGCAAATGTTTCATCGAAGTCAATGCCTTCCACTTGAGTATATCCTTGAGCAACGAGACGAGCCTTGTTTCTGACGATTTGACCATGCTCATCTTGCTTGTTGCGGTATATCCATTTGGTGCCTATTATGTTATGCTTCCGTGGATTAGGACGCTTAACCAACTCCCATACATTGTTCAGCTCAAACTGTTGAAGCTCTTCTTGCATAGCTTGAATCCACTCAGGTTCCATAAAGACTTCTTCAACTTTCTTGGGTTTTGTGATTGAAACGAATGCGAAGTGTCCGCAGAAATTTGCCAGTTGAGTTGCCCTTGAACGAGTCAGTGGACTAGGTGCGTTGATGCTATCAATTATTTTGTCAATCTGCACTTCATTGGCAACACGAGGATGTATGGGTCGAAGACTTTGCTCTTGCTGATCTATGTTGTCATGGGGAGGAATGTCTTCAGGCTGAGCATTGTCTTCGTGTGGATCAGGTGCTGAGATGATAAGTTCTTCTTCAGGATGAGCTTCAGAAGGGATAATTTCTCCAGTTCCCATTAGCTTGATTGATTCACTGGCTGGAACTTCATCTAGCACATCTGGCAGTTGCTCTCTTTGTGACCCATTGGTCTCATCGAACCGCACATCCACTGTTTCAACCACTTTGTAGTGAAAGAGATTGAAGACTCTGTAGGAGTGCGAATCCTTTCCATATCCAAGCATAAAGCCCTCATGTGCTTTTGGAGCAAATTTTGAGGTGTGGTGAGGATCCTTGATCCAGCATCTTGAGCCAAATACTCTGAAGTAACTGACATTTGGCTTTTTGCCAGTTAGAAGTTCATAAGATGTCTTGTTCAGTAGCTTGTGAAGATAGACACGGTTGATAGTATGGCATGCAATGTCAATGGCTTCAGTCCAGAATTTTCTTGGAGTCTTGTACTCATCTAACATTGTTCTGGCCATCTCAATGAGTGTTCTGTTCTTGCGTTCGACGATGCCATTCTGCTGTGGCGTGTACGGAGCTGAGAATTCATGAGTGATGCCCAATGTATCAAGATATGTGTCAAGGCCAGTGTTCTTGAATTCAGTGCCATTGTCACTTCTGATGTGCTTTATCTTGGCGCCATAATTGTTCATAGCCCGATTTGCGAAGCGTCTGAAGACATCCTGCACTTCAGTCTTGTAAAGGATTATGTGCACCCAAGTATATCTAGAGTAATCATCAACAATGACGAAGCCATAGAGGCAAGCAATAGTGGAAAAAGTTGAGTAGTGAGTGGGACCAAAGAGATCCATGTGAAGCAGTTCGAAGGGTTGAGTAGTGGTCATGATTGTCTTCGAAGGATGTTTTGCCCTTGTCATCTTTCCTGCTTCACAGGCACCACATAAGTGATCTTTCTTGAACTTGACGCCCTCGATGCCTATGACATGCTTCTTCTTCGCAAGGGTGTGGAGGTTCCTCATGCCAGCATGCCCAAGCCTCCGATGCCAAAGCCAACATTCTGAAGCCTTTGCGAGAAGACATACTACAAGCTGTGGCCCTGCTGAGAAATCTACCACGTACAAATCATCTTTCCGATACCCTTCAAACACTAGAGACTTGTCAGATTCCATTAGTACCAGGCAACGATATTTTCCAAAGATTACAATCATGTTCAAATCGCAAAGCATTGAGACAGACATTAAGTTGAAGCCAAGGGATTCAACAAACATGACTTTATCCATGTGTTGATCCTTTGAGATTGCAACTCTACCTAGACCCAATACCTTACTTTTACCAGTGTCAGCAAATGTGATGTGGCTCTTGTCAGATGGACGTAAGGTTGAGTCCATAAAGAGACTTCTTTTGCCAGTCATGTGATTTGTACACCCACTGTCAATAATCCATTTTGAAGACTCTGAAGTCACTGGTGTCGTACCCTACAGTGCAGTTAGGGGGATAGGCTTCACGAAGAGTATTGTGAAGCAAAAACATTTGACGAACCAGTGGATTATGAAAACTTAGATCCAGGTTAGGACAAGTAGGGAGAGTAGCATGCGATTCAGGTATGAAATACATAGTGATGCCATTCGGGCATTTGATCTTGCGCCCCATAAGATTTTTAAGGTCCCCAGCAATAGCGTCAGAAGATTTTGGTTTTCTGCTGGAGACCTTTCCCTGCAAAAGAGAGTTAAGCTTTCTTAACCACCCACATCTTCAAGGGTGGCTTAGAAGCAATAAGTCTAAGTGCAGCATCTGAGAATTTTGGCTTTGGAGCCCTGGCAAACAGTCTAGCAGGCGGGCAATAGTACTCATAAGAATAAGCAGAATAGTTCTTGGTCATATGAGCATGACGGTTTGAAGAACCGCTCTCATATGCCTGAGCATGGTTTCCCTGCAAAACATTTGCGTTAGTGCGACTCAGGTGAGTCCTCTGCCTGTATGAAGCCTTTGGACCATATGAAGCCTTTGGTCTGAGGTTTGTCTTCTTCATGTGAGGTGTCATGAGGACATTCACAGGAAGATTCTCCAGACACGTTTTTGGAACCCAAATCTTCTTCATAGGCGGTCCATTCCTGCAGTTAGTACCAATGTACCTGGCAAATACTTCACCATTCTGATTTTTAAACAGTTTATAGTTTGCATCAAAGGATTCATCAGTGATAATCGGATCAGCACAAGTGAAGCCAGATAGATTGGATGGATCTGCTGAGGATTCCTTTGCAGCAACCCATGTGGTTTTGGGGTACTGCTCAGGTTTCCAGTAAGATCCATCTGCATTAATTTTCCTCACGAACCCAACACCCTCTTTCCTAGGGTTTCGGTTCAGAATCTGCTTCTTGAGGACATCACATAATGTTTGATGCCCTTTGAGACTTTTGTACATCCCTGTTTCAAGCAATGTCTTCAACCTAGCATTCTCATCAGCAATAGCAGTGGTATCCTCAGCAGAGGGGTTAGTTACCACTTCAACAGTTGAAGATATTGCAACAGCAGTAGCAGTGGAACATTCAGCAACAGAAGTAGCATTATCACGCTCAATGCATTTAAGGCATGGTGGTTCAAATCCTTCCTGAGCAGAACTGATCTGTTCGGCTCGAAGTGACTCGTTTTCCTTTTGAAGATCTTCATGATCCGCTCTCAACTTCTCAAGATCTTGCTTTTTTTGAAGATAATCATAGGAAAGCTTTTCATGAGTAGTTGAGAGAGTCTCAAGACGATCTTCGAGTTCCTGATACTTAACATGAAGATTTTTTATGTCTTCAATTAAGGATTCAGAACGAGTCATTTCAGCACCCAACAGATCATCGCTTCTGTCTAACAGTTTTTTAATATGTTCCATGGCCTTTTATTGTTCAGTTGCAATTTTAGCAAGTGTTTTGTAGCTGGGTTTTGAATCACAATCAGAGTCATCGTCACTGGATGTTTGATAGTGAGTAGTGCGTGTGTTTACCTTGGCACCACGTGCCATGAAGCAGTAGGTAGGAGTGGAGTCGTCCTTGTCATTTGCATCGGTGTTGGTGATGAAGTCATTGTCTTCAGAGTTGAAGATGGACTTGGCGACGTAGGCTGTAGCCAGACTCGCAATGCCTGAATCAGACTCCTCCTCAGACTCCACCTCTGCCTCCTCAGAAGCGGACTCCTCCTCTGAATCCATTTCCTTGCCAACAAACGCACGAGCCTTGCCAGATGAACTCTTCTTGTGTGATGAAGACTTTGAGTAAGACTTGGAAGAAGACTTTGAGTATTTCTTCTTCTTGTCGTCGGAGTCATATTCCTTGCTCTTCTTCTTCTTTCTGCTCTCATTGTCCCATTCTGGACACTCAGAGATGAAGTGTCCAGTTTTCTTGCACTTGTGACATGTTTTCTTCTTGTAGTCATGAGCAGAAGTTTCATCATTCCTTGAGCTTGATCGTGAAGACTTTCTGAAGCCTTTCTTCTTGGTGAATTTCTGGAACTTCTTCACTAGCATTGCAAGTTCCCTTCCAATGTCTTCAGGATCATCAGAACTGCTGTCAGATTCTTCTTCAGATGAGGACACAGCTTTTGCCTTCAAGGCACGAGTTCGCCCATAGTTTGGACCGTAGATATCTCTTTTCTCAGAAAGTTGAAACTCATGTGTGTTGAGCCTCTCAAGTATGTCGGACGGATCGAGTGTCTTGAAGTCTGGACGTTCTTGAATCATCAGGGCTAGGATGTCAAACGAATTGTTAAGTGATCTCAGCAGCGTCTTGACGACTTCATGTTTGGTGATCTCAGTGGCGCCGAGGGCTTGAAGCTCATTTGTGATGTCAGTGAGCCGGTCAAATGTGTGCTGGACATTCTCATTGTCATTTCGCTTGAAGCGGTTGAAGAGGTTGCGAAGAACACTGATTCTCTGATCTCTCTGGGTTGAGATGCCTTCATTGACTTTGGAGAACCAGTCCCAGACCAGCTTGGATGTCTTCAAGGCACTCACACGGCCGTACTGTCCCTTGGTCAGATGACCACAGATAATATTCTTGGCAGTAGAGTCCAGTTGAGTGAACTTCTTGACATCAGCAGCAGTGACACCTTCTCCAGCCTTGGGAATGCCGTTTTCGACGACATACCATAGGTCGACGTCAATGGCTTCAAGATGCATGCACATCTTATTCTTCCAGTAGGGATATTCAGTTCCATCAAAGACGGGGCACGCAGTGGAGACTTTAATTATCCCTGCAGTCGACATAGCTAAAACTCCAGGTGGTTAAACCGAATGACACAAAACAAGGGAGCACCTTGCTCTGATACCAATTGAAAGTGCGTTATATCGACTAGAGGGGGGGTGAATAGGCGATTTTTATGAAAGTCTTCAAAACGTGGAAGTTATGAAGACAAACAGGGTGGACAAGCCTATCACTATGCAGCGGAAGTTAGATTACACAAGGCAAGCCATAGTCAAGTATACAATGTAGTGAAAGCACAGTGACAAACAGCTTCAGTGTAATGATGATCAGGTAGGAAGAAGTTATGAAGCCAAACAAATCATACAGTCAAGTTGTGAAGACAGAAGATAAAGCAAGGATGCAATGGCTTCACAATGTGTACTGGTAAGTAAAGGGAGGTGAAGATGAAACTAGTGACACGCTAAAGACAATGATTTGTTGGACCAGTTCTAGTTGCTGTGACAACTGTACATCTGGTTGGAGCGGCTAGGTATTTAAACCAAAGGACACACAGTCCTGGACACCCAGTCCTGAACACGCAGCTCAGGACACCCAGTCCTCACCGTTTTCTCCTTGAGCTAAGGTCACACAGACCTTGCCCAATCACTCTGGTAAGTCTTCAAGGTAGACTCCCAAACCTTCACAGACTTCGTTCACCGGCAATCCACAATTTCTCTTGGATGCTCAGAACGCGACGCCTAACCGGCTGGAGGATGCACAGTCCTCAAGTGTAATAAGTCTTCAGATCACTCAGACAAGAAGACTTAAGTGATGCCCAATTACTCTGGCTCTGGGTGGTTAGGGCTTTTCTCCTCGCTAGGGATTTTCTCTCAAAGGCTTCGAGGTGGGTTGTTCTCAAACGACAAAAGCCGTGCACTAAAATCTGAGCAGCCAACCGTTTATGGTTGTAGGGGTGGACTATTTATAGCCACTTGGCAACCCGACCTGATTTGTCCGAAATGACCCTGGGTCACTAAGGAACTGACACGTGTATCAACGGTCGAATTTCGAACTCACACGGCAACCTTACTTGGGCTACAAGTAAAGCTGACTTGTCTGACTCTGGACAAGATTTTCTCTCATTGTCTTCACTCGAAGACATAGGATTTGGATTAGGCATCACTTCAGTCATCCTGACTGGTTCTCTTGGACCTCACTTAACAGTACGGTGGTTCCTATGACACAACATGAATGAAGTAAAACTACGAAGGATCTAAGTCTTCGAGTTCCATAAGCTTCGTGGGGAGTCTTCACATGTCATTGTCTTCAACATGAATGTCTTCATAAACCACCATTGTCTTCAATGTCTTCGTACATTTTTAGGGGTCATCTCTGGTAGCTAAACCGAATCAATGAGGGACTTCTACCTGTGTTATCCTGCAATTCTCACAAACACATTAGTCCCTCAACTAGGTTTGTCGTCAATACTCCAAAACCAACTAGGGGTGGCACTAGATGCACTTACAAACTCAAATATGGTCATCAAACAAGCGCAAATGATGTAGCACATATGGGACCTTCTGGTATATAATGCAATACTATGTGTTTTCTATATCTACATGGGTTAGGTGATTTTCATGGGTTTGCAACAATAGAAAGATTCCAAGTGTCTATAAGAGTATGACATCAAGTGATGATGATCATGGTTTACAAGGGAAAGCTCAAGATAAGCATCTCGAAGGATTACATGTTTGATGCTTGTGGATGATCACATGATGGACATGTGAGTATATAATGCAATGGAGTGATCCTCGCATGACTTATGGGGGGAGCTATTTAAAGTCTTCACCAAATGTCGTGATCAAGGTTATGCTTTCATCTTGAGCCAAAAATAAATGTGGACATCAAGCTCAAGGGGATGCTCAAGTCAAAGGTATTAGTTCATTTGGTTGAAGTTGCATGGGTCAACGACCATCAAAAAAGATATGTACCAAAGAATGGATCTCCAGAGACTATCTAGTGTAGCTATTTAATGACTTGAGTTATAGGGATCCCACACTATTAAGAGGAGATCAAAGGGTTCCGTGATGGGCTTGCTCAAGTTAATATTTCCTACACACAATTCCTCTGATCACGTGTATATATCTCCAAAGCCAAAAAGGTCCCCCAAATTCTATGATTAAACCTTTGCACATTTTGCATCCTCCATTTTGGTTGATCTTGGGTGGTTCTCTATGGGAGGGCCTGGATTTTTAGTAGCTTCAAAACGAGCCCAAGATCATTAAAATCGGATTTCGTATGAGAAAGTTATGCATGCTTTGCTATTGGGGCGCCTGCAATTTTTGTGATGGCCGGATGGCCAGGCTCCCATGACGCCCCGCATGTCCAGAATCCTCCCGGAATCTGACCGTATATGCCCGAAAACCATGTTGAGAATGTTGGTTATGCCCGCTGGATGTCCACTTGGCCGGATGTCTAGGGCCCCAAGTTGGCCAGATGTCCGGGCCCTGTACATTGCCCCTTTTATGTGTTTGTGTGCACACTTGACAGTCGTCGGATGTCCAGCCACCGCCCAGATATGTCCGGCCCGTCACAGCCACATACTAAAAACCGGCCAGTTTTCCAGGCCTGCTATATATACCCCTTTACTAATCCGGTAGAGGGTTTATCACTTCATCCAAAAGAACCCTAGAACACCCAAGTGGCTCCCTCTCACTTCTCCTACACCAAATCTTAGATCCCGGAGAGATTCATGATAGTTCTTTAGAGATTTTTGATACGTCTCCAACGTATCTATAATTTTTTATTGTTCCATGCTATTATATTATCCATTTAGGATGTTTCATATGCATTTATATGCTATTTTATATGATTTTTGGGACTAACCTATTAACCTAGAGCCCAGTGTTAGTTTCTGTTTTTTTCCTTGTTTTTGAGTATCGCAGAAAAGGAAAACCAAACGGAATCCAATTGACCTGAAATTTCACGGAGATTATTTTTGGACCAGAAGAAGCCCACGGAGTATCGGAGATGGGCCAGAAGAGTACCGAGGCACCCACGAGGGTGGGGGCGCGCCCTACCCCCTTGGGCGCCCCCTACCTCATGGCTGCCTCGGAGACCCCCCTGACTTGTTCCCGATGCCAACACCTCTTATACATATACTCAAACTTCCATAGCATAACCTAGATCGGGAGTTCCGCCGCTGCAAGCCTCCATAACTACCGAAAACCAACCTAGACCCATTCCGGCACCCTGCCGGAGGGGGGAGTCCCTCTCCGGTGGCCATCTTCATCATACCGGTGCTCTCCATGATGAGGAGGAAGTAGTTCACCCTCGGGGCTGAGGGTATGTACCAGTAGCCATGTGTTTGATCTCTCTCTCTCTCTCTCTCTCTCTCTCTCTCGTGTTCTTGATTCAGCATGATCTTGATGTATCGCGAGCTTTGCTATTATAGTTGGATCTTATGATGTTTCTCCCACTCTACTCTCTTGTAATGGATTGAGTTTTCCCTTTGAAGTTATCTTATCGGATTGAGTCTTTAAGGATTTGAGAATACTTGATGTATGTCTTGCATGTGCTTATCTGTGGTGACAATGGGATATCACGTGATCTACTTGATGTATGTTTTGGTGATCAACTTGCGGGTTCAGTGACCTTGTGAACTTATGCATAGGGGTTGGCACACGTTTTCGTCTTGACTCTCTGGTAGAAACTTTGGGGCACTCTTTGAAGTTCTTTGTGTTGGTTGAATAGATGAATCTGAGATTGTGTGATGCATATCGTATAATCATAGCCACAGATACTTGAGGTGACATTGGAGTATCTAGGTGACATTAGGATTTTGGTTGATTTGTGTCTTAAGGTGTTATTCTAGTACGAACTCTAGGATAGATTGAACGGAAAGAATAGCTTCGTATTATTTTACTACAGACTCTTGAATAGATCGATCAGAAAGAATAACTTTGAGGTGGTTTCATACCCTACAATAATCTCTTCGTTTGATCTCCGATATTAATGACTTTGGAGTGACTCTTTGATGCATGTTGAGGGATTGTTATATGATCCAATTATGTTATTATTGTTGAGAGACCTTGCACTAGTGAAAGTATGAACCCCAGGCCTTGTTTCCTAGCATTGCAATGTCGTTTACGCTCACTTTTACCACGTGCTACCTTGCGATTTTTACATTTTCGGATTACAAAACCTATATCTACCATCCATATTGCACTTGTATCACCATCTCTTCGCCGAACTAGTGCACCTATACAATTTACCATTGTATTGGGTGTGTTGGGGACACAAGAGACTCTTTGTTATTTGGTTGCAGGGTTGCTTGAGAGAGACCATCTTCATCCTACGCCTCCCACGGATTGATAAACCTTAGGTCATCCACTTGAGGGAAATTTGCTGCTGTCCTACAAACCTTTGCACTTGGAGGCCCAACAACGTCTACAAGAAGAAGGTTGTGTAGTAGACATCAATTTTTCAATCAAGTGATCCACTCCCTCTACCTCTTGTGACCAAAGAAATTTGTGATTTGAACAAGTCTTGAGCATTTCCCCCTTGATCTTGTTACTCTTGGAGGTTGGAGACTCCTAGACGGTAGGAGTGCTCTGGTGAGGAATCAACTTGTGATTTGCCCCTGGAATTTTGTGAAGGTTTGGAGGCCGCCTCAGGGTCTACCTATAGTGGTTGAGAAATGCCTTCGTGGTGTTGTCTCAAAGGGAGAATAGGGTGAGCTTTCGTGGTAGCATCCACCTCTCTAACGGTGACTAGCTTCCTTCCAAGGAAGTGATGATTGGGATACTAATGTGTTGGACGACCTCCAAGTAGCCCCCGCAACATTAGATGACACGCTCTGCAACGACTCCTTCAGTGGAGATTTCTCGTAGCCTTATTTTTGCATGCTTAACAAGGAAAAGTCTTTCCCATGTCATTTTACCCTCTGCCCTAACCAATGACCACCCTTCATGCGAGTGATGGATGACGTGGGGTCGGTAATGGCACAACTTCCTATTGGTAACTACATGTGGTTATTCCCCACCAGTTGTCTCAACGTTGCCATTGTTGGAGCTCTCATGTTGTCTTGCGGCGTTCGTCCTCGTGTGTTATGTTTATTTTGTATGGGTTTGTAATCTTGCACTTGTTTTTTTTGTGTATTTGCCTAGGCAAGACCTATTACCCTCAGATAGTTAATGTTTTCACTCCATCATTGTAAACCAATTCAATCTATTTTGAATTGAGATCATATCCAAGCAAACATTTCTCTCTATATATATATTCCTCCCAATGGCTCCTATAAAAATATATTAGGAGTATTCTCGTGTATTGAATGCTTGCGTTAGCATGTGATGTGTTGAGCGAGCGCCACATCACCGTGGCGAGCGGAGCCATAATGTTAGAAACACCTCATCACATGGTGATTCTTTTTGCTTGAAATGGAATTTTGTGCACTAAATCTTAAAATTAGTGGTGCCAAAACTAAGACATACTTGGAAATTATGGCTATGTTATTATATTCGATTCAGAGTGGAGCATCTCTCCTCCTTTATAGCATGTGACATACATATTTTTTTGGAAACCGTACCATGGTCAATTTGAATTGAACTCACCTCAAAATCTAAAGCCATTTAATCTTTTTTTTTGTCTGTGTGTGGGTTTATGATCGAACAACTACTGTAAGTAGCTAATTGCTGGTGCGTTGTAGCGGGGACATATATATTCTAGTGGTTCAGTACTAATCGTGTTTGACATATACCTTACGCCCACCATATTATAGGTTTTGATAAGATTTGATTCGAGTATGTGTAGAGAAAGGCGATGAAAGTTTTGATTAGTTGAGTTTTAGTAAGGTTTAATTTGTTATGTGCATATATAGGGGAATGCAAGGAAAGTTAAGATTTAATTGAGTTTTTGTAAGATTTGATTTGATTGAGTTGATGCAGGATATTGTTTTGGTAAGATTTGATTGAGTTAATGCATTGCTTGGTTTTCATAAAGATAAGAAAAAAGTATCAATTTGGTTTGGAATATTCCAAACTAAGAAGGTTGTAGAGGAAAAACCAACTTACAAGGGGCAGAGTGAAGACCCCTTCGCTCGTGCCTCCTGCGACCAAGGCTCTTAGCCAGGGTTTCCCTGCCTCTGGCCGGCGCCTCTGTCGGTCCGCCTCGTCTCGTATGACCCGTTTTCTGAAGATGGAATAAGATTACCCTCGCCTAGCGTCCGTCCCGGCGGTGCTTCTAGCTTCGTCGGAAGACGTGTGGAGCTGTGTCTCTAGTGGATCTCGTGAGATTTGGTCAGCGTTTGTCTTCAGTGGATCCGCTTGAATCCGGTCCTCATTCACCTACGTAAGTGTGTCTGCGGGTTGGATTCTTTCGATCCACGCTTTTCTTCATTGATGGCGGCTGTTGTTCCGATGCCTTGGTCCTATGAGTCCTTAGCACGACGACTTTTTGACTGTCTACTGCAACAATGTTTGTCCGGTTCTGATGAGGGAGGGACGATGACAACGGCGTGCCTTAGGTTCGCTGCAGTACTTGCAGTTGTCTGGATGTAATTTTTACTCGTGACGTTAGTTGATGGATAGATCGAAAGTTTGAAAATAGAATGAAACACCTCCAAACGAGCTGCAACGGCACGCCCGAGCAGCAGGAGAGAGGCGCCGCGGGCGTTGCACAACCACAACGCCACCGTTCTGCTATTTCCCACCGTTGGTTGTGCGGCGCGATGCGCATCCACGGTCCCACACGCTAGCGCCGCAGCCAAAGTCGTGGCCGCCGTTCCGGCACTGGTCCGGGGGTCGGGCGGGCCCCGTGATCCCATCCTCTCCCCCACGCGCCGCAAAATTCCCACGACGGACCCCGACCAAAAGCGCAAGCCTACAAACGCCCGCCCCGCCGCGCCGCGCCACACCGCCCAGCCACCCACGCGCGCACGCCCGGCCCTCACCTCACCACCACCGTCCCTTGCTGCCGGTCCCGCCTCGCCGCCCTCCTCTGCTCCCAACCGCTCCTTTCTTCCCTTCCCTTCCTTTTGCCGCTCGCCCCACACCCCCGCGCCTCCCCGCCCGGCCCCGGCGCCGGACCGCCGGCGGCGAAAACCTAGATACGTACCCCGCCGTCGGGAGCGCCGGCGCCCGGCGCGCCCATGTCGTCGTGCGAGTGCCTCGTGGTCGAGAAGGTGTCGGAGGACCACGCCGCCGGCGGCGAGGCGACGGGGGAGCGGCGGGGCGGCGGCCGGGCCCCGCGCTCCGAGGCCATGTTCCCCATCTACGTCATGGGGAGCTCGCGGGCGCGGGCCGTGCTCCTCGACCCCTCCGCCGCCGGGGACCCCATATGGGAGGCCGTCAAGGCCGAGGCCAGGTCCGAGGTGAGCGCCGTCCATGCCATCCCGCCGCTCCATCGCAGATTCGCTCGCGTTGCGCCGTTCTTATTTTTGATTCGATCGCTGTAATTTTTTCTCTGGTTTTGCACCCTGGTGGTGAATTTGGGGCTGGAGCGAGGAGGAAAAGCTGCGTTTTTTGGGCGGCGATTTCCTGGTCTCGTGACCTTTCTCGTGTTTCCTGAGGTTCAGTTGACTGAATTTTGATCCCAGGCGGCAAGAATCCAGTTCTTTCAAGTCACTACTATATTTTTTCCAGCCTTCGAATTTAATGGTCAAAATACTGCAACTGGACTTAATTTTATCTCTTCTTCTGCGTCATTAGCTATTTCTAGACTTCGAATTTAATGAACAACTGCAACTGGATTTTCTTTCTCTCTTGAGCTAGCTTTTTCTAGCCTTCGAATTTGCTTGCACATATATATCGAGTGACTGAGTGAGTGAAGTTCAGTTCGATAGTGGTGTATTACACTTACACATATGGTCTTGATAATTTTATTGTTTAAATATAGCTAGTTGATGTGGTAAAAGTGCTACTTCCTCTTTAGTGCTTGGACTTGTTGGTTCTTCTGAACTAGATATTGTGTATTAGTACTAGTTGATAGTTCAGTTCAGCCAAAGTAATTTATGGAGGCAAAAGTACAATCAATTCAAACTATGCGGTGTGAGCTAGAAGCCTCAGTGCGTTTATATGTTGTCACTGCTCAGAGGTCAACTCTGGGAAAGGAAAACATTTCAGGCAACTCACATCTGATGATGCTGAAATCTGACTGTCTTGTAAAGGTGTGTGAAGTGCCAATGCCAATAAGATGCAGGAACCGGAAACATTTTGTGCCCAATCAAGCCTTAGGCATGCATGACTCACGTCCGACATCCGAGCTTTATTGTCGCGAAGCTATGCTTTTGAGTGTCGTTGACTCTTATACTCTTCTTGTCTTATTGCAAAACTTTGCATCATGTTTACTGTTAGTTTTACATGATGACTGACGGCAGTATCCGCATTTCGCAGGCAGAGAAGGAGCCTATTTTAAGTAGCTTCTTATATGCGAGCGTATTATCTCACGACTGTCTGGAGCGGGCGTTGAGCTTCGTCCTTGCAAACAGGCTTGAAGATCCAACCTTACTTGCGACTCAGCTAATCGACATTTTCAATGACGTCATGATGAATGACGTAGATATACGCCGTTCCATTCGCCTTGATGCTCAGGTGAGTGCATCATTGTCCTATTGAGGTGTCGTGTTTTGTGTGTGCATGTTAATTTGTTCTGCATCACACTATCCTTGCATTAATGGTCTTCTTGTCTAAATTTAGGCCTTCAAAGGAAGAGATCCTTCCTGTGCACAATATAGCTGGGCCCTATTATACCTAAAGGTGACTATAAATTCATGCTGTCATACCGTTCATATCTGGAAAAGGTAACAAGACTCATGTTGCATGCAAACTGCTACAGGGTTACCATTCCTTGCAGTCCTATAGGATAGCTCATGTGTTATGGAATCAAGGGCGTAAGGTTCTGGCGTTGGCGCTGCAAAGCCGTATCAGTGAGGTGAACCTTGATTTCTTAAGAAGCAGTTTTTTAGCATACATTTATGTTGGAGTAACATGTGCTATCCTTCTCTTTTCAGGTTTTTGCAGTGGATATACACCCAGGTATATCATTGGTGTATCATATATCTGTACAAAATTGTCTTATATTTCCTGCTGCTGTGTTTAATACTGGGGTTGCTCTTGAGCTATATGATGTTTGGCTTTTCCACTCAAAAAATAGCTACTTGATGTTTAGCTTCTTCTATTACCTTCGCGGAAATGTGTTTTGTTGCCTTTACTAGTGCATATGGATCTGCTGCTTGGGAATATGTATGTATGTTATGTTATCCTAGTAAATATCTTAACCTGAACCAAGGTTTGTCTTTGTAATTGTGTTCACTTTTTGGGAACATAGAAGCATTGCTCATGTTTTAATCATCTTCTAAAGCTTGCTTATGTATGAGTCTGCAATTATTTACCAATTTGTGAATTTATAAGCATCAAATCCTTAAATATATCCTCATGCTCGGATGATATTTGCTTTTGAGTTTTTAAAAGTAAACCTGTGATCTTAACTGGTGTCTTTGTTCTATTGTGGTATGATATGGTATTTTAGTCTGTTCTCTTAACATTCTTTAATGCTAAATCTGCAGCTGCCAAAATTGGAGAAGGAATATTGTTGGATCATGGAACAGGTCTAGTCATTGGTGAAACTGCTGTTGTTGGCAACTGGGTTTCATTAATGCAGGTGACATGCATCACCCTGTTCTTGCTATTTCTGATTTTAACATAAAGCATTACTTTTCAATATAATTTTTAATTCCATCCAGAATTTAACTTATTTTTCTTCTTGCCTGGTTGTTAGCTCTGTCACATATCTTGTTTGCTATAGTTTTAAATTGTCCTTGTGCAAATAATTAAATATTTCTTTCATTTGCTTTTATTATACTAAAAAAATGGTTAATATGATTCAGATAACGAAATATCTACGTGCATATCATTTTAAATTCTTTTGTTGAATATTTTTGTTTTTGTACAACTATGAATCATTCAATTCACATCAGGTGAATATCTTACGACGTGTTTGGTTGGGCTGAAAAATCCCACTTTGATTGCAATGCTTTAGGAAACAGTAGCAGCCGTTTAGTTCGTCCATTCTGTTTTTGTTACGATGCTATCGGATACAACACTTCACATCGCCAAAAACGTCAGTTCCCGACCTGATACGGAATCCCCTCTGTTCCGTATTTGTCCGCGTCCCAGACCAAACAAACACATATTCAGGAGAAATGATACCCGAGCGGAACCAAATGCTAGGCTTGAGGAAATATTTTTGCTGTATGAGATAATATAAGAGAAGGTAGCAAAACATAAGGGGTGCTTGTTTTGCGCTTTCTTACCATGCATGCTTATTTTCAGTTATGTAAAATCTTTTGTGACAAATGTAGTCCTCCCTTGGTTCGAACTAAATATATAGCCTAAGTATGGCCTTCCTATGTGTGTTCCCGTGGTGTTTCCTTTTTGGTCAAAATTTAATTATAGAAGGTTCCTAATTGTTCACCAGCTTACCAGGTAGGCCTTTGCTACAGGGTGTTACGCTTGGAGGTACTGGAAAGGAACACGGAGATAGGCACCCCAAGATCGGTCAGGGAGCTCTTCTTGGAGCTGGTGCCACTATCCTTGGCAACATAACTGTAGGTGAAGGTGCCATGATTGCCGCTGGTTCCCTTGTTTTAAAGCATGTACCGCCTCACAGGTTAGAAAGAAGTTAGACTTAATTTAAATTCTTAAATAATGACGCTGCAATGCCAAATTTTGTTAGTAATGAGCATCAGTAGATATGATATATATTCTCGTTCTTGCAATGCGATTTCCTTAGAAAGACAGAAAACAAGAAGAATACATGATCTGTGTTATGTGGCTGCTAGAAGGAGGGCACGAGAGGGCCGGCCGGGGGCCTTTTTGCCCACGGCCGGGCAAGAGGGAAGGGATTTCCTTCTTAATTCTTGCTTGATTAGATTGATACATCTCCTCCCCTTATATAGAGAGGTTTACTTGACTCCCCACATTAGGCCCATTACGTACTCTAACAATCTGAATACTGTTGCTTAGTGTAGAATACTGTATTTGCTTTACTAATTGAGCTACTGAATGCTACGCCTTGAATATTTCCAACGAATGCGGCATTATAAGTATTTGTAGTTTTTAAAGGAGCACCCTTTAGGATACTGTTTTTTCATGGTCATCCGGTTTCCCTTCAAGTAGGATAGAGAGGTCTAATTATGCTCATCATTAGTAAATAGTCGATTTTATTCCCTTTCCAATTTGAACATATTCACTTGTAGCCTGGTGGGCCTGACAAGGGTCTATAATATTCTCTGAGTTAAAGAAGTTCACTAGTGGTTTTAAAGTAGGAGTAGGAAGGGATATATGCATTATTTTTTGAATGGATACACATACACTGAAGCTTAAAGCCTGCGATCCAGTACACCTTTAGATATACTAATAATGGCTCAGTCTGTTTTTGTGAACATTTAGTTTCTTAACATTTGCCTCCATTGTTATTGTTTGTTAAGTTTCCATTTCCCTATGTCTTTCATAACTAGTCTTGCACCGTGATTATTATCTGCTTTATGTTGATCATCATTGTTTTGACACTTGTTTTGTGTTTGAAAGCATGGCGGTAGGAAATCCTGCGAAGGTAGTTGGCTATACAGAGAAAGAAGACCCTTCGTTAACTATGAAGCATGGTAAGTGTGTGCATAGTTGTTGCTTGTATTTTCAAACGAGTTCAATGAATGGGTGGCCAGGAGTAACTCGCCAGCCTAATAATATAGCAGTGTAAGGATTCAATCCCAGGCCGACTAGCCTGTGGTGCCAGCCGGTGGGCGCTAGTTCCTTGTGCATATATTTTTATGAGCTGTGTTTCCTCATTCATTTTTTTTTTCAATGCAGATGCAAGGAGAGATTATTTCGAGCATGTTGCCGGTAGTTTTCCAGACGGTAGATCCAATGGTGAGTTACCGATATATCTGTAACAAGTGTACACTTCAGTTATGCGTTTCTTTTACGACAACATACCCGTGATTCGCAGGGAGTGTCGTGAAGTAAAAAACTTGCAAGGATGAATGGAATTTTGGACATTTCTACATCCTGGAGGACGTAGGGTGCTGGATATTTGGCGACGCATGAGTGGTGCTTCCCCCTGCCCAGCAACCCTCTTGTGAGACCATGCAGGCGAGCCCGCCAAGGGTCTCCGAAAGCTCCCCAGATGTATTTATCATGTGCCCTTACTGATGCAATAATGTGAAGATGTTTTCTGTAAAAACTGGAAGGAATGGTACAGATATAATCTGTAGAGATCTCCAGCAGCAAGCTGTAGATACCTCAGATCAGTGCGTGTGGCCTCAACTATGTGAGCCAGCTACACTTTTCTGGATCAGCATCAAAAGAAAGTAGTTATGCGTGGCCTGGTCGTCTCTGCATTTAAATTTCTATTTTGCGATATGTTGGCGTACTCGGGCCCAGTTCTTTCGGCCGATTCTCCTAGAATCTTGAGAATCGGACCTGACCATGGGAGATTCGGCCAAAAGAACTGGACCTTGATCAGATCCCCAAGTAAACAGGCCAAGTCAAGCCAAATTTTTTCCTGGAAGGGAGGCAAATTTTTTGTCTTGTTGATTAAGCAGAAGATAGTTGCCCGGTTAATTGATGGAAAACTGGATGAAAACTCTTACATGTAGATCACAGGTGAACTACTCACAAAGTATAAAGCCCCATGATTGAAAGGTTAGTCTGACAAACATTCTCAACATACAACTATCGACCACAAGCCTCCACACTTGTTCTCCCTCTGTTTCTAAATATAAGCCTAAAAATATTCCAATATGTACTACATACAAAGCAAAATGAGTGAATCCATACTTAAAATATATCTATATGCATTTATATGTAGTCTGTATTGCAATATCTAAAAGGGCTTATATTTAGAAACGGAGGAAGTACATCTCAAAATAAACCCCAACAAGAGTACCTCGGTTGAAGAGAACCAACATTAAGCAAAGAAACTGAGGACTATCCATTAAGCAAAGAAACTAAGGACTATCCGTTAAACAACCACAAATGCCTACACAATGACGCCACACTTCTAAGACCTCAACCTTCTTGATTTTGCCCCCTTTCTCGTCAGTAGGCAAGCAATCGACTTAACAAATACTCCTACAAGACCTATCACCTTTAAAGCCGGATGAACAAGTCACAAAGCTCTTCCGTGAATAGATCCTTGGAATTTTGTGCCAACTCACCTACCTCAGTAATATTGTCACACACAAACACCGCCTGCCAAATGGTCATAGAACCACCATGGTCCACAAAGGTGAGTGATTGTCTGAGCTCCAACGGTGGTGGTGAGGGTGTCGTGGGCACCGCAGAGGCCCCTAGCGAGCCCATCTCACTCGGAAGCACCATCGATAGAGGCAAATGGGCTCCCTACATAGCTTTTGCAGCTCAGGCATAAACGGCAATATTGGAGCCACAACCTCAGCGGTGACTTCACTCCTACAAGTGGTTGGCAACACAGGCAGGGTCTAGCACGAGGAAAGAAACCTTCATAGAGGGTTGCCCCCACCCCATTTGTAAAACCAACTTGAAGCCCAGGCATCAGAGACACAATCAGCACGACCTGGAGTTCGCCGAGAGCAACCTCTACTCTCGCAAAAACACTCCAAAGTCACTATCAAAGCTCAGTGCGAAACACCTCAACCTCCTTCGTGAGGACAAGCTGCAAGGCACGTCAGTTGGGGTACCATCGTTGGTGGGTGCAGACAGTGGGCAGAGGTGGTGAAACAGCTCCCCAAATACAACCGCGCGGCGTGACAATTTTTCTATAATATTTTTTCAGTTTTGCTAAAGCACATATAGATGTGCTCCAAGTATTGCACATCTAATTTCTTTGTCATTGATTTTACATTAAGATTCATGCAAGCATTTTTTTGGGTCTTTTTTCTTGTTCTTTCTAGTTTGATGAGTCACTTAGATGTGCAATAAGAGAATGGCTTGATGTAAGTCGCCTAAAAAATGAATACGGGTCAGTCAATTTCGTTTCAGCCGTTGGATAGAAAATAAACGATGCAGATTGCTTCTTCTATCTCCAGACTTCTTCTTCTTAGACGCGCCAAACATACCACCGGCCGAACCGCTGACCATCCGCCCGCAGCCAGCACCGCTCCTGTGACCGCCTCGTCGCATCGCCCCCACCGCGGGAATTACCGCCGCCGCCGGCCATCCCTTAGCCCCGCCCACGTTCAGTTTTGTTGTCCCATGAAGCCCTACCACTGCGCTCACCCTAAACCCTAAGATAGATAATGGGGTAGCCCTCCGGTGAGCCCCTTCTCCTTCCTTCTCTCCGGCAAGGCCCTTCCTTCTCCTCCCTTCATTCGAAAGTCAGTCGATTGTGTATAAGTTCATCACAATTTAGAATTTGCTTCAACTCGATCAAGTAGAATGACTTCGGTTTTAGTCTGACATGGTCTTACTGAAACGGGGTGCTAGTTAACAACTGAATGGCTTCAATTTTAATCGACATGTCACATCATTTTCAAACAAATAGTATTACAGTTTGCTGCTGTTTCCTATCTTGGTAAGGCTGCCCATTGCCCGGGCCTTCTCCCGGAGAACAAACTTCTGCGTCTTCCCCGTCGAAGTCTTGGGCAGATCCTCGAACACCACCGTCTTGGGCGCCATGTAGTGCGGCAGCCTCTCCCGGCAGAAGCCGATGATCTCTGCCTCCGTGGCAATAGCATCATCTTTCAGCTTCACGAAGGCGCAGGGCGTCTCCCCCCAGTGGTGGTCGGGCCTGGCCACGACCGCCGCCTCCAGCACGGCCGGGTGGCTGAAGATCACCGACTCCACCTCGATGGAGCTGATGTTCTCGCCGCCTGATATGATGATGTCCTTGGCCCGGTCCTTGAGCTGGATGTACCCGTCCCGGTGCCGCACGGCGAGGTCCCCGGTGTGCAGCCACCCGCCGGCCATGGACTCCTTGGTGGCGGTGATGTCCTTGTAGTATCCGCTCATGACGGTGTTGCCGCGGAACATCACCTCGCCCACCGCCTCGCCGTCGCGCGGCACGCTCTCCATGGTCGTCGGGTCCTTGACGTCGACTTCCTCCATCGCGACGTGCTGGAACCCCTGCCGCGCCTTGAGCCGCGCGCGCTCCTCGGCCGGCAGCGCGTCCCACTCCGGCATCCACGCGCACACGGTGGCCGGGCCGTACGTCTCCGTGAGGCCGTAGATGTGGTACACCGCGAAGCCGAGCTCCTCCATCTCGGCCAGGACCCGGGGCGGCGGCGGCGCGCCGCCCGTCATGACGCGCACGGTCCCCGGCAGCGGCCTCCGGTCCGCGGCCGGCGCGTTGACGATCATGTTGAGCACCGTGGGCGCGCCGCCCATGTGCGTCACCCCGTGCCGCGCGATGCTGTCGAAGATGACGGCGGCGGTGAAGTGGCGGAGGCAGACGTTGGTGCCGCCCTGCATGGCCACGCCCCACGGTAGGTGCCAGCCGTTGCAGTGGAACATGGGCACCGTCCACAGGTAGGTCGGCATCGGGGTGATGTCGTAGGCGAGGACGGTGCCGATGGTGTTGAGGTAGGCGCCGCGGTGGTTGTACACCACGCCCTTGGGCCGCGACGTCGTGCCGGACGTGTAGTTGAGCGTGATCGGGTCCAGCTCGTTCGCCGGCCACCGGATTGCAAACCGCGACGGAGCGCTCTTGATCAGACCCTCGTAGTCCGCCGCGCAGCCGGAGTCTTCGCCGGGGCTGGCGTCGTCCGAGATAATCACAAGGACCGGAATGCTGGTTGCGTCAGGCTGATCGGCGATGCGCTTCAAAGCGGCTCTCCCGACGTCGAGGAGGCTGGACTCGACGAGGAACACCTTGGCGCCGGAGTGCTTGAGCAGGGCGGACACCATGGGCGCGTCGTGGCGCGTGTTGAACGTGCAGAGGACGGCGCCGGCCATGGGCACGGCGAAGTGTAGCTCGTACATCGCCGGCACGTTGGGGCTGAGGACAGCCACCTGCACATTCCGAATAGTGAAAGAAGCAGACAGGTTCTTACTATTTTTCACTCTCCACGGACAGGCAGAGAGGAAGCAAAGCAAAAAGCAGAGGGAGCGTGACGGCAGTTCCATACATACTACTCACCACGTCACCGCGGGCGACGCCGAAACGTGCGGCGAGCGCGGCGGCCACGCGGACGCAGCGCTGCCGCACCTCCCTCCACGTGCGCCGCCGGGCCTCCCCGTACACCACCGCGGCGCGGTCGCCGTACACCGCCGCGGCGCGCTCGATGAAGCTGAGCGGCGTGAGCGGCGCGTAGTTGGCCGCGCACCGCACCGTGCCGGCGTCCATGTCCAGCACCTCCGCCTCCTCCTCCTTCGCACCCCTTCCAACCAGGCTGGAGAAGAAGGACAACGGTGACAGGGACGCGCGCGGGCGGCATGGCCATGGCGATGGCGTGGATAGTAAAGAAGTAAACGCGCGCGCCCCGGCGAGATCGGGGCTGGGATTAGAATAACGCTGGTGGGGATTAGAATAATGGTGGCGGATCAGCTGGCGCTGGACTGGCCCGATGCCGTCGCTGACGCTGACGATGCTGCGGCGGCGATGGGCTATTAGTCTACGGAGCAGCGCGGCTCTGCTGCTGCTCATGGCGGGGGCCTGCTCTGAGAGTGAGAGTGAGAGTGATGGTGTCTGGAGGAGGATCACGCAGGCCACGCGGCTGTGTGGGATGCAGACAACCAACTTGCATCTTCAAGCTGCCCTCTGGATAACAACAACAGGCACTGATGGGATGGGATGGGATGGGTTGTTGGATTACTTGCGTGCTTGCTACGGAGGTACGCTCATCAAGAAAAAATTTAGGAGAAATGTTTCAAAACTGACGTCGGATTTTTAAAATTTCCCAGCGGACGCACAGAATTGACATGCGAAAATAGATAAAAAAATTGTCATGTTGTTCGTAAGGGTTTACCATGCCCTAAAGCGAAAATTGCCGTGTATTATACAAAAAAGTCGCAGAAAACATTGCGTAGAAAAATTGTCACGCGTTCGATTCGGATTTGACGATCCTAAGAGTGTTCTCTTGGATTGCTTAAAAATCCGATGTTCGGTGGTTAGCAAAATCCAAAAATTACTTCGCCGTCGCCTGGTTACTTCTCTTTTGAACCCTAGTTCTAGAGAACATAGTGATTTGGTATATTCGGGGTAACATGTCTGTGAGCCAATCAATACACAATTGTTTGAAGACGAGAAAATGCGGCTCGCATTGGCGTGATTACACTAATTCAAACCACCAAAGATAGAAGACCTCGCCGTTCTAGACAAATCAAAGTTCAAGTCACCAGATCGTCCCGGGGTTGGCTGCGGGATCGTTGCTTTCGATAACTCTCCAAAGGTCACCATGCCATTGCACGCAACCAATCCGGTGTAAGTGTTGCCTCCAGTCCGGTCATATCGCTCAATTCTGTCAGGCAGAATCATGTACCGACAAGACTATGCCGCCTTGGCGAGCTAGTTCATCACCTCCCCCACCGCCTGCACCCAACGACAATGCTACCCTAGTTGACGTGCCTTTGCATCTTGTCCTCGCGAAGGAGGTTGTCACACTGAGCTTCGGTACTGCCTTAGGCATGTTGGAAGTGTTTTCGCAAGAGCAGAGGCTACTCTGGGTGAACTCCAGGTCGTGCCGGTTGTGTCTCCGCTACCCAAGTTTCATTGGTTATAAAGATGAGGGGGGGGGGCAACATTCTATGGAGGTCCCTTCCTTATACTGGACCCTGCCTGTGCTGCCAACTTCTTCCAAGAGTTAAGTCATCGTTGAGGTTGTGGCTCCAATACCGCAAATTATGCATGCGCTGCAAGAGCTAGAGAGCTCACTTTGCCTCTCTCGATGACGCTTCTAAGTGAGATGGGCTAACTAGGGGCCTCGGCGGTGCCCATGACACCCTCACCATTACTGTTGGAGCCCAGCCAACCGCCCGCCTTTGTGGACTGTGGTGGTTTGGATGTTGTTCTCACTTACTCGTTTGTGACTATTGGGCTAGCAGCGTTTGTGGGTAAGGTTATTGAGGTGGCGACTAAAAAAAGGTTACTGAGGTAGGTGATATTGAAAGTGCTAGTTATCGACTAAGGGGGAGGTGGTGAATAGGCGACTTTTATGAAAGTTTTCAAAACACGGGGTTTTGAAGACAAACAGTAGAAATGAACCTATTGATATGCAGCGGAAGGTAGACTACACCAGACAAGCCATAGTCAAGTAAGCAATGAAGTGAAAGCACGAAGACTATTAGTAGCTAGGTAGTATGGATCAGGATGGAAGATAGTATGAAGCCAAAAAGTAGACAATCTTCACTCAGTGAAGTCAATCTGATCATACAGGCAAGCAATGACTCCACGAAGACAAACTGTAAAGTAAAAGGAAGTGGAGGATAGAACCAGTAGCTTGGTGAAGACAAGGATTTGGTAGACTAGTTCCAGTTGCTGTGACAACTGTACGTCTGGTTAGGGAGGCTGAGATTTAACTCAGAAGACCGTGTCTTCACCTTATTCCCCTTGAGCTAAGGACACACAGTCCTCGCCCAATCACTCTGGTAAGTCTTCAAGGTAGACTCCCAAACCTTCACAGACTTTGTTCACCGGCGATCCACAATGACTCTTGGACTCTCAGAACGCGACGCCTAACCGGCCGGAGGATTCACAGTCCTCAAGTGTAACAAGTCTTCAGATCACGCAGACAAAAGGACTTCAGTGATGCCTAGCACTCTTTGGCTCTGGGTATATAGGGCTTTGTCCTCGCAAGGATCTCTCTCTCAAATGCTTCGGAGGTGGGTTGCTCTCAAACGACAAAAGCCATGCACTAACTCCGAGCAGCCATCAATTTATGGTGTAGGGGATGGGCTATTTATAGCCACGAGGCAACCCGACCTGATTTTTCTGAAATGACCCTGGGTCACTAAGGAACTTACACGTGTCCAACACTCAGATTTCAAACACACGCGACAACTTGACTTGGACTACAAGTAAAGCTGACTCATCTAGCTCTGGATAAGATTTGCTCTCATTGTCTTCGCTTGAAGACATAGGATTTGGTTGATCATCACATCAGTCACTCTGACCTTGTTCACTTGGACCCCACTTAACAGTGCGGTGGTTCCTATGACTCAACAAAGAAGAAAAGGAAACTACGAAACAACTATGTCTTCGCACTCCATAGTCTTCATACGATGTCTTCTCATGTCATAGTCTTCAATGTGAATATCTTCACAGACCATCATTATCTTCAATGTCTTCACACATTTTTAGGGGTCATCTCTGGTAGGTAAGCCGAATCAATATGGGACTACTACCTGTGTTATCCTACAATTCTCACAAACACATTAGCCCCTCAACCAAGTTTGTCGTCAATACTTCAAAACCAACTAAGGGTGGCACTAGATGCACTTACAATCTCTCCCTTTTTGGTGATTGATGACAAACCGGTTGAAGTTTTCAACGGGGATAAAAGTATGTGAAAGTTTAAGGATTGAGGTATTGTCTTCAGAAATAGCAAAGGGCTCCCTTTGAAGATGTGCATATAGGTAGTTTGCTTTTGTATGCAAATGCACATGGCAGGTTTTACTTTGTGGAGATCCTCTTTGTCGGTGTCAAAACCGGCGGATCTCGGGTAGGGGGTCCCGAACTGTGCGTCTAGGCCGGATGGTAACAGGAGGCAAGGAACACGATGTTTTACCCAGGTTCGGGCCCTCTTGATGGAGGTAAAACCCTACGTCCTGCTTGATTAATATTGATGATATGGGTAGTACAAGAGTAGATCTACCACGAGATCAAGGAGGCTAAACCCTAGAAGCTAGCCTACGGTATGATTGTTGTATGATGGAGTTATCCTATGAACTAAAACCCTCCGGTTTATATAGACACCGGAGAGGGTTAGGGTCTCTGTTTTCAAGGCGTCCCTAAGGCGTCGCCTAGGCGACGCTTAGGCGTCAGGGCACCCTGCGAGGGCGAGGCGTCCACCTCGCCTTAGGTGGGTGTCTAAGGCGTCCGCCTTAAGCTATAAGGCGTCCGAGGCGTTGCCTTAGTCCATTTTGGACGCCTTAGCTTGCCAGGCAGGTAGGGGAGTTGTTTTAGGCGGGAAACAGAGTTTTGGCGGGAAACTGGAATGTTGTTGGCGCCAACAGGTAAGAGGGGAGAAAGAGAGAGAGAGAAACAGCCCCCAATCCACACACTCCCCCCTCCTTCTCTTCAGTGGCTCCTCTCCAGCAGATTTGGTTCCTCCTCTCCAGCAGGCAGCAGCTCCTCCCCCTCCTCTCCAACGGCTCCTCCTCTCCAGCAGCTCCTCCTCCTCTTCCTCCTGTCCAGCAGCTCCTCCTCATCCTCCTGTCTAGCAGCTACTCCTCCTCTCCAGTACAGCAACAACAAGCAAGAGCAACAGTAAGGTATACCTCCCTGGCTCCCTCTCCCTTCTCCCACACCCTCCTCTGCTCTCTTTCTTCTTTGCTGGACTGTTTTGTGCTAGCTGGTTGGTGGTTGCTCACTTGTCTCTTATAGTGGTTAGTGCCTTAGTGGCCAGGCATATGTTAGTGATTAGTTTAATGATAGTGGGGTTAGTGCCTTAGTGGATGCTCCTTGGTTGAATAAAATAATGCATGCTGTTGGCCTGTTGGGTGGATTAGAATAAAGGCTAGTTGAATACTGATGCATGATGTGTTGTGCTCAACAATGGATTAGTTTAATGACTAGTTGAATGCTGATTAGTTTAATGGCTAGTTGATTGTCTCTATTTGCTACATCTACATGAGTAGAGTAGTTTAGTTACTGCCACAGCAGCCTTTTCATATGTCTGGTACCC
This sequence comes from Triticum monococcum, assembly GCA_034509565.1. Taxonomy (NCBI): domain Eukaryota; kingdom Viridiplantae; phylum Streptophyta; class Magnoliopsida; order Poales; family Poaceae; genus Triticum; species Triticum monococcum. The sequence goes on along the minus strand of CM067845.1, from coordinate 683,971,679 downwards.
TTTTGTCTATCTAGTAAGTACTTTATTGTTTGTTGCCTTGTTGCCATGGCAGCCCTTTTATCAGTTATGCTAATATTCCTTTGTGTTTGGTTGTTTGCTGCAGGTAGTACAAGTGTAGCACCATGGATGGAAATGCAGCAGCTGATGGGGGTGAGCCCACCTATGATCCAATGAAAGATCCAACAAGGAAGCCACAACGGTCAAATGATCCGGGATGGAACTATGGATATTGGTTTGAGCCTCCAAATCGGGATCTTGTTGTGTGCGCTCTTTGTGGCAAGATAACTTCTGGAGGGATCAAGAGGCATAAAGAGCATCTTGCGGGCGTCGGGGGAGATGCAATTGGTTGTCCCAAGGCCACCACACAATTGAGGAGAGAAATGGGAACATATTTGGAGCAAAATAGGAGGATCAAGGGAGTAGTAGATGTTGATGATGTTCAGGAGGTTGTGGAGGTGAGTTCAATTGGAGCAAACATCGCCTCTAAAAGGCCAAGCTCAGGGACAGCAGCCAAACAGAATAAGAAAGCGTTTATCACCAACATGCAAGGTAAAAAGTAGTCTGTTGTGTCTGCCGCCAATAGTTCCAAGCCAATTGTTGCCATGCTACGAAGAACACCTGAGGATCTTGTAGATGAAAGACGCTCTGGGTGTTCTCAAAGCACCATGGAGTCCAACACAAAGACTCCGGAAGAGAGGCAGTATGTCAATATGCAGTGGGCATTGTTCTTTTACGAGTGTGGCATTCCATTCAATGCTGTAAGTAGTAGGCAGTTTGAGGTTGCAATTGAAGCCTCTTGTCAATATGGTTCAGGTTACAAGCCTCCTAGTGCACATGAGCTGAGAGAGAAATTGCTTAATGATTGTGTGAAGGAAACAGGACTTTTGAGGAGGCAACACGAGGCAGCATGGAAAAAATATGGATGCACACTCATGTCGGATGGCTGGTCGGATAAAAGAGGACGCCATTTGATTAACTTCCTTGTTAATAGTCCAGAGGGCACTTTCTTCTTGGAGTCGGTTGATGCCTCAAGTGTATGTCATGACGGTGATATGATAGCTGATTTGCTTGAGAAGAGAATTCTGGATGTTGGAAAAGAGAATGTGGTACAAGTTATCACCGATAATGGTGCTAATTACAAGAAAGCTGGCCACCTTCTAATGGAGAGGATGCCTACTCTATATTGGAGCCCGTGTGCATGTCATTGCTTGGACCTAATGTTGGAAGATATAGGAAAGTTGAAGGCATTTAAGAAGCCTATTGCAGGGGCTAGACGTGTCACAACTTTCATCTATAGACATGGAAGACTTCTGAGTCTAATGAGGAAGGCCACGGGTGGGGATCTTGTGAGACCAGCAGCCACTCGTTTTGCCACAGCCATCCTCACACTTAGGAGTTTGGTCAAGAACAAGGCTGCATTGAGGAGTTTATTTACATATGAAGAATGGGTTGGAAACAAGTTAGCAAAAACACAAGTTGGCTTGAATGTGCAAGAGATTATACTTTCAACGGAGTGGTGGAGCGCAATTGAGGACTGCCTTAGAGCTTCAACTCCACTTCTTAGAGTTCTTAGAGTAGCAGATGGTGATGAGAAGCCTGCCATGCCAGAGATTAAAGCACTTATGATTTATGCAAAGGAGAGGATCAATCTAGGTTTCCCTCATCAAAACAAGCAACCATTGCTCAAGAAGATCTTGGCCATTGTTGATAAGCGTTGGGAGAATCAAATGGATCATCCATTGTATGGAGCTGCTCTATTTTTGAACCCAGGAAAGTTCTTTCCTATTGTAAGAAGAAATGATGATGCCTTAGTTGGGGAGCTTAGGAGCTGCTTTAATGATGTGCTTGCAAAAATGGTACCGGATGTCAATGTTCGAAAAAAGATTGATCAACAATCTGTGCTCTATGAGCAACAGCGAGAAAGCTTTTCTAATGCATTGGCACTCGAGACCATGAGCACAAAAAACCCTCGTAAGTCATATTAAATGCATCATGTTAATTTCAGCATGTTAATTCCAGTTCCAGCAATGTAATTTCTGTACAAACTCTTAATATGTGTCAGTTTTTATCATTTTAGTTGATTGGTGGAGTTCATTTGGTGGTCGGGCCATTGACCTACAAAGGTTTGCAAAGCGCATTGTTAGTCTTTGTGCTTCATCATCTGGTTGTGAGAGGAATTGGAGCACGTTTGAATTTGTAAGTCAACTAGTAAAGCAGTATTTGTGTTTGTTCAATGATGATTTCAGCAAGTTATTTAGTTATTTCACTTGTTGTTTCTACTTTGTAGATCCATACAAAGAAAAGGAACATATTACAATGGAAAAGGTTGAATGATCTTGTCTTTGTTTCATACAACCGGAAGAATATGCAACGGTTTCAAAAGAGGCGTGAGAAGGTGGGCGAGAATAGCTTTGAGGCTTTGGTCATTGAGGATTTTGATTGGGGCAATGAGTGGGTGGACCCATCACTATCACAACCTCAAGGTGCTCGAGGTTGTCCTGAAGACAATCAAGACATTAAATGGGAGGATGTTGATGTGGCTATTGGTGCATCTTCAAACCTTCGAGGCCGCAATCTGCATATGACAGCAACTACACTTCGTAGGGGCCAGACAAATGTACGTCTGCACTACGGACGCAAGAGACCTACTACAACACGGCCTATAATTCCTGAAGAAGATGAGGTAGAGGAGGACTTGGAGCAAGAGCAACACTCAAGTATGCCCAATGCGGAGGGGGAGGATTCAGACTACGTTGAGGATGATGATGATGTGAGCAATGACGATCAAGAGCCAACTAATGTTGACCAAGATGGTGAAGACGGCACCAATGCCAATGAGTTTGATGATGATGACTTTTGATTGAGACTTTGACAGTGGAGAGACATGAGAGAGCTGAGCTGGTCACCTTTATCGCTTTTGCTATGGTGGAATTATCTATTATTCTGTTTGTCTTATATAGTTATGTGGACTACTGGACTTGTGTCATTTGAATTGGTTAATGGTTATGTAATATGCCATGCATTGCAGATTGCAGTTGCACTCATACTTGCTATCTTTCTTTCCACTTTTGTTCGCTGCCTCACTTTTATTTCTATTTTTTGTGGAATGTGCACTGGTAAGTGATACATTATTCTAACATATTTGTTCATGACTTCATGTTGATGCAGAATTCTGCTGGGGAGGAAAGCAAGTGCAAAGAGGATGGGGGCTCTACAACAATTAGTTGTAAGGTGTGTATGGCTGTATGCCTAGTTGCTTAATGCCTACCAAATTCTACTTAATTCTGTTGCTTACAAGTCTCTAAGACGTCGTCTCGCCTTATGCCTCAGCGCTTAGGCAGTGAGGCGCCCCCCAGCGCCTCGCCTCGCCTTACCGCCTTAAAAACATAGGTTAGGGTTACACAAAGTCGGTTACAATGGTAGGAGATCTTGAATATCCGCATCGCCAAGCTTGCCTTCCACGCCAAGGAAAGTCCCATCCGGACATGGGACGAAGTCTTCAATCTTGTATCTTCATAGTCTTGGAGTCCGGCTGAAGGTATAGTCCGGCTACCCGAACACCCCCTAATCCAGGACTCCCTCAGTAGCCCCTGAACCAGGCTTCAATGACGACGAGTCCGGCGCGTAGATTGTCTCCGGCATTGCAAGGCGGGTTCCTCCTCCAAATTCTTCATAAAAGTTTGTAAACACCAAAAGTAGTGTCCGGCTCTGCAAAATAAGTTTCCACGTATTGCAATGGAGAGAATAACATTAACACAAATCTAATCTGCTGACGTATTCCGCAGCGCGACATCACACTACGGCCAAGCCTTTATTCAAATCGTTTTCATTTTTCCACCTCAGCGTGTTTTGCGAGGCGGTTTCCTTGGCACGTCTTGTCAAAGCAGAGATCGTGTCCCCTTTATTTACGGGATTCTCATCGATACGGACGTGGGTAACCCAATCGTGCCCGTTAGCATGTCTTCTCGATTAAAGGCGAGTCCCAAACGGTTACGGGGAGGGCTCCTGGTATTCAACCTCTTATAAAGTGACCAGGGCCTTACTCCTTTTCTCTAATCTCAAAACAAGTTCGCCCGTCGCCTCGAGTTCCAACACCCTAGGCTCCAGATTCCAGGCGCCTCGGACCTTCAACAATGTCCGATTCCGACCTTCAAGGCCGATGGATGCCCTCCTCCGTCATGGAGGAGGACGTGCTAAAGTTGAGAGAGGCTAAGTTCTTGACCGCCGAAATTTCACATAGGTTGCCTGCTCAAAGGCAGGCTATCCCTAGTCCCCAGCCCGGTGAGAGCGTAGTGTTTATGTCTCACTTCCTTCGGGGGTTAGGCTTCCCGATAGATCCCTTCGTGAGGGGGCTGATGTTCTATTATGGGCTGGAATTTCATGACTTAGCTCCGGAGTCCATCCTCCACATTTCCTCATTCATCGTTGTGTGCGAAGCGTTCCTCCGTGTTACTCCTCACTTTGGATTATGGCTCAAGACCTTTGGAGTGGAGCCGAAGATGATCAAGGGACGGCACACAGAGTGCGGAGGCGCTGCCATAAGTAAGAATGCCGATGCTCCATGGCCCGAGGGCTCCTTCCAAGATGAGCTCGGCTTGTGGCAACGAGAGTGGTTCTATATCACCGCTCCCAGGAGCACCAAGTGGGTGGCGCCTCCTGCCTTTCGCTCGGGGCCCCCACCACGGCTAGCGTCATGGGTCAACAAAGGATTAGATTGGGGGTTATCCAAAGACGTGCCCTTGTTGCAGGGCCGCGTCAGGGATCTCTTAGAAAGAGACCTCAACCTGGTCAAGGTGACGCAGGTCATGCTGATTCGCCGAACACTGCCCGGCAAACGTCGCTCCCTTCGTCTGTGGGAGTTTAATCCGGAGGGACCACGAGCTCTCCAACATTTTATGGGCGCAACGCCCATGGAGATGTATAAAATGTTCTTTGGATCACAAGCAATGTGTCCGGATTTGACCGAGGACGCAGGTTTAAGCTGCAATCGCCCGGATACTTGAGTAAGTAACCTTGTGCCCGGACTCGCTATCGGTAAAATTGTCATAAATTCGCCCCTAAAAGAGCTGTCCTTTTAAACAGGAGTGGATAGCAAAGGCAAAGCTGATCAGGTGTCTGGCTCCCCTTCCTGAGACCAGGCCGGATCCCGTGCTAGTCAGGATGTTGAAGATCGTGCCTTTGGAGGGAAGTGAGGGGGAGGACAAGGAAACTATGGCCTCCTCGAGGGAGGCTACTCCGAAGGGAGGAACCGACAATCCCTCTCCTAAGGGGAAGAAGAGGGCCGCCTCTGACGACCCGGAGACCATGGCCTCAAAGCGGGGGAAAAAGTCTTCGTCAGAGGGTCCGACGCCGGGGAGATCCTCGGCCGAACTACGCCATCAAAGGGATCATCCCTCCAGCGAGGCGTAAGTAGAGAAATATTTTCCTTTAAAGGGATGAGAGAAATCCTTGCTTTTTATCTGAGAAGATTAACCGAAATTTTACTTTGTAGCTCGGATCTCAGCCCTTCTCAGCAGAGCTCGTCTTAGGGGGATCTTCTTCCGGAGATGATGGAGAGTGGGACGCCTCCCCCTGCCGTACCGCCTGGCGAGGCGGGCGACCCTGAGGTGTCGTCGCGGAGGGTTTCTCCGAAACCGGCAGGGGTGGAAGGTAGCCATATGTCCCCCCAAGGTTCTCTGCGTCCGGCCTTTGATGGAGGTCATAGGACGAGTCCGGCACCGTCCGATGCGCGGTCGGAGGAGCTGATGATTCTGCTGGGGCGAGCTTCTATCTCAGAGGAGCACCGTGCATTGATGGGTACGGTGATTGGAAGGATTTCATCCGCGGAAAGCGGATTGCATGAGGCCGTCAGAAGTTTGCTGACGGGTTTTGAGGTACGTTTGATAATGTACTTCTTTGTCAGTTGCGCATAAACAAGATGCGCCCTGTGTAGATAGTAGCCCCTGAGACTCTGTGCGTTGTCAAAATTGATGGCGCGCAGAGGATCATCATCACAGGTCTAAGATGTCGCCTTTGTATACAGGTGGCGAAGTGTCCGGAATCGAGCTGAACTGATGATTTTGCCAAACTAAAGCGGCAACTTGACGTGGCAGATGCCGACATCGCGCTCGTCAACGAGCGGCTCGATGAGGCTCAAGGTATGCAATTCCTCGGGCGGCATCTGGTAAGAGGAGCTTTATGCCAGTATCTTACAAGGTGTGTGCTTGATGCAGATGGTGCGGCCGCCATGGAGAGTCTTCAGGCGGAACTTGCCCGAGCTAAGGAACAAGCCAGAAAAAGTGATGTGGCTGCCGAGAAGGCCCTTGAAGAGCTGAGAGCCGAACATGCTGCTCACTGCCGAAGCAAGAAGGAGATGGCCGAGATGGCCGTGAAGTTAAAAAGTGCTGCTGACCGTTGCGAGTTTCTTGAGAAAGAAGACCGGGCGAGACAGACGGACTTAGAAAAGGCCGTTGCTGATGCCAAGGACGCTCGCTCTGCGATGAGAGCTGCGAAGGAGGAGTTGCATCAGGCCGGACAGATTGCGGCTGGAAAGCCCTTTATGCTGCGGAGGAAGTTTTGTGATCCGAAGTTTGCTCCGTTGGACCGGATGTGGAGTGTGGAGGACACCTATCTGGATTTGGTAGCAAGTGCTGCTGATGCGACCAAATACTTTCGAGACCAAGAAGATCACGAAGTGGAAAGGCTTTTCTGGTCGCAGTTCCAGAATCCAGAGCGTCCACTGGCAGTGGACGATCGTCTGGCTCAATGGGCCGAACTGAATAGATTGTCCGGACTCGCCATGAAGTACGTCATGGGTCATCTGTGGCCGGGGAGATCGGAGCCGAAATGTTATTTAAGCTTGGTGCAACAATTCCTTGACGCGGTGCCACGTATCAATGCAATGAAGATGTCGGCATGTATAGAGGGCGCACGGATGGCTCTTGCCCGTGTCAAGACATACTGGGCAGAGATGGAGACCACCGTTGTTGCATCCCGAGATTCGGACAAAAGCCGAGTACCCTCCGAGCACTATTTTTCAGGAAGTCCTTGAAGGCGCTCGTGTAATAAAGGCGCAGTGCTCGAAGGATGCTATGTTCTGATAGCATATGTAATTATAAAGCAATATTTTGATGAATTGTAGTAGACTTTTATACTTGTGCCTTCAAGTATTTGGAACACCTCCTGTGCGGCCGTTTTAATATATATATATATATATATATATATATATATATATAATCTGAAAGATTGCAGTCGTTGGCTTCAGCCCCCACGCACATAGTGCGGGGGTGCTCGCAGAAGGCGCATTTTCACACTTAATCCAACGTCTTGGTCCTACAAAGGAGGTGATAGCGCAGCGAGCTAGGCAACCGGACTATAATGCTTTAACACTTTCACTTAGCAATAGGAGCTTGACAATGGGACTATTTAGGTAGCCCCTGGTGGCGACTGCGCTCGCCCGAATTCGGGGCGCGTATGTGCCTGGCCGAGAAACGGCCCTTCGTTAATGCGGAGGAATCCTACAGATTCCGGAGAGTCATCGAGTGGTTGACCAGTCTCACGCCATATCATGACAGTCGGTTTTCGGCTTTCTCTACTGAGGTGCTCGCCTGGCCGAACCAGGGCACAATCGCAGTAGTTCTCCCGGTGCCGCCTTAGCCGATAGAGCGGAACGTAAGGTGGCCGAACACAGGAGCCGGGAAACCCAACATTTGACCAAAATCATGACTCGGAGCTGATGCATATAAGGCCAATGTAACGCCCCATATGTAACCTTTCCCTATTTGTACTCCAACTCTTGCCGTTTCCGGCATTAAGTTATATTTAATTCTCGGGTTCGGGTCTTTGTCTCCATGTGTTGTTTTTGTTTTCGTGCATCTCATATCATGTCATCTCGTGCATTGCATTTGCATACATGTTCATCTCATGCATTCGAGCTTTTTCCCCGTTGTCCGTTTTGCATTCCGGCGCTTCGTTCTCCTCCGGTGGCCATTTCTAGCTTTCTTTCGTGTGTGGGGGTTAAACATTTCCGGATTGGGCCGAGACTTGCCATGCGGCCTTGGTTGACTACCGGTAGACCGCCTGCCAAGTTTCGGGTCATTTGGACTTCGTTTGATACTCCAACGGTTAACCGAGGGACCAAAAAGGCCTCGTGTGTGTGCAGCCCAACACCCCTCCATTTTGTCCCAAAACCCACCAAACTCTGCTCCATCGTCTCGGTCATTCGATCACGATCGTGTGGGCGAAAACCGCACCTCATTTGGACTCTCCTAGCTCACTCTATGCCTATAAATAGACCCCCCCCCCCGAAATTCGGATCTCTCTCCCCCTCTCGAAACCCTAAAAATCCCTCCGCCGCCGCCGGACATGTCCGGACGAGCCGGACAGCGTCCGGATCCCGCCGCCGCCAACCAGGCGTTGCCACGTGGCAACCGGCGCCGGCCGCCGCCCCGGCCCGCGGAAGCCCGCGGCCGGCCCTCCCCGTCGCCCGACCGGGCCCCGCGCGCCACCGCCGCCCGCGGCTTCCTTCTCCGTCGCCGGACGCCCCGCCGCCTCCTTCTCCGGTTTCGGCGGTCCGCACCACCGCGGAGCTCGCCGGAGGAAGCCCGCGCCACCCCGGGCGCCCCGCCGGAGCTCACCCGCGTCCCGGCGCCCGACCGCGCCGTCCGGCCGCATCACCGCTCCGCACCGCCCGGCGTCCTCCTCCACCCCGCGTCTTCCTCTTCGGCAACGCCGGCCACCGCGGCCATGGATTCCGGCCGCCTCGACCTCGGACTGCTATAGTGATTCCGGCGACCTCGGGAACCGTGCTGGATCTGGATCTGAAAAATCCCCTCGGTTGACTTTTGACCTAATTTTCCAGTTTTTCATGCTATCTTTGACCAGTGATATCTTTGCATCCGTGGCTCCGTTTTGGGCATATGATATATCAAAATCTTCGTCTCGACGAGTACATCATTTCATTCCATTGCATCATTTGCATTTGAGGTCATCTTGGTGCCCAAAATGCTGTTGGAAGGAGGCATCATGAGTTAAATTGCAGATCCGTTAGCCCTACATTGACTTTTGTCATTTTTGCCATGCTTAATCCGTGCATGATATGCCTGTGCCCCTTTGGGATGAATTGTTAAGCATGTTGTCTTCTTTCTAGAGGTGCCCCCCTTGCATTTTTAGGATGTGTGTGTTGTCTTGTGCAAGCTTGCAAAGAGGGGTACCTGAGTTTACTGATTTCAGGGACTTAGTGAAAATCACTAAGTCCGGGATGTTTTAGTTCACGATGATATATGTCCAGCTTGTTTCCTAGTGATCCGTGCCTCTCTTGGGGATGATCAGTAAGAGTGGTTTGTTATGCTTGTTGTGCTTAATCCATCCATGTCTTTACTTGTTATGTTGGAGCACCCTAGGTTGACTCAATCGAGCTCAACTTTTGCATAGTTGTTGTTTTGGGCAGATCGTGAACTCTTTTGCGATTTTGCCGGAGCTATTGCTAGTGATCCATGCATGCTATGCCTTTGTTCTTGCCATGTATAGCTAGAATTTTGTGCCTTCTTAATGGATATATGCTTGCCTTGCCATGACTTGCACCGTAGTGAGAGCATCGAGCTCGTTTACATGCCTCAGTGAGTTATATTTCAGCATGTCCCAGTTTTCACTAAGTCTGAAAAATGATTGTGTTTCATCGATGTTCGTGTGCTCGGTGGAGTATTTTGTGAACCCTTTTGGCCCCAGGTCATTTTGGGTGTTTTGTTAATCTTGTTGAGTAGCTCCATGCCATGCTCTTACTTGCCATGTTCAGGTTTTGCTTCCTGTTGTTTTGCTGCTCCGAAGAGAGCATCGTGGTCTGAAATTTCAGACTAGCGTTAATTTCGCTAAGTCTGAAATCTGTTTTGCTTATTCAGTTTTGCCATGCTTGTTTGAAGCCCTTAATGGATGAATTTGCCTATGCCTCAGTCCTGGTGATTTGTTAAGCTTATTGAGTACATCACTGCCATGCAATTTGTTTTCATGTTTGGTGGCTGTAGCACGTTCATTTCGTTGCATTTAGGAGCCTACTTGCTGTAAATCGCAGATCGGTTCGTTTAGTAAAACGCTTGCCATTTCCAAACCGTAGCTCCGATTGCCATGATCTTTATATCGTTTTCAGGGGATTTCTTTCCCTATATCCAGTGGCACACTTGGTTTTCCAAATTGAGGCCAGGTTCATGCATTTCCTGTCACGTCTTGCATTTTGCATCCCGCATCGCATCCCGCATAGCATATCATCTTTGCATCTTATTGGTTGCCCTTGCACGTGGTTGATTGTATCCTTGTTGCTTGTTTGTGTTGTTGGGTAGAGCCGGGAGACGAGTTCGCTAACGAGGAGCCCGTTGAGTTTGCTGTTGAGGATCCAGTCAACTCTGACAACTGTGCAGGCAAGATGATCATACCCTCGAAATCACTACTATCTTTGCTATGCTAGTTTGCTCGCTCTTTTGCTTTGTCAATGCTACGATGCCTACCACTTGCTTGTCAGCCTCCCAATTGCCATGATCGAGCCTCTAACCCACCTTTGTCCTAGCAAACTATTGATTGGCTATGTTACCGTTTTGCTCAGCCCTTCTTATAGCGTTGTTAGTTGCAGGTGAAGATTGGAGCCGTTCCTTGTTGGAACATTTATTTACTTGTTGGGATATCATTATATTGCTATGTTATCTTTATTCATCTATATACTTGGTAAAGGGTGGAAGGCTCAGCCTCTCGCCTAGTGTTTTGTTCCAGTCTTGCCGCCCTAGTTTCCGTCATATCGGTGTTATGTTCCCGGATTGTTGCGTCCCTTACGCGGTTGGGCTATAATGGGAACCCCTTGATAGTTCGCCTTGATTAAAGCTTTTCCAGCAATGCCCAACTTTGGTTTTACCATATTTTAGCCCCCCACGGGCCAGTGCTCCTCTGAGTGTTGGTCCGGAACGTCAGCCGCCGGTGGCCACCAGGGGCAACTCTAGGCTGGCCTACCGGAAGTTTAGACAATCTGAGTGTGCCCTGAGAAAGAGATATGTGCAGCTCCTATCGGGATTTGTCGGAACATTCGGGCGGTGTTGCTGGACTAGTTTTGACCTGTCGAATCATCTTGTTGTACCGGGATACCGAGTCTGATCGGTGGGTCCTGGGTGGAGGTCTATTCCTTCGTTGACCGTGAGAGCTTGTTATGGGCTAAGTTGGGACCCCCCTGCAGGGATTGATCTTTCGAAATCCATGCCCGCGGTTATGGGCAGATGGGAATTTGGTAATGTCCGGTTGTAGATAACTTGAACCTTAAATAATTAAAATGAATCAACTGCGTGTGTTGCCGTGATGGCCTCTTCTCGGCGGGGTCCGGGAAGTGGACACGGCGTTGGAGTTATGTTTGCGTAGGCTGCTCTATATAGTTTTCCGCTCGTGCTTTGCCTCCTCTTCTCGCTCTCCTTTGCGAATACGTTAGCCACCATATATGCTAGTCGCTTGCTGCAGCCCCACTTATACATTACCCCTTTCCTACCTATTAAGCTTAAATAGTCTTGATCGCGAGGGTGCGAGATTGCTGAGTCCTCTGTGGCTCACAGATTACTATTACACCAGATGCAGGGACCGATGATACCTCTCCGGATGGCACGCTCGAGCTGAAGTGGGAGTACAACAAGGACTCTCAGCGTTACTATGTGTCGTTCCCGGATGATCAGTAGGGATGCCTATTTCGGGGTTAGATCCAGGACCTAGTTGCTTGTTGGGGGTCTTTTCTATTTTGGCGCCGTAGTCGGGCCATGAGTGATTGTATGATGGATGTTATTTATGTACCTTGATGTGACGTGGCGAGTGTAAGCCAACTATGCTATTATTCCCCTTTTATATTATATATGTACATGGGTTGTGTAATGATTCCCGACTTGCGACATTGCTTTTAATGCGCCTATGTCTCTAAGTCGTGCCTCGACACGTGGGAGACATAGCCGCATCAAGGGCGTTACAAGTTGGTATCAGAGCCTTCCCCGACCTTAGGAGCCCCATTGCTTGATCGTTTTTAGCAGCCGAGTTGTGTCTAGAAAAATGTTTTGAGTCCTTAGGAATTATATATCGGAGAGCTTAGGAATTCTTTTTACTTCCCAGTCTCCTCATCGCTCTGGTAAGGCATCCTGACGTAGAGTTTTGACTCTTCTCTTCTCAAATTTCACTAAATTTTTTTTAGGATCACGCGAGTATTTTGGTTTTGTTCCGATGGCTTATGATGAGAATACTGTCTTGGTGCCTCCTGTCAGGGGTTTAGTGGAAGTGTCCCGGGGAGTTGAGCTTTGAGGTGTTGTCATCATAATCCTATCGTTGCAATTCTGGTATACTTGAGATATGTGCGCGACATCGAAAATCTCCTTTATGCAGTTCGTTGGTGAGATAACCTCGACGCCACCTAGTACTGGGGCGGGAGTTCGGGAGTATCGCCATAACTTGTATAACGGATGCTTTTCGAAGGTTGAGATAGATGGTTTCCGAAGGTTTCTTGGTTATGTGTTGAAGGATGGATGCAGCTGGATGTAGGATTTGCTAGCTTGGGTGAGATATTATGCTTCCCCTGTATCCCCAACACCTGATTGCATAACCGGAAAATTTCGGGAGTTCCATAGATGGGAATTCAAGTAGCCTTAGGATATCTTTCCAACAGATGTATGGTATGAAATTGGGGTTCGACGTCTAGTGGTTCGCCTATTCACGGTCGATTTTACAGTGGTCTCGTTGTGTCTTAAAGAGTCCTTGGCTATGCTGACTCGGGGACGCTTCGTATGTCATATGCACTGCCTTGTACATGATGGTTCTGTACGGTCGAGCCCGTGTAGGTCCTACCACAAAAACTTAAGACGAAATTTCTGTCATGTGTTTGTTCCGGCTTATTTCGCAAGCCAACCCTTGGTTTTATTTCGAATTGTGGTATTCGTTCTGCTTCGACGTCATATGTTGATTCCATCCCTCGTTGATGTACCCTCTTCTACCTGATTCTTCGTGGCTTCGCAATTTAGGAATATGTGACCACTTCAAGAGAAGTGCATTCGTTCATTTTGTTCGGATGGGAAGACGTTATGTTGCAATTTTCATTCCGTTGGTTTCACCTTCAATATTTCTCTATTTGTGTGCTAACGGTGGTCAACCTCTTCAGGATGGCTCCCGCTAAGAGCACCAGTCAGAACCAGAATCAAGATCCTCCGCCACCTCCGCCTCCTCCGGAAGCATGGCAAGCTGTGATGGCTGCTACTAATGCAAATACACAGCTGATCATGCAAATCATCCAAGAGCGGAATCAAAGCAGTCAAGCGAATCAAGGCAACAACCAGAACCATTTTGCAACTCTGAATCAGTTCCTCGCAAATGGTCCAAAGACGTTCAGTAACTGCGTTGAGGCTACCGATGCTGATGATTGGTTAGTCGATCTGGGCAAGCATTTTGAATGTAGCAACGTCAGACCTGAAGATTTCGTCAAGTTCGCGTCTTTCCAGCTCAAGGATCAGGCCGCAGAGTGGTTTCAGCAGTACCGGGATTCCAGAGGTGGACGTTTGATCACTTGGGATGATTTCCGTCGTGATTTCCGAGGTCATCACATCCCTCAAAGTGTGACTGAAAGCAAACGTGAAGAATTCCGCAATCTGAAGCAAGGCTCTTTGTCTGTCTATGACTACAACAAGTTATTCCAGAAGCTCGCCCGTTTTGCCAAGCAGGATGTTCCTGATGAGAAGAGCATGATCTATCAGTTCAGGGGTGGTCTTCGTGAAGAAATTCAGCTCGCTCTTGTCCTCTTCGAGCCACTGAGATACGATGAGTTCTACAACATGGCACTGAAGCAAGAGGCTGCTCAGCTAAGGTGTGATGCTTCCAAGAAGCGAGTCAGGGACACTACGCCTTCTTCCTCTACTCAAGTGGCCAAGCAGCAGAAGTATTGGCTTCCTCCTCCTCCGTTCCGTCAGCCGTATCAGCAGAAGAGCAAAGGTGGCAGTGGTTCTTCCCACCCACCCAACCCAGGCTTTCAGAACAAGACTCCGTCTCAAGCTTCAAGATCGAGTGCTCCGTACCACCGCCCGCTCTCTGAGGTCACGTGCAACAAGTGCCAACAGAAGGGTCACTACGCCAACAAGTGTTTCAACCAGAGGCGTCTTCCTCCTCCTCCTCCTGTCAGATCGGCAAGTACAGCTGTGGTCAAGCATAATCCCAAGCACGCCAAGGTCAATATGGTGAATGCAGCTCAGGCAGAGGATTCGTCAGATGTGATCATGGGTAACCTTCCTGTTAATGATATTCCTGCAAAAGTACTTTTTGATACAGGTGCATCGCATTGTTTCATCTCGAAGCCTTTTGCATCTAAGCACGGGTGGTTTTCTCAAGTTATGCATACGCCATTAGCAGTCGTCTCTCCGAGTAAATGCTTGCTTGCTAACTATGAAGTTCCGGATATTTCTATCTCGCTGGGTGACTTTAAGTTTCTGGCTTCCCCAATGATTCTTGGTAATTCTGATATCGATCTTATTCTTGGGATGGACTGGCTCTCTAAACATAAAGCTCAGCTCGATTGTGCAGCCAGGCAGATTCAACTGACTCATTCGTCTGAGGAAGTAATTGTCTTTGCTGCCCGGGATAATACCATCTGGTTGTTCTCTCTCAATGAGAAGGGTGAATTGGATGCTATTTCGCAGATTCCGTTTGTTTGTGAGTATCAAGATGTCTTCCCAGAAGAACTCCCAGGCATGCCTCCAAACCGGCCGGTTGAATTTGTTATTGAACTTGAGCCTGGTACGGAACCTGTGTGCAAACGTCCCTACAAGCTCGGCCCCGAAGAGTTGAAGGAGTTGAAGAAACAACTCGATGTTCAAGAAAGAATGGGTCTCATTCGGCCTAGTACTTCTCCGTGGGGTTGTGGTGTTCTTTTTGTGAAGAAGAAGGATGGAACGGACCGACTTTGTGTTGATTACCACCCATTGAACAAGAAGACCATCAAGAACAAATACCCACTTCCCAACATTAATGAGCTGTTTGAACAACTCAAGGGTGCCCAAGTATTCTCCAAGCTTGACCTCCGTATGGGTTATCATCAAATTCGCATTCGTGAGCAAGATATTCCCAAGACGGCATTCAGAACAAGCTATGGGTCATATGAATACACTGTTATGTCTTTTGGCCTCGCCAACGCTCCTCCGACGTTCTCTCGCATGATGAACTTCATCTTCAACCCCTACACCAACGACTTCGTTTTGGTCTACCTCGACGACATTCTGGTTTTCTCGAAGAACAAGGAAGATCATGCCAAACACTTGCGTTTGGTTCTTGACAAGCTAAGGGAACATCAATTCTACGCCAAGTTCTCCAAGTGTGAATTTTGGCTCGATGAGGTTCTTTATCTTGGTCATATCATCTCTGCCAAGGGCATTTCCGTGGATCCTGAGAAGGTGTCTGCAATTGTTAATTGGGAACCTCCTCAGAATGTGAAGCAACTCCGTAGCTTCCTTGGTCTCGCAAGCTACTGCCGAAGATTCGTTGAAAACTTTTCCAAGATCGCGAAGCCTCTCTCAAATCTTCTTCAGAAGCACGTCAAGTACGTTTGGTATCCGGAGTGTGATATCGCTTTCAACGCTTTGAAAGAGAAGTTGATCACTGCTCCAGTTCTGACTCCGCCTGATGAAACCAAGCCGTACGAGGTCTTTTGTGATGCCTCTCTCCAAGGTCTCGGTGCTGTACTGATGCAAGAGAAGAAAGTTGTTGCTTATACCTCTCGCCAGTTGAAGCCTAATGAGAAGAACTACCCCACTCATGATCTCGAGTTGGCGGCAGTTGTGCACGCATTGTTGACTTGAAGACATCTTCTATTGGGAAGGAAAGTGGACATTTTCACTGATCACAAGAGTCTCAAGTACATCTTCACTCAGCCTAATCTCAACCTCAGGCAAACTCGATGGGTCGAAATGATTCAAGAGTACAATCCGAGTATCGAGTATACTCCAGGCAAGGCTAATGTGATTGCTGACGCTTTGAGAAGAAAAGCATATTGCAACAGTCTGATTCTCAAGCCTTATCAACCCGAGCTCTGTGAAGCTTTCCGCAAACTTAATCTGCAAGTTGTTCCTCAAGGTTTCCTCGCCAACCTTCAAGTTTCTCCTACCTTGGAAGACTAGATTCGCCAAGCCCAACTTCTTGATGCTATGGTGAAAAAGGTGAAGATTGGTATTGCAAAGAGTCAGTCCAAGTACAAGTGCTACCGACTTGATGACAAGGACACTCTCTTCTTCGAGGATCGAATTGTTGTGCCCAAAGGTGAACTTCGTAAAGTGATCATGAACGAGGCTCACAACTCTCTCCTCTCCATCCACCCTAGTAGCACGAAGATGTATCAAGATCTGAAGCAAACTTATTGGTGGACTCGAATGAAGCGCGAGATCGCTCAATTCGTGAATGAATGTGATGTCTGCAGAAGAGTGAAGGCAGAACACCAAAGGCCAGCATGTCTCCTCCAACCTCTTGCCATTCCAGAATGGAAGTTTGACCACATTGAAATGGACTTCGTGACTGGATTTCCAAAGTCCAAGCGTGGCAATGATGCTATATTCGTTGTCATCGACAAGCTCACCAAAGTGGCTCATTTCCTGCCTATCAAAGAGTCAATCACTGTAGCTCAATTGGCGGAGCTCTACACCTCTCGAATTGTCTCTCTGCATGGTATTCCTCAAGTGATATCTTTAGACCGTGGCAGCATCTTTACCTCAAAGTTTTGGGATTCTTTTTCAGAAGGCCATGGGCACCAACATTCGCTTCAGCACTGCTTTCCATCCTCAAACAAGCGGTCAAGTCGAGCGTGTCAACCAGATTCTTGAAGATATGCTTAGGGCTTGTGTTATCTCCTTCGGCATGAAGTGGGAGGATTGTCTTCCTTATGCTGAATTCTCGTACAACAACAGTTTCCAAGCAAGTTCCGGCAAGGCCCCATTTGAAATTCTGTATGGTAGGAAGTGCCGTACACCTCTCAACTGGTCTGAAACCGGTGAACGTCAGCTGCTGGGTAATGACCTGATCACAGAGGCAGAAGAAATGTGCAAGGTCATTCGTGATAACCTCAAAGCAGCCCAATCCCGCCAGAAGAGCTACTATGATAGTAAGCACCGTGATTTGGCTTTCGAGATCGGAGATCATGTCTACCTCCGCGTCTCTCCTATGAAAGGGACCCGTTGCTTCGGTATCAAAGGGAAGCTTGCCCCCAGATACGTCGGGCCTTTCAAGATCGTCAGCAAGAGAGGCGACCTCGCCTATCAACTCGAGCCTCCTGCAAACTTTGCCAATGTTCATGATGTGTTCCATGTCTCGCAACTCCGAAAGTGCTTCAAGACGCCTGAGTGCACAGTCAACTTCGAGGACATTGAGCTCCAAGAAGATTTATCTTACCGTGAGCACCCAGTTGCAATCCTTGAAGAGACTGAACGAAAAACTCGCAACAAGTCAATCAAATTTCTCAAAATCAAGTGGTCACACCATTCCGATCGTGAAGCTACCTGGGAACGCGAGGATCACCTCCGTTCTGAGTACCCGGAGTTCTTTCAGTCCTAGATCTCGGGACGAGATCTTTTCGTAGTGGTGGAGTGTTGTAACGCCCCATATGTAACCTTTCCCTATTTGTACTCCAACTCTTGCCATTTCCGGCATTAAGTTATATTTAATTCTCGGGTTCGGGTCTTTGTCTCCGTGTGTTGTTTTTGTTTTCGTGCATCTCATATCATGTCATCTCGTGCATTGCATTTGCATACATGTTCATCTCATGCATTCGAGCTTTTTCCCCGTTGTCCGTTTTGCATTTCGGCGCTTCGTTCTCCTCCGGTGGCCATTTCTAGCTTTCTTTCGTGTGTGGGGGTTAAACATTTCCGGATTGGGCCGAGACTTGCCATGCGGCCTAGGTTTACTACCGGTAGACCGCCTGTCAAGTTTCAGGTCATTTGGACTTCGTTTGATACTCCAACGGTTAACCGAGGGACCGAAAAGGCCTCGTGTGTGTGCAGCCCAACACCCCTCCATTTTGGCCCAAAACCCACCAAACTCTGCTCCATCGTCTCGGTCGTTCGATCACGATCGTGTGGGCGAAAACCGCACCTCATTTGGACTCTCCTAACTCACTCTATGCCTATAAATAGACCCCCCCCCGAAATTCGGATCTCTCTCCCCCTCTCGAAACCCTAAAAATCCCTCCGCCGCCGCCGGACGTGTCCGGACGAGCCGGACAGCGTCCGGATCCCGCCGCCGCCAACCAAGCGTTGCCACGTGGCAACCGGCGCCCGCCGCCGCCCCGGCCCGCGGAAGCCCGCGGCCGGCCCTCCCCGTCGCCCGACCGGGCCCCGCGCGCCACCGCCGCCCGCAGCTTCCTTCTCCGTCGCCGGACGCCCCGCCGCCTCCTTCTCCGGTTCCGGTGGTCCGCACCACCGCGGAGCTCGCCGAAGGAAGCCCGCGCCGCCCCGGGCGCCCCGCCGGAGCTCGCCCGCGTCCCGGCGCCCGACCGCGCCGTCCGGCCGCATCACCGCTCCGCGCCGCCCGGCGTCCTCCTCCACCCCGCGTCTTCCTCTCCGGCAACGCCGGCCACCGCGGCCATGGATTCCGGCCGCCTCGACCTCGGACTGCTACAGTGATTCCGGCGACCTCGGGAACCGCGCTGGATCTGGATCTGAAAAATCCCCTCGGTTGACTTTTGACCTAATTTTCCAATTTTTCATGCTATCTTTGACAAGTGATATCTTTGCATCCGTGGCTCCGTTTTGGGCATATGATATATCAAAATCTTCGTCTCGACGAGTACATCATTTCATTCCATTGCATCATTTGCATTTGAGGTCATCTTGGTGCCCAAAATGCTGTTGGAAGGAGGCATCATGAGTTAAATTGCAGATCCGTTAGCCCTACATTGACTTTTGTCATTTTTGCCATGTTTAATCTGTGCATGATATGCCTGTGCCCCTTTGGGATGAATTGTTAAGCATGTTGTCTTCTTTCCAGAGGTTCCCCCCTTGCATTTTTAGGATGTGTGTGTTGTCTTGTGCAAGCTTGCAAAGAGGGGTACCTGAGTTTACTGATTTCAGGGACTTAGTGAAAATCACTAAGTCCGGGATGTTTTAGTTCACGATGATATATGTCCAGCTTGTTTCCTAGTGATCCGTGCCTCTCTTGGGGATGATCAGTAAGAGTGATTTGTTATGCTT
The DNA here is from genome assembly GCA_034509565.1 of Triticum monococcum. NCBI lineage: Eukaryota > Viridiplantae > Streptophyta > Magnoliopsida > Poales > Poaceae > Triticum > Triticum monococcum. Next base: position 683,952,492 of record CM067845.1, on the reverse strand, counting down.
GTTGTGCTTAATCCATCCATGTCTTTACTTGTTATGTTGGAGCACCCTAGGTTGACTCAATCGAGCTCAACTTTTGCATAGTTGTTGTTTTGGGCAGATCGTGAACTCTTTTGCGATTTTGCCGGAGCTATTGCTAGTGATCCATGCATGCTATGCCTTTGTTCTTGCCATGTATAGCTAGAATTTTGTGCCTTCTTAATGGATATATGCTTGCCTTGCCATGACTTGCACCGTAGTGAGAGCATCGAGCTCGTTTACATGCCTCCGTGAGTTATATTTCAGCATGTCCCAGTTTTCACTAAGTCTGAAAACTGATTGTGTTTCATCGATGTTCGTGTGCTCGGTGGAGTATTTTGTGAACCCTTTTGGCCCCAGGTCATTTTGGGTGTTTTGTTAATCTTGTTGAGTAGCTCCATGCCATGCTCTTACTTGCCATGTTCAGGTTTTGCTTCCTGTTGTTTTGCTGCTCCGTAGAGAGCATCGTGGTCTGAAATTTCAGACTAGCGTTAATTTCGCTAAGTCTGAAATATGTTTTGCTTATTCAGTTTTGCCATGCTTGTTTGAAGCCCTTAATGGATGAATTTGCCTATGCCTCATTCCGGGTGATTTGTTAAGCTTATTGAGTACATCACTGCCATGCAATTTGTTTTCATGTTTGGTGGCTGTAGCATGTTCATTTCGTTGCATTTAGGAGCCGACTTGCCGTAAATCGCAGATCGGTTCGTTTAGTAAAACGCTTGCCATTTCCAAACCGTAGCTCCGATTGCCATGATCTTTATATCGTTTTCAGGGGATTTCTTCCCCTCTATCCAGTGGCACACTTGGTTTTCCAAGTTAAGGCCAGGTTCATGCATTTCCTGTCACGTCTTGCATTTTGCATCCCGCATAGCATATCATCTTTGCATCTTATTGGTTGCCCTTGCACGTGGTTGATTGTATCCTTGTTGCTTGTTTGTGTTGTTGGGTAGAGCTGGGAGACGAGTTTGCTAACGAGGAGCCCGTTGAGTTTGCTGTTGAGGATCTAGTCAACTCTGACAACTGTGCAGGCAAGATGATCATACCCTCGAAATCACTACTATCTTTGCTATGCTAGTTTGCTCGCTCTTTTGCTTTGTCAATGCTACGATGCCTACCACTTGCTTGTCAGCCTCCCAATTGCCATGATCGAGCCTCTAACCCACCTTTGCCCTAGCAAACCATTGATTGGCTATGTTACCGTTTTGCTCAGCCCTTCTTATAGCGTTGTTAGTTGCAGGTGAAGATTGGAGCCGTTCCTTGTTGGAACATTTTTTTACTTGTTGGGATATCATTATATTGCTATGTTATCTTTATTCATCTATATACTTGGTAAAGGGTGGAAGGCTCGGCCTCTCGCCTAGTGTTTTGTTCCACTCTTGCCGCCCTAGTTTCCGTCATATCGGTGTTATGTTCCCGGATTGTTGCGTCCCTTACGCGGTTGGGCTATAATGGGAACCCCTTGATAGTTGACCTTGATTAAAGCTTTTCCAGCAATGCCCAACTTTGGTTTTACCATTTGCCACCTACCCCTTTTTTCCCTTGGGTTTCCGGAGCCCGAGGGTCATCTTTATTTTAGCCCCCCACGGGCCAGTGCTCCTCTGAGTGTTGGTCCGGAACGTCAGCCGCCGGTGGCCACCAGGGGCAACTCTGGGCTGGCCTACCGGAAGTTTAGACAATCTGAGTGTGCCCTGAGAAAGAGATATGTGCAGCTCCTATCGGGATTTGTCGGCACATTCGGGCGGTGTTGCTGGACTAGTTTTGACCTGTCGAATCATCTTGTTGTACCGGGATACCGAGTCTGATCGGTGGGTCCTGGGTGGAGGTCTATTCCTTCGTTGACCGTGAGAGCTTGTTATGGGCTAAGTTGGGACCCCCCTGCAGGGATTGATCTTTCGAAAGCCGTGCCCGCGGTTATGGGCAGATGGGAATTTGTTAATGTCCGGTTGTAGATAACTTGAACCTTAAATAATTAAAATGAATCAACTGCGTGTGTTGCCGTGATGGCCTCTTCTCGGCGGGGTCCGGGAAGTGGACACGGCGTTGGAGTTATGTTTGCGTAGGCTGCTCTATATAGTTTTCCGCTCGTGCTTTGCCTCCTCTTCTCGCTCTCCTTTGCGAATAAGTTAGCCGCCATATATGCTAGTCGCTTGCTGCAGCCCCACTTATACATTACCCCTTTCCTACCTATTAAGCTTAAATAGTCTTGATCGCGAGGGTGCGAGATTGCTGAGTCCTCTGTGGCTCACAGATTACTATTACACCAGATGCAGGGACCGATGATACCTCTCCGGATGGTGCGCTCGAGCTGAAGTGGGAGTACGACGAGGACTCTCAGCGTTACTATGTGTCGTTCCCGGATGATCAGTAGGGATGCCTATTTCGGGGTTAGATCCAGGACCTAGTCGCTTGTTAGGGGTCTTTTCTATTTTGGTGCCGTAGTCGGGCCATGAGTGATTGTATGATGGATGTTATTTATGTACCTTGATGTGACGTGGCGAGTGTAAGCCAACTATGCTATTATTCCCCTTTTATATTATATATGTACATGGGTTGTGTAATGATTCCCGACTTGCGACATTGCTTTCAATGCGCCTATGTCTCTAAGTCGTGCCTCGACACGTGGGAGACATAGACGCATCGAGGGCGTTACAGCCAAGCTCGCGACGCCGAAGACTCCCTAAGGTATTCGGTCTTTATGAGAGCGGGCGAGGTAACGCTCTGAGGTATAAGCCCCTAGCGTCCAGGTACGTGCAAGAATTCTGACATGGCCACATGCCAAGACGCCAGCCTCCTCCTTGGTCATAGAACCAGGGGATGTGTATCAACAAGAGACAGTAAAAAAGATTTACGCAGGGTCTTAATCTGAAAAGAATCCTTGGAACGGGTCCCTACTGCACGTCTGCGCCTGTGTCTCCGTTGTGCCGTATCTTGGACGGGCGCAGCACGACGTTCATCTATAAAAAGAGAGCAACTAAGTTGAAAAAGGAGCGTGCCAAACAAAAAGTTATATGAAATAAACAAAGTGTAAAGTGAAATATGAAAAATTGAGCTTTATTGTCTCTTATTTTATATGTGTGAAGCCCCTAGTGCAGGGGTATATGGCCACTAAGCCTTTATCAACGATGCTTTTGTGCCGGACTCGTCTATCCGTGTCCGTGGTCTTAATGACCTGTTTCGATGTTCTGGCTGGTGAAGCCATTGTATTGTGGGGCTGTTAAAGTGGCCGCACAATCCTCCGCTTGGGGGAGGTGTTCTCACTACTTCCCCTTTAAGGAGATGATGCCGCGTGGACCGGGCGTCTTAAGCGTAAGAGATGCATAATGCGGTATTGCGTTGAAGCGGGCGAAAGCTTCGCGTCCCAGTAGTGCTTGGTAACGACTTGAGAATGGGACGATGTGGAAAGTCAGCTTTTCACGACGGAAGTTATCGGCAGAGCCGAAAATAACCTCGAGCCGGAGAAAACCCATGCAGTGGGTGTCCGGACCTGGCGTTACTCCTTGAAAGGAGGTTTTGCTGTGACGAATTCTTTTTGGGTCGATCCCCATGTGGCGGATTGAGTCCTGACAGGGCCGGGCCGGCAAAATTCGGGGCCCTGTGCGAAACTATAAAATGAGGCCCTATCTCACTAAAAAAACAACTAATGAGCAATTATAATGTATATATGTCTCCTATAAATTTTTTATAATGTATATAATATAATGTCTTACATAATAGTTGGGTATATAAAAAATCATACTTGATGATAATATGATTTTCCTTTACCTCAGTATCTGTATATGTCGGATCATCTCTAGAATCATTGTAAAGAACAATTGTAAGTGCAAGGGTAGAAGGATCAATAGACTGAAAGTGATTACCGGATGGCACTTGTAATACTTATTTTCTAACAAACATGTCCATACCATGTTTATATGATTTATCAACTAAAATTTATTCTCTTTCTTTTCTCTTGCACTTGTAAGCACCACACTGATGTTTCTTCATGATAACTCAAATGCGAATTATTGTAACACAAGATACAAAAGATGAATAAAATAAAACTGAAGTGATACGGCAACAAATATTAATTGGAAATTATGCGCCAATATTTGACAATTAGACAAACCTTCTAACTCACCTAGTCTCGTGTTTTGTCCGGTTAAACTGATATACTATGATCTTTAACCCAGAAGGCAAGAACAGATCTATGATGATCCCTGCCAAAAGTTAATTAGAAAATTAGTAATTAGAAGTAGGAACCGAAGTTAATTAGAAAGAAGGACTCGCCAGCGGCAGGCTATCTGTTTTGAAGCGTGAAGCACCCGAAGGAAGAAAATTGTGAGACTGTGAGAGCACCTGGAGGATGAAACTGTCACGGTCGTCGATTGATCGGACTACCCTGTTTTCAATCGAGGAGCAGCCTGAGAATTGTGGCCGAATCGCCGATTGATCCTCGGTAGGCCACTAGCAGTGGCAGGGCCGGGCAGATCCTCCGGTAGGCACTGGCGACAAATCCTCCGGTAGACAGTAACCGAAGCGGCAAAGCCGAGTAGCGACGGCCGGCCGTGGCGATGCGATCGCTGTTTTGCGATCCATGTAACTCCCGTCCCAATCCCTTTTTTTCTATTATGAGGTTTTTTTCCTGAGGCAATTCTATTATGAGGTCAGCGATCGCGTGCGCGTGGGATGAGCAGCTGCCTGGCGGCCGGCTCGAGTCGCGGACGCCAGCGGCCCAGCCTCCAGCGGAACAACTTTTGTTTTTTGATAAATATACATACTAAGCCTATTAAAAATCGGGGCCCCTCAGATTTATGGGCCCTGTGCAGCCCGTACACTCAATACAACTACAGGCCCGGCCCTGAGTCCTGATATATCAGGTTGAGTCTGCTGCCACCGTCCATAAGGACATTTGAAAACCGGAGTCCGCCAATTATTGGATCGAGTACCAGGGCAGTCCAGCCTGGGTTCTTGATACTTCTAGAATAATCCAGATGATCGAAGATGATTGGTTTTGACAACCAGTGGCGGGGTTCCTTTGGGATAGGCCGTGGGGCGCGTACCTTTATGGGCGCCGCACGTTTTGTTATGTGGAGTAAGTTTACTATTTTTACTTCTTGTGGGAAATTCTTTTGTTTCCTGGTGCTCTGCTTTTGGGGTTCGTCCTCGTCTTCGCTTGGTGTATCGAGCCCCTTGTGTTCGGCATTGAGTCTGCCGGATTGTTTGAAAGCCCAACAATCTCTGTGGGTATGGTTAGCAGGCTTTCCGGGAGTGCTATGTATTTGACATATCCTATCCAAGATTTTGTTTAGGTTGGATAGGTCATCCCTGTTATCTTGGAGGGGCGGCTTTTTCTGATTCTGTCTTGAGCTTTTGAATCCGGCGTTGACTGCCGTGCTCTTTGAACTTTTTTCCTTAGTCCGGCGACGGTCCTTATTGCGTCGCGGTTTTCCATTTCCATCCCTAGTTTCGGATGTACTTGGGTCACTGGTGCTGCATCTTGCCAACCAGCTGTCCTCTCCTGGACAAAAGCGGGTCATGAGGCTTGTTAGTGCGGCCATTGTTCTTGGCTTTTCTTGGCCGAGGTGTCTGGCGAGCCATTCGTCTCGGACATTATGCCTGAAAGCCGCTAAGGCTTCAGCGTTCGGACAGTCGACTATCTGATTCTTTTTAGTAACAAATCTATTCCAGAATTGCCGAGCTGACTCTCCGGGCTGTTGAGTTATGTGACTTAGATCGTCTGCATCCGGAGGGCGGACATAGGTCCCTTGAAAATTTGCTCGGAAAGCGTCCTCGAGCTCTTCCCAACTTCCGATTGTGTTTTCAGGAAGGCTTTTGAGCCAATGCCGGGCTGTCCCTTTAAGCTTGAGGGGTAAGTATTTTATGGCATGGAGGTCATCTCCTCTAGCCATATGTATGTGGAGGATATAATCCTCGATCCAGACTCTAGGGTCTGTTGTTCCATCATATGCCTCTATGTTTACGGGTTTGAATCCCGCTGGAAATTCATAATCCAGGACCTCATCGGTGAAACATAGGGGGTGTGCGGCACCCCTGTATTTGGGTGTGCCAGATTCTGATAATGGCTTTATTGCATTGCTTATGAGAGCTTACTTTCTTGGCCTGTAAATGGACCTGGCTGGGCCATGATGCGAATCCTTAAGTGGGTCGCATGCCGGCTTAAGTGCGGTGCTGCTTGCCGCTTTATGCTGGCCATGGGGTCGTCTATCCGACCGTGTGGCTTTCTCGCTTTTGGAATGCGAGGGCTCTAAGGCCTGCTCGTCGAATTCACGCAGTAGCTTTCTCTTCGGATAACTTTTAGTGCGGTGACTGTCGCCGTATTTGTCTGCGGTATTGATTACTTTACTCCATCTGATCCCGAGTGCATCTTCCGTAGTTTTTAGCTTCTGCTTCTGCTTTTTCAGGCTGCGTGCAGTTGCAACGAGGCGTTTGTGGAGGTTCTTCTGCTTCGTGGGCTTTTCCGGCGTAGGGTCGTCCGGAATGCCATTTTCGCCGGGGGAAGGATGTTCGGTTTCTCTATCCGGGTTGTCCTATTGGGACGGTTGCTCTAAGGCATGCTCGTCGTCTACTGGCTCATCCTGCTCTATGGCTGGGTCTTTATCGAGGCGGGGCTTGGGTCGGTGTTTACACCGACGCTTTGATTGTTTTTCGAGAGATCGATCCCTCTTTCCGTCCCCGTTTTCCTTGTTGTTGCTTTCTTTAGGGGTATCCACCATGTACACATCGTGAGATGAGGTGGCTATCCGATGCCCTATAGGCGTTCGTTCTTGGTTGTCTCCTGCATCATCGTCCATACCGTCGATGTCTTCGGAGTCAAAGTCGAGCACGTCAGTTAAGTCGTCGACGGTGGCTACGAAGTGGGTGGTGGGTGGGTTTTGAATTTCTTCATCATCCGAATCCCATCCTTGCCGACCGTAGTCCGGCCAGGGCTCTGCTGATAAAGAGAGAGACTTTAGCGAATTCAGGATGTCGCCGAAGGGCGAGTGCTGAAAGATGTCTGCGGCGGTGAACTCCATTATCGGCGCCCAATCGGATTCGATCGGCAGGGGCGCGGGGGGCTCGGAGTTCGGAGAGGAATCCGGCTCCTCGGAGTCACGGGCCAAGCAGAGTGCGAGGCTGGAGTTCGGCTCGATCGCCTCTGAGATTGCAGCCCTGAGGCAGCGTCCAACCGCTGATCCTCGATCGGCGCAGTAGGCTCCGAATCAATGGTCGGAACCGATGCGTGTGCGGCCTCCAAGGCGCTGTTCGGCGACAGAGCTATATCATGCCCCTCGAGACAGTGCGGCACGCTTGGCTGTGGCTCGAATCCGTCGAAGATCAAGTCCCCGCGGATGTCAGCCGTGTAGTTTAGGCTTCCAAACCTGACCTGATGGCCAGGGGCGTAGCTTTCGATCTACTCAAGGTGGCCAAGCGAATTGGCCCGCAGTGCGAAGCTGCCAAAGACGAAGATCTGTCCGGGGAGAAAAGTCTTACCCTGGATTGCATCGTTGTTGATGATCGAAGGAGCCATCGGGCCTAAAGGCGACAACACAGAGGAACTCTCAATGAAAGCACCAATGTCGGTGTCAAAACCGGCGGATCTCGGGTAGGGGGTCCCGAACTGTGCGTCTAGGCCAGATGGTAACAGGAGGCAAGGAACACGATGTTTTACCCAGGTTCAGGCCCTCTTGATGGAGGTAAAACCCTACGTCCTGCTTGATTAATATTGATGATATGGGTAGTACAAGCATAGATCTACCACGAGATCAAGGAGGCTAAACCCTAGAAGCTAGCCTACGGTATGATTGTTGTATGATGGAGTTGTCCTACGGACTAAAACCCTCCGGTTTATATAGACACCGGAGAGGGTTAGGGTTACACAAAGTTGGTTACAATGGTAGGAGATCTTGAATATCCGCATCGCCAAGCTTGCCTTCCACGCCAAGGAAAGTCCCATCCGGACACGGGACGAAGTCTTCAATCTTGTATCTTCATAGTCCTGGAGTCCGGCTGAAGGTATAGTCCGGCTACCCGAACACCCCCTAATCCAGGACTCCCTCACTCTTCAAGTTATGAAGACAATTCATCATGCATATAAAGAGATAACGAAGATAATAACATGCATAATGAAAAATGGATGTCTGCGGAATGGCTTCATGCGGGATTTATCATCGCATCATAAAGTGGCTCAAAGTTGTCCTATCATAGCATTGGCCAACCAGAATTACTTCGTCGGCATGATTTTTTTTTTGCAACCAACCAAACAAAGATCAATCTTTGAATCATAACCAAAAAATTTATAGGGTGCACTTTGGCCATAATCCACACACAACCCAAAGGTTTGCTCCGTCCCGTGCCGCGATCGGGATGCACGGACACGTACGGCTCATCAAATGGATCGTTCAGAGACCCAGATTATTAGTGGTAGTGGTACGTAGTACTCCCTTCACTACTAGAATCTAGTTTTGTCACGAGTTCTAGAACTGCGCCGAGTTCATTCTGTCGGGAACTCGGCAAACTTTTGTCTGCCAAATTTGATCCAAAATTGGACTTGATGGTGATAAGCAACTCGGCAGAGCTGTGACTTTGCCTGGTTCCAACGAAAAACAACTTGGCGAATTAAATAAACTCGGCAGAATCTCAAGTTCGTCAAGTTCTGGTCAGAAAAAACCCGGTAAAGTCTGACAGTTGGGCCCTGCTGTACAACAGGCAACAGAGCCGTGACAACGGCCTTTGTTTGCCGAGTTGTGTCTAACAGAGACTCGGCGGACATTTTCTATTTTTCGTTCCAGGGGTCACATCTTTGTCGAGTTTCGGCCAGACGAGACTTGGTAACGACCCGTCCCGTCTGACGGCGTGGTTCGCCGAGTTTTTTCTAGCAGGAAATCAACAAACGTTGTTTAAAACATTCACTAAGTTCGTGATAGAAATACTTGACGGGCCGTCCAGTCAAGTGTGGTGCACCGAGTTTGGCACTCGGTGAAGTTTTTGCCGAGATTAAAACTCGGCAAAAATAAAAATTCTAGTAGTGCTCCATTTTTATACATAAGGTCACATGTTTTTTTTGTCAAACTTTGGTTTCTAATTTTGGTCAACAAAGTATGAATTATATGTCATCAAAAATATGTTAATAAAATTTCTTTGATATGTGCGTTCAATGGCATACTTTTTATGACATATGACTCACATTTCCGGTAAAATTAATGATCCATATTATTAGACATAAAAATATATAACTATATAGTGGCGTTGTATCAGTGAACGGAGGGAGTAGTACGAGGCTGAACTTGGGTCCCTTCCTCCACAGTACCAGTTTTTTTTAGGGGAACCTCCACAGTACTAGTTTTTTTCTTTCTTTTTTGAGGGGAACCTCCACAGTACTATCCCACCAACACCCAGCCCATCAACCTGAATACATGATCGTGCCCACTCGGCCTACAGGAAGCTCAGTTTTCCATTATGGCACAATAGCATGCCTAAAAACCTTGAATTTGCACCTAACTCCAAAACAGTTAAATATATATAGGTACCATCCATTGCCTAATTTAGGGGAAGATTGTGTCTAGAAAAAATGAAGGCAGAATTATACAAAAATCATGTGACCGAGCTTAGAGAAATCTTGTGTGCTAAATCATGACAATATTGTTGGAATGATATTTTTCCTAAAATATGGCAAAATTGTTGTACATGAAATTTTACAATTCCATGCATTAGAACTAAAATCTGCCACACTTCAGAAACAAAATAAGAAAACTTAACAATTTGTGGGAGTAAATAGCCATGGGTAGCCTAGCCGGCTTCCCCTGGCCCTTCTGAAAAAATTACGAGCCCGTCCGGCTTTCAAGAATCCAAGACGTGGGGCCGCCTTCCCCTTGCTGGCTGTCACCCAGGCCGGCTATCGGAAGGCGGCCCGACTTTAGCCCTCGCGAAGAAAGCCACGAGAGGGCCGGCTTCGAGAAGCCGGCCGCGAGAAGGCCGACTCCAAGAAGCCGGCTCCCACAAAGTGGTCGAGACCGTACCCTCAAAGTTTGCATCCACCTAACGGCGATGTGACGGGGCGTGGCTATAGTGAAGCCTGCCACCCCCGAATCCCGGAGCACGACCGGCACAGCACGCCATACGGGTGGCCACGACCCGTTCGGCGCAGCACTGTTGCCATGTTGACCCTGATGTCATCCACGATGGACTACCAGTACGGCCCACGGGCGGTGGGCCCCTTCGGGCAGAGAGACACCCGAAGGCGGCCACGCCTCCCCTAGTCGGCCCAAGACAGAGCCGGCTCCCGGCAGCCGGCTTGCCACCTCCCTCGAAGGAGACGCCCCATTAAGGAGACAAGAAGCGGTGAGGCTACAGCAATCGCCCTCCGGACGGCGGCACTGTAGCCACGCCTACCTCGACGAAGCCCACGTCACCAAGATTGAGCAACAGTAGCCAGCCGCCGACAAGGTCCTGGACAGTGGGGCCTGCCTGTCGACCAAGGGGCCGGCAGCCAGCGGGACCCACTAGTCGGCAGGCCCCAGCAGCCGGCGCAGAAGCTGGCGAGCGTAGTCACAGACGGCTGGGCCCCGCGCCCAGCCGGATTACCATTGTACCCCCGGGGGTAGGCCTATATAAGCCCCCCGGGGCACCCATGCAAGAGAGAGAGACTCCTGCTAGTTCTAGACACCACACCGAGAGAAGAAGAGAGCAGGCCGTGCCCTTCTTCCTCCTTCCACCAAAACAGCTCCAGGAGCATTGTGTAGCTACTTGTCCATCTAGTGATCATGCGGAGACCCCGCAAAGCAGCAGTAGGGGTGTTATCTCCACGGAGAGCCTCGAAGCTGGGTAAGGTTCGCCGGCGTGCATGTCTTCGCCTCATCTCGTTTCCAGGCACCGGCGATGTTTTACTGGCTCCCATAATGATAAGTCACCCGTTGGCATATGTCGCACCTACCACCCGACATTTGGCGTCCACCGTGGGGCCAGGTGCACCGTCGTCCGGAGACCTGTTCTGGACGGGAACCCTCTTTCTCCCCAGCGAGCGTAGCCAGCCCAGCACGCCCGATGGCGCTTGCCACTACGCGCTGCAAGGCGTCACCAGCACCTGCGTGGCGAGCAGCCTCGCCGATCTCCTCGACAAAACCCTCATCTCCGACGAGCTCGCCTCCGATGCGGGCACCGACCACCTCGCCAACCTCCTCGGCCAGCTCCATGTCTCCGGCGAGCCTGCTGTGGATTTGGAATCGGTTGGTGAAGGAAATATGCCCTAGAGGCAATAATAAAGTTATTATTTATTTCCTTATATCATGATAAATGTTTATTATTCATGCTAGAATTGTATTAACCGGAAACATAATACATATGTGAATACATAGACAAACTTAGTGTCACTAGTATGCCTCTACTAGACTAGCTCGTTAATCAAAGATGGTTATGTTTCCTAACCATGAATAATGTGTTTTTATTTGATTAACGAGGTCACATCATTAGTCGAATGATCTGATTGACATGACCCATTCCATTAGCTTAGCACCCGATCGTTTAGTATGTTGCTATTGCTTTCTTCATGACTTATACATGTTCCTATGACTATGAGATTATGCAACTCCCGTTTGCCGGAGGAACACTTTGGGTGCTACCAAACGTCACAACGTAACTGGGTGATTATAAAGGAGTGCTACAGGTGTCTCCAAATGGTAGATGTTGGGTTGGCGTATTTCGAGATTAGGATTTGTCACTCCGATTGTCGGAGAGGTATCTCTGGGCCCTCTCGGTAATGCACATTACACAAGCCTTGCAAGCATTGCAACTAATGAGTTAGTTGCGGGATGATGTATTACAGAACGAGTAAAGAGACTTGCCGGTAACGAGATTGAACTAGGTATTGGATACCGACAATCGAATCTCGGGCAAGTAACATACCGATGACAAAGGGAACAACGCATGTTGTTATGCGGTCTGACCGATAAAGATCTTCGTAGAATATGTAGGAGCCAATATGGGCATCTAGGTCCCGCTATTGGTTATTGACCGGAGACGTGTCTCGGTCATGTCTACATTGTTCTCGAACCGTAGGGTCCGCACGCTTAAGGTTTCGATGACAGTTATATTATGAGTTTATGAGTTTTGATGTACCGAAGGAGTTCGGACTCCCGGATGAGATCGGGGACATGACGAGGAGTCTCGAAATGGTGGAGATGTAAAGATCGATATATTGGACGACTATATTCGGACTTCGGAAAGGTTCCGAGTGATTCGGGTATTTTTCGGAGTACCGGAGAGTTACGGGAATTCGCCGGGGAGTATATGGGCCTTATTGGGCCATACGGGAATAGAGGAAAGAGTCCAAAAGGAAGGAGGCCTGCGCCCCCCCTCTGGTCCGAATTGGACAAGGGGCGCAGCCCCCTTTTCCTTATTCGTCTCCCCCTCTTTCCCCTTCTCCTACTCCAACAAGGAAGGAGGGAGTCCTACTCCCGATGGGAGTAGGACTCCCCTTGGCGCGCCTCCTCCTAGGCCGGCCGCCCCTCCCCCTTGCTCCTTTATATACGGAGGCAGGGGGGCACACCAGAGACACACAAGTTGATCCTTGGTGATCGTTCCTTAGCCGTGTGCGGTGCCCCCTGCCACCAAATTCCATCTCGATCATATTGTTGTAGTGCTTAGGCGAAGCCCTGCGTGAGTAGTACATCAAGATCGTCACCACGCCGTCGTGCTGACGGAACTCTTCCTCGACGCTTTGCTGGATCGGAGCCCGAGGATCGTCATCGAGCTGAACGTGTGCTAAGAACTCGGAGGTGCCGGAGTAACGGTGCTTGGATCGGTCGGATCGGGAAGACGTACGACTACTTCCTCTACGTTGTGTGATCGCTTCCGCAGTCGGTCTGCGTTGGTACGTAGACAACACTCTCCCTCTCGTTGCTATGCATCACCATGATCTTGCGTGTGCGTAGGAATTTTTTTGAAATTACTACGTTCCCCAACAGTTGGCTCCACCAACCCGATGCCTGTCGACTCCGACACGGCCTCACTCGACACCTTCCCCACCAACGTCGCGATCTACAATGACCCGCTTCCCCGGACCGATGGCTGCGACACTGTCACCACCGAGGTGATGGTCATCGGCCACGGCGGCACGGCTGACAAGAGCGCCCACGACGCCTCGCACGCGGCGGTCCACGACTTGTCCATCCCACTCCCGGCTGATGCCGATGACGAAGCACTAGAGGCACGCCGCCTCGCTCTCCTCGCGGAGGGCCGGAGGCTGGCTTCCATGAGACGCATCACTGATGCCTACCAGCGTGAAGCTGACCGCGCCGCCTTCAGCACGCCGGCCCCGGGCGGGCCAAGCCGGGCCGGCGTTGTTAAGCAACGCGGCGCTGTCATCGCCGACACGCTGGGAGTCGACCGGCCAGTGTATGCCACTCCACTCGAGAACTTGCGTGCCGCCCAGGCGGTCGTAGACGAGTTGGACGGATTGGAGGCCGAAGAACTCCCCCACATGAGCAGGCGCATCCAGCGGCTGATTGATGCGGCCGCACGGTGACACGAAGCCGACGCCCGCACGGGAAGCCCTCCCCCGCGCCGAGATCACGGCGCGACATCCCGGACACCAACTACGAGCAACACCCGCGCGCGGCGCGAGAAAGAGTCGGCTGTCAGCCGAAGCCGGACCCGAATCTCCATCGAGCGAGACGCAGAAGGCCATCCCCGAGCCGTGGAATGGCGGGGCAACCCGCCTCCGCCTCGGCCCCGTGGAGAGAGATATCCCACCCCGCCGCCTGTGGCGCATCCGACTCTCAGCGGCCGACTAGGTCGCCGCGAAGGAGTTGGCGAGAACGACGCCCGCCATCGGATCTACCGCCTGTCGCGATCCCTGGCGCTGGAAGAAGAAGACGATGTCGGCCCGCCTTGTTTCGGCCCCCCGCATCCGCGAAGAGCCTTTCCCCTAAGGGTTCTCGCTCCCGAGAGACACGCCCAAGTACAACGGCTCCGTGAAGCCGGAACATTGGTTGATCGACTACTCCACAGCGGTTAGCATAGCCAACGGCAACAGGCGCGTTGCCGTGAAGTACGTGCCCCTCATGCTGCAAGGCACAGCACGGACCTGGCTCAACAGCCTCAAGCCCTTCAGCATCAACAGCTTTCTAGATTTCACTGAAGCTTTCATCCGCAACTTCACCAGCACCTACAAGCGGGCTCCCAAGCCCAAGCAGCTCTCCTTATGCGTGCAAGGCCCAGCCGAGTCCACTCGCGACTACCTCACGCGTTGGGCCGAGCTCCGCAACTCTTGTGAGAGGGTGCACGAGGTGCAAGCCATAGAATACTTCACTGCCGGGTGCCGAGAAGGCACCCTCCTCAAGCACAAGCTCCTCTGCGACGAGCCGACTACCCTCGACGAGCTTCTGGACATAGCGGACAAATACGCCACCGCCGACGCTTCGATGAAGACCGAGCTCCGGGTAGACGCGTCCGGGAAAGTACTCAACCCGGCGCCCAAGACGACGGCAGGGGATTCCGGCCGACGCCCACACCCGAACGATCACAAGCGCAAGGGCCCTGCGCCGCCTCCCGCCAGTCGGCAGGTGGCCACAGTCGAAGACGCGCCGCCTGAAGGGCGGCCCGCGCCCAAGAAACCCAAGGGCGGCCGGCCGGCTTGGCAGCTGGCCTTCTCCTACGAGCAAACTCTCGACGCCCCGTACAAGTTCCACAGTGGCGTGAAGCCGTCCAACCACACAACCCGGAAGTGCCATTGGCTCACCCGAATCTCCAAAGGCGAAGGGCTCGCGCCGCCTCCGCCTGCCGGCCCGCCGCCTCCGGCTCCGCCGCCGCCGGCCGCTCGGCCCGCAGTCGGAGCCGTGCACGACGAGTTCCCCGACGAGCACGCGGCCTACATCGTCTTTACAAGCCAGCCCGAAGACCGGCGCGGCAAACGCCGAGAGCACCAGGAGGTCAGTGTGGTCGCTGCCAACCCCGCCGGACACATGCATTGGTCGAAAAACCTATCAGCTGGAGCCGGGCCGACCACCCGGAGGTGATGCCGTCTCCCGGCTCCTATGCGTTGGTCCTGGAAGCCACCCTCGCGACGGACAGACGCGCCGCCCGTGCTCCCGTGTGTTGATAGACGGCGGGAGCAGCATCAACATCCTGTACCGTGACACCCTGGAGAAGCTGAATGTCAAGACGAAGCAACTCATGCCTACTCGGACAGTGTTCCATGGCATCGTACCCGGCTTGTCCTGCGCCCCCATTGGCAAGATCAAGATTGATGTACTCTTTGGGGACAAGGAGCATTTCCGCCGGGAAGCGATTTGGTTTGAAGTGGTGGACCTAGAGAGCCCCTACCATGCGTTGCTTGGCCGACCCGCCTTGGCCAGGTTCATGGCAGTTCCCCACTATGCATACCTCAAGATGAAGATACCGAGTTCCAAGGGCGTCATCACCGTAGCCAGCGATTACAAGAAGTCCTCCGAGTGCGCTGCCACCAGCAGCCGGCTGGCCGAGTCCCTTGTGATTGCTGAAGAGAAGAAGGTGTTGGACCGGGTCGTGGCCATGGCCGGCAAGCAGCCGAACCTGCCCCCTGATCACAAGGAGTATGATGCCCAAGGATCTTTCCAGCCGGCCAAAGAAACAAAGAAGATACCTCTTGACCCCGAGCACCCCGAGAGGTTTGCCGTCATCGGGGCAAGCCTGAACAACAAATAGGAAGGCGAGCTCGCCGATTTCCTCCATGAGAATCGGGACATCTTTGCATGGTCCCCCGAGGACATGCCGGGTGTTCCGAAGGAATTCGTCGAGCATAGACTACACGTCCGAGAAGACGCAAAACCAGTCAAACAGCCCCTCCGCCGACTATCGGAGGAAAAGAGAAAGATTTTAGGGGAAGAGATAGCCCGGCTTCTGGCAGCCGGCTTCATTATGGAAGTTTTCTTTCAGAGTGGCTCGCCAACCCGGTCCTCGTGCTAAAGAAGAACAACAAGTGGCGCATGTGTATAGACTACACAAGCCTCAACAAGGCCTGCCCTAAAGATCCCTTTGCCCTACCAAAGATTGACCAAGTGATAGACTCCACGGCCGGATGTGAGCTGTTGAGTTTCTTGGATGCTTACTCAGGATACCACCAGATAAAGTTAGATCCGGCTGACCGCCTGAAGACTGCCTTCATCACACCATTCGGAGCCTTCTGCTACCTGACTATGACATTTGGCTTGAGAAATGCCGGTGCCACTTTTCAGTGTTGCATGCAGAAGTGCCTCCTCAAGCAACTCGGCAGAAATGCTCACGTCTACATAGACGACATTGTGGTGAAGACGGAGAAGCGCGGCACCTTGCTGGAAGACCTCAAAGAAACATTTGAGAACCTACGCCGGTTCCAAATCAAGCTCAACCCCGAGAAATGCGTGTTCGGAGTGCCAGCCGGCCAGCTCCTAGGCTTCCTGGTCTCCGAACGCGGCATCGAATGCAACCCAATGAAGATCAAGGCCATCGAGAGAATGGCGATTCCCACCAAGCTTCGAGACATCCAGAAGTTCACCGGATGCTTGGCCTCCCTGAACCGCTTCATCAGCCGGCTCGGAGAGAAAGCTCTCCCCCTCTATCGCCTCATGAAGAAGACCACTCACTTCGAGTGGAATGACCAGGCCGACCAAGATTTTCACGAGCTGAAGAAGATGCTGGCCACGCCGCCTGTCCTAGCGGCGCCGACTGAGAAAGAGCCCATGCTGCTCTACATTGCCGCAACCAGCCGGGTGGTCCGCACCGTCATCGTAGTCCAACGCCCAGAAGAGGGGCGAGCCCAGCCGGTCCAGAGGCCAGTGTACTATTTGAGCGAGGTACTGTCCGCCTCGAAGCAGAACTACTCGCACTACCAGAAGATGTGTTACGGCGTATACGTCACCACCAAGAAGCTGAAGCCCTACTTTCAAGAGCATCCCGTCACGGTCGTATGCACCGCCCCGCTGGCCGAGATCATAGGCAGCCGGGATGCATCCGGCTGGGCGGCGAAATGGGCCATCGAGCTGGCCCCTTACACGATCTTCTACCAGCCCCGCACCGCCATCAAGTCCCAAGCACTGGCCGACTTCCTCGTCGACTGGGCCGAGACCCAGTACCTGCCGCCGGCTTCCGACTCCACCCATTGGCGCATGCACTTCTACGGGTCCAAGATGCGCACCGATTTGGGAGCCGGCGTCGTCCTTACCTCTCCCAAAGGCGACAAGCTCAGATACACGCTGCAGATTCACTTTGCTGCTTCCAACAATGTAGCCGAGTACGAGGCGCTCATACACGGGCTCCGGCTTGCCAAAGAACTCGTCATTCGCCGGATCTTATGTTATGGCGACTCAGACTTGGTGGTCCAGCAATCATCTGGCGACTGGGACGCCAAGGACGCAAATATGGCAAGCTACCGCTTCCTGGTTCAGCAAATCAGTGGATACTTTGAAGGATGCGAGTTCCTCCACGTACCGCGAGCCGACAACGAGCCGGCCGATGCCCTGGCTCGTAGGCTCCACTCGGCAAGCAATACCAACCGGTGTCGCTCTACAACGCCTCCTCAAGCCGTCCATCAAGCCGTCTCCAGAGTCCGATTCTATCTTCGTGCCGCCTGACCCCGACACGGCCGGGTCCGGCTGGAAGAGCCAAGCAGGCGATCCGACGACTTCGGTAGCCGGCTCGGGGACTTCCGCAGTCATGCCCGATCCGGGGACTGCGGTAGCCGGCCCGGGGACTGCACCAACACAACAGCCGGCAGCCTACTCCAGCATTTCACCACCCAGCCCGCCCACCCTGGTGGCAGTAGCCACATCGGCAATAGGAGAAGTCGCGGCTCCATCATGGGCTCAGTCCATCCTCAACTTCATAATAAACCAAGATCTGCCGGCTGACAAAACAGAGGCAAGACAAGTCCAACGCCGAGCCGGAGCATACACAATCGTCAACAGAGAGCTCGTCAAGCGCAGTGTCACTGGAGTCCTCCAACGATGCGTCGAGCAAGAGAAGGGCATTGCAATCCTCAGAGACATCCACCAAGGAGAATGCGACCACCATGCAGCCTCAAGATCACTCGTCGCCAAAACTTTCCGCCATGGTTTCTTTTGGCCGGCTGCTTTGGATGACGCCAAAGAGTTGGTTAAACATTGCAAAGGGTGCCAACTTTTCAGCTCCAAGCAACACATGCCGGCTTCGGCACTCAAGACCATTCCCCTCACCCGGCCCTTCGCCGTTTGGGGACTGGACATGGTGGGCCCATTCAAGACGGTGCACGGCGGCATGACACATTTGCTCCTCGCCGTGGACAAATTCACCAAGTGGATTGAGGCAAAGCCGATCAAGAAGCTGAATGGGCCGACTGCCGTGACATTCATCGCAGATATAACAACTCGGTACGGCGTGCCACATAGCATCATCACCAACAATGGCACGAATTTTGCCAAGGGAGCCTTGGCACGTTTCTGCGCAACGCAAGGTATCCGGCTGGACTTAGCGTCCGTTGCCCACCCGCAGTCAAACGGCCAGGTCGAGCGAGCCAACGGCCTCATCCTTTCCGGCATCAAGCCCCGACTGGTCGTACCACTGGAGCGTTCAGCCGGCTGCTGGCTTGATGAGCTGCCGGCTGTCCTCTGGAGTCTGCGCACTACTCCAAACAAGTCAACCGGCTTCACTCCTTTCTTCCTCGTTTATGGTGCCGAGGCGATCATCCCAACCGACATCGAGTTCGACTCGCCCCGGGTAACCATGTACACGAAGGCGGAGGCCAAGGAAGCACGAGAAGACGGTGTCGACCTGCTGGAAGAAGGCCGACTATTAACCCTCAGCCGGTCTGCCATCTACCAGCAGGGTTTGCGCCGCTACCACAGTCGGAAGGTCAGGCCAAGATCCTTCCAAGAGGGCGACCTTGTGCTCCGGCTGATCCAGCGAACAGCCGGCCAGCACAAGCTCTCGGCCCCTTGGGAGGGCCCCTTCGCCATTAGCAGAGCTTTAGGCAACGACTCCTACTACCTAATCGACGCACAGAAGCCCAAGGCACGCAAGAGAGACGACTCCGGCAAGGAGTCGGAACGACCATGGAACGCCAACCTCCTCCGAAGATTTTACAGTTGAAATGCAGTATGTATCATGCTAACTTTTGTACTAAGTACGGCACAATAGGCCCCCCGAGGAGAGCTCAGGGACTGCCATCTTTTATCTATAAATGAAGAGTATCATTCTTATGACCGTGTCATTTCATTTACTTGTTCCGTCCGACACCGGGTTCGACTAGTCAGCCCGGGGACTGGCCGACTGGAGTTATATTAGAAGTCCTACCCGCAGTTAGACAAGTAGTGTGCCGACACCCAAGCTTAACTCTTGCCAAAAGTCACAGTTCGAAGAACCGGCTATCCGGCTGGCAAGAGTTAAAAGCAGGAAAGGATGCCCACACAAAAAATGGCTAGGGACTAACGGACTAATATAATGAAAGCCGGTTTGCCTCCTACCACCGACCGACTACCAGAGTAGCCGGCCGGCCGGCTTCCATTTACTCCACTTCAATCCAAGAAAGCTCGAGTACTTGCCTCCCCAAAGAGGGAAGGCGGCAAAGGAAAAAGCCTAATGATAAAAAGCATACGTGAATGGAAACCAAACATGCACACAATAATATTTACATAAAAGACCTCCAAGAGGCCAGCATTCAACATAGTTTGGATACACCCCCAGTGGGTGGAACTGCGAAAGCTTAATAAAATTGTTCAGAAGGCAACAAATAGGGAAAAAAAGGACAACAGATTAAGTCGGCGGAGCGACTGACGAGCCGGGCAGGTCGGTGGAGACGCCAGTGCCGGCTGGAGGAGTGGCCGGCTGGCGAACCTCGGCATGATCACCGCCTCCCACAGAAGGCGCGCACAACGTTGCTGGAAGCACGGTCAGCCTAAGGTCGGCCGGTTGTTCCACCGGCTGGCTCGGCGTCTTCACCTTCCTCTTCTTCGTCGTCGTCGCCTTCGTCGCTGGAGGCGATCTCCTCTGCCGAGTCCTCGCCCACCGCCGGGTTCAGCCCGAACCACTCCTCCAGCTGGGCAACGCCGTCATCATTGATTTCAGGTGCAAAAACGCCGATGTCGGTGCACTCGGCGATCGTCGAGGCACGCTGAGCGATAACCGGCCGCACCTCCTCCAGCTCTGCGTCGGCCTCCAGCCGCCAGGTGTGCAGCTGGTCCAGGTTCAGCCCTGGGTACCAAGCTCGGACGAACTCCAACGCCCGCCCGGCTCCAAGCCGGGCCGCCGACGTCTTCCAAGCTTCAAAGCGGCCGACCGCAACCTCCAGCCAGTCGGCAGTCCGTCTCGGGGTGCGGGGATGAAGGAAATATGCCCTAGAGGCAATAATAAAGTTATTATTTATTTCCTTATATCATGATAAATGTTTATTATTCATGCTAGAATTGTATTAACCGGAAACATAATACATGTGTGAATACATAGACAAACAGAGTGTCACTAGTATGCCTCTACTTGACTAGCTCGTTAATCAAAGATGGTTATGTTTCCTAACCATGAACAAAGAGTTGTTATTTGATTAACGGGATCACATCATTAGTTGAATGATCTGATTGACATGACCCATTCCATTAGCTTAGCACCCGATCGTTTAGTATGTTGATATTGCTTTCTTCATGACTAATACATGTTCCTATGACTATGAGATTATGCAACTCCCGTTTGCCGGAGGAACACTTTGGGTGCTACCAAACGTCACAACGTAACTGGGTGATTATAAAGGAGTACTACAGGTGTCTCCAAAGGTAGATGTTGGGTTGGCGTATTTCGAGATTAGGACTTGTCACTCCGATTGTCGGAGAGGTATCTCTGGGCCCTCTCGGTAATACACATCACATAAGCCTTGCAAGCATTATAACTAAGATGTTAGTTGTGAGATGATGTATTACGGAACGAGTAAAGAGACTTGCCAGTAACGAGATTGAACTAGGTATTGGATACCGACGATCGAATCTCGGGCAAGTAACATACCGATGACAAAGGGAACAACGTATGTTGTTATGCGGTCTGACCGATAAAGATCTTCGTAGAATATGTAGGAGCCAATATGGGCATCCAGGTCCCACTATTGGTTATTGACCGGAGACGTGTCTCGGTCATGTCTACATTGTTCTCGAACCGTAGGGTCCGCACGCTTAACGTTACGATGACAGTTATTATGAGTTTATGCATTTTGATGTACCGAAGGTTGTTCGGAGTCCTGGATGTGATCACGGACATGACGAGGAGTCTCGAAATGGTCGAGACATAAAGATTGATATATTGGAAGCCTATGTTTGGACATCGGAAGTGTTCCGGTGAAATCGGGATTTTACCGGATTACCGGGAGGGTTACCGGAACCCCCCGGGAGCCAAATGGGCCTACATGGGCCTTAGTGGAAAGGTGAAAGGGGCTGCCATGGAGGGCTGCGCGCCTCCCCCTCCCCTAGTCCTATTAGGACTAGGAGAGGTGGCCGGCCACCTCTCTCTCTCTTCCCCCCTTGGAGTCCTAGTTGGAATAGGATTGGAGGGGGGAGTCCTACTCCCGGTAGGAGTAGGACTCCTCCTGCGCCTCCCTTGCTTGGCCGGCCAGCCCTCCCCCTCTCATCCTTTATCTACGGGGGCAGGGGGCACCTCTAGACACACAAGTTGATCCTTGAGATCGTTCCTTAGCCATGTGCGGTGCCCCCTGCGACCAAATTCCACCTCGATCATACCGTTGTAGTGCTTAGGCGAAGCCCTGCGTCGGTAGTACATCAAGATCGTCACCACGCCGTCGTGCTGACGGAACTCTTCCTCGACGCTTTGCTGGATTGGAGGCCGAGGATCATCATCGAGCTGAACGTGTGCTAAGAACTCGGAGGTGCCGGAGTAACGGTGCTTGGATCGGTCGGATCGGGAAGACGTACGACTACTTCCTCTACGTTGTGTGATCGCTTCCGCAGTCGGTCTGTGTTGGTACGTAGACAACACTCTCCCCTCTCGTTGCTATGCATCACCATGATCTTGCGTGTGCGTAGGAATTTTTTTGAAATTACTACGTTCCCCAACAGTGGCATCCGAGCCAGGTTTTATGGTTTGATGTTATTTGCACGAGTAGAACACAAGTGAGTTGTGGGCAATACAAGTCATACTGCCTACCAGCATGTCATACTTTGGTTCGGCGGTATTGTTAGACGAGACGACCCGGACCAACCTTACGCGTACGCTTACGCGAGACCGGTTCCCTCGACGTGCTTTGCACATAGATGGCTTGCGGGCGACTGGCTCTCCAACTTTAGTTGAACCGAGTGTGGCTACGCCCAGTCCTTGCGAAGGTTAAAACGGAGTCTATTTGACAAACTATCGTTGTGGTTTTGATTCGTAGGTAAGATTGGTTCTTGCTAAGCCCGTAGCAGCCACGTAAAAATTTGCAACAACAAAGTAGAGGACGTCTAACTTGTTTTTGCAGGGCATGTTGTGATGTGATATGGTCAAAACGTGATGAGTTATAAGTTGTTGTATAAGATGATCATGCTTTGTTGAAGTTATCGGCAACTGGCAAAAGCCTTATGGTTGTCTATCAATTGCATAAGATGCAAGCGCCCAATAATTGCTTTACTTTATCGCTATGCGATAGCAATAGTTGCAAGAGCAATAGTTGGCGAGACGACCATGTGACGACATATTGATATAGATCAAGATGATGGAGATCATGATGTCATGCCGGTGATGATGGAAATCATGACGATGCTTTGAAGATGGAGATCAAAGGCACAAGATGATGATGGCCATATCATGTCACATATTTTGATTGCATGTGATGTTTATCTTTTATGCATCTTATCTTGCTTTGATTGACGGTAGCATTATAAGATGATCTCTCACTAAATTATCAAGAAGTGTTCTCCCTGAGTATGCACCATTGCCAAAGTTCGTCGTGCCCAGACACCACGTGATGATCGGGTGTGATAAGCTCTACGTCCATCTACAACAGGTGCAAGCCAGTTTTGCACACGCAGAATACTCAGGTTAAACTTGACGAGCCTAGCATATGCAGATATGGCCTCGGAACACGGAGATCGAAAGGTCGAGCGTGAATCATATAGTAGATATGATCAACATAACGATGTTCACCATTGAAAATTATTCCATCTCACGTGATGATCGGTTATGGTTTAGTTGATTTGGATCACGTGATCACTTAGAGGATTAGAGGGATGTCTATCTAAGTGGGAGTTCTTAAGTAATATGATTAAATTGAACTTAAATTTATCATGAACTTAGTCCTGGTAGTATTTTGCAAATTATGTTGTAGATCAATAGCTCGCGTTGTTACTTCCCTGTGTTTATTTTGATATGTTCCTAGAGAAAATTGTATTGAAAGATGTTAGTAGCAATGATGCGGATTGGATCCGTGATCTGAGGTTTATCCTCATTGTTGCACAGAAAAATTATGTCCTTGATGCACCGCTAGGTGACATACCTATTGCAGGAGCAGATGCAGACGTTATGAACGTTTGGCTAGCTCAATATGATGACTACTTGATAGTTTAGTGCACCATGCTTAATGGCTTAGAATCGGGACTCCAAAGACGTATTGAACGTCATGGACCATATGAGATGTTCCAGGAGTTGAAGTTAATATTTCAAGAAAATACCCAAGTTGAGAGATATGAAGTCTCCAACAAGTTCTATAGCTAAAAGATGGAGGAGAATCGCTCAACTAGTGAGCATGTGCTCAGATTGTTTGGGTACTACAATCGCTTGAATCAAGTGGGAGTTAATCTTCCAGATAAGATAGTGATTGACAGAATTCTCTAGTCACCATCACCAAGTTAGTAGAACTTCGTGATGAACTATGATATGCAAGGGATAACGGAAATGATTCCCAAGCTCTTCGTGATGCTGAAATCGATGAAGGTAGAAATCAAGAAAAACATCAAGTGTTGATGGTTGACAAGACCACTAGTTTGAAGAAAAGGGCAAAAGGGAAGAAGGGGAACTTCAAGAAGAACGGCAAGCAAGTTGCTGCTCAAGTGAAGAAGCCCAAGTCTGGTCCTAAGCCTGAGACTAAGTGCTTCTATTGCAAAGGGACTGGTCACTGGAAGCGGAACTGCCCCAAGTATTTGGCGGATAAGAAGGATGGCAAAGTGAACAAAAGTATATTTGATATACATGTTATTGATGTGTGCTTTACTAGTGTTTATAGCAACCCCTCAGTATTTGATGCTAGTTCAGTTGCTAAAAGTAGTAACTCGAAACGGGAGTTGCAGAATGAACAGAGACTAGTTAAGGGTGAAGTGACGATGTGTGTTGGAAGTGGTTCCAAGATTGATATGATCATCATCGCACACTCCCTATACTTTCGGGATTAGTGTTGAACCTAAATAAGTGTTATTTGGTGTTTGCGTTGAGCATGAATATGATTTGATCATGTTTATTGTAATACGGTTATTCATTTAAGTAAAAGAATAAATTGTTGTTCTGTTTACATGAATAAAACCTTATATGGTTACACACCCAATGAAAATAGTTCATTGGATCTCGATCTTAGTGATACACATATTCATAATATTGAAACCAAAAGATGCGAAGTTAATAATGATAGTGCAACTTATTTGTGGCACTACCGTTTAGGTCATATTGGTATAAAGCGCATGAAGAAACTCCATGCTGATGGGCTTTCGGAATCACTTGATTATGAATCACTTGATGCTTGCGAACCATGCCTTTTGGGCAAGATGACTAAAACGCCGTTCTCCAGAACAGTGGAGCAAGCAACATATTTGTTGGAAATCATACATACTGATGTATGTGGTCCGATGAATATTTAAGGCTTGCAGCGGGTATCATTATTTTCTGACCTTCACAGATGATTTGAGCAGATATGGGTATATCTACTTAATGAAATAGAAGTCTGATACATTTGAAAAGTTCATATAATTTCAGAGTGAAGTGGAAAATCATCGTAACAAGAAAATAAAGTTTCTACGATCTGATCGTGGAAAAGAGTATTTGAGTTACGAGTTTGGTCTTCAGTTAAAAAAATGTGAAATAGTTTCACTACTCACGCCACCTGGAACACCACAGCATAATGGTGTGTCCGAACGTCATAACCGTACTTTATTGGATATAGTTCAATCTATGATGTTTCTTACCGATTTACCACTATCGTTTTTGGGGTCATGCATTAGAGACAGCTGCATTCACGTTAAAAATGGGCACCATCTATATCTGTCGAGACGACGCCTTATGAACTATGGTTTGGCAAGAAACCAAAGTTGTCGTTTCTTGAAGTTTGGGGTTGCGATGCTTATGAGAAAAAGTTTCATCCTGATAAGCTCAAACCCAAATCGGAGAAATATGTCTTCATAGGATACCCAAAGGAGACTGTTGGGTACACCTTCTATCACAGATCCTAAGTCAAGACATTCGTTGCTTATAATGGATCCTTTCTAGAGAAGGAGTTTCTCTTAAAAGAAGTGAGTGGGAGGAAAGTAGAAAACTTGATAAGGTAATTGTACCTTCTACCTTATTGGAAAATAGTTCATCACAAAAAACTATTCTTGTGACTACTACACCAATTAGTGAGGAAGCTAATGATGATGATCATGTAACTTCAGATCAAGTTACTACCGAATCTCGTAGGTAAACCAGAGTGAGATCCGCACCAGAGTGGTACGGTAATCCTGTTCTGGAGGTCATGTTACTTGACCATGACGAACCTACAAACTATGAGGAAGCGATGATGAGCCCAGATTCCGCGAAATGGTTTGAGGCCATGAAATCTGAGATATGATCCATGTATGAGAACAAAGTTTGGACTTTGGTTGACTTGCCCGATGATCGACAAGCAATTGAGAATAAATGGATCTTCAAGAGGAAGACGGACACTGATAGTAGTGTTACTATCTACAAAGCTAGAATTGTCGCAAAAGGTTTTCGACAAGTTCAAGGTGTTGACTACGATGAGAGTTTCTCACTCGTATCTATGCTTAAGTCTGTCCGAATCATGTTAGCAATTGTCGCATTTTATGAAATCTGGCAAATGGATAAACAAAATTGCATTCCTTAATGGATTTATTAAAGAAGAGTTGTATATGATGCAACCAGAAGGTTTTGTCAATCCTAAAGGTGCTAACAAAATGTGCAAGCTCCAGCGATCCATCTATGGACTGGTGCAAGCATCTTGGAGTCGGAATATACGCTTTGATAAGTTGATCAAAGGATATAGTTTTATACAGACTTGCGGTGAAGCCTGTATTTACAAGAAAGTGACTGGGAGCACTACAACATTTCTGATAAGTATATGTGAATGACATATTGTTGATCAGAAATAATGTAGAATTATTCTGTAAAGCATAAAGGAGTGTTTGAAAGGAGTTTTTCAAAGAAAGACTTCGGTGAAGCTGCTTACATATTGAGCTCCAAGATCTATAGAGATAGTTCAAGACGCTTGATAAGTTTTTTCAATGAGTACATACCTTGACAAGATTTTGAAGTAGTTCAAAATGGAGGAGTCAAAGAAAGAGTTCTTGCCTGTATTACAAGGTGTGAAGTTGAGTAAGACTCAAAGCCCGACCACGGCAGAAGATAGAAAGAGAATGAAAGTCATTCCCTATGCCTTGGCCATAGGTTCTATAAAGTATGTCATGCTGTATATTGTATACCCTGCACTGATTTGGCAAGGGAGTACAATAGTGATCTAGGAGTAGATCACTGGACAGCGGTCAGAATTATCCTTAGTGAAATAAGGATATGTTTCTCGATTATGGACGTGACAAAAGGTTCGTCGTAAAGGGTTACGTCGATGCAAGTTTTGACATTAATCTAGATGACTCTAAGTCTCGGTCTAGATACATATTGAAAGTGGGAGCAATTAGCTAGAGTAGCTCCATGCAGAGCATTGTTGACACAGAAATTTGCAAAATACACGTGGATCTGAATGTGGCAGACCCGTTGACTAAGATTCTCTCACAAACAAAACTTGATCACACCTTAGTACTCTTTGGGTGTTAATCACATAGATATGTGAACTAGATTATTGACTCTAGTAAACCCTTTGAGTGTTGGTCACATGACGATGTGAACTATGGGTGTTAATCACATGGTGATGTGAACTATTGCTGTTAAATCACATGGCGATGTGAACTAGATTATTGACTCTAGTGCAAGTGGGAGACTGAAGGAAATATGCCCTAGAGGCAATAATAAAGTTATTATTTATTTCCTTATATCATGATAAATGTTTATTATTCATGCTAGAATTGTATTAACCGGAAACATAATACATGTGTGAATACATAGACAAACAGAGTTTCACTAGTATGCCTCTACTTGACTAGCTCGTTAATCAAAGATGGTTATGTTTCCTAACCATGAACAAAGAGTTGTTATTTCATTAACGGGATCACATCATTAGTTGAATGATCTGATTGACATGACCCATTCCATTAGCTTAGCACCCGATCGTTTAGTATGTTGCTATTGCTTTCTTCATGACTTATACATGTTCCTATGACTATGAGATTATGCAACTCCCGTTTGCCGGAGGAACACTTTGGGTGCTACCAAACGTCACAACGTAACTGGGTGATTATAAAGGAGTACTACAGGTGTCTCCAAAGGTAGATGTTGGGTTGGCGTATTTCGAGATTAGGACTTGTCACTCCGATTGTCGGAGAGGTATCTCTGGGCCCTCTCGGTAATACACATCACATAAGCCTTGCAAGCATTATAACTAAGATGTTAGTTGTGAGATGATGTATTATGGAACGAGTAAAGAGACTTGCCAGTAACGAGATTGAACTAGGTATTGGATACCGACGATCGAATATCGGGCAAGTAACATACCGATGACAAAGGGAACAACGTATGTTGTTATGCGGTCTGACCGATAAAGATCTTCGTAGAATATGTAGGAGCCAATATGGGCATCCAGGTCCCGCTATTGGTTATTGACCGGAGACGTGTCTCGGTCATGTCTACATTGTTCTCGAACCGTAGGGTCCGCACGCTTAACGTTACGATGACAGTTGTTATGAGTTTATGCATTTTGATGTACCGAAGGTTGTTCAGAGTCCCGGATGTGATCACGGACATGACGAGGAGTCTCGAAATGGTCGAGACATAAAGATTGATATATTGGAAGCCTATGTTTGGACATCGGAAGTGTTCCGGATGAAATCGGAATTTTACCGGATTACCGGGAGGGTTACCGGAACCCCCCGGGAGCCAAATGGGCCTACATGGGCCTTAGTGGAAAGGTGAAAAGGGCTGCCATGGAGGGCTGCGCGCCTCCCCCCTCCCCTAGTCCTATTAGGACTAGGAGAGGTGGCTGGCCACCTCTCTCGCTCTTTCCCCCTTGGAGTCCTAGTTGGAATAGGATTGGAGGGGGGAGTCCTACTCCCGGTAGGAGTAGGACTCCTCCTGCGTCTCCCTTGCTTGGCCGGCCAGCCCTCCCCCTCTCATCCTTTATATACGGGGGCAGGGGGCACCTCTAGACACACAAGTTGATCCTTGAGATCGTTCCTTAGCCGTGTGCGGTGCCCCCTGCCACCAAATTCCACCTCGATCATACCGTTGTAGTGCTTAGGCGAAGCCCTGCGTCGGTAGTACATCAAGATCGTCACCACGCCGTCGTGCTGACGGAACTTTTCCTCGACGCTTTGCTGGATCGGAGGCCGAGGATCGTCATCGAGCTGAACGTGTGCTAAGAACTCGGAGGTGCCGGAGTAACGGTGCTTGGATCGGTCGGATCGGGAAGACGTACGACTACTTCCTCTACGTTGTGTAATCGCTTCCGCAGTCGGTCTGCGTTGGTACGTAGACAACACTCTCCCCTCTCGTTGCTATGCATCACCATGATCTTGCGTGTGCGTAGGAATTTTTTTTGAAATTACTACGTTCCCCAACAGGGGAATCGTCTCGCCGGGCCAGAGGGCGGCCAACATCTGCGCTCCGGCACGTTGGAGGCGGCGGAGGATACGATGAGCCGGCTGCAGCCGTGCTTGGACCGCCAAGAGCTGCTCCTCAAGCGTCCGATTCACGTCCGGCGCAATGTCGGCCCCCGCCCGACGGCGCGGTTCGCGATGGGCCTCGATGGTTTGGGCGGCGAAGATGGAGTAGCCGGGAAAGTAGTCTGCACAGAGAACAAAAAGTGGCAGAAGTCGGAACAAAAATCAGGCGGCCAGGGGCAGGCAAGGATCGAGGAAGGTGGCTTACCATCGATCAAGTCCTCGATGCGGCCTTAGCCTTTATCCAGCGCTTGCCGGATCTCTGCCCAGCCCGCCGCCTCAGTTTCGAACTAGGCCTTCAAGGCGCCTTCACTATCCCGCGCTTTCTTCAGGGCCGCCTTGTGGCTCTCCTCCTGGTCAGCCAGCTTCTTGGCCAGGCGGTCACGCTCCAGGACCAAGGCGGCGTGCTCAATTTCCTTGGTGCGAAGGGCGGCCTACGCCTCGCTGAGCTGCCCCCTCAAGTCAGCATTGGCCCCTGCAAGCACGAAAGACAAAAGAAAAAACCAATGAGGAAAAAGTCGTCAGGGAAGATCCGACCCGACTGCTCAGCATTCGGCTCGAATCTCGGGGACTACACCCAGTGGGTGCGCTAACGCGCCCCCATAGGAGATAAACAAGATCAAGTACTCGCTTCGGCTGTTGACCAGATCTTCGGTTTTACGACCCAACTCCTGAGCGTGGGAGTTGAAGGCGGCAGCACGGGAGTTATGGTACTCCTGGAAGATCAGACAGGAGGCGAGAATAAGATAATCGTCAAGGAAGATCCGACCCGACTGCTCAGCAGTCGGCCCGAATCTCGGGGACTACACCCAGTGGATGCGCTGACGCGCCCCCACGGAAGAAATCAAGAGAACAAAGCAACTAAGGATAGAAGACTCACCCGGATGGCGGCCCGCGTCGAAAGGAACTCCTGGGTGTACTGCTGCAGCAAGGCGGCCTGAGCTTGAAGCCGGCTCCGGACCTCCTGGGCCGCCACGTTCAGCTCGCCCGTCCCCCCGCTGGGAGTCCACTCGGATGTGGCGGTGCTGGCCGTCTCCAGGGCCTCCGCCGTCCGGCCGGCGCCCGCAACTCGGCGCGGCTCCGGCGCAGCGGTGCCTCCCCCTGCGCGCCGGCGTGTTACCGGCTGCACCTCGAGGCCGGCTCCGACCACCGGCTCGCCCCCGGCCGGCTTCTCTGGCGCCGCTGCCGATTGGCCGCCTTGGCCCGCTCCGGTTGGCGCTGCCGGCGGCGCCCTCTCCACGAAGACCACGGAGTCCTCCCTCCCCTCCATCAGCGGCGGGTCTTGGCCGACTTCCTCCGCCAGGGGCAATGGGATGTCGGGGGCCACGGCACGGAGGGGAATGGCGAGCATCGGAGGCTGGTTATGCGAAACCTCCGCCTCCGTCTCCGCGGCCGCCGCCTCTGCCTGGGCCTTGGCTGCCGCGTCGGCCTGCTCCTTCGCCGGCTGGGCGGCCGCTTGCTCCGCCGCCTCCCGCTCCTCCCGCACCTCACGGGCGTTCCGCTCCGTGGCCTCCCTGAGGTCGGCGCGGGGGTCCACGCGGCGGGAGCCTGAAGACCCTCCAGTCGGCCCGACTACGGAGCCGCCTGGACCCCGCTCAAGGGAAAGCGGTGCCCTGTCCGGCGAGCAAGGAAAGGTTTATAAGAGTGTTCAATCAAAGAGAAGAATGAAAAGTATGCGTCCAAGCATTCGATGACTTACGCTGAGATCGCCTGCGGCTGCTTCACCGCCTTGCGGAAGCGGGCCGCCTTCACGGCCGCCTCATCTCGCTTGGTCGCCGCGGTGGAAGCCTTGGACTTCTTCGGCCGGCTGCCGAAGAGGACCGACGCGGCCCGACGCTTCTGGGCACCGCCGCTGACAGCCGGCGCGGCGGACGAGCCCGCGCCTTGATAATCAGGCGCCGGCTGGCGGCGCGGGACGACTTCGACCTCGGCATCATCCGGCCAGTCCTCGAAGCCGGCAGTGAGCCCCGTGCCTCCGAGCTCGTCGTTGTCTCCCACGATGGCGTCTTCCATGGCGGCCGCTCCCATGTCCGGGTCATCGGTGTCGTCCGCCGTGCGGTCGGGGACGTACTGGCGCTCTATCCCTGCGGCCCCGGTCGTCGGCAGAAGGAGAGGGTTCTGCTAAGGGAGAACCGACTAATCAGAAGCCGGCTATCATGAGGCCGGCTACCAACAAAAAAAGAAGAGAGGAAAAACTTACCACGGGCGGAGGGTTGGCGCGAGAATACGGCGCCTTGCCGTATCGCCAGTCCTCGGCGAGCTTGCAGTTGGAGATGTAATTCACCATGTACAACACCTCCGAATGAGGCATCTCCCTGGTGCTTAGCCGGCTTGGGTCAAAGCGGCCGCTCATCTGACACATCATGTGGGGCCGGCTTTGGAGAGGAAGTAC
Organism: Triticum monococcum; assembly: GCA_034509565.1. NCBI lineage: Eukaryota > Viridiplantae > Streptophyta > Magnoliopsida > Poales > Poaceae > Triticum > Triticum monococcum. The sequence continues at coordinate 683,921,124 of CM067845.1, read as the reverse complement.
CCGGCGCTCCACGAAGGCGGCCACCAAGTCGGCTCCGGTCAGGCCTTCCGACTGGATCATCACCCGAAGCCGGGAGACGGCTGCGTTCCCGGCCTGAGACAATGACCTGGACCGGAAGCTCCATGAGGGTTGCCTCCCAGCCGGCGGGCCGGCTACGTAAGCCGGCAGGTTGACGTAGTCGCCTTGCTAGGCGGTGTTCTTCACATAGAAGTATGACTTCTGCCAGATCTTCACCGACTGGATCAGCGGAATGGGCGGGAACGGGTTGTTCTCGCCCGACCGCCTCATGGCGATGTAGGCCCCGCAGGGGGCGGGCACGCCTGCGACGATGGTGCCGAGTTTGCTCTGGAAGAATCCCCCCCAGAGCTCAAGCGTGGGGAGCACCCCCAAGAAACCTTCGCAGAGAGAGACGAAGGCCGATAGCAGCATCACCGCGTTGGGCGTGAGGTGATGCGGCTGAAGATTGTAGAATTCGAGGAAGGAACGGAGGAACCCGCTCGCCGGAAGGCCGAAGCCGCGCAGGCAGTGCGAGCGGAAGATAACCCTCTCGCCTTCCTCCGGTGCCGGCGAAATCTCCCTCTCCGGCGCCAGGCGGACTCGCACGAAGTTGGCGTCGGGCAGGCACCGTGTCCGGCGGAGGAACTCAACGTGGTCCTCATGGACGTTGGAGCCGTCCCACGAACTTGACAACGCCATGGGAGCAAGACGATGTGGCGGCGCAACGGCGCTGCGATGGGGGGTTGCGGCGGCAGCAAGAAGAAGAAGGAAGACGAGGAGGGGCGGAGTGAGGGAGAGCGAGCGAACCTCTGTCTCTCCCCCTCCTCCCCCTACTTATAGGCTCGCGTGGCGGAGCCGAGGAGGCGTGGTGTGGGGGAACGTGGGGATCGACTATGCCCACTCCCCCACGTCCCGCGATTATTGCGCCCTAATGGCGTAATAAAATCGCCACGGGAAGGCGAGCGGTCCGCATGGGCCGCAAAAGATCAGCGCTCGGGCCGAGGCCTAGGAGTGGCGTGCCCGCGCCTGCGGCGGCGTCTCGTCGCGCGCGTGCACTGGCAGGTTTTCACTGCCACGTGGCCCACGGGAAGGCCCGCGGTCAGCTCGCGGGTCGACCGCGGTCCCACCTGCAAGACACGGAGCTCTCCGAAATCGGCATACACCAGCAAAGCCGGCTCCTCAGGGTAGGAAGCTGACCAAGCTTCTCGTCCCTTTGTCCGCCTCGAAGCTCGATCAGCTTCGGGGACTACTGTCGTAGTAAATAGCCATGTGTAGCCTAGCCGGCTTCCCTTGGCCCTTCTGAAAAAATTACGAGCCCGTCCGGCTCTCAAGAATCCAAGACGTGGGGCCGCCTTCCCCTTGCTGGCTGTCACCCAGGCCGGCTATCGGAAGGCGACCCGACTTTAGCCCTCGCGAAGAAAGCCACGAGAGGGCCGGCTTCGAGAAGCCGGCCGCGAGAAGGCCGACTCCAAGAAGCCGGCTCCCACAAAGTGGTCGAGACCGTACCCTCAAAGTTTGCATCCACCTAACGACGATGTGACGGGGCGTGGCTATAGTGAAGCCTGCCACCCCCGAATCCCGGAGCATGACCGGCACAGCACGCCGTACGTGTGGCCACGACCCGTCCGGCGCAGCACTGTTGCCATGTTGACCCTGATGTCATCCACGATGGACTACCAGTATGGCCCACGGGCGGTGGGCCCCTTCGGGCAGAGAGACACCAGAAGGCGGCCATGCCTCCCCTAGTCGGCCCAAGACAGAGCCGGCTCCCCACAGCCGGCTTGCCGCCTCCCTCGAAGGAGACGCCCCATTAAGGAGACAAGACGCGATGAGGCTACAGCAATCGCCCTCCGGACGGCGGCACTGTAGCCACGCCTACCTCGACGAAGCCCACGTCACCAAGATTGAGCAACAGTAGCCAGCCGCCGACAAGATCCTGGACAGTGGGGCCTGCCTGTCGACCAAGGGGCCGGCAGTCGGCGGGACCCACCAGTCGGCGGGCCCTAGCAGCCGGCGCAGAAGCCGGCGAGCGTAGTCACAGACGGCTGGGCCCCGCGCCCAGCCGGATTACCATTGTACCCCCGGGGGGTAGGCCTATATAAGCCCCCCGGGGCACCCATGCAAGAGAGAGAGACCCCTGCTAGTTCTAGACACCACACTGAGAGAAGAAGAGAGCAGGCCGTGCCCTTCTTCCTCCTTCCACCAAAACAGCTCCAGGAGCATTGTGTAGCTACTTGTCCATCTAGTGATCATGCGGAGACCCCGCAAAGCAGCAGTAGGGGTGTTATCTCCACGGAGAGCCCCGAAGCTGGGTAAGATTCGCCGGCGTGCATGTCTTCGCCTCATCCCGCTTCCAGGCACCGGCGATATTTTACTGGCTCCCACAATGATAAGCCACCCGTTGGCATATGTCGCACCTACCATCCGACACAATTACTGTTTGAACCTAAGTTGCCGGCGTTTCATAAGATGAAGGCAAATAAAAATTATAAAATATTTTTATCAAAACAAAATTGCCCATGGTCGGCCACCACGCAGTAGCTCGGGCCCTGGTCAGCAAGGCCTTCAGAGCAGGGTTCTTCTAGCCCACAGCTCGCGCGAACGCACATACCCTAGTCCAACATTGTGTTGGGTGCCAGCTTTTTGCAAATCAAAGTCATATGCCCCACATAGCTCTTCGGACCATACCTATAACCTGGCCATTCGTCGTCTGGGGGCTTGACATGGTCGGACCACTTAACGGGGGACCAAGAAAAAAAATACCTACTGGTTATGGTGGATAAATTCACTAAATGGATTGAAGCAAAGCGGGTAACCTCTGCGGAATCCGGACCAGTTGTGGACTTCATATCCAGTGTTGTACATCGTTATGGTATTCCCCACAACATAATCACAGATAAATGGGTCTAATTTTACCGCCCAAAAGGTTAAAGATTGATGTGCTAAGATGGGCATAAAGCTCGACTACACCTCGGTATACCACCCGCAAACTAATGGGCAGGTTGAGAGAGCAATCGAATTAATTATGAGCGGTATAAAACCTTGTTTAATCCGCTCACTTAAAAAATGAGATCTTCACTGGATAGAGAAGCTAGACTTCATGCTATGGAGGCTGCGCACCACTCCAAATCGGTCAACATGATCCATCCTGTTTTTTCATGGCGTACGGTGCCGAAGCAGCACTCCCATATGATTTAATCCATGACACATCCAGAGTACACGTGTACAAAGAAAGGAGGCCGAGCTGTATCGGCAGGACGACCTGGACGCCTTGAAAGGAGAGCGCGACACCGCCCGCCATCGCCATGCCGCCCGCCCACGCCGTTCGCGTCCCTGTCAGCGTCGTCCTTCTTCTCCAGCCTGGTTGGAAGGGGCGGAGATCAAGAGGCGGAGGTGCTCGACATGGACGCCGGCACGGTGCGGTGCGCGGCCAACTACACGCCGCTCACGCCGCTCAGCTTCATCGAGCGCGCCGCGGCGGTGTACGGCGACCGCGCCGCGGTGGTGTACGGGGAGGCCCGGCGGCGCACGTGGAGGGAGGTGCGGCAGCGCTGCATCCGCGTGGCCGCCGCGCTCGCCGCACGTTTCGGCGTCGCCCGCGGTGACGTGGTGAGTAGTATGTATGGAACTGCCGTCACGCTCCCTCTGCTTTTTGCTTTGCTTCCTCTCTGCCTGTCCGTGGAGAGTGAAAAATAGTAAGAACCTGTCTGCTTCTTTCACTATTCGGAATGTGCAGGTGGCTGTCCTCAGCCCCAACGTGCCGGCGATGTACGAGCTACACTTCGCCGTGCCCATGGCCGGCGCCGTCCTCTGCACGTTCAACACGCGCCACGACGCGCCCATGGTGTCCGCCCTGCTCAAGCACTCCGGCGCCAAGGTGTTCCTCGTCGAGTCCAGCCTCCTCGACGTCGGGAGAGCCGCTTTGAAGCGCATCGCCGATCAGCCTGACGCAACCAGCATTCCGGTCCTTGTGATTATCTCGGACGACGCCAGCCCCGGCGAAGACTCCGGCTGCGCGGCGGACTACGAGGGTCTGATCAAGAGCGCTCCGTCGCGGTTTGCAATCCGGTGGCCGGCGAACGAGCTGGACCCGATCACGCTCAACTACACGTCCGGCACGACGTCGCGGCCCAAGGGCGTGGTGTACAACCACCGCGGCGCCTACCTCAACACCATCGGCACCGTCCTCGCCTACGACATCACCCCGATGCCGACCTACCTGTGGACGGTGCCCATGTTCCACTGCAACGGCTGGCACCTACCGTGGGGCGTGGCCATGCAGGGCGGCACCAACGTCTGCCTCCGCCACTTCACCGCCGCCGTCATCTTCGACAGCATCGCGCGGCACGGGGTGACGCACATGGGCGGCGCGCCCACGGTGCTCAACATGATCGTCAACGCGCCGGCCGCGGACCGGAGGCCGCTGCCGGGGACCGTGCGCGTCATGACGGGCGGCGCGCCGCCGCCGCCCCGGGTCCTGGCCGAGATGGAGGAGCTCGGCTTCGCGGTGTACCACATCTACGGCCTCACGGAGACGTACGGCCCGGCCACCGTGTGCGCGTGGATGCCGGAGTGGGACGCGCTGCCGGCCGAGGAGCGCGCGCGGCTCAAGGCGCGGCAGGGGTTCCAGCACGTCGCGATGGAGGAAGTCGACGTCAAGGACCCGACGACCATGGAGAGCGTGCCGCGCGACGGCGAGGCGGTGGGCGAGGTGATGTTCCGCGGCAACACCGTCATGAGCGGATACTACAAGGACATCACCGCCACCAAGGAGTCCATGGCCGGCGGGTGGCTGCACACCGGGGACCTCGCCGTGCGGCACCGGGACGGGTACATCCAGCTCAAGGACCGGGCCAAGGACATCATCATATCAGGCGGCGAGAACATCAGCTCCATCGAGGTGGAGTCGGTGATCTTCAGCCACCCGGCCGTGCTGGAGGCGGCGGTCGTGGCCAGGCCCGACCACCACTGGGGGGAGACGCCCTGCGCCTTCGTGAAGCTGAAAGATGATGCTATTGCCACGGAGGCAGAGATCATCGGCTTCTGCCGGGAGAGGCTGCCGCACTACATGGCGCCCAAGACGGTGGTGTTCGAGGACTTGCCCAAGACCTCGACGGGGAAGACGCAGAAGTTTGTCCTCCGGGAGAAGGCCCGGGCCATGGGCAGCCTGACCAAGACCGGAAACAGCAGCAAATTGTGACATTTGTAGTGTTGAAAATGATGTGACATGTCGATTAAAATCGAAGCCATTCGGTTGTTAATTAGCACCTCCTTTCAAACTGAAGCTTTTTACACTCAAACAGAGCAAGCTAAGCACACACAGGCAACAACAGGCACCAAAATTACAGCCAGAACACACGGCATCCATAGAATCTCAAGCAATATGTGCAAACTCGTACGCTCAAACAGAGCAAGCTAACTCACTAAGCACACACAGGCAACAACAGGTCATAGAGCAACAGTTTTGCGGCAATAACTAACGAGCTAATCTTTCAACTCCTCACCATTGCTATCCAGTAATTTCTTCAATCTGCTGCTCTCACTGCTAAATTGCCTGACTTATGGGAAAAGCCATGCTACAGTACCATATGCATATCAGCGAACAATAATAGTGCATTCGGCAAAGAGCTGCTGCCTGAGGATTTCCCTCCCCATTTCTGATAGAATCATCGGCGAAATCCTCCGTCGGTCCTCGGGCCATTGTTCTATCTTCACACGCTTGGCTGAACGGCGTTTGAATGGGCCTGAAGGTGCCTTTCTTCACGATGGCACACAACCCTGTGCTTCAGCTCTCCGCGGTTTGTTGTGAGCTCATCAAATATTTCAGCATCGATCCTGCTGTCGCAGCTTCCTGAAAACGAGCCATCTTCCTCCTGTATGAGGAACCAAAAGTTTCAGATTAACAAATAAAGGAAGATGGACACCTTGGGGCATTTCAGAGAATGAAACAAAACTTAAAAACTATCAGACAAATGCAAGCTGAACTTATATATACCAGTAGTGTGTGTTCATGTTGGACCCCCTCAAGTTCTTCGTACTCCGCCGCGTCCAGTTCCCGCAAGTCATTGGGCTCAAAGAACTTGGGGAGTAGGTACTGCCTAATGAGAATCATGAGGAAGAAAGGCAGCGGGAAGAGAATTCCGGCTATTGGTATCCATGTCGTGCCGAAGCATAGCAAGAAATACACAATCTGGAAGATCGTGAAGACATATATCGTTCTCGGAGACACCGACTCCACAAAAGATGCATGGGGACCTTCCAAGACCCTGCAAACGTTAAAATGCCACGGGTTAGTGTGATATGTTGCATACCGAGAGGAAGCACACATAAAGTTCATTTGTTCAGATGCATGAGATGAACAGATAGATGCAGAAAAGACATTACTTGTAGCGTCGGCTTGCTCCAATGCACAAAAATTGTATCCTTTCCCAAAACTGGTTCCCTGGCAGGCTATCAATGGCCATGTAGGCAAAGTAACCCCAGAGGACCGAAGTCGGTATCATCTTGATAACCGGCATAGCTGCAACACAGCAACCAACCAGTAGGGATTGCAGCAGGTTGCTTAGTCTCTGCTCGTTAACGCGAACAGGCAAATGTGCTTCGATATGTTTTCTAGGATCAAATTCTCCAGCCAATTTTCCATCCTCGTCGCCCTCACGCAGCACAGCATCCTTCAAGCTCTTCAAGTCGTTGTCAACAGAATCAGCCTGCATGACAGATATTTTTAGCCGTGAAGTCACTTTGGCAACTGTTGCAATATTGTTCGCTACAAAAAGACTTATTTGTTGTGTATGACATGAAGGGGAAATTAGATAGTAAGATGACTAAGATTGAGAAACTCACATCCTGTTTATTATCCATTTCGATGAACACTTCATGCATCTTGCCATAGATTTCCAAACTGCTTGCACGGTTTGACATGCCCTCTTTGGCAGTTTGAAGCATCTTTTTGCGCATTAACTAAATTGACAGAAAAAAGAGTAGAGGGATGAGCAAAACTGGCTACTGTAGCAAATGATGCAAATCAGTCTGAATCTCACTCACCTGCCCCTTGAGGACAGCAAGGCTTCTTGTATGCATGGGGGACTGAGGGAGTACTCCATTTGCTGGAGGAATGCCAATCAAACCGCATAGTAGGACCTGCACCATTCACATATATACTATGAGAAAAGGAAACATGACCTGGTGAATCAGAATTTGAAATTAAAACGTAGTCCGGTCTGAAGATCATTTCAGAGGTGTCACATAGGTCCTCAAACTATGAAAATTGTCATTCAATTCCTCGAACCACAATGTGTGTCATCCAGGTCCCCGAACTATTTCAGAGGTGTCACATATGCATACACTTATTGCACTTCGATGACCTTCGAGGACCTGTATGACACTTTTTTCATAGTCCGAGCAACTCTGAAATAGTTTGAGGACCTAGGATGCACTTCACTCTCGACTATTAGAGGTTCTTAACAAAACCGTGAAAAGGCTCACAAAAGAAGAGTTTGCAAATAGAATGAGTTAGACACCACATACCATGAATCCAAGTACCAAAATGTCGTAATGGTAGGCAGAAGGTTTCTTCAAATTGAACTCCTGTTGCTGAGCCAACTGTGAAGCTACACTATGATCAAAGAAGTAAAGTCCAGCAACCATCAAAGCAGGCACGATGGCTGCAAATATATATACTGGAGGGACAGAAAACAAATCCTGAAAGTAAACACCAAAAAGAAACATTCATGAGACCCATGGCACTCAATATTTATAAGCTTTACTAAGTTTGAACTATGGAGACCATGAAAACCACAAGCAATTTGACTTGATACCTTTGCTACAGTCCAATGCCCCAGTGAACTTGACTCCCAGGGAAGTGGGCTGAAGAGCCTCCTAGGCACTCCTGAAGGGACACCGCTCGGTAGTGCGTACGAAAATGCCGTCCACACGATCACCATAAGCGGGACACCATAATCGGCGATGAAGCTCCTAATCCATCCTGCAAGCGGCAACTTAAAGGCAAGATGATCAGTGAACATGGCAGAGAGTTTGATGGGTTTGAGCTTAACTAATAGATAGACACAACAAGATAAATGGCGTAAACGTGTGACCAACCTATGCCATACAGCCATGACCTTGCCCGCCTAGTCTTGAGTGCACTGTATAGCAGGCCAATTGATAAGATGACACCAAGTAGGCCATTGACATATATCCACTCAAACTGGTAAATCGCCGAACTGCGGTCAGAGATCTCAGCATCTTTCGGCATACTGAACTCGCTCACGATTCCCTGCAATTTATACCCGTATTAAGTATCCTCCACACGGTGAAAATAACTAGGATTAATTTGCTAGACATGATAGCATACCTTGATAGCTTCTTGCAGGAAGAGAACGGTGATCAACATCCCGAAAAGTTCTCCTGCAACCCTCGTGAATCTGCTTATAACATTGGAAGCATTGAACATTGCCAAGAGAAACAGCATGATGGCAGTCCAAATGCAGACCCTGCACTTCAAGAGAGAGCATGCATGTTTACAATATCAAAGCTGTCACATGATGGAGGTGGAATCTGTTTTAGTACCTACTACTACGTACCATCCAGTCCAAGCCAAATATAGCCGTTCTCCCAGCCCAGGCTGCTTCTTGGCAAAGTTGTAGAGATACGTGTACATGATAATAGTAGGCTCTGCGACTCCAACGATCATCATGGGTTGCCCGCCAAGAATCGCATGCATTATCCCACATATCGCCGTAGATGCCAAAGTTTCAACTGTGCTGAGAATACCATCTGAAACAGATCACATCTTTAGTGCTACAGATTGCGTGAAAAATTTAAACTTCCCCATGTGTAGTAGAGTGTGGTAATTAAGAGGGCAAGAATTTACTTGTTAAGCAATTTTACAATGGTTCTTGTTAGAGTACGTAATGGGCCTAATGGCCTGGGCTGGCGGTATAGCCCGTTAGTTTTAGGGTTAATTAGAGATAAGAGTCGCTTTCTTAGGGGTTAAGTAAGCTTTGCTTGGGAGTCAAGTAATAAACCTCTCTATATAAAGAGAGGAGATGTATCAATCTAATCAAGCAAGAATTAAGAAGAAAATCCCTTCCATCTTGCCCGGCCATGGGCAAAAGGCCCCCGGCCGGCCCTCTCGCGCCCTCCTTCTACCAGCGCCATAACAATTTGGTATCAGCTAGCTTCGGTTCGATCATGTCTTCACCGCCGCCCAACCCGTCTCTTCCGCTGCCGGTCACGACCGTCGCCCCGCTCCTGCCCGCGCCGGGATCCTCCGTCGCGCCCGCCCCCGTCGTCCTCACCCCGGAGGTGTCCGGGGCGCTGCGGGACCTAACACAGGCGGTCCAGGAGATCCACTTGTTCTTGGCCGGGTCCTATGGGCCGCACCCGGCTGCGCCGCCCATCACCGCCACCGCGCCGCAGTGGCTGCCGTGGCAGCCGCCGCACCAAGCGGCCCCCGCCGGGCCGTTGCAGCAGCCGCTGCAACTGCCATCCACCGCCACCACCGCCCGTCCTGGCTGCCGTGGCAGCCGCAGCACCAAGTGGCCTCCGCAGCAGCTGCCATCCACCGCCCCGCCCTGGCTGCAGTGGCAGCCACCGCTCCTGGCGACCTCCGTCGCGCCCGGCGCAGCAGCCGTTGTAACTGCAGCAGCCATCACCGGTCAGCTCCGGCCCCGCATCGACCGCGCCGACGGGAGTCCCAATCCACCAGATCAAGTTCCCACCGTCGCCATCACCGCTTCCCCAGGGCGTCCCCATCCAGCAGATCAAGCTTCCGCCGTCGCCGTCACCGCTTCCAGCTTGGATCACTACTCGCCACGTGTTGGCGACGGTGAGGCTGCAGGCTGCTACACGCGGCCTCCTAGCGCGTCGGCGTGTGCGGGAGTTGCGTGGTCTGCAGCTGCCGCTCCTCCCAGTTGCGCTTCGCTGCGCAAAGGACCTCGATCTCATCCACTGCGTCGGGGATCTTGGGCATGCTGTTTTCCCCACGGACAACGCCCTCAAAGTCTGCGACATCGGCGGTTGGGGAGGCGCACCCCTCCTCGCCATTGACCATCGACAACCCTCCACTCTTCTATGTGCGGTGCCGACCAACAGCCATCCGGCGGGGAGAAGGCATGGTGTCACCGACAAGAGCGCACCGCGTAGCACCACTGCATTCCGCCGCCGGCCGCCGCGGGGGCGCCTCTGCTGGTCGCTCTTGCGACCACTTCCAGGTGGCCATACACATGCACTCCTTTTGTCCAGATGGTGTCCATGTGATCCAGGTGGCTGTACACGTGCACGTCCGACATGCGGATGGTATCCACTTTTTGTTAAGAGGTCCAAAATAAATCATCCCAGTCCATTTCAGGTTGAGAGTACACTGGTAGAAAAAGGGCCTATAGTCCCGGTTCGTAAGGGCCTTTAGTCCCGGTTCCTGGACCGGGACTAAAGTGTCGGTACTAAATTTTTTTTGAATTTTTTTTATTTTCAAATTTCTGAATTATTTTAACCTCTAGTCTGTAATCACCACCCCTCATCACTTCTCAATTTATCCTCTAATCATCCCTCATCATTCCAAATCATCTAACTTCCCGAACGGTCACCCATCCTCTCACTCCCCCAGCCTGAGCACGCTTAACTTCCGGGTTCTATTCTCCCTCGCTCCAAGTCTGCACTTGTTGTTTTCCTGACAATAGTAAGATGTCAATCCTATTAACCTTCAGGAATTTTGCTTGAGCATGAAGTGACACATTTCACTGTTTGAGTTTGAAACTATTGTTTTAAAAAACAATAATTATTTAGTAACACTAATATTTCTTGAATAATTAGTTTGACCAGATTTGACCAAAATTGAAATAACTAAAATAATTATTTAGTAAAACTAATATTCTAGAATAATTAGTTTGACCATTGTTTGACCACAGTTTGCCCACTGTTTGAATATTTTTCAATTTTTTCCACTCTAGATCTTAAAAGCCCCGTAACTTTTTCTATTAGGTTTTTGAGGATTTTGCAAATGTTTAACGGGGTTCCCCGGTTAAATTCGGATGTAACTTTTCGAGTAGATGATTTTTCATATAAAAAACTTTTTCATCCGAGTTAGTATGCAAAAGTTATGCCCATTTTTACAAATTTCAGAGAGATTTTGCAAATAAAGTCAAAATTCACATTTGCAAATTTTCCCAACAACTAGACCACAAATCACATGAGAAACTTATTTTATTTTATTTTTTTGCCATTTCCATTATTTTCTTTTATTTTTTTTAAAACTGAAAAGACGATCCACGGGGGGGGGGGGGGGGTGGTAGAGTTTGAAAATGGGACCTTTAGTACCGGTTCGTGGCACGAACCGGGACTAAAGGTCTAAACCCCATTAGTCCCGGTTCGTGCCTCAAACCGGGACTAAAGGTCTAATCTTTAGTCCCGGTTTGAGGCACGAACCGGGACTAAAGGTCATCGCACCCTTTAGTCCCGGTTCATGTCTTAAACCGGGACTAAAGGGCCCGAGTGAACCGGGACTAATGCCTTTGTCGCACGAACCGGGACCAATGCTCACATTAGTCCCGGTTCATGACTGAACCGGGACTAATGTGAATATTGCCCCGTGACCATAGCCCTGTTTTCTACTAGTGGTAATAAAACAAGCCGAGATGTAAAAGGCTTGTTTTTAGATGTTAGGTTTGTGTTGCCTCGAGTCATGGTTATAAGTTGGTTAGGCTGCAGTTTGAGGACAAGCTGCATGTCCAGGTGGGGTGTAGTGTTAGAGTACGTAATGGGCCTAATGGCCTGGGCTGGCGGTATAGCCCGTTAGACTTAGATTTAATTAGAGATAAGTGTTGGAAATATGCCCTAGAGGCAATAATAAAAGCATTATTATTATATTTCCTTGTTCATGATAATTGTCTTTATTCATGCTATAATTGTGTTATCCGGAAATTGTAATACAAGTGTGAATAACAGACACCAACATGTCCCTAGTAAGCCTCTAGTTGACTAGCTCGTTGATCAACAGATAGTCATGGTTTCCTGACTATAGACATTGGATGTCATTGATAACGGGATCACATCATTAGGAGAATGATGTGATGGACAAGACCCAATCCTAAACATAGCATAAAGATCGTGTAGTTCGTTTGCTAGAGTTTTGCAATGTCAAGTATCTTTTCCTTAGACCATGAGATCGTGTAACTCCCGGCTACCGTAGGAGTGCTTTGGGTATACCAAACGTCACAACGTAACTGGGTGACTATAAAGGTAGACTACGAGTATCTTCGAAAGTGTCTGTTGGGTTGACATGGATCAAGACTGGGATTTGTCACTCCGTATGACGGAGAGGTATCACTGGGCCCACTCGGTAATGCATCATCATAATGAGCTCAAAGTGACCAAGTGTCTGGTCACGGGATCATGCATTACGGTACGAGTAAAGTGACTTGCCGGTAACGAGATTGAACGAGGTATTGGGATACCGACGATCGAATCTCGGGCAAGTAACATACCGACAGACAAAGGGAATTGTATACGGGGTTGATTGAATCCTCGACATCGTGGTTCATCCGATGAGATCATCGTGGAGCATGTGGGAGCCAACATGGGTATCCAGATCCCGCTGTTGGTTATTGACCGGAGAGTCGTCTCGGTCATGTCTGCTTGTCTCCCGAACCCGTAGGGTCTACACACTTAAGGTTCGGTGACGCTAGGGTAGTGAAGATATGTATATGCAGTAACCCGAATGTTGTTCGGAGTCCCGGATGAGATCCCGGACGTCACGAGGAGTTCCGGAATGGTCCGGAGGTAAAGAATTATATATAGGAAGTGCTGTTTCGGCCATCGGGACAAGTTTCGGGGTTACCGGTATTGTACCGGGACCACCGGAAGGGTCCCGGGGGTCCACCGGGTGGGGCCACCTATCCCGGGGGGCCCCATGGGCTGAAGTGGGAGGGAACCCAGCCCATATTGGGCTGGGGAGCCACTCCCCTAGGGCCCATGCGGCTAGGGTTGAGGGGAAACCCTAAAGGGGGCGCCCCCTTGCTTGGGGGGCAAGCCCCACCCCTAGGCCGCCGCCCCCCCTAGGAGATCCCATCTCCTAGGGCCGGCGCCCCCCCTAGGCACCCCTATATATAGTGGGGGAGAGGAGGGACTTCAGACAACAGCCTTTGGTGCATCCCTCTCTCCCCGTTACGTCTCTCCCTCGTAGTATAGGCGAAGCCCTGCTACTGTGACGCCCTGCATCCACCACCACGCCGTCGTGCTGCTGGATCTTCATCAACCTCTCCTTCCCCTTTGCTGGATCAAGAAGGAGGAGACGTCTCCCGTCCCGTACGTGTGTTGAACGCGGAGGTGCCGTCCGTTCGGCGCTTGGTCATCGGTGATTTGGGTCACGTCGTGTTCGACTACATCATCCCCGTTCTTTGAACGCTTCCGCTCGCGATCTACAAAGGTATGTAGATGCATCTGATGACTCGTTGCTAGATGAACTCATAGATGGATCTTGGTGAAACCGTAGGAAAATTTTTGTTTTCTGCAACGTTCCCCAACAGTGGCATCATGAGCTAGGTCTATGCGTAGTTCTTCTTGCGCGAGTAGAACACAATTTGTTGTGGGCGTAGATTTGTCAACTTTCTTACCGCTACTAGTCTTTTCTTGCTTCAGCGGTATTGTGGGATGAAGCGGCCCGGACCAACCTTACACGTACGCTTACGTGAGACCGGTTCCACCGACTAACATGCACTAGTTGCATAAGGTGGCTGGCGGGTGTCTGTCTCTCCTACTTTAGTTGGAGCGGATTCGATGAACAGGGTCCTTATGAAGGGTAAATAGAAGTTGACAAATCACGTTGTGGCTTTCACGTAGGTAAGAAAACGTTCTTGCTAGAACCCTAATTCAGCCACGTAAAACTTGCAACAACAATTAGAGGACGTCTAACTTGTTTTTGCAGCAAGTGGTTTGTGATATGATATGGCCAAAGTTGTGATGAATGATGAATGATCTATATGTGATGTATGAGATGTTCATGCTATTGTAATAGGAATCACGACTTGCATGTCGATAAGTATGACAACCGGCAGGAGCCATAGGAGTTGTCTTTATTTTTTGTATGACCTGTGTGTCATTGAGAAATGCCATGTAAATTACTTTACTTTATTGCTAAACGCGTTAGCCATAGTAGTAGAAGTAATAGTTGGCGAGCAACTTCATGGAGACACGATGATGGAGATCATGATGATGGAGATCATGGTGTCAAGCCGGTGACAAGATGATCATGGAGCCCCAAGATGGAGATCAAAGGAGCTATGTGATATTGGCCATATCATGTCACGTTTATTATTTGATTGCATGTGATGTTTATCATGTTTTGCATCTCGTTTACTTAGAACGACGGTAGTAAATAAGATGATCCCTCATATTAATTTCAAGAAGTGTTCCCCCTAACTGTGCACCGTTGCGACAGTTCGCTGTTTCAAAACACCACGTGATGATCGGGTGTTTTATTCAGACATTCACATACAACGGGTGTAAGACAGATTTACACATGCAAACACTTAGGTTGACTTGACGAGCCTAGCATGTACAGACATGGCCTCGGAACACAGAAGACCGAAAGGTCGAGCATGAGTCGTATAGAAGATACGATCAACATGAAAATGTTCACCGACGTTGACTAGTCCGTCTCACGTGATGATCGGACACGGCCTAGTTGACTCGGATCATGTTATACTTAGATGACTGGAGGGATGTCTATCTAAGTGGGAGTTCATTATATAATTTGATTAGATGAACTTAATTATCATGAACTTAGTCTAAAATATTTTACAATATGTCTTGTAGATCAAATGGCCCACGTAGTCCTCAACTTCAACGCATTCCTAGAGAAAACCAAGCTGAAAGACGATGGCAGCAACTATACGGACTGGGTCCGGAACCTGAGGATCATCCTCATAGCTGCCAAGAAAGATTACGTCCTACAAGCACCGCTAGGTGAAGCTCCCGTCCCACAGAACCAAGACGTTATGAACGCTTGGCAGACACGTGTTGACGACTACTTCCTCGTTCAGTGCGGCATGCTTTACAGTTTAGAGCCGGGGCTCCAAAAGCGTTTTGAGAGACATGGAGCATATGAGATGTTCGAAGAGCTGAAAATGGTTTTTCAAGCTCATGCCCGGATCGAGAGATATGAAGTCTCCGATAAATTCTTCAGCTGTAAGATGGAGGAAAATAGTTCTGTCAGTGAGCACATACTCACTATGTCTGGGTTACATAACCGCTTGTCTCAGCTGGGAGTTAATCTCCCGGATAATGCGGTCATTGACAGAATCCTCCAGTCGCTTCCACCAAGCTACAAGAGCTTTGTGATGAACTTCAACATGCAAGGGATGCAAAAGACCATTCCTGAGTTGTTTGCAATGCTGAAATCAGCAGAGGTAGAAGTCAAGAAGGAACATCAAGTGTTGATGGTCAATAAAACCACTAAGTTCAAGAAAGGCAAGGGTAAAAAGAACTTCAAGAAGGACGGCAAGGAAGTTGCCGCGCCCGGCAAGCAAGCTGCCGGGAAGAAGCCAAAGAATGGATCCAAGCCCGAGACTGAGTGCTTTTATTGCAAGGGAAGCGGTCACTGGAAGCGGAACTGCCCCAAATACTTAGCAGACAAGAAGGCCGGCAAAACAAAAGGTATATGTGATATACATGTAATTGATGTGTACCTTACTAGTGTCCGTAGTAGCTCCTGGGTATTTGATACCGGTGCAGTTGCTCACATTTGTAACTCAAAGCAGGGGCTGCGGAATAAGCGGAAACTGGCAAAGGATGAGGTGACGATGCGCGTCGGGAATGGTTCCAAGGTCAATGTGATCGCCGTCGGCACGCTGCCTCTACATTACCTTCGGGATTAGTTTTAAACCTTAATGATTGTTATTTAGTACCAGCTTTGAGCATGAACATTGTATCGGGATCTCGTTTAATTCGAGATGGCTACTCATTTAAATCCGAGAATAATGGTTGTTCTATTTATATGAGAGATATGTTTTATGGTCATGCTCCTATGGTGAATGGTTTATTCTTTATGAATCTCGAACGTAATGCTACACATGTTCATAATGTGAGTACCAAAAGATGCAAGGTTGATAATGATAGTCCCACATACTTGTGGCACTGCCGTCTTGGTCACATACGTGTCAAACGCATGAAGAAGCTCCATGCAGATGGACTTTTAGAGTCCCTTGATTATGAATCATTTGACACGTGCGAACCATGCCTTATGGGTAAAATGACCAAGACTCCGTTCTCAGGAACAATGGAGCGAGCAACCAACTTATTGGAAATCATACATACTGATGTGTGCGGTCCAATGAGTGTTGAGGCTCGCGGTGGCTATCGTTATGTTCTCACCCTCACTGATGATTTGAGTAGATATGGATATGTTTACTTAATGAAACACAAGTCTGAAACCTTTGAAAAGTTCAAGGAATTTCAGAGTGAGGTTGAGAATCAACGTGACAGGAAAATCAAGTTTCTACGATCAGATCGTGGAGGAGAATACTTGAGTCACGAATTTGGCACACACTTAAGAAAATGTGGAATAGTTTCACAACTCACGCCGCCTGGAACACCTCAACGTAACGGTGTGTCCGAACATCGTAATCGCACTCTATTAGATATGGTGCGATCTATGATGTCTCTTACCGATTTACCGCTATCCTTTTGGGGCTATGCTTTAGAGACTGCCGCATTCACTCTAAATAGGGCTCCGTCGAAATCCGTTGAGACGACACCGTATGAATTATGGTTTGGAAAGAAACCTAAGCTGTCGTTTCTAAAAGTTTGGGGATGCGATGCTTATGTCAAGAAACTTCAACCTGAAAAGCTCGAACCCAAGTCGGAAAAATGCGTCTTCATAGGATACCCAAAAGAAACTATTGGGTATACCTTCTACCTCAGATCCGAAGGCAAGATCTTTGTTGCCAAGAATGGGTCCTTTCTAGAGAAGGAGTTTCTCTCGAAAGAAGTAAGTGGGAGGAAAGTAGAACTTGATGAAGTATTACCTCTTGAACCGGAAAATGACGCAACTCAAAAAATGTTCCTGAGGTGCCAGCACCGACTAGAGAGGAAGTTAATGATAATGATCAAGATACTTCTGATCAAGCTCCTACTGAAATTCGAAGGTCCACAAGGACACGTTCCGCACCAGAATGGTACGGCAACCCTGTCTTGGAAATCATGTTGTTAGACAACGGTGAACCTTCGAACTATGAAGAAGCGATGGCGGGCCCGGATTCCGACAAATGGCTAGAAGCCATGAAATCCGAGATAGGATCCATGTATGAAAACGAAGTATGGATTTTGACTGACTTGCCCGTTGAACGGCGAGCCATAGAAAATAAATGGATCTTTAAGAAGAAGACAGACGCGGATGGTAATGTGACCATCTATAAAGCTCGGCTTGTCGCTAAGGGTTATCGACAAGTTCAAGGGGTTGACTACGATGAGACTTTCTCACCGGTAGCGAAGCTAAAGTCCGTCTGAATCATGTTAGCAATTGCCGCATTCTACGATTATGAGATATGGCAAATGGATGTCAAAACGGCATTCCTTAATGGTTTCCTTAAGGAAGAATTGTATATGATGCAGCCAGAAGGTTTTGTCGATCCTAAGAATGCTAACAAGGTGTGCAAGCTCCAACGCTCGATTTATGGGCTGGTGCAAGCATCTCGGAGTTGGAACATTCGCTTTGATGAGATGATCAAAGCGTTTGGGTTTACGCAGACTTATGGAGAAGCCTGCGTTTACAAAAAAGTGAGTGGGAGCTCTGTAGCATTTCTCATATTATATGTAGATGACATACTTTTGATGGGAAATGATATAGAACTCTTGGACATCATCAAGGCCTACTTGAATAAGAGTTTTTCAATGAAGGACCTTGGAGAAGCTGCTTATATATTAGGCATCAAGATCTATAGAGATAGATCGAGACGCCTCATAGGTCTTTCACAAAGCACATACCTTAAGAAGATATTGAAGAAGTTCAATATGGATCAGTCTAAGAAGGGGTTCTTGCCTGTGTTGCAGGGTATGAAATTGAGCTCAGCTCAAAGTCCGACCACGGCAGAAGATATAGAAGAGATGAGTGTCATCCCCTATGCCTCAGCCATAGGTTCTATTATGTATGCCATGCTGTGTACCAGACCTGGTGTAAACCTTGCCGTAAGTTTGGTAGGAAGGTACCAAAGTAATCCCGGCAAGAAACACTGGACAGCGGTCAAGAATATCCTGAAGTACCTGAAAAGGACTAAGGAAATGTTTCTCGTTTATGGGGGTGACGAAGAGCTCGTCGTAAAGGGTTACGTCGACGCTAGCTTCGACACAGATCTGGATGACTCAAAGTCACAAACCGGATACGTGTATATTTTGAATGGTGGGGCAGTAAGCTGGTGCAGTTGCAAGCAGAGCGTCGTGGAGGGATCTACATGTGAAGCGGAGTACATGGCAGCCTCGGAGGCAGCACATGAAGCAATTTGGGTGAAGGAGTTCATCACCGACCTCAGAGTCATACCCAATGCGTCGGGGCCGATCAAGCTCTTCTGTGACAACACTGGAGCTATTGCACTTGCCAAGGAGCCCAGGTTTCACAAGAAGACAAGGCACATCAAGCGTCGCTTCAACTCCATTCGTGAAAATGTTCAAGATGGAGACATAGAGATTTGTAAAGTACATACGGACCTGAACGTAGCAGATCCGTTGACTAAACCTCTCCCTAGGGCAAAACATGATCAACACCAGAATTCCATGGGTGTTCGATTCATCACAATGTAACTAGATTATTGACTCTAGTGCAAGTGGGAGACTGTTGGAAATATGCCCTGGAGGCAATAATAAAAGCATTATTATTATATTTCCTTGTTCATGATAATTGTCTTTATTCATGCTATAATTGTGTTATCCGGAAATTGTAATACAAGTGTGAATAACAGACACCAACATGTCCCTAGTAAGCCTCTAGTTGACTAGCTCGTTGATCAACAGATAGTCATGGTTTCCTGACTATAGACATTGGATGTCATTGATAACGGGATCACATCATTAGGAGAATGATGTGATGGACAAGACCCAATCCTAAACATAGCATAAAGATCGTGTAGTTCGTTTGCTAGAGTTTTGCAATGTCAAGTATCTTTTCCTTAGACCATGAGATCGTGTAACTCCCGGATACCGTAGGAGTGCTTTGGGTATACCAAACGTCACAACGTAACTAGGTGACTATAAAGGTAGACTACGGGTATCTCCGAAAGTGTCTGTTGGGTTGACATGGATCAAGACTGGGATTTGTCACTCCGTATGACGGAGAGGTATCACTGGGCCCACTCGGTAATGCATCATCATAATGAGCTCAAAGTGACCAAGTGTCTGGTCACGGGATCATGCATTACGGTACGAGTAAAGTGACTTGCCGGTAACGAGATTGAACGAGGTATTGGGATACCGACGATCGAATCTCGGGCAAGTAACATACCGACAGACAAAGGGAATTGTATACGGGGTTGATTGAATCCTCGACATCGTGGTTCATCCTATGAGATCATCGTGGAGCATGTGGGAGCCAACATGGGTATCCAGATCCCGCTGTTGGTTATTGACCGGAGAGTCGTCTCGGTCATGTCTGCTTGTCTCCCGAACCCGTAGGGTCTACACACTTAAGGTTCGGTGACGCTAGGGTTGTGAAGATATGTATATGCAGTAACCCGAATGTTTTTCGGAGTCCCTGATGAGATCCCGGACGTCACGAGGAGTTCCGGAATGGTCCGGAGGTAAAGAATTATATATAGGAAGTGCTATTTCGGCCATCGGGACAAGTTTCGGGGTTACCGGTATTGTACCGGGACCACCGAAAGGGTCCCGGGGGTCCACCGGGTGGGGCCACCTATCCCGGGGGGCCCCATGGGCTGAAGTGGGAGGGAACCCTGCCCATATTGGGCTGGGGCGCCACTCCCCTAGGGCCCATGCGGCTAGGGTTGAGGGGAAACCCTAAAGGGGGCGCCCCCTTGCTTGGGGGGCAAGCCCCACCCCTAGGCCGCCGCCCCCCCCCCCCTAGGAGATCCCATCTCCTAGGGCCGGCGCCCCCCTAGGCACCCCTATATATAGTGGGGGAGAGGAGGGACTTCAGACAACAGCCTTTGGTGCATCCCTCTCTCCCCGTTACGTCTCTCCCTCGTAGTATAGGCGAAGCCCTACTACTGTGACGCCCTGCATCCACCACCACGCCGTCGTGCTACTGGATCTTCATCAACCTCTCCTTCCCCCTTGCTGGATCAAGAAGGAGGAGACGTCTCCCGTTCCGTACGTGTGTTGAACGCGGAGGTGCCGTCCGTTCGGCGCTTGGTCATCGGTGATTTGGGTCACGTCGTGTTCGACTACATCATCCCCGTTCTTTGAACGCTTCCGCTCGCGATCTACAAAGGTATGTAGATGCATCTGATGACTCGTTGCTAGATGAACTCATAGATGGATCTTGGTGAAACCGTAAGAAAATTTTTGTTTTCTGCAACGTTCCCCAACAATAAGAGTCGCTTTCTTAGGGGTCAAGTAAGCCTTGCTTGGGGGTCAAGTAAACCTCTCTATATAAAGAGAGGAGATGTATCAATCTAATCAAGCAAGAATTAAGAAGAAAATCCCTTCCATCTTGCCCGGCCGTGGGCAAAAGGCCCTCGGCCGGCCCTCTCGCGCCCTCCTTCTAGCAGCGCCATAACAGTTCTTCTTACCACTAGAGGGGTCAGAGTTGTAATGAGTCCTGGCCTTTGATTGTTGATACTTTTTATTGCAAAAAGATTATACTGGATCCTCCAATTAATGCATTGTGGCATAAAAAGGGAACTACTAATGCACATTATTGTCTTTCCTAAACAAATGAGACACATTATTCACCAAATCAAGGTGATTAAATTACTATATTTATTTGCGAAAACGGAATTAAATTAGTGAACTCCATGTATATGGAGATGAAACATTCTAAGAAAATTTTACATCTTGTGGTACAAAGATCTAACATATCTGAAAAGATTCTACTCGCAAAAAAAAAGATTCTAACGTATTAGAAAAACAAACTAAATATGGATGGATGGCTCAAAGAAATTGTGTGTGCCTTAAAAAATCCAAACAGAACAAATCAAATTTAATTTTGTATGCGGAACAAAACCATTGTCAATGGATTCTCATTTTTTTTGAATAAACTGATATCTGACCGAAAACAAATGCATGATTTAAATTGTATGCAGCAGTTCCATTCATATGCCAAATTTGTAGTTTATCAAACTTGCAAACATGTTGATGCATATACAAGTTAAAGTATGTATACCGTTTCCTGAATTTTATTTATTTATTTATTTTCACGTAATAATCGATATGGCAATTAGAGTTATAGCAATATAGTATTTTCATATTATTAATCCCTGTCTTTCCAAAAACTAAATGTATTGCCTATTTAGTGATCTAACCTCTTAGAAGGTAAGAGAATCATATGGCCTTGGATCAAGAATATAGATGGCTAAAATTGTTTGGGACTATTTGTCTTACTTGTTTCGTTGCTGAGCTGCTCTCCAAATGCGATGACAGGGAGCGCGGAGGCAAAGAATATATACATGGTAGGTGCCAATATCCTGGCAAACGAACATTGGAAGTGAAGGAACATAAGGAAATCCCTTTGTAAACATGTAAAAATTGATCTTGTTGGGGTTGTTTAAATTATATACAAAATACAAGAAGAAAACTGACCCGAAGCCAGCTCGAAGGCCTGCAAGCCAGTCGTCCTTGTACCAAGGCGCTCTGCCTTTGACATCTGCGACCACTCCCTTGAAGGGGCTCCTGAGTAGATCCATGAGCTGATGAGAGAAACAACCTCAACTATTATATGAAAAATAGGCATCGGATCAGAGGAGGGGAACAAATAGAACCTGGCGGTAGGTGCACCCATTTCTTTAAAAAAAATATAGTAACCACAAAAATAGTCGAGAAATCATGAATTTGACAACAAACTTGCTCAAGCGTTACACTCGCGTAAAAATGTTTTGCGAAGAAATGACTTTCGTGGTATTGTTGGCGAAAAAAAACCAACACTATATTATAGTTATACTAATGGTTGTATATTGTCCTGGAAATTTTTTTTTTCTGCTCAGATTTTTTATGGGAGTTTTTTTTTGTCGAAACTTTTGTACGAGTACGCCAGTAGGAAGTTCGTTTGAAAAAAGTTTCAAAATTTTGACCTTTTTCTGAATTACTAATTTTTCCCAGAAACTTTTCTTTAATCGGGTATATTGAGAACCAGGGTATTTTCCTGGGATGGGATGGCTTAAACGCGAAGAGAAAAATCTGTTTGCCTTTGCTTAGACCAGAAAGAAGTTGGTAGTAGCCGTAGTGCTAGCTACCAATAGAAACGACGCACGGGGTAAACTAATGTGCTCTACACACACGACTTGACGAGGAAGAACCGAAGAAGAGCTCATCACCTCAACTTGTTGTTACGAAAGACGTCAGCTCTAGTTACTGGAGTATATACAAGAATTTTGCTACAGAAATTTAGAAAGTCGAGAGGAAATGAACCCACTCGTGGAGGTGGAGAGTGAATCACACAAGGCTAGCACGAAGTTGCAAAATTGTGAAATGGAATGGAAGAGAAACCGCCGGAAAAGCTCGTCACATGACCGGCTACTGCATCCATCCATCCAGGCGGCCGGCGCGGAGGAAGGACTAGCGACCTTGCCTGCCCACAGACCTACTAGCTAGAAACCAAACCGAGCCGCGGACGTACCGGTGATCCGAACAGGCGGCGGCGGCGGCGGCGGGGGGGGGGGGGGGGGGGGGGGCTAGCTAGGATGAAGGGAGGAAGCGGCGCAGCGATAGAAACAGCTGGTGTGGTGGTGTGGTTGTGGTGCCCAAAGGCGGAGGCGGCGGCGGCGGCGCGGTGTGGTATCTTGGCCCCGGGCCAAGCCGTGGGCGGCTACTTATAGGCGGGCGGGGCGAGACCTCCCTTGTGCGTGTCACTGACGAGTGGGGAGGGAGGAAGGAAGTGGGGTGGGTGCGCGCACGCGGACCCGACCGGAGGCGCCGACCCCGGGATCACGGTGGCTGCGGCGGTTCGCCCATGCAGATGTCTGTCCCGTCCCGTGCCGCGATGGAGTGCACGGCTCATGTACGGCGGGCTCCACAAAGGGACGGAGCCAGTGGTGGTATTGTACATACGAGGTTGAACTTTTTTTCCAACATGTACGAGGTTGAACTTGGATCCCTGCTACTCCATCAAGTCCATTGGTCGGCCGAACCAACCTATAGTTGAGATGGTTAGATGGACAGTGGTATCCCCAGTTCAGCAGGGTTCAAATTCTGGTGCTCACATTATTTCTGGATTTATTTCAGGATTTCCTCCGATGCGTTTTCAGTGGGAGGAGACGTTCCCGTCGACGACAAGGCGCCTCGTTGACTTCGTAAATCTCAAGATGATTTGCCGGCTCAGTCTCTCGGAGATGCTCATAAAGATAGGGTATGCATGTGTGCGTTCATAGGGATGAGTATATACACGTGTATATGAACGTTTGTGTCTGTACTGATGCTAAAAAAAATCCATCAGTCAATTTTTCTAAAAAAGGTCTACCACTCAATATCACGTGATATATGTGATAAGCAATCCAAACAATTAAAGAAAATTTATCAATCGGTCACGCCGAACAAACACAATAGAATCTCCAATGAAGTCCAGACATCTGGATCGGGCGGCCAGCTAGTGGCTGCAATTAGATATTCTTTAAGCAGATCGCATCTAGCTCTCAGCACCAGAAACTCCTCCCATGACGAGGGTCTTCTCGCCTCCAGCCAACGCCGCTGCTAATCCGTCTTGTCCCCGATGGTCTTAGGGCCATGGAGGCATGTTGAATCTTGGTCTTTGCCGATGGGAAGACTCACGCTCCGTTTTTAGGTTTTTTTGGGTTTATTACAGTTTGTGTCCTATTCAAGGTGGCAAGACGGCGGCGGCTCCCTGTAGTTGGAATAAGATCCTCCCCGCCTAGTCCTCATTTCGGCGGTTTGTACAGCATCGTTGGAAGGCGTGTGGAGGTGTGTCTCAGATGGATCTCATAGGAATCGGTCAATGTTGGTCTTTGGTGGATCTTCATGGATCCAGTCTTGATGCGCCTACATTCGTGTGTCTACATGTTGGATTTTTCTGGCCTATACTTCTCTTCATCAGCGACGGTTGTTGTTCTGATGCGCTGGTCCTGTGGGGCCTTACCACGAGGACTTCCCAACTATCTACTATAACGAGTTTAACCCGGCTTTGATGAAGGAGGGCGATGAAGGCGACACCTCTTGAGCTCGCTTCAGTGTTTGTAATCATCGCTAGGTGGTCAATTGACATGGATATAATTTTTATTATTTTTAGTGTTTTTTACCGCCATGACAGTGTATGAATAGGTTGAGAGTTTCTCGCAAATAAAAAGCTAGTGGGTGCAATTAGTAAATTTCAAACGAGTACACCGCACAGCAGGAGAGGTGTTCACCTATAGAAATCATTACACATCCCAATTAATAAATTTCGAGTTCTTAATTTACACAAGACAAAAAACGCTGCATGATCTAAGCAATGACGACATTTTAAGGATTCGCTAGCCGGGGCTGTTCACGTGAACAAAATGTGACCCATCACCATCAACGGTCGCCCGTGCTTTACACAAAATGTCATGGGGCCGTATGCGTGCTAGTACAAATTGGAGCACAGGTCTCTCTCAAAATAAAATAAAAAATGTAGAGTGCCAGTAACCACAAGACAGATAAGTTTCGGTCGACCTAGGCTAGGACTAGGAGCAACGCTACACGCGCCACGCATGCATGCATTTTTCTTTTCTGCCCGCGATTCACTACATTTACATGCATGCAGTTTTCTACAGCACCAAGAATACTTAAGAACCGCGAATCAACCTATGATTGAGTTGGTTAGGTGGACAGTGATATCCCTAACTCACCAGGGTTCAAATCCTGGTGCTCGCAGTATTCCTGGATTTATTTCAGGATTTCCGGCGATGCGCTTTTAGTGGGAGGAGACGTTCCCGTCGACGATGAGGCGCTTACGGTAATTTCGTAAATCTCAAGATGATATGTCGGCTCAGTCTCTCGGAGATGCTTATAGGGGTAGGGTATGCGTGCGTGCGTTCATAGGGGTGAGTGTATGCGCGTGTATATGAGCGCTTGTGTCTGTACTGATGCTCAAAAAAAAAAAAGAATACCCAGGAACCTTCTTGCAAAAAAAAGAAATAAAAAAGAATACCCAGGAACCCTAAAAAAAGGTCCAGAAACGTATACAATTCTCACGAGAAACATATACGTATAATTTTCTGTTCTGTTCCCATCCACCAAAAAGACAGCCATCACGTTTTGTACGTACTCGGGCGGCCACCGCAGAAAAGTCACAAATCTCTATGGAAACCAGCGCTCAGGTATGCATGCGTCGTCGTACCGTATCTAGCGGACGGAAGCAGGAGGAGCGCCCCGACGGCGGATGAAACAAACGGATAGATACATAGGGACCGTGTGGAAAATACCATAGTTAGAGCAACTCTAGCAGATCCCGCATCCGGCGTAAACCCGCATAATTCCGGCGATTATACGGCTCGGTACATTTTTCTGGCCAGGCCAAAGCCCGCATCGGTGTCCGGCTCGTAAAATTTTTGCCGCAGCCCGCAAACGCAACCCCCAAGCCACTATAACTGCGGGTTTGTGGGGCAGATGCGGGTCGAAACCCTATCCTCCCGCCGCCGCGTTCCCCTTCAATTCCCCCGACGCCGCTCGATTTCTCGCCACCGGCGAGCCTTGAACCACCATGGCCGACTCGGGGGATGAGGCGGAGCGCCGCCGCCACGCCAGATCTAACGCCGTGCGCAAGCGGGGGGCGCGCCGGTGGCTCAACTAGGGTGCCCGGCCGCCACCGGCATTCGACCGGCGCGAGCTCGACGAGTTCGAGCTCGAGCGCGCCCGTCACCGCCGCGCCTCCTCCGGCAACTGGTCCGCGGGGAGCTCATCCGGCCACGGGTCCGCGTGGTGCTCATCCGCGGGCGCATCGAGCTTGCGGCTCATTCCGGTGAAGAGGGAGCCGGAGGAGGCCGCACCCGATGCGCCGCCGCGCCGAGGCATCATCGGACCCGAGGACTACCTCCCACCGGGGCAAGAGGAGCTCCTCGAGCGCGTCGTCCTCGAGCGGTCGGTGAGAGATCAGGAGGAGATGGAAGAGCGCATCCGGCACGAGCTCGAGTACGAGCGGCTCTTCCTCGAGACGGGCCTCACGGCATCGCAGGCGCACGCATCGTAGGAGGCCGACCTACGCGTGATGAAGGAGGAGCAGGCGAAGCTCTTCGTCGACCTCGACTCCGACTGATCGCCGCCGGTGGGCAGATACCGCAGGAGCTCCGGTGAGCTCAATTTTGTTGCAGTGGTGCGGTAGCGTAGGCCCTGTCTACCATATCTAACCTTTATGTATGTATGTGGCTTGTATGAACTTATATGCGAAGAAGAACCATCTATGCGAGCGAGCTCCGGCGAGCTGTTGCTTAAATTTCTCGCGTGAAACAACTTTTTTTTTTAAATTTAGGGGTTTGTTTGCGATTTCTAGTCTGCCGCCGCAAATTTCGGCCTGCATAACCACCCTTGTGCGACCTGCAAATACATTTTGCATGTCGGCAAAATGTGGGGTCTACTAGAGTTGCTCTTAGATTTAGGTCTGAACCTGAGCCTCCTTAGAGCTCAGAGCTTCTTGGCTGTCCGATTGGAATCATCTCACGACACAGACCGTCGGATCTCGATCCAAATCGCTGTGAGTCATTGAATATTTACCCCATCAATTTTAGTCGTCGGATAAATTCCGAATGCATAAAATGTAAGAACATCTATAACCGGACCCATCATATCCATCTCAAACGCCCGGACAGGCCGTTCAGTCACTATCACGAAAACGCGACCCAACTAGACCCCTCATATCCTTCTCAAACGCCCGGAGCACCCCCTCATATCCATCTCAAATATAAGGACAATATGAGGGTTCGCGGATGCGCCCGGGCATGCCCAGTGAGTCCGCCACGTATGACGCGACCCCATCCCATATCACCTTTTCTTTTTCTTTATTCATTCTTTTCTTTCTCTTTCTTCTTGCCCACCAATCACGTGCAAGTGACCGGACATATGAAAAAAAATGTGGCTGTGCGAACGAAAAAGTAAGGGTTCAAAACGGACACGCTCGGTCACTGACCGGGCGTCCGAGAGCGTTTGAGGGGTTGAATTAGAGGTACGTGGCTAAAGATGCTCTAATATCCTTGCAACAAACGGGGCATTTTTGTCATTTCATATATGGGTTATAAAATAGCAACAGCATCGTGTTGAGTGAAAACCTAGTTAGTTATTCCATGGAGAAGATCTGGCCGTTGGAGACATTGGAAGGCTCGGTGTGATGTGATCGATCGTTTGTTGGTGACTCTAGTTTAACCGCTGGTTTCCATTAATTAACTAAGTAATTCTTTTCTTTTTAATTAATTAATAAGGTAAAACTTTTGCCTTCGTTTAAAAAAAATTGTAACCGCTGGGGCATGCAGTGTGTATTGTTTTTTGACAAAGGCTGAGGCATGTATGGCATGTGCAGAGGCCAACTACTGATGTGCAGCCTAGTGGCCGGCAACCTGCGAGGGCATGCAGGCTGGCTGGTGTCCATTAGGGCATCTTCAGCCGTTCGGCCTTCCAGGACGCCTAAATAGAGCGGTCTGGGGGTGTGCCGGCGCTAGTTCGGCCCCTGGGGGCGACCTAGCGCCTAGTCACGCCCCCACACGCCGGCCTCAGGATGCATGAATTTTAAACTTGGTCGTTCCCGCTCACAAAAGATGCCGCAAATCCGGCGATCGGACGTAGCCTGGCGTTACAAAAAACAGAGTTCACGTGCGCAATGATTCACTCGGCGGGGTCGGCTCCAGGCGTTGGCGAAGTCGGCGTGCGCGGGCTCGGCGGTGCCGGAGCTGCTTCGGTGCTGGGCTGTGTCGGCGCGGCTTCGGCACTGCTGGGCGGCGACGTAGAGGCGTCGTTTGGGCTTGGCGTCCGGATGGTCGTGGGCGTCGTGGGCGTCGTCGGCGTTGCCGTTGGCAGCTCGTTCAGGATGAGGCCGCGCTGCACCAGGTACCACGCCTTGAGCTTCTCGTCGTTGCTCTGGAGCATGTCCGCCCCGCTCATCAGAAAAGCCATGTTGGTGTTCCTCTTCTTCGCGGCGACATTCGTCCGGAGCAGGTCGAGTTTGATGGCGTTGTTCTTCATCAGCGACGACCACCGCGCCTCGGTCTTCTCTTCGCGCAGGACGGCCCGGGCCTTCGCGTCGGCGAGGCAATGCTCGATGGACTCCTGCACTCGCGCGGTTGCCGCGTCGGCGTTTTTTCCTTTCTTCGCCAACTTGTGGCCGTCCGGCCGCCCCTCTGACGCGCCCGGAGTCGGCGCGTCCGGCTTGTATGTCTCCTTGGCCTTGTCGAGGGCACGCCGGACTTCCGCCCACTTCTTGCACTTGTCAATGCGCTTGTAGACATGGAGGTGCTTGAAGTCGGCGTCTTGGTTGTCGCCCCGATACATGGCGAACATACGCAGCAGCTGATCCTCGACGCTGGCGCCGCTCTCCGGGCGAGCCGCAACCTCCTCGACGATTCCATGCCATTTGTTGCACGCCAACTGGACACGGCCCCAATGGTTCGCCATCGCCTTGGAGCCGCGCTGCATGTAGACGCCTTTGAAGTAGGGGTCGACGAGCTTCCGTTCGTCGAACTCGGCCTTGATGCGGTCCCAGTACGTCTCCAAGCTCTGGTTCGCACCGGTGGTTGGGTCGAGGCAGACGACTTTCCATACTTCGGCGAGGCATTCCTCCTCCTTGAACGTCCATTTGATGCGCGGTTCACCTGACCTGGCCGCCCGCTTCTTCTTCTGGCGCCCCTTCGCCGGAACAGGAGCCGGCTCATCCTCCTCCTCCTCCTCCTCGGGTTCCTGCGCGTCCTCGCCGTAGACGTAGCCGAGCTCGGCCTCCATGTCGCCGCTGAGATCCACTACCTCGTCCTGGGTGGCGAACCCGGGAGAGGCGGCGGTCGCGGTCGATCCTGTCGCGATGATGTCGTCCATGTCGGCCCCCGTGTCGTCGGCGTCGCCGAGGTGCGAGAAGGGCAGAGGTCCACGGTAGAGATGGGGCGTCGGCGTGGACGCGTAGGAGGCGGGCGGCGAGTAGTTGTATGGAGGGTACTGCACGCCGACGAAGGCGGGCGAGGGCGTGCGCGTAGCAGGGTGGCCATGAGGGAAGGTCACGTTCGGGTTGAACCCACCGTGCGCGTCGCCGTCGGCGTAGCCAGGCGACGATGAACCCCATGGAGATCCGGCGCCTTGTTGTCCCCAGGGCGCGTACTGGGCGTGGTTGACGACGGGTGGATTCATCCCTGCCTGGTCAACCGATGAGGAAGACGCCGCCAAGCGCGCCGCGTTGTCGCGGGCCTTCTTGGCGATGGCTCTGTTCCGCCTGTCGGCGGTGACTGCTTCGCACCGCTGGACTTCCACCCTCCACTCGGCGTTCGACATGCCCGGCGGCTTCGATGGCGGCGCCCTCGGCTTCCTCTGCTTCGGCTGGACGGCGCCAGTCGCGTTTGCCGCCGCGCGCGGCATGGTGTACTTCTTCGGCGGCATGGCGGCGATTGGAAGGCGAGTGGGAGGGGGTTTGGCGGAAGAAAGGGGGAGAATGGCGGGAGGAAGGCGAGCGAACGGGAGAGATGCGAGGGAAAAACGTCAACAAACGGCGGGAAAATGCCCTCGGGTCGCTTCCAGGGCGGGCCCACGCGCCTTTTTCGCTTGCGCCGGCTCCCCAAGCGCCCCCCAGAGCGCGGGGTTCGGCCTGGGTTCGCCGGCACTAATTTTGGCCCGAGCCGGCGAAAAACGGCCTTCTGAAAACGCAACTGGAGCCTTTTTTGGCGCCGACGCGGCAAAATCACATGGGGAGGCCTTGTTGAAGGCGTGGCTGGAGATGCCCTTAGTTGAGGAGTAATCAATTTGAGGACCTTTGGGAGGCATCGTGCCCATGCATACGGACGAGCACGGGAGCGGTCAGTGTGGACGGCAGCGACTAGCTCGAATCGGCCGGTCCCTGCCTGTTGCTGCTAGGATAGCTAGGAATCCGAGCATGGAGTACCACAGAGTTGTGGAGAGTGCCTTGTGCGTAGTCAGTAGTCACGTCGCCCCTCCTCGATGTCTCGACGATATGTACTCCACTCAGAGCAAGCATCTCCATGGCGGTCCTCTCACTATTGTCGTGGATCATTTTTCATAGGAAATTTTTTGTTTTTATCATTCTAGTTTTTGCCCATTTTACTTATGTCATTCTAGAATTTGACATTTCACTTTTGTTACTTTTAGTTTTGACAATATATCACTTTTGTCATTCCATGGCAAAAGCAACATTTTTATAGCGGCAATTGTGATACATTGTCAAAAACTAAGAGTGGCAAAAGTGAAATAAAAAATTATTGTTTTTGTCATGAAATGGCATTTACGATGTATTGTCAAAAGCCAAGAGATGACAAAAGTGGTATGTTAAATTCTAGAGTGGCATAAGTAAAACTGGCAAAAGGTAGAGTGGCAAAAACATAATTTTTCCTTTTTCACACAAATAGTACTCCCTCCTTCCATCTATATAGTGTCTAATGCGTTTTTTAAGACCGCCTTTGACTATTGACAAGATTAATAGTACATGACATGCACAATGTGAAAATTATATCATTGAAAGCTCCTTTCACACACGAATTTAACGATGTGCTTTGTGTAAGTTGCATGTCATATATTATTGCTTTAATATTTGATCAAAATTAGCCTTGAAAAACGCATTAGGCCCTATATAAATGGAAGGAGGGAGTACTCCCTTTATAAAAAAATATAAGCGCATTTACATCAAACATTATCGCAAGGCAACGACTGGAGAAGGCACGTCTCGATTTTGGGGCCGGACACCCGGGCTTCTCTTCTGCGGCGCTCACGCGGCCAAAAGGAGCGCACGGTCCTCCGCTGCGGTAGGCACGGTTCGGTGGAAGCCCTTGGCCCTTCGTCTCCACCACAGAGGTCGTTTTCTGTCCCTTAATTTCCCCGAGTCCGAGGAAGGAGACGAACAAAATGGGCTTCTCTCGGGACGGGAGGAATCGCATCGCAGGCACCGAGCGAGCGGGATGTTTTTGGAGAGTTCTCGGGGGAGGTCGTGCTCGGGCCGGGCGGTCTCTTCTCCGGGGTGACCGCGCCACGCCATTGCCCGTCCGTGCCTACTACCAACCTAGTACCTACACCTACCTAGGAATGGGATGGATGCAGATCGCAGAGTCATGGACTTTGTGTGACAGCGCGGTCGACGTGCGCGTCTGGCGCCGGAAGCAGCCAGGCTACCCTTTGCTCGGTCTCCAATTTTGGATTTGCAGACGCCGTGAAAGTGAAACAAAATCGGATCGTTGTAGAGTACAGCCTCTACTTTTACTACTAGCCAATATTTCTTCTCGCCGCATCCTCAATAAATAAAATAAAAATATCTCTTCTCGCTGCTGAACGGACCTATATATTGAGTGGGTCACCGTCAATGTGTGAAGCCTGCGCGCAATGGCATCCTGTATGCACAGTTTGTCACATCGTCCATCTTTTCCACGACCGAACAGCTTCCAAGTCCCGACGTCATCCTCGCACGCATCAAGTTTCGACATCGTCCTTGCACGGCCGAATGGGTGGAAAAAATGCACCTCTGCAGTCCGGTCGTGGTCAGGCCGATCGTGCACGGGAACGGGCCTAGATATCCACTACTGTAGTGTGGATACGTAGTACTGCTGTTAAGTCTTCCGATCACACACGTTAGCGAGAGAAAAATGTGTGTAATGACATCATCATAAAGTTCAAAATGAAAACCGTGTGCATCAACTCGAACCGTACGTGATCAAGGACTCATCGCACACGCTTGGCTAAGACCAGCCGCTGCGATACCGTGGACGCGTGTGATGTGAGAACATCACACATAGTAGTTAGATTGAGCGAATTGTGTGGGCTCGTGTACATAATTGTTAGAAAATCAATCATGTGTGATGTTGTTCGCAGGGTTACTAGGAAATGAACACGTGGGACCGCTATCACACGCGGGTGAATAAGAGTATCTCTAGCATATCCCGTATAATGCCAACCCGTAAAATACGTTTACAATTCGCTGAAAAACGGATTTGCGGGCCGACATGGACTGCGACTGAGCAGACATGCGAAAGGCCGTGTTGGTCCGCAAACCGAGAAGCCCCGATAAGCGAATTTGACAGCGATTCTGGCAATTGAGTTTAAATTCAAACAATAAAACACAGTTTTCGCGCAAATAAAAGCATAGTTTTGTACGACAAACGCAAAAAGACTTCATGCAAAGGCGACGACCACGTCCATCATCATCTTGATCGCTTTTCATCCGTCGTCATGATCTTCAATCCGCACCACCTACATCGATGCCATCGCCGGCACTTGTTCGAACTCCGGCACCGAAAGCATCGCCAGGCGCACTGAATGCATCAGCGGCATTGGATCTAAATCCCGATGAGAAAACATCGCCGGCACTGAAACATGCACCGCCCGCCTTGTGGAACCCCTCGTCCTCTTCAAGACGTCCCTCCTTGCCATATCATGCCATTCTTTGGTGATGTCGTCCATGTCACCGCGGTTCAATGTCATGATCCTATTCTCTTTGGCAAGAAGCTTGGACATGGCTTTGTTCTCAGCGACACGTGCTCTTCTCTCCTCAATGGCCGCCTTGCGCAACCCCTCGTCCTTGAGAAATTACCACTTCTCTTGCTTCTCTTGTGCCTTCTTCTCGGCGAACTCTTCCTTTGTCTCTAATGTGTTCGCTAACATCAACTCATTTGATAGCACCATGGCATCTTTCTTGTCCCGCAAGCTTGATGCTTCATGTTCCCTCTTGATCTTCTCCTTTGTCTTCTTGTCACCATCGGGTTTGTTCAAGTTTCTTGGGCTATCATCATCTTCATCTTCATCTGTGTTCGTAAGTGAACCTCTCTTCGGTGGGGATTCTCTATCAATCAACTTCCACTTGTCACACCCTTTGAGCAAGTCCCAACAATGCTCTAGTTTAATTTTTTTGCCTTCGGAAGCTTCCATGTCTTTGTATCTTTGTTGGGCAATTTTCTCCTACACAATTAAAACAATGTCAAATGATGCAATTACTTCAAATGGTACAAATGATTTGCACAACATGGGACGTGAAAATGAACTCACATAGTCGGATTGCACGGTTCTACTTGGAGGTGCATTGCGAACTTGTTCCAAGCAAGCAGCCCAACGGCTACAATCGGCTTGATCACATCCCAATGCCCTTGGAGTGACCGAAAGGTGTGTGGAGTCCTATTGGGATGCTTCCCCATCTTACGGAAGTATTGATCTTTGATTCTTTGCCAATACCTCTTGGCGGTTTGAGATGTACCGGTGCAAGCATCAAGAGACACCGCACTCCAAGGCTTGATCAAGATTTGGTCTTCCAACATCGTATAGTCCTTCGATCTCGCACTTTTTTTGCTTGCGCTTGCTCATACACCCCCTGATCTACCTCCCCCACTTCATCTTCACCACCGTGATCATCCACACCACCCTCCATTTCATTGTAATCGAAATCAGCAAACGGGGCTTGATCGATGTCGACGGTGTTGGTGTCCAACAAGTTGACGAACTCGGCAGTGGCATTGTTCGAACCATCGCTACAATGAGTGACATCAAGTCATGAGCTACCACAATGGAGAAAAGTGAAGCAAGTAGAAGGGATCGAAGATGCATACCTTTCGGCAATTTCATCGAACACCTCACTTGCGGTGGAAGCAGCGCCGTTGAACGCCATTGTTTGGGAAACTCTTGCCGGGGCGGAGGGAGTGGATGAAGGCGCCGACCTTTTCATAAGAACCTTCTTGCACTTCACGCCTGAAACCTTGCCCACTTTCTCCGGCAATGGCCGGGCAGATCGCGCAGCGGCGGCGACGCCCGACGCGCGTGCCTTCCTGGCTGGGCCAGCCGGATTTCCACCCTGCATGACCACGTTGCCCAGCCGCTTGCGGGTAGGCGCGGTGGTGCCTTGAGGGATGGCGGGGGCGACATGACCCGCAACGAGTTCTACCGGAGGGGATTGTGCGTGCGCGACCTCCACGGTGACGGGGGAAGGCTGGGAGGCTTCCATGGCGGCGAAGAATGGCCGGGGAAGATGAACCGGAGTGGGCGGTGGCGGGGCAATGGTGGTTGATGAGGGGGGGGGGGAGCAGGAATGGCCGCGCGGAAATTTCCCTCGTGCCAAATCTCGTTGCGGATAGGGGGGCAGGCTCGGGTCGGCCTCCCACCCCATGAATCTAAAGGTTGAGGGCGAACTTTTGCCGCGTCCCGCAAAAATTTTTACGGGTCGGACGCGTTTGTGGTGTCTGATCCGGCAACATTTTTCACGTGGACCCATATTTTGGCGATTATTTTGCGGATCGCGGCATTATACGAGGTCTGCTAGAGATGCTCTAAACATAGTCATGTGCACATGTTTCATTGCCTGGTCTTCTCATGCCTCTATGTGGCTTGTCACGGTCGGGTGGAGTGAGAGAGTCATTGATGACTTCGTTCGGGAATGCCCTGAGTTTTTCTTGTGCAGCACTTACACGGCCAAAGAAGCGCACGGTGCTCCGCTGCAGTCTACATGAGCCTACTGTGTTGTGGTAGGCACGGTTTTGTGGAAGCCCCCAACACTTCGGACCTGTTTGGTTTGAAGCCTGGAGCAGAATTGCCTGGCCACAGACTTCCCTGGGATCTGCCTGGTCTTTGTTTGGTTGGTCTCCTGGACAATCTGAGTCTAGTCTGGCCTGCATGGCGGCAAAGAATGGCCGGGGATCTGAATCTAGCCTGGCCTTAAATGCTACTTCCATGACCTGGCTACCATAAAAAAACTTACATGTCCAAGGGCTCATGTGCGTGCCTGCGGGACGTGGCTCAAGATGGTAATGGGGACGAAACTCGTCGATGTTTGCATGCTCATCCCCGGCCCCGCGAGAAAACCGCAAGCCCGGCCTCGTCCCCGAACCCATGCACGTGGTCTGTTTTTTTGCCCATCCCCTAAATTTGTCGAGTTTTCTATACTTGTGGGGAACCCGTCCCCACGCGCGACCAACAAAAAGTACAACATTTCTCAATAAAATTGGAACATTTTTCAGCAATAGTAGCAGCAAAAAGGATCACATTTCAGAAAGAAAACATAAGACGAACAGCAGCATTTAAGTAGCAAACATGAGTATATTTCAGCAGCATTTCAGCAATAACAACAACAAAAAGTAGCATATTTTAGCAGCAAAACATGAGAATATTTCAACACAAAACAATAGCATATTTCAGCAACAAACGTGAGTATATTTCACCAATAAATAGGAGCATATTTCAGCCATACATGGTTCAACGAGATGGCAATTCATGGTTCAACAAGTTTTGATAATCAATACATGGCTCACAAGCACAAATGACCTGAAATGGTCCAATTACACAAATACCAAAAAATAAATCATAATTCACAAACCACTTCAAACTACGCATCATCATGGACTGAAAAAATTGGGGGGGGGGATAAGCTAGGTTTTGGCTGGCTCGTGTGTATTCCAGGGCCCATATGTCGGTAGCTTCATGGGTATGGTGGATTTTGGGTTCGGGCACTGCTGGAACGAGTCTGAACCAATGAAACAAGCCGCATTTTACAATTTACCTAGAAGGAGCTCCGTGGGGTTTTAAACACGCCCATTCCTGACCCCTAATAGGATAAAAATCCATGGGTCACGGGTTTTGTTGGGGATTTTACTACTGGACGTAAACCGGCCGGGAGTAGCCGGATTAACTTTATGAAGATGTGAAAATGATGACGCTTTACGAAGGCCCAAGGCTCAGAAGTGAGTTAAGGCCTGTAGATGTAAACTGACTTAATCATGTAACTTGCTTTGTAAGATAGGAAGTGTAGAGACCGAACCGGAAACGTTTATGATCCGGCTTCGGGACTCTGTAAACCGACGGGCACCACCCATGTATATAAGGGGACGACCCGGCAGCGGTTCAGGGGAGAGACAACAACTCGAGAGCCAGACAAAGCGGATTCGCTCCCTGGCCTACGAAACCTAAGCAATACCAATCACAACTAGACGTAGGCTTTTACCTTCATCGAAGGGGCCGAACTAGTATAAACTCTCCGTGTCCCCTTGTCCGGTTTAACCCCTTTAAGTTAACCCGTTGCGATGGATCCACGACTAAGTCCTTTCACAAGGACATCTGCCGTGACAAACCCATGACAGTTGGGGCCCACCGTGGGGCTATCGCACGATGGTTTCGAGTTCTTGAAGGGAAGCTTTGATGGGCTCAATGGATACGCTGTGGGCCGGATGACAAAGAGTCATCGCGGCAAGCTCTACATCGACAACGCAGGATGGGGTCCCGAGGCTGATTCAATCGAATATGGGTACCGGGTCCCCTTTGGTGGGATTCACGTCTTCATCGGCAAGATCGGCGAACCGGCCCCTGAGCCGGGCATCTGCACCGACATCATCGAAACGGCTCGGCATGCAAGTTCTTCACCGGTTCAGCCCGTGATGAAGCATGTTTTCGTAGGTGTCATCCATGGAGCAGAATACGAGGACGAACCGGCGTCCGATGGAGAAACCGTTGTCTGTTTCGACGACGAGTCTTCTGGAGAGACCGAATCTCTCTATCAGTTAAAAGATGGCCGGATTGGTGGGGGATGCGAGGGCAATAGTATTCCGGACCCCCTGATCTGCCAAACCGGTCCGCTATCTTCATGGCCGGGACACAGTCAGCGCCTCACTCATCAAATGCTGCAACAATGCTCTCCGGTTCAACAACAGCCACGCCGGCGGGGGCAGGAGGCTCTGCGTGTTGGAAATATGCCCTAGAGGCAATACTAAATTAGTTATTATCATATTTCCTTGTTCATGATAATCGTTTATTATCCATGCTAGAATTGTATTGTTAGGAAACTCAGATACATGTGTGGATACATAGACAACACCATGTCCCTAGTAAGCCTCTAGTTGACTAGCTCGTTGATCAACAGATGGTTACGGTTTCCTGACCATGGACATTGGATGTCGTTGATAACGGGATCACATCATTAGGAGAATGATGTGATGGACAAGACCCAATCCTAAGCCTAGCACAAGATCATGTAGTTCGTTTGCTAAAGCTTTTCTAATGTCAAGTATCATTTCCTTAGACCATGAGATTGTGCAACTCCCGGTTACCGTAGGAATGCTTTGGGTGTGCCAAACGTCACAACGTAACTGGGTGGCTATAAAGGTACACTACGGGTATCTCCGAAAGTGTCTGTTGGGTTGGCACGAATCAAGACTGGGATTTGTCACTCCGTGTGACGGAGAGGTATCTCTGGGCCCACTCGGTAGGACATCATCATATGCGCAATGTGACCAAGGAGTTGATCACGGGATGATGTGTTATGGAACGAGTAAAGAGACTTGCCGGTAACGAGATTGAACAAGGTATCGGATACCGACGATCGAATCTCGGGCAAGTACAATACGCTAGACAAAGGGAATTGCATACGGGATTGATCGAATCCTCGACATCGTGGTTCATCCGATGAGATCATCGTGGAACATGTGGGAACCTATAACACCCTCGATGCGACTATATCTCCCACGTGTCGAGGCACGACTTAGAGGCATAATCGCATTGAAGGCATATGTCGCAAGTGAGGTAATCTTCACACAACCCATGTAATATAATAAGGAAAAGGATACATAGTTGGCTTACAATCGCCACTTCACACAATTACATGAATAAAGCATTACATCAACCAAATACACTCATGGTCCGACTACGGAACCAAAATAAAAGATGAACCCCAAATGCGACAAAGGTCCCCGATCGACCCCAACTGGGCTCCACTACTGATCTACTAGAACGAGACAACACAAAGGTCAAGATCTTCATCGAGCTCCTCCTGAGCTTGGTTGCGTCATCTGCACGGTCTCATCGGCACCTGCAAGCTGGTTTTGGAAGTATCTGTGAGCCACAGGGACTCAGCAATCTCGCACCCTCGCGGTCAAGACTATTTAAGCTTATGGGTAAGGTAAAAGGTAGGAGGTGGAGCTGCAGCAAGCGACTAGCATATATGGTGGCTAACATACGCAAATGAGAGCGAGAAGAGAAGGCAAAGCAATGTCGATAAATGTATGATCAAGAAGTGATCCTGAACTACCTACGTCAAGCATAACTCCAACAACCGTGTTCACTTCCCGGACTCCGCCGGAAATAGACCATCACGGTTACACACGCGGTTGATTTGTTTTAATTAAGGTCAACTTCAGGTTTTCTACAACCGGACGTTAACAAATTCCCATCTGCCCATAACCGCGGGCATGGCTTTCGAAAGTTCAAATCCCTGCAGGGGTGTCCCAACTTAAGGTTCGTCTGGGGGTGTGCCGGCGCTAGTTCGGCCCCTGGGGGCGACCTAGCGCCTAGTCACGCCCCCACACGCCGGCCTCAGGATGCATGAATTTTAAACTTGGTCGTTCCCGCTCACAAAAGATGCCGCAAATCCGGCGATCGGACGTAGCCTGGCGTTACAAAAAACAGAGTTCACGTGCGCAATGATTCACTCGGCGGGGTCGGCTCCAGGCGTTGGCGAAGTCGGCGTGCGCGGGCTCGGCGGTGCCGGAGCTGCTTCGGTGCTGGGCTGTGTCGGCGCGGCTTCGGCACTGCTGGGCGGCGACGTAGAGGCGTCGTTTGGGCTTGGCGTCCGGATGGTCGTGGGCGTCGTGGGCGTCGTCGGCGTTGCCGTTGGCAGCTCGTTCAGGATGAGGCCGCGCTGCACCAGGTACCACGCCTTGAGCTTCTCGTCGTTGCTCTGGAGCATGTCCGCCCCGCTCATCAGAAAAGCCATGTTGGTGTTCCTCTTCTTCGCGGCGACATTCGTCCGGAGCAGGTCGAGTTTGATGGCGTTGTTCTTCATCAGCGACGACCACCGCGCCTCGGTCTTCTCTTCGCGCAGGACGGCCCGGGCCTTCGCGTCGGCGAGGCAATGCTCGATGGACTCCTGCACTCGCGCGGTTGCCGCGTCGGCGTTTTTTCCTTTCTTCGCCAACTTGTGGCCGTCCGGCCGCCCCTCTGACGCGCCCGGAGTCGGCGCGTCCGGCTTGTATGTCTCCTTGGCCTTGTCGAGGGCACGCCGGACTTCCGCCCACTTCTTGCACTTGTCAATGCGCTTGTAGACATGGAGGTGCTTGAAGTCGGCGTCTTGGTTGTCGCCCCGATACATGGCGAACATACGCAGCAGCTGATCCTCGACGCTGGCGCCGCTCTCCGGGCGAGCCGCAACCTCCTCGACGATTCCATGCCATTTGTTGCACGCCAACTGGACACGGCCCCAATGGTTCGCCATCGCCTTGGAGCCGCGCTGCATGTAGACGCCTTTGAAGTAGGGGTCGACGAGCTTCCGTTCGTCGAACTCGGCCTTGATGCGGTCCCAGTACGTCTCCAAGCTCTGGTTCGCACCGGTGGTTGGGTCGAGGCAGACGACTTTCCATACTTCGGCGAGGCATTCCTCCTCCTTGAACGTCCATTTGATGCGCGGTTCACCTGACCTGGCCGCCCGCTTCTTCTTCTGGCGCCCCTTCGCCGGAACAGGAGCCGGCTCATCCTCCTCCTCCTCCTCCTCGGGTTCCTGCGCGTCCTCGCCGTAGACGTAGCCGAGCTCGGCCTCCATGTCGCCGCTGAGATCCACTACCTCGTCCTGGGTGGCGAACCCGGGAGAGGCGGCGGTCGCGGTCGATCCTGTCGCGATGATGTCGTCCATGTCGGCCCCCGTGTCGTCGGCGTCGCCGAGGTGCGAGAAGGGCAGAGGTCCACGGTAGAGATGGGGCGTCGGCGTGGACGCGTAGGAGGCGGGCGGCGAGTAGTTGTATGGAGGGTACTGCACGCCGACGAAGGCGGGCGAGGGCGTGCGCGTAGCAGGGTGGCCATGAGGGAAGGTCACGTTCGGGTTGAACCCACCGTGCGCGTCGCCGTCGGCGTAGCCAGGCGACGATGAACCCCATGGAGATCCGGCGCCTTGTTGTCCCCAGGGCGCGTACTGGGCGTGGTTGACGACGGGTGGATTCATCCCTGCCTGGTCAACCGATGAGGAAGACGCCGCCAAGCGCGCCGCGTTGTCGCGGGCCTTCTTGGCGATGGCTCTGTTCCGCCTGTCGGCGGTGACTGCTTCGCACCGCTGGACTTCCACCCTCCACTCGGCGTTCGACATGCCCGGCGGCTTCGATGGCGGCGCCCTCGGCTTCCTCTGCTTCGGCTGGACGGCGCCAGTCGCGTTTGCCGCCGCGCGCGGCATGGTGTACTTCTTCGGCGGCATGGCGGCGATTGGAAGGCGAGTGGGAGGGGGTTTGGCGGAAGAAAGGGGGAGAATGGCGGGAGGAAGGCGAGCGAACGGGAGAGATGCGAGGGAAAAGCGTCAACAAACGGCGGGAAAATGCCCTCGGGTCGCTTCCAGGGCGGGCCCACGCGCCTTTTTCGCTTGCGCCGGCTCCCCAAGCGCCCCCCAGAGCGCGGGGTTCGGCCTGGGTTCGCCGGCACTAATTTTGGCCCGAGCCGGCGAAAAACGGCCTTCTGAAAACGCAACTGGAGCCTTTTTTGGCGCCGACGCGGCAAAATCACATGGGGAGGCCTTGTTGAAGGCGTGGCTGGAGATGCCCTTAGTTGAGGAGTAATCAATTTGAGGACCTTTGGGAGGCATCGTGCCCATGCATACGGACGAGCACGGGAGCGGTCAGTGTGGACGGCAGCGACTAGCTCGAATCGGCCGGTCCCTGCCTGTTGCTGCTAGGATAGCTAGGAATCCGAGCATGGAGTACCACAGAGTTGTGGAGAGTGCCTTGTGCGTAGTCAGTAGTCACGTCGCCCCTCCTCGATGTCTCGACGATATGTACTCCACTCAGAGCAAGCATCTCCATGGCGGTCCTCTCACTATTGTCGTGGATCATTTTTCATAGGAAATTTTTTGTTTTTATCATTCTAGTTTTTGCCCATTTTACTTATGTCATTCTAGAATTTGACATTTCACTTTTGTTACTTTTAGTTTTGACAATATATCACTTTTGTCATTCCATGGCAAAAGCAACATTTTTATAGCGGCAATTGTGATACATTGTCAAAAACTAAGAGTGGCAAAAGTGAAATAAAAAATTATTGTTTTTGTCATGAAATGGCATTTACGATGTATTGTCAAAAGCCAAGAGATGACAAAAGTGGTATGTTAAATTCTAGAGTGGCATAAGTAAAACTGGCAAAAGGTAGAGTGGCAAAAACATAATTTTTCCTTTTTCACACAAATAGTACTCCCTCCTTCCATCTATATAGTGTCTAATGCGTTTTTTAAGACCGCCTTTGACTATTGACAAGATTAATAGTACATGACATGCACAATGTGAAAATTATATCATTGAAAGCTCCTTTCACACACGAATTTAACGATGTGCTTTGTGTAAGTTGCATGTCATATATTATTGCTTTAATATTTGATCAAAATTAGCCTTGAAAAACGCATTAGGCCCTATATAAATGGAAGGAGGGAGTACTCCCTTTATAAAAAAATATAAGCGCATTTACATCAAACATTATCGCAAGGCAACGACTGGAGAAGGCACGTCTCGATTTTGGGGCCGGACACCCGGGCTTCTCTTCTGCGGCGCTCACGCGGCCAAAAGGAGCGCACGGTCCTCCGCTGCGGTAGGCACGGTTCGGTGGAAGCCCTTGGCCCTTCGTCTCCACCACAGAGGTCGTTTTCTGTCCCTTAATTTCCCCGAGTCCGAGGAAGGAGACGAACAAAATGGGCTTCTCTCGGGACGGGAGGAATCGCATCGCAGGCACCGAGCGAGCGGGATGTTTTTGGAGAGTTCTCGGGGGAGGTCGTGCTCGGGCCGGGCGGTCTCTTCTCCGGGGTGACCGCGCCACGCCATTGCCCGTCCGTGCCTACTACCAACCTAGTACCTACACCTACCTAGGAATGGGATGGATGCAGATCGCAGAGTCATGGACTTTGTGTGACAGCGCGGTCGACGTGCGCGTCTGGCGCCGGAAGCAGCCAGGCTACCCTTTGCTCGGTCTCCAATTTTGGATTTGCAGACGCCGTGAAAGTGAAACAAAATCGGATCGTTGTAGAGTACAGCCTCTACTTTTACTACTAGCCAATATTTCTTCTCGCCGCATCCTCAATAAATAAAATAAAAATATCTCTTCTCGCTGCTGAACGGACCTATATATTGAGTGGGTCACCGTCAATGTGTGAAGCCTGCGCGCAATGGCATCCTGTATGCACAGTTTGTCACATCGTCCATCTTTTCCACGACCGAACAGCTTCCAAGTCCCGACGTCATCCTCGCACGCATCAAGTTTCGACATCGTCCTTGCACGGCCGAATGGGTGGAAAAAATGCACCTCTGCAGTCCGGTCGTGGTCAGGCCGATCGTGCACGGGAACGGGCCTAGATATCCACTACTGTAGTGTGGATACGTAGTACTGCTGTTAAGTCTTCCGATCACACACGTTAGCGAGAGAAAAATGTGTGTAATGACATCATCATAAAGTTCAAAATGAAAACCGTGTGCATCAACTCGAACCGTACGTGATCAAGGACTCATCGCACACGCTTGGCTAAGACCAGCCGCTGCGATACCGTGGACGCGTGTGATGTGAGAACATCACACATAGTAGTTAGATTGAGCGAATTGTGTGGGCTCGTGTACATAATTGTTAGAAAATCAATCATGTGTGATGTTGTTCGCAGGGTTACTAGGAAATGAACACGTGGGACCGCTATCACACGCGGGTGAATAAGAGTATCTCTAGCATATCCCGTATAATGCCAACCCGTAAAATACGTTTACAATTCGCTGAAAAACGGATTTGCGGGCCGACATGGACTGCGACTGAGCAGACATGCGAAAGGCCGTGTTGGTCCGCAAACCGAGAAGCCCCGATAAGCGAATTTGACAGCGATTCTGGCAATTGAGTTTAAATTCAAACAATAAAACACAGTTTTCGCGCAAATAAAAGCATAGTTTTGTACGACAAACGCAAAAAGACTTCATGCAAAGGCGACGACCACGTCCATCATCATCTTGATCGCTTTTCATCCGTCGTCATGATCTTCAATCCGCACCACCTACATCGATGCCATCGCCGGCACTTGTTCGAACTCCGGCACCGAAAGCATCGCCAGGCGCACTGAATGCATCAGCGGCATTGGATCTAAATCCCGATGAGAAAACATCGCCGGCACTGAAACATGCACCGCCCGCCTTGTGGAACCCCTCGTCCTCTTCAAGACGTCCCTCCTTGCCATATCATGCCATTCTTTGGTGATGTCGTCCATGTCACCGCGGTTCAATGTCATGATCCTATTCTCTTTGGCAAGAAGCTTGGACATGGCTTTGTTCTCAGCGACACGTGCTCTTCTCTCCTCAATGGCCGCCTTGCGCAACCCCTCGTCCTTGAGAAATTACCACTTCTCTTGCTTCTCTTGTGCCTTCTTCTCGGCGAACTCTTCCTTTGTCTCTAATGTGTTCGCTAACATCAACTCATTTGATAGCACCATGGCATCTTTCTTGTCCCGCAAGCTTGATGCTTCATGTTCCCTCTTGATCTTCTCCTTTGTCTTCTTGTCACCATCGGGTTTGTTCAAGTTTCTTGGGCTATCATCATCTTCATCTTCATCTGTGTTCGTAAGTGAACCTCTCTTCGGTGGGGATTCTCTATCAATCAACTTCCACTTGTCACACCCTTTGAGCAAGTCCCAACAATGCTCTAGTTTAATTTTTTTGCCTTCGGAAGCTTCCATGTCTTTGTATCTTTGTTGGGCAATTTTCTCCTACACAATTAAAACAATGTCAAATGATGCAATTACTTCAAATGGTACAAATGATTTGCACAACATGGGACGTGAAAATGAACTCACATAGTCGGATTGCACGGTTCTACTTGGAGGTGCATTGCGAACTTGTTCCAAGCAAGCAGCCCAACGGCTACAATCGGCTTGATCACATCCCAATGCCCTTGGAGTGACCGAAAGGTGTGTGGAGTCCTATTGGGATGCTTCCCCATCTTACGGAAGTATTGATCTTTGATTCTTTGCCAATACCTCTTGGCGGTTTGAGATGTACCGGTGCAAGCATCAAGAGACACCGCACTCCAAGGCTTGATCAAGATTTGGT
Organism: Triticum monococcum; assembly: GCA_034509565.1. Lineage (NCBI taxonomy): Eukaryota > Viridiplantae > Streptophyta > Magnoliopsida > Poales > Poaceae > Triticum > Triticum monococcum. The sequence continues at coordinate 683,876,821 of CM067845.1, read as the reverse complement.
CTTCCAACATCGTATAGTCCTTCGATCTCGCACTTTTTTTGCTTGCGCTTGCTCATACACCCCCTGATCTACCTCCCCCACTTCATCTTCACCACCGTGATCATCCACACCACCCTCCATTTCATTGTAATCGAAATCAGCAAACGGGGCTTGATCGATGTCGACGGTGTTGGTGTCCAACAAGTTGACGAACTCGGCAGTGGCATTGTTCGAACCATCGCTACAATGAGTGACATCAAGTCATGAGCTACCACAATGGAGAAAAGTGAAGCAAGTAGAAGGGATCGAAGATGCATACCTTTCGGCAATTTCATCGAACACCTCACTTGCGGTGGAAGCAGCGCCGTTGAACGCCATTGTTTGGGAAACTCTTGCCGGGGCGGAGGGAGTGGATGAAGGCGCCGACCTTTTCATAAGAACCTTCTTGCACTTCACGCCTGAAACCTTGCCCACTTTCTCCGGCAATGGCCGGGCAGATCGCGCAGCGGCGGCGACGCCCGACGCGCGTGCCTTCCTGGCTGGGCCAGCCGGATTTCCACCCTGCATGACCACGTTGCCCAGCCGCTTGCGGGTAGGCGCGGTGGTGCCTTGAGGGATGGCGGGGGCGACATGACCCGCAACGAGTTCTACCGGAGGGGATTGTGCGTGCGCGACCTCCACGGTGACGGGGGAAGGCTGGGAGGCTTCCATGGCGGCGAAGAATGGCCGGGGAAGATGAACCGGAGTGGGCGGTGGCGGGGCAATGGTGGTTGATGAGGGGGGGGGGGGGAGCAGGAATGGCCGCGCGGAAATTTCCCTCGTGCCAAATCTCGTTGCGGATAGGGGGGCAGGCTCGGGTCGGCCTCCCACCCCATGAATCTAAAGGTTGAGGGCGAACTTTTGCCGCGTCCCGCAAAAATTTTTACGGGTCGGACGCGTTTGTGGTGTCTGATCCGGCAACATTTTTCACGTGGACCCATATTTTGGCGATTATTTTGCGGATCGCGGCATTATACGAGGTCTGCTAGAGATGCTCTAAACATAGTCATGTGCACATGTTTCATTGCCTGGTCTTCTCATGCCTCTATGTGGCTTGTCACGGTCGGGTGGAGTGAGAGAGTCATTGATGACTTCGTTCGGGAATGCCCTGAGTTTTTCTTGTGCAGCACTTACACGGCCAAAGAAGCGCACGGTGCTCCGCTGCAGTCTACATGAGCCTACTGTGTTGTGGTAGGCACGGTTTTGTGGAAGCCCCCAACACTTCGGACCTGTTTGGTTTGAAGCCTGGAGCAGAATTGCCTGGCCACAGACTTCCCTGGGATCTGCCTGGTCTTTGTTTGGTTGGTCTCCTGGACAATCTGAGTCTAGTCTGGCCTGCATGGCGGCAAAGAATGGCCGGGGATCTGAATCTAGCCTGGCCTTAAATGCTACTTCCATGACCTGGCTACCATAAAAAAACTTACATGTCCAAGGGCTCATGTGCGTGCCTGCGGGACGTGGCTCAAGATGGTAATGGGGACGAAACTCGTCGATGTTTGCATGCTCATCCCCGGCCCCGCGAGAAAACCGCAAGCCCGGCCTCGTCCCCGAACCCATGCACGTGGTCTGTTTTTTTGCCCATCCCCTAAATTTGTCGAGTTTTCTATACTTGTGGGGAACCCGTCCCCACGCGCGACCAACAAAAAGTACAACATTTCTCAATAAAATTGGAACATTTTTCAGCAATAGTAGCAGCAAAAAGGATCACATTTCAGAAAGAAAACATAAGACGAACAGCAGCATTTAAGTAGCAAACATGAGTATATTTCAGCAGCATTTCAGCAATAACAACAACAAAAAGTAGCATATTTTAGCAGCAAAACATGAGAATATTTCAACACAAAACAATAGCATATTTCAGCAACAAACGTGAGTATATTTCACCAATAAATAGGAGCATATTTCAGCCATACATGGTTCAACGAGATGGCAATTCATGGTTCAACAAGTTTTGATAATCAATACATGGCTCACAAGCACAAATGACCTGAAATGGTCCAATTACACAAATACCAAAAAATAAATCATAATTCACAAACCACTTCAAACTACGCATCATCATGGACTGAAAAAATTGGGGGGGGGGGGATAAGCTAGGTTTTGGCTGGCTCGTGTGTATTCCAGGGCCCATATGTCGGTAGCTTCATGGGTATGGTGGATTTTGGGTTCGGGCACTGCTGGAACGAGTCTGAACCAATGAAACAAGCCGCATTTTACAATTTACCTAGAAGGAGCTCCGTGGGGTTTTAAACACGCCCATTCCTGACCCCTAATAGGATAAAAATCCATGGGTCACGGGTTTTGTTGGGGATTTTACTACTGGACGTAAACCGGCCGGGAGTAGCCGGATTAACTTTATGAAGATGTGAAAATGATGACGCTTTACGAAGGCCCAAGGCTCAGAAGTGAGTTAAGGCCTGTAGATGTAAACTGACTTAATCATGTAACTTGCTTTGTAAGATAGGAAGTGTAGAGACCGAACCGGAAACGTTTATGATCCGGCTTCGGGACTCTGTAAACCGACGGGCACCACCCATGTATATAAGGGGACGACCCGGCAGCGGTTCAGGGGAGAGACAACAACTCGAGAGCCAGACAAAGCGGATTCGCTCCCTGGCCTACGAAACCTAAGCAATACCAATCACAACTAGACGTAGGCTTTTACCTTCATCGAAGGGGCCGAACTAGTATAAACTCTCCGTGTCCCCTTGTCCGGTTTAACCCCTTTAAGTTAACCCGTTGCGATGGATCCACGACTAAGTCCTTTCACAAGGACATCTGCCGTGACAAACCCATGACAGTTGGGGCCCACCGTGGGGCTATCGCACGATGGTTTCGAGTTCTTGAAGGGAAGCTTTGATGGGCTCAATGGATACGCTGTGGGCCGGATGACAAAGAGTCATCGCGGCAAGCTCTACATCGACAACGCAGGATGGGGTCCCGAGGCTGATTCAATCGAATATGGGTACCGGGTCCCCTTTGGTGGGATTCACGTCTTCATCGGCAAGATCGGCGAACCGGCCCCTGAGCCGGGCATCTGCACCGACATCATCGAAACGGCTCGGCATGCAAGTTCTTCACCGGTTCAGCCCGTGATGAAGCATGTTTTCGTAGGTGTCATCCATGGAGCAGAATACGAGGACGAACCGGCGTCCGATGGAGAAACCGTTGTCTGTTTCGACGACGAGTCTTCTGGAGAGACCGAATCTCTCTATCAGTTAAAAGATGGCCGGATTGGTGGGGGATGCGAGGGCAATAGTATTCCGGACCCCCTGATCTGCCAAACCGGTCCGCTATCTTCATGGCCGGGACACAGTCAGCGCCTCACTCATCAAATGCTGCAACAATGCTCTCCGGTTCAACAACAGCCACGCCGGCGGGGGCAGGAGGCTCTGCGTGTTGGAAATATGCCCTAGAGGCAATACTAAATTAGTTATTATCATATTTCCTTGTTCATGATAATCGTTTATTATCCATGCTAGAATTGTATTGTTAGGAAACTCAGATACATGTGTGGATACATAGACAACACCATGTCCCTAGTAAGCCTCTAGTTGACTAGCTCGTTGATCAACAGATGGTTACGGTTTCCTGACCATGGACATTGGATGTCGTTGATAACGGGATCACATCATTAGGAGAATGATGTGATGGACAAGACCCAATCCTAAGCCTAGCACAAGATCATGTAGTTCGTTTGCTAAAGCTTTTCTAATGTCAAGTATCATTTCCTTAGACCATGAGATTGTGCAACTCCCGGTTACCGTAGGAATGCTTTGGGTGTGCCAAACGTCACAACGTAACTGGGTGGCTATAAAGGTACACTACGGGTATCTCCGAAAGTGTCTGTTGGGTTGGCACGAATCAAGACTGGGATTTGTCACTCCGTGTGACGGAGAGGTATCTCTGGGCCCACTCGGTAGGACATCATCATATGCGCAATGTGACCAAGGAGTTGATCACGGGATGATGTGTTACGGAACGAGTAAAGAGACTTGCCGGTAACGAGATTGAACAAGGTATCGGATACCGACGATCGAATCTCGGGCAAGTACAATACGCTAGACAAAGGGAATTGCATACGGGATTGATCGAATCCTCGACATCGTGGTTCATCCGATGAGATCATCGTGGAACATGTGGGAACCTATAACACCCTCGATGCGACTATATCTCCCACGTGTCGAGGCACGACTTAGAGGCATAATCGCATTGAAGGCATATGTCGCAAGTGAGGTAATCTTCACACAACCCATGTAATATAATAAGGAAAAGGATACATAGTTGGCTTACAATCGCCACTTCACACAATTACATGAATAAAGCATTACATCAACCAAATACACTCATGGTCCGACTACGGAACCAAAATAAAAGATGAACCCCAAATGCGACAAAGGTCCCCGATCGACCCCAACTGGGCTCCACTACTGATCTACTAGAACGAGACAACACAAAGGTCAAGATCTTCATCGAGCTCCTCCTGAGCTTGGTTGCGTCATCTGCACGGTCTCATCGGCACCTGCAAGCTGGTTTTGGAAGTATCTGTGAGCCACAGGGACTCAGCAATCTCGCACCCTCGCGGTCAAGACTATTTAAGCTTATGGGTAAGGTAAAAGGTAGGAGGTGGAGCTGCAGCAAGCGACTAGCATATATGGTGGCTAACATACGCAAATGAGAGCGAGAAGAGAAGGCAAAGCAATGTCGATAAATGTATGATCAAGAAGTGATCCTGAACTACCTACGTCAAGCATAACTCCAACAACCGTGTTCACTTCCCGGACTCCGCCGGAAATAGACCATCACGGTTACACACGCGGTTGATTTGTTTTAATTAAGGTCAACTTCAGGTTTTCTACAACCGGACGTTAACAAATTCCCATCTGCCCATAACCGCGGGCATGGCTTTCGAAAGTTCAAATCCCTGCAGGGGTGTCCCAACTTAGCCCATCACAAGCTCTCACGGTCAACGAAGGAATAGACCTCCACCCGAGACATTCTGATCAGACTCGGTATCCCAGTACCACAAGACATTTCGACATGGTAAAACTAAATCAGCAACACCGTCCGAATGTGCCGACAAATCCCCATAGGAGCTGCACATATCTCTTTCTCAGGGCACACTCAGATGAGCTCTCCATACAACTAAAACCAAACCTCGAGTTTCCCCGAGGGGGCGCTGCACAGGACTCTAGTTCGGACCAACACTCATAGGAGCACTGGCCTAGGGGGGGGGGGTTAAAATAATGATGACCCTTGAGTCTGCAGAACCCAAAGGAAAGAAAAGGCTAGGTGGCAAATGGTAAAACCAATGTTGGGCATTGCTGGAGAAGCTTTACTTAAGGCGAACTGTCAAGGGGTTCCCCTTATAGCCCAACCGCGTAAGGGACGCAAAATCCGGGAACATAACACCGATATGACGGAAACTAGGGCGGCAAGAGTGGAACACAACACCAGGCATAAGGCCGAGCCTTCCACCCTTTACCAAGTATATAGATGCATTAATTAAATAAGATATATTGTGATATCTCAACAAGTAAACATGTTCCAACAAGGAACAACATCTCCATGTTCCAACAAGGAACAAACTTCAATCTTCACCTGCAACTAACAACGCTATAAGAGGGGCTGAGCAAAGTGGTAACATAGCCAATCAACGGTTTGCTAGGACAATGGTGGGTTAGAGGCTGAACATGGCAATTTGGGAGGCTGACAAGCTAGTGGTAGGCATCGTAGCAATGGCATAGCAAAAGAGCGAGCAAACTAGCATAGCAAAGATAGTAGTGATTTCGAGGGTATGATCATCTTGCCTGAGATCCCGCAAGGAAGAAGAACGAGTCCATGAAGAAGACAAACGGACGTAGTCGAATGTATCCTCACAAACTCGACGTTACCGGATCCAACCCGAAGAAGCAATCACCGGAAAAGAAGCACACAACATAGTAAACAACCAACACATGAACTTGGTATGATATGCGAGATGCGGGATGCGATGCGATATGCAAAATGCAAGACGTGACAGGAAATGCATGAACCTGGCCTCAACTTGGATAACCAAGTGTGCCACTGGATAGAGGGGAAGAAATCTCCTGAAAACGATATAAAGATCATAGGAATCGGAGCTACAGTTTGGAAATGGCAAGCGTTTTACGAAACGAACCGATCTGCGATTTACAGCAAGTAGGCTCCTAAATGCAATGAAATAAACATGCTACATACACCAAATATGAAAACAAAATACATGGCAGGGATGTACACAAGATGCTTAACAAAACACTAGGACTGTGCCATAGGCAAATTCATCCATTAAGGGGTTCAAACAAGCATGGCAAAACTGAATAAGCAAAACAGATTTCAGACTTAGTGAAATTAACAGTAGTCTGAAATTTCAGACCACGATGCTCTCTTCGGAGCAGCAAAACAACAAGAAACATAACCTGAACATGGCAAGTAAGAACATGGCATGGAGCTACTCAACCAACTTAACAAAACACCCAAAGTGACCTGGGACCAAAAGGGTTCATAAAATACTCTAACGAGCACACGAACATAGATGAAACACAATCAGTTTTCAGACTTAGTGAAAACTGAGACATGCTGAAATTATAACTCATGGAGGCATGTAAACGAGCTCGATGCACTCACTACGGTGCAAGTCATAGCAAGGCAAGCACATATCCATAAAGAAGGCACAAAATTCTAGCTAGACATGGCAAGAACAATGGCATAGCATGCATGGATCACTAGCAATAGCACCGGCAAAATCGCAAAAGAGTTCACGATCTGCCCAAATTAACAACGATCCAAAAGTTGAGCTCGATTGACTCAACCTAGGGTGCTCCAACATAACAAGTAAAGACATGGATGGATAGAGCACAACATAAATATCAAAACTCCCTTACTGATCATCCTCAAAAGAGGCACGGATCACTAGGAAACAAGCTGGACATATGGCATCATGAACTAAAACATCCTAGACTTAGTGAAAATCACGAAGTCCCTAAAAACAGATTACTCAGGTGCCCCTCTTTGCAAGCTTGCACAAGACACCACACACATCCTAAAAAATGCATGGGTGGCACCTCTGGAAAGAAGACAAAAAGCTTAACACTTCATCCCAAAGGGTCACAGGCATATCATGCACACAATAATCATGGCAAAAATGACAATAGTCAATGATGAACTAACGGATCTGCAATTTAACTCACGATGCCTCCTTCTAACAGCATTTTGGGCAACAAGATGAACTCAAATGCAAATGATGCAATGGAATGAAATGATGTACTCGTCGAGACGAAGATTTTGATATATTATATGCATGAATCGGAGCTACGGACGCAAAGTTACGAGGCCTCGAACTAGGCATCATGGATCTGGGAATTTCGGGGACTTAGCCAAATTTTATACCTCTCCGGGAAAAGTCAACGGGACGGAGCGGTGCGGGACGGGGTGGTTCCGGATCGGGACGAAGCCGTTTGGATCGGGGGAGTGGTGGATCTCATCCCACTCCCCGATCGGATCTGGCCGGACCGGATCTCCGGCGACGAACGACGCGGAGGGCGATGAAGCTCCGGCGAGCTTGACGCGCCGGTGGTGGCCGAAGTGGTGCGGGGCGGCGGCGGATCCGGTGACCGAGGTCGGAGCGGCGCGGCGAGGCGCTTGCGGCCGGAGGCGAGGGGCGGCTCCCGTGGAGCGCTTGTGGCGGCGCGGCGATCCGGCGATGGCCGGCAAGGGCGGCGAGGGCGCATGGCGGCGGGGAAGTCGGCGGCGAGGCAGGCGGGAGCAGGCGGGCGGCGGCGCGCTGCAGGCTCGCGGTGGCGAACGGGGGCGGCGGCGCGAGGCGCCCAGGCGCGAGGCGGCGCGGTTCGGGCCCCGCGGGCCGGATCTGGGCCGCGCGGGCCCGCGGCGGCGGAGGAGAGAGGACGGCGGTGAGGTGGCGGCGCGCCATAGGCTGTCGGCGGCGGCGAGGCGACGTGGCATGCGCTGGTTGGACGGAGTGAGGTGGCGGCTGGGGTGGACATGTCCGGGCGCGGGGTGGACGCGTCCGGTGGCGCGAGGAAGACGAAGTTAGGGTTTGGACTGCGCGAAAAATCGGAGGAGAGCACATATTTATAGGTAGAGGGAGCTAGGAGAGTCCAAATGAGGTGCGGTTTTCGGCCACGCGATCGTGATCGAACGACCGAGATGATGGAACAGAGTTAGGTGGGTTTTGGGCCAAAATGGAAGGGTGTTGGGCTGCAACACACACGAGGCCTTTTCGGTCCCTCGGTTAACCGTTGGAGTATCAAACGAAGTCCAAATGATACGAAACTTGACAGGCGGTCTACCGGTAGTAAACCATGGCCGCATGGCAAGTCTCGGTCCAATCCGGAAATGTTTAAACCCCACACATGAAAGAAAGGTATAAATGACCACCGGAGGAGAACGAAGCGCCGGAATGCAAAACGGACAACGGGAAAAATGCTCGGATGCATGAGACAAACACGTATGCAAATGCAATGCACATGATGACAAGATAAGATGCAAAACGCAAGCGCATGACATGGCAACGACGGCGAATAAATGAACGACACCTGGCACATCGGTCTCGGGGCGTTACAGAACCAACATGGGTATCCAGATCCCGCCATTGGTTATTGACCGGAGAACGTCTCGGTCATGTCTGCATGGTTCTCGAACCCGTAGGGTCTACACACTTAAGGTTCGATGACGATAGGGTTATAGGGAATAGATATACGTGGTTACTGAATGTTGTTCGGAGTCCCAGATGAGATCCCGAACATCACGAGGAGTTCCGAAATGGTCCGTAGGTAAAGATTTATATATGGGAAGTCATGTTTTGGTCACCGGAAAAGTTTCGGGTGCTATCGGTAACGTACCGGGACCACCGGGAGGGTCCCGGGGGTCCACCAGGTGGGGCTACCTGCCCCAGAGGGCTGCTTGGGCCAAGTGTGAGAGGGGACCAGCCCCAGGTGGGCTGGCGCGCCCCCCCACCAGGGCCCAAGGCGAAGAGAGAAGGGAAAAAGGGGAAACCCTAGGCTTAGATGGGCCTAAGGCCCACCTAGTGGTGCCCCCCTCTCTCCCCCCTTGGCCGCCCCCTAGATGGGATCTAGGGCTGGCCGCCACCCCTAGGGGTGGAAACCTAGGTGGGGGTGCAGCCCCTCCTTTTCCCCTATATATAGTGGGGTTTTGGGCTGCCATACACACGAGAACATCTCCTTCTTGGCGCAGCCCTACCCCTCTCCCTCCTCGTCTCTTGCGGTGCTTGGCGAAGCCCTGCTGGAGTACCACGCTCCTCCACCACCACCACGCTGTCGTGCTGCTGCTGGACGGAGTCTTCCCCAACCTCTCCCTCTCTCCTTGCTGGATCAAGGCATGGGAGACGTCACCGGGCTGCATGTGTGTTGAACGTGGAGGTGCCGTCCGTTCGGCACTAGGATCAACGGTGATTTGGATCACGGCGAGTACGACTCCATCAACCCCGTTCACTTGAACGCTTCCGCTTAGCGATCTACAAGGGTATGTAGATGCACTCTCCTTCCCCTCGTTGCTAGATTACTCCATAGATTGATCTTGGTGATGCGTAGAAAATTTTGAGTTTCTGCTACGATCCCCAACAGTGGCATCATGAGCTAGGTCTATGCGTAGTTTCTATGCATGAGTAGAACACAAAGTAGTTGTGGGCGTCGATTTTGTCAATTTACTTGCCGTTACTAGTCTTATCTTGATTCGGCGACATTGTGGGATGAAGCGGCCCGGACCAACCTTACACGTACGCTTATGTGAGACCGGTTCCACCGACTGACATGCACTAGTTGCATAAGGTGGCTGGCGGGTGTCTGTCTCTCCCACTTTAGTCGGATCGGATTTGATGAACATGGTCCTTATGAAGGCTAAATAGAAATTGGCAATTCACGTTGTGGTTTTGGCGTAGGTAAGAAACGTTCTTGCTAGCAACCTATAGCAGCCACATAAAAAAACTTGTAACAACAATTAGAGGACGTCTAACTTGTTTTTGCAGCAAGTGTTTTGTGATGTGATATGGCCAAAGGATGTGATGAATGATATATGTGATGTATGAGATGATCATGTTCTTGTAATAGGAATCACGACTTGTACGTCGATGAGTATGACAACCGACAGGATCCATAGGAGTTGTCTTAATTTATTTATGACCTGCGTGTCAACATAAACGTCATGTAATTACTTTACTTTATTGCTAACCGTTAGCTATAGTAGTAGAAGTAATAGTTGGCGAGACAACTTCTTGGAGACACAATGAGGGAGATCATGATGATGGAGATCATGGTGTCATGTCGGTGACGATGATGATCATGGAGCCCCGAAGATGGAGATCAACAGGAGCAAAATGATATTGGCCATATCATGTCACTTTTTGATTGCATGTGATGTTTATCATGTTTTTGCATCTTATTTGCTTAGAACGATGGTAGTAAATAAGACGATCCCTCATTAAAATTTCAAGAAAGTGTTCCCCCTAACTGTGCACCATTGCGAAAGTTCGTCGTTTCGAAGCACCACGTGATGACCGGGTGTGATAGATTCTAACGTTCACATACAACGGGTGTAAGACAGATTTACACACGCGAAACACCTAGGTTGACTTGACGAGCCTAGCATGTACAGACATGGCCTCGGAACACAAGAGACCGAAAGGTCGAGCATGAGTCGTATGGTAGATACGATCAACATGAAGATGTTCACCGATGATGACTAGTCCGTCTCACGTGATGATCGGACACGGCCTAGTTGACTCGGATCATGTAATCACTTAGATGACTAGAGGGATGTCTATCTGAGTGGGAGTTCATAAGATGAACTTAATTATCCTGAACATAGTCAAAAGGTCTTCGCAAATTATGTCGTGGCTCGCGCTTCAGTTCTACTGTTTAGATATGTTCCTAGAGAAAATTTAGTTGAAAGTTGATAGTAGCAATTATGCGGACTAGGTCCGTAAACTGAGGATTGTCCTCATTGCTTCATAGAAGGTGAAGGAAATATGCCCTAGAGGCAATAATAAAGTTATTATTTATTTCCTTATATCATGATAAAAGTTTATTATTCATGCTAGAATTGTATTAACCGGAAACATAATACATGTGTGAATACATAGACAAACAGAGTGTCACTAGTATGCCTCTACTTAACTAGCTCTTTAATCAAAGATGGTTATGTTTCCTAACCATTGACAAAGAGTTGTTATTTGATTAACAGGATCACATCATTAGTTGAATGATCTGATTGACATGACCCATTCCATTAGCTTAGCACACGATCGTTTAGTATGTTGCTATTGCTTTCTTCATGACTTATACATGTTCCTATAACTATGAGATCATGTAACTCCCGTGTGCCGGAAGAACACTTTGTGTGCAACCAAACGTCACAACATAACTGGGTGATTATAAAGGTGCTCTACAGGTGTCTCCAAAGGTACATGTTGGGTTGACGTATTTCGAGATTAGGATTTGTCACTCCGATCGTCGGAGAGGTATCTCAGGGCCCTCTCAGTAATGCACATCACTTAAGCCTTGCAAGCATTGCAACTAATGAGTTAGTTGCGGGATGATGTATTACGGAACGAGCAAAGAGACTTGCCGGTAATGAGATTGAACTAGGTATTGGATACCGACGATCGAATCTCGGGCAAGTAACATACCGATGATAAAGGGAACAACGTATGTTGTTATGCGGTCTGACCGATAAAGATCTTCGTAGAATATGTAGGAGCCAATATGGGCATCCAGGTCCCGCTATTGGTTATTGACCGGAGACATGTCTCGGTCATGTCTACATTGTTCTCGAACCCGTAGGGTCCGCACACTTTAAGGTTTCGATGACAATTATATTATGAGTTTATACATTTTGATGTACCGAAGGTTGTTCGGAGTCCCGGATGTGATCACGGACATGACGAGGAGTCTCGAAATGGTCGAGACATAAAGATTGATATATTGGAAGCCTATGTTTGGATATCGGAAGTGTTCCGGGTGAAATCGGGATTTTACCAGAGTACCGGGAGGTTACCGGAACCCCCTGGGAGCTAAATGGGCCTTAATGGGCCTTAGTGGAAGAAGAGGAGAGGCGGCCAGGGCTAGGGCCGCGCGCCCCTCCCCCTAGTCCGAATAGGACAAGGAGAGAGGGGGCCGGCGCCCCCCTCCTTCTCTCTCACTCTTTTTCCACCTCACGAATCCTATTCCAACTAGGATTGGGGGAGAAGTCCTACTCCCGGAGGGAGTAGGACTCCTCCTGGCGCGCCCTATGGTGGCCGGCCAGCCGGCCTCCCCCTCTTGAACCTTTATATACGGAGGCAGGGGCACCCCAGAGACACACAAGTTGATCCACGTGATCATAATCTTAGCCGTGTGCGGCGCCCCCTGCCACCATAGTCCTCGATAATATTGTAGCGGTGCTTAGGCAAAGCCCTGCAACAGTAGTACATCAAGATCGTCACCATGCCGTCATGCTGACGGAACTCTTCCCCGACACTTTGCTGGATCGGAGTCCGGGGATCGTCATCGAGCTGAACGTGTGCTAAAACTCGGAGGTGCCGTAGTTTCGGTGCTTGATCGGTCGGGCCGTGGAGACGTACGACTACTTCAACCAAACGCTTCCGTTGTCGATCTACAAGGGTACGTAGATCACACTCTCCCCTCTCGTTACTATACATCACCATGATCTTGCGTGTGCGTAGGAAAATTTTGAAATTACTACGTTCCTCAACAGTGGCATCCGAGCCTAGGTTTTATGTGTTGATGTTATATGCACGAGTAGAACACAAGTGAGTTGTGGGCGATATAAGTCATACTGCTTACCAGCATGTCATACTTTGGTTCAGCGGTATTGTTGGACGAAGCGGCCCAGACCGACATTACGCGTACGCTTACGCGAGACCGGTTCTCCCGACGTGCTTTGCACATAGGTGGCTTGCGGGTGACAGTTTCTCCAACTTTAGTTGAACTGAGTGTGGCAACGCCCGGTCCTTGCAAAGGTTAAAACAGCACCAACTTGACAAACTATCGTTGTGGTTTTGATGCGTAGGTAAGATTGGTTCTTGCTTAACCCGTAGCAGCCACGTAAAACTTAGAGGACGTCTAACTTGTTTTTGCAGGGCATGTTGTGATGTGATATGGTCAAGACATGATGCTGAATTTTATTGTATAAGATGATCATGTTTTGTAACCGAGTTATCGGCAACTGGCAGGAGCCATATGGTTGTCGCTTTATTGTATGTAATGCAATCGCGCTGTAATGCTTTACTTTATCACTAAGCAGCAGCGATAGTCGTGGAAGCATAAGATTGGCGAGACGACAACGATGCTAGGATGGAGATCAAGGTGTCGCGCCGGTGACAATGGTGATCATGATGGTGCTTCGGAGATGGAGATCACAAGCACAAGATGATGATGGCCATATCATATCACTTATATTGATTGCATGTGATGTTTATCTTTTATGCATCTTATCTTGCTTTGATTGACGGTAGCATTATAAGATGACCTCTCACTAAAATTATCAAGAAGTGTTCTCCCTGAGTATGCGCCGTTGCAAAAGTTCTTTGTGCTGAGACACCACGTGATGATCGGGTGTCATAGGCTCTACGTTCAAATACAACGGGTGCAAAACAGTTGCACACGCGGAATACTCAGGTTATACTTGACGAGCCAAGCATATGCAGGTATGGCCTCCGAACACGGAGACCGAAAGGTCGAGCGTGAATCATATAGTAGATATGATCAACATAGTGATGTTCACCAATGAAACTACTCCATCTCACGTGATGATCGGACATGGTTTAGTTGATTTGGGTCACGTGATCACTTAGAGGATTAGAGGGATGTCTATCTAAGTGGGAGTTCTTTAAGTAATTTGATTAATTGTACTTAAATTTATCATGAACTTAGTACCTGATAGTATCTTGCTTATGTATGTTTGATTGTAGATAGATGGCCCGTGCTGTTGTTCCGTTGAATTTAATTGCGTTCCTTGAGAAAGCAAAGTTAAAAGATGATGGTAGCAATTACACGGACTGGGTCCGTAACTTGAGGATTATCCTCATTGTTGCACAAAAGAATTACGTCCTGGAAGCACCGCTAGGTGCCAGGCCTGCTGCTGGAGCAACACCAGATGTTATGAACGTCTGGCAGAGCAAACTGATGACTACTCGATAGTTCAGTGTGCCATGCTTTACGGCTTAGAATCGGGACTTCAACGACGTTTTGAACGTCATGGAGCATATGAGATGTTCCAGGAGTTGAAGTTAATATTTCAAGCAAATGCCCGGGTTGAGAGATATGAAGTCTCCAATAAGTTCTATAGCTGCAAGATGGAGGAGAACAGTTCTGTCAGTGAGCATATACTCAAAATGTCTGGGTATAATAATCACTTGATTCAGATGGGAGTTAATCTTCCAGATGATTGTGTCATTGACAAAATTCTCCAATCACTGCCACCAAGCTACAAGAGCTTCGTGATGAACTACAATATGCAAGGGATGAACAAGACTATTCCCGAGCTCTTCGCAATGCTGAAAGCTGCGGAGGTAGAAATCAAGAAGGAGCATCAAGTGTTGATGGTTAGAAAAACCACTAGTTTCAAGAAAAAGGGCAAAGGGAAGAAGAAGGGAAACTTCAAGAAGAACAGCAAGCAAGTTGCTTCTCAGGAGAAGAAACCCAAGTCTGGACCTAAGCCTGAAACTGAGTGCTTCTACTGCAAGCAGACTGGTCACTGGAAGCGGAACTGCCCCAAGTATTTGGCGGATAAGAAGGATGGCAAAGTGAGCAAAGGTATATGTGATATACATGTTATTGATGTGTACCTTACTAGAGCTCGCAGTAGCACCTGGGTATTTGATACTGGTTCTGTTGCTAATATTTGCAACTCGAAACAGGGACTACAGAATAAGCGGACGCTAGCAAAGGACGAGGTGACGATGCGCGTGGGAAACGGTTCCAAAGTCGATGTGATCGTGGTCGGCACGCTACCTCTACATCTACCTTCGGGATTAATATTAGACCTAAATAATTGTTATTTGGTGCCAACGTTGAGCATGAACATTATATCTGGATCTTGTTTGATGCGAGACGGTTATTCATTTAAATCAGAGAATAATTGTTGTTCTATTTATATGAGTAATATCTTTTATGGTCATGCACCTTTGAAGAGTGGTCTATTCTTGTTGAATCTCGATGATAGTGATACACATATTCATAATGTAGAAGCCAAAAGATGCAAAGTTAATAATGATAGTGCAACTTATTTGTGGCACTGCCGTTTGGGTCATATCGGTGTAAAGCGCATGAAGAAACTCCATACTGATGGGCTTTTGGAACCACTTGATTATGAATCACTTGGTACTTGCGAACCGTGCCTCATAGGCAAGATGACTAAAACACCGTTCTCCGGTACTATGGAGAGAGCAACAGATTTATTGGAAATCATACATACCGATGTATGTGGTCCGATGAATATTGAGGCTCGTGGCGGATATCGTTATTTTCTCACCTTCACAGATGATTTAAGCAGATATGGGTATATCTACTTAATGAAACATAAGTCTGAAACATTTGAAAAGTTCAAAGAATTTCAGAGTGAGGTTGAAAATCATCGTAACAAGAAGATAAAGTTTCTACGATCTGATCGTGGAGGAGAATATTTGAGTTACGAGTTTGGTGTACATTTGAAAAATTGTGGAATAGTTTCGCAACTCACGCCACCCGGAACACCACAGCGTAATGGTGTGTCCGAACGTCGTAATCGTACTTTACTAGATATGGTGTGATCTATGATGTCTCTTACTGATTTACCGCTATCGTTTTGGGGTTATGCTTTAGAGATGGCCGCATTCACGTTAAATAGGGCACCATCAAAATCCGTTGAGACGACACCTTATGAACTATGGTTTGGCAAGAAACCAAAGTTGTCGTTTCTTAAAGTTTGGGGCTGCGATGCTTATGTGAAAAAGCTTCAACCTGATAAGCTCGAACCCAAATCGGAGAAATGTGTCTTCATAGGATATCCAAAGGAAACTATTGGATACACCTTCTATCACAGATCCGAAGGCAAGACTTTTGTTGCTAAATTCGGAAACTTTCTAGAGAAGGAGTTTTTCTCGAAAGAAGTGAGTGGGATGAAAGTAGAACTTGACGAGGTAACTGTACCTGCTCCCTTATTGGAAAATAGTACATCACAGAAAACTGTTTCTGCGACACCTATACCAATCAGTGAGGAAGCTAATGATGATGATCATGAAACTTCAGGACAAGATACTACTGAACCACGTAGATCAACCAGAGTGAGATCCGCACCAGAGTGGTACGGTAATCCAGTTCTGGAAGTCATGCTACTAGATCATGATGAACCTACGAACTATGAAGAAGCGATGGTGAGCCCAGATTCCGCAAAGTGGCTTGAGGCCATGAAATCTGAGATGGGATCCATGTATGAAAACAAAGTATGGACTTTGGTTGACTTGCCCGATGATCGGCAAGCAATTGAGAATAAATGGATCTTCAAGAAAAAGACTGACGCAGACGGTAATATTACTGTCTATAAAGCTCGACTTGTCGCGAAAGGTTTTCGACAAGTTCAAGGGGTTGACTACGATGAGACCTTCTCACCCGTAGCGATGCTTAAGTCCGTCAGAATTATGTTAGCAATTGCCGCATTTTATGATTATGAAATATGGCAGATGGATGTCAAAACTGCATTCCTGAATGGATTTCTGGAAGAAGAGTTGTATATGATACAACCAGAAGGTTTTGTCGATCCAAAAGGAGCTAACAAAGTATGCAAACTCCAGCGATCCATTTATGGACTGGTGCAAGCATCTCGGAGTTGGAATAAACGCTTTGATCAAAGCATTTGGCTTTATACAGACTTTTGGAGAAGCCTGTATTTACAAGAAAGTGAGTGGGAGCTCTGTAGCATTTCTGATATTATATATGGATGACATATTGCTGATTGGAAATGATATAGAATTTCTGGATAGCATAAAGGGATACTTGAATAAAAGTTTTTCGATGAAAGACCTCGGGGAAGCTGCTTACATATTAGGCATAAAGATCTATAGAGATAGATCAAAACGCTTAATTGGACTTTCACAGAGCACATACCTTGACAAGATTTTGAAGAAGTTCAAAATGGATCAAGCAAAGAAAGGGCTCTTGCCTGTGTTACAAGGTGTGAAGTTGAGTCAGACTCAATGCCCGACCACTGCAGAAGATAGAGAGAAAATGAAAGATGTTCCCTATGCTTCAGCCATAGGCTCTATCATGTATGCAATGCTGTGTACCAGACCTGATGTGTGCCTTGCTATAAGTTTAGCAGGGAGGTACCAAAGTAATCCAGGAATGGATCACTGGACAGCGGTCAAGAATATCCTGAAATACCTGAAAAGGACTAAGGATATGTTTCTCGTATATGGAGGTGACAAAGACCTCACCGTAAGAGGTTACGTTGATGCAAGCTTTGACACTGATCCGGACGATTCTAAATCGCAAACCGGATACGTGTTTACTTTAAACGGTGGAGCTATCAGTTGGTGCAGTTCTAAACAAAGCGTCGTAGCGGGATCTACATGTGAAGCGGAGTACATAGCTGCTTCGGAAGCAGCGAACGAAGGAGTCTGGATGAAGGAGTTCATATCCGATCTAGGTGTCATACCTAGTGCATCGGGTCCAATGAAAATCTTCTGTGACAATACTGGTGCAATTGCCTTGTCAAAGGAATCCAGATTTCACAAAAGAACCAAACACATCAAGAGACGCTTCAACTCCATCCGGGATTTAGTCCAGGTGGGAGACATAGAGATTTGCAAGATACATACGGATCTGAATGTTGCAGGCCCGTTGACTAAGCCTCTTCCACGAGCAAAACATGATCAGCACCAAGGCTCCATGGGTGTTAGAATCATTACTGTGTAATCTAGATTATTGACTCTAGTGCAAGTGGGAGACTGAAGGAAATATGCCCTAGAGGCAATAATAAAGTTATTATTTATTTCCTTATATCATGATAAATGTTTATTATTCATGCTAGAATTGTATTAACCGGAAACATAATACATGTGTGAATACATAGACCAACAGAGTGTCACTAGTATGCCTCTACTTGACTAGCTCGTTAATCAAAGATGGTTATGTTTCCTAACCATGAACAAAGAGTTATTGTTTGATTAACAAGGTCACATCATTAGTAGAATGATCTGATTGACATGACCCATTCCATTAGCTTAGCACCCGATCGTTTAGTATGTTGCTATTGCTTTCTTCATGACTTATACATGTTCCTATAACTATGAGATTATGCAACTCCCGTTTACCGGAGGAACACTTTGGGTACTACCAAATGTCACAACGTAACTGGGTGATTATAAAGGAGTACTACAGGTGTCTCCAATGGTAGATGTTGGGTTGGCGTATTTCGAGATTAGGGTTTGTCACTCCGATTGTCGGAGAGGTATCTCTGGGCCCTCTCGGTAATGCACATCACATAAGCCTTGCAAGCACTACAACTAATATGTTAGTTGTGAGATGATGTATTACGGAACGAGTAAAGAGACTTGCCGGTAACGAGATTGAACTAGGTATTGGATACCGACGATCGAATCTCGGGCAAGTAACATACCGATGACAAAGGGAACAACGTATGTTGTTATGCGGTCTGACCGATAAAGATCTTCGTAGAATATGTAGGAGCCAATATGGGCATCCAGGTCCCGCTATTGGTTATTGACCAGAGACGTGTCTCGGTCATGTCTACATTGTTCTCGAACCGTAGGGTCCGCACGCTTAACGTTACGATGACAGTTATTATGAGTTTATGCATTTTGATGTACCGAAGGTTGTTCGGAGTCCCGGATGAGATCACGGACATGACGAGGAGTCTCGAAATGGTCGAGACGTAAAGATTGATATATTGGAAGCCTATTTTTGGACATAGGAAGTGTTCCGGGTGAAATCGGGATTTTACCGGAATACCGGGAGGGTTACCGGAACCCCCCGGGAGACTAATGGGCCTATTGGGCCTTAGTGGAAAAAGAGAAAAGGGGCAGCCCATAGCTGGCCGGCGCCCCCCCTTTCCCCAAGTCCTAGTAGGACTAGGAGAAGGGGCCGGCCCCCCCTCTCTCTCTCCTTTTCCCCGAGAGTCCTAATTGGATTAGGATTGGAGGGGAGAGTCGTACTCCCGGTAGGAGTAGGACTCCCCCTGCGCCTCCCTCTCCCTGGCCGGCCGGCCCCCCTTCCTCCAACCTTTATATACGGGGGCAGGGGACACCCCAAGACACACAAGTTGATCCTTGAGATCATTCCTTAGCCGTGTGCGGTGCCCCCTGCCACCAAATTCCACCTCGATCATACCGTTACAGTGCTTAGGCGAAGCCCTGTGTCGGTAGTACATCAAGATCGTCACCACGCCGTCGTGCTGACGGAACTCTTCCTCGACGCTTTGCTGGATCGGAGCCCGAGGAACGTCATCGAGCTGAACGTGTGCTAAGAACTCGGAGGTGCCGGAGTAACGGTGCTTGGATCGGTCGGATCAGGAAGAAGACGTATGACTACTTCCTCTATGTTGTGTGATCGCTTCCGCAGTCGGTCTGCGTTGGTACGTAGACAACACTCTCCCCTCTCGTTGCTATGCATCACCATGATCTTGCGTGCGCGTAGGAAAATTTTCGAAATTACTACGTTCCCCAATAGGTTCTACCCGCGATACAAATGACCCGGCAAACATCCCTTTTTCATTAAAAACATTCCACGCAGGTACAGTCCATAGAGAATGAAAAACATGAAAGAGAGGATTACAAGTTTTTAGATGCAACTAAGGCCCGAGGGCTTACAAATTAAAAAGATAAGATGCCCGTAATCTCTTTCCTGCCCCTCTTTTCAGGAGGTAGGTCAAGGAGGCGAGAAGGGCAAAAGGAGCACCTAGGCGAACTACGGGTGCCAGAAGACACCAAGAGAACATCTCGGGGGCCGTCAAGGCTGGACGGTGATGGCAGTGCCGGAAGCAGGGCTCGAAGACGAGGTGGCAGGACGTCAGCACGCTGTCGAGGGCACCACGCCCTCGTACTCCGGCTTGACGGCCTTGCCGCCAGCCCTCTTCCTCTTCCGCAGCCTCCCTACGCCAGCCGCCCAAGGAGACGCCCCCGGGGAGTTCAAGGAGCCGGCGACCCGGATGATGGGGTTGCCGGTGCCGCACGGAGCGGCGCCCGACACCTAGTCGGACCCGCCATCCTGCCGCCCGCTCCCCTCATCGCCGCTGTCGCTCCCCTCCTCGTCACTCTCGCTCGAGGAGGAGCCTTCGCTGTCGAAGGAGCTTTCCACGCAGCACCGGGCCCGGACGCCGAAGCACCCGAAGACCTTGACGGAGAGGAGATCGCCCTCCACCAACTTAAAGTGGAGGGTGAGCCCCGGCGTCAAGCTGTGGATGTGGGCGAACGTCTTCCACCCTCAGCCAAGATACATCACGCCGGGGGCTGGGAATTCGGCGCGGACCCGCGTGCTGCTGATCCCACAGCCCCTCATCTGCAATCTCAGCGTCTCGGGCGGGTCCAACTCCACCACTTCCGCGAACGTATCCGGGAGTCAGAGGCGACGGCGAGGCGCCCGGCGCAGCCTGACGAAGAACTCGCAAGGGTCGTCCCCGGCATGGACCACCGCGGGAGGAAGAGCTGCCGGCGGAGGCGAAGCCGATGCGCCGCCCCGTCCACCTCTTCCCCGAGCGCCGCGGCCTCGTCCTCGACCGCGTCCGCGACCTCGCCCCCTCCCTCTTCCCCTTACGGCTGGCTCCGCCACCACGGGTGCGGGAGAGGGAGGGATGCGCTGTCTGGCGGCAACCCTTGCCGCCATTGACGAAGGACCAGGGTTCCCTTTCTCCATGGCGAGTGGGAGGAAGGGGAGCAGAAGCTGGAGGAAGAAGGAGATGGGAGAATGCGGGCTTCCATCCTCCCCTCCCGTTCTTTATAAAGGAGCGGGGTGGGGGCTCGGCCGCCCCGCTCAGCGAATCAAGACACGGGGAGAGCAGGGAGCTGGGGCCGACCCGCTCCCTCGACCCGTGACGGCCCGGTTTCCCGCCTCCGCCGCCCGCGACCCCAAGTACATGGGAGCCGCGTGGCTGGCGTGCAGAACCGGGGCGATGAATGAGGCAACACCTCCCCACCCCGTGATCATGGGGAGTGGACGCCTCGAAAACCACCCACGTTCTCTCCCACGATGCCGCGTTTGACGCGTGCCGTTTGGGGAGGGCGCGGTGGATGCGGAGTGGGTTATGGCGTACCCTAGGCCGCGCGTGCCCGTGCACTGTTTTGGGCCTGGCCCAACAGCGCTCGGCACCGTGTATGGCCCAGGCCCGGGGGCTCCTGTCGGTGTACTAAAGTAGGGGTACCTTAGTACCCCGAACTTGTGCACGGGCAGTCGTAGCAACCCGCGGCCAGGCTTGCCGGGCGACCGCCAGGACCCTCCGTGGTTCCTTTGGAGCCATTCAAGAACAAAGTATCCAAGAGCACAACAAGGCTCCGGCAAGAGGAGCTTGCCGGGAAGGAAACAAGGCCCCGGCAAGAGGAGCTTGCCGGGAAGGAGACGAGACCCCGGCAAGAGGAGCTTGCCGAGAAGACAACCAAAGCATCTCAAGAGACTCGCTGCGGCGCACCACGCGCCCCGACAAGACCCGGTGAGCGACAAGCTCTCGGACGCGACAAGGCGACATCCGCGACAAGGCACTTGCCGCGGCAAGCTACTACCCCGCAGCCCGCGCTCCAGCTCACCCACCAATGTGTCGCCCTGGGACCATTCCTGGCGTACATGGCGGGAGGCTGTGCAGCCGGGGGCATGCGGTGGCAAGCAGACGTTGACAAGGAACCATCGTGGCAAACGGCGGCGTTCCTAGTGGTCCCTCTCTGGGCCGTCAAGGTGACACAGACGGGCATTCAATGCCCTTGTCCCCTACCGTTAGAGTTAGGTAGGATGCGACATGTAGGCAGTGGAGCCAACTACCACTCCTTTTACATTTTTACCCTTACCTCTGTTGCCACATGTCGGTGACCCCTTAGACATATAAAAGGAGGCCCATGCGCAACAGAGAGGAGGAGGACAACCATTCTCATGCTCGGTCTCGCCAGCTGCTTGAGTGTACTGTAGCACTCGCCGCTCCCAAGCAAGAACTCAATACAACCACCAAAGCAGGAGTAGAGTTTTACGCATCCGTGCGGCCCGAACCTGGCTAAATCGATCGTCTCGCTCGTGTGTTTCGCCTCGATCTGCTCTTTGTGCATCCACCGCCCCCTGCCGAACCAAAAGGGGCTCGGTCCGCCGATCCCCATAGGTGTGCGAGGGATCAGACACCCCCGACACTCTTGAAGATCCATTTATTATCAATGGCTTGCCGATCCTCGGGCAAGTCCACCAAAGTCCACACTTTGTTCTCATACATGGATCCTATCTCAGATTTCATGCCCTCAAGCCATTTATCGGAATCTGGGCTCATCATCGCTTCCTCATAGTTCGTAGGTTCGTCATGGTCAAGTAACATGACCTCCAGAATAGGATTACCGTACCACTCTGGTGCGGATCTCACTCTGGTTGACCTACGAGGTTTGGTAGTAACTTGATCCGAAGTTACATGATCATCATCATTATCTTCCTCACTAATTGGTGCAGGAGTCACAGGAACAGATTTCTGTGATGAACTACTTTCCAATTATGGAGCAGGTACAGTTACCTCATCAAGTTCTACTTTCCTCCCACTCACTTATTTCAAGAGAAACTCCTTCTCCAGAAAGTTTCCGAATTTAGCAACAAAAGTCTTGCCTTCGGATCTCTGATAGAAGGTGTACACAATAGTAACTTTTGGGTATCCTATGAAGACACACTTTTCTGATTTGGGTTTGAGCTTATCAGGATGAAACTTTTTCACATAAGCATTGCAACCCCAAACTTTGAGAAACGAAAACTTTGGTTTCTTGCCAAACCACACTTCATACGGTGTCGTCTCAACAGATTTAGATGGTGCCCTTTTAACGTGAATGCAGTTGTCTCTAATGCATGACCCCAAAACGATAGTGGTAGATCGGTAAGAGACATCATACATTGCACTATATCCAATAAAGTATGGTTATGACATTCGGACACACCATTATGCTGTGGTGTTCCATGTGGCATGAGTTTGTGAAACTATTCCACATTGTTTTAATTGAAGACCAAACTCGTAACTCAAATATTTGTCTCTGCGATCAGATCGTAGAAACTTTATTTTCTTGTCACGATGATTTTCCACTTCACTATGAAATTCTTTGAACTTTTCAAATGTTTCAGACTTATGTTTCATCAAGTAGATATACCCATATCTGCTCAAATCAACTGTGAAGTTCAGAAAATAACGATACTTGCCGTGAGCCTTAACACTCATCGGACCGCATACATCAGTATGTATTATTTCCAATAAGTCAGTTGCTCGCTCCGGAGAACGGAGTCTTAGTCATCTTGCCCATGAGGCATGGTTCACAAGTATCAAGTGATTCATAATCAAGTGATTCCAAAATCCCATCAGCATGGAGTTTCTTCACGCGCTTTACACCAATATGACCTAAACGGCAGTGCCACAAATAAGTTGCACTATCATTATTAACTTTTCATCTTTTGGTTTCAATATTATGATTATGTGTATCACTATGATCGAGATCCAACAAACTATTTTCATTGGGTGTGTAATCATATAAGGTTTTATTCATGTAAACAGAACAACAATTTATTCTCTTACTTAAATGAATAACCGTATTACAATAAACATGATCAAATCATATTCATGCTCAACGCAAACACCAAATAACACTCATTTAGGTTCAACACTAATCCCGAAAGTATAGGGAGTGTGCGATGATGATCATATCAATTTTGGAACCACTTCCAACACACATCGTTACTTCACCCTTAACTTGTCTCTGTTTATTCTGCAACTCCCGTTTCGAGTTACTACTCTTAGCAACTGAACTAGTATCAAATACTGAGGGGTTGCTATAAACACTAGTAAAGTACACATCAATAACATGTATATCAAATATACTTATGTTCACTTTGCCATCCTTTTTATCCGCCAATCACTTGGGGTAGTTCTGCTTCCAGTGACCAGTCCCTTTGCAGTAGAAGCACTTAGTCTCAGGCTTAGGATCAGACTTGGGCTTCTTCACTTGAGCAGCAACTTGCTTGCCGTTCTTCTTGAAGTTCCCCTTCTTCCCTTTGCCCTTTTCTTGAAACTAGTGGTCTTGTCAACCATCAACACTTGATGTTTTCCTCGATTCTTACCTTCGTTGATTTCAGCATCATGAAGAGCTTGGGAGTTGTTTCCGTTATCCCTTGCATATTATAGTTCATCACGAAGTTCTACTAACTTGGTGATGGTGACTAGAGAATTCTGTCAATCACTATCTTATCTGGAAGATTAACTCCCACTTGATTCAAGCGATTGTAGTACCCAGACAATCTGAGCACATGCTCACTAGTTGAGCGATTCTCCTCCATCTTTTAGCTATAGAACTTGTTGGAGACTTCATATCTCTCAACTCGGGTATTTTCTTGAAATATTAACTTCAACTCCTGGAACATCTCATATGGTCCATGACGTTCAAAACGTCTTTGAAGTCCCGATTCTAAGCCATTAAGCATGGTGCACTAAACTATCAAGTAGTCATCATATTGAGCTAGCCAAACGTTCATAACGTCTGCATCTGCTCCTGCAATAGGTCTGTCACCTAGCGGTGCAGCAAGGACATAATTTTTCTGTGCAGCAATGAGGATAAACCTCAGATCACGGATCCAATCCGCATCATTGCTACTAACATCTTTCAACACAAATTTATCTAGGAACATATCAAAATAAACACAGGGAAGCAACAACGCGAGCTATTGATCTACAACATAATTTGCAAAATACTACCAGGACTAAGTTCATGATAAATTTAAGTTAAATTTAATCATATTACTTAAGCACTCCCACTTAGATAGACATCCCTCTAATCCTCTAAGTGATCACGTGATCCAAATCAACTAAACCATGTCCGATCATCATGTGAGATGGAGTAGTTTCATTGGTGAACATCACTATGTTGATCATATCTACTATATGATTCACGCTCGACCTTTCGGTCTCCGTGTTCCGAGGCCATATCTGTATATGCTTGGCTCGTCAAGTATAACCTGAGTATTCCGCGTGTGCAATTGTTTTGCACCCGTTGTATTTGAACGTAAGCCTATCACACCCGATCATCACGTGGTGTCTCAGCACGAACAACTTTCGCAACGGTGCATACTCAGGGAGAACACTTCTTGATAATTAGTGAAAGATCATCTTATAATGCTACCATCAATCAAAGCAAGATAAGATGCATAAAAGATAAACATCACATGCAATCAATATAAGTGATATGATATGGCCATCATCATCTTGTGCTTGTGATCTCCATCTTCGAAGCACCGTCGTGATCACCATCGTCACGGGCGCGACACCTTGATCTCCATCGTAGCATCGTTGTCGTCTTGCCAATCTTATGCTTCCACGACTATCGCTACCGCTTAGTGATAAAGTAAAGCATTACAGCGCGATTGCATTGCATACAATAAAGCGACAACCATATGGCTCCTGCCAGTTGCCGATAACTTCGTTACAAAACATGATCATCTCATACAATAAAATTTAGCATCATGTCTTGACCATATCACATCACAACATGCCCTGCAAAAACAAGTTAGACGTCCTCTACTTTGTTGTTGCAAGTTTTACGTGGCTGCTACGGGCTTAAGCAAGAAACAATCTTACATACGCATCAAAACCACAACGATAGTTTGTCAAGTTGGTGCTCTTTTAACCTTCGCAAGGACCGGGCGTAGCCACACTCGGTTCAACTAAAGTTGGAGAAGCTGTCACCCGCAAGCCACCTATGTGCAAAGCACGTCGGGAGAACCGGTCTCGCGTAAGCGTACGCGTAATGTCGGTCCGGGCCGCTTCGTCCAACAATACCGCCGAACCAAAGTATGTCATTCTGGTAAGCAGTATGACTTATATTGCCCACAACTCACTTGTGTTCTACTCATGCATATAACATCAACACATAAAACCTAAGCTCGGATGCCACTGTTGGGGAACGTAGTAATTTCAAAAAAATTCCTACGCACACGCAAGATCATGGAGATGCATAGCAACGAGGGGAGAGTGTGATCTACGTACCCTTGTAGATCGACAACGGAAGCGTTTGGTTGATGTAGTCGTACGTCTTCACGGCCCGACCGATCAAGCACCGAAACTACGGCACTTCCGAGTTTTAGCACACATTCAGCTCGATGACGATCCCCGGACTCCGATCCAGCAAAGTGTCGGGGAAGAGTTCCGTCAGCATGACGGCGTGGTGACGATCTTGATGTACTACTGTCGCAGGGCTTCGCCTAAGCACCGCTACAATATTATCGAGGACTATGGTGGCAGGGGGCGCCGCACACGGCTAAGAATAAGATCACGTGGATCAACTTGTGTGTCTCTGGGGTTCCCTTGCCTCCGTATATAAAGGATCAAGGGGGGGGGGGTGCGGCCGGCCTAGGAGAGGCGCACCGGGAGGAGTCCTACTCCCTCTAGGAGTAGGATTCCCGCCCCCCCCCCCCCCCAATCCTAGTTGGAATAGGATTCGCGGAGGGGGGGAAAGAGAGAGGGGGGCCGGCCCCCTCTCCTTGTCCTATTCGGACCAAGGGAGGGGAGGGGCGCGCGACCCACCTTGGGCTGCCCCTTCTCTTTTTCCACTAAGGCCCACTAAGGCCCATATAGCTCCCGGGGGTTCCGGTAACCTCCCGGTACTCCGGTAAAATCCCGGTTTCACCCGGAACACTTCCGATATCCAAACATAGGCTTCCAATATATCAATCTTTATGTCTCGACCATTTCGAGACTCCTCGTCATGTCCGTGATCACATCCGAGACTCCGAACAACCTTCGGTACATCAAAACGTATAAACTCATAATATTACTGTCATCGAAACCTTAAGCGTGCGGACCCTACGGGTTCGAGAACAATGTAGACATGACCGAGACACGTCTCCGGTCAATATCCAATAGCGGAACCTGGATGCTCATATTGGCTCCTACATATTCTACGAAGATCTTTTATCGGTCAGACCGCATAACAACGTACGTTGTTCCCTTTGTCATCGGTATGTTACTTGCCCGAGATTCGATCGTCGGTATCCAATACCTAGTTCAATCTCGTTATCGGCAAGTCTCTTTACTCGTTC
Source organism: Triticum monococcum (assembly GCA_034509565.1). Lineage (NCBI taxonomy): Eukaryota > Viridiplantae > Streptophyta > Magnoliopsida > Poales > Poaceae > Triticum > Triticum monococcum. The sequence goes on along the minus strand of CM067845.1, from coordinate 683,849,516 downwards.
CGTAATACATCATCCCGCAACTAACTCATTAGTTGCAATGCTTGCAAGGCTTAAGTGATGTGCATTACCGAGAGGGCCCAGAGATACCTCTCCGACATTCGGAGTGACAAATCCTAATCTCGAAATACGCCAACCCAACATGTACCTTTGGAGACACCTGTGGAGCTCCTTTATAATCACCCAGTTACGTTGTGACGTTTGGTAGCACACAAAGTGTTCCTCCGGCAAACGGGAGTTGCATAATCTCATAGTCATACGAACATGTATAAGTCATGAAGAAAGCAATAGCAACATACTAAACGATTGGGTGCCAAGCTAATGGAATGGGTCATGTCAATCAGATCATTCAACTAATGATGTGATCCCGTTAATCAAATAACAACTCTTTGTCCATGGTTAGGAAACATAACCATCTTTGATTAACGAGCTAGTCAAGTAGAGGCATACTAGTGACACTCTGTTTGTCTATGTATTCACACATGTATTATGTTTCTGGTTAATACAATTCTAGCATGAATAATAAACATTTATCATGATATAAGGAAATAAATAATAACTTTATTATTACCTCTAGGGCATATTTCCTTCAATTACCACCAAGCTGCTAGAGCTTCATGATGAACTATAATATATCAGGGACATATATGATGATCCTTGAGATATTCGCGATGTTTGACACCACAAAAGTAGAAATCAAGAAGGAGCATCAATTGTTGATGGTTGGTGAAACCACTAGTTTCAAGAAGGGCAAGTGCAAGAAGGGATACTTCATGAAACGGCAAATCAGCTGCTGCTCTAGTGAAGAAACCCAAGGTTGAACCCAAACCCGAGACTAAGTGCTTCTATAATAAGGGGAACAGCCACTGGAGCAGAATTACCCTAGATACTTGGTAGATGAGAAGGCTGGCAAGGTCGATAGAAGTATATTGGATATACATTGTGTTAATGTGTACTTTACTAGTACTCCTAGTAGCACCATGGTATTAGACACCGGTTCGGTTGCTAAGTGTTAGTAAACTCAAAATAAAAGGCTGCGGAGTAAACGGAGACTAGCTAAAGGTGAGCTGGCGATATGTGTTGGAAGTTTTTCCCAAGCTTGATGTGATCAAGCATCGCACGCTCCCTCTACCATCGAGATTGGTGTTTGCGTTGAGCATAGACATGATTGGATTATGTCTATCGCAATACGGTTATTCATTTAAGGAGAATAATGGTTACTCTGTTTATTTGAATAATACCTTCAATGGTCTTGCACCTAAAATGAATGGTTTATTGAATCTCGATCGTAGTGATACACATGTTCATGCCAAAAGATATAAGATAGTAATGATAGTACCACCTACTTGTGGCACTGCCATGTATGTCTTATCGGTATAAAACACATGAAGAAGCTCCATGTTGATGGATCTTTGGGCTCACTCATTTTGAAAAGTTTGAGACATGTGAACCATGTCTATTGGTGTATATGCAAGAAGAAACTCCATGCAAATGGACCGTTTGGACTCACTTGATTTTGAATCACTTGAGACATGCAAATCATACCACATGGGCAAGATGACTGAAAGCCTTGTTTTCAGTAAAATGGAACTAGAAAGCAACTTGTTGGAAGTAATAAATTTTGATGTGTGCAGTCCAATGAGTGCTGAGGCGTGTAGTGGATATCGTTATGTTCTTACTTCACAGATGATTTGAGTAGATGTTGAGTATATTTACTTGATGAATCACGAGTCTGAATTATTGAAAGGTTCAAGTAATTTCAGGGTGAAGTTGAAAGATCGTCGTGACAAGAGGATAAAATATCTATGATATGATCATAGAGATGAATATCTGAATTACGAGTTTGGCACAGAATTAAGACATTGTGGAAATTGTTTCACAACTAATACAGCCTGAAACACCATAGTATGATGGTGTGTCCGAACATCATAACTGCACCCTATCGGATATGATGCATACCATGATGTCTCTTATCGAATTACCATGATAGTTTATGGGTTAGGCATTAGAGACAACCACATTCACTTTAAATAGGGCACCACGTAATTCCGATGAGATGACACCGTATGAACTATGGTTTAGAGAAACCTAAGCTGTCATTTGTTAAAAGGTTTGGGGCTGCGACGCTTATGTGAAAAGTTTCAGGCTGATAAGCTCGAACCCAAAGCGGATAAATGCATCTTCATCGAACACCCAAAACAGTTGGGTATACCTCCCGTCTCAGATCCGAGAGCAATAAGGGATTGTTTCTAGAATCGGGTCCTTTCTCGAGGAAAAGTTTCTCTCGAAAGAATTGAGTGGGAGGATGGTGGAGACTTGATGAGGTTATTGAACCGTCTCTTCAACTAGTGTGTGGCAGGGCACATGGAGTTGTTCCTATGGCACCTACACCAATTGAAGTGGAAGCTTATGATAGTGATCATGAAACTTCAGATCAAGTCACTACCAAACCTCGTGGGATGACAAGGATGCGTACTACTTCAGAGTGGTATGTAATCCTTGTTGGGGATCGTAGCAGAAATTTAAAATTTTCTACGCATCACCAAGATCAATCTATGGAGTAATCTAGCAACGAGGGGAAGGGGAGTGCATCTACATACCCTTGTAGATCGTGACACGGAAGCGTTACAAGAACGCGGTTGATGGAGTCGTACTCGCGGCGATTCAAATCGCGGAAGATCCGATCAAGCGTCGAATGGACGGCACCTCTGCGTTCAACACACGTACAGCCCGGGGACGTCTCCTCCTTCTTGATCCAGCAAGGGGAGAGGAGAAGTTGAGGAAGAACTCCAGCAGCACAACGGCATGGTGGCAATGGAGCTCGTGGTTCTCCAGCAGGGCTTCGCCAAGCACTATGGAGGAGGAGGACGTGTAGGAGGAGGGAGGGCTGCGCCAGGGAAGAGGTCACGGCTGCCCTCCCACCCCTCCACTATATATAGGGGCAAGGGGAGAGGGGGAGGCGCCCTAGGGTTTCCCCTAGGGGGCGGCGGCTAGGTAGATTGGATCTCCCTAGGGAAAATCCTAGGGAGACTTGCCCCCCAAGCCAAGCAGGTGGAGGCTTGCCTCCCAAGCCAGGTGGAGGCGCCCCACCCCCCCCCCCCCCAAGTAACGTGGTAAAGGGTGTGGGGGGCGCACCACCCCTTAGTGGGCTGGTTTGCCCCTTCCCCTTTGGCCCATGAGGCCCTCCCACACTTGTCGGGGCTCCCGAAACACCTTTCGGTCATGCTGGCCATAGCCTGATACCCCCGGAACACTTCTGGACTCCAATACCCTTCGTCCAATATATCGATCTTCACTGCCGGACCATTCCGGAACTCCTCGTGACGTCTGGGATCTCATCCGGGACTCCGAACTACCTTCGGTAACCACATACTATTTCCCATAACAACTCTAGCGTCACCGAACCTTAAGTGTGTAGACCCTACGGGTTCGGGAACCATGCAGACATGACCGAGACACCTCTCCGGCCAATAACCAACAGCGGGATCTGGATACCCATGTTGGCTCCCACATGTTCCACGATGATCTCATCGGATGAACCACGATGTCGGGGATTCAATCAATCCCGTATTCAATTCCCTTTGTCTATCGGTATGTTACTTGCCCGAGATTCAATCGTCGGTATCCCGATACCTTGTTCAATCTCGTTACCGGCAAGTCTCTTTACTCGTTCCGTAACACATCATCCCGTGATCAACTCCTTGGTCACATTGTGCACATTATGATGATGTCCTACCGAGTGGGCCCAGAGATACCTCTCCGTTTACATGGAGTGACAAATCCCAGTCTCGATTCGTGCCAACCCAACAAACACTTTTGGAGATACCCGTAGTGCACCTTTATAGCCACCCAATTACGTTGTGACGTTTGGTACACCCAAAGCATTCCTACGGTATCCGGGAGTTGCACAATCTCATGGTCTAAGGAAATGATACTTGACATTAGAAAAGCTTTAGCATACGAACTACACGATCTTGTGCTAGGCTTAGGATTGGGTCTTGTCCATCACATCATTCTCCTAATGATGTGATCCCGTTATCAACGACATCCAATGTCCATGGTCAGGAAACCGTAACCATCTATTGATCAACGAGCTAGTCAACTAGAGGCTTACTAGGGACTTGGTGTTGTCTATATATCCACACATGTATCTGAGTTTCCTATCAATACAATTCTAGCATGAATAATAAACGGTTATCATGAATAATGAAATATAATATAATAATAACTAATTTATTATTGCCACTAGGGCATATTTCCAACAGTCTCCCACTTGCACTAGAGTCAATAATCTAGTTCACATCGCCATGTGACCAACATCCGAAGAGTTTACTAAACTCAATAATCTATTTCACATCACTATGTGATTAACACTCAATGAGTTCTGGGTTTGATCATGTTATGCTTGTGAGAGAGGTTGTAGTCAACGGGTCTGCCATATTCAGATCCCTATGTATTTCGCAAAACTTTATGTCATATCGTAGATGCTGCTACCACGTTCCACTTGGAGCTATTCCAAATTGTTTCTCCATTATACATATCCGGTATTTCTACGCAGAGCTATCCGGATAGGCGTTAAGCTTGCATCAACGTAACTCTTTACGTCGAACTCTTCATCACCTCCATATCCGAGAAACATTTCATTATTCCTCTAAAGATAATTTTGACCGCTATCTGGTGATCTACTCCTAGATCACCTTTGTACCCTCTTGCCAGACATGTGGCAAAGTACACATCAGGTGCGGTACTCAGCATGGCATACTGTATAGCGCCTATGACAAGAGCATAGGGGACGACCTTCGTCCTTCCTCTTTCTTCTGCCGAGGTCAAGCTTTGAGTCTTACTCAACTTCACACCTTACAACTCAGGTAAGAACCCTTCTTTGACTGATCTATTTTGAACTCCTTCAAAAACATGTCAAGGTGTGCGTTCTTTGAATGTATCATCAGGCGTTTTGATCTATCTCTATAGATCTTGATGCCCAATATGTAAGCAGCTTTATCCAAGTCTTCCTTTGAAAAACACTCTTCAAACAACTATTTATGCTTTCCAGAAATTCTACATTATTTCGGATCAACAATATGTCATCCACATATACTTATCAGAAATGTTGTAGTGCTCCCACTCACTTTATTGTAAATACAAGTTTCTAGCAAACATTGTATAAACCTAAAAGCTTTCATCACTCCATCAAAGCATATATTCTGACTCCGAGATGCTTGCTCTAGTCCATAGAAGGATCGCTGGAGCCAGCATACCTTTTAGCATCCTTAGGATCGACAAAACTTTGATTGTATCACATACAACTCTTTCTTACGAAAACTGGTAAGAAAACTTGTTTTTGACATCCATCTGTCAGATTTCATAATCGAAAAATACAGCTAATGCTAACATGATTCCGACGGACTTAAGCATCGCTACGGGTGAGAAATTCTCATCGTAGTCAACTCCTTGAACTTGTGAAAAGACTCTTTCCCACAAGTCGAGCTTCATAGACGGTAACATTACCGCCCATGTCCGTCTTCTTCTTAAAGATCCATTTATCTCAATGGCTCGCTGATCATCGGGCAAGTCCACCAAAGTCCATACTTTGTTCTGATACATGGATCCTATCTCGGATTTCATGGCTTCCAACCATTTGTCGGAATACGGGCCCACCATCGCATCTCCATAGCTCGTAGGTTCATTGTTGTCTAACAACATGATATCTAAGACAGGATTACCGTACCACTTAGGAGTAGTACATATCCTTGTCGACCTACGAGGTTCGATAGCAACTTGATCCGAAGCTTCATGATCACTATCGTTAACTTCCTATTCAACAGACGTAGGCTCCATAGAAAACATCTTTCTGTGTTGCATCACTCTTTGGTTGAAGTAAAGGTTCGAAAACCTCATCAAGTTCTATCTTCCTCCCACTCAATTCTTTCGAGAGAAACTCCTTCTCGAGAAAGGACCCGTTCTTAGCGACAAAAAATTTGCCCTCGGATCTGAGATAGAAGGTATACCCAACTGTCACCTTTGGGTATCCTATGAAGATGTGTTTTTCCGCTTTGGGTTCGAGCTTCTCCGGCTGAAGCCTTAAGCATCGCAGCCCCAAACATTAAGAAATGACAACTTTGGTTTGTTGCCAAACCAATGTTCATACGGCGTCGTCTCAACGGACTTATATGGTGTCCTATCTAAAGTGAATGCAGCTGTCTCTAATGCATAACCTCAAAATAATAGCGGTAGATCGGTAAGAGACATCATAGATCGCACCATATCTCATAAGGTTCGATTACGACGTCCGGACACACCATGAACCTGTGATGTTCCAGGTGGCTTCAACTGTGAAACAATTCCACAATGTCTTAAGTGTTTGCCAAACTCGTAACTCAGAAATTCTCATTGATCAGATCGTAGGAATTTGATCTTCTTGTTATGATGATTCTTAACTTCACTCTGAAATCGCTTGAACTTTTCAAACGTTTCAGACTTGTGCTTCATTAAGTAAATATACCTATATCTACTCAAATTGTCAGTGAAGATGAGAAAATAGCGATATCCACCGCATGCTTCAATTCTCATTGGATCACACGCATCAACATGTATGATTTCCAAGAAGTCACTTGTCCGTTTCATTGTACCTGAAAACGGGGTCTTAGTCATCCTGCCCATGAGGCATGGCTCGCATATGTCAAGCGATTCAAAATCAAGTGACTCCAAACATCCATCGACATGGAGTTTCTTCATGCATCTTACGCCAATATGACCTAAGCGGCAGTGCCACAAGAAAGTGGTACTATCGTTATTAACTCTACATCTTTTGGCGTGAACATGTGTATTACTATGACCGAGATTCAATGTACCATTCACATAGGGCGCATGACCATGAAAGGTATTATTCATGTAAACAGAATAACCATTATTCTCTAATTTAAATTAATAACCGTATTGCAATGAACATGGTCTAATCATATTCATGCTCAACGTAGACACCTGATAACATTTATCTAGGTTCAATACTAATCCCGAACGCAGATGGAGCGCGCGATAGTGATTTCATCAACTTTGGAAACACTTCCAACACACATCGTCACCTCGCCCTTAGCCAGTCTCCGTTTAGTCCGTAGCTTTTGTTTCAAGTCACCAATAATAGCAACTGAACTGGTATCCAATACCCAGGTGCTACCAGGAGTACTAGTGAGGTACACATTAATAACATGTATATACTTTGAAGGTGCCAGCCTTCTTATCTACCATGCATTTGGGGTAATTCCGCTACCAGTGACCTTTCCCCTTACAATAGAAGCACTTAGTCTCGGGTTTGGGTTCAACCTTGGGTTCCTTCACTGGAGCGGCAACTGGTTTGCCATCCATGAAGTTTCCCTTCTAGCCCTTGCCCTTCTTGAAACCAGTGGTCTTGTTAAACCATCAACACTTGATGCTCCTGCTCGATTTCTACCTTTTGCGGTCTTAAGCACCGCGAACAGCTCCGGGATCAACTCCATCCCTTGCATGTCATAGTTCATCACGAAGATCTAGTAGCTTAGTGATAGTGGCTAGAGAACTCTATCAATCACTATCTTATCTAGAAGTATAACTCCCACTTGATTTAAGTGATTGTAGCACCTAGACATTCTGAGCACATGCTCACTAGCTGAGCTATTCTCCTCCATCTTGTTGGCAAAAGAACTTGTCAGAGGTCTCACACCTCTCAACACGGGCATGAGCCTGAAATCCCAATTTCAGCTCTTGGAACATCTCATATGTTCTATGGCGTTCAAAACGTCATTGGAATCCCGATTCTAAGCCGTAAAGTATGGTGCACTAAACTATCAAGTAGTCATCAGGATGTGTCTGTCAGGTGTTCACAACATCCACAGACAACGTTGTAGGGGTTTGCACATCGAGCGGTGCATCAAAGACGTAAGCCTTCTGTGTAGCAGTGAGGACACTCCTCGGACTATGGAGCTAGTCCGCATCATTGCTTACAATATCTTTCAACTTAATCTTTCTCTAGGAACGTATTGAAACAGGGAGCTACAACGTGAGCTATTTATCTACAACATATTTGCAAAAACAATTTAGACTATGTTCATGATAATTGAGTTCATCTAATCAAATTATTTAATGAACTCCCACTCAGATAGACATCCCTCTAGTCATCTAAGTGAAACATGATCCGAATTGACTAGGCCGTGTCCGATCATCACGTGAGACGGACTAGTCATCAACGGTGAACATCTCATGTTGATCGTATCTTCTATATGACTCATGTTCGACCTTTCGGTCTTCCGTGTTCCGAGGCCATGTCTGTACATGCTAGGCTCGTCAAGTCAACCTAAGTGTTTCGCATGTGTCCCGAGGCCATGTATGTACATGCTAGGCTCGTCAACACCCGTTGTATTCGAACATTAGAATCTATCACACTCGATCATCATGTGGTGCTTCGAAACAACGAACCTTCGCAACGGTGCACAGTTAGGGCGAACACTTTTCTTGAAATTTTAGTGAGGGATCATCTTATTTAAGCTACCATCGTTCTAAGCAAATAAGATGTAGAACATGATAAACATCACATGCAATCAAATAGTGACATGATATGGCCAATATCATTTTGCTCCTTTTGATCTCCATCTTCGGGGCTCCATGATCATCGTTGTCACCGACATGACACCATGATCTCCATCATCATGATCTCCATCATCGTGTCTTCTAGAAGTGGTCTCGTCATCTATTACTTCTACTAATATGTCTAAAGCTTTAGCAATAAAGTAAAGTAATTACATGACGTTTATGTTGACACGCAGGTCATAAATAAATTAAGACAACTCCTATGGCTCCTGCCGGTTGTCATACTCATCGACATGCAAGTCGTGATTCCTATTACAAGAACATGATCAATCTCATACATCACATATATCATTCATCACATCCTTTTGGCCATATCACATCACAAGGCATATGCTGCAAAAACAAGTTAGACGTCCTCTAATTGTTGTTGCAAGTTTTTACGTGGCTGCTATAGGTTTCTAGCAAGAATGTTTCTTACCTACGCGAAAACCACAACGTGATATGCCAATTTCTATTTACCCTTCATAAGGACCCTTTTCATCGAATCTGATCTGACTAAAGTGGGAGAGACAGACACCCGCTAGCCACCTTATGCAACTAGTGCATGTCAGTCGGTGGAACCAGTCTCACGTAAGAGTACGTGTAAGGTCGGTCCGGGCCGCTTCATCCCACGATGCCGCCGAATCAAGATAAGACTAGTAACGGCAAGTAAATTGACAATATCGACGCCCACAACAACTTGTGTTCTACTCGTCCATAGAAACTACGCATAGACCTAGCTCATGATGCCACTGTTGGGGATCATAGCAGAAATTTAAAATTTTCTACACATCACCAAGATCAGTCTATGGAGTAATCTAGCAACGAGGGGAAGGGGAGTGCATCTACATACCCTTGTAGATCATGACACGGAAGCGTTACAAGAACGCGGTTGATGGAGTCGTACTCGCGGCGATTCAAATCGCGGAAGATCCGATCAAGCGTCGAACGGATGGAACCTCCGTGTTCAACACACGTATAGCCCGGGGACGTCTCCTCCTTCTTGATCCAGCAAGGGGAGAGGAGAAGTTGAGGAAGAACTCCAGCAGCACGACGGCATGGTGGCAATGAAGCTCGTGGTTCTCCAGCAGGGCTTCGCCAAGCACTATGGAGGAGGAGGACGTGTAGGAGGAGGGAGGGCTACGCCCGGGAAGAGGTCACGGATGCCCTCCCACCCCTCCACTATATATAGGGGCAAGGAGAGAGGGGGAGGTGCCCTAGGGTTTCCCCTAGGGGGCGGCGGCTAGGCAGATTGGATCTCCCCAGGGAAAATCCTAGGGAGACTTGCCCCCCAAGCCAAGCAAGTGGAGGCTTGCCTCCCAAGCCAGGTGGAGGCGCCCCACCCCCCCAAGTAACGTGGGAAAGGGTGTGGGGGGCGCACCACCCCTTAGTGGGCTGGTTTGCCCCTTCCCCTTTGGCCCATGAGGCCCTCCCACACTTGCCGGGGCTCCCGAAACACCTTTTGGTCATGCTGGCCATAGCCTGATACCCCCGGAACACTTCCGGACTCCAATACCCTTCGTCCAATATATCGATCTTCACCGCCGGACCATTCCGGAACTCCTTGTGACGTTCGGGATCACATCCGGGACTCCGAACTACCTTCGGTAACCACATACTATTTCCCATAACAACTCTAGCGTCACCGAACCTTAAGTGTGTAGACCCTACGGGTTCGGGAACCATGCAGACATGACCGAGACACCTCTCCGGCCAATAACCAACAGCGGGATCTGGATACCCATGTTGGCTCCCACATGTTCCACGATGATCTCAGCGGATGAACCACGATGTTGGGGATTCAATCAATCCCGTATTCAATTCCCTTTGTCTATCGGTATGTTACTTGCCCGAGATTCAATCGTCGGTATCCCAATACCTTGTTCAATCTCGTTACCGGCAAGTCTCTTTACTCGTTCCGTAACACATCATCCCGTGATCAACTCCTTGGTCACATTGTGCACATTATGATGATGTCCTACCGAGTGGGCCCAGAGATACCTCTCCGTTTACACGGAGTGACAAATCCCAGTCTCGATTCGTGCCAACCCAACAGACACTTTCGGAGATACCCGTAGTGCACCTTTATGGCCACCCAGTTACGTTGTGACGTTTGGTACACCCAAAGCATTCCTACGGTATCCGGGAGTTGCACAATCTCATGGTCTAAGGAAATGATACTTGACATTAGAAAAGCTTTAGCATACGAACTACACGATCTTGTGCTATGCTTAGGATTGGGTCTTGTCCATCACATCATTCTCCTAATGATGTGATCCCGTTATCAACGACATCGAATGGCCATGGTCAGGAAACCGTAACCATCTATTGATCAACGAGCTAGTCAACTAGAGGCGTACTAGGGACTTGGTGTTGTCTATATATCCACACATGTATCTGAGTTTCCTATCAATACAATTCTAGCATGGATAATAAACGATTATCATGAACAATGAAATATAATATAATAATAATAATTTATTATTGCCTCTAGGGCATATTTCCAACAATCCTGTCTTGGAAGTCATATTGCTAGACAACAATGAACCTACGAGCTATGGAGAAGCAATGGTGGGCCTGGATTCCAAAATGGCTCGAGGCCATATAATCCGAGAGAGGATCCATATATGAAAACAAAGTGTAGACTTTGGAAGAACTACTTGATGGTCGTATGGCTATTAGGTACATATGGATTTTAAAAGGAAGACAGACAATGATGGTAAGTATCACAATTAAGAAAGCTCGACTTGTCGTTAAGATGTTTTCCGACAAGTTCAAGGAGTTGACTACGATGAGACTTTCTCACTCGTAGCGATGCTAAGAGTCTGTTGGAATTATATTAGCGATTACTGCATTATTTATGAAACCTTGCAGATAGGATGTCAAAACATTGTTTCCTCGACGATTTTCTTGAGGAAAGGTTGTATGTGATACAACCGGAAGGTTTTGTCAATCCTGAAAGATGCTAACAAGTATGCAAAGCTCCAGCAATCCTTCTAAGGACTGGAGTAAGCATCTCGGAGTTGGAATGTATGCTTTGATGAGATGATCAAAGATTTTGGGTGTATAACAAGTTTATGAGAAACTTGTATTTCCAAAGAAGTGAGTGGGAGCACTATAGAATTTCTGATGAGTATATGTTGTTGACATATTGTTGATCAGAAATGACGTAGAATTTCTAGAAAGCATATAGGGTTATTTGGAAAGTGTTTTTCAATGGAAATCCTAGATTAAGCTACTTGAACATTGAGCATCAAGATCTATAAGGATAGATCAAAACGCTTAATGGTACTTTCAAATGAGCACATACCTTGACATGATCTTGAAGGTGTTCAAGATGGATCGGTCAAAGAAGGAGTTCTTGCCTCAGTTGTAAGGTATGAAGTTAAGACTTAAAGCTCGATCACGGCAGAAGAAAGAGGAAGGACGAAGGTCGTCCCCTATGCTTTTGTCATAGACTCTATACGGTATGCCATGCTGAGTACCGCACCTGATGTGTGCCTTGCCACATATCTGGCAAGAGGGTACAAAGGTGATCTAGGAGTAGATCACCAGATAGCGGTCTAAATTATCCTTAGGGGAATAAGGATATGTTTCTCGGTTATGGAGGTGATAAAGAGTTCGACGTAAAGAGTTACGTCGATGCAATCTTAACACCTATCCGGATAGCTCTGAGTAGAGATACCGGATACGTATAATGGAGCAACAATTTAGAATAGCTTCAAGTAGAACAGTTATTTGAAATGGCTCCAAATGTAGCGTAGTAGTTGCATCTACAAGATGACATAGAAATGTGCGAAGTACATACGGATCTGAATGTTGCAGACCCGTTGACTGAAACCTCTCTCACAAGCATAACATGATCAAACCTAGAACTCTTTGGGTGTTAGTCACATGGGGATGTGACCTTGAGTGTTAATCACATATCGATGTGAACTGGATTATTGACTCTAGTGCAAGTAGGAGACTTTTGGATATATGCCCTAGAGGCAATAATAAATTAGTTATTATCATATTTCCTTGTTCATGATAATCGTTTATTATCCATGCTAGAATTGTATTGTTAGGAAACTCAGATACATGTGTGGATACATAGACAACACCATGTCCCCAGTAAGCCTCTAGTTGACTAGCTCGTTGATCAACAGATGGTTACAGTTTCCTGACCATGGACATTGGATGTCGTTGATAACGGGATCACATCATTAGGAGAATGATGTGATGGACAAGACCCAATCCTAAGCCTAGCACAAGATCGTGTAGTTCGTTTGCTAAAGCTTTTCTAATGTGAAGTATCATTTCCTTAGACCATGAGATTGTGCAACTCCCGGATATCGTAGGAATGCTTTGGGTGTGCCAAACGTCACAACGTAACTGGGTGGCTATAAAGGTACACTACGGGTATCTCCGAAAGTGTCATTTGGGTTGGCACGAATCAAGACTGCGATTTGTCACTCCGTGTGACGGAGAGGTATCTCTGGGCCCACTCGGTAGGACATCATCATATGCGCAATGTGACCAAGGAGTTGATCACGGGATGATGTGTTACGGAACGAGTAAAGAGACTTGCCGGTAATGAGATTGAACAAGGTATCGGATACCGACGATCGAATCTTGGGCAAGTACAATACCGCTAGACAAAGGGAATTGCATACGGGATTGATCGAATCCTCGACATCGTGGTTCATCCGATGAGATCATCGTGGAACATGTGGGAACCAACATGGGTATCCAGATCCCGCTGTTGGTTATTGACCGGAGAACGTCTCGGTCATGTTTGCATGGTTCCCGAACCCGTAGGGTCTACACACTTAAGGTTCGATGATGCTAGGGTTATAGGGAATAGGTATACGTGGTTATCGAATGTTGTTCGAAGTCCCAGATGAGATCCGGGACATCACGAGGAGTTCCGGAATGGTCCGGAGGTAAAGATTTATATATGGGAAGTCCTGTTTTGGTCATCGGAAAAGTTTCGGGTGCTATCGGTAACGTACCGGGACCACCGGGAGGGTCCCGGGGGTCCACCAGGTGGGGCTACCTGCCCCAGAGGGCTGCGTGGGCCAAGTGTGAGAGGGGACCAGCCCCAGGTGGGCTGGTGTGCCCCCCACCAGGGCCCAAGGCGAAGAGAGAAGGGAAAAAGGGGAAACCCTAGGCTCAGATGGGCCTAAGGCCCACCTAGTGGTGCGCCCCCCTCTCTCCCCCCTTAGCCGCCCCCTAGATGGGATCTAGGGCTGGCCGCCACCCCTAGGGGTGGAAACCTAGGTGGGGGTGCAGCCCCTCCTTTTCCCCTATATATAGTGGGGTTTTGGGCTGCCATACACATGAGAACATCTCCTTCTTGGCGCAGCCCTACCCCTCTCCCTCCTCGTCTCTTGCGGTGCTTGGCGAAGCCCTGCTGGAGTACCACGCTCCTCCACCACCACCACGCCGTCGTGCTACTGCTGGATGGAGTCTTCCCCAACCTCTCCCTCTCTCCTTGCTGGATCAAGGCATGGGAGACGTCACCGGGCTGCATGTGTGTTGAACGCGGAGGTGCCGTCCGTTCGGCACTAGGATCATCGGTGATTTGGATCACGGCGAGTACGACTCCATCAACCCCGTTCACTTGAACGCTTCCGCTTAGCGATCTACAAGGGTATGTAGATGCACTCTCCTTCCCCTCGTTGCTAGATTACTCCATAGATTGATCTTGGTGATGCGTAGAAAATTTTGAATTTCTGCTATGATCCCCAACACTGCGCCGCCTCCGGCTCAGGTCCTGTCTGACCTGTTCGTTGCTTTGGCAACGTTGATGGCTGCAGAGGTGAATGCAGCAGCCCGGGATCAACACAATGTGGAGATTGCAAAGGTGAAGGATCAAATAGCTCAGGCTAAAGCGGACCTAGCAGCAGAGAACGCTAGGATGGCTACAGAACGGGCCGAGCTGGAAGCTCAGGCCTACCGGATTAGACTGGATCAGAACGCTTCTGAAGAAGTCATGAGAAGAAGGTACCGATCGCATCTCCCGTCGGGTTATGAGCCACGAAATCTCTTCAACACACCAGGGGCAGGAACAGGAGCTAGTCACCAGCCAATACTGAACCGAGCGGAGGCACCAGGAATGGGAGCGCCGGTTCAGCCGTGCACGATGGACCCGCCTCGTCAGAACAATGTTGTGCCACAGTATGTACCAACACATCCCAGGCATTATTCCAACCCGTTGGACAATATCGTAGCCGCCGCTTCACGCCTGGCAGCCCTCCAAACCGACAGCGAATCACCAGTTGCGATTGAGGCACGTCGGGCCAGAGATCTCCTTCAGACGGCACTAAATCAGCAGCAGGCATACTCACACAGTCGTGAGAGGATTCATTCCACTCCTCGTCCGAGCAGGAGCTATAGCAGACACGTGGAGGATGAACCGGCTGTGTCAAGCAGCGCACGTCGCCATAATTCGCCGCGAGGACACAACCCGGCAGGGGGCAGTGCTAATGCACAAGATGTTGTAGATCATGGCCGCGCGCGTCGGGAGGCCGAGTTAGCAGCTCAACACGGGGCGCGTCAACATACTCCGGTTCACCCTACCGCGTCAGTAGAACCAGGGGTGGTGTTCAGTTCCTTAGGGGTGCCGTGTCTCACCCCCGCTTTGTGTAATGTGAGACTGCCTAAGGATTTCAAAGGGCCTCGTAAGGTGCCCAATTACACCGCCGATTTGCAACCAGAGGCGTGGGTTGAAAGTTACGAGATGGCAATGGAGATGCTGGATGTGGATGAAGCGGTATGTACTAAATACTTCACCATGATGTTGGAGGGAACAACTCGTACTTGGTTAAAGAGCTTACCAGTTAATTCTGTCGGATCATGGGCCGTTGAAGCACCGGTTTATCCAGAACTTCAAAGATACTTGTAAGCAGCCCATGTCAATCATGGATCTGGCCGCTTGTGTTCAGGAGGAGGGGGAGTCCACGACCCATTGGGTCAAGCGGGTCTCAGCAATTTTGCATTCATCGGATCATATCAATGCAGATACCGCAGTACTAACGTTGGAGGGCAATTGCCGTTTTCTGCCGCTTAAACAGAAGTTAGGAAGGCTCAAACATCACTGCAATGATGTGTCAACGCTCATGGCCGCTTTGGTTAAGTACGTCGATTCAGATAATACCAAGGACCCGGAATCAGAGGAGGACAAACCGGGGAAAGGGAAGAAGAACGACAACGCCAAGGGTCAGCAGCCTAATCCGGTAGGCCACGTGAATAGTGGTAAGCGCAAGGCCGATGGCAGCTTGGACTTTGTCGCTAACACCAATGCTCAGGAGAACGGTCAGTGCTGCAAGGGCAAGTAGCCCTAGAGGGGCAGAGGTTCAGGCCCCAATTTGGAGCGCCTGTTAAATCAGCCCTGTCCAAAGCATGGATCAAAGGAGAAGCCAGCATCGCATCTTTGGAAGGACTGTTACATCATGCAGGATTTTAAGAACTCCAATATGTTCCAGTATGATAATGGCCCGCCCGGCGGTTCAGGGGGTGGTTTCCACGGGCCGGGTTACGAAGGTGGCAGTTCCGATTCAGGTTTTCAAGGCAATCAAACCAGGCACATCAATCAAGGGCACCAAGGGAACCAGGGAGGCTACAGCTATCAGGGGAACCAGCAGCAGCAGTCAGGTTATCAGAGGCATCCTAAGCAGTTAAATAGTGAGCAATATCATGTCTTCACTACTAGCTTGTGTAAACGTGATCAGAAGCTTCACAAGAGGGCAGTAAACTCTGTTGAACCGGCAGTGCCTCAGTATCTGCGCTGGTCTGAGCAACCCATTTTATGGAGCAGAGAGGATCACCCACCCCGGGTTGACAATCTGCGTCACTTGGCCCTAGTGGTGGCCCCTCAAGTTGGGGGATATAAGTTCACTAAAGTGCTCATGGACGGAGGAAGTAGTATCAACATTCTGTATTATGATACATTCCGCCGAATGGGGTTGACAGACAAGAATCTTAAACCGTCAAATACAGTTTTTCATGGTGTGGTGCCTAGTAAGTCCGCATACCCAGTGGGCAAGATAGCCTTAGAGGTGGCCTTTGGGGATGATTATGATTCAAGGTCAGAAACAGTGACTTTTGTGGTGGTGAAAATTAAAAGTCCGTATCACGCCCTGTTTGGGCGGCCGGCTTATGCTAAGTTCATGGCGAGGCCATGTTATGTTTATCTACAGCTTAAAATGTCAGGTCATAAGGGGACTATCACGGTACATGGAAGCATAAAGATCGCTTTGGAGTGTGAAGAAGGTGATGCGGCTTATGCTGAGTCGGTTTGTGCCACGGAGGAATTGAAATTCTACAAGGAGCAAGTTGATCCGGCCGATATGACCTCTTTGAAAAAGCCGACTACGGAGCATGATCCGGCGTTGAAGTTCAAGTCGGCTACATACACTAAGATGATTTATTTTGTTCCTGGTGACTCATCCAAGCAATTCAGCATCAGCGCTAACCTGGATCCCAAATAGGAAAGCGACCTCATCGAGTTCATGCATGAGAACTGGGATATCTTTGCATGGAAACCTTCTGATATGCCAGGTGTACCAAGGGAACTCACTAAGCACACACTTAACATTGATCCTAAGTTTAAACCGGTCCGGCAGTTTCTCCGCCGCTTCAATGAAGAAAGGCATAAGGCTATCGGTGAAGAGGTAGCCCGTTTGTTGGCCGCAGGGTTTATCGTAGAGGTCTTTCATCCAGAGTGGTTGGCTAATCCGGTGTTGGTTCTTAAGAAAAACGGCACTTGGCGTATGTGTGTGGATTACACAGATTTAAACAAGGCTTGCCCTACAGACCCCTTTGCCCTCCATCGTATTGATCAGATAATTGATGCTACGGCAGGTTGTGACCGTTTGTGTTTCCTGGATGCATATTCTGGTTATCATCGGATCAAAATGGCGGTTAAGAACCAGGAGAAGACAGCTTTCATAACTCCCTTTGGAGCCTTCTGCTATGTCTCCATGCCCTTTTGACTCAAGAGTGCCTAGGCAACTTATCAGCGCTGTGTTCAGAATTGCCTTCATAAGCAGATTGGGCGCAATGTTCATGCATATGTGGATGATATTGTGATAAAGTCTAGAAAGGAGGAAACATTGATAGATGATTTGAGAGAAACCTTTGACAACCTCCGGGTTTACAAGATGATGCTCAATCCGGAGAAGTGTGTCTTTGGTGTCCCGGCAGGCAAGCTCTTGGGTTTTCTAGTGTCAAACAGAGGCATTGAGGCTAATCCGGAAAAGATTTCAGCAATTACATCTTTGGCTAAACCGGCTTGTATCAATGACGTTCAACGTCTGGCCGGCCGGATTACAGCTTTGAGCCGGTTTATCAGTCGCCTTGGAGAGAAGGCCATCCCTTTATATCAGATGCTTAAAAAACAAATAATTTTGTCTAGAGCAAGGCAGCCGATAAAGCATTTGAGGATCTAAAGAGGCAGTTAGCTGAACTGCCCGTGCTTGCAGCACCGATCGATAAGGAGCCGTTATTGCTATCTGTGGCTGCTAATGCCCGAGCTGTTAGCGTGGCTATCGTGGTGGAGCGCAAGGAGGTTGGCAAGGAATATCCGGTTCAATGGCCGGTTTATTATATCAGTGAGGTGCTCATTAAGTCGAAGCAGAGGTATCCACATTGGCAGAAGCTGGTGTATGGAGTGTTTATGGCAAGCCGGAAGCTCAAACACTACTTTCAGGGCCATCCCATCACAGTGGTCAGTTCAGCCCCTCTGGGAGATATCATTCAAAACAGAGAAGCAACTGGCCGGATTGCCAAGTGGGCTATCGAGCTTGGACCTCATGGGCTCAAATATATACCCCGCACAGCGATCAAATCCCAGCCACTCGTGGACTTCATCAATGATTGGACGGAGTTACAGGCACCAGAAGATAAACCAGATAATACATATTGGACTATTCATTTTGATGGATCCAGGCAGTTGGAGGGCTCGGGGGCTGGAGTCATACTAACTTCCTCACGAGGTGACAAGTTTTGCTATGTCCTCCGATTAATGTTCCCTTGTACTAACAATGCAGCTGAATATGAGGCTTTGCTCCACGGTCTTCGGATGGCTAAGGAGATGAATTTAAGCCGGGTTAAGTGCTTCGACGATTCAGATCTGATGGCTCAACAGGTGTCTGGCACTTGGGATTCTAAAGACCCACTCATGGCTGCATATCGGCGAGAGGTGGATACAGTGGCTGGTCACTTCAAAGGTTATCAGGTGGACCACATAGACCGGCGAAAGAATGAAGCGACAGATGCTTTAAGTCGTCTTGCCTCTCAGCGTAAACCGGTTCCACCAAATGTCTTTCTTGACGTATTGCATAATCCGTCAGTAAAGGTACCAGCAGAAGAACAGTTGGCTATTCCTGATCCGGAGGCTCAATTGGTGGCAGCTTTGCACGCCATACCAGATTGGACAATCCCATATCTGGCTTACATGAACCGGGGCGAGTTACTAGACGATGAAACGTTGGCCTGACAGATAATCCGGCGTTCCAAGTCCATGACCATACTCAACGGGGAGTTACATCATTACAGCGTTTCAGGAGCAATTCAGCGTTGTGTTTCTCCTCAAGAGGGTTGTGAGATTTTGCGAGAAACCCATGAAGGGGATTGCGGTCATCACGCCGGTTCAAAGTCTTTGGTTGCTGAAGCCTTTCGCCACGGTTTTTACTGGTTAACAGCACATGCTGATGCGGAGGATTTAGTTAAGAGATGCGATGGTTGTCAAAAATTCGCACGCCGTTCTCACATTCCGACTCAGGAGTTGAGGATGATTCCAATAACTTGTACATTTGCGACTTGGGGGCTTGATATGGTTGGACCTTTCAAGCAATCCAAGGACAAAAAGACCCACTTATTAGTGGCAGTTGATAAATTCACCAAATGGGTGGAAGCAGAGCCAGTCAGGAAGTGTGATGCGGCCACGGCGGTTCAATTCATCAAAAAGGTGATATTCCGGTTTGGTTTTCCACACAACATTATAACTGATAATGGTACTAATCTGTCAAAGGGAGAGATGGAGGAATTTTGCCAACGTGAGCACATCCGGCTTGATATAGCATCCGTGGCTCACCCCCAGTCTAATGGTCAAGCGGAAAGGGCAAATCAAGAAATTTTGAGAGGTATTAAACCCCGGCTTATGGTTCCTTTGAAACAAACACCGGGTTGTTGGGTGGAGGAATTACCTTCTGTGTTATGGAGCATCAACACCACACCCAACAGATCGACAGGTTACACACCTTTCTTCATGGTTTATGGAGCGGAGGCGGTTCTCCCTAGTGACATCCATCACTATTCGCCCCGGGTGGCAGCTTATGTTGAAGCGGATAATGAGACAACACGTCAAGATTCTCTAGACCTATTAGATGAAGAACGTGACCTCACAGCAGCACGTTCGGCGATTTATCAACAGGATCTCCGACGATACCATAGCCGCCGGGTTAAGACCGGAACCTTTCAAGAGGGCGATTTGGTGCTCCGGCTCATTCAGGATCAAACTGATATGCACAAGTTATCCCCACCATGGGAAGGACCTTTTGTGGTCAGCAAGAATCTGCACAACGGGTCATACTACCTCATTGATGTTTGAGAGCACCAAGACTCACGTAAATCGGAGGAGGAGACCAAGAGGTCGTGGAACATAGCTCTTCTTCGGCCTTACTATACTTGAGCCATAAGCTCTTCATATGTACATATTTATGACAATGTATATATTATATAATAAACCGGAGCCTCCATTCAAGTGGGGTATCTGTTCTTTTTACATCATGTGTGTGCTCACAAGAGTTTATTGACCAAGCGGAGTGTTTTGTTAATCCGATCTCTGCAGCCACACGGATATAAAGAAAATCACTAGGGGGCTTGGTTATATCTGAACCATAGCTACACCTTTTGATCGGTTTGAAACCATGAAGGGATATCACTAGGGGGCTTGGTTGTTATCACACCATAGCTACACCTCTTGATAGGCATTTAAGCCACAAAGGAAAATATGTGGGGCCAAAGAGAGTGTTGCACAAAGCACAAACTCAAACATGGGCACCCACTGAGCACAGCTCACAAAGTTACTTGGGGGCTCTTTTTTGCAAAGCAACACAGAGTTTGAAAGGACCCTTGCAATTGGCTATCAAGCCACGACTTGGAAGCCTGGTGTATTCACCTAAAAACCCGGGTTAATCTGCCTTCATCAAGTAAGCCACTCCTGTCCAGGTAATCCTGGTATGACCCGCCGAATGTTTGACAAGTCAATCTTTTACAGACCCTGAACTTGTCAAAGTTAAAACGACGATTGGTTAATTGGAGGCCCATCTTAAAAGGCTTTGTTAAATGGTTTAACTCAGAGGCCTGGCAGCCCATGAAAAGCCTCGATTTGGAGCCTGGCAGCTCGTAAAAAGCCTTGCATATTTCCTTTTTGAGTCTTATTTGTTGAAGATTTTTGACTTCATAAAAGTTCATAAGTGTCTTCTGATAAACTGGCGTCCTTGACCCGGCTTGCCTTTCAACTACAAGTTGTCGGTACATGATCAGTTATAAACCGGTGTTCGTTGACCCGGTCTGGTTTGACTAAATCGCCAGTGCTATAAAAAAACCCAGTAATTATTATATCCCGGTACGGTTTACTATCATTATAAGGATGGGGTTATTAACATTCCGGACTGGTATTGACACCTTTGCCGTATACGACGTTGGTCAACCAATGAGGTATGTTGCACATATTGCTTTTTATACAAACACTTCGATTATTCATCTACGTATTGGGCATCATGACCCGTCTAGCGGTAAACCGCTAGATACTTTTAAGTTGTTGTACCCAGGAACACAATTCATCATGGGCTATGCATAAATATATCCCAAAAGGTGGAACAAGTTGTCACGAGGTATTACAAAACATGCTCGATGGCATGACAGATAACGGAGTTTTGGCTATCCTATTACAAGAAGCTTTCAAAGCGGCTCCAATTGCATAATTGTTTTTAAAAGTATCGGTACACAATAGCCAGTAAACCGGCGACTGATTTAAGACGCTTTGTCTGGGCGGTTTGATGGTTGAGGGTCAGTTGGTGTGGGCACCTCTTCATCCCTCCCCAGACGCTGGAAATCAACCGTCGACCAATCGATTCTCGTTAAAGCTTGAAATACTGCCTCTTCATGGATAAGATTGGATGGGTTAATATCAGGAGCTTAAGTATGCTTACGAATCGGAGGCACAAGTTCTTCAACTTCATGGATTTCGGCAGGCCGTCTTTTCCCTTCAGCGTCATAAGCCGGTTGAAAATGGGACAAGTCTGTGTCTTCAGCCAGCTTGTTGGCTATTGGCCGCATCTCTTTGGTCAGCCGCCGGAGGTCATCATTGTCGAAGTTTGAACCGTCCTCCTTCACGCCTGGGTATCCTTTAATGATATCCTCTGCTTCAAGGTCTGGAATCCAGGCTTTGGCTCGAATAAGTGCGGTTAAAGCTCCTGCTCTTGGAGCTGCCTTCTTCAATTCGGCAATCCGGGCTGGTAACATGGCCAGCTTCTCAAGTGTTTCTTTTATCAGGGTTGGTGCCGGTTTGTTGTAAGCCGCCGTGCAAATAGCCCACTGAGACCCAGAGTATAACTGTTCAATCAAAGTATACGCCGCTTTGAGCTTCATCCGCATGTCTGTACCAAGATGAGCAATCCGAGTGCCTGCCAAGGGTTTATGTCAATATTCTGGTCAATGATAAGGCTCATTGAATTGCGCAAAACACATAAGGAGATACTTACCAAAGATAGCAGAAGTCATAGCGTTGATTTCCCGTTTCAAGCCAGCTAGTTCATCTACAATTGGTTTCAGGGCTGCCTCGGCATCTTCAGCTCTTTTGGTTAAACCGGATTTTTCGGTTTCCCAGTCAGCACGATCTTTGTTGAAAGATTCTTACAGTTTTTCCATTACGGCCAGGGCTTGGGTCAGCTCCTCTTTGGCTTTTGCAGCTTCTGCTTGTTGTGACTTCACATTCTCTTGCAAGTCAGAGTTTCGGGCATCTCTATTCCTCAGTTCAGCCTACATCGTTGAAGGTATATTAAACAACAAGATATATATGTTCTAAGTACAAAGCATATAACAAGTTATGCACTTCATACTTGGGGGCTAATGCCTACTTGCTCTAAAGTACTACATTTTATACAAGTCTCCAGAACAATGCAAGCATTATCCTGGACACTTGGGGGCTAATGTACGTCTGTTCTAAAACGGATGCATGGATTAATACCCGGATTAACTTGCTAAGTTAAACCGGCCTTTGGGGGCTACGCTGCGGAAAGCTATCTAATTGTTAAAAGATGAGTCTTGGTTCTTATTAGAGACCTGACATTTTGAGGATCGATGGCGAGAAATTTAAAGTGCTACAAAGACCCGGTTTATGATTAACATCATAAAACGGCCCTTGGGGGCTACTTGGGCTAGTATTCAACTTTGAATCAATGAACAAAGGGAGATGAAAATTCCTCATATTGCTCCTTCATCAAATTCACCAAACCGGCTTCATAGTTCCGGTTTGAGTGAAGACGGTTCAAGAAGCCAGAGTGAAGTTCTTTAGCGTTGAGATGAGCATAATTTGATAAATCACTACTCCATTTGCCTTTTTCCCTAGTAGCCTGCTTTTCTTTGGCACTATGTTGGGCCAAGATTACGGGATGGCCAGGAGAGTTGTGGCCCATTCCAGTAATGATAACATCGTCTCCTTGGCCTTTAGTGTTTTTGGCTGGTGATAATGGAGTCTCAGCATCTCTCACCGGACTAGCCCGGTTTGGCTCTGCCGGTTCAGTGTCAGGCGCCGCAGGCTCAGCGTCTGTTGGTTCATTAGTGTTTTGGCCTTGAAGGGGTGGGTCGTCAGAGGCGGCTTCAGGATGAGGGCCCTCCGGTTCACAAGTCTAGTCTGGGTCACCTCTTGGTTCTTCTTCAAAAGTGGCTGGGTCTTCGGGCGGATTGTTGACCCGAGCTTTCTTGCTGGGTCTGGCTTTGGCTCTACAGACAAAATTAAAAAGAGGGTTAACATTTTATTCCAGATTTACAACACATTGAGTTGAAAGGTTACAAAGCTTACCCAGCCATAGTTTTTAGAGGGGGGAGTTGAGTTGCTCTCGATTCACCAGAGGGTGAGGGAGGTGTCACCTGATAATTTGAATCGGATGGATTAAGTGGTTGTCTGAAATAACCTGCCTTGGGGTAAGAATTGTCAGGAGTAGGAGAGACCTCAGACCGGCGCTTCCGAACCGGGGTGTTAGGTAAAACGGTTGAAGTAACCTGTTGGCCACTGTGCCAGGTTGTCCGGCGAGCTTCATGTTGCTGAGTCTTCAAAATAAATGTTGGATCCAAATGAGCAAGAGGATGAGAAAAGCTTACTTTCCGGACTGCTTGACGGGTTTTTTGTGTTGGCTTAGAGTCTGGACCGGAGGAAAGGGTAATTACCTCTACATCATCAGCTTGACTGCCTTCTGCGTCCTCCTGAGGAAGATCATTGTTAATGCGATGCATGAAAAGGGAGCCAAGTGAGTCAAGTTCTACCTCAACTTCCGGATCATCAGCATCATCGTCAAGTTCCATGTTGACCCGGTCAGCCGTTTTCTGTTTTGACGTCCGTTTGACGGCTTTGGTTTTGGGGCGAGATGGTTTAACCGCTTTATCCCCGGTTGGCTTTACTGCTTTTTCTACGGTTTTCCGTTTCCAGAAGGGATCATCACCCTATACATACATACACAGAAGAAGGATTACAAGTTGCACAAATTAAAGATATCAAAGATGAAAAGGAAGTATAGTGCTTACAGCAGGCGGTTTGTTCTTGGTATAGACGGGATTCAAGCCTGTTTGACTACAGACTAGTTCCGATTCATTCAAAATTTTCTTTACACCTTCGGTGACTTCTTCATCAGTCACTTGAATGTTGCAATGACGTTGAGGGTCTTCAACCTCACCGGTGTACTCACACATTAAATCGGGACGCCGGCTTAGCGGCAAGATGCTCCAAGATATCCAACAGTGCATGAAATCAACACCTGTTAAACCGTTGGCCATAAAAGCCCGGAGTTTGGCGAGTTGAGGGGCATATTTCGCCCTTCTGCGGAACTTAAGCGTTGTGGCATCGGATGGGTGTTGGAAAGCCGGTGATCACGAAAGCCTGGGAGGGGATTCTCATCTTCAGGAGAAGTGTCTCTGCAGTAAAACCAAGTTTGGTTCCATTCCTTTGGGTGGCTATGCAGTTTGGCATGAGGGAATTCAACTTCTTTCCGCTTCTGAATTGAGACACCACCAAGTTCAGTGTTGGGGCCATTT
Organism: Triticum monococcum; assembly: GCA_034509565.1. Taxonomy (NCBI): domain Eukaryota; kingdom Viridiplantae; phylum Streptophyta; class Magnoliopsida; order Poales; family Poaceae; genus Triticum; species Triticum monococcum. Next base: position 683,824,622 of record CM067845.1, on the reverse strand, counting down.
ACAAATTCTGTGCGCCGGTTTAAGTGAAAATAGTCCCGGAACAGCTCCGCAGTTGGTTCTTCCTGTAAGTACACTTCACAGAAGACCTGGAAGTTGCATAGATTGGATACTGAGTTGGGCCCGATGTCTTGAGGATGGAGTTGGAAATTGGCAAGCACATCTCGGTAAAACTTTGACCCTGACGGTTTGAAGCCACGGCCTATGTGGTCAACAAAGACCACCACCTCACCCTGCCTTGGGGTCGGAGGATTTTCTGCTCCTGGAACTCGCCATTTAATTTCAGTCTTCTTAGGCAAAGTACCAATGCTAACCATATCATTTAATTGTTCCTCGGTGACCCGGGAACGGGCCCAGTTGCAAGCGGTAAATTGCTTGGCCATTGTAGAGCAAAAAAGTTGTGGAAGAAACGCCGGTTTACAAATCACCCCGGATGACACACAAGATATAATGATATCAACATATACTGGTACATAAGATTGTGTAAACCGGAGACTGGTATAATAATGAAGGACAAGGTTATATCAAGGATATAGGCATATTGCTAAACCGGAGTTGGCAATTCCATACAAGAATTTATTAAATAAAGGCTATAAGAGGAAGTACATTGGCGGTTCAACAAGGGGACTAATGGTTTATACCGGATTGTCATTCTTGCAAAGTTAAACCGCCTATATTGCTGTGAGGAGTACAGATCTAAAAATATCTAAGTAAGGGGAAACAGATTTCACAGAGTTATGTGAAAATTTTGGATCTAAGGTATGACAGAAACTGGAATATATTCAGGTTCAAGCTTCAGATATTTAGACAGTTCAGCAGATTCAGATAAGTTGTTCTTCGTATAAAGAGAGAGTCTAATGAGGAGAATACGATTATGGCTACGGTCGCGCAAGGATAACAGGTCCAACCTAGCCTGGGATGCTACAGAGAAGAAAAGAGAAGAACATCACTGAGTTTTTCGATGAACTCCGACGAGCAGCGAAACCCTAAAAACAAGATCTAGGGTGGAAGGAAAAAGGGTTACCAGTATCACAGGAACGGCGGAGAGATGTCGCAGTATTCTGGTGCGTTCAGGGTGATGCAGCGGTCGGGGTCGGAGCAGAGGCGACGGTCGACGGTGGCGGCGGAGCTCTGGAGGTTGAGCAGTGCAAGGAAGACGACGCGAAGAGGCACGAGGGGGAAAAGTGAAAATGACCCCTCGGTCTTATTTATAAAGGCAAGGGATAGGTGCCAGGCACGAAAATCGAGAAGCCAAAACATGGAAGTGAGGCGGAGCTGTCGCCTCAATTGTTGGAGGACCATTAATGAAGATGTGTCATACACAATTTTACAGATGATGTCACGACAGTTTACCACGATCCGAGAAGATGACGTCACGACGGTTTACCAAAGTATGAGAAGATGTGGAAAACGAAGTTTTTACTAATGATTGACATGAAACCTGTTCAAATCAATCTGGGGCCTAATGTTGGGGATATTACTATTGGACGTGAACCGGCCAGGAGTAGCCGGATTAACTTTATGAAGATGTGAAGATGATGACGCTTTACGAAGGCCCAAGGCCCAGAAGTGAGTTAAGGCCTGTAGATGTAAACCGACTTAATCATGTAACTTGCTTTGTAAGATACGAAGTGTAGAGACCGAACCGGAAACGTTTATGATCCGGCTTCGGGACTCTGTAAACCGACGGGCGCCACCCATGTATATAAGGAGACGACCCGACAGCGGTTCAGGGCAGAGACAACAACTCGAGAGCCAGACAAAGCGGATTCGCTCCCTGGCCTACGAAACCTAAGCAATACCAATCACAACTAGACGTAGGCTTTTACCTTCATCGAAGGGGCCGAACTAGTATAAACTCCTCGTGTCCCCTTGTCCGGTTTAACCCCTTTAAGTTAACCCGTTGCGATGGCTCCGCGACTAAGTCTTTTCACAAGGACATCTGCCGTGACAAACCCACGACAGGTTTCGTGGCCCCATTGCCATCTTGAGACACGACCCATTACGGTTTGTTGAAATACAAAAACCAAGATTCGGTTTTTGAAGATTTAAACATATAAAAAATCATAAATGCACTAAAAAAGTTCATGGATTTGACTGCTGGACTAACGAGCGTTGACCAGTTGACCGGTTGGTCGTTGACAACACAACGTTGATCATTGGCTTGAAAAAAAAGTTCATATCTTTAGGAAACATCGAATAATTTGAAAAAAAAATCAACAAATCTCATGCAATTTGGTACAAGTTCATGAATTTTGAGAAAGGTTCATGAATTAAAAAAAGTTCTAGAATTTGAAAAGTTTGTAATTTATTTTTTTTACCTAAAATGAAAAAAGTTCATGAATTTGAAACAAGATTAAGAAGAATTCAAAACAGTTCATGAAATTTGGAAAGGGTTCATGAATTTGAGAAAAGTTCACAAATTTATTTTTTTTACCTAAAATGAAAAAAGTTCACGAATTTGACACAAAGAAAAAAAGGGGGAAATGAAAATGAAATATAAGAAATGAAAACAAAAAATTGAAAGAAAAGAAAAAGTAGGAAAAAACCACAAATCCCATGCTGGTGAAATCCTAAAGAAAAACGAACCAGAGAAACCAATAAAACCTTCACGGGAAAGTTCCTAGAAAAACCAATGAAAAAGAGACTTACATGAGCTGGCCTATATTTGAACACAGTACAGACGCAAGCGCTCATACATATGTGCGCACATACACCCATATGAATGCGCACATACATTCTATCCCTATGAACACCTTCGAGAGACTGAGCCGATAGATCATTTTGAGATTTACGAAGTCACCGTAGTCGCCTCGTCGTCGACGGGAACGTCTCCTCCCATAAAAAGCGCATCGCCGAAAATTCTAAAATAAATCAAAAGGCAATGCGAGCACCCGGACTTAAACCCTCATGGGTTGGGATATTATAGTCTCTCTAACCATTCAACCACATGTTGGTTCACTGGGCTGGCCTATTTTGATATACATGCCATGGAGTGGCGTGGCGCCAAGTAACAAGCTTGCGTGTGTACTATGGTACAAAAAAGTAACAAGAATGCCTATCAGTGGCGCATAAGGCGCCAAATAGGATTTGAGGCCGCAGCGTTCGTTACATGTGACACAAATCACCTCCTCTATTCAGCGTCATACGCGCTGGATAAGATGCAAAGGTGCACAGCCACCTTCCCGCAGCACGTGCTTTGGGCCGGCCCATGTGCTGGGCGGTCTGGGCCTGTTTTTCTCCTTTTGTTTTTGAACTGAAAAAATGTTCAAAAATCCCAAATTTCTACAAAATATATGGGATTCGGAAAGAAAATTCATTTTTTTTCAAAAGTGGGAAAAATATTCATGATTCAATAGCGAACATTTATAAAAAATTATGAATTGTTCTGAATTCGGTTAACATTTTTTAAAGTTGATGAACACATTTTGAATTCAAGATTTTTTTTGAATTTGGATGAATATTTTTGGAATCGACTATTTATTTAAAATTCATGATTTTTTGAGTTTTGATGTTTGTTTTGTACTCAGTGAGGAAATTTTGAATTTGATGAACAAAAATGTTCATGGTTTTAAAATATGTCCAAAAATTAAAAAATAAAAAGTAAAAGAAAAAAAGAAAGGAAAAGACAAGAAATAAACATAGGCAAAATCCCGGTCTGGGAAAGTCTCGGACCTTCCCAAAACCAGACTAGGGAGTTACCTGAAAATGTTTACTTGGGTTGGCCCAATATATCTGTGCGTAGTGAGCGTTGCCATTACATGGGGTATGCGATTGCTCGCTACCCAGCAACCTGCATGGGGATAGGGACTGCTGGGAAACACATGCAAAACGCCTACGACACGTGAGAGCCTTCACCAAAACACACAAACCTTGAGGGCATAGATCGGACAATAAGGAAGTTACATGAGATTTAACTAATTCTCATCTACTCTCTCCGTTCCTAGTTATTTGTCTTTGTAGAGATTTCAACAAATAACTATATACGGAACAAAATGAGTAAATCTACACTCTAAAATATTTCTATATACATCTGTACGTGATAGTCCATTGAAAATCTTTAAAAAGACAAATATTTAGAAACGAAGGGAGTAGATGTTTTAAATAGGTATCACATTACGTATCTACTATTAAAGGGGATTTGATTCCGTTGCCTCCCCTTCCACCTCGGATTTTCCTCCCCACGCACCCCTCCCTACTTGGTTTTCTGTTGATTTTTTCGTAGTCACAATCGGTGCTGCACAATATTAAAACCAACATAAATAGAGTAATTTGGAATAAACTAAACCAGTTTGGTACATTTCCCAAAATCACGTCTTAGGCCTGTTTGTAAACTATTGTGTATATGTTTTCTTTACTTAGGGAACAAGTTGACGACTCATTCCCGTATTGGACTCTCATGTACGACCCGGGCCTCTACCTGTATATATAAAGGGGAGCCCCGGGTTAGAAGGGGCAACTAACATCTCTCGAGCTTTAGGGTTGGCCTAGAGCACCTAAGTCTCGAGATCATAATCGATACACCCAAAATAGGACGTAGGCTTTTACCTCTCCGAGAGGGGCCGAATCTGTATAAACCCTTCGTGTCCACTTAACCCCTTCGATCTACCACTCGACGTGATGGCCTCGCGACGAAGTCCTATGAGGACATCTGCTGCGGAAATACCACGACACTTACCAAATAAAATCTTATCAAAATTTAGAGTATGATGGGTGTAAGGCATATGTCAGATATAATTAGTGTTACCGTTGCAACATACCAACAATTAGATAGTGGAGTAATTTACAACAGATCAATCTTGGACTGCCTATACAAGGAAGCTACCCTAGCATGATTAGGGGGTCAATTACATACGTCAACATGCATGGAGTAACCCAAATCCATCCAAGCTTATCCAATGTTTATCAATTTATTGATTGGGCACGCTATTAATTACTTAACCACATCCAGCAGTTGGGGCAGTATTAGGTAGTCGCTGGCAGATGAGTGTTGCGGTCACTTTGAAACCGAAAGCACCGTGTCCGTACAAAGGGTTTAACACTCTTGGTGCAACCCAACCACATATATGCAAGCAGCGACGCACATGCTGATATAAATGGCTAGCATCTCATCGAGAGAACTCTCAAGGAAGAACAAACAGCGCAGAGAAACACGCCATATTTGGTAATACCACATGGCGGACCTTGCCTCATGTAATAGAGGTATCGAGGTACGTACTACATCTCAAAGTACTAACCAAATGATTCCTTTAACCAGATGACGACCCTATGATTTGTGCTTAAACGATCTGGGCTTGCTGAATCTATTCTAGCTTAATATGCATACTTATTTCTTATATGTATAGTATAGGTTAAGCCAAGAGTGGCGTCACACGCCATGAGAGCCGGACCCCGTCTGCTTCTGCTCAGGAGGCCACTTCCTCGCCGCAGCAGCGGATCGGTGCATCAGCATCGTGCGCTCACCTTCTCCCCGGCACGCCGTCGGTGCGCGTGTCAGGGGTCGCCGTCCTCCAGCCTGGAGGAGCAGGAGGAGTTTGAGGTGGTGGACGCCGAGTCTGGCACGGTGCGGTGCGCTGCCAACTATGCGCCGCTGACGCCGCTCAGCTTCATCGAGCGCGCCGCGGCCGTCTACGGCGACCGCCCCGCGGTGGTGTACGGGGAGACCTGGTCTTGCACGTGGAGGGAGGTCCGGGAGAGGTGCTTGCGCGTGGCCGCCGCGCTCGCCGCCCGGTTCGGAGTTGCCCGCGGTGATGTGGTGAGTACTACCAAACTGGCCGGGAACCAACAGTCTTCAGCAAATAGGAGCTGTAACTATTTCTAACACATCGACTAATACCCGTCTGATCAGACTTTGGGATTTGTGCAAGTGCATCTGAATGAAACGACCTTCATCTAACTTTTATCAACTGTTAACCCCAAAATTATGGGGTATTTCTAGGTCGACTGAGCCGTAACCACTCACATGAGATTCATCAAAATCGTTAATTAACCATACTATGCATATGCAGGTTGCTGTTCTTAGCCCGAACGTGCCGGCGATGTACGAGCTACACTTCTCCGTGCCCATGGCAGGCGCAATCCTCTGCACCTTGAACACACGGCATGACGCGGCCATGGTGTCCGCGTTGCTGAAGCACTCTGGCGCCAAGGTGTTGTTTGTCGAGTCAGGCCTCCTTGGCGTCGGGAGAGCCGCCTTGAATAACCTCGCCGGCGACGAGTCTATCGCCACGGGGCTTCCGGTTCTCATAACCATCTCAGACGACAGCGACTCCATCGTCTCTGACTACACAGACTACGAGAGTCTCATCAGAGAAACACCTTCGCAGTTCAACATCCGTTGGCCGCTGAATGAGTTGGACCCCATCGCGTTGAATTACACGTCTGGCACAACTGCGAGGCCCAAGGGCGTGATCTACAGCCACCGGGGCGCGTACCTCAACACTCTTGCAACGGCTCTCACGTACAACATCACTGTTACGCCGACTTACCTGTGGACCGTGCCGATGTTTCACGCCAATGGGTGGAACCTATCATGGGGCATCGCCATGCAGGGCGGTACCAACGTTTGCTTGCGCCACTTCACGGCAAAGGTCATCTTTGATAAGATCTCACAACACAAGGTGACGCACATGGGCGGGGCACCCACGGTTCTCAACATGATCGTCAACGCACCAACTGGTGACGGAAAGCCACTGCCAGTGATAGTACATATCATGACTGGCGGCGCCGCACCGCCGCCGAGCATCTTGTCCGGGATGGAAGAGCTTGGATTCATAGTATACCAAATGTATGGTCTCACAGAGACTGGCCCGGCCACCATCAACACGTGGATGCCGGAGTGGGACACGTTGCCGACCGAGGAGCGCTCACGGCTCATGGCACGACAAGGATTTCATCATCACATCGGTATACATGACATTGATGTCAAGAACCCAACCACCATGGAGAGCCTACCACATGATGGCCAAACTATCGGGGAGGTGATGTTTCGAGGTAATACTGTCATGAGCGGGTACTACAAGGACATCAATGCAACCAAGGAGGCAATGGCCCAAGGGTGGTTGCACACGGGCGATCTTGCTGTGAGTCACCCGGATGGGTACATCCAGCTCAAGGACAGGGCCAAGGACATCATCATATCGGGTGGTGAGAACATAAGTTCGATTCAGGTGGAGGCGGTGATCTTTAGCCACCCGGCAGTGCTCGAGGCAGCGGTCGTGGCAAGGCCAGACGACCACTGGGGTGAGACACCTTGTGCGTTCGTCAAGTTGAAGACTAACGTCGATGCAACAGAAATAGAGATTATAAACTTTTGTCGGGATAAGTTGCCACATTACATGGCACCGAAGACAGTGGTCTTCGCTGACTTGCCCAAGACTTCGACGGGGAAGACTCAAAAGTTTATTCTCCGTAAGAAGGCTCGGGCTATGGGCAGCCTGGTGAAGACCTAAAATAGCGCGGGTGAGATCATTTGTCTCGGTCAAAATATGGTATTGTATTGTATGGGGTGACTATATAGCTTTGAAACAAAAGTAGATGACAATGAGACAACTATTTGGTTGTTATATTTGTTTACCAATATTTAGTTGTTAACCTTCATTTTCACTGAATTTTGCAATGATGGTGGATTGTGTGCATCACGAGGCGGAGACTAGGTGCATGTTGTGTCATTATAAAGAATTATATCCCACATATCATAATGAGTGCCTATATCTTAGTGTCTAGGACATTTTTGAGCAAAACATGGAGGGGGGGGGGGGGGGGGGGGGGGGTTGGGGGGAAGGAGAAAGGCGATCCAGATATTTATTTTTATTTTGTGAAATGGAATGCTCCTTTAGATAGTTGCACATTTCAAAACTTAAAGTTTGTTGATATCAATCGTCGTCTTTTTAAGCAGACCATCCCATTTCCATTAATATGACACAATCAAACAATCCATTGCGTGCGCGTATGATCGCCACACTCACCATCCGACGAAAAAAACCATTGTCTTTGTAACACGCAATTCGACCAATTGAGAATAATTAACTACAAATGTTCCTATGACTTCCTAGAAACAGTGTGATCAAACTATCTATCTTCGGCAACGAACAAACACAAAGTTATTTTGATTAGAGTAGGCTATGCATTGCATGACGGAGTCGACTCTAACACCACAATGTCACTTTGATGTCGACATGGGTACCATAGGCCGCGCCATCTCCCACCCGACGATGCCCAAGGCAGTGGTCGTGGCGAGGCCAAATGACCACTAGGACGAGATTGCACGTTCGTCAAGTTGAGGATTGTCATCGGTAACGGTCCGACAAACTAATTAAAGCAGAACTAAACCAATTTTGGCGGTTAGTATTGTATGTGGCTATTGATTCGGTTTTTGAATTCATAACCTCTCTAGGCCTATGCAATAGCATGTATGATAGACTGTAAGATAGAACAACTAATTCATCATCCAACGATACATCATACGACCTGTTTCAATGGTGTGTTGGTAAAGTAGCAACTTGTATAAATTTACAGCTAATAATCTAGTCATCTTAGTAGGGCCAGGGGAAATAGTATCTTGGCATCTTTGTTGCTGCTGTAAGTTGCAGATCATACAACCCATCATCTCTCACCTCATTTTTTTTTGCTTTTTTGCAAGGAATCTCTCACCTCATTATTACTTTTCATGTAGGATTCTATGTGACGTGGCCATTGATGTCTTACGGTGACATGCATTCTACTGGAGATAGGCCTGTTGGCTTTGGCCTGTGGACAGTGGCGCCTAAAAAAGGAGGTAGCAGACTAGTAGCTCTCGACGGGTGAATTAGTGGATGTGAACGTGTCTAATGTGAGATGATGGAAGATGCGACCGCACCGACAAAAGCTGCAACCAGGAAGATGGCAGAAGCTGCGGCCGCACCGAAAAAGGTGCAACCGAGGAAGATGGTGGAAGCTTCGGCCGGAGATAGTGCGTCTACGGGGAAAGCTACAATCAGCAACATAAAAAGCTCCAATATCCAGAAAAAAAAAGCTATAAACAGCAATATCTTCAACCGGGGAAACAGACCAGACATATTTGCTGCTATCGTGAGGCAAATTTTCGTGTTTTGATCATTTTCTAAAAGTTATTTGAGATCCGACTCCAATTTATAAAAAATTTGGAATCTGACCTTTTTGCTACCGCCAGGGACTATGGCGGTAGGGTTGCATAACCTACCGCCAATATCTCTGATGGTAGGACTTACCGGCACCATCACGTCCATTTAATACGAACAAGACCCTACCATCGTAGTCCTTGGCGGTAGGCAATGCAACCCTACCGCCAAGGTATTTGGCGGTATGGTCCTCTAGCCAGATTCCACACGTCCTGTCAATCTGAATAATCTACAATAGCCTAGTAACCTAGTAGTCAAGTCACTGATCATGCCACAAGAGAGAGCATATAAAAATCTACTCGCCTAAAACTTGCCGCTGCTGTGTGCTCATGCTCCCATGCATGCACAGAGCACTCAATGCATGCAGCACATTCATACATCAATCTCATGCATGAACAGATCGTTCAAGGCAGACGAGACTTGCCTGCTCTTCCGTGTGCACCCATCCGTGCTCCCACATACGTCACATGATTTGATTGGAATAAAATAAGGCCCAACCCCATCCCTTAAAATCAGGGGGATGATTAGATTAAAAAGAAAAAAAAGACAACCGTAGGATAAAGTGGGAGCACGGATGAGAGCACAGAAAGGGAGCAGGCAAGCCGGATCCGTTCAAGGCAGGCAGCTCATTCATTCACCCATCCCATACATGCGCCATCTATTTTATTTTTTTAGTATTTTAAAGCAGCGCACTTTATGGAGCAGCGCAACGCAACTTTAGCTGCCACGGGCTTTGACATTTTATTGGGCCCCTACCGCCGAGCACTCCGGCGAAAGGATATAATGGGCTACCGCCAAGGACTCTGGCAGTAGGGTATTTTCCACGTTAGATGTCTGTTACAGCGCAGTCAAAGCCTACTGTCAGAGATTCTGACGGTAGATAGTTAAACCTTACCGTCAGAGACAATGACGGTAGGAAAAAGAGTCAGATCCCGAAATTTTTACGAACTGGGATTAGATCTCGAATAACTTTCAGAAAAGGATTAAAACACGAAATTTAGCCCTATCGTGAGTGTGTTGTGAGTTGTGACGGCGACGGCGTGCTAGCAGAGGTCAGGGCGGCGGTGCTGCGAGCCCGCCTCGGAGACAGCTTGCGAGAGCACCCTAAGGAAGAGAAACATGGTGAGGAAAAGGGAGGATCTTGCGGCTGCGCGTCGTCCAATCCAACAATGCGGGTGCGTGCGACCACTCAGGAGATGGCGCCAATGTGCAGAGTAAAAAGGACCTGAGGGAGTAGTACGGCTGTGCTCCCGTGATCCGGCCACATCATCATGTCACTCTGGCTCACAGGAAGCCATGCCAGCCGCCACCCATGTGCTCCGTCGATTACTCCGCCACCACCGCACCATCAGCGGCATCGGACGCCACTATTATTCTACTCCCAGGCCCAGCTCGAGTTTTTATAATCCAAGCCCAGATTTTGCCCGAGCGCGCGCGTCTACTTTATCATCCCCGCCATGCCGCCCGTTCGCTTCTCCTCCCACTGGCGTCGTGTCTCTGTCCTTCTTCTCCAGCCTGGTGGGGAGGGATCAGGAGGAGGAGGTGGAGGTGCTGGACATGGAGCGCGGCACTGTGCGGTGCGCGGCCAACTACGCGCCGCTGACGCCGCTCAGCTTCATCCAGCGCGCCGCGGCCGTCTACGGCGACCGCCCCGCCGTGGTGTACGCGGGGAGGCGGCCAACCACGTGGAGGGAGGTCCGGGACCGGTGCGTCCGCGTGGCCGCCGCGCTCGCCACCCGGTTCGGCGTCGCGCGCGGCGATGTGGTGAGTGCCTCTGCTCTTGCTTGCCGCTGCTTCCATCTCTTTGCTTGCTTTGTCAGCGGATGCCAGAGAGAGAGAGAGGCTGTTAGACTACGTAAGAACTTCAGCCCTCGTTCGGTTTGGAGGAAATAAAAAAAGTAGGAATTAAGAGTAGTATAAGAATTTGATAAGATGACATTTGCCATCTTATAGATTTGACTTGCCTCGGTCTTATGTGTAAAATGAGCTTTGAGTGGATGTGTAGTTTCATCTAAAAACACATAAAATGAGTAGTATTCCTATAAAATTCCTGTACGCATTTCCTATAAACCGAATGCACATATAAAAAAATTTCTCCGAAATCCTTATTTCTATGTTTTTCCTACAAAAATTCTTCAAACCGAATGAGGCCTCAAGGTTTTTTTTTAACAGCCAAGGTTGTTAGACTACGTGCCTAAGAAAGGTTAATTATTTCTCAGTACGAATTGCTTGTTTGCATGATAGAGCGCTGCTGTTTGCACTGGTGAGCAACAGCGGCATCGCTCACATCGTAGCGAAATCATGCAACGACAGTCGTGCAAATCGCGGCCTTTGATATCCTTGTCGGCTCAATGCTGGCCCCTCCATCGTGTAGTCCATGGGCTCTATCTATTATTAACAGCGGACGAGCCACGAGTGCCGCGTGCTAATCGTGTCATCCATTTGCAGGTGGCTGTTCTCAGCCCGAACGTGCCGGCCATGTACGAGCTACACTTCGCCGTGCCCATGGCCGGCGCCGTCCTCTGCACGCTCAACACGCGGCACGACGCGGCCATGGTGTCCACCCTCCTGAAGCACTCCGATGCCAAGGTGTTCCTCGTCGAGTCGAGCCTTCTCGTCGTCGGGAGAGACGCGCTGCAGCGTCTCGCCGACTCCAGGTCCGGCGCCGCCAGCATTCCGGTCCTCGTAACCATCTCCGACGACACCGACTCCATCGACCCTGACGTCCGTGAAAATGAGTATGAGGCTCTCATCAAGAGTGCCCCTTCGCATTTCGACATCCGCTGGCCGGCGAACGAGCTGGACGCCATCACGCTCAACTACACGTCTGGCACGACGTCGCGGCCCAAGGGCGTGATCTACAACCACCGGGGCGTGTACCTCAACACCATCGCCACGGCCCTCGCTTACGACATCACTCCGATGCCGATGTACCTGTGGACTGTGCCCATGTTCCACGGCAATGGCTGGGGCATGACGTGGGCTGTCGCCATGCAGGGTGGCACCAACATCTGTCTCCGCCACTTCACGGCGAGGGTCATCTTCGACAACATCGCACGACATGGAGTGACACACATGGGTGGTGCACCTACGGTTCTCAACATGATCGTTAATGCGCCCGCGGTGGATCGAAGGCCACCGTCGGCCGAGACGGTGGTGCGTGTCATGACGGGCGGTGCGCCGCCGCCGCCCCGCGTCCTGGCTGGAATGGAGGAGCTTGGCTTCGTGGTATATCATATATACGGCCTCACCGAGACGCACGGTGCAGCCACTGTGTGCACGTGGATGCCGGAGTGGGACGCGCTGCCGGTGGAGGAGCGCGCACGGCTCAAGGCGCGGCAGGGGTTCCATCACATAGCGATGGAGGATGCCGATGTCAAGGACCCGGCCACCATGGAGAGTGTGCCGCACGACGGCAAGACGGTGGGCGAGGTGATGTTCCGTGGCAACACGGTCATGAGTGGGTACTACAAGGATGTTGATGCGACCAAAGAGTCCATGGCGGGAGGGTGGTTGCGCACAGGGGACCTTGCCATCCGACACCCAGACGGGTACATCCAAGTCAAAGATAGGGCCAAGGACATCATCATATCGGGCGGCGAGAACATCAGCTCGATAGAGGTGGAGTCCATAATCTTTGGCCACCCGGCGGTGCTCGAGGCGGCGGTCGTGGTGAGGCCCGACGACCACTGGGGGGAGACACCATGTGCCTTCGTCAAGCTGAAGGATGGCGCAAGTGCCACAGAAACAGAGATCATAGGCTTCTGTCGGGAGAAGCTGCCACACTACATGGTGCCCAAGACAGTGGTATTTGAGGATTTGCCCAAAGCTTCCACCGGGAAGACACAGAAGTTTGTTCTTCGGGAGAAGGCCGGAGCGATGGGAAGCCTCACCAAGACCGAAAACAGCAAATTGTAGCATTTGTTTGTGTGGATGGAATATTGTTGTATTTTTCTTTCACATCGTGTTGTGTCCTCGTGTGATATTATGGCATCTTGGCTAAGAAATTTGTTCCTGAACCTTTCTGGGCCACTTGATGTTTGGACTCTTTGTAAAGCCCGCGCACATAATGTTTTTTTGACAGATTTAGAATGAAAAAAAAAAGACATGCTACGCGTCCGCCGGCTGATCTTTTTAAAAGATCAGCCGGTTTGAGCCGTTAGATCTAGCGTCATCAAGCAGCTAACCGGCATCCTCGTCCATTGCAACAAAGATATTGTTGCAGAACCTCTTGCAGCATATGTTTTGTTGCAGAAACTTTTACAACAGAGGTCATGTTACAGAAATTTTTGTAAGTTTTTTTTTCTTACAAATAAGGAAAAGGCTGGTGTTCAACCGACTGATCTTTTGTTTTACGTCCGCCGCGTCCTATGCTTGCCACGCGTCTTGATTAGGCTCGCACGCCATATCTCTCCTTCGTCCTTATCTCCGTGGAACAACGCGGTCACTAATGCGTTTCTGTAGCTATTCCCACTCCTACAACTGGTCACCAGTTTCAGAAAGCAAACCGCAACAAATGCTATGTTGCAGACCATCCGCCGGTCCCTTTGCTTGACATGTGTCCACCCATGTCTTATCTCTTCGTCTTTCTCCCTCATCCTATCTCTTTTCAACCTCTCTCTCCCGTATACAAGTGTCCTATCAATAGCATGCATCTAGCAGGTGAGGAGGAGGGTGACGACGCAAGCTGGTCAGAGGTCTGTCGCTCGTCAAGGGCGGCGCGATGGGGGGAATGGCAGTGCCTCTCCTCTCTCACCGCCGTCCGGCGGGCGCACGTCGGCGGTGACGTGATGGTGGGGATGGGCGGTGCCGCTCCCCCTCACCATCGTCCGGCGGGAGCTCGTGACGAACGACAATGGTGTTTTTTTGCAACATTCAATTTGTTGCAAAAAAGATTTCTGTAACATTAGTCATGTTGCAAAACTCTCTTTCATACAACCATATAAAGGTGAAGGCAAAGGAATTTTTTTTGCAACATCACCTCAGTTGCAAAGTTTTTCTGCAACAATACCTCTGTTGCAAAAAATCAAGACAGAAAAATAAATTCCGCAACACGACCTATGTTGCAAAAAAAAATTACCCACAACACAACCTATGTTGCAGAAAAAATCAGCAAGATAATCTGCAAGTGTTTCTGCAACAAGATCTCTGTTGCGAAGTAGAGAAAGACGTGCATCCGCTCGATTTATCAAATCCGACGGCTCGCGCGGTGACGGATCTCGCCGGCCGACGGCTAGCAGCCCCCTACAAATAAAGGTTATATAGTGATTTTTTTTCAACATAGATCATGTTCTGAAAATTTCTATAGATTTTTTCACAACAAAGATCATGTTGCGAAAAAAAATTATAACAAAAATCTTGTTGCGGGATATGTTGCTGCGTCTCGGCTTGAGGAGGTGGCAACCAAGGATGCCGTTGCTCCTCTAGGACGGCGGCGACATGAAACGACGAGCGACGGAAGACGCCGCTTCAGCGACGGCGTGCCTCACGGATGCGGGCGGTGTAATCCGGGTGCGGCCAGCTCGCAGCACGCGGGTGGCCGGCTTCCAGCATCTACGCACTAGCACTGGTGCGTACTAGTAGGCTGTTGCACTGGCCACCGGCCATGGATGCTTCTCGTCACATGTGTAGCAGGCTAGCAGCTTGCAAGCTAGATGTAGAAGACGAATGGAAAAAGGAAACGAGTGGCTCTTGCTCATTAGCTATGGAGATAAAGTTAAAAGGATAAGCGGTAATGGTCTCACCTTATATGGAACGCGTGGCGCACATCCAAGACGGCGGACGGTGCGTTTGTAATCAGCAGGTAATGTGAATCTTTTTCCATCAAAAAAGGAAAAAAATACCAGAGCGCTTATACGTCAAGCAAAATGCCATGTGTCAGTCACTTTCATTCAGGACCATTGAAATTTAATCCAACGATTGAAAACAGATCGTGCACCATTATCTTCCTCCTTCCTTCCTTCTTCCTCCTGCAGCCGCCGCTCCAACCCAGCCATAATCGTCTGCCTTGCCCCCTTGCGTCTGAAGGGCGCTGCCCTGCTCCACCCCACCCTCCGATCCCCTCAACCTCCCCCACCGTCTCAGCCATCCCTTGTTGTTGCGGCTCTCTTTCTCTCACGTCGGAGGAGGTGGAAGAAGGAGCACATTTTTTTTCCCGACGACCAACGCCCCGGCAACCAAACGCCTCCTTTATATTCAGCACACAGGCTACATCACGGCTGGGAGCTGCACCCGCGCCTTCCACAGTCAGTATACAGGCGCTTTTATACCCGACGCACGCACACCTAGCTCGCTATCATGCATGCACGCACGCACTAATCGGCCACACCGCATTAGACCACTAACCCACGCACGCACAGCCTGCTAGCTACATGCATGATGATTACAAACAAACTGGCTAGCTATCGGCAGCGCGGACGACGCTAACTACCTGGACGCAACCAGCGCGGACTCCACGGTCAGCCGCGCATGCCTCCTGGCGATCCAGTCTTCTCGTACTGGAGCCGCCCGCTCCTCCGCAAGACCTGGCTCACCATCATGTGCATCCGCTGGGTTCGCTGCAACAGCCCACCGTCGCCGCACGATCTGGCCACTTGATGGACACAGGCATATGCATGAAACTGTCGCGTCGACGCCGGTTATCACCGCACCCGCACAGGCATGGCTTATTGCCAAACACTCACCCTCTAAGCCATGATCTCGTCATTGTCGGAGTTGTTGCAGCTCCCATCGTTATCGTCGTCACCAACGTGACTCAGCCCGTGGACCCGACCTGGCGCAACGATGCCGGTCGTACCGTGCTCCATCACGACTCCAGCGACACACGCCGAGCTCCTCCTCCGCCGCCGACACACGCCTGACGACTCTCGACGCCCCACACGTCCCGCGCGCACCCGACGCGCCCGACCGCCCCAGTGCGTCCCGCGCGTCCCGCGCGCACCCAACATGCCCAACGAGCCCGACCACACCAGTGCCTCCCGCATGTCCCGCGCGCATCCGACGTGCCCGACGAGCCCGACCGCACCAGACGCTCGCCGCGCGCCCGCGGTCCTGACGCGTCCAGTGCGCACCCATAACACGCACCGGTCGCGCTCGGCTCGCCGCCGCGGCTTATTATCCTGCACCGCCGCGGCCTCCATGCCGCCATGTAGTGCCTCCACGACGCCACGCCGGGCTGCGCCGCCGCGCCACCACGCAGCACCTCGGCGGCCTCCGCGGTCGCCACACGTACGACGTCACCGCCCACCGCCTCCGCCACGCGCCATGACAGCCACAGCGTCGCCCACCTCCATGGGCTGACACACAGCCCGGAGCTCCGTCGCGCAGCCGCCGGGGAGCGCCGCCATCGCTGCCACGCCTCCGGCATCCCTCTAAGCCCCCCCTCCCGACTCGTTTCCGATGGCTATCACCGGTGCTTCTCACGCCATCCCTGCGCTCGGCCTCGCTTGGAGTGGAAAAATGACTAACACTCGAAACAATTCAGGTACTTGATGTTTAGCAAGCAGAAAAGGTATTTATTTCATGCCTCAATCGTGCCAAAAGTATAGAAATGGTATCTCAACTCTCATTAAATCCTTCAACTATTAAACCTGGTACTTTTAGTTCCTGGAACAAATCAGAGTGATTTCAGTGGTGAAGTAGGCATGTGGCACTTTAAGTTTGACGAAGTAACAATTGGAGAGAACGGGAGGAGAGAGGATGATAGACTTTCAACTGTTTGTATGGCCCTGCATAAAAAGCGCGCTACTACTATTACAGTAGCAGTAGCGCGGTTAATGTGGACGCGCTACTGTTAAACCTAGCGTGGCAGGACCGGCCGAGCAATTTTAGTAGTAGTATGGTTCTACCGAGCCGCGCTACTGCTTAGTCGGTAGCAGCAGCGCCCCTTCTTGTCCAGCACTACTGCTAAGATTCTGTGTATTAGGTTTTCCCTAGTAGTGGGATAATAATATGAAGTATAAAGCACCATGTTCAAGTAGAGGGTACAACGGGTTGCGGGAGAGTGGACCGCTGAATATAGATGGGGAAGGTGATGAAGATGTTGGGAAAGATGATAGAGGTTTTGGTGTAGATCGTCATCACATGATGATTGCCCCGGGGGCGTTCCAGCGCCACTGGGAGAGAGGGGGAGAGAGCCCCCCTCCTTCTTCTTCCTCCTTGACCTCCCCCCTAGATGGGAGGAGTGTTTCCCCTCAGTTCCTTGGACTCCATGGCGGCGGAGGGGCGGGAGCCCCTCCGAGATTGGATCTCTCTCTGTTTCCTTCTGTTTATGCGCTTTCAGATTCTAGCCTTTCACCGTTTCTTAAATTTCCGGAGATCCGTAACTCCGATTGGGCTGAAATTTTAACACGATTTTTATCTGGACATTAGCTTTCTTGCGGCAAAAGAAGGGCACCTACCGCCTTACGGGGTGGCCACAAGCGTCCAGGGCGTGCCCCCACCCTTTGTGGGCCCCTTGGGCATCGTATCGCGTTGATTCTTTTTCCCAAAAATCACATATATTCCGAAAAAATCTCCGTAAGTTTTTATCGCGTTTGGACTTCGTTTGATATGGATTTTCTGCGAAACAAAAAACATGCAACAAACAAGAACTGGCACTGGGCACTGGATCAATATGTTATCCCAAAAATAGTATAAGAAGGTGCCAAAAGTATATGAAAGTTTTAGAATATTGGCATGAAACAATAAAAATTATAGATATGACGGAAACGTATCACCCGCCGATGTTTCCTTCCCACATCGAGCTCTCTTCCCCCTCTCTCTCTCGTGAGTTCCATGCCGGTCACCGCCGTCTGTAGATATGGCTTCTCCATCAACCTCCGGCAGTGAATCCGGCTTCCGCGGCACACCGGCAATGATGCACCACGAGGCCGGTGAGGAGCGACGCGGAATCACGCCGGTGGATGACGGATAGGTTGTGGTGGGCATTGGGGGGGGGGGGGGGCTGCTCCGGCAAGGTTCCACCATGAAGGCCACCCACCACGACGGGTCACCGCGCACTGGAGTCGCCGGAACCGTGAATCCAAGTATGATCGCAACCGGATCTGGTGAGTAATGAAGCCCATCTCCCCTAATCTCTCTCCATCTGTACCTAATGATTCTCATTTTTATTTTGCATCATTTTAGCATCCCTTGCTTCTTTACCAGATGGCTGGCCTCCCCATGCTCCTTCAATTTCAGGTGCTTGTATGTTTGTGACAGAGAGCATCGGTTATTGTTGTGGAATGTGTGTGAAATAAATCGAAACATGATTTGAACGACATGATTTATGAATTGTGGGATCCAGTGGAATCAATTGATAAAATTGAGAAGATGAATGAATCAATTTTTCTGTCATTTGGTTCTGTGATATGAAATTGTACAACATAGTGTGCACATATGCGGAATTGATAGTCTGTGTTCTTTGAAAAAATTGAACTTTGATATGTTTATGAAATGACATTGGAATCACAATAATATATGTTTATGAATTGATTGAAATGTGCATTTTGAAGAACTGAAATCAATTATTCTTTGATAGTGTAACTAATCAGTTTCACTTGTTGTGAAATATGAAATTTGAATTGGAATCATTGAAATCACTTTGTAAAAAATAAAAATTGCTTTTGCCACTCTTTTGAAATATGAAGTTACAGTCTTTTGTAAAAATATCCAAGTGAAATATGTTTTTGAAAGGATTGAAATCAGTTCTTTGATGATTGAGATAATGAGTTTCATTCGTTGTGAAATATGGCATGGTCATTGGCATTGGAATAACTGAAATCACTTGGTAAAAAATGAAATTGTTCATGCCACTCTTTTCAAATCTAAATTTCACTCTTTTGAAATATGAATTTTCTTCCCTGAAATACATGAAACTGCTATTTCATATATCTGTAACATGTTATATGAATCAGATATGTATTGAAATAGATTTTTAAATATAAACTGAAATTGTTTTGGCCACTATTGGAAAAATTAAATTTCAATCTTTTTTGAAAAAATATATGAAATTTTAATAGCTGAAATCACCTTTTAAATAAATTGAATTCATTTTTTCCAATCTGAAATAATCAGTTTCACTTCTTTTTTTGTGAGTTTGGGACATATGAAATATTTTTTGTTAACAATTGAAAATGGTTTTGAAATGATATCAATTTTTTTGGATGGTGTGGAATTAGATTTAAAAAAATGAAAATCAATGTATGGAACTATTGAAATCGGCAACTTGAAATGATTGCAATGTTTTTTTGAAAGAGTTGAAATTCTATTTCAGTTATGTATGAATTGAAATAGCTATGTGTAGCTGAGTTGTTTTAAAAAAGAAAATATGAAACTGACATTTAAAGTGACAAAGGTTGATCCTTTGAAAAATAAGCTGACATTTATGTATGTGTGTGAACTGTGAAGTGAGACTGGCTTCAGACACATGTTGGGCCATGGTTGGAATAGCATGGGTAGGCCCAACTGGTCAAATCACGTGGGTGGGGTCCAGCTGCTGAAATACAACAGCTTAAATGAAGATGTAACACCCACAATGCGACTATATCTCCCAGGTCTCGGGGCACGACTTAGAGGCATAGCCGCATGGTAGTTTTGTCGCAAGAGGGGTAATCTTCACACAATCTCATGTACTGGATAAGAAAGGGATAAAGAGTTGGCTTACAATCGCCGCTTCACACAATACATAAATAATTCATACATCATCCAAATACACTCAAAGACCGACTACGGTCAAATCCGAATAAAAGGAAGATAAACCCCAAATGCTAGATCCCCAATCGTCCTAACTGGGCACCACTACTGATCAACCAGAAAAGACACAAAACAACGATCAAGATCTTCTTCGAGCTCCCACTTGAGCTCGGTTGCGTCACCTGCACTGGTATCATCGGCATCTGCAACTGTTGGGAAGTATCTGTGAGTCACGAGGACTCAACAATCTCACACCCGCGAGATCAAGACTATTTAAACTTATGGGTAGGAAAGGGGGTAATGGGGTGGAGCTGCAGCAAGCACTAAGCATATATGATGGCTAACATACGCAAATAAGAGCGAGAAGAGAAGCAATGCAACGGTCGAGAAGCTAGAAGTGATCAAGAAGTGATCCTGAAACTACTTACGTTCAAGCATAACACAAGAACCGTGTTCACTTTCCGGACTCCGCCGAAAAGAGACCATCACGGCTACACACGCGGTTGATGCATTTTAATTAAGTCAAGTGTCAAGTTCTCTACAACCGGATATTAACAAATTCCCATCTGCCACATAACCGCGGGCACGACTCTCGAAAGTTTATACCCTGCAGGGGTGTCCCAACTTAGCCCATCACAAGCTCTCATGGTCAACGAAGGATATTCCTTCTCCCGGAAAGACCCGACCAGTCTCGGAATCCCGGTTACAAGACATTTCGACAATGGTAAAACAAGACCAGCAAAGCCGCCTGACTGTGCCGACAAATCCCGATAGGAGCTGCACATATCTCGTTCTCAGGGCACACCGGATAAGCTAAGCGTACAAGTACCAACATAACCCAAGTTGCCAAGGGACGGTCCCCCGCGGTGCTCTAGTTTGGACCAACACTCAGAGGAGCACTGACCCGGGGGTTTAAAATAAAGATGACCCTTGAGTCTGTGGAACCCAAGGGAAAAGGCTTAGGTGGCAAATGTTAAAACCAAGGCTGGGCCTTGCTGGAGGAGTTTTATTCAAGCGAACTATGAAGGGGTTCCCATAACACCCAACCGCGTAAGGAACATAAAATCAAGGAACATAACACCGGTATGACGGAAACTAAGGCGGCAAGAGTGGAACAAAACACCAGGCAAAAGGCCGAGCCTTCCACCCTTTACCAAATATATAGATGCATTAATTAAAATAAGAGATAATGTGATATCCCAACATATCCATGTTCCAACATGGAACAAACTTCAACTTCACCTGCAACTAGCAACGCTATAAGAGGGGCGGAGCAAAAGCGGTAACATAGCCAAACAACGGTTTGCTAGGAAGGTGGGTTAGAGGCTTGACATGGCAATATGGGAGGCATGATAAACAAGTGGTAGGTAGCGCGACATAGCGATAGAGCGAACAACTAGCAAGCAAAGATAGAAGTGATTTCGAGGGTATGGTCATCTTGCCTGAAATCCCGCAAGGAAGAAGAACGAGTCCATGAAGAAGACAAACGGACGTAGTCGAACGAATCCTCACAACTCCGGAACGAAACCGAAGCTAATGAGAGAAGCGACCCAGAAAGAAGCAAGCAGCATGGTAAACACACAAGCATAACATGGTATGATGCACAACCAAGGATGATGCATGTCCGGTTTAACTATGCACAGCATGGCAATGTGCACAAACAAAACTACAAGTTAAGTGGAGCTCAATATGTAACAAGAAGCATGTTGACGAAACACCACATGACTTATTTAGTTCTCTCTCGGTTATGTACCCAACAATATTAAATGTTGGTTAACATGGCAGGAGAAGAAACATAATTAAACTAACTATTTAGGCAAATTTAAATGAGGCCGGAAATAACAAACAACAATTCCGAAAAATCCCCATATGCATGTATAGCAAATTTGAAGAAAACAACAATTTTAAACATTTTAAATGTTATTATCATGATGCGGATGACATGTGCAAGTTTTATGCAATTTTTATTAAAAGTTGACATGACCATATTTTGAAGCATTTGTCACCATGGTGGAAAGAAAAGGGTGCCTCGGCGACGATAACGAAAACGGTGCCAAGGCAACATTCCAGTTCCGGTAACTCGATTGAGATGCCGATGAAAAAGATAGGGCGTGAGCGAGTTGAGCAAGATGGTGGGGTGCTCCCGACTACCGGGTTCCCACGGGTTAGTGGCATGGAAACGAGTGACAATTCGGACACGGTGCCAACATACGGTTCATCTCATGCAACAAGCATTTGTCCACGAGTCATCGTCTCGGCGGTATACCTTTGAAGCGTGCATTTTCAAGGCGGTTCGAGTTCGGTGCAATGTAGAGGAAGTAGACGTTCTCGGGACGGACGTAGTGGAAGTAGTGGTACACGGCGTCGGTAATGGAAGTAGTGATACATGTTTCGTAGAGGGACTTGACAAATCCGAGTAAATTGGGGTCGACGGTAGTCGTTTACATTCTTAGTCGCACAAGCTTTCGTAGATGTTCGGGGTCACGGCGAGGGACTTGACGTCCACGGAGTCTTCGAGGGTCGACGGTAGTGGTACTTGGCAAAATGCACGTCGATGGTAGTTGTTCTCGTATCATCGTAGAAGTAGTTGTTCACTTGATGGTCTTCGAAAACACCGGTTGTCGCGGTACGCGTTCTTGGCGATCCCGTAGAGGCAGCAGGGGTACTTGACGCATCCACGAAAGGGTCTTGGCGTCCTTGGCAGATGAAGACCGCGGTGCGAGGTGATGGCTTGGGGTCGAATGGCCGAGGCAAAGTGGCGTAGGAAGGCGAGGCTGGCGCAGGAGCTTGAGGGTGCGGGGCCCAGGCGTGCGGCAGCACGACACAACAACAGGCAGAGACCATGGCGACATGGGGTCTCGGGCGCCATCGGGGAGGAAGGGCTCGGTTCCTGCCAAGGTCGCGGAGGGGTCGGCCATGGCGGCAGGAAGGCGATGACGATGGACTTGGCTGAAGAGGACGGCTCAGGCATGAGCTCCTTAGCACGGGGAGGAGACTGACGGAGAGCGCCGAGGTGGAGGCGACCTGATCTGGCGGCGGGGAGTTCCAGCGGGGCTTAGCAGGATGGCGACGACAACCATGGGGGCTCCTGCTCCTGCTGGTCGCGACAAAGATAGGCGTCGGCGCTCTTGGCAGCGATGAGCTTGGAGGCGGGGCGGCGTCGAGCACGCAGGCTTGCCGGCGCCGGGAACGAGGTGCAGGAGAGGAGAGGCCGGCGAGGAAGGAGAGGTTGGCGGGTGGTGAGGTCGAGGGAGACTGGGGCGTTGGGCAGTGGCGCTCGACGGAGGGAGATGGGGATCAGGCGAGGTGAGGTCGTTGCCTCTCTCTCTGGCGGCGCTGGAGAGAAAGACGAGAGGGAGAGGGTGCGGATGGAGATCGGGTAGGGGAGAGGAACACGAGTGATAGGTGGGTCGGGCTAGGGTTAGGAGGGAGCTGGTGGGCCTAGGGATTAGGTGGGCCGGATGCTAGGCCTGAGTGGCTGATACGTCCATTTTGCATCATGCTTTTATATCGATATTTATTGCATTATGGGCTGTTATTACACATTATGCCACAATACTTATACCCATTCTCTCTTATTTTACAAGGTTTACATAAATAGGGAGAATGCCGGTAGCTGGGATTCTGGACTGGAAAAGGAGCAAATATTAGAGACCTATTCTGCACAGCTCCAAAAATCCTGAAACTTCACGGAAGACGTTTTCAGAATATATAAAAAATACTCAGCGGAAGAAGTTCACCAGGGGGCCACACCCTGCCCACGAGGGTGGGGGCGCGCCCTACCCCCCTGGGCGCACCCCCTACCTCATGGGCCCCCTGGTGGCCCTCCGGTGGCCATCTTCTGCTATATAAAGTCTTCCGATGGGGAAAAAAAATAAAAAGCCATCTTCTCGGACGAAACTCTGCCGCCACGAGGCAGAAGCAATCTAGGGCTCCGGCAGAGCTGTTCTGCCGGGGAAACTTCCCTCCGGGAGGGGGAAATCATCGCCATCATCATCACCAACGCTCCTCTCATCAGGAGAGGGCAATCTCCATCAACATCTTCATCAGCACCATCTCCTCTCAAAACCCTAGTTCATCTCTTGTATCCAATTCTTGTCTCCAAGTCCGGGATTGGTGCTAGTAGTGTTAATTACTCCTTGTAGTTGATGCTAGTTGGTTTAATTGGTGGAAGATCATATGTTCAGATCCTATATGCATATTAATACCCCTCTGATTATGAACATGTTTATGCTTTGTGATTAGTTACGTTTGTTCCTAAGGACATGGGAGAAGTCTTGCTATTAGTAGTCATGTGAATTTGGTATTCGTTTGATATTTTGATGAGATATATGTTGTCTCTCCTCTAGTGGTGTTATGTGAACGTCGACTACATGACACTTTACCTTTCTTTGGGCCTAGAGGAAGGCATTGGGAAGTAATAAGTAGATGATGGGTTGCTAGAGTGGCAGAAGTTTAAACCCTAGTTTATGCGTTACTTCGTAAGGGGCTGATTTGGACCCATATGTTTCATGCTATGGTTAGGTTTACCTTAATACTTTTGTTGTAGTTGTGGATGCTTGCAATAGAGGTTAATCATAACTGGGTTGTTTGTCCAAGTAAGGGAAGCACCCAAGCACCGGTCCAGCCACATACCAAATTATCAAAGTACCGAACGCGAATCATATGAGCGTGATGAAAACTAGCTTGATGATATTCCCATGTGTCCTCGGGAGCGCTTTTCTCTATATAAGAGTTTGTCCAGGCTTGTCCTTTCCTACAAAAAGGATTGGGCAACCTTGCTGCACCTTATTTACTTTTGTTACTTGTTGCTCGTTACAAATTATACTATCACAAAACTATCTGTTACCACTTATTTCAGTACTTGTAGAGAATACCTTGCCGGAAACCGCTTATCATTTCCTTCTGCTCCTCGTTGGGTTCGACACTCTTACTTATCGAAAGGACTACAATAGATCCCCTATACTTATGGGTCATCAAGACTCTTTTCTGGCGCCGTTGCCGGGGAGTGAAGCGCCTCTAGTACGTGGAATTTGGTAAGGAAAAATTTATATAGTGTGTTGAAATTTACTGTCACTTGTTACTATGGAATGTAATCCTCTGAGGGGCTTGTTTGGGGTATCTTCACCCTGACCAGTAGAGCAAAGAGTTGCTCCTCAACCTACTCAACCTACTAAAAATGAAAATGAAAATGAAAATGTCTGCTTTGAAATTCCTTCGGGTATGATAGAAAAACTGCTAGCTAATCCTTTTTTTGGAGATAGAACAAAACATCTTGATGAGCATCTGATATATGTGGATGAAGTTTGTGGATTACTTAAGCTTGCAGGTGTACCCGGAGATGTTGTTAAGAAGAAGTGAGGGAGTCCTGGATTAGGGGGTGTCCGGATGGCCGGACTATACCTTCAGCCGGACTCCAGGACTATGAAGATACAAGATTGAAGACTTCGTCCCGTGTCTGGAAGGGACTTTCCTTGGCGTAGAAGGCAAGCTTGGCGATACGGATATTCAGATCTCCTACCATTGTAACCGACTCTATGTAACCCTAACCCTATCCGGTGTCTATATAAACCGGAGGGTTTTAGTCCGTAGGACAACATACACATCAACAATCATACCATAGGCTAGCTTCTAGGGTTTAGCCTCTCTGATCTCGTGGTAGATCAACTCTTGTAATACCCATAGCATCAATATTAATCAAGCAGGACGTAGGGTTTTACCTCCATCGAGAGGGCCCGAACCTGGGTAAAACTTCGTGTCCCCTGCCTCCTGTTACCATCCGTCCTAGACGCACAGTTCGGGACCCCCTACCCGAGATCCGCCGGTTTTGACACTGACAAGAAGGTCTTCCTTTTATCTTTGAAGGGAGATGCATTGACATGGTATAGGCTATGTGATGATATGGGGTCTTGGAATTACAAACGATTGAAATTGGAATTTCATCAGAAGTTTTATCCTATGCATCTTGTTCATCGTGATCGCAATTATATATATAATTTTTGGCCTCGCGAAGGAGAAAGCATCGCTCAAGCTTGGGGGAGGCTTAAATCAATGTTATATTCATGCCCCAATCATGATCTCTCAAGAGAAATGATTATTCAAAAATTTTATGCTCGGCTTTCTGATAACAATCGCACCATGCTTTGATACTTCTTGTGCTGGCTCTTTTATGGTGAAGACTATTGAATTCAAATGGGATTTATTGGAAAGAATTAAACGCAACTCTGAAGATTGGGACCTCGACAAAGATAAGGAGTCAGGTATGACACCTAGGTTTGATTGTGTTAAATCTTTTATGGATACCGATGTTTTCCGTAAATTTAGCACTAAATATGGACTTGACTCTGAGATAGTAGCTTCTTTCTGTGAATCTTTTGCTACTTATGTTGATCTCCCCAAGGAGAAGTGGTTTAAATATCATCCTCCCATAAAAGTAAAAGTAGCTTCACCTATTAAAGTTGAGGAAAAGACTATCACTTATAATGATCCTATTGTTCCTACTTCTTATGTTGAGAAACCACCTTTCCTTGTTAGGATAAAGGATCATGCTAAAGCTTCAACTGTGGTTCGTAAAAGCAATATTAAAACTTATACACCTCATGAGAAAATTAAAGTTGAACCTGATATTTCTATTGTTAAAGATCTCTTGTCTGATAATATTGATGGGCATGTTATTCATTTCCTTGATGAGACCGCTAGAATTGCTAAACCTTGTGCTAAAGATAAAAACAGACCTGTGGTAGGCATGCCTGTTATTTCTATTAAAATAGGGGATCATTGTTATCACGGCTTATGTGATACGGGTGCTAGTGCTAGTGCAATACCTTACGCCTTATACAAAGAAATTATGCATGATATTGCACCTACCGAGATAGAAGATATTGATGTCACAATTAAACTTGTCAATAGAGATACTATTTCACCAATGGGAATTGTTAGAGATGTTGAAGTCTTGTGTGGGAAAACTAAATGTCATGCTGATTTTCTTGTTCTTGGTTCCCCACAAGATAGCTTTTGTCCCATTATTTTTGGCAGACCCTTCTTAAACACTGTTAATGCTACCATAGATTGCAAAAGGGATGTTATTACTATCGGTTTAGATGATATGACTCATGAATTTAATTTCTCTAAATTTAGTAGACAACACTGTGAAGAAGAATTACCTAGTAAGGATGAAATTATTGGTCTTGCTTCTATTGCCGTACCTCCTAGTGATCCTTTACAACAATATTTGCTAGACCATGAAAATGATATGTTTATGAATGAAAGAAGGGAAATAGATGAAGTATTCATTAAACAGGAACCTATTCTGAAACACAATTTGCCTGTTGAAATCTTAGGGGATCCTCCTCCACCCAAGGGTGATCCCGTGTTTGAGCTTAAACCATTACCTGATACTCTTAAATATGCTTATCTTGATGAGAAAAGGATATATCCTATTATTATTAGTGCTAACCTTTCAGAGCATGAGGAAGAGAGATTATTGAAAACTCTGAATAAGCACCATGCTGCTATTGGGTATACTCTTGATGATCTTAAGGGCATTAGTCCCACTCTATGTCAACATAAAATTAATTTGGAGGAAGATGCTAAACCAGTTCGTGATCATCAACGACGGCTGAACCCTAAAATGAAAGAAGTGGTAAGAAAGGAAATACTAAAGCTCCTTGAGGCAGGTATAATTTATCACGTTGCTGATAGTCAGTGGGTAAGTCCTGTCCATTGTGTCCCTAAGAAGGGAGGTATTACTGTCGTTCCTAATGATAAAGATGAATTGATTCCTCAAAGAATTATTATAGGTTATAGGATGGTAATTGATTTCCGCAAAATAAATAAGGCCACTAAAAAAGATCATTACCCCTTGCCTTTCATTGATCAAATGCTAGAAAGATTATCCAAACATACACATTTTTGCTTTCTAGATGGTTATTCTGGTTTCTCTCAAATACTTGTGTCAGCTGATGATCAAGCTAAGACCACTTTTACTTTCCCTTTCGGTACTTTTGCTTATAGACATATGCCTTTTGGTTTATGTAATGCACCTGATACCTTTCAAAGATGCATGATGGCTATATTCTCTGACTTTTGTGAAAAGATTTGTGAGGTTTTCATGGACAATTTCTCCGTTTATGGATCCTCTTTTGATGATTGCTTAAGCAACCTTGATCGAGTTTTGCAGAGATATGAAGAAGCTAACCTTGTCTTGAATTGGGAGAAGTGCCACTTTATGGTTAATGAAGGTATTGTCTTGGGGCACAAAATTTCTGAAAGGGGCATTGAAGTTGATAAAGCTAAAGTTGATGCTATTGAAAAGATGCCGTGTCCCAAGGACATCAAAGGTATAAGAAGTTTCCTTGGTCATGCCGGCTTTTATAGGAGGTTCATTAAGGACTTCTCAAAAATTTCCCGCCTCTGACTAATTTATTACAAAACGATATACCATTCGTCTTTGATGATGATTGTGTAGAAGAATTTGAAATACTTAAGAAAGCATTGATCTCTGCACCTATTGTTTAGCCACCTGATTGGAATTTACCTTTTGAAATTATGTGTGATGCTAGTGATTATGCCATAGGTGTTGTTCTAGGGCAAAGAGTTGATAAGAAACTAAATGTTATTCAATATGCTAGTAAAACTCTAGATAATGCTCAGAGAAATTATGCTACTACTGAAAAAGAATTCTTAGCAGCTGTATTTGCTTCTGATAAGTTTAGACCTTATATTGTTGATTCTAAAGTAACTATTCACACCGATCATGCTGCTATTAAATATCTTATGGAAAAGAAAGATGCTAAACCTAGACTTATTAGATGGGTTCTCTTGCTACAAGAATTTGACTTACATATTGTTGATAGAAAGGGAGCTGAGAACCCCGTTGCAGACAACTTTTCTAGGTTAGAAAATGTGCTTGATGACCCACTACCTATTGATGATAGCTTTCCTGATGAGCAATTAAACATTATAAATGCTTCTCATACTGCTCCATGGTATGATGATTATGCTAATTACATTGTTGCTAAGTTTATACCACCTAGTTTCACATACCAGCAAAAGAAAAAGTTCTTCTATGATTTGAGGCATTAATTTTGGGATGACCCACATCTTTATAAAGAAGGAGTAGATGGTGTTATTAGACGTTGTGTACCTGAGCATGAACATGAATAGATCCTACGCAAGTGTCACTCTGAAGCTTATGGAGGACAGCATGCTGGAGATAGAACTGCACATAAGATATTGCAATCTCATTTTTATTGGCCTACTCTCTTCAAGGATGCCTGTAAGTTTGTCTTATCTTGTGATGAATGTCAAAGAATTGGTAATGTTAGTAGATGTCAAGAAATGCCCATGAACTATTCACTCGTTATTGAACCATTTGATGTTTGGGGTTTTGACTATATGGGACCTTTTCCTTCCTCTAATGGTTATACACATATCTTAGTTGTTGTTGATTACGTTACTAAGTGTGTAGAAGCTATTCCAACTAGTAGTGCTGATCATAACACTTCTATTAAAATGCTTAAAGAAGTTATTTTTCCAAGGTTTGGAGTCCCTAGATATTTAATGACTGGTGGTGGATCACATTTTATTCATGGTGCTTTCCGTAAAATGCTTGCTAAATATGATGTTAATCATAGAATTGCATCTCCTTATCACCCACAGTCTAGTGGTCAAGTAGAATTGAGTAATAGAGAGCTCAAATTAATTTTGCAAAAGACTGTCAATAGGTCTAGAAAGAATTGGTCCAAGAAACTTGATGATGCATTATGGGCCTATAGAACTGCATATAAAAATCCTATGGGTATGTCTCCGTATAAAATGGTTTCTGGAAAAGCATGTCACTTACCTCTCGAACTAGAACACAAGGCATATTGGACTATTAAAGAGCTCAATTATGATTTTAAACTTGCCGGTGAGAAGAGGTTATTTGATATTAGCTCACTCGATGAATGGAGAACCCAAGCCTACGACAATGCCAAGTTGTTTAAAGAAAAAGTTAAAAGATGGCATGACAAAAGGATACACAAGCGTGAGTTTAATGTACGTGATTATGTATTGTTATACAACTCTCGTTTAAGATTTTTTACAGGAAAAATCCTCTCTAAATGGGAAGGTCCTTACGTTATCGAGGAGGTCTATCATTCCGGTGCCATAAAAATCAACAACTTCGAAGGCACAAATCCGAAGGTGGTGAACGGTCAAAGAATCAAACATTATATCTCAGGTAATCCCATAAATGTTGAAACCAATATTATGGAAACCGTAACCCTAGAGGAATACATAAGGGACACTTTCCGGAACGTTTCAGACTCCGAAAAGGAATAGGTATGTGGTACGGTAAGTAAACCGACTCCAAAACAGTTTTTAAGGCAATATTTCTCCGTTTTGGAATATTTAGAAAAATAGAAAAATAAGAAGCAGTCTGGAAGGACACGAGGGCTCCATGAGGGTGGAGGGCGCGCCCCCTACCTCGTGGGCACCTCGTGTGCTCTCCGGACTCCGTTTTCATACACGACACGTATTTTGGTCGGCAAAAATTCATTATATAATCTCCCGGGGGTTTTGACTCCTGTATCACGCAAAAATCTCCTGTCTTTGTTTCGAGCTATTTTTCTGACAGATCCAGGTTGTCATGTCGTCTTCAAGTGCCCCCAAGGACCAGTTCTTCGAGAAGGTCATCAACCCTTACCTCGCAGAAGTGCTGCAACACCCTCAAACCATTGAGATGCGTGAGGGGTTGTTGCACATCCGCGATGCTGAGGGACCAAGGAAGACCGGAAGCACGGAGGCCAGGCTCGAGGCATTGGAGCAAGAAGTTTTCAAGTGTAAGGAGATGGTGCAGCGTGGACTTGATTCCAATCACATTATGATCACGGAGTTCACCAACAACCACAAGCTGGACGTCAAGGACATTGGGGAGGCCATCTTCAAGCTTCATGAGAAAATCGAGCACCTCCAAGCCCAGATTTATGACCTGCAAAACCAAAATTGTGAGTATGAATATAGATTCAAGAGGATGAGTTTGGCTACAGATTTGAGGTTTCAGGAGACTCGATCATCCTTCTATGATGGTGAGCCTATGCCCTGGAAGAAGGACGACAAGCCTACGCCATCAACAAAACCACCACCTTCTTCATCAACAAAGGATACATAATCACATGGGTATGGGCACTCCCCTTGGCAACTGCCAAGCTTGGGGCAGTGCCCCGGTATCGTATCACCATCACTTTTATTGCTTGATTATTTTTCCATGATCCTAAGTGAATAAAATAAAAGAGAAAGAATAAAAATGAAACAAAGAGATCATATGGATCTTATGGATAGTAATGAGCTCATATAGAAAGAGTATGATGAATAAAAGTTGTTGAGAGTTGACAAACATAGTTTTGGTCATCGTTGCAATTAATAGGAAGTGCTAAAGAAAGGGAGGTCTTCACATATAAATATACTATCTTGGACATCTTTTATGATTGTGAGCACTCATTAAAATATGACATGCTAAAGAGTTGATGTTGGACAAGGAAGACAACGTGATGGGTTATGCTTTCTTACATCTGAGATAAATTATATTATCATGGATCATCCAACATGGTTGAGCTTGCCTTTCCCCCTCATGCTAGCCAAATTCATTGCACCAAGTAGAGATACTACTTGTGCTTCCAAATATCCTTAAACCAGTTTTGCCATAAGAGTCCACCATACCTACCTATGGATTGAGTAAGATCCTCCAAGAAGTTGTCATTGGTGCAAGCAATAAAATAATACTCTCTAAATATGTATGACTTATTAGTGTGGAAGAAAATAAGCTATATATGATCATGTGACATGGAAGAAATAAAAGCGACAGACTGCATAATAAAGGTCCATATCACAAGTGGCAATATAAAGTGTCATTCTTTCGCATTAAGATTTTGTGCATCCAACCATAAAAGCGCATGACAACCTATGCTTCCCTCTACGAAGGGCCTATCTTTTACTTTCATCTCCTACCTTGCATAAGAGTCATGGTGATCTTCACCCTTCCTTTTTACATTTTATCCTTTGGCAAGCACGGTATGTTGGAAAGATCCTGGTATATATGGCTAATTGGATGTGAGTTTTCATGAACTATTATTGTTGACTTTACCCTTGAGGTAAAACGTTGGGAGGCAAAACTATAAGCCCCTATCTTTCTCTGTGTCCGATTAAAACTCCATACCCATAAGTATTGCGTGAGTCTCAGCAATTGTGAAAGATTATATGATAGTTGCGTATGTGGACATGTTGAAAAGCTCTTATACATTGACTCTTTCCTATGTTATGATAAATTGCAATTGCTCCAATGACTAAGATTATAGTTTGTTAGTTTTCAACGAAGTTTACGATTCATACTTGAAATTGTGATTGAATTATTACTCTAGCATAAGAGATCATATGATAAAAATTACATAAGTTGTTGTTCTAAGAATGATCATGATGCCCTCATGTCCGTATTTTATTTTTATCGACACCTCTATCTCTAAACATGTGGTCATATTTTTCGATTTCCGCTTTCGCTTGAGGACAAGCGAGGTCTAAGCTTGGGGGAGTTGATACGTCCATTTTGCATCATGCTTTTATATCGATATTTATTGCATTATGGGCTGTTATTACACATTATGTCACAATACTTATACCTATTCTCTCTTATTTTACAAGGTTTACATAAAAAGGGAGAATGCCAGCAGGTGGGATTCTGGACTAGAAAAGGAGCAAATATTAGAGACCTATTCTGCACAGCTCCAAAAGTCCTGAAACTTCACGGAAGACGTTTTCAGAATATATAAAAAATACTCAGCGGAAGAAGTTCACCAGGGGGCCACACCCTACCCACGAGGGTGGGGGCGCACCCTACCCTCCTGGGCGCGTCCCCTACCTCGTGGGCCCCCTGGTGGCCATCTTCTGCTATATGAAGTCTTTCGATGGGAAAAAAAATAAAAAACCATCTTCTCAGACGAAACTCCGCCGCCATGAGGCGGAACCTTGGCGGAACCAATCTAGGGCTCCGGCGGAGCTGTTCTGCCGGGGAAACTTCCCTCCGGGAGGGGGAAATCATTGCCATCGTCATCACCAACGCTCCTCTCATCGGGAGAGGGCAATCTCTATCAACATCTTCATCAGCACCATCTCCTCTCAAAACCCTAGTTCATCTCTTGTATCCAATTCTTGTCTCCAAGTCCGAGATTGGTGCTAGTAGGTTGCTAGTAGTGTTAATTACTCCTTGTAGTTGATGTTAGTTGGTTTAATTGGTGGAAGATCATATGTTCATATCCTATATGCACATTAATACCCCTCTGATTATGAACATGTTTATACTTTGTGAGTAGTTACGTTTGTTCCTGAGGACATGGGAGAAGTCTTGCTATTAGTAATCATGTGAATTTGGTATTTGTTCGATATTTTGATGAGATGTATGTTGTCTCTCCTCTAGTGGTGTTATGTGAACGTCGACTACATGACACTTCACCATTGTTTGGGCCTAGAGGAAGGCATTGGGAAGTAATAAGTAGATGATGGGTTGCTAGAGTGACAGAAGCTTAAACCCTAGTTTATGTGTTGCTTCGTAAGGGGCTGATTTGGACCCATATGTTTCATGCTATGGGTAGGTTTACCTTAATATTTTTGTTGTAGTTGCGGATGCTTGCAATAGAGGTTAACCATAAGTGGGATGTTTATCCAAGTAAGGGCAGCACCCAAGCACTGGTCCACCCATATACCAAATTATCAAAGTATCGAACGCGAATCATCTGTGCGTGATGAAAACTAGCTTGATGATATTCCCATGTGTCCTCGGGAGCGCTTTTCTCTATGTAAGACTTTGTCCAGGCTTGTCCTTTGCAAGAAAAAGGATTGGGCCACCTTGATGCACCTTATGTACTTTTGTTACTTGTTGCTCGTTACAAATTATACTATCACAAAACTATCTGTTACCACTTATTTCAGTACTTGCAGAGAATACCTTGCCGGAAACCGCTTATCATTTCCTTCTGCTCCTTGTTGGGTTCGACACTCTTACTTATCGAAAGGACTACGATAGATCCCCTATACTTGTGGGTCATCAGTGGCCCGCTAGGCTATGCTCTCTCTCCCTCACTCTCTCTTTTTAAACTATTTCAAAGAAACTGAAACCTGGAAGAAATGCCGAGAGGGATTGCAGTGGAGTTTGGACAGGAATTAAATTTTCTCAGCTCACAAAAATGAGCCCGATCCAAGAAAAATGGAAATGAACACGTGGTGAAGTTTGAATGGAACTCATTTGAATTTAATTCAAATGGTTTTGCATAGGAAGTAGGTGATAGGGAGGTCCAAAAATGTTGAGGTTTTTGGTGGAACTCCAGAAAGTGAAGAAAGAATTTAGGCAAAGTTTGGAGACGAGGAATTGAGTAAGAAAAAGCATGGAATATTTTGCAAGTGTGTTGTGGTAAATTCCAAATTGTTGGAATATTTATAATAGCTCCCTAATAATAGTAGGAGACTTTTATATGTTATAAAGAGAATTTCACCATGTGAACTCCCTCGATTTAAATGGATCAAAGATCCATGCCGTTTATTTAGGTGAATTTTAAAGGGGGGGCATGATGCAATGCACATGATGCAAAGATGAATGCAACGAACCAAACAAAACACACGACGAATCTTAGAATCCATGGAAGGCATCTGGAGTGCCGGTCTTGGGGCGTTACAACACTCCACCACTACAAGAGGATCTCGCCCCGAGATCTAAGGATGCCACCGGGGAGAAACAGAAGGGGAAGAGGTAAAACAAAGTTGCTTCTTGGACAAACGAGTGAAACCACGAACCTTGAGAGGTAAAACAAATTTAAATAAAGAATACAACGAAGATGAACAAAGTTGAAAGCACTCCATTAGAAAAGAGGAACAAGGAACATTACTAGAACCTTGTAGGTTGAAAGACATAAGAAAAGTGTTACAATGGACAAGAGGTACATGCAAGCTCTCTGATTTAAACAAGATGTACTAGGAACAATAAAGATCAATTACGACAACACTCCGGTTGGAAATGGAAGGCATAGAGTATGAACTTGGCAAAATGAAAGCACTTGGATGAGACTCTGGTTAGAAGAGGAATGATAGACAAAACACTCTGGTTAAAACAAGATAGAGAAGGAATAAAAATTATATAATTTGGACAACACTCCGACTGTAAATGGAAATAATTGAACATGAACTTGACAAGATGAGAGGATACTGGATGAACTAAACAACACACTGCCTCCGAAACTATTGAAAGAATGGCACAATGGATAAGAAAGATTTCAGACAACACTCCTATTGAGAAGGGAGGCAACACTTGACCGAATGGGAAGAACTTGAAAAGAGGGCACGACACTCCAGTTGAATGGATAAGCAAAGGAAAGAACATCATCTTTGGTAAAAATGGGATGATGGGTCGAAGCGTGCAACATCACAATGCCTCCGGAACAAAAGATAGAACAAACTGAAAGTAACAAAGAAGAAAACAACATCTTCTACCTCAAATGAATTTGAAAGCATCCTTCCATAGAGGATTGGACGGAGTTGTTGGGAAATGAACAATGAAAAGAATAAACTTGTTGTGGGCTTATTGAAAACATCCCAAAACTTGAGGCGAAATTCTGCCACTAACGGAAACAATAGATTGGATTGATATCAACAAGGAGACGAGAAACTTATTTCACTGGGAGCATAAATGAAGAACTTGGGCCATTTATAAGCACCATAAATAGCAACAATCCTTAGGGAAGGCTTAAGGTGAAATATGACACAAGATAACTCCAATGAAGAGATTGATGGGTTGCAAAGGATCTCATGAACGAATTGAAAATGATGGGTTCAAAATATGTCATTCTGGACAACTTGTGAATCATGAAACACGAAGGGAAATTGTGAATAATGACATAACACCACCTCAAAAGATAAGGGAGAAGAGATTGAACTTTGAAATGCAAGATGAAGAATACTTGAACTCCTCTAAAAAGAATCTCGACGAACACGAACGAATTGAAAATGATGGGTTCAAAATATGTCATTCCGGACAACTTGTGAATCATGAAACACGAAGGGAAATTGTCAAGAATGACATAACACCACCTCAAAAGATAAGGGAGAAGGGATTGAACTTTGAAATGCAAGATGAAGAATACTTGAACTCCTCTAAAAAGAATCAAGACGAACACTTCGAGAAGGAAATAAATCCTTGATGAACCATCATGTAGAGCCTCCATGAAGAACTCCGGTAATAAAAGAATGATCAAACGAAAGGGAAAGTTGAAAAGAACTCCGGGAGAAGCCTTGCAATGATTAGATGAAGCTTTGAAATGATGTAATTGAGAAAGCTTGGAGCTCCGGGAAAGTATGAAGCACTTGAACCGAGAATTTACTCATCGTGAACAAACTCCGGAAGAAGGGATTAAACATTTGGATGAAACAAGAATAAGAATTACATTATGCATATCCTTCATCAATTTAAATTGATGACCGGCAACGGATTTGGCATACTAGTTAATCTCGTAGAAAGGATTAAGATAGATATAGCGTAAACTTGAGAAGGTATTGATGGAACTACCGATGGGATTTGGAAACAACGAATGAATTAATGTGATAACGAAGGAAGAGAAATCTTGAACAACCATCGTAAGAATTGAAAATGAAAGTAGCAAAGGCACAATTCACCGGGGAGAATTGGAAAACGAAAGATGATACTTGAGGGCATTTAGATACATGTGAACGAAGAGATCACGAGCTGATAAGAGAATATTTGAATGATAGGATATATTGGATAAGGAGAGGGTCATGACAGAAGAAGTGTGTGGAATACAGAGATACAATTTATGACAACTTTTAAGGTGCCAAGATTCTATTAGTCAGAGAACCTCCGGTAGATCCCGGCACCGGTAAAAAGAGGTTTGCAGGTGCACCACCCCAGCTCTTCCTACTCCCGGGCCATCTCAAAGTCGAGATAATAACACCAACGGTGCCTAAACTTGTCATTGATGTTCACTTTGGTGCCTAAACTTGAAAAATACACCAAACTGTTTCTATAACTTGGCAGCATGGTTCAAAGCACGTGAACACTTTTTACAACTAGAAATACATTTCCTAAAGGCATGAACACTTCATATACTACATGAATATTTTGTAATTTCTAAAATAATAAAAACAACTAAACTGTGGAAAATGGGTGCACTAACTGCAGCCCATTTAACTCCACGATTGTGTCGGATATATAAAACGTTGCAGTGCATAAAAGACAACAAATTTACATGGGGCAATAGGTTGGCGCATGTCCTTTGTGGCGCACATGTTGCCGGTTCGAAACTCACACGTGCAAATTTTTTGTTTTTTCCAGTTGTGCATTGACAGGTGGGACCCGATGGTCATTGAGACGCACACTCTTCTTGCTAGTCTGTCCCGGCACTGCAAGTGGGCCCCCCGCCACGCTGGCATGTCTAGTCAACAATACATACATATCTAGACATGATTTGAACCATACTACCAAGTTATAGAAGTAGTTCGGTGTATTTTTTAAGTTCAGGCACTAAAGTGAACATCGATGGCGAATTTATGCACCACCAGTGTTATTACCTCCTCAAAGTCTCACTAAAAGTTACCAGTTTGCCTAGTTCTAACAATCAAGGGGCTGAGCTTTCCATAGAGTGGTTTTCTTATAAGCAAATAATAGTATATGATTCAGTCTTAATCACTGGGTTTTTGCCGCTTGGCATAAAGCCAGAGCCAGCTGCAAGTAGTACATTGTTCATCTGAAAAGGAGATTCCACTTGTCTGATGCCGCGTGCGTTTGTTGAAGTTCCTTGTTTTAATCACGCAACGCTATCAGATCACTAATACCAAGTGAACACACATGGACTTGATTAGATTAATCCGCATGTTACCTCTATACGCATTGCATCAACCGTACCTAGCCTGGATTGCTCCGGGGATCCCATTCTCGAAGGCATCGCCATGGAGGGGTCGGTGAAGTGCGAC
This sequence comes from Triticum monococcum, assembly GCA_034509565.1. Classification (NCBI taxonomy): domain Eukaryota; kingdom Viridiplantae; phylum Streptophyta; class Magnoliopsida; order Poales; family Poaceae; genus Triticum; species Triticum monococcum. Next base: position 683,786,811 of record CM067845.1, on the reverse strand, counting down.
GCCAACTACACGCCCCTGACGCCGCTGAGCTTCCTGGAGCGCGCCGCGCTCGTGTACGGGGCGCGCACGGCCGTCGTATTCGGCGAGAAGGAGTACTCGTGGCGCGACACGAGGGAGCGGTGCCTCGCCGGGGCGTCCGCGCTGGCGCGCCTCGGCGTCGGCCGCCGGGACGTGGTGGCGGTGCTGGCCGCCAACACGCCGGCCATGTACGAGCTGCACTTCAGCGTGCCGATGACCGGCGGTGTGCTGTGCACGCTCAACACCCGGCACGACGCGGCCATGGTCTCCGTCCTCCTGGGCCACTCGGAGGCCAGAGTCTTCCTCGTCGAGTCGCAGTTCCTCGGCGTCGCACGCGACGCCCTGGCGCTCCTCGCTGACGCCGGAGGCAGCCTGCCTCTCCTCGTCACGATCGCCGACGGCGACGGCATAAGCAGCGATGGCGTGCCGGAGTACGAGGCCCTGCTGAGGAGCGCGCCGCGCGGCTTCGAGACCAGGTGGCCCGCCGACGAGTGCGACCCGATATCCCTCAACTACACGTCGGGGACGACGTCGCGGCCCAAGGGCGTCATCTACAGCCACCGCGGCGCCTACCTCAACACGCTGGCCACGGCGCTCGCCAACGAGATGCCGACCATGCCGGTGTACCTCTGGGCCGTGCCCATGTTCCACTGCAACGGCTGGTGCATGGTGTGGGCCACGGCGGCGCAGGGCGGCACCAGCGTCTGCATGGCCGGGAGCTTGGCTCCGAAGGCCGTCTTCGAGCAGATCGTGCGGCACAGGGTTACTAACATGGGCGGCGCGCCCACGGTGCTCAGCATGCTCGTGAACGCGCCGGCTTCGGAGCAGAGGCCGCTGCCGGTCAAGGTGCGCATCTCCACAGGCGGCGCGCCTCCGCCGCCGCACATACTGGCCAAGATGGATGAGCTCGGGTTCAACGTCGTCCATGGGTACGGCCTCACCGAGACGTACGGACCGGCGACGCTCTGCGTGTGGAAGCCAGAGTGGGACGCGCTGCCGGCGGCCGAGCGCGCGCAGATCAGAGCACGGCAGGGCGTGCCGCACACGATGCTGGAGGGCCTGGAAATCAAGGACCCGGCGACCATGGTGAGCGTGCCCTCCGACGGGCGCACCGTAGGCGAGGTCATGCTGCGAGGGAACACGGTGATGAGCGGGTACTACAAGGACCCGGTGGCCACGGCGGAGGCCATGAGCGGCGGGTGGCTGCGTTCAGGGGACCTCGGCGTGCGGCACCCCGACGGATACATCCAGCTCAAGGACCGGTCCAAGGACATCATCATATCGGGCGGCGAGAACATCAGCTCCATCGAGGTGGAGTCAGCGCTGTTCGGCCACCCCGCCGTGCTCGACGCGGCGGTGGTGGCCAGGCCGGACGAGCACTGGGGTGAGACGCCGTGCGCGTTCGTCACCCTCAAGGACGGAGCGAGCGCCACGGAGGCTGACATCATCGAATTCTGCCGGGCACGGCTGCCGCGCTACATGGCGCCCAAGACGGTGATCTTCGCCGAGCTGCCCAAGACTTCGACGGGCAAGACGCAGAAGTATCTGCTCCGTGACAAGGCCAGGGCCATGGGAAGCCTGCCTAAGCTGACCACAAGCAAACTGTAGCATACTACAGGATATACACTTGCATTTTCTATGAGTTCCAAAAAAGCATTGTCTGTAACTTCTGTGTTACTGTTATATTGCAGCAATGCTACAAGCACGAGCAATTTTTTACTAACTTTATAGAGGTGCTTCCCCTGCGTTCCGGTGCTATTATGTTGGCATAGGTTACATCGTGTGTCTAGCCCCGCTATATATGAGAGGCCTAGAATACAAGTGTCCTACCAGAACACGACTCCATATCCTATCTAAACACAATAAACTACAAGTCCAACTTGGTGTATACACGGAGCTTGAAGTCGATGAGGCGCAGGGGTGGACTGATCATCTACCATGGAGTCATGTTGAAGGTGGAGCTGGAGTCTCGAGGACTTCACTCGGTGCTGATTGAGGGGTTACGGCGTAAGTGCACAGAGAGTCGGAGCCTATTCAGCGGGAAAAGCGAGAGACACGTAGTTCGGACTGGAACCCAGTGGTCTGATGGAAGCGTGAAACTCATCATCGGTCGATGATGATCGATGGTACTCTGCAGTGGGGGTTGAGTGGTGTGGTTTTGCGACCCTTGAGACTCGACCGGGACAGCGGAGGCTCGACGCGGTAATAGCGGCGAGGCGTGCGGTATGCACGGGACATGGTGACGGGCCAGGGCTCTGGTGGTCATACATATGGTGAGACAACTGCGAATTTGACTCGGGGTGACTACAAGCAACGGTGAAATTCCTTCAAGTTTCAGATAGGCGGCCAAGAAAGGAGCGGTGATGTTGAGTTCAGGTAACTCTTACGTGTGACATCCAATATGTGAGTTGTTCACTTTCACGCGGGTCAGTGATTAGTGTGTGATGCCGTGGATGGATACTCTGGAAGTTGGAGCACAAACTAGAGTAATAAGGAACTTAATTTTGCTCGAGTGTTGACTGTAGTCAAGAAAAGAAAGGACTACAAGTTGCAGGTGGAGTCACATGGAGTCTTTGGAGTAGCAGCGGTACTCATGGGATAAGCTCAAGTCCAATGTACATGGAAGTTTGACGCATTGACGAATTCAAGGTGATGGAGAATATTCGCCAAGGTGGAGTTTGTTAGAGTTATGTCGAATTTACTGTACGACTTAGGTTACAGTTGGACTTGTAGTTTATTGTGTTTAGATAGGATATGGAGTCGTGTTTTGGTAGGACACTTGTATTTTAGGCCTTTTATATATAGCGGAGCTAGACACACGATGTAACCTATGCCAACATAATAGCACTGGAACGCAGGGGAAGCCGGCGGCATGTGCCGGTGTCCAGGGCGACCGGGTGCGGTATTGTGACGGTGTCACGTGGAGGAGCGCCCGTAGTCAAGCCCCGGGGATGTAGCTATATCGGTGAACCTCGTTAACAAATCTTGGTGTCGTGCTCGTGTGATTGCTTACTCCTCGGATGATCGACGGTATGCCTCGGATTTATTCTAACAGACGGCCCACATCCCCTGAAAATCAGGGGGGAGAGGGTGAAGTTTAGTTAGTTAAGGAATCCCATAAAGCTCCCGTATTACCCCGTTGATCTAAAATTTTCGGTTATATTGCTATCATCCCGAATTTGCTATGCCGCAAGTAATAATCGGTAAAAACATGTAGTTTCAGTCGAATAACGCCTTTGGTGCACAAGCAGGCCCCGTACACTGATCCCTTTTTTTAACTTTAAAAAGGATTTTATGGCCTGAAAAATTGCAAAAAAATGTGTACAAGCGGGCATACTAGTGTACTATAACTATGCAAATTTTCATGAATATACATGCTTGCATGTGAGGGACACAAAAAAGATAAATACAGTGGGAGGAAATCAGCGAGCATGCGTCTGTGTGTTCTTTTGACTCAAGATACTAGGGGCGAGTTCTTTTGACTCGACTCTAGAGAATCACGGTCTGGGGAATCAAAACCGCACAAGAAGTCATTTCTGCGCCAGAAATCGGCTAGAATCATTCAAGAATAGCAGTGCATTTTAGTATCATCAAATACTGGTGTTTCTTAAATCTCAAGATGATATGCCAGCTCAGTCTCTCGGAGATGCTCATAAGGGTAGGATGTGCGTGTATGCGTTCATAAGGATGAGTGTATACGTGTGTATATGAGCGCTTGTGTCTGTACTGATGCTAAAAAAAAGAATGTTGGTGTTTCTGACCATTCTCACCGGCCCCTCAAAAGAAAATGATTCGTTTTCAACGACAACTTCTATTGGACATCCTATTTACGATCGAAATGTTACTCGGGCCAAGCGAGCGAGGCCCAAAACGAATGAATCCAGCGAGAAGGCTCACGTTCATTCCCCACACTCGTTCGTCCCCACCCACAAGCACTCAATCTGAGTTAGGGTTCGCGCCGCCAGCCGGCTGCTCTGACCCAGAGGCATCAGACCCGCCAACGGCAGGTCCCCTACGCTGCCACACTGTCCTATCCGCCGCCATTCTCGTCACCTAGTGGCGAATCTAGACAGAAACTGGAGGGTGGGCTCAAAGCCTGCATCATGCCAATATCTGTTGGGTTGGGCTTGCAAGTGGCTGAGTTGGGCCATGAAACTAGTAGTAACAAAAATTCTTGCAGTGTTGGAGGGGGCTCAAGCCTATTAAAGCCCCCTAGTAGATTCGCCCCTGCCGTCACCTCCGAGCCCGCTGCCCCGTCCCATCTGCCCTCCAGGAAGTGGCGTCTTCGCCCGAGCTAGCCTCGCGGTTGCTGGTGAGGTCCTCTCGTCCCATGCCTCTATGTCTCCTCCTCTATGCCCCTCTCTGTCTCATCGTCTCTCCCTTTCATATCTTTGCTTCGCTTTTCTTCTCCGTTTAGCACTGTCAAAAAATTGTATGCTTACTTGTTTGCTAAATTGTACGCTGATTTGGATGGTGCAAACATGTAGTGATTGATGTTGATGGCATGTAGTGGAAAATTTGTATGATTGATTGCTTATTATGATTTTTGCAGTGGTATGGTTTGATGGCTACTTGCCTGCTTAGTAAAAAAGATTGTATAGATTAAAAATTGCACATATGGATGTTGTAGATGGAGATAGTGAAGCCTCCGAGAGAAATTTGGGATACTGTGGATCATACCATTTATATGGATGTGAATTAGAGGAGGTGTGAGCAAATAACCGCTCCACAAGAAACACCACTCTGTCCAATGTAGGACAAGCTAATTTTCTTACTAAGTTCAATGAGCGCTCTAGGAGAAACTATTTGCACCAGCAATTAAAAAACAAGTGAGATTGTGCGGCTCATGCCATTTAAATTGTGATATTAACACTAGTAGAAAAAGGGTCAAACGTAAAGCACATTAGTGCCGGTTTGAATTAGAGCCGGCACTAATGTGTACATTAGTGCCGGTTCGTGGCGGCGTTCAATAGTACCGGTTCGTGGTGAACCTTTAGTACCGGTTCGCTGTGTCAGCCTGCGGTCAGGCTATGGCCCCACCATCACCATTTAGTGCCGGTTCGTATCACGAACCGGTACTAATGAGGTTACGGCAAGCTGTTTTTAGTCCCACCTCGCCAAGAGAGAGGCAGTATGAGCGGTTTATAAGCCGTGAGTGCACAGACAATGACGAACAATTGCAATGCTCACCTACATGTGTTGATTAGCTTCAAGCCATTCGGAATAGCATAGATTGCACTGCAGCATAGATTGCACTGAGCTATGTGCAGTGCAGTCTACACTATTCCGAATGGCTTGAAGCAAATTAACCAGCATTGCACCTCTTTTTTATTTTTAATAACTTATTTAAACTCCGGACTTCTTATGTGTTCAGTATGCAGCATTTAAAACTCCGGACTTCTTTTTGTGTAAGTGACTTGGGAAAAACTCAAGTTTGGCAAACTCTACTGACTAAGAAATTTCTTCAAAAACAATTTCTATCCAATAAAAAAAGACTAGAGGATTACACTTTTCATAGGTTTTGATGAATGTGAACCAGAATTTTTAGAGTTACATTGACAGAGTAGTTGCCAATGGAACTAACCCAATTCTAGGCTAGCCGGGCTGCTACCATTAGTACCGGTTCGTTACCAATCATTAGAGTTACATTGACAGAGTAGTGCCAGTTTGAATTTGAGCCGGCACGAATGTGACCATTAGTACCGATTCCAACGGCTAGCTGGGCTGCTACCATTAGTACCGGTTCGTTGCCAATCTTTAGCACCGGTTCGTGCCACGAACCGATACTAATGTGCATCCCACCAATCAGGAAGAATCACACGGATCGTGTGTTTCTTTCTAGCTCTTGCGAGTCGTTGGATCAAGGGTGTGTTTCTTCCTAGCTCATGTGAGTCATTGGATCGAAACTACCACAATCACTTTGTGAGCCAGACGACCCTATATATAGCCCACCTCTCGCCTTCCCTGCATAAGTCTTTTAGTTCATCGACTACATACATCTACCAGTTCATCGACTGCATACATCTATCAGTTCATCGACTGAATACAAATCATTCAGATTCGCCATCATACGCCCAACCGTGCATTTGATATGCATATATATGCATCACGAGCCACGGTAGGGCTGTATGATGGCGATACCGATTGGTTTGTTCTACATCCGACATAAAAGCTTTGATACAACTTTTTTTTGTGACATAAGAGCTATCTCTCCTCCTACTTATTTTAGTTACACAACTACCTATTTGTGTCAAATTTTCACTTTTGCTGTTGCTCTTGCATCATAAGCATCCATGTTAACTGGACTTACAAGTAATGCAATTTAACCAAACTATTAGGGTTTCGGACTATACAAAAATAAATAATGCAGAAAATAAAAAACTATACCAAAAAATTACTCAAAAATAAATAGAAGAAAATAAATAATGCAGAAAAGAAAAAACTATATAAAAAACTACTCAAAAATAAATAAAAGAAAAAACTATATAAAAAATTTGTTGGCGCACTGCCTTGTGGGCCCGCTGGTCTGTGAGTCTGGTAGACCCACAAGGTCTACCAGACCCACTACTCAAAAATTAATTAGGGCGCGCTGCCCTGTGAGTCTGCTGGCCCTTCTGGGCCTGCATTTGCACACCCTAGGTCTGGTAGACCCACAAGGCAGTGCGCCAACAAATTTTTTATATAGTTTTTTCTTTTATTTATTTTTGAGTAGTTTTTTATATAGTTTTTTCTTTTCTGCATTATTTATTTTCTTCTATTTATTTTTGAGTAATTTTTTGGTATAGTTTTTTATTTTCTGCATTATTTATTTTTGTATAGTCCGAAACCCTGATAGTTTGGTTAAATTGCATTACTTGTAAGTCCAGTTAACATGGATGCTTATGATGCAAGAGCAACAGCAAAAGTGAAAATTTGACACAAATAGGTGCTAAAGGCCTTCGCCGGGCGAGGTGGGACTAAACTTTGGGGTGGCAGCGCAAGGCCTTTAGTACCGGTTGGTGGCTCCAACCGGTGCTAAAGGCCTTCGTTTCCCGCCACTTGGCCTGACGAAAATAGGCCTTTAGTACCGGTTGGAGCCACGAACCGGTACTAAAGGCCCATCCTATATATATAGCACTTACGAAAATGTCAGTTTCATCTCCCACTTCGTCTCCAACCTCCGCCGCGCGCGCCGCTCGATACCGTCGTCGCCGCCCGTCGTCCGTCGTCTCGTGCTTTCCCCGCCGCCGGCCGTGTCGTCGTGGTCTCGCGCTGCCGTCCCGAACGTCGCCGCCGTCCGTCGTCATCGCCGCGGCCGTACGTCTCTCTCTCGCTCCCGCACACACATACACACACATACATATACACAGACATACACACACACACCGGCGCCCCCGCCCCGTACGCCGGCGCCCCCGCTCGTACGTACGGGGCGGTGGCGTACGGGGCCGCACACACACACACACGCATACACACACATACACACATACGTACACACATATACGTATATATACACACACATGCATACACACACATACACACACACACATTTTTTTTACTTATTTTCTGTTTTTTTAGAAAAGTTAATTAGATGATCGAATGTTAGATTAATGTCGAATGTTAGATGAATTAGCTAGCTAGATAGAAAAAATTGTCGAACTAGAGATTAGAACTAGTTGAATAATTAATATAACTAGTTTATTTTTAGTAAGAAAATTTAGGTATATGAGATTAGAACTAGTTGAATAATTAATATAACTAGTTTATTTTTAGTAAGAAAATTTAGGTATATGAGATTAGAACTAGTTGAATAATTAATATAACTAGTTTGTTTTTAGTAAGAAAATTTAGGTATATGAGATTTGATGATCTAATTAAAATATTATTTGTTAATGAGTTTTTCTGTTTATTTAATTTTTTATATATTTTGAGTTTATATAAATGTTAGATTAATATCGAATGTTAGATGAATTATATAGAAAAGTTAAATATATTGTAATGTCAATTGAATATATAGTTAGATATATTAATGTCAAATGTTAGATGAATTTATATTTGGCTAGATATAGGTGTTTAATGTTTCACCTATATGAACATAGGAAATGTCATCTGACGACGAAAAAGATTTTATTATGTGCGAACACTGTGAAGATCAGCGCGGCCTATGCGACCAAAATTTCTTTGTTGATGATAGGCGCTTCAGCATCAAGCTGGATGAGACATTCGAAGTTGATACAGTAAGTCACTTTGTCAATTATTATTTGAATGCAAAACTTATGCTTCATTTGCTTCAACTTATAATTTTAAATTTTCACTATTCTACTAGCGCATCCCCTGCCATGCAAGAATTTTTGCCTTGGATAAGATAGGTTTTAGTGCTATAGATGATATGGAGGTAAAGAGAGTTTACTTGAAGACGGAGCATGGGTATACTTTTAACGTCAAATTATATAATGGAGACACATACACCCATTTTGAATGCAAAACTTGGCAAGCACTATGCAAGGATTATGCATTTGAGCCTGATATGGTTATCACCTTTGATATTCGTCCGGAAGATGATATTGAATGTAATATAGACATCTGGGTCGATGTGCAAACGCCTCCAGTTCTACCATTTGGTGAGTTTTTCTCAACCATGCATGCATATGTTTATGTCTTTGATACAGTTTATTCAAAAATAGTTGACAACTAATTTGTATTGTCAGCTTATTTCGGTTCAAGCAAACATGTCCGGCGCTTGGTAGACAGGACCTACTACTGCCCCGGGGCTCAACTAAACTGCGAGGAGATAAGTCATTATGTTTCATGGCTTGAGGATCTTAATACTGTCAAGACAATTTTTTTTCCTAAACTTAGAAATGTTAGTACTCAAAACGTGCGACCAATGGTGATCGTATTGAACTACGGTCACATCTATAATCAAAAGATGGTAAGATTTTAAATATTTGTCCTTAATTAGTGCATCTTTTGCATACATTATTTTTGAAGCTAAATTTTCATTGCTTAGTATATTAATTACTATACGATGTTGTTCAACAGAGACTTCCGATGACAGTTGTGCCTCAGTGGATCAAGACAAAAGGTCGCATGTCAATGGTTAGCTTACGACCAAGATTTCCTACATTGCACATGAGTGCATTCAGGATTTCTGAAAGCGAAGAATGCTTAATAGTGAAAGATTGGAGCAAAATTGTTAACGATCGCAGAGAAGTACTAGGGGGCAGTAAGGAGAAGAGCAACCCAAGATTAGGAGACAGATTCATCTACATGCTCCAGTATGATGAATCAGGAGAGCTATACATGTTCTATGCTATTCTACCTGAGAGGGAGCAGCAGGATCAGTAGCTACTAGTTCATGCTCTTAATTAGTACTTGTCTCATATCCGTGTGCTGAACTTCGATGTTGGTGATGATTATGTTGAACTTGATGATATCTTTGCTTTTGTTACAAAGTGAATGTTTCCTATTTAAGCTAGCCAGCGTTGATGATGATTAGATAGCTAGCGGTAATGACTATGATGATTAAATAGTGGTAATTAGACGACTACGATGATTTTTAGCTAGCTAGAGTTTATTTATTTATTAATATGCGATGATGATGATGACGACGACGATTACAACTCATTATAACGTAAAACAATCCTAAATTAAATTGATAACACAAATTTAATTGAAAAATACAAAATAAAACAAAAACCCACAACCATTTAGTACCGGTTGGTGTTACCAACCGGTACTAAAGGGCTCCCGGCCCCCGGAGCTGGCTCGTGCCACGTGGTTCCCCTTTAGCACCGGTTCGTGCTGAACCGGTACTAAAGGGGGGGGGGCTTTAGTGCCGAAACTTTAGTGCCGGTTCCTGAACCGGCACTAAAGGGCCTTATAAACCGGTGCTATTGCCCGGTTCTGCACTAGTGTAAACACTTTATGAGATTTGCAACTTGCTTTTGTGTTCATATTAGACGCAAAGTTGTCTGAAATAACCAAGTGTTACCAATTTGAACACCGTTAGGCACATGCGATAAGACAGGGGCAATGGCATCTCTAGGTAGCACAATGCCAGTCTTCATCTTGGACACTTGGTAGGCGAGTCACACATGGATAGTTAAACTCTCGTTCAACTCTGTTGTTCCCCTACCATTACGACCGGTAATGCTCGGCTCGGTGCTTATGACCAGTAGATCTTACCAACACCTAAGTGTTGTGGAACAGACATGGAATCAGAGGGCGCACTAGGACAAATTATGAAAAGCGTATCGCGCAAAAAAATGCTCATAGACTGTAAAATCTTTCTTCATCCAACTTTTGAAAAATGTTCTTAGCATTCCAAACAATGTTCATGACATTTAAAAATTGTCACGGGTTCAAACACATTGTTTGTGACAATTTTAAAAAAATACATAAAATGTAAAACATTGTTCGCGCAGTTTTTGAAATTATTCATATCATTAAAATTTCTTCATCACATGTAAAAAATATTCATGTGTTACAAAAATATGTTTGTGACACTTTTAGCAAATGTTCATGCAATATAAATGATGTTCATGGTTTTTTTTAAATGTTGTATGATTGAAAAAAAATGTCTGTGACATTTTCTAGGAAAGTGTTTTAACACTTAACAATTGTCCTCACGATTTAAAAAAATATTAATGCCATTTACAAAAAATATTTCAGTCGAATAATGTCTTTGGAGCACAGGCACATTGAGCCCCCTTTTTAACTAAAAAAAAGGATTTTTAGCGCCTGAAATATTCCAAAAAATTTGTGTACATGCGGGCATAGTAGTGCACTATAACTGTGCAAATTTTCATGATACGTGCTTGCATGTGAGAGACAAAAAGACAAAAAAATAATTAAATGGGCTTGTTTATTGTTGATTTTGTGGCGGAAATTTTGTCTTTTTTGTGCAGCGTACAATACAACATATTATTGAACAAAATTTAACATGTACTGAGACCACATGCATGCATATTCATTTAAAAAAATCATTTCTTTTCAAAACTTGTAAGCACCATTTTTTAGGGCTTTAAAAAACGTAATCCAATGCACCCATGCTCCAAAAGTACGCTTTATAGTTTTAGGTTGCTTTCTTGTCCGTCGATTTGTGTTGAGATGTGTGCTTGACTTTGTGTCAAGCGTGGGTCGCCTCTTATTGTGGCGTGGTCGGTCCCACCTATGTTTTTCTAATTATTTTTTCATTATAATTTCCGCCCGCTCACTTTGATCCAGATCAAGAGTGAGTGAGTGAGTGAGTGAGAGAGAGAGAGAAAGGGAGGGAGAGAGAGGGGGAGGGAGAGGTACCGACCGCCAAGCTCGTCGAGGCGGTTCAACAGTGGGGAATTTAGGGTTCATCTGCTGGTATTCTCCCGCTTGTTGTTGACGATGTGAAGGCTTGCACACGGAGGCATCGATGTCAGTATTCACGGGTCTAATGGCATCTTCAAAGGCGACCCGCAAAATTTTTCCCGCATTTGTTCGCAGAGACGGGGACCAGTCGGCGGACAGGGAATGCGGTAGGCTGCCATCCAATGTTGCACGCATACATTTTAGACACTTTATGAATAAACAAGACAAAATTCATGCAAACACGACAGATGTCGGTGGGAACGACACCTATGGGATCACAAGAATCCCTACTGTGGTTAGCGGGGCGTGGGGTCGTGAGAAGAGAGGATCAAACAGATAGCACACGATTCGTTTATCCAGGTTTGGGCCGCGAGGATGCGTAAAATCCTACTCCTGCTTTGGTGGATTGTATATATGTGTGTTCTTGGGCTAGCTATGGGGCGTGAGGAGCTCCAAAAAGCCGAATCTCCCCTCTGGTTGCCTCGGGCCCCCTTTTCTAGAGAAAGGGGTTGCCACAGTGGCACACAGGAGGTGGAAAGGGTACAGTGATGCGAGGTTATCCCTCGCATTACATGACAAGGCGCATTTAATGCGTCTTGCTTAGGTGTCCTTGCTTTATCGGGGACGGGGGAGAGATCTGTCTTGTTCGTCGCCGCTCCTTCTTGTGTCGACACGCGCCCTGGCCAGCGATGCCTGAGATGCCATGTAGGTAGGCAGGCAGCTGAGGTGGCGCAATGGTGGGTCTTCATGAAGATCTGCATGCCGCCACGCAGGTGCCTGCCCAGCTGGTTGGGTCGGCAGCTGCATGCGAACGGCGGTGGAGGTTTAGTCGGCGCGGGCCTGGTGGTGGTCCTGCGGATGTCCTTGGCAAGGGCCTTGCCGGGGCCCCGGCAAGGGTCTTGCCGAGGCGCCTGCTGTCATCCCCGGCAAGGCGCTTTCCGGGGGCCTTGTGGTCTTCCTCGGCTGGGATCCCGCCAAGGGTTGTCGTCTCCTTAGTGCGTATCTGATCTTGAATGTCTTCACAAAGATCTGCATGTCGCCATGGGGATGTCTCCCTATTCCTTGCCCTTTGGGGCCAGTGGACTCAAGGATGATTTGCTCCGTAGGCGCGGGACGAGTTGCCGCGACAAGGGTCTTGCCGGGGCTGCTAGAACTATCTCCCGGCAAGGATCTTGCCGGGGGAGTCCGCTTCGTCCCCTTTGCTCTTCGTGGTCTTGGCCTTGGCGTCGTTCTAGTTCTCTTGAGCTTCGGTCTTACCCTGGCTCACCTCTCTTGCCTTGCTTGGTGTGGTGGTATCCGCGGCTCAGACTGCCCGTGCACAGTTATAGGGGTACAAAAAGTGTACGCCTCTTTTTGTACACCGACAGGAGCCCCCGGGCCTAGGCCACACATAAGCGCAACGCGTTGTTGGGCTAGGCCCAAAAACGGTGCGCGGGCAGGCGGGACGATTTTTACCGTGGTAAGATTCTTCGCGCGCTGCGCTTCCCACGACTCCCGCGCGTGGCGCGGCGTGGGGAGGCGCGTGTGACGTGGGCGGCATGCATGGGGTTGGTTCCTGCGGGCATGCGTCACACCACAGTTAATGTGAAAGGAGGCGGCCCGTGTTTTCCCCCATAAAAAAGGAATAACCGCGGGCGTGCTGCTCACTTTCTCCTCTTTCCTCTTGCCTTTTCCAATGTCAGAGCCGCTATTTCCTCTCTTCCTTCCTTCCTAAGCTTCCACCGTCGCCCGCCGTCATTGCTTCGCCATCCCCCTTCCTCAGCCCTCTAAACTTCTTGGCCACCATGGTGCCCAAATCCGTCAAGGGCAAGGGGGTGGCTAAGGGCGCTAGGACCATGGAGCTGCCGGAGAGCGCGCTGTCGGGGGACCGGACGAAGTCTGCCTTTTTCTTCCCCTCGATGGTTGATGTTCATGAGCTCCGGGCCTCCTTCAGGCCCCTATGGGGAGCGAAGACGGGGGGAGAGAATTCGGGACACCCGGCAACGCGCGTCGTTCCTGCTGCTTGCACAGATCCTGCTCCAAATCGGTATCCCTTTTTCGTCGATTATCTTTCTTGCGGGTTATGCCCCCCTTTCTCCGATTTCTTCTGCGACATTATGCACACCAGCTTTCGCCTCTTGGATTTTACTCCGAATGCGGTGGCGTGCATGGCTTTCTTCGCGCATCTTTGCGAAGGTTTTGCCGGGGTGCAGCCCAACACGGCGCTCTTCTGCCATTATTTCTTCCCTCGGATCCAGCGGGGAGGTGCCGTCTCTGGTTGCGTCACCTGGATCCCAAGATCCAAGTGGGCGTACCCGGACGGTGCCGTGAAGGAGAGGTGGGAGGAATGGCGTGGCCGGTGGTGCTGGATTGAGGATGAAGACCCGCCGGAATTCTGCAAGGTCCGCCGAGTGCCGCTGGTCCGTGGCAGCGATTGGAGCGATGTCGACGCCGCCGACGGGAGGCTCACTGTTGCCACTACTAGGATTCTCCGGCTCACCCGGGCCGGACTCACCCTTGAGATGATCGGGGAGGACTTCATTCGCCGCCGGATCGCCCCGTTGCACAATGGGAGGCCAGCTTGGCTCTTTACGAATCCGGCTGACAGTATGCGACTCCTCCCCGGCCTCGATCACAACTTCACAGTGATGGCACATGCCCACTTCTGCCAGCGGCTTTTCCAGCTTGATGTGGGTCGCGATGGCGAGGTCGAACGGACCGGCAAGGCCGCGAGGGCTGCCGCAAAGGTTGGCAAGGCCCTCAAGGGGCCGTTTTTCAAGCTGCCAGCGGGGATGGTCCCGTTGTGCAACAATTCACGTCGGTCCGAGATCATCGCCATGATGCCGGACTGTAATGCGCACGGGCCTGTCCCGACCCGGAAGGAGCCGAAGGACGCGGATGTGCAGCAATTCTTTGACACCCTGATTGAGGTACATGTCAATGCTGACGCCGAGCGGTGGCTTGTCATGGACACCACCCAGGCAGAGCTGGACTACAACGCCACTAGGGCGAGGCAGGCGCATCTCGCCATGGAGGCCGGCAGTGCCGAGGGCGTGGAGGACAAGGCCACAACGGCTGCGAAGGAAGAGCAGCTCACCCGATGGGCGGCGGCCACCGAGGAGGTCAGCAGCGCCGACACTGGAGCTCCGCTTGTCGAAGACGCGGCCGACGAGTCGTCGTCGGAGGAGGACGTGGCGGAGGGCTCGACGCCAACCAGGGGAAGAGGGCGAGTCCTGCGGCGGGCTGGCTCCGGCGAGCCGGTCCGGCCCGGCAGGGCTACGCAGTCTCAATTAACCCTGGAGGGGTCTGGGCGTCACACGAGGGCCACGGCAGCCAAGAGGCTGACGAAGGCCGCTGAGAAGAAGAAGACAACATCCCCTTCCTCATCTGGGAGCACACAAACCCCGCCGTCTTCGCCTCCTCTGGCAGATGTCGACTCGGATGTTGACTCAGAGGTCGCTTTTGATCTCGGGCCTCTCAGCCCGAAGAGGAAAAGGAAAGTGGTGGAGGAAGAGGAGATGGGTGACGAGTAAGTACTCCATCCCTTACTGACATTTCCATTCCCCTGAATTAAGCCACTTATCTTGATCCGTTTTTGCTTTTGCAGGGATGCAAAGACGTTGGCCCAGAGGGTGAAGAGGGCCAAGGCCTTGGCGGGCGGCCAGCCCCCGGCCAGTGCTTCAAAGTCACCACTAGTGGTGCTGAGCAGCCCGGACAGCAGCCCCCAGCACAACCCCCAACATAAGTTCGTCACCCTCCTCTTATCGACACGTGGTAGGCATTCGATGCTATGGTGTTGACCTTGTAAGGTTTGCAGGAGGGGAGCGGCAGCAGGAGGAGCCGCAGAGGGCTACCCCCAACACACCACCCCCATCGACTACGCCGCTGCGAGGGGCGTCCCCGGCAAGGGCATCAAGCACGGAGCCCACACCCATGGAGGAAGAGGGGAACTTGGGCGCTGGTGACTCTGCCACGGCGTCGAATGCTGGCGGGGAGGGGACTTCTTATTTAGCCTGGCACTGGTGAGTCACCCATCCTCCGTCTCTGTTTTTCCCTTATTCTTTTTCTTGGCTTCAATGCTCCCATTACTACCCAGGCCCTCCTTCAATAGGTATGGAGGACGTGGATACTGTTGTTGGGAATATTGCTGAGGAGGCCGCGGCGGAGGCCGCCAGGGATGCTGATGAGGTCGCCGCTAATGAGGCCGCCAAGGATGCTACCGAGGACACCGCTGCGGGGGCCGCCAAGGCGACCGGCGAGGCTTCTGCCGAGGGCGCCAACGGTGGGCCTGCCGGGGAAGCCGGCAAGGCCACTGCCGAGGAAGAGGTGGTTGATGATCAGCCTCCCTCCTCCTCAACCTCGGGCCTTGGCAGATATCTGATGGTGGGCGACGATCTTTTCATCCATCTCCCAGGGGCGTCAAGTTCCCAAGCGCCCGCCGGAGGGGAAGTCTTTGAAGGCGAGGTGCTTGCCGCCACCGGGCTCGAGGTTGTCGATGAGCCGGGCGTTGGCGGTGATGGTTCTCCAGAAGAGCAAATTTTCTGCGCTATGGGGGCCAACTTCCGAAAAGTCCAGGCACTCTACCGTGCCCGTCTGGACAAGGTTAAGTCCAGGACGGCAACGGTGGACCAGGCGGAGGTGGATTTCAAGGCGCGCGTTGCTGAGACGCAGACCTGGTTCCACCAGACTCGCGAGGAGCAGAGGGCCTTTCAGGAGGAATTGGCCAAGCGCAATGTCGAGCTCACCATGAAGATGGCTGACATCGAGAAGGCCCAGGAAAGGGCGGCGAACTTGGCTGCCGCGGCCGAGGCCGTCCGGAACCAGCATCAAGCCGCACTGGATTCCCAGGAAGAGGACCTCACCGTGCGTGAGGCGAAGCTTGCCGCAGCGCTCCGTGCCAAGGATGAGGA
Organism: Triticum monococcum; assembly: GCA_034509565.1. Classification (NCBI taxonomy): domain Eukaryota; kingdom Viridiplantae; phylum Streptophyta; class Magnoliopsida; order Poales; family Poaceae; genus Triticum; species Triticum monococcum. The sequence continues at coordinate 683,770,579 of CM067845.1, read as the reverse complement.
GCTTGAGGCCCTTGTCGCGCGGCGGACTCGCGAGCTGGAGCAGAGGCACAAGGAGGCACTCAATGCCCAGGCTTTGGCCCATGCCGGCAAAGTAAGGGAGTTGGAGGTGGAGCGGGACGAGCTGAAGGAGCAGGCCCTCAAGCTGTCCAACAAGAAGAGCACGCTCAACAGCGCCTTGGTAGAGGCGCAAGGAGCGGTCATCAGCAGGGCTGGGGAGCTCTCCGAAGCGCAAAACTCCATCAGAGATCTCAAGCTGAAGCTGGAGAATCTCGAGAAGATGTTGTCGGAGAGCACGGCTCGGGAGGAGACCTTGACCAGGAGCCTGGAGGAGGAGAAGCAGCTGCGGGCGAACGAGGCCGCCTCCCACCAGGAATATGTGGCGGGCGAGAACAGATGGATCAGCCGTCTAGAGGACGTCACCGGCAGGTGATGAAGTCATGTACCTACGGTAGGGGCACGGACCCGTCCTAAGAGCCCCGCCATAGGACATCCTTAGAGGAAGTCACCTTTCAAATTACTTGAAGATATCCCACTCGACGGGTTGAAGACACTCGACTAAGAAGCTGTCACTCGACCAAGAAGCCAACCGCTTGACTGCTAGGGGACCTCAAGTCACTCCGCATGCAAACGGTCGGCTATTAAGTAGTCTTTATGATTATTATGACACTTTTTTAGGGACGTTATCAGTACGCCCACCTTAAATGTACCTTAAACACTGCATTACTGAGGGCAGGAGAGGGCCGGCGAACTCTATATAAGCCACCCCCACCTCAGTATCAAGGGTTCGCACCCCTGTCATCTTACTCACGCATAATCCAATCGACCGCCTCCGGGCACCGAGACGTAGGGCTGTTACTTCCTCAGAGAAGGGCCTGAACGCGTAAACCTTGCATGCTTACAACTTCCCAATAGCTAAGGTCTAGCCTCTTCATACATACCCCCCAACCTCACTGTCAGATTTAGAACCACGACAGTTGGCGCCCACCGTGGGGCCTTAGTCTTAGCGCCTAATTGGAGAAGTTGCGATTTTTCCGATCCACTCGATCATGTTTTCCTGTGGAGCTTTGGCGGAGGGCCGCGAGATCCGTCTCGGCCGACTTGCTTTCATCGCCGACGACTCTGCTTGGCTCCAGGAGGCGCCGCTTGACGTCGACGCGCTCCCCGTCCGCGGTGCGACGCACTTCCGCGCGTGCGTCCGTGGCGTCCTCCTGAGGCAGCCATCGACCCCATATCGGTCGACTCCCGTGCCATCTCCCCGTCCTGTCTCCCGCCAGCGCAAGCGCTCGGGTCGGTCGAGGCTCCAGCGGTGGATGAAGCACGCTGTGGCCCACCAGTCGGCGACCCAGCAGGTCGCTGCAATCGAGCCTGACGAATCCCTCTGCGGCCTGTTCGATCTGTCGACTGGCTCCATGGAGTCCGCTTCCGAGTGCGACAGCAGCGACCCCCTAGCGGAGGTCCTGGCGGTCGAGGGGACACGCAGTCCCCCCGGATTCCCTCGCGCTGACGATGGTGCCGACAGGGGCGATCCGTCGCACCCTCACAACGAATACCTCCCCGAGCCTCTTATGTCGTTGCAACGGGAGGAGCTTCGTCGCCGGAACATGGACGCGCTCTACACACCTATTGTTGGAGAAACCCCCGAGGCCCGGGCCTTGGAGGCTGCGCGCTTGGCTAATCTAGCCGAGCGCACTCAGCTGGAGAATCTACAGCGGGCTCTCGACGAGCGGGCGCGTCAGCGGGCTCCCGAGTCCAGTCGACGCCAGCAGGCACCTGAACCCAGTCGACGGCAGCTTTTCCCGCCACCACAGGTGTACCGAACTCCGGTTCAGAACCTGGCTGCCGCGGCCCGCATAGCGGAGTCGATCCAGCCCTCCCAGTCCGAGGCCGGAAGAGGATTGCTGCAGATCAGAGCATTGCTCCGAGCAGCGGGGAATCAGAATTCCGCCGTCTCTCAGTCGCGGGACAGGATCCACAGTCGATCCGTCGCAACGGAGACCGTCCAGTCGGCTCACAGCCCGAGATCGCCCCCGAGGCGTGAGGGACGTGGAGACCGGCACGATCGGTATAGGAGGAACGAGCAATATGATCACCGACCCGACCGTGATGATGGGCGTCGGGTGCCGTCCCCTCCTCCGCGGAGTGGATCATATGCACCTCAGCATCGAGACGACAGGCGCCCCCATCACACTGGGCAGAGGATCCCAGTCGACCCCAGGGACCCAGGCTTTGACGCGAGATCCATCCTCGTTCAAGGTCTGGTGGACAAGAACAGGGCTCATCGAGAGGGCCACAACAGAGATACGCCCCCCGGCAGCAGGGCACACGCCTCGGGGCCTGAGTGTTTTAGTCGAGCCATCAGAGCTGCGGTGATCCCTCCCAACTTCCGGCTGGCGACTGGGATCAGCAAGTTCACCGGCGAGTCCAAGCCTGACACGTGGCTCGAGGATTACCGAGTGGCTGTGCAGATCGGCGGCGGCAACGACGAGGTGGCCATGAAGCATCTACCCCTCATGTTGGAAGGCTCGGCTAGGGCGTGGCTAAATCAGCTGGCGCCCAGCAGCATTTACACTTGGGAGGATCTCTCCCGAGTGTTTGTTACAACCTTTGAAGGGACATGCAAGCGCCCCGCAGGCCTTACGGAGCTGCGGTCTTGCGTACAGAAGCCGAATGAAACGCTGAGGGAATACATCCAGAGGTGGATCACACTGCACCACTCGGTCGAAAACGTGCCAGACCATCAAGCAGTTTGCGCTTTCAAGGAAGGCGTCAAGTACAGGGAGTTGAATCTGAAATTTGGCCGGACCGGAGAGATGTCCCTTAATCGGATGATGGAGATTGCCACCAAGTACGCTAATGGAGAAGACGAGGACCGACTCCGAAGCGGCAGACTTAAGTCAGTCGCCCAAGAGACCGGAGGAAACTCCAGTCGGAAGCAGAAGCGGAAGGCCGAGCCAGCCGCTCCCGGGGAGGCCCTGGCCATGGCCCAGGGAAACTTCAAGGGGAAACCCAAGGGCACTTGGAAGCCCAAGAAAGTCAAGGATCAGGATGGGAATGATGTTCTGGATCTGCCATGTCACATTCACACCAAGAAAGATGAAGAGGGTAATTTTATTTACCCCAAACATACCACTCGGCAATGTCGGCTCCTGATCCAGCAGTTTCAGGGCAAGCAACCCAAGGATAAAGAAAAAGAGCCAGACAGGGTCGAGGACAGGGACGATAGCGACGATGGATACCCCCAGGTCAATTCCACCCTGATGATTTTTGCCGATGTCGAAAGCAAAAGTCGACTGAAAGTCATTAACCGTGAGGTGAACATGGTTGCCCCTGCGACTCCCAGTTACCTAAAGTGGTCTCAGACGGCCATCACGTTCGACCAATCCGATCACCCAACACACATTGCCACCCTTGGGAGGCAAGCTTTGGTGGTCGACCCAGTTGTCGAGGGCACTCGACTGACCAAAGTCCTGATGAACGGTGGCAGCGGCCTGAACATACTGTACGCGGAAACCTTGAAAGGAATGGGCATTCCGATGTCCAGACTCAGCACCAGTAACATGAGCTTCCACGGAGTCATTCCTGGGAAGAAAGCCGAGTCACTCGGCCAGATTGCTCTTGATGTGGTTTTCAGTGATTCAAAGAATTACTGCAAGGAAAAGTTAACGTTTGAAGTTGTGGACTTCCAGAGTGCTTATCACGCCATCTTGGGCAGGCCGGCTTACGCACGCTTCATGGCTCGACCATGCTACGTGTATCTTAAATTAAAGATGCCTGGCCCCAAAGGTGTGATCACTGTTACGGGCAACCGGAAGAAAGCAGAAGAATGTTTCCAGAAGGGATCAAAGATCGCCGACGCTCAGATGGCAGTGGCCGAGCTGAAAGAGTACCAAAAGACTGCCGATCCGAGTGAATTGCTGCGGGCTAAGAAGCCTGCCTCCGAGTCAGCTTTCCAGTCGGCCGGCGAAACGAAGACGGTCCACATTCACCCGACCGACCCCGAGGCAGCTCCGACTCACATCTCAACGACGCTCGACTCCAAATAGGAAGAAGCGCTCATCCAGCTCCTCCGTGAGAACTGGGACATCTTCGCATGGAAACCCTCTGACATGCCCGGAGTTCCCAGGGGGCTGGCTGAGCACCGCCTACGAGTCGACTCAAAGTTCAAACCCGTGAAGGAACATCTGCGACGGTCCGCCGTCCAGAAAAAACAAGCCATCAGCGAAGAAGTGGCTCGGCTCTTAGCAGCTGAGTTCATTCGAGAAATCTACCACTCCGAGTGGCTCGCCAATGTTGTCATGGTCCCCAAGAAGGACAAGTCACTCCGCATGTGCATTGATTTCAAGCACATCAATCGGGCCTGCCCGAAAGATCATTTTCCTCTCCCTCGCATCGATCAAATTGTCGACTCGACTGCGGGATGCGAGAGATTATCTTTTTTAGATGCCTACTCCGGGTACCATCAGATCCGTCTGTATGGGCCCGACGAAATCAAAACAGCTTTCATCACTCCATTCGGATGCTTCTGTTACGTCACCATGCCATTCGGCCTCAAGAACGCCGGAGCCACATTCATGAGAATGATCCAGAAGTGTTTACTCACTCAAATCAGTCGGAATGTGGAGGCGTACATGGACGATATCGTAGTCAAGTCCCGGAAAGGTTCCGACCTACGGGCTGACCTTGCTGAAACCTTCGCCAACCTCAGGAGGTACGATATCAGGCTCAATCCGTCGAAATGCACTTTCGGAGTTCCAGGTGGCAAGCTACTCGGTTTTCTCGTTTCCGAACGGGGAATCGACGCAAATCCTAAAAAAATTGGCACCATACTCCGGATGAAGCGCCCTGTACGTGTGCATGATGTCCAAAAACTTACAGGCTGCTTGGCCGCCTTAAGTCGATTCATCTCTCGACTCGGTGAAAAAGCGTTGCCTCTTTACCGACTGATGAAAAAGTCTGACAAGTTCGAATGGACTCCAGAAGCTGATGCAGCGTTCGCAGAGCTCAAAGCTCTACTCTCCACCCAGCCGGTGCTAGCTGCTCCAATCAGCAAAGAGCCTCTGCTGCTTTACATTGCAGCCACGGGACAAGTTGTCAGTACAGTACTTACGGTCGAGCGGGAAGAGGAAGGGAAGGCCTTCAAAGTTCAACGCCCTGTTTATTATGTGTCTGAAGTTTTGACCCCTTCAAAACAAAGATACCCCCACTACCAGAAGCTGGTATATGGGATTTACATGACCACGAAGAAAGTTGCACATTATTTCTCTGACCACTCCATTACAGTCGTCAGCGACGCCCCGTTATCGGAGATCCTGCATAACAGAGATGCAACTGGTCGAGTGGCCAAGTGGGCGATTAAACTCCTTCCTTTAGACATCAAGTTTGAAGCAAAGAAAGCCATCAAGTCTCAAGCAATCGCGGATTTTATCACCGAGTGGATTGAATAGCAACTTCTGACTCAAGTCCACTCGAAACACTGGACTATGTTCTTCGATGGATCCAAGATGCTGAATGGCTCGGGCGCGGGGGTAGTTCTGGTCTCCCCCGAGGAGATAAGCTCAGATACGTTCTCCAGATTCACTTCGATTCCTCCAATAACGAAGCAGAGTATGAAGCACTTTTGTATGGGTTGCGCATGGCCATTTCGCTCGGCGTCCGTCGCCTCATGGTCTATGGCGATTCAGATCTGGTGGTTAATCAAGTGACGAAAGAATGGGACGTCAGGAGTCCGGCAATGACTGGGTACTGCAATGCGGTACGGAAGCTAGAGAAGAAGTTCGAGGGGTTGGAGCTCCACCACATCCCCTGACTGAAAAACCAGGCAGCTGACGACTTGGCAAAGATAGGCTCCAAGAGAGAAGCCATTCCAAGCGACGTGTTCTTGGAACACATTCACTCGCCGTCAGTCCAAGAAGATCCTTTCACAGAAGAAGCCCCGCAGCCGAAAAGTGCCACAGACCCGATTGAAGTTGAAGTGCCTGCAGTAGTCGACCTGATCATGGAAGTTTTGGCAGTCACCCCTGACTGGACGATACCATACATTGCATATATCCTAAGGAAAGAACTCCCGGAGGACGAGGAGGAGGCTCGACAGATCGTTCGTCGATCTAAGGCCTTCACGGTCATAAGAGGACAGCTGTACAGAGAAAGTGCAACCGGAGTCGGCCAGAAATGCGTGACGCCAGAAGAGGGTCAAATGATCCTCAATGATATCCACTCGGGAACCTGCGGTCACCATGCGTCCTCTCGGACCATTGTGGCTAAGGCATACCGAGCTGGATTTTATTGGCCAAGAGCAAATGAGATGGCGAAAGAGATAGTCGACAGGTGCGAGGGCTGCCAGTTCTACTCCAACATGTTACACAAGCCCGCGTCAGCCCTGAAAACCATTCCGCTCGTCTGGCCCTTTGCCGTCTGGGGATTGGACATGGTTGGCCCCTTGAGAACGGGCAGGAGTGGGTTCACTCACGTGCTTGTGGCAGTCGACAAGTTTACCAAATGGATCAAGGCTAAGCCCATAAAGAGCCTTGACGCTGGCACCGCTATCAGTTTCATCAGAGGGTTGACATTCAGATATGGAGTCCCACACAGCATCATCACTGATAACGGGTCAAACTTTGATTTGGACGAATTCAGGGCATTTTGCGCTTCTCAAGGCACACGAGTCGACTACGCCTCAGTCGCTCACCCCCAGTCGAACGGACAAGCTGAGAGGGCAAATGGTCTGATCCTCAAAGGCTAAAACCCCGGCTGATGCGCGATCTCAAGCACGCGGCAGGTGCTTGGTCGACGAGCTTCCGTCAGTGCTGTGGGGATTAAGGACCACCCCTAACCGGTCGACTGGAAGGACCCCGTTCTTCCTGGTTTATGGAGCCGAAGCTGTCCTGCCAAGCGATCTCCTTCATAATGCGCCCTGAGTTGAACTTTACACCGAAGATGAAGCGGAGCAGGCCCGGCAAGACGCAGTCGACCTCTTGGAGGAAGAGAGGGAGATGGCAATGATCAGATCGACCATTTACCAGCAGGACTTGCGTCGATTCCACGCCCGGAACGTGAAAAGTCGAGCCTTTCAAGAAGGAGATTTGGTCCTCCGAGTGGATCAACAGAAACCTCACAAGCTCGCTCCCACTTGGGAAGGCCCCTTCATCATCACCAGAGTCCTCCACAACGGAGCATATCACCTTTACAATGTTGATCGACAGATCGACGAACCTCGAGCTTGGAACGCGGAGCTTCTCCGCCCCTTTTACACTTAAGGCCGCTCTCAAACCAGATGTAATAAGAAAAACTCCTGAGGTTCATTTTTATCAGAAATAAGAGTGTTCCAATAATTGTTGTCACTGTTGTATGTATCCGAAATCCCCCGATGGGTGACTTAGCTGCGAATCCGATTCGCCTAAGTTTGAAAAATCCTACCGAGTGGAGAGCGAACCTCCCACTCGGGGGCTTAGCTGCAGTTCAGCACTCGCCTAAGTTCTCCACGAAGAGACTTAGCTGCAGTCAGACACTCGCCTAAGTTTAAAAAATCCCACCGAGTGGAGAGCAGACCTCCCACTCGGGGGCTTAGCTGCAGTTCAGCACTCGCCTAAGTTCTCCACGAAGAGACTTAGCTGCGGTCAGACACTCGCCTAAGTTTAAAAAATCCCACCGAGTGGAGAGCAGACCTCCCACTCGGGGGCTTAGCTGCAGTGCAGCACTCGCCTAAGTTCTCCACGAAGAGGCTTAGCTGCAGTCAGACAGTCGCCTAAGTTTAAAAAATCCCACCGAGTGGAGAGCAGACCTCCCACTCGGGGGCTTAGCTCCAGTGCAGCACTCGCCTAAGATCTCCACGAAGAGGCTTAGCTGCAGTCAGACACTCGCCTAAGTTTGAAAAATCCTACCGAGTGGAGAGCGAACCTCCCACTCGGGGGCTTAGCTGCAGTCCAGTACTCGCCTAAGTTCTCCACGAAGAGGCTTAGCTGCAGTCAGACAATCGCCTAAGTTCGAAAAATCCTACCGAGTGGAGAGCGAACCTCCCACTCGGGGGCTTAGCTGCAGTCCAGTACTCGCCTAAGTTCTCCACGAAGAGGCTTAGCTGCAGTCAGACACTCGCCTAAGTTTGAAAAATCCTACCGAGTGGAGAGAGAACCTCCCACTCGGGGGCTTAGCTGCAGTTCAGCACTCGCCTAAGTTCTCCACGAAAAGGCTTAGCTGCAGTCAGACACTCGCCTAAGTTTGAAAAATCCTACCGAGTGGAGAGCGAACCTCCCACTCGGGGGCTTAGCTGCAGTTCAGCACTCGCCTAAGTTCTCCACGAAGAGACTTAGCCACGGTCAGACACTCGCCTAAGTTTAAAAAATCCCACCGAGTGGAGAGCGGACCTCCCACTCGGGGGCTTAGCTGCAGTGCAGCACTCGCCTAAGATCTCCACGAAGAGGCTTAGCTGCAGTCAGACACTCGCCTAAGTTTGAAAAATCCTACCGAGTGGAGAGCGAACCTCCCACTCGGGGGCTTAGCTGCAGTCCAGTACTCGCCTAAGTTCTCCACGAAGAGGCTTAGCTGCAGTCAGACACTCGCCTAAGTTTGAAAAATCCTACCGAGTGGAGAGCGAACCTCCCACTCGGGGGCTTAGCTGCAGTCCAGTACTCGCCTAAGTTCTCCACGAAGAGACTTAGCTGCGGTCAGACACTCGCCTAAGTTTGAAACCCGCCTTCTCCTGAAGAGCTCCGCCACAAATACAATGTGAGCTCCGCCACAAGTACAATGTACGACAACAGGGTGTGTGTCGACTACCACCTTTTCCCGAGAGCTCCGCCACAAATACAATGTACAACGACGGGGTGGGGGTCGGCCATCAAGCCCCTCACAACAGTTCCAGACCACGAAGACATTCGGCAAAAATTAAGTTCGGATAAAGCTTAAAAGGCCCTGGGCCCCGAATCGAAGTACTCGAGCCCTCAGCTCGGCAGAATTTAAACGATTACAAGTCCACTCGGCATTCCGAGGCTAATTTAAGGGAAGGCATAAAAGTTTTCTCACTCCTCAAGAGGAGGGCTGGCAGGAGCGACGAACTCATCCAGGTCGATTCCATCCGCAATGCGAGTGGCAGCAGCAATGAAGGTCTCCATGAAGTCCTGGAAGCTGTGCATCTTGGTATTGGCGACTTGGATGGCGGCCGGTTTTTCTTCTCGCGCCTCCTTGCAGTGAACGCTGACTAAGGAGAGAGCCACGTCAGCGCCGCACCGGGCAGAGGACTTCTTCCACTCCTGCACTCGATCGGGGATTTTGTCAAGTCGAGCCATAAGAGACTCGAGATCGTTCTGGAGCGCGGATTCTGGCCAAAGTGTCGAGTCGATCCGCGACACAGCAACCTTCAGTCGAGCCAGGTAATCCACAGCACCGTCGATTCGATATTCCAGTCGGAGCAAGTTCATGGCAGTATCGTCTTTCACCGGAGAATTGATTGGGTCAAGACCCGTTTCGATCCGCCCGGTCTCCTCTTCGAAGTTCTGACAGAATTCTGCACACAAGACCTAAAGATAAGCCAACGATCACAAGATTGAGTCGACACAAAAGTACAAAACAGTCAAAATTAGACGTGCACCTTCAAGTTTGATGTACAGCCTCTTGGCGAGGCTCCTCAGGAAGCTCTCCAGGTCGTCCCTCCTACGGGCGATGCCTTCCATCTCCTCGCCCAAGAGGAGGTTCTTCTTCTTCCAACTGGCAGTCAGCTTGTTGGCATCAGTCAGAGCGGTCTGCAACCTAGTGTTCTCTTTTTCCAACTGGTCGACCGAAGCCAGCTTCTGTTCGGCCAGAGCCATCTTGTCGTCAGCCGCCTTGCGGGCAACAGCCAGGTCCTGGTCCTTCCTCGCCAAAGCTCTTTCCAATTCTCCTGCAAAGAAACGGCGATCGAATCGGAAACAGCAAAGGAATACCCAAGCCTGAAAACAGAATCAGTCGACAAAGTCGCTTTACCTGCGGCGCCCTCCCTGACCTTCTGCAACTCCGTCCTGGCCAGCTCTAGATCAAGGTCCAGTTGAATCTTCTGCTTCTCCAATTCAGCATAACGAGCGACAAGTTCGCAGGATCTCTGCAAAAGGAAAAACCAGTCGACAGACGTTCGAGATAAGTTGCTTCCGAGTAACTAAGGAACAATGGTGACGTTTCTAAGACCACAGCCGAATAAAAAACATTCGACCGTAGTCTCGGGGACTACACCCAGTGGGTGCACTCAGCATGCCCCCACTGGCTCGACCAAAAAAAACAACTGCCCACAGTCGACAGGACACAGACCACTCAACCTAGCAAACCAAACCGAGTGAAGAGGTACATATTCACAAACACAATATACAGACTACAGTCGACTGCCAGCAGTCCACCGTAGTCTCGGGGACTACACCCAGTGGGTGCACTCAGCAGTGGGTGTACAAGTACAGATACAAAGATCTTCAAAAAAGGAAAAGAAAGAGAGAGAAAGACCCTTCAAACAAACAAGTATCGAGTCAACTGACCTGGACGTTACTCTGAAGCGCCGAACTCGCATCGTAAGCCGCCTGGCTGGCCTCCCGAGCCTTCTTCACCTGCTCCATCATGACCCCTGCTTGGTGTATGGCCTCCTTCGCGGCGGCCACTTCGTCTTCAGGAGCAGGGTACGCGACAAAGAGTGAAGTCAGGTTGGCAGTCGACGCCGAGGGCTGCGCACTCAACAGAGGATTAGCAGTCAGATTGACAGTCGACGCCGAGGGCTGCGCACTCGACAGGGGATTGGCGAAGGACACAGAAGCCCGAGGGGCGTCGCCGCCTTCCCGAGCTGCGGCCTCAGGCGCCGGAGCAGGCTGGGGAGCCCTGTCAGTCGACGGCCTCTTGGTCCTCCCTATCCTCAGCGGCTCGTTGTCATTGTCATCCGGGAGGTCGATAACATGAGGAGGAGCTGCAGGAAGAACTTTCAATCGACCAGAATTGCAAGAAACGGCCAAGCCAACTCAAAAATAAAACGTCAACGATCGTACCAGGGTTGGAGGTTGCAGCGTCCCCCATCTCTTGGTCGTCGTCCTTGGCTGATACCTCGGAGGTAGCAGCACTGCAAATTTCGAAGAATCGGCCAGTTCAGCATAACGAGTCGACTGAGGATCCGTCCTCCAATCGGCGAAAAAGACAAGGCTTGTTACCTGGAGATGACAGGGACAGTTATCTTCATCTTCGGCAGGGTCTTGGGCGGCTTGGACTGCGTCCTGCGTGGTTGCTTGGGAACCTTCCCAGTCGGTGTTGGAGAAGAGGTCCGAGGGCGTTTCGACGATGGCCCAGAGGGGGCAGTCGCCTGACCACGTCCCTGCGCCGGGTCGAGTGCGAGCTTGGATCGCCTTTCAGGGCGGGAGGGTTCGGCCTCCTCCTCCTCCTCCTCGCTGGAGAAGATGTCATCGCCTCCCTCTCCCTCATCGTCTGACTCCCACTCGCCCTGGTCGTCCCCGCTCTCACCTCCGCTCCCTTCTCCTTCCTCAGTCGACCCCTGTGCCCCGTTGGGCGTCGAATACATCTCAGTAGTCGCCTGAAAGACAGCAGGCAAAATGGAAAGTCAGTCGACTCGCTCAAAAGAAGACCAATGCAGAAAGCAAGATTTCAGTCGGAAACACAAAGACACACCTGGTCGACCTCATATGAGCTGTCGAGTGGAACGACCCTCCTAGCTCCCCGGGGGTTGTCTTTGTTCCCTGTAATGCTTGACAGCCACCCCTCCAACATCTCGTCGGTGACCTCCTCTGGGTGGACCCGAGTGGAGTCCTCGAGGCCGGAGTACAACCACATCGGGTGATCCCGAGCCTGGAGTGGTTGGATTCTCCTCCTGAGGAAGACTTCGAGCAGGTCCATCCCCGTTACGCCCTCACGGACAAGTTCGACCACTCGACCCGCCAGTATCTTGACCTGGGCCTTTTCTTCGGGCGTCACCTTCAGAGAAGCCGGCTTCTCGGCTCGGGCGAGGGTGAAGGGTGGAAGTCCAGTCGACTGCCCTGGGGTCACTTGATCCTGGCAGTAGAACCAAGTCGCCTGCCATCCTCGAACTAACTCCGGGAAGGTGATGGAGGGAAAACAAATTTTCCCCCTTGTCTGGATCGCCAAGCCCCCGCACAGCTGGATCGCCTGTGTCCTCTCGTCACTCGACTTAGCCTTCTTCACCGACTGAGAGCGAACGGTGAAGATATGCTTGAAAAGTCCCCAGTGTGGGCGGCACCCCAGGAACGCCTCACATATAGAAATAAAAGCGGCAAGATAGACTATGGAGTTCGGAGTGAAGTGATGGAGCTGCGCCCCGAAGAAGTTCAGGAAATTGCGGAAAAAAGAGTGGGGCGGCAGAGAGAAACCACGGTTAATATGAGTCGCCAAGAGGACGCGCTCACCGTCGCGTGGCTGGGGCTCGATCTCTCCCCCTGGAAGATGCGCCGCCTTGTGGAGGATGACTCCTCCCTCGACCATGTCGTCGAGGTCCTCCTGACGAAGCACCGAGAGCATCCAGTCGCCCTGGATCCACCCCTTGGGCAGGGCCGTCTGAGAGGAAGAGCCCCCGCGCGCGGACTTCTTCCCCTTCCCCGCCGCCGCCGCCTTCTTCGCGCGCTCCAGGGCGGACGTCTTGCCCTTCACCATCGTCGCTGGCGAGGTCTCAGGCTGGTTTTGTGGTGGCGGGGCGAGAGCGAAGGAAGCGGAGGAGGCGACAGAGAGACAGAGAGAAGAGTAGAAGAGATGAGCGCGCGTACTGAAGAGAGGCTCCGGGCCAACTATTTATAAGGGGGCCACTCCCGAGTGGCTGGCAGGTAGGCCCGAGCTATCCAGTCAAATCCCGTGGCAGGCGCGCGCACTGTACGTGGCGAAAAAGGCGGCGCGGGGATCGAGGGGCCTTCGCACTGTCGCTCCCGATTACTGCGGCCGCCCCCGTCCCGCGCGCTTCCCAAAAAATCCGAATCCCGCGATCTCCGCCGGATGCAGAACAACTTGGCGAAACGGAAATCCCGCGCACGCCGGCGCTCGATGCCCGCAGGTAAAGAAATCCATTCGACGAAAGACCTAGAACGGATCAAGGCGACTGAAAGAGGTTAATGACGTCACCCGTGACAGTCGACCCAGAACAAAGCACCCGTAATAACCCGAAGGGTCGGCTGGAAAGGTCCCTAACCCCTTTTCTCACTCCAGCCTCGATCCGTTCGGGGGCTAATGATGAAGTCATGTACCTACGGTAGGGGCACGGACCCGTCCTAAGAGCCCCGCCATAGGACATCCTTAGAGGAAGTCACCTTTCAAATTACTTGAAGATATCCCACTCGACGGGTTGAAGACACTTGACTAAGAAGCTGTCACTCGACCAAGAAGCCAACCGCTCGACTGCTAGGGGACCTCAAGTCACTCCGCATGCAAACGGTCGGCTATTAAGTAGTCTTTATGATTATTATGACACTTTATTAGGGACGTTATCAGTACGCCCACCTTAAATGTACCTTAAACCCTGCATTACTGAGGGCAGGAGAGGGCCGGCGAACTCTATATAAGCCACCCCCACCTCAGTATCAAGGGTTCGCACCCCTGTCATCTTACTCACGCATAATCCAATCGACCGCCTCCGGGCACCGAGACGTAGGGCTGTTACTTCCTCGGAGAAGGGCCTGAACTCGTAAACCTTGCGTGCTTACAACTTCCCAATAGCTAAGGTCTAGCCTCTTCATACATACCCCCCAACCTCACTGTCAGATTTAGAACCACGACAGCAGGGTCACCTCACAGTTGGCCACCATGGGGATGCCAAACGTGAGGTATGCCCCTGAGCGCAGCGGGAACGTCAACACCAAGCTGACCTAGTTCTTCGAGGGCGTCCTTGGAGCCTTGGCTTATGTTCACTCCAGCAGAGCGGCCACGTTGGCCGGGGAAGCCCGGCAACTTTGCCGGGGGGGTCATGACCAAGGTCCTCACCAAGATGGCATACTGGAATCCCGACCTCGACTTCGATGCCGCGATGGATAGCTTGCCGGATGGTACTGACCTCACGGTGCTCAAGGAGCGCATCAAGCCCGTCATCAGCAGCATCGACGAAATCAAGAGGGTGGAAGGCCAGCGCCGGGATTTGGCATCCCGTTCTTCACCGCCGCTGCAGGTTCACGACCAAGACAAATTTCATCTTTAGTTAGAACCGCAGCAAAGATGTGATGTAATATAACTTTGCAGTACTCTTAATTTCATGCACGTTATTTCCCCGTTCAATTCCTCTTTGTATGCGCGCCCTACGTCGATTGGGTAGGCTCGCCGGCGCGGAAGCCCCTAGCGGCGTTTTGGGGACGGATCCCCATGGGCCTGCTGGATATGCGTGCTGCCGGACGAGCCACCTTTCCGTTCTGAACGCGACCGCTCGAACTGTCGAGCTTGACTCGAGTCAAAATCGAGAGTGTTGTTGATCGCGGAAGGCTACTCTGCCATTCTCGACGCAGCCGCTTGAGCTGTTGAGCGGACTCGAAACAGGGGGCGTTGCCGATCGTGGGAGAGCCCCCTGGCGTGCAGGTTTCTCATACAAAGGCGTGACATCTCCGAGGGGGGGGGGAATAACCTCATATAAGAAGGATAGAACAAGTAAGGGTTCAGTGCAACTTAGCTTATGTTTGCAATCGCTCGAGTGCCGATCTTCTGGCCTCCTTTCTTCTCCAAGGGTCACGAAGATAAAGGAGTGCCGGGCTAACTGCTAAAGCCGATTCTCACAACTGCGCCCCCTACCTGGCGCGCCAAAGATGTCGGTGGGAACGGCACCTATGGGATCACAAGAATCCCTACTGTGGTTAGCGGGGCGCGGGGTCATGAGAAGAGCGGATCAAACAGATAGCACACGGTTCATTTATCCAGGTTCGGGCCGCGAGGATGCGTAAAACCCTACTCCTGCTTTGGTGGATTGTATATCTGTGTTCTTGGGCTAGCTATGGGGCGTGAGGAGCTCCAAAAAGCCGAATCCCCCCTCTTGTCGCCTCGGGCCTCCTTTTATAGAAAAAGGGGTTGCCATAGTGGCACACAGGAGGTGGAAAGGGTACAGTGATGTTGGGGAACATAGTAATTTCAAAATTTTCCTACGCACATGCAAGATCATGGTGATGCATAGCAACGAGGGGAGAGTGTGATCTACGTACCCTTGTAGATCGACAACGGAAGCGTTTGGTTGATGTAGTCGAACGTCTTCATGGCCCGACCGATCAAGCACCGAAACTACGGCACCTCCGAGTTTTAGCACACGTTTAGCTCGATGACGATCCCCGGACTCTAATCCAGCAAAGTGTCGGGGAAGAGTTCCGTCAGCACGACGGCGTGGTGACGATCTTGATGTACTATTGTCACAGGGCTTCGCCTAAGCACCGCTACAATATTGTCAGGACTATGGTGGCAGGGGGCGCCGCACACGGCTAAGAATAAGATCACGTGGATCAACTTGTGTGTCTCTGGGGTTCCCTTGCCTCCATATATAAAGGATCAAGGGGGGGGGTGCGGCCGGCCTAGGAGAGGCGCGCCAGGAGGAGTCCTACTCCCTCTGGGAGTAGGATTCCCCCCCCCCCCAATCCTAGTTGGAATAGGATTCGTGGAGGGGGGAAAAGAGAGAGGGGGGCCGGCCCCCTCTCCTTGTCCTATTCGGACCAAGGGAGGGGAGGAGTGCGCGGCTCATCTTGGGCAGCCCCATCTCTTTTCCACTAAGGCCCACTAAGGCCCATATAGCTCCCGGGGGGTTCCGGTAACCTCCCGGTACTCCGGTAAAATCCCGATTTCACCCGGAACACTTCCGATATCCAAACATAGGCTTCCAATATATCAATCTTTATGTCTCGACCATTTCGAGACTCCTCGTCATGTCCGTGATCACATCCGGGACTCCGAACAACCTTCGGTACATCAAAACGTATAAACTCATAATATAACTGTCATCGAAACCTTAAGCGTGCGGACCCTACGGGTTCGAGAACAATGTAGACATGACCGAGACACGTCTCCGGTCAATAACCAATAGCGGGACCTGGATGCCCATATTGGCTCCTACATATTCTACGAAGATCTTTATCGGTCAGACCGCATAACAACATACGTTGTTCCCTTTGTCATCGGTATGTTACTTGCCCGAGATTTGATCTTCGGTATCCAATACCTAGTTCAATCTCGTTACCGGCAAGTCTCTTTACTCATTCCGTAATACATCATCTCGCAACTAACTCATTAGTTACATTGCTTGCAAGGCTTAAGTGATGTGCATTACCGAGAGGGCCCAGAGATACCTCTCCGACGATCGGAGTGACAAATACTAATCTCGAAATACGTCAACCCAACATGTACCTTTGGAGACACCTGTAGAGCACCTTTATAATCACCCAGTTACGTTGTGACGTTTGGTAGCACACAAAGTGTTCCTTCGGCACACGGGAGTTACATAATCTCATAGTCATAGGAACATGTATAAGTCCTGAAGAAAGCAATAGCAACATACTAAACGATCGGGTGCTAAGCTAATGGAATGGGTCATGTCAATCAGATCATTCAACTAATGATGTGATCCCGTTAATCAAATGACAACTCTTTTTCCGTGGTTAGGAAACATAACCATCTTTGACTAACGAGCTAGTCAAGTAGAGGCATACTAGTGACACTCTGTTTGTCTATGTATTCACACATGTATTATGTTTCCAGTTAATACAATTCTAGCATGAATAATAAACCTTTATTATGATATAAGGAAATAAATAATAACTTTATTATTGCCTCTAGGGCATATTTCCTTCAGTCTCCCACTTGCACTAGAGTCAATAATCTAGATTACACAGTAATGATTCTAACACCCATGGAGCTTTGGTGCTGATCATGTTTTGCTCGTGGAAGAGGCTTAGTCAACGGGTCTGCTACATTCAGCTTCGTATGTATCTTGCAAATCTCTATGTCTCCCACCTAGACTAGATCCCGGATGGAATTGAAGCGTCTCTTGATGTGTTTGGTCCTCTTGTGAAATCTGGATTCCTTTGCCAAGGCCATTGCACCAGTATTGTCACAAAAGATTTTCATTGGACCCGATGCACTAGGTATGACACCTAGATCGGATATGAACTCCTTCATCCAGACTTCTTCGTTTGCTGCTTCCGAAGCAGCTATGTACTCCGCTTCACATGTAGATCCCACCACGACGCTTTGTTTAGAACTGCACCAACTGACAGCTCCACCGTTTAATGTAAACACGTATCCGGTTTGCGATTTAGAATCGTCCGGATCAGTGTCGAAGCTTGCATCAACGTAACCATTTATGATGAGCTCTTTGTCACCTCCATATACGAGAAACAAATCCTTAGTCCTTTTCAGGTATTTCAGGATGTTCTTGACCGTTGTCCAGTGATCCACTCCTGGATTACTTTGGTACCTCCCTGCTAAACTTATAGCAAGGCACACATCAGGTCTGGTACACAGCATTGCATACATGATAGAGCCTATGGCTAAAGCATAGGGAACATCTTTCATTTTCTCTCTATCTTCTGTAGTGGTCGGGTATTGAGTCTGACTCAACTTTACACCTTGTAACACAGGCAAGAACCCTTTCTTTGCTTGATCCATTTTAAAGTTCTTCAAAATCTTGTCAAGGTATGTGCTTTGTGAAGTCCAATTAAGCGTCTTGATCTATCTCTATAGATCTTTATGCCTAATATGTAAGCAGCTTCACCGAGGTCTTTCATTGAAAAACTCTTATTCAAGTATCCCTTTATGCTGTCCAGAAATTCTATATTATTTCCAATCAGAAATATGTCATCTACATATAATATCAGAAATGCTACAGAGCTCCCACTCACTTTCTTGTAAATACAGGCTTCTCCGAAAGTCTTTATAAAACCAAATGCTTTGATCACACTATCAAAGTGTTTATTCCAACTCCGAGAGGCTTGCACCAGTCCAAAAATGGATCACTGGAGCTTGCACACTTTATTAGCTCCCTTTGGATCGACAAAACCTTCCGGTTGCATCTTATACAATTCTTCTTCCAGAAATCCATTCAGGAATGCAGTTTTGACATCCATCTGCCAAATTTCATAATCATAAAATGCGGCAATTGCTAACATGATTCGGACAGACTTAAGCATCGCTACGGGTGAGAAGGTCTCATCGTAGTCAACTCCTTGAACTTGTCGAAAACCTTTTGCGACAAGTCGAGCTTTGTAGACAGTAATATTACCGTCAGCATCAGTCTTCTTCTTGAAGATCCATTTATTCTCAATTGCTTGCCGATCATCGGGCAAGTCAACCAAAGTCCATACTTTGTTCTCATACATGGATCCCATCTCAGATTTCATGGCTTCAAGCCATTTTGCGGAATCTGGGCTCACCATCGCTTCTTCATTGTTCGTAGGTTCATCATGATCTAGCAGCATGATTTCCAGAACAGGATTACCGTACCACTCTGGCGCGGATCTCACTCTGGTTGATCTATGAGGTTCAGTAGTATCTTGTCCTGAAGTTTCGTGATCAGTATCATTAGCTTCCTCACTAATTGGGGTAGGTGTCGCAGAAACAGTTTTCTGTGATGTACTACTTTCCAATAAGGGAGTAGGTACAGTTACCTCACCAAGTTCTACTTTCCTCCCACTCACATCTTTCGAGAGAAACTCCTTCTCCAGAAAGTTTCCGAATTTAGCAACAAAAGTCTTGCCTTCGGATCTGTGATAGAAGGTGTATCCAATAGTTTCCTTTGGGTATCCTATGAAGACACATTTCTCCGATTTGGGTTCGAGCTTATCATGTTGAAGCTTTTTCACATAAGCATCGCAGACCCAAACTTTCAGAAACGACAACTTTGGTTTCTTGCCAAACCATAGTTCATAAGGCGTCGTCTCAACGGATTTTGATGGTGCCCTATTTAACGTGAATGCGGCTGTCTCTAAAGCATAACCCCAAAATGATAGCGGTAAATCAGTAAGAGACATCATAGATCGCACCATATCTAGTAAAGTACGATTACGACGTTCGGACACACCATTATGCTGTGGTGTTCCGGGTGGCGTGAGTTGCGAAACTATTCTGCATTGTTTCAAATGTACACCAAACTCGTAACTCAAATATTCTCCTCCACGATCAGATCGTAGAAACTTTATTTTCTTGTTACGATGATTTTCAACTTCACTCTAAAATTCCTTGAACTTTTTAAATGTTTCAGACTTATGTTTCATTAAGTAGATATACCCATATCTGCTTAAGTCATCTGTGAAGGTGAGAAAATAACGATATCCGCCATGAGCCTCAATATTCATTGGACCACATACATCTGTATGTATGATTTCCAACAAATCTGTTGCTCTCTCCATAGTACCGGAGAACGGTGTTTTAGTCATCTTGCCCATGAGGCACGGTTCGCAAGTACCAAGTGATTCATAATCAAGTGGTTCCAAAAGTCCATCAGTATGGAGTTTCTTCATGCGCTTTACACCGATATGACCTAAACGGCAATGCCACAAATAAGTTGCACCATCATTATCAACTCTGCATCTTTTGGCTTCAACATTATGAATATGTGTGTCACTACTATCGAGATTCAATAAAAATAGACCACTCTTCAAGGGTGCATGACCATAAAAGATATTACTCATATAAATAGAACAACCATTATTCTCTGATTTAAATGAATAACCATCTCGCATCAAACAAGATCCAGATATAATGTTCATGCTCAACGCTGGCACCAAATAACAATTATTTAGGTCTAATACTAATCCCGAAGGTAGATGTAGAGGTAGCGTGCCGACCGCGATCACATCGACTTTGGAACCGTTTCCCACGCGCATCATCACCTCGTCCTTAGCCAATCTTCGCTTCATCCGTAGTCCCTGTTTCGAGTTGCAAATATTAGCAACAGAACCAGTATCAAATACCCAGGTGCTACTGCGAGCATTAGTAAGGTACACATCAATAACATGTATATCACATATACCTTTGTTCACCTTGCCATCCTTCTTATCTGCCAAATACTTGGGGCAGTTCCGCTTCCAGTGACGAGTCTACTTGCAATAGAAGCACTCAGTTTCAGGCTTAGGTCCAGACTTGGGTTTCTTCTCTTGAGCATCAACTTGCTTGCTGTTCTTCTTGAAGTTCCCCTTCTTCTTCCCTTTGCCCTTTTTCTTGAAACAAGTGATCTTGTTGACCATCAACACTTGATGCTCCTTTTTGATTTCTACCTCCGCAGCTTTCAGCAGTGCGAAGAGCTCGGGAATGGTCTTATTCATCCCTTGCATATTACAGTTCATCACGAAGCTCTTGTAGCTTGGTGGCAGTGATTGGAGAATTCTGTCAATGACGCAATCATCTGGAAGATTAACTCCCATCTGAATCAAGTGATTATTATACCCAGACATTTTGAGTATATGCTCACTGACAGAACTGTTCTCCTCCATCTTGCAGCTATAGAACTTATTGGAGACTTCATA
This sequence comes from Triticum monococcum, assembly GCA_034509565.1. Lineage (NCBI taxonomy): Eukaryota > Viridiplantae > Streptophyta > Magnoliopsida > Poales > Poaceae > Triticum > Triticum monococcum. The sequence goes on along the minus strand of CM067845.1, from coordinate 683,750,156 downwards.
TCTCTCAATCCGGGCATTTTCTTGAAATATTAACTTCAACTCCTGGAACATCTCATATGCTCCATGACGTTCAAAATGTCGTTGAAGTCCCGATTCTAAGCCGTAAAGCATGGCACACTGAACTATCGTGTAGTCATCAGCTTTGCTCTGCCAGACGTTCATAACATCTGGTGTTGCTCCTGCAGCAGGCCTGGCACCCAGTGGTGCTTCCAGGACGTAATTCTTCTGTGCAGCAATGAGGATAATCCTCAAGTTACGGACCCAGTCCGTGTAATTGCTACCATCATCTTTCAATATTGCTTTCTCAAGGAACGCATTAAAATTCAATGGAATAACAGCACGGGCCATCTATCTACAATCAAACATACATGAGCAAGATACTATCAGGTACTAAGTTCATGATAAATTTAAGTTCAATTAGTCAAATTACTTAAAGAACTCCCACTTAGATAGACATCCCTCTAATCCTCTAAGTGATCACGTGATCCAAATCAACTAAACCATGTCCGATCATCACGTGAGATGGAGTAGTTTCATTGGTGAACATCACTATGTTGATCATATCTACTATATGATTCACGCTCGACCTTTCGGTCTCCGTGTTCCGAGGCCATATATGTATATGCTTGGCTCGTCAAGTATAACCTGAGTATTCCGCGTGTGCAACTGTTTTGCACCCGTTGTATTTGAATGTAGAGCCTATCACACCCGATCATCACGTGGTGTCTCAGCACGAAGAACTTTCGCAACGGTGCATACTCAGGGAGAACACTTCTTAATAATTTAGTGAGAGATCATCTTATAATGCTACCGTCAATAAAAACAAGATAAGATGCATAAAAGATAAACATCACATGCAATCAATATAAGTGATATGATATGGCCATCATCATCTTGTGCCTGTGATCTCCATCTCCGAAGCACCGTCATGATCACCATCGTCACCGGCGCGACACCTTGATATCCATCGCAGCATCGTTGTCGTCTCGCCATTTTTATGCTTCCACGACTATCGCTACCGCTTAGTGATAAAGTAAAGCATTACAGCGCGATTGCATTGCATACAATAAAGCGACAACTATACGGCTCCTGCCAGTTGCCGATAACTTTGTTACAAAACATGATCATCTCATACAATAAAATTTAGCATCATGTCTTGACCATATCACATCACAACATGCCCTGCAAAAACAAGTTAGACGTCCTCTACTTTGTTTGTTGCAAGTTCTACGTGGCTGCTACGAGCTTAAGCAAGAACCAATCTTACCTACGCATCAAAACCACAACGATAGTTTGTTAAGTTGATGCCGTTTTAACCTTCGCAAGGACCGGGCGTAGCCACACTCGGTTCAACTAAAGTTGGAGAAACAGTCATCCGCAAGCCACCTATGTGCAAAGCACGTCGGGAGAACCGGTCTCGCGTAAGCGTACGCGTAATGTCGGTCCAGGCCGCTTCATCCAACAATACCGCCGAACCAAAGTATGACATGCTGGTAGGCAGTATGACTTATATCGCCCACAACCCACTTGTGTTCTACTCGTGCACATAACATCAAACCATAAAACCTAGGCTCGGATGCCACTGTTGGGGAACGTAGTAATTTCAAAATTTTCAACGCACACGCAAGATCATGGTGATGCATAGCAACGAGGGGAGAGTGTGATCTACGTACACTTGTAGATCGACAACGGAAACGTTTGGTTGATGTAGTCGTACGTCTTCACAGCCCGACCGATCAAGCACCGAAACTACGACACCTCCGAGTTTTAGCACACGTTCAGCTCGATGACGATCCCCGGACTCCGATCCAGCAAAGTGTCGGGGAAGAGTTCCGTCAGCACGATGGCGTGGTGACGATCTTGATGTACTACTGTCGCAGGGCTTCGCCTAAGCACCGCTACAATATTATCGAGGACTATGGTGGCAGGGGGCGCCGCACACGGCTAAGAATAAGATCACGTGGATCAACTTGTGTGTCTCTTGGGTTCCCCTGCCTCCGTATATAAAGGATCAAGGGGGGGGGTGCGTCCGGCCTAGGAGAGGCGCGCCAGGAGGAGTCCTACTCCCTCCGGGAGTAGGATTCCCCCCCCCCCCAATCCTAGTTGGAATAGGATTCGCGGATGGGGGAAAAGAGAGAGGGGGGCCGGCCCCCTCTCCTTGTCCTATTCGGACCAAGGGAGGGGAGGGGCGCGCGGCCCATCTTCGGCTGCCCCTTCTCTTTTCCACTAAGGCCCACTAAGGCCCATATAGCTCCCGGGGGGTTCCGGTAACCTCCCGATACTCCGGTAAAATCCCGATTTCACCCGGAACACTTCCGATATCCAAACATAGGCTTACAATATATCAATCTTTATGTCTCGACCATTTTGAGACTCCTCGTCATGTCCGTGATCACATCCGGGACTCTGAACAACCTTCGGTACATCAAAACGTATAAACTCATAATATAACTGTCATCAAAACCTTAAGCGTGCGGACCCAACGGGTTCGAGAACAATGTAGACATGACCGAGACACATCTCCGGTCAATAACCAATAGCGGGACCTGGATGCCCATATTGGCTCCTACATATTCTACGAAGATCTTTATCGGTCAGACCGCATAACAACATACGTTGTTCCCTTTGTCATCGGTATGTTACTTGCCCGAGATTTGATCGTCGGTATCCAATACCTAGTTCAATCTCGTTACCGGCAAGTCTCGTTACTCGTTCCGTAATACATCATCTCGCAACTAACTCATTAGTTGCATTGCTTGCAAGGCTTAAGTGATGTGCATTACCGAGAGGGCCCAGAGATACCTCTCCGACGATCGGAGTGACAAATACTAATCTCGAAATACGTCAACCCAACATGTACCTTTGGAGACACCTGTAGAGCACCTTTATAATCACCCAGTTACGTTGTGACGTTTGGTAGCACACAAAGTGTTCCTCCGGCACACGGGAGTTACATAATCTCATAGTCATAGGAACATGTATAAGTCCTGAAGAAAGCAATAGCAACATACTAAACGATCGGGTGCTAAGCTAATGGAATGGGTCATGTCAATCAGATCATTCAACTAATGATGTGATCCCGTTAATCAAATGACAACTCTTTGTCCATGGTTAGGAAACATAACCCATCTTTGATTAACGAGCTAGTCAAGTAGAGGCATACTAGTTACACTCTGTTTGTCTATGTATTCACACATGTATTATGTTTCCGGTTAATACAATTCTAGCATGAATAATAAACCTTTATCATGATATAAGGAAATAAATAATAACTTTATTATTGCCTCTAGGGCATATTTCCTTCAAGTGATGCGAGGTTATCCCTCGCATTACATGACAAGGCGCATTTAATGTGTCTTGCTTAGGTGTCCTTGCTTTATCGGGGACCGGGGAGAGATCTGTCTCGTCCATCGCCGCTCCTTCTTGTGTCGACACGCGCCCTGGCCAGCGATGCCTGAGATGCCATGTAGGTAGGCAGGCAGCTGAGGTGGCGCAATGGTGGGTCTTCACGAAGATCTGCATGCCGCCACGCAGGTTCCTGCCCAGCTGGTTGGGTCGGCAGCTGCATGCGAACGGCGGTGGAGGTTTAGTCGGTGCGGGCCTGGTGGTGGTCCTGCGGATGTCGTTGGCAAGGGCCTTGCCGGGGCCCCGGCAAGGGTCTTGCCGAGGCGCCTGCTGTCATCCCCGGCAAGGCGCTTGCCGGGGGCCTTGTGGTCTTCCTCGGCTGGGATCCCGCAAAGGGTTGTCGTCTCCTTAGTGCGTATCTGATCTTGAATGTCTTCACAAAGATCTGCATGCCGCCACGGGGATGTCTCGCGAATCCTTGCCCTTTGGGCGCAGTGGACTCAAGGGTGATTTGCTCCGTAGGTGCGGGACGAGTTGCCGCGGCAACGGTCTTGCCGGGGCTGCTAGAACTGTCTCCCGGCAAGGATCTTGCCGGGGGAGTCCGCTTCGTCCCCTTTGCTCTTCGTGGCCTTGGCCTTGGTGTCGTTCTAGTTCTCTTGAGCTTCGGTCTTACCCTGGCTCACCTCCCTTGCCTTGTTTGGGGTGGTGGTATCCGCGGCTCAGACTGCCCGTGCACAGTTATAGGGGTACAAAAAGTGTACCCCTCTTTTTGTACACCGACAACGGATTTCATTAAAATTCGGACATAATTTTTTTACAGTACCCTGGTACTCCATAGATAGAGGTGGGAGTGCCAACAAAATCTCACCGTTGTTTTAAGAGGTCACTTTAGACTTTTTGTCTCCTTAATTTAGGTATAATGTTGAGATATTCCCGTGATCTAATTTCCTAATTTGATCAGCTAAATTTTTTTTACTCATGATTTCAAGCGCACGCCCGCCGCCTCTGATCGTGCACAATGATGGTTGCCAGCTTGCCGCATCCTCCCGGAGGAACCGTCCCAGGCCCTATCACGCACATGCATGAAAATTTGACAACTTAGAGCAACTCTAGCAGACCCCACATCCCGCCGGTCCACAAAACGCGTTTGCAGTTCGTGCAAAACCGCTTTTGTGGGCCGGCGCAGGCTGACACAGATGCGGACCCCCCAAACGGATCCGTAAAAAATCATGGAATATGAATTTTTACTGGTCGGTTTCTGCGGGATCTGCTCGGGCACCACCGTGACGACCCGCAAACAGATAAACTGCAAATCTCGCATGTGACCTAGGATTTGACAAATAAGTTCAAATTCAAACAACATAAACAGTTTTACGCGCAAATAGAAGCCAAGTTCATTACGGCTAACGCAAAAGAGGGCCCTGCAAAAGGTTTGCGCCCTTGAAGCGACCGAAGTGTGCGTGGAGTCCTATTGGGATGCTTTGCCATAATGCAGAAGTATTGATCTTTGATCCTTTGCCAATATCTCTTGGAAGTTTGAGAAGTACCCGTGCATGCATTAAGAGACACCACACTCCATGCTTGAATCAAAGCTTGATCTTCCAAGATCGTGTAGTTCTTCGATCTTATGCTTTTTCCAGATTTTGCTTGTGATTGCTCAAACACTTCCGCTTCAATCTCCTCCAATTCGTCCGCACAATCATGATCATCCACGTCGCCCTCCGTTTCATTGTAGTCAAATGGTTCGAAAGGGGCTTGATCAATGTCAACCGCGTTCATGTCCAACAAGTTCATGAACTCGGTTGTTGCATTGTTCGAACCACCGCTATAGCAAACAATAACAAGTCACGCGCTATCAAGAATAATGGCGAAAAATGAAAGGGAATCGCCAAGACCGAAGACGCATACCTTCTGGCCATTTCATCGAACACCTCGCTCGCGCGGGGAGCGGCACCGTTGAACGGCATCATCGGAGCACCTCCTTGCGGGGGGATGGAGCGAGAGGTTGAAGAAGGTGGCTTCTTTGAAGCCGGAACCTTCCTCCGCTTTACGCCCGCGACCTTGCCGACCTTCTCCGCCATCGGCCGGGATCGCGCTGCCGTGTTGGCGCCTGGAGCGTGGGCCATCGAGGCGGGGGCAGCCGGATTCCCGCCCTGCACGACCACATTGCCCTGCCGCTTGCTGGCAGGTGCGGCGTGGGCTTGGGCGACGGCGGCGGGGCCAACATGGCCGGCGACGAGATCCGCCCGAGGGAAGGGGCATGCGCGACCTCGGCGGTGATGGGGGACAGCATGGGATCATCCATGGTGGCGAGGGACGGCCGGGGAGGAGCAGCAGGAGCTTGCGGAGTGGGGGCAATGGTGGCGGAGGGTGTGGGGAGCGGGAAGGGCCGCGCAGAAGTGTCCCTCTCGCCAAATCACGCGCGGGATAGGGGTTGAGCTCGGGTCGGCCTCCCAGCCCGTGAAGATAGAGGTTGGGGGAGAAGATTTGCCGTGCCCCGCAAAAAAATTGCGGGCCGAGGCGGGACGCGGGATCTGATCGTTCAGATTTTCTGGCCCCGACCCACAATTTGGCGGTTATTTTGCGGGTCGGGGCGTTTTGCGGGGTCTGCTAGAGTTGCTCTTAGCCGCCGGGCGCCGGTGACCCGGCCCTCCGTTGGATCTGTGCACTGCAGGCACCTCTGTTCCTAGCATCGTCAAGCAATCAGTTCATCTTTCTAATTCCAACAATCACATAATTACTAATAGTTGCATTAGAGAAGGACTTCTTCACATTTCATAGAGAAGGACTTCTTCACATTTCAACAATCCCATGACTGCCCGATCGCACGACTCAAGGTCAAGTTGAGAAGAACCGCTGCGGACCTGAAAATTTGGGCTCGCACTTTATTCAGCGACGCAAAAGTTCAGTTTCACCTGGTGTGCGAGTTAATTCTGCGGCTTGAGGTGGCGCAGGAGCGGAGAAGTTTAACTAAAGCGGAATTTCAGCTGCGCCGACAACTGAAGCAAAGGCTGCTCGGGCTAGCAGCAATTGAGCGTGCTAGAAAGCGGCAGGCGTCCAGAATCACATGGCTGCGAGCAGGTGACGCAAAGACAGCATTCTTCCAGGCTAAGATCAACTCCAGGAGGCGAAAAAATTACATCTACTCTCTGCAGACAGATACATGCACTGCCGTTGATCATGAAGACAAAGCAGCGACTGCACACCACCACTTCAGCAACCTGCTAGGCGCCAGGATCAGCAGATATAGCACAATAAACTGGGAAGAGCTACATCTCCCCTCTGTCAGCAACGAGGGACTTGATAACCCATTCACTGAGTCTGAAGTTTGGGCAGCGATTGTGGCATCTTTGGCAGATAAAGCACCGGGACCTGACGGTTTTTCGGGGACGTTCTTCAGATCATGCTGGAGCTTGATCAAAAATGATATAATGGCCGTTTTCCATCACTTCTATCATATTGCGGACGGCAGTTTCGCAGACCCCAACACAGCCATGATCGCCCTCATCCCAAAGAAAGACGGCGCTGCTTCCATGGGAGATTTCCGGCCTATAAGCCTAGTGCACTCCATTGGGAAGCTGATCTCTAAAGTTCTGTCCATGCGTCTGGCTACTGTAATCAGCAAGATCATCTCGCCGGCGCAGACGGCATTCCAGAAGAAAAAGTGCATACATGACAGCTATCTCTATGTCCAAAACACCATCAGAGCACCGCACCGCGCCAAAACCCCGGCACTGCTGCTGAAGATTGACATTGCGCAAGCTTTCGATAGCGTTTCCTAGGAATACATCATAGAACTCATGTGCAAACTGGGCTTCCCCGCGTGCTGGCACGACTGGATCACACTGCTGCTCTCGTCCTCGTCATCGTCGTGCTTGATCAACGGCATCCCCGGCAACCACATCGACCATCTTAGGGGGCTACGACAGGGGTACCCTCTGTCCTCGCTGCTCTTCATCCTCTGCATCGACCCGCTGCACCGGCTTCTGGAGGCGGCACACGCTCCGGCACTCTCTCGCCTATCCCTGGCTCGGCAGCGAGGATGAGGACAAGCCTATACGCCGACGATGTTGTCATCTTCGCCAATCCATGTCGGCTGGAGGTAGATAGTCTGCTACAAATTCTAGCTAGTTTCGGCGATGCCACCGGCCTGCGCGTTAACCTTGCCAAATCCTCTACAGTGCCCATTAGTTGCCACGATATCGACCTCGAGCATGTTCTGCACGGCTTCAGGGGTGCAACAGTCTCTCTTCCATTCAAGTACCTAGGACTCCCCCTAACGACCGGCAGAACTAGGCTAGTTCACCTGTAGTTCATTCTAGACCGGATCAGAGCTAGACTCGCCGGATGGAAGGGCCGGCTCCTTCCGCTGGCAGGGCGCCGAGCCCTCGTCAAATGCGTCCTTTCAGCCATGCCAACGTTCTCCCTATCAGTGTTGTGTGTGCCAAAGAAGTTCTTCAAGGATATAGACAAGGCCAGGCGGCGCTTCCTGTGGGCACACGACTAGGAGATCAGCGGTGGCAAGTGCAAGGTGGCATGGAGGGTGGTGACCACGCCGGAGGCCAGAGGAGGATTGGGCATCCATGATCTCTCGGCCTTCGCCTGGGCTCTGCGCCTCCGTTGGCTTTGGCTATGCTGGGCCAACCCATGCAGGTCCTAGGTTGGCACCGGCACCCCGTGTGATGCTGCAGACCGTGCTCTCTTTGCAGCGTCTACGGTGGTGACCATCGGTGATGGTAGGACTGCCTCCTTCTGGTCCTGCCCATGGCTTGCGGGCAGGCCGCTCCGGCAGGACTACCATGCGGTCTTTGCATGGTCCCGATGCTAGAACAGATCGGTTAGCGAAGCACTACACGAAGACAGATGGCTTCTTGACCTCAGGCATGGTAGCTTCAAAGAGATCCTACCACAAATCATGCAGATGGCTCGAGCCATAAGGCAGGCTCAGATCACCATCCAGGCAGGTACAGCGGACAGCATCAGATGGACGCTGGGTAGCTCTGGGCAATACACCGTGAAGACAGCCTACAATGCCCAGTTTGAGAGTGTAAGGCTAAACGAGTTCCGAGGGATGATCTGGAAGATCTGGGCACCGGGCAAGATCAAAATGTTCCTTTGGCTGCTGCATTTGGACCGTCTATGGTGCAACGATAGACTGCAAAGGAGAGGGTGGGAGAACAGCTATTTCTGCCAACTTTGTACGCGAAACCTGGAAACCTCGGTGCATCTATTCTGGGAGTGCCCGATCTCGCTCGGAGTTTGGAGCAGTGCAGCAAGATGGGGAGGGTGCAACGCCCTAGATCACGCATCATGGCTTCTAGCCGACTCCACCACGGCGAGAATCCAGAAGATCATCAGCTTCACCGCCATCACAAGCAGAAAAGGCATCAAGTCCATGGTGGCTCTCATTGCCTGGCATATTTGGTTGGAGCGAAACGAATGCGTTTTCAGACAAAAAGCATCATTGACGGGTGCAGAAGGGACCTCGGGCAATGGAGGCTGGCAGGAGCAAGATGTGTTGAGAGCCCATTCGGGGAAGAAGAAACCTATAGTGCCGGGTAGGGCAGCCGAGTGTTTTTGGCTTGGAGCATTGTAATTCTGAATCTCTCTGAGACTCTGATCACTTGATCACCCTTTGTAACCTCTCCCTCTGCTAAATCAATGAAAACCAGCAAGCGCTGGACAATTTCAAAAAAAACTAATAGTTGCATTTTCAGATTTTCACTCAAAAGCCATTTTAACTAGATACTTCGCCTATCTCTTTTGAGATCGGATGTATTGATTTTGTTTTTGGGATGTGAAGAAGTCCTTCTCTATGCATCCCGTGAATCATGACTGGATCGCCAGCATAATCGCCGCCTGCATGTTGATTTTATCCCTTAATCAGTGGAGAATTAACGATCCAGTCCTAGATTACCAAATTACCCTCAAAGTGGTGGTACTCCCCAACTTTTAACGGAGTACTCCAAGGCATTTATATTGGAGTGCCAAACAATCATATCCATCAGATCAGAACAAATGGAGGGCTTATATTAGTTTGAGGGTATCATAAAACAACTCTACATAAAAAGGTTCCATTTAAACTTAAAAATTATTAAAAAAATCCTAAACTCTACACCGGACGACAACCTCGTACGTGTGGCCACCCTGTCTCGCTGCACCATCGTCGCCATCTGCGCCCTGCCTTCGTTGTCCCTCCAGCGGTGCAAGGCTTTAGAAGGGCCACGGCAGCCATGGCCGACCGCTGCCCGCTGCTCGTGGTGTACCCGCTCTGCCTCCTGCTTCGCGGTGCAGAGTGCCGCCGCAGCCAGTGTCGATGGCGCGAGCGAAGCCCTGGCGGCGGCCTTGCCCTTGCCGGCGTCGAAGTCTTGCTAAGAGACCACTCCTTTGCCGTACTTGGCGATCTTGATGTCAAGGCAGCCGTGGCGTCTGGCGTCCATCTCACTAGTGGTGATGGAACGGTCGAGGGCCCACAGGGCAGGCGGTGCTTTGCTGGTCGTACCACGCATGCTGACGTGCCGCCCGCTCCTCCCCGGAGGGAGACGACGACCCGCGACCCCGAGGGGTCACTGGCACCGCCGCCTTCGAGGTAATGGCGGATGCGGCCTCGCGCCTTCCTTATGGCCACGACAGCTCCTCGACAGCTTGGCAGCGGATGCAGCGAGGCGGTGAGTCGGGGCCGCTAATGCGCGCGTATCGGCTATGTGCTGGTGGCGACGCGGGCTTCTCCTTCATGCGGCGTCCAATTTGGATGTCATAGCCGCGACTATGCATGGGGGGTGGTGGGAGGCGGTGCTTCAGCTTGACGCGGTAGCGCAGCAGGGACGATGGTGCTGGGCCCATCTGATGGAGCGAGCGCTATGTCATTATCTCCATTTGAGGGAAGAATTCTTCGTCCATTAGAGCCACCTCCGTGAGGAGGCGCGGTCGCTGCGCCGGCTGCTGCTACTCCTCCGCATCGCCAGAGAAGAGGACGATCTCCTCCTTGCCAGAGGAGCCGGCTGCCGTGGACACCAAGCGGCCCGAAGAGCGCGACCGCCGTCACCAAGATCCATCGTACCCGAGGATGAATTCGTACCGCCATCGCTTGCTAGCGCGGACCACCACGACTTCAGCATCGCTCCTATTGGAGGAGGAGCTCAGATAGGTAGAGGACAGGCTCGGAGAGGAGGAGGCGACCTGGGAGAGGGAGATGCGGATGTGCATCGCCGGAGCATGGCTTATATAGCCGCGACAACTCACTTCAATGCGGCGTAGCAGCCAGAGTTAGTACCTCAAGAAGCTACGTCTACATTGAAGCGGCAACTGCTGAGAGGTCGTGACGGTTGTAAGTGCATCTAGTGCCACCCCTAGTTGGTTTTGGAGTATTGACGACAAACCTAGTTGAGGCACTAATGTGTTTGTGAGAATTGCAGGATAACACAAGTAGAAGTCCCTCATTGATTCGGTTTTACTACCAGAGATGACCCCTAAAAATGTACGAAGACATTGAAGTCAATGGTGGTATATGAAGATATTCACATTGAAGACTATGACATGAGAAGACACCACGTGAAGCCTATGGAACTCGAAGACTTAGATCTTCCGTAGTTCTCTTTCATTTGTGTTGAGTCATAGGAACCACCGTACTGTTAAGTGGGGTCCAAGAGAACCATTCAGAACGACTGAAGTGATGCCTAATTCAAAACCTATATCTTCGAGCGAAGACTATGAGAGCAAATCTTGTCCAGAGTCGGACAAGTCAGCTTTACTTGTAGCCCAAGTAAACTTGTTGTGTGAGTTTGAAATCTGAACGTTGGTACACGTGTCAGTTCCTTAGTGACCCAGGGTCATTTCGGACAAATCAGGTCGGGTGGCCCAGTGGCTATAAATAGTCCACCCCCTACAACCATAAACGGTTGGCTGCTCAGATTTCAGTGCACGGCTTTTGTCGTTTGAGAGCAACCCACCTCGAAGCCTTTGAGAGAAAATTTCCTAGCGAGGAGAAAAGCCCTAACCACCCAGAGCCAGAGAGAATTGGGCATCACTTAAGTCTTCTTGTCTGAGTGATCTGAAGACTTATTACACTTGAGGACTGTGCATCCTCCAGACGGTTAGGCATCGCGTTCTGAGCATCCAAGAGACATTGTGGATTGCCAGTGAACGAAGTCTGTGAAGGTTTGGGAGTCTACCTTGAAGACTTACCAGAGTGATTGGGCGAGGTCTGTGTGACCTTAGCTCAAGGGGAATACGGTGAGGACTGGGTGTCCTGAGCTGCGTGTTCAGGACTGGGTGTCCGGGACTGTGTGTCCTTTGGTTTAAATACCTAGCCTCCCTAACCAGACGTACAGTTGTCACAGCAACTGGAACTGGTCCAACAAATCATTATCTTCAACGAGTCACTGGTTTCATCTTCACTTCCCTTACTTACTGTTACTCTTTGTGAAGCCATTGCATGCTTGCTCTATCTTTTGTCTTCATAACGTAACTGTATGATATGATTGGCTTCATAACTTCTTCCTACCTGATCCTTATTACACTGCAGGTACTTGTCATTGTGCTTTCACTCTATTAAATAATTGACCATGGCTTGCCTAGTGTAATCTAACTTCCGCTGCATAGTGATAGGCACATCTCTACTATTCGTCTTCATAACCTTCAAGTTTTGAAGACTTTCATAAAAATCGCCTATTCACCCCCCCCTCTAGTCGATATAACGCACTTTCAATTGGCATCAGAGCAAGGTGCTCCCTTGTTCTGTGTGATTCGGTTTAACCACCTGGAGTTTTAGCTATGTCAACTGCAGGGATAATCAAAGTCTCCGCTGCGTGCCCCGTCTTCGATGGAACTGAATATCCCTACTGGAAGAATAAGATGCGCATGCATCTTGAAGCCATTGACGTCGACCTATGGTATGTCGTCGAGGACGGCGTTCCCAAGGCTGGAGAAGGTGTCACTGCTGCTGATGTCAAGAAGTTCACTCAACTGGACTCTACTGCCAAGAATATCATCTATGGTCATCTGACCAAAGGACAGTATGGCCGTGTGAGTGCCTTGAAGACATCCAAGCTGGTCTGGGACTGGCTCTCCAAGGTCAATGAAGGCATCTCAACTCAGAGAGATCAAAGAATCAGTGTTCTTCGCAACCTCTTCAACCGCTTCAAGCGAAATGACAATGAGAATGTCCAGCACACATTTGACCGGCTCACTGACATCACAAATGAGCTTCAAGCCCTCGGCGCCACTGAGATCACCAAACATGAAATCGTCAAGACGCTACTGAGATCACTTGATAGTTCGTTTGACATCCTAGCCCTGATGATTCAAGAATGTCTAGACTTCAAGACACTCGATCCGTCTGACATACTTGAGAGGCTCAACACACATGAGTTTCAGCTTTCTGAGAAAAGAGATATCTATGGTCCAAACTATGGGCGAACTCGTGCCTTGAAGGCAAAAGTTGTGTCCTCATCTGAAGAAGAATCTGACAGCAGTTCTGATGATCCTGAAGACATTGAAAGGGAACTTGCAATGCTAGTGAAGAAGTTCCAGAAATTCACCAAGAAGAAAGGCTTTAGAAAGTCTTCACGATCAAGCTCAAGGAACGATGAAGCTTCGGCTCATGACTATAAGAAGAAAACATGTCACAAGTGCAAGAAAACTGGACACTTCATCTCTGAGTGTCTACAGTGGGACAATGAGAACAGAAAGAAGAAGAAGAGCAAGGAATATGACTCTGACGACAAGAAGAAGAAGAAATACTCAAAGTCTTCTTCCAAATCTTCCTCAAAGTCTTCATCACTCAAGAAGAGCTCAACTGGCAAGGCTCGTGCGTTTGTTGGCAAGGAAATGGATTCAGAGGAGGAGTCCGCTTCTAAGGAGGCAGAGGTGGAGTCTGAGGAGGAATCTGATTCAGGTGTTGCGAGTCTGGCTACAGCTTACGTCGCCAAGTCCATCTTCAACACTGAAGACAATGACTTCATCACCAACACCGATGCAAATGACAAGGACGACTCCACTCCTACCTACTGCTTCATGGCACGTGGTGCCAAGGTAAACTCACGCACTACTCACTATCAAACATCCAGTGACGATGATTCTGATTGTGATTCAAAACCCAGCTACAAAACACTTGCTAAAATTGCAACTGAACAACAGAAAGCCATGGAACATATTCAAAAACTGTTAGACAGAAGCGATGATCTGTTGGGTGCTGAAATGACTCGATCTGAATCCTTAATTAAAGACATAAAAAATCTTCATGTTAAGTATCAGGAACTTGAAGATCGTCATGATACTCTCTCAACAACTCATGAAACGCTCTCCTATGATTATCTTCAAATGAAGCAAGATCTTGAGAAATTGAGAGCGGCTCATGAAGATCTTCAAAAGGAAAACGAGTCACTTCGCGCCGAACAGATCAGTTCCGCTCAGGAAGGATTTGAACCACCATGCCTTAAATGCATTGAGCGTGATAATGCTACTTCTGTTGCTGAATGTTCCACTGCTACTGCTGTTGCAATATCTTCAACTGTTGAAGTGGTAACTAACCCTTCCGCTGAGGATACCACTGCTATTGCTGATGAGAATGCTAGATTGAAGACATTGCTTGAAACAGGGATGTACAAAAGTCTCAAAGGACATCAGACATTATGTGATGTCCTCAAGAAGCAGATTCTGAACCGAAGCCCTAGGAAAGAGGGTGTTGGGTTCGTGAGAAAAATAAATGCAGATGGCTCCTACTGGAAACCTGAGCAGTACCCCAAAACCACATGGGTTGCTGCAAAGGAATCCTCAGCAGATCCATCCAATCTGTCTGGCTTCACGTGTGCTAACCCAATTATCATTGATGAATCCTTTGATGCAAACTATAAGCTGTTTAAAAATCAGAATGGTGAAGTGTTTGCCAGGTACATTGGTACTAACTGCAGGAATGGACCGCCTATGAAGAAGATCTGGGTTCCAAAAACGTGTCTGGAGAATCGTCCTGTGAATGTCCTCATGACACCTCACATGAAGAAGACAAACCTCAGACCAAAGGCTACATATGGTCCAAAGGCTTCATACAGACAGAGGACCCACCTGAGTCGCACTAACGCAAATGTTTTGCAGGGAAACCATACTCAGGCATATGAATATGAGAGCGGTTCTTCAAACCATCATGTTCATATGACCAAGAACTATTCTGCCTATTCTTATGAGTACTATTGCCCGCCTGCTAGACTGTTTGCTAGGGCTCCAAAGCCAAAATTCTCAGATGCTGCACTTAGACTTATTGCTTCTAAGCCACCCTTGAAGATGTGGGTGGTTAAGAAAGCTTAACTCTCTTTTGCAGGGAAAGGTCTCCAGCAGAAAATCAAAATCTTCTGACGCTATTGCTGGGGACCTTAAAAATCTTGTGGGGCGCAAGATCAAATGCCCGAATGGCATCACTATGTATTTCGTTCCTGCATCGCATGCTACTCTCCCTATTAGTCCTAACCTGAATCTAAGTTTTCATAACCCACTGGTTCGTCAAATGTTTTTGCTTCACAATTCTCTTCGTGAAGCCTATCCCCCTAACTGCACTGTAGGGTACGACACCAGCGTCTTCAGAATGGATTATTGACAGTGGGTGTACAAATCACATGACTGGCAAAAGAAGCCTTCTTATGGACTCAACCTTACGTCCATCCGACAAGAGCCACATCACATTTGCTGACACTGGTAAAAGTAAGGTATTGGGTCTAGGTAGAGTTGCAATCTCAAAGGATCAACACATGGACAAAGTCATGCTTGTTGAATCCCTTGGCTTCAACTTAATGTCTGTCTCAATGCTTTGCGATTTGAACATGGTCGTAATATTTGGAAAATATCGTTTCCTGGTACTAATGGAATCTGACAAGTCTCTAGTGTTTGAAGGGTATCGGAAAGATGATCTATATGTGGTAGATTTCTCAGTAGGGCCACAGCCTGCAGTATGCCTTCTGGCAAAGGCTTCAGAATGTTGGCTTTGGCATTGGAGGCTTGGGCATGCTGGCATGACGAACCTCCACACCCTTGCAAAGAAGAAGCATGTCATAGGCATCGAAGGCGTCAAGTTCAAGAAAGATCACTTATGCGGTGCCTGTGAAGCAGGGAAGATGACGAGGGCAAAACATCCCTCGAAGACAATCATGACCACTACTCGACCCTTCGAACTGCTTCACATGGATCTTTTTGGTCCCACTCACTACTCAACTTTTTCCACTACTGCTTGCCTCTATGGCTTTGTCATTGTTGATGATTACTCTAGATATACTTGGGTGCACATAATCCTTTACAAGACTGAAGTGCAGGATGTCTTCAGACGCTTCGCCAATCGAGCTATGAACAATTATGGCGCCAAGATAAAGCACATCAGAAGTGACAATGCCACTGAATTCAAGAACACTGGCCTTGACACATATCTTGATAGCTTGGGCATCACACATGAATTCTCAGCTCCGTACACGCCACAGCAGAATGGCGTCGTCGAACGCAAGAACAGAACACTCATTGAGATGGCCAGAACGATGCTAGATGAGTACAAGACTCCAAGAAAATTCTGGCCTGAAGCCATTGACACTGCATGCCATACAATCAATTGTGTTTATCTTCACAAGCTTCTGAACAAGACATCTTATGAACTCCTAACTGGCAAGAAGCCAAATGTCAGTTACTTCAGAGTATTTGGCGCAAGATGCTGGATCAAGGACCCACACCACACCTCAAAATTTGCACCAAAAGCACATGAGGGTTTTATGCTTGGATATGGAAAGGATTCACACTCCTACAGAGTCTTCAATCTCTTTCACTACAAAGTGGTTGAAACAGTGGATGCGTGGTTCGATGAGACCAATGGTTCACAAAGAGAGCAACTGCCAAATGTGTTAGATGAAGTTCCAGCTAGTGAATCAATCAAGCTAATGGGAACTGGAGAAATTATACCTTCTGAAGCTCATCCTGAAGAAGAACTTATCATCTCAGCACCTAATCCACATGAAGACAATGCTCAGCTTGAAGACATTCCTCCCAACGACAACATAGATCAGCAAGAGCAAAGTCTTCGACCTATACATCCTCGTGTTGCCAATGAAGTGCAGATTGACAGAATAATTGACAGCATCAATGCACCTGGTCCACTGACTCGTTCAAGGGCAACTCAACTGGCAAATTTCTGTGGGCACTTCGCATTCGTTTCAATCACAGAACCCAAGAAAGTTGAAGAAGCTTTCATGGAACCTGAATGGATTCAAGCTATGCAAGAAGAGCTTCAACAGTTTGAGCTGAACAATGTATGGGAACTGGTTAAGCGTCCTGATCCACGGAAGCACAATATAATAGGCACCAAATGGATATACCGCAACAAGCAAGATGAGCGTGGTCAAGTTGTCAGAAACAAAGCTCGTCTCGTTCCTCAAGGATATACTCAAGTGGAAGGCATTGACTTCGATGAAACATTTGCTCTTGTGGCCAGACTTGAAGCCATCCGTATACTGCTGGCCTATGCAAATCATCATAACATACTTTTATATCAAATGGATGTGAAGAGTGCCTTTCTCAATGGCAAGATTGAAGAAGAAGTGTATGTTGCACAACCACCTGGGTTTGAAGATCCAAAACATCCTGACATGGTTTACAAGCTCAATAAGGCACTGTATGGCCTCAAACAAGCCCCTCGGGCCTGGTATGACACACTCAAATACTTCCTAAAGAGCAAAGGCTTCATACCTGGCTCCCTAGATCCCACTCTCTTCACGAAGACATATGATGGTGAACTGTTTGTGTGCCAAATATATGTGGATGACATTATCTTCGGCTGCACCAATCAGAAGTATAGTGAGGAGTTTGGATATATGATGCAAGAGCAATATCAGATGTCTATGATGGGGGAGCTAAAGTTCTTCCTCGGTCTTCAGATACGGCAACAACGCAATGGCATCTTCATATCTCAAGAGAAGTATCTCAAAGATTGCTGAAGAAGTTCGGTATGCAAGACTGCAAAGGCTTCACAACACCAATGCCAGCCAAACATCATCTGGGTCCAGACGACAATGGTAAAGAGTTCGATCAAAAGGTATACCGCTCCATGATTGGTTCTTTGCTTTATTTATGTGCATCTGGGCCAGATATTATGCTTAGTGTTTGCATGTGTGCTCGATTTCAAGCGGCACCAAAGGAGTCGCATCACTTAGCAGTGAAGCGAATTCTTCGATATTTGGCTCACACCCCAACTCTAGGGTTATGGTATCCAAAGGGCTCAGAGTTTGATCTGGTTGGATTCTCGGATGCTAATTATGCTGGTGACAAGGTGGATCGCAAGTCTACATCAGGCACATGTCATTTTCTGGGATGATCACTTGTATGTTGGTCTTTTAAGAAGCAGAGCTGTGTATCTCTCTCCACTGCTGAACCTGAATACATTGTTGCTGGATCTTGCTGCGCTTAGCTTCTGTGGATGAAGCAAACTCTCAAGGACTATGGCATTCATCTGAAGCAAGTGTCACTCTACTGCGACAATGAAAGCGCCATCAAGATTGCTAACAACCCAGTTCAGCACTCGAAGACAAAGCACATTGAAATTCGTCATCAGTTTCTCAGAGATCATGTTGTGAAGGAAGATATTGATATCTTACACGTCAACACTGAAGAGCAATTGGCAGATATCTTCACCAAGCCCTTGGATGAGAAGAGATTTTGCAAGTTATGGTGTGAGCTAAATATCTTGGAATCCTCAAATGTCCTGTGATCAGGCACACATCCTAACACTTATGCATATTGATGACTTAGATGTGCAACACATGAAGTAACGTATATCTTCAATCAATGAAGACATACATTCTAAGTGTGAATACATCAATGTGGAATTTGACTTCGGAGCGCCACGATAATTGTGCGTCGTGTCTGGGTCTAATACTTCCTATACGGTGGGTAACGCCACCACCAAACGTTCTATTTTGAAGTGTTTCACTCATGGCGTTACCTTGCAATGTCTTGACATTTGGTTTGGCTTACATCTCAACATGTCTTCATGATTATCCTCACTACGTGGATTATATATATATATATATATATATATATATATATATATATATATATATATATATATATATATATATATATATATATACCAGTGTTCTATCCTCTACAGCATTCACTTATAGCTATGTCTTCTTGTTTGAATCTTTTGAACTAAGTGAATGTGATCGGACCCTAATCTCTCTATGCTTTCTATCTCAAATTCTATCTCTCCAAGTCATATGCATTCTATTGAAACTTTCGAATGTCTTCTCTGCGTCCTTGTCAGCAGAAGACACAGAGACAAACTTTAAAACCGTTTTTAATGCTCATTCATCCACAAGAAATCCGGAGAAGTAGGAACGACCACCCGACAATCCAGGCGTGCGTGGGATGTGGAACTGCCCCCGAGATTCCGCATGATGGCCACGTGTTGTTCAGAGGCGAATCGCCAGGGGCACCTGTGTAATAGCACAGTGCCGCCCTTGTAACTATAAATACACCCTCACCGCGGTCATTATCTCCTTCTTCCTCCCTCGCACGAACCCTAGCGCCACCGCTAGCTCTCAACGATGCCGGTGACGAAGCGCTTCACTGCCGCAACCTCTCCGACGCCGTCTTCACACCGATCGCGGACATCGACCTCTCCGCTGTCGCCGTAGGTGTCTTCCGTCGCCAAGTTAGGGCACGGAGGATCGAACTGCTCGGCCTCATCTCCCACTTCGTCTAGCAGTTCCAAGTGTGGTAAATAAAACCTCTTTTTATAGCCTCTTTTGATCCTATGGTTCTGTCTCTTTCTGCCATAAGAAGTTTCTATTCACACAAGTTAGATCTCTCTCAATCTGCATCTCATAACATGCCTAGAATATTCACTTATGCTTCATAAAGTAGTTAGATTCCTCACTTGTACTGATCTGTGGGTTCGTACAAATCTGGAACCAACTTCTTATCTATGAGTGAATGTCTTCGCATGATGAGGTCAATGTCTTCTAAACTGATTTATCTTCAAAATCTACTGAGAATGCATATGACCTCTTCCCCTTCCCTCGCACCTTAATGCTGTCACAGGTACATGTCCGTGGGAGAATCCCTTGGTTCTCATAGTCTGCATTCATTTGCAGAATTCTTACAGCATGATATAAATTCTCCCGAAGCCAGTTCCTGTTTGACCAGCAAGAGAAAGCCTTTGAAGCCTTTGAACATATTGAAGCCATTCAGTTTAAAGTTCATGGCTGCAGAAAAATCAGCAAGGAAGGGTGGCAGAAAGCGTCGAGGAGAAACATCAAGAGATCTGCCCGATGACCTCTCAGAGCTGTAGAAGACAGATCCTGAAGAGGATTACAATCAGCGCAAGACACGAATCCAATGGATTCGACGCTATTGGGCGGAGCAATGGTTCCAATACCCCTTCGTCACCAAGGAGTACACTGAGAAAAACGCCATCAGAAGACCATGGGGAGACGTACTATACAAAAATCTCGTGCCCAGGTCCAAAGATGAAGCCATTGCTCAAGGCTTCTACCCGTGCATGGTTCGTGGGCCACAGCCAGCTGAAGCAGATCCGTCGTCACTACTCTGGTGCCGTGACGACAATATGTTCAAGTGCAACTTCCAGTTTGCCCAGAACTCAGTGAAGCAAAACAAGAAGAAATTGGGCTTAGACTTCAACCCTGGTCCCTCCGCACCAAGGGCAGATAGCACACGCGAGGCAGACCAGAATATCATCGGACCATACGCCAACCTTGAGGGCCTCATCACCCGCATCTTAGTCCAAGGGACTGCAGTGAATGAGCCACCAGCTGACTCTGAATCAGAAGAAGCACCTGCTGCACCGAAGCCAAAGCAATCGAAGAAGCCAAAAGCTTCAAAGCTGGCCTCTCCACCAAAAATCTCAAGGGCGAAGCCATTGGCAACTGCACCTCCTGAAGCCAGTGTGCAGTCTGAAGACTTATCATGAGTCTCCAAGCCCCAGAAGGCCAAGATGCCTCAGCCACACAGCGGCCAAGAGCTCACAGCTGCTGCCATTCTGCGCAACGACGCCATTGATCTGTCAAGCGATGAAGACCTTGCAGATGACGCTCTTGAGCAACTCATCAAGAGCAAAGAGGAGGCAGAAATCTTCAATAATCTGCCTCTCTTTGATGTCGCCATCATCCACGACTTCATTGACGAGTGGTTTGCTACACCAAACGTCAGCTTTGACGATCTGCAGCTGCCCATTGGCCTCAGTGTTGCCTTCCAAGGAGCCATTGCTTCAGAACTGGCCATCGCCCAGCGCGTTGTTGAGCTGAAGCAGAAAATTGACTATGAAAAGGCTCAGTTCAAGAAGCATATGGCCAAGCTCAGCATGTAGGAAGTGAAGAACTTCAAAATCATGCTGCACGAGCTAAAGGAAAACTTCCTGAAGAAACGCGCCGAAGCTCAAGGTTCGCGTGAGCGGATGAAGACTCTAGCCGACAGATGTGTGCAAGCCTATAACGAGGCTGAGAAGCGCAAGGCACTTGGGCGTCCTGGCATCGACCCCAGGATGGCTGCGAAGAATAAGAAGAAGCCTGCTACAGCTGAACCAGATGCACCAAGGCAAGAAGCAGTTCCAATTGTCTTCCCAACTGCACTGACTGGCTCGAAGCCAAAGAGTCGGTCAACCGCTTCAGAGCTCAAGAAGACAAGAGCTGCAGAGGCTGGAGCCAGGAAGAGGAAACACTCCGAAGCCTCTCCTACTGCCCCTCCAAGAAGAAGAGGAAGACCAATAAAGATCGGGCTGCTCCCACAGAGCCCTTGATAGTTGAACCCATCTCTGTGGTCTATCCTGACGCAGAACGCCAACTCACAGTTCATGAGCCTACTTCCACAGAGGCTCCTGAAGCTGAAGACGTTCCAGCAGCCGACCCCATCGCTACTGAAGACATTGGTCATCAGGACAATGTACAAGATGATGCAGCTCTTCCTCAGCTTGAAACAAGCGAACTCATCAGCATTGGTCGTCCTCTGACGCCAATTGCTCAAGATGCGTCATGGGCGGATCACCCACAAGTGGAAGAAGAATCTGAGGTCCAGCCCACTCCAACTCCACAGGCGTCGTCTGCATTTCGCAGGCTTCGCAAATGTCCAAGGCCTCAGGACTCTGCTGACGACATTCCGGCTGCATCAGCCGAAGAAGATGAAGAAGCACCACAAGATCCCACTCCCCCGCTCCACCAAGACGCCGTTCTCTAGGAGAACGTGCCTGAGTCTGACCCTCCAGCTAGTCAAGTGGAGGCTGAAAATGTTGAGGCTGCCACAACCAACACTGAAGCCAATGTGGAGCCCTCCCCACCAAAAGCTTCAGCAGACAGCGAAGCTACTGATCCTGACACGTCTGTTCCTGAGTCTGCTGCAGGTCCTCAATTTGATTACCATGTTGAGCACAGGCCTCAAGTACAGACGCCAATCCCAAGACTGCCAAGGTTCCCAGGTCCTGCATCAGCACCTGGCTCCTTTAACATCACTAGCTTCAAGGCAGATAATATGTTCTTCAACAGCTCCAAGAACCCCTATTCAAGAGAACAGATTGCATCAGACAGGTTCTGGAGCTATCCTCAGTGCAGCTAGTATTCATGCATCCTATACAACCAAGGTCGCATCTTCCCGCACAAGCGCCTTGATGTTGAAGCTGTTGCTGGTCTGCCCTGTTTAGAGGAAGCTTTAGATTGTTTCAAGCAAGTGGGTCTGCTGCAGTTTGTAACTGATCAAGAGCACTGGAATGAAGAGCTTTTGTTACAATTCTATGCCACCCTCCAAATCAAAGGATACAACAGAGATCCGAAGACTTGGGTCCTGGAGTGGATGACCGGTAATGTTCATCACGAAGCCAATGCATTTGATATCATTGAGCTCACCGGCCTGCCCACTCATGGCGCACTCTTCGAAGAAGGCTGTCAACTGCATGCTGAAGCTACTGAGAGCATCTTTCAGCGACCAGAACCTGATATGAGTCAAATGCTCTCCATGATGAAGCCATTGCCTCAAGATGCTCCTTATCCCTCAGTGTTCTTCATTGAAGACCTTGAGTACCTGCCCAGAACCATTTATCACATCATCAGGCGTACTCTCTGGCCTATCAAAGGGCACTCTCCAAATGCCAAGATCGAGGGTGCAATGAAGACTCTGATATTTTATATCCTTCATGGCAAATGCTTCAACGCACAGGATTTCTTCATACGCCAACTTGCAGCATCAGGCTCAGATTTATTCGGTTTGAAGTTCTATGCTCCTTGGGTGATGAGGCTGATCAAACTTCACTCTGTGATCTCATATCAGCCCTCTGCCCGCAACCATCGGATCTTCTTGCGAGATGTGGATACCTCTGATGAACCATATACCCGGAGCCTGCCAAGCAACCTTCGAGTCTTCAGAATGCAGAACACCAGAGCTTCACTCAGAATGTTGACAGTGTTGAAGCCATCTCCAGGGTGTATCCGTTGGCTAGCACTACACGTGCACCACGCCCTGCATCAACTGAAGCCACTGACAGCACACCTGCTCAAAGACCCAAGAAGCGGGCTCGTGCTCTCAATGACCGAGAGCTTCTTGTGGCCCTTCAACCAAAGCAGGATAGGCATCACGACTGGTTGAAGAGACATATGAAAAGCCTCTTGGTGGATGTCAATCGCATCAGAAATCTTGCCACCAAGAATGCATTCGTTGCACATGAAACCTACCGCCGCACCTGGAAAGGACTCACCATGATGTGTTCTGAAGCTGATCTTCAAGAGGATGGCTTCAAAGAGCGATTCAAGTTTGACTCCACACCTCCCAGACGGGCTGTGCTGCGTGGCACTCCATCACTTGAAGACTCGGAGTTCTCTTCATCTGCTGCCACAGTGACTGCAAGGATTATCGAGGAAGAAGACGATGCTACATCACCACCACCTCCTTCAGCACGTGTCGACACTGCACCAAGCTCTTCAGCACCACCAAACAACTCCAACGACCCTGCTGCACATGGGAACGCGTAGAAAACTCTATGTCTTCAAACCTTTTTGGTCATCACTGACAAAAGGGGGAGAAGCATATGATGTTGATAGTCTTCTAGCGGGTCAATATGTGCGGGTGCCTTATATTTTGCTACATTTTGCTTCGTGCTTACAACTCTCGTTTTGCTAAATTTGGTTCTTTGAGTTGTAACACTTCAACTCGATGGTCGTCTGCTACTTGTTTGCCACTATGTTTGCGAAGATAAATTCCGCATGTGCGACTATAAATTCTGCACTTAGATCACTCCACAGACGTCCATTTTTCATTATGCATGTCATTCTCTTCATATACTTTTACATGCATAGTGGATTGTCATCATAAGTTGAAGTGGATCTCCACAAGTACAACCTGCCATGTGCATTTATGTTCCAGAAGCAAATCACTTATATGCACATCTTCAGGGGGAGCCCTTGCAGTTTATGAAGACAATTCCTTTACAATTTCACAAATTATATTCCCCGTTGAAAACTTCAACTAGTTTGTCATCAATCACCAAAAAGGGGGAGATTATAAGTGCATCTAGTGCCACCCCTAGTTGGTTTTGGAGTATTGACGACAAACCTAGTTGAGGGACTAATGTGTTTGTGAGAATTGCAGGATAACACAGGTAGAAGTCCCTCATTGATTCGGTTTTACTACCAGAGATGACCCCTAAAAATGTACGAAGACATTGAAGTCAATGGTGGTATATGAAGATATTCACATTGAAGACTATGACATGAGAAGACACCACGTGAAGCCTATGGAACTCGAAGACTTAGATCTTTCGTAGTTCTCTTTCATTTGTGTTGAGTCATAGGAACCACCGTACTGTTAAGTGGGGTCCAAGAGAACCATTCAGAACGACTGAAGTGATGCCTAATTCAAAACCTATATCTTCGAGCGAAGACTATGAGAGCAAATCTTGTCCAGAGTCGGACAAGTCAGCTTTACTTGTAGCCCAAGTAAAGTTGCCGTGTGAGTTTGAAATCTGACCATTGGTACACGTGTCAGTTCCTTAGTGACCCAGGGTCATTTCGGACAAATCAGGTCGGGTTGCCCAGTGGCTATAAATAGTCCACCCCCTACAACCATAAACGGTTGGCTGCTCAGATTTCAGTGCACGGCTTTTGTCGTTTGAGAGCAACCCACCTCGAAGCCTTTGAGAGAAAATTTCCTAGAGAGGAGAAAAGCCCTAACCACCTAGAGCCAGAGAGAATTGGGCATCACTTAAGTCTTCTTGTCTGAGTGATCTGAAGACTTATTACACTTGAGGACTGTGCATCCTCCAGACGGTTAGGCATCGCGTTCTGAGCATCCAAGAGACATTGTGGATTGCCGGTGAACGAAGTCTGTGAAGGTTTGGGAGTCTACCTTGAAGACTTACCAGAGTGATTGGGCGAGGTCTGTGTGACCTTAGCTCAAGGGGAATACGGTGATGACTGGGTGTCCTGAGCTGCGTGTTCAGGACTGGGTGTCCGGGACTGTGTGTCCTTTGGTTTAAATACCTAGCCGCCCTAACCAGACGTACAGTTGTCACAGCAACTGGAACTGGTCCAACAAATCATTGTCTTCAACGAGTCACTAGTTTCATCTTCACTTCCCTTACTTACTGTTACTCTTTGTGAAGCCATTGCATGCTTGCTCTATCTTTTGTCTTCACAACGTAACTGTATGATTTGATTGGCTTCATAACTTCTTTCTACTTGATCCTTATTACACTGCAGCTACTTGTCATTGTGCTTTCACTCTATTGAATAATTGACCATGGCTTGCCTAGTGTAATCTAACTTCCGCTGCATAGTGATAGGCACATCTCTACTGTTCGTCTTCATAACCTTCACGTTTTCAAGACTTTCATAAAAATCGCCTATTCACCCCCCTCTAGTCGATATAACGCACTTTCAACGATCAGTGCCACCCTGTCGCCAGTCACATCGCGTGACACCAATGCCGTCCACTGCGTGCTCTAAGGCGGCATGAATGTGGTGCCGTAAGTAGTGCGTGCATCGAAAGGAAAGCATGGGAGGGGCGGGGTGGGGGTTTTGGGTGGGCCAGCATGGTCAGAAGCGGGCGCGGCAGTGGTCGGGAATCCCGCAAGGCCTCCCCACGTTTGTCTTCGGTTTGTGGAAGAAAGTACGTTTGGACCGCGCCGCGGACCAATACAGGACCATGTTGGATGGCTTTCGCGATCCAGACGTATGCGGGTGGTTTGAGAGTCGCCATTGGAGACGCCCTATGTGCAGTATATCTACTATCTGTACATCCTTGTTTTGAGCTTGACATGAAGAAAGTGACTCTGGCTGGTAAACGTATCTTGAAGAAAACTCGGCCACGATAGTATACCAAATTGTTGGTCGATGTGATTGTTGTTGTAATTTAACCTTTCGAGCTTTTCATTTTGACTACTCTTCTCGAGAATGACTGGCACTTGGTATAGCTACCTGAATATAGCAATATACATGTGTAACAGTGTAAGGCTTGCATCTGCCAATGAATTGCACTCATTATATTGGATAGTATAGGGTCTGTCTCAACTGAATACATGCATAGATTTTCAGCCACTTTTGATCTGACCGTATAATAAAAACATGTGATTGTTTCTTTCTTTCAGTCAACTATGGTGTAGCAAGTTCACAGAAAAGTGAATGAAACTTCTATTGGTTCCAGTAGATTTTTTCCGTGTGCCTGTTGTATTAAATTTGTAGCCGATGCAAGGAAAAAAGTGTGTGAGATGCACACAATCTTTTCCACCGAATAAGCACATTCAAAATCAGAGATCGCCACTAGTTGTGATGCACACAAACTAGAAAGTTGATCCTGCAAATCAACAAAGCATCATGATTTGTAACAAGAGAAAGTAATTAATGAACTAAAATTAAATATAAAACAGAAGAAACATTCGCAAGATCATGATCATGGAAATAGCATGACAAGATAACATGAACAAAGACAAAAACAACATAGAAGTTGAGTGCATGACACCAACATCCAAAAGTGAAACTAGAAGTTTGGTACATGACACCAAATGGAGTTAAAGAAGGCTTCGAAACGAGTATAATTACAATGTCTTGATACCCAAATAATATGAACCAAACATGATAAATCCTTTGAGAGATGAATCGAAGAAAACCTAGAGGGAAAATTAGAACGCCAGTTTATCGTTCACTCAGCAAACATCGATCTTGACAATCTTTGCTTGTTGTAATCCGGACTACCGGACAAAATCCTTCCATCCACCTGTTACTGCCAGACGTCCGTCAGGAGGATGCATAGACTTCCAAATATTATATCGTGCCGGTACTACGACGGTGGACTGGACTTCACCACTCTTAGTAACTTTGAACTTGTTAGCCCTGGCCTTGGGAATTGTCTAAAACAATACAAATTATGAGCACACATTACTCAACAATAATTAACATTCACAATAGAATAATAATACAAGTTACTAAAATTTCAACATGAGGAACAAATAAGCATTTGACACATGACACCAAATATAAGATTATTCAAATTACATGTATAAGAAACTAAATTTGCAAAATAGTTTTGTAAGTGCAAAAACTAACCCATGCTATGCATTTGAAACAAAAGTAAATCTAGTCACGAGTTCAAAAGCATCCATGTTTGAAACCAATATCAACTTGCTACAACCATAACTTACCAGCATAGTCCTGATGTCTGAAGGAGTCAAACACAACTTCAAGCTATCAAGAACATGAGTAGTGTCAACCCCAATTGTAGCAGCATGTTCCTCCTCTTGAGTGGGTACAACATTCTCAGGTGCAAGTTGTCTAGCATTTTGGACAACTGCAACCTGACTAGGATATTGATTAAAAGGAGCATGAGAAAATGAAGGATGCACACTCTCGACCATGGTGTATACTAAAAATTAAAATTTAGGCAGAGGTAAGTGGCAACAAAAAATTTGGAAATGAATACATTGTGTTTTCGTTGTAAATATTACCTTTAGATGTCTTGTATTGATCCCTTTTAACTTTAAATCCAAGGACTAAGTGAGGTTCATTCTCTTGAAAGCAGAAAAAGAGTTCATCACCAACACAAAGACCGTGGTCAATAATAAACTTGGTCCAATCTCCATTAGCAAATGTACTTATATATATATTCATTTACGAAGACTAACATTGTAGATGTTTCCTTCTACAGACTTGATTTGAATTGTTGATCTGCCTAGAGCATGGACTCTATCACGCACACGATATGGAATGATCTAAAACAATTAAATCTTGTAAGGTGATAAAGTGAACAAAACTTCATAGAAACCAAGTTGTAACAAAATTTATCAAGTTGACATAACTTACCAATATATTATGGTTACTCATGTTTCCATTCTTCTTAATCTTCATTGAGAAGAAAGAATTCATCCTAGTGTTTGGCTTACGGGTATCACCATGCTTGAAGGACAAATTACAAGCGTCCAGTTCAAGCCTCTGTGCATGACCAACACAAACTTCATAGTCCTAGCTGTAACAACAAACAAACATCTCCAATTTATAACAACTTTATACAAAAGGAATGTAACTATATTAATTTGTGGCACTACTAGTTACACGAGAGTACAAAATTAGCAAACCTCCATTTCTATCTTCACAGGCTTGCATTTTCTTGCATCACTAGCCTTGAAACCAGGTGATATATCGAAGACGTCACCTTGAGTATCCATTGATGGGCTTCCTATGACAATTTAGTAGCTAAAAATTCATGAACTACTATAAGATGCAGATGATCAGAAAACGCAATGATCAACCAAATCTTAAGCTCGAGAAACACACACACACACACACACACACACACACACAACACAACACAATAATTTAATGTACAACAAATAAATCTCAAGCAGACATAATTTAACCATTACAAATACAAAAACAAATAGTTTAGATTCAACTACACACATAACCATAGGTGTCATGCTCGATGTCTTCATACTACTATTGAATTGTATCTCTAAATGATGATGTCATGCAGTGTTTACTCATAACAATAGGTGTCATGCTCAATGTCCTCATCGATTTAGTCCTTGTCTTGCCATAGTCGTAGTTTCTTCCAACATGAACTACCATATATTTTATACTTGTCCTAGTATTGTGGACCTTCCTGTACTAGATTTTATCCTTGCCCCAATAAAACTACATGCAATCAAACTTCTGAGACCAATTGGGTTGTTAAGCTTGATTAGAAGTATGGTGGGGACTATCGAAATGCTACCAATTTGCTGATTTTGACAATAATATAAACATCTTGTACGCAACATACATATAAATGGTATGAACCGCACTATCCCAAATTGCTTTCGGAGGCTTCACTTTATCCATCTACAACATCCATATGTGGAAGTTTTAATCTTTACATTTTTACTAAGAATCCATCAATTCATACCACTACAAAATTCAAACTAAGCAATCAATCATACAACATTTTCACTACATGTCCACAACATCAATCACTACATGTTTGCACCATCCAAATCGGCGTAGAATTTAGAAAAAAAGGAAGAAAATATAGACCGAGATATGAGAGGGAGAGGTGATGAAACAGAGAGGGGCATAGAGGAGGAGACATAGAGGCAGGGGACGAGAGGAGCTCACTAGCAGCGGCGAGGCTGGCTCTGGCGAACATGCCGCCTCCTACAGGGCGGATGGGATGGGGCGGCGGGATCGGAGGTGACAGGGATGGAGACGGAGGATAAGGGGCCGCCGGGCATCCATGTGACAACGGACGAGACGGGAGGCGACTTAGGGGACCAACTATCGACGGATTTGTCGGCGCCGGGTTGGGCAGGTGGCTGGCGGCATGAACCCTAACTCGGGTCGAGTGCTTGTTGGCGGGGAAGAATGAAAGTGGGGAACGGACACGAGCCTTCTCGCTGGATTTGTTTGTTTTTGGCCTCGCCCGCTCTGGCCTGAGTGGCATTTCGGTCATAAATACGATGTCCAATAGGGGTTGTCATTCAAAATGAATCGTTTTCTTTTGAAGGCTGGCGAGAATCACTAGATATATGCTAATCATTTTTTATTTGAATACATGTTGAACATTTGTCAAATGCACATTGAACATTTTCTATACACGTGCTAAACAATTTCAGATAACTTGAACATTTTCCAAATACATGTTAAACATTTTTCTGAATACACGTTGAACATTTGTTACTAATGCGCATTAAAAAATTAAAACACATGGTGAACTTTTTTATTATCACATATTAAACATTTTACATAAATGGCATTAACATTTTTAAAATCATGAGGAAAATTGTTAAGTGTTAGAACACTTTTATAAAATCTCACAAACATTTTTTTGGAATGGTTCAACGTTTTTTAAATTACATTAATATCTTTAATATTGTATAAACATTTTCTAAAAATGTCACAAACATATTTTTGTAACACAAGAATATTTTTTTTAATGTGATGAACGAATTTTTTGAATGATATGAATAATTTTACTAACTACATTAACAATGTTTTCCATTTTTCTGTATTTTTTTTAATTGTCACAAACAATATTTTTGAACCTGTGAACACTTTTAAAATGTCATGAACATTGTTTTGAATGGTAAGAACATTTTTTAGAAGTTGTATGAACAAGGTTTTCACATTGCATGGGCATTTTTTTAATTTCTTTTTTACACTATGAGCCTTTTCGTAATTTGCACCAATGCGCCCTCTGATTCCATGTCTGTTCCACAACACTTAAAGTGTTGATTGGATCTGCTGATCATAATCACCGAGCTGAGCATTATCGATGGTAATGGCAGGGGGTCAATAGTGTTCAACGAGCCCGACACGAGCCATTTGACTACCCATGTGTGACTCACCTACGAAGTGTTCGAGATGAAGAGTGACATTGCGCTACCTGGCGATGTCAGTGCCCACGTCTTATTGCATGTGCCTAACAGTCTTCAATTGTTAACACTTGGTTATTTCCGACAATTTCGTCTAATATGAACACGAAGGCAAGTTCCAAATCTCATAAAGTGTTTCATATCACAATTTAAATGGTATGAGTCGCACTATCCCACTTGTTTTTAATTGCTGGTGCTTATAGGTTCTCCCGACTGCTCAGTGAACTTAGTAAGAAAATTAGCTTGTCCTACATGGGACAAAGTGGTGTTTCCCGTGGAGCTGTTATTTGCTCGCACCTCCTCCACGCGAACGTGCATATAAATGGTATGAGCCGCACCATCCCAATTTCTTTCGGAGGCTTCACTTTCTTCATCTACAACATCCATACGCCAAAGTTTTAATATATACAATCTTTTTTACTAAGCAGCCATCAATCCATACCACTACACAATTCATATTAAGCAATGAATCATACAAAATTTTCACTACATACCATCAACAGCAATCACTACATGTTTGCAGCATCCAAATCGGCATACAGTTTAGCAAACAAGTAAGCATAAAATTTCTTACAATGGTAAAAAGAGAAGAAAAGAGATACAAAGATATGAGAGGGAGAGAAGATTAGGCAGAGAGGGGCATACAGGAGGAGACATAGAGGCTGGGGACGAGAGGAGTGTCAGTGTCAAAATCGGCAGATCTCGGGTAGGGGGTCCCAAGCTGTGTGTCTAAGGATCAATGGTAATAGGGAACAATGGGGACATGATGTTTACCCATATTCGGGCCCTCTTAAAGGAGGTAAAACCGTACGTCCTGCTTGATTATATTCGATATGTGTATAAAGGTTACAAGAGTTGATCTACCTTG
Organism: Triticum monococcum; assembly: GCA_034509565.1. NCBI lineage: Eukaryota > Viridiplantae > Streptophyta > Magnoliopsida > Poales > Poaceae > Triticum > Triticum monococcum. Next base: position 683,719,083 of record CM067845.1, on the reverse strand, counting down.
AGATCGTAATGGCTAAACCCTAGCTGTCTAGCCTATGATTGTTCTAATAGGCTCTACGGACTAACCCTTCCGGTTTATATATACACACTGGAGGGGCCTAGGGTTATACAGAGTCGGTTTGCAAAGAAAAGAAAGAGTACACCCGGACATCAAACTTGCAATCCACGCATATGGGGACCTATCCGGACACGGGAGATAGTCTTCTCCTTTATCTTCATGGCCCATCAGTCCGGCCCATATTGAATAATCTGGACACCGGAGGACCCCCCTAATTCAGGACTCCCTCAAGGAGATCACTAGCAACGCCGAGGCTAGGTTGGGAGAAGATGATTCCTCCTACATGGCCTATGGGACGGGGAGGTTTGTGCGGAGGTGATGGGGATGGCGGCAGAGGAGAGGGTACGGCTGGTCGCCGAGGTGATGGGGAAGGCAGTGGACGGGGCGGGATGGCGACGTAGGGGACCTGTTATTGCCGGTTCTAATGGCGCCTCGTCATTGGAGCCGGCTGGCGGCGCGAACCCTAACTCGTATCGAGTGCTTGTGGGTGGGACGACATTTTCTTGAATGGTATGACATTATTTTGAAATTTACATGAACATCTTTTATATTGTATAAACATTTCTTGAAACTATCACAAACATAATTTTGGAACACATGAATATTTTTTTAATGTGATGATACATTATTCGAATGATATGAATAATTTTACAAATTACGTGAAAAATGTTTTACTTTTTTATCTATTTTTTTCTAAATTGTGACGAACAATGTTTTTGAATCTATGGACAGTTTTAAAATGTCATGAACATTGTTTTGAATGGTAAGAACATTTTTCAGAAGTTGCATGAATAATGTTTTTACAATGCATGTGCAATTTTCTATATTTGTTTTATGCGCGATGAAGCTTTTCATAATTTGCCCCAAGGTCCCCTCTGATTCGATGTATGTTCACAACACTTAAGGTGTTGGTAGGATCTGCTAATCATAATTGATAACCCACAAGTATAGGGGATCGCAACAGTTTTCGAGGATAGAGTATTCAACCCAAATTTATTGATTCGACACAAGGGTAGCCAAATAATATTCTCAAGTATTAGCAGCTGAGTTGTTAATTCAACCACACATAAAAGACTTAACATCTGCAGCAAAGTATTTAGTAGCAAAGTAGTATGGAAATAACGGTAACGATGGCAAAAGTAATAGTAATAGTTGTGTAGCAATTGTAACAGCGACAACGGCAGTAATTTAGCAAAGATCAATATCAAACGAACTTGTAGCAATGGATTATTGATGGATAATTATATCGAATGGCATTCATCATGCAATAGTTATAACCTAGGGTGACACGGAACTAGCTCCAATTCATCAATATAATATAGGCATGTATTCCAAATATAGTCATACGTGCTTATAGAAAAAAAACTTGCATGACATCTTTTGTCCTACCCTCCCGTGGCAGCGAGGTCCTAATGGAAACTAAAGGATATTAAGGCCTCCTTTTAATAAAGAACCGGAAGAAAGCATTAGCACTTAGTGAATACACGAACTCCTCAAACTACGGTAATCACAAAAAAGGATCCCAATTATTGTCACATTGGGGTATGCGGATCATAACTTGTAACAGGTGTCTACAACTTGCAAGATTGGATCAATAACACAAATATATTCATGAAAACATAATAGATTCAGATCTGAAATCATGGCACTCGTGCCCTAGTAACAAGCATTAAGCATAGCAAAGTCATAGCAACATCAATCTTAGAATATAGTGAATACTAGGGATCAAACCCTAACAAAACTAACTCGATCACGTGATAAATCTCATCCAACCCATCACCGTCCAGCAAGCTTACGATGGAATTACCCACGCACGGCGGTGACCATCATGAAATTGGTGATGGAGGAAGGTTGATGATGATGATGCTGGCGATTTCCCCTCTCCAAAGCTCCGAACGGACTCCAGATCTGCCCTCCCGATGAAGAACGGGGGTGACGGCGGCTTCGTATCGTAAAACATGATGAATCCTTCACTCTGATTTTTCCCTCTCCGTGAATATATAGAGTTGGAATTGAGGTCGGTGGAGGTCTAGGGGACCCACAAGCCAGGGCAGCGCGCCCAGGGGTAGGGCGCGCCCCCACCCTTGTGGTCTCCTGGTGAGTCCCCTCTGGTTGATTCTTTCGCAAGTATTTGTTGTATATTTTAAAAATAATCTCCATAAATTTCCAGGTCATTTCGAGAACTGTTATTTCTGCATAAAAATAACACCAAGGCAATTCTGCAGAAAACAGCGTCAGTCCAGGTTAGTTCCATTCAAATCATGCAAATTATAGTCTAAAATAAGGGCAAAAGAGTTTGGAAAAGTAGATACGACGAAGACGTATCAATAATCACCAAGCCGAGCAGTATTGATGGTAATGATAGGGGAACAATAGCCTTGAACGAGCCCAACAAGGGGAGTTTAACTGCCCATGTGTGACTCACCTACGAAGTGTCCAAGACGAAGAGAGACGTTGCGCTACGTGGCGATGCCATTGCTCCTGTCTTATTGCATGTGGCTGATGGTGTTCGAAGTGGTAATACTTGGTTATTTCAGACAGTTTCACATTTAATATGAACACGAAAGCGAGTAGCAAATCACATAAAGTGTTTAATATCAGAATTTAAATAATATGAGCCACACTATCCCACTTGTTTTTTTAATTGCTGGTGCAAATAGTTTCTCCCGGACTGCTCATCAGACCTAGTAAGAAACTTAGCTTGTCCTACATAAGACAAAAGTGGTGTTTCCTGTGGAGCGGGTATTTGCTCGCACTTCCTCTACGCGCACATCTATATAAATGGTATGAGCCGCACTATCATGAGTATCTTTTGGAGTCTTCAATTTATCCATCTATAACATCCATATATGAAAGTTTTGATCGATCCAATATTTTTTACTAAGCAGCCATCAATCAATACCACTACAAAATTGATACTAGCAATCAATCATACAAAATTTTCACTACATGCCATCGACATTAATTAGTATAGGTTTTGACCATCCAAATCAGCATACAATTCAGCAAACAAGTAAGCATATAGTTTTTTATAGTTCTAAACAGAGAAGAAAAGAGAAACAAAGATATGAGAGGGAGAGAGGATGAGACAAAGAGGGCATAGAGGAGGAGACATACAGGCAGGGGATGAGAGAAGCACACCAGCAATGGCGAGGCTGGCTTGGGCGAAGACGTCGTCTCCTGCAGGACGAATGGGACGAGGCTGTGGGCATGGAGGTGACGGAGATGGTGGCGGAGGAGACGGGGTGGACAAGCACGGCGGTTACGTGAATGGCGGTGGACAGGATGGGGTGGCAGCATTGAGAACCTGCCGTCGGGGGATCTGATGGCGCTGGGTCGAGGCAGACGACTGGTGGCGCGAACCCTAACTTTGTTTGACTACTTGTGGGTGGGGACAAATGAGAGTGGGGAACGAACGCGAGCCTTCTCGCGGCATTCGTTCATTTTGTTCCTTGCTCACTTGGCCCAAGTAGCATTTCAGTCGTAAATACAATGACCAATAGGGGTAATCATTGAAAACGAGTTATTCTCTTTTGAGGGGCCGACGAGAATCGCCAGTAACATCAACATTCAATGATTCTAAAATGTACTACGATTCTGGAATGATTCTTGGAGATTTCTGGCGTAGATACGAGTTCTTTTGCTGTTTTGATTCCCTAGACCGTGATATACTAGAATTGCGTTAGAAGAAGTCACCCCTAGTATCTTGAGTTGGCGAGCGACCGTCCAAATTTGGATATTCCGCTAGCTCCGATCAGGATATACAAGTGGAGTCGCGAGTCACCGATGAACTCTGCAGCTATGCTCTTGGTGATGATCTCCAAGTGCTTCTAGCACACGCTCAGATGCATGTTTGGCTACACACAGATGCACGCTCGCCGATTTCCTCCCATCGCATGTCAATCAATATCATGTCATTGTCGAGTGATAAGATATACGATATTGTCAATTAAGTAATTTACCATCGCATACGATGCATAGCTTGTACTTTTCAACCTTTGCTTTAATTTTGTGGGCGTGGCTGGTTGCCTTGTTTTTTGGGCATCTATTAATTTTTCTGTTGGCGTCTTCCTCATCCCGACCGGTTGGTCATCGACCCTCCACCACTGACTAAAATGTCTTCCACCGCCACCCGCGATATATGATGCGCAGGTGTGCGACCTTGCTCGACCTTTGCGTAGGGGACCGGCTATCGACGGATTTGCCGGTGCCGGGTCTGGTGGCTGAACCCTAACTCGGGTCGAGTGCTTGTGGGCGGGGACGAATAAAAGTGGGGAACGGACACGAGCCTTCTCGCTGGATTTGTTTGTTTTTCGCCGCGCCCGCTCTGGCCCGAGTGGCATTTTAGTGGTAAATACGATGTGCAATAGGGGATGTCATTCAAAATGAATTGTTTTTCTTTTGAGGTGCTGGCGAGAATCACTAGATATATGCTAACCATTTTTTATTTGAATACATGTTGAACATTTCTTAAATGCCCAGTGAACATTTTCTATACACATGATAACTTGAACATTTTCCAAATACATGTTAAACATTTTTCTGAATACATGTTGAACATTTGTTCCTAATGCACATTTAAAATTTTAAAACACATGGTGAACTTTTTTATAAACACATATTAAACATTTTCCATAAATGGCATTAACATTTTAAAAATCACGAGGAAAATAGTAAGTGTTAGAACACTTTTATAAAATCTCGAAAACATTTTTTTGGAATGGTTAAACATTTTTTAAATTACATTAATATCTTTAATATTGTATAAACATTCTCTAAAAATTTCACAAACATATTTCTGTAACACAAGAATATTTTTAAATGTGATGAATGAATTTTTTGAATGATATGAATAATTTTACTAACTATGTTAACAATGTTTTCCATTTTTCTATATTTTTTCAAATTGTCACAAACAATATTTTTGAACCTGTGAACACTTTTAAAATGTCATGAACATTGTTTTGAATGGTAATGACATTTTTTAGAAGTTGTATGAACATAGAGGGGCATAGAGGAGGAGACCTAGAGGCCGGCGACAAGAGGAGATCACCAGCTATGCCGATGCTAGGTCAGGAGAAGACGCTTCGTCCTACATGGCCTATTGGACGGGGCGGTGTGCACAGAGGTGATGGGGATCGCGGCGGAGGAGAGGGTACGGCTGGTCGCCGAGGTGATGGTGAAGGCAGTGGACAGGCCGAGATGGCGGCGTAGGGGACCTGCTATCGGCGGATCTAATGGCGCCGTGTCGTTGCAGCAGCTGGCGGCGCAAACCCTAACTCGAATCGAGTGCTTGTGGGTGGGACGGCATTTTCTTGAATGGTATGACATTATTTTGAAATTTACGTGAACATCTTTTATATTGTATAAACATTTCATGAAAATGTCACAAACATATCGTTCGAACACGTGAATATTTTTTAAATGTGATGATACATTATTTGAATGATATGAATAATTTTACAAATTATGTGAAAAATGTTTTACTTTTTTATGTATTTTTTTCTAAATTGAGACGAACAATGTTTCTGAATCTGTGGACATTTTTAAAGTGTCATGAACATTGTTTTGAATGGTAAGAACATCTTTCAGAAGTTGCATGAACAATGTTTTTACACTGCATGTGCAATTTTCTAGATTTCTTTTATGCGCGATGAAGCTTTTCATAATTTGCCCCAAGGTCCCCTCTGATTCGATGTTTGTCTACAACACTTAAGCTGTTGGTAGGATCTACTGATCATAATCACCAAGCCGAGCAGTATCGATGGTAATGGTATGGGAACAATAGCCTTAAACGAGCCCAACAGGGGGAGTTTAGCTATCCATGTGTGACTCACCTACGAAGTGTCCAAGATGAAGAGTGACATTGCGCTACGTGGCGATGTCATTGCTCCTGTCTTGTTGTATGTGCCTAATGGTGTTCGAAGTGGTAACATTTGGTTACTTCAGACAGTTTCACATCTAATATGAACACGAAAGCGAGTTGCAAATCACATAAAGTGTTTAATATCATAATTTAAATGATATGAGCCGCACTATCCCACTTTTTTTTAATTGTTGGTGCAAATAGTTTCTCCTGGACTGCTCATTGGACTTAGTAAGAAACTTAGCTTGTCCTACATAAGACAAAGTGGTGTTTCCTGTGGAGCGGGTATTTGCTCGCACCTCCTCTAAGCGCACATCCATATAAATGGTATGAGCCGCACTATCCCGAGTATCTTTCGGAGTCTTCACTTTATCCATCTACAATATCCATATATGAAAGTTTTGGTCTATCCAATATTTTTTACTAAGCAACCATCAACCAATACCACTACAAAATTGATACTAAGCAATCAATCATACAAAATTTTCACTACATGCCGTCGACATCAATCAGTACATGTTTGGACCATCCAAATTTGCAAACAAGTAAGCATATAGTTTTTTACAGTTCTAAACAGAGAAGAAAAGAGAAACAAAGATATGAGAGGGAGAGAGGATGAGGCAGAGAGGGGCACGGAGGAGGAGACATACAGGCAGGGGACGAGAGGAGGACACTAGCAATGGCGACCCTGGCTTGGGCGAAGACGTCGTCTCCTACAGGACAGATGGGACGAGGAGGTGGGCGTGGAGGTGACGGGGATGGCGGCGGAGGAGACAGGGTGGACGAGCGCGGTTACGTGGATGGTGGTGGACAGGACGGGGTGGCAGCATTGGGAACCTGCCGCCGGGGGATCTGATGGCACTGGGTCGGGGCAGCCGACTGGTGGCGCGAACCCTAACTTTGTTTGACTGCTTGTGGGCGGGGACAAATGAGAGTGGGGAACGAACGCGAGCCTTCTCGCGGCATTTGTTCATTTTGTGCCTCGCTCACTTGGCCCAAGTAGCATTTCGGTCATAAATACGATGACCAATAGGGGTAGTCATTGGAAACAAATCATTCTCTTTTGAGGGGCCGACGACAATCGCCAGAAACGATTCTGGAATGATTCTTTGAGATTTCTGGCGTAGATACGAGTTCTTTTGCGGTTTTGATTCCCTAGACCGTGATATACTAGAATTGCGTCAGAAGAAGTCGCCCCTAGTATCTTGAGTTGGCAAGCGACTGTCCAAATTTGGGTATTCCTCTTATCGGCCAGCTCCGATCATGATATACAGGTGGAGTCGCGAGTCGCCGATGAACTCTGCAGCTATGCTCTTGGTGCTGATCTCCAAGTGCTTCTAGCACACGCTCAGATGCATGTTTGGCTACACACAGATGCATGCTCGCCGATTTCCTCCCATCGCATGCCAATCATTATCATGTCATTGCCGAGCGACAAGTTATACGATATTGTCAATTAAGTAATTTACCATCGCATACGATGCATAGCTTGCACTTTTCAACCTTTGCTTTAATTCTATGGGCATGCTGTCTTCCTCATCCCGACCGGTTGGCCATCGACCCTCTATCACCAACTAAAATGTCTTCCGCCGCTACTCGCGATGTATGACACGTAAATGTGCGACCTTGCTCGACCTTCGCATAGGGGACCGGCTGTCCACGGATTTGCCGGCGCCGGGTCGGGCAAGTGGCTGGCAGCGTGAACACTAACTCGGGTCGAGTGCTTGTGGGCGGGGATGAATGAAAGTGCGGAACGGACACGAGCCTTCTCGCTGGATTTGTTTGTTTTTGGCCACACCCGCTTTGGCCCGAGTGGCATTTCGGTATGATGTTCAATAGGGGTTGTCATTCAAAATGAATCGTTTTCTTTTGAGGAGCTGGCGAGAATCACTAGATATATGCTAAACATTTTTTTATTTGCATACATGTTGAACAGTTGTCAAATGCACATTGAACATTTTCTATACATGTGCTAAACAATTTCAGATAACTTGAACATTTTCCAAATAGACGTTAAACATTTTTCTGAATACATGTTGAACATTGTTCCTAATGCACATTTAAATTTTTAAAACACATGGTGAACTTTTTTATTATCACATACAGTATTAAACATTTTTCATAAATGGCATTAACATTTTTAAAATCATGAGAAAAATTGTTAAGTGTTAGAACACTTTTAAAAAATCTCACAAACATTTTTTGGAATGGTTCAACATTTTTTAAATTACATTAATATCTTTAATATTGTCCTTCGCTGACGGCGCTCGCAATTCCTGCACGGGCCTCGTCATGTTCATGTTGTGCTACTTCCGCCACATGACAGAGGCGCAGGCCAAGAAATTCCTCGACATGGCCGGCCACGACCTCCCCCTGGCCATCCTCCTCGTCGAGGCCGGCTGCCGGGGCTGCCATGTTCCACTGCAGCCCGATGGTGCCAGGATCAAGGCCGCCTTGCAGCAGGCCGCGCGTAGGGCAGGGCGCTCCGACACAGATGACCTCGTGCGGCTCATGACATGGAGGTACCCTCGTCAACTCCTCGACCCTGTGTTGGACGACCTGCGCGGAGGAAAACATCTCAGTGCCGACCGCGTCTACCTGCGACTTGCTGCGCTGCTCGTGGCCGCCGCCGCCAACCCCTGCGCCTACTCCAGGCTTTTATCGGGACAACAATGGGAGCGTCACCACAATCATCAAGGTCAGAGAAGGTGTCTTCGCCACAACCACCATATCCAGAGGTCTCGTGGCCACGACCACAATCACCTCAACTTGCCCAAGCCATCATGATGATGATGATGATGATGATGATAATTACGCTTACACCGGCGGCGACAATAATGTCCAGCTCTCATCTGTGTAACCCTAGAAGCTTGCCTATAATTATGATTGTTGTTGTCCTACGGACTAAGCCCTCCAGTTTATATGGACACCGGAGGGGGATAGGGTTACACAGAGAAGGAGATCTAATATACGAATTGCCAAGCTTGCCTTGCATGCAAAGGAGAGTCCCATCCGGACACGGGACGAAGTCTTCAATCTTGTATCTTCATAGTCCAACAGTCCGGCCAAAGTATATAGTCCGGCTGTCCGGATACCCCCTAATTCAGGACTCCCTCAGCGATGGCGCACGGTGGAAGGGAGAAGGTCATGGTGGCAAGTGGAGGAAGGTCGCAGTGGAAGGTCGGGGAAGGTCGCGCGGTGACAGGATCCCGGCGTCTTGCAACGTGGGTTGGTGGCTGTCGCTCAGCCGCAGGATCCCGACGAGCGGAGGTTGGTTGGTGGCGGTTGCGATGGCGCCGCCAGATGGGGTCATGCGCGTGGCCGAAAGCTGGGGTTGGAGCGGGGCGGCGTGACGGCCAGATCCGTGGGTGGGGGCGCTGCGATGGCCGGATCCGGGGCGGGGTGGCGCGGTGGCCGGGAGCGGCGGTGGGGCGGCGTACGGTGTGCTCATGGCGGCTGGTGAATCGGGGCAGAGGAGGAAATGCATGGGAGGTTGGGGAGGAATTGGTGGGCTCCGGTTCGGTTGGGCTTTTGGATCTCAGGGACATCTTCATCGGGCCCTTATAGGACGCGCTGTGATTCAAATAACTATTTTGATCCTATGATCAGAATAATCTTTCTCTCTCTCTCTATATATATATAGAGTCGCGCTATTTGTCACCCTGTTCCTCACCCCAGCCGAACCACAAGAAACAAGCTTGAAACATAAATTTACCTCACGCTTGGACCTGTCGGAAGAAACGAAAGAAAAGCTTGGACCATGAGACTTGTGAGGTAAATTTACCTCGCGTCTCTACTGCCAAAATAATCGGAAGAGGAACCACTTCTGATGGATCGTGGCAGGGGAGGTGCCATATTCCGCACCATCTCAGTCCACCGCCGCTACCTCCGACCCGTTCCTGATGCAGCCACGGCGGTTCCCCATCTCCGGAGGCCGGCAGAGCAGGTTACTCTATTCATGAGGCCGCGAACTGGCTCCGGTGGCTTTGTAGGAGAAGAGGTCATTCTGATGGTGTGATCCAATTCAACGGAAGCAGCGCCGCCGCCTATTCCGAGCTAGACCTCAGCTCCACGACGGCGCTTGGTCGCTTCGACGCACTCCGCCTCCGCGAGCTCGGTGACTGCGTTTCTCTCCTCTCTCTTTTCCTCACCTCCCCGATTGAAAGGATCCAGAGATTTCACCAGCCACCGTTGAGTCAATACAGCCTAGGTATCATCGACCTCCTCTTCAAGTTTGGTCTCTCCTCCTACTGCATGCGCCCATCTAAATGGTGATTCCTACCTATTTTTTGATAGACTAAAGCATGCTTCAGAATTTGTGCGTATGAGTTTGGCATCAACCGGGGTGGTAAGTTGTGATGGGGAAATTACTTGTCAAGGAATCACTCGTGTCTGTTGTAATGAGAGCAGAACGAAATTACCATGCTATGTGAAATTAACATGCTTATTCTAAGGCTTATAATATCAGAATTTTCTTGCGGCATCTGCCACAACCATAGGATGGCTGCGACCTCAGCATATAGCCACAGCCACTTGCAGTTTTTCTTCAGCTTGTTGTTTAGGTACTTTCTACATGTTAATTTTGTTGGCTAAGTTCTTGTATTGTTTCCTGATTCTCATGGAGATAGCCACATCCAGTTCCAAAATGAAGGTATTTGTGAAATTGTTCTTTCCTTAAATGGAAGCACCTCACATTCTTTATTTCAATCTTTTTGTTGTAGGGATACACCATATACATAAGCTCCATCAAAACATACATTTTTTATCTCTGCAGAATTTCCCTTGTGTGGACGACCGACTTGTATAGCCTGATTGCCTTGTCAAATTCATTGAATTTTCCTTGGCATATTTTTGGTAAGGTATGGAAGAAAGATTTTGTTCTAGAATGTAGGTTTGTACCACAATGCACGATGAGCAAATTTCGCTGCAAATACACTTCTATTATTCAGAGAAGTTCTTGCTCTGTTACTCAGAGTCATACTTGCAGCTAGTAGCTCCTTCCAAACATTATTCTGATGTTACTAAATATATATTCTAGAGGTGCTGCTAAAATTGATTCCCTACTAGAATAAAATCAATAAATTTTGGGATTCCTGTCTGTTCAGAATGCATCTGACTTCATTACCATCTATGTATATGGGTTTAAATTAGATATACCTCATGCTGGAGTTGAAGTAAATACTTCACACATTTCCTGTAGAGTTTGCTATCATTTTTGAGCTGCTTGTGTGCCATCACTGATTTTCACATAAAAATTAGGAAATTATGTCATTATTTTTTAGGTAGAAATTATATCACAAAAGGCATCCCCAGGGCGTGCCATTTTTCATAGTCGAAAGAACATGAGTTTCCACAATCAGTAATGCATATTAGCGGCTGCTTCAGTTTTCTGGTTTTGTTTTGCAATCTGCATCATAGTCTGGACTGTTTGGGCAATACAGAACGGAAGAACTGGCACTTTCTGTACAATTTTGAATAGCATATTGTTAATAAATATGGTGAGGAATAGTTGACTAACCATATTTATCTTCCGGGAATCAATCATTCAAAACCTTATCAATCAATTCGATGCTAAATTTTGTAGTTGAAAAATAGTTGACTCTCTCCCTGCAAAAGAAAACGAAGTACTGAACTAGCTAGCTCTCAAATGAACATGTATATAGATCTTCCGGCTCTGTTTTGCATGGATCTAACTAGAAGCTTCATTTGGTTGACAGACCATTGTCTTGAGATTGAGATTCAAATGATACTACTTGTTCTATACAGACAAAAGAAATCTATTTGTATACAGTTATTTGGTACTTAATGTATTCCTTATTTCCTTGTTTTCTGGCTGGGCTGTTTTGTTCAGAATATCATTTTCTGTTTAGCACAACCACAACCACGTGCAGCTGCTCGACCTGTCGATGCTCGTCAGGAATTCAAAAGCCTGACTGAAGGCAGCCAATGCCAGAAGAAGATAGAAGAGCTCTGAATGTTTATGCCATGAATGGAACATGTCATTCAGCTGGTCTGTAGTTTGTAGTTATTCAGTCTCACAAAAGATCTGAATGCAAGCAAAATTTGTAACAGGAATGCAAATTTTTCACCGCCAATTCATTTTCATGATGTATAGTGCTTTTCCAATTGAGGTGTAATGCATTGACCTTTTAAATTTTTATTTTCGATAAAATCGCTCCATGTGAGTGCTTGTCAAATTTCCTTGAAGAAGTAGCACTAGAAGTTTATTCTTCTAATTTGTGTGTGTTTTCAACAGAATATGATAGGCTTGTCAATAAGGGTATTGTTGAGTGTATCTGAGAAAACTCATGTTCATTTTTTTGTTTGGGATTCCAGCTCTGCATTTTCCTCTACTGTTTTGCACATTGGTTGTCTACCAGATCATCAGGTTGTGTGTTCAACTCATTAGCTCTAGACCACTCACAAAAAGGTTCCTGATTGCTGTTGCCAAGATATAGGAATTGCTGCCATGGTGCATTACACCACATAAAAACTATGCGAAAAGCACTTGGATTTCATCACATAACTAGGTCGCTTTTACAATGAAACATAAAGATGATGTGAGTTCATAAGTAGGTCATCTTACAGCAAATTTAATACACTGCTTGACAAACTAGCACCTAAAAGTTCAATATCTACAAAAAAAAAACTGTCTTTCTGTAGTAGAACACACTACAGTCAATCTTGTGATGGGCACTGATCCTTTTGCATGAGTAATCCACATGCACTGCGATTTTCTCGAGGTTTCCAGCATGTCCCCAAAAAATGCCACTATATATATAGTTCCCCCTTCTTAATGACAAGGTACTGCTCCTTCCGGTTGCTCAAAAAAAATCATTTACTCACAACATTCTATAGAGAAAATAACATTCCGAACACAACAACCCAGAAAAGAAACAAAGCAATACGGAGTATACTAATTACAAAATTTCCTTGTTGAAAAGAAAAGCAATGGTCGAGGTAAAAACTGCAAGTATTCTTGTACACATAGATTTCTTTTTATCTATATAGAACGAGTAGTAGTATCATGAACAACAACCAGAAGACAAAATCTCCCAGTTTTCATTAAAGTTCCCAAGAGGTATATGCACATGAAAAAGAATAAATTTTCTTGTGTCTCTTTTTTTTTCTAGAATGCGCACAAGCATGCATATTATATATTCATAGAAGAAGAGGCCAAGATGGCCGATACAACACCTTTCGGCACAATGCTGTACCAAGAGGTTAGCACCACATCCACCACGACAACACCGACACACTACGTACCAATCTTGCCCAAACTCAAGCCAATATGTGCAAACATTGGGGAGAGCTCTCTTAGTCGGGATCTCGAGTTTGTAAGGATGCCGAGGCGAGCCCTTGGTCGGAGATATAAGGTACCTGCACATCCCATTAGTATTAGGTCAGAAAATTAATCAAACAACTGTCTGCTCTAAGGAATTTGCCCAGAACAGAACTGTGCATCTCTGAGATGGCAAGTGAAAAAATATACTAATTGTTCAATGCAGTGCAGATATTTTACATTCCAATCAAAGTATTAAGTGCAACAGGCTATGAACAAAACAATTCACGATTTGCAACACCAAGTCAGAGGCAACCAATTGCCAGAAGATTATCACTTTCAATTAGAAAAGAGACAACATAACAATGATTAGAGTGAGACTTCACAGTTTAAATAGAGTAGCATCTCTATCCAATTTGGGATTTGGGCAAAAGAAATACAATTACTGGGCATCAAGCCCATCCATAGAGGAGGCGTTGAAGAAATTTGTATTGAACTCACCAGCACGTACTGGAGCAAGCAGCCGTGGCCGCCGGCTGGAGGATAGCACGAAGCGGTCGTGGTCTAAACCAGGGCCACCGCTAGCACTATGAGTAGTGCCGCCACCAACACCACCTGAACTGTCGCCGCATCCAGCCGACCACCACAAGCCACGCTTCCCAACATCCTTGCCATGTCGCGCTCACCTCCCCGCCGTGGCCGCCGAGCACCAGGCCGTCGCGCCCCAGTGGTCAACCGTTGCTCCCCACGACGCCCAGCCTAACCCTTGACCACCACGCCATCATTCCCACTGGCCGCTCACTGAGTCGTCGACTAACACGCCGAAGCCAGCTAACGCGAGCGAGTCGCCGCCGAAAACCGCATGGACTAGAGTTGGAACGGAGGAGGCAGAGTGGGCTAACCCCACGAACAGAAAACAGTTTTTGCCAACGTAAGAAAAGGGGAAAACTTACCTCGCTTGTCATAAAACGGTGGAGGGTCGAAGCCTCCGAGATACAGCGCGTGGGTGGAATCAAACCGAGAGAAAAGTTGGCTCGGTCGATCGACCAATTCTTCACCCTGGGTTACTAATAGACTTTCCATATATATATATATATGATCGGTTCTACAAGAAATTCTATTTATATATATGCATAACGTGTACAATATGTAGTATCATAAAATACCAGCAAACGAAAAATAATTAAATGAGAACACAAAATTAAAGGGAAAAAATCATAAAATCAAAACTCCCAAACCTTTTAGTACCGGTACTAAAAGGATCCCCGCCCCCGGCGCTGGCACATGCCACGTGGTGGCCCTTTAGCGGCGGTTCGTGCAGAACCGGTACGGTACTAAAGAGGGGGACTTTTAGTCCCCACCCTTTAGTGTCGGTTACAGAACCGGCACTAAAGGGCCTTACGAACCGGTGCTATAGCCCGGTTCTGCACTAGTGATGTAATATAAAATTAGTAGTATCATTTGTTCCATCATTATTTTATTTTATTTTTGTATTTCCGCATCATCATGTATGGATCACGGCGTATGTGTTCTGCACTGGCATCAGGGTCATGGGAAAACCTTGGTCTTGATCCTGATGACGATTAATTAGAGCTCCATGTATATGCATCATGTTCAAAAATTCATCCGATTAATCAGTTAACTTGCCGATTAATCCCTACTCATAGGGTCACCGAGTAACCGATAAATCGAAAAATCGTCCGATTAATTGATTAAATGGCCGATTAACTTGCCGATTAGCCGATTAATCCCCTACTCGCTAGCCAACCGAGCAGCTACCAGTTAACGATTTCCTCAACAATGCATATGCATATGTTGGTCGATTGATTATGCCATGTTTTTCTTCAACAAGAGTCATGCATAGCTAAAGAACACTAGATCTGGCAGGACATGATTATGTGCAGTTAAATTGGACATGCACAAAGTGTATGACAGAGTGGAGTGGCCCTTTTTGCATGATATGATGGTGAAATTGGGATTCCATGAACAATGGATCCAACTGATGATGTCATGCGTCAACACTGTTAATTATAAAGTGAGGTTCAATTCCCAGGAGACAGATGTGTTTACTCCGAGTAGGGGGATTAGGCAGGGGGGATCCCCTATCCCCTTATCTTTTTCTCTTGTGTGCAGAGGGTCTTTCTAGTCTATTGCGGTTTGAAGAAAAAGCTGGTGGCATTGAGGGGATTAGAGTGTGCAGAACTGCACCATCAGTATCACACTTTTTATTCGCCGATGACTCTCTAATTCTCATGAAGGCAAACGTTTTAAATGCAGCTTCCTTATAGCATATACTAGAAGCCTAATGTGAAAGCTCAGGACAAATGGATAGTTTGGCTAAATCCAGTGTGTTTTTCAGTCCTAACACTCTAGCTGTTTCTAGAATAGAAGTTTGTCAGGAGTTACATATTGACACTGAAGCCCTATCAGATAAATACTTGGGACTCCCGGCTATGGTTGGGGCTAACAGGAGTGATTGCTTCACACACTTCTATGACAGAATTAAGGAGAAATTGAAAGGGTGGATGGAAAAGCAATTATCGATTGGAGGTAAAGAGATTGTACTCAAGTCAGTATCTCAGGCCATACCAGCTTTTGCTATGTCTGTTTTCAGCTTGCCCAAAAGCCTTTGTAAGGATATTACAGATTTGATTGCACAATTTTGGTGGGGAGATGATGAAGAACACAAAAGAATGCATTGGTATACTTGGTGGAAACTTTGTTACCCTAAATGCGAGGGGGGCATGGGGTTTCGAGACCTCTATTCGTTCAACCTTGCGATGCTCTCGAAGCAATGTTGGCGGTTGATTACTAACCCGTATTCCTTGTGTGCACGAGTTCTGAAAGCTAAATATTTCCCCAATGTAAGTTTACTTGAAGCTACCTTGAAGAGTGGTGTGTCATTTACATGGCAAAGCATAATGAAGGGCTTAGAAACTTTTAAGTTGGGGTACATATGAAGGATAGGGATTGGCGCAAATGTTAATATTTGGAGGGACCCCTGGATCCCATCGAGTGCGGACCGGAAAGTGATCACAAGGCGTGGACAAACTGTGTTATCCTCGGTAAATGATCTTATTGATCCAACTTCAGGAGAGTGGGATGAGGAATTAATCAAAAGCATATTCAACCCAGTAGATGTTCGAAGGATACTACAAATTCCGTTGAATTATGGATCGTCTGACGACTTCATTGCATGGAATCCGGACCGTAGAGGTTACTTTACAGTAAAATCTGCATATCAGATACAATGGACTAAAACTTTTCAGGCCCGTGTAAATGTATTGGCTCGGCCCGGGGGATCAAATACACCAAAAATATGGAGTACAATGTGGAAGATCAAAGTTCCACGGAAGGTTCAGATTTTTTTGTTGGCGCATTCTTCATGAAATTATCCCGCTAAAGTCAATCTTGACTAATAGGCACATTGGTTCAGATGAGGCATGTCCGATCTGCCATCAAGATGCAGAGGACATTCGACACCTCTTGTTTGATTGTGATCACGCAAAAGAGCTCTGGAGTAACCTGGGCATTGCAGGTTTGGTGGAAGAGGCAAAGGAAATAGATAAATCTGGGTTTGTGATCATGGAGCACCTCCTTTTGATGCAAAATAAGCCACTGCCAATTAAACCAAATTTGAGCATCAGGCAAGTACTTGTGGTGGGTTGTTGGTTCTTATGGTGGATTAGACGTCAACACACACATAATGGTAACCCTCCACCCCCATGCGATGGCATATGTCAGTCTTGGCAATTACAAACAATTTTCAGAAAGCTAATTATAAACTGAGTGGAGACAGGGAAAGGAGGTGGGTAAAACCTGGCCCTAGGTCTGTGAAATTGAATGTTGTTGCAGCTTTCTTTGCTGATGAGGGATCAGGTGCAACAACAGCGATTATCCAAGATGAAAAAGGTAATTTCCTTGCCGCTCAGTGCAAAGTTATTGATCATGCGGCAGATGCTATTACCAAAGTGATGGTCTAATACTCGCAAACTTTCTCGGATTCCCCCGTGTTGAGGCAGAGTCAGATTCTTTGAATGTTATCAATTTTTGTGATGGTCAATCCAGATGGTGGGATGCGACGACAGCAATATTTGCGGAGTGTGTGGATGTTGCTTCTTCTATCGGGAAGGTTGTCTTTATGCATTGTTATCGCTCGTGTAACAAAGCGGCTCAGCTAATTTCAGTTATTGTAATAAGATTTCTTCTAATTGGACAGTCGAACCTCCGCACTGCCTTATGTCCGTGCTGGTAGATGATGTAATCTCTTCGTTTAATTAATAAAGCTAGTCATGATGGCCTTCCCTAAAAAAAAGAGTCAAGCATAGCTAGGTAGGCGTCAGCTCCCCTCCTGGGTGGGTGTAGGTTTAGCATATCCCCAATAAGGACATCTCCAATAGTTTGTATGTTAGCTTGTTGGTAAAATATGACATGTCATCAGCCAACACCTTAACATACAACAGCTCCAATGGGTTGTATCTAGTTTGCCCAATAGGGTGTGAGATAATAAATGAGATGCTCTCTCATTCTACATTGAAGCTTGTGCAATGGGTGTTGGTTCATGTATATACAACATTTCTCTCTTTCCTCATTTATTGTATGACACATCATCAAAAATCCTATATGACAAAGTCTACCAACAACTATCTTACAACCATTGGAGATGCCCTAACAAAGTAGGCTACACACGCGCGGCGTTGTCCAGGCCTCGGCCAGTACCCAAATCGAAACCCTCGCAAGTCATGTCCGTGCCGCCGGCGGGTCCTGCCGGCGCCGCCGGGAACCCTTCCTTTGGCGGGTGGTCCTTCTGGAGCATGCAGAAGAACCGGGGCCTCTCCCCCGCCTCCACCACCTACACCGTGAACAACGAGGGCTATTCCGTCTGGACCTCCGTGGACGGCGAGTGGCGGCCCAGGTCTCCCATCCCCGCGGATCCCCTCGCACCCGAGTACTACCACGACATTACCGACTTCTACCTCGAGGCGGCTCGCCGCCTCCCCATCACCGACATCCCGGGCCTCGCCCGCTGCATCTCCTACTGCAGCCTCGCCGACCCCGTCACCAACATCCTGCTCACCACCATCAACGCCTTCGCCAAGAGACCACCGGGACCGGGCTATTTTTTCCTGGACGCAAAGCCCGACGATGCACTAGAGCAAAGCAAGAAGAGGATCACCTTCACTGACGGCGCTCGCAACTCCCGCGCGGGCCTCGTCATGTTCATGTTGTGCTACTTCCGCCACATGACGGAGGCGCGGGCCAAGAAATTCCTCGACATGGCCAGCCACGACCTCCCCCTGGCCATCCTCCTCGTCGAGGCCGGCTGCCGGGGCTGCCATGTTCCACTGCAGCCCGATGGTGCCAGGATCAAGGCCGCCTTGCAGCAGGCCGCGCATAGGGCAGGGCGCTCTGAGCCTCCGACACAGATGACCTCGTGCGGCTCATGATATGGAGGTACCCTCGTCAACTCCTCGACCCTGTGTTGGACGACCTGCGCGGAGGAAAACATCTCGGTGCCGACCGCGTCTACAAAATCTGCGACTTGCTGCGCTGCTCATGGCCGCCGCCGCCAACCCCTGCGCCTACTCCAGGCTTTTATCGGGACAACAGTGGGAACGTCACCACAATCATCAAGGTCACAGAAGGTGTCTTCGCCACAGCCACCATATCCAGAGGTCTCGTGGCCACGACCACAATCACCTCAACTTGCCCAAGCCATGATGATGATGATGATGATGATGATGATGATGATAATTACGCTTACACCGGCGGCGACAATAATGTCCATCTCTCAACTGTTTTAGCCATAGAGAAAAGCTCGAGAGTGAACAACACATGGCGGGAGAACCCCGACTTCCTCCCGCTTCTCAAGATGTCCCTTCTTCGTACCATTCACGGCTTCTACATTGACGCGCTTGGCATACTGCCCAGTCATGCCTTACGCGAGCAGCACCTCGTGAATGCTGTCCTCACAGCCGGACACTGCTGCGGCCCTATGGATCCTGTGTCCAACATCATACTCAACTCTATTTGGTACGATGTTGCCTTCCCCGTTCCAGAGAAAATTTGCAATCGGATTGGAGCAGCCGATGTTCTCGACGCTAGGTCGATGTCCCGTGTTGAATCTCGTTCCCTCGATGGCTTTGTCGCGTTCGTCTGCTACACATACTCAATGTCGGAGCAACAAGCACTGATACTACTTTGCGAGCAACGCTTCAACCTCCCTGCAGACTTGTTGCAACAGAGCTCGAAGAACATATTATCCAATTTAGCTTCGGCGTCCCTGGTTGCCAAACACCCACAACCCGCCGCCTTTGGTGATTTCCTCAATTCACTGACCCCCAATAAACTCGATTGTCTGCGCTCCCTTATAGTATCTGACAGAAGTTCGGGCTATGTTCTCTCTGATGACACTTTAAACCGGCTAAAGAAGATGGTGAGCAAGGAAAAAGCAGACAATGCAGCAACAGGGGTGCAAAGTCTGGGCCAGGCTAACTTGTATAGAATATCTGAAAGGAGGTCGACCTTCAAGTCTGAACAGCCTTATGTTCGCACAAGATTGGAAAATTTACTGCTCCACTATGGGCGCGATAAGGTATTAAATACTTTTGAATAGTTGGCTTTTGCCTTTGTCGATTGCTCTTACAAATATGTCTAATTATTTCTCACCTCCTTGCTTCTTTTGATCACCTATAGATTAATTATCAGGACAGTTAGCTTTTACCATTTTTGGTTGTCCTAACAAGTCTACTTAATATTACCATCTCTTTACTCGTGTTAGGGACAAACATACAGGTTTGGTATTATTTGTGGAGTGACAACAGCCACATACTGCTACCGCTATTCCTTCTGCACAACCTGCTTTCATGTCAACTTTTTGGAGAGCAGTGATGTCTCAAATGATGCCACGGGTTCATTTTGCTCGTGGGAACTCTTCTTTGCCGAATTCTGGAACCGAGCTGACGAAAGAATTGAGCAACAATCAACAAATTTGCCTTTCTGCTGCCCGGTGAGGGATTTCTTCGACGCCTATTCCAGTAAGCCCTCATCTCATCAGTAACTAAACTTACTTTGCCAGTTATGATGGTTATGGTATAAATATATTCGCAACATAATCTAATTTTGAACCGGTCACTAAACTACTTTTAGAAATTATGATGTTCGGTCTTAACTCTTAAAGCAATTATCACATCTGTGGACAGATTGAAATTGGGTTACAATATTATAGATTTGTTTGACATGTATTTGTCATGCTTATAGGCAGCCCATTTATCTGCTTTATGGTTTGGTTGTCTTAACAGGTCGCTGCATCGTTTGCGACCATACTTCATGTATGATTGCACATCCATCTTCGGGAAATTATTTCACGGGCAACACTTGACCTGGGTTCCCGGTACGCCGCCGGTGGGGAGATGATCTAGGTGGTATGCTGGAGTCAGATTTTAAATATTTTGATCGAAGAAATAGTGAATCTGCAAAGGCTCTATTGAAGGAGTTTCCTTTCGTCCCCTAGGAAGCCGATAGCTAGAGCTAGTGTCGAACTTGATGATCCTGTTGGTGCAGTCTCGCAAACACTGGGATCTCAGTAGTAACCGGTGCAGGTAAATTATTTGAACACTGTCGGTTATTTCTATACTAGGATGAAATCCGTCTGTTCAGTTGGTACCTGGTGGCATTACTACTGTTAGAGTGAAGGCGTCAGTGAGACAGTGACTACTGAAGCTGAAGCTAGAGCTAGTATTGTCCTGGAAGGTCCTAAGCATGGATTTTGGGATTCTGAGGGAAGAGACAGCCGATGAAGCAAGACGCTGTTGAAACAGCCAAACAGGAAGACAAAAATTCTGCTGCTGCTTGTACTGGCACTCTGTTTAGGTGACCTACTTGACGCTTCCAAGTCTGCTAGAGCTTCTGTGTTATGTTATCACGCAATTATTGTTCTTAGTTACCGACATGAGCTTTTATAGATGAGATGAAGTAGTTCTCTTGTCAGAGCTGACAGGCCCTTCTTTCTTACAGGTGAATTGAACAAGTTCATGGCAACGAGATTTAGTACATGGATTATCATAACTCTCCGTATCAAGTGTTTGTGCTAATTTGTCAAATTTGATAGTTTTACTGTTGCAAAAGATGACCAAGGAGCAAAATTCTGAGTAGCAGTAGTACTGTAGTAGTATGATAAATTGAAGTTAAGAGATAATGCACGCAAAAGAAATGGCTTAAAAAGACTCATGCCAAAATTTCAATTCCAAAAGGAGCAAGGAGTCCAAGAATTGGATGCAACACACAAGGTAAATATGTATGAGGCATGAAAATGTGAAAATGGCAAGTCGAAGCAAGATCTCTAACATGTGCGCAATCAAGTAGTATGAGATGACCGATAAGTCTCATGGTGCAAGCAACACAAGTAGTATGATCCACAATATCTTCCGCGTGTGGCGGAGGTTCGGCTGTGTGAATGGCCGAGTGACACATTTTTTAAGGAGGCGGGAATTCATGATGATTTCTATTATTTGGCGAAAAATGCCGGCATCGTCCCCTTCATCCAAGATAAGTGCGACCAATACCTCCTACTCACTAATACCTTCGTGCAAAACTTTCACTTTTATCCTAGGAAGGAACCAGGTTCGATACTGCCCAGCCAGACCAGGAACCATCACTGACTCACTGCCGAATCAGACAACTTCATCCCCTAGGAAAGCTTGAAGATAAGATTGTGATGTATGGGGTCTTGTGGTTGTGTTCTATTGCCGCCCTCGAGGCAACATGCGATTAGTGGACAAACATTTAGTAGGGGTGGGGTACGATGGCCTTATAGCAAAGGTCGCGATACACCGACAAAGTTTGATTGGTATAGTACCATTCTGAAGTTGTTTACTCTTGTAACGTTTTATTGCAATTACCCAATCTAATGAGTACAATCACTTCCAGATGCAAACCTTACACATATGATTGCTTTATTCAGGCAGCTAGCGCCACTCATCCTCTAGAAGAATAGTCAAAAACAAAAAGCTCAACAAACCGGTCATCGGAATTTCAAGTTACAACAACAACAATCACATCAATCGACAAATTGATGTACTATCGTGAGTCCTTTTTTCAAGATATATATACCAGCTAGAGTTGGCATCTTCAGTATCAAAGGAAGCATACCAATATCAACACCATGTGGAAGGAGATGGCAGATATCCTCCACATGGACCCCGCGAACACCGACCTCGAAGATCCTCCTTCTGCAATACCAACAAGAGGTTAGAGACACGTCTCATCGCCGGCTCAGATCGAGAAACTCGGTTGCTCGGGGCCCCAAGAGGGTCTGTGAGTTTAGAGGTTACACTTACTCTCGCATGATGGTGCTGTCTGGTTTTTGAAAGGAGTGGTCTGTATGCTGAGTGAAGAGCTGTTGGAATAACCACTGTAAGCGCACATCTTGGATTCGCAACCGGTGCCGCTTGTGTCCCCAAGCTTGAGCCCTCCGCTGCACACCGGCACTGCCGGGCACCCCTTCTTGCCTTGCAGGGCGGTGCAGTTTAGCCTGGTAGCCACATGGGGAAGAAATGGTTATTCTCCTGGTCACTGCTTGAGAAATAGAAACAGCTCGAGAGATATGGAAGCAGGGGAGCTAAGTTTGCGTACTGGAAGGTGTTTGAACTGCAGCGGCACTGGATGCAGTCCTGCGCGGTGAGCGCGTAGGTGCCGTTCGGGATGCGCAGATCATGATCGGCCGAGGTGTTGCTGATTGATGAGCTGCAAACTGAGCATACAAAAATTCGACGAGCAGTTAGTACCAGATTCAGAATACCATTTCGTATATGCGGCTTTGTTTTACAAACCATAATGAGTACTACTAGTCAAAAGAATCCATTATAATCTTCAAAAAAGCATGAGCACTGAACAGTCCAGTCAGAGTCAACTTTGTGGATTAGTCGTATGTTCATAGCTCGAGACCGAAAAGTCAGACAGTTTGCCCGGAGACAGCAACAGCTAACAACCAATTAAACAAGTCCAAGTAGGGCGTCAATCAATTGAACCTTCAAAGCTGATTTTCTTCAACAAATTTCACACCAGAGATGCATTTTTTTTTCTGGAGAATTAAACGGCTGCATTTTATTAGCTTTCTGCCCTGGCATACAGGATGTACAAATAGCGACGTTTCTAAAAGCTTCCAAGTTGAGAGTGGAGGCATGAGGTCTCAATCTCTCTGAACAACTGAAACATGCGCATCAACCTCATCTTGTTCGGCTCGCCTAGTCATCGCTGAATATTTGGAATAAAGCTCCACACAAGGGGACCATGGCTTAGGTTGATTGAGGAGGTCTAGAAGGTAGTTAACCTCTTATATTTGTATAAATAAAATCACTGAATCCAAGCAATATAGTACTACTACAACTAGCATCTTGCAATAATTCATCAGAAGTGCACTCTGGCTTATCATTTTTAATCAGAACCAACACTTAACATTGGGAAAACTAAACAAACAAGCATACTTAATTTTCAGTTTCCCCGGTCCCAGGTCATGCATGTGGCCTTCCATAATTAACTCATTAGTTTATCCTAAATTGCATTCCGGCAAACTGTCACCAGTCAACTGAAAACTTCAACACAGACTTAGTGGCAGTACCTCATATTGCAAGAATAGTCCTAGACTCCTAGTTACACCTTTTAAACTACTAAAACAATTACTGAATTAGATGAATCAGTCGAAGCATATGTGCGACGTTAAGAAGAGCACCGCACAAGCACTTTGCGGAGAAGATACCTGAATTTTCCATTCTTGATTATTAACTAGCATTCCGCAATAAATTTATTAGAATTACGTTCCATGTTACTTTTTAATCAGAACTATAATAGCAAGTCAGTAACACCTAAGCTCCATGGGGCAAATTACTAAACAAAGCAACTGAACTAGAATTTCCCCCGGCTGGTCCTGCGTGTAGTTGACTATAACTAATTTATCCTATTGTAATCCTAATAACTTGCATTCTTCCTTGGCACTCCTCTACTGGCAAGGTTCAAGATAAACTGAAATCTGAGTTCTCTTTTTGCGGGTGAAAAACTGAAATCTGAGTTCAGAACTTATCTCTGTAAGTAGTTCAGAACTCACAAGTTTGCAAGAACAATTAATAAACTCCATGTATTAATTGAACTAGTTGTATGTGCAAGAAAACATTAAGAGGAAACAGAGCACGGGTAAGTAATTTACGTACCAGGGAGCGGGACATCAAGAACCTGGTCCTTCTGCAGTGTCTTGGGGTCGGTGATCTTGTTGAGCTTGAGCAGCGTGTCCTCGGTGACGCCGAAGGTGGCGGCGATGCCGGAGGTGCTCTCCCCGCCGCCGACGATGTGGGCGAGGTGGAACACGCCGGCGCCGTCCACGGGGTCGCAGCTGCAGGGCAGCGGGATCCAGAGCTTCTGGCCGATAGTAATGAGGTTAACGTCGGCGATCTTGTTGGCGGTGGCGATCTCCTGGTAGGTGACGAGGGCGTCGAAGGAGTTGCGGGCGATGGCGTCCAGCCCGTCCTGCGGCTGCACGGTGTAGACGGGCTTGTGGTCCGACTGGCCGACGCCGTTGCCGGCGCAGAGGCAGCGGAAGGGGATGCGGACGGTGGCCTGGGCGGCGACGCGCCTCTTGGGGGAGGTGGCGAGCGGCAGGCCGTTGGCGCCGAGGAGGCCGGCGAGGGTGGTGGTGCTGAAGCGGGCGAGGAGGTCCCCGTAGGTGGTGGCGTTGGGCACGCGGTAGCCGATGGCGGAGTCGCAGGTGGTGCCCCGCGGCGCGCTGCAGGTGAAGTTGGTCGCCGTGGCCGTCGCGGCGAGGTGCAGGAGGACGAGGAGGACGGCGGCCGGCGCGGCCAGCCGGGCGGGCGGCATGGTGGGAGTGGGAACGTGGAGTTTTGACTGCGGCGTTGACGCGGGTGGAGGAGGACGAGATGATGCTCGGCAGCTTTGCTCACGGGAGGCCCGGCTTAAATGGTCGTATGTGCTGTGTGGGCTCCTGCCCCCATTTATTCGTTTTTGGCTCGAAATGGAGGATGAACCTCCGGCTTGCTTAGCCGACATGTGATCCCAAAGTGTGTGAAATAATGGGGATAAAATCGTACTAATCCCTTCATTTACTTATACAAGGCCACTATAAAATACTATACATTTTGCATCTATACAAGACCACTAGCGTTAATTGAGATAAAATTAATGACATTTTCTTGTACTAACAATTTGTTTAATACTTGCATGCATACAGTCATAATGACAGTCAGCTACTTTCTTCATTCAGTTTTCCTGTATGCATGCGGTGTACTCCCTTGGTCTCTTTTTAATCTGCATATAAGGTTTGGTCAAAGTCAAGCTTTATAAAGTTTGACCAACTATGTATTAAATAATATCAACATTCACAATATGAAATCAATATTATAATAATCTATTTTCATACTATATAGTCTTAGTATTGTAGGTGTTCATATTTTCTAATATAAATTTGGTCAAACTTTATGTAGTTTGACTTTGATCAAATTTTATATGAGGAGTAAAAAGAAACAGAGGAAGTATTAATGATCTCGGTGAATGAAAAGAAAAGCTAAGGCTTCATTCGGTTTGGAGGATTTCTATGGGAATACATAGTAACAAGGATTCCGTAGGAAATTTTCTTATAGATACATTCGGTTTGTAGGAAACGCGTATGAGAATTTTATAGGAATACTATTCATTTCCTATATTTCTGGAGGAATATACATATATACTTAAAGCTCATTTTATGCGTAGGAACAAGGCAATACAATTCCTTAGGATGGCAAGTGCCATCCTATGAAATTCCTATACTACTCCTAATTTCTATATTTTGGTTTCCTCCAAACCGAATGAGGCCTAACTTGCAAAGAATGCATTAAATTTTATATTAATATCTGTGATCTTAGTTTATGGCCTTGTATATTGTATATAAAAATGGAGGGAGCACTAGATATGCAGGAGTACAACTTATAAACCTGTAAAGTTCTTTCAGAACAAACCGCTAAAATTCATCGAAAATATACGACGATACACCATGCCGCTGTAAGTTCCGGTCTATTAATTTTGTACGTTTAAGAGCACCTGTAAAAATTATCCGTTTTTTTAAATCTGAGAATTTTGCAGGTTCCGGTCAAATTATTATTGTTGGTTGCGGGTGTAGCCTAATTCGGAGAAGGTACAAGTCCTCTTTTTTGTTGCGGGATGGAGAAGGTACAAGTTCAGCTCAGTGAAAAGCAAAAGATTGTTCTCTTTCTGGCGTGGCGTTCCACAGGGGCTGCGGTATACCTGGCCCGGCCGGCCCGGCCCGAAAAAGCCCGACCCGGCCCGGCTCGACGCTGCCTCTGGGCTGGGCTTGGGCCTAGATTTTGAGCCCGAAGGCCGGGCCGGGCCGGGCCCGTCGTTTTTGCATTTCTCCGAAGGTCGGGCTGGGCCGGCCCGAAGACTGACGGGCTTTTACGTGTTCGGGCCGGGCTCAGGCCCAGAAAACAGGCCTGATGGCCAGGCCGGGCTAGGCTCGGGCCTGGGTTTTTTTCGTCGGGCTTGGCTAGGCCCGCCCAAAGCCCGGCCCGAGGTATGGCCAGCTATAGGCTGCGGCGACCGAAACGCGTGCGGCGTGACTAATAAGCGGAGAGGAGCTGGAATTCCACGCTCACGGGTTGCGTCACAGGGAAAGGGAAAATGATTAGGACTCTGCCAGCCAGAGTGCCACGCTAGCCGTCTCGAGCAGAAAAGCAGGTCAATGCCGGTGTGGACTTCCAAGTTTGAACGGCGGGGTGCGACGCCCTGAGAATGAGCTCGACGTCTCCACGCCGGACGCCGCTGCCGTCCACATCACCCAACGCGCAAGCACCATTTTTCTACTACCTTTCTTCCTTCTCGCCGTCGCCGGGACAACGACGTAGCACCGCACTAGTCCAGCCCCATGATCACAGCAAATCCGACCGCACTGCACCTCTACAAACAGATTTCAAGCACAGCACACGGCAAGATTTAACCGCGAGCGGGTCGATTATTTCGCCTACTTTGTCTGTCTGTCAGAAATAAAGTGTTTGCTAGAACCGACGGAATGCTAATACAGAACATGAAAGCGAAAAATTACACGGGAAAGAAAGGTCTAACCAATGAACCAATGAAAGCCAGATTGCGCTTGCTGCTCTTTTCTACTACAAAGAATGAATGATGGAGGCAAAACCGGGGGCCTGAACTCTACTCCTGCGGCAGGATGGATGCTACTGCAAACTCACTCCAGGGACGAAGGCGGCATGCCGGGCGGCTCCTCCGTGCGCGGGGGCGACGAGCTGAAGTCGATGGTCGGGAACACTCCGGGCGGCCTCTCCACCGGCTGTATCGACAGCAACTGCGACGAGTCCCCGACGACGTCGGCCCACCCGTAGTGAGGGTCCGCCCTGGTATATGGTGAAATGCACAGGAATA
Organism: Triticum monococcum; assembly: GCA_034509565.1. Lineage (NCBI taxonomy): Eukaryota > Viridiplantae > Streptophyta > Magnoliopsida > Poales > Poaceae > Triticum > Triticum monococcum. Next base: position 683,691,445 of record CM067845.1, on the reverse strand, counting down.
TGAGATCCAACGCACTCAGGATAATTCTAGTACTGATCGCATCAGAAAATTCTTCTGAGGCTGGAAATAAGCTTCTGAGGTGAAAAATCTTACTCGTAGTACGTCTCCTCGTCTACGACTAAATCCCAGCTCTCGCCGGTTGTGCTCTTCCCGTACTTATGAACTTTCCTGAAACATATGTACTTCACAGGTTATCCACTGATGGCATCATTATATTCTAGAATGATTTCAGTACACAGATCTTAACAACACCATCATGACGGACGGCACATACCCATTGCCGAAGTGCTCTTCTCCCCAAGTCCTTGACCAGCCTGAAAGTTTCAAATCAGATAAGTAACTGGCTATGAAGATTTATACTGCTAGCGCTATACATGTTGAGCATCCAATTTCTAAGAATGAGATGCTGCATATACTGCATGCAACTTACACAGAATGGTACTGTATCAATTAGTTTACAGTATTTAAAGGATCTCAGTCGTTGGTAATGTATGACCCAATCGCCACAAACTAGCTAGTTTGGTGCTATTTCTGATGTGGACAGCAACGAAAGACACTACAAACAAGTGTGTGGGCACTAATGATGTTGAACGTGTGTTTGAGTAGACAGCTAGTAGCATCTTATCTAGTTGGGCACGATGAGATGCAACATATGTGGCTACGAATGACATTTTTAGGAACTAACTGGTGAATAGTCAACAACTATAATGAAATATAATTTATTTAGCAAATAATAACATTAATCAAAATTCATAAAGAAGCTACGGGTTGGTTTTGGCCTAGCTACTTTGTGTAGAATGGGCTGTTTGTTTACGGTTGGGTTAGCCAACTTTCAGGATTGTACATAATGTTTTTCTTCAATCAATGCAACAAGCACAATGCTTTGCATTTCGTGGAAGCTTGTACAAATCAGTTGGTACAGGAATGTTCAGGGAATATCTTTCTGTCACCCATTAAGGTAGTGAGCCCAGCGCCAGCCTGTAGGTCAAAGGGAATCACAAAAGGCTATCATGCATGATTAGCAAAAGAAAATAGGGTGTTCCTGGTGTAGCTCTGTTCACAACAAACCTTTGTAATTTATTAGAGATATAGGTAAAAAAATACAAGGCATATTGTTATGACCGCGTACCCAGGATATGTATGTTAATATTATTAAGTTAACGACTACTAGAATCTAGCATAGTACATTGTTACCAATAAAACGTGCATTGTGCATATATGTTATCAATGGTGGCGAAACTTACGGTCACCGCCAGGAGAAGCATGCCATGTCTCCCCTTGTCGTGAACCAATTCCGGCAAAGAATTTCTCTTCCCATTTATCTCCCCATCTGGTGCCTAAGTCTGTCTCTGCCCACTTATCTGTCCTGTAAGACCATCAAAGGGATTGCAACAGTTGTCAATCTCCATTGGACAGGGCAAATTGGCAAATGCAGTATGTATGGTAACCTAAGGAACTATGACTAAATATACAGTGTAATACTCATAAACCACTGAATACATATAGTCCGATTACTTAGTAATACAGGTAGGAAGGTGCTTACAGAATAAGAAAGTCGAAGCTCAAGAAGCTCACCATTTCAATACAGAGCCACGACCATCGTAATGTTCACCCCATCTCTCCCACCAGGACTGCTCATTTAACCTTCCGTATTTATGCGCACCTTTTTCTGTCCAGCCCTTGGCATCATATTTCTCCCACCTTGGAGAAAATTAACAGTTTAATTAAATAATCTGAAGCACACTTGTAACCAAACCTAAACAAAAACACGATGCAACTCTCACCATTTTTCATACCACCCAGCATTTTCTGTCCCTGATTTGGCTTGCTTCTCTGCGCTCTTCTCAAGTCTTGCAAGATTGCTGTGTTACACAATTTAAACATTTAAACCATGATCTAGCTTTACGGGCTGCAAATTCATATTTTCATGTAATAGGGTTATTACTTATTTTCCATTTTCTTCACACAGATAATACTGTAATCAATGCTACAAAGAGTTATAAATGCTACAAATACTACGCCAAAAGTGAGTATATATTACAGCGACTAGCCCTTTGTCCACTAGCAGGTGCTATCCGAACTGAAGATTGGAAGTAGAGTGGATAGGAAGAAAAACAAAGCTTGTGATTCTAGGAAGAATATCAGTGATATACTACGAGATATGCCACATCCCACATGGGTCAGGAAATCATGATCCCATCTGTCTTTTTGTGGATCTTATACACTTGGGACACATAAAAGAGAAATCTACAGATGATCCATTTGCTTGCTGTAATTTTTTGTTGATGACGTTATAATATAATAAATGAGCATGTTGCTTGGTTTTATCACCATCTTAGGTTCTATGTCCGCATATATGCAAGTACATCTGTGGAATTGGTAACATTTGTCAAAATTAGCTTTCGATGTCAAGGAACAACAAGGAATGTTGCAGTTACAATTGTAATCACTTAGTTAGATATGGAATGGTTTCCTTTTATTCATTGAACGAGGAATGACATACTTATAACACTGAAATTGCAAGTCAACTAATTCACCTCCATTCGTCTTGGTGCAGAACTTCTTTCCACTTTTCCCACCAAGAGTCACCCTCAGCATTCTTCCCAGATTTCTCAGCACCTAACATGTTAAAATTGTATTGAGAGGTCAAGAAATAATGACAAAACAAATGTATAAAGGTTAAAAATATTGTCAATGAACATAAATCAATTTATGTACTAGTACTTACTAGTTACTATCCCATCACATCAATTAAATCCTTGGTGTTATTAAAAAATGGAGTCAGAAAGACCATGTATCACCAAAAATAAATGAAGTTATAAAGAGTAATTGCATACCTAGCTCTTTGTATCCAGTCCAGTCACTTTTCTCCCACCACTGCCACATAAAAATAAATAGATAGAGATTTGTTACATAAAAGATCAATGGACATGGCTACGAAACTCATAAACTCCTAAGGACTAGCTAAAAACTTATCGGTGATAAAAAATGATCGGCCATCTGTGATATTACATGCCTACTTGGGCAATAACCTTTTAAAAGCAAAAACATTTTTCAGTTGAATGAAACGCCTATTTCAAGCACCAATGTTGACCTAGCAGATAAGGGAAAGAAAGGACAAGAACATACAGTGATGAAAACCAGAGTGCAGTCTATCAGAATAAGTAAAGCAGCAGCGAGAACATACAGTCTCTTTCCATTCAGTGGAACCATCATGAGTCTGTCCCCCCATCCTAGCCCAGCGGCAACGGTACCCATTCTCACCGAGATCTTCGCCGCTCTCCCTGTACCAGGTGCTTCCGTCTTCATTTGTGCCAGATTCCTTGACTGCTTCATCCAGCAGGTTGATTCCCCACTCCTTCTCACTAGCAATACCAGTGTCTATAAGGCAGGTGCCAAAGAAACACACGCATTTCCTTAGCACCGCAGAATAACTACAAGCTGGGGCATTTTCACTTTGGAGTACACATCTGGGAAACATTCTTCTTCAAAATTTAAAGTGACAGCAAAAGAAACCCACCTCTCTTGGGCGGGGTGTCGCGGGACTGGGGAGCCGGCCCTCTCGGCGTGCACCGCGGATAGAAATCATTCTGCTTGGGCTGCCTTCTAGAACTATACTAGTGAACAAAAGAGAATCGTGTATCAGAGATCTCATCCCTGAACAAATAGTACTTATATTCGGCAGCAGCTCAAACATATGCATTATAGTAGTGTATGATATGAATATGAAGCTTCTGGCTACAGCATTGGCACGTTATTCATTAAACTCTATAAAAATGCACGCATGTTGGAATAAACAAAGAAAAGGAGCATGATTGTTGCCAGAAGCGAATGTGAGGCAAGATATAACAGGCAAGCGTATCTATCTGCCCAGAAAAGAAAACTAATAATGAATGTGCAGGAGGATAAATCCTAGATTCGAAGTGGCGAGCGGTCGCGCACGCACCGAGAGGAAGGGAACGGGAGCGATGGCGTGACGGTGAGGCCGACGCGGCGGCGTCCCCGGGCAATGGGCTTGCTCCCGTGGACGCGCTCCGGCGAGGCCGCGGCGGACGCCTTGGCGGGGAGCAGCAGCAGCCTCCGCGGCGGCGTGGGGTCCGGGCGGGCGTAGCAGCAGCAGCGGATCGCCCGCGCGGGGCCACGCGCGGGGCGCGGCCATGGCCCCGCCCCCGCCCGAATGGCGGACAGATCGAAGGGCGGCGCCACGAGCCCCCCGGAGCAGACGGCCATCTCGTCGCGCCGCGGGCCAGCGGGAGCCCAGGCGGCGGAATGGGGGCCGGGTCAGGCGGCCAGTGGCGGGAGCAGGGAGGCGGAGGGGCGGGGGGCTTTATAGGGGCGCATCTCCCCGGCCGCCCACCAGAGAGAGAGAGAGAGAGCGACTGGCGGTGGCGGCTCGTGGATTCGGTCACGGGGATGGCGAGACGGGAAAGAGAAGTTTTTTATCGGGAGATCCTGGCGGAGTGAGATGTCATCATGGAGTAGCGTGCGTGTGTGTGGTGCGGAGGTGGAGGCATATGCGGCTGGAGGGAGACGAAGGAGGCACGCGGGTCGGTCCCGCTCGTCGGCGTCCATCAGATTCCGGTGCGCGATGCGGTGGTCTCGGGCGGGCGACGCAGACACGCTGCGTGGCGATCGCGGAGTCGCGCCTGGGTGTGCCGGTGTGCCGTGTGCTCGTGACCATGGTCGACGAACGAAATGTCCGTCCATGTGGATGCCATGTGATGTGAGTTCGGCGGTTGCAAAAAAAAGACGAGTTCGGCCATGGATGCTGGTACTATGGGTCATACGCACAAACGGTGAGAAACGTACTAACTTGTGTCTTGTAGAGACGCCAAACAGGAAATGACACGGACAAGGCATGGTCACATGTACTCCTCCGTAAACTAATAATACTCCCTCCGTTCTTGAATATTTGTCTTTCTAAAGATTTCATCCATGGATGATTTTAGGGGATTTTAATAAGATTTCATATTCCTCGGAGAAATAGGGGGGCAATGCGAGACCGAATGAAACGATGAAGGATTTTCGTGACTGTCTAGCAAAATGTGGCTTGGATGATATGGGGTTCATAGGCGACCCCTTTACATGAAGGAGAGGTGAGATTAGGGAACGTCTTACCGTGCAGTATGTAATGTACAATGGGCGCATAAATTTCCTCGGGCAGCTGCGATTAATGAAAACCATGTACATTCTGACCACCGACCGTTAGTTTTGGATATGGATTATTTGACGGTAATTTGTTTCCGCCGCTGAATAGGGGTATTAAAAAATTTGAAACCAGATGGCTTAAAGAAGAAACTGTTAGTGAAATTGTCAAGACATCTTGGGAGAAGGCAAAGCTGGCTGGTATTAGCCCGACGCTCGCAGACAGGACCCGAGCGGTACACGCCGATCTACATTCCTGGGACCGTGAGATCTTGAAGGGACCAAAACGGGGAATTGATAAATTAAAAAAAAGAGTTAGAGAAATTAAAACGTGGCCTTATGAATACAGATTCCCTTTCAAGGAGAAAGAAATTGTAGTTCTCATCGAGAATCTGTTGGATCAAGAAGAGATTTTTTTGGTAAAAATTGGTTGATGCACGGAGACCGAAATATTTCCTTCTTCCATAATGCAGCTACTGCTAGGAAAAGGAGAAATAATATTAAAAAAACTTCTCGCTGATACTGGGGTCTGGCGACAAGATACATAATTGAAGGATCATATCACAAAATATTGTAAAGAGCTTTTTACCTCAGAGATTGAGCAACCTAATCAGGATGTGTTATCACTGGTAAAGAGGAGAGTATCTACTAAGATGAACAATGCCCTCCTTTCTCTGTATACGGCTGATGATGTTCGTAAAGCCTTGTTCGACATTGGGGATTTGAAAGCCCCAGGGCCTGATGGGCTCCATGCTATTTTCTATAAAAGGGTTTGGCCAATGTTAGGAGATGGTCTGATCGAGGAGGTTTTGAAAGCAGTAAACACTTGCACTATCCCATCTGGTTGGAATGATACTGCGATTGTGATGATACCGAAAGTCAACTCTCCGAAGAAGGTAACCCAGTTTAGACCAATTAGTCTATGCAATGTGGTGTATAAAATTATTGCAAAAATGATTGCCTCTCGCCTAAAGGTGTTCCTACCAGATATTGTTAGCCCAACTCAAAGAGTGTTCGTGCCTAGAAGACTTATTACAGACAACGTATTGGTGGCATACGAATGCTTCCACGGCATCAAGAAAAAGAGAGCAGGCAAAGAAGGATTATGTGCGATAAAATTGGATATGCATAAAGCTTATGACGTGGTTGAATGGCCTTTTCTCAAGGAGATTATGGTCCGTCCATACTCATGTTTTAAACCTACTAGGGGTCTGAGGCAAGGAGACCCGCTATCCCCTTACCTGTTCTTGTTATGCACGGAGGGTCTCACAGCTTTACTAACGCATGCGGAAGAAAATGGGAATATTTCAGGAGTAAAGGTTTGCAGAGATGCCCATCTGTAACGAACCTTCTTTTTGCTGATGACTCTTTAATCTTTATGAAAGCAAATTTGCAAAGTGCGGAAATATTAAAATCAGTTCTAGATTCGTATTACGCAGCTTTAGGGCAGATGGTCAGTGTCGACAAATCTAGCATCTTTTTTAGCCCTAATACAGGAGCGGACACTAGAGAACAAATGTGTACAATTCTTAATATAATGACTGAGGCCTTGAATGACAAATATTTAGGACTGGCGGCCAATGTGGGTTTAGATAAAACCGATTGTTTTCAATACTTAATCGATCGTATTGTTCAGATAATTAGTGGTTGGAAGGAAAAAAAACTTATGTCGGCTGGAGAAAAGGAGATCTTACTTAAAGCGGCTGTTCAAGCTATTCCCACCTATGCAATGTCAGTCTTTAAAATTTCTAAAAAAAAATGCAAAGGAATTATTGATGCGATGGCGCATTTCTGTTGGGGAGATGAAGACAACCAAAGGAGGATGCATTGGATGGCTTAGTGGAAAATATGTGTACCCAAGGACCAAGGAGGAATGGGTTTTCGAGATATCCATTGTTTCAATTTGGCTAGGCTTGCTAAACAGGCTTGGCGTCTTATCGAGAATCCGGATTCTCTATGTGCTACTATTTTGAGAGTCAAATACTATCCTGACGGTGACTTGTTGAACACTGACCTAAAGAAGGGTTCTTCCTTCACCTGGCAAAGTATTATGGTGGGTGTGAGCTCCTTGAAGCGTGGTCATATTTTGCGAGTGGGAAATGGGCAGAATATTGACATTTCAGAGGATGCCTGGATTCTAAATTGTGCAAACCGTAAAAAATTACCCCTAAGGGAGGCCAGTTGTTACGGAAGGTAGCAGATTTGATTGATCCAGTCCTAAATAGTTGGGATGAAGATCTTCTCAGACAGGCTCTATGTCCTATTGATGTTCAGCGAGTGCTTGCGATCCCAATATCGCAACATGATATGCTAGATTTCGTAGCTTGGAATTTCACAAAAAATGGGATCTTTTTGGTTCGGTCTGCTTATTTTGTGGAATGGGACCACCAATATGGAAACAAGTTACGACATACCAATGGGATGGGACGTACCACGGTCAATCCTATTTGGGGGAGGATTTGGAAACTTGCTTGTCTAGCAAAGGTTAAAATATTTATTTGGCATACACTTCACGGCACTCTTCCGTGTCGTGTTAAGTTAGCTAATAGACATGTGAAAGTCTCGCCTGAGTATCCTGCCTACTCATTTGGGCTAGAAGACACAAAACATCTGTTGTTTCTATGTGACAGAGCAAAAGAAGTCTGGAGAAGACTAGGGATGGACCATATTATCGACAGAGCTTGTAAAATAGACTATGCAGGTGAGGCCGTCTTGGAATATTTACTTTCATTACCAGATCAGGAACTATGTATTATGGGCACTCAAAATATGTGTGACATGATCGCCATATCAGCCTGGTACTTGTGGTGGGGAAGGCGCAAGTTGGTACACAATGAGACTACTCAGAATGCATAACAGATATCCATGGGGATACACGCTCTCACTGCCAATTTTGTTAATGCCTCCTCGCCGAAGGCTTCTATGAAAAGAGGAGGATGGTCTAGCCCCCCGACGGGATTTGTTAAACTTAATGTTGATACTTCTTTTGACCACGACCTTCTCAAGGGTACGATCGGGCAGTCTTAAGAGATGACAAAGGTAGGTTCATCGGTGGGGGAAATGGTAAGATTGACTGGTGTGCAGATGTGTTGATGGCTGAAGCTTTGGCTTTAAAATTCGGTTTATTGCTTGCGCAAAGGACGTGGTGTAATCGCATAATTATTAACTCGGATAATATGGAGGTGATCGAAACCATGAACGAAGGAGGACGATCGTCGGGGGCATCAGCTGCAATTTTTGATGACTGTTTTCACTTAGTTTGCGATTTTTCCTATTTCTAGATTCGAGCATTGTACTAGAGAAGCAAATAAAGTTGCTCATGAACTTGCCAAGTTGGCTAGATTTTCATTCATTTCTGATTGGCTCGAGGAACCACATTATGCAATTGTACCAATCCTCATAAACGATGTAATGATTATTTCTTATGAATAAAGCTCGAACTTTCTTTAAAAAAATAAATGACTACATACGAAGCAAAATGAGTGAATCTACACTCAAAAATATATCTATATACATCCGTACGTAATAGTCAATTCGAAATCTCTAGAAAGACAAATATTTAGGAACGGAGGGAGTACTGTATAAGACTAGTATCAAAACACGTCTTACATTATGGGACGGAGAGAGTAGTACATTAGAGGTCTTGAGACGGCAGCGATCGTACTGCGCCAAATCTGACTTAGTTTTTTTGACAGAAAACTGTAAGGGAACCCCCTACAGTATAATTGGTGCAACAACCCCAAATTGCAAGTACCATGCCTTGAACCTGGGTGGGTGGGAAGGCATCAGCCCCTTCCAACCACTAGGCTATGCCTTAGTCTGCTAATCTGACTTAGTGTACGCTCACACGCGAATTTGCTCTGCCATCCGTTCGCGGACAAGACCATTCCATCCAAAGTTAGCCGTGTGTGTGTGTGTGTGTGACCCTGATTTTGTTTAGTCCGCATGTTCAAATAGCCCTGTATATAGTTTAAAATAGTTCAAATTTTCAGATGCGGCGGTAGATATAGTTATAAAGAAGTTCAAATATTACACTCCACCATTGTTGTCCCCCTTAACCACCCACAGATGATCAATCAGATCTTTCTTCAGTTGCTCGATGCCAAATTTGTTGATACATTTGAACAAACTCTTCAAATGTGGTCGGATTTTTGTCGGCAAGTTCGATAGGATCACCCATGTTCTCAAACTCAAGACCTGCGGCAACATTCTCACCATCATCCTCCATGATCATGTTGCCATGATCACACAAACAGGTCATCACCTCCTACAAGGTCACCGAGGGGCATTGTTTAGCAAGTCCACAAACAATTGCAAAACGTGCATGCAAAACTCCAAAAGCCCTCTCAACATTATTTCTAGCTGCTTCCTGTCTTTGGGCAAAGTGGGACTTTTTTCTGACCAATTATACTAGTAGAAAAAGGCACATTTGTCCCGGTTCCAGAATTGGGACTAAAGGGTCGGTACTAAAGCCCATTACCTTTAGTCCCGGTTCGCCTACGAATCGGGACAGATGGGGCCACTACTAGGGAAAACCTTACCAGTAGTGCTGGTTTTTGAGCTACCAGTAGCGCGGGCGCCAGCGCTACTGCTACGGCGCTCCAGCTATTTTGTAGCAGTAGCACTTGTTTAGGCCAGCGCTACTTGTCGTGGATCTAAGACTGACAGTAGAATGGGGGTAAGTATGAGGAGGCAAGATCCTAGCTATGGAGGAGTTGTACGCACGAGTTTTATGAGTTCAGGCCCTTCTCGGAGGAAGTAACAGCCCTACGTCTCGGTGCCCTGAGGCGGTCGACTGGATTATATAAGTGTGTGTTTACAAAAGTGCGAACCCCTATCCCAGAGGAGGAGGGTGGCTTATATAGAGTGCGCCAGGACCCCAGCTCCCCTCCGTTACACAGGGTTCAATGTTCATAAAGGAGGGGCGTTATTGGTAACGCCTGCAGTAAAGTGTTATAAATGCCCATAAAGCTATGGTTTAAGTCTTGACCGTTGCAGAGTGGAGAGTTTCTCATCTTCTGGTGGTCGAGTGTCTTCAAGGTGGTCGAGTGAGCGCATCTTCATGGTCGAGTGGACGATGGTTTCTCTTCGACTGCTTCTGATTCTTTGTAGAGATGTCCTGGGGGGGGGGGGGTATGTCGGACAGGTCCATGACCCTACCCTAGGTACATAGCTTCATCACTACTAATAAGTTTAGATACTAGTAGCGCGGCACTGGAGAGCGATACTGGTAAATAAGCGCTGCTGGTAATATTTTGGCCCGCGCCATTGCTATTTTTTTAGCAATTTGGCGTTGTACATGTTTAAACAGATATATCTGTTTATACAATAACAACTCATCATGAACTAGTCTGTTTAGATAGCATATTCATTACCACTCGTCACCACCACCAAATAATGTTTGTCAATGAGACATCATATAACAAATTGGCCACTAGTCATAAGCACAACTCCTCCTCATCATCATCAACTCTAACTCATTGTAGCACATAATAAGACATTCTAGCTACGACCTACTCCTCTCATAGGACCTACTCTACCCTTTCTTAGGTAAAATATCATAAAACAAGATAGGCATTGACTCTCCATTAAGGAAAATTGACTCTCCATAATAAAGAACGGAGATCATCCTGTCTCCAAGTCTTGGCCTACGCACAATGTTGCTTCAAAGTAGCTCTCTATGATGGTTCAAACATTTTTTGAAATCATTTATTATCATGGCTTCCTCGCTTTTAGAAAGCCGGTATGGACAGGAGTGATGTGGATACTGCGACTGACCTGGCCGTGGTGGCCGTAAGCTCATAACATCAACGCGACCTCTCGGCAACATCAGATGAGGCACACAATCCATCGGGATTTTCTATTCAAAAACATAGTAATAACTTTGTAGTTAGCAATGTAGTTTAGTTTTAGAAGAATTTATGCAAAAGATGCATGGATGTCGTAATAGTAGAAAATCTTACCATGTTATCTCCATTGATGTTACCGTAGTTCAACACATGCACTAGTGGCACGTATTGACCATAATGTGGAGGAGTTTGATAATAGCTATTGTAATTCTCAAGATTAGTAAAAAATGCGATAAGACCATCTTTCTCCTTATAAGTTAATTGTGCTTCATCATTGTAGTAGTAGGCTATGTCTACTATTTTCCGTACATTTTTTGAAAAATAAAAATAAGCTGTCAATGGAAATAAGCTGTCAAATATTTTGAAATAAACAATATAAATTACTTAATAAGTATGTTTGAGAAACTCACACAGCGGTAGAACTGGAAGCGTGTCAACAAGGACCCAAATGGTCATATTATTTTCGTCGATGTCAGGATCACCAAGATCGAACATGAGAAGCATACCCTCATGAAAATCATACGCCTTGCAAAGGGCTTCTCAATTCAGGTAACCAAAATTGGATGAGTTCACAGAATTGTATAGATTTACAGCAAAATTATAAGCATGATGGGTCCTTAGTTGAATTATCTTTGTCTCCATGCTTTCATGATCTTCAAAACCCATCTTCTCCAAGACATAGCATCTTGCATGGCATGGGATAAGCTAGTCAAATTGTAAAAGACGGAAATTACACGTTGAAGAAGCAGAGAAATCGTGCAAAAAATAACAAAAAACACTTGTCGTCGTTGCATACCGTTTCAACATCAAAGGTCTCTTGGAGCTTGATGCTGAAGCGCCAACCTTCTACCAGGTGAGGCATGTCGCATAGATCGCGCTCATCTTGGCAGTACTCGCACATAGCGAATTCCCTTTCGTCGTCAGACATTTCCTAATAGGTAATTAATAATCCATCATCGAATACATATATAGTAGTTTGTAGCAAAGATCATCATATAACAACTAAAACACCTAAAATTTGTAGTTTGTAGTAGTTTGTAGCAAAAATCATCATCGAACCTAGTTTGTAGCAAAGATCATCATATAATCCATCATCGAATACATATATAGTAGTATGTAGCACAAACCGCGCTCATCTTTTGCATTCAATAAACAAATACTAATTGGTAATCAATAATCCATCATCGAATACATACATAGTAGTTTGTAGCAAAGATCATCATATAATATCACTAATACATCTCGAATAATAGCTCCTCTAGGTTCAGTGGGCCGCGGTGGACACCCAAAGAGAAGGAACCATCATCGGATCATAGCTCTAGTGAGATCCCTAAAGAATCTTCCAGGTATTGGAGAACCGGCCGTTCGCCAATGCAACCATGTAGCGCTGGACATGCGCATTCTCCTCCGTGACACGGTGTTGTACCACCTGCGTGGGGGACTCAAGCCTCCGCACCAATGCAGGCCCACGTGTCCGTCACCAAAGAAGCTCCGGGTCGACGACGGGCTGGCTCCTCACTAAGCTGCGCTCACCAGAAGGTAGCACAACCCAGTACTAGCCCGGCGGAGCCCAGTCCCGGACATGGCCCCTCGGCTCAAGCAGGAGTCCTCCACCGAGTCGATGATGAGGATGCGGGATAGGCATCGTCGACGCCGAGAACAAAATGCTTAATTATGGAAACAAAATTAATAAACACTTAGCAAAATTTGGCATGACCTTTGCTAAAAGCAGGACATATCAAGCGCCTAAAATTTGCCAGAATGTAAATGAATCGACATTTCTGGCAAAACATAGGCTACTCGGAAAAATATGACATGTGCAAAATGTGACATGTTCAAAATATGACATGTCCACTGCAAATTTGCATATAACAGGAAAAATTGCTTTAACTAAAAAATAACAACAATTGCTTTAACTAAAAAAATACCTAGAATTCTGTTAACTACACCTAAAACAACTAAAACACCTAAAATTCTGTTAACTACACCTAAAACAACTAAAACACCTAAAACTCTTTTAAATACACTTAAAATGCCTAAATTCTATTAACTACACCTAATTAAAAACCTAGTTCTGTCCTAACTTTAAAAACTAGCTAAATTTAAAAACCTAGGGTTCATACGAATTAACTAGGGTTCATACCTAATCTGTCCTAGCTAGGGTTCGATCATAACCTACACTATTCTAAGAACCTACATTTTTTCAACTATGTAGGATTCAAAATAACTACTCTCTAATAACTATAACTAGGAAGGGAGGGAGGAGGAGGAAGGAGGGAGGAGTACCTCTCGGTGAAGGAGGGCCGGCGCGGGGGGGGGGGAGGATGGCCGGTGCGGGGGCGGCCGGTAAGGGAGGAGGGCCGGCGCGGGGAAGGGCGGCCTACGGGGGAAGAGGGGCCCGCGCGGGGGAGGGCGGCCAGAGTAGGACGTGGGGGCGGCGGCCGGATCGGGGGACGATTGAGGGATTCGATCTGTGAGTGTGAGCGTGTGAGTGTGAGTGAGTGAGAGGGAAGAGGGGCGCGCGCGGGCCGGCATGGGAGGAAGCAGAGGTGGGCTTAGCGGCAGCGCGGGGGCGGAGGCCCAACGCTATAGCTAAAGCTGCAACAGGGGGCCGAGAGCGTGGCCTATCAACAGCAGTGCTGGCCGGGAAATCCCGCGCTACTGCTGACGTGTGCTTGTAGCGCTGGTGTTGTCCGGCGCTACTGCTAAATAGTAGTAGCGTGGGGTCTCTAACCAACGCTACTGCTAAATGTCTACCTATAAGCATTTTTCTAGTAGTGGGCTCCACGTGGCCGCTGCGGCTTGCCCAGGCAGGAGGGCCTTTTGTCCCGGTTAGTAGCACCAACCGGGACCAAAAGGCATCCACGCGTCAGCAGTTCAGGGGCTGAGGTTCTTGTTTTTTGAAAGGGGGTGGGGGTTTTGGGGTTTTTGTAGGGTTAATTTAGGGGTTTCATATATTGTGTTAGCTAGCTAATAGAGAGAAGTGTCTTCTCTTATCTCCATGCTTGGTCGACGCTACGTACTATACGTATAAAGAGGACTCGACACGTTAGCTAGTAAGCAAGTGAAGGAAACCATTATAAGTACGCAAGATCGTCATGAACATATACAAAGAGAAGTGATCGACCTCTCTTTCTCTGAGAGATTGGTCGAACAAGTTTTTGTATATCTATCTGACGCTACTAGCTACATATATACAATATAAGATCTCTTACAATCCCTAGCATCTGATGTCAAGTTCCACATGATATTCTCCATTTTTATCTATGACATGGTCAAGAAAGAGTCCCGCCAATTCCTCTTGAATTGCTTTTATGCGATCTTGTGATAGGAGTTCATTCCGCAGCTGTCAAAGCTAATTTGAAGAAGGGGGTCAATACATATATATGAATGAAACTCAACACAAATGATGGTAATAAAATAAAATTGTGAATATTATTGCTTACGCACTTCATAATCTTCTTTAGAGTAGCCCTTCTTAGAGGTCGTCGCGATGTAGATGTACTCGCAAATGTAGTATCCACAAAAATTATTCCCACCTTGCTGCCACAACCACTTTACGAGAAATAGAGGTCAATCAAACTGATAATCAAGCATTATAAATGGTATTGATCAAACTAGTTAGAATCAATGGGAGATGCGTGGAACTAGCTAGTAGTACTTACTTTCGGGTGTGTACATCGCAGCTCACCCGGCAGTCCCGGAGCTTCTGCGGTGAACACTTTCCAAACCCTGCAAGACATAGAAAATAATTATTACTTCATATCAGGAAATGAACAAAGTTGCCGATATGATGCGATAATGATCTGTTGAACTTACTTCCCAAGTATTTCAGTCATGGCCGCATAGTCCTTGGGATCTTTTCGTCTTGAGTCTAAGACGGTTACTAATCCCTGCCCAAGCTTAATCTCTAGGAGAATAAAATGGAAGCTGCGCACACATGCATAACTCATCAATTACATTTCTATAACCTCAAGTAATAAGGAAAACCGAATATGCACAAGACAGTAACACTCACTTGAAGTTGTAAGGAAAGAGTATTTTATCTTTGTTTTGATTTTGAAGCAATGATTTTAGCAAGTTGGCCTTAGTTTCTTTGGCATTAAATTTAACCGTCCATTCATCTATGAAATTTGTGTTAATGAACCCAATATCATAGATTTGTCTTTTCTTGCATTCGACGATCTTCAATCTGCATAATATAGTGAGGATAATTACATATACATGCAATGAAAGAGCTGAGCTATATATAGAGATTTAATTACAGAAGTAGTACTTACAGTGTTGGGGAACGTAGTAATTTCAAAAAAATTCCTACGCACACGCATGCATAGCAACAAGGGGGAGAGTCTGATCTACGTACCCTTGTAGATCGCAACGGAAGCGTTGACACAACGTAGAGGAAGTAGTCGTACGTCTTCTTCCCGATCCGACCGATCCAAGTACCGTTACTCCGGCACCTCCGAGTTCTTAGCACATGTTCAGCTCGATGACGATCCTTGGGCTCCGATCCGGCAAAGCGTCGAGGAAGAGTTCCGTCAGCACGACGGCGTGGTGACGATCTTGATGTACTACCGACACAGGGCTTCGCCTAAGCACTACAACGGTATGATCGAGGTGGAATTTGGTGGCAGGGGGCACCGCACACGGCTAAGGAACGATCTCAATGATCAACTTGTGTGTCTAGAGGTGCCCCCTGCCCCCGTATATAAAAGGTTGCCAGGGGGAGGGCTGGCCGGCCAAAGGAGGAGGGCGCAGGAGGAGTCCTACTCCTACCGGGAGTAGGACTCCCCCCCCAATCCTATTCCTAATAGGATTCCTCGAGAGAGAGAGAGAGGGAGAAGGGGGCCGGCCACCTCTCCTAGTCCTAATAGGACTAGGGGAGGGGGGAGGCGCGCAGCCCACCTTGGGCTGCCCCTTTCACCTTTCCACTAAGGCCCAATAAGGCCCATTTGGTTCCCGGGGGGTTCCGGTAACCTCCCGGTACTCCGGTAAAATTCCCGATTTCACCCGGAACACTTCCGATGTCCAAACATAGGCTTACAATATATCAATCTTTATGTCTAGACCATTTTGAGACTCCTCGTCATGTCCGTGATCACATCCGGGACTCCGAACAACCTTCGGTACATCAAAATGCATAAACTCATAATAACTGTCATCGTAACGTTAAGCGTGCGGACCCTACGGTTCGAGAACAATGTAGACATGACCGAGACACGTCTCCGGTCAATAACCAATAGCGGGACCTGGATGCCCATATTGGCTCCTACATATTCTACGAAGATCTTTATCGGTCAGACCGCATAACAACATACGTTGTTCCCTTTGTCATCGGTATGTTACTTGCCCGAGATTCGATCGTCGGTATCCAATACCTAGTTCAATATCGTTACTGGCAAGTCTCTTTACTCGTTCCGTAATACATCATCTTACAACTAACATCTTAGTTATAATGCTTGCAAGGCTTATGTGATGTGTATTACCGAGAGGGCCCAGAGGTACCTCTCCGACAATCGGAGTGACAAATCCTATTCTCGAAATACGTCAACCCAACATCTACCATTGGAAACACCCGTAGTACTCCTTTATAATCACCCAGTTACGTTGTGACGTTTGGTAGCACCCAAAGTGTTCCTCCGGCAAACGGGAGTTGCATAATCTCATAGTCATAAGAACATGTATAAGTCATGAAGAAAGCAATAGCAACATACTAAACGATCGGGTGCTAAGCTAATGGAATGGGTCATGTCAATCAGATCATTCAACTAATGATGTGACCTCGTTAATCAAATAACAACTCTTTTGTTCATGGTTAGGAAACATAACCATCTTTGATTAACGAGCTAGTCAAGTAGAGGCATACTAGTGACACTCTGTTTGTCTATGTATTCACACATGTATTATGTTTCCGGTTAATACAATTCTAGCATGAATAATAAACATTTATCATGATATAAGGAAATAAATAATAACTTTATTATTGCCTCTAGGGCATATTTCCTTCAGTCTCCCACTTGCACTAGAGTCAATAATCTAGATTACACAGTAATGATTCTAACACCCATGGAGCCTTGGTGCTGATCATGTTTTGCTCATGGAAGAGGCTTAGTCAACGGGTCTGCAACATTCAGATCCGTATGTATCTTGCAAATCTCTATGTCTCCCACCTGGACTAGATCCCGGATGGAGTTGAAGCGTCTCTTGATGTGTTTGGTCCTTTTGTGAAATCTGGATTCCTTTGCCAAGGCAATTGCACCAGTATTGTCACAAAAGATTTTCATTGGACCCGATGCACTAGGTATGACACCTAGATCGGATATGAACTCCTTCATCCAGACTCCTTCGTTCGCTGCTTCCGAAGCAGCTATGTACTCCGCTTCACATGTAGATCCCGCTACGACGCTTTGTTTAGAACTGCACCAACTGACAGCTCCACCGTTTAAAATAAACACGTATCCGGTTTGCGATTTAGAATCGTCCGGATCAGTGTCAAAGCTTGCATCAACGTAACCTCTTACGGTGAGCTCTTTGTCACCTCCATATACGAGAAACATATCCTTAGTCCTTTTCAGGTATTTCAGGATGTTCTTGACCGCTGTGCAGTGATCCACTCCTGGATTACTTTGGTACCTCCCTGCTAAACTTATAGCAAGGCACACATCAGGTCTGGTACACAGCATTGCATACATGATAGAGCCTATGGCTGAAGCATAGGGAACATCTTTCATTTTCTCTCTATCTTCTGCAGTGGTCGGGCATTGAGTCTGACTCAACTTCACTCCTTGTAACACAGGCAAGCACCCTTTCTTTGCTTGATCCATTTTGAACTTCTTCAAAATCTTGTCAAGGTATGTGCTTTGTGAAAGTCCAATTAAGCGTCTCGATCTATCTCTATAGATCTTTATGCCTAATATGTAAGCAGCTTCCCGAGGTCTTTCATCGAAAAACTTTTATTCAAGTATCCCTTTATGCTATCCAGAAATTCTATATCATTTCCAATCAGCAATATGTCATCCACATATAATATTAGAAATGCTACAGAGCTCCCACTCACTTTCTTGTAAATACAGGCTTCTCCAAACGTCTGTATAAAACCAAATGCTTTGATCACACTATCAAAGCGTTTATTCCAACTCCGAGAGGCTTGCACCAGTCCATAAATGGATCGCTGGAGCTTGCACACTTTGTTAGCTCCCTTTGGATCGACAAAACCTTCTGGTTGCATCATATACAACTCTTCTTCCAGAAATCCATTCAGGAATGCAGTTTTGACATCCATCTGCCAAATTTCATAATCATAAAATGCGGCAATTGCTAACATGATTCTGACAGACTTAAGCATCGCTACGGGTGAGAAGGTCTCATCGTAGTCAACCCCTTGAACTTGTCGAAAACCTTTTGCGACAAGTCGAGCTTTATAGACAGTAATATTACCGTCAGCGTCAGTCTTTTTCTTGAAGATCCATTTATTCTCAATTGCTTGCCGATCATCGGGCAAGTCAACCAAAGTCCATACTTTGTTCTCATACATGGATCCCATCTCAGATTTCATGGCTTCAAGCCACTTTGCGGAATCTGGGCTCACCATCACTTCTTCATAGTTCGTAGGTTCATCATGATCTAGTAGCATGACTTCCAGAATTGGATTACCATACCACTCTGGTGCGGATCTCACTCTGGTTGATCTACGTGGTTCAGTAGTATCTTGTCCTGAAGTTTCATGATCATCATCATTAGCTTCCTCACTAATTGGTATAGGTGTCGCAGAAACAGTTTTCTGTGATGTACTATTTTCCAATAAGGGAGCAGGTACAGTTACCTCGTCAAGTTCTACTTTCCTCCCACTCACTTCTTTCGAGAGAAACTCCTTCTCTAGAAATGATCCATTCTTAGCAACGAATGTCTTGCCTTCGGATCTGTGATAGAAGGTGTACCCAACAGTCTCCTTTGGGTATCCTATGAAGACACATTTCTCCGCTTTGGGTTCGAGCTTATCAGGTTGAAGCTTTTTCACATAAGCATCGCAGCCCCAAACTTTAAGAAACGACAACTTTGGTTTCTTGCCAAACCATAGTTCATAAGGCGTCGTCTCAACGGATTTTGATGGTGCCCTATTTAACGTGAATGCGGCCGTCTCTAAAGCATAACCCCAAAATGATAGCGGTAAATCAGTAAGAGACATCATAGATCGCACCATATCTAGTAAAGTACGATTACGACGTTCGGACACACCATTACGCTGTGGTGTTCCGGGTGGCGTGAGTTGCGAAACTATTCCATAATTTTTCAAATGTACACCAAACTCGTAACTCAAATATTCTCCTCCACGATCAGATCGTAGAAACTTTATTTTCTTGTTACGATGATTTTCAACTTCACTCTGAAATTCTTTGAACTTTTCAAATGTTTCAGACTTGTGTTTCATTAAGTAGATATACCCATATCTTCTTAAATCATCTGTGAAGGTGAGAAAATAACGATATCCGCCACGAGCCTCAATATTCATCGGACCACATACATCGGTATGTATGATTTCCAACAGATCTGTTGCTCTCTCCATAGTACCGGAGAACGGTGTTTTAGTCATCTTGCCTATGAGGCACGGTTCGCAAGTACCAAGTGATTCATAATCAAGTGGTTCCAAAAGCCCATCAGTATGGAGTTTCTTCATGCGCTTTACACCGATATGACCTAAATGGCAGTGCCACAAATAAGTTGCACTATCATTATCAACTCTACATCTTTTGGTTTCAACATTATGAATATGTGTATCACTACTATCAAGATTCATCAAAAATAGACCACTCTTCAAAGGTGCATGACCATAAAAGATATTACTCATATAAATAGAACAACCATTATTCTCTGATTTAAATGAATAACCGTCTCGCATTAAACAAGATCCAGATATAATGTTCATGCTTAACGCTGGCACCAAATAACAATTATTTAGGTCTAATATTAATCCCGAAGGTAGATGTAGAGGTAGCGTGCCGACCGCGATCACATCGACTTTGGAACCGTTTCCCACGCGCATCGTCACCTCGTCCTTTGCTAGTGTCCGCTTATTCCGTAGTCCCTGTTTTGAGTTGCAAATATTAGCAACAGAACCAGTATCAAATACCCAGGTGCTACTGCGAGCTCTAGTAAGGTACACATCAATAACATGTATATCACATATACCTTTGTTCACCTTGCCATCCTTCTTATCCGCCAAATACTTGGGGCAGTTCCGCTTCCAGTGACCAGTCTGCTTGCAGTAGAAGCACTCAGTTTCAGGCTTAGGTCCAGACTTGGGTTTCTTCTCCTGAGCAGCAACTTGCTTGCTGTTCTTCTTCAAGTTCCCCTTCTTCTTCCCTTTGCCCTTTTTCTGGAAACTAGTGGTCTTGTTGACCATCAACACTTGATGCTCCTTCTTGATTTCTACCTCCGCAGCTTTCAGCATTGCGAAGAGGTCGGGAATAGTCTTGTTCATCCCTTGCATATTATAGTTCATCACGAAGCTCTTGTAGCTTGGTGGCAGTGATTGGAGAATTCTGTCAATGACGCAATCATCTGGAAGATTAACTCCCATCTGAATCAAGTGATTATTATACCCAGACATTTTGAGTATATGCTCACTGACAGAACTGTTCTCCTCCATCTTGCAGCTATAGAACTTATTGGAGACTTCATATCTCTCAATTCGGGCATTTGCTTGAAATATTAACTTCAAATCCTGGAACATCTCATATGCTCCATGACGTTCAAAACGTCGTTGAAGTCCGGATTCTAAGCTGTAAAGCATGGCACACTGAACTATCGAGCAGTCATCAGCTTTGCTCTGCCAGACGTTCATAACATCTGGTGTTGCTCCAGCATCAGGCCTGGCACCCAGCGGTGCTTCCAGGACGTAATTCTTCTGTGCAGCAATGAGGATAATCCTCAGGTTACGGACCCAGTCCGTGTAATTGCTACCATCATCTTTCAACTTTGCTTTCTCAAGGAACGCATTAAAATTCAATGGAACAACAGCACGAGCCATCTATCTACAATCAACATAAACAAGCAAGATACTATCAGGTACTAAGTTCATGATAAGTTTAAGTTCAGTTAATCAAATTACTTAAGAACTCTCACTTAGATAGACATCCCTCTAATCCTCTAAGTGATCACGTGATCCAAATCAACTAAACCATAACCGATCATCACGTGAGATGGAGTAGTTTTCAATGGTGAACATCGTTATGTTGATCATATCTACTATATGATTCACGCTCGACCTTTCGGTCTCTGTGTTCCGAGGCCATATCTGCATATGCTAGGCTCGTCAAGTTTAACCTGAGTATTCTGCGTGTGCAAAACTGGCTTGCACCCGTTGTAGATGGACGTAGAGCTTATCACACCCGATCATCACGTGGTGTCTGGGCACGACGAACTTTGGCAACGGTGCATACTCAGGGAGAACACTTCTTGATAATTTAGTGAGAGATCATCTTATAATGCTACCGTCAATCAAAGCAAGATAAGATGCATAAAAGGATAAACATCACATGCAATCAATATAAGTGATATGATATGGCCATCATCATCTTGTGCTTGTGATCTCCATCTTCGAAGCACCGTCATGATCACCATCGTCACCGGCATGACACCTTGATCTCCATCGTAGCATCGTTGTCGTCTCGCCAATCTTATGCTTCCACGACTATCACTACCGCTTAGTAATAAAGTAAAGCATTACATCGCGATTGCATTGCATACAATAAAGCGACAACCATATGGCTCCGGCCAGTTGCCGATAACTTGGTTACAAAACATGATCATCTCATACAATAAAATTTAGCATCATGCCTTGACCATATCACATCACATCATGCCCTGCAAAAACAAGTTAGACGTCATCTACTTTGTTGTTGCATGTTTTACGTGGCTGCTACGGGCTTTAAGCAAGAACTCATCTCACCTACGCATCAAAACCACAACGATAGTTTGTCAAATAGACTCCGTTTTAACCTTCTCAAGGACCGGGCATAGACACACTCGGTTCAACTAAAGTTGGAGAGACAGTCGCCCGCAAGCCATCTATGTGCAAAGCACGTCGAGGGAACTGGTCTCGCGTAAGCGTACGCGTAAGGTTGGTCCGGGTCGTCTCGTCCAACAATACCGCTGAACCAAAGTATGACATGCTGGTAGGCAGTATGACTTGTATCGCCCACAACTCACTTGTGTTCTACTCGTGCAAATAACATCAAACCATAAAACCTAGGCTCGGATGCCACTGTTGGGGAACGTAGTAATTTCAAAAAATTTCCTATGCACACGCAAGATCATGGTGATGCATAGCAACGAGGGGGAGAGTCTGATCTACGTACCCTTGTAGATCGCAACGGAAGCGTTGACACAACATAGAGGAAGTAGTCGTACGTCTTCTTCCCGATCCGACCGATCCAAGTACCGTTACTCCGGCACCTCCGAGTTCTTAGCACATGTTCAGCTCGATGACGATCCTTGGGCTCCGATCCGGCAAAGCGTCGAGGAAGAGTTCCGTCAGCACGACGGCGTGGTGACGATCTTGATGTACTACCGACACAGGGCTTCGCCTAAGCACTACAACGGTATGATCGAGGTGGAATTTGGTGGCAGGGGGCACCGCACACGGCTAAGGAACGATCTCAATGATCAACTTGTGTGTCTAGAGGTGCCCCCTGCCCCCGTATATAAAGGTTGCCAGGGGGAGGGCTGGCCGGCCAAAGGAGGAGGGCGCAGGAGGAGTCCTACTCCTACCGGGAGTAGGACTCCCCCCCCAATCCTATTCCTAATAGGATTCCTCGAGAGAGAGAGAGGGAGAAGGGGGCCGGCCACCTCTCCTAGTCCTAATAGGACTAGGGGAGGGGGGAGGCGCGCAGCCCACCTTGGGCTGCCCCTTTCACCTTTCCACTAAGGCCCAATAAGGCCCATTTGGTTCCCGGGGGGTTCCGGTAACCTCCCGGTACTCCGGTAAAATTCCCGATTTCACCCGGAACACTTCCGATGTCCAAACATAGGCTTCCAATATATCAATCTTTATGTCTAGACCATTTTGAGACTCCTCGTCATGTCCGTGATCACATCCGGGACTCCGAACAACCTTCGGTACATCAAAATGCATAAACTCATAATAACTGTCATCGTAACGTTAAGCGTGCGGACCCTACGGTTCGAGAACAATGTAGACATGACCGAGACACGTCTCCGGTCAATAACCAATAGCGGGACCTGGATGCCCATATTGGCTCCTACATATTCTACGAAGATCTTTATCGGTCAGACCGCATAACAACATACGTTGTTCCCTTTGTCATCGGTATGTTACTTGCCCGAGATTCGATCGTCGGTATCCAATACCTAGTTCAATCTCGTTACTGGCAAGTCTCTTTACTCGTTCCGTAATACATCATCTCACAACTAACATCTTAGTTATAATGCTTGCAAGGCTTATGTGATGTGTATTACCGAGAGGGCCCAGAGGTACCTCTCCGACAATCGGAGTGACAAATCCTATTCTCGAAATACGTCAACCCAACATCTACCATTGGAAACACCTGTAGTACTCCTTTATAATCACCCAGTTACGTTGTGACGTTTGGTAGCACCCAAAGTGTTCCTCCGGCAAACGGGAGTTGCATAATCTCATAGTCATAAGAACATGTATAAGTCATCAAGAAAGCAATAGCAACATACTAAACGATCGGGTGCTAAGCTAATGGAATGGGTCATGTCAATCAGATCATTCAACTAATGATGTGACCTCGTTAATCAAATAACAACTCTTTTGTTCATGGTTAGGAAACATAACCATCTTTGATTAACGAGCTAGTCAAGTAGAGGCATACTAGTGACACTCTGTTTGTCTATGTATTCACACATGTATTATGTTTCCGGTTAATACAATTCTAGCATGAATAATAAACATTTATCATGATATAAGGAAATAAATAATAACTTTATTATTGCCTCTAGGGCATATTTCCTTCAGTCTCCCACTTGCACTAGAGTCAATAATCTAGATTACACAGTAATGATTCTAACACCCATGGAGCCTTGGTGCTGATCATGTTTTGCTCATGGAAGAGGCTTAGTCAACGGGTCTGCAACATTCAGATCCGTATGTATCTTGCAAATCTCTATGTCTCCCACCTGGACTAGATCCCGGATGGAGTTGAAGCGTCTCTTGATGTGTTTGGTCCTTTTGTGAAATCTGGATTCCTTTGCCAAGGCAATTGCACCAGTATTGTCACAAAAGATTTTCATTGGACCCGATGCACTAGGTATGACACCTAGATCGGATATGAACTCCTTCATCCAGACTCCTTCGTTCGCTGCTTCCGAAGCAGCTATGTACTCCGCTTCACATGTAGATCCCGCTACGACGCTTTGTTTAGAACTGCACCAACTGACAGCTCCACCGTTTAAAATAAACATGTATCCGGTTTGCGATTTAGAATCGTCCGGATCAGTGTCAAAGCTTGCATCAACGTAACCTCTTACGGTGAGCTCTTTGTCACCTCCATATACGAGAAACATATCCTTAGTCCTTTTCAGGTATTTCAGGATGTTCTTGACCGCTGTGCAGTGATCCACTCCTGGATTACTTTGGTACCTCCCTGCTAAACTTATAGCAAGGCACACATCAGGTCTGGTACACAGCATTGCATACATGATAGAGCCTATGGCTGAAGCATAGGGAACATCTTTCATTTTCTCTCTATCTTCTGCAGTGGTCGGGCATTGAGTCTGACTCAACTTCACTCCTTGTAACACAGGCAAGCACCCTTTCTTTGCTTGATCCATTTTGAACTTCTTCAAAATCTTGTCAAGGTATGTGCTTTGTGAAAGTCCAATTAAGCGTCTCGATCTATCTCTATAGATCTTTATGCCTAATATGTAAGCAGCTTCCCGAGGTCTTTCATCGAAAAACTTTTATTCAAGTATCCCTTTATGCTATCCAGAAATTCTATATCATTTCCAATCAGCAATATGTCATCCACATATAATATTAGAAATGCTACAGAGCTCCCACTCACTTTCTTGTAAATACAGGCTTCTCCAAACGTCTGTATAAAACCAAATGCTTTGATCACACTATCAAAGCGTTTATTCCAACTCCGAGAGGCTTGCACCAGTCCATAAATGGATCGCTGGAGCTTGCACACTTTGTTAGCTCCCTTTGGATCGACAAAACCTTCTGGTTGCATCATATACAACTCTTCTTCCAGAAATCCATTCAGGAATGCAGTTTTGACATCCATCTGCCAAATTTCATAATCATAAAATGCGGCAATTGCTAACATGATTCTGACAGACTTAAGCATCGCTACGGGTGAGAAGGTCTCATCGTAGTCAACCCCTTGAACTTGTCGAAAACCTTTTGCGACAAGTCGAGCTTTATAGACAGTAATATTACCGTCAGTGTCAGTCTTTTTCTTGAAGATCCATTTATTCTCAATTGCTTGCCGATCATCGGGCAAGTCAACCAAAGTCCATACTTTGTTCTCATACATGGATCCCATCTCAGATTTCATGGCTTCAAGCCACTTTGCGGAATCTGGGCTCACCATCACTTTCTTCATAGTTCGTAGGTTCATCATGATCTAGTAGCATGACTTCCAGAATTGGATTACCGTACCACTCTGGTGCGGATCTCACTCTGGTTGATCTACGTGGTTCAGTAGTATCTTGTCCTGAAGTTTCATGATCATCATCATTAGCTTCCTCACTAATTGGTATAGGTGTCGCAGAAACAGTTTTCTGTGATGTACTATTTTCCAATAAGGGAGCAGGTACAGTTACCTCGTCAAGTTCTACTTTCCTCCCACTCACTTCTTTCGAGAGAAACTCCTTCTCTAGAAATGATCCATTCTTAGCAACGAATGTCTTGCCTTCGGATCTGTGATAGAAGGTGTACCCAACAGTCTCCTTTGGGTATCCTATGAAGACACATTTCTCCGCTTTGGGTTCGAGCTTATCAGGTTGAAGCTTTTTCACATAAGCATCGCAGCCCCAAACTTTAAGAAACGACAACTTTGGTTTCTTGCCAAACCATAGTTCATAAGGCGTCGTCTCAACGGATTTTGATGGTGCCCTATTTAACGTGAATGCGGCCGTCTCTAAAGCATAACCCCAAAATGGTAGCGGTAAATCAGTAAGAGACATCATAGATCGCACCATATCTAGTAAAGTACGATTACGACGTTCGGACACACCATTACGCTGTGGTGTTCCGGGTGGCGTGAGTTGCGAAACTATTCCATAATTTTTCAAATGTACACCAAACTCGTAACTCAAATATTCTCCTCCACGATCAGATCGTAGAAACTTTATTTTCTTGTTACGATGATTTTCAACTTCACTCTGAAATTCTTTGAACTTTTCAAATGTTTCAGACTTGTGTTTCATTAAGTAGATATACCCATATCTTCTTAAATCATCTGTGAAGGTGAGAAAATAACGATATCCGCCACGAGCCTCAATATTCATCGGACCACATACATCGGTATGTATGATTTCCAACAGATCTGTTGCTCTCTCCATAGTACCGGAGAACGGTGTTTTAGTCATCTTGCCTATGAGGCACGGTTCGCAAGTACCAAGTGATTCATAATCAAGTGGTTCCAAAAGCCCATCAGTATGGAGTTTCTTCATGCGCTTTACACCGATATGACCTAAATGGCAGTGCCACAAATAAGTTGCACTATCATTATCAACTCTACATCTTTTGGTTTCAACATTATGAATATGTGTATCACTACTATCAAGATTCATCAAAAATAGACCACTCTTCAAAGGTGCATGACCATAAAAGATATTACTCATATAAATAGAACAACCATTATTCTCTGATTTAAATGAATAACCGTCTCGCATTAAACAAGATCCAGATATAATGTTCATGCTTAACGCTGGCACCAAATAACAATTATTTAGGTCTAATATTAATCCCGAAGGTAGATGTAGAGGTAGCGTGCCGACCGCGATCACATCGACTTTGGAACCGTTTCCCACGCGCATCGTCACCTCGTCCTTTGCTAGTGTCCGCTTATTCCGTAGTCCCTGTTTTGAGTTGCAAATATTAGCAACAGAACCAGTATCAAATACCCAGGTGCTACTGCGAGCTCTAGTAAGGTACACATCAATAACATGTATATCACATATACCTTTGTTCACCTTGCCATCCTTCTTATTCGCCAAATACTTGGGGCAGTTCCGCTTCCAGTGACCAGTCTGCTTGCAGTAGAAGCACTCAGTTTCAGGCTTAGGTCCAGACTTGGGTTTCTTCTCCTGAGCAGCAACTTGCTTGCTGTTCTTCTTGAAGTTCCCCTTCTTCTTCCCTTTGCCCTTTTTCTGGAAACTAGTGGTCTTGTTGACCATCAACACTTGATGCTCCTTCTTGATTTCTACCTCCGCAGCTTTCAGCATTGCGAAGAGCTCGGGAATAGTCTTGTTCATCCCTTGCATATTATAGTTCATCACGAAGCTCTTGTAGCTTGGTGGCAGTGATTGGAGAATTCTGTCAATGACGCAATCATCTGGAAGATTAACTCCCATCTGAATCAAGTGATTATTATACCCAGACATTTTGAGTATATGCTCACTGACAGAACTGTTCTCCTCCATCTTGCAGCTATAGAACTTATTGGAGACTTCATATCTCTCAATTCGGGCATTTGCTTGAAATATTAACTTCAACTCCTGGAACATCTCATATGCTCCATGACGTTCAAAACGTCGTTGAAGTCCGGATTCTAAGCTGTAAAGCATGGCACACTGAACTATCGAGCAGTCATCAGCTTTGCTCTGCCAGACGTTCATAACATCTGGTGTTGCTCCAGCATCAGGCCTGGCACCCAGCGGTGCTTCCAGGACGTAATTCTTCTGTGCAGCAATGAGGATAATCCTCAGGTTACGGACCCAGTCCGTGTAATTGCTACCATCATCTTTCAACTTTGCTTTCTCAAGGAACGCATTAAAATTCAACGGAACAACAGCACGAGCCATCTATCTACAATCAACATAAACAAGCAAGATACTATCAGGTACTAAGTTCATGATAAGTTTAAGTTCAGTTAATCAAATTACTTAAGAACTCTCACTTAGATAGACATCCCTCTAATCCTCTAAGTGATCACGTGATCCAAATCAACTAAACCATAACCGATCATCACGTGAGATGGAGTAGTTTTCAATGGTGAACATCGTTATGTTGATCATATCTACTATATGATTCACGCTCGACCTTTCGGTCTCTGTGTTCCGAGGCCATATCTGCATATGCTAGGCTCGTCAAGTTTAACCTGAGTATTCTGCGTGTGCAAAACTGGCTTGCACCCGTTGTAGATGGACGTAGAGCTTATCACACCCGATCATCACGTGGTGTCTGGGCACGACGAACTTTGGCAACGGTGCATACTCAGGGAGAACACTTCTTGATAATTTAGTGAGAGATCATCTTATAATGCTACCGTCAATCAAAGCAAGATAAGATGCATAAAAGGATAAACATCACATGCAATCAATATAAGTGATATGATATGGCCATCATCATCTTGTGCTTGTGATCTCCATCTTCGAAGCACCGTCATGATCACCATCGTCACCGGCATGACACCTTGATCTCCATCGTAGCATCGTTGTCGTCTCGCCAATCTTATGCTTCCACGACTATCACTACCGCTTAGTAATAAAGTAAAGCATTACATCGCGATTGCATTGCATACAATAAAGCGACAACCATATGGCTCCGGCCAGTTGCCGATAACTTGGTTACAAAACATGATCATCTCATACAATAAAATTTAGCATCATGCCTTGACCATATCACATCACATCATGCCCTGCAAAAACAAGTTAGACGTCATCTACTTTGTTGTTGCATGTTTTACGTGGCTGCTACGGGCTTTAAGCAAGAACTCATCTCACCTACGCATCAAAACCACAACGATAGTTTGTCAAATAGACTCCGTTTTAACCTTCTCAAGGACCGGGCATAGACACACTCGATTCAACTAAAGTTGGAGAGACAGTCGCCCGCAAGCCATCTATGTGCAAAGCACGTCGAGGGAACTGGTCTCGCGTAAGCGTACACGTAAGGTTGGTCCGGGTCGTCTCGTCCAACAATACCGCTGAACCAAAGTATGACATGCTGGTAGGCAGTATGACTTGTATCGCCCACAACTCACTTGTGTTCTACTCGTGCAAATAACATCAAACCATAAAACCTAGGCTCGGATGCCACTGTTGGGGAACGTAGTAATTTCAAAAAATTTCCTATGCACACGCAAGATCATGGTGATGCATAGCAACGAGAGGGAGAGTCTGATCTACGTACCCTTGTAGATCGCAACGGAAGCGTTGACACAACGTAGAGGAAGTAGTCGTACGTCTTCTTCCCGATCCGACCGATCCAAGTACCGTTACTCCGGCACCTCCGAGTTCTTAGCACACGTTCAGCTCGATGACGATCCTCGGGCTCCGATCCAGCAAAGCGTCGAGGAAGAGTTCCGTCAGCACGACGGCGTGGTGACGATCTTGATGTACTACCGACGCAGGGCTTCGCCTAAGCACTACAACGGTATGATCGAGGTGGAATTTGGTGGCAGGGGGCACCGCACACGGCTAAGGAACGATCTCAATGATCAACTTGTGTGTCTAGAGGTGCTCCCTGCCCCCTTATATAAAGGTTGCCAGGGGGAGGGCTGGCCGGCCAAAGGAGGAGGGCGCAGGAGGAGTCCTACTCCTACCGGGAGTAGGACTCCCCCCCAATCCTATTCCTAATAGGATTCCTCGAGAGAGAGAGAGGGAGAAGGGGGCCGGCCACCTCTCCTAGTCCTAATAGGACTAGGGGAGGGGGGAGGCGCGCAGCCCACCTTGGGCTGCCCCTTTCACCTTTCCACTAAGGCCCAATAAGGCCCATTTGGTTCCTGGGGGGTTCCGGTAACCTCCCGGTACTCCGATAAAATTCCCGATTTCACCCGGAACACTTCCGATGTCCAAACATAGGCTTCCAATATATCAATCTTTATGTCTCGACCATTTCGAGACTCCTCGTCATGTCCGTGATCACATCCGGGACTCCGAACAACCTTCGGTACATCAAAATGCATAAACTCATAATAACTGTCATCGTAACGTTAAGCGTGCGGACCCTACGGTTCGAGAACAATGTAGACATGACCGAGACACGTCTCCGGTCAATAACCAATAGCGGGACCTGGATGCCCATATTGGCTCCTACATATTCTACGAAGATCTTTATCGGTCAGACCGCATAACAACATACGTTGTTCCCTTTGTCATCGGTATGTTACTTGCCCGAGATTCGATCGTCGGTATCCAATACCTAGTTCAATCTCGTTACTGGCAAGTCTCTTTACTCGTTCCGTAATACATCATCTCACAACTAACATCTTAGTTATAATGCTTGCAAGGCTTATGTGATGTGTATTACCGAGAGGGCCCAGAGGTACCTCTCCGACAATCGGAGTGACAAATTCTATTCTCGAAATACGTCAACCCAACATCTACCATTGGAAACACCTGTAGTACTCCTTTATAATCACCCAGTTACGTTGTGACGTTTGGTAGCACCCAAAGTGTTCCTCCGGCAAACGGGAGTTGCATAATCTCATAGTCATAAGAACATGTATAAGTCATGAAGAAAGCAATAGCAACATACTAAACGATCGGGTGCTAAGCTAATGGAATGGGTCATGTCAATCAGATCATTCAACTAATGATGTGACCTCGTTAATCAAATAACAACTCTTTTGTTCATGGTTAGGAAACATAACCATCTTTGATTAACGAGCTAGTCAAGTAGAGGCATACTAGTGACACTCTGTTTGTCTATGTATTCACACATGTATTATGTTTCCGGTTAATACAATTCTAGCATGAATAATAAACATTTATCATGATATAAGGAAATAAATAATAACTTTATTATTGCCTCTAGGGCATATTTCCTTCATACAGACAGTAGCAAGTGATGATTATTTTATCAAGGGCCTTTTGATTGAAAAACTGGAAGAACTCCTCAAATGGAACAGATAACAGATCAATTCCAATGAGGTCGTGCTCCTCTTTAACTCTCAGCATCAAAATATCCTTCCGAGACTTGCAGGTGTCCATGTACCACTTATGGAATCTTCACATCATCGTTGTTAGAGGAGGATGGCCAGTTTTGATGAGAGGCTTCCCGTACCGGTATTTGTGTTCGTCCACCTCCATTGTATCAAAATGTGCATCGTCGGGCAGGTAATCACCAAGATTGGTACCGGGCAACATCCTCGGTAGATTTGCGACCATATCGCTAGACACCTTCAGTGGGGGGCACGATTGGTTCGCCTGTTCGCCGAGCTGGGGAATTTTTTCCCACTTGTTCGTTCTTGTAACCTTTTGTCACTTGAAGTAGTTCCCGACCGACGCGCTTCTTGCGCTGCCTTTTTAAGAGCTCATACATGGTTGTCATCCGGCGGAGGCGGTGGTGGTCACTTCAGGGCATCCAAAGTGCGCTTCAATTTCACCGGATCTATCTTCTCCTCCGGAGGTGGATTTCTCTTTGCAAAAAAGTCATTCACTTGGGCTTTATAGATCTTCTCGTTTTCCTCCTCGGTCATCTCGTATGGTAACTTATCTAAAGGCTTGAGAGATGGGCCGAATCTGTATTGCCTCCCGCCTCTAGCTGTACTACTAGATGTTGGAGCGGCCGGAGCGGTGGTAGTTGTCTTCCTTTGTTGCTTACGAGGCGGAGAATGAGGCGGAGTGCTACAACGGGCCGGAGCAGCCGGGCGGCGGCGGCTCTCTTCTGCCCTTGCTGACGAGGCGGAGGAGGAGGCGGGCTGCTTGGACACGCCACCACAGGCGGAGAAGGAGGCGGAGTGATGCCACGCGCTGGAGAAGGAGGCGGAGTGCCCTGATCACTCGCCGGAGGAGGAGGCAGAGTGCCCTGATCACTCGCCGGAGGAGGAGGTGGATGAGGAGGCGGAGTGCCCTGACTCGCTGGGGTAGGAGGAGGAGGCGGAGGCGTCCAGTTCGAAAGGTTGACGAGCTCCTTCTGCCATAGACTTGGAGTCTTCAGAGCAAGACCCAGCCGAGTCTTCCCTTCACTGGTAGGGTGGTCAAGCTCAAGCTCCTCAAATCCCTCCGTTATTTCATCCACCATCACAATAGCATATCCTTCTGGAATCGGCCGGCAGTGAAAAGTTCAACCGGGTTTAGGAGGTGCAACAGAGCCGCCAACCGCCTTGACTTTGAAGTTCTGCCATTGCATCATAAGGTGGCAATCTTGAGCCTCCGTGATAGCATCCACAGGGTAGCTAGCAGGAGCCGTGAAGTCAGGCTGCTGAAGGAGCTCAGTGGAAGCCATGCTGCTTCTCCACTGAGATGGTAGGGTAGCTTTTGGGGTAGCTCCGGCAGGTCACTAGCTGTGAACTACTTGTTCCTCTAGCGCTTGTACCCTTCCATGTAGCTTCTGCAGTTGGGTCTGCTCCACTTTCCTCCTCCTCTCCGGGGTTTTGTAACCGCCTGCGCTGGGAAACCCAACCTTCCATGAAATGGAGCCTGGCATGCCTCGTGTCCGTCCAGGTGCTCAGGATTCCTGAGGGCCTGTATGAGCTCGTCGTTCTCTTTGTCGAGAACGAACGTCCCTTGTTGCACTGCGGCGATATACTCCTGAAACTTCATGACGGGTATTTCCAGTTGCTGGTTGGTCCAAACGCACTTCCATGTTTCAGGGTCCAAGGTTGCCCCAACCCCGAAGGACCAAGTCCTTGAACGGTCTGGCCAGTGCAATGTCTCTGGTTCGACCCCTTTATCAAGCAGGTCATTCTCAGCCTTGTCCCATAATGGCCGGGCTCTAAGGTAGCCACCTGACCCCATGCGATGGTGAAGCTCCTTCTTTGCAGCATTTTTCTTGTTTGTCGTTGACATCTTCTTACTCTTCTCCGATGTCTTGTGGGCCACAAATGCGTCCTAGTGATCTCTTATCTTCTCAAATTGGCCGGTGAATTCTGGAGTCTTCTCTTTGTCGACTAAGGAGAGAAATGGGAGGATGGAGACGCGGTGTCCGGGAGGGATTTTGGGTGGGCCAGGGGTGTCAGAGTGCTACGTGGCTGCTGTTCGGACTCCCGCAAAGCCCCCACCCCCACTTTGTCTTGGGTTTGCCAGAAAAAGTACGTCCGGACCGCTTGGCGGACCGATACAGGACTACATTGGATGGCTCAAGATGTCCGGACAATGCAATCCAAACGGTTGCGAGCGGTTTGGGGTCCGCTTTAGAGATGCCCTTAATCGAGCCATCGGGGCAAAGGGAGTTCTTTTCTCTCCTACCTTGTGCCCCCAACTCCTTTCTTTCTTTGTCAAACCCTCACTCAAATCCACCCAAACCCCTTATTATTTGCATTTATTGTTTGTTCGATCCGTGCAACTCCTTCCCCGGTACCCCCCCCTCGATCCACTCTTTATTTTCATCTTCCCGTAATTTGATCCAAATTTTTCCCTACATGAGTTTAGAATAATTTTGATTTCTCGTTTGATTTGAATGTTAGGATTGAATGTAATTGATTAAAATTGATCTTAGTTAATGTATGAACTTGATCACAACGTAGAACTTACATTTTTTAGTCTATTTTTATTGTAGGCCGAGATGAAGACCTTGTTCTCAAAGGGGAAGAAGCTTGTGCATGAGGAAAGTGCTCGAAGCGCGTGAGAGGCGAGAGTGACGATCTTAGGGAAACCCTCGACAAGTCCTATGTCGACCAGGGAAACCGTGTGGTACAGCCCACAAGGTCATCAGTCGTCTTAGTCATGATATTGCTTCATGACATACCACTCACTTCTTCCATCCGAGATCCTGAACTTGGCCTCAAACGCATACAACATATCCTTACCAACCATGTTGACATTAAGAAATCAACAATCTTGTCGCCAAGAACACTCAGAATAGCACCTCAAAAGAGGGTGTTTGTTGCCTGGAAAGCTTTCTCATGTTGAGCACTAAGCTCTCACTCTGGCATGCACTTAGAGGCGTGAAAAATAGTACATGGTGGTAAACCAAATAAATGGAAATTCACAAGGGCATGCAGGTGCCTGAGCACGCACCTGCCAAGCCCTGCCGGACCGCTTGATTGCCTCACGATTCACAAAATAGTTGAATCCCGCATGAGTGCACAGTAACTTTTAAGTTTCCGTCATTGAAACATACGACTTTTTATCTAAAACTTGCGATTTTCTCGCTTGCTCTGACCAAGTTTCATAGATAATCTTTTGAGACATTCTTTTTGTTGTTTGCAGGCACAAAAATCATGATGTGACCGGTCGCTCATACTAAGTTTCAAGAGTTAAAACTTAACATTGATTTTTCAAAGTTGTCAAAATGTATTCAAAACTGATCTTATTTGAAAGTCCTCGTCATGAGAAACACTAATATGAAAACGAAACTTAATTTGGACTATTCATTTAAAAGATATAAATGTTTGAAATTTAGAAGCAAAAAATAAAAGCACACGTCTAGAACTTGCGTGCCCCAAATGCGCTCCCGCCAAAGAACTACCCTCGCACGTTACATTTTATAGTTCACACCCTCAAATGTACCAGGCTTGAGTCACAGCAAGCGCAGTTGGAGAACATTGCCTATACAAGTCAGGTTTTGGATTGTTGAATCTTAAGGAATTTTCCATTAAATTTAATCCAGAAAATCAATGAATAGCATAATAGCGATTAATAGAAACAAGCAACAAATTGTTTAAGCTAGTCATGCAATCGAGATCATACGAAAGAAGCACCATATCCCTATCAATTGCTACCAGCAGTAAATCAAACGCTAGTCCTAACACAGAGGATAAGATGACAAACGGAGCAGCAGAAGCAGAAGCAAATGTGTCGTTCGTCATGTCGTCGAGCAGGTGGTCGATATCGGGGAAGAAGTCGTTGGGGAACTTGTCATTGGGGCCGCCGCCGTTTGCAGCCACGATGAATAAGGATCCAACAATCGCGCAAAGGCGCTTTTCAAAAATCTGATCGCTCCTCTAACGTACCGGATCACAGGAGGTGGGGATTTCGGAGGTATGCTGTCTCACTCCTCGGTGCAGATCGAGGAGTGAGATGGGAAAGAAGTGGGCAGCGCAAGGTTCTGGAATGAGGCAAGGAGTAGTGTGTGTTCTACATGTATGTAGAGTAGCAACCTCTTGTATAGAGACGAGTTGAAACCGGCCCCTCATTAGTGGAAGGTTAACCATTTTGTCTCTCATTAGTAGACCAAACGTTTCAACTTTTTTCTTGTGTGACAAAACTAAAGCAGCGCGTACACGTGATATAGGTCCTAGCGCGGCTTGATAATGAAACACGACACACAAGGCGCTGTAGGAGGGCGACGGAGAAGGAGCACGCTTTTAGTAGCATGTGGAACAAATCATTTTATAAGTTGATCCCATACATTCTCCACTAGTAGAGTGAGACTAAACTTTTCGTACCACCTTGTCATGCATGAATGGGCCACATATACCTCTGAGATTAACTATAAATTATTGACAATATTCTGAAATATCAACAGACTTGGCCCAATAATTCCAACAATTTTCTTCGTGTGCCCTGCTTCTTAAGGAGTTGTATTCGCGCCCCAGAGTGGCAGCTCGCAAGCCTAGGCAACTTCCATGCATTCCATGCCCGTTGTACTGAAAGGATGAGGCGTTTCCTTAGTTGGTCTTCATCGCGGTAGCCTAGAATTTATGGACGACTAGTAATAATATGATTATTGAACGTTGAGTGAATTAATGAATTGATCAACATGTAGAACAACAAAAGCAAAACTTATAATCTCTATGGTTAACAAGCGTGATGTCCGTTTTACGGGAATTAAAACAACGGAATTAGTCCACGGACCGACAAGCTAGCACGTTGAATGATGAATTGCGTCCAGACAATTCGGTTCGGTATGGCGTTTTGAAGGTCCATGTGAACAACAGAAAAAAGAAACCTGTGTTAGTGCATCTCTAGCAGATCCGTATAAGTCTGCTAAAGTGCGTTTTTCCGGCCATTGTATGGAACTAGATAATACCCCGCGCGTTACTGCGGAATAGGTTGCAATATATACTAATGTGATACGATTTTATTAAACACGAACATTTTGGATTAATAAAACGATAACTAAAACTGAATATACATATCTATTATATTAAGTAATTGTAGAATATTTATACAACATAAGTATCATTTTTTCATGCATGGTACATATGATCTAGAATTGGCAAAATATATAATAACAAAATCATGTTACCCGTGCAGCTAGTTAATCTACGATCGATTTTTGTGAGCTTCAGACTTAATAACTTGGTTCTAAACTATTTCTCTTCTTTTTTTCATACATGGTTGCCCTTGGCAGTCTTGAAAGAAACTGAAATAAGGAACACATTTTAAGGGGGGGAAATGGAAACCAAATGGATGCTTTATTTAGGGAAAGGACGCTTCATATTTTGGTAAGATCAGACAAAGACTTTTGGGAAATTGGAAGGAAACTGTTAAACATGGATTATGTTTGGCGTTACCCCATACAAAAAAAGCAATAGGTACTACTCAAGAATGGCTCGATAATCTGATCTGATGTGAACATTTTTCTTATTTTTGCATGTTCATGATTACTTTATTTGTATAAGATATCCTACTGTTTCTGGTTAAAATAAATTGTGGGACTGAACCCTCCATGTACCTTAATCATATATGCTTTTTTGTTCTGATCTAGGAAATGATCAGATAGCATAAGTTGACAAAAATCCAAAAAAACAAATCAGTAAACATGCAGCAGCCTTGGGGTGAAAAATAATACGACCTTTCACCCATCTCCGAACAGAAGGCATGGCAAAGAATGATAAGCAAATCAAGTAGCACAACCTTCCGCTAAAGTTGCGGGATAATTGGAGGATTAGGAATGGAGCAATCAGGTATATCCTGCTACGTTTTCCTCAAAACAAAAATGGAAGAGCCTGCTACGTGGTACAGATGTCATGAGGGTGAGGACATAATAAGCAAATAGTGTAGCATAACCTCACGCTAAAGAAGGAATATAATAGGAGGATTTGGAATGGAGCAATGAGCAAGAACCTGGTATGTTTTCCTCATAAAAAGAAGGAATAGCCTGCTACATTGTACAGATGCCATGAGGGGTAGGACCTGCAGGCAACGGAGAATACAAATTTCACAGACCACTATAATCAGTATGAGCTGAGCAGAAATTGAGGTGCATGAAAAAAAATAACCACATGCCAAGATTAATTTAGGAGACATAATCGAGGATTCGCATCAGGGGTTATTTACCTACCCATGGGAGAGGTCTTCGCTGCAGTCGAAGGCTAGATAAAAGTAGGGGACTTGTCCATGATGCAACGGGCAAGAGAGGCGTGGTGAAGGCGCTGGAGATGACACCAAAACGTTGATCATGGAGCGAAGGTCATGGGGGCGGCAGCAGGCGACATGCCCGCCGTGTTCAGCAATTATAGCAGCAGTAACTTGCAGGTGCTTGGTACCTCATGACAAAACGTTCCAGTTAGGTTCGTCCGGAGATCGGGATAGGAAGACATGGCGAGGCGTTAGACTGTAATCTGCAGGAAGCTGGATGACATGAGGGAGTTTAAGGGGGGTGTAATGGAGCCGTTGATCAAGGGAGATGAAGCAGCAGATAGTGTGGTGGAATTTTATAAGGCAGAGAAGAAGATAAGGGATTGGGGATGAGAAACGTCATGTAGTTATAACATGCAAAACAAACTTGTGCGCTGGTTAAACACTAATTAATGACACGTGAGCATGCATAAGGTGGGTCAATTTTTTTGTCGCAGAAAACAAAACCCAAGAGGGGGTTGGCTTCGGTCTGTTGCATGCAAATAAAAACTGAAGGCATGACGTGGCAGTATGGATGTTTAGAGTTGTTGACATGGCTAGATGGTGATGTGGACAGCTTGCATGCTTAGATAAATAAAATAGTGGGGGTGAACTTCTTAAGTATATAGGATGGGCAAAAAAAAACCCATGCAAGTCCACTAAAAAGGGCCCTGCCCATAGAACTTTTATAGGTGGTTTGTAAACCACCCTCAATTCCTTCATATATCCGGGCGCCGTTGCATTTTAGGGTTCTCATCCCGCAATCCCCTCATCCAACTCCGTCGCAAAATTCATCCTCCGACGACAAATCCCTCAACTTCCAGCGATGTTTTGCGACTCATTTGACCACCGGATCTTGCAGGAGATGGCGTCCGCTAGTTCCGAGCGTGGCTGCGGCAGTGGGTTCGGCGACCGCAAGCGTCGCAACGACGATGAGGCCAAAAGCTCCTCCCTCCGCCCTCCGGTCTCGAAAAGGCGCAGGAAGCAGGCACGCACCCGCGGCGCGCAGTCCCGCAGCACTGGAGCGCCGACGTGGGCGACTTTTCGTCGCCTCGGACGGATATTTGATCCGTCCATCCAGTGCCTCGGGCGGCAGAGCTAGAGATGAAGGAGGCCGCCGGCGCTAGAGATGTAGCTTCGGCCGCGCGTGTGCCGACGCTCCGGGAGGAGTACCAAGTTGGCACGCTGATCTACCACACCCTCCATGGCAGCGATCCCCTGCCCTACGCGGACGACTCCAGCTTGGAATAGATGCTAGTGTGAATTATCGATCGGTGTGTTATATGTGGAACTATCTATTTAGTAGTTTAATTTGCTTGTATACCGGATATGCTAGAGATGTTTTTACCCTGTCGTGGAGAAGCTCGACCCTTGTCTCGTGGTGCTTGTGTCTCACGCCGACGCCGGCTTGCAACTTGTAAACGATGGTGACTCCTGTGTAGTACCCCTAGGAAATCGCGAAAACAAACTTCAAACCATACCTCCATCCACCAATGATGCCACGTGCACGGCTTGGTTCGGCTCCATCTCCATCCTCGTCGTCTCTTGCGTTGCTTGGCTCCAGGAGCAGGAAGGAGAACGTGTGGACGATCCGTACCGTCCCACGTGGTGCCCACGCGACTCGACGACGGATCTGGATCAGACCCTGGCATGCATGGCGCATGGTTACGTGGAAAGCATGGCGTTTTGCCGCCACGCCGGATCCACGTCACCGCTGCAACATCGGGGGCATGCATGGGAGCATGTGGCAGAGAGGGGGCGCCCAGGTGTTGACGCAGCTCGTGGCTCAGGCTCTGGGGAGCGGCTGGCCGCGCAGTCCCAGCCAAGCGCAACTTGTTTGGTGTCTCCTTTCGATCGCCCATAGCCTTGGCTTGGATTTGGATAGACCTACCATGTATGCATAGCGCATGAAGATTGAAGGCATGTGCCGGGAAGTGGATAAGCATCTGCTGCTGTCGTGCAAAAGTCTTTCCAGCCAAAACGATCTCCTGTTCATGATCGTGATTTTAGCCACTAATTTCATTTCATTTCCTTTTTGTCTCCTGCGCAGCACACTTTTCTACTACTACTATTACCTTCCCTTTGCACATCTCTGAAGTCCTCTCGGCTTGGGCTTTTAAACCGATCCTGGCAAAACACAAACCTCCAGCATCATCCATTCTCCAGCCTCGACACCAAAGGGGCCCAACCCTCGCTCGGCTTCCATGGAACGTCTCAGTAGCATCAGAACAACAAACGCCACATACGAGGGCATGCATACTATCTACGTACCTTTTCACGGATTGACGTTTCTCTAATAAAAGTGTTAAGTAGAGCAATGCAGCAAACTAACAACGGGGCAGCAAACTAAGCTCTTTCAAATGTATCTGCGACAAGTTTCTAACGTATGTCGTCAGCTGGTAGTGTAATAAATGGAGTTCTGTTCCTTCAGTGCTCAAGTCAAAAGATGATATTACCACCCCCCCCCCCCCTCCCCCCCCCCCCCCCCCCAATGGTGATTCCGTGAAAATTAACACGGATGTTGGTATTCGAAAGGGAGGGGGAGGTGGTGTTGCTTGTTCTTCGACAAGGTTTCTAGGGGCCTAGTGTAAGAGCAACTCTAGCAGACCCCGCATCCCGCCCCGGCCCATAAAATAACCGTCAAAGTGCGGGTCGGGGCGGGAAAACCTGCCCGATCAGACCCCGCATCCCACCTTGGCCCACAAATATTTTTGCGGGGCGCGGCAAATCTTCTCCCCAACCTCTAGTTTCATGGGCTGGGAGGCCGACCCGAGGTCAGCCCCTATCCGCAGCGAGATTTGGCGGGAGGGACATTTCCGCGCGCCCTTTCCCGCTCCCCCCACCCTCCGCCACCATTGCCCCGCATCCCCATGCTCCGGTGCTTTCTCCCTGGCCGTCCCTCGCCGCCATGGACGACTTCCTGTTGTCCCCTGTCACCGTCGAGGTCGCGCACTCTCCTTCCCCTCGGGCGGATCTCGTCGCCGGCCATGTTGGCCCCGCCGCCGCCGCCCAAGCTAACGCCACGCCTGCCCGCAAGCGGCAGGCAACGTGGTTGTGCAGGGAGGGAATCCGGCTGCCCCCGCCGCGAAGGCCCGCGCTCCGGGCGCCAACGCCGCAGCGCTATCCCGGCCAGCGGCGGAGAAGGTCGGCAAGGTCGCCGGCGTAAAGCGGAGGAAGATTCCGGCTACAAAGAATCCGCCTTCTTCATCCTCTCACTGCATCCCGGAAAGAGGTGCCCCGGCGATGCCGTTCAACGGCGTTGCACCCCCCGCAAGCGAGGTGCTCGACGAAATGGCCGGAAGGTATGCGTCTTCGGTCATGGCGTTTTCCTTTCATTTTTTTGCCATTTTTTGCGGTAGCTCGTGACTTGTTATCATTCACTATAGCGGTGGTTCGAACAATGCAACTGGCGAGTTCATGAACTTGTTGGACACCAACGCCGTTGACATTGATCAAGCCCCGTTCACCGCATTCGACTACAATGAAACGGAGGGCGGCGTGGACGATCATGGTTGTGAGAAAGAATTGGGGGAGATCGAAGCGGA
The DNA here is from genome assembly GCA_034509565.1 of Triticum monococcum. Classification (NCBI taxonomy): domain Eukaryota; kingdom Viridiplantae; phylum Streptophyta; class Magnoliopsida; order Poales; family Poaceae; genus Triticum; species Triticum monococcum. The sequence continues at coordinate 683,650,518 of CM067845.1, read as the reverse complement.
AGCATATGAGCAATCGCAAACAAGAACTGGGAAAAGCCAAAAATCCAAGAACTAAGCGATCTTGGAAGATCAAGCTTTGATCAAAGCATGGAGTGCGGTGTCTCTTGATGCATGCACGGGTACTTCTCAAACCTCCAAGAGATATTGGCAAAGGATCGAAGATCAATACTTCCACATTATGGCAAACCATCCCAATAGGACTCCACGCACATTTTGGTCGCTTCAAGGGCGTTGGGAGAATATCAAGCCTATGTGCAGCCATTGGGCAACTTGCTTGGAGCAAGTACGCAATGCACCTCCAAGTGGAACCGTGAAATCCGATTATGTGAGTTTGTTTTGCCTTTGTTCAAGTTGTGCATCATGATATTGCATCATGGGAAATGATTGCATCACTTTGTTCACATTGTGTAGGACAAGATTGCTCAACATAAATACAAGGACATGGAAGCTTCGGAAGGCAAATTCTTCAAACTAGAGCATTGTTGGGAGTTGCTCCAAAAGTGCGAGAAGTGGAAGTTGATCGATAAAGAATCCCCACCAAAGAGAGGCTCACTTGCAAACATGGATGAAGATGAGGATGACGATGGCCCAGGAAATTTGCACAAGCCCGATGGCGACAAGAAGTAAAGAGAAGATGAAGAAAGAGCAAGAAGCATCGAGCTTGAGGAAGAAGATTGATGCAATGGTGCAATCAAACGAGTTGATGTTGTTGAAGTCGTTGGAGATCAAGAAAGAGTTGGCCGAGAAGAAGGCAAAGGAGAAGCAAGAAAAGTGGCAATTGCTAAAGGAAGAGGGGCTGCGCAAAGCTGCCATTGAGGAGAGAAGAGCACACACTGCAGAAAACAAAGCCATATCCAAGCTGCTCGCCGAGGAGAACAAGATCATGTCAATGAACCGCAATGACATGGACGATCTCATCAAAACATGGCATGATATGGCAAGGAGAGAAATCTTGAAGAGGAGAATGGTTGCGTCGGCCGATGCGTGCTACAGTTCCAGAGATGTTTTCTCTGCTCCATATGGTGGCAATGTCGATGATTTCTGTGCGGAAGTTGGAACAAGCGCCGGAGGTGGATTCGTTGGTGGTGATGAACTTCATGATGGACTCGACCAAGATGGTGCGGAGTGAAGATCGACCAAGATGGTGTCGGACATGGGCGCAAACTTTTGCAGGGCCCTCTTTTGCATTTGTCGTACTGAACTTGGCTTTTATTTGCGCGTAAAACTATGTTACGGCGTTTGAATTTAAACTTATTTATGGAAACCTATGTCAAATGCGAGAATTGCCGTTTTCTGTTTGCGGGTCATCGCGGCGGTGTCCGAGCAGAACCCGCAAAAGCCGACCCGTAAAAAGGTATATTCCGCAAATATATTTTTTTACAGGTCCGTTTGGGGGGTTTGCATCTATGGCTGTCCGAGTCAGTCCGCAAAAGTGTTTTTCCACGACCTGCAAACGCGTTTTGCGGGCCGGCCGGATGCAGGGCCTGGTAGAGTTGCTCTAAGCCTCATGACGGTGTCACGAATCCTCTGATTGCCGAATGCCGAAGCGCTCTCTTTGCATATTTTTTGTGCATTGGGTTTTTTCTTAGATCTAGATGGAATGAAATAGTGAAATAGAATTAATAAAAAAAGCCCTTTCGGATGAAAAAGGAAGAATAGTATGCGATATATCTCACTTGGATAAAAAAATTAAAAGCAAATTTCTCTTATCCTCGTTTGTTCCTTCCTTTAGATAAATAATTAAAAATCCCCTTACAATAACAAATCCAATTTAGAAGGGACTTTCTCCCCATGTTGAGAAAACTTTTCTTTTTCCAACTCTTCTTTTCTTCATTCAACTCAGTTCAAAAAAGATACCTCGAAATACTTCAATTGGTACGTGCATGAAATAGGCCAATTCGGAAGCTTTTTGTTCAATTTCTCGTGGAGGAAAATTTTATCATCAGTACTAATCAAGGGAATGATCCCGTGGCCCCGGATTTCCATATAAAGAATACGACGAGGATAAAGACCCTCTTTAACCTGAATTCTCATTGATTGGATATCCCGCATAAGGAATCGAAGGAAGACACGACGTTCCAAGCTATGGAAAAGTAATTTCACCACTACTTTCAGAGCGGAGTAGATCTTCCAATCTCTTTTGTTATTCAACATGTTCCTAGATCTTCCAATCTCCCGGCTCACCTTTGCGCAAAGCAAGCTTGTTCGCTGCAAGTGACCGAGGCTTGGACTGATGACGTACCTCCTTACCTGGTCAGTAGCCTTATGGCTGACTGTGCCAGTTGTGCTTTCGTTGAATAAAGAATCCCAAATTCCAATGCAAAAAAGATGATATTATCACACTCTGGGCACAAAACCACCTCATGTCCAATCGAATTATGCAGGCTAAATAACAAATGTTGATGGCTTGTGGTGAACTATCAGGACTTGCATAAATTTTACCCAAATGATGCAAGTGCAGTTTGTGGACGAACCTCATCTGGAAGCTTTCCAGAAGATTCAGGTCTAGCGTTGTCCAACTTGGATACCCCTTCCCTGCCTGCCATAGGGAAAGATGATGAATTGCTTAGTAAAATTCAATATTTGTAGTATCAGGAAGCAAACTTCCTATTCTCTAAGGATATAATTTGACCAACAAAAGGAAGATGACTCATCGGCAGCAGAGCATGTGAACTGGCCAGAAAATTTTATGAAAGTTTTAGGCCGACCCTTTCATGACCTTCTAAAAATTTGTCACGTGCTCAGTTGACTCAATCACATATCACATGACAATGATTTTTCTACGCTACATGTTTTTCCACAGAAATAATTCCGACAGAAATTAGAGAAAATACACCATGCACCAGAAATAATGCAGCTAAAGAACATACTCAGGGCAGGAATTTCTAGAAGAATAGTCTTTACTTCATTGCAGGATATGTCCATCCCCATTTTTTTCCTGGATGTCCTTCAACGATCTATTAAAAGGCCATGCTATAAATTCTACTATATGAGATGTGTCAAAAACGCTCTTATATTATGGGACGAAGGAAGCGCGCCGAATAGGCAGAGACAGCGCTCGTCGTGGCGCCGCACTAGCAGCACAGGTAGAGTCAGAGTCTAGATCGATCGATCTGACCGAGTGGCCAGCATGCACCCACCTCCTCCCGCGCCCCCTTCACTCCCATCTCTGGCGACGCTCGTGCCGTCGCCGAAACCTCCCACGCCCCTCGCTTGCTCACCTGAAGATGCACTCTCGCCGTCCGTTGCACCGCCCCCTTCTCCCTTCTTCGACGTCCCATACGTCAAAGCCGGTCAGGTCGCACTTCGATGCTACCTTGGCTGCGGGAATGCCATGGGCCTGGAGTTTGAAGATGACAGCGAGTACTACTGCAGGCTCACGATCACCACACCTCAACTTCACCTCGCGGCACCACTCTACATGGCTTTCGAGTTCTCCACCCGAGAACTCGACTGCATTTCGGTTGCTGCCCTACTCCAGGCCGCCCTTGGCGGCGTTGACTTCTTCATCACCATGATCAACCCCTTCATCTTTCGCTTTCATGTCGCCTCTCCGCGGGTGGCAGAGATCATCCTGGAACAATCCAAGGTGCGGCACCGCAATTATGCGTTCTCGTTCGTCAGAACCATTCCTCTCGTCGCCTCCGCCTCGCCCCCTCCTCATTGGGCTGCCCACTCATGCCTCTCCCTTGCCTAGTTGCTATAGATCCCTGAGGATCTCTGCCTCCACTTTCAAGGACTCCTTTGGCATCACCTGCGATCTCCCATTTGTCTCCTGCATGGCTCCCGCCTGCATGGTTGCCGCATACATGTAAGGGTTATTCAGTTCTCCTTCACGATCGACGCCCACTTCATGTCGCACATCTTGGGCCACCTTTCCGGTGGCCAGTGCGACCTCTTCAACGTCACTACCGAGGAAGACTCATGCTTCTTCTTCATGGTTGCAAGCCCGGCTGTCGCAGCGCTAATTGCCCACCATGGGAGACTTCAAGAAATGTGGGATCCTCATGCGGTTCCCAGGGCCGAGAACTGCATGCCCTCTTCAGTGTGCCGTCACCACCTCGTAGGCTGCCACACCTCGCCGGCCTACCCCGCTTCAGCCTTGACCGACCTCTCCGACGCATCATTTTGATGCCACAAAACCCTGCTCGGCCTCAGCTTCTACCCTGCAAGCACCGCCATTGGAGACGCCAGTTCTCGACAACGTTCAGGTTAGACTCTCACGGCCTGGTTATAAATTCTATTACTGCATGCTTAGTATTTACCACTCTGCCAAACCCAAAGAGTTCTTCACTTGCTTTGCTCAACCCATGTTCAAGTTTTGGATCACCTTCCTTCTTGTTACTGCTACCCCACATACAATGCTGGTGATTAGTGCTCTAAACCACCGCTTTACGTTTAGATCGAAATTCCAAGCTGAGCATGTTCATCCTCTCGTATTTACCTCAGGGGTTTTGTCTAGAGCGATCAGATTTCAAATTTTGAACTCCAAATAGTTGAACTTTCACTGCTTCAGACTTTTCCTCTTTGACCGCCTAGACTCAGCTTTGGCCCATATCAATCTATACAGCAAGGCGTACTATGCGGTTGACCACTCCTTCACGACCATAAAATCCACGGCTAAGGAAAAGAACCCATCTCTACTTGGCCCACCATCGCCATACCGCCCCACAGCCAAACTCACCTCGCAACCCATGCAATTGCCTTCGTCACCATCACGGTCATGCTATGCACCACAAAGTGGTCTCCGGGCCCTTGCAAACGCTCAAGAAAAAACCTTTGCCCTAACATCATAACCGTACACCGATTCGTTCAAAGACACTGCTGCATCGCCCCTCTCACCCATCCACTCTTCTCCCCCGCTGCTGACCACTGTCAACCTTTCATCTCCGCACAACGGTCACGAGTCGTTCAATGCCCCATCGCCTTGCATGCCTGCCAGCCACGTCCATGCCCACACCGCTCCTGACCTGCCCTCACCACGCATACCCACCCTCATGCCCTCACCCCTTGTTGACCAAATGGGTCTGCTCGTGTAGTCTCAATGTCGGGCCTCCCTAAACAATTACGTTGGTTCGAACCTGCCCACTCTCAGCCTCTCCAAAATCCGATCCACTTCAGCCCAGGTCACATCCACTGTTCCCGCCAACTGCTACAACGCCCCTCTCCATGGACACTGCTACGACTGTGATAACCGACCGGACTTGCCCTACCGAACCCAACACTTACGACACCACACCCCACTCCTACCGAGACGCTCTACTCTCACGACCAGCCTCAGCTGCCCCTGCACCTATAAATCTCTTCCATCGCCCCCCAATGATCAGCCACAACCACAAACCAGCCTTCTCCACCAAACAAGCTCGCTGCTTCCGCTGCCTTGCTCGAGACCACAAAGTGGAACACTGCCGAGACCCAGTTCGCTGCGCCCGCTGCTGGCACTCTGGCCATCGTAGTTTCCACTGCAAACCTGTTCGGCTCTTTCCGCTCTTCCCACCCCTCCCAGCAAACCCTAGCCTAAACCCAGCCTTCCACCCCCGCGCCAACATGGACAATGCCCACCGCTCACCTCGCGTCCGCTTGGTGCCTCGCACCATCAACATCGGCTTCGTCCCAATCATCATTTCCGAGCCCTTCACCGCCCTCCGCGTTCCCTCTCCGATGCCGCCCCTTGCTGCACTCACTGGTGTCCCAGTCAACACCACACACACGCCAACCCAGCACGCAAACCCTGCGGCCTCTTCATCGCCCGCGCCAAGCCTGAGGCCGCACTCGTTCAGCTCCGTTTAGCTGCATGCCAGGCTCCAGGACATGCTCGCGACTCCCCACTCTCCGCGTGGCCGCTCACCCAACGCCAACAACGACGATGACCTTCACGACCTCGACACGCCACGCAACCTGCCGGACGCTCGCTACCCCACCCCCTTTGATGGGATGCCACTCATCGTCGCGCCTCCCTGCCTCCTACGCTGCCCCAAGCGCTTCGCCTTCGCCCATGTCCACGTTCCGGTGTCCAACCCCTACACCATCATCCGCATGGCTATCCAGTCTCGGGCCAGCAACCCGTACTTCATCATGGGCGGCTCTTGGAGGGGTGCGGCTTGCCTCACGTTCGACTGCGCGGCCACCCGCTCGGTCGTGCTGCATCACGCCGCCTTCGAGATCGACGACAACCTCATCACTCTGGAGCCAGTTGAGGATGCAGACCGCTCCATTGCGGTCTTCTCTGACCTTGTCGAGATCGAGACCACTGAGTTCCCTCATGAGCCCTGGCACGATGAAGGGATCCGCTTCGCCCTAAACTTCCTCGGCGACATCTGCGCCGTCGACCAATTCTACCTCGCCGGAGTTGACTACTCGTCTGTCCGCGCCCTCATCCTCGCCCAAGCTGGCAAGCCATCTCCCGACGGCGTCGTCATCCAGCTTCCACCTCTCAACGAGATCAAGGTGGCCAAGGTCAAAGAGATCACTCGCTGGGCTCACGGGGACGGCGCCAACCCCTTCTGCTACGACTCCTCCGATGGCGACTCGGCACCCCTATCGCAACGTGCCTCTCCCCTTCACAGCCGCACCGGCTCGGTCGGCTCCATCATCGACCTCGTCCAAGACGGCTGGAGCGCGGACCCGACATACGGCGGCACCCGTCGCTCCAGCCCGCCTCAGGCCCTCAACAACACTTAGGTCTCCCCTGTTGGCACGGTTCTCACGCCGTCGGTGCCAACGCTAGGCTCCGACGGGCCAGCAGGTTCTGCCGCTGCTCCAATCTGCCTCTCTTCAGACGAGGAGATCGATGGTCTGCTTCACGTGCCCTTCGCGCTGCATGCTGGGGGCACTGTCACCTGGCCCCGCTACCCATGCAGGCCACTCCGGCCACCCCAGCTGGCATGCTCCAGGACCATCCGCCCACCCCTATGACGACGCCGCTGACACCTGCCTGCTTCAACCACTCACCCGGCTCACCGTTCCAGCCCCACGACAAACCGACCGCTGCAAACCCATCTTCTTCTAGGGGTAAGCTCCATGCTCCCGTTAGTCACTGTTCCACTGTTGTCATCACCTGTCCTAACAACTCCCCTCTCCTCTCTGACACAACACCACACCTCTGCCCATCTCTGACCTGGAACCGCATGAGTGCGCAATCCATAAGCAGTGCCGCAAGAAAAAACGTGTTGCTTCCTTCTCCAAGGATGATGTGCGGTGTAGCGCTCGCCTCGCCAGCAAAGAAGCTAGGACGTACATGCCCACGACTCTCAAAGCTGCTAAAGCCAAGGCGACCCATTTCTCCAAAGACGACGTAGCCAAGGCGCTCGACGATTCCATTGCTGCCACTGCCCTCAACGACTGCTCCGCTCCTCCTGCCTCTGCGGAGGACCTGGCGGCCATCGCCCTGCTTTGTGGCACCGAGGACGACCAGGCCGCAGAGATCATCAGAGCAGGCAACAAGGAGGGTGACGACCATGCCCCATGAGGCTACGGCATCCCCTCGCGGTCACCAATCGATGGCCACATCGGTGCTCTGCTGCACTGACTACTAGCTATGCACGTCCCTTTAGTTCTATGCTTTCATCCTTCCAAGTACGCAAATGTTGGTGCTCCTATTGCATCATCTCTGAATACCCTATGTATTTCCCTTCTAGTTTCTTTGTCGCCTCAGGCTACCACCGTAGGTGCTCTCTCTTTACTCATGAGTAGCACCACCTTATCTATATGCTCCTGGAATGTTCGAGGTTTGGGTGATGACCAAAAGTGTAGTGATATCCTTACTGAACTGTTTGCTGTTAAACCACACATAGCGCTGCTGCAAGAACCGAAACTTGAGTCCATCAGTAACCCGCAACTTAGATCATTCCTCCTCACTCACTTGATTAGGTTGTGCTCCTTCCATCTGTTAGATCCACGGGTGGCATCGTTTCCGCCGTTTCCGTCGTTAACTCCTCGCACTTCTCTCTCCTCTCCCACTTGAATCACAAATTCGCTTCCACGATCTTCGTAAAAACTCTCGCCTTCCCACGCAATATGGCTATCACAAATATCTACGCTCCCTCCCGTTGCACGTTAAAAAAGGACTTTCTAGATGAACTACTCAGAATTAAACAAGACGATGACATGCCATGGCTCATCGTCAGTGATTTCAACCTCCTTCGTTTCTCTTCCGACAAAAACAACTCCAACTTCCGGAAAGCCGAAGCCGATGCATTCAACCAAGCCATTAACGACCTTACTCTCATTGAGCTACCGCTACTAGACAGACGCTTCACCTGGTCTAATAACCGCTCCTCCCCCACCCTCGAATGCATCGATCGAGCGTTTATCAACTTAGCCTGGGACATCGCTTTCCCTAACACAACCCTCACCTCTCTCACAAGATTCACGTCTGATCATGTGCCCCTAATAGTACATATCAATACGCTTCTCCCGCGCAATTCGCAATTTAAATACGAACCCGCTTGGGTCTCCTTCTCCTCCGTGATCAATCGGGTCACACCGCTCTGGCCCACCCAACAGTCTTAGACCACTTCCAACTCCGCTTCTCTTCTCGCTAAAACCCTCAAGCGCTCTCGCTCTGAACTAAAACGCTGGGTCTGTTCATGCCCTAATGCCAATCTTCACGAATGTAACTGCAAAAGAATTATCTCCCTGCTTGACCTACGCGAGGAACAAAACCATCTTTCTTCGGCCGAGAACCGAACCCGCCTAGTTGTTATCAACGTCCTACAAAAAGCCCTTAAAGAAAAGGTCCTTGCCTGGCGGCTACGAGCGAAAATTCGCGCCACCATTGAAGGAGGTGAAAACTCAAAGTACTTAATTGCCTCCGCCTCTCATAGACTTAGGTCAAACAAAATCCACTCGCTCACACACTTAGGGATAACCTACATTGGGCACGACAAGAAGGCCACGCTCCTTAAAGACGTCTTTACCAGTCTAATTGGGTGAGCCCCAACCACCCACTGGAACTTTGATCCGAGCCACCTCTACACCTTCAACATCACAGGCCTTCAGTCTAGTCGATCCTTTTACAGAACAGGAGATTGTTGATGCCTTCATGCAGATGAACCCCACTCGCGATCCCTGGACCGGATGGCTTCGGCCCATCCTTCTACAGAAAGTTTTGGGCTTCCGCCAAGTTCACTATCCACAAAGTCTTTCACAATTTTTTCTCTGAACAACTTGACACGAAAAGGATCAATAGGGCCCACATCGCCTTGCTCCCCAAGAAAGAGGCTGAAGGCACACCCGAATCCTACAGACCCATCTCCCTTCAAAACTGCCCCATCAAGGCCATTGCCAAGCTCCTCACCAATCGTCTGAAACCCTTTATCCCCAGCCTCGTTCACAGTGACCAAACAGGCTTCATCTCAGGTAGGAACATTGCTGAAAACTTTGTTTTCGCTGCTGATCTCATCAGCACCTGTCATGCCAGGAATACTGCAACTATGATCCTTAAACTGGACTTTCGGAAAGCATTTGACTCTCTATCCTGGGCCTCGCTCGATAAAATTCTTCTACTTCGAGGTTTCCCCGCCCAATTCAGACGATGGATCTCCAATATCTTGACTACGGGCAAATCCTCTATGCTTCTTAACGGCGTCCCAGGCCCATGGATTTCTTGCAAAAATGGGCTGCGATAGGGGGAACCCATTTCCCCTTCCTGTTCATTATCATAGCAGATCTTCTACAACAAATTATCTCCAAAAACCCCCATCTTTCATGCCTCCACCACCCCCTTCTCACACATCTGCCGCCCACTACACTACAGTACGCCGACGACACCTTGATAATCATTGCTGCCTCCCCCTCGGTGGTCACTCTTCTCAAATCCATCCTAAATGACTTCGCGTCTGCCACCGGGTTACAAATCAACTTCTCCAAGACCTGCTTCGTCCCTCTCCACACGTCCCCTACGGATCAACACACCATTGCTGCCACCCTTGGCTGCCCCATCTCCTCCTTCCCTCAAACCTACCTTGGCCTGCCTCTCTCCCCCTTCGCCCGCCGCCAAACTTGTTTCTTCCAATTCTAGAACGTTGCAAAAAATTCCTTGCAGGTTGGCGAGCCAAGCTGCTCTCTCGTGGCGACAGACTGATTCTAATTACAGCAGTTCTCGACTCCCTGCTCACTTATTTCATGTCTATTTTTGTCTTTTCGAAAAAAGTTCTAAAACAGATCGATGCTCTTAGACGTGCTTTCTTCGGAAAAGCGGAGGATACATACTCATGGGCTAGCTGCCTCATCGCTTGGGCCGATGTTTGCACACCAAAAAAGTTCGGTGGTTTACGCATTAAAAACTTGCATATACAAAACACTTGCCTCCTTATGAAGTTTGCAGTCAAGGCGCTTCTACCCCCCGACACACCTTGGCTAGACTGGCTCTCTCTGCAACACCCAAACGCCTTGGTATCACCCTCCTCTCATAGGTCCTTTTTATGAAAAACCATAAACACACAGATTCGAAAACTACAACATATTTCCTTTGTGCTAACAAACAATGGAGCTATGACTTACTTCTGGCTCGATACTTGGCTTACTCCACGCCCACTCTCCATGGTTTACCCATGCCTCTACTCTCACTCCACTGGGCCTTTCGTTAGAGTGGCAAATATTATGCGCTCCGGTGTAGACTTTAACCTGTGTGACCGTTTGACTTCTGCGGCTGTTGCAGATTTGTCCTCTCTTCCGTCCTTGTTGTAGGATTTTATGCTGAACGATGAGCAGGACTCACGCTTCCTCAATGGTGGTCATCCATTCTCCACCAAGAAAGCATACGACCTGCTGATACAAGGAGCGAACGAAGACACAAACACCAAGATCTTTTGGCCCACCAGAGTGCCCAACAAGATCAAGGTTTTCGCATGGTTGGCCTTCAAGGGGCGACTAAACACAAAGGCCAATCTCGCTGACAAGACAATCACTCCTACAACCACATGCCCGAGATGTTCTCTCCAAGACGAAGATACAGATCACTTGTTCCTGTTCTGCCCGCTGGCTGCCAGGATTTGGCAACACTGCGGAATCGGAATCCATGCTCTCTCCTTGCATCTACTCTGGGACACTGTCACACTACCAACGAATCTGGACACGACTGCCTGGACCTTCGTTCTCTTGGCAATCATGTGGCGCATTTGGAATGCTAGGAATGAGAAGGCCTTCAACTCCATCAGCGTTCACTCCTCTCTGTCACTTAAACTAATTGTATCAGACCTGGACTTATGGTCACATCGCTTACGAAAGTAATGTGATAAGGACGTCGTCTTCTCGTGGCAGTTGTTCCTCTCCTCGCGCCTCGGCGTACCTATGTAACCTGCCATGTTTGTGATTCCGCTCTTTGAGTAATATATTCAGGTGGGGAGCTCCCCCCGGTGATTCTCAAAACAAAATTATGGGACGAAGGAAGTATGAGATAGTACCCGTCAACTTACTTGTACTGCAACTGCAAGACCATTATCCAGAACAACCGTTTATATCAGCATTTTGTACAAACAAGTGTTGTTACCATTTTCCACAGGACCAATTCCATATCTGCATATAGTAAAAAGAATGCCTTAAGGAAGTAGGACTATATATGTATTATTGGAAAACCAGCCAATCATAATGTGGATTGTACAAAAATTATACTCTGACCATCGTAGAAATATGAATGTGTAAGTATATAATCCAGAAAAAAAATAGAAACAATGTTTTATAAACGCCCTGAAGAGTAGTATACCCTGACTATCACAACTCTTACTATATGTTTTGTTGGGCTGGAAAATGATTCTACCACTGATACATTCTTTGGTCTTCAGTGCACATATATGAACAAAAAAATGCATGAAGCAAAATGTGATGTAATTACTTTGATTAAATGATCAGCATACATAGTAAGCACATGGCAACTTCGTTGTTTATCGGTAAATTATAAGAAGCAATAGATTCCAAGCCACACCTGGATGGAGGGCGCTAGCAGTGCTGTCTAGTTTGTTGTAACTTTGTGTACTACCATGTCCATCCCAAGCTTTGCTTACACACTCCGGTAAATCTTTAAATCTTGTGTGCTCCTATTTCAAAAATGTTATGTACTCCAGGTCTTAAAGAACCACTGGCATAGTCTATGCATAGTTAGAAAAGGTCAACAGTTTTTATTCAAACTCTCTAATCCTCTTTGCAGTAGGCGAATCATAAAAATACCACCAAAACTGCCTTTTTTGCATATTCAGGCATGATAGAGATCCTTAACGATATAGCCACAAAAGGAGTTATGCATACTTGCAACACGAGCCTTATAAAATGTTAAAAGATATTTCATCCAAAGTACAATTTCTAGCAGAAGCATAGAACAACAAACAGTAAGGAGTAACTACATGACACATCACAAGCTCCGGAGCATGAGAAAATGAGAATACATGGAGGCAAATTTCTATCAGTTAGAACTGAATGAATACCTTTGCAGAACAGTAAGGACTAGGGCTCTGCGGCATTGTGATTTTCTTCCACACCAAGTGCCAGAACGACTCTCCTCAGAATGGCATCAACTGGCTGATGTGAGTTCTCAACAGCCTTGCTTGTAGCTTGCCATTTCTCGCCATGTTTTGGTTCAGCGGCAATGCATCATTTTAGAACATCCCTTTGCGTATCCTCATTTCCATGCGGAAGTTCAAATTTATAGTACAACGCCCAAAAATCCCCAATATCAGGAGCAAGAGTAACAGCTCTGTTGAACCAACTTCTTGCTTTATCAACCTTCCTGTCATGCCAGAAAAGTTTGGCTACAGCTGCGATGACATGCGGATCATGATCACATCTCTTTAGAGCATCTGAGCTCTTTGATTTGCGTTGGGGATGTGGCACCATCTCTATAGCTGCAGCCCACAAAACGCCACTTGTTGGACAGCAATGCCTTGGCCAGTAGAGAATCGGCTTCCTTTTTGTTCCCGTGCCCCAATTCAGCTCGAATAGCTGCAAGCCATAGTTCAGGTGTTGCTGGTTTCTTTTGCCTTGCCATGGTGAGGAATGCGCGTGACTTGCTCAAGCCATTTATCCTCTCCTCTAGATTAGCTAGCGAGAGCCAAAGAGGGATGCAACCGGGGCAGTGCTTGAGTCCATTTTCATAAACCTCCTTTGCCTTTGCTCCATGGCCAATACGGTCTTCCATCTCCCCGAGCATTAACCACAATTTGAAGAACGAGGGGAATAACTTCAGGCCTTCCACCAACAATCTCCTTTCCTTATTCGCATTTCCTAGTTCCCTCTCAACAATTGTTGATTTCAATCAAACCCTCTCAGCTCCTCCTCTTTCCCTGGCCTTGGTCAAAAGCATTCTTGCTCTCTCCGGTTCGTTGTTCTCAAACTCCAACTTGAATGCAGCTAACCAGATCTCCTCTGAAATGGGGATAGCAGCATAAGCTTCCTGAAGAACGGCCCGAGTTGCGTGGACATCATCAGCCAGCCATTTCTCCTTAGCATGCATAAGCCATAACACTTCGGCTTTTGGATTGTACTTGACAGCCTTACCGAGAACGGCTTCAAGAGATTCTCTTGTCCCATGGCTCTCCTCAAGCTGCGCCGCTTTAAGCCATATACTCTTCTTGGTAACAAACACACTAAGAGCATGTCCATAGATGGCCCGAGCTGTCTCAACTGAACCCCGTTTCATGCAGTCCTCGGCATCAGCAACCCATGTTCGCTTCCGGTCCTCATCATCAACCCCAACTCCGATAGTGTTTTTGACAATAGCCTGACAAGTAAGCACGGACCCAGCCCACTCTGCAGCTTCGGCCTCCTTTAACCATGCCTCCCTGTCAATATCCAACCCTTCTCTCTGCAAAGATTCTACACCTCTCTCAATCATCTTGCTTACGGATTGGATATTCTCATTAGCCTCCTCCAGCTTTGCAGCTGTGATCCAAATGGCAGGTTCCTTGTCAAGCTTCTCCTTGGCTTTATTAAGCACCTTCCTTGCCTGATCATATGTCTCGAGCCTTGCTAGGGCAAGCCACAGCTCGACATGAAGCGGGCAGCACTCCACAGCTCTGTGAAGCAACATCCTTGCATCCTCCTCATTTGCCAGCTCCACAATATAGCCTTCCATAGCCTAACTGAATCAGGAATGTGCTCCAACCCCTTTCTCAAAACACTGCTCTTGTTCAAATCACTAGTCTCCAGTTTGGCGGCCTGCAGCCACAGCTTCACAGATTGGGAATTGCCTTGACACCCCTGGCAATGACCACCTTGGACTCTTTTAGGCTAGCCAACCGGCATGCCTTGACCCAAACATCCTCATTCTTGGGGCACTCCTCGCAGCCATGCTGAATGAGCTGCCTAGCAGACTGGAGCTTGCCAGCAACATCTTCGAGCCTAGCAGCAGCAATCCAACCAGGAGGATGCTTTGGGTTTGTCTGCGTCACGGACCTGAGCAGCAGTCTCGCCTTCTTAATGTCAGCAATCTCGGCATTGCTAGTAGTTTTCATGATGTTCAAGTCTGTAAGGTATCCTTTTGGATCAACAACAGTGAGCCCCGAAACTGAATCCGACAACCGGTCCAACTTGAGTGAAAGCACGGTACCGCGGCCCTCCCTCGCCCACGGCGGTCAGGTCGGTAACCGGCGTTTGCGTCTCTGTGCCGCCAGCGGCGCTGCTCTTGGGGTCCAGCGCCGTGACATGCCGCTGCTCCTGCCGGGCCTTCTCGAGCAGAGTGTCTGGCACCGGCACGAAGCTCTTGAAGCGCTTCTTCTTGTTGCGCGCCAAGTAGTCCCTGATTTCAGGTATGCTCTCCCACTCCTGCACTGAAACATCTGTTAATTTCCTCTTGAGATCGGCAAACTGCTCAGTGATCTTAGGGTTGGAGGCACGGTACTTCTCGATCTCCTGCTTGAGCCGCGCCTCGTGCCGGCCCTTGCGGCGCAGGTCCATCCTCTGGTCGACGGTCTCCCAGACGGTGTCGGCCTCGCGGTCGTCGTGGTCGTAGTCGGCGCTGGAGAAGAGGCCAGCGTCGTTGCCCTCGAACTCGTCGAACTCCTGGTCCTCGTCGTATCCCTCCGCCTCGTCGTTGCCTTCGTCCTCGTCTGGGGGGTTCCCGCGTCCACGCCCAAAGGAGGGAGCAGCAGCCGCGGCGGTGTAGCGGGTCGGCCCGATGTCGGAACGGGTGGTGAAGCCGGTGGCGCCACGGCCGAGACCCGCGACGTAGTTGGCGGGCGGCTTGGAGTTGAGGATGTCGTGGCGCCCGGGGCGGCAGGGCGCAGCCGACGAAGGAGGGGGCGAAGAGACGAGGTCGGTCATGCCGCCGGGGAGAGCAGGACCGGCGGCGGGCGGCGGTGGAGCGGTTGGGTTTGGACCGTGGCCAACTTCTTTTTTAGGGTTAATTATCCTTTTGCTCTCAGTGGTGTCCATGTGCTCAGTTTTGCCTTCAGATGCGAATTGTCCTCAGTTTTGCCCCTAGTCCGAGCACAGCAACTATGACGAGGCCAAACGGCCATATTTGAGTCCATTCCGTCCGCCGGCGTTAGTGGTTGTGGGTCCGGAGCTTACACATGGGACTGCGTGGACGTGGGTCCGGAGCTGACATGTAGGCCCGTGCAACTAAATCCCTAAATCATTCTAGCTCACACCCATCCGCCCGGCCGGCTGTCCTGCGCCGCCGCCGCCACCTGGGCCGTGGCCAGCACCTGCCCCGCCACCAGCTGCATGGCCTGCTCCGCCGCTACCTCCCTGCGCCTACGCTCCACGGCTACCTGTGACACCCACCACCTTCCTGCGACGCCATGGGTGGGGCGCCCGCCACCTGCTCGATCCGCGGCGCAGCCTCCTTCCGTGCGCCCGGCCGAAGCGCTCAAAGGTGGGGGGCTGCTGGAGCTATTTGAACTAGGAGGAAGAACCCTAGGGCGAAATGGTGAGCAGCGGCGACCCCGGAGTATTTGGCAAGGCAGGCATCGGGCCGGAGATCCGCCGCGTCCACGACTGGGTTCCCGAGGGTCAAGTCTCGCCTCTTGTTTAGATTGAGCTTAGTTGTGCATTTAAACACTTGATTCGAGCAGGCTTGCCCAATTAGTGTGCTGATTGCGTCTCTGTTTTTCGCTGGTTAGGATGGAGTTGCGGTTTGATTTCATGGTGCACATTAGAAGGGACCGGTATATGTTTGATGCAAAGCATAAGAAGAAATACCAAGGAGGTTTTGATTATCGGTTGCCAATGGCTAGTAATTGGAGTTTCAGACAATTTGGGGAGGTAATTTGTAGCCAATATCCTTGGGGTTTGCTTGATGAAGTGGTATAGAAATACTATGATGGGGAAAAGAATTGGGTGGCAGTTAGTAATGATGAAGAGCTAGCTACCATGTTTGTTAGGCATAAAGAGAAAGATAATTTTCATGTGAGGCTGCAAGTTTATGTGCTTGAGCAGGCATTTGGACCTAGGATGGCGGGTGCAACATCTCGAGGAGAACCAAGTCGTCGTAATGGCATCTCTAGCCAGAACAGTTCAGTTGGTGCACAGTGACGTGGTGGCTCGACAAGTGTGGGCAACAACAGTAGGGTCCCCCTTGAAGTGGAGCCTGATAGCTACAATTCTGGGGTTGATGAAGAGAAGCTATATTCTGATGTTATTCGGAATTTACGACGGGCACCTCGGACTGAAAACCAAGATGAGGCTCACAATGCAGTCCGTGTGGATGATGACGCGATGGGTGAGGACGAAGACCTTGCAGCTGTTGAATGGGACCCTTTGAACCTTCATATGGAAGAAGGTACAATTTTTGCATCCATGAATGAGTGTAGAAATGCACTTGTGACATACTGCATCAAGGTAGAACATGCTTTCAAAGTTGACAAGAGCGATCAAGTACGTTACAGAGTGCACTGTCCGACTGAGGGCTGTCCATGGAAGCTGCTTGCATCTAAAACGCGGAATAACACTAATGTTCAGGTCAAAGTGAACCCTTTTAAGCACACATGCCAGGAATCAACCCTTAGGAAGGATACAATCAGTAGAGCCAAGTCAAGATGGGTGGCAGAAAAAGTAAAGAAGTGGGTGAAAGAAAACCAGCAAGTGGGTCCAAAGGAATTGCAGAAGAACATCAAAGATAAGTTCAAGATAGATTTACCATACATGAGGTTGTTCAATGGTAAACAACATGCTATGGATTCTATTTATGGTAACTGGCAGGAAAGTTTTCAATTGTTGTATTCATTCAAAGGTGAAGTGGAGAGGACAAGCCCAGGTAGTATTGTAGATATTGATCACCACACCGTGGAGTACACATTCAGGGGAGTGACAAAGACCAAGGAATGCTTTAGGAGGGGTTTTGTTTGCTTTGAGGCTTGTCTCCGGGGTTTTTTGGCAGGCTGCAGGCCTTATTTGGCTATTCATGCCACTTTTCTCACAGGGAGGTTTAAAGGACAGTTAGTAGCAGCTTGTGCAGTTGATGCACATAGTTTTGTATTTCTAGTTGCCTATGGTGTGCTGGAGATAGAGTCTGAGGAGAGCTGGACTTGGTTTTTGCATAATCTCCGCCGGGCTATTGCACATCCCAATGGGTTGGTCATTCATACAGATGCCTGCAAAGGTTTAGAAGTGGCCGTGGACAATGTGTTCCCTGGAGTAGAGCATAGGGAATGCATGCGTCACCTTGCTGCAAATTTCATGAAGAAATTCAAAGGAAAGGTGTATATCGACAATTTATGGCCAGCATCTTTGACATGCAGTATGAAGAAGCACAACTACCACTTGAGGCAGTTATACATGAATCCCAAAGTGAAAGAATACTTGGAAACACACCACTCCAAGTTATGGGCCAGAAGCCAATTCAGTGAAGTGAGCAAAGTTGACTATGTGCACAATAATAATCTAGCAGAGTCTTTCAACTCAACGATCCGGAAACTAAAGGTTCATTATGTGGTGGATTTGCTTGACAGTATAAGGATAGAATACATGCAGAAATTTCATTATCGTGCAGGAATAGCCGAGGCAAAATTCATGGGCCACATTATCATCCCTGCCGTGATGAATGAACTGAAGCAGAAGACAACAGGCTTGGAAATGAACATGACTCTTTGCTCGGGTACCACAGTAGAGATATCATATTTGGATAAAGAGAAGAGGGAATGAAGATATCCAGTGGATTTAGAAGCTATAACTTGCAGTTGTAGGCAATGGCAGATAACTAGGTTGCCATGCATTCATGCCTTGTTTTTCATCACTTCTCTCGCAGGTCCAACAGGGAACATACAGCAGTATGTGCATGATTACTACTCTGTTGCAAGGTTCAAAGCCACATATGCTTATGCCTTGCCTTCTATGGAGGGAAAACAACAATGGGACATGGTGGACCCTGGATTCAAGCTTTGCGCTCCAGTTCTGAAGAGAGCAGTAGGTAGACCAAGGAATAGTCGAATCAGACCTCGCAGCGAAGGAGCTGGACTTGGAGTGAGAAGCGTAAGTGCATAAGGTGTGGTGGGTCTGGTCATTTTGGTAAGTATTGTGATAACACAGTAGATCCAGCGTTCGGAGAGAGTTTCGATGAAGACTTCGATGAAAATGTTGGTCAGCAGCCAGTTGCCTCAACAGATGATGAAAATGATGGTCAACAACCGGTTGCATTAGATGGGGATTTTGACGAGGTTCCAAATGATGATGGTCAACAGCCACATGATTTTGACGATGATCCAAAATATCCTTCAAATAATGATTCAAGTGAGGCTCCAAATGGTGATCCAAGTGAGGCTCTAAATGGTGATCATGGTGATCCAAGTGAGGCTCTAAATGATGATCCAAGTGAGGCTCCAAATGGTGACCAACCTTCTGTTGTTGTGAGTTCTGCTAGGTATGTAAATCTTGCAAGGGTCAAATACTACTTTACATCTATCACTTGACATGATCTCATTACCGTTTATGTTTTGCACAGCTCTATGGTAGATTTGAAGAAGACGCGCAAGGTACCGACAACCAAGCAGGGGCGGAGCCAGGATTTTGGTATAGAGGGGGCCAAGTCAATTTCATAACTTTTTTCTAGATCGAAAAATAACTATCATCAGACTGTAATATGCGCTACACACTACAAAACATGGACACAATCGTATGAGTTCAAATTACCTCTACAACTGCTATCAAGATGACAAAATATTAATAATTTTACTAGAAGAGAACTTACCTTCTAATGTTTTTCAACGTATATGATCATGCAATACCGAAGTAAATCTCCCATTTGACGCTTAAAAGACAGATTGCTATTTAGAGTGTTTTGGAGCACTTCCAGCTGATGTGGTCCCTCAAATATATAAAAGTGGCGAGTTTCTTTTTTTTTGAAACAAGGCAAAAGATTTGCCATTTTCATTAATTAAGAAGAGGTTTCGTTACAAGCAGACCGCCAAGCGGTCAAAAGGCAAAACAATTACTCTCGTGGCATTACATTATGCAAATGTTTGGTGCCCGCAATGGCCCAAATGGACACTTCTTCTTTGATGCATCGCATGATGATCGCCAAAAAGTGGCGAGTTTCATCTTGCTTGTCCGGTGGCAGCTCCCAATTGGACATGTTTTTCCTTGTTCTGCAACATTTACCATGTCCAACATATCCTGATCATGTGTGTCAGTTGGACTGGGATTTGTAACTTGCACATCAACCTCATTAATAATTTCACTAGCTACGTTGAGAACTTGAAGCAACCGGCTTAAAAATGAATTAATCTTAACGGTGTTTGGCGGTGCTTTTCTCTTCATAGCTACTGAATTGCAATATCACAATTAGCTATATTGGATAAGTTGGACATGGGAAAATCTTGCATCACAAATAAGAACTCATACAAGATACTCTCTCTGTAAAATATAAGAAGGCTTAGGTCACTAAAGTAGTGACCTAAACGCTCTTGTATTTCTTTACGGAGGGAGTAATTTGCATTATGTTCACAATAATTTTTGGGGCACGTGCAAGATAGGAATTCTTCATAGAATCATAGCATCACAAATCACTCAACCAAAGAATCAAACAACAAAGTCTGATGTATAAATTCAACAATGATACGAGATGACGATGGGGATTAGTAGATGCATGGTGTGATGTATTAATGTGTTAAACCTTGGATTCTTGGGTCTTGGCTAGTTCCCGTTGGTCGGATCCAGAAGATTTGAAAGTGAAGAAAGTGAAGAAGGATGCATGGCGTCGTCACCATGTGAATTGGATCAGCAGCAGCAGGGTAGGGAGAGCGAGCAGAGGCGGCCGGGCAGGCGAGGGCACAGAACGGCGGGAGCTCCTAACGGGCGCCTTTAGCGCCAGTTGGCAGTTCGGGCGCCCACGCGGCCGTGAACTGGGCCGGCCCAGCAAAAAGTCAGTGGATAGAGCTCGTTTGCGAGCAAAAACAGCCAAAAAAATGCTTTCCCGAGAGGATCGAACTCGCACCGTCCACTAGAGAACGACAAGGGCTAACCAACTAAACTACACCGCACACCTGACCACAAGGCAGGGCGAATATTTAAAGTACATCTGTCGCCGGGCAATTTATTATTACACATGTAAACATTTATTGTAGCGCTTTGATTTTTAAATTATTTGAAAACAGTTGGGAAAAAACTGTCATGAATTACAGAAAATTTCGTTGTTTTTTCCAAATTATCGTGTTACGTAAAATTTCATCGATTTTGAAAAAAAGTTCATGATTTTGAAAAAAGTTCATCGATTTTTGAAAAAAGTTCATTGATTTCAAAAAAAGTTCATCGACTTTGAAAAAAGTTCACGACTTTGAAAAAAATTCATCGACTTTAAAAAAAGTTCACGATTTTGAAAAAAAGTTCACGGTTTCGAAAAAAGTTCATCGGTTTTGGAAAAAGGTTCATCGATTTTTAAAAAACAGTTCATCGGTTTTGAGAAACAGTTCATAGGTTTTGAAAAAAATTCTTTGATTTTGAAAAAAGTTCATCGATTTCAAAAAAAGTTCATCGACTTTGAAAAAAGTTCATGATTTTGAAAAAAGTTCATCGACTTTGAAAAAAAGTTCGCGATTTTGAAAAAAAAGTTCACGGTTTTGAAAAAAGTTCATCAGTTTCGAAAAAAGGTTCGTCGATTTTGAAAAAAGTTCATCGATTTTGAAAAGAAAAACAGTTCATCGGTTTTGAGAAACAGTTCATCGATTTGAAAGAGTTCATCGATCTTGAAATAGTTCATTGACTTAGAAAAAAAGTTCATTGATTTTGAAAAAGAGTTCATCGATTTTGAAAACTGTTCGTTGATTTTGAGAAAAAATTATCGAATTTGAAAAAAGAGTTCATCGATTTTGATAAAAAGTTCATTGAATTTGAAAAGGTTCATCGAAATTGCAAAAAAAATTCGCACATTTACAAAAAAAGTAAAAGGAATAAGAAAAGAAAAGTGAAAAAAAAGAATAGGAAAAAGAAGGAGAAGAAAATGTCGCGACCTGGAGAAACAGTAAAAGAAGGGGAAGAGGCTTACAGACAACAAAGTGGTTCGTTGCAAAGTGGTAAGTGCGTTGCTCTCGCAGATGAGACGTCCCAGGTTCGAACCATCACATTCACCATTTTTTGATTTGATGCAGTTTTAACAGAAAAAAAGAAGGAATGGGCCGGCCCAGCGCGGCGCGGGGGTATGCACCCGTTTGCGTGCATCGAAGAAAAGGGCGCAGCGGGCGCCGTTTAGGAAATGCCCAGAACGGCGGCGGCTTTCTGCGTACTAATCCAGGTACGGGCTAATCACATGAGAACGCAACGCCAGGCCAGGAGACTATGAGCCGGTTGCCCAACCTGGCCGATTGTGGGCTTCACATGGGCCTTTTCCCTTTTTCTAAATTAACGTTAGATAGGGGGGGCCAAGTACGTATAAATTTGAGGAATACGTGCATTCGCATCGCTAATTACGTAGCATCGCTCGATCGTTAGGGGGGGGCCAGGCCCCTGCTCGCCCCCCCCCCCCCTTGTCTCTGCCACTGCAACCAAGAGAAGAAGAAAAGAAACAATGAGCACAAGGTGCACGAGGAGCAAAGTGATGGCAAGAAGCTCAAGGAACAGACAGAAGCTCCAACACTATCTATGAATAATGATGAAACATTATGAATAAAGGATGATGTTGTATTATGAAACATTTATCACTTGACACGTTGTATTTCTGTTGGATGATGTTGGACCTATGTTAGAAGTATGTTTGACATGATGTTTAAATATCTATTGGATGATGTTTGAATGAGCACATGGTTTTTCCTTTTTTTGATTTTTTTGAATTTTGTTTTGCTCATTTAAATTCTGGTCAAATCTAACTTTGACCAAGATTTAAACAAGTCTAAAATATCAAAATGAAAAACTAAGCCTGGATACTTCTTAGTCAATCCAAAATGAAGTTGTGGTGAGGTTTTTGAAATTTTCATGAAAAATATGCTAAAAAGAGGGGTCCAAAGGTAGAGTAAACGGCCTCATTTCTAAGCAAGGTTTTTTTTTACCTTGTCTAAATCAGCCAAATAACTTTCCTACACATATATTCTATATGTACAGACTATGTGCGCTGCTTTTTCCATTTTTTGATTTTTTTAATTTGTTTTGCTCATTTGAATTCTGGTCAAACTTAATTTTGACCAAGATTTAAACAAGTGTAAAATATCAAAATGAAAAACTAAGCCTGGATCCTTTTTAGTCACTCCAAAATGAAGCTGTGGTGAGTTTTTTGAAATTTTCATGTTCATTTCTCCAAAACACTTCTCTATACTTCATACAAGAGAGTTTGAGATACTCGAGATATCATACAATACACATGAACTTATCATTTAAATATATGTAAAGCTTGTTTATCAACTTAAATCGTTAGTATATGACATAAGAAGACTATGTGCGCAGGTTTTTTATTTTTCTGATTTTTATTTAATTTATTATGCTCATTTGAAATCTGGTTAAACATAGATTTGACTGCTCCAAACCCCCACCCAAACCCCGCTAACCCTAGCGCTGAACAAGGACCGTTCATCTAACCCTAGTGGCGATCAAGGACCGGCGATCTAACCCTTCTAGAAGGAATCTGCAGGGAGGAGGGGGGCGATCCGCGAGATGCAATCTGATTGGCTGGGAGATTGTTTTTTAACAAATACCGGGCGCGCTGGATGGACCGTTGGGCCGTCTCGTTGTCTGGGCCTTAGACCGATGTAAATAGCCCGTCTCAGCCTTTCCAGGCCTTGCATGCATGGAGGCGGCGACGTAGGTTTGCATGCGCGGGAGGCGGCGACGTGCATGCATGTGAGCGAGGCGAGCGAGGCGCGCTAGGCAAGCTAGGATAGCGAGGCGAGCTAGGTGGTTCAGGGCAGTGGTTCACATGCACCGCCCGGTCAAAGAGCTATGCAGTGATTCAGATGCACGCACGCGCCCCATGCATCGTTTTCGTGCAAAAAATTAAGTGTGCAAAACGTAACGGATACACACACGCGTCCGGATTCACACACGCACCGTTCTCATCCTTTCTCTCTTCCTCTCCTACCCACAGGCCTATAAATGGGGTGCCTCTCTTCCTCTCCCACCCACAAGCCAGATCCGATCCTCTCCAACTTCAAACACCCAAACGACCGAGCCCTCCTCAAGCGAGACCAAGTGAAGATGCAGTTCAACGGGCCGACCTTCAACCGTCCGCCTGTCATGCTGGAGCTGCGCTACCCACCGGGCATGCTCGTGGAGAGGAAGCTCCGTGTGTGGGCTATTTCAAGGTGGAGGGGTTCCGTCGAACTCACCCGCGCCTTCCTCAGAGCCGGCTATGCCCACCTCCCACGGGGCTCGCCGAGGATGTTCACCCTCAACGAGGTTCGTGACCGCGGCGGCATCCTCCTACTGCTCACGGTCACCTTCACCAACCCGTTTGACGCGCGCGAGCTCCTCGGCCAAGTCTTTTGGTGCGGCTGCGAGGCCATCTTCTTCACTGTCTACAACATCTACACCAACTACGAGCGCATCTTCCCCTCTCCAGGCCAGATGCACTCCCTTCCCTACGACGAGGAGGAGGAGGTGTGAAGATGAAGACGGTGTTGAAGGGGCGCGCGCGGCCAAGGTGAAAGAAGGAGGTCAAGATGAAGATGTTCAAGCCCGGAGTCAAGCTCGTCATGTTTCATTTTCTATTTTGTTGCTTTTCTATGTCGTGTCGTGTCATGTTTCGTCATGTGTCCGTGAACTTATTATTGTAATGGTACGGTGTGTTCCATCTTATCTAAGTTATTAGGGTTTATTATGTGTGTTAAAAAATGTCCGTGCCCAAACATATCATTTTTTCCCTAAACAAGTCGTGAAGTTCGAGAACTTGTGGTTTTCATTAATGAAAATCGGAGGGGGTGAGAAGCCCTCTGTTTCATTCAAACAAAAAGTCATGAACTAACATGCAAATTTATTCCCTTTAAATCCTAAACCAAGTGCCACTCTAACCCTAAACCAAGTGCCACTCTGACCAAAATCATGTGGTAGTGCAACATACATTTTCAACCTTCCAACCCTTCAAAATTTAAGTGCAAAACAAAGGAAAACCACTCTCACGCGTGTGCAAACGTTCACGGTCTCACTATTTTTTTTAAAAAAAAAATCACAGTCTCACTATGTATACCTTCCTTCCCTACCCATGTCAAAGTCTTGCCATCTGTCCTAGCGGTTACCAGCGTAGCCCTAAACACCACAAACCCACAGGGTCCTGGGTTCGAGTCCCCAGCTGCACCAATTTTTTGTGCATTTTCCACCCTTCATTTTTTAGACAAATTATGTTTTTCTCAATGTAATGCCCTTAAAAAATGTTCATTTATTTTGGCACCTGGTGTAAACCTCTACCAGAGCCGAGGCACATTTTCCATGACATTCTGGTCTTTGATTTAAATCACGGTGTATTTGAATTGGATTAATTAACAACTCCGAAAAATTTCTAACCTTAATTGTTTGGCTCCGGAATAATTCAATTAGCTTCCACAAAAAGTTTCAGCATTATGATTTACTACCTAAATTAAATCAAAATAGAAAACAGAAAAATACGCAAGAGAACCCCCGAATGGGCCTAATTGGATGCAGTTGGCCCATTAGTCTAGCCTGCACTTGGCTCTACGCTCTGAATTTGGCCCAAGAGCAACCTTTTTTTGACAGAAAGGCAGAGCAGAGAACTGCATTTCATTGATCAAAAGTTTCTGAATTCCTAATTTCTTCTTTTTTTTTCAACATATTTAAATTTTGGCCACTTCTTCTTTTTTTTTGTTTCAACATTTAAACAACTTTAACCAACATTTAAACTAGGTGAATTTCTCAAACAATTTCAAGATTACAAATTCCTCCATAATTCATGCATTTCCATACATTTTCAACATTACAACCAGTGCGATTACCATACCTACAAATGCCCAAAAGTATTTGCAAATGGCTATTGGTAGTGCTTGATCTTCAAGCTTCCTAACCTTCTTCTTCAACATCCTAAGCTCAACAGCTAGCTCTTTGTCAGTGCGTGCTTCGCCCTCCATCTCTTCTTCCGGAGCTCGTGGTGCGGCCACTGCCGTTTGTGGCAGCATGCACAACCAATTTCAAGATTAAAAATTCCTCCATTTAAACTAGGGAAATTTCTCAAACAATTTCAAGATTACAAATTCTTTCATAATTCATGCCTTTCCATACATTTTCAACATTACAACCAGTGCGATTACCATACCTACAAATGCCCAAACGTATTTGCAAATGGGTATTGGTAGTGCTTGATCTTCAAGCTTCCTAACCTTCTTCTTCAACATCCTAAATGAAAGATCGTGGATGTCGCCTAGAGGGGGGGGGGTGAATAGGCGTTTTAAAATAATTACGGTTTAGGCTTGAACAAATGCGGAATAAACCTAGCGGTTAATTTGTCAAGCACAAAACCTAAAACAACTAGGCTCACCTATGTGCACCAACAACCTATGCTAAGCAAGATAAGCAACTATGTGATAGCAAGATATATGACAAGAAACAATATGGCTATCACAAAGTAAAGTGCATAAGTAAAGGGGCTCGGGTAAGAGATAACCGAGGCACGCGGAGACGATGATGTATCCCGAAGTTCACACCCTTGCGGATGCTAATCTCCGTTTGGAGCGGTGTGGAGGCACAATGCTCCCCAAGAAGCCACTAGGGCCACCGTAATCTCCTCACGCCCTCGCACAATGCAAGATGCCGTGAGTCCACTAAGGGACCCTTGAGGGCGGTCACCGAACCCGTACAAATGGCAACCCTTGGGGGCGGTCACCGAACCCGTACACTTTGGCAACCCTTGGGGGCGGTCACCGGTACCCGTCAAATTGCTCGAGGCGATCTCCACAACCTAATTGGAGACCCCGACGCTTGCCCGGAGCTTTGCACCACAATGATTGAGCTCCGAACACCAACAACCGTCTAGGGCGCCCAAGCACCCAAGAGGAACAAGCTCAAGGGTACCAAGCACCCAAGAGTAATAAGCTTCTCAACTTGTAAGTTCCACGTATCACGTGGAGAACTCAAACCGATGCACCAAATGCAATGGCAAGGGCACACGGAGCGCCCAAGTACTTCTCTCTCAAATCCCACAGAAGCAACTAATGCTAGGGAAGAAAATGAGAGGAAGAACAAGAAAGAGAACACCAAGAACTCCAAGATCTAGATCCAAGGGGTTCCCCTCACATAGAGGAGAAAGTGACTGGTGGAAATGTGGATCTAGATCTCCTCTCTCTTTTCCCTCAAAAACTAGCAAGAATCCATGGAGGGATTGAGAGTTAGCAAGCTCGAAGAAGGTCAACAATGGGGGAAGAACACGAGCTCAAAAGATTGGGTTCAATGGGGAAGAAGACCCCCTTTTATAGGAGGGGGAAAATCCAACCGTTATCCCCCACACAGCCCCGCAGAGAGCGGTACTACCGCTGAGGTAGAGCGGTACTGCCGCCCTCAAGCGGTACTACCGCTCCCCCTCAGCGGTACTACCGCGCCAGAAGAGAAGGGCTGGGGCAGGGGCCCAGGGCGGTACTACCGCGGAGGTAGAGCGGTACTACCGCTCTCAAGCAGTACTACCGCCACTACTGCCGTAGCTAGTACCGCAAAACCCGACACGAGAAAATGCGCGCAAGAATCGAAGCGGAAGGAGCACCATGCCACCACGGTACTGCGGCTGAGCCCAGCAAGCGGTACTACCGCTCCGAGGAGCGGTACTACCGCTACAGACGCAGTGACAGGACGGTAGTAGCACGGAACCGCAGAGGTACTGCCGCTGAGGCCACCCAGCGGTACTACCGCTCCGGGGAGTGGTACTACCGCTCCAGGGAGCGGTACTACCGCTTAGGGAGTCTCAGCCGCACTACCGCTGTGGACCGCGGTACTACCGCTGGGTCCAGGAGAAAAACCATACTCCAGCAAACCAGAACTGCCATAACTTCTGCATATGAGCTCCGAATTGAGCAAACTCAAGCTTGTTGAAAACAAGACGACGAGTAGCATCAAACCAGGAGGATGCTTTGGGTTTGTCTGCGTCACGGACCAGAGCAGCAGTCTCGCCTTCTTAATGTCAGCAATCTCGGCATTGCTAGTAGTTTTCATGATGTTCAAGTCTGTAAGGTATCCTTTTGGATCAACAACAGTGAGCCCCGAAACTGAATCCGACAACCGGTCCAACTTGAGTGAAAGCACGGTACCGCGGCCCTCCCTCGCCCACGGCGGTCAGGTCGGTAACCGGCGTTTGCGTCTCTGTGCCGCCAGCGGCGCTGCTCTTGGGGTCCAGCGCCGTGACATGCCGCTGCTCCTGCCGGGCCTTCTCGAGCAGAGTGTCTGGCACCGGCACGAAGCTCTTGAAGCGCTTCTTCTTGTTGCGCGCCAAGTAGTCCCTGATTTCAGGTATGCTCTCCCACTCCTGCACTGAAACATCTGTTAATTTCCTCTTGAGATCGGCAAACTGCTCAGTGATCTTAGGGTTGGAGGCACGGTACTTCTCGATCTCCTGCTTGAGCCGCGCCTCGTGCCGGCCCTTGCGGCGCAGGTCCATCCTCTGGTCGACGGTCTCCCAGACGGTGTCGGCCTCGCGGTCGTCGTGGTCGTAGTCGGCGCTGGAGAAGAGGCCAGCGTCGTTGCCCTCGAACTCGTCGAACTCCTGGTTCTCGTCGTATCCCTCCGCCTCGTCGTTGCCTTCGTCCTCGTCTGGGGGGTTCCCGCGTCCACGCCCAAAGGAGGGAGCAGCAGCCGCGGCGGTGTAGCGGGTCGGCCCGATGTCGGAACGGGTGGTGAAGCCGGTGGCGCCACGGCCGAGACCCGCGACGTAGTTGGCGGGCGGCTTGGAGTTGAGGATGTCGTGGCGCCCGGGGCGGCAGGGCGCAGCCGACGAAGGAGGGGGCGAAGAGACGAGGTCGGTCATGCCGCCGGGGAGAGCAGGACCGGCGGCGGGCGGCGGTGGAGCGGTTGGGTTTGGACCGTGGCCAACTTCTTTTTTAGGGTTAATTATCCTTTTGCTCTCAGTGGTGTCCATGTGCTCAGTTTTGCCTTCAGATGCGAATTGTCCTCAGTTTTGCCCCTAGTCCGAGCACAGCAACTATGACGAGGCCAAACGGCCATATTTGAGTCCATTCCGTCCGCCGGCGTTAGTGGTTGTGGGTCCGGAGCTTACACATGGGACTGCGTGGACGTGGGTCCGGAGCTGACATGTAGGCCCGTGCAACTAAATCCCTAAATCATTCTAGCTCACACCCATCCGCCCGGCCGGCTGTCCTGCGCCGCCGCCGCCACCTGGGCCGTGGCCAGCACCTGCCCCGCCACCAGCTGCATGGCCTGCTCCGCCGCTACCTCCCTGCGCCTACGCTCCACGGCTACCTGTGACACCCACCACCTTCCTGCGACGCCATGGGTGGGGCGCCCGCCACCTGCTCGATCCGCGGCGCAGCCTCCTTCCGTGCGCCCGGCCGAAGCGCTCAAAGGTGGGGGGCTGCTGGAGCTATTTGAACTAGGAGGAAGAACCCTAGGGCGAAATGGTGAGCAGCGGCGACCCCGGAGTATTTGGCAAGGCAGGCATCGGGCCGGAGATCCGCCGCGTCCACGACTGGGTTCCCGAGGGTCAAGTCTCGCCTCTTGTTTAGATTGAGCTTAGTTGTGCATTTAAACACTTGATTCGAGCAGGCTTGCCCAATTAGTGTGCTGATTGCGTCTCTGTTTTTCGCTGGTTAGGATGGAGTTGCGGTTTGATTTCATGGTGCACATTAGAAGGGACCGGTATATGTTTGATGCAAAGCATAAGAAGAAATACCAAGGAGGTTTTGATTATCGGTTGCCAATGGCTAGTAATTGGAGTTTCAGACAATTTGGGGAGGTAATTTGTAGCCAATATCCTTGGGGTTTGCTTGATGAAGTGGTATAGAAATACTATGATGGGGAAAAGAATTGGGTGGCAGTTAGTAATGATGAAGAGCTAGCTACCATGTTTGTTAGGCATAAAGAGAAAGATAATTTTCATGTGAGGCTGCAAGTTTATGTGCTTGAGCAGGCATTTGGACCTAGGATGGCGGGTGCAACATCTCGAGGAGAACCAAGTCGTCGTAATGGCATCTCTAGCCAGAACAGTTCAGTTGGTGCACAGTGACGTGGTGGCTCGACAAGTGTGGGCAACAACAGTAGGGTCCCCCTTGAAGTGGAGCCTGATAGCTACAATTCTGGGGTTGATGAAGAGAAGCTATATTCTGATGTTATTCGGAATTTACGACGGGCACCTCGGACTGAAAACCAAGATGAGGCTCACAATGCAGTCCGTGTGGATGATGACGCGATGGGTGAGGACGAAGACCTTGCAGCTGTTGAATGGGACCCTTTGAACCTTCATATGGAAGAAGGTACAATTTTTGCATCCATGAATGAGTGTAGAAATGCACTTGTGACATACTGCATCAAGGTAGAACATGCTTTCAAAGTTGACAAGAGCGATCAAGTACGTTACAGAGTGCACTGTCCGACTGAGGGCTGTCCATGGAAGCTGCTTGCATCTAAAACGCGGAATAACACTAATGTTCAGGTCAAAGTGAACCCTTTTAAGCACACATGCCAGGAATCAACCCTTAGGAAGGATACAATCAGTAGAGCCAAGTCAAGATGGGTGGCAGAAAAAGTAAAGAAGTGGGTGAAAGAAAACCAGCAAGTGGGTCCAAAGGAATTGCAGAAGAACATCAAAGATAAGTTCAAGATAGATTTACCATACATGAGGTTGTTCAATGGTAAACAACATGCTATGGATTCTATTTATGGTAACTGGCAGGAAAGTTTTCAATTGTTGTATTCATTCAAAGGTGAAGTGGAGAGGACAAGCCCAGGTAGTATTGTAGATATTGATCACCACACCGTGGAGTACACATTCAGGGGAGTGACAAAGACCAAGGAATGCTTTAGGAGGGGTTTTGTTTGCTTTGAGGCTTGTCTCCGGGGTTTTTTGGCAGGCTGCAGGCCTTATTTGGCTATTCATGCCACTTTTCTCACAGGGAGGTTTAAAGGACAGTTAGTAGCAGCTTGTGCAGTTGATGCACATAGTTTTGTATTTCTAGTTGCCTATGGTGTGCTGGAGATAGAGTCTGAGGAGAGCTGGACTTGGTTTTTGCATAATCTCCGCCGGGCTATTGCACATCCCAATGGGTTGGTCATTCATACAGATGCCTGCAAAGGTTTAGAAGTGGCCGTGGACAATGTGTTCCCTGGAGTAGAGCATAGGGAATGCATGCGTCACCTTGCTGCAAATTTCATGAAGAAATTCAAAGGAAAGGTGTATATCGACAATTTATGGCCAGCATCTTTGACATGCAGTATGAAGAAGCACAACTACCACTTGAGGCAGTTATACATGAATCCCAAAGTGAAAGAATACTTGGAAACACACCACTCCAAGTTATGGGCCAGAAGCCAATTCAGTGAAGTGAGCAAAGTTGACTATGTGCACAATAATAATCTAGCAGAGTCTTTCAACTCAACGATCCGGAAACTAAAGGTTCATTATGTGGTGGATTTGCTTGACAGTATAAGGATAGAATACATGCAGAAATTTCATTATCGTGCAGGAATAGCCGAGGCAAAATTCATGGGCCACATTATCATCCCTGCCGTGATGAATGAACTGAAGCAGAAGACAACAGGCTTGGAAATGAACATGACTCTTTGCTCGGGTACCACAGTAGAGATATCATATTTGGATAAAGAGAAGAGGGAATGAAGATATCCAGTGGATTTAGAAGCTATAACTTGCAGTTGTAGGCAATGGCAGATAACTAGGTTGCCATGCATTCATGCCTTGTTTTTCATCACTTCTCTCGCAGGTCCAACAGGGAACATACAGCAGTATGTGCATGATTACTACTCTGTTGCAAGGTTCAAAGCCACATATGCTTATGCCTTGCCTTCTATGGAGGGAAAACAACAATGGGACATGGTGGACCCTGGATTCAAGCTTTGCGCTCCAGTTCTGAAGAGAGCAGTAGGTAGACCAAGGAATAGTCGAATCAGACCTCGCAGCGAAGGAGCTGGACTTGGAGTGAGAAGCGTAAGTGCATAAGGTGTGGTGGGTCTGGTCATTTTGGTAAGTATTGTGATAACATAGTAGATCCAGCGTTCGGAGAGAGTTTCGATGAAGACTTCGATGAAAATGTTGGTCAGCAGCCAGTTGCCTCAACAGATGATGAAAATGATGGTCAACAGTCGGTTGCATTAGATGGGGATTTTGACGAGGTTCCAAATGATGATGGTCAACAGCCGCATGATTTTGACGATGATCCAAAATATCCTTCAAATAATGATTCAAGTGAGGCTCCAAATGGTGATCCAAGTGAGGCTCTAAATGGTGATCATGGTGATCCAAGTGAGGCTCTAAATGATGATCCAAGTGAGGCTCCAAATGGTGACCAACCTTCTGTTGTTGTGAGTTCTGCTAGGTATGTAAATCTTGCAAGGGTCAAATACTACTTTACATCTATCACTTGACATGATCTCATTACCGTTTATGTTTTGCACAGCTCTATGGTAGATTTGAAGAAGACGCGCAAGGTACCGACAACCAAGCAGGGGCGGAGCCAGGATTTTGGTATAGAGGGGGCCAAGTCAATTTCATAACTTTTTTCTAGATCGAAAAATAACTATCATCAGACTGTAATATGCGCTACACACTACAAAACATGGACACAATCGTATGAGTTCAAATTACCTCTACAACTGCTATCAAGATGACAAAATATTAATAATTTTACTAGAAGAGAACTTACCTTCTAATGTTTTTCAACGTATATGATCATGCAATACCGAAGTAAATCTCCCATTTGACGCTTAAAAGACAGATTGCTATTTAGAGTGTTTTGGAGCACTTCCAGCTGATGTGGTCCCTCAAATATATAAAAGTGGCGAGTTTCTTTTTTTTTGAAACAAGGCAAAAGATTTGCCATTTTCATTAATTAAGAAGAGGTTTCGTTACAAGCAGACCGCCAAGCGGTCAAAAGGCAAAACAATTACTCTCGTGGCATTACATTATGCAAATGTTTGGTGCCCGCAATGGCCCAAATGGACACTTCTTCTTTGATGCATCGCATGATGATCGCCAAAAAGTGGCGAGTTTCATCTTGCTTGTCCGGTGGCAGCTCCCAATTGGACATGTTTTTCCTTGTTCTGCAACATTTACCATGTCCAACATATCCTGATCATGTGTGTCAGTTGGACTGGGATTTGTAACTTGCACATCAACCTCATTAATAATTTCACTAGCTACGTTGAGAACTTGAAGCAACCGGCTTAAAAATGAATTAATCTTAACGGTGTTTGGCGGTGCTTTTCTCTTCATAGCTACTGAATTGCAATATCACAATTAGCTATATTGGATAAGTTGGACATGGGAAAATTTTGCATCACAAATAAGAACTCATACAAGATACTCTCTCTGTAAAATATAAGAAGGCTTAGGTCACTAAAGTAGTGACCTAAACGCTCTTGTATTTCTTTACGGAGGGAGTAATTTGCATTATGTTCACAATAATTTTTGGGGCACGTGCAAGATAGGAATTCTTCATAGAATCATAGCATCACAAATCACTCAACCAAAGAATCAAACAACAAAGTCTGATGTATAAATTCAACAATGATACGAGATGACGATGGGGATTAGTAGATGCATGGTGTGATGTATTAATGTGTTAAACCTTGGATTCTTGGGTCTTGGCTAGTTCCCGTTGGTCGGATCCAGAAGATTTGAAAGTGAAGAAAGTGAAGAAGGATGCATGGCGTCGTCACTATGTGAATTGGATCGGCAGCAGCAGGGTAGGGAGAGCGAGCAGAGGCGGCCGGGCAGGCGAGGGCACAGAACGGCGGGAGCTCCTAACGGGCGCCTTTAGCGCCAGTTGGCAGTTCGGGCGCCCACGCGGCCGTGAACTGGGCCGGCCCAGCAAAAAGTCAGTGGATAGAGCTCGTTTGCGAGCAAAAACAGCCAAAAAAATGCTTTCCCGAGAGGATCGAACTCGCACCGTCTACTAGAGAACGACAAGGGCTAACCAACTAAACTACACCGCACACCTGACCACAAGGCAGGGCGAATATTTAAAGTACATCTGTCGCCGGGCAATTTATTATTACACATGTAAACATTTATTGTAGCGCTTTGATTTTTAAATTATTTGAAAACAGTTGGGAAAAAACTGTCATGAATTACAGAAAATTTCGTTGTTTTTTCCAAATTATCGTGTTACGTAAAATTTCATCGATTTTGAAAAAAAGTTCATGATTTTGAAAAAAGTTCATCGATTTTTGAAAAAAGTTCATTGATTTCAAAAAAAGTTCATCGACTTTGAAAAAAGTTCACGACTTTGAAAAAAATTCATCGACTTTAAAAAAAGTTCACGATTTTGAAAAAAAGTTCACGGTTTCGAAAAAAGTTCATCGGTTTTGGAAAAAGGTTCATCGATTTTTAAAAAACAGTTCATCGGTTTTGAGAAACAGTTCATAGGTTTTGAAAAAAATTCTTTGATTTTGAAAAAAGTTCATCGATTTCAAAAAAAGTTCATCGACTTTGAAAAAAGTTCATGATTTTGAAAAAAGTTCATCGACTTTGAAAAAAAGTTCGCGATTTTGAAAAAAAAGTTCACGGTTTTGAAAAAAGTTCATCAGTTTCGAAAAAAGGTTCGTCGATTTTGAAAAAAGTTCATCGATTTTGAAAAGAAAAACAGTTCATCGGTTTTGAGAAACAGTTCATCGATTTGAAAGAGTTCATCGATCTTGAAATAGTTCATTGACTTAGAAAAAAAGTTCATTGATTTTGAAAAAGAGTTCATCGATTTTGAAAACTGTTCGTTGATTTTGAGAAAAAATTATCGAATTTGAAAAAAGAGTTCATCGATTTTGATAAAAAGTTCATTGAATTTGAAAAGGTTCATCGAAATTGCAAAAAAAATTCGCACATTTACAAAAAAAGTAAAAGGAATAAGAAAAGAAAAGTGAAAAAAAAGAATAGGAAAAAGAAGGAGAAGAAAATGTCGCGACCTGGAGAAACAGTAAAAGAAGGGGAAGAGGCTTACAGACAACAAAGTGGTTCGTTGCAAAGTGGTAAGTGCGTTGCTCTCGCAGATGAGACGTCCCAGGTTCGAACCATCACATTCACCATTTTTTGATTTGATGCAGTTTTAACAGAAAAAAAGAAGGAATGGGCCGGCCCAGCGCGGCGCGGGGGTATGCACCCGTTTGCGTGCATCGAAGAAAAGGGCGCAGCGGGCGCCGTTTAGGAAATGCCCAGAACGGCGGCGGCTTTCTGCGTACTAATCCAGGTACGGGCTAATCACATGAGAACGCAACGCCAGGCCAGGAGACTATGAGCCGGTTGCCCAACCTGGCCGATTGTGGGCTTCACATGGGCCTTTTCCCTTTTTCTAAATTAACGTTAGATAGGGGGGGCCAAGTACGTATAAATTTGAGGAATACGTGCATTCGCATCGCTAATTACGTAGCATCGCTCGATCGTTAGGGGGGGGCCAGGCCCCTGCTCGCCCCCCCCTTGTCTCCGCCACTGCAACCAAGAGAAGAAGAAAAGAAACAATGAGCACAAGGTGCACGAGGAGCAAAGTGATGGCAAGAAGCTCAAGGAACAGACAGAAGCTCCAACACTATCTATGAATAATGATGAAACATTATGAATAAAGGATGATGTTGTATTATGAAACATTTATCACTTGACACGTTGTATTTCTGTTGGATGATGTTGGACCTATGTTAGAAGTATGTTTGACATGATGTTTAAATATCTATTGGATGATGTTTGAATGAGCACATGGTTTTTCCTTTTTTTGATTTTTTTGAATTTTGTTTTGCTCATTTAAATTCTGGTCAAATCTAACTTTGACCAAGATTTAAACAAGTCTAAAATATCAAAATGAAAAACTAAGCCTGGATACTTCTTAGTCATTCCAAAATGAAGTTGTGGTGAGGTTTTTGAAATTTTCATGAAAAATATGCTAAAAAGAGGGGTCCAAAGGTAGAGTAAACGGCCTCATTTCTAAGCAAGGTTTTTTTTACCTTGTCTAAATCAGCCAAATAACTTTCCTACACATATATTCTATATGTACAGACTATGTGCGCTGCTTTTTCCATTTTTTGATTTTTTTAATTTGTTTTGCTCATTTGAATTCTGGTCAAACTTAATTTTGACCAAGATTTAAACAAGTGTAAAATATCAAAATGAAAAACTAAGCCTGGATCCTTTTTAGTCACTCCAAAATGAAGCTGTGGTGAGTTTTTTGAAATTTTCATGTTCATTTCTCCAAAACACTTCTCTATACTTCATACAAGAGAGTTTGAGATACTCGAGATATCATACAATACACATGAACTTATCATTTAAATATATGTAAAGCTTGTTTATCAACTTAAATCGTTAGTATATGACATAAGAAGACTATGTGCGCAGGTTTTTTATTTTTCTGATTTTTATTTAATTTATTATGCTCATTTGAAATCTGGTTAAACATAGATTTGACTGCTCCAAACCCCCACCCAAACCCCGCTAACCCTAGCGCTGAACAAGGACCGTTCATCTAACCCTAGTGGCGATCAAGGACCGGCGATCTAACCCTTCTAGAAGGAATCTGCAGGGAGGAGGGGGGCGATCCGCGAGATGCAATCTGATTGGCTGGGAGATTGTTTTTTAACAAATACCGGGCGCGCTGGATGGACCGTTGGGCCGTCTCGTTGTCTGGGCCTTAGACCGATGTAAATAGCCCGTCTCAGCCTTTCCAGGCCTTGCATGCATGGAGGCGGCGACGTAGGTTTGCATGCGCGGGAGGCGGCGACGTGCATGCATGTGAGCGAGGCGAGCGAGGCGCGCTAGGCAAGCTAGGATAGCGAGGCGAGCTAGGTGGTTCAGGGCAGTGGTTCACATGCACCGCCCGGTCAAAGAGCTATGCAGTGATTCAGATGCACGCACGCGCCCCATGCATCGTTTTCGTGCAAAAAATTAAGTGTGCAAAACGTAACGGATACACACACGCGTCCGGATTCACACACGCACCGTTCTCATCCTTTCTCTCTTCCTCTCCTACCCACAGGCCTATAAATGGGGTGCCTCTCTTCCTCTCCCACCCACAAGCCAGATCCGATCCTCTCCAACTTCAAACACCCAAACGACCGAGCCCTCCTCAAGCGAGACCAAGTGAAGATGCAGTTCAACGGGCCGACCTTCAACCGTCCGCCTGTCATGCTGGAGCTGCGCTACCCACCGGGCATGCTCGTGGAGAGGAAGCTCCGTGTGTGGGCTATTTCAAGGTGGAGGGGTTCCGTCGAACTCACCCGCGCCTTCCTCAGAGCCGGCTATGCCCACCTCCCACGGGGCTCGCCGAGGATGTTCACCCTCAACGAGGTTCGTGACCGCGGCGGCATCCTCCTACTGCTCACGGTCACCTTCACCAACCCGTTTGACGCGCGCGAGCTCCTCGGCCAAGTCTTTTGGTGCGGCTGCGAGGCCATCTTCTTCACTGTCTACAACATCTACACCAACTACGAGCGCATCTTCCCCTCTCCAGGCCAGATGCACTCCCTTCCCTACGACGAGGAGGAGGAGGTGTGAAGATGAAGACGGTGTTGAAGGGGCGCGCGCGGCCAAGGTGAAAGAAGGAGGTCAAGATGAAGATGTTCAAGCCCGGAGTCAAGCTCGTCATGTTTCATTTTCTATTTTGTTGCTTTTCTATGTCGTGTCGTGTCATGTTTCGTGATGTGTCAGTGAACTTATTATTGTAATGGTACGTAGTGTTCCATCTTATCTAAGTTATTAGGGTTTATTATGTGTGTTAAAAAATGTCCGTGCCCAAACATATCATTTTTTCCCTAAACAAGTCGTGAAGTTCGAGAACTTGTGGTTTTCATTAATGAAAATCGGAGGGGGTGAGAAGCCCTCTGTTTCATTCAAACAAAAAGTCATGAACTAACATGCAAATTTATTCCCTTTAAATCCTAAACCAAGTGCCACTCTAACCCTAAACCAAGTGCCACTCTGACCAAAATC
This sequence comes from Triticum monococcum, assembly GCA_034509565.1. Lineage (NCBI taxonomy): Eukaryota > Viridiplantae > Streptophyta > Magnoliopsida > Poales > Poaceae > Triticum > Triticum monococcum. The sequence goes on along the minus strand of CM067845.1, from coordinate 683,613,089 downwards.
ATGTGGTAGTGCAACATACATTTTCAACCTTCCAACCCTTCAAAATTTAAGTGCAAAACAAAGGAAAACCACTCTCACGCGTGTGCAAACGTTCACGGTCTCACTATTTTTTTTAAAAAAAAATCACAGTCTCACTATGTATACCTTCCTTCCCTACCCATGTCAAAGTCTTGCCATCTGTCCTAGCGGTTACCAGCGTAGCCCTAAACACCACAAACCCACGCGGTCCTGGGTTCGAGTCCCCAGCTGCACCAATTTTTTGTGCATTTTCCACCCTTCATTTTTTAGACAAATTATGTTTTTCTCAATGTAATGCCCTTAAAAAATGTTCATTTATTTTGGCACCTGGTGTAAACCTCTACCAGAGCCGAGGCACATTTTCCATGACATTCTGGTCTTTGATTTAAATCATGGTGTATTTGAATTGGATTAATTAACAACTCCGAAAAATTTCTAACCTTAATTGTTTGGCTCCGGAATAATTCAATTAGCTTCCACAAAAAGTTTCAGCATTATGATTTACTACCTAAATTAAATCAAAATAGAAAACAGAAAAATACGCAAGAGAACCCCCGAATGGGCCTAATTGGATGCAGTTGGCCCATTAGTCTAGCCTGCACTTGGCTCTACGCTCTGAATTTGGCCCAAGAGCAACCTTTTTTTGACAGAAAGGCAGAGCAGAGAACTGCATTTCATTGATCAAAAGTTTCTGAATTCCTAATTTCTTCTTTTTTTTCAACATATTTAAATTTTGGCCACTTCTTCTTTTTTTTTGTTTCAACATTTAAACAACTTTAACCAACATTTAAACTAGGTGAATTTCTCAAACAATTTCAAGATTACAAATTCCTCCATAATTCATGCATTTCCATACATTTTCAACATTACAACCAGTGCGATTACCATACCTACAAATGCCCAAAAGTATTTGCAAATGGCTATTGGTAGTGCTTGATCTTCAAGCTTCCTAACCTTCTTCTTCAACATCCTAAGCTCAACAGCTAGCTCTTTGTCAGTGCGTGCTTCGCCCTCCATCTCTTCTTCCGGAGCTCGTGGTGCGGCCACTGCCGTTTGTGGCAGCATGCACAACCAATTTCAAGATTAAAAATTCCTCCATTTAAACTAGGGAAATTTCTCAAACAATTTCAAGATTACAAATTCTTTCATAATTCATGCCTTTCCATACATTTTCAACATTACAACCAGTGCGATTACCATACCTACAAATGCCCAAACGTATTTGCAAATGGGTATTGGTAGTGCTTGATCTTCAAGCTTCCTAACCTTCTTCTTCAACATCCTAAATGAAAGATCGTGGATGTCGCCTAGAGGGGGGGGGGTGAATAGGCGTTTTAAAATAATTACGGTTTAGGCTTGAACAAATGCGGAATAAACCTAGCGGTTAATTTGTCAAGCACAAAACCTAAAACAACTAGGCTCACCTATGTGCACCAACAACCTATGCTAAGCAAGATAAGCAACTATGTGATAGCAAGATATATGACAAGAAACAATATGGCTATCACAAAGTAAAGTGCATAAGTAAAGGGGCTCGGGTAAGAGATAACCGAGGCACGCGGAGACGATGATGTATCCCGAAGTTCACACCCTTGCGGATGCTAATCTCCGTTTGGAGCGGTGTGGAGGCACAATGCTCCCCAAGAAGCCACTAGGGCCACCGTAATCTCCTCACGCCCTCGCACAATGCAAGATGCCGTGAGTCCACTAAGGGACCCTTGAGGGCGGTCACCGAACCCGTACAAATGGCAACCCTTGGGGGCGGTCACCGAACCCGTACACTTTGGCAACCCTTGGGGGCGGTCACCGGTACCCGTCAAATTGCTCGAGGCGATCTCCACAACCTAATTGGAGACCCCGACGCTTGCCCGGAGCTTTGCACCACAATGATTGAGCTCCGAACACCAACAACCGTCTAGGGCGCCCAAGCACCCAAGAGGAACAAGCTCAAGGGTACCAAGCACCCAAGAGTAATAAGCTTCTCAACTTGTAAGTTCCACGTATCACGTGGAGAACTCAAACCGATGCACCAAATGCAATGGCAAGGGCACACGGAGCGCCCAAGTACTTCTCTCTCAAATCCCACAGAAGCAACTAATGCTAGGGAAGAAAATGAGAGGAAGAACAAGAAAGAGAACACCAAGAACTCCAAGATCTAGATCCATGGGGTTCCCCTCACATAGAGGAGAAAGTGACTGGTGGAAATGTGGATCTAGATCTCCTCTCTCTTTTCCCTCAAAAACTAGCAAGAATCCATGGAGGGATTGAGAGTTAGCAAGCTCGAAGAAGGTCAACAATGGGGGAAGAACACGAGCTCAAAAGATTGGGTTCAATGGGGAAGAAGACCCCCTTTTATAGGAGGGGGAAAATCCAACCGTTATCCCCCACACAGCCCCGCAGAGAGCGGTACTACCGCTGAGGTAGAGCGGTACTGCCGCCCTCAAGCGGTACTACCGCTCCCCCTCAGCGGTACTACCGCGCCAGAAGAGAAGGGCTGGGGCAGGGGCCCAGGGCGGTACTACCGCGGAGGTAGAGCGGTACTACCGCTCTCAAGCAGTACTACCGCCACTACTGCCGTAGCTAGTACCGCAAAACCCGACACGAGAAAATGCGCGCAAGAATCAAAGCGGAAGGAGCACCATGCCACCACGGTACTGCGGCTGAGCCCAGCAAGCGGTACTACCACTCCGAGGAGCGGTACTACCGCTACAGACGCAGTGACAGGACGGTAGTAGCACGGAACCGCAGAGGTACTGCCGCTGAGGCCACCCAGCGGTACTACCGCTCCGGGGAGTGGTACTACCGCTCCAGGGAGCGGTACTACCGCTTAGGGAGTCTCAGCCGCACTACCGCTGTGGACCGCGGTACTACCGCTGGGTCCAGGAGAAAAACCATACTCCAGCAAACCAGAACTGCCATAACTTCTGCATATGAGCTCCGAATTGAGCAAACTCAAGCTTGTTGAAAACAAGACGACGAGTAGCATCAAAACAGCGACTGGTTATAGTAAGAAGAGGCAGGGGAGGTATGCCAACAAATAGAGGAGTGAAACCTCCAACCGAGAAGAACCGGCAAAACCTCCAACATCGAAAACATCATAGAAGATGCATGCGAACTCCGTTTTCGATGAACTCAAGCTTGTCATCAAGATGACCATAAGCTCTAAGACTCACAAAGAGAACCAAACAAGAACCAAGAAAGATGATGCAAGGATGCAATGGTTTGAGCTCTCAGCGAACGATACGATCAAGCTACTCATCGAGAGCCCCCCTTGATAGTACGGCAATCGATCCTATAACCCGGTCTCCCAACTACCATCATGAGACCGGTAAAATAGAAAACCTACCAAGGGCAAACCTTTGCCTTGCACATGGTCCACTTGAGCTAGATGATGACGATCTTGACTCCCTCAAGTTGGACCACCTTTCTTGATTGTGTTTGCTCGATAAAGACTAGTTGATTGCTCCCCCATACTCCACTATGGGTGAGCCTTTCTTCCGCACATCTTCATGAGTCCATTGTCACCACAATGAATGGCAAGCTTCAAGCATTTGATCTCTTCGTGATGCTCCACTTGAACTTGCACACCGCAACCTTTCTTGATTGTGTTGAGTCGATGAAGACTAGTTGATTGCTCCCCCATACTCTACTATGGGTGAGCTACTTTTCCGCACATCTTCACAAGTCCATTGACACCACAAAGGATGGCAAGCTTCAAGCATTTGATCTCTTCGTGATACTCCACTTGAACTTGCACACCGCAACCTAACCCCACAAAGAACTCTCACGAAGACCATGGGTTAGTACATCAAGCGTAATTGACAATGCTTACCATACCATGGGATCACTTGATCCCTCTAGGTACATCTTCTATGCTTTGTGGGTTGATCAACTTGATTCACTCTTTAACTTAGTCTTGATCAACCTCTCACAAGACCAATCTTTAGGTAATTCCTTGAATAGCACCTTGGTCGACACAAACTCTCCTTGAAACCAACACATGTACTCCAAGAAAAGCCTATGGACAAAACCTTCAAATATAACTCAAGGCAACCATTAGTCCATAGAGATTGTCGTCAATTACCAAAACCAAACATGGGGGCACCGCATGTTCTTTCACTAAACTCAACAGCTAGCTCTTTGTCAGCGCGTGCTTCGCCCTCCATCTCTTCTTCCGAAGCTCGTGGTGCGGCCACTGCCGTTCGTGGCAGCATGCGCAACCATTCTTCATGCTCTTCTTGAAGTTCATTCATCAGAGTCTTGGCCAGAGCGTCGACCCAAAGAAAGAAGCAAGTCACCTGCATGAACACCAAACAGATCAACCCATTGCTCAAAGATCCCGACCACGAAAATGGTGCAATTGCCCCGATTCTTACCCCATTCTCGCTGCACACGTAGAACGGACGATTCTGGTTCCTCGGTGTCTGAGAAACCCTCCGATCAACGCCCGCCCAGCACCGCGGACAGACGAAGACAGGCATGTCCACACGCGCTCAGCTCTGCATCCGCGAGGTGGCGCGGGAGCTTGAGGAAGACATGGAGCTCAGAGCTGAAGGGGATCTCAACGCCGCCGCGTCCTCCATTGCTAGCTTCCCACCTCCGCGCCCTCCATAGCTAGCTTTCCGCCGCCGTGCTCTCTCTCTCGCCGTGGTCACCACCGTGCTCTGTCGCCGTGGTCACCACCGCTGTCGCCCGCTTATATAGCATACCCGCCAACGGCTCTATGCTCAACGGCTCTCTGCTGGGTCCCACAAGCCACGCGTGCAACGTTCTGAATAAAATTGCCCGTCTCTACCGCCTGGTCCCACCTGTAGGGCCGAGTCAAAAGGTTGACCTGACGGAGACGACAGAGTTCACGGAACGAGTCGGTGCGCACGGACTAGGGGCAAAACTGAGCACAATTTGCATCTGAGGGCAAAACTGAGTACATGGACACCACTGAGGGCAAAAGGATAATTAACCCTCATTTTTACTTTCAGAGACCGTGGCCAACTCGATATCGGAAGCTGATGCCTCGTGTAGACTTGGGTTGTTGTAATTGTGCTCCTGTGGGTTTTTTCGGCTTGTTTTTGTTCAAGCAACATGGCCCACTTCCTCTCACGAAAACAAAAGAAAAAAACGAGACCAACCCGGACTAGACTAGCCTGTTTGGCTTGTTTTTAAGAATAAAATTCTGTGAGCACCAAACACTCAAGCCGAGACATCAACCCTAGTGGGCTGGCTGTGAACTCCCGGACCTTGCCAACTGAGCTACACCCAGTTCTCCATGAAAACAAAAGAGAACAATACAAGATCTACAGTGCCACGTCTACAGTAACCGGTCTACAGTGTTTCCCTGCTGTAGTGTTTGATCTAGACTTGGGTTGTTGTAATTGTGCTCCTGTGGGTTTTTTCGGCTTGTTTTTGTTCAAGCAACATGGCCCACTTCCTCTCACGAAAACAAAAGAAAAAAACGAGACCAACCCGGACTAGACTAGCCTGTTTGGCTTGTTTTTAAGAATAAAATTCTGTGAGCACCAAACACTCAAGCCGAGACATCAACCCTAGTGGGCTGGCTGTGAACTCCCGGACCTTGCCAACTGAGCTACACCCAGTTCTCCATGAAAACAAAAGAGAGCAATGCTAAAAAAATGGGGGTTGAGAGCATCAACAACAGGTGATTTTTCCTAAAAAATAAATCTTGAATAGGTAATGAATAAATTGGTGATGTAAAAAAATATTATAAGATAGGAGAGAGAAGATTTTACATCGGTTGTTGCTCTAACAAGAGACACAATTTTTTTGCCATTCTTCTCCACAATTGCATACATATTTAAAAAAATCATAATATGATACATAAAACTCGTGTCAAATGAAATCTGAACAAACAGAACACAAAAAAAGTACTAATCATTACATAGTTCATCAATGGACAAGCTCAAATTCAACACAATTTTTTAACACGCGCATGTGCACGACGATGATGGTGGCAGTGTCCTCACCTTCCTCCAAGTCATATTCCTCGGAGGAGGAGGATTGACCCCATGGAGAACATGACAAGTACGAACTCATCAACATAACATCATACTGTTCGTCACAATCCACTACTATATCGCATAAAAATAAACACAGAGCTCCCTTGCTGTACCTGATTTTTGTCGAACACCTAGTGGTGTGCAAATGAAATCCGACCGCCGTAGCACGCCAGAGCCTTGAAGGAAGTCATGCGACTATGATTGAGATGGTGGTCTTGTGCTACTCCTGGGAAGCTGCGGTTCTTCGATAAAGACGCCATCACCGGTCCAGCCAACTCAGTGACAAGAGTGTCGGCGGAGCAATGCCAACAATGGTCACATCGGGGAGGGGCGGTTGCTATTCAACCTCCATGACACTGGCAGAGCTATGTGTTGTGCTGCAGGGACTATGCTCCATAATCCCGGATTGAGGCTAGTCATTAGTAAACAGTACGGTGACTTGTCCTTCTCGCTACACTGTCTGATCTAAAATTGGCGGACAGATGCGCGTGAACAATACAAGATCTACAGTGCCACGTCTACAGTAACCGGTCTACAGTGTTTCCCTGCTGTAGTGTTTGATCTAGCCCCCCCCCCCCCCCCCCCCACACATCCAACGGTGGGGTACCCGTCAGTTACGGCGTGACTGGCCGCTGGATCCCAATCCCATAGTCCCATGTATACTTTATGAAAGAAATACTATTTGGGGTGGCACAAATTAAGAGAAATAGAGTATAGGTTCGGCAGGAATGGGCGACGGGGTGATTATTTGGTTTTGCTACATTAAGTAGAGACACTGCAAATTTGCAGCAGTTGAAGCAAGTAGACTAGTAGAGGCGCTGCAAATATGCAGCAGTTGAAGCCAAAATTTGAGGCTGCCAACAAAATTCGGAAAAGATAAATCCCAAAACGTTCGGGATTTGACCATGGCAATTCAATTTTTTTTTTGGCAATTTATGGTTGTTGACCATGGCAAGTTTAGATGAAAAATTTGTCGTGCTTGCCAACAGTTATAGGCGTCCAAATTTTTTGCATCACCATATATACATGTGACCTGTTGAAACAGTGCTTTTGGCCTATAGTGTCCTAGTCGGTAGTTTTTACATCGGCGTTTTTTCATCACCTGGAGATGCTCTGACAGTGTTTGCTATTCTTCAGGCGCGTCATATTTTGTACAGTCTGTCTGTTTCTTTACCGGCAGAGCCGCAGAGAGGTTCAATGCATCCATAGTTCCATACCATGACCTTCCATACTATGCAGGCTAGGGCAAGAAAATTTGCGCTCACATTTTATTCGTTAGTCATGCACAAAGGAAAAACACAAAGAACGGCAGCTGTAGTAGACGCACGTACAAGGAACAACTTCTACACGCTCCACACCGTCCAAACACACGGACACGCAGGAGGAAGAAAAGCTACCGACTGCCTACTGGATGTACGACATGCCGGTGATGTCGAGGTCGCGGTCGCCGGTGGACGGCGGCGGCGGGTGCCTGGGCCTGGCCACGGGCTCCTCCGGCCCGTCGGCGCTCTGCGTGGCGCTGGCGCGCGGCCTCCCGGGCTCCCTCCGGCCCTCCTCCGCCGCGTACATCCCGCCGCCGTACGCTTCGCGCGTCATCGGCTTCATCTCCGAGATGTTGGGCGCCTGGTGCTCCCGCTCCCGCTGCAGCTGCGGCTGCCGCTGCCCGGCGGCGAGGTCGGAGAGGTTGTCGTCCGGGTCGGTCGACGGCACCTTGGGCTTCTCCTCCCTGTCCTCCATCGCCTTCTTCGCGTTGCTCGGCGTCAGCTTCTCCATCGCTCCCCTCGATCGGCTCGGCTTGATCGGTCTCTGATGTAGCAAAGCTTCGGCTGCAGAAATTAACAGTGGAGAGCAAGACTTTGGGGGTGGTGGTTCTGGCGGGCTTGCTTTTATAGGTAAGCGTTGGATTGGATTGGATCGATGATGCATGGATCGGAGGAAGACTCGCGAAGTTCGTGTGCGTGCACTGCTTGCGTGCTGCGCGGCGGAGGGCAACGCGTGTCGCCGGTGGGCCGGGCGAGCACTGGCTGTTGGCGCTGTGGTACGGTTGGCTGCGTGGTACGCCCCCGCGGCGCACACCTGGGCTGGTCGGTGCCTCGCGCGGCGGCCAAGGGTGACTCGTGGACGTCACGGCCGGCGACAAAAGCAGCAATGCTTTGTGGATAGAGCTGCATGTGCCGGCGCATATGGATAGGTGCGCATCCTTGTGCCGTGCTTGGATTGGCGAACTTGGCCACGAAATGCAACTACTCCGGGCCGGAGGAGGACCGCGTCCACATGTTAAGTGAAGTGGCCGCTCCGCACAACAGCCATTTTAACTGGACCATAGCGGCAAGTGTTTTTTCTTTTTGTTTTTTGAAGTGGAAAAAGATTTGCCACATTCTTCAATTAAGAAGAGTGTCACGGAACAATCGCGCGAGTGCGAAAAAGAGGAGAAAAACATGTTCTCTCAGGAGGACAACACCCAAATGTTTAGCCATCGCCTTACGCTTAGGGATATCATGGTGTATGAGGGAGTCCCACCAGCACAACACTTATCATCGATGACGCCGTTACAGGAGACAGTGTCAAACATGTGAAGTCTAGGTCAATCCTTCACCATGTTCCAAATCCGGATGAAATAGCAGAGTTGAAATGTCATGTGCGCCGCCGTCTCCCGGGCGCAGCTGCAAAGAGGGCATTGGATGCCGTTTGGGCAGCCGTGCTTGGCGAGGCGGTCCCCGTCCAAACTATATTTTGTTTAATTAGCCAGGCAAAGATCTTGTAGGAATATTTTGGGAGTGGGAGAGGGGCAAAAGAACCTTTGCTATACACACAACAGTGCACAGACGATCTCTGAACGATGTTGAAGATCGTGCCGTCTAATGCACTGCAGCAGCACTGCTCCATCATTTGATGTAAGTGTCGACTGCATATTGTGCATGTACTTTCGTTTGCACAACAGTTTCAGGGGCAAAATTTTCAAATGTTATACTTCATGTTGGACGAAACCGTAGAACCGAGCCTTGTAAGCCGAGGTCACGAAATAGGTTCCGGAGGGGGACATCTTTCAAGTAATGGAGTGAAGTTGTTGACGAAGAAGGGAATATTAGACGTGTATCTCCACAGGAAGGCGAACTCTTGTAATTGTTGCATGGAGAGGCCACTGAAAGTGTCAAGTTGATCCAGCCAACTATGATTGTGTATTTGTGTAGAGCCTCGTGAACGATCCAAAACTTCTTGGAGATAGCAAAATAGTGGGTGCCATACCTTCTGGCCTTGGGCCATCTGTCCATAGGGAGTACCAAAACATTGGCCTTCTTTGGTTTGAAGAAATTTCATAGAAATTTTAGAGGATAGGATTCTTATAGGATTTTTTTCTTTAGAGCCCTTTGGTTCATAGGAATAGATTCCTATTCCTACATAGGATTGGTTCCTATCCTCCACATTTCATAGAAAAATAAAAATAAGCCTAGACTTAATGAAAAAAAATTCTTTGGTGTTAACCAAATGACATCTCGTTTCCTATTCCTACTCATAGGATTTGAGATACATGCCATCTCATTTCCTACAAAATTTCTATTCCTATGATAATCCTATCCTATGAATCAAAAGAGGCAAACTTCTGATCCTAGACCTACGAAGGGTTACGAAGGGGCTACGTAACTTCCCTTAACTAATTGTCTGCCCCCCACTAGTAGAAAAAGGGTCAAATGTGAAGCACATTAGTGCCGGTTTGAATTTGAGCCGGTACTAATGTGACCATTAGTGCCGGTTCGAACGGCTAGGCGGGCGGGCATCATTAGTACCGGTTCGTGGGTAATCTTTAGTACCGGTTCATGCCACGAACCGGTACTAATGAGGCTGTGTCAGGCTATGGTCGGTCTGGGGCCCCACGAAGACCTTTAGTACCGGTTCATGCCATGAACCGGTACTAGAGTTTCTTTGTAAGCTGATTTTTAGTCCCACCTCGCCAAGAGAGAGACAGTATGAGCGGTTTATAAGCCGTGAGTGCACAGACAATGACGAAGAGTTGCAATGCTCACCTACATGTTGATTAGCTTCAAGCCTTGCGGAATAGCATAGATTGCACATTGCACCTCTTTTTTATTTTTAATAACTTATTTGAACTCCGGACTTCTTTTGTGTTCAGTATGCAGCACTCAAAGCGACGTCATCAATTTCCAACATGTTCTGACATCATTTGTTGTTTTTGGTCATTTAACGCATGTACTAACTACACTATTCCGAATGGTTTGAAGCAAATTAACCAGCATTGCACCTCTTTTTTATTTTTAATAACTTATTTGAACTCCGTACTTCTTTTGTGTTCAGTATGCAGCATTCAAAGCGACGTCATCAATTTCTAACATGTTCTGACATCATTTGTTGTTTTTCGGTCATTTACCTAATTGTTTTAGAGAGCTAAATGAACGTGAAATTGAAAATCACTACAAAATGAATCCTGAAAATGTTGAAACTTGGCATGGTATCATCATATCACCCGCATAGCATGCGCGAAAGAGTAGAGAGGGTCACGACAAAAACTGGACGCACTTCGTGTACAAACTGGACATACTCTTTCGGAGTATCAGGGTTTCGGACGAGAACTCATCTGTTACACGGCCACTTCAATGTTTTTCAAACTTATTTGAACTCCGGACTTTTTTTGTGTTCAGTATGCAGCATTCAAAGCGACGTCATCAATTTCCAACATGTTCTGACATCATTTGTTGTTTTTCGGTCATTTACCTAATTGTTTTAGAGAGCTAAATGACCGTGAAATTGAAAATCACTACAAAATGAATCCTGAAAATGTTGAAACTTGGCATGGTATCATCATATCACCCGCATAGCATGCACGAAAGAGTAGAGAGGGTCACGGCAAAAACTGAACGCACTTTGTGTACAAACTGAACAAACTCTTTCAGAGTATCAGGGTTTCGGACGAGAACTCATCTGTTGCACGGCCACTTCAATGTTTTTTAAACTTATTTGAACTCCGGACTTCTTTTGTGTTCAGTATGCAGCACTCAAAGCGACGTCATCAATTTCCAACATGTTCTGACATCATTTGTTGTTTTTCGGTCATTTACCTAATTGTTTTAGAGAGCTAAATGACCGTGAAATTGAAGATCACTACAAAATGAATCCTGAAAATGTTGAAACTTGGCATGGTATCATCATATCACCCGTATAACATGCGCGAAAGAGTAGAGAGGGTCACGGCAAAAACTGGATGCACTTCGTGTACAAACTGGACATACTCTTTCGGAGTATCAGGGTTTCGGACGAGAACTCATCTGTTACACGGCCACTTCAATGTTTTTTAAACTTATTTGAACTCCGGACTTTTTTTGTGTTCAGTATGCAGCATTCAAAGCGACGTCATCAATTTCCAACATGTTCTGACATCATTTGTTGTTTTTCAGTCATTTACCTAATTGTTTTAGAGAGCTAAATGACCATGAAATTGAAAATCATTACAAAATGAATCCTGAAAATGTTGAAACTTGGCATGGTATCATCATATCACCCGCATAGCATGCGCGAAAGAGTAGAGAGGGTCACGGCAAAAACTGGACGCACTTTGTGTACAAACTGAACAAACTCTTTCAGAGCATCAGGGTTTCGGACGAGAACTCATCTGTTACACGGCCACTTCAATGTTTTTTAAACTTATTTGAACTCCGGACTTTTTTTGTGTTCAGTATGCAGCATTCAAAGCGACGTCATCAATTTCCAACATGTTCTGACATCATTTGTTGTTTTTTGGTCATTTACCTAATTGTTCAGTATGCAGCATTCAATTTCCAGAAGAAAATAAATAGAAGAAAAGAAATAATGCAGAAAATAAAAAAACTATGCAAAAAAATTACTCAAAAATAAATAGTTTTCAACATGTTCTGACATCATTTGTTGTTTTTCGGTCATTTACTTAATTGTTCAGTATACAGAATTCAATTTCCAGAAGAAAATAAATAGAAGAAAAAATGCAGAAAATAAAAAAACTATACCAAAAAATTACTCAAAAATAAATAGAAGAAAATAAATAATGTAGAAAAGAAAAAACTATATAAAAAACTACTCAAAAATAAATAGAAGAAAATAAGTAATGCAGAAAAGAAAAAACTATATACAAAATTTGTTGGCGCGCTGCCCAGTGGGCCTGCCAGACCTAGGGTGTGCAAATGCAGGCCCAGAAGGGCCAGCAGACTCACAGGGCAGCGCGCCCTAACTAATTAGGCCCAGAAGCCTGCTATATAGAGGAGTTCGAAGAGGTAGCCACGGCTGGGTTTATAAATCAGTGCGGCTGCCCTTCGCCGGGCGAGATGGGACTAAACTTTAGGGTGGCAGCGCGAGGCCTTTAGTACGGGTAATTGGTGGCTCCAACCGGTACTAAAGACCATCCTTTAGTACCGGTTGGAGCCACCAACCGGTACTAAAGGCCTGCTCTTCCCGCCTCTTGGCCTGACCTTTAGTACCGGTTGGTGGCTCCAACCGGTACTAAAGGCTCACCCTATATATACAGCACTTACGAAATTTCAGTTACATCTCCCCACTTTTTTCGTCAACCTCTCGCGCGCCGCTCCCGTCGTCGCCGCCCGTCGCCCGTCGTCGTCGTCGTCGTCCCCGCCGCCGTCCATCGTCGTCCCGCGCCGCGGTCCCATCGCCGTCTCGCGCCGCCGTCCGTATGTATCTCGCTCTCCTCGCGCGTACCCGCCGCGCCGCCGTCCGCCCCGAACGTCGTGCGCCGCCGTCCGTCCCCGCCGCTGCCCCGAACGCCGGCGCCCCCGCCCTGTACGCCGCCGCCCCCGCCCCGTACGCCGGCGCCCCCGCTCGTACGTACGGGGCGGCGGCGTACGGGGCCGCACACACACACACACACATATACCACACACGCATACACACACACATACACACATATACGTATACACACATACACACACATTTTTTTACTTATTTTCTATTTTTTAGAAAAGTTAATTAGATGATCGAATGTTAGATTAATATCGAATGTTAGATGAATTAGCTAGCTAGATAGAAAAATTGTCGAACTAGAGATTAGAACTAGTCGAATAATTAATATAACTAGTTTATTTTTAGTAAGAAAATTGTCGAACTAGTTTGTTTAGGTATATGAGATTTGAACTAGTTCAATAATTAATATAACTAGTTTATTTTTAGTAAGAAAATTTAGGTATCTGAGATTTGATGATCTAATTAAAATATTATTTGTTAATGAGTTTTTCTGTTTATTTAATTTTTTTATATATTTTGAGTTTATATAAATGTTAGATTAATGTCGAATGTTAGATGAATTAGATAGAAAAGTTAAATATATATATAGTAATGTCAATTGAATATATAGTTAGATATATTAATGTCAAATGTTAGTGAATATATATTTGGCTGGATATATGTGTTTAATGTTTCACCTATATGAACATAAGAAATGTCATCTGACGACGAAAAAGATTTCATTATGTGCGAACACTGTGAAGACCAGCGCGGTCTGTGCGACAAAAATTTCCTTGTTGATGGTAGGCGCTTCAGCATCAAGCTGGATGAGACATTCGAAGTTGATACAGTAAGTCACTTTGTCAATTATTATTTGAATGCAAAACTTATGCTTCATTTGCTTCAACTTATAATTTTAAATTTTCACTATTGTACTAGCGCATCCCCTGCCATGCAAGAATTTTTGTCTTGGATAAGATAGGTTTTAGTGCTATAGATGATATGGAGGTAAAGAAAGTTTACTTGAAGACGGAGCATGGGTATACTTTCAACATCAAATTATATAATGGAGACACATACACCCATTTTGAATGCAAAACTTGGCAAGCACTATGCAAGGCTTATGCATTTGAGCCTGATATGGTTATCACCTTTGATATTCGTCCGGAAGATGATATTGAAGGTAATATAGACATCTGTGTCGATGTGCAAACGCCTCCAGTTCTACCATTTGGTGAATTTTTCTCAACCATGCATGCATATGTTTATGTCTTTGATACAGTTTATTTAAAAATAGTTGACAACTAATTTGTATTGTCAGCTTATTTCGGTTCAAGCAAACATGTTCGGCGCTTGGTAGACATGACCTACTACTGCCCCGGGGCTCAACTAAACTGCGAGGAGATAAGTCATTATGTTTCATGGCTTGAGGATCTTAATACTGTCAAGACAAAAAAATTTCCTGAACTTAGAAATGTTAGTACTCAAAACGTGCGACCAATGGTGATCGTATTGAACTACGGTCACATCTATAATCGAAAGATGGTAATATTTTAAATATTTGTCCTTAATTGGTGCATCTTTTGCATACATTATTTTTGAAGCTAAACTTTCATTGCTTAGGATATTAATTACTATACGATGTTCTTCAACAGGGACTTCCGACGACAGTTGTGCCTCAGTGGATCGAGACAAAAGGTCGCATGTCAATGGTTAGCTTACGACCAAGATTTCCTACATTGCACATGAGTGCATTCAGAATTTCTGAAAGCGAAGAATGCTTAATAGTAAAAGATTGGAGCAAAATTGTTAACGATCGCAGAGAAGTACTAGGGGGCAGCAAGGAGAAGCGCAACCCAAGATTAGGAGACAGATTCATCTGCATGCTCCAGTATGATGAATCAGGAGAGCTATACATGTTCTATGCTATTCTACCTAAGAGGGAGCAGCAGGATCAGTAGCTACTAGTTCATGCTCTTAATTAGTACTTGTCTCATGTCCATGTCCTGAACTTCGATGTTGGTGATGATTATGTTGAACTTGATGATATCTTTGCTTCTGTTACAAAGTGAATGTTTCCTCTTTAAGCTAGCCAGCGTTGATGATGATTAGATAGCTAGCGGTAATGACTATGATGATTAAATAGTGGTAATTAGACGACTATGATGATTTTTAGCTAGCTAGAGTTTATTTATTTATTAATATGCGATGATGATGATGATGATGACGACTACAACTCATTATAACGTAAAACAATCCTAAATTAAATTGATAACACAAATTTAATTGAAAAATACAAAATAAAACAAAACCCACAACCATTTAGTACCGGTTGGTGTTACCAACCGGTACTAAAGGGCTCCCGGCCCCCGGAGCTGGCTCGTGCCACATGGTTTCCCTTTAGCACCGGTTCGTGCTGAACCGGTACTAAAAGGGGGGGGGGGGCTTTAGTGCCCACACTTTAGTGCCGGTTCCTAAACCGGCACTAAAGGGCCTTACGAACCGGTGCTATTGCCCGGTTCTGCACTAGTGCCCTCCTCCTGATTTTTAGTGGGGTGGGCCCCGCCTCTCCCCAAATTCCAATCATATTCTGCCAACTGGCTAATTATGTAAACGTTTCGTAACACCCTACGTAGATGTAGCATTGTCGCCATTCCCAATGGTAAGTTTGGTCAAGACTCGAGAGCAAGTACAATAGTCCCGCTTAATAGGCTACAAGCGATTCCACCTCTGCAAAATTCTGAACTGGAGAGTAAACACAATAGAGAGAACGAACCGATTGCTTTTCGTCAATCGCTCGGCTACAACACAAGACATTAGAAAGTCCCGTCTGCTTGCAGCCTGAAGCTAGCGCTCGCGTTTCCCCATGTCCAACCACCCAATCAACTGTGTTTTCTTTTCTCCCCTTGCATGTAAACCCTAACTACTCTAGTCATCCAGTAGCTCGTATAGGGCCATCCTTATTACACGAGACTTCTTTTACAGAAGCTATTGCTGAGATGACACCGATATAGAACCAGTAGCGGGCGATTCTATTAGCCATGCTCTAAAAAAGGTACTCCCTCCGTAAACAAATATAAGAGCGTTTAGGTCACTACTTTAGTGATCTAAACGCTCTTATATTTCTTTACAGAGGAAGTACATATCATCTTCAACCCAATGGAAGCGGTGCCGAGGAAGATATGCCGACGGCCTTCTGCAGCTCGACCTTACGGGTTTGGTTTCCAGGCATGGTGGCAGCGTTCCTAGCGCAAGTGGTGGCGACGAATGCGGGCGAGCAGGGGGATTGAGATTCGGGGGGTGGCGGCGAGTTCGCTAGAGCTGACGAGAGATTGGGGAAAAGGATGAATCCTCTCTCCATGACTTTCCCTTAGGGCATCTCCAACAGTTTGTATATTAGCTTGTTGGTAAAATATGCCATGTCATCAACCAACACCTTAACATAAAACAACTCCAATGGGTTGTATGTAGTTTGCCCAATAGGATGTGAAATAATAAATAAGGTGCTCTCTCATTCTACATTGGAGCTTGTGCAAAGGGTGTTGGTTCATGTACATACAACATTTCTCTCCTCTCTTCCCTCATCTATAATACATAAATAGTTCATCCCCATTATGTTATTTCTCTTAACATGCAACCTATCCACATCAGCAGGTCAGCCATGTCATCGTTTCACTACTCAGGCTGGTCATAGTGGGGAGTAACTTAGACTAGTGTCATATGCATGACACTAGGCTAAGTTACTACCTTCATAATGCAAAGTAACATGATAGTAGTGTCATAGATAGCTTCATTTATTAGCTTGTAGACTCATCTTGTATTGGAAAGCGCTATGTTACAGTAACATATTATGTTACCACCTCACATTAAATACTTGCCACATAAACAAATTTTTTTTGGAGTGTGCTATGTTACTAGCTAAGTTACTCCCATTATGACTAGCCAACATAGTATGTTACCATCACATAACACTTTCCAAGACAAAATGAGTCTACAAACTAATAAATACAATCATTTATGACACTATCTCTATGTTACTCCCCACTATGAATGTAGTAACATAGACTAGTGTCATATGCATGACACTAGTGTAAGTTACTCCCCACTATGACTAGCCTGACTTACATGAGGGACCGATCAAAAGCACAAGCTGATGTGGTTGTCCCCTCTTCAATGGCGCTACACACTGAGAAAAAAAGTTCAATGGCACGCCTGGTTCCACTCACATAATAAATTTTGTGTTCGTTTCCCCTCCATAATTTAGTAACCGATGGCCAGAGTAAAAAAATTGTGTGATTTAATCTCTGTAGTGCTCATCGGTTCTTCTTCATCTTCTTTCACTGATTAGACAGTGGGAAGTATACTATTAAAAGCCGAGACACACCATCCTATCCTCATCTCCCCACATTGCCTCTTCCTTCCCCGTATGTGCTCAAATAATGGTGTTCTCTGTGGCTCCATGAGACCATGACAAGTTTGTGAGCAGGCATAGGTGGATTTGGATTTGATCTATCCCCGACCGCCCCCCGATGGGTGTGGATCTGCGGCAACTGCAGGCCACGGGGCCACTGCATTCTTTGCAGTTCCATGCCAAGTTCGTGGTGGGGATCAGTTGCTTCAGATTCGATTGATCCACTGTCGTGCGCCCGTGCACCATGGGTGCATTCGGCGGCAACTACGGGCTAGGGGCCGTGCTCTTCTTCTCCGCCTGGATCATGCTAGGCCCTCAACGGGCTGGTGCGGCCTGCTCCCAATGGGTTCCGATGACCTACATGTATGTACCCGACCTATGTCCCCATTCCCGCTCCCAACAAGGGTTCCTCTGACAGGTAGTACGAGTTATTCCTATAGCACGAGGGGTGGAAGAAGATCGATGAGCACGTTTGGAAGGTTGACGGCATGTTGTCCGTGCTTTTCATCCTCCTACAACGGTGGAAGCTACAAGTAGGTGAAGGCATGCTTTATTGTTTGTTATATACTGTATCAATATATGGTCATGTATATCAAGCATTGCTACTTGCAGAGGTAAAAGGAACGGACAGCAACTCCGCAACTGAACCGCCAACTGCGCCTTTAATTACTAGGCTCGATTGTCATCATCCGCCGCAACTTCCTGACGTTTGGTGAGTTCAGTTCGTCTTCAGCCTTCAGTACTTCATCTAATTAAACGCTTTATCTGTTTTTTTGTCAGATTCAACCGCAAGCTGCGCAATAATTTTCTGCAGACAGCGAGGGATATTTGTGGTTTCCTCTTGCATAGGTCTCTTCTTGCCCACTTTCATAATCAGGCTTCCCATCTCTGAAATTTATTGTTTGAATTGGATTAACACATGACATGGGCCTTATATTTCTTTCAGTACGTATAGGACAACAACGGCATATTGTTCCCTCCATTCGATGCAATCCATTGGTTCAAACAAATCATCTAATACTCAGGACTACAACTTACTGTCATTTTTATATATGCAAGTCATGATCGCCACTTAAGTTTAAAGAAAGGCTTGGATTATTTTAGTTTGGCATATATGTGATTCAACTACTTTTTCCCCTTTTTCTTCTACTCTGCACAGGGTGGATGTACCGGAATTATGCACATACAAATAACCAGTGAGGTGGTTACAGCCCCATTCACTTGCTGCACAATAATTTGGTTGTATATCGATCATTCTACATGCCACACACCCTTCCACCATGCTCGCTCACCTTATTAGAAGCAGCAATTTACTGCAGCTAGCACATGTAAGCATGCCTACATCCATGTGAGCATCGAATGCATTTCTTCTGTGAACTGTTATGCATGCACGCCAGCACACACGCAATTTCATCATCACATTCTTTAGTAGATCCTGATAATGTCATTTAGATGATTATTTGTTGAGTACATGCACACTATTTTTCTGACTCTGATTTATGTGGGAGCTTAGCTATTATGTGAGATCAAAGGGAATTCACTCCAGCGATGGATATACACAATCATTTGTGTTTTATGTGTTGTTAGTTTTAAAAGGCAATTGAAATTCATGGCTTGACGTTGCTGGTCATAGACTATGGCTGTCAATTACGTTCTCCTTCACATATTTAGTCATTTAATAGCTTTCATTGGCTCACTTTCTCCATTCAAAAATCTAACCTTCAGATTTACGTAGAGCAACATTTAGTGTTCATGCACATGTCTGATAGATAGTGCCACGTTCCAGTCCTTGGCGGTGGAGTTCATTCTTGCACATGTATTGTGTTCTCTTTTTTTTTTTGCGAGAAACATGTATTGTGTTCTTAGAAACAATATTTGATGATATGTCCGGCGTCAGCCAATCTTTTTGTGAACACTTGCTAGAGTATATGGTACACTGAGTTTATGCACTACCTTATTTTCTTCTTTTCGATTTTCTATATGACAACATAGTATCACAATGGTTTCGCAGCAACGCGCGGGGCATCCTCTAGTTTATTATATAACACATCATAAAAAATCTTATGTGGCAAAATCTACCAACAACTATCTTACAATCATTGGAGATGCCCTTATATGGCACGAGAGCAGCAACCATCACTCAATTCGAGACACACATCTCTAGATCATGCCGAACATGTCTCCATGTTGGAGGAGTGATTTTTGGGAAGTGGATCAGAGGAGTACCCAAGCAAAACCAATGCCACTCTCCAAACGTGCAGCGATTCACACCAGTCAAAGTGGGGCACGCGGGAATCGAGAAATTCATCTGCGGCAACGTCATGTCAAATTCCACTAACTTCGCTCACTACGCAAAAGATACGTTGTGATCCGCTCACAGCAGGTCATCAATAGGTTTGGTTCCAGTCGGTTTAGACATAAATCCGATTGAAGAAAATTCGAGTCAAGCAAACTGTGCAAATCGCGCGAGTAAAATCCCTAGTGTCTTTCACTTTGTCCAAACCAATTTTGTAATTCTAGGTGCTAATGATCCGCCTTCTCAAGATTACCAGATGATTCGGCGACACCATGGATAAAGGG
Organism: Triticum monococcum; assembly: GCA_034509565.1. Lineage (NCBI taxonomy): Eukaryota > Viridiplantae > Streptophyta > Magnoliopsida > Poales > Poaceae > Triticum > Triticum monococcum. The sequence continues at coordinate 683,593,349 of CM067845.1, read as the reverse complement.
AGAAATTGATATCCTCCATGGCATGGTTTTGACCATCTATAAGGAACCCAAATATCAAAAATCGTAAGTTCGGATCCAAAAACAGATGAATGACTAGTGTTCCTCGGGGATATTGATTGGTTTCTCTCCGAGAAAATTATACCAAACCCCACACGCATCATTCGGATTTCATGATACACCCTCAGTCGGGTCTCTAGTCAGCCCCATTCGGGAGATGATTCAGTATCACCCAATCTTTCCTTAACTTCTTGCTACAAACTTGTGCCACTGGTTTCCATCTCTTTAGAGTCCATCAAAGTCTCGGCTCCTTGAATCCAATGAACATTCGGAATTTTATATTCATTTCAGGGTTCAGTCGGAATCTATTTCTCAAGGGTTCATTTGATTTTCATTTCAAGACCCTTACGCACTCGGGGGTTGATCACAAGTTTATGTTCCACTAGGTAAGCCCGTGACGACATAAGGCCTAGCTAAGGCCATCAATGTAGGGGGTGGCTTATCGATCGGTGTGGGCACCATCGAGAGAGATTCCTTCAGTGGGTGAACTGTCAGTTGGATTAACTACAAGTGGCTCCACTATTGGGCGATATATCGCCGATCGGTTTGTATTCTCTAGGATTATACCAGCGGCGAACAACCAGACACATCAATGCAGGCGATAGCCAAAGTGCACCATCACGTATTAAAGCTTGGCTTTACCGACTGTTACCATCGATGATTATGAGTGTGTATTACCACCGGTAGTGGACACAAATTAGTACAGACTAGCAAAATGGCTCGTGCGTTGCAACGGGAGAAAAAAAAATCATAATCTTCGATGACCATGACCACATTTTCTTGCATCACCGAGATACTCTATCACTCTCATTTTTGTGAAACCGTGAACAATATTTGAAAATCATGAACATTTTTTAAACTTATGAACATATTTAAAATCATGAACATTTTTTAAATTCGTGCATGTTTTTACAATTTTTTTAACATTTTCTAAAATCATCATTTTTTTCTGAATTCATGAAAATTTTATACTGTTTGCAAACGTTTCTAGAGTCAACGAACATTTTTTGGTTTTTTGATTTAACGAACATTTTTTGAAATGAATGATCATTTTTGAATCAGGTGAACATTTTATTAAAATCAATAAAATATTTTTTAAGTCATGAATAGTTCGTAAATTTTTGGGATTTTTTTCAATTCATGAACATCTTTTGAACTAGCGAAATTTTGTTGAATTTCATTAACATGTTTTTAATACACAAATTTTTAAAAAAATCATAAACATTTTTTGATATCCTGAACATTTGTGTTCAAAATTGCGAACATTTTTTGACTATGTGAATATTTTTTAAAATCATGAATATTTTCTGAATGCACAAACATTTATTAATTATTAAACATTTTATTTCAAAATTCTCATTTTTAAAATTTTGGAACTTTTTTGAAGTCCCAAGTATTTTAAAGTAGTGAAAAACAAAGAAGGAAAATACAAATAAAAATTAGAAAACGAAATTTAAAAAACAGACCGCCCAGACATGGGCATGCCCAAACAGCCCCACTGTGTCTTCTCCCAGTGCGCTGAGCCCAATATAGATTGTTCCTACTGCATGGGCCGGTCCAGGCGGGGAATCCCCTGTGTGAAATGTTCTTTTTTTATCATTTATAGGTGACATTGATAGGTAATATTTTGTAATTTTGGGGGCAATTTCGGTGGCATACCGCCAGAAGCAATAACTGCTTTATTATTAGGGATAGATGAAGACCCTATGTAACGAACCTAGCTTAGGGGCTTAGGGGTACCACATACTCTATATAAGAGTATCTATAGACGGACGCCTCAAATCCGCCTCAAACGCTTAGGCGGATGGCCCGATCATTGACCGTTCACAAAAACCGACCCGGACGGACTCCTCAAATGGGCCTCAAACGCCCGGGCTGACTGGCGCCGCTCATATCCAGCCCAAATATGGACAGATATGGGCGCCCACACGCGGCTGGGTGCCTCCGCCATGTTGGACTAGCGATGAGGTCCCACACGAAAACAGTCTGAAACCCGACAATCCGAAGCTCGTCTCTTTCGTCCGCCCGATGCTCCGACGGGCCGCGTAGTGCCTAGCCCAGCTATTTAAGCCGATCGCCGACACCGAAACCCTACACGTCCACATTTTTCCCTCCCATCGCCGTCGCCGCCACTTTCCACTCCCCATCCGCCACCACTTGTAGTCATGCCCCCACGCCGTCGGGTAAGGTATTACCCATATCTAACGCCGGAGCGTCGGCTGCAACTCCTTGAGTAGATCCGGGCAAGGTGCAAAGCCCAGATCGCCGCAGTGCTACCTCCGGATGCAGTGGATCCGGAGGACGAGGAAGTTGAGGAAGAGCCGGAGGAGGATGTTGGGGACGTTGTGGACGTGGATTTGCAGGCGGAGCAGTGGGCCATCCTTGATTCCCTCCTCTCGGAGTCGGATGCGGAGGCCAGACGCCGTTGTCAACAGAAGATGGAGGCGGAGCACGCCGCGGAGGAGGAGGAGATGCTCGTGTACATGGATGAGGCCGAGGAGGAGGAGGAGGAGGAGCCCTCCTACGCGCCCGTCCACCCAGCGCCCGGCACCAACGCGTGGACATCTCTGACGACGGATCACAGTAGGGTGTCACAATACATAGGTTTATTGCATGGTTTGTATGGATTCAGGGAATGAAATGTGAGAGACTCACATGCAGAGGTGCAAAATTGTGACGCGTATGTTGGTGACACACATAACAGGTAGGCCCATGAAGGGTCAAATATATCATAAAGCATGGGGTCCACACATCATGTGGGTCCAGATAAATCTCATACAGACATACTCTCCACTTGGACATATCGACGAACTGTCCACTCGAAAGACAGTCAACCACTCGGTCGTATGGCTCACTCGGACGACTGTTTATAGCTCACTCGGATATGCGAAAACCAGCAGTCGACAAGGCAGTCGAAGCATCATCTGACGTTATGACATCAATGCCCCACTTTGTAACATAAGAGATGAGGGGGTGGCGCACTCTATATAAACCACCCCCACCACTAGACTTGGGGGACATGCCCTCATTCTCCTCGCTCTCACCTCTCTCTCTCTGACCATTAGTTTCAGGACTTAGCATGGGATCTGTTCCCCTTGCTCCCTCTCTCAAATATACCATGTAACTTCGTGTTCATGACAGATAAAATAAAGCCTCTCCGGAGCACGAGACGTAGGGTTGTTATCTCCACCGTGAGAGGCCCGAACTCGCTAAAATCACCGTGTCACCCATTTGCATCTCGATAGATCATGCTCCCTTACACTACCCTTCTCTATTGTCGGAATCGTTCCCACGACAACGTATGCGGACGTTTGAGGGGTCAGATTTGCCAAGTCCGATTGTAGAACTACAGGTTCAGAACTTTCCTAGTCTCATAATCTTATGCAAGAACAAATCTGAGAGAGACATGACTAGGGATTTACCTCCACTCCGAGGGGTCTGAACTTGTATACGATCGTGTGTCCCCCATTGCCTCTTGGTAGATCAAGCTCCGTACAAACACCCCTCTTATTGTCGGATTTAGCACCACGACCGGTCCCCTGTACCTTAGCTCCTTATATTTGCGGAGTAAAAAATGCGGTTCCTAGGCAAATTCTTAAATTTAACTCACTAAAAAGGACAATTTTAAACATTGATAGCCTAATTTGATTGAAACTACATCGCATAACAGAGATGTAACCATAGATAGCACAATTAGGTTCAAACTATATTGCATAACACAAATTTAAACTAGTCGATTAGAACGGAATAAAAAAATAGAGGAAAAAAAAATCGGATTTGGAGTCTATTTCGGCCATGATCTTCTCCCAATTCACACTGCTCGGGATAGAGTCGGAGTCAGGGTGTCGTTAGAAGAAAGCTCAAGCACTTCCTGTCCCCGTCCAGACAGACTGACCTCGTCCTCATCGGCACCCCCTTCATGTAGAACTTGAGGCGCCGGCGGCCCGGTGCTCCTCGGTGACGAGCTCCGGATACATGATACGAAGCTCGGCCATATACTCTTCATCGGCGCCCGCCGTCTTGAGTCGCTCTAATGCCTCTCGGTTCTCCCGCACCTTGTGGAGGGAGACCGCTCAGGGATCGATGTCGACCACCGCAAGGATCTCGCAGTAACAAAGAGCACCAGAAATGATAAAAATTATACCTAGGTCCATCGACCACCTAGCGACGAATAAAAGCATTGAAGCATTGGAGCGAAGCGAAGCGCGTCGCCGTCATCGCCCCTCCTTCATCGGAGGCGGAGGCTTTACGAGCCCAGTATATATATCCATGTGTTGAAAAAAAATCTCTCTACAACGGGCCCAGTCAGGAAAGTTTCGAGGAAGTAAGCATGCATGTAGCTGATGCAACATCTCTCTCCGGCCGACGCGGTGTCTCCTGGACCTGGAATAGATTCCTTCCCTCTCCCCCCTACGTGCAGTCGCTTCGCACTATGTAGTAATGGTACTAGTACTACGTACATAGTAGTAGTATACTTGCTCCATCGACGTCGCTGCAGATCTCGAGTTTGGAGGTTGAAAAGGTGGTGTCTACGATGCACGGAACCCGGTTACGCGTACGAAGAGAGAACATTATGGTCTACAGTCGACACCTCTCCTTTGCTGCCATTGTTGCTGTCCACACATCGATCCTCGATCGATCTGATGCTAAAAACCCCACTTGACGGACGGGCATTAACTTAACCGAGGCAGCTTCGCCGCAAACCCCAATCTGGCTAGTTTAAGGAACTTTTGGAGGGCCCCGGCCCGGTCCAGTTGCTCCTCTGGTCGATCGAATGGAGGAGGACTCGAGACTTGACGATTCAGTCGTCGCCGCGTTGACGACGAGTCCTTGCAATGCAAGTCTGTCAGTCGGTTACCCGGTTGGGAGGGCGGGGCTGCAGCGGAGAATCACAGGCACATATGTCCACCACATTTGATTGGCGGTGCCTTCTCCACGAGCGGTGAGTGGTCGAGTAGTGATGGACTCACTGATTTGGTGGGAAATCAGATCGGTCCCACGCGGCTTCGTCCACCCCGAGGTCTCCCTCCGGTCCGGCGACCGCTGGCCTTGCATGGCAGCAACACCGTCGTCGCCTTCCTCCACGTACCGCTACAGGATAACCAAGGGCACTGCAGCTGCAGCAACATCGTCAAGATTCTGTACGTACTCCCGCCGTCCGTTAACAACCTGACAATTCAGACTCTGTTTGGTTTGGTTTGGTTTTCCGAGTGCGTTTGAATCGGTCGTGGAGAAAAACAAGGAGAAATCGGAGGAGGCTTCCACTACTCCGACATGGACACGACACGACCACCCTTAGAAATCCCTTTCAACGGGAAAAAAGGAGGTCGACGCCAAAGCGAGCACTGCAGTTTCTTGGCCAAACCGCAGAAAATGCACCAGTGGGTCTCCGGTCATGGCACTACGTACGCCCAAAAATAGGCAACGGACACGCATCGCTGCCGAACGGATGCTGCATGATCGAGCTCCACGCACTAATTAAGAAGAAAGAGTCATGGCTTGAATTCTAGGGAATTTGCATAGCCTAACCACCACACGTTTCTTCTCGCGATGTTGGAGTATTTTGCCGACGGGTTGTGTTGTGTGGCAAGTAGAGTAGGGATCGACCTTGCATTTGCATGGATGAGAGAGAGAGAGAGAGAGAGAGAGAGAGAGAGAGAGAGAGATGACCATGGATCTAGCGTTCACATGTAGGCTGGGCAGGCTTCAACCGACCACCAGCTTCGATTTCTTCACACTGGTCATTTTCAGCTCCAGTCCTGGTTCCACCAAAGTCAGTCAAGATGACCATAATCACAATGGCAGCCACACAAACCTATCCCATAGCCCAGCTAGCATAGAGTCATGACCTAAGATTTTTTTGGCAATCTGCATGGTAGCACAGCATTGCGATCGATCGAGTCACCGGTGAACGGAGCGGAAATCGCTGAAATACTCTTCATTATTCTCCTAGGCCTGTCTGAACCAGGGAATGCCCGATCAATGGATGATCCCATACCCTAGTGGAGCGTTTGGTTGGAGGGGTAGACAGGAATGGGTTGGGATCGACCAAAAAATTTACACGTATGATCCTAAATGTAAATCACTTGAATGGTTCCAATTAAAATAAAAGAATATGCCATGAAGATGTTTAGGGTTGCATGGTAGCCCAATCGACCCGATCAAATGGTCACCTTTTGCATGCATGGCCATGCGAGGATGTTGTGGTCCTCCTTACTCGTGGTCTCATATACCAAAAAAATTGCTCATCCTACTTCCACAGCCAAACACATGAATTTTCATTGGCCTCATCCAAAAAAAAAAAAAAACTGAACGGTCCGAACGCGTCCATACCGCATCTTCAACCAAACACACCCTAGGTTAGTCAAGAAAAACACAAGGTTACGCCCAAAATATCAACACATACGCTAGCTCGGAAGAGAAAACAAAACGGGTGAGCGGCATGGACCTGATGCTGACGCCTTTTAAATTCGGAAATGGTCGACATCCCGGTCCAGTTTTCCATTGATGCGGACATGCAGTCGAGTCATATGTCTCAAGATGCTGAACGATGACGTGGAGACGCCGCCTAATTGTACCATTATAATCATCTGTAATATACTGGAAAAAGAACTGCAATCGGTGTTACATGACGGCTGTGCTAGCTTAAAGTAAAATTGTGTGCACCTCATAAGGAAAGCAGCCTATCTAATACATTATTACAACAAAGTTAAAAGGGGCTTGCTTTTCATTTGCTTGTGGATTTCCTCGGAAATGATGTGCGAACCCCATCCAGCCCAAACCCAATATTGAATATGTGAGCATTTTTTCATTAAGTAAATCACAAATGCGGTAGATAAACCATGATGAATATAGTAAATATGACGATCGAACGATTAAAGTACTACATATACTAGAGATGTTATCAGGTATGTATGGCAACGCTAACATGTCCAGATCAATTGTAGTAGTCCAACAAGTGCAGAAGCATTCCCGGTCATAAGGGATAGTAACACATACACAAAGCAGTGAAAGAAGAGACATTCACGTCGGTAACCATGTCGCCAAAAAGATCGTCGACGTCAGGGAAGTAGCCATTTGCAATCACGATGGAGAAAGATCCAGTAGTCAGGTGGGAGTGCTCCCAAAAATCTTATCACTCCTCTCAATACAGAATCACAAGAGGCGGTGTTTCGCAAGCATGCTACTCCACTTCACGGGGCACGCCGTGAACTGGAGTCGGAAAGATGTAGACGGCGCAAAGCTCTAGAACTGGGAGGAAGACGGATAGGTGTTGTGGCCATGCATGGCCGTGTTTTCGTCTACAAAGAGGATTGATCTCTTGTAGATGAGCTGAAAATGATCCACTAGGAAGAGGAAGATAAACAATCTGTGTCTGCTTAGATTCGTCTTCCACTTGTAGGCAAAACATTCAACTTCCGCATGACAACAACAAAGACAACACGTAAACATGTCGTGGGTACTAACTCGGCTGGCTCACGCGAGGCCTGCGGCGAAGGAGGAGCACGTGTGTATGTGTCCACTTCTCAAGCTCTTCGTGGTGTGTGAATAAGCCAACCTTATATGTTGGCCCAACATGCCCTCCATAACCGGGACGAGACTAAGCTTTCGACCCTCCCCTTGCCATGGATGAATGGACGACGTGACCTCTGGGATTATTTAGGAATTTTGCAAAGTTATAAGTGGTTTGAACCAATAATTCCAACACCCAAATCCTCAGCTTTTGATTGAGTGATCCATACAGTAGAAAATTAGTCAGGGGAAGAGAACTGAGGACCAATGCTGCCTTTTATAAGTATGTGTTTGGAGTTTGCACTATTGATCATATATACATTGCATTCGTTGGAAAGAAGTAGTTGAAAACCTTAACCTATGGTAGCTACTCTAATTTGAGCCATGAAAGGCGGTGTCATATTGCCATTTTTAAAGTGGAATATAAGTTCTCAAAATTTTTGAATTTGTTTTGCATGTTTCAATTTAGCATCAACTAATAAGTGCACGCCTTTACCATGGTGCTAAAACTTCTAATAAGATGCAAATCCACTTAAAACGAACAGGCTACGGTTAGGTGATTTTCTGTTCTGAGGTTCTAGAAAATCTGATACAATTTACCAGTGCGAAGAATGCTATAAAGTTATTCCGAAAGAACATCAGTTAATATGATCACCTATGTATGTTCCACACGAAAACAAACCAAGTTCCGTTGTTATTTTTGTACATGAAATAACAGTCTGTTTTGGACGAATTTTCATGGATTGTCATCTCCTAGCATCCCATATAACATGAATTCTTTGTCACACTTTTTTTGCAAGGCCTAGAAAAATAAATTACTTACTATCATAATTAGGTTTTTTATTGGCAAAACTGTCCAACACTAGGTATATGGTTTCTTTGGAAGTTAAAGGTTTAATGCACGTCATTTTATAGTTTTCGGTTCAAGTCGGACCAAGCACAATAGTTTAGGGATTAAATAGACTTTCTTTTTACTTTTTTAAAGATCTTCGATGAACTAGTAAATTCTTATATACACTGACGCATTGTAATATCTAGCCATGCAAAATTGGGCAGAGAATCAGACTGGTTTTGCATATAATAATATAACAGGAGAAACTTGAATTCTTAGGTACGGTGAAGGCACGGTGGTTCGGTGAAAGGATAAAATTTCCGTTATTGCAATAAAGCATCAATCGGTTGAACAGACCCAAAGCTATTGAACGAGAGATCAGCAGACGCAAGGTAAACGAGTGAAAGTGCACTAAAGAAATTACTGCCATTGCAACGTTGCCAGAAACAATCCTAGCTACCTGCAAATATTTATATTTTCCTCACAGTCTTAGCCATCAGGTTTTCCAAAATGGAGAGTAGCACAAGATAAATATATGCCCCAGAACAGACTCTAAATGTCTAAGCCGAAAAAGGGTGACGAAAAGGAGTCAATATGTGTGACTTCACAAGTCTACACTCACCAAATTAAAATTAAGTCTCCAAAAGACAGAGATTAATTTATTGCCAAGTAAAGCCGGCACATATCTATTCGATCTTGCGTACCGAGCTAGGGCACCGGTCGCTTTCTCCAGTGCCAAGAAACTGCGACCGCCTTTTCTGCAGGAAACCGCGTAGGCGTAGCTTGACATCACTGTAAGCTCTATATAAGCTACCCGGGCCACCACCACCTCCATCATCCAGCTTCCAGCCAGTGCAGCAGCAAGACAAGCACAGCGACGATCGAGCACTTGGAGCAGCAGCAAGCAATGGCAATGGCAGCAGTGGCGTCGTCGACCATGGAGGTCGATCAGGACCTCCCGGGCTTCCGGTTCCACCCCACGGAGGAGGAGCTCCTCGGCTTCTACCTCTCCCGCGTCGCCCTCGGCAAGAAGCTCCACTTCGACATCATCGGCACCCTCAACATCTACCGCCACGATCCCTGGGATCTTCCTGGTACGTACATATACAAGAACAACTACGAACAAGAACATCGTCGTAGTGATCGTTTGATCGATGCATGCATGTCTGAGCAGCGAGCTGATGAGGTGTGTGTATGGATATGCAGGGATGGCAAAGATCGGGGAGAGGGAGTGGTACTTCTTCGTGCCGCGTGACCGGAAGGCGGGGTGCGGCGGGCGGCCGAACAGGACGACGGAGCGGGGGTTCTGGAAGGCCACGGGCTCCGACAGGGCCATCCGGAGCACCGCCAACCCCAAGCGTGTCATCGGCCTCAAGAAGACGCTCGTCTTCTACCAGGGCCGCGCTCCGCGGGGCACAAAGACGGACTGGGTCATGAACGAGTACCGCCTCCCCGACAACGGCGCGCCGCCGCCCCAGGAGGACACGGTGCTGTGCAAGGTGTACCGGAAGGCCACGCCGCTCAAGGAGCTCGAGCAAAGAGCGTTTGAAATGGAGGAGATGAAGCAGAGGTCCGGCGGCAACGGTGGGTACGGCTACAGTGGCGCGACCAGAGCGTGCCCGGTCCCGGCAGCCGGCGACTTCTACCTGTCGCAGTCCGACGACGTCCAGGACAACTTCCTGATCCCCTCCTCCTCCTCCTCGTCGTCGGTGGCACTATCCGGCAACAGCAGCAGCCACGACGCGCCCAGGGTGGCCAAGGAGGAAGCAGACGTCGCCACGGCCACTGTCGCGTCGACGTCGTCTCTGTCGCAAGCGGCGAACGCCCCCTTCCATCTTCAGCTCCCGGCCGTGAACCCACCCTGCGGCCTCCAGCTACCGGCGGCGAACCATGGGATGTCGAACATGTCCAGCCTACAGCTACCGGCGGCGAGCCAGGGTGTTGTGGACCTGCCCAGCCTGCAGCTCCCGGCGGCGAGCAGCCACGGAGTGTTCGACTGGCTAAATGACCCGTTCCTGACGCAGCTGCGCAGCCCGTGGCAGGACCAGCATTGCATGTCCCCTTACGCCCATCTGCTATACTAACCAGATGCAAGTCGTGCAGAGAGCAATTATGTAAAACTTGGAAGCAAAGTAATGGTTAGCTGTAAATTCAGTTGTGCATAGTACTACGAACCTAGACGTCAGTCTCTTTGTTTAACATGACAGTTTGCAACTAAGCCTGCAATGAACTAAACCTGCAATGGTTAGCTGTAAATCTGATGAATTAACTTACGAAATTGTTCTGTGTTTGTCAAACTTCAGGGTAAAAATAGTTTTTTTTTAATAATCAAGAATGCTTGTGGTGCTAATAAAAAAGAAAAAGAAATATTATTATCGTCCATTGATGTTTTAGACATTAAAGCGGTATGCGAGGAAGGGAGATAACAACATGAACTTCTTCCATTTGATCGTGAATGGTATATAGTGTAAAATGGAAATTGTTCAACTTGAGAACAATGAGCAAACCATTGTGGGTAATCTCAAATCATATGTTTCTAATTATTATAAGAAGTTGTTTGTTGCACCGGTGTACAACTTTGTATGTACAATATGCCGTCGGCATCGCCTTTTATGGAGAAGCCATCTCACAAATGAAAAGTATTAAAGCTCTTGGACCATATGGTTTTTTAGCCGAATTTTATTAGAAATGTTGGAGAATTATAAAATGTGACACAATGTCATTGTTTGAAAATTTAATGAGCGGGGAGCTTTAACTATTTAAGTTAAACTTTTGAACAATAATTTACTTCCTAAGAAAGAGGATGCAATGTGTATTGAGCAATTGTGGCCTACCAAGGTGCGATAACACACACTGTTGTGTGGCACAACGAAACGACTTTCATTCCAATCCAAAACATCCCGAAGGAGTGGTTATCCTTCATGAAATCATTCATAAGAAAATGACCTTTCTTACAAGGAGCTCTACGTATGAGGGTGTTTTGATCCTGCCTAGAGGAATCTTGTGAAGACATTTGTTCAAGATGGTAGTGCCGGGATAAAGATCTGCCAATTCGGACCAGGCCTTGGAGGGGCGCGCGGCCTGCCCTAGGCAGCCCCTCCCTCTCTCCCCTAAAGCCCATTAGGGTCCATATACTCCCGGGGGGGGGGGGGGGGGGTTCCGGTAACCTCCCGGTACTCCGATTAATGTCTGAACTTACCCGGAACCATTTCGATGTCCAAACATAGTCATCCAATATATCGATCTTTATGTCTCGATCATTTCGAGACTCCTCGTCATGCCCGTGATCACATCCGAGACTCCGAACAACCTTCGGTTCATCAAAACACATAAGCTCATAATACCGATCATCACCGAACTTTAAGTGTGCGGACCCTACGGGTTCAAGAACTATGTAGACATGACCGAGACATGTCTCTGGTCAATAACCAATAGTGGAACATGGATGTTCATTTTGGCTCCCACATATTCTACGAAGATCTTTACACTAGTAAAAAACAGGGCTATGGTCACGGGGCAATATTCACATTAGTCCCGGTTCAGTCTAGAACCGGGACTAATGTGAGCATTGGTCCCGGTTCGTGCGGCTAAGGCATTAATCCCGGTTCACTCGGGCCCTTTAGTCCCGGTTTAAGACATGAACCGGGACTAAAGGGTGCGATGACCTTTAGTCTCGGATCGTGCCTCAAACCGGGACTAAAGATTAGACCTTTAGTCCCGGTTTGAGGCACGAACCGGGACTAATGGGGTTGAGACCTTTAGTTCCGGTTCGTGCCACGAACCGGTACTAAAGGTCCCATTTTCAAACTCTACCCCCCCCCCTCCGTGGATCGCCTTTTCAGTCTTAAAAAAATAATAAAAGAAAATGATGGAAATGTCAAAAAAATAAGTTTCTCATGTGATATGTGGTCTAGTTGTTGGGAAAATTTGCAAATGTGAATTTTGACTTTATTTGCAAAATCTCTCTGAAATTTGTAAAAATGGGCATAACTTTTGCATACTAACTCGGATGAAAAAGTTTTTTATATGAAAAATCATCTACTCGAAAAGTTACGGGGCTTTTAAGATCTAGAGTGGAAAAAATCGAAAAATATTCAAACAGTGGGCAAACTAATTATTCTAGAATATTAGTGTTACTAAATAATTATTTTAGTTATTTCAATTTTGGTCAAATCTGGTCAAACTATGGTCAAACAATGGTCAAACTAATTATTCAAGAAATATTAGTGTTACTAAATAATTATTGTTTTTTAAAACAATAGTTTCAAACTCAAACAGTGAAATGTGTCACTTCATGCTCAAGCAAAATTCCTGAAGGTTAATAGGATTGACATCTTACTATTGTCAGGAAAACAACTAGTGCAGACTTGGAGCGAGGGAGAATAGAACCCGGAAGTTAAGCGTGCTCAGGCTGGGGGAGTGGGAGGATGGGTGACCGTTCGGGAAGTTAGATGATTTGGAATGATGAGGGGTGATTAGAGGATAAATTGAGAAGTGATGAGGGGTGGTGATTACAGACTAGAGGTTAAAATAATTCAGAAATTTGAAAATAAAAAAAAATTCAAAAAAAAGGTGGAGCTCCACGTGGCCGCGCCCTTTAGTCCCGGTTCTGGATTGAACCGGGACTAATGGGTCAGGGCATTAGTACCGACACTTTAGTCCCGGTTCAGGAACCGGGACTATAGGCCCTTTTTCTACCAGTGTTATCGGTCAAACCGCATGACGATATACGTTGTTCCCTTTGTCATCGGTATGTTACTTGCCCGAGATTCGATCGTCAGTATCTCATTACCTAGTTCAATCTCGTTACCAGCAAGTCTCTTTACTCGTCCCGTAATGCTACATCCCATAACTAACTCATTAGCTACATTGCTTGCAAGGCTTATATTGATGTGCATTACCGAGAGGGCCAAGAAACACCTCTCCGAAAATCGGAGTGACAAATCCTAATCTCGATCTATGCCAACTCAACAGACACCAACGGAGACACCTGTAGAGCACCATTATAATCACCTAGTTACGTTGTGACGTTTGGTAGCACACAAAGTGTTCCTCCGGTATTCGAGAGTTGCATGATCTCATAGTCATAGGAACATGTATAAGTTATGGAGAAAGCAATAGCAACAAACTAAAGGATCATCGTGCTAAGCTAACAGATGGGTCAAGTCAATCACATCATTCTCTAATGATGTGATCACGTTAATCAAATGACAACTCATGTCTATGGTTAGGAAACATAACCATCATTGATTCAACGAGCTAGTCAAGAAGAGGCAAACTAGTGACACTCTGTATGTCTATATATTCACACATGTACTAAGTTTCCGGTTAATACAATTCTAGCATGAATAATAAACATTTATCATGATACAAGGAAATATAAATAATAACTTTATTATTGCCTCTAGGGCATATTTCCTTCATTAAGAGTGTAAAATAGATCTGGGCCGTTGATTGCATGAAGTAGTCGGTTTGATTAACTCTTACCTTCTTACCTCCCATATGAAAAGAGGGGGAGGGGGGGGGGGGGGTAAGAGGGAGCATGTTAAAATTACTCCTTGAAAGGACCTTCCCAACTCGCAGACGTCTTCCCAAAATTGGTTATCCTTTAACTAATTGATAGAATTAACTTCCACATTGGTCACTAATACGTCTCCAACGTATCTATAATTTTTGATTGTTCCATGCTATATTATATTTTGTTTTGGACATTATTGGGCTTTATTATACACTTTTATATTATTTTTGGGACTAACCTATTAACCGGAGGCCCAGCCCAGAATTGCTGTTTTTTTTGCCTATTTTAGGTTTTCGCAGAAAAAGAATATCAAACGGAGTCCAAACGGAATGAAACATCCGGGAACGTGATTTTCGGAACAAATATGATCCAGAGGACTTGGACCCTATGTCAAGCAATCAACGAGGAAGGCACGAGGTAGGGGGGCGCGCCTACCCCCCAGGAGCGCCCTCCACCCTCGTGGGCCCCCTGTTGCTCCAGCGACGTACTCCTTCCTCCTATATATACCTACGTACCCCAAACTACCAGATACGAAAAAAACCCTAATTCCACCATCGTAATGCTCTGTATCGACGAGCTCCCATCTTGGGGCCTTTTCCGGAGCTCCACCGAAGGGGCATCAGTCATAGAGGGCTTCTACAGCAACACCATAGCCCCTCCGATGAAGTGTGAGTAGTTTACTTCAAACCTATAGGTCCATAGTTATTAGCTAGATGACTTCTTCTCTTTTTTTTGATCTTAATACAAAGTTCCCCCCCTCTCTTGTGGAGATCTATTAGATGTAATCTTCTTTTGCGGTGTGTTTGTTGAGACCGATGAATTGTGGGTTTATGATCAAGTTTATCTATGAACAATATTTGAATCTTCTCTGAATTCTTTTATGTATGATTGGTTATCTTTGCAAGTCTCTTCCAATTATCAGTTTGGTTTGGCCTACTAGATTGATCTTTCTTGCAATGGGAGAAGTGCTTAGCTTTGGGTTCAATCTTGCGGTGTCCTTTCCCAGTGACAGTAGGGGCAGCAAGGCACGTATTGTATTGTTGCCATCGAGGATAACAAGATGGGGTTTATATCATATTGCATGAGTTTATCCCTCTACATCATGTTATCTTGCTTAAAGCATTACTCTGTTCGTGTGAACTTAATACTCTAGATGCATGCTGGATAGCGGTCGATGTGTGGAGTAATAGTAGTAGATGCAGGCAGGAGTCGGTCTACTTGTCTTGGACGTGATGCCTATATACATGATCACACCTAGGTATTCTCATAACTATGCTTAATTCTGTCAATTGCTCAATAGTAATTTGTTCACCCACCGTAAATACTTATGCTCTTGAGAGGAGCCACTAGTGAAACCTATGGCACCCGAGTCTATCTTCCATCATATTAATCTTCCAATACTTAGTTATTTCCTTTGCCATTTATTTTACTCGCATCTTTTATTTCTCTTTATCATAAAAATACCAAAAATATTGTCTTATCATATCTATTAGATCTCACTCTCGTAAGTGACCGTGTAGGGATTGACAACACCTTATCGCGTTGGTTGCGGGGATTTATTTGTTTGTGTAGGTGCGAGGGACTCCTGCGCAGCCTCCTACTGGATTGATACCTTGCTTCTCAAAAACTGAGGGAAATACTTACGCTGCTTTGCTGCATCACCCTTTCCTCTTCAAGGGAAAACCAACGCAGTGCTCAAGAGGTAGCAAGAAGGATTTCTGGCGCCGTTGCCGGGGAGGTTCACGCAAGACAGGTCAAGATTTGACTCCCGACAACGATTCACTTGTGGCGCCATTGCAAGTCAAGACATACCAAGTACCCATCACAAACCCTTATCTCCCGCATTACATTATTTGCCATTTGCCCCTCGTTTTCCTCTCCCCCACTCCACCTTTGCCGTTTTATTCGCCCTCTCTCTCCATCCTCCCTCTCTTTCTCTATTCACCTTCTCCTCCGCTCACCTTTTTCCCACTATGTCGGAATCAAAAAGGGTTGGGGATTCTCTCCCAACTTTTAGTACTTTGGACAATCCTTCTATTCTCACTAAACTCATAAATAAAGATGCTATGGAAAGACCTTCCGGAGTTATCAATGAGAATCTTAATAATTTTGATGAAGATGATTCTGTAATTTTTTGCTATTTACTTGATGAATCTTTGAAAGATGCTTGGGATAGACTGTTAAGGATCAGGGCCTATGTGCCTCAATACCAAATTGAAATTTACTTAAAAAGCTTTTATGTTGCCCTATCTTCTTCTTTTAAGCATGTACTAGATTCTATATTTGAAAAAGGTTTTCTTGAAGGGGATGCTGCAGACACTTATGAAAAGATGAAAACCATATTTGGGCACCCCATGAATGAGAAAGTTGAATCTACATCTCTTTTGCTCTCTTACCAAAACGAATCTATCAAAGAGATGAAAGCTAGCTTAGATACAAATTTCTGTAACGTACTTAATCTGTCTTCTACCATTAATAGACGTGTGCTTTATCAAAATAGAAAGATTAATTCCATATATAGCAAGTTTTCTCTTTTCTTCCCTAAAACCAAAGATGGCAATACCTAAATGTATCCTCGCTTTTATGCCTAGCTAGGGACGTTAAACGATAGCGCTTGTTGGGAGGCAACCCAATTTTATTTTTATTCCTTGATTTTTGCTCCTATTTAGTAATAAATAATTTATCTATCCTGTGTTTTGTTTGTGTATTTTTGTGTTTACTTAGTGTTTGTGCCAAGTAGAACCGTTGGGAAGCCTTGGGGAAAGTCTTTTTAATCTTGCTGTAAAAAACAGAAACTTTAGCGCTTACGAGAATTGCTGCCATTTTTATTTGGAAAATGCTATTTAGTTAATTATTTTTGGAGATGATTAATAGATAAATTTCTTACGTCCATCAGTTTAGTTTAGAATTTTTGGGGTTTCAGATCTTGCGTTAGCTACAGATTACTATAGACTGTTCTGTTTTTGACAGATTCTGTTTTTCGTGTGTTGTTTGCTTATTTTGATGAATCTATGGCTAGTAAAATAGTTTATAAACCATAAATAAGTTGGAATACAATAGGTTTAACACCAATATAAATAAAGAATGAGGTCATTACAGTACCTCGAAGTGGTGTTTTGTTTTCTTTCGCTAACGGAGCTCACGAGATTTTCTACTTTAAGTTTTGTGTTGTGAAGTTTTCAAGTTTTGGGTAAAAGATTTGATGGATTATGGAACAAGGAGTGGAAAGAGCCTAAGCTTGGGGATGCCCATGGCACCCCAATATAATCTAAGGACACATAAAATCCAAAGCTTGGGGATGCCCCGGAAGGCATCTCCTCTTTCGTCTACTTCCATCGGTAACTTTACTTGGAGCTATATTTTTATTTACCACATGATATGTGTTTTGCTTGGAGCGTCTTGTATTATTTGAGTTTTTATTTGTTAGTTTTCCACAATCATCCTTGCTGTACACACCTTTTGAGAGAGACACACATGATTCGGAAGTTGGTAGAATACTCTATGTGCTTTACTTATATCTTTTGAGTTATATAGTTTTTGCTCTAGTGCTTCACTTATATCTTTTAGAGCACGTCGGTGGATTTGTTTTATAGAAACTATTGTTCACTCATGCTTCACTTACATTATTTGGAGAGTCCTACAAAACAGCATGGTAATTTGCTTGAATTATGTTAGGCATTCAAGATTAATAATTTTTTTCTTATGAGTGTGTTGAATACTATGAGAAGTTTGATACTTGATAATTGTTTTGAGATATGGAGATGGTAATATTAGAGTCATGCTAGTCGAGTAGTTGTGAATCTGAGAAATAGTTGTGTTAAAGTTTGTCATTGTAATAGCATGCACGTATGGTGAACCGTTATGTGATGAAGTCGTAGCATGATTTATTTACTGATTGTCTTCCTTATGAGTGGCGCACTACTAGGAAAAGGACTATAGATGAAATGGATACTAATGGCGCACCTGACATGTGGTGCGCCACTCCTATATAGCAGTGGCGCACCATGTGCAGGTGCGCCACTAGTAACAATTTTTTTCCATTTTTCGAAACATATTAATGGCGCATCCAGGCACAGTGCGCCATTACTAGTTCTAACTAGTAATGGCGCACCAGCCACACAGTACGCCACTACTGTATTTTTTATTCTTTTTTGCAAAACTACTAATGGCGCACCTTTAACACCCTCGATGCGACTATATCTCCCACATGTCGAGGCACGACTTGGAGGCATAATCGCATTGAAGGCATATGTCGCCAGTGAGGTAATCTTCACACAACCCATGTAATATCATAAGGGAAAGAGTTACATAGTTGGCTTACAATCGCCACTTCACACAAATACATGAATAAAGCATTACATCAACCAAATACACTCATGGTCCGACTACGGAACCAAAAAAAAAAGAACCCCAAATGCGACAAAGGTCCCCGATCGACCCCAACTGGGCTCCACTACTGATCAACTAGAACGAAACAACATAAAGGACAAGATCTTCATCGAGCTCCTCCCGAGCTTGGTTGCGTCATCTACACGGTCTCATCGGCACCTGCAAGATGGTTTTGGAAGTATCTGTGAGCCACAGGGACTCAGCAATCTCGCACCCTCGCGATCAAGACTATTTAAGCTTATGGGTAAGGTAAAGGTATGAGGTGGAGCTGCAGCAAGCGACTAGCATATATGGTGGCTAACCTATTCGCAAACGAGAGCGAGAAGAGAAGGCAAAGCACGGTCGATAAAATATGATCAAGAAGTGATCCTGGACTACCTACGTCAAGCATAACTCCAACAACCGTGTTCACTTCCCGGACTCTGCCGGAAAGAGACCATCATGGTTACACACGCGGTTGATTCATTTTAATTAAGGTCAAGTTTAGGTTTTCTACAACCGGACGTTAACAAATTCCCACCTGCCCATAACCGCGGGCACGGCTTTCGAAAGTTCAAATCCCTGCAGGGTGTCCCAACTTAGCCCATGACAAGCTCTCACGGTCAACGAAGGAATAGACCTCCACCCGAGACGTTCCGATCAGACTCGGTGTCCCGGTACAACAAGACATTTTGACAGGGTAAAACTAAACCAGCAACACCGCCCGATGCGCCGACATCCTGATGGGAGCTGCACATATCTCGTTCTCAGGGCAACACCGGATGAGACATCCTACGAGTAAAACCAGCCCTCAAGTTTCCCCGAGGTGGCCCCGCAGTCTACTCAGTTCGGACCAACACTTAGACAAGCACTGGCCCGGGGGGGGGGGTGTTAAAATAAAGATGACCCTCGGGATGCGCGACTCCCAAGGGAAAAAGGCTAGGTGGCAAATGGTAAAACCAATGTTGGGCATTGCTGGAAAAGCTTTACTTAAGGCGAACTGTCAAGGGGTTCCCAACAAGTAAAGCCTTAAGTAAAGCCAACAAGTAAAGCCCAACAAGGGGTTCCCATCCGTAAGGGACGCAAAATCCGGGAACATAACACCGATATGACGGAAACTAGGGCGGCAAGAGTGGAACAAAACACCAGGCATAAGGCCGAGCCTTCCACCCTTTACCAAGTATATAGATGCATTAATTAAATACGATATATATAGTGATATCCCAACAAGTAAACATGTCCCAACAAGGAACAACATCTCCATGTTCCAACAAGGAACAAACTTCAATCTTCACCTGCAACTAACAATGCTATAAGAGGGGTTGAGCAAAGCGGTAACATAGCCAATCAACGGTTTGCTAGGACATTGGTGGGTTAGAGGCTGAACATGGCAATTTGGGAGGCTGACAAGCAAGTGGTAGTCATCGTCGCAATGGCATAGCAAAAGAGCGAGCAAACTAGCATAGCAAAGATAGTAGTGATTTCGAGGGTATGATCATCTTGCCTGAAATCCCGCAAGGAAGAAGAACGAGTCCATGAAGAAGACAAACGGACGTAGATGAACGGATCCTCACAAGCACGACATTACCGGAACCAACCTGAAGAAGCAATCACCGGAAAAGAAGCACACAACATAGTAAACAACCAACACATCAACATGGCATGATGCACAATCAAGTATGATGCATGTCCGGTTTAAAGAGGCATGGCATGGCAAAATGCACAAACAATCCTACAAATTAAGTGGAGCTCCATATGCAACGAGTTGCATATTAACGGAGCACCACATGACTTATTTAGTTCGATCTCGTTTATGTACCCAACAATATTAAATGTTGATTAACATGGCTAGAGGTGAAGCACAACAAAACTACCTATCTAGGCACGTTTAAATGAGGCCGGAAGCAACGAACAACAATTCCGGTAAATCCCCATAACATATTTTAGATTTGGTACTGTTCCTCCCTAAACATAATTTTAGAGTTGTTTAACATGCAAAACAAGGTCACCATGATAAACTAGGCAAAATTCTACCCCATTTACATATAAAGTTTATTAAAATCGGAGTTACGGTTATTTAGTTATGAATTAAATCATTTTAACATGACATAGGGGCAAATTTAAACAAACAGCATTTTAAATATTTTAAACATGGATGAAAACGACAAATTATTAAACTAGACGAAAAACTAAGCAAGTTTCATATTAAGTTTGTTTTAATCCGATGCACGGTTTGTGAGATATTAAATGCATGAAGTTGAAGGTCTTTTCTACAAAAGTGCTCTCTCTGGGATATGTGGAAAATCCTCCTGAACTGAAAAAAAACATAACGGGCCGAAAGTTGATCTGGCCCAATAGGCACAAAGGGATGGAGGGGGTGCTGCTCACCCATGGGCCTCTTGGGCCGGCGGGTCTGGGCTGGGGCGTGGTCAACGCACAGTGAGCGTGGCTGTGCTCGATCGTTCGAAGCAGGGGCCATGGCAGGGGATGGCGAGGCAGGGGACTTGGGCGTGACTCCGGCGAGGGTCTTGGGTGACGGGGAGGACCGAGGACAGCGGAGATGGCCGGGACTCGATGGATCTAGGCGGCGATTGGTCTCGGCGGTCAACGCGGCAGGGGCGGCGTCCTTTGTCTGCTCCCGACAGAAAGAGGCAGCACGGCGCGGAGCAGCGCTTGGGACTGCAACATGGAGACGACGGCAGCAGCGCGCACGGAGCTCCGGCGAGGCGATGCAGATGCGAAGGAGGCTGGCTCCGAGGCGGACGGGCGTGGGTCAACATGGGCGAGGCGCAGGAGAGTAGAGGGCCTGCGAGGCGATGAAGGCCATGGCGACGGTGTGGTCCTGTCGACGAACGGAGAGAGAGAGAGAGAGAGAGAGAGAGAGTTAAGAAATTAAGGGAGGGAGAGCTCAACGGAGCAGGAGGGAAGGAAAGGACGCGAGACGGGGACCTGCTAGTCCGGCGGCTCTGCTCGGAGAGGTGGCCGGCGGCGCGGGAGGCTAGCGAGGCAGGGGAAGCAGCGGCCTGGTGGCGACAACTCACACGGGAGAGTCGAGGGCGCTCGGTCATCGAGGATGTGGCCTCGATCTCAAATTGGATCGAGCGTCGGCTGGATACGGGAGAGCTTGAGGTCGGGCATGCGGCTGCGCGCGGGAGGCTGGGAATGGAGCGGCGCAGAGAACAAGCGAGGTGGTCGGAGGCTGCGATTGGTGGACTGGATCGGGAGGGGATCCCGAGGAAGAAGGGACTGGAGGAGTGGCGGCGGCGCAATTGGATCGATGGGACAAGGCACCTAGGATCTAGGGTTGGACCTATTTATATATAGCAGGGGATTAGGTTAGGGGCTACCTAGTCCCTCCGATCGTAATCGGACGATCGCGGATAAATAGCTAGGGAGTCCAAATGAGAAAATGGTGACGTTTTGTAGATGTTTGGGGATGTTCCGGACACAGTGGTAACGACTGTTCGAGTCGGGTCCGGGACAGCTTTCGGGCGCGCGCGCGAGGAGGGCTGCGGGCTGACGAGAGAGGTTAGGTAGGACCTGGTGGTGAGTAGTGGGCTGCGGAAGAGAAGAGAGGGAGAGGCCCGACAACAGTTTTCGGAGACCGAAAACATCCGACGATTTGACCGACTATACTGCCGCTATAGTTATTCGTTGGGGCATCAAACGAACTCCGATTGCGATGAAACTTGACAGGCGGTCTGTCTACACTATAATAAGACCACACATCAAATCTCATCTCATTCCGAGAACATTTCTCGGCCACTCATAAAATAATATTTCGGATGTGCCGCGGGCGCGTGCGAGTGTGGTAGGGGTCAGAACGGACAACGGAGGGAACGAGGAGGCCGGGACAGATGCAAGTTTTGAAAAAATGATGATGCAATGCACATGATGACATGATGCAATGCACATGATGACATGATGAAATGCAACATGCAAGCGAATGACATGGCAACGACGGCGAATAAGCGGAGGACACCTGGCACATCGATCTCGGGGCGTTACAGCACCGTGGCATAGTGCGCCATTACTAGTTTAAACTAGTAATGGCGCACTATACCACGGTGCGCCATTAGTGTATATATATATATATATATATATATATATATATATATATATATATATATATATATATATGCAACCTGGGACCTGGTGGCGCACCACCAGCAGGTGGTGCGCTATTAGTAACCTGGGACCAACAAGATATTTTGGACAGCCACACCTACCCACTCACTTTCCCCACTTCATTCTGTCCACCTCCTCCTCCAAGCTTGTCTTGGCTGCCTCCTCCTCCTCACCTCATTTGCACCATAGATTCATCCAAATTAAGTGGTTAAATTACCTTTTTTGATAGGTAAGTAAGGGGGGAAGCTATCTTTATGTTGTTCTCCCTCCAACAACGTGCACATGCACTTTTTGTGGCCTAGCTAGATCTATGTATGTTTGTGGTGTTGCATATATGTTTATGTTTGCAGGTACCGGTATTTGAAATGCGATAGTTGCCAATATTTTGCCAGAATGTTGATTCATTTCTATTTCGGCGAGAATTTTGGCACTATGCATTCTTTTTGGTCCTATTTTTAGGGAAAGTCATGCCAAATTTTTTCTTGGTTCTAAAATATCGTTTTGCTCTACCCCGCATGTGACCATGGTCCGCACGATGACTGAAGGCATCGTGAATAGGTTTTTGAGCTCCGCAAAGGCCGAGATGCTTCAAAAGAACGAGACGGAGATAAGATGTCCGTGTCGAAGATGCAAGCTGAAGAGCCTTATTGCGGACCGGATTCCGGGCAGGTGCGAGACCACCTCTCTTGCATGGTTTCATGGATGGCTATCATTGGAAAGGTGATGAAGATGACTATGAAGTCATCCATGGGGGCCGGACAAGAAATGAGGAAGGGCAGCAAGACAACCACCGTGGCTTGGGCGGGCGAGAAGACGAAGAATCTCCTGGACATGATCACGACGGTGATGCTGTACATAGTCATCATGTAGAAGATGCCGGACATGATGATGAGGAAGATGCCGGCGGAGCAAACGACGATGGACCATCAATGGGCTGGGTGTAGGACCCTCATATTCCAGAGTTGCTTCTCAAGCAGACGGATAACGCAAGAGCTGCCGCCTGAGAGAAAGCCAAGCTGGATCAACTGGAGATAGACACGGTTACTCCATTGTATGAAGGATGCAGGCCCGAGGATACCCGCCTGAAAGTAACGCTCATGGCTCTTGAGATGAAGGTAAAACACAAAATGACCGACGCATGCTTCGACGAGAACATGTCATTCTGGCACGAACATCTTCCCAAGGGGAACAAGTGCCCGACCAGTTTCGAGGAGGCGAAGAAAATCGTGTGTCCTCTGGATTTACCGCACGTGAAATACCATGTGTGCACGAACAATTGCA
Organism: Triticum monococcum; assembly: GCA_034509565.1. Classification (NCBI taxonomy): domain Eukaryota; kingdom Viridiplantae; phylum Streptophyta; class Magnoliopsida; order Poales; family Poaceae; genus Triticum; species Triticum monococcum. Next base: position 683,569,653 of record CM067845.1, on the reverse strand, counting down.
TCATTTATCGGGACGAGCACGCGGAGTCTACCATATGTCCAGTGTGCGGCGTCACTCGATACAAGAAGAGGAAGAAAGCTCCTAGAAAATTGGTGTGGTACTTTCCGATCACTCCTCGTATGCAGCGGTATTTCACGGATCCTAAGGTAGCAAAGCTCCTGCGTTGGCACGCGGATAGGGAGGAGAAGAAGCGAGAAGATGACGCAAATGATCTCGAGATAAATAAAAAAGACAAGATGCTGAGTCACCCTAAGGATGGGAGCCAGTGGCAAGCGTTGAACTTCGAACACCCAGAATTTGGGAAGGATCCAAGGAACATCGTGCTGGGCGCGAGCACCGATGGAGTCAATTCGTTTGGCAGCCAGAGAAGCACACTTAGCACCTGGCCTGTGTTTGTGTGGATGTACAACCTTCCCCCCTGGTTGTGCATGAAGAGGAAGTACATTGACATGAGTATGCTAATTGAAGGGCCGAAACAACCAGGGAACGACATCAATCTGTATCTGGGGCTGCTGAAAGAGGAGCTAGACACGCTGTGGAAAACGCCAGCCAATACGTGGGACGCCGTAGAGAAAGAATATTTCCCTATGAGAGCCGCACTGCTCACGACGGTGCATGACTATCTCGGTTATGGATATCTCGCAGGGCAGGTGGTCCACGGATTTTCTGGATGCATCAGGTGCATGGATGACACAACGTATCGCCAGCTAGATAGAGATCCCGGGTCTTCGAAAACCATGTTCATGGGACATCGAAGGTGGCTTCGCGACAATGACCCGTGGAGGAAATGCAAGGATCTGTTCGATGGTGAAACCGAACCCCGAAGACGCCCGCGTACGAGGAGCGGCGAGGAAATAGACGAGCTATTGAAAAATTGGAAAGATTGCCCACTGCCGGGAAAGAAGTAAAAGGCGCCACAGCCGGGAAAGAAGCGAAAGGCGCCAGAGCCGCTGCTGAAGGTATGGAAAACGAGGTCTGTTTTCTGGGACTTGCCGTACTGGAAGATGCACCGTGTGCCTCACAGCCTTGATGTCATGCATATCACGAAGAATGTGTGCGAGTGTCTGCTAGGTACCCTGCTCAACATGCCAGAGAGGACCAAAGATGGGCCGAAAGCAAGGGCAGACTTGATATCAATGGACATCAGGGAGGAGCTTCACGCTAATGATGATGATGAGGCGAAGCAGGACACGGAAAGTCATCGCAAAGGCAAAAAGGCCAAGAAGACCGAAAATGACTACCCTCCCGCGTGCTTCACTCTAAGTCAGGAGGAGATCGATCAGTTTTTCACCTGCCTTGTAGGAGTAAAACTTCCTTACGGTTACGTGGGGAAGATAAGCAGATACCTAGACCCAGTGAAGCAGAAGTTCAGTGGGATGAAGTCTCACGACTGTCACGTGCTGATGACGCAAATACTTCCAGTTGCAATCCGTGGGATCATGGACGCGCACGTCCGTGAAACGCTATTTGGCCTATGCAACTTTTTCGACGTCATCTCTTGGAAGTCGGTTGGTGTGAGGCAACTCAGAAGGCTACAGGAAGAGATCGTGGTGATACTATGCGAGCTTGAGATGTACTTCCCGCCCGCATTCTTCGACGTTATGGTGCATCTACTGGTCCATATCGTGGAGGATATCATCCAACTCGGGCCGATGTTCCTGCACATCATGATGCCGTTCAAAAGGATGAATGGTGTCATCAAAGGATACGTTCGCAACATGTCACGTCCAGAGGGAAACATAGCCAGGGCCTTTCTGACCGAAGAGTGCATCTCCTATTGCACAAATTATCTAGGCATCAAGAACCCCGTTGGTCTGCCCGTCAACAGGCACCTTGGCAGGCTCGCTGGATGGGGTCACCACAGGGGTCGCCGCGAAATGCATGTCGACTTCGAGGGTCGACTCGCCGACTTTGAAAGAGCAAACCTAGTCGCGCTACAACACATAGACGTGGTCGATCCTTGGGTGGTAGAGCACAAAACCTTTATTGAGAAGACATACAATGACCGAGGCCAACAGAGGACGGACGGAGATATAATCAAAGAGCACAACTCATGTTTCACGCGTTGGTTCAAGCAGAAGCTTCTGTCCTAACCTTTACATGAGGATTCTTCCGCGGAAGAACAACTCATATTCGCCTTGTCACAGGGCGCCGAGCACAACCTGATGACTTATGAGGCGTACGATATCAACGGCTAGACATTCTACACCGAGGGAAAGGACATGAAGAGCGATGGTTATCACAACTCCGGGGTAACGATGGAATCCTACACCAGTAACGACAAGGACAGATACTACGGAAGGATCGAGGAGATCTGGGAGCTGAGCTACGCTGGAGAGAAGGTCCCGATGTTCCTTGTCAGATGGGCCAAGAACGTCATAAAAGAAGACCGGTATTTCAGCACCATGGTTATACCCGAAGCCAAATCCAAGACCGCGGGCGCAAACGTCACCGTGAAAAATGAACCATGGGTATTGGCTTCCCAAGTGGACCAATGCTTCTTCATTACCGACCCGCCAAAGCCCAGTCGTGTTGTCGTGAGGAGAGGCAAAAGGAAGATCATCAGAATGGATGGAGTCGCCAATGAGCAAGACTTCGACAAAGTACGGCGACCTGAAGATGGAACATGACGACGACGATGAAGTATCAGCATACACCACAAGAAGAAGCAGGACCACCCTACCTAAAGGACGTCCGTTCAAGAGAAGAACTCCATTTACGAAAAATAAGGGCAAGAAGATTGTGAACACATAGCTAGCTAAGATCGATTGTATTTAAATTGTAGCCTTCATTTCTCGATTGTATTTAATGGGCACTTTTTGAACTCATAAATGTTTTTAAATTTCATGGACACTCGATCTCGATCGCCCTCCATATTGATCGCTATCCCACCTCGCCAGATCTGGTCCCCCTCGCCGCCGAGCACCCCCGCACCCTCTCCCCCGCTCCACCGGCCACCGCCCCGACCCCCCGCACCCTCCCCCGCTCCACCGCCGCCGCCGACCCCCCGCACCCTCTCCCCCACTCCACCGGCCGCCGCCGACCCCCTGCACCCTCCCCCGCTCCACCGCCGCCGACGACCCACCGCACCCCTCCCCCGCTCCACTGCCGCCGATGACCCCCCGCACCCTCCCCGACCCGCTCCACCGCCACAAATGAATGCAACTAAAATTGCAAAAAAAAAAACAAATTTGATTATATTTTCAAATAACAAATTTGATGATATTTTCAAATAATAAATTTGATGATATTTTTTCATATTCATAAATATTTTCAAATAACAATTTTGATGATATTTTTTTAAAAAATTATTACTGTTTTTATTAAAAATTATTACTGTTTCATATTCATATTCATTTTCTAAAAAATTATTAGATGCATCAAAAAATATAAAAAAATTACTTATGGCGCACCTCTGGCTGGTGCGCCATTGCTATATATAAAAAAAGATTACTAATGGCGCACCTCTGGCTGGTGCGCCATTGCTATATAGAAAAAGATTACTAATGGCGCACCGACCGCGGGTGCGCCATTGCTATCTAAAAAAAATACTAATGGTGCACCGCTGCGGGGTGCGCCATTAGTAAGCTTCCCCCCTATCTAGTTCCTCCCTCTCGCTCTCGCCAGATCCCCTTCGTCCCTCTCCCTCGCCAGATCCACCCGCGCGCTGCCCCGACGCCGCCGCCCCGACCCCCGCCGGACTCCACCCCCGCAGCCCCCGCGCCCCACCACCGCAGCTCCCCCGCGCCGCCGCCCCTGCGCCCCATGCCCCCACCACTTCAGCTCCTCCGCGCCGCCGCCCCCGCGCCCCGAGACGGAGGAGGAGGACCAGGAGGAGGACGACGAGGAGGAGGAGACGACGACCGCCTCTACCTCAGCTCAGCCAAGCCACGCGACGCCGAGCCGAGCGCCGCCTCCCTCGCCGTCCCCCCTCCGCCCACGCCCGCACCCTCAACGTCCTCCCGCCCAAGCCGAGACACAGAGACAGGTGAGTGGAGGAGCCCGCCACATGTCATCGGAGCTTCAACGCCCAGCCGCTGCCGGAGCTTCAACGCCGGCGTCTTCCTCCATTCCTCCATCCCTTCCCTAGGTGATTCCTCCCTTCTCCTCCACCCCCTCGTCGTAACTGAATTCTGTGATGATTTAGAAATGATGGTGCATTTCTGTGTTTGTGATTTGATTTTTACAGTACTAGGTAGTACTTGGAACTTAATGGCAAATGCAAGTTGTTTTTGAGGAAAGTGAAATGTGAGTTACTGTCCAATTGTACTGCTACTAAACAAGATAGAGCGATTCTTCTTTGTTGTTGCCTTGCTGCTGCTGCTTCAGACTCAGACTGCGTAGCAGCTTCAGAGTCGCCCTAGGCTTGGCTGCTGCTGCTTCTTGCGCTTGTTTCACTTTTAGGCTATGTATGTTCTGACCATGCTATCCCACTATAAGAATTGTGCTTGCATCAGATGAGAGTTACTGTCAGAGAGTTTTTGGGTTCAGATTCCTTAGATAGATACAAAAATCTTGTGTGGTTGTAGTTAGTGTGTTCTTGGATTCAAATCCGGTTCAGGTTCTGACCTGCTGCAGCATGAATCATTCAAGCAAATGCCTCCGCACCCATTCGCTCCTATATCAAACTTACCCACTGGTCATCGTCATTGGGAAGAAGGGCGTGTTGTACCAAGGTTGGCATCACAATATCAACAGCCAAAATCATCCCAGTCTTTGAATGTTTGGGCTCCAACCATGCGCCCTTCTGAAAGCCACCTCGGAGAGCCTTTTAGACACTTCACTGAGCATTCTATGCATTCATTTTTTCTATAGAGCAGTCCAGGAGTCCAGCAAAGAGCACATAGTAAAAATTGCATTAGTAGTTTCAGTAGGAAGCACACATTGAAAACAAGATTTATTCCTTGTTTTCCAAATAGTCCATAACAAGGCAGCAGCACGAAGATGACTTGCAGGTCTGTATGCATAAGATGATTTGTCAACATGCTTGCAGGTTCCACACGCAAAGATGGGGCGATGCCATTTTGTAGTCAGTAGGAAGAAAAAGAAACACTGTATCATTTCAGATACTCCCTCCACTCTTTTTTTATAAGACGATTTGGACAGCAATATGCTTGATCTGAAGAATTGTCAACAATAGGCTTGTAATTTATTTGTTTATTTTGGGATAGTTGTGTTTACTGAACAAAACAGACTACATTCAGTGACCAAACTGAAAGCATGCACTGATTGTTGCAATTATGTTTTCATGTTACCAGATTTTTCCGGTTGATGGTTGTGTTATTTCAGTAGTCACAGTAGGATGATGTGATGATTGACTCATTTTACTTCTAACATTGCATATTTCATAGTCTACTTAGTCTGCTGCATCAGTGCCTAGTCTCACCTTGTTGTTAATGTGCCCTGATAATGATGTATTTTGTCATAAAAATATATAGTGGACTGCCATGATAATGAGTTGTTTACTTCCATGAGTTGTTTTATTGACATGGCACATTTGCAATGGAGTTTTATATATCTTTAGCTACTGTTCATTAACAGCAAGTCAGTTTTGTTTATAGTTGAAAGTAAGTGTGTGGTTTGAAATTTCGATCTGATTATGGCATCTAGAATTAATGTTTATGAAGAAGAAGAATAAACCTGCTGCTGCTGCTGTTATGCCTGTATTCACTGCTGCTGCTGCTGTACTTGTGATGATGTTGTACTTGTGATGATGCTACTTGTGATCTTCTGAAATGACCCATTGGCGACTTCATTCCGCGGGGATAATGATTTTGCAGGTACCCCGAGAGGCCCTTGAGTTTGCCGGAATGTCGACTAACTTCCGTTCCGGCAAATTCAGGTACTCCATATGTCCTATTTTCAGCAAAGGTCATGCTGAAATTTTCCGTGAATTTTAGCATGATTTTGCTAAAAATAGGACATATGGGGTACTTGCGACTAATGCATGGGCTGGGGTATCTTAGTACTTAGTTAAGTAGGATCAACTGCCCCGCCATTCTTGCTGCATTAAACCATAGGTGGCAATAGAGCCAAGTGATTAGGCCCAACTTAGAATTCTCCTTAGCATCGATAAACCCTAGATGATAAACCCAACATAGGTGGCAATAGAGCCAAGTGATTAGTGCCAAGTGATTAGGCCCAACCTAGGGTGCCTCGGCATCGATAAACCCTAAATGATGAAAACTTAACTTAGCATTTAGCGTGCCTCGGTGTCGACAAACCATAAATGATGAAACCTTGGCTTTTAGGGTGCCTCGGTGTCGCGATGAGAACCTAAATAATGTACGCTTAGGCTTTTAGGGTGCCTCGGCATCGACAAACCGTAAATGATAAAAGCTTAGCTTTTAGGATGCCTCGGTGTCGACAAACCCTAAATGATGAGACCATGTTCTTGTTCCTTGACAATAACCAACTTTTTGACCAAACTTTTTTCCTATTTAGAGCGAAACATGGCCCACAACGATGAGGCCGGCGGTTCGGGCAACAAGCAATTCTGGGAGCTGTCCCAGGAGATGGAGGAAGAACCTCACCGCTATGAGGACGCCGCGGAAGACACCGATCCTGACTACACAAGCCCTAGTGGCGTCGGGGATGACACTTCTGATGGTGCCGCCGAGGATGCCACCACTGATGATGGCGGCGCACGCACAGATGGCAGCCAACCGAAGGATCGACGCCCGAGCGTGCTCGTCACCGTCAAGGAGGAATTTACTGAAGTGAACTCCGACGGGCATCCGACGGCGCCCAAAGAAGTAGTCAAGGGGTACTTGGTTCAGCTCGGGTGCATTCTCCGGAGCACTGTCTCGATCAACACCGAGAACCTAAGGCATAAGGACCGAGGGAATTTGCGCAGCCTCCTCTTCACGAAGCTGCATGAACGATACAAGTACCCCGCTGACTTTTGCAAACACACGCCTCTCAGGGAATAAAGTGAACAATGCCGCCATCGCGAGGATGAGCACGGCCCTGTCTACTTGGAGAAGCACGGTGAAGGCAATGATTGAAAAAGGTGATAGTTATGAGAATATCAAGGCGAAATATCCTTTGATGAGCGAAGATGACTACAAGGAGTTCAAGATCAAGTGCGAGAGCAGTGCAACCTCCGAATCAAGTCCATGGGGGAAAGAACTGCGGTAGCTGAACTTAGGGGTCCACCAACTCGGTCCCGGCGGTTACAGAGTGGCGGAGCCTATATGGGACAAGGAGGACGCGGTGCGTGCCGAGTAAGGCCTACCGCCCCGCTTCGAGAAATACCATGACAAGCAGACCATGAACTTTCTCAGGCCCGGTACAAGGAGGACCCGATAACAAAGGAGCTTACCACGGATCCGAGGACCAGGGCGCTTGAGCTTGTTCTGGTAAGGAATACACCCCCACGTAATTAGCTCCATATGGTTGCATTCTAATTAATCCCCAATATTTCTAAATGGTTCACGTTCCTTCCATAGGACAATGAAAGCAATAGCGCGGGGTCGTCTCAGAGCTCCCCTTTCGACACCCCTTTAAATAGGGCGTTGAACGTAATGAAAAACAAGGATAAGCTCAGTAAGCCGACGTCAGCTGGTCATGTGGCCGGCAAAATGGTCGTCATACTATACCGCTGGTGGGCGAAAGGAGAAAAAGACCAGCTCGGAAAGCCAGTCGCGTGAGGTTGAAGCAATCAAGGCACAAGTGGCGCGGATTCCGGAGATTATCCAAGAGCAAGTGCAACAACAACTGGGAACGACGCTCAACGCCATGGTGCCTACGTTTATTCATGGGCTAATGACGTGGATTGCGGGCGACCAACAGGGGCCTCCCCCGGTTCCCAGCTTCACGGCAAGCAACTCGCACAACGCATAGGTGACGCCATTGGTGTCTCCGGCGGAGGCGGTATTCGTGTCTCCGGTGCTGGCACGGGCATTGGAGCTTAATGCACCTGGGTGTATGCCGGCCGACACCTCGCCAGCAAGCGGCCCCTCCGTCAGTTGCACGCCCACCGTTGGCGGTGCTTCGACATTAGCTGAGCTCAACGACATCACGGTAACTAAGCCTCTCGGCCGATGACTTCATCTCCTTGCCTTTGACTGGGCATCCCTGACGCCCTACATGTTTTCGCAGGGCGCCGCCGACGTTCCTTGCACTCTCGTGCACATCGTGGGCGGCGAGTTGGTCGATGTCGCCAAGGGCAGAATTGTTCAATCGGGCAGCCCCGTGTTCCATGGTAATCCGATGCCACCCACAGTGTATAGGGTTGAACTGGTTCGGGTGCTGCCAGGCTGTGATGAGCCGTTACCTCCGATTCGACCTGCTGCGGCCGGCGAAGATGATGAGATGACCCTCATCGCCTGCGTAAGCTGGCCCCTGCTTTGGCCGAAGAGCCAGATTCGTTTGGGTGCGGGGGACACCACCCTGCAGACAAGACCGCGGTCGTGCTGGTGCCAAGCCATGGTAAGAACGCCGCAACGCTACCGGACATGCCGGACATCCCTATGGCATAGGATCCGGACATGCATATGGCACAGGATCCGGACGATGATGACAACGACGACGGTACATTTACCAATGCCGATAAGTACTTTGTCGAACATGGGTACGGTGACGAGTTCTGCGGGCCTCCTTCTCAAGAACCCAACCAAGACGACCACAATCTAGCTGGTACGGCGGAGAAACCCAATTGCAAAAGGCGTCATCTGGCATTCAGTTCTCAGGAGACACCTCCAGCTGCCGCCTTCACCGAGCCTCAGATAGCTGAGGTGCGAAATATTGTCAGCCCCAACACGCTCAAGAAGGCGGTCTGTGAGAAGAACTCGGTCCCATTACAGCAGAAGAAGGGATGGAAATGAAGGACTAAAAAGGGCGCCGGTGCGAGCCAGCCAGCACTGAGTACGATCCGTGCTCAGGACGGGCCACCTTCACCTAAGGATATCTCGAGGAGGGTGCATGTGGCGGGTAGGGCGATGCTACCGACAAATATGCTCAATGCTGCAACCGGTGCTACACGGAGTCTGCATGACAGTGTTCTTTCTTTGGAGAAGTGGCGTCTCAGAGAGAATGATGTGGCATACCCGGTTTTCGTGGCCAAGGTGCCAGAGGGCAAGGGCTTTGTGGATGGCGCCATCGTGGGTACGATCGTCCTACGATTTGATGACATCTTTGCTATGTTTAACCTTCATCCGCTGCACTACACCTTCGTTCGGCTGTTTTCGCTGAGTATGGAGATGCGGATCATTAGAGACAAGACCCCGGACATCGTGATAGTCGACCCCTTCTACATGCGTGCCAAGCTCTTGGGCAACGCTGGGGACCGCCAAGTCGCGAGTTCATACCTCGAAGGCGTCATTCTAGCAAACCCAGATAAGGATAACTTCCTCGTGCCTTACTTTCCCTAGTAAGTCATCCCCTAACCGCCCCGTAACATATGATTTCTTAGATTTCGATCGTTCTTTTTTTCTAACATTCCGTGTTCTGTGTAGTGACACACATTGCACACTCATCCTCTTAAGCCCGAAATATTCCATGGCCACGTATTTAGACCCGAACTGTGACTCCAAGATAGACTACACAAATATCAAGAAAGTTCTTGATGATGTTCTCCCCGGCTATGCCAAATATGGAGGCACCTTCACCAGGCCAGTTCGTAGGTACGGCAGGCACGTGTTCGCCCACAATACTAAGTTCTCCTGCGTCAAGCAGCCGCCTGGCGGTCAGAAGGATGCCTACTACGCCCTCCATCACATGCGGGCGATCATACGGGACCATCATCACCTTCTGCTACCAGATAATCTCAAAGATTGGGCCGCGAGCTTGTCGGCAATCCAGGACGCGGACATCAGACAAGAATTCTTTCGCATCCAGTCGGAGTTTGCAGAAATCATCCATCAAGATGTCCTTCATACCTCGGGGCAGTTCTACCTCAGGTATCAACCGTCCAACAGTGAGATAGACACAATGCTACACATTCAGGCTGACAACACCAGCGATTTCATGACCATCACGACAGACGGTGGCTTCATCCACGCCCCGGTCCCATGAGTCAAGTCAAAAGTAGTGATGCTATGTGTAGTTCTGAAACATTGATTGGCTCATGTTGTAATTAAACTTTAATGAATTGTATGTCTCTTTGATTTGGACAGTCGTTCAACTTAGATGTAATCGATGTTATTTATTAGTAGGACCACGAATCGTGCTATTAATGTCTTGCTTTTCTCTTCCGATCCTTTTGTTGCATACTTATATATTGCTTATGTATTCTCTGTTGTTTGGCTTGTACATAGAGATGCCGTCGTATGTCGTGTACAAGGGTAAGGTTCCCGGAGTCTACGACGACTGAGAGGAGTGTTGGAGACAGGTTCACCGTTTCAGCGGTAACATTTACAAAGGGTACACCACTAGGGCGGAGGCGGAATCTAGATACGCCCGCTATCTAGTGGGAGAGAGGAGGGAGCGTTGGAGCAACCGGATGAAGACCAGTTTCATCGCGATGATGCTCATCGTGATGACCGCAGCTCTCTTCTATGTGATGGTAGTTTAGATGATCAATATCGACTTGTAATGTGAAGACAAACTCGCTACTCGCGGTCTCGAGACTTGTAATGTTCTATGTTTGTTCGTTCTTTTGAACTCGGAGACTAATATGATGAATTGTATTTGGAGACTAATCTTCTATTGTATTCGATGAATCTACTGTTGCTGCGTGGTGCCGTCTATATTCTGTCCAATAATATATTTTGTAACCTGTGCAAAGATCAGAAAAGTAAAAACATAAAACCTAATATTCATACTAATGGCGCATCACCTCAAAGTGCGCCATTAGTATGCCAAAGGATACTAATGGCACATCACTACACAGTGCGCCATAAGTATGCCAAAGGATACTAATGGCGCATCACCCCACAGTGCGCCATTAGTATGCCAAAGCACATGGGTAAATATGGCGCATGTTGGTCTATACTAATGGTGCACGGCGTGGTGCGCCATTAGTATATAATACTAGTGGCGTGGTACTAGGGGCGCACCAGTAGTGCGCCATTAGTAGGCAAAACTGGTGCACCACTATTAGGCCTTTTCCTAGTAGTGGCGGTCGGGGACGAGCGATGGTCTTTTCCTACCAATCTATCCCCCTAGGAGCATGCGCGCAATACTTTGCTTTGATAACTTGTAGATTTTTCAATAAGTATATGAGTTCTTTATGACTAAGGTTGAGTCCATGGATCATACGCACTTTTCTTCCTTCCACATTGCTAGCCTCTCTAATACCGCGCACCTTTCGCCGGTATCATACACCCACCATATACCTCCCTCAAAACAACCACCATACCTACCTATCATGGCATTTCCATAGCCATTCCGAGATATATTGCCATGCAACTTTCCACCGATCCGTTTACTATGACACGCTCCATCATTGTCATATTGCTTTGCATGATCATGTAGTTGACATTGTATTTATGGCAAAGCCACCGTTCATAATTCTTTCATACATGTCACTCTTGATTCATTGCATATCCCGGTACACCGCCGGAGGCATTCACATAGAGTCATATTTTGTTCTAAGTATCAAGTTGTAATTGTTGAGTTGTAAGTAAATAAAAGTGTGATGATCATCATTAGAGAATTGTCCCAAGTGAGGAAAGGATGATGGAGACTATAATTCCCCCACAAGTCAGGATGAGACTCCAGACGAAAAAAAATTAAAAAATAATGAAAAAAGAGGCCATAAAAAGGCCCAAATAAAAAAATGAGAGAAAAAGAGAGAAGGGACAATGCTGCTGTCCTTTTACCACACTTGTGCTTCAAAGTAGCACCATGATCTTGATAATAGAGAGTCTCTTATGTTATCACTTTCATATACTAGTGGGAATTTTCATTATATAACTTGGCTTGTATATTCCAATGATGGGCTTCCTCAAAATGCCCTAGGTCTTTGTGAGCAAGCGAATTGGATGCACACCCACTTAGTTCCTTTTGTTGAGCTTTCATATACTTATAGCTCTAGTGCATCTGTTGCATGGCAATCCCTACTCACTGACATTGACATCTATTGATGGGCATCTCCATAGCCCGTTGATACGCCTAGTTGATGTGAGACTATCTTCCCCTTTTTTTGTCTCCTCCACAACCACCATTCTATTCAACCTAAAGTGCTATGTCCATGGCGCACGCTCATGTATTGCGTGAAGATTGAAAAAGTTTGAGAACACCAAAAGTATGAAACAATTGCTTGTCTTGTCATCGGGGTTGTGCATGATTTAAATACTTTGTGTGGTGAAGATATAGCATAGCCAGACTATATGATTTTGTAGGGATAACTTTCTTTGGCCATGTTATTTTGAAGAGACATAATTGCTTAGTTAGTATGCTTGAAGTATTATTATTTCTATGTCAATATTGAACTTTTGTCTTGAATCTTTCGGATCTGAATATTCATACCACAGTTAATAAGAATTACATTGAAATTATGCCAGGTAGCATTCCACATCAAAAATTCTGTTTTTATCATTTACCTACTCGAGGACGAGCAGGAATTAAGCTTGGGGATGCTTGATATGTCTCCAACGTATCTATAATTTTTTATTGTTTCATGCTATATTATATTTTGTTTTGGACATTATTGCGCTTTATTATACACTTTTATATTATTTTTGGGATTAACCTATTAACCGGAGGCCCAACCCATAATTGCTGTTTTTTTTGCCTATTTTAGGGTTTCACAGAAAAAGAATATCAAACGGAGTCCAAACGGAATAAAACCATCGGGAACGTGATTTTCGGAACGAATATGATCCAGAGGACTTGGACCCTATGTCAAGCAATCAACGAGAAAGGCACTAGGTAGGGGTCACGCCTACCCCCCAGGCACGCCCTCCACCCTCGTGGCCCCCCTGTTGCTCCACCGACGTACTCCTTCCTCCTATATATACCTACGTACCCCCAAACTACAAGATACGAAAAAACCCTAATCCCACCAACGTAACTTTCTGTATCCACGAGATCCCATCTTGGGGCCTTTTCCGGAGCTCCGCCGGAGGGGGAATTGATCACGGAGGGCTTCTACGTCAACACCATAGCCCTTCCGATGAAGTGTGAGTAGTTTACTTCAAACCTGCGGATCCATAGTTATTAGCTAGATGGCTTCTTCTCTATTTTTGGATATCAATACAAAGTTCTCCCCCTCTCTTGTGGAGATCTATTCGACGTAATCTTATTTTGCGGTGTGTTTGTTGAGACCGATGAATTGTGGGTTTATGATCAAGTTTATCTATGAACAATATTTGAATCTTCTCTAAATTCTTTTATGTATGATTGTTTACCTTTGGAAGTCTCTTCGAACTATCTGTTTGGTTTGGCCTACTAGATTGATCTTTCTTGCAATGGGATAAGTGCTGAGCTTTGGGTTCAATCTTGCGGTGTCCTTTCCCAGGGACAGTAGGGGCAGCAAGGCACGTATTGTATTGTTGCCATCGAGGATAACAAGATGGGTTTTATATCATATTGCATGAGTTTATCCCTCTACATTATGTCATCTTGCTTAAAGCGTTACTCTGTTCTCTTGAACTTAATACTCTAGATGAATGCTGGACAGCGGTCGATGTGTGGAGTAATAGTAGTAGATGCACGCAAGAGTCGGTCTACTTGTCTTGGACGTGATGCCTATATACATAATCGTACCTAGATATTCTCATAACTATGCTCAGTTCTGTCAATTGCTCAACAGTAATTTGTTCACTCACCATACATACTTATGCTCTTGAGAGAAGCCACTAGTGAAACCTATGGCCACCGAGTCCATCTTCCATCATATTAATCTTCCAATACTTAGTTATTTCCTTTGCCATTTATTTTACTTGCATCTTTTATTTCCCTTTATCATAACAATACCAAAAATATTATCTTATCATATCTATCAGATCTCACTCTCGTAAGTGACCGTGTAGGGATTGACAACCCCTTATCGCGTTGGTTGCGAGGATTTATTTGTTTGTGTAGGTGCGAGGGACTCGTGCGCGGCCTCCTACTGGATTGATTCCTTGGTTCTCAAAAACTGAGGGAAATACTTACGCTACTTTGCTGCATCACCCTTTCCTCTTCAAGGGAAAACCAACGCAGTGCTCTAGAGGTAGCAAGAAGGATTTTTGGCGCCATTGCCGGGGAGGTTCGCGCAAGACAAGTCAAGATTTGACTCCCGACAACGAGTCAATTGTGGCGCCCTTGCAAGTCAAGACATACCAAGTACCCATCACAAACCCTTATCTCCCGCATTACATTATTTTCCATTTGCCTCTCGTTTTCCTCTCCCCCACTTCACCCTTGCCGTTTTATTCGCCCTCTCGCTCCATCCTCCCTCTCTTTCTCTATTCTCGTTCTCTTCCGCTCACCTTTTTCCCGCTATGTCGGAATCAAGAAGGGTTGGGTGTTCTCTCCCGAGTTTTAGTACTTTGGACAATCCTTCTATTCTCACTAAACTCATAAATAAAGATGCTATGGAAAGACCTTCCGGAGTTATCAATGAGAATCTTAATAATTTGATGAAGATGATTCTGGAATTTTTCGCTATTTACTTGATGAATCTTTGAAAGATGCTTGGGATAGACTATTACGGATCAGGGCCAGCTATGTGCCTCAATACCAAATTGAAATTTACTTAAAAAGCATTTATGTTTCCCTACCTTCTTCTTTTAAGCATGTCCTAGATTCTATATTTGAAGAAGTTTTTCTTGAAGGGGATGCCGTAGACACTTATGAAAAGATGAAAACCACATTTGGGCACCTCATGAATGAGAAAGTTGAATCTACATCTCTTTTGCTCTCTTACCAAAACGAATCTATCAAAGAGATGAAAGCTAGCTTAGATACAAATTTCCGTAACATACTTAATCTTTCTTATACCATTAATAGCCATGTGATTTATAAAAATAGAAAGATTAATTCCATAGATAGTAAGTTTGCTCTTTGCTTCCCTAAAACCAAAGATGGCAATACCTAGATCTATCCTCGCTTTTATGCCTAGCTAGGGGCGTTAAACGATAGCGCTTGTTGGGAGGCAACCCAATTTTATTTTTATTCCTTGATTTTTGCTCCTGTTTAGTAATAAATAATTTATCTATCCTCTGTTTTGGTTGTGTTTTTTGTGTTTAATTAGTGTTTGTGCCAAGTAGAACCGTTGGGAAGACTTGGGGAAAGTCTTTTTAATCTTGCTGTAAAAAACAGAAACTTTAACGCTCATGAGAATTGCTGCCATTTTTATTTGGAAAGTGTTACATAGTTAATTATTTTTGAAGATGATTAATAGATAAATTCCTCACGTCCAGAAATTTAATTTATAATTTTTGGGGTTCCAGATCTTGCGTTAGCTACAAATTACTACAGACTATTCTGTTTTTGACAGATTCTGTTTTTCGTGTGTTTTTTTGCTTATTTTGATGAATCTATGGCTAGTAAAATAGTTTATAAAACATAGAGAAGTTGGAATATATTAGTTTTAAAAACAATATAAATAAATAATGAGTTCATTACAGTACCTTGAAGTGGTGTTTTGTTTCCTTTCGCTAACGGAGCTCACAAGATTTTCTACTCTAAGTTTTGTGTTGTGAAGTTTTCAAGTTTTGGGTAAAAGATTTGATGGATTATGGAACAAGGAGTGGAAAAAGCCTAAGCTTGGGGATGCCCATGGCACCCCAACATAATCTAAGGACACCTAAAAGCCAAAGCTTGGGGATGCCCCGGAAGGCATCCCCTCTTTCGTCTACTTCCATCGGTAACTTTATTTGGAGCTATATTTTTATTTACCACATGATATGTGTTTTGCTTGGAGCGTCTTGTATTATTTGAGTATTTATTTGTTAGTTTTCCACAATCATCCTTGCTGTACACACCTTTTGAGAGAGACACACATGATTCGGAAATTGTTAGAATACTCTATGTGCTTCACTTATATCTTTTGAGTTATATAGTTTTTGCTCTAGTGCTTCACTTATATCTTTTAGAGCACGTTGGTGGATTTGTTTTATAGAAAATATTGTTCTGTCATGCTTCACTTAGATTATTTTGAGAGTCCTACAAAACAGAATGGTAATTTTCTTTAATTATGTTCGGCATTCAAGATTAATAATTTTTTTCTTATGAGTGTGTTGAATACTATGAGAAGTTTGATACTTGATAATTGTTTTGAGATATGGAGATGGTAACATTAGAGTCATGCTAGTCGAGTAGTTGTGAATTTTAGAAATACTTGTGTTAAAGTTTGTCATTCCCGTAGCATGCACGTATGGTGAACCGTTATGTGATGAAGTCGGAGCATGATTTATTTATTGATTATCTTCCTTATGAGTGGCGGTCGGGGAAGAGCGATGGTCTTTTCCTACCAATCTATCCCCCTGGGAGCATGCGCGTAATTCTTTGATTTGATAACTTGTAGATTTTTGCAATAATTATATGACTTCTTTATGACTAAGGTTTAGTCCATGGATCATACACACTTTTCTTCCTTCCACATTGCTAGCCTCTCTAATACCGGGCACCTTTCGCCGGTATCATACACCCACCATATACATCACAAAAAACATCCACCATACCTACCTATCATGGCATTTTGTAACATCCCAAAATTCTAAATTTTGGAATGTTATAATGAATACATAGATTTGATTGATTGTTTGATTGATTGACTGAAAGTGAGTGAATTCGAAACCTTTTTGAAAGTTAAATGAGAGGGAATAAAAAGACTTTCCCAAACTTTCATTTTGCATTTATGATCTTCGTGAATTCAAATTATTTTCAAATACAAAACCCTTGAGCGAAGATGATATGACTTCTTCCATTTAAATTAAATGAAAGGGTATTTGAAAATAATTGAATTTCATTTGGAAATATTTCAATTCATAAACTTCATGCAGCTCAATGATTTTCATGAGAGAAGATAAAATGACTTCTTCAAATTATATGAAATATGATTTGGGAGTTTCAAAGAATTAAATTCAAAATTATTTTGAATTTATTTCCAATTTGGAGTTATTTGAGTTTTATTCAGATTATTTTTCTCCAAAAATAAAATATATGGAAATTAGGGTAACATGATTCCCTACAATAGAAAATTGGAGAAAAATTAATTTGAAATCATTTTGGTATTTTTAAAATGATTTTAGTTGGATTTTAGTAGACCAGGAGCACTCTTTGATTTATTAGAATTCGTGTGTATTTTATTTAATGCTAGAAAAATGTTCATGTCGTAGAAAATCTTTTACTGAAAATGTTGATATATAATATGCCTATATAAAGTTTTTTTGTAATTTCATTTTTCAGTTTATCGTATTGTGTAAAGAAAACTGTACCGTGCGGCCGGCAAAAAAAATGCAGCGTGCACGCGGCCGAAGGCCTTTAGGCCCATCGCCTCTTTTTTCTCTGTTTCATATATTTTCGTCTACGTTTAGTCCCACATTGCCTAGCCTTTGACCCCTAAGCCTCTTTTCCACCAATAAATATAGACCCATAGAGCCTCCAAAAATCATCCGATTCGGGTTAAAACAATATTTTGGTTTGACTAGATTCATTTAAGAAAAATATATTTCTCCTCTCCAGCGCGACTTCTGTAAATTATTTCTTCTCTCCAAAGTCGTCTTTTCTCTGCCTTATAAAGGTATCTTTCTTTGTTTTTTTTCTCCTTATACCTCCATAGTTTATTATTTTTAGACTAATATGATAAAATAATTAGATTATTAATTAGTCTACGTATTTATACGTTAGACCTTAACCGTAGCTATTTTTTTCTTCCGTAAAACAGCTTGGCCCTGATTTTTCAAATAGCGATAACTTTTTACTCGTTTGCCCAAATCCAACGAAACTAATGCCCACTTCTTCGTTATGATCTCCTCTATCCAGTAATCCAACTCAAACATGTTTTTGAAAATTTTAAATTTGAATTAGATCAGATTTGAATTCAAACTTCTTTTGATCATATCTTTTTATTCGTAACTCCGTTTGAGTTGATTCTTTTTGCAAATCGAAGCTCTTGACCTAAACATTCCGATAAGGCCAAATTCACATAATTTTGGTACTGTTAGAAATTGTTTTATGTTGCAAGAGTTATTTGCTTGGTTTTGAAGTTTTCGGAATCGTCTTCTTCGTTCTTTCTGATACTTTGAGTGATTGCTTATGTGTGGCTACTATTGCTTGATTACGATAGATTGACCGGAGTGTGACGAGTAGAGCTATCAAGAGTTTTGAGTGCGAATCATCTTCATCTACATTGCAGGCAAGTTCACACTTTGATCATACCTCTTTCATACCCAGTTTTTATTGCATTAGATCAAACCTCCAACATTGCATGATTAGGATCTAATTAAATTGTGGTTATTGGGAAGTAGTTACTGAGGTAGGAACCTATTGCCCTGCATTCAAAACCTTGGGAGTTACTTCTACGTGTTGCTTATATAGCTATGCTATGCTCGTAGACGTGGATTGGGTTTTGAGAGTATTCATGACAGATGTGAGATTGTTAATTAATGGTTTACTTAAGGTGGCAACTTAAACACACATCCGGGTGAATTGAGGTACCTGGTTATTCCCGGTTTGCCTGTCTAGGCACCGGGGTAGACCAGGATTGCCTGTTTTTTCATGGACCGCCACCCAGGCCCAAAGGAATCATAAGATTATTCATACTAGAAACTTCTGCGTGCAGCCACAAGCCATTATGGGCTCTGGCATAGTTAATTAAGTCGTGTGAACTCTTACAGGGTAGACTAGCAGATGTAGGGGAAAGTAGGTGTACCGGTCTATCCAACGTAAGGTGCTAGCGCTTCTGAAAGACTGTGTCTCGGTCATCCATTTCTCAAACACCATGTAGTGCCAGAAAACCAACGGAGGAGATCAAGTCTTGTGGGGAAAAGTGCGCAAACCTCTGCAGAGTGTATAAACTAATCATGATTAGCCGTGTCCCCGGTTATGGACATCTTGAGTATCTAGTTCTTGGATTATCATGTTGATCCCATCATGTTACTTCTAAATTAATATTGTTGGGTTATTAATGACTATTCTTAATTGGGATTGAGAATGCTGTCAACCATTCTCAATGTTTAACAACCACCATGATAGTTAAATAAAATTTATTCCTTTGCAGTAGGGAAAAATTGGCTTTTCGCAAAAACCTTATAACCATAGAGCTTTTCCACCAGCCATATATGCATGTAGTGATAGCCATTGTTCATCATTTCTCTCTATGGTGTGAATTTGCCAGTACATTCAATGTACTGACCCGTTTTCAGGCTGCAACGTCTCATGTTGCAGGTTTCTTACGACGAGTAAGTGATACGTTAGGGTTATGATTTCTACACTCAACTTTGCCGTTGGTGTTGATGGGAATCCACAACCTTGTTGCTTCCGCTATTTGGATTGAGGTAATAGTATTTACGTTACTTTTACATGTGATTTACCTCTGTTATAAATCCTCGAGTATTGTGTGTGTCAGCATACCGATCCAGGGATGACACTTAAGCACAGAGACTTGACCCATTCGGGTCGGGTCGCTACAAGATGGTATCAGAGCACATGTTGACTGTAGGACGTGACCCTAGAAACTGGCAAGCCCATAGTATAGATTTTTCTCTACAACTTTCCCTTTCAAAAAGATCTTTTACCTCTCTTCTCTTCTGAGCTTATTCAAAAATTTCCTAGTGAGACCATACCCCTCTCCCCTTTTGACCACACGAAGATTCAACTGATGAGACCACTCCAAGAAGTACATGATACCGGACAACTAAGACCATTCGGACTGAAGAAGATTTTACCGTGCATGGGAACTACAACTGTTGAAGACTCTGAAGATTAGGAGAATTTGAAGGCTCTGAAGAATTCCCAGATTTGTATGACCTAGGAAGGCTACCCTTATGGAACTTGGCAGACTATGGAAGTTGTCAATACCCGAGTTCAAGGTGTATCGGAGAAAGACCGGAGCATGTAGAGTTAAGAACTCAAGGATTTGTCAAGAAAACCCTAAGGCAGGAGATATCAACTATGGAGAGATAGCTCATGGAAATGACAAGAGCAGAAACACGGTTATCCGTGATGTCATCGCTCGCTGATGCTATTGTCACCGTGCTGAGTTAAGCATGCATATGCATGGAAGGATTGGATGGTAGAAGGCTGATGGAGCATCTATCAGCAAGAGGTGAAGTTTTAACCTTAGCTAGTGTATCACCATGATCTGGAGTATTACATCAAGGATTTTAAGATGGATCTGCAGGAAGCTATATTCGACAAAGAAGCATTTCGTGAAGGACTCAGGAACCAAAAGCTGAAAGTAGCCAAGCTAGAGGAGCTACAACCTCGAGATACTGGAGATTTGTGAGGAACTGAAGGACAGTATGACCATGGTTCATGTGAAGGATGTTGAAACCAAAAGTTTGGAATGCAACTCCAGAATATTAAAGGACGTCACAAGAGACTTCGCATCAACAGAGTTGATCTGTCAAAAGAACTTAAGAAAGACAAGCATGATCGGAAGAAGCCATTGGAGGCATGAACAATGCCTGAAGAGTTTGAAGAGTTGATGATTTATTGACCTTTAGAAGACCAAACCCCTGTTATATACCTACGTTAGATGCGATGATTGTGAGATGTCATTTGTTTGATGTTTTTCGACAGCCACAATAAAATCTGTCTTTTCAAAACTTTTGATTGCATTGTGTGTACCCCTCTCCCTCTCTCTTATCTCACCCCAAACCCATGGACCCAATAGAGGATGAATGAAGATGAGTTTATTTTTTCTGGACCGATGAGTCAATTGAAGATGGACCAATGGATTCAGAACATGGAGGATCGCATGGAGAATAACCCTATAGTTGGAAATGATATGACCCAGCATGCTCTTCAGTGCTTGGAAAGAGGTGCTGCCACTTGGTGGAGGATGTACCAAACCATGAATGGATGGCAAGGAGTAACCACTTGTAGAGAATTTAAGTTGACTCTGCCAAAGTCTCGGTTTGTGTCCCAGAAGTTGAAGCCTTATGGAAAGGATATGAAGGAACCTTGTGCGTGCAAGATTTGTGGAGAAACAGGACACACCCATAAAGAAAACAAGGCTGAATGCCCTAACTGTGAAGGAAGTCACCCAGTTGAAGAATGCCCAACTAGGAAGATTACTTGTTTCTTGTGTGAAGGGACTACCCACTATCCTGCTCAGTGTCACATTTACCCCATGGTACAACGAACCATCCAGTAGAAGAAAGAAGTAATGAAAAGAGCCCTTATGGAAAGTTTGGAAGAACCTGTGATGAAGGAAGAGGTGGAGGACACACCCAAAGAAGAGCCAATTAAACCCTGCACTAAGTCATGCTATTCATGTGGAGACGAAGGACACCTCTCCTAGAATTGTATGAATGGGGATCTAGTAGAATTCCCGACGGAGGAAGTAGAATATGACCCACAGGAAATAGAAGCCCTGATTGGAATGGAAAAGTCCAGGAAGAGAAACCGATTGGAGCCCAGGAGGAACCTGAGTCATATCACCTGTTACAGGTGCAAGGAGTCAGGGCACTACCTCAACAGTTGCCCAAAGAGGAAACCTTGATACTTGCCAGAAGTAATATGTTTTCGTTGTAATGGAGCAGGGCACTTTGCCAGAGAATGCCCCAAGGAGAAGGAAACTTGTGCTAGATAGTTGAGTTTGTAACAGAAGAAATATAGTAGTAGTAGTGAGAACATTTTCCTTTATATTGAGGTGTTGAGCCGAGACATGTAACGGAAAAGCGAGAGATTTTAATCGCTTGAGAATGAATAACGTTAGCATCGTTGGTGCTGATATGGATTTTATGAGTTGTTACTCTATGAAGAAGAATTTTGGCAATTCTGAGGATATGAGAAATATGGTCTATGGAAGATTTGTGCATTTTAAGGGTGGTAGTACCCTGTAAGAACCCTTGACCCCTGGAAAAGATAAGGATACTCCACTGAGTGGATTTCGGACAAAAATGAATACGAGTTTTGTCTCGATATGTGTGATACCCCAAGAGTGTGTGGGATGAAGTTGGAGACTGTCAGTTGTTTGGACCAAATGTGATCAAGGAGTCAGAAGAGAATGTTAAGTTGATTTGAGATAGACTGAAGGTAGCTCAGTCCAGGCAGAAGAGTTATGTAGACTCAAAAACTCAAGAAGGTAGTCTATGAAGTTGGAGACAGAGCATGTCTTCGCGTGTCCCCTATACGAGGAGTTAAATGGATTGGAGTTAAGGGAAAATTAGCCCCGAGATTTGTAGGACCATACCGAGTTTTGGAGCGTATGGGAGAAGTGGCCAACAAGTTGGAGTCACCCGAAGGACTATCAGGAGTTCATGGTGTGTTTCACGTTTCCCAGTTAAGGAAGTGCCATGCAGAGATGGCCAATATTCCCCTGTAAGGACGCTTGACCTGGAAAGGATAATGATGTTCCACGAATTGAATATGGACTTCATAAGTATAAGTTTTTATCTCGATATGTGGGATATCCCACGAGGATGAAGAGATAAATTACTATTGGATATAAAGGAGGTATGATGTTGGAAATATGGATAAATGAAAATTCCATGATGAGTCTGAGTAATCATGTCCTAGTTTTGGTGCCAATAGAAGGAAGGAAGACAATACAATTGGATGGGTTTAAGAATACTAGGAAGTTGGAAGTTGGAATAATGATAAGTTGCCCGATGATAAGTTCAAGGACTATAAGTGATGAGATGGGCCATAACCCACAGGCCCCAGGACCTGCCAAGAAGCAAGCACATTCTTGCTGAAGGAAGGACCCTGGAAGAGGATATACCTTTGTCGATAGACGATTTTATAGGAGTAACGCAAAACCTGAGAGTTGTGAAGGAACGATAGATGTTTGTCTGGCTTGCAGAATCTATGGATATATCCGAACTTGATTCGTCGACAAGAGAAATTCTGCAATGCTTGTGAGGATGACCAAGTGTTAGTATGCGAGATTCGCTAAACTGTATACATGGTAATGATTTGGGTGCGGGATGGATTGATCACCATACCGACTTACTCTTATTATTCGCCTTGCTATATGGGATGGTAAATCTGAGTGACTTACCTATAGTAGAGAGACAACGAGCAAAACCTTGTTTAAGCCTTAGAATGGTATAGGTATTTTTCCCCTGTACAAGGCAGCCTTGCCAACCGTAGGTTATATGGTGAGGATCAACCCAGACCCATTTCCTGTAGGAGAAACCATAAATTGTTGACCACCATGAGATATCGATAGTTGTTTAGTTTGGCGCCAAACCCGTCAGGTAAGAAGACCCAATCTCGAAATAACCATACCAAGAGGAAGGGACAGAAGAATTGAGGAAAAGGTTATGCCACTACCGGAAGAGCCGGAGAAGGAATTTTCCGAGGATTTGAGGAGACCGACACCGTTAACCATATGGCTGAAGTATATGAGATTCGATGTAGCTGTAACCATGCTTCTAAGGGTGGTAGCACCCCAGACCCCTGTGACGATCGATGGATTCGGAGAAAACCCCGAACCTAACCTATTTCTAGCCTCTCCGAATCTCGAGGACGAGATTCATTTTAAGGGTGGTAGGTTTGTAACATCCCAAAATTCTAAATTTTGGAATGCTATAATAAATAGATAGATTTGATTGATTGTTTGATTGATTGACTGAAAGTGAGTGAATTCGAAACCTTTTTGAAAGTTAAGTGAGAGGGAATAAAAATACTTTCCCAAACTTTCATTTTGCATTTATAATCTTCGTGAATTCAAATTATTTTCAAATACAAAACCCTTGAGCGAAGATGATATGACTTCTTCCATTTAAATTAAATGAAAGGGTATTTGAAAATAATTGAATTTCATTTGGAAATATTTCAATTCATAAACTTCATGCAGCTCAATGATTTTCATGAGAGAAGATAAAATGACTTCTTCAAATTATATGAAATATGATTTGGGAGTTTCAAAGAATTAAATTCAAAATTATTTTGAATTTATTTCCAATTTGGAGTTATTTGAGTTTTATTCAGATTATTTTTCTCCAAAAATAAAATATATGGAAATTAGGGCAACATGATTCCCTACAATAGAAAATTGGAGAAAAATTAATTTGAAATCATTTTGGTATTTTTAAAATGATTTTAGTTGGATTTTAGTAGACCAGGAGCACTCTTTGATTTATTAGAATTTGTGTGTATTTTATTTAATGCTAGAAAAATGTTCATGTCGTAGAAAATCTTTTTCTGAAAATTGTGATATATAATATGCCTATATAAAGTTTTATTTTTAATTTCGTTTTTCAGTTTATCGTATTCTGTAAAGAAAACTGTACCGCGCGGCCGGCAAAAAAAAATGCAGCGTGCACGCGGCCGAAGGCCTTTAGGCCCATCGCCTCTTTTCTTCTCTGTTTCGTATATTTTCGTCTACGTTTAGTCCCACATTGCCTAGCCTTTGACCCCTAAGCCTCTTTTCCACCAATAAATATAGACCCATAGAGCCTCCAAAAATCATCCGATTCGGGTTAAATCAATATTTTGGTTTGACTAGATTCATTTAAGAAAAATATATTTCTCCTCTCCGGCGCGACTTCTGGAAATTATTTCTTCTCTCCAAAGTCGTCTTTTCTCTGCCTTATAAAGGTATCTTTCTTTGTTTTTTTTCTCCTTATACCTTCGTAGTTTATTATTTTTAGACTAATATGATAAAATAATTAGATTATTAATTAGTCTACGTATTTATACGTTAGACCTTAACCGTAGCTATTTTTTTTCTTCCGTAAAACAGCTTGGCCCAGATTTTTCAAATAGCCATAACTTTTTACTCGTTTGCCCAAATCCAACGAAACCAACGCCCACTTCTTCGTTATGATCTCCTCTATCCAGTAATCCAACTCAAACATGTTTTTGAAAATTTTAAAATTTGAATTAGATCAGATTTGAATTCAAACTTCTTTTGATCATATCTTTTTATCCGTAACTCCGTTTGAGTTGATTCTTTTTGCAAATCGAAGCTCTTGACCTAAACATTCCGATAAGGCCAAATTCACATAATTTTAGTATTGTTAGAAATTGTTTTATGTTGCAAGAGTTATTTGCTTGGTTTTGAATTTTTCGGAATCGTCTTCTTCGTTCTTTCTGATACTTTGAGTGATTGCTTATGTGTGGTTACTATTGCTTGATTACGATAGATTGACCGAAGTGTGACGAGTAGAGCTATCAAGAGTTTTGAGTGCGAATCATCTTCATCTACATTGCAGGCAAGTTCACACTTTGATCATACCTCTTTCATACTCAGTTTTTATTGCATTAGATCAAACCTCCAACATTGCATGATTAGGATCTAATTAAATTGTGGTTATTGGGAAGTAGTTACAGAGGTAGGAACCTATTGCCCTGCATTCAAAACCTTGGGAGTTACATCTACGTGTTGCTTATATAGCTATGCTATGCTCGTAGACGTGGATTGGGTTTTGAGAGTATTCATGACAGATGTGAGATTGTTAATTAATGGTTTACTTAAGATGGCAACTTAAACACACATCTGGGTGGATTGAGGTACCTGGTTATTCCCGGTTTGCCTGTCTAGGCACCGGGGTAGACCAGGATTGCCTGTTTTTTTATGGACCGCCACCCAGGCCCAAAGGGATCATAAGATTATTCATACTAGAAACTTCTGTGTGTAGCCACAAGCCATTATGGGCTCTGGCATAGTTGATTAAGTCGTGCGAACTCTTACAGGGTAGACTAGCAGATGTAGGGGAAAGTAGGTGTACCAGTCTATCCAACGTAAGGTGCTAGCGCTTCTGAAAGACCGTGTCTCGGTCATCGTTTCTCAAACACCATGTAGTGCGAGAAAACCAACGGAGGAGATCGAGTCTTGTGGGGAAAAGTGCGCAAACCTCTGCAGACTGTACAAACTAATCATGATTAGCCGTGTCCCCGGTTATGGACATCTTGAGTATCTAGTTCTTGGATTATCCTGTTGATCCCATCATGTTACTTCTAAATTAATATTGTTGGGTTATTGATGACTATTTGTAACATCCCAAATTTTCAATTTGGAATGTTATACATTAGATCATCATGCATACCATATTTTCTTGCATTTTGGTCGATCCTAGAAATTTCACGCAACTCAAGGACCCTCGGAGAGAGTTGGAGATTTCGTCATTTTCATATTTGAGCTTTCTCAAATTTTGAAAAGAGGATCATTGGATTTGTCGGAGTTTATTTGCCTTTTATTTGGATAGGGAAAAATGCGCGTTTTCAAAAATTTGCATTTTAGGCCCGGAGAAAAGTTCATTTTGTTCGACTCATTTTTAGGAGTCGGGGAAAATTTACTTTGGGAGTTTTGGAGTTCGTTTAGATTTTCTTTTCCTTGTTTTTCTGCGCGCGTAACCGATTTAAAAAAAATCCCGCAGCACGCCTGGGCCAAGGCCCCGCCGCCTGGTTATTCCCGGTTTGCCTGTCTAGGCACCGGGGTAGACCAGGATTGCCTGTTTTTTATGGACCGCCACCCAGGCCCAAAGGGATCATAAGATTATTCATACTAGAAACTTCCGTGTGCAGCCACAAGCCATTATGGGCTCTGGCATAGTTGATTAAGTCGTGCGAACTCTTACAGGGTAGACTAGCAGATGTAGGGGAAAGTAGGTGTACCAGTCTATCAACCGTAAGGTGCTAGCGCTTCTGAAAGACCGTGTCTCGGTCATCCATTTCTCAAACACCATGTAGTGCGAGAAAACCAACGGAGGAGATCGAGTCTTGTGGGGAAAAGTGCGCAAACATCTGCAGACTGTACAAACTAATCATGATTAGCCGTGTCCCCGGTTATGGACATCTTGAGTATCTAGTTCTTGGATTATCCTGTTGATCCCATCATGTTACTTCTAAATTAATATTGTTGGGTTATTGATGACTATTTGTAACATCCCAAATTTTCAATTTGGAATGTTATACATTAGATCATCATGCATACCATATTTTCTTGCATTTTGGTCGATCCTAGAAATTTCACGCAACTCAAGGACCCTCGGAGAGAGTTGGAGATTTCGTCATTTTCATATTTGAGCTTTCTCAAATTTTGAAAAGAGGATCATTGGATTTGTCGGAGTTTATTTGCCTTTTATTTGGATAGGGAAAAATGCGCGTTTTCAAAAATTTGCATTTTAGGCCCGGAGAAAAGTTCATTTTGTTCGACTCATTTTTAGGAGTCGGGGAAAATTTACTTTGGGAGTTTTGGAGTTCGTTTAGATTTTCTTTTCCTTGTTTTTCTGCGCGCGTAACCGATTTAAAAAAAATCCCGCAGCACGCCTGGGCCAAGGCCCCGCCGCCTGGTTATTCCCGGTTTGCCTGTCTAGGCACCGGGGTAGACCAGGATTGCCTGTTTTTTATGGACCGCCACCCAGGCCCAAAGGGATCATAAGATTATTCATACTAGAAACTTCCGTGTGCAGCCACAAGCCATTATGGGCTCTGGCATAGTTGATTAAGTCGTGCGAACTCTTACAGGGTAGACTAGCAGATGTAGGGGAAAGTAGGTGTACCAGTCTATCCAACGTAAGGTGCTAGCGCTTCTGAAAGACCGTGTCTCGGTCATCCATTTCTCAAACACCATGTAGTGCGAGAAAACCAACGGAGGAGATCGAGTCTTGTGGGGAAAAGTGCGCAAACATCTGCAGACTGTACAAACTAATCATGATTAGCCGTGTCCCCGGTTATGGACATCTTGAGTATCTAGTTCTTGGATTATCCTGTTGATCCCATCATGTTACTTCTAAATTAATATTGTTGGGTTATTGATGACTATTTGTAACATCCCAAATTTTCAATTTGGAATGTTATACATTAGATCATCATGCATACCATATTTTCTTGCATTTTGGTCGATCCTAGAAATTTCACGCAACTCAAGGACCCTCGGAGAGAGTTGGAGATTTCGTCATTTTCATATTTGAGCTTTCTCAAATTTTGAAAAGAGGATCATTGGATTTGTTGGAGTTTATTTGCCTTTTATTTGGATAGGGAAAAATGCGCGTTTTCAAAAATTTGCATTTTAGGCCCGGAGAAAAGTTCATTTTGTTCGACTCATTTTTAGGAGTCGGGGAAAATTTACTTTGGGAGTTTTGGAGTTCGTTTAGATTTTCTTTTCCTTGTTTTTCTGCGCGCGTAACCGATTTAAAAAAATCCCGCAGCGCGCCTGCGCCAAGGCCCCGCCGCAGGCCAGGCCAGGCCGGCCGCCGCGCCTGCCCGCGCGCGCCAAGGCCAGCGCCGCCGCCGCCAAGTAGGAGTCCTACTAGGAGTCCATCTCCTCTCCTCCCTCTTTTTCTTGCCCCCTCCCCCAAGTTTCCTCTCCCCTCCTCCTCTTAAATACCCCCACACCCCCCCTTTTTCCCACACCAAGCCGCGCCCCACCCCGTGCCGCCCTAAGCCGCCGCCGCCCCTAGCGTCGCCGCCTACGCCGCCGCCGCCCTAGCGCCGCCGCCGCCCTTGCACGCCGCCGTCGCCGCTGTTCGCCGGAGCCCCTCGCCGGAGGTAGCCCCGCGCCGCGTCTCTTTTCCCCTCGGTTCGGTTTTTTCTTATAAACCGTTCCGGTTCTTCTCTTTTTCCTCCGATTCTTTTTCTTTTCCTCTCCGGTTTTTCATTTCGGTTTTCTTTTCCGAAACCCTAGATCGGTTTCGTTTTCTTTCCCGGTTTAGTTGCCTAGAGACCGTTCGCCGGACCGTTCGTCCTAACGAACGTAATCACCGGATTATTCTCGGTTAACGAACGTCCGTTTGTTTAACCGTTCTTCTTTTTCTTTTCGTCGGATTTATTCCGCGATCGCGATCTCAGATCCGATCTTCGTTCTAGTCTATCTTCTCGCTCGTTTATCGGAATCAGGTGATTCAAGCGCCTGGAGTTTCGTTTCGAAACCGCCGTTCCGACTAATCAACTTAAACAAGTTTTTGCTACGGTAAAATTTGACCTAGTTTCAACTTGCTAGAACCGAGTTGTTTTCTTCCGCCGTTTGTTTTCCGTTGCTTTGTTCGGTTCTTTCTTTCTTTGCAACCGGAGTTCTTAAGTTGAACTTTCTGGTTCGATCTCTTGTTCGAGTTTTACCTGTGCATTAGATGAGTACTTATTGTATGCTTGTTGTTTGTCTGTGATAGATTACCCGGATTGCGCCGCCTGTTACTTCGAATCCCTAGGACTCGCGGATCATCAGCAAGGCAAGTAACACTTTGATCATACCTTTTCTACAACCGAGTTTTATTGCATTAGATCCATCCTCACACATTGCATGATTAGGATCTAATTAAATTGTGGGATGGGAAGTAGATGAGGTAGTACCTATTACCTGTTTATTATGAAACCTTTGGGAGTTACTTCTACGTTTGCTTATTATGCCATGCTATGCTCGTAGACGTGGATTGGGTGAGTGATATCCATGACAGATGTGAGTGTGATAATTTTAAGGGTTTATCTAAGGTGGCAACCTAAACACACATCTAGGTGGATTGAGGCACCTGATGTCTATCAGGACTTGCCTGTTTTATTTTGGACCGCCACCCAGGCTCAAAGGGATCATAAGATCTTTCATGCTAGAAACTTACGTGTGCAGCCACAAGCCATTATGGGCTCTGGCATAGTTGACTAAGTCGTGCGAACTCTTATAGGGTAGACTAGCAGATGTAGGGGAAAGTAGGTGTACCGGTCTATCCATTGTAAGGTGCTAGCGCTTCTGAAAGACTGTGTCTCGGTCATCCATTTCTCAAACACCTTGTAGTGCGAGAAGCCCAACGGAGGCGATCGAGTCTTGTGGGGAAAAGTGCGCAAACCTCTGCAGAGTGTAATAAACTAATCATGATTAGCCGTGTCCCCAGTTATGGACATCTTGAGTATCTAGTACTTGAATATCATGTGAATCTCATCATGTTACTTCTAATTAATATTGTTGGGTTTTAATTGTTCACTTAATTGGGCTCGGAATGCTGTCAACCATTCTCGATGTTCAACTACCATGATAGTTAAATAAATTTATTCCTTTGCAGTAGGGAAAAACTGGCTTTACGCAAAACCGTAACCATAGAGCTTACCACCAGCCAAATTTGCATATAGTTTAGATGTCGCATTCCATTACTCTCTATGTGTTACCTTGCCAGCATATTCCATGTGCTGACCCATTTTCGGGCTACAAATTTCATGTTGTAGACTTTTCAGACGATGAGTAAGGTGCTTTTAGGTCGTGGTTCTATACTCAGTGATGCCGTTGGAGTTGATGGACCCATTTATCTTCCAAGTCTTCCGCTGTTATCGATATTAGATGGCCTTAAGCCATATTTATTGTAATAAGTTCTCTTTGAGACATCGTTGTAATAAGTGTGTGATTGCCACTCTGCTATAAATCCTTCGAAGTACTATGTGGTGTCAGCATTACTGATCCAGGGATGACACCGGAGCACAGTAGACTTGATCCATTCGGGTCGGGTCGCTACAGATATGGTATCAGAGCACACGCTGACTGTAGGACACGACCACTATGTTAAAGCCATAGATCACTATTCTCTCCTCATTTTCTAACTCCTCATCTTTTCTACTCTTTAGGATGAAGGACGCGAAGATTAAGTACGCTCAACCGGATGAAGGCACACCTTTTGGATTTCACCTGAAGGAAGTCACCAAGTACCTAAACATTGGATTACCAAGTTTCACGGGAACTTTCAATGCCACTTTGCCTGAAGAGGAGCGCTGGAAGATTCAAGCTCATGTTCCGGGAAGGACATTCGCGCCAATCACGAAGCCCATAGATAGTGTTTTCAATGCACAAACCTGGAGTCTGGGAAAGAGCATGGCAGCCCATATCACCATAGGACGCATTGGAGAAGTTTATCAAGAAGACCTCAAGGACACTATCTACCAGATTTGCGGACGCCGAGATGAACAATGGAAGTTAGTCAGCACCAAGAAGGATAGATCCATTGCAGCTTTCATCCAGGAGTTAAACCAGCACATTCGACGCCACGAGAACCATATGTGCAATGATATGATAGAGCTGAAGAATGCGAAGGCAAGGATCATCGAGCTAGAAGGAGAACTGAAGGCTACACGCAAGGACTACATGGACGAGATCGTAGCCCTAGCAAGACACAACGGCGATCTTAAGCAAGAGATTGAAGAACTCAAGAGGGAGTTAGCATCCAGGAAGGAAGACATGTACGTCGCATGTCCGGACAACTACATCATCATCGACGACACCGATTCGAATCCAAGTGAACCCGACTTTGAAGACGAAGCTGGAGCGTACATCATGGAGTCTTCCACCGGTTCAAATTTCTAGATGACCACCAACTATTAGTAGTATCCCCCCCATGTAAACACTATAGTTCGAGCACTTTTGCGATACCTAGATCGATTGTAAGCCCTTGTTTGAATTGAATGAAGTGATTTTGTGTGCATTTGCTCATGTGCATTGGGGTAGTGTTTTCTCTTTAGACCTCACTCTATTCTTATATCTCGTCTTTTCTAAACCCTCAGATGCCTCCGAGACGTGACAATGGATTTCCACCGGAGCTCACTCAGTTGATCCAACAGCAGAATCAATTGATGCAGATGTTAGTTCAGAATCAGCAGAACAACAACAACACAACCCACCTCCACCACCGCCACATGTTGACCACTTAGCCCGTTTCCTTAGGCTAAATCCGCCGGTGTTTTCTAGTAGCACCGAGCCGATAGTAGCAAACGATTGGCTCCGCAAGATAGGAAGGGAGTTGACCACTGCAGGATGCACAGATGGTGAGAAAGTGAAGTTTGTCGCACATCAGCTTGAAGGACCCGCGACAGCATGGTGGGAGAATTTGACAACCACTTTCTCAGTTGACACTATCACATGGGATCAGTTCCAGCAAGCTTTCCGCACTGCACATGTTTCAGCAGGAGCTATGGCCATGAAGAAGCATGAGTTTCGCAACTTACGCCAAGGAGGAAGGACAGTTGGCCAGTATGTTGACGACTTCAACAAGTTAGCACATTATGCCCCAGATGACGTTGCTACGGATGCAACCAAGCAGGAGAAGTTCTTGGAAGGATTGAATGATGAATTGAGTATGCAGTTGATGGTAGCAAGTTTCAACAACTACCAGGAGTTGGTAGATCATGCCATCATGATTGAAGGGAAGCAACAGCAGATTGAGAACCGCAAGAGGAAGTATGGACAGGGGAAGTATAACTCTGGAGCCCTGCAGAAGCCCCGTTTTACCCCTAAATCAGGATTTCAGTTTCAGCATACCCATGGAGGAGGTAGCCCACACAACCACAATGGTCACAAGAATGGTAATGGGAATGGAGGAAGCAACCGCCAGAATCGGACCACCCCATCAACCCCATCTAAGAGAGAGCTGAGTCAAGTCACCTGTTTCAAGTGTTCCAAGACCGGACATTATGCAAATGAATGTCCTAAAGGCCAGAATGGAAATGGCAATGGAAGCTCAGGGAAGAAGCCGAACCCTTTCAATAGGGGACAGGTGAACCACGTTAACGTGGAGGAAGTTGAAGATCAGCCTGATGCAGTAATCGGTAAGTTTTTGGTTTAGTCATTTACCGCACTCGTTCTTTTCGATACTGGTGCATCACATTCATACATATCAAGGGGATTTGTGGAAAAATATAGCCTGCCCACTAGGATTCTTAAAACACCTATGCTAGTAAGTTCGCCAGGGCAGAATACATGGCCAGTCAAGGATGCTTTCAAGTGCCATTAAGCATAGGAAGGCATGTTTTCCCAACCGATTTAATTATTCTGGAATCCCAAGGTCTGGATGTAATTCTCGGTATGGATTGGCTGACGATGTATGGAGGAAACATCGATTGTGCCAGTAAGACAATTTTGCTCACAACGCCAGAAGGAAGAAGGATCAAGTATGTATCCCGGCATGTGCCAAATAGGACACAAGTAAATTGCCTAACAGGAGTTGTGCAGGAGGAAGTACCAGTGGTAAAGGATTTTCCTGATGTATTTCCTAAAGAGTTGCCAGGCATGCCACCGGATAGAGACATTGAGTTTTTGATTGAGTTATTGCCAGGTACAGGCCCAATATCAAAGAGACCATACCGGATGCCAGCAAAGGATTTGGTAGAAATTAAGAATCAGATTAAGGAGTTATTGGAGAAAGGTTACATTCGCCCAAGTTCTTCGCCTTGGGGATCACCCGTACTTCTAGTGGAGAAGAAGGATGGATCATTATGGATGGTTGTTGATTATCGTGGATTGAATGAAGTAACCATCAAGAATAAGTACTCACTGCCAATGATTAATGATCTGTTTGATCGTTTGCAAGGAGCTAAAGTGTTTTCCAAGATCGATTCGCGATCAGGGTACCACCAATTGAAGATTCGAGAGCAGGACATACCTAAGACATCATTCACCATAAGATATGGACTGTATGAGTATACCGTTATGTCATTTGGATTGACTAACGCACCTGCCTATTTTATGAACCTGATGAACAAAGTGTTTATGGAGTTTTTGGATAAGTTCGTCGTAGTGTTCATTGACGATATCATGGTTTATTCAAAGAACGAAGAAGAGCATAAGGAACATTTGCGTTTGGTTTCGGAGAAACTAAGGGAACATCAGTTATATGCCAAATTTAGCAAATGTGAGTTTTGGTTGAAGGAAGTAGGATTCCTTGGACACGTTATATCCGGAGAAGGGATAGCAGTTGACCCCACAAAGGTTGAGACCGTAACCGAATGGGAAGCACCAATGACAGTTGGAGAGATCCGGAGTTTTCTTGGACTCGCAGGATACTACCGCAGATTTATTGAGAACTTTTCGAAGATTGCGAAGCCTATGACGGAGTTTTTGAAGAAGGATACTAAGTTCAAATGGACTGAGGAGTGTGAGGCTAGTTTCCAGGAGTTGAAGAAACGATTGGTTACCTCACCAGTGTTGATTTTGCCAGACCAGACCAAGGATTATGAGGTATATTGCGACGCTTCACGTCGAGGACTTGGAGCAGTGCTTATGCAAGAAGGGAGAGTTGTTTCGTATGCTTCACGACAACTGAAGCCTCATAAATTGAATTATGCTACGCATGATTTGGAGTTAGCAGCCGTGGTGCATGCATTGAAGACATGGAGACATTTCCTCATTGGAAATCATTGTGAGGTGTACACGGATCACAAGAGTTTGAAGTACATTTTCACGCAGAAGGAGTTGAATCTCAGACAAAGGAGATGGTTGGAGCTCATCAAGGACTATGACATGAGATTGCATTACCATCCTGGTAAAGCTAATGTAGTAGCTGATGCATTGAGCCGTAAGAGCCATGTCAATACGTTAATAACGGAAGAAATACCCAAGGAGTTAGCAGAAAATATTCGTGAACTATGTTTAGAGATAGTTCCGAAAGGCTATGTAGCAGCATTGGAGATTCAGTCAACATTGATGGATAAAATCAGAGAGGCTCAGAAATCTGACCAGGAAATTGCTTCTATAAAGGAGAAACTAAGCAAAGGAAAAGCAAAGGGATTTCGTGAGGATGAGCACGATACCCTATGGTTTGAGGACCGTGTTTATGTGCCAAATGACCCGGGGATCAGGAAGTTGATTCTACAAGAGGCACATGATTCACCATATTCGATTCACCCAGGAAATACCAAGATGTATTTGGATTTGAAGGAGACATTCTGGTGGACCGGAATGAAGAAGGATATTGCAGCATATGTAGCAGTTTGTGACGTATGTCATAGAGTAAAGGCAGAATATCAGAAGCCAGCCGGAGTGTTGTAACCATTGCCGATACCCGAATGGAAGTGGGATAAGATAGGCATGGATTTTATCACAGGACTATCCAGGACGAAGGCAGGATATGACTCGATATGGGTAGTAGTTGATCGTTTGACGAAGGTAGCACATTTCATTCCAGTTAAGACCACTTACACCAGTGCTAAGTTGGCAAAGATATACATGACTAGGATCATTTGTTTGCATGGAGTTCCGAGGAGTATTGTATCAGACAGAGGAACCAATTTACCTCAAAGTTTTGGAATCAGTTGCATGAAACTTTGGGAACCAGGGTAGAGTTCAGCACCGCTTTTCATCCATAGACAGATGGACAGACCGAGAGAGTCAATCAGATTTTGGAAGATATGCTGAGAGCTTGTGCACTAGATTATGGATCTAGTTGGGACGATAACTTGCCGTATGCGGAGTTTTCCTATAACAACAGTTACCAAACTAGTTTGAAGATGGCACCTTTCGAAGCCTTATACGGAAGGAGGTGCAGGACACCGTTGTCATGGGACGAAGTTGGAGACCGCCAGTTGTTTGGACCCGATTTGATTAAAGAGTCTGAACGGAAAGTTAAGTTGATACGCGATAGGCTCAAGGTAGCCCAGTCCAGGCAGAAGAGCTACACAGATTCTAAACGCAAGGAGACAGTTTACGAAACCGGAGACAAAGTTTATCTCCGAGTATCCCCACTTCGAGGAGTTAAACGCTTTGGAGTTAAGGGAAAATTAGCACCGCGTTTCATTGGACCATATAAGATCTTGCAACGTATGGGAGAAGTTGCGTATAAGTTGGAATTACCAGAGGAACTGTCAGGAGTACATGATGTATTCCATGTTTCTCAGTTGAAGAAATGTCACGCCGAGATGGTAGAGGTACCGCTAAGAGATACAGTGCCGCTTGAATCAATTCAGTTGAAGGATGACTTAACGTATGAAGAGAAACCAGTCAAGATTCTCGAGTTTGCCAGCAGAGTTACCCCCAGCAAGGTTATCAAGTTTTGCAAAGTTCAGTGGAACCATCATTCAGAGGATGAAGCCACCTGGGAGAGAGAAGAAGATTTGCTCAAGGACCACCCTCACCTATTTTCTAGCCAACCCTAATCTCGAGGGCGAGATTCATCTTAAGGGGGTAGGTTTGTAACATCCCAAATTTTCAATTTGGAATGTTATACATTAGATCATCATGCATACCATATTTTCTTGCATTTTGGTCGATCCTAGAAATTTCACGCAACTCAAGGACCCTCGGAGAGAGTTGCAGATTCGTCATTTTCATATTTGAGCTTTCTCAAATTTTGAAAAGAGGATCATTGGATTTGCCGGAGTTTATTTGCCTTTTATTTGGATAGGGAAAAATGCTCGTTTTCAAAATTTTGCATTTTAGGCCCGGAGAAAAGTTCATTTTGTTCGACTCATTTTTAGGAGTCGGGGAAAATTTACTTTGGGAGTTTTGGAGTTCGTTTAGTTTTATTTTCCTTGTTTTTCTGCGCGCGTAACCGATTTAAAAAAAATCCCGCAGCGCGCGTGGGCAAAGGCCCAGCCACAGGCCGGCCGCCGCGCCTGCCCGCGCGCGCCAAGGCCAGCGCCGCCGCCGCCAAGTAGGAGTCCTACTAGGACTCCATCTCCTATCCTCCCTCTTTTTCTTGCCCCTCCCCCAAGTTTCCTCTCTCCTCCTCCTCTTAAATACCCCCACACCCCCCCTTTTTCCCAGACCAAGCCGCGCCCCACCCCGAGCCCTAAGCCGCCGCCCGCGCCGCCCAACGCCGCCGCCGCCCTAGCGCCGCCGCCCCTGCACGCCGCCGTCGCCGCCGTTCACCGGAGCCCCTCGCCGGAGGTAGCCCCGCACCGCGTCTCTTTTCCCCTCGGTTCGGTTTTTTCTTATAAACCGTTCCGGTTCTTCTCTTTTTCCTCCGATTCTTTTTCTTTTCCTCTCCGGTTTTTTGTTTCGGTTTTCTTTTCCAAAACCCTAGATCGGTTTCGTTTTCTTTCCCGGTTTAGTTGCCTAGAGACCGTTCGCCGGACCATTCGTCCTAACGAACGTGATCACCGGATTATTCTCGGTTAACGAACGTCCGCTCGTTTAGACGTTCTTCTTTTTCTTTTTGTCGGACTTATTCCGCGATCGCGATCTCAGATCCGATCTTCGTTCTAGTCTATCTTCTCGCTCGTTTATCGGAATCAGGTGATTCAAGCGCCTGGAGTTTCGTTTCGAAACCGCCGTTCCGACTAATCAACTTAAACAAGTTTTTGCTACGGTAAAATTTGACCTAGTTTCAACTTGCTAAAACCGAGTTGTTTTCTTCCGCTGTTTGTTTTCCGTTGCTTTGTTCGGTTCTTTCTTTCTTTGCAACCGGAGTTCTTAAGTTGAACTTTCTGGTTCGATCTCTTGTTCGAGTTTTACCTGTGCATTAGATGAGTACTTATTGTATGCTTGTTGTTTGTCTGCGATAGATTACCCGGATTGCGCCGCCTGTTACTTCGAATCCCTAGGACTCACGGATCATCAGCAAGTTAAGTAACACTTTGATCATACCTTTTCTACAACCCAGTTTTATTGCATTAGATCCATCCTCACACATTGCATGATTAGGATGTAATTAAATTGTGGGATGGGAAGTAGATGAGGTAGTACCTATTACCTGTTTATTATGAAACCTTTGGGAGTTACTTCTACGTTTGCTTATTATGCCATGCTATGCTAGTAGACGTGGATTGGGTGAGTGATATCCATGACAGATGTGAGTGTGATAATTTTAAGGGTTTATCTAAGGTGGCAACTTAAACACACATCTGGGTGGATTGAGGCACCTGATGTCTATCAGGACTTGCCTGTTTTATTTTGGACCGCCACCCAGGCTCAAAGGGATCATAAGATCTTTCATGCTAGAAACTTACGTGTGCAGCCACAAGCCATTATGGGCTCTGGCATAGTTGACTAAGTCGTGCGAACTCTTATAGGGTAGACTAGAAGATGTAGGGGAAATTAGGTGTACCGGTCTATCCATCGTAAGGTGCTAGCGCTTCTGAAAGACTGTGTCTCGGTCATCCGTTTCTCAAACACCTTGTAGTGCGAGAAGCCCAACGGAGGCGATCGAGTCTTGTGGGGAAAAGTGCGCAAACCTCTGCAGAGTGTAATAAACTAATCATGATTAGCCGTGTCCCCGGTTATGGACATCTTGAGTATCTAGTACTTGAATATCATGTGAATCTCATCATGTTACTTCTAATTAATATTGTTGGGTTTTAATTGTTCACTTAATTGGGATCGGAATGCTGTCAACCATTCTCGATGTTCAACTACCATGATAGTTAAATAAATTTATTCCTTTGCAGTAGGGAAAAACTGGCTTTACGCAAAACCGTAACCATAGAGCTTACCACCAGCCAAATTTGCATATAGTTTAGATGTCGCATTCCATTACTCTCTATGTGTTACCTTGCCAGCATATTCCATGTGCTGACCCGTTTTCGGGCTGCAACTTTCATGTTGCAGACTTTTCAGACGACGAGTAAGGTGCTTTTAGGTCGTGGTTCTATACTCAGTGATGCCATTGGAGTTGATGGACCCATTTATCTTCCAAGTCTTCCGCTGTTATCGATATTAGATGGCCTTAAGCCATATTTATTGTAATAAGTTCTCTTTGAGACATCATTGTAATAAGTGTGTGATTGCCACTCTGCTATAAATCCTTCGAAGTACTGTGTGGTGTCAGCATTACTGATCCAGGGATGACACCGGAGCACAGTAGACTTGATCCATTCGGGTCGGGTCGGTACACTATTCTTAATTGGGATTGAGAATGCTGTCAACCATTCTCAATGTTTAACAACCACCATGATAGGTAAATAAAATTTATTCCTTTGCAGTAGGGAAAAATTGGCTTTTCGCAAAAACCTTATAACCATAGAGCTTTTCCACCAGCCATATATGCATGTAGTGATAGCCATTGTTCATCATTTCTCTCTGTGGTGGTGAATTTGCCAGTACATTCAATGTACTGACCCGTTTTCGGGCTGCAACGTCTCATGTTGCAGGTTTCTTACGACGAGTAAGTGATACGTTAGGGTTATGATTTCTACACTCAACTTTGCCGTTGGTGTTGATGGGAATCCACAACCTTGTTGCTTCCGCTATTTGGATTGAGGTAATAGTATTTACGTTACTTTTACATGTGATTTACCTCTGTTATAAATCCTCGAGTACTGTGTGTGTCAGCATACCGATCCAGGGATGACACTTAAGCACAGAGACATGACCCATTCGGGTCGGGTCGCTACACATTTCCATAGCCATTCCGAGATATATTGCCATGCAACTTTCCACCCTTTCGTTTACTATGACACGCTCCATCATTGTCATATTGCTTTGCATGATCATGTAGTTGACATTGTATTTATGGCAAAGCCACCGTTCATAATTCTTTCATACATGTCACTCTTGATTCATTGCATATCCTGGTACACCGCCGGAGGCATTCACATAGAGTCATATTTTGTTCTAAGTATCGAGTTGTAATTGTTGAGTTGTAAGTAAATAAAAGTGTGATGATCATCATTAGAGCATTGTCCCAAGTGAGGAAAGGATGATGGAGACTATAATTCCCCCACAAGTCAGGATGAGACTCCGGACGAAAAAAAATTAAAAAATAATGAAAAAAGAGTCCAAAGAAGCCCTAAAAAAGAGGCCATAAAAAGGCCCAAATAAAAAAATGAGAGAAAAAGAGAGAAGGGACAATGCTACTATCCTTTTACTACACTTGTGCTTCAAAGTAGCACCATGATCTTGATAATAGAGAGTCTCTTATGTTATCACTTTCATATACTAGTGTGAATTTTTAATTATATAACTTGGCTTGTATATTCCAATGATGGGCTTCCTCAAAATGCCCTAGGTCTTTGTGAGCAAGCGAATTGGATGCACACCCACTTAGTTCCTTTTGTTGAGCTTTCATATACTTATAGCTCTAGTGCATCTGTTGCATGGCAATCCCTACTCACTGACATTGACATCTATTGATGGGCATCTCCATAGCCCGTTGATACGCCTAGTTGATGTGAGACTATCTTCCCCTTTTTTTGTCTCCTCCACAACCACCATTCTATTCAACCTAAAGTGCTATGTCCATGGCGCACGCTCATGTATTGCGTGAAGATTGAAAAAGTTTGAGAACACCAAAAGTATGAAACAATTGCTTTTCTTGTCATCGGGGTTGTGCATGATTTAAATACTTTGTGTGGTGAAGATATAGCAT
Source organism: Triticum monococcum (assembly GCA_034509565.1). Taxonomy (NCBI): domain Eukaryota; kingdom Viridiplantae; phylum Streptophyta; class Magnoliopsida; order Poales; family Poaceae; genus Triticum; species Triticum monococcum. The sequence continues at coordinate 683,529,673 of CM067845.1, read as the reverse complement.
AGCCAGACTATATGATTTTGTAGGGATAACTTTCTTTGGCCATGTTATTTCGAAGAGACATAATTGCTTAGTTAGTATGCTTGAAGTATTATTATTTCTATGTCAATATTGAACTTTTGTCTTGAATCTTTCGGATCTGAATATTCATACCACAATTAATAAGAATTACATTGAAATTATGCCAGGTAGCATTCCACATCAAAAATTCTGTTTTTATCATTTACCTACTCGAGGACGAGCAGGAATTAAGCTTGGGGATGCTAGATATGTCTCCAACGTATCTATAATTTTTTATTGTTTCATGCTATATTATATTTTGTTTTGGACATTATTGCGCTTTATTATACACTTTTATATTATTTTTGGGATTAGCCTATTAACCGGAGGCCCTACCCATAATTGCTGTTTTTTTGCCTATTTTAGTGTTTCACAGAAAAAGAATATCAAACGGAGTCCAAACGGAATAAAACCATCGGGAACGTGATTTTCGGAACGAATATGATCTAGAGGACTTGGACCCCCAGGCACTAGGTAGGGGGCACGCCTACCCCCAGGCACGCCCTCCACCCTCGTGCCCCCCCTGTTGCTCCACCGACGTACTCCTTCCTCCTATATATACCTACGTACCCCCAAACTACAAGATACGAAAAAACCCTAATTCCACCGCCGTAACTTTCTGTATCCACGAGATCCCATCTTGGGGCCTTTTCCAGAGCTCCGCCGGAGGGGGAATTGATCGCGGAGGGCTTCTACATCAACACCATAGCCCTTCCAATGTAGTGTGAGTAGTTTACTTCAAACCTACGGATCCATAGTTATTAGCTAGATGGCTTCTTCTCTATTTTTGGATCTCAATACAAAGTTCTCCCCCTCTCTTGTGGAGATCTATTCGACGTAATCTTATTTTGCGGTGTGTTTGTTGAGACCGATGAATTGTGGGTTTATGATCAAGTTTATCTATGAACAATATTTGAATCTTATCTAAATTCTTTTATGTATGATTGGTTATCTTCTCAAGTCTCTTCGAACTATCAGTTTGGTTTGGCCTACTAGATTGATCTTTCTTGCAATGGGATAAGTGCTTAGCTTTGGGTCCAATCTTGCGGTGTCCTTTCCCAGTGACAGTAGGGGCAGCAAGGAACATATTGTATTGTTGCCATCGAGGATAACAAGATGGGTTTTATATCATATTGCATGAGTTTATCCCTCTACATCATGTCATCTTGCTTAAAGCGTTACTCTGTTCTCTTGAACTTAATACTCTAGATGCATGCTGGACAGCGGTCGATGTGTGGAGTAATAGTAGTAGATGCACGCAAGAGTCGGTCTACTTGTCTTGGACGTGATGCCTATATACATGATCATACCTAGATATTCTCATAACTATGCTTAGTTCTGTCAATTGCTCAACAGTAATTTGTTCACTCACCGTACATACTTATGCTCTTGAGAGAAGCCACTAGTGAAACCTATGGCCGCCGAGTCCATCTTCCATCATATTAATCTGCCAATACTTAGTTATTTCCTTTGCCATTTATTTTACTTGCATCTTTTATTTCTCTTTATCATAAAAATACCAAAAATATTATCTTATCATATCTATACGATCTCACTCTCGTAAGTGACCGTGTAGGGATTGACAACCCTTTATCGCGTTGGTTGCGAGGATTTATTTGTTTGTGTAGGTGCGAGGAACTCGTGCGCGGCCTCCTACTGGATTGATTCCTTGGTTCTCAAAAACTGAGGGAAATACTTACGCTACTTTGCTGCATCACCCTTTCCTCTTCAAGGGAAAACCAACGCAGTGCTCTAGAGGTAGCAAGAAGGATTTTTGGCGCCATTGCCGTGGAGGTTCGCGCAAGACAAGTCAAGATTTGCCTCCCGACAACGAGTCAATTGTGGCACCGTTGCAAGTCAAGACATACCAAGTACCCGTCACAAACCCTTATCTCCCGCATTACATTATTTGCCATTTGCCTCTCGTTTTCCTCTCCCCCACTTCACCCTTGCCGTTTTATTCACCCTCTCTCTCTCCATCCTCCCTCTCTTTCTCTATTCTCGTTCTCTTCCGCTCACCTTTTTCCCGCTATGTCGGAATCAAAAAGGGTTGGGGGTTCTCTCCCGAGTTTTAGTACTTTGGACAATCCTTCTATTCTCACTAAACTCATAAATAAAGATGCTATGGAAAGACCTTCCGGAGTTATCAATGAGAATCTTAATAATTTGATGAATATTATTCTGGAATTTTTCGCTATTAACTTGATGAATCTTTGAAAGATGCTTGGGATAGACTATTAAGGACCAGGGCCAGCTATGTGCCTCAATACCAAATTGAAATTTACTTAAAAAGCTTTTCTGTTTCCCTACCTTCTTCTTTTAAGCATGTCCTAGATTCTATATTTGAAGAAGTTTTTCTTGAAGGGGATGCAGTAGACACTTATGAAAAGATGAAAACCACATTTGGGCACCCCATGAATGAGAAAGTTGAATCTACATCTCTTTTGCTCTCTTACCAAAACGAATCTATCAAAGAGATGAAAGCTAGCTTAGATACAATTTCCGTAATATACTTAATGTTTCTTATACCATTAATATCCATGTGCTTTATAAAAATATAAATATTAATTCCATAGATAGTAAGTTTGCTCTTTGCTTCCCTAAAACCAAAGATGGCAATACCTAGATCTATCCTCGCTTTTATGCCTAGCTAGGGGTGTTAAACGATAGCGCTTGTTGGGAGGCAACCCAATTTTATTTTTATTCCTTGATTTTTGCTCCTGTTTAGTAATAAATAATTTATCTATCCTCTGTTTTGGTTGTGTTTTTTTGTGTTTAATTAGTGTTTGTGCCAAGTAGAACCGTTGGGAAGACTTGGGGAAAGTCTTTTTAATCTTGCTGTAAAAAAACAGAAACTTTAGCGCTCACGAGAATTGCTGCCATTTGTATTTGGAAAGTGTTACATAGTTAATTATTTTTTAAGATGATTAATAGATAAATTCCTCACGTCCAGAAATTTAATTTAGAATTTTTGGGGTTCCAGATCTTGCGTTAGCTACGAATTACTACAGACTGTTCTGTTTTTGACAGATTCTGTTTTTCGTGTGTTTTTTGCTTATTTTGATGAATCTATGGCTAGTAAAATAGTTTATAAACCATAGAGAAGTTGGAATACATTAGTTTTAACAACAATATAAATAAAGAATGAGTTCATTATAGTACCTTGAAGTGGTGTTTTGTTTCCTTTCGCTAATGGAGCTCACAAGATTTTCTACTCTAAGTTTTGTGTTGTGAAGTTTTCAAGTTTTGGGTAAAAGATTTGATGGATTATGGAACAAGGAGTGGAAAGAGCCTAAGCTTGGGGATGCCCATGGCACCCCAAGATAATCTAAGGACACCTAAAAGCCAAAGCTTGGGGATGCCCCGGAAGGCATCCCCTCTTTCGTCTACTTCCATCGGTAACTTTATTTGGAGCTATATTTTTATTTACCACATGATATGTGTTTTGCTTGGAGCGTCTTGTATTATTTGAGTATTTATTTGTTAGTTTTCCACAATCATCCTTGCTGTACACACCTTTTGAGAGAGACACACATGATTCGGAAATTGTTAGAATACTCTATGTGCTTCAGTTATATCTTTTGAGTTATATAGTTTTTGCTCTAGTGCTTCACTTATATCTTTTAGAGCACGTCGGTGGATTTGTTTTATAGAAAATATTGTTCTCTCATGCTTCACTTAGATTATTTTGAGAGTCCTACAAAACAGAATGGTAATTTTCTTTAATTATGTTAGGCATTCAAGATTAATAATTTTTTTCTTATGAGTGTGTTGAATACTATGAGAAGTTTGACACTTGATAATTGTTTTGAGATATGGAGATGGTAACATTATAGTCATGCTAGTCGAGTAGTTGTGAATTTTAGAAATACTTGTGTTAAAGTTTGTCATTCCCGTAGCATGCACGTATGGTGAACCGTTATGTGATGAAGTCGGAGCATGATTTATTTATTGATTGTCTTCCTTATGAGTGGCGGTCGGGGAAGAGCGATGGTCTTTTCCTACCAATCTATCCCCCTAGGAGCATGCGCGTAATACTTTGATTTGATAACTTGTAGATTTTTGCAATAAGTATATGAGTTCTTTATGACTAAGGTTTAGTCCATGGATCATACACACTTTTCTTCCTTCCACATTGCTAGCCTCTCTAATACCGGGCACGTTTCGCCGGTATCATACACCCACCATATACCTCCCGCAAAACACCCACCATACCTACCTATCATGGCATTTCCATAGCCATTCCGAGATATATTTCCATGCAACTTTCCACCGTTCCATTTATTATGACACGCGCCATCATTATCATATTGCTTTGCATGATCATGTAGTCGACATTGTATTTATGGCAAAGCCACCGTTCATAATTCTTTCATACATGTCACTCTTGATTCATTGCATATCCCGGTACACCGCCGGAGGCATTCAGATAGATTCATATTTTGTTCTATGTATCGAGTTGTAATTGTTGAGTTGTAAGTAAATAAAAGTGTGATGATCATCATTAGAGCATTGTCCCAAGTGAGGAAAGGATGATGGAGACTATGATTCCCCCACAAGTCGGGATGAGACTCCAGACGAAAAAATAATTAAAAAAAGAGGGCAAAGAAGCCCCAAAAAAAGAGGCCATAAAAAAATAAAAAGGCCCAAATATTTTTTTTAGAGAAAATGAGAGAAGGGACAATGCTACTATCCTTTTACCACACTTGTGCTTCAAAGTAGCACCATGATCTTCATAATACAGAGTCTCTTATGTTATCACTTTCATATACTAGTGGGAATTTTTCATTATAGAACTTGGCTTGTATCTTCCAATAATGGGCTTCCTCAAAATGCCCTAGGTCTTCGTGAGCAAGCGAGTTGGATGGACACCCACTTAGTTCCTTTTGTTGAGATTTCATATACTTATAGTGAAGGAAATATGCTTTAGAGGCAATAATAAAGTTATTATTTATTTCCTTATATCATGATAAATGTTTATTATTCATGCCAGAATTGTATTAACCGGAAACATAATACATGTGTGAATACATAGACAAACTTAGTGTCACTAGTATGCCTCTACTTGACTAGCTCGTTAATCAAAGATGGTTATGTTTCCTAACCATGAACAAGGTGTTGTTATTTGATTAACGAGGTCACATCATTGGTTGAATGATCTGATTGACATGACCCATTCCATTAGCTTAGCACTCGATCGTTTAGTATGTTGCTATTGCTTTCTTCATGACTTATACATGTTCCTATGACTATGAGATTATGCAACTCCCGTTTCCCGGAGGAACACTTTGTGTGCTACCAAACATCACAACGTAACTAGGTGATTATAAAGGAGCTCTACAGGTGTCTCCAAAGGTATATGTTGGGTTGGCGTATTTCGAGATTAGGATTTGTCACTCCGATTGTCGGAATCTCTGGGCCCTCTCGGTAATGCACATCACATAAGCCTTGCAAGCATTACAACTAATGATTTAGTTGCGAGATGATGTATTACGGAACGAGTAAAGAGACTTGCCGGTAACGAGATTGAACTAGGTATTGGATACCGACAATCGAATCTCGGGTAAGTAACATACCGATGACAAAGGGAACAACGTATGTTGTTATGCGGTCTGACCGATAAAGATCTTCGTAGAATATGTAGGAGCCAATATGGGCATCCAGGTCCCGCTATTGGTTATTGACCGGAGATGTATCTCAGTCATGTCTACATTGTTCTCGAACCGTAGGGTCCGCACGCTTAATGTTACGATGACAGTTATTATGAGTTTATGCATTTTGATGTACCGAAGTTAGTCCGGAGTCCCGGATGTGATCACGGACATGACGAGGAGTCTCAAAATGGTCGAGACATAAAGATTGATATATTGGAAGCCTATATTTGGACATCGGAATTGTTCGGGGTGAGATCGGGATTTTACCGGAGTACCGGAAGGTTACCGGAACCCCCCGGGAACCAGATGGGCCTTAATGGGCTTTAGTGGAAAGGAGAAAGGGGAAGCCCAAGGTGGCCGCGCGCCTCCCCCCTTCCCCTAGTCCTATTAGGACTAGGAGAGGTGGTCGGCCCCTTCTCTCTCTTTCCCCCCCTCAAGGAATCCTATTCCAACTAGGATTGGGGGGGGGGGGAATCCTACTCCCAGAGGGAGTAGGACTCCCTTGGCGCGCCCTCCTTGGCCGGCCGGCCCCCTCCCCCTTGGCTCCTTTATATACGGAGGCAGGGGGCACCTCTAGACACACAAGTTGATCATTGTGATCGTTCCTTAGCCGTGTGCGGTGCCCCTGCCACCATATTCCACCTCGATCATATCGTTGTAGTGCTTAGGCGAAGCCCCGCGTCGGTGGAACATCAAGATCGTCACCACGCCATCGTGCTGACGGAACTCCTCCCTGAAGCTTTGCTGGATCGGAGCCCGGGGATTGTCATCGAGCTGTACGTGTGCTAAGAACTCGGAGGTGCCGGAGTAACGGTGCTTGGATCGGTCGGATCGGGAAGAAGACATACGACTACTTCCTCTACGTTGTGTCAACGCTTCCGTTGCGATCTACAAGGGTACGTAGATCAGACTCTCCCCCTCGTTGCTATGCATCACCATGATCTTGCGTGTGCGTAGGAAATTTTTTGAAATTACTATGTTCCCCAACATATAGCTCTAGTGCATCCGTTGCATGGCAATCCCTACTCACTCACATTGATATCTATTGATGGGCATCTCCATAGCCCGTTGATACACCTAGTTGATGTGAGACTATCTTCTCCTTTTTTGTCTCCTCCACAACCACCATTCTATTCCACCTAATGTGCTATGTCCATGGCTCACGCTCATGTATTGCATGCAGATTGATAAAGTTTGAGAACACCAAGAGTATGAAACAATTGCTTGGCTTGTCATCGGGGTTGTGCATGATTTAAATACTTTGTATGGTGAAGATAGAGAATAGCCAGACTACATGATATTGTAGGGATAACTTTCTTTGGCCATGTTATTTTGAAGAGACATAATTGCTTAGTTAGTATGCTTGAAGTATTATTATTTCTATGTCAATATTGAACTTTTGTCTTGAATCTTTCGGATCTGAATATTCATACCACAATTAAGAAGAATTACATTGAAATTATGCCAAGTAGCATTCCACATCAAAAATTCTATTTTTATCATTTACTTACTCGAGGACGAGCAGGAATTAAGCTTGGGGATGCTTGATACGTCTCCAACGTATCTATAATTTTTTATTGTTCCATGCTATATTATATTTTGTTTTGGACATTATTGGGCTTTATTATACACTTTTATATTATTTTTGGGACTAACCTATTAACCGGAGGCCCAACCCAGGATTTCTGTTTTTTTGCCTATTTTAGGGTTTCGCAGAAAAAGAATATCAAACGGAGTCCTAACGGAATGAAACCTTCGGGAACGTGATTTTCGGAACGAATATGATCCAGAGGACTTGGACCCTACGTCAAGCAATCAACGAGGAAGGCATGAGGTAGGGGGCGCGCCTACCCCCCCAAGCGCCCTCCACCCTCGTGGGCCCCCTGTTGCTCCACCGACGTACTCCTTCCTCCTATATATACCTACGTACCCCAAATTACCAGATATGAAAAAAACCCTAATTCCACCGCCGTAACTTTCTTGGAGTGTGAGTAGTTTACTTCAGACCTACGGGTCCATAGTTATTAGCTAGATGGCTTCTTCTCTCTTTTTGGATCTCAATACAAAGTTCTCCCCCTCTCTTGTGGAGATCTATTCGATGTAATCTTCTTTTGCGGTGTGTTTGTTGAGACCGATGAATTGTGGGGTTACGATCAAGTTTATCTATGAACAATATTTGAATCTTCTCTAGATTCTTTTATGTATGATTGGTTATCTTTGCAAGTCTCTTCGAATTATCTGTTTGGTTTGGCCTACTAGATTGATCTTTCTTGCAATGTGATAAGTGCTTAGCTTTGGGTTCAATCTTGGAGTGTCTTTTCCCAGTGACAGTAGGGGCAGCAAGGCACGTATTGTATTGTTGCCATCGAGGATAACAAGATGGGTTTTATATCATATTGCATGAGTTTATCCCTCTACATCATGTCATCTTGCTTAAAGCATTACTCTGTTCTCTTGGACTTAATACTCTAGATGCATGCTAGATAGCGGTCGATGTGTGGAGTAATAGTAGTAGATGCAGGCAGGAGTCGGTCTACTTGTCTTGGACGTGATGCCTATATACATGATCATACCTAGATATTCTCATAACTATGCTATATTCTGTCAATTGCTCAACAGTAATTTGTTCACTCACTGTAAATACTTATGCTCTTGAGAGAAGCCACTAGTGAAACCTATGGCCCCCGGGTCTATCTTCCATCATATTAATCTTCCAATATTTAGTTATTCCTTTGCCATTTATTTTACTTGCATATTTTATTTCTCTTTATCACAAAAACACCAAAAATATTATCTTATCATATCTATCAGATCTCACTCTCGTAAGTGACCGTGTAGGGATTGACAACCCCTTATCGCGTTGGTTGCGAGGATTTATTTGTTTGTGTATGTGCGAGGGACTCGTGCGCGGCTCCTACTGGATTGATACCTTGGTTCTCAAAAACTGAGGGAAATACTTACGCTACTTTGCTGCATCACCCTTTCCTCTTCAAGGGAAAACCAATGCAGTGCTCAAGAGGTAGCAGTCGCCAACTTGAAAGTTCTTAAACTTCACTTTCTTGTTGTAAGCTCTCTTTGCCCTTTCCTCCCCCTCTCCCACCCTCCCTCTCTCTCCCTCTATCTCTCAGCCAGCCAACCATCTAGTAGTGACTCCATCAACATTATTGATGACCCACAAGTATAGGGGATCAGTCCTTTCGATAAGTAAGAGTGTCGAACCCAACGAGGAGTAGAAGGAAATGATAAGCGGTTTTCAACAAGGTATTCTCTGCAAGCACTGCAATTATAGGTAACAGATAGTTTTATGATAAGATAATTGGTAATGAGCAACAAGTAACAAAAGTAAATAAAGTGTAGCAAGGTGGCCCAATCTTTTTGTAGCAAAGGACAAGGCTGGACAAACTCTTATATAGAGAAAAGCGCTCCCGAGGACACATGGGGATATCGTCAAGCTAGATTTCATCACGATCATATGATTCACGTTCGGTACTTTGATAATTTGGTATGTGGGCGGGCCGGTGCTTGGGTACTGCCCTTACTTGGATAAGTATCCCACTTATGATTAACCTCTATTGCAAGCATCCGCAACTACAACAAAAGTATTAAGGCAAACCTAACCATTGCATGAAACATATGGATCCAAATCAGCCCCTTATGAAGGAACGCATAAACTAGGGTTTAAGCTTCTGTCACTCTAGCAACCCATCATCTACTTATTACTTCCCAATGCGTTCCCCTAGGCCCAAATAATGGTGAAGTGTCATGTAGTCGACGTTCACATAACACCACTAGAGGAGAGACAACATACATCTCCTCAAAATATCGAATGAATACCAAATTCACATGACTACTAATAGCAAGACCTCTCCCATGTCCTCAGGAACAGACATAACTACTCACAAAGAATATTCATGTTCATAATCAGAGGGGTATTGATATGCATATAGGATCTGAACATATGATCTTCCACCAAATAAACCAACTAGCATCAACTACAAGGAGTAATTAACACTACTAGCAACCCACAGGTACCAATCCCGGACATGGAGGCAAGAATTGGATACAAGAGATGAACTAGGGTTTGAGAGGAGATGGTGGTAGTGAAGATGTTGATGGATATTGTCCCCCTCCCGATGAGAGGATCGTTAGTGATGACGATGGCGATGATTTCCCCCTCTCGGAGGGAAGTTTCCCCGGCAGAACAGCTCCGCTAGAGCCCTAGATTGGTTCCGCCAAGGTTCCGCCTCGTAGCGGCGGAGTCTCATCCGAAGAGATGACATATGATTTTTTTTTCTCATTGAAAGACTCCATATAGCAGAAGATGGGCATCGGAGGGCCACCAGGGGGGCCACAAGGTAGGGGGCGCGCCCAGGGGGGTAGGGCGCGCCCCCACCCTCATGTGCAGGGTGTGGCCCCCCTCTAGAACTTCTGGCGCTCATTATTTATTATATATTCTGAAAATGACTTCCAATCACAATTTTAGAGATAGAGGTTTCGATAAAAAATAAAATACGGACATGAGGGCATCATGATCATTCTTAGAACAGGAACTTACATAATTCCTGTCATGTGATCTCTTATGCTAGAGTAATAATTCAATCACAATTTCAAGTATGAATCATAAACTTCATTGACAACTAACAAACTATAATCTCAGTCATTGGAGCAATTGCAATTTATCATAACATAGGAAAGAGTCAATATAAGAGCTTTTCAGCAAGTCCACATACTCAACTATCATATAGTCTTTCACAATTGTTGACACTCACGCAATACTTATGGGTATGGAGTTTTAATCAGACACAGAGAAAGATAGGGGCTTATAGTTTTGCCTCCAAACGTTTTACCTCAAGGGTAATGTCAACAATAATAGTTCATGAAAACTCACATCCAATTAGCCATATATATCAGGATCTTTCCAACATGTTGTGCTTGCCAAAAGATAAAATTTAAAAAGGAAGGGTGAAGATCACCATCACTCTTATGCAAGGTAGGAGATAAAAGTAAAAGATAGGCCCTTCGCAGAGGGAAGCAGAGGTTGTCATGCACTTTTATGGTTGGATGCACAAAATCTTAATGCGAAAGAACGTCACTTTATATTGCCACTTGTGATATGGACCTTTATTATGCAGTCCGTCGCTTTTATTTCTTCCATATCACATGATCGTATAAAGCTTATTTTCTCCCACACTAATAAGTCATACATATTTAGAGAGATATTTTTATTGCTTGCACTGATGACAACTTACTTGAGGGATCTTACTCAATCCATAGGTAGGTATGGTGGACTCTCAGGGCAAAATTGGTTTAAGGGTGTTTGGAAGAACAAGTAGTATCTCTACTTGGTGCGATGAATTTGGTTAGCATGAGGGGGAAAGGCAAGCTCAATCATGTTGGATGATCCATGACAATATAATTTATCTCAGATGTAAGAAAACATGACCCATTATGTTGTCTTCCTTGTCCAACGTCAACTCTTTAGCATGTCATACTTTATTGAGTGCTCACAATCATAAAAGATGTCCAAGATAGTGTATTTATATGTGAAGACCTCTCTTTCTTTATTACTTCCTATTAATTGCAACAATGACCAAAACTATATTTTTCATCTCTCAACAACTTTTATTCATCATACTTTTTATATGTGAGCTCATTACTCTCCATAAGATCCATATGATCTCTTTGTTTCTTTTTATTCTTTCTCTTTTCTTTTATTCACTCAAGATCATGGCAAAACAATCAAGCCCTTGACTCAACACTGATTTTATTATATATAGCTCACGGACTCGATTACATAGAAGGATCATAAAGAAAAACTCACAACTAGATCATACTAAAAACTTTATACTACTAGATCAAGATATTACCAAAAGGATCGAACTAAGAAAAACGGTAAAGATAAAAGTGATGGTGATACGATACCGGGGCACTCCCCCAAGCTTGGCAGTTTCCAAGGAGGGTGCCCATACCCATGTGGTTATGTCTCCTTTGTTGGTGAAGAAGATGGTGGTGATGATGGATAGTCGCACATCGAGCGTAGGAGGTCTTCTAACTTGCGGATAATGCCTTTGAGTGCGATGATATGCTCCTTCAACAAAATATTTTCACGTGTGAGATACTTATTTTGTATAAGAGCTAACTCAATCATCTTGAAAGCTTTGATTTCAGTTGGGGTAAGAAGATTTTGATCAAGTTGAAGGATGTCTTCTTTTGTCGAAACTTGGTCCTCCGTGGTCTTCTTAATCCCTTCATCCTTGTTGATCTCCATGGGTTCTTCTCTCTTCAGCTCTATCTTCAGTAGCCAAGCATCGTTGCCCTCATTGTTGGAGGAGGAGGGAGATGACATGATGCTTGGCTTTGACAACCCTGGCAGAAAACAGCTTGAAACAAAAACAGGAGATTTTTGTGTGATACGGGAGTTAAAACTTTCGGGAGATCATATAATGAATTTTTACCGACCAAAATATGTGTCGTGTAAGAAAACAGAGTCCAGAGAGCAAACAAGGTGCCCAAGAGGTAGGGGGTGCGCCCAGGGGGGTAGGACGCGCCCTCCACCCTCGTGGAGCCCTCGTGTCCTTCCCGGACTGCTTCTTATTTTTCTATTATTCTAAATATTCCAAAACGGAAGAAAATTGCCATTGGAACTGTTTTGGAGTCGGTTTACTTACCGTACCACATACCTATTCCTTTTCGAAGTCTGAAATGTTCTGGAAAGTATCCCTTATGTATTCCTCCGGGGTTACAGTTTCAATAACATTGGTTTCAACATTTATAGGATTACCTGAGATATAATGTTTAATTCTTTGACCATTCACCACCTTCGGATTTGTGCCTTCGAAGTTGTTGATTTTTATGGCCTCCTCGATAACGTAAGGACCTTCCCATTTACAGAGAAGTTTTCCTGCAAAAATTCTTAAACGAGAGTTGTATAACAATACATAATCACCTACATTAAACTCACGCTTTTGTATCCTTTTGTCATGCCATCTTTTAACCTTTTCTTTAAACAACTTGGCATTCTCATAGGCTTGGGTTCTCCATTCATCAAGTGAGCTAATGTCAAATAACCTCTTCTCACTGGCAAGTTTATAATCATAGTTGAGCTCTTTAATGGCCCAATAAGCCTTATGTTCTAGTTCGAGAGGTAAGTGACATGCTTTTCCATAAACCATTTTATACGGAGACATACCCATATGATTTTTATATGCAGTTCTATATGCCCATAATGCATCATCAAGTTTCTTGGACCAATTCTTTCTAGATCTATTAACAGTCTTTTGCAAAATTAATTTGAGTTCTCTATTGCTCAATTCTACTTGACCACTAGATTGTGGTGATAAGGAGATGCAATTCTATGATTAACATCATATTTAGCAAGCATTTTACGGAAAGCACCATGAATAAAATGTGAACCACCATCATGTTAGGGAACGTAGCAGAATTTAAAATTTTCTACGCATCACCAAGATCAATCTATGGAGTTATCTAGCAACGAGGGAAAGGGGAGTGCATCTACATACCCTTGTAGATCGCGAGCGGAAGCGTTCAAGAGAACGGGGTTGATGGAGTCGTACTCATCGTGATCCAAATCACCGATGACCGAGCACCGAACGGACGGCACCACCGCGTTCAACACACGTACGGTTGGGAAGACGTCTCCTCCTTCTTGATCTAGCAAGGGGAAAGGAGAGCTTGATGGAGATCCAGCAGCATAACGGCGTGGTGGTGGAAGCAAAGGTGATCTCGGCAGGGCTTCGCCAAGCTCAGCGAGAGGGAGAGGTGTCACGGGAGGGAGAGGGAGGCGCCAGGGGCTAGGGCACGGCTGCCCTCCCTCCCCCCACTATATATAGGGCCCCTAGGGGGGGCGCCAGCCCTAGAGATTGAATCTCAAAGGGGGCGGCGGCCAAGGGGGGTGGCTTGCCCCCCCAGCCAAGTGGGGCGCCCCCACCCCTAGGGTTTCCAACCCTAGGCGCAGGGGGACGCCCCAGGGGGGCGCACCAGCCCACCAGGGGCTGGTTCCCTTCCCCACTTCAGCCCATGGGGCCCTCCGGGATAGGTGGCCCCACCTGGTGGACCCCCGGGACCCTTCCGGTGGTCCCGGTACAATACCGGTGACCCCCGAAACTTTCCCGATGGCCGAAACTGGACTTCCTATATATAATTCTTCACCTCCGGACCATTTCGGAACTCCTCGTGACGTCCGGGATCTCATCCGGGACTCCGAACAACTTTCGGGTTACCACATACTAATATCTCAACAACCCTAGCGTCACCGAACCTTAAGTGTGTAGACCCTACGGGTTCGGGAGACACGCAGACATGACCGAGACGACTCTCCGGTCAATAACCAACAGCGGGATCTGGATACCCATGTTGGCTCCCACATGCTCCTCGATGATCTCATCGAATGAACCACGATGTCGATGATTCAATCAATCCCGTATACAATTCCCTTTGTCAATCGGTACGTTACTCGCCCGAGACTCGATAGTCGGTATCCCAATACCTCGTTCAATCTCGTTACCGGCAAGTCACTTTACTCGTACCATAATGCATGATCCCGTGATCAACCACTTGGACACATTGAGCTCATTATGATGATGCATTACCGAGTGGGCCCAGAGATACCTCTCCGTCATGTGGAGTGACAAATCCCAGTCTCGATTCATGCCAACCCAACAGACCTTTATAGTCACCCAGTTACGTTGTGACGTTTGGCACACCCAAAGCACTCCTACGGTATCCGGGAGTTGCACAATCTCATGGTCTAAGGAAATGATACTTGACACTTGGAAAAGCTCTAGCAAACGAACTACACGATCTTTGAGCCATGCTTAGGATTGGGTCTTGTCCATCACATCATTCTCCTAATGATGTGATCCCGTTATCAATGACATCTAATGTCCATAGTTAGGAAACCATGACTATCTTTTGATCAGCGAGCTAGTCAACTAGAGGCTCACTAGGGACGTGTTGTGGTCTATGTATTCACACATGTATTACAATTTCTAGATAACAAAATTATAGCATGAACAATAGACAATTATCATGAACAAGGAAATATAATAATAACCATTTTATTATTGCCTCTAGGGCATATTTCCAATAGTTTCCCACTTGCACTAGAGTCAATAATCTTGTTACATTGTGATGAATCGAACACCCATAGAGTTTTGGTGTTGATCATGTTTTGCTCTAGGGAGAGGTTTAGTCAACGGATCTGCCATATTCAGGTCCGTATGTACTTTACAAATATATATGTCTCCATTTTGAACACTTTCACGAATGGAGTTGAAGCGACGTTTGATATGCCTGGTCTTCCTGTGAAACCTGGGCTCCTTGGTAAGGGCAATAGCTCTAGTGTTGTCACAGAAGAGAGTCATCGGGCCCGACGCATTGGGAATGACTCCTAGGTCGGTAATGAACTCCTTCACCCAGATTGCTTCTTGTGCTGCCTCCGAGGCTGCCATGTACATCGCTTCACATGTAGATCCCGCCACAATGCTTTGCTTGCAACTGCACCAGCTTACTACCCCACCATTCAAAATATACACTTATCCGGTTTGTGACTTGGAGTCATCCAGATCTGTGTCGAAGCTAGCATCGACGTAACCCTTTACGACGAGCTCTTCGTCACCTCCATAAACGAGAAACATATCCTTAGTCCTCTTCAGGTACTTCAAGATATTCTTGACCGCTATCCAATGTTCCATGCCGGGATTACTTTGGTACCTTCCTACCAAACTTACGGCAAGGTTTACATCAGGTCTGGTACACAGCATAGCATACATGATAGACCCTATGGCCAAGGCATAGGGGACGACACTCATCTTTTCTCTATCTTCTGCCGTGGTCGGGCATTGAGCCGTGCTCAATCTCGTACCTTGCAACACAGGCAACAACCCCTTCTTTGACTGATCCATATTGAACTTCTTCAATATCTTGTCAAGGTACGTACTCTGTGAAAGACCAATGAGGCGTCTCGATCTATCTCTATAGATCTTGATGCCTAATATGTAAGCAGCTTCTCCAAGATCCTTCATTGAAAAACACTTGTTCAAGTAGGCCTTTATGCTTCCAAGAATTCTATATCATTTCCCATCAACAGTATGTCATCCACATACAATATCAGAAATGCTACAGAGCTCCCACTCACTTTCTTGTAAATGCAGGCTTCTCCATAAGTCTGCGTAAACCCAAACGCTTTGATCATCTCATCAAAACGAATGTTCCAACTCCGAGATGCTTGCACCGGCCCATAGATCGTGCGTTGGAGCTTGCACACCTTGTCAGCATTCTTAGGATCGACAAAACATTCCGGCTGCATCATATACAATTCTTCCTTAAGGAAACCATTAAGGAATGCCGTTTTGATGTCCATTTGCCATATCTCATAATCATATAATGCGGCAATTGCTAACATGATTCGGACGGACTTCAGCTTCGCTACGGGTGAGAAAGTCTCATCGTAGTCAACCCCTTGAACTTGTCGATAACCCTTAGCGACAAGCCGAGCTTTATAGATGGTTACATTACCATCCGCGTCTATCTTCTTCTTAAAGATCCATTTATTTTCTATGGCTCGCCGATCATCAGGCAAGTCAGTCAAAGTCCATACTTATTTTCATACATGGATCCTATCTCGGATTTCATGGCTTCTAGCCATTTGCCGGAATCTGGGCCCGCCATCGCTTCCTCATAGTTCGAAGGTTCACCATTGTCTAACAACATGATTTCCAAGACAGGGTTGCCGTACCACTCTGGTGCGGAATGTGTCCTGGTGGACCTACGAAGTTCAGTAGCAACTTGATCTGAAGTTTCATGATCATCATCATCATTAACTTCCTCTCTAGTCGGTGCAGGCACCTCAGGAACATTTTCCGGAGTTGTGCCACTTTCCGGTTCAAGAGGTAATACTTCATCAAGTTCTACTTTCCTCCCACTTACTTCTTTCAAGGGAAACTCTTTCTCTAGAAAGGATCCATTCTTGGCAACAAAGATCTTTCCTTCGGATCTGAGGTAGAAGGTATACCCAATAGTTTCTTTGGGGTATCCTATGAAGACGCATTTTTCCAACTTGCGTTCAAGCTTTTCAGGTTGAAGTTTCTTGACATAAGCATCGCATCCCCAAACTTTTAGAAACGACAGCTTAGGTTTCTTCCCAAACCATAATTCATACGGTGTCGTCTCAATGGATTTCGACGGAGCCCTATTTAAAGTGAATGCGGCAGTTTGTAAAGCATAGCCCCAAAATGACATCGGTAGATCGGTAAGAGACGTCATAGATCGCACCATATCCAATAGAGTGCGATTACGACGTTCGGACACACCATTACGCTGAGGTGTTCTAGGCGGCGTGAGTTGTGAAACTATTCCACATTTCCTTAAGTGTGCGCCAAATTCGTGACTCAAGTATTCTCCCCCACGATCTGATCGCAAGAACTTGATTTTTCTGTCACGTTGATTCTCAACCTCACTCTGAAATTCCTTGAACTTTTCAAAGGTCTCAGACTTGTGTTTCATTAAGTAGACATACCCATATCTACTCAGGTCATCAGTGAGGGTGAGAACATAATGATAGCCATCGTGAGCCTCAACACTCATTGGACTGCACACATCAGTATGTATGATTTCCAATAAGTTGGTTGCTCGCTCCATTGTTCCTGAGAACGGAGTCTTGGTCATTTTACCCATGAGTCATGGTTCGCACGTGTCAAATGATTTGTAATCAAGAGACTCCAAAAGTCCATCTGCATGGAGCTTCTTCATGCGTTTGACACCTATGTGACCAAGGCGGCAGTGCCACAAGTATGTAGGACTATCATTATCAACCTTCCATCTTTTGATATTGACACTATGAATATGTGTAACATTACGCTCGAGATTCATTAAGAATAAACCATTTACCAGCGGAGCATGACCATAAAACATATCTCTCATATAAATAGAACAACCATTATTCTTGGATTTAAATGAGTAGCCATCTCGAATTAAACGAGATCCTGATACAATGTTCATGCTCAAAGATGGCACTAAATAACAATTATTGAGGTTTAAAACTAATCCCGTAGGTAAATGTAGAGGTAGCGTGCCGACGGTGATCACATCGACCTTGGAACCATTCCCGACGCGCATCGTCACCTCGTCCTTCACCAGTCTCCTCTTATTCCGCAGCTCCTGCTTTGAGTTACAAATGTGAGAAACCGCACCGATATCAAATACCCAGGAGCTACTACGAGTACTGGTAAGGTACACATCAATTACATGTATATCACATATACCTTTAGTGTTGCCGGCCTTCTTGTCCGCTAAGTATTTCGGGCAGTTCCGCTTCCAGTGGCCACTTCCCTTGCAATAAAAACACTCAGTCTCGGGCTTGGGTCCATTCTTTGGCTTCTTCCCGGCAGCTTGCTTACCGGGCGCGGCAACCCCCTTGCCGTCCTTCTTGAAGTTCTTCTTACCCTTCCCTTTCTTGAACTTAGTGGTTTTATTCACCATCAACACTTGATGTTCCTTTTTGATCTCCACCTCCGCTGATTTCAGCATTGAATATACCTCAGGAATGGTCTTTTCCAGCCCCTGCATATTGAAGTTCATCACAAAGCTCTTGTATCTCGGTGGAAGCGACTGAAGGATTCTGTCAATAACCACGTCATCCGGGAGATTAACTCCCAGCTGAGTCAAGTGGTTGTGCAACCCAGACATTTTGAGTATATGCTCACTGACAGAACTATTTTCCTCCATCTTACAACTGAAGAACTTGTCGGGGACTTCATATCTCTCGATCCGGGCATGAGCTTGGAAAACCATTTTCAGCTCTTCGAACATCTCATATGCTCCGTGTTGCTCAAAACGCTTTTGGAGCCCCAGTTCTAAGCTGTAAAGCATGCCGCACTAAACGAGGGAGTAATCATCATCACGTGACTGCCAAGCGTTCATAACGTCTTGGTTCTCTGAGATGGGTGCGTCACCTAGCGGTTCTTCTAGGACATAATCTTTCTTGGCAGCTATGAGGATGATCCTCAGGTTTCGGACCCAGTCCGTATAGTTGCTGCCATCATCTTTCAGCTTGGTTTTCTCTAGGAACGCGTTGAAGTTGAGGGCAACATTAGCGTGGGCCATTTGATCTACAAGACACATTGTAAAGATTTTAGACTAAGTTCATGATAATTAAGTTCACCTAATCAAATTATTCAATGAACTCCCACTCAGATAGACATCCCTCCAGTCATCTAAGTGAAACACGATCCGAGTCAACTAGGCCGTGTCTGATCATCACGTGAGACGGACTAGTCAACATCGGTGAACATCTTCATGTTGATCGTATCTTCTATACGACTCATGCTCGACCTTTCGGTCTTCTGTGTTCCGAGGCCATGTCTGTACATGCTAGGCTCGTCAAGTCAACCTAAGTGTATTGCGTGTGTAAATCTGGCTTACACCCGTTGTATTCGAACGTTAGAACCTATCACGCCCGATCATCATGTGGTGCTTCGAAACAACGAAGCTTGGCAACGGTGCACAGTTAAGGCGAATACTTTCTTGAAATTATTGCAAGGGATCATCTTATTTAAGCTACCGTCGTTCTAAGCAAATAAAGTAAACATCACATGGAATCAAATAGTGACATGATATGGCCAATATCATTTTGCTCCTTATGATCTCCATCTTTGGGGCGCCATGATCATCGTCATCACCGGCATGACACCATGATCTCCATCATCGTGTCTTCATGAAGTTTTCTCATCATCTATTACTTCTACTACTATGGCTAACACTTTAGCAATAAAGTAAAGTAATTACATGACGTTTATGTTGACACGCAAGTCATAAATAAATTAAGACAACTCCTATGGCTCCTGCCGGTTGTCATACTCATCGACATGCAAGTCGTGATTCTTATTACAAGAACATGATCAATCTCATACATCACATATATCATTCATCACATCCTTTTGGCCATATCACATCACACGGCACATGCTGCAAAAACAAGTTAGACGTCCTCTAATTGTTGTTGCAAGTTTTTACGTGGCTGGTATAGGTTTCTTAGCAAGAACGTTTCTTACCTACGCCAAAACCACAACGTGATATGCCAATTTCTATTTACCCTTCATAAGGACCCTTTTCATCGAATCCGATCCGACTAAAGTGGGAGAGACAGACACCCGCTAGCCACCTTATGCAACTAGTGCATGTCAGTCGGTGGAACCAGTCTCACGTAAGTGTACGTGTAAGGTTGGTCTGGGCCGCTTCATCCCACGATGCCACCGAATCAAGATAAGACTAGTAACGACAAGTAATTGACAATATTGACGCCCACAACTGCTTTGTGTTCTACTCGTGCATAGAAACTACGCATAGACCTAGCTCATGATGCCACTGTTGGGGAACGTAGCAGAATTTAAAATTTTCTACACATCACGAACATCAATCTATGGAGTTATCTAGCAACGAGGGAAAGTGGAGTGCATCTACATACCCTTGTAGATCGCGAGCGGAAGCGTTCAAGAGAACGGGGTTGATGGAGTCGTACTCATCGTGATCCAAATCACCGATGACCGAGGGCCGAACGGACGGCACCTCCGCGTTCAACAGACGTACGGTTGGGAAGACGTCTCCTCCTTCTTGATCCAGCAAGGGGGAAGGAGAGGTTGATGGAGATCCAGCAGCACGACGGCGTGGTGGTGGAAGCAACGGTGATCTCGGCAGGGCTTCGCCAAGCTTAGCGAGAGGGAGAGGTGTCACGGGAGGGAGAGGGAGGCGCCAGGGGCTAGGGTACGGCTGCCCTCCCTCCCCCCACTATATATAGGGCCCCTAGGGGGGCGCCGGCCCTAGAGATTGAATCTCAAGGGGGGCGGCGGCCAAGGGGGGTGGCTTGCCCCCCAAGCCAAGTGGGGCGCCCCCACCCCTAGGGTTTCCAACCCTAGGCGCAGGGGGAGGCCCAAGGGGGGTGCACCAGCCCACCAGGGGCTGGTTACCTTCCCCACTTCAACCCATGGGGCCCTCCGGGATAGGTGGCCCCACCCGGTGGACCCCCGGGACCCTTCCGGTGGTCCTGGTACAATACCGGTGTCCCTTGAAACTTTCCCGATGGCCGAAACTGGACTTCCTATATATAATTCTTCACGTTCGGACCATTCCGAAACTCCTCGTGATGTCCGGGATCTCATCCAGGACTCCGAACAAGTTTCGGGTTACCGCATACTAATATCTCAACAACCCTAGCGTCACCGAAACTTAAGTGTGTAGACCCTACGGGTTCGGGAGACATGCAGACATGACTGAGACGACTCTCCGGTCAATAACCAACAGCGGGATCTGGATACCCATGTTGGCTCCCACATGCTCCTCGATGATCTCATCGGATGAACCACGATGTCGAGGATTCAATCAATCCCGTATACAATTCCCTTTGTCAATCGGTACGTTACTCGCCCGAGACTCGATCGTCGGTATCCCAATACCTCGTTCAATCTCGATACTGGCAAGTCACTTTACTCGTACCGTAATGCATGATCCCGTGATCAACCACTTGGTCACACTGAACTCATTATGATGATGCATTACCGAGTGGGCCCGGAGATACCTCTCCGTCATACGGAGTGACAAATCCCAGTCTCGATTCATGCCAACCCAACAGACACTTTCGGAGATACCCGTAGTGCACCTTTATAGTCACCCAGTTACGTTGTGACGTTTGGCACACCCAAAGCACTCCTACGGTATCCGGGAGTTGCACAATCTCATGGTCTAAGGAAATGATACTTGACATTCGGAAAAGCTCTTGCAACGAACTACACGATCTTTGAGCTATGCTTAGGATTGGGTCTTGTCCATCACATCATTCTCCTAATGATGTGATCCCGTTATCAATGACATCTAATGTCCATAGTCAGGAAACCATGACTATCTTTTGATCAACGAGCTAGTCAACTAGAGGCTCACTAGGGACGTGTTGTGGTCTATGTATTCACACATGTATTACGATTTCCGGATAACACAATTATAGCATGAACAATAGACAATTATCATGAACAAGGAAATATAATAATAACCATTTTATTATTGCCTCTAGGGCATATTTCCAACACATCAGTCATTAAGTATCTAGGGACTCCAAACCTTGGAAAAATAACTTCTTTAAGCATCTTAATAGAGGTGTTATGATCAGCACTACTAGTTGGAATAGCTTCTACCCACTTAGTAACGTAATCAACAACAACTAAAATATGTGTGTATCCATTGGAGGCAGGAAAAGGTCCCATATAATCAAAGTCCCAAACATCAAATGGTTCAATAAAAAGTGAATAATTCATAGGCATTTCTTCACGTATACTAATATTACCAATTCTTTGACATTCATCACAAGATACAACAAACTTACGGGCATCCTTGAAGAGGCCAATAAAAACCGGATTGCAATACCTTATGTGCAGTTCTATCTCCAGTGTGGTGTCCTCCATAAGCTTCGGAGTGACACTTGCGTAGGATCTATTCCTGTTCATGCTCAGGTACACAACGTATAATAACCCCATCTACTCCTTCTTTATAAAGATGTGGGTCATCCAAAAAGTAATGTCTCAAATCATAGAAGAACCTTTTTTTTGCTGGTATGTGAAACTAGGTGGTATAAATTTAGCAACAATGTAATTAGCATAATCAACATACCATGGAGCAGTATGAGAAGCATTTATGACATTTAATTGTTCATCAGGAAAGCTATCATCAATAGGTAGTGGGTCATCAAGAACATTCTCCAGCCTAGACAAGTTGTCTGCAATGGGGTTCTCAGCTCCCTTTCTATCAATAATATGCAAATCAAATTCTTGTAGCAAGACAACCCATCTAATAAGTCGAGGTTTAGCATCTTTCTTTTCCATAAGATATTTAATAGCAGCATGATCCATGTGAGTAGTTACTTTAGAATCAACAATATAAGGTCTGAACTTATCACAAGCAAATACAACTGCTAAAAATTCTTTTTCAGTTGTAGCATAATTTCTCTGGGCATTGTCTAGAGTTTTACTAGCATATTGAATAAAATATAATTTCTTATCAACTTTTTGTCCTAGAACATCACCTACAGCATAATCACTGGCATCGCACATAATTTCAAAGGGTAAATTCCAATCTGGTGGCTGAATAATAGGTGCAGACATCAATGCTTTCTTAAGTATTTAAAATGCTTCTACGCAATCATCATAAAAAACAAACGGTATATCTTTTTGTAATAAATTAGTCAGAGGCCGAGAAATTTGTGAGAAGTCCTTAATGAACCTCCTATAAAAACTGGAGTGACCAAGTAAACTTCTTATACCCTTGATCTCCTTGGGACATGGCATCTTTTCAATATCATCAACCTTAGCTTTATCTGTTGGGGGAAGGTAGCAGAATTTAAAATATTCTACGCATCACCAAGATCAATC
Source organism: Triticum monococcum (assembly GCA_034509565.1). Classification (NCBI taxonomy): domain Eukaryota; kingdom Viridiplantae; phylum Streptophyta; class Magnoliopsida; order Poales; family Poaceae; genus Triticum; species Triticum monococcum. Next base: position 683,506,533 of record CM067845.1, on the reverse strand, counting down.
TATGGAGTTATCTAGCAACGAGGGAAAGGGAAGTGCATCTACATACCCTTGTAGATCGCGAGCGGAAGCGTTCAAGAGAACGGGGTTGATGGAGTCGTACTCGTTGTGATCCAAATCACCGATGACCGAGCGCCGAACGGACGGCACCTCCGCGTTCAACACACGTACGGTTGGGAAGACGTCTCCTCCTTCTTGATCCAGCAAGGGGGAAGGAGTGGTTGATGGAGATCCAGCAGCACGACGGCGTGGTGGTGGAAGCAACGGTGATCTCGGCAGGGCTTCGCCAAGCTCAGCGAGAGGGAGAGGTGTCACGGGAGGGAGAGGGAGGTGCCAGGGGATAGGGTGCGGCTGCCCTCCCCCAACTATATATAGGGACCCTAGGGGGGCGGCCCTAGAGATTTAGTCTCAAGGGGGGCGGTGGCCAAGGGGGGTGGCTTGCCCGCCAAGCCAAGTGGGGTGCCCCCCACCCCTAGGGTTTCCAACCCTAGGCGCATTGGGAGGCCCAAGGGGGGTGCACCAGCCGACCAAGGGCTGGTTCCCGTCCCCACGTCAGCCCATGGGGACCTCCGGGATAGGTGGCCCCACTCGATGGACCCTCGGGACCCTTCCGGTGGTCCCGGTACAATACTGGTGACCCCCGAAACTTTCCCGATGGCCGAAACTAGACTTCCTCTATATAATTCTTCACCTCCGGACCATTCCGGAACTCCTCGTGACGCCCGGGAACTCATCTGGGACTCCGAACAACTTTCGGGTTACCGCATACTAATATCTCTACAACCCTAGCGTCACCGAACCTTAAGTGTGTAGACCCTACGGGTTCGGGAGACACGCAGACATGACCGAGACGACTCTCTGGTCAATAACCAACATCGGGATCTGGATAACCATGTTGGCTCCCACATGCTCCTCGATGATCTCATTGGATGAACCACGATGTCGATGATTCAATCAATCCCGTATACAATTCCCTTTGTCAATCGGTACATTACTCGCCCAAGACTCGATCGTCGGTATCCCAATACCTTGTTCAATCTCGTTACTGGCAAGTCACTTTACTCATACCGTAATGCATGATCTCGTGATCAACCACTTGGTCACATTGAGCTCATTATGATGATGCATTACCGAGTGGGCCCAGAGATACCTCTCCGTCATACGGAGTGACAAATCCCAGTCTCGATTCGTGCCAACCCAACAGACACTTTCGGAGATACCCGTAGTGCACCTTTATAGTCACTCAGTTACATTGTGACGTTTGGCACACCCAAAGCACTCCTACGGTATCCGGGAGTTGCACAATCTCATGGTCTAAGGAAATGATACTTGACATTCGGAAAAGCTCTAGCAAACGAACTACACGATCTTTGAGCTATGCTTAGGATTGGGTCTTGTCCATCACATCATTCTCCTAATGATGTGATCCCGTTATCAATGACATCTAATGTCCATAGTCAGGAAACCATGACTATCTTTTGATCAACGAGCTAGTCAACTAGAGGCTCACTAGGGACGTGTTGTGGTCTATGTATTCACACATGTATTACGATTTCCGGATAACACAATTATAGCATGAACAATAGACAATTATCATGAACAAGGAAATATAATAATAACCATTTTATTATTGCCTCTAGGGCATATTTCCAACATTATCAACTTCAATACCTCTTTCAGAAACTTTATGCCCCAAGACAATACCTTCATTAACCATAAAGTGGCACTTCTCCCAATTGAAGACAAGGTTATTTTCTTCACATCTCTGCAAAACTCGATCAAGGTTGCTTAAGCAATCATCAAAAGAGGATCCATAGACGGAGAAGTCGTCCATGAAAACCTCATAAATCTTTTCACAAAAGTCAGAGAATATAGCCATCATGCATCTTTGGAAGGTAGCAGGTGCATTACATAAACCAAAAGGCATACGTCTATAAGGAAAAGTACCGAACGGGCAAGTAAAAGTGGTCTTAGATTGATCATCAGCTGACACAGGTATTTGAGAGAAACCAGAATATCCATCTAAAAAGCAAAAATGTGTATGTTTGGATAATCTTTCTAGCATTTGATCAATAAAAGGTAAGGGGTAATGATCTTTTTTAGTAGCCTTATTTAATTTGCGGAAATCAATTACCATCCTATAATCTGTAATGATTCTTTGAGGAATCAATTCATCTTTATCATTAGGAACGATGGTAATACCTCCCTTTTTAGGGACACAATGGACAGGACTTACCCACTAACTATCAGCAACGGGATAAACTATACCTGCCTCAAGGAGCTTTAGTATTTCCTTTCTTACCACTTCTTTCATCTTAGGATTCAGCCGTTGTTGGTGATCATGAACTGTTTTGGCATCTTTCTCCAAATTTATTTTGTGTTGACATAGTGTGGGACTAATGCCCTTAAGGTCATCAAGAGTATATCCAATAGCAGCACGGTGCTTCTTCAGAGTTTTCAATAACCTCTCTTCTTCATGCTCTGAAAGGTTAGCACTAATACTATTAGGATATATCTTTTTCTCATCAAGATAAGCATATTTAAGAGTATCAGGTAACGGTTTGAGCTCAAACACGGGATCACCCTTGGGTGGAGGAGGATCCCCTAGGATTTCAACAGGCAAATTGTGTTTCAGGATGGGTTCCTGTTTAAAGAATACTTCATCTATTTCCCTTCTTTCATTCTTAAACATATCATTTTCATGGTCTAGCAAATATTGTTCTAAAGGATCACTAGGAGGCACGACAATAGAAGCAAGACCAATAATTTCGTCTTTACTAGGCAGTTCCTCTTCACGGTGTTGTCTACGAAATTTAGAGAAATTAAATTCATGAGACATATCACCTAAACCAATAGTAACAACATCATTTTCGCAATCTATCTTAGCATTAATTGTGTTCAAGAAGGGTCTACCAAATATAGTGGGACAAAAGCTATCTTGTGGGGAATAAAGAACAAGAAAATCACCAGGATATTTAGTTTTCCCACACAAGACTTCAACATCTCTAACAATTCCCATCGGTGAAATAGTATCTCTATTGGCAAGTTTAATTGTGACATCAATATCTTCTAACTCAACAGGTGCAATATCATGCATAATTTCTCTGTATAGGTCAATATGTATTGCACTAGCACTGGCACCCATATCACATAAGTCATGATAACAATGATCTCCTATTTTAATAGAAATAATAGGCATGCCTACCACAGGTCTAGGTTTGTCTTTAGCACAAGGTTTAGCAATTCTAGCAGTTTCATCACAGAAATGAATAACATGCCCATCAATATTATCAAACAAGAGATCTTTAACAATAGCAATATTAGGTTCAACTTTAATTTTCTCAGGAGGTGTATAGGTTCTAATATTGCTTTTATGAATCACAGTTGAAGCTTTAGCATGATCTTTTATCCTAACAGGAAAAGGTGGTTTCTCAACATAAGCAGTAGGAACAATAGGATCATTATAAGTGATAGCCTTTTCTTCAACTTTAATAGGTGCAACTACTTTTACTTCTATGGGAGGACGATATTTAAACTACGTCTCCCTAGGGAGATCAACATGAGTAGCAAAAGATTCACAGGAAGAAGCTACTATTTCAGAGTCAAGTCCATATTTAGTGCTAAATTTACGAAAAACATCGGTATCCATAAATGATTTAACACAATCAAACTTAGGTGTCATAGCTGACTCCTTACCTTCATTGAGGTCCCAAACTTCAGAGTTGCGTTTAATTCTTTCTAATAAATACCATTTGAATTCAGTAGTCTTCATCATAAAAGAGCCAGCACAAGAAGTATCGAGCATGGTGCGATTGCTATCAGAAAGCTGAGCATATAAATTTTGAATAATTATTTCTCTTGAGAGCTCATGATTGGGGCATGAATATAACATTGATATAAGCCTCCCCCAAGCTTGAGCGATGCTTTCTCCTTCGCGAGGCCAAAAATTATATATATAATTGCGATCACGACGAACAAGATGCATAGGATAAAACTTCTGATGAAATTCCAATTTCAATCGTTTGTAGTTCCATGATCCCATATCATCACATAGCCTATACCATGTTAATGCATCTCCCTTCAAAGATAAAGGGAAGACCTTCTTCTTAATAACATCATGGGGCACACCTGCAAGCTTAAATAATCCACAAACTTCATCCACATATATTAGGTGCTCATCAGGATGCATTGTTCCGTCTCCTGCAAAAGGATTAGCTAGCAGTTTTTCTATCATACCCGAAGGAATTTCAAAGTAGACATTTTCATTTTCATTATCATTTTCGGTAGGTTCAGTAGGTTGAGGAGCAACTCTTTGCTCTACTGGTCGAGGTGAAGATACCCCGAACAAGCCCCTCAGAGGATTACTTTCCATAGTAACAAGTGATAGTAAATTTCAGCACACTATATAAATTTTTCCTTACCAAATTCCACCTACCAAAGCCGCTTCACTCACCGGCAATGGCACCAGAAAAGAGTCTTGATGACCCACAAGTATAGGGGATCTATCGTAGTCCTTTCGATAATTAAGAGTGTCGAACCCAACGAGGAGCAGAAGGAAATGATAAGCGGTTTTCAGCAAGGTATTCTCTGTAAGCATTGAAATTATAGGTAACAGATAGTTTTGTGATAAGATAATTGGTAACGAGCAACAAGTAACAAAAGTAAAGAAAGTGCATCAAGGTGGCCCAATCCTTTTTGTAGCAAAGGATATGCCTGGACAAACTCTTATATAGAGAAAAGCGCTCCCGAGGACACATGGGAATATCGTCAAGCTAGGTTTCATCACGATCATATGATTCACGTTCGGTACTATGATAATTTGGTATGTGGGTGGACCGGTGCTTGGGTACTGCCCTTACTTGGACAAGTATCCCACTTATGATTAACCTCCATTGCAAGCATCCGCAACTACAACAAAAGTATTAAGGCAAACCTAACCATAGCATGAAACATATGGATCCAAATCAGCCCCTTACGAAGCAACGCGTAAACTAGGGTTTAAGCTTCTGTCACTCTAGCAACCCATCATCTACTTATTACTTCCCAATGCCTTCCTCTAGGCCCAAATAATGGTGAAGTGTCATGTAGTCGACGTTCACATAACACCACTGGAGGAGAGACAACATACATCTCATCAAAATATCGAACGAATACCAAATTCACATGACTACTAATAGCAAGACTTCTCACATGTCCCGAGGAACAAACGTAACTACTCACAAAGCATATTCATGTTCATAATCAGAGGGGTATTAATATGCATATAGGATCTGAACATATGATCTTCCACCAAATAAACCAACTAGCATCAACTACAAGGAGTAATTAATACTATTAGCAACCCATAGGTACCAATCCCAGACTTGGAGGCAAGAATTGGATACAATAGGTGAACTAGGTTTTGAGAGGAGATGGTGCTGGTGAAGATGTTGATGGAGATTGATCCCCTCTCGATGAGAGGATCGTTGGTGATGACGATGGCGATGATTTCCCGCTCCTGGAGTGAAGTTTTCCCGGCAGAACAGCTCCGCCGGAGCCCTAGATTGGGTCCGCCAAGGTTCCGCCTCGTGGCGGCGGAGTCTCGTCCGGAAAGATGGCTTATGATTTTTTTCTCATCGAAAGGCTCCATATAGCAGAAGATGGGCATCATAGGGCTACCAGGGGGCCCACGAGGTAGGGGCGCGCCTAGGGGGGTAGGGCGCGCCCCCACCCTCGTGCGCAGGGTGTGGCCCCCCTCTGGAACTTCTTGCACTCATTATTTATTATATATTCTAAAAATGACTCCCGTGAAGTTTCAGGACTTTTGGAGCTGTGCAGAATAGGTCTCTAATATTTGCTCCTTTTCCAGCCCAGAATCCCAGTTGCCGGCATTCTCCCTCTTTATGTAAACCTTATAAAATAAGAGATAATAGGCATAAGTATTGTGACATAATGTGTAACAACAGCCCATAATGCAATAAATATCGATATAAAAGCATGATGCAAAATGGACGTATCAATTATCCATAATCAAATTATGAAAAGCCACCAACCCCAAATCAATGCACCAAGCTTTCTTTCCGCAGGCAGAGGCTGACAGGGTTGAGAGGCTCGGCGGAGGTCGAGGGACGACATTGGGAGGGAGGTAGGGGCCCGATGGGAGTACGGGTAACCACCAAGTCCAAAAGATGGACCTTGACCGACTGTAGAGAACTCTCCCTGGGCCGTGGTCGTGCCCCAATCGTTGCTAGGCTCGTGCGCGTTGCATGGCTTCTAATTGAGCTCAATAGGCGGCGATGAGACAAAACCGGCGGGGTGATGGTCGGAATCAGCTAGATGACGGTTGGGCAATGATGAGCTCGATGGAGATCGGCGTGGTTATGATAGAAGGTGCCAAGCAGTGGGATGGCTCGGTGGGGTGACGATGGAGGTATGGTGGCTGCACGAGTGGCGGCGGCACCCCGTGGCAGGAATCGTCCAGCGGCAGTAAGGTTGTAACAGAGGTTGGGTGAGTGTAGGTCTGGCGATGGCAATGACCCATGACTGGAATCGCGAAGCCATGTGGGGCGGGGTGGCGGGGTATCATGGAACTTTCCCTCTTAGATGTTTGCACTTGGCACCATATTTGTTTGACAGGATAGGCATCCTGCTATAGAAAACCCATATCTGGGTATTGGAACATTTGTGTTTCCCCCATATTTTATGGGCACCCATTTAGATTTAGATGAGTTGTGTGAGTTCGTTTTCGGTGCTAAATATCAATACCAATAGGTTTTGAGTATTGGAAAAAAATATGAGTATGCTATTACAACGTCTACAGCCGGACTTGACAAATTCGGCCGCCTAAACGTCTGCGGATGCGGCCAATGACAGCCTCAGACAGTGCCTCAAAAGTCCCTCCTGACAACCACACTCCTCATATCAAAAATCCCAAATTCATACACCGTCCATCATATGCCACAAATTCAACACTAATTAAACAATGCAACAAAGCAAAAAAATAGAAATCAACAATGCAACATGCCAAAATGAAAATCAACGTCTGGGTCGCGTGTGGCCAACATGGTGGATCACTCGCGGGGTGCCATCTAGGTTGTGTCCACTCCCTCTGGATGAAATTCTTTGCTTTGCAACTGACCACCATGGGCAGGACCATTGTTGACTCTGTCGAGGCATCTCATCCATGGCAGAGGTGGGGGACGGGGTTCTCGGCGATGACGTCTACGACGTCGGTGGCGCGGATGGACGGTGGGAAGGGTGGGGGATGGCCATGCCTCGGACACGGGAAATGGAGGACGGATGAAGAAGGACGGCGACGGGTGGACGCCGGAAATGGAGGACGGATGGGGGAGGATAGTGGTCGATTTAGTTGACCCAGTTAATTTGGTGGAATTTGAATGGGTCCGGTCTGCCTGATCCAATGTGGCGGACGTGCAGTTTCTATATTCGCTCCAGATATAAACATGGTATGACAGGTGTCGATCAATGGTGGTTGGTTGAGTCATGATTATTTTACCGGTCACTGTTCGGTCTATCAGCTCGGAATTATATGGGGCATTTCAGGAGTCCGTTTGTGGATGCTTTTTAAAAGATGCTCTGAGTTGACGCAATTTCATATGCAAACCTTGACATCTAGTTTAAGCAACTTTAGGGGGGGGGGCTAGTCTAGTCCAGTTGGTCCTCTGGACTATATAGCGGAGGACACGAGACTTGACAATTCAATAGTCGCACCATTGATGGTGACTCCATATGCATGCTCGCTGCCCATCTGTTAGGGCAACTCTAACCGATCCCCTATCCGGTGTTAACGGAGGATAAATTCGGTTATCCTCCCTTACGCCGCACCTAGCCGATCCCCTGAAACTAGTAAGGGAGGATAAATTATCCTCCATCTCCGACCCCCCCCCCAATCTTCCTAAATAAACTCACCGCGCGCTCGATGAGGAAAACAGGCGCTTGCTCTCTCCCGCCTCCTTTGTCCCGCTGCAGCCACCACCAGGCCCCGCCAGCGTTGCTGATGACCGGCCCTCCCGCCGGAATGGAGTCCCTGGACCATACCACCACCCCGCCGGCCATCGCCGCCGGCTTGTCACCGCCAGAAACGATCTTCGAGCCGCCGCTAGCGCCGAAGAAGAACTTGGTGACAAAAAAGTCCACCATGTTAAAGCTCCGGCTCCAACCGCGACAAAGGCCGTCGGGGTGGCAAACGCCTCTTCGGTGACGGCCCGCCGCCCTCCCACTGCTCCCTACGTTGCCACAAGAGCTCAAAACCCGACGACGGCGGCATTGACCCTAGCCGAGGAGGCCGCGAAGAACAAGAAGAAAACGTCGACTCCGACGCCCCGTTCACGGCGATGGCACGTTTAGCATCTCCGGGGACACCCACGGGCTCTGTTCCGGCGCATCCAGCAGCGGCAGCCAACAAGAAAGGCCGTAGCCACCAAGTGCTCGATGAAATTCCTACAGCGTAAAAAACATTATGTGGGGGTGGCCGAGCGAATGTGGTGCATGCCATTGGTTGGCGAGATTCAGAACACATACATGCTATGTTTGTGGTAACTTTGGATTGTTTGAAGTAAAGCCTTTTGGGTGAACTATGCATGTTTTTATTTGAAAATCGCGACGATGAAACTATTTGTTATGATGGTTATGTTATGCATGCTTGAATTTCAATGTTTTAATGATATATATTGTCAAGTGTTTGAAGTTCACGCAGCTAGAAAAAAATATACATTTTCTTACTTCACTAAGTTTAGAGGATCAGCTAGGTGCGGCCACATATAGAGAAGGATATTTTTTTTTTCTTCACTAACTTTACTCCACCGGATACTCCACCAACTTTTAGAGACTCGGTTAGATTTGCCTTTACCTGTTTTGGAGGGCGAATATGCAGCGAAATATAGGTCCACCAGTACAGTTGCGATGCCAGCGGTCACATGTCCAAGAGCAGTGAAACAAGTGACGGAGTAGTGATGTCCTGATGGGACCCGCGGGGAGAAATCAATCAGTTATTGGTCTCAGCTGTCTCTCTCACGCGGTCTAGTCCACCACCCAAAGGTCTCCGGTTCAGCGACCGCTGGCATGGCAGCAAACATCGTCATGATTTTCTCCACGTTCGTACGTTTTTTTAGTCTAAACACATTGATCAACGTCCAAATACACCAGAATACAGTTTACATCTGGAGGATTAAGAAGCCACAGATGGCGTCCTAAAGATGGTTAGATAGACCTAAAGTGTGCTTCGCTAGACTAATAGTGTGCGATGTTTTTCCTTTTGCGGGAAACAAGAGCCTGACGATTTAGATTCGGTTTTGTTCGTTTGCTCGCTCAAGAGGCACTATGGTGCGTTTGAATCGGTCATCTGCCCGAGTTTTGCTTCATCCTCTTAAAAGTTACACGGATCTTAAAGTTGTTTAAAACAATATTCTCGTATATTCAAAAAGACTAATTCTATTCTATTTTTTCAATTGATTAAAAAAGAGATCAAAACAATCTAATATTTTTATTAAAGAGGTAACCTCTAATTTTCATCTTTAATCTACATTAAAATATGTAAACTTTTTTGTGGGGGTTATACCAAAGCAAAACTCTGTCCAGAAAACAACGAGATGAGAGGCACTACTTCGACACGTGCCGGTGCAATGTCGATTGTCTACCCTTCAAACCTCTTTTCAACAGGAAGAGGAGGGAGATCAAGGACGCACTACCAAAGCAGGCACCAAAGTTTCTTTGCCAAACCGTAGAAATTACACTGTGGTTCATAGTAAACATCCAAAACAGGCAACGAACACGGATCGCTGCCAAACAGACGATGAGCTCGACGCATGCACAAGAAGGAATCATCGGTCATGCACCCTTCATGTACTCCTGCTCTGCTGCCATGAGCTCCAGGGCGTTCGCATCACTGCGTCGACGTTTCTTTGTTCCCGCGTCGTTTTTTTCCTTTTCAAAACGAAGGCATAAGATTTGGCTTATTTATTATTAATTAAGAAGTGAATAGAGTTTTACAAGTGACCCTTAATACAACACATGAATAATTACTCTCACAATATGATTGTCCCTAGTTGCTTGGCTCTCGTGGTGATCCAAAATTCTATGTCGCTCATGGTGGTGTTTAGTAAAATTAGTGGCGGAACGCTTTTGTGGCGAAAAACTCTAGAGTTTCTTCCATTCCACATGGTCCAAGAGACCATCATGATGAGGGACGCCATTTTCTTTCTATAGGGAGTGCTTATGCCGGTCCTATTTTAGCCCACCACTTCTTGGTGGTTTTCTCCAAACTAGTAATAATGTACGTGTAATGCACGTTTATATTAGGTAGGATATTAGTTACACGTTATATTAGGTAAGATATATCTGTTGCACGTTGGTATTTAGTAGTATATCAATTACTTTTTCACGGGAATGATAGGATATTAATTACATGGCAGATTTCATGGGATAGCGTTGAGTCAAAACGTGTTTATAACCAATGGCAGTGATGGATAATTAGAGCGTTAAACGTGTTTGGTGCTCACCATTGGAGGGATTTGAACCGTTAAATAACATGATTTGACGGTTGAGATGGTTTGGATCTGCCTCTTTGGATCTTTTTATATTGGTATAGATGTCGGTTTGAAGTCTCCATATATGTTCGAGGTGAAGCTTCTCAGTGACCTTATATGTTCCAAAGCCTAATTCTGGCGCCTTTGATTATTATAAGGCGACGCAAGTGATCCATCTTGCTTCTTGCATCGCATGCATGGGACGACGACTACGAATCAGTCATCTCCAGGCTAGCGTTCACATTTTTGGCAGTGCAAGCTCCAATCTGGATACGTCACTCTACTGGTCACTCTCAGTCCTGGTTCCACCAAAGTCAGTCAAGGCGACCAAAAGGACAAAGGTAGCCACACACACATATTCTACAGCCTATACAGCTAGCTGGCACCAAGTCGGTCATGGCCTAACCTTTTCTGGCAATCTTCACCTCGTGCATGCCCTTCATGGTAAACCTCTTGGAAATTGCCAAGATACTGTTCATCATCATTCTGTCTGGACTGGATACATTTCAAACGGGGGATGCCTGATCAACAGACGATCTCCTACACTAGCTTGGTCAAGAAAAACACACGGTTACCCCCAGAATTTTGAACACATATGGATATGTGGTAAACGTCTACTGGCCAGCTCGGAGGAGAAAGCAAAAATGGCGAGCGGCATGGACCTGACGCTGACGCCTTTTCAATTTGAAAATGGTCGCCATCCCGGCCGGTCCGGCTTAGCTCATACCAGGTCCAATTTCCCGTTGACGTGGACAGGCAGTCGATTCTTCGCAAAATAGAAGTGGACAGGCAGTCCAGTCATGTGTTTCCAGATGCTGAACCATGCGGAGCCGTCTAATTAAGCCATCATAATCGTCTCTTGAAACAGATTTTCGTCCTATTTTATAAATAAAGCAACATTTAAAACAGTACACGGCTGAACGATATAAGATGATGAAATAGCCCTCTTACAAAGCCGATCTTGAGATACCCGCACACGTAGAACGCACACAACTACCCTACCAGCAGGAAGCACCGAAAAAACTAAACACCACACGCTACAACCTAGCACACCTAAACTCCACGGCAGCGCCCTCAAGAGGGAGAGTGGTGCATACGGTCGCCGTTGCCGAGCTCAAACGGACAAAACTCTTCATCCGGAGCCCTGACACGAAAAAAAAGGAATCCATAATCATCTGTAGTTGAAAAACAACTATAATCGGCGTTGCATGACAATAGAGCTAGCTTAAAATAAAATTGTATGCGCCGCCTCATGTGGAAAGCAACCTATCCATTAGTACATTATTACAACGATGGGGCTTCGTTGTCATCTGCTTTAGAATTCCCCTTTCGGATGTGTGAACCCTATGCATTGAGTAATGTACGCAATTAAAATATTAGTCGGTAAGAATACCAAAGGATCAGCACCGCTTTTTATCACTCTGTGTTTGGATTATGGATCAGATGTACATTGTAGCTCTCGGTAAGAAATTATTGGAAACTTTAACCTATGTTGGCTGCTCCAGTTTGAGCCATGAACAATGAAACTATCCACATTCCATCATAAACTTTCTTTGAACTCCTTTTTCCTGCTAATTTTGAACCCTACCATGTTGGTGTAGTAGTTTCGATATTCAAAGTTTTCTAAAAAGGGTTATTTATCCTTTTGCCCTCAGTGGTGTTCATGTGCTCAGTTTTGCCCTCAGATGCGAATTGTGCTCAGTTTTGCCCCTAGTCCATGCACAACAACTATGACGAGGCCAAACGGCCATATTTGAGTCCATTCCGTCCGCCGGCGTTAGTGGTTGTGGGTCCGGAGCTTACACGTGGGACCGCGTGGACATGGGTCTGGAGCTGACATGTAGGCCCGTGCAACTAAATCCCCAAATCATTCAGCTCACTCCGCCCATCCGCCGGCCAGCTGTCCTGCGCCGCCGCCGCCGCCTGCGCCGCGGCCAGCACCTGCCCCGCCACCAGCTGCACGGCCTGCTCCGCCGCTACCGTCCTGCGCCTACACTCCAAGCTACCTGCGACACCCACCACCTTCTTGCGACGTCACGGGTGGGGCGCCCGCCACCTGCTCGACCCGCGGCGCGGCCTCCTTCCGCGCGCCCGGACGGAGCGCTCAAAGGTGGGGGGCTGCTGGAGCTATTTGAACTAGGAGGAAGAACGCTAGGGCGAAATGGCGAGCAGCGGCGACCCCGGAGTATTTGGCGAGGCAGGCATCGGGCCGGAGATCCGCCGCGTCCACGACTGGGTTCCCGAGGGGTAAGTCTCGCCTCTTGTTTAGAATGAGCTTAGTTGTGCATTTGAACACTCGATTCGAGTAGGTTTGCCCAATTAGTGTGCTGATTGTGTCTCTGTTTTTCGCCGGTTAGGATGGAGTTGCGGTTTGCTTTCATGGTGCACATTAGAAGGGACCGATACATGTTCGATGCAAAGGATAAGAAGAAATACCAAGGAGGTTTTGATTATCGGTTGCCAATGGCTAGTAATTGGAGTTTCAGACAATTTGGGGAGGTAATTTGTAGCCAATATCCTTGGGGTTTGCTTGATGAAGTGGTATACAAATACTATGATGGGGAAAAAAATTGGGTGACAGTTAGTAATGATGAAGAGCTAGCTACCATGTTTGTTAGACATAAAGAGAAAGATAATTTTCATGTGAGGCTGCAAGTTGATGTGCTTGAGCAGGCATTTGGACCTAGGATGGCGGGTGCAACATCTCGGGGAGAACCAAGTCGTCGTAATGGCATCTCTAGCCAGAATAGTTCAGTTGGTGCACGGCGACGTGGTGGCTCGACAAGTGTGGGCAACAGCAGTAGGGTCCCCCTTGAAGTGGAGCCTGATGGCTACAATTCTGGGGTTGATGAAGAGAAGCTATATTCTGATGTTATTCGGAATTTACGACGGGCACCTCGGACTGAAAATCAAGATGAGGCTCACAATGCAGTCCGTGTGGATGATGACGCGATTGGTGAGGACGAGGACCTTGCAGCTATTGAATGGGACCCTTTGAACCCTCATATGGAAGAAGGTACAGTTTTTGCATCCATGAATGAGTGTAGAAATGCCCTTGTGACATACTGCATCAAGGTAGAACGTATTTTCAAAGTTGACAAGAGTGATCAAGTACGTTACAGAGTGCACTGTCTGACTGAAGGTTGTCCATGGAGGCTGCTTGCATCTAAAATGCGGAATAGCACTAATGTTCAGGTCAAAGTGAACCTTTTTAAGCACACATGCCAGGAATCAATCCTTAGAAAGGATACAATCAGTAGAGCCAAGTCAAGATGGGTGGCAGAAGAAGTAAAGAAGTGGGTGAAAGAAAACCAGCAACTTGGTCCAAAGGAATTGCAGAAGAACATCAAAGATAAGTTCAAGATAGATTTACCATACATGAGGTTGTTCAATGGTAAACAACATGCTATGGATTCTATTTATGGTAACTGGCAGGAAAATTTTCAATTGTTGTATTCATTCAAAGGTGAAGTGGAGAGGACAAGCCCAGGTAGTATTGTAGATATTGATCACCACACCGTGGAGTACACATTCAGGGGAGTGACAAAGACCAAGGAATGCTTTAGGAGGGTTTTTGTCTGCTTTGAGACTTGTCGCCGGGGTTTTTTGGCAGGCTGCAGGCCTTATTTGGCTGTTGATGCCACTTTTCTCACATGGAGGTTTAAAGGACAGTTAGTAGCAGCTTGTACAGTTGATGCACATAGTTTTGTATTTCCAGTTGCCTATCGTGTGCTGGAGAGAGAGTCTGAGGAGAGCTGGACTTGGTTTTTGCATAATCTCCGCCGGGCTATTGCACATCCCAATGGGTTGGTCATTCATACAGATGCCTGCAAAGGTTTAGAAGTGGCCGTGGATAATGTGTTCCCTGGAGTAGAGCATAGGGAATGCATGCGTCACCTTGCTGCAAATTTCATGAAGAAATTCAAAGGAAAGGTGTATACCGACAATTTATGGCCAGCATCTTTGACATGCAGTGTGAAGAAGCACAACTACCACTTGAGGCAGTTATACATGAATCCCAAAGTGAAAGAATACTTGGAAACAGACCACTCCAAGTTATGGGCTAGAAGCCAATTCAGTGAAGTAAGCAAAGTTGACTATGTGCACAATAATCTAGCAGAGTCTTTCAACTCAACGATCCGGAAACTAAAGGGTCATTATGTGGTGGATTTGCTTGACATGATAAGGATAGAATACATGCAGAAATTTCATTATCGTGCAGGAATAGCCGAGGCAAAATTCATGGGCCACATTATCATCCCTGCCGTGATGAATGAACTGAAGCAGAAGACAACAGGCTTGGAAATGAACATGACTCTTTGCTCGGTTACCACAGCAGAGATATCATATTTGGATATAGAGAAGAGGGAATGGAGATATCCAGTGGATTTAGAAGCTAGAACTTGCAGTTGTAGGCAATGGAAGATAACTGGGTTGCCATGTATTCATACCTTATTTTTCATCACTTCTCTCCTAGGTCCAGCAGGGAACATACAACAGTATGTGCATGATTACTACTCTGTTGCAAGGTTCAAAGCCACATATGCTTATGCCTTGCCTGCTATGGAGGGAAAACAATAATGGGACATGGTGGACCCTGGATTCAAGCTTTGCGCTCCAATTCTGAAGAGAGCAGCAGGTAGACCAAGGAAGAGTCGAATCAGACCTCGCAGCGAAGGAGCTGTACTTGGAGCGAGGAAGCGTAAGTGCACAAGGTGTGGTGGGTCTGGTCATTTTGGTAAGTATTGTGATAACACAGTAGATTCAGCGTTCGGAGGGAGTTTCGATGAAGGCTTCGATGAAAATGTTGGTCAGCAGCCGATTGCCTCAACAGATGATGAAAATGATGGTCAACATCCGGTTGCATCAGATGAGGATTTTGATGAGGTTCCAAATGATGATGGTCAACAACCGCATGATTTTGACGATGATCCAAAATATCCTCCAAATAATGATTCAAGTGAGGCTCCAAATGGTGATCCAAGTGAGGCTCTAAATGGTGATCATGGTGATCCAAGTGAGGCTCCAAATGATGATCCAAGTGAGGCTCCAAATGGTGACCAACCTTCTGTTGTTGTGAGTTCTGCTAGGTATGTAAATCTTGCAAGGGTCAAATACTACTGTACATCTATCACTTGACATGATCTCATTACCGTTTATGTTTTGCACAGCTCTATGGTAGGTTTGAAGAAGACGCGCAAGGTACCGACAACCAAGAGAAGAAGAGAAGAAACAATGAGCACAAGGTGCACGAGGAGCAAAGTGATGGCAAGAAGCTCAAGGAACAGACAGAAGCCCCAACGCTATCTATGAATAATTATGAAACATTATGAATAAGGGATAATGTTGTATTATGAAACATTTATCACTTGACATGTTGTATTTTTGTTGGACGATGTTGGACCTATGTTAGAAGTATGTTTGACATGATGTGTAAATATCTGTTGGATGATGTTTGAATGAGCACATGGTTTTTCCTTTTTTGATTTTTTTGAATTTTGTTTTGCTCATTTAAATTCTGGTCAAACCTAACTTTGACCAAGATTTAAACAAGTCTAAAACATCAAAATAAAAAACTAAGCTTGGATACTTCTTAGTCAATCCAAAATGAAGTTGTGGTGAGCTTTTTGAAATGTTCATGAAAAATGTGCTAAAAAGAGGGGTCTAAAGGTAGCATAAACGGCTTCATTTTTAAGCAAAAAAAAATTCGACCTTGTCAAAATCAGCCAAATAACTTTCCTACACATATATTCTATATGTACAGACTATGTGTGCTGGTTTTTCCATTTTTTTTATTTTTTTAAATTTGTTTTGCTCATTTGAATTCTGGTCAAACTTAACTTTGACCAAGATTTAAACAAGTGTAAAACATCAAAATAAAAAACTAAGCCTGGATCCTTCTTAGTCACTCCAAAATAAAGCTGTGGTTAGTTTTTTGAAATTTTCATGTTCATTTCCCGAAAACACTTCTCTTCACTTCATACAAGAGAGTTTGAGATACTCATACAATACACATGAACTTATCATTTAAATGTATGTAAAGCTTGTTTATTAACTTAAATCGTTACTATATGACATAAGAAGACTATGTGCGCAGGTTTTATATTTTTCTGTTTTTTATTTAATTTATTATGCTCATTTGAAATCTGGTCAAACATAGCTTTGACTGCTCCAAACCCCTCCCAAACCCCGCTAACCCTAGCGCTGAATAAGGACCGTTTATCTAACCCTAGCGGCGATCAAGGGCCGTCGATCTAACCCTTCTAGAAGGAATCTGTGGGGAGGAGGGGGGCGATCCGCGAGATGCAATCTGATTGGCTGGGAGATTGTTTTTTTAACAAATATCGGCCGCGTTGGATGGACCGTTGGGCCATCTCGTGCTCTGGGCCTGAGACCGCAGTAAATAGCCTGTCTCAGCCTTTCCAGGCCTTGCATGCATGGAGGCGGCGACGTGGGTTTGCATGCGCGGGAGGCGGCGACGTGCATGCATGCGAGCGAGGCGCGATAGGTGAGCTAGGCTAGCGAGGCAAGCTAGGTGGTTCAGTGCAGTGGTTCAGGGCAGCGATTCACATGCACCGCCCGGTCAAAGAGCTATGCAGTGATTCAGATGCACGCACGTGCCGCCCGGTCAAAGAGCTATGCAGTGATTCAGATGCACGCACGTGCCCCATGCATCGTTTTCATGCAAAAATCTAAGTGTGCAAAACGTAACGGATACACACACGCGTCCGGATTCACACACGCACCGTTCTTATCCTTTCTCTTTTCCTCTCCCATGCACAGGCCTATAAATGGGGTGCCTCTCTTTCTCTCCCACCCACAAGCCAGATCTGATCCTCTCCAACTTCAAACACCCAAGCGACCGAGCCCTCCCCAAGCGAGACCAAGTGAAGATGCAGTTCAACGGGCCGACCTTCGACTGTCCGCCTGTCGTGCCGGAGCTGCGCTACCCATCGGGCGTGCTCGTGGAGAGGGAGCTCCGTGTGTGGGCTATTTCAAGGTGGAGGGGTCCCGTCGAACTCACCTGCGCCTTCCTCAGAGCCGGCTATGCCCACCTCCCACGGGGCTCGCCGAGGATGTTCACCCTCAACGAGGTTCGTGACCGCGGCGGCATCCTCCTACTGCTCACGGTGACCTTCACCAACCCGTTTGACGCGCGCGAGCTCCTCGGCCAAGTCTTTTGGTGCGGCTGCGAGGCCATCTTCTTCACCGTCTACAACATCAACACCAACTACGAGCGCATCTTCCCCGCTCCAGGCCAGATGCACTCTCTTCCCTACGAGGAGGAGGAGGAGGTGTGAAGATGAAGACGGTGTTGAAGGGGCGCCCGCGGCCAAGGTGGAAGAAGAAGGTCAAGATGAAGATGTTCAAGCCTGGAGTCAAGCTCGTCATGTTTCGTTTTTTATTTTGTTGCTTTTCTATGTCGTGTCGTGTCGTGTCATGTTTCGTCTTGTGTCTGTGAACTATCCGTGAACTTATCTAAGTTATTGCAATGGTACGGTGTGTTCCATCTTATCTAAGTTATTAGGGTTTATTATGTGTGTTAAAAAATGTCCGTGCCCAAACATATCATTTCTTCCCTAAACAAGTCATGAAGTTCGAGAACTTGTGGTTTTCATTAATGAAAATCGGAGGGGGTGAGAAGCCCTCTGTTTCATTCAAACAAAAAGTCATGAACTAACATGCAAATTTATTCCCTTTAAATCCTAAACCAAGTGCCACTCTAACCCTAAACCAAGTGCCACTCTGACCAAAATCATGTGGTAGTGCAACATACATTTTCAACCTTCCAACCCTCCAAAATTTAAGTGCAAAACAATGGAAAACCACTCTCACGCGTGTGCAAACATTCACGGTCTCACTATTTTTTTAAAAAAAAAATTCACAATCTCACTATGTATACCTTCCTTCCCTATCCATGTCAAAGTCTTGCCATCTGTCCTAGCGGTTACCAGCGCAGCCCTAAACACCACAAACCCATGCGGTCCTGGGTTCGAGTCCCCAGTCGCACCAATTTTTTGTGCATTTTCCACCTTCATTTTTTTAGACAAATTATGTTTTTCTCAATGTAATGCCCTTAAAAATTGTTCATTTATTTTGGAATCTGTCGTAAACCTCTACCAGAGCCGAGGCACATTTTCCATGACATTTTGATCTTTGATTTAAATCACGGTGTATTTGAATTGGATTAATTAACAGCTCCAAAAAATTTCTAACATTAATTGTTTGGCTCCGGAATAATTCAATTAGCTTCCGCAAAAAGTTCCAGCATTATGATTTACTGCCTAAATTAAATCAGAATAGAAAACAGAAAAATACGCAAGGGAACCCCCGAATGGGCCTAATTGGATGCAGTTGGCCCATTAGTCTAGCCTGCACTTGGCTCTACGCTCTGAATTTGGCCCAAGAGCAACCTTTTTTTTGGACAGAAAGGCAGAGTAGAGAGCTGCATTTCATTGATCAAAAGTTTCTAAATTCCTAATTTCTTCACTTTTTTCCAACATATTTAAATGTTGGTCATTTCTTCTCTTTTTGTTTCAACATTTAAACAACTTTAACCAACATTTAAACTAGGTGCATTTCTCAAACAATTTCAAGATTACAAATTCCTTCATAATTCATGCCTTTTCATACATTTTCAACATTACAACCAGTGCGATTACCATACCTACGAATGCCCAAAAATATTTACAAATGGGTATTGATAGTGCTTGATCTTCAAGCTTCCTAACCTTCTTCTTCAATATCCTAAGCTCAACAGCTAGCTCTCTGTCAGTGCGTGCGTCGCCCTCCATCCCTTCTTCCGGAGCTCGTGGTGCGGCCACTGCCGTTTGTGGCAGCATGTGCAACCATTCTTCATGCTCTTCTTGCAGTTCATTCTTCAGAGTCTTGGCCAGAGCATCGACCCAACGAAAGAAGCATGTCACCTGCATGAACACCAAACATATCAACCCATTGCTCAAAGATCCCGACCAAGAAAATGGTGCAATTGCCCCGATTCTTACCCCATTCTTGCTGCACACGTAGAATGGACGATTCTGCTTCCTCGGTGTCTGAGAAACCCTCCGATCAATGCCCTCCCGGCACCGCGGACAGACGAAGACAGGCATGTCCACACGCGCCCTGCTCTGCATCCGCGAGGTGGCGCGGGAGCTTAAGGAAGAAATGGAGCTCGGAGCCGAAGGGATCTCAACGCCGCCGCACCCTCCACAGCTAGCTTCCCGCCGCCGTGCTCTCTCTCTCTCTTGCCGTGGTCACTGTCGTGCTCTCTGTCGCCGTGGTCACCGCCGCTGTCGCCCGCTTATATAGCACACCCGCCAACGGCTCTCTGCTGGGTCCCACAAGCCACGTGTGCAATGGTCTGAATAAAATTGGCCGTTTCTGTCGCCTGGTCCCACCTGTAAGGGCCGAGTCAAAAGGTTGACCTGACGGAGACGGCAGAGTTCATGGAACGAGTCGGTGCGCACGGACTAGAGGCAAAACTGAGCACAATTCGCATCTGAGGGAAAAACTGAGTACATGAACATCACTGAGGGCAAAAGGATAATTAACCCTTCTAAAAATGTAGAAATTTTAATAGATGCATGAATGATTGGAACTTTATAGCCTATAAATTTCATCAACAATTAAAAAATATATACACCATATCTGAGAGCGATCCGTAGATGAACACGCAGAGGCGCAACTCTAGCCCAGTCCGGAGCCGATGGCCCTGGCGTAAAACCCACCAACCACCGCGTGGCTCAAACACTTGGAGGCGGTGTAGTGGAGTCATCAGGCTGGTCTATGCCAGGGTTGATGTCGGCAATCACGTCTCCGGCGTCATTCCTCTCGCTCGCATAGTCGCATCCACCCCCTGGATAACTCATGTTGCTTCCATTGCATTAGTGGCCATCGCTGCAGTGCACCGCTCGTGATGGAGTGGTGGCAGCGCAGGTGCAACCATATGTGACGCACATGGATATGGACTCGCCTTTGGCTCAACCAGCATTGCTTTCTGGCAGAGCTGCTCTGGTGCGGGCATTTGTTCGATGCCTTGATGCAATAGTTCAGCTGTTCCTATGGTCACGATCCTGCGGATGGGTGATATGATGGTGGACGCGAGGGTGGCAGCGTCGGGGAAGTGATGGATGGATTCGTCTGGTCGTTGCAATGCAGCGATCTATGTGATGGCGGACAAATATTGACCAACATGTGTCCAAGTGTCCCTCTCTCCCATCTCCAGGATCGAAGGTGGTTCTATGGTGACTGGAAGAAGGACAACAGGCAATGCATGACGATAATCATTAAGCTGCATCCGGCGTCTTCTCAAGTGGAGTAGGTGGGCTTTGTGTTCTCCCAAAGCTAGGATCCCGGTAATGGGATGTCGTCAGCAGGCAATGAGGTTGTTGGTAGTGATGGGTTTGATTACAAGTTTGCATATCCTTCCAGTAAAACCCATGATCATCCCTTGCGGCTACATAAGGCAATATCAGCCTGCAAGCGTAGTTCCCTTGTTGAAGGCATTGGCTCAAAACTTGGCTACGGGATGGAAAGCCTATGTTGGTCTTCAGTGGGACTCGTCAACATTGGTGCTCATATGTCGACCCCTTCGTGAAGGCTTTATCTAGGAGTAGCATATTTTTTGAACAATTTGGTTACCTGTCATAGGGTTATGGATATCCTGGCGTGAGGTAAATCCGTTTTGGATGATTTTTCTTTTTCTTTTTTGTGGATCATTTCGTTCAGCATTGACATTAGGCTTTGATTGTTATCATTAGCTAATCAATACTAATATATGGTTGTGTGCATCACTCAATGGGAGGCTGGAGGCCATTCCCTCTTCAAAAAGAAATCAACAATTATGGTTGTCTGTCACATGTGGAGAACATATATAACATAAATAGACCGTTTTCTTGTCAATTATTATATGCAAGGCAGTTTTTATTATCTTTGGACAAATTTTAGCATGTTTTAATTCACAGCACCCCTTACTTCACACTTTTTCCATTATGCTAAACTTTGAAGATGCAAATCCAATTGAAATGGCTACGTAAATGTTATCGTGATTTTGTTTTCGAAGGTTCTAAAATAAATCTGAAACAATTCACCTGTGTGCAGAATGCTATAAAATCATAACCGAAAAAATATGATCATCTATGTTCTACATAAAACAAACGAACGTTTCTTTTTCTTGCATGAACTCTTTGTCGTGCTTTTTTTTTGTATAATTAAGTCCTAGAGAAAGAAATATGTATTTCAATATTAGATATATTTTTGAATCATATATACATAAGAAGTTGATCCTCACTATCCTATTTATCTTAACATGAACATATGCCACTTCACCACACATGCCACCTCATCAATTATTGTTCGGTCTTTCTTAATTGCATACTCCATTCAACTAACATACTTAATGCGCGTGCAACCATGCATGCATAGAAAAATGTCTATCTCCACACACAACCATGCATAAAAAATAGTTTTACACTGTACAATAATCACATGATATTATATATTAATTCACATATTTACGCTCCATACAATCAGTCTCATTAGAATATATTGCAATGGGCCCCTGCCACAACGCACAGGTTATCATCTAGTTATCCAACACTACATACATGTCCATTTTTTATGGTTGTAGAAATTCTAGTTTAATGCATGTCAATTTATAGTGCAGTAGGGTTCAAGCCAGACTGGGCACAATAGTTGACAGCTCAAATATTCTTTCTTTAAAATTTTAGTTGTACTCCAAACAAAATTATATCTTTTTTAGCAAAAATACATTAAAGACATAGATGGTCACACACGTACATGCACACACCTCCTACTCCTATGAGCATCTCCAAAAGACCTGGCCTACAGGTCTTGAGATTGACAAAGTCACCACATGCACCTGACAGTCGTTTACTACTGAAATAATAAAGCCTTGAAATTTTGAAATAAATTCAGTAAAATGCGAGCACTTATGTCATGCCTAGAACTTCAACTTGAACGGGCGGGTTACATCAAAACATACCTGACCATTTGAGCGTAAAAGTTTGGAATCAAAATTATATCTTTCATAATAAACATCTGGCCCCTTGCGGTTATACAGCAAATCGAACTAGTATATTCTTATATACAAACATGTGCATTATAATATCTAGACATGAACTCCCTCCGTTTTAAAGTAGATGACTCAACTTTGTACTATTTTGAAACGGAGGGAGTAACTGGAAAGAGAATGGGGCTGCTTTGTACTCTATACATTCGGAAAAACTCATCCCTCAAATGAATATATTTAGTATGAAGTTAGTGCTAGATATATCCATTGAAGAGACAAATTTAAGACAAATTTTTTCAGACGGAGGAAGTAATAAAAAGAGGAGAAACCTGGTACTTATGTACGGCGACGGCACGGTGGTCCAGTGAAAGGATAACATTTCCATTGCTGCAATACAGCATCAATCTGTTGAACATACCTGTTTTTTTAAGGAAAAACAGCTGTCGAACAGGATATTAGCAGCAGATGCAGATGCAAGGTAAACGTGTAAAAAATGCACTGAAAAATTGCTGCCATTATTGGAATGTTTCGAGAAACAACTGTACCTCAAAATAGAAATTTCGGCCAGAAGTCTTAGCCGTCGAGTACTCCAAACTGGAAAATACAGAAGATAAATATATATACCCAAGAGCAGGCTCTGAATGTCTAAGCACAATAATAGAAAAAAAAATCCTTAGATGAAGGATCACCAAAATGAGTCAATCTGTGTGACTTCACAAATCTAGAATCAGCAAATTAAAATTAAGTCTTCAAAGGACAGTGATTAATTTAGTATTAAGTAAGGCCGGCGCAAATCCATTTGAGCACCAGTCGTTTTCTCCGGTACCATGAAACTGTGACTCCCTCTTCTTCTTTCTGCAGGAAACCGTGTAGGTTGGCATCACTTTGAAGCTCTATATAAGCAACCCCCACGGTCCGACCACCACCACCGCCATCATCCACCTTCCAGCGCAGCAGCTTAACAAGTACAGCGGCGATCGAGCACTGGGAGTAGTAAGTGGATCACTTGGAGCAGCAGCGAGCAATGGCAATGGCAGCAGTGGCGTCGCCGACCATGGAGGTCGATCAGGACCTCCCCGGCTTCCGCTTCCACCCCACGGAGGAGGAGCTCCTCGGCTTCTACCTCTCCCGCGTCGCCCTCGGCAAGAAGCTCCACTTCGACATCATCGGCACCCTCAACATCTACCGCCACGATCCCTGGGATCTTCCTGGTACGTACATATACAAGAACAACTACGAACAAGAACATCGTCGTAGTGATCGTTTGATCGATGCATGCATGTCTGAGCAGCGAGCTGATGAGGTGTGTGTGTGTGGATGTGCAGGGATGGCAAAGATCGGGGAGAGGGAGTGGTACTTCTTCGTGCCGCGTGACCGGAAGGCGGGGAGCGGCGGGCGGCCGAACCGGACGACGGAGCGGGGGTTCTGGAAGGCGACGGGGTCGGACAGGGCCATCCGGAGCACCGCCGACTCCAAGCGGGTCATCGGCCTCAAGAAGACGCTCGTCTTTTACCTGGGCCGCGCACCGCGGGGCACCAAGACGGACTGGGTCATGAACGAGTACCGCCTCCCCGACACCGGAGCGCCGCCGCCCCAGGAGGACACGGTGCTGTGCAAGGTGTACCGGAAGGCCACGCCGCTCAAGGAGCTCGAGCAGAGAGCCTTTGAGATGGAGGAGATGAAGCAGAGGTCCGGCAGCAACGGTGGGTACGACTACAGTGGCGCGGCCAGAGCGTGCCCTGTCCCGGCAGCCGGCGACTTCTACCTATCGCCGTCCGACGACGTCCAGGACAACTTCCTGATCCCCTCCTCGTCGTCGTCGTCGTCGGTGGCGCTGTCTGGCAAAAGCAGCAGCCACGACGCGCCCAGGGTAGCGAAGAAGGAAGCAGACGTCGCCACGGTCACCGTCGCGTCGACGTCGTCTCTGTCCCAAACGGTGAACGTGCCCTTCCATCTGCAGCTCCCGGCCGTGAACCCACCCTGCGGCCTCCAGCTCCAGGAGGCGAACCACGGGATGTCGAATATGTCAAGCCTGGAGCTACCGGCGGCGAACCATGGGATGTCAAACATGTCCAACCTGCGGGTACCGGCGGCGAACCCGGGTGTGCTGGACCTACCCAGCCTGCAGCTCCCGGCGGCGAGCAGCCGCGGAGTGTTCGACTGGCTAAATGACCCGTTCCTGACGCAGCTGCGCAGCCCGTGGCAGGACCAGCATTGCATGTCCCCTTACGCCCATCTGCTATACTAATCAGATACAAGTCGTGCAAACAGCAAGTATGCAAAACTTGAAGCAGAGTAGATGGTTAGCTGTAAATTCAGTTGTGCATACGAACCTAGACGTCAGTCTCTTTGTTTAACACATGACAGTTCGTAACTAAGCCTGCAATGGATTAACTTAGGGAACTGTTTTGCGTTTGTCAGCCGTGAGGCCCCCAAGTCACTCGCTTTGGTTGTCGCATCAACCACCGCAACCACATGCCTCCTTCACGCCCCCCTTCCTCCCTCGCCGTCGCCGATTGGCACCGCCGGGGCAAAACCCCGGTCGATGGTCGGTGGGGGCGGGGCCTCTCTCTCGCGCGACCCTATGCCCCGAGCTCTATTGGCCGTCGTCGTCCCTTTCCCTGCCGGCTAGCTGCGACAGTTGTGCCTGGGGGATGGGGCTGTCGTGGCAGCCATCGTCGTTGCATTCACTCAGATACATAGCGAGGCTGGCCGAGGGTGGCTGGCTTTCCCCGGGGCATGGCATGGGTGGGGGTGCGGAGGGAGGCGGCTTCTCATCCCTCCTTTGGCAATGAGTGCCCGCCTAGATGCAAAGGGTATGACCTTGGGTCTCCTGATCCGGTAGCTGCTATTGACGGCGTGTACTAGTGAGGCTGTAGGATGCAGCCTGAAGGCTTCTTTGTGGATTTTAACGGCTCTCCCTCCGACCAACTCGCCTCCAACAGTGTGATGCATTCTCTGGACGGCGATTTGACACAATGGGTATGGTTGTGCAGCGGGAACGGCGGGATTTCTAACCCAATGCATGTAGTTGCTGGGATTACAGAAAGTGGTGGTGTCAACATATGATTGACTCCGATTTGATGGTGCTTCTCTAGTACACCATGCAACGTTGGTTGTGACATGAGTAAAATAGTAGAGACAAAGCCTGCCGATGGCAGCTCGAGCAAGCTTCGCCCCTCTCCATGACTATCTCATGAATGTTCTAAGGTTCTACCTCCATCCATGTTGTCGAGGGTGTCGTGTAACATATGCCAAAGGATGGCTTATCATGCTGGGGGGATAGTAAGACGTTGCCGGTGCCAGGAAGCGGGATGAGGCGTAGACAAGTACGCCGGCGAACTTTACCCAGGTTCCGCTCTCCTAGGAGATAATACCCCTAGTCCTACTCTGCGGGGTCTCCGCATGATCACTAGATAATCAAAGGTGGCTACAAGCTTGCTCCTTGAGCTGTTTCTCTAGAGGAGGAAAGAGAAAGGCTAGCCCTTAGCTTCCCTCTTTCTATGCGTGTGTAATCTCTACGTGGCTCTTTCTTTTGTATGGGTGCCCAGGGGGTTTATAGAAGCCTACCCCCAGGGGTACAATGGTAATCTGGCCGGGTGTAGGACCCGGCTGTCAGTGTCTGTGGTTGTCGGCGTCTCCGCCGACCGCTGGGGCCCGCCGCCTGGTGGGTCCCGCTGGCTGTCTCGTACTTGGCCGACAGGCCGCGCCCGCCGTCGGTAGGTCCTGCCGACTGCTTAGTACTGTGGCAGTGCCACTGATGATGCGTGCTTTGTCGGGGCCAGCATGGCTACAGTGCCGCCGCCTAGTGGATTTTCACTGTAGCCATTCCCCGTCTCTTCTGATTAATGATGCACAGACTTTGAGGGAGGGTGAGGGCCGCCTGGTGGGGAGTCGGCCTCCCCGGTGCCGCTTGGTCAGGAGTCGGTCTCTCACGGACAGGTAGGGCCCGCCGCCTGCGGGCCGTACCGATAGTCCATAGTGGTAGCATGGCCTCCTCGACCATGGGTGATGTCATGGGCTACATGCCAACAGTGTCGCGCCGGGCGGGGGATGTCCGCCCAGTACGCTGCACTATGGCCATGCTCTGCCCTGGATTCGGGGGTGGCAGGCTGCACTGCAACCATGCCCCGTCTCGTCGTCATAATGTGGTGCAAACTTCAAGGGAGCAGTGGGGGCCGCCTGCTGGGAGACGGCCTCTCTGGAGGCCGCCTGCTAGGAGTCGGCCCGCCTCACGGCTGTCTCCTAGGATCCGCCGCCCTCCAGCAACCGGCCGCTCGAACCAGCCGGCCCTGAGAAGGCGACTTCTTGTCTTCGAGGCTTGAGGGGCGCAGCCGGCCTCGATGTCTTGAATCGCCATGGGGAGCAGATGAAGCTACCCGTGGTCATTTACTCCGACAGTAGTCTCCGAAGATGGTGGGGCGCCGCGACTGAAGAGGCGAGGAGCTCCAGCAGCTTCCTACTTCGAGTGGTCTAATGGATCTTGCTTCGCCCGTCTTCTGGGGCGCCGACTGCTAGGAGCCGGCAGTGGCCAGGCAGGCCGCCTGGTGATTTCCAAATGTCGCGGCGGGAGCCTGGTGGCGCACCAGCCAGGTGCCAGGCTCGTCGCCCACTGCCTGCGCGCCATGCGGCGTCAGCCGGCCGGGCCGGCCTGCCAACCCACGCGCGTGACGGGACGTTGCCGCAGGCTAAGGCCCGCCACTATTAGGCCTCGGCGCGCGCGGATCCGGTGCGGCCGAGGCAAACGGTTAGGATTCCGTGGCGCAGTAACTACACGTCGTTACTGCGCGGTAAATGTGGGGGCGTGGGGTCGTGGGCGCAGTTAATCCCACGTCCCCCCACGTTCTCGCCCCCTCGGCTTCGCTGCCTGGGACTATAAGTAGGGGAGGAGGGGGCGGCAGACGCACGCGCGCCCTCCTCTCTCTTCGCCATTTCCTTCCCTCCTTTCGTCACCGTCGCAGCGCCCCTGCCTCTTGCCGAAGCACCGCCGCAGCTCATCTTCGCCGAGCTTTCCCTCCCGCGGCGTCACTGCTCCACCGCGGGTTCGCTTGTTCTTCGCCGCATTGTGCCTCCGTCGGCGCAAGCTCTTATGGCGCGCTACGGTGACTGGGATGGCTCTCTCGTCTACGATGATCACTTGCCCTTCCTCTGCCAAACGTAGCAGCTACCTGGCGAGGACTACGTACAGGGATGCGCTCCGCCCGCGAGGGAGATCTCACCGGTGCTGGAGGAAGGCGAATGCATCGTCTTCCGGTCGCACTTTCTTCGCGGCTTCGGCCTGCCAGCAAGCGGCTTCTTCCGGTCCTTCCTTCAATTCTATCGCCTCCAGCCGCACCACCTCACACCGAACACGGTGGTGCTGCTGTTCGTCTTCGTCACCCTCTGCAAGGGTTACCTCGGCGTCCTCCCCACCCTCGAGCTCTGGGGGGAGTTCTTCTACACCAAGCTTGGCACTGCCGTCCAGGGGGAGGCATCCCAGTGCGGAGCCTTCGTTGCGGTGCACCGTCCGAGCTTTGGGAATTGCTTCCCATCCATCAGCTTGACGCAGTCAGTCAAGTTGTGGCAAAAATCTTACTTCTACGTCAAGAATGTCCACCCGACTTCTTACTTCGTCAACCTGCCGGCTTACACAGCCGACTCGCCGACTGAGCCCCGCACCAACTAGACCTTCAAGCCGAGGACACTGTCGGCCGCCTCCATTGCCGCCATCGCCTGACTCAAGGATATGACAGAGTCGGAGGGCCTCAAGGGGTCGGATCTGCTGACCACCTTCGTGGAGCGTCGTGTGCTCCCTCTCCAAGGCCAGCCTCACTTGATCAATCGGATGAGCGGGCACCGAGACCCGTGCCGGATGAGCACCAAGGAGATGCCGACCACGGAGGTGGCCCAACTGGTGAACTACATATCAAACTGCAAACTCTTGGAGAGAGAGTGGCAGTTCGGCAAGCGGCCATACTCCCGCGCGAATCCGCCGCCCGCGGTGAGTTCTTAACTTCTTCTCTTCTTTTTTTATGTGCATGGTTCATCTCTTACCACCTGATCAATTGGCCACAATGTAGATCCTCATGCCCCAGTCGGTAGCTGACGCCCTGGAGCAAGTGCCGGAGTACCTGCCGGACCGGTCGGTGAGCGACGCGGACGACCCCGACTTGAGGGCAGCCGCTATGGAGGAGGACGACGCCACATGCTGTGGTGGCGGAGCAGGCGGCTCCGGAGGAGGCGGCATCGAGGACTGGCCAGACGACGACGACGAGGAGGCCAAGCCGCACTGCCCGCACGGCGCCGACAAGATGGGCGCGGGCTCCTCAGCCGCGCCGACCACACCGGGCGGCGCGCAGAAGCGCCGAGCCGGCACATTGCAGTTCGGTAGCCGACCGAAGAAGCCCAAGAACATGGCCGCCGTGACCAGGCGGCCCAGTTATAGAGGGCTCTGAAGCATCCGCCGACGGTGTCTACGTAAGTGCTTGTTTTCTCTTGTGTTTCTTGCGAAAACTCCTTAGTTTCTTCTTGCCTTGCTTGAACAGGGCCCCGCTCTCTCTTGAGTGTTCGGCCTCCGCCTCCGTGCTTGGGGTGGCGGAAGGCTCCGCTGACACCCGCCGCGTGGGTCCACACGCCGAGCTCCAGGCGGTGATGGAGCGAAACGTGCGAGGAGCGGGAGGAGTCAGAGCGGCAGAAGGTGGCGACGACCAAGGCGGCACAGGAAGAAGCTGACACAGCCACCAAGGCCCAGGCCGACGCTGCGGCCAAGGAGCGGGCGGGCGCGGTCGCCAGGGCGCGAGCGGAGAAGGCCACACACGGCTAGGCGCCACAACTTGTCATTCCTCTGTGCGCTGATCCACCGGTGCGAGAGACCCAGGCGCCGACTGGAGGAGCCGGCGACGAACAACCGGTCGTGGAGGGCGGAGGAGGCGACGCCGTCTTCTTGGGGATGAAGGAGCCCCTTCAAGCGCCGACTGCCGAGGCACATGGCGGCCAGCTATCGGCGAGCTGGTGGTGGGGGCGACCCCCGTGGCCCGTACTCCGATACGTCGGCGCGTGGTGAAGGCGACATCGGCGCCACGGCCGTAGGAGATCGAGGCCGTGAGCTCGTCGGCCCCAGAAGAAGAGGCCACCAGCACTGTTCCGCCAGAGTGGATGCCTGGGGGTGGGATGAGCGTGTTGAACAAGGCGGCGCAGGATGTCCAGGCCCAGCTTCAAGCCCAAGGTACTGCCCTTCGTTAGTACACAAAGGTGTTCTTGTCGACGCGATCAGCCATCTAGGTACATTTCTTCGCCTTGTTTTTAATTCTTGTAATCTTCCGTGGGGGTGCGCCAGCGCACCCACTGGGTGTAGCCCCTCGAGTTCCGGGCCGGCTGCTGAGCAGGCGGCTCGAAACTTAAAGGTAAGTTTCGAGTGCTGACCTCTTATTTTCTTCTGTTGTCTTCATTGCAGGATTACCACAATATCCGCCCTGCTGCCTTTAACTCCCAGGTCCGGGAGCTGGCCAAGCGGAACACCGATCTAGCCGACAGCCGGAGTAAGCCTCCAACCTTTCTCTCTTGTGGGGGTGCGTCAGTGTACCCGCTGGGTGTAGCCCCCGAGATTCGGGCCGACTGCTGAGCAGTCGGGCCGAATTTTCTGGCAACCATTTTTTCTTTTTGGTCAATTTGTTGATTGTCTTCTTTCCTTTGCCTTTGCAGGAGCCAACACCGCCTTACAGCAGCAGCTGGGCGAAGCCCAAACTGCATTGCGCACCAAGAAGGAGGAGTGCAGCAAGGCGGAGCAGGAGCGCGACCGCATGGCTAAGAAGTTGGCTGATTAGGCAGACGAGCACAAGGCGGAGCTTCAGAAGCTCAAGGAGACGGAGGAGGCCCTCCAAGCCAAGTTCGAAACTCAGAGCTCGAGCTGGGTCGATAGGGAGAAAGCTCTGGCCGACGGCTACGGCGAGATCGAGCACATGCTCGACGGTGGGTTGTTCTTTCCTTTCTTTTGCCTGCTGACTTCTCATTCGATCTGGCTTCCGACTTCATACTTCTTTTTCCTTATTGTGCAGAGTATTTTCCTGGTCACGCTGTTGCCGCCAGCCAGGCCATCGAGGCTTGCCACGACGAGCGAAGGCTGGCTAGTGCAGAAATCACGCCTAACGCCCCACGGACCCTCGCTGAGCAGCTTCTCGCCGTTCAAGCTCGTCTCCAACCGGTTCATCGGGCGCTCCGCCGTCTACAGCGTGTTGGAGCCCAGGTGGTTTCCACCCTCTGGCCAGGTACTCCAGTTCTGCGCACCCCAGTCGGACCGCCGACTGGCTAGAGGTGGTTGTCGGCCGTTTTGAGCCGTGGAAGGGCTCCGCGACTCGGGCGGGCGCATGACGAGCCTTGGAGTTCGTCAAGGCATCGTACCCTGGGCTAAACCTAGCCCAGTTGGCCACGCTCCAGGCTGAAGCTGCCGAAGAGGTGGTGGTGGTGGCGCCCGCACTCCATCATGGTGCTACAGCGATCGCGGAGTACACTAATACCGGTGTCTTCCTTCCCGAGCTTGACGAGGAGGGTGCCGAGGTGCAGCCTGACTGGTTCGGGCTGAACCTGGCAGACGGCGAGGACTCAATGGAGGAGATCGCCTCCAGTGATGAGGGCGAGGTAGAGGAGGGCGAGGACGGCGAGGACAATGCACCGGATGATGGAGCTGACGGCCAGCCTCGGCCCGACCAAGTCTCGCCCAACGAGCTGCGTGTCGGTGAGCCGACTGCTGCTGGTGCTGACCAGGCCGAGACCAACCAGACGGCTACTCCACCACCCGGAGCCTCGACCTCCGCTGACCCCCCGCTCCGGCTGCTGTTCCTCTGGCCTAGGCGGCCAAGTTATCCTTCTTATTTTGTAATCTCTTGAACAAAAATTGTTAAGTTTGCGCAGTTCCACCCGCTGGGGGTGTATTCAAACTCAGTTGAATGTTGGCCAAGGGCCTTTTCCTATGTAAATTAATTTCGCCGAGTTCTAACTTGTCTTGCTGCTCTTTTGGCCTTTTCCTTTCCTGCCTTCCTTAGCTGCCGCCTTGCCAGCCGGACAGCCGCTCCGCGGTCTGTGGCTTGGTCAAGTACTTGGCCAATTTTTGGGAAGGCAAGTACTTTGGCCGTTTTAGAACGTAGCAAGTTAAGTGAGAAGCCAGTCGGCCGGCTGCTCAGCAGCCGGTCGGTGAGGCGAGGAGCCGACTTGGCCTATGTGAGTGCTTTTAGTCCTTAGCCATTTTTTGTGTGGGCACCATTTACTGCCTTTAACTCTTACCAGCTGAACAGCCGCTCTGCGAGCTGCGGCTTATGGCAAGAGAGGGCTTAGGTGTCAGCACACTACTTGTCCGATTGCAGGTAGCACCGACATAGTACAAGGCGGCAAGCCCCCGGGCCGACTGGTCATACCCGGTGCCAGGCGGAGTAATGAAATAACACATTCATAGGCATAGAACTTATCATATAGATAAAAAGGGTAGCCCCGAGTGTTCATCGAGGGACCTGATGTCTTAGCGGTTAATACAAAAGGTAGCGTGGTACATACTGCATTAACTGTAAAATCTTCAGAGGAGATTTACATTCCATGGATGCTCCAATTCCTTGCTCGAGTCGTCCCTCTTGCGTGCTCTGGGCTTCTGTGCATCGATGAGGTAGTAGGAGTCATTGCCCAATGCTTTGCTGGTGATGAAGGGGCCTTCCCAAGGGGCTGAGAGCTTGTGTTGGCCAGTTGTTCGCCGGATCAGTCGGAGCACAAGGTCTCCTTCTTGGAAGGATCTTGGCTTGACCGTCCGACTGTGGCAGCAGCACAGACTCTGCTGGTAGATGGCGGACTGGTTGAGTGCTAATAGCCGGCTCTCTTTCAGCAGATCGACGCCGTCTTCCCGTGCTTCTTTCGCCTCCGCTTCTGCGTACATGGTGACGCGAGGTGAGTCGAGCTCGATGTCAGTTGGGCTGACAGCCTCGGCCCCGTACACAAGGAAGAAAGGAGTGAAGCCGGTTGACTTGTTCGGAGTTGTGTGCAGGCTCCAAAGGATGGCCGGCAACTCGTGGATCCAGCAGCCGGCCGATCGCTCCAAAGGCTCGACCAGTCGGGGCTTGATGCCAGAGAGGATGAGGTCGTTTGCTCGCTCGACTTGGTCGTTTGACTGCGGATGGGCAACGGACGCTAAGTCCAGTCGGATGCCCAGCATCGCGTAGAAACGGGCCAAGGCTCCTTTGGCAAAGTTGGTGCCATTGTCGGTGATGATGTTGTGTGGTACACCGTATCGGACGGTGATATCTGCGATGAAGGTCACAGCAGTCAGACTGTTCAGTTTCTTGATTGGTTGTGGTTTAGTCCACTTTGTGAATTTGTCCATAGCGACAAGCAGATGGGTCATGCCGTCACATGCCGTCTTGAATGGTCCCACCATGTCCAGCCCCCAAACAGCAAAGGGCCAAGTGAGGAGGATGATCTTTAGTGCAGAGGCCGGCAAATGTTGCTTGGAGCTGAATTTCTGGCACCCCTTGGAATTTTGACCAGATCCTTGGCGTATTCCAAAGCAGTCGGCCAGAAGAAACCATGGCGGAAGGCTTTGGCGACATGGGATCTGGAGGCCGCGTGGTGGCTGCACTCGCCTTGGTGGATATCTTTGAGGATTGCTTGGCCCCTCTCTGGTTCTATGCAGCGCTAGAAGACCCCAGTCATGCTGCGTCTGACAAGCTCTCTGTTTACTATCGTGTAAGATCGTGCTTGGTGTTGTACTTGCCGGGCTAAGATCTCATCAGCCGAGAGCTCTCTGTTCACCAGGAAGTTGAGGATGGGCTGAGCCCAGGATGGTGCTTGAACTTCATCTACTGTTATCACATCCACTTGTATTAGGGCGGTTGGGTTGGAAGGTGGCGGGTTGGAGTTGGTTGCCGCTTGCTGCATCATTGGAATCCCTGGGCTGACTGTTGTAGCCCCCGGGCAGGGTTGAGAAGTCCCCGGGCTGGGTGCGACTGCTGCAGTCCCCGAGCCACTTGGTGAAGTCCCCGGGCCGACTGCCATAGCCCCCGGGCCGGGTTGTGGAGCCCTCGGGCCAGGTGCGACTGCTCCAGTCCCCGTGCCGACTGCTAAAGTCCCTGGGCCGACTGCTGCAGCCCCCGAGTCGGATCCGACTACTTTGGGAGGAGCCGGCACGAAAATGGACTCGGATTCTGGAGAATGTTTGATTGGCGGCTTGCGGAGGCACTGAAGGGAGACATCGGCTGGTATTGCTTGACGTTGGAGCTGATCCGTGCCAGAGCGCCAGCTGGCTCGTTTTCATTCCGTGGCACGTGAAGGAACTCACACCCCTCAAAATATTCGCTGAGTTGTTGAACGAGGAACCAGTAACTCGGCTTGTTCGCATCCTTGGCATCCCAGTTGCCAGACGACTGTTGGACTACCAAGTTTGAGTCGCCGTAGCACAGGATCCGGCGAATTCCGAGTTCTTTGGCCAGCCGGAGTCCATGTACAAGCGCCTCATACTCGGCCACATTGTTGGAGGCGGCGAAGTGGATTTGCAATGCGTATCTGAGCTTGTCGTCCTTGGGAGAGGTAAGGACGATGTCGTCTCCCAAACCGATGCGCATCTTTGAGCCATCGAAGTGCATCCGCCAATGGGTGGAGTCCGGAGTTGGCGGAAGGTACTGGGTCTTGGCCCAGTCGACGAGGAAGTCGGCCAGTGCTTGGGACTTGATGGCGGTGCAAGGCTGGTAGAAGATAGTGTAGGGGGCCAACTCGATGGCCCACTTGGCCACTTGGCCCAATGCATCTCGGCTTCTAATGATCTCGGCAAGCGGGACGATGTAGACGACCATGATGGGGTGCTCTTGAAAGTACGGCTTGAGCTTCTTGGGGGCAAAGTGCACGCCATGGCACATCTTTTGGTAGTGAGGATAGTTCTGCTTGGAGGATGACAATACCTCGCTCAAGTAATACACAGGCCTCTGGACCGGCAGTGCCTTGCTGTCTTCCTTGCGTTGTACCACCATGACTATGCTGACCACCCGACTGGTGGCGGCGATGTAGAGGAGCATAGGCTCCTTAGAAGTCGGAGCGGCCAGAACAGGCGGCATGGTTAACATCTTCTTGAGTTGGAGAAAAGCTTCGTCCGCCTTGTCATTCCACTTGAAGTGAGTGGTTTTCTTCATGAGTTGCTACAGAGGAAGATCCTTCTCGCCCAGTCGACTGATGAAGCGGTTGATGGATGCCAAGCAGCCGGTGAATTTCTGGACGTCTCTTAGTTGGGTGGGTCTCTCCATCCTCTCAATGGCCTTGATCTTCATAGGGTTGCAATCAATGCCGCACTCTGAGACCAGGAAGCCAAAGAGCTGGCTGGCTGGTACTCCAAACACACATTTCTCTAGGTTGAGCTTGATATGAAACCGACGCAGATTTTCAAAAGTTTCCTTGAGATCTTCCAAAAGGGTACCGCGCTTCTCCGTCTTCACCACAATATCGTCTACATAGACGTGGGCATTTCTGCCGAGTTGCTTGAGGAGGCACTTCTGTATGCAACACTGAAATGTGGCACCGGCATTCCTCAAGCCGAATGTCATAGTCAGGTAGCAAAAGGCTCTGAATTGAGTGATGAAGGCGGTCTTCAAGCGATCTGTCGGGTTCAACTTGATCTGGTGGTAACCTCAGTAGGCATCCAAGAAACTCAACAACTTGCATCCAGCTGTGGAGTCTATAACTTGGTCAATCCGGGGCAAAGCAAACAGATCCTTGGGGCATGCCTTATTGAGACTGGTGTAATCAATGCACATGCGCCACTTGTTGTTCTTCTTAAGTACAAGGAATGGATTGGCAAGCCATTCTGGAAAAAATACTTCCATAATGAAGCCGACTGCTATAAAGCGGGCTATCTCTCCACCAACGATTTTTCTCTTCTCTTCTGACAATCAGCGGAGGGGTTGTTTGACTAGTTTTCATCTGCTCTGACATGTAGTTTGTGCTCGGCGTAATCCGTCGGAACACACAACATGTCTTTGGGAGACCATGCGAAGATGTCCCGATTCTCACAGAGGAAATCGACGAGCTCGCTTTCCTATTTGCTATTGAGGTTGGTACCTACGATAGCGTGCCTCTCCAGGTGCTCAAGATCTAGGGGGGTCTTTTTTGTTTCTTTGGCCAGCTGGAAGGAGCCCTGGGTCTCTGACTCTTTGGGTTCTGGTGACAGGTCCGGCTACTTGCTGGCCATGGCCACCACCCGGTCTAGGAGCTTCTTCTCAGCAGCAATCACAAGGGACTCGGCCAGCCGGCTGCTAGGTGCAGCACAGGCAGCCGACTTCTCATAGTCTCCGGGAATTATGATAATGCCCTTGGTTCCTGGCATCTTCATCTTGAGGTAGGCATAGTGTGGCACCACCATGAACTTGGCTAGAGCCGGCATGCCTAGGAGTACATGATAAGGGCTCTCGAGGTCCACCACCTCAAACCAAATCGCCTCACGACGGAAGTGATCTTTGTCTCTGAAGAGGACATCTATCTTGACCTTGCCGATTGGCGAGCAGGAAAGGCGAGGCACAATACCATGGAAGACAGTCTGACTGGGCTGGAGCTGCCTCTCTTTCATGCATAACTTCTCCATGGTATCATGGTAAAGGATGTTGATGCTACTGCCGCCATCTATCAGAATCCGGGAGAAGCGAGCAGCTCGTCTCTCCGTCGAAGGGTGGCATCCAACACTAGAGCATATGAACCCGGAGAGGGCATCACCTCCGGGTGGTCAACACGGCTCCAGCTGATGGTCTTCTCGGACCAGTGCATGAATTCTGGGGCATTTGAAGCAACGGCGTTCACCTCTCGGTGCTGCTGACGCCAGCTGTGTCGGTCGCTGCTACCTCTTGAGCATGCGTTGGTTTTCCCTTGAAGAGGAAAGGGTGATGCAGCAAAGTAGCATAAGTATTTCCCTCAGTTTTTGAGAACCAAGGTATCAATCCAGTAGGAGATAACATGCAAGTCACCTAGTACCTACACAAACAATCAAGAACCTCGCAACCAACACGATAAAGGGGTTGTAAATCAATTCACGGTCATTTACGAAAGTGAGATATGATAAAGATAGTAAGATAAATATTTTTGGTATTTTTGTTGTATAGATTGGAAAGTAAAGATAGCAAAATAGTAAACAAGATGCGATAACTAAAAGAGATGCAATATAATAAGGAAGAGACCCGGGGGCCATATATTTCACTAGTGGTTTCTCTCATGATAGCAAGTATTACGGTGGGTGAACAAATTACTGCTGAGCAATTGATAGGAGAGCGCATAGTTATGAGAATATCTAGGCAATGATTATGAAATATAGGCATCACATCCGTGTTAAGTAGACCGAAACGATTCTGGATCTACTACTATTACTCCACACATCGACCGCTATCCAACATGCATCTAGAGTATTAAGTTCATAAGAACAGAGTAATGCTTTAGGCAAGATGACATGATGTAGAGGTATAAACTCAAGCAATACGATATAAACCCCATCTTTTTATCATCGATGGCAACAATACAATACGTGCCTTGCTGCCCCTACTGTCACTGGAAAAGGACACCGCAAGATTGAACCCAAAGCTAAGCACTTCTCCCATTGCAAGAAAGATCAATCTAGTATGCCAAACTAAACCGATAATTCGAAGAGACAAATCATGCATATAAGAATTCAGAGAAGAACCAAATATTGTTCATACATAAACTTGATCATAAATCCACAATTCATCGGATCTCGGCAAAATCACCGCAAAAAGTATTACATCGAATAGATCTCCAAGAACATCGAGGAGAACTTTGTATTGAGAACCAAAGAGAGAGAGAGAAGAAGCCATCTAGCTAATAACTATGGACCCAAAGGTGTGTGGTAAACTACTCACACATCATCGGAGAGGCTATGGTGTTGATGTAGAAGCCCTCCATGATCGAATCCCCCTCCGACAGATCGGCAGAAAAGGCCCCAGATGGGATCTCACGAGTACAGAAGGTTGGGGCGGTGGAAGAGTGGTTTCGTGGCTCCCCCTGATGTTTTTAGGGTATAAGAGTATATATAGGCGAAAGAAGTACGTCGGTGGAGCTCCTTGGGTCCCACAAGGATGGGGGGCGCGCCCTCCTGCCTCGTGGAAGCTTCGCGGAGTTCCAGACTTCCACTCCAAGTCTCCTGGTTTGCGTTTGTTCCAAGAAAGATCCTCGCAAAGGTTTCATTCCGTTTGATATTCCTTTTCCGCGAAACACTAAAATAGGCAAAAAAACAGAAAGTGGCACTGGGCCTCCGGTTAATAGGTTAGTCCCAAGAATAATATAAAAGTGCATATTAAAGCCCATTAAACATTCAGAATAGATAATATAATAATATGTAACAATCAAAAATTATAGATACGTTGTCGACGTATCAAGCATCCCCAAGCTTAATTCATGCTCGTCCTCGAGTAGGTAAATGGGAAAAATGGAATTTTTGTTGTGCAATCCTACCTAACATAATTTTCAATGTAATTTCCTTTATTGTGGCATGAATGTTCAGATCCGAAAGATTCAAGACAAAAGTTTAATATTGACATAAAAACAATAATACTTCAAGCATACTAACCAGGCAATTATGTCTTCTCAAAATAACATAGCCAAAGAAAGCTCATCCCTACAAAATCATATAGTTTGTCCATGCTTCATCTCCCTCACACAAAATGCTCCCATCATGCACGACCCCGATGACAAGCCAAGCAATTGTTTCATACTTAGCCTTTTCAAACTTCTTCAACTTTTACGCAATATATGAGCGTGAGCCATGGACATAACACTATGGGTGGAATAGAATGGTGGTTGTGGAGAAGACAAAAAGGAGGAAGATAGTCTCACATCAACTAGGCGTATCAATGGGCTATGGAGATGCCCATCAATAGATATCAATGTGAGTGAGTAGGGATTGCCATGCAACAGATGCACTAGAGCTATAAGTGTATGAAAGCTCAACAAAAGAATCTAAGTGGGTGTGCATCGAACTTGCTTGCTCACGAAGACCTAGGGCAATTTGAGGAAGCCCATCATTGGAATATACAAGCCAAGTTCTATAATGAAAAATTCCCACTAGTATATGAAAGTGACAACATAAGAGACCCTCTATCATGAAGATCATGGTGCTACTTTGAAGCACAAGTGTGGAAAAAGGATAGTAACATTGCCCCTTCTCTCCTTTTCTCTCATTTTTTTTGTTTGGTCCTTCTTTTTTATCGCCTCTTTTTTTCTTTTTCTTTTTCGTCCGAAGTCTCATCCCGACTTGTGGGGGAATCATAGTCTCCATCATCCTTTCCTCACATGGGACAATGCTCTAATAATGAAGATCATCACACTTTTATTTACTTACAACTCAATACTTAGAACAAAATATGACTCTATGTGAATGCTTCCGGCGGTGTACCGGGATGTGCAATGAATCAAGATTGACATGCATAAAAAATTAGGAATGGTGGCCATGCCACAAATACGATGTCAACTACATGATCATGCAAAGCAATATGACTATGATGAAGCGTGTCATAATAAATGGAACGGTGGAAAGTTGCATGGAAATATATCTCGGAATGGCTATGGAAATGCCATAATAGGTAGGTATGGTGGTTGTTTTGAGCAAGGTAAATGATGGGTTTATGGTACAGGCGAAAGTTGTGCGGTACAAGAGGGGATAGCAATGGTGGAAGGCTGAGAGTGCGTATAATCCATGAACTCAACATTAGTCATAAAGAACGCACATACTTATTGCAAAAATCTACAATTCATCAAAACCAAGCACTACGCGCATGCTCCTAGAGGGATAGATTGGTAGGAAAAGACCATCGCTCGTCCCCGACCACCACTCATAAGGAAGGCACTCAAAGAACACCTCATGCTTCAAATTTGTCACACAACGGTTACCATACGTGCATGCTACGAGACTTGCAAACCTCAACACAAGTATTTCTAAATTTCACAATTACTCAACTAGCATGACTCTAATATCACCATCTTTATATCTCAAAACAATTATCAAGTATCAAACTTCTCATAGTGTTTAATGCACTCTATATGAAAGTTTTTATTATACCCATCTTGGATGCCCATCATATTAGGACTAATTTTATAACCAAAGAAAATTACCATGCTGTTCTAAAAGACTCTCAAAATAATATAAGTGAAGCATGAGATATCAATAATTTCTATAAAATTAAACCACCACCGTGCTCTAAAAAGATATAAGTGAAGCACTAGAGCAAAATTATCTGGCTCAAAAGATATAAGTGAAGCACATAGAGTATTCTAATAAATTCCGATTCATGTGTGTCTCTCTCAAAAGGTGTACAGGAAGGATGATTGTGGCAAACTAAAAATCAAAGACTCAAATCATACAATACGCTCCAAGCAAAACACATATCATGTGGTGACTAAAAATATAGCCTCAAGTAAAGTTACCGATAGACGAAGACGAAAGAGGGGATGCCTTCCGGGGCATCCCCAAGCTTAGGATTTTGGTTGTCCTTGAATTTTACCTTGGGGTGCCTTGGGCATCCCCAAGATTAGGCTCTTGCCACTCCTTGTTCCAAAATCCATCAAATCTTTACCCCAAAACTTGAAAACTTCACAACACAAAACTCAATAGAAAATCGCATGAGCTCCGTTAGTATAAGAAAACAAACCACCACTTTAATTACTGTAATTAACTGATTCTTTATTTATATTTGTGTTAAACCTATTGTATTACAACTTCTCTATGGTTCATGCCCCCGATACTAGCCATAGTTTCATCAAAATAAGCAAACAACACACGAAAAACAGAATGTGTCAAAACAGAATAGTCTATAGCAATCTGGAGGTTTCAAATACTTATGTAACTCCAAAAATTCAGAAAACATAGGAAGACCTAAAAATTTGTATATTGATCTACTGCAGTTGGAATTGGTATTTTATCGCTCTCTCGTCAAAAATGAAAATTATTTTCGTGAGCGCATACTTTCTGTTTTTTTAGCAAGATCAAACAACAATTACCCAAGAAGATCCTAAAGGCTTTACTTGGCACAAACACTAATTTAAATATATAAACCATAATCATGACAGAGGCTAGATAAATTATTTATTACTAAACAGGAACAAAAAGTAAATAACAAAAAATAAAATTGGGTTGCCTCCCAATAAGCGCTATCGTTTAACGCCCCTAGCTAGGCATAAAGGCAAGAATAGATCTAGGTATCGTCATCTTTGGTATTTAATTCTTCAATTGAAATCTCATAACCCTTAGGAGGTTCCTTGTTTTTGCTAATGATCAAATTCCTCGGCAAGAAATTAAGAAATTCATTTGTAGCAAAAGGTTCCTTAATGATATTGAAAAAATTGGGGTGAACACTTATTGACTTGAGATGTTCATTTTTACGAGAAGATTCACCCTTATTTTTAGGAACATAGATAAACTTGTCAACTTTGGTAGAAGAAGGGTTTGAGGTATTTTTAACGGCGTAAAAAGCGGTCCCCAAGTTGGTAATAATATATCCGAGTTTATCAATTCTAGTGGAATTTTGATCTATCTTCTCATTAACTAGGGGTTCTTTTTCCTTAAGATTTTTCAGAGTAACTCCTACCTTAGATCCATATTGGGTAATTTGGTTGTGGATCTTTTTATCGAAATTTTCAATTAACTCTACAGTGGCAATTTTATTTTTAATAATATCAAGCCTTTGCATCACATGTTCCAAGGTTAGAATAGTTCCATTGACCAAAAGAGGTGGTGGGTCTAACAAAACTATCATAGCGTTATAAGAATCAAAAGTATGGCTACCCAAGAAATTCCCTCCGGTAATGGTATCAAGAATATATCTATTCCAAGGGGTGATGCCAACGTAAAAATTGCGAAGAAGAACGAAAGTAGATTGCTTTCTAGTGGATCCATTTTGAGCATTGCAAATTCTATACCAAGCATCTTTTAGATTTTATCCCTCCCTTTGTTTAAAATTAAGAGCTTCATTATCGGGAGTATTAAGAATGATAGAAGGACTAGCCATAACGGAGAAACAAACGATCTAACACACGGACACACAAGAGGCAAGCGAAAAGAGGCGAACGGAAAAAGGGGCGAATAAAACGGCAACGGTGAAGTGGGGGAGAGGAAAACGAGAGGCAAATGGCAAATAATGTAATCCGAGGTTGAAGATTTTATGATGGGTACTTGGTATGTCTTGACTTGAGCGTAGATATCCCCGACAACGGCGCTAGAAATCCTTCCTGCTACCTCTTGAGCATGCATTGGTTTTCCCTTGAAGAGGAAAGAGTGATGCAGCAAAGTAGCGTAAGTATTTCCCTCAGTTTTTGAGAACCAAGATATCAATCCAGTAGGAGATAACACACAAGTCACCTAGTACCTGCACAAACAATCAAGAACCTTGCAACCAACACGATAAAGGGGTTGTCAATCCCTTCACGGCCACTTACGAAAGTGAGATCTAATAAAGATAGTAAGATAAATATTTTTGGTATTTTTGTTGTATAGATTGGAAAGTAAAGATACCAAAATAGTAAACGAGATGCGATAATAAAAAGAGATGCAATATAATAAGGAAGAGACATGGGGGCCATAGATTTCACTAGTGGCTTCTCTCATGATAGCAAGTATTACGGTGGGTGAACAAATTACTGCCGAGCAATTGATAGAAGAGCGCATAGTTATGAGAATATCTAGGAAATGATTATGAAATATAGGCATCACGTCCGTGTTAAGTAGACGAAACAATTCTGCATCTACTACTATTACTCCACACATCGACCGCTATCCAGCATGCATCTAGAGTATTAAGTTCATAAGAACAGAGTAATGCTTTAGGAAAGATGACATGATGTAGAGGGATAAACTCAAGCAATACGATATAAACCCCATCTTTTTATACTCGATGGCAACAATACAATACGTGCCTTGCTGCCCCTACTATCACTGGGAAAGGACACCGCAAGATTGAACCCAAAGCTAAGCACTTCTCGCATTGCAAGAAAGATCAATCTAGTAGGACAAACTAAACCGATAATTCGAAGAGACTTGCAAAGATATCAAATCATGCATATAAGAATTCAGAGAAGAACCAAATATTGTTCATAGATAAACTTGATCATAAATCCACAATTCATCGGATCTCGGCAAACACACCGCAAAAAGTATTACATCGAATAGATCTCCAAGAACATCGAGGAGAACTTTGTATTGAGAACCAAAACGAGAGAAGAAGCCATCTAGCTAATAACTATGGACCCAAAGGTCTGTGGTAAACTACTCACACATCATTGGAGAGGCTATGGTGTTGATGTAGAAGCCCTCCATGATCGAATCCCCCTCCGGCAGATCGCCAGAAAAGGCCCCAGATGGGATCTCACAAGTACAGAAGGTTGGGGCGGTGGAAAAGTGGTTTCGTGGCTCCCCGTGATGTTTTTAGGGTATAAGAGTATATATAGGCGAAAGAAGTACGTCGGTGGAGCTCCTTGGGTCCCACGAGGGTGGGGGCGCACCTACCCCCCTGGGCGCGCCCTCCTGCCTCATGGAAGCTTCGCGGAGTTCCAGACTTCCACTCCAAGTCTTCTGGTTTGCGTTTGTTCCAAGAAAGATCCTCGCAAAGGTTTCGTTCCATTTGGATTCCATTTGATATTTCTTTTCTGTGAAACACTAAAATATGCAAAAAAACAGAAACTGACACTAGGCCTCCTGTTAATAGGTTAGTCCCAAAAATAATATAAAAGTGAATATTAGATCCCATTAAACATCCAAAACAGATAATATAATAGCATGGAACAATCAATAATTATAGATACGTTGGAGACGTATCTGTCGCCAGCCACACTGGTGAAAACGACGTAGGCTCCGTGGTCTTTGGGTTACTCCTCCTGGATAGCGCCGACTACTGCGTGGGCCGCCGACTGCTTGGGAGGAGGCGACGGGCCAGCATGCGGAGGGGGAAGTAGTCCTTCGCCCTTGGAAATTCGGGTGAGCCAGTGGAA
Source organism: Triticum monococcum (assembly GCA_034509565.1). Taxonomy (NCBI): domain Eukaryota; kingdom Viridiplantae; phylum Streptophyta; class Magnoliopsida; order Poales; family Poaceae; genus Triticum; species Triticum monococcum. The sequence goes on along the minus strand of CM067845.1, from coordinate 683,463,012 downwards.
CTTTCGGGTGGTGTGATTGGAAGGCTTCGCACCGCTGTGGAATTTGCTGGGGGCGTCGAGGGTTTGCTCGTAGGAGAAGGCGGGCAGCCAAGCAGGCTTGCCGCCCTTCTGATGCTTGGGGCCCGGGTGTCCTTCAGGCTGCTGGTTCTCGACTGTTGCCACCTACCGTCTAGTGAAAACCGGCTGTGGGGCCTTGCGCTTGTTGTCGTTCGGCTGCTGCCGCCGATTGTTGTCAGCAGCCGGCGTCCTAGGAGCCAAAGGGAGCAGTTTTTCGGAAGCGTCCACTCGGAGCTCCGACTTCATGGAGGATTCGGAAATGGCGTACTTGTCTGATATGATCAACAGTTCGTCGAGTGTAGCAGGCTCGTCGCAGAGGAGACGGTGCTTGAGGAGGGTGCCTTCTCGGCACCCGGCGGTGAAGTACTCGATTGCTTGGACCTCATGCACCCCTTCGCAGGAGTTGCGCAGTTCAGCCTGCTGCGTCAGGTAGTCGCGGGTGGACTCATCCAGGCCTTGAACGCACAGCGAGAGCTGGCGGGGCTTGGACGGCCGCTTGTAGGTGCTGGTGAAGTTGTGGATGAACACTTCGATGAAATCCACCCAACTATTGATGTTGTAGGGCTTTAGATTGTTCAGCCATGTCCGGGCCATGCCCTGGAGTATGAGCGGAACATACTTCACGGCAACGCGCTTGTTGCTGTTCGCTATGTTGACGGTTGTGGAGTAGTCAACCAGCCAATCCTCCGGCTTCACGGAGCCGTTGTACTTGGGCGTGTCTCTCGGGAGCGAGAACCCTTTGGGAAGGGCTGGTCGCGAATGCGGGAGCCGAAACAAGGCGGGCCCATCGCTTCTTCTTCTTCTAGCACTAGGGACCGAGCAAGATGGTCGATTCGGTGGCGGGCATCATTCTCTCCGACACCTTCTCGGCGGCCCAGCCGATCGCTGAGAGTCGGCTGCTCAACAGGTGGTGGGGAAGCGCACCTCTCCCTTCGAGGAGGCGGGGAGGCGGATAGTCGTCCCGTCGTTCCACTTCTCGTGGGCGGCCATCTTGGTCGCCCTCGATGGTCACGCGTGTTTGGCTGTGGCTGGCAGCCGGCTCTTGGTCTCGTCTATCACGGACGCTGCTTGTCGGCATCCGGGAGGTCGCGCCATGCTCTTAGCAAGGAGGCGGGTTCTCAACCCATTGGCCGGGCTCTTCTGCATGGCAGCCAGCTTCTTGCTAAGCGGCAGCTGCGCCGATAAGCTGTTGAACGCGCTCCGTCATGTAGAGACGCTCATCGCCCTCCAGGTAGTCAAGCTCATCCGCTGCCGCCTGGGCAGCACATATTTTCTTCATGGGCGTGGCATAGACAGGGCGGTCTACCCCAAACACGATGGCGACGACACCGCCTCGCTGTCGGATCGTGCGCACGTGGCTGGGCCCGCCAGCGGTCGGTGTGCTGCCAACGACGCGGCCGATCTCACATTGGAAGGCCTCGGAGAGGCGTCTCATGGTGGCAACTTCTCGGCGTTCTCAACGAGCGAGACGCGGTAGGCCTCCAGTGTCTGGGCGTTGGCGTCTACCGCAATGGGCGTAGACAGGTCCCGCATTGCCGCCTGCAACGGGTCCTGGGCGGCTCCCCTAGTGGCTCCATTGTGGCTGACGACGAGCACCTCCGTGATGGTGCTGCCCCTACTGTCCGCGCGAGGAAGCGGGTCATCGAGGACCACCACGTTGTCAGGGAAGGAGTCGGGGTATGCCACCTCGAAGTCGACGAGCATCGGGTTAGTAGAGCCGACAGACTCTTTGTCGAAGGCATGCTCGTTGCCAATGTCGATCTTGCCAAGGAGCTCGACGAGGCAGTTTTCGGAGCGGGCTGCTCCATCATCAGGTGTTGGCTCATCGTAGAGATGGATCTCACCGACGAGGCCAGCAAGGGCGCTGGCAGCACAAACATTTTCTGCGCCGCGCAGCGTACAACGCAGATGCCATCCAGCATGCCGGGCTGGCTACGCTCGTGAGGAAGGAAAAGGGTTCCCGTCCAGAATAGATCTCTGGACGACGGTACACCTAGCCGCACGGTAGGCGCCAAATGTCGGGGGTGTCGTGCGACAGATGCCAAAGGATGGCTTATCATGGTGGGGGATAGTAAGACGTCGCAGGTGCCAGGAAGCGGGATGAGGCGTAGACACGTACGTCGGCGAACTTTACCCAGGTTCGGGGCTCGCCTAGGAGATAACACCCCTAGTCCTGCTCTGCAGGGTCTCTGCATGATCACTAGATCGCCAAAGGTGGCTACAAGCTTGCTCCTTGAGCTGTTTCTCTGGAGGAGGAAGAAGAGCAAGGCTAGCACTTAGCTTCCCTCTTTCTATGCGTGTGTGTAATCTCTATTTGGTTTTCTCTTTTGTATGGGTGCCCTGGGGGGTTTAGGCGTGTGTGTAATCTGGCCGGGTGTAGGACCTGGCTATCAGTGTTTGTGGTTGCCGGCTTCTCCGCCTGCCGCTGGGGCCCGCCGCCTGGTGGGTCCCGCTGGTTGTCTCGTACTTGGCCGACAGGCCGCGCATGCCGTCGGCGGGTCATGCCGGATGCTTAGTACTAAGGCAGTGCCACTGATAATGCGTGTTTTGTCGGGGAGAGCATGGCTACAGTGTCACCGCCTGGTGGGTGTTCACTGTAGCCATTCCCCGTCTCTTCTGATTAATGGCGCATATACTTTGAGGGAGGGGGAGGGCCTCCTGATGGGGAGTCGGCCTCCCCTGTGCCGTCTGGTCAGGAGTCGGTCTCTCACGGACAGGTAGGGCCCGCCGCCCGCGGCCCATACCGATAGTCCGTAGTGGGAGCATCGCCTCCTCCGTCATGGGTGATGTCATGGGCTGTATGGCAACAGTGCCGCACCGGGCGGGGGATGTCCACCCAGTACGCTGCACTATGGCCACGCTTTTCCCTGGATTCGGGGGTGGCAGGCTGCACTGCAGCCACGCCCTGTCTCGTCGTCATAATGTGGTGCAAACTTCAAGGGAGCAGTGGGGGCCCGCCTGCTAGGAGCCGGCCTCTCTGGAGGCCCCCTGCTAGGAGTCGGCCCGCCTCATGGCTGTCTTCTAGGAACCACCGCCCTCCAGCAGCCGGCCGCTTGGACTAGCCAACCCTGAGAAGGCGACTTATTGTCTTCGAGGCTTGAGGGGTGCAGCCGGCCTCGATGTCTTGAATCGCCATGGGGAGCAGATGAAGCTACCCGTGGTCATTTACTCCGACACATGTACCAAGAAATACTTACTCCCTTTAAATGCTTTATTGGGTTGTATTCCCTCGACAAAAAAATAGAAAAAATCACACATTTTATTTTGTTATTTTTATGCAAGTTCGCACAAAAATGGAATGTTTAAATTCAACAAATGTAACTGCAACCGGTTGGCATCACTTCCAGCTCTATACAAGCCACTTCGTGTTGGGGAACGCAGTAATTTCAAAAAATTCCTACACACACGCAAGATCATGGTGATGCATAACAACGAGAGGGGAGAGTGTCGTCCACGTACCAAGTAGACCGCAAGCAGAAGCGTTATGAGAACGCGGTTGATGTAGTCGTACGTCTTCACGATCTGACCGATCCAAGTACCGAACATATGGCACCTCCGAGTTCAGCACACGTTCAGCTCGGTGACATCCCAGGAACTCCGATCCAGCAGAGCCTCGAGGGAGAGTTCCGTCAACACGATGGCATGATGACGGTGATGATGATGCTACCGACGCAGGGCTTCGCCTAAGCACCGCGATGATATGACCGAGGTGGATTATGGTGGAGGGAGGCACCGCACACGGCTAAGAGATCAACTGATCAACTTGTGTGTCAATGGGGTGCCCCCTCCCCCGTATATAAAGGAGTGGAGGAGGAGGAGAGGCCGGCCCTCCTAGGCGCGCCCCAAGGGGAGTCCTACTCCCATCGCTAGTAGGACTCCAAGCCTTCCACAAGTAGGAGTAGGAGAGAGGGAAGGAGGAGAGAGGGGGAAGGAAAGGGGGGAGCCGCCCCCTCCTCCTTGTCCAATTCGGACTAGAGGGAGAGGGGGCGTGCGGCCTGCCCTGGCCGCCCCTCCTCTTCTCCACTAAGGCCCAATAGGCCCATTACACTCCCCGGGGGGTTCCGGTAAACCCCTAGTAATCCTGTATTTGTCTGAACTTGCCCGGAACCCTTCCGAAGTCGAAACATAGTCATCCAATATATCGATCTTTATGTCTCGACCATTTCGAGACTCCTCGTCATGTCTGTGATCATATCCGGGACTCCGAACTACCTTCGGTACATCAAAACACATAAACTCTTAATACCGATCGTCACCGAACGTTAAGCGTGCGGACCCTACGGGTTCGAGAACTATGTAGACATGACCAAGACTCGTCTCCGGTCAATAACCAATAGCGGAACCTGGATGCCCATATTGGCTCCTCCATATTCTACAAAGATCTTTATCGATCAAAGTGCATAACAACATACGTTGTTCCCTTTGTCATCGGTATGTTACTTGCCCGAGATTTGACCGTCAGTATCCTCATACCTAGTTCAATCTCGTTACCGACAAGTCTCTTTACTCATTCCGTAATGCATCATCCCGCAACTAACTAATTAGTCACAATGCTTGCAAGGCTTATAGTGATGTGCATTACCGAGAGGGCCCAGAGATACCTCTCCGACAATCGGAGTGACAAATCCTAATCTCGATCTGTGCCAACTCAACAAGTACCATCAGAGACGCCTGTAGAGCACCTTTATAATCACCCAGTTACGTTGTGACGTTTGGTAGCACACAAAGTGTTCCTCCGGTACTCGGGAGTTCCATAATCTCATAGTCATAGGAACATGTATAAGTCATGAAGAAAGCAATAGCAACAAACTAAATGATCATCGTGCTAAGATAACGGATGGGTCAAGTCAATCACATCATTCTCTAATGATGTCATACCGTTAATAAAATGACAACTCTTGTCTATGGTTAGGAAACATAACCATCATTGATTCAACAAGCTAGTCAAGTAGAGGCAAACTAGTGACACTCTGTTTGTCGATGTATTCACACACGTACTAAGTTTCCGGTTAATACAATTCTAGCATGAATAATAAACATTTATCATGATATAAGGAAATATAAATAACAACTTTATTATTGCCTCTAGGGCATATTTCCTCCAGTCTCCCACTTGCACTAGAGTCAATAATCTAGATTACACAGTAATGATTCTAAGACCCATGGAGTCTTGGTGTTGATCATGTTTTGCTCGTGAGAGAGGCTTAGTCAACGGGTCTACAACATTCAGAGCTATGTATCTTGCAAATCTCTATGTCTCCCTCCTTGACATGATCACGGATGGAATTGAAGCGTCTCTTGATGTTCTTGGTTCTTTTGTGAAATCTGGATTCCTTTGCCAAGGCAATTGCACCAGTATTGTCACAAAAGATTTTCATTGGACCCGATGCACTAGGTATGACACCTAGATCGGATATGAACTCCTTCATCCAGACTCCTTCATTTGCTGCTTCCGAAGCAGTTATGTACTCCGCTTCACACGAAGATCCTGCCGTGACGCTTTTCTTAGAAATGCACCAACTAACGGCTCCACCGTTCAATAAAAACATGTATCCGGTTTGTGACTTAGAGTCATCCGGATCAGTGTCAAAGCTTGTGTCGACATAACCATTTACGACGAGCTCTTTGTCACCTCCATTAACGAGAAACATCTCCTTAGTCCTTTTAAGGTATTTAAGGATGTTCTTGACCGTTGTCCAGTGATCCACTCCTGGATTACTTTGGTACCTCCCTGCTAAACTAATAGCAAGGCACACATCAGGTCTGGTACACAACATTGCATACATGATAGAGCCTATGGCTGAAGCATAGGGAACATCTTTCATTTTCTCTCTATCTTCTGCAGTGGTCGGGCATTGAGTCTGACTCAACTTCACACCTTGAAACATAGGCAAGAACCCTTTCTTTGCTTGATCCATTTTGAACTTTTTCAAAACTTTATCAAGGTATGTGCTTTGTGGAAGTCCAATTAGACGTCTTGATCTATCTTTGTAGATCTTGATGCCCAATATATAAGCAGCTTCATCGAGGTCTTTCATTGAAAACTCTTATTCAAGTATCCTTTTATGCTATCCAAAAATTCTATATCATTTCCAATCAACAATATGTCATCCACATATAATATTAGATATGCTACAGAGCTCCCACTCACTTTCTTGTAAATACAGGCTTCTCCAAAAGTCTATATAAAACCATATGCTTTGATCACACTATCAAAACGTTTAGCATGTTCAACAAAACCCCACCAAATTAAATGGCGCTCCCACCCACCCACCCCTAAACCCTAGGTCGCCGGCGATCTCTCCCTCCTTCTTGTGATTTGGTAATTGGCTCCCATCATCTTCCTCGGCGCTCTTTGATCTCTCTTCCTATACCCTTTGTAGTGGGTTCTTCCTCTGGATCTACCCTTGGCTTGGACTTCTCCAAGGGTAGAGTTTTTGCCGATGAGATCTACAATGCTTCGGGCCTCATAGTGCATCCCATGGAGAATTTGGGATCCTTCACCTTAGTGGTTTCTTTGAGCCGCCATGATTTTCGTCTTTCAGAGGATTCAGTGGCAGCAGCTTTGGAATCTGCTTTGGGTGGATCTGCCATTGATTTTTTGGTTCCATCCATTGGTGCTAAGGTATTCAGCTTTAATGTTTCTTGCAAAGATGTGGGGTTTTACATTGTGGATACACGATCCTACTCCTGCCCTCAATTTAAATGTTACTTTCATTTGTGGGAAAATGGGGGACATAATTGGGTTCGTGAGTTTAAGATTTGGAAGAAAGAAAGTGATGCTGAGTGGATCTTGTTTAGTCCTTCTAAGTCTGGTTCTGCTCTTAAGTCTGGTTCTGCCTTGGGTATGTTAGCTATGCATAATCCACCTGCTAAATCCGCTCTTAAGTCTGGTTCCTCTGTTCGCAAGAAGCTATCTTTTGCTACATTTCAAAATTATAGTGTTTGCAAGGGTTATCGTTATCATGCATCGGCGGATTGCATTGCTGCATCTGAGGATGCGGGTTATCATATTCCTGCCGCTGAGCGCGTGGTTATCCATCCTCCCAAACCTATTGATTTGCAATGGACTGTTGCTTCGCCTCCGATCATCTTTGGACCGGTGAGCTCATCGGCAATTCAACGACGCCGTGATTTCGGCGATCTTCCTCCTCAGGATCCGGCACGTGATTTGGATGGGTTGAGTAGTACTACTTTGATTGCCCATGATGGGCCCTCGTCTGCCTGGCCCTCTCCACCTAGTATGGAGCTTCCCGCATCTCCGAATGGACCGGGCCCGATTTCTTCGCCTCAAGATATTCCGGGGTCTCAGGAGGCACATGCTGCTTTTGAATCTTTGATTGATAATATGGTTGAGAAACTTTTGACTTGCCCAAAGTGCTCCTTATCTGGTCATTTTGAAAAAAATTGCGCCCTCAATACTGTTTGTGCGGCTTGCACGTGTGTGGGCCATAGTAAGAGGGATTGTGCAAAGATTGCAACCGCACATGGTTTATTTTGGAAGCCAAAATATTAGCCGCCTCCTCCGGTTCCTGATACCGGTCTCGAGTCTGCCGCCACCACCTTTGACAGGGCTGCCCTGTCTAGTCTAATTACTCCTCCACCAAAAACCCCAACATCCACACCTCCTGTGTCTACTCCGGCATCGGGTCCCTCTGCCGAGCCCATGGCGATCTTCTCCATTGATCCCATGCGGTACGTGCCAGTGGGTCACCAAATCATTGATGGTGGTGCCAATCGTGTGCCTCGGACTTTCGTTTCGCTGTCGTCCCCCATTGTAAAGCGGCATGAGAAGTTCATGGTGGCGGAAGTGATGCCACCGCCTCCTCCTAACCAGGTGGGAGTTGCTCGGGAGGCTGTGGTCGACTTCTTGGAGCATCGTGGAGTTCAGGTTTGATCTACGCAGCCTTGGGTCTGTGGTGTTGGTTTGTTCGAGTTGAGAGATGCTGGTGTTCGTTTTCCTCTACTGCAGTTGCCGCCTCAGCCCCTAGGAAATGACACCTTTGTTCGTTTTCATAAGCATGATGAGGGTGTGGGCTTTAGGGGGCAACATGCTTTTCGTGATGGCTGCTTGATGTTGCTGGGAGTCCCTCTTGATTTCTGTAACACTGAAAATATACGTGCTGTTGTCGACACTTTTGGAAAGTTTCAGCATTGGGTTGAAGATGATCCCTATTTGGTTAGATCAATTGTATTTGCATCTTTCCCTGAAGACATCTTGGTCCCAAGAGATGTGGTGTTCACGGATTATGATGCCTATGGTGGAGCAAAGGTTTCTTGGACTGCACCTTGTTATATTCTAGGTGCCAATTTCGCTGATCAAATGCCTGAAGATGAAGACCCAATGCCTATTGACGGTAATCCTCATCCTCTGCCGGGTGCTCTGTTCCCTGACAGCCACAATTTTGTGATTCCTCCATATCCATCGATTGGATGGAACGACCTCATGCCAGTTCCTCCCCCAATGCACAATCAGGTCAATCCAGATAACTAGGGGCATGCGCACTAGGGCGATGCACAGGCCGATCAGGATGGGGAGTTCAACCCGGAGCCCGTGGTTCAGGATCAAGAGTCAGTCGTGATTGATAATTCAATGCCGCAGTCCGAGTCTGAAGTTCAGTTGGTGGACCCTCCTGAGCAGTTCTTTGATGATAATGATTGGGCTATCGTTCCTTATCAGCCACCCTTTATCCAGTATGATCGAATTGTCATTGCCTCTGTCAAGGTCGTTTATGGGCCAGTTTTTCCGCCAGAGTTGGCCTGGAAGCGCACCTTCAAGTCTCTAATGAACTATTGTCTGGTTTATGAGGTCCCTATGCAGATGCCTTTGGTTCATTTGCAGCCCATTGCTCTGTCGAAGAGGAGCTGGGCTATTACTTTCGATGATGTTCAAGTTGTGTCTCATCTTCAGTGGAAAGAAGTCCAAGTTGCTAGCAAGCCCAGACCTGTTGCTCGGGCTCTTTTTTCTGAACCTGAAAATTCAGACAGTTCTATCTCTGAACCTGTGGCCTCAAGCGGCTTTTCCTCTGAGCCTCTCCAGGAGAGTCAGATCTCACTTTCTGCAGCTCAGGAAGATCAACCCGAGGATGTCTTTTCTTTTTCTATTCAGTGTGACAAAAAGAAGGCGCGTTGTTGCAAGACTCTGGCTCCAACACCAATTGTGGACACTAAAGTTCGCCGTTGCACGCGTGGTTCAGTTAAAAGAGATGGTTTCAAGCTAGTTTTTCAGGAACTTCAGCAGCAGCCGAAGAAGAAGAAGCCTAGGTGCAAGCCACTCACTGCGTCCCTCTCTGAGGAGTTTCCACGACCAGGTTCTTCAACTGATGTGCCCCCGCCAACTCCAATCAGGGTGATCCAAGATATTAGCCGAGATCTGCAGATACCCGATGAGCAGCTCACAATGGATAAGCTTATGGCTAATCCTAGGGATGAAAGCAAGTCTGGTGGGGATGTTTAGTCCTCTTTGGAACTCCGGGATTTGCCATGCCCTTATGATGTCAGTGCTGCTGGGCATTTTGGTCTTTTTAAATTATTGTAATAATTTAGGCCTAAAACCTTCTAGCTTGTTGGGATTGTATGACCTGTGGTGCTACTATGTAGTGCTTTTTTGCTACCTTCAATTATATGGTTATTATGAGTACTTATAACTGCAAGAATTGGAGTGTGCTGTGCTGGAATGTGAGAGGGCTTAACTCACCTGCTCGAAAGCATGCTGTTAAATAGAAAATTGAGGAAAGCCAATGTGTAGTTGCTTGTTTCCAGGAAACTAAATGTGAAACTTTTGATATAAGGGAAATTAGGGCCTTTTGCCCCAGGCAATTTGATATTTTTGCCTTTGCACCATCTATGGGTGCTTCTGGTGGGATTCTGGTGGTTTGGAATTCGGCTGTGTTGTCTGGTGTGCTGGTGGAAATTCAATCCTTTGATGTGGTGGTACGTTTTACTTCTAAGCAAAATAATGAGCAGTGGTCTTTAGTTTCTGTCTATGGGCCATGTCAGGGGGAAGCCAGGGATAACTTTGTGGCCTGGTTATACAACTTTAATATTCCAATTGATGACAATTAGTTAATCATTGGAGATTTTAATTTCATCAGGTCCTCTGAAAACAGAAATTTTACCAGGGGGAGATGTTAATGATATTTTTATCTTGAATGAAATTATTGGTCACCTGGGTTTGCTTGAATTGCCACTTAAGGGGAGGTCTTATACTTGGTCTAACATGCAAGATTCCCCTTTGCTGGAGCAGCTGGATTGGTTCTTCACCTCCACTAACTGGATATCTATTTATCCTTTTACTGAAGCACTTCCTTTGGCTAGAACTGCTTCATACCATGTGCCTTGTGTTGTGGTAATTAAAACCTCCATTCCTAAGTGTAAAATCTTCAGATTTGAGAATTACAGGGTGCACATGGAGAGTTTCTTGGACTGTGTGCAGAAATCTTGGAGCAAACCATCTAATAAATCTCACTCCTCTACAATCATTGCTGATAAGCTGAAAACTCTCAAGCAGGACCTAAAGAGGTGGCAAACTAGTTTTTCCAAGATTAAGCTGCTCATCTCTAGCCGCAACAAGGTCATTTTACTGCTAGATAACTTGGAAGAGCTCATGCCTCTATTTAGGAAGGAATTTAATTTTAGGAAAATTGTCAAACTGCATTTGGAAAATTTGTTGCATCTATAGTTTTTGTATTGGAAGAAGAGATGTACTATTAGATACATCAAAGTGGGTGAGGAAAACACTAAATTTTTTCATGCCATGGCTACAGAAAGGTTTAGAAGAAACTCTATTGCTAGCTTGCAGCTGCCTGATGGTGCTGTTATTTCTGATCACTCTCAAATAGAAGGTATGATCTAGAGTGCTTTCAAAGGTAGGATGGGAGTTTCAAGAGGAATTATTATGGGTTTTGATCTGTCTGTCCTGCTACAACATGTGCCTGGCCTAGAGGTTTTGACAAAACCCTTTACAATTGAGGAAATGGACCTGGTGGTCAAACATATGCCCATTGATAAAGCCCCTGGACCAGATGGTTTCAATGGCCTCTTCTTCAAGAAGTGTTGGCACATTATTAAGCATGAGTTCTATGCTTTAGCTCAGGATTTTTATGATGGTAAAGCCATCTTGGAAAACATAAATGAGTCTTTGATCACTTTGATTCTTAAGAAACTTTCACATGAAGTGGTTGGAGATTACATGCCTATTTCTTTGACTAGCATGAGTATTAAGTTTCTGTCCAAAATGGTAGCCAATAGATTTCAATAATTGATAATGATGTGCATCCATAAAAACTAGTATGGTTTCATTAAGTCTAGGACTATTCAAGACTGCGTTGGGTGGACATTGGAATATTTGCATCAGTGTCATCAGTCCAAAAGGCCCATTTTGATTCTCAAACTAGATTTTGAGAAAGCTTTTGACTCCATTGAACATGAATCTATCTTTCAGATCATGACACACAAGGGTTTTAATGACAAATGGATTAGTTGGTTGAAATCTCTTTTGTCATCTCGGACCTCCTCTGTTCTGCTTAATGGTGTGCCTGGGAAAAAATTGTCTATAAAAAAGGGGTTAGACAAGGAGACCCAGTATCCCCTCTTCCTTTTGTTTTTGCTATAGATCTCTTGCAATCTGTTGTCAATGACATGCATACCAGAGGGGAAATTAAACTGCCTATTCCCTATCATGACAAGGACTACCCAATTGTGCAGTATGCTGATGACACTTTGATTGTGGTACCTGCTGATGAAACACAACTTTTGGCTCTTAAGAAAATGTTGCTGGTTTTTTCTCAGTTCACTGGCCTGGAGGTTAATTACCACATATCTTCTATGATCCCAATAAATGTTTCCCAGGAGGAAATGTAGAGATTGGCATCCATTTTTGGTTGTCAAGTGGGAAAGATGCCCTTCACCTATCTAGGTTTACCAGTTGGAACTACCAAACCTACAATGTCTAATGTGCTGCCCCTGGTTACTTGCATGGAGAGGAGAATGTCTGCTAGTTCATCTTTCCTTGCTCAGGGAGGTCGACTGCAATACTTAAACTCTGCTTTGTCCTCCTTACCAATATTCTTCCTCTGCAGTTTGCTTATTGCTCCTGGTATTCTAAAGAAACTATAGAGAATTCAAAGGCAATGCTTGTGGAGGAAAAATAGGCAAGAACCTGCTCCTTCTCTGGCTGCTTGGGATCTGATTTGTAGACCCAAAAACAAAGGAGGGCTTGGCATCCTAGACCTTGGTTTTCAAAATGTGGCCCTCTTACTGAAGCATGTCAATAAGTTCCTCAACAAGGCTGATATTCCTTGGGTACATCTCATTTGGAACTCATATTACCATGAGCTTGTCCCACAAGGAACCACTCCGTGTGGGTCTTTCTGGTGGAAGGATATTTTAAACTCATGGATCAATTCAGATAAGTCACATGGGTTAAAGTGAATGAGGGTGACACTGCTCTTTTCTTGCAGGATAAATGCCAGCTTGGAAACTTTGTCTTGCCTTTGCAGCACAGGTTTTCCAGGTTATTTTCTTATGTCAAAGATGCTATGGTTTCAGTCAAGGATGGTTTTTCTGACCATGACCTGATCTCTTGGTTTCATCTCCCACTTTCAGAGAAGGCACACAATGAGCTTTTGGTTCTGAAATCTTATGCCGAATCATGAGAGGAATTCTGATCTGAAGGATGTTTGGTCTTGGTATGGCTCTAACAAACCCTACACTCCCAAACAGTTTTATGTATCCAGGTTCATTAATCGTACTTTTAACCCTGTCTTGACTTGGATTTGGAGGAGCTTCTGCACCATGAAGATCAAGGTCTTTGCCTGGATGCTAATAATGGACATGCTCAACACAAAGGATATGGTGGAAAGAAGGCATTGGCATATAGATGATGGACTTAATTGTGTGCTTTGTTCCACTCACACCAGGGAAGATAGATATCATCTTTTCTTCAACTATAATTTTAGTCAGAGAGTTTGGAATTTTCTCCAGATTGATTGGGAAGCTGGGAATGACATGGGCCAGATTGTGCTCAATGCTAAGAGAAAATTTGCACACCCTTTCTTTGCTGAAGTGGTCTTCACTGCTTGCTGGGATATCTGGATCATCAGAAATGGAAAAGTTTTTAGACAGGAAAGGCCCAGTTTTAATAGGTGGAGAGGGGCTTTTGTGAATGATATTCTTTTACTTTCTCACAGAATCAAGGTGAGGTTCAAGGAAGACCTAGTTAGATGGGTCTCCTTTCTCCCTCCTTAAATGTATTTTTTATTTTTTTCTTTTCTTTTCCTGCTGAGCTACTCCTGGTAGCCTTTGTAATCCTTGTAATTATGTTATTTTAAATCAATAAATGCCTGTGGGGGTTTTCCCTACAATGTTCAGTCAAAAAAATGTTTATTCCAACTCCGAGATGCTTGCACCAGTCCATAGATGGATCACTGGAGCTTGCACACTTTGTTAGCACCCTTTGGATCGATAAAACCTTCAGGTTGCATCATATACAACTCTTTTTCCAGAAATCCATTCAGGAATGCAGTCTTTACATCCATTTGCCAAATTTCATAATCATAAAATGCGGCAATTGCTAACATGATTCAGACGGACTTAAGCATCACTACGGGTGAGAACGTCTCATCGTAGTCAACTCCTTGAACTTGTCGAAAACCTTTCGCAACAAGTTGAGCTTTGTAGACAGTAACATTACCGTCAGCGTCAGTCTTCTTCTTGAAGATCCATTTATTCTCGATGGCTTGCCAATCATCGGGCAAGTCAACCAAAGTCCATACTTTGTTCTCATACTTGGATCATATCTTAGATTTCATGGCCTCAAGCCTTTTGCGGAATCTGGGCTCATCATCGCTTCCTTATAGTTCGTAGGTTCGTCATCGTCTAGTAACATAACCTCTAGAATAGGATTACTGTACCACTCTGGTGCGGATCTTACTCTGGTTGACCTACAAGGTTCAGTAGTAGCTTGATCTGAAGTCACATGATCATCATCATTAGCTTCCTCACTAATTGGTGTAGGAGTCACAGGAACAGATTTCTGTGATGAACTACTTTCCAATAAGGGAGCAGGTACAGTTAACTCATCAAGTTCTACTTTCCTCCCACTCACTTCTTTCGAGAGAAACTCTTTCTCGAGAAAGGATCCATTCTTAGCAACGAATGTCTTGCCTTCGGATCTGTGGTAGAAGGTGTACCCAACAGTCTCTTTTAGGTATCCTATGAAGACACATTTCTCTGATTTGGGTTTGAGCTTATCAGGTTGAAGCTTTTTCACATAAGCATCGCAGCCCCAAACTTTAAGAAACGACAACTTTGGTTTCTTGCCAAACCACAGTTCATAAGGCGTCATCTCAACGAATTTAGATGGTGCCCTATTTAACATGAATGCAGCCGTCTCTAAAGCATAACCCCAAAATGATAGCGGTAGATCAGTAAGAGACATCATAGATCGCACCATATCTAGTAAAGTACGATTACGACATTCGGACACACCATTACGCTGTGGTGTTCCGGGTGGCGTGAGTTGTGAAACTATTCCGCATTGTTTCAAATGAATACCAAACTCGTAACTCAAATATTCTCCTCCACTATTAGATCGTAGAAACTTTATTTTCTTGTTACGATGATTTTCCACTTCACTTTGAAATTCTTTGAACTTTTCAAATGTTTCAGACTTATGTTTCATCAAGTAGATATATCCATATCTGCTCAAATCATCTGTGAAGGTGAGAAAAAAACGATACCCGCCACAAGCCTCAACATTCATCGGACCACACACATCAGTATGTATGATTTCCAACAAATCTGTTGCTCGCTCCATAGTTCCGGAGAACAGTATTTTAGTCATCTTGCCCACGAGGCATGGTTCGCAAGTACCAAGTGATTCATAATCAAGTGATTCTAAAAGTCCATCAGAATGGAGTTTCTTCATGCGCTTTACACCAATATGACCTAAACGGTAGTGCCACAAATAAGTTGCACTATCATTATCAACTCTGCATCTTTTAGCTTCAATATTATGAATATGTGTATCACTACTATCGAGATTCATCAAAAATAGACCACTCTTCAAGGGTGCATGACCATAAAAGATATTACTCATATAAATAGAACAATCATTATTCTCAGATTTAAATGAATAATCGTCTCGCATAAAAAAGATCCAAATATAATGTTCATGCTCAACACTGACACCAAATAACAATTATTCAGGTCGAAAATTAATCCCAAAGGTAGATGTAGAGGTAGCATGCCGATGGCGATCACATCGACTTTGGAACCATTTCCCACGCGCATCGTCACCTCGTCCTTAGTCAATCTTCGCTTAATCCGTAGCCCCTGTTTCGAGTTGCAGATATTAGCAACATAACCAGTATCAAATACCCAGGTGCTACTGCGAGCATTAGTAAGGTACACATCAATAACATGTATATCACATATACCTTTGTTCACCTTGCCATCCTTCTTATCTGCTAAGTACTTGGGGCAGTTCCGCTTCCAGTGACCAGTCCCTTTGCAGTAGAAGCACTCAGTCTCAGGCTTAAGTCCCGACTTGGGTTTCTTCACTTGAGCAGCAACTGGCTTGCTGTTATTCTTGAAGTTCCCCTTCTTCCCTTTACCCTTTTTCTTGAAACTCATGGTCTTGTTGACCATAAACACTTCATGCTCATTCTTGATTTCTACCTCCCCAGCCTTTAGCATTGCGAAGAGCTCGGGAATCGTCTTATCCATCCCTTGCATATTATAGTTCATCACAAAGCTCTTGTAGCTTGGTGGTAGAGATTGAAGAACTCTGTCAATGAAACTATCATCAGGAAGATTAACTCCCAGTTGAGTCAAGTGGTTGTGGTACCCAGACATTCTGAGTATATGTTCACTGACAGAACTATTCTCCTCCATCTTGCAGCTGTAGAACTTATTGGAGACTTCATATCTCTCAATCCGGGCATTTGCTTGAAATATTAACTTCAACTCCTGGAACATCTCATATGCTCCATGATGTTCAAAACGTCGTTGAAGTCCCGGTTCTAAGTCGTAAAGCATGGCACACTGAACTATCGAGTAGTCATCAACACGCGACTGCCAGGCATTCACAATGTCTACAGTTGCTGGCGTGGGTGGTACACCTAGCGGTGCTTCCAGGACGTAATTCTTCTGTGCAGCAATGAGGATAATCCTCAAGTTACAGACCCAGTCCATGTAATTGCTACCATCATCTTTCAACTTTGCGTTCTCAAGGAACGCAGTAAAATTCAACGTAACAACAGCACGGGCCATCTATCTACAACAACATAGACCTGCAAAATACTATCAGGTACTAAGTTCATGATAAATTAAAGTTCAATTGATCATATTACTTAAGAACTCCCACTTAGACAGACATCCCTCTAATCATCTAAGTGATCATGTGATCCATATCAACTAAACCATGTCCGATCATCACGTGAGATGGAGTAGTTTTCAATGGTGAACATCACTATGTTGATCATATCTACTATATGATTTACGCTCGACCTTTCGGTCTCAGTGTTCCGAGGCCATATCTGCATATGCTAGGCTTGTCAAGTTTAACCTGAGTATTCTGCGTGTGCAAAACTGGCTTGCACCCGTTGTATGTGAACGTAGAGCGTATCACACCCGATCATCACGTGGTGTCTTGGCACGACGAACTTTCGAAACGGTGCATACTCAGGCAGAACACTTATACCTTGAAATTTAGTGAGAGATCATCTTAAAATGCTACCGTCGATCTAAGCAAAATAAGATGCATGAAAGATAAACATCAGATGCAATCAATATAAGTGATACGATATGGCCATCATCATCTTGTGCCTTTGATCTCCATCTCCAAAGCATCGTCATGATCACCATCGTCACCGGCTTGACACCTTGATCTCCATCGAAGCATCGTTGTCGTCACGCCAACTATTGCCTCCACGACTATCGCTACCGCTTAGTGATAAAGTAAAGCAATTACATGGCGATTGCATTTCATACAATAAAGCGACAACCATATGGCTCCTGCCAGTTGCCAATAACTGTGTTACAAAACATGATCATCTCATACAATAAAATTTAGCATCATGTCTTGACCATATCACATCATAACATGCCCTGCAAAAACAAGTTAGACGTCCTCTACTTTGTTGTTGCAAGTTTTACGTCGCTGCTATGGGCCGAGCAAGAACCGTTCTTACCTACGCATCAAAAGACCACAATGCGGTATAGTGATTTATTTTTTATCTTCAGAAAGAACACTGTTCATTGAATCCGATTCAACTAAAGCTAGACAAACAGACACCCACTAGCCACATGTGTACGAAGCACGTCGGTAGAACCAGTCTCGCGTAAGCGTACGCGTAATGTCGGTCTGGGTCCGCTTCATCCAACAATGCGGCTGAATCAAGAATAAACAAGTGACGGCAAGCAATATGTATATACCCACGCCCACAACTCCTTTGTGTTCTACTCGTGCATATAACATCTACGCATAAACCTGGCTCGGATGCCACTATTGGGGAACGCGGTAATTTCAAAAAAATTCCTACACACACGGAAGATCATGGTGATGCATAGCAACGAGAGGGGAGAGTGTCGTCCACATACCCTAGTAGACCATAAGCGGAAGCGTTATGAGAATGCGGTTGATGTAGTCGTACGTCTTCACGATCCGACCGATCCAAGTACCGAACATAAAGCACCTCTGAGTTCAGCACACGTTCAGCTCCGTGACGTCCCACGAACTCCAATCTAGTAGAGCTTAGAGGGAGAGTTCCGTCAGCACGACGGCGTGATGACGGTGATGATGATGCTACCGACGCAGGGCTTCGCCTAAGCACCACAACGATATGGCCGAGGTGGATTATGGTGGAGGGGGCACCGTACACGGCTAAAAGATCAACTGATCAACTTGTGTGTCTATGGGGTGCCCCCTCCCCCGTATATAAAGGAGTGGAGGAGAGTGAGAGGCCGGCCCTCCTAGGCGCGCCCCAAGGGGGGTCCTACTCCCACCGGGAGTAGGACTCCAACCCTTCCAAGAGTAGGAGTAGGAGAGAGGGAAGGAGGAGAGAGGGAGAAGGAAAGGGGGGCGCTGCCCCCTCCTTATCCAATTCGAACTAGGGGGAGAGGGGGCGGGCGACCTGCCCTGGCTGCCCCTCCTCTTCTCCACTAAGGCCCAATAGGCCCATTACACTCCCCGGGGGGTTCCGGTAACCCCCCGGTACTCTAGTATTTGTCCGAACTTACCCGGAACCCTTCCGAAGTCCAAACATAGTCATCCAATATATCGATATTTATGTCCCAACATTTCTAGACTCCTCGTCATGTCCATGATCATATCTGGAACTGCGAACTACCTTCGGCACATCAAAACACATAAACTCATAATACCGATCGTCACCGAACGTTAAGCGTGCATACGGGTTCGAGAATTAGGTAGACATGACCGAGACTCATCTCCTGTCAATAACCAATAGCGGAACCTAGATGCTCATATTGGCTCCTACATATTCTACGAAGATCTTTATCGGTTAAACCGCATAACAACATACGTTGTTCCCTTTGTCAACGGTATGTTACTTGCCCGAGATTCGATCGTCGGTATCCTCATACCTAGTTCAATCTCGCTACCGGCAAGTCTCTTTACTCGTTCCGTAATGCACCATCCCGCAACTAACTCATTAGTCACAATGCTTGCAAGGCTTATAGTGATGTGCATTACCGAGAGGGCCCAGAGATACCTCTCCGACAATCGGAGTGACAAATCCTAATCTCGATCTATGCTAACTCAACAAGTACCATCGGAGACACCTGTAAAGCACCTTTATAATCACCCAGTTACATTGTGACATTTGGTAGCACACAAAGTGTTCCTCCGGTACTCGGGAGTTGCATAATCTCATAGTCATAGGAACATGTATAAGTCATGAAGAAAGCAATAACAACAAACTAAACGATCATCGTGCTAAGCTAATGGATGGGTCAAGTCAATCACATCATTCTCTAATGATGTGTTCCCGTTAATCAAATGACAACTCTTGTCTATGGTTAAGAAACATAACCATCATTGATTCAAGGATCTAGTCAAGTAGAGGCAAACTAGTGACACTCTATTTGTCTATGTATTCACACACGTACTAAGTTTCCAGTTAATACAATTCTAGCATGAATAATAAACATTTATCATGATATAAGGAAATATAAATAACAACTTTATTATTGCCTCTAGGTCATATTTCCTTCACTTTGACCACCACAACCTCCTTCATCATCCAACTAGTGCAACGATGATATAAGCAAAGTGGTCAATCACCTAGAGCAAAGCAACAGGATCCAATGTCAATGGAGGCGGCGGCGACCATAGAGGTAAATCGATATCTCCTTGGCTTCCAATTGAACCCCACTGAGGAGAAGCTCCTTGGCATCTACATCTCCCGCGTCAGCCTCAACAATGGTTTTGTTATGGTTTCATATAACTTACCATAAAACATATACAATATGAAAGTATGCAATTTCAATGAATATATTGTAACTTTAGCCCTAGGTCCCATATGGGATCACTAGTGATAACGGGCATTTCCTAGGCACTGCTTGATAACATGTGTTGTGTGGGTGTGGTTCAAGTTGTGTGGCTATCTCCATGTGAGGACTGAGCGGCTATGGAATTGTGGATTGGTAGCTGGTGGTATCACATGGGCGACGTTGGTTAGGTGGTGGTCTTTGATTGCAGTGTCGTGTTCTGGGGGTGAAAATTGTAGGTCCAACCTTCATTGCTTGAACCGCAAATGGCATCATCACACGACATTTCCTCGTTAAAGGCATTGCATGAAGTTGTTCAAACTACGCTTCGTGGTGAAAACCCATGATCTAGCATACGTGGGTGGTCCAGCAACAACATGACTCGTGTGTAATTCCCTTCAATTAGGCGTTGTTATTAGAGCACATATCATATTTCTTGGGGTTGGCATCATTGATGTTTGTCGTTGACGTTTGCTACAGTTGTTCTGTCAACCGTTTACATTATGACGCCATTGAGAATGGTGTGATGGCATAAAATGCTAATATATTTGGTGCCACACTTATTCGAATGCACTCAAACCCCTCTTAGAAGTGCCAATCTGATTGCGGCAACTCTTCAAGCGAGATACGTGAATAAATTTCCAAGGTCTATTGAAGTACTTCAGCTCTAATTAAGGCCATTTAATACAAATTAATAATCGTTTTACTACAAACTTATATCATCATTGGATAAAAATGATCTATGATATATTCTTAAAGACCCCTTGATATCACTGTCCGAAGATATAGCTTGACTCTTTGAGCGACTTGCACCGTGTGCCAACTACTTTCCCTTTCCTACAAAGTAGATTTTCTAAGCTATTCCTCAAGGCAAGCTTTCTGAAATTTGCCTTCTTTTGGAAGAAATGCATGCCAACCGTTACTACCACCATTTTTTAATCTGCCTATAAGCTTTATCTTAGGTCAAACTTTGCAATCTTTGACTAAACTTAATTTTAAAAATATATAAACAATTCTAAAGATATACAATATGAAAATTAATTTCATGATGCATCTAATGATATTGATTTGGTATTGCGATCTTGATATTTTCTCATATAAACTTTGTCAAACTTTACGAAGTTTGACTTAAGACAAATCTTATATGTGGAGTAAACAAAATAGAGGGGATACAATTCTAAATTAATATCAACAGATCCATCAATAAGTAAATTTACATGATACTTTTCTTAAAAAATAAGTATATGGAAAAAATAGTTCCCAAGAGACATTTAATTTTAGACCACTACAACGCAAAATGCTTAAGGGAGGTGTTGGGAATAAAATACATTTTTTTTCTTACGCACCAATGCTTATTTTTATATTTATATGGGGGCTGCTACGAATCAGCTGGATGATTTCTTAGAGAAATCATCCGCCTATTCAGCCGTTGGATTAGCGTGCTGGTGACCGTTGGATCACAACAGCGCCACAGCAGCAGCGAGCGCGGCAGCTTCGACACGGTCGACACGGTGCCATCGCAGCCCCGGCGGAGTTCCAACGAAGCGCCGAGGCCGTCTGGCGAGCTCCATTGCAGCTCCACCGAAGCACCGATGCTCTGGCGAAGCTCCATTGCAACTCCGGCCAACTTCCATTGCAGCCCGGATGGAGCTCCAACGCAACGCCGACGGCTCCGGCGAAGCTCCATTGCAACTCCGGCGGAGCTCCAAGGCAGCGCCGACGGCTCCGGCGAAGTTCCATTGCAGCCCTGACGGAGCTCCAACGCAACACCGAGGCCTCCGGCGAAGCTCCATCGCAACTCCAGCGTAGCTCCAATGCAGCGCCGGTGGGCTCCGGCTCCACGAGTTGTGTGCAGCTTGCTGCACTGTAGATCCGCCGCCATGGCGAGATTCACGTTGCAGCGTACCTCGTCGACGGCGAAATCGTGGGTCGCAGGCTCGCAACGTTGATGTGCTTGCGTCTAGAAAGAAAAGAGAGGAAGCAAGTGGAGCGATTGGTTGGCTCTTGCAGCGGTGGCTGCCGCCAGTGACGACAGGCCGGTGGCCGATGGTGTCTTGTTGTTGCTGCGTCGGAAGGAGATGGGGATTTGAACAAGCGGATAAGATTTCAGCGGTGAGTGGTGGAAGACGAGGAAAACAAGGGACACGCGGAGGGGATAAGCCGTGCGCGTTGCCGGTCCACGTGGGACACGCGTCGCTAGGACGAGGCGACTTATGTGTCGCTGTTATCACCCGACTGAAAATAAACGATTTCCTATTTAAATAGGTATCTCCATCAACTTATTTCGTAGCACATGCAACTATGCCATCTCATCCCGATTGCCACATCACCACATTTAGATTTTGCAATTGATTGCATTCACGCTTGTAAGCATCCCCCATATCCATCTTCCTACTCCCGCAGTATTGTGTGCTTTTTTTTCTAACTCTCCTTCAACTGATAACTGAGGACACATGGATGTGATAAAAAAGATGCATGATATATCCTTAATCCATATATTCATATAAACAAATCCCACTCAAATATGTTGAAGCGAATTCCTATGGCAACACACGAGTATCATCTCGTTTCTTAGAAGAGTATCTAATTAAGCATCTCTCCGTTAAAAAAATAAGCATTATTGGTACTTGGATAAAAATGGTTTATATCTCTAAGCACATTTGTAAGCATATTGATTTTATATGATCTTAATATAGCCCTTGTTTAAAAAAATGCAAAAATAGAAGGAAAAAACTCTCCTTCCTTCCCAAAAATTGGGAATCACTGTAGTATTCCAGTTCCATTCCACCACCTTCAAATCGAGTAGGGATGATTTTCTGGCCTCCACCCCCCCCCCCCCCTAGTGACACATACGACTTAGTATGACAATTTTACATGGGTAGGGTATCGACACATTTTGCGGTCTGGCTCTGCATACATTTCAAAGAAAAATTGAATAGGCCAGATGATTTTCATTTAAACCAGACCAAATTCATTACATTTTCAACATATTTCAAGTTTTCAACTAAACAGAAACAGACAAGTCCTTTTTAACCCATTCTAAATGAACGACGACCATGGCAGCATCCATGTCCCACGTCCTGTCTGCGCCATGTCTGGCAAGTTCATTAGCCATGAGCCCCAAGAAGTGAAGCTGCAGGAGGGGAATAATAGGAGTGACCCCGTGGCGGTGCCCCCATGTTCTACTCTTCCTCGTTGGAGTCCGCCTTGTCAATGGCACCGAACGTGGACGAGCCAGCATGATGGTCATGGTGGGTGGGGCGTGAACTATGGTGACGGTGCGGCTGACACAGTGATGGCGCCGTCCACGATCCCTTGCATCTCCTCTTCGTCCCCCTCAGCACCGATCTCCGCAAAAATGGCGTCTCTCTCCGCTCGTGGGACGCTCAAGTCATCGCTCGTGGAGGATCTCGCGTCTGCTGTGCATGGACTGGTATAGTGCCCGCTGCTCGTCCAGGAAGCCCGGACCGTCCACAACCATGGTCACGACAACATCACTATTCGCCTACTCACTAGCGATTTTCCCCTCCAGGAGCTGGTGCTCGTCGAGGAGCCGGAAGTTGTAGTTTTGGTCCTTCTGCGCTTGTCAGAACACCGACATAGGCGGTGCCGACTACTCTTCCGCTAGGCCCTCGTCGCTAACCTCCGACAAGCTCGCCGGCAAGCCAGCCTCGGTCCTTCATGCATGATGGGCCTGCCAGCCAGCCAACTCATGCTTCTGCTCCGTCGAGAGGGTCTCCCCTATTGCCCTAGAGCTGACAATCATGCCGGACATGGTGCGGTACTGGTCGTGTCGGGCGAGGAGGCGACATTTAAATAACGGGTGGTCAGCCAGTCCAAGTGGCGGGATGTGTCAATGCGGGTCTTAGAGTGGGTTTCTCGAGCACTGTGCATGTTTAATGCCGAAAGGGGGTTGGCGGATGGGAGCCGGATTGAATGCAGTATAGAGCCGTCTAGGCCCGTCCGTTCATTCGTCTCCAGCATTGGAACTGGCGCAGAGACCAAGCGACGCTCTTGTCTGATGCGCCGCTTCAATGCCAGCTCCAATGAGAGGTTGCATTCACTCTGCGCCAGCTTGAATGCAACGTTGCGCTCTAAACCGTCACGAATGTGTGGCAAACGCTTCGTGCAAGAGATGATGTGGGGTATTTTTTCCGACGAGTCCAGGGTGACGGACGCTTACGAGGCAGCAGTCCAGACGCCCGCAAGGTTCCCTAGTCTGCGTCCGGTTTGTGGAAAAACAGACGTTCAGATTAGTCCGTGAACTAATAAGGTACCACATTGGACGATAAACTCTGTTCGAAATTTTTGATCCGAACAGTTGCAGATGATTTGAGTGTGGCACGTCACTACCATAATCGCGCCCTATGCCGATGGCCAGGGCCGTCGGCATAGCCCTGACTGGCCGTCGGGACAGGCCTATGCCGACGGCCCCCGTCGGCATAGGGCCCTTGGCAACATATCCGTCGGCGTAGCCAGGAAGGCCGTCGGCATAGGACCTATCCCGACGGTGTCCGTACATCTATGCCGACGGCCCTGGCCGTCGGTAACGTTATCGCCTAAGGGCGGCCGCCGTCAAGTGTTGACCAACGCATGCTCGCCACGTGACACGTCTATGCCGACGGCCTAGCCGTCGGCATAGTTTCAAACTAAGCCGACGGCTAGGCCATCGGCATAGAAGTGCCACATGGCGAGAAGGCCTCACCCTTGGGGCAGGCCTATGCTGACGGCCTAGCCGTCGGCATAGTTTCAAACTAAGCCGGCGGCTAGGCCGTCGGCATAGCCCTGCCACGTGGCAGCAACTGGGCACTCCTGGAGCAGGTCTAGCCATCGGTCTAGCTGTCTTCTTAGTTTGAAACTATGACGACGGCTAGGCCGTCGGCATAGCCCTACCACGTGTCAACCACTTGGAGCTCACGCCAGCTCTATGCCGACAACCTAGCCGTCGGCATAGTTTATGTCTGTTTTTTTTCTTTTTTCTGTTTTGTTTCAGCTCAATTCATTTGAATATATACAACATCACACAACAAATATATGCATCACATAACAGTTGGCCCAGCAGCATCACACAACAAATTCATCATCACACATCATAAGAAGCATCGCAAAGCATAAACATATAAGTATCATCACCACCAAGCATATAAGAATCTCACAAACAACAATAAGAAACATCACAAGCATATAAGTATCATCACCACCAAGACCGCCACAATGTGACCCAAAGGCTTAAGCACCAGGACGTCGAGCACCGCGGAGGTCGTCCCCGCCAAGACCGCCGAAGCCCAAGTCGTCACTGCTAGCGGCAGCGCTACCGCCAAGACCGCCTCCACCTCCGCCTCCGCCTCCGTGGATCGGAGTGGTCGGGGTCCGTGACTCGGGAGTGCTGCGAAGACCACCGCCTACACTTGATCCACCGGTTCCCTGGATGTTCAAAAGACATATTAACGGGATATATGACTGTGTCGAAAGGCATGATATGCTTTGAGTGAATAGATTGGGGATGAACTAACCGGCGAGGGGCCAGCGTTCTGTGCCACAAACTCCTCACAGGTAAGCAACCTTGGTTGTGATGGAGGATATGCTGCTGGTTGCAATTGAGGAACCCTGCCGGACGCCATTCCCTGAAGAGCATACTGCATCTGGCGATTGTTCTGCTCATGGTATGTGTGGAGGGCCGCGTGCCACACCATGGTCTCCTGGCGTGTGTACTCCATGTAGTCCTACAGTATGACATGATGAAACTCATAAAACTACTAAATGCGGAAAATAAAGTGAGCAATGAAGATAAGAGGGAAAATACTTACAGATTGCCGCTCCTGAAAGAGGGACTGTGACTGCGCACTGGTCATGGGCGTGCTACTGCGCTGGCTCAGGCTCGGGTCGATCCGACGGAGCTGTGTGTAGGAGATAGTAGGAGTGATCACAGCATCGAGAACCGCCTCCCGACCATGCTCCGTGGTGTGCCCCCCCCCCCTCATGGACGACGAAGGTCCACCATGCTTCCACAACCGTAGGAGGCCCACCGCAACACCTAGCGGCATTGCTACCCTCCAGGTACCCTGTCCCGTCTAACCCTGACACAGACGATCACCGGGTCTAGCCCTTTGACTTTCGCTGGACGTAGTTTAACCGGTGGACTTTTTCACCTAGTTGTCATAGCCCAGCCATAGCTACACCCCCGACTCCAACACAGTCCCGGCACAACCCACCCCAAGATTCCCTCCGCGTCAGCCCGATGTGACTGTTTCCCCACTCCGGGGCGCGGCGGCAGCGACGCCCGTGAGGGGGGCACACCCCGGAGCCGCGTGCCGGGTGCCTGCGCCTGCCACCACACGTTCCCACAACTGTAGGAGGGCCCACCGCAACACCTGGCGGCATTGCTACCCTCCCCCACAGGTACCCCGTCCTGTCTAACCTCTCCGTGACACGACGGAAGCAAGACCCGTGTGGGAGGCAATCGATATATGTTTTCTGTACATTTAAGTTAATGAAACTAGTTTTGGAAAAAAGGGAAAATAAATAAAATATTGAAATATTATTAGAAATCTAAGCCTACGGCAAAGCCGTCGGCATAGATACGGCCACGGAACGGTAGAGCCTTGGATCGATGACGTGGCGTAGGGCAGGGATCGATGACGTGGCAAAATCCATGGGCCAGGCCTATGCCGACGGTAAGGCCGTCGGCATAGATATGCCACCCCACGGGACCGGGGAGCGACGCAGATCGATGACGTGGCGGCGCTGCGGATCGATGACGTCGGCATAGCTATGCCGACGGCCATCGTTAGTCCGTCGGCGTAGCCTGATGCCGTCAAACGGCCATCGCCGTCCGAGTAGACGGGCCCACGTGATATGCCGACGTCCTGGCCTATGCCGACGGGCGCCGTAGGCATATTTGAAGCAACGCCGATGGCTGATCTATGCCGACGGCCCCCGTCGGCATAGATGGACATACGTCGATGGCTTTAGCTGGGCCGTCGGGGTATGCCCATCTATGCCGAGGGGGGCCATCGGCATAGATTTGGCCGTCGGCAACGCAAGTTTTTCTGGTAGTGCATCTCTTTGAGCGACGCGGTTGTGCTCGGAATAGATTCCTTTCCTCTCCATCGTACTCCCTTCATTTCTTTTTAGTCTGCATATAAGGTTTGGTCAAAGACAAGCTTTATAGAGTTTGACTAACTTTATACTAAAAAATATAAACATTGACAACATGGAATCAATATTATCAGATGCACCACAAAATGTATTTTCGTACTATATGGTTTTAATATTGTGGATGTTCATAATTTTTTTTTATAAATTTGATCAAACTTTGTGTAGTTTGACTTTGACCAAATCTTATATGGGGAGTAAAAAGAAACTGAGGGATTACGTGTAGTCGCATTACGGCAGTACTCCTATCCATCAAACGCGGGAACCGTCATTGATTTTCGATTCCCCGTCGCTGCTGCTGCTGCAGATGCTCCAAGTTTGGAGGGTTGTGTCAACTTGCACGGAACTCAGCTACGCGGCCGAAGAGAGAACATTATAGTCTACAGTCTACACTCCTCACTACTACTAGTGGTGTCCACACAGCCATCGATCTTCTCATAGTACGTACGCAGTACTAAAAACCCCACTTGACACTTTGACAGTTCCCATCTGGTCCATCAAGCTAGCTAGTATACCTACTGGGGCATTAACTTTGACGCAGCTTCGCAGCAAACCGCAACCTAGCTAGTTTAAGCAACTTTTGGAGGGTCCCCAGTCTAGTTGGTCCTCTGATCTAAAGGACGATCCAGTGGACGACTCGAGACTTGAAAATTGGTCGTCGCTGCGTTGATGGAAAGTCCATGCAAGCATGGCCGCTGTCAGTCAGTTGCCCGGTTCGGAGGGCGGGGAAAATCACACACATGTCCACCAGATTTGCGGTTGCAGGAGCAGTGATGACCTGATGGCGCTGTGTGAAATCAACAGTATTTCTTTCACGCGGCGTCGTCCACCCCGAGGTCTCCGGTCCGGGCGACCGCAGCACCATCGCCGTCGAGATTTCTTTCCTCAACGTTCGTAATGTAAAAGATAACCAAAGGCGTGAAGCAACTGCAGCTGATTTGATCTTCACATTTGCCAGTCAAGCTGAACGCATGTACTTATATGAGACCACATAATGTAGCACTACTAGTCTAAACTGAAGAATGAATGAAGAACTTGGAAAATTCAGGTTCTGTTTTGTTCATTTGCTCGCTGAAGAGGCATCGCAGTGCGTTTGAATCGGTCGTGGAGAAAATGACGAGAAATTGGAAGAGGCCTCCACTACTTCGACATGACACGACCGCCTTGTCTCCTAGCTAAAGTAGCTACCATTGAAACTCCTTAGCTTCAACAAGGAAAAAAGGAGGTCGAGGCCAAAGCGAGGACCGCAGTTTCTTGGCCAAACAGCAGAAAATGCAGCCCGCACAGTGGCTCCTTGTGAGGCGGTCAACATGGCTGTGGCATTCTGTGGTATCCCGGCGGTCTGCTCTCTGCGTTCCGGTCCACAGTATGCCAAAGAAATAGGCAACAGACACGCATCGCTGCCGAACGGATGCATGAGGTCGACGCACGCACAAGAACGAGTCATGGTGGCATGGATAGATTCTGGAGCATTTGCCTAACTACTAGGCACTACACGTTTCTTCTCGCTCCGTTGATTATTAAGCTAGCCAACGCAAGTGATCCGTCTTGCATTTTTTGATAAAGAACGTTTTATTACTTAAAAGATTTAAGCATTACACGCAGTCTCTGCATAACTGAAATACACACATCCAAACCAGGTTCAAACTATGAAAACAAGTTAAAAAGGTGAAATACACGAAAACATGAGTCTATATGACGACTTGCTGGTAGGAGAGTCAATCTTAAGATCGTGCTGCCATCCATGTTGGGTAAAAGTATCCCTCGCCGTGCACTCCAAACGTGTACGCATCTCCATAAATAAGTCTTGATTCTTCACACGTTGTAAAGATGATCATAAACGAAGCGTGCCGATACACCTGTAGATTGCATCTTGCATCGCATGCATGAGATGACGACGACGACCATGAATCTCTAGTCTCTGGGCCAAGCGTTCACATTTTCGGACGGGCAAGCTTCAACCGAGCACGTACTAGTTTGGCTTGGGTTCCTCACACTAGTGGTCAAGATGACCAAAGTCGGTCAAGATGACTAAAAGGACAACGGCAGCCACACAAACCTATCCTAGCTAATACTCAGAGTCATGACCTAAGCTTTTCTAACAATCTGCACTGCATGTTATATGGTCACCGGCGATTGGAAATCGCGCGCCGAGATACTTTTCGTCATTCTCCTTGGTCTCTGCATGGTATAGGGTTCCCTGATCAACGGACAATCTCCTACACTAGGTTAGTCAAGAAAAACACAAGGTTACGCTTGAATACGTATGGATATGTGGCCAACTCCGAGGAGAAAGCAGAAATGGCAAGCACCATGGACCCTGACGCTGACGCCTTTGAAATTCGTAAATGGTCTCCATCACGGCCGATCCAACCGGCTAGGTTTATACCAGGTCCAATTTCCCGTTGATGTGGACAGGCAGTCGAGTCATGTGTTTCCAGATGATGAACGATGTGGAGCCGCCTAATTAACAATAATCCTCTGCAATTGAAAAAATAATGACGGCTGTGCTAGCTTAAAGTAAGATTGTGCGCACCTCATGAGGAAAGCTGCCTATCTATCTATTTTCACATCAAAGTTTAAAAGGCCTTCCTTTTCATCCGCTTGGGAATTTCCTGAAAAGAATGTGTGAACCCTGTAAACCCTCCGGCTCTGCAGTGAGTGGTGCACACAATAGAAAATTAGTCGGAGAACGTCTTTTATCGTTGTGTGTTTGGACTGTTGATCAGATGTATACTGCAGCCACTCTAAAGTAATTGAATCAACCTTGACCTATGGCGGCTGCTCTAACTTTTTTATGCAGAGACTCTAGAACAATCTTTCCACGGTGAATTTCCGTTAATAAAATAAACATTTATTACAAACAAAAACCAGAAAGAAAATAAAGCTAAGAAAATGCTACTTCTGTAAACTAATGTAAGACGTTTTAGATCACTAATGTAGTATCCAACTCTCATTTTCTCTAACATGGGAAAAGCAAAGGAAGAAGCCTAGAAGTAAATCAGCCCAAGGATGCAATCCATTGATCAAGGCACTCTACATTCTTTGCTTTAGTTATGCATTTGAGAAGATCTTGCAGAACTCACTCAATGATTTCTATCCTTGAAGATCTTGGCATTTTCTTTGCATCCATATGTTCCAACAACCCGATAAAAGTCAGAAACAATCCACACATGACAATCCATAGAAGCACCCTCCCCTTGCAGTGTCGCTGATTCCGTCTCCCTATCCCAGATCTCGAGTCACCCCTCTTCTCACTACCTTCTCGTCACCTCCCGAGGCTGCTGTGGGCTAAACCACATGGCTGCCAAGGACGGGGGCAGAGGGGAGGTCATTGTGTTCATGTAAGGTTCCTCCTCCGGGGTAGCTCCTTGCGGCGGCGTAGTGGGTCAGCACGTTTCTTCAAAGTTGCAAGAACGACCACTTCGAACCCAGTAGTGCAGCAAAGCTCACTGGTGTCGGGATCTTGGGGACGCATCTGTGGCTTTCGTCGGTGGTGACACAGAGGTTGCTCCTCGATGGCATGGTGTGCTCCGTTTGGGTCACCAGACGCAACTTGCAGGTGTCTTAGGCGACATGTGTCTGGATGCTAACGGCAGGTGCGGAGGTTGCTCCTTGGCAGGTACATGGAGCTTTTACAGGAAGCCTTGAGCCTGAATCTGGGCTTGGGTGGTCTTGTGGATGGCGAGGGACACCTGGCCATGGCAGGGCCGGAGAACGTCCGGTATGTATCGGCCTCGGTGTCCGGCCAGGCCCAGATGTCTCCATGTGTCTGCATTGGTGGCCATCGCGCACAGTGTTGCGTGGCAGTGATGATGCATACCGGATCTGGTGTTGGGTTGGTGTCGTGGGGAGGTCATACGAGGCACATACCTTCTCTCCCGCACCGGCATCTTCATGATGCATCTAGTGGAGATGGCTGTTAGGTGTTGCTATGGTGCGCTCGGTAACCATTGGCAAGACTACTATGCAATAGTGTTGCAAAGGCGACGTGATGGTGTCACCTCTTCCAACATCTTCTCCTTTATCTGGCTTATTCTATGAGAGCAAACCAGTAGAAAAAAAGGGGAAGCGAGCAAGGCTCTGGGGTGGTTCAAGTTTCATGCATGTGTGGACCAGTGCCTCATGTGGGCAACAAAATAGGGTTTCTTTCATCCACTGCGCCTGTTTAGGGGGCTGTAGACTACCAACCACACCTTAACATTTTTGTTGTTGCAATATATTAGCATCATGTTGAACAGTAGATCTGCAGATGCAAGGTAAACACGGGAAGTGCGCTGAAGTAATCACTGCCATTGCAATGCTTTCCAAAATGGGGAGTAGCAATCTTTCGAGAAGCAATCCTACGAGTATTTTATTTACCTTATTTATTTTGGCTAAAAGTCCTAGACTTTTATATTTTAAAAAAAAAGTCCTAGCCTTTAGGTTTTCGAAATGGAGAGTGGCACAAGATAAATACAGTATATAGTCAAGAACAGACTCTGAATGTCTAAGCCGAAAAAGGGTGACGAAAAGGACTCAATCTGTGTGGCTTCATGAGCCTGCAAACACCAAATATAAATTAAGTAAGGCAGTGATTAATTTAGTGGCAAGTAAAGCCGGCACAAATCCATTCGATGTTGCGTACCGAGCTAGAGCACCGGTCGCTTTCTCCAGTGCCAAGGAACTGCGACCGCCTTTTCTGCAGGAAACCGCGTTGGCGTAGCTTGGCATCATCACTGTAAGCTCTATATAATCCACTCCGGCCACCACCAGTTCACCACCGCCTTCATCATCCAGCTTCCAGCCAGTGCAGCAGCAAGACAAGCACAGCGACGATCGAGCACTTGGAGCAGTAAGTTGATCACTTGGAGCAGCAGCAATCAATGGCAATGGCAGCAGTGGCGTCGCCGACCATGGAGGTCGATCAGGACCTCCCCGGCTTCCGCTTCCACCCCACGGAGGAGGAGCTCCTTGGCTTCTACCTCTCCCGCGTCGCCCTCGGCAAGAAGCTCCACTTAGACATCATCGGCACCCTCAACATCTACCGCCACGATCCCTGGGATCTTCCTGGTACGTTACACACAAGAACATCGTCGCATTGATCGATCAATCGATGTATGCATGTCTGAGCATCGAGCTGATGAGGAGCGTGTATGGATATGCAGGGATGGCAAAAATCGGGGAGAGGGAGTGGTACTTCTTCGTGCCGCGTGACCGGAAGGCGGGGAGCGGTGGGCGGCCGAACCGGACGACGGAGCGGGGTTTCTGGAAGGCGACGGGCTCCGACAGGGCCATCCGGAGCAGCGGTGACCCCAAGCGGGTCATCGGGCTCAAGAAGACGCTCGTCTTCTACCAGGGCCGCGCGCCGCGGGGCACCAAGACGGACTGGATCATGAACGAGTACCGCCTCCCCGAGACCGGCGCGCCGCCGCCCCAGGAGGACACGGTGCTGTGCAAGGTGTACCGGAAGGCCACCCCGCTAAAGGAGCTCGAGCAGAGAGCCTTTGCGATGGAGGAGATGAAACAGAGGTACGGCAGCAACGGTGGGTATGGCTACGGCGGCGCGGCCAGAGCGTGCCTGGTCCCGGCTGCCAGCGCCTTCTACCTGTCGTCCTCCGACGACGTCCAAGACAACTTCCTGATCCCCTCCACCTCCTCCTCCTCCTCGGTGGCGCTGTCTGGCAACACCAGTAGTCATGACGCACCCAGCGAAGCTAAGAAGGAAGCAGACGTGGCCACGGTGACTCTGGCGTCGACGTCGTCTCTGCCGGAAGCGGGGAACGCGCCCTTCGTTCTGCAGCTCCCGCCGGCGAACCATGGGATGTCAAACATGTCCAGCCTGCAGCTACCGGCGGCGAGCCACGGGGAACTGCAACTGCCAGCGGCGACCAACCACGGAGTGTTCGACTGGCTGCAGGACCCGTTCCTGACGCAGCTGCGCAGCCCGTGGCAGGATCAGCATTGCATGTCCCCATACGCCCATCTGCTATATTAACCAGATGCAAATTCAGTTGTGCATAGTACTACGAAGAGGTAAATACACCACGGGTCATAGAACTTGCACGCAACGATCACTTTGATGCACAAAGTTGCAAAATACGTGTTTGTAGTCACTAAACTTGTGAGACCGTTCAAATACAGTCACCCTCCCCGTACGCGGGCGTATCCATCTACACCAGCATGGCACGGGCCACTGTCAATGACACATGAACGCATTATTGCACAAAACCCTTGCTTCTTTTTCTTTTTTGCAAAAAAAGTCAACCACCGATGGGACCTAACTCTCAAGATGAGCGATAATTTATCCAAAAAAAGTATGACGACCAGGTCTCAAACCCTTGACCTAATGCTAGAACAATACACGTCCCAGCCACTGCACCACATGTATGTACAGAACCATTATGGATAACTACATTTAATGTACAAAAACAGAAACGCTCATGGAGCAGAAATGGTCTGCGGTCCACGTGACCTATTTTGCACTTGTTTATTTTTACAAAAATTTGTAGACAGTATGTAAATTATAATGCCAATAATAAGATAACTTTCAAATATTGTTCATGTATTATTCTTAAATAATACTTATAAATTATAAAAATGTTTGTATAAAAATAACAGAAATATTTTTTAAAATATTCATAATTCAAAAAATGTGCATCTTTTAGAAATATTCATAATTAAAAAAATGTTGTATCGTTAAACCTATTCGTGTTATTTTAGAAATTCATGGATCATAAAAAATTGTTCATGTATTATTTCCAAATAATATTTATGAATAATAAAAATATTATTATTATTATTATACTAATAATTTTTAAAATTAAATTCATAAACTATTTTAATTATACAATCATTTCAATAATTATATGCACATTTTGTATAGTTCAATGTTTGTATAGTTTACAATATTCATAATTTAAAATCTAAACTGTTGGTATGAATATTTAATCGTGTATTATATTTAAATTATAATTTTGTTGATATAATTCATTAGTAAAACAAGTTAATATTTATATTACATTAAATAAATATTTTTTATTTTAAAAATATTTAAACTTTATAAAAGATTATTTGTGCAATTCAAAATATGTACATGCGTTAAAAATGTTTAAACACTGTAAAAAATATTTGTGTTAACTAAAAAATGTACATTGCATTAAAAAAAGTTGACACATTATATATATATATATATATATATATATATATATATTCGTGCAGTTTACACAATGTACAATTATGTTCGCATAGTTCAAAAAACTGTTCGCGTAGCTTTTTTAATGCACGAACATATTTTGAATTACACAAACATTTTTTTACAATGTTTAAACAGTTTTTAAAATGGCACGTATTTACATAGAACAAGAGTGATAAAAAACATATACATTGTTTGTCCACAAACTACATCACATGTCGCAGTTGCCTGGTCGTTAGCTTATGCGCGAGTGAATCACCATGTCATAGGTTCGAACCCGCCGGTTCCACAGGTTATTAGATATATTTCTTCATTAAATTTTTTCAGTCTACGTTGATAAGATATACAAGGTTGCCGTGCTAATTAACCATTAGGTACTGTTGTTGTGGTGGTTGTCCAAGCGAGCCACCCAGTAATACGTCGTGGGATCGAAATTCCTCCACTGTTTTTTATTTGAGGGGCTTCCTATGTAAATAAAAGAAGAGCCGAGGGCTTTTCTACAAAAATCTATCATACAAGAACATTTACAGCGGCTTACAGCGGGCCCATGTCATGCTGGCAACTACGAATACGCATACATACGGTGAGAGTGACTGTATTTGAACGGCCTCGCAAGTTTAGTGACCACAAACACGTATTTTGCAACTTTGTGCACCAAAGTGACCGCCATGTGCAAGTTCTAAGACCTCTGATGTATTTAGCTCTACTACGAACCTAGACGTCAGTCTCTTTTTCTCTTTTGTTTAGCATGGAGTCAATTACACTGGTGGTGCTATAACTTGATGTAAACGGTCACTTTGGTGCTAGAAATTGTGGTGTACATTGAAGTAGTGCAAAAACTTGGCATTAACGTGCAAATACGGTGCTTATCTCGTTTATGTATGGAGTAGGTGCTGATCAGGCGCGTGGAGCCCGCTGTCAGCCACTCGATCAGAGAGAAGGGGCATATGACCTAATTTTTTTAAAAAACACCCTCAAAATATTTTTTCACAAAAAGATCCCTGATGTAAAAATGCCAGTGTGGCCGGTGGGGATCGAACCCACAACATCATCTACGCAAACGAGCTGCCAACATAATTAATTATTTTATAAAATTGTTCACATATTATTTAAAAAATATTATAAATTATAACAGTTTTTGCATAATTTATAATTAGAAAAGTTAAATTACATTCATAAAATTATTTTAGGTATACAACAGTTCAATAATTATATGCATGTTTGTATAGTTCAATATTTTTATAACTAAAAATAATGATAATTTATAACTTAAGCTGCTCATATGAATATTCATTTTCTACAATTTAAATATAAGCTGTGACTGTATAATATTTATGTATTCATTAAATATTTTAATTTTATTAAAGGCCCGTATTAACTAAATATTTTTGTATCATGCAAGGCTGTATATTTAAATGTTATTATTTAATAATAATAATTTTCATGTAATATTTGTATCACAAAAATATTTGAACATATTTTTTATTAATTATGTTTTACAAATAAATTTTAAAAGGGAATAAGTGTAGAATGGGCCGCACTATCTGCAGCCCATAAAAGCTCCCCATGCTGCGGGGTTAGTACATCCAGCTTCCTTATCCAACTTTAACATGATATCTTGTTGGCGTGCTGGTTAGCCGTGTAGGTGGCGTGTTGTCGGACATGGCTTAGAGTCCAGGCGGCCTCATTTTTGATTTAATTTTCACTCTTGTCTGACCTCATAGAGGTGAAAAAAATGCCACTCTCCCACGTCAACAGGGGCCTTTTTTGTGAAAATATATATTTCGAGGGTGTTTTTCAAAAAATCAGGCCACACACCTCTTCTCTCTGGTGCAGTGGCTGACAGCGGGCCCCACATACCTACTCAGCACCTACTTCCGTACTTCAATGAGATAAGCACCATATTTGCACGTTAATGCCAAGTTTTTGCACCACTTCAATGTACACCACAACTTCTAACATCAAAGTGATTGTTTACGCCAAGTTATAGCACCCTCAGTGTAATTGACTCTTTAGCATGACATTTTGCAACTAAGCCTGCAGTGAAATAACTTAGGGAAATGTTTTGTGTTTGTCATTCCTGACGCCCCCACGTCTCTTTCTTTGGGCGGCGTATCAACCACCGCCTCCTTCCTGCCCCCTTTCCTCCCTCGCCATCGCCGGTCGACACTGCTGGGGCAAAGCCCCGGGCGGTGGTCGGTGTGTGTGTGGTGGTGGGGGGGGGGGGGTCTCCCGTGGGACCCTATGCCGCGAGTTCTATTTGGTCACCGCTGACCGTCTCCTATTCTCCCCGCCGGTTGGCTGCAGCTTGGTTGTTGCGGTCGTGCCTAGGGTTTATGGGGACATCGTGGTGGGCATCACTCCTGCATTCACACTAATCCAGCAGGGCCGGCCGTGGGAAGAGTGGGGGATGGCTGGCTTTACCCATACCCGGGCATAAAAGCCGACGACCGAACCCGAAAAGACTGAGATCGGACTTGTAAAGACCGAACTACAATTAGTCATCAAAACTAGAAGTCGGGATTAAATTTGGTCGGGTTGGTCTTCTTATCTGGATGACCGAATAACCTAGATAGTCCGAATTAGCACAATTCTCCGAAAGTTTATGACACAATTAGCACAATCCCTGGTCTTCTTTATATGTTTATGGCACAATTCTGGTTCAATACACCTACTACACACATGCTGTTTCAACTCTAAATTTTGGTTCCATACACCTGTTTACACATAGCAGCTTTCAAAATTCTCCTTGTATACACATATGCTATAATATACATGAAACTGAGTTGTAGTATGAAATTTGGTCTGTTTACTCACGAGCGAACACCATCTTGTAAAGTCCGACGACCAAATTGTGGAGAACCGAGAAGACCGAAATAATTTCGGTTGTAAATTATGGAAGACCGAATTCCTGAAAGGCCGAAAAGACCAGACCGGACAAACCAAAAAGACCAAACACCCAGGCTTAGGCATGGGTGGGGGTTCCCAGGGACGTGGTGGGAGGTAGCTTCTCGTCCCTCCTTCGACAATCAATGCTCGCCTAGATGCAAGGGGTATGGCCTAGGGTCTCCTGATCCGGTAGCTGCTATCAGCGACGTGTACTGGTAAGGTTGTAGGATGTAGCCAGAAGGCTACTTTCTTTATTTTGATGGCTCTCCCTCTTGCTAGTTTGCCTTCAGCGGTGAGATGCATTCTCTAGACGACAATTTGACGCAGAGACTATGGTTGTCCAGCAACAATGATGGGATTTATAGCCCAACACATGTAGTTGTTGAAATTGCGGAAAGTGGTGGTGACAACACATGATTTCCTCCATTTTGTGGTGCTCTTGGAGTAACCAGTCTTGAGTGTCGAGATGAAAATTTTAGTAGTAATGATGATGTTTTGTGTTGTTACCTTGTTGAAGGCATTGCCCGGATATGCTCAGACTTGTTCTCGGGGTGAAAACATAGGGCGTGTTTGGTTGCCTGGTGGCTTTTGGTTGCATTGCATGGAGGATCTTGGGTGAGCACGACCAGATTGAGGTGATGCAAAGTTACATCGAGATGGATGTTTGGCGAACTTGCATCATATCGCTGCACAAGGTGCAATTTTGCCCAAAATGTCGCTGAAATTCATGCGGAAGATGGAGCACGTACGTGGCAGCGCGGGGCGACGGGATCCGGGTCTTGGCTGCTCTAGACAGTGGGATCCTTACTCCCGCGACATGTAGCAGCGGTGCTTGGCTGAGGACGACAGCTGCGCTTGATGAGAAGCTGCGTTCGTGGGTCCTAATGTTGGCGGAGTTCTCCCTCGGATGTTGGACTTCGACGAAGCCGTAGTGGCGCCCATGGCTGGCAGCTGAGTGCAGGAGGGATTTGGGTGTGGCGTGGCTCAGACGAGAGCCGGCGGGGTCATGTGGAGGCGTCCGCCATCGTGAAGGCGCATGTAGGCCGCAGGCCGGCGGCGGGGTGAGCTCGATGTGCGGGGAGGCCTGGTCGATGGGGTCATGAGAAGGTGGGGAGGCGTGTCGGTGATGCTTTGGAAGAGATGGAATCGGGACGAAAGAAAACTAGCGAGTGAGCGAGCTTGTATCCGAGATACACTCGAATCATGCGTATCCCTCAGCCTAGCTGAGAGGCCCCTTTTTGCACCCAACAGACTAAGCTGAAGGGCCCATGCAACTTACCAAATGACCCAAAATTTGCATGGTGGATGCGATCCACATGCAACGTGGGGAGGCAAACATGCCCTTAGAATCTAACAATTGGTGGTTCGATATGGTTATGAAGAGGCTTGAGCGTCGTTCCCTTCCTGGAGGTGTTATAGTTGAAGAACATTTCTCATGTCTTTCTAGCATCATGAGATGGTTGGTGTAGACATGGCCGTTATTGTAGTTTCTCGTTCACTATTTTGGTTGCTCGAGTTCTTTTTCCTCCCTTAGGCATAGCTTTGGTCCTGTAAGACTTTGCTCTTTGCCATCGTGTTTGTTTGTGTATGTGTGTTGGTGTTGGATGTGAGCATCCTAGCAATGCAGAGGCCAGGTGTGCACTCAGTGTTTGGATCCATTAGTGCTTCATTTCAAATCAATAAATTCCACTGTTTGTCAAAAAATAATTTAGGGTAAAAATGTCTCGCTCTAAATAAAATAGAATGCCATATTTTAATCTTGAACTATCACAAATATTTGAGAATTCGACAACAGAAGGACCTTTTTGAACATGGGAAGGGACTAAAAGGGCCCAGCACTAGCATTAAATTGATAATAATTTTACAACACTACACGGAGGACCATAGAGAAAAATAAAATTACAACAAAGTCCTCCCATTTACAAACAAGACTGCAGAAGAAGAAACAAGAACACAATTGGGTCCTGTAGCTTCTGGCGACCTGGCCAGAGATTCATTCGCCACTATCTCCGGCCAGTGCCTTGCCAGCAATGGGCAAGGGAAGAAGGGCCTCCCATCTGTAGGTTGAAAACAGGGGTGTTGGAGAGTACCGGCTAATCCACTTGAGGCCAGTGTAGCATCCAAGCCACCCACGATGCTCCTTGGAGACATTTCTTTGGTTGATCTGAAGCTCCGACGACAGAGGTCAACACAGAGATAGAAGATGATGATGGAGCACCGATGCCAGTAGTAGATTCCGGGGGACACCGGATCCGCCAAGCCTAGATCCCGATCTACCAACCTTACCATGTCCGCCACTGTAGCGGCCAATAGAGAGGGCAGAGCAGCTTCAAGAACCCCGGGATCAGCACACCATACGAGCTTATTATCAAAGTTGTCGCCAGATCCGCCTCTAGCAGCACCCATCCACCATGGAGGAGAGATAGAAGAAGTAGAGGGCCACCACCGCGTGCCGCTCGGGAGCCACAATGCCGAGCTTCTCACGACATAAAGCCAAACCACAACATAACACCAAACAACCAAAGCGCAAACCTACCACTACTATTTACAAGAGGAGCCCGTGAAGGAAATATGCCCTAGAGGCAATAATAAAGTTGTTATTTATATTTCCTTATATCATGATAAATGTTTATTATTCATGCTAGAATTTTATTAACCGGAAACTTGATACATGCGTGAATACATAGACAAAACACAGTGTCCCTATTAAGCCTTTACTAGACTAGCTCGTTAATCAAACATGGTTAAGTTTCCTAACCATAGACATGTGTTGTAATTTGATGAATGGGATCGCATCATTAGGAGAATGATGTGATGGACAAGACCCATGCGTAAGCTTAGCATAATGATCGTTAAGTTTTATTGCTATTTCTTTCTTCATGCCTTATACATATTCCTTTGACTATGAGATTATGCAACTCCGGAATACCGGAGGAATACCTTGTGTTCTATCAAACGTTACAACGTAAATGGGTGATTATAAATATGCTCTACAGGTATCTCCAAAGGTGTTTGTTGGGTTGGCATAGATCGAGATTAAGATTTGTCACTCCGAGTATCGGGGGGTATCTCTTGGCCCTCTCGGTAATGCACATCATGATAAGCCTTGCAAGCAATGTGACTAATGAGTTAGTTGCAGGATGATGCATTACGGAACGAGTAAAGAGACTTGCCAGTAATGAGATTGAACTAGGTATGAAGATACCGACGATCGAATCTCGGGCAAGTAACATACCGATGACAAAGGGAATAATGTATGTTGTCATTACGGTACGACCGATAAAGAGCTGCGTAGAATATGTGGGAACCAATATGAGCATCAAGGTTCCACTATTGGTTATTGACCGGAGAGGTGTCTCGGTCATGTGTACATAGTTCTCGAACCCGTAGGGTCCGCACGCTTAACGTTGGATGACAATTTTGTATTATATGAGTTATGTGATTTGGTGACCGAATGTTGTTCGGAGTCCCAGATAAGATCACGGACATGACGAGGAGTCTGAAAATGGTCGATAGGTAAAGATTCATATATTGGATGATGATATTCGGACACCGGAAGTGTTCCAGGGGTACCAGATGCATATCGGGTCACCGGAAGGGGTTCCGGGCATCCCCCCAGCAACTACATGGGCCTTAATGGGCCAAGAGGGGGACATACCAGCCCTTAAGGGGCTGGTGCGCCCCTCCCATATGGCTGGCCAAATTGGAGTAGGAAAGGGGAAGGAGGAAAGGAAAAAGGGAATAGGATTCCCCCTTCCCCCTGTTCCCTTCCTACTCCGAATAGGAATAGGAAAGGGGGAGGCCGAATTGGGAGGAC
Source organism: Triticum monococcum (assembly GCA_034509565.1). Taxonomy (NCBI): domain Eukaryota; kingdom Viridiplantae; phylum Streptophyta; class Magnoliopsida; order Poales; family Poaceae; genus Triticum; species Triticum monococcum. The sequence continues at coordinate 683,422,405 of CM067845.1, read as the reverse complement.
CCCAAGTAGGATTCCTCCTACTTGGGGCACCACCTTGGCTGCTTCTCCTCCCCTCCAACTTATATATATATATATATATATGAAGGGGGCAACGCTAGAACACGCAACAAACATGGTTAGCCGTGTGCGGCGCCTCCCTCCATAGTTTATGCCTCCAGTCATATTCACGTAGTGCTTAGGCGAAGCCCTGCGCGGATCACTTCACCATCACCGTCACCACGCCGTTGTGCTGACGGAACTCTCCTCGACACTTTGCTGGATCAAGAGTTCGAGGGACGTCATCGAGCTGAACGTGTGCAGAACTCAGAGGTGTCGTACGTTCGGTACTTGATCGTTCGAAGCGAAAAGAAGTTTGACTACATCAACCGCGTTAAAAATACTTCCGCTTTCGGTCTACGTGGGTACATGGACACACTCTCCCCCACTCGTTGCTAATCATCTCCTAGATAGATCTTGCGTGAGCGTAGGAATTTTTTTGAAATTGCATGCTACGTTCCCCATAAGTGGCACCCAAGCTAGGTCTATGCGTAGATGATATGCACGAGTAGAACACAAAGAGTTGTGGGCGGTGATCATCATACTGCTTACCACCAATGTATTATTTTGGTTCGGCGGTATTGTTGGATGAAGCGTCCTGGACGATCCTTATATGACCATGTTCATGAGACCGGTTCCACCGACAGACATGCAACTAGTTTTGCATAAAGGTGGCTGGCGGGTGTCTGTTTCTCCAACTTTAGTTGAATCGAATTTGACTGCAGCTGGTGACGATGATATGTACGTAGGGTAGGGAAATAGACCTGATCTAAACACCCCTCCCAAGGACACTGCCCTACAGGCAAAGACAATCAAAGGACAACAAGTTAAACCGACTGAGATAACCTGAGTGCATGCCCACTCGACTAAAAACTCCACTCGGATATTCCAATTCCATTCGACCAGTACGTCATCACTCGACCATAAAAGAAACCACTCGGGTATAGAAGATCTAAAGTCATTCAGGATGGCAACAGTCAGACGTTCACTCCGTAGTATTAATGATCACACTATAAGAATCATGTTAATACATGACAGATCTGGTCCGTCACTGATCAATGAAAAACTGTCATGGGTGGCCTTCCATGACAGAATTGAAATCCGTCATGTATATCGCGTCATAATTTGACATGGTAGCTTCCATGACAGTTCTTGGCCGTCATGGATCTACGCCAGGCCCACCCAAGCCCAATCTTCTGTGACGGAACAAGCCGTCATGGACATATGCCATGTTGGATTTTTGCTTAACCAATTGGAATGACGTGGCATCCTACGTGGACACTGCTGGACAATTGTTTTTGTGTTTTCCTTCTTAACCCACATCAGGTGGAGATAACCGTTGGATATTTTTGTTATCTATAAATTTCATGCCTAATATTCAAACAAAGCCATAAATAAAATTTAATTTTCACATAACAGCCCAAACTTATTACAATCATGGCAATGTTCAAATACCAAAATACATATTTACATAGATAGCTCATCAAGTATTTACAAACATTATTGCTACATCACTTTGCATTTCTTGGAATAGATCTGAAAAAGGAGCCTCTAAACAAAATTACTACATAACTCTGCATTTTCTTGGAACCGATCCGAAAAAGGAGCCCCTGATTTCTCTATGTATTTCTCTGTGTATCCTATTTGAAAAAGGAGCCTCTGATTTCTTGGAACCTGCACTAAACAAAGGCATAAAAAACATGTTAACCAGCATGTGGACAAATCTGGATAAGTGAAAAGAATTATCAGCTAGGTACAAGTGCAGATACAAACTATGGCTGAACTATTTTAAGATGACTATGCTTCAGGCAGTACAGATATCTAACCCTACACCAGTTTCTAATAAGTAAAAGAGTACGGTGCAGAAAAAGTTTTCTTTTTACAACGTGTCTAGATGTAGGCCTTTAGTGTAGATTCAAGAAACAAAAAATTATTGGGATAGTAGATCTAGTATAACTTCGTGGAAAAAGAATTACAGGCATAAATTGCTATACTTTCTTTTATTTAAGTTGGCAATAAAAGATCAAAACTACATCAGGAAAAATAAATGCAACAATTGAAGTTTCGAAAACTAAACACTAAATAGCACTTGGCTCACAAGATGCTTCTGAATAGTCTGAAGTGGAACCACATGGACAAGCAATAGAGAAACTTTACATACTTTGGATCTGTAATAAATATCAAGAAACTTGCACAAGACATGTGCCTGAAATATCAAATTCCAGATGAATACAAGAGCTATTCGAAGCTGGTTCCTGGAGTTGCTTCCGGACAACAACATTAGCCCTTGACAATAAACAGCAAGACATGTTTTATTGTAAATATTTAATTAAACTTAATAGAAGGAACGTGCATGTTGAGCTTTTGATATATGAATAGCTGCAAGGGCGTTGGGCATCAAAAATACTATTGCCATCGGCAAGTGTCTGTTCTAAGTTCAAAATTCTAGTAAAGTAACAAATATGTTTTATGTATCGCGATTTATCCTCAAATGCAAATCTGGTATATGAAGGAAACATACCCTAGAGGCAATAATAATGTTATTATTTATTTCCTTATATCATGATAAATGTTTATTATTCATGCTAGAATTGTATTAACCAGAAACATAATACATGTGTGAATACATAGACAAACAGCATGTCACTAGTATGCCTCTACTTGACTAACTCGTTGATCAAACATGGTTAAGTTTCCTAGCCATTGACATGGGTTGTCATTTGATTAAAGGGGTCACATCATTAGGAGAATGATGTTATTGACATGACCCATTCCGTTAGCTTAGCACCCGATCGTTCAGTATGTTGCTATTGCTTTCTTCATGACTTATACATGTTCCTATAACTATGAGATTATGCAACTCCCGTTTACCGGAGGAACACTTTGTGTGCTACCAAATGTCACAATGTAACTGGGTGATTATAAAGGAGCTCTACAGGTGTCTCCGAAGGTACTTGTTGGGTTGGCCTATTTTGAGATTAGGATTTGTCACTTTGATTGTCGGAGAGGTATCTCTGGGCCCTCTCGGTAATACACATCACTTAAGCCTTGAAGCATTGCAACTAATGAGTTAGTTGCGGGATGATGTATTACAGAATGAGTAAAGAGACTTGCCGGTAACGAGATTGAACTAGGTATTGACATACCGACGATCGAATCTCGGGCAAGTAACATACCGATGACAAAGGGAACAACGTATGTTGTTATGCGGTCTGACCGATAAAGATCTTCGTAGAATATGTGGGAGCCAATATGAACATCCAGGTTCCGCTATTGGTTATTGACCGGAGACGTGTCTCGGTCATGTCTACATAGTTCTCGAACCCATAGGGTCCGCACGCTTAAAGTTTTGATGATGGTTATATTATGAGTTTATATGATTTGATGTACCGAAGGTTGTTCGGAGTCCCGGATATGATCTCGGACATGACGAGGAGTCTTGAAATGGTCGAGACATGAAGATTGATATATTGGAAGCCTATGTTTGGATATCGGAAGTGTTCCGGGTGAAATCGGGATTTTACCGGAGTACCGGGAGGTTACCGGAACCCCCCAGGGACTTAATGGGCCTTAGTGGGCCTAGGTGGAAGAGAGGAGAGGCGGCTAGTGCTGGGCTGCGCGCCCGTCCCCCCCAGTCCGAATAGGACAAGGAGAGGTGGCAGCGCCCCCCCCCCCTTCCTTCTTCTCCTCCACTCTTTCCCCCTCCCAAGTCCTAATCCAACTAGGAAAGGGGGGGAGTCCTACTCCCGATGGGATTAGGACTCCTCCTGGCGTGCCTCCTCCCTGGCCGGCCGCACCCCCCTTGCTCCTTTATATACAGGGGCAGGGGGGCACCCCATGGACACAACAATTGATCTGTTTGATCCTTTAGCCGTGCGCGGTGCCCCCCTCCACCATAGTCCACCTCGATAATACTATAGCAGTGCTTAGGCGAAGCCCTGCGTCGGTAGAACATCAACATCGTCACCACGCCGTCGTGCTGACGAAACTCTCCCTCAACACTCGGCTGGATCGGAGTTCGAGGGACGTCATCGGGCTGAACGTGTGCTGAACTCGGAGGTGTCGTATGTTCGGTACTTGATCGGTCGGATCGTGAAGACGTCCGACTACATCAACCGTGTTGTGCTAACGCTTCTGCTTTCGGTCTACGAGGGTACATGGACAACACTCTCCCCTCTCGTTGCTGTGCATCACCATGATCTTGCGTGTGCGTAGGAATTTTTTTGAAGTTACTACATTCCCCAACAGTGGCATCCGAGCCAGGTTTTATGCGTAGATGTCATATGCACGAGTAGAACACAAGTGAGTTGTGAGCGATATAAGTCATACTGCTTACCAGCATGTCATACTTTGGTTCGGCGGTATTGTTGGATGAAGCGGCCCGGATCGACATTACGCATACGCTTACGCGAGACTGGTTCTACCGACGTGCTTTGCACACAGGTGGTTGGCGGGTGTCAGTTTCTCCAACTTTAGTTGAACCGAGTTTGGCTACGCCCGGTCCTTGCGAAGGTTAAAACAGCACCAACATGACAAACTATTGTTGTGGTTTTGATGCGTAGGTAAGAACGGTTCTTGCTAAGCCCGTAGCAGCCACGTAAAATTTGCAAAAACAAAGTAGAGGGCGTCTAACTTGTTTTTGCAGGGCATGTTGTGATGTGATATGGTCAAGACATGATGCTAAAATTTATTATATGAGATGATCATGTTTTGTAACCGAGTTATCGGCAACTGGCAGGAGCCATATGGTTGTCGCTTTATTGTATGCAATGCAATCGCCCTGTAATTCTTTACTTTATCACTATGCGGTAGCGATAGTCGTGGAAGCATAAGATTGGCGAGACGACAACGATGCTACGATGGAGATCAAGGTGTCGCGTCGGTGACGATGGTGATCTTGACGGTGCTTCGGAGATGGAGATCACAAGCACAAGATAATGATGGCCATATCATATCACTTATATTGATTGCATGTGATGTTTATCTTTTATGCATCTTATCTTGCTTTGATTGACGGTAGCATTATAAGATGAGCTCTCACTAAATTTCAAGATAAAAAGTGTTCTCCCTGAGTATGCACCGTTGCCAAAGTTCGTCGTGCCCAGACACCACGTGATGATTGGGTCTGATAAGCTCTACGTCCATCTACAACGGGCGCAAGCTAGTTTTGCACACGCAGAATACTCAGGTTAAACTTGACGAGCCTAGCATATGCAGATATGGCCTCGGAACACTGAGACCGAAAGGTCGAGCGTGAATCATATAGTAGATATGATCAACATAGTGATCTTCACCATTGAAAACTACTCCATTTCACGTAATGATCGATTATGGTTTAGTTGATTTGGATCACGTGATCACTTAGAAGATTAGAGGGATGTCTTTCTAAGTGGGAGTTCTTAAGTAATATGATTAATTGAACTTAAATTTATCATGAACTTAGTACCTGATAGTATCTTGCTTGTCTATGTTGATTGTAGATAGATGGCCCATGTTGTTGTTCCATTGAATTTTAATGTGTTCCTTGAGAAAGCAAAGTTGAAAGATGATGGTAGCAATTAATGTGTTCATTGTTGCTCAAAAGAATTACATCCTGGAAGCACCGCTGAGTGCCAGGCCTGCTGCTGATGCAACTGACGACGTTAAGAATGTCTGTTAGAGCAAAGCTGATGACTACTCGATAGTTCAGTGTGCCATGCTTTACGGCTTAGAACCAGGACTTCAACGACGTTTTAAATGTCATGGAGCATATGAGATGTTCCAGGAGTTGAAGTTAATATTTCAAGCAAATGCCCAGATTGAGAGATATGAAGTCTCCAATAAGTTCTACAGCTGCAAGATGGAGGAGAATAGTTCTGTCAGTGAACATATACTCAGAATGTCTGGGTACCATAATCACTTGACTCAGCTGGGAGTTAATCTTCCGGTTGATAGTGTCATTGACAGAGTTCTTCAATCACTGCCACCAAGCTACAAGAGCTTTGTGATGAACTATAATATGCAAGGGATGGATAAGACAATTCCCGAGCTATTCGCAATGCTAAAGGCAGCGGAGGTAGAAATCAAGAAGGAGCATCAAGTGTTGAAGGTCAATAAGACCACCAGTTTCAAGAAAAAGGGCAAAGGGAAGAAGAAGGGGTACTTCAAGAAGAACAGCAAGCAAGTTGCTGCTCAGGAGAAGAAACCCAAGTCTGGACCTAAGCCTGAGACTGAGTACTTCTACTTCAAGCAGACTAGTCACTGGAAGCGGAACTGCCCCAAGTATTTGGCGGATAAGAAGGATGGCAAGGTGTACAAAGGTATATGTGATATACATGTTATTGATGTGTACCTTACAAGAGCTCGCAGTAGCACCTCGGTATTTGATGCTTTAAGTGCATCTAGTGCCACCCCTAGTTGGTTTTGGAGTATTGACGACAAACCTAGTTGAGGGACTAATGTGTTTGTGAGAATTGCAGGATAACACAGGTAGAAGTCCCTCATTGATTCGGTTTTCCTACCAGAGATGACCCCTAAAAATGTATGAAGACATTGAAGTCAAAGGTGGTATGTGAAGACATTCACCTTGAAGACTATGACAAGAGAAGACATCGCATGAAGACTATGGAGCGTGAAGACTTAGATCTTTCGTAGTTCTTTTTCTTCTTTGTTGAGTCATAGGAACCACCGTACTGTTAAGTGGGGTCCAAGAAAACCAGTCAGAATGACTGAAGTGATGCTTAACCAAAATCCTATGTCTTCGAGTGAAGACTATGAGAGCGAATCTTGTTCAGAGTTGGACAAGTCAGCTTTGCTTGTAGCCCAAGTAAAGTTGCCGTGTGTGTTTGAAATCTGGCCGTTGGAACACGTGTCAGTTCCTTAGTGACCCAGGATCATTTCGGACAAATCAGGTCGGGTTGCCTAGTGGCTATAAATAGCCCACCCCCTACAACCATAAACGGTTGGCTGCTCAGAGTTAAAGTGCGGCTTTTGTTGTTTGAGAGCAACCCACCTCGAAGCCTTTGAGAGAGAATTCCTTGAGAGGATAAAGCCCTAACCACCCAGAGCCAAAGAGTGTTACACATCACTTAAGTCTTCTTGTCTGTGTGATCTGAAGACTTATTACACTTGAGGACTGTGAATCCTCAAGCCGGTTAGGCGTCGCGTTCTGAGCATCCAAGAGTCATTGTGGATTGCCAGTGAACGAAGTCTGTGAAGGTTTGGAAGTCTACCTTGAAGACTTACCAGAGTAATTGGGCGAGGACTGGGTGTCCTTAGCTCAAGGGGAATAAGGTGAAGACGAGGTCTTCTGAGTTGAATCTCAGCCTCCCTAACCAGACGTACAGTTGTCACAGCAACTGGAACTGGTCCAACAAATCATTGTCTTCAACGAGTCACTGGTTTCATCCTTCCCTTCCCTTTACTTACTGTTGGTTCTTGTGAAGTCATTGTATGATAGCATCACCATTCGACTTCACTAAGTGATTACGTGTACTGATTGGCTTCTCAACATCTTCCTACCTGATCCTTACTGCCTAGCTGCTATTTGTCATTGTGCTTTCACTTCATTGAATACATGACTATGGTTTGCCTAGTGTAGTCTACCTTTCGCTGCATGATAATAGGTTTATTTCTATCGTTTGTCTTTGAAACTTACATGTTTTGAAGACTTTCATAAAAATCGTCTATTCATCCCCCCTCTAGTCGATCACTAGCACTTTCAGATACTGGTTCTGTTGCTAATATTTGCAACTCGAAACAGGGACTACGAATTAAGCGAACACTGGGAAAGGACGAGGTGACGATGCGCGTGGGAAATGGTTCCAAAGTCGATGTGATCGCGGTCGGCACGCTACCTCTACATCTACCTTCGGGATTAGTATTAGACCTAAATAATTGTTATTTGGTGCCAGTGTTGAGCATGAACATTATATCTGGATCTTGTTTAATGCGAGACGGTTATTCATTTAAATCAGAGAATAATGGTTGTTCTATTTATATGAGTAATACCTTTTATGGTCATGCACCCTTGAAGAGTGGTCTATTTTTGATGAATCTCGATAGTAGTGATACACATATTCATAATGTTGAAGCCAAAAGATGCAGAGTTGATAATCATAGTGCAAGTTATTTGTGGCACTCCGTTTAGGTCATATCGGTGTAAAGCGCATGAAGAAACTTCATACTGATGGACTTTTGGAACCACTTGATTATGAATCACTTGGTACTTACGAACCGTGCCTCATGGGCAAGATCACTAAAACACCGTTCTCTGAAACTATGGAGAGAGCAACAGATTTGTTGGAAATCATACATACAGATGTATGTGGTCCGATGAATATTGAGGCTCGTGGAGAATATCATTATTTTCTCACCTTCACAGATGATTTAAGCGGATATGGGTATATCCACTTAATGAAGCATAAGTCTAAAACATTTGAAAAGTTCAAAGAATTTTAGAGTGAAGTTGAAAATCATCGTAACAAGAAAATAGGTGATTTTTATGAAAGTCTTCGATCACTAGCATAAGTCTGGAAAAAGCGGTAGGCGTAAGCGAGGCGGTTGGCCTTTGCCTAGTGCTTATGCGGTGCCTAAGCGCCCTAGGCGCGGCCTAGGCGGTAATATAGTTTTTACTTATAGTGTATTTGTGATTATTATATTGGTGTTGATATTAGTTTAGGGCATATAAATAAGTTAATTACCGTATACTACCATTGTAATATAACTAGTTTGGCATATCAATGTAGTATGTGGCATGATTTCTTGCTTGGGTAGGAAATTCCTTGCTTGCCCTGCCTAGACCTCCATTTATGCCCCAGGCGAGGCGTTTGGCCATTGCCTAGTGCCTAGGCATGCCTAAGCGCCTCCTAGGCACTGCCTTTTCCAACAGAGGTATCAGAGCAAGGTACTCCCTTGTTCTGTGTGATTCGGTTTAACCACCTGGAGTTTTAGCTATGTCGACTGCAGGGATAATTAAAGTCTCCGTTGCATGCCCCGTCTTCGATGGAACTGAATATCCCTACTGGAAGAATAAGATGCGCATGCATCTTGAAGCCATTGATGTCGACCTATGGTATGTCGTCAAGAACGGCGTTCCCAAGGCTGGAGAAGGTGTCACTGCCGCTGATGTCAAGAAGTTCATTCAACTGGACTCTACTGCCAAGAATATCATCTGTGGTCATCTGACCAAAGGACAGTATGGCCGCGTGAGTGCTTTGGAAACATCTAAGCTAGTCTGGGACTGGCTATCCAAGGCCAACGAAGGCGTCTCAACCCAGAGAGATCAGAGAATCAGTGTCCTTCGCAACCTCTTCAACCGCTTCAAGAGAAATGACAATGAGAATGTCCAGCTCACGTTTGATCGACTCACTGACATCACAAATGAACTTCAAGCCCTCGGCGCTACTGAGATCACCGAGCATGAAGTCGTCAAGACACTCCTGAGATCACTTGATAGTTCGTTTGACACCCTAGCCCTGATTATTCAAGAACGTCCTGATTTCAAGACACTCGATCCGTCTGACATACTTGAGAGGCTCAACTCACACGAGTTTCAGCTTTCTAAGAAAAGAGACATCTACGGTCCCAACTATGGGCGAACTCGTGCCTTGAAGGCAAAGGCTGTCTCCTCATCTGAAGAAGAATCTGACAGCAGTTCTGATGATCCTGAAGACATTGGAAGGGAGCTTACTATGCTTGTGAATAAGTTCCAAAAATTCACCAAGAAGAAAGGCCTCAGAAAGTCGTCACGATCAAGCTCAAGGAATGATGAAGCTTCTGCTCATGACTACAAGAAGAGAACATGTCACAAGTGCGAGAAACCTGGCCACTACATCTCTGAGTGTCCACAGTGGGACAATGAGAACAACAAGAAGAAGAGCAAGGAGTATTACTCTGACGACAAGAAGAAGAAGAAATACTCAAAATCTTCTTCCAAGTCTTCCTCCAAGTCTTCATCACACAAGAAAAGCTCATCTGGCAAGGCATGTGCATTTGTTGGCAAGGAAATGGACTCTGAGGATGAGTCCGCTTCTGAGGAGGCGGAGGTGGAGTCTGAGGAGGAGTCCGATTCTGGCATTGCAAGTCTGGCTACAGCATACGTTGCTAAGTCCATCTTCAACACTGAAGAAAATGACTTCATCACCAACACCGATGCAAATGACAAGGACTACTCCGCTCCTTCCTACTGCTTCATGGCATGTGGTGCCAAGGTAAACACACGCACTACTCACTATCAAACATCTAGTGACGATGACTCTGATTGTGGTTCCAAACCCAGCTACAAAACACTTGCTAAAATTGCAACTGAACAACAGAAAACCATGGAACACATTCAAAAACTGTTAGACAAAAGCGATGATCTGTTAGACGCTGAAATGACTCGATCTCAGTCCTTAATTGAAGACATAAAAAATCTTCACGTTAAGTATGAGGAACTTGAAAGTCGTCATGAAACGCTCTCAGCAGCTCATGAAAGGCTTTCCTATGATTATCTTCAAAGGAAGCAAGATCTTGAGAAATTGAGAGCGGCTCATGAAGATCTTCAAAAAGAAAACGAGTCACTTTGCGCCGAACAGATCAGTTCAGCTTAGGAAGGATTTGAACCACCATGTCTGAAATGCATTGAGCGTGATAATGCTACTTCTTTTGCTGAATGTTCTACTGCTGCTACTGTTGCAATATCTTCAACCGTTGATGTGGAAACTAACCCCTCTGCTGAAGACACCACTGTTATTGCTGATGAGAATGCTAGGTTGAAGACACTGCTTGAAACAGGGATGTACAAAAGTCTCAAAGGGCATCAGACACTATGTGATGTCCTCAAAAGGCAGATCCTGAACCGAAACCCTAGGAAAGAGGGTGTTGGGTTCGTAAGGAAAATGAATGCTGAGGGCTCTTACTGGAAACCTGAGCAGTACCCCAAAACCACATGGGTTGCTGCAAAGGAACCTTCAGCAAATCCATCCACTCTATCTGGCTTCACTTGTGCTAACCCCATTGTTATTGATGAATCCTTTGATGCAAACTATAAACTGTTTAAGAATCAGAATGGTGAAGTGTTTGCCAGGTATATTGGTACTAACTACAGGAATGGACCGCCTATGAAGAAGATCTGGGTGCCGAAAAGGTGTTTGGAGAATCTTCCTGTGAATTTCATCATGACACCACAGGTGAAGAAGACAAACCCCAGACCATAGGCTTCATACGGTCCAAAGGCTTCATACAGACAGAGGACTCACCTGAGTCACACTAACGCAAATGTTTTGCAGGGAAGCCATACTCAGGCCTATGAATATGAGCGCGGTTCATCAAACCGCCATGTTCATAAGACCAAGAACTATTCTTCTTATTCTTATGAATACTATTGTCCACCTGCAAGACTTGTTGCTAGGGCTCCAAAGCCAAAGTTCTCAGATGCTGCACTTAGACTTATTGCTTCGAAGCCACCCCTGAAGATGTGGGTGGCTAAGAAAGCTTAACTCTCTTTTGCAGGGAAAGGTCTCCAGCCGAAAACCAAAATTGTCTGACACTATTGCTGGGGACCTTAAACATCTTGTAGGGCGCAAGATCAAATGCCCAAATTGTCTTACTATGTACTTTGTTTCTCAATCGCTTGCAACTTGCCCTATCAGTCCTAATCTCGATCTAAGCTTTAATAATCCACTGGTTCGTCAAATGTTTTTGCTTCACAATTCTCTTCGTGAAGCCTATCCCCCTAACTGCACTGTAGGGTACGACACCAGCTGCTTCAGAATGGATTATTGATAGTGGGTGTACAAATCACATGACTGGCAAGCGAAGCCTTCTCATGGACTCAACTTTACGTCCATCAGACAAAAGTCACATCACATTTGCTGACACTGGTAAAAGCAAGGTATTGGGTCTACGTAGAGTTGCAATCTCAAAGGATCAACACATGGATAAAGTCATGCTTGTTGAATCCCTTGGTTTCAACTTAATGTCTGTCTCAATGCTTTGTGATTTAAACATGATTGTGATGTTTGGAAAATATCGTTGCCTTGTACTAATGGAATCTGACAAGTCTCTAGTGTTTGAAGGGTATCGAAAAGATGATTTGTATGTTGTAGATTTCTCAGCAGGACCACAACTTGCAGTATGTCTTCTAGCAAAAGCTTCTGAATGCTGGCTCTGGCATCAAAGGCTAGGGCATGCTGGCATGAGGAACCTCCACACCCTTGCAAGGAAGAAGCATGTCATAGGCATCGAGGGCGTCAAGTTCAAGAAGGATCACTTATGCGGTGCCTGTGAAGCAGGAAAGATGACGAGGGCCAAGCATCCCTCGAAGACAATCATGACAACGACTCAACCCTTCGAACTGCTACACATGGATCTTTTCGGTCCCACTCATTACTCAACTCTTACTACTACTGCTTGTCTCTATGGCTTTGTCATTGTTGATGATTATTCAAGATATACTTGGGTGCATATAATCCTTTACAAGACTGAAGTGCAGGATGTCTTCAGACGCTTCGCCAATCGAGCAATGAACAACTATGGGGCCAAGATAAAGCACATCAGAAGTGACAATGGCACTGAATTCAAGAACACTGGCCTAGATACATATCTTGATAGTTTGGGCATCACACACGAATTCTCAGCTCCGTACACGCCACAGCATAATGGCGTCGTCGAACGCAAGAACAGAACACTTATTGACATGGCTTGGATGATGCTTGATGAATACAAGACTCCAAGAAAATTCTGGCCTGAAGCCATTGACACTGCATGCCATATCATCAACCGTGTTTATCTTCACAAGCTTCTGAACAAGACATCCTATGAGCTCCTTACTGGCAAGAAGCCAAATGTCAGTTACTTCAGAGTATTTGGCGCCAAGTGCTGGATCAAGGATCCACATCACACTTCAAAATTTGCACCAAAAGCACATGAGGGTTTTATGCTTGGATATGGAAAGGATTCGCACTCCTACAGAGTCTTCAATCTCTTTCATTACAAAGTGGTTGAAACAGTGGATGTGCAGTTCGATGAGACTAACGGCTCACAAAGAGAGCACCTGCCAAATGTGTTAGATGAAGTTCCATCCAGTGAATCAATCAAACTTATGGGAACTGGAGAAATCATACCTTCTGAAGCTCAACCTGAAGAAGAACTTATCATCTCCGCACCTGATCAACCTGAAGACAATGCTCAGCCTGAAGATAATCCCTCTAACAATGACAATGATCAGCAAGAGCAAAATCTTCGTCCTATACATTCTCGTGTTGCAAATGAAGTGCAAATTGAGAGAATAATCGATAGCATCAATGCACCAGGTCCACTCACTCGTTCAAGGGCAACATAGCTAGCAAATTTCTGTGGGCACTTCGCATTCGTCTCAATAACAGAACCCAAGAAAGTTGAAGAAGCCTTCATGGAACCTGAATGGATTCAAGCTATGCAAGAAGAGCTTCAACAGTTTGAGCTGAATAATGTATGGGAACTGGTTAAGCGTCCTGATCCTCGGAAGCACAATATAATAGACACCAAATGGATATATCGCAACAAGCAAGATGTGCATGGTCAAGTTGTCAGAAACAAAGCTCGTCTCGTTGCTCAAGGATACACTCACGTTGAAGGGATTGACTTCGATGAAACATTTGCTCCTGTGGCTAGACTTGAAGCCATACACATACTGCTGGCCTATGCAAATCATCATAACATACTTCTATATCAAATGGATGTGAAAAGCGCTTTTCTCAATGGCAAGATTGAAGAAGAATTGTATGTTGCACAACCGCCTGGCTTTGAAGATCCAAAACATCCTGACATGGTGTACAAGCTTAACAAGGCACTGTATGGCCTCAAACAAGCCCCTCGGGCTTGGTATGACACACTCAAAGACTTCCTGAAGAGCAAAGGCTTCAAATCTGGTTCCCTCGACCCCACTCTCTTCACGAAGACATATGATGGTGAACTGTTTGTGTGCCAAATATATGTGGGTGACATTATCTTCGGCTGCACCAATCAGAAATACAGTGAAGAGTTTGGATATATGCTGCAAGAGCAATATCAGATGTCCATGATGGGTGAGCTGAAGTTCTTCCTTGGTCTTCAAATACGTCAGCAACGCAACGACACCTTTATATCTCAAGAGAAGTATCTCAAAGATTGCCTGAAGAAGTTTGGTATGCAAGACTGCAAAGGCTTCACGACGCCAATGCCAGCCAAACATCATCTGGGTCCCGACGACAATGGTAAAGAGTTCGATCAAAAGGTATACCGCTCCATGATTGGTTCTTTACTTTATCTATGTGCATCTAGGCCAGATATTATGCTTAGTGTTTGCATGTGTGCTCGATTCCAAGCGACACCAAAGGAATCACATCACTTAGCTATGAAGCGGATCCTTCGATATTTGGCTTACACCCCAACTCTAGGATTATGGTATCCAAAGGGCTCAGAGTTTGATCTGGTTGGATTCTCGGATGCTGATTATGCTGGTGACAAGGTGGATCGCAAGTCTACATCAGGCACATGTCATTTTCTGGGACGATCACTTGTATGTTGCTCTTCAAAGAAGCAAAACTGTGTATCTCTCTCCACTGCTGAATCTGAATATATTGCTGCTGGATCTTGCTGCGCTCAGCTTCTGTGGATGAAGCAAACACTCAAAGACTATGGCATTCATCTGAAGCAAGTGCCACTCTACTGCGACAACGAAAGCGCCATCAAGATTGCCAACAACCCAGTTCAGCACTCGAAGACAAAGCACATTGAAATTCGTCATCACTTTCTCAGAGATCATGTTGTGAAGGAAGATATTGATATCATACACGTCAACACTGAAGAGCAATTGGCAGATATCTTCACCAAGCCCTTGGATGAGAAGAGATTTTGCAAGTTACGGTGTGAGCTAAATATCTTGGAATCCTCAAATGTCCTGTGATCAGGCACACATCCTAACACTTATGCATATTGATGACTTAGATGTGCAACACACGAAGTAAAGTATATCTTCAATCAATGAAGACATACATTCTAAGTGTGAATACATTAATGTGGAATTTGACTTCGGAGCGCCATGATAATTGTGCGCCGTGTCTGGGTCTAATACTTCCTATACGGTGGGTAACGCCACCAAAAAATTCGTCTGTTTGAAGTGATTTACCCATGGCGTTACATTTGCTATGTCTTCACATTTGGTTTGGCTTCAATCTCAACATGTCTTCATGATTATCTTCATTATGTTGATCATATATATATATATAATATATATATATATATATATATAATATATATATATATATATATACTAGTGTTATGTCCTCTACAACATTCACTTATAGCTATGTCTTCTTGTTGAATCTTTTGAACTAAGTGAATGTGATCGGACCCTAACCTCTCTATGCTTTCTATCTCAAAATCTATCTCTCCAAATCATATGCATTCTATTGAAACTGTCGAATATCTTCTCTGCGTCCTTGTCAGCAGAAGATACAGAGACAAACATTAAGTCCGTTTTCAATGCTAATTCCTTCACCTGAAACCCGGAGAAGTGGGAACGACCGCCCGACAATCCAGGCGTGCGTGGGAACGTCGAACAACCTCTGATATGTTGCATGATGGCCACGTGTTCTTCAGATGTGAATCGCCAGGGGCACCTGTGTAATAACGTTGTGCCGTCCATGTCCCTATAAATACACGCCTCACCACAGTCATTATCCTTTCTTCCACTCTCGCACGAACCCTAGCGCCACTGCTAGCCCTCGACGACACCGGCGACGAAGCGCTTAGCTGCCGCGACCTCTCCGACGCCGTCTTCACGCCGGCCGCGGACATCGTCTTCTTCGCCGTTGCCGTAGGTGTCCTCCATCACCAAGTTAGGGCATGGACGATCGAACTGCTCGGCCTCCTCTTCCACTCCGTCTAGCAGTTCTTTGTGTGGTAAATAAAACTTCCTTTTTACGACCCCTTTGATCCTATAGATTCGTCACTTTCTACCACAAGCAGTTTCTGTTCACACATGTTGGATCCACTTCATACTGCATCTCATATTATGCCTAGTATGTTCACTTATGCTTCACAAAGTAGTTAGATTCGTCACTTGTACTGATCTGTGGATTCGTACAAATCTGGAACCAACTCCTTATCTATGAGTGAATGTCTTCGCACGATGAGGTCAATGTCTTCTAAACTGATTTATCTTCAAAATCTTCTGAGAATGCATATGACCTCTTCCCCTTCCCTTGCACCTTAATGCTATCACAGGTACATGTCCGTGGGAGAATCCCTTGGTTCTCATAGTCTGCATTCATTTGCAGAATTCTTACAGCATCATATAAATTCTCCCGAAGCCAGTTCCTGTTTGTCCAGCAAGTGAAAGCCCTTGAAGCCTTTGAACGTATTGAAGCCATTCAGTTTAAAGTTCATGGCTGCAGAGAAATCAGCAAGGAAGGGTGGCAGAAAGCGTCAAGGTGAAATATCAAGAGATCTGCCTGATGACCTCTCAGAACTATACCAGACAGATCCAGAAGAGGATTACAATCAGCGCAAGACACGAATCCAATGGATTCGACGATATTGGGTAGAATAGTGGTTCAAGTACAGGTTTGTGACAAAGGAATATGCTGAGAAGAATGCCATCAAGCGACCATGGGGAGACATTCTATACAGAAATCTTCAACCCAGGTCCAGAGATGAAGCCATTGAACAAGGCTTCTATCCCTGCATGGTCCGTGGACCACAGCCTGCGGATGCTGACCCATCGTCACTGCTATGGTGTCGTGACGACAATCTGTTCAAGCGCAACTTCCAGTTTGCCCAGAATTCGGCGAAGCAGAACAAGAAGTCATTGGGACTAGACTTCAACCCTGGTCCCTCTGCTCCCCGTGCCGACGGCACACGTGATGCAGAACCCAATGTCATCGGTCCTTTCTACAACCTGGATGGCCTCATCACTCACATCTCAGTTCAAGGTGCCAAAGTGGACCATTCTGATGATGATGCTGACACTGATGAAGCCCCAGCTCCTACTCCAAAGCAGCCTAAAGCTTCAAAGCCTGCCACAGCACCAAAAATCTCACGGGCGAAGCCACTGGCTACTGCACCTCCAGAAGACAGTGTGCAGTATGAAGATCTGTCACGCATCTCCAAGCCCCCGAGAGTCAAGATGCCTCTGCCACACACCAGCCAAGAACTGACTGCTGCTACTATTCTGCGCAATGATGCCATTGATTTGTCCAGTGATGAAGATCTTGTAGATGACGCTCTTGAGCAACTGATCAAGAGCAAAGAAGAAGCAGAAATCTTCAACAAATTTCCTCTCTTTGACGTGGCAATCATCCACGACTTCATCGATGAGTGGTTTGACACGCCCAACCTCAGCTTTGAAGATCCGCAACTTCCCATTGGCCTCAGTGTCGCCTTCCATGGCGCCATTGCTTTAGAGCTAGCTCTAGCTCAGCGCATTGTCAAACTGAAGCAAAAGATTGACTTTGAGAAAGCTCAGTTCAAGAAGCATATGGCCAAGCTCAGCGTGCAAGAGGTCAAGAACTTCAAGATCATGCTGCATGAGCTCAAAGAAGCCTTTCTCAAGAAGCATGAAGAAGCTCAAGGTTCTCGTGAGCGCATGAAGAGCCTGGCTGACAAGTGTGTGCAAGCCTACAATGAGGCTGAGAAGCGCAAGGCCCTTGGGCGTCCTGGCATCGATCGCAGGATGGCTGCAAAGAAGAAGAAGAAGCCCGCTATGGCCGAACCCAACGCACCAAGGCAGGAAGGACATCCCATTGTCTTCCCAACCAGCATAACTGGCTCGAAGCCAAAAGCCAGGTCTACCACTTCAGCACTGAAGAAGACGAGGACTGCTGAGGCTGAAGCCAGAAAGAGAAAACATCCTGAAGCCTCTGCTGCTCTCCCTCCAAGAAAAAGTGCAAGACCAAGAAGGATCGGGCTGCTCCCACAGAGCCCTTAGTTGTTGAACCTATCTCCATGGTTCGCCCTGCCGCTGAACATCAAGAGCGCCAACTGACTGTCCATGAGCCTGCTTCCACAGAGGCTCATGAAGTTGAAGATATTCCACCAGCTGATCCCACCGCTACTGAAGACATTGGTCACCATGACAATGTTGACGATGATGTAGTTCTTCCTCTGATTGAGCACCAACAGGTATCATCGCCTGTGCTTATGCACAGCGAACTCATCAGCATTGGTCGTCCTCTGACGCCAATTGCTCAGGATGCATCATGGGCTGATCACCCACAACAACATGTCACACCACCCCGGCAAGAAGAAGAAGATGACTTTGAGGCCCAACCAACTCCATCTCCAAAGGCGCCGCCAGCGTTACGTAGGCTTCGCAAAGGACCAAGGTCTCAAGTCTCCGAGTCTGAGGCTAAAGCTGCTGAAGACATTCCGGCTGCATCAGCCGACGACACCCAAGAATAAGAACATGCCCCTACTCCCCCAACTACTGAAGAAGCTGTTCTCGAGGAGAACGTGTCTGTGCCCGACCCTCCAGCTCATCAAGTGGAGGTAGAAACTTTTGAGGCTGCCACCGCCAACACGAATGATGCCACTGACGTTGTCATGGCTGAAGCAAATGTGGAGCCTACACCAACCCAAGAACTAGAAGTCAGTGAAGCCAATGATGCTACTGCTTCTGTTCCTGCGCCTGCTGCTGGTCCTCAGTTGGACTATCATATTGAGCATAGGCCTTAGGTACAGAAGCCAATGCCAAGGTTGCCCAGGTTTCCAGGTCCTGCATCAGCACCTGGATCCTTTAATGTCAACGGCTTCAAAGCAGACAACACCTTCTTCAACAGCTCCAAGAACCCCTACTCAAGGGAAAGAATATCTTTTGATCGGTTCTGGAGCTATCCGCAGCGAAGTTATTACTCATGCATTCTGTACAATCAAGGTCGCATCTTCCCTCATATGCGTCTTGACACCGAAGCAATAACTGGTCTGCCCTGCTTGGAAGAAGCTCTGGATTGCTTCAAAGAGGTTGGATTGTTGCCTTTAGTCACCGACCAAGAGCACTGGAACGAAGAGTTGCTGCTCCAATTTTATGCCACACTTCACATACATGGTTACAACAGAGATCCGAAGACTTGGGTCCTTGAGTGGATGACAGGAAATGTTCATCACGAAGCCAAAGCCTTTGATATCATTGAGCTCACTGGCTGCCCACTCCTGGAGATCTCTATGAACCTGGCTGTCAGCTTCACAGTGAAGCTATGGAGACTGTCGGCATTCTGGGAATGGGGGTCCCTAGACTTGCCTGCCGGCGGCCTGCGGCGTGGCTCAAAGGAGGCCAAACACGGCCCATCTTCATCAACACAAGACTCAAGACCCTCGCGAGGGGCCAAGCCTCGCGAGGCGGACGACACGGAGCGTCCTCAGGCACGGCCTCATCAGGTTGGCTCGCGAGGAGGCGGAGAGATCAAGGCGGGGTACCTCGCGAGGTGCCCGTGACGCAAGCCATGACGACTCAGGGAGCCAGGCGGGTGCCAGCGCGCGCAGCATCCTTCTTTCCTCTTTGGTGCAAAGGGGGCAAGCGCAGTCGCGGAGTACCGAGGCATCAGGCAAAGGTTGCCATTTCGGTGCAACGAGACCAAGACCAGGATGACTATGAGACGGAGGTCACCGTGGAGCCCAGGACGGCGTCATCACCAGAGCTTTGCGCAGGCGAAGACTGCTTTTGTCAGGATAGTTGATACTTGCTGTCCCCCTTCAAATTAGCCCGCCATTGTTGGCTCCCTTCCTGCTCAATATTTGGGAAGAGGACCAGGGCCTCTATAAATAGGACCAGCCGCTCACATAGCAGGGGGTCAGTTGGGGTTTGGTTTGTTCGATCGGTAGGAAGCAGAGTAAAAAGGAGAGAGAAAGGTGGCTAAACTCCTCCTAGCAGTTCATCACCCCGGCCAAGAACAGACCCTCGCGAGGCTGTTCTTCCTTGTACTGTTCATCATCATCAGCCCCAGGAGGCAATCCACCAACCACACACTGGAGTAGGGTATTACACCACAACGGTGGCCCGAACCTGTATAAATCTTGTGTTTCTTGTGCCATTCTTTTTATAGTCTAGATCTTTGCGAGACGGAGAGGTAGAAGGCGTAATCTCCGCGCGCACCCCAGTGTTGGAACCTTAAGGGTCTGCCGGAACCCGAAATCCGACATTTGGCGCGCCAGGTAGGGGTGCGCCGGAATTCGTCTTCCACCGCTCCGTGCCCCGTCGCGTCGTCATCACCATGCCCGGCGACCAGGAGGGCAACCCCGACCCATGGGCTGCGTGGCCCGCCCGCGTGGAATCGCTCGCCTCGGGCGACCCCGTGCCCCAGGTAGCTCGTGGTCCGCAGGGCACTGCGGGCCGTGGGCGACGCGGACAGACTTCAGCAACTCTTACACCACGGCAGGCACGGTCGGCAGCAAGGGCCTCCAATCACGCCGCGACCACGACACCCTACACCCGCCGGGAGCAGGCGAACTCGAGGGCCGCGCTCACGATGGCCCGAGAGCTGCTGCGGTGCAGACTGCTGGAGGGCGGCCACGACGTGCTACTGGAGCGAGTGGCGGAGCTCCTGGGCTTCGCCGCCTCTGGGGCTCACCCCTTCTCCACCCAGCTCCCACCTCAAGCCCAGGGCAACCCGCGCGGGGGCTCCGCGCGCGCCAGAGGGCTCCAAGGCTACTCTGACGCCAGCGAAGCTGTCAGCACCGGATCGGCAGCAGCGCTGCCCCCGCCCCCGGCCCGGGAAGAAGGACTCAACACGACCCGCGGCCCCGGTGGGCGGCCGCGTTGCCACCCCACAGTGGGCATGACAGGTGGGACCGCGTGGCATGCGGGGCATCACGGCGTGGCACTCGGGATGACAGCGATGGAGGAATACGTGCCCCTCATGACGGACCAAGGACACCCTCACGAGAACGGACAAGGCTCGCTCCTCGGCCCAAGCTGGGGGGATGAGGCAATGGAAGCTGAGCCTTTCCAGGAGCCCCGGGACGGACCCGCTGGCCACGCTGGAGGCAACGATTATCGGGCACCGCTAATTCTTCAGGAGCAGGTATACGCTAACCATGGATCGCAGGAGGTGCAGGTCGCCGCGGCAAGCAGCTGGCCCGCTCCCACAGTCTCCTACCCCTCGGGAGGAGGGCGCAGGGGGCTGCAGGAGAGGGGCCGAGATCCGACATCACCACCGCGGCGTTCGGAGCAAGGCGTTCTCAGGAGGTAGGCCCTCTACTGGGGAGGTGCCTCAGGGCCTGCCCCTGTCGGAGGACCCGTGGTCGTCGGGGGAACCGCTGGCGACCGCTCTACCCCATCGGGCGGCGTCCTGGGTTCCGGTCGTTGCTGATGGCACTAGAGTATGGCGCAAGGCGGGGCCCTCATCTGGCGATATGAAGCAAGGCCAGTACCTATGAAGAAGGCCCGGTGCCTGTGAAGCTCGCCGCCTCGTGACACTCTCACGTAATAATGAGTGGGGCTGTACACGCCCCGGAGTCTCAGGGGTGCCGGCCTCAGGCCCTGGGGCTCCCTCCCACGCCCAGTGGACAGCACTTAGCTCCGCGCTGGTGAGAAGACGTCCAAGACTAGACTAGGTGCCGGACGCGGCCTTTTGTCTGCTTTCATTGCCTTTCCCTTTGGCTGTAGCTTTCCCCGCGCTGGATTTAAGTTGGATTTGAATTTGAGATTTGCGTGTGTTCGGGGAAGGGGTGCTTATTCTTGCTCGAGCCTTTTCTCGCGTTCTGGTTACCGCTTCGCCACAGCTGCCCCCCCTCGCAAGCCCCTCACGAGTCGGGTCAGGCCTGGCTCGTGCGCAACCCAAACTGCCGCTGTTGCTCCCTCTCAGGAGGATTTTCGGGTGCCTGCGGAGGTTGTCCTGTTTGGAAAAGGCCCAGAGCCTGTGAAGCAAGGCGAGTGCCTGTGAAGCTCTCGCGCTCAGGAAAAGGCCCAGAGCCTGTGAAGCAAGGCGAGCGCCTGTGAAGCTATCGCGCTCAAGGAAAGGCCCAGAGCCTGTGAAGCAAGGCGAGTGCCTGTGAAGCTATCGCGCTCAAGGAAAGGCCCAGAGCCTGTGAAGCAAGGCGAGTGCCTGTGAAGCTCTCGCGCTCAGGAAAAGGCCCAGAGCCTGTGAAGCAAGGCGAGCGCCTGTGAAGCTATCGCGCTCAAGGAAAGGCCCAGAGCCTGTGAAGCAAGGCAAGTGCCTGTGAAGCTATCGCGCTCAAGGAAAGGCCCAGAGCCTGTGAAGCAAGGCGAGTGCCTGTGAAGCTCTCGCGTTCAGGAAAAGGCCCAGAGCCTGTGAAGAAGGCCAATGCTTGTGAAGCTCCCTGCCAGCGACACTCTCATATCCAACGGATCCAACTAAAGAACACCAAGGGCGTCACGCCCTCCCACAGGCTGCTTCGGGGCTTGCGCGAAACAAAGGTAAACCTGCCAACCGCCCGGTGCGGGCGCTCGTGCAATATGACAACTACTGATACGATAAACACAGGTTCTACATGAGGGGCTTCCCCTCCCAAAATGCTCTCACAGCCATCAGGTCAAAAACCTGAGTTCTATTCATGCAGGGTAAAAAAGACAGGAGCGATACGCACTCAGTCGGACCAATCCCCCAATGCGTCCCCGGAAGCACCTCCCGAGCCTTCGCTGGGGTCGCCGAATTCACCATCGCCGTCTGTGTCGCCGCCAGCGGCTTCAGGGCCGCTCGCCGCGCCGCCCTCGTCAGCACCCACGATCACGTTGTCGTCGTCCGAAGCGAAGGCCCTGACAAGGGCGTCCACGTTGTCTTCCACCCAGTGCGCTAGGTCGCCTCGGACGGCCTGGGGAACTGGGGCGATGACAGCATCAAAATCAAAGCGGGAATCCATGTTCAGGAGATGGCTGAAGACACGGGAGAAGGCGCGCTCGAGCAGCGCGCGGCTCCTCTCTTCCACCAACCTATCGGCCCTTGCCAACCGCGGCTCCAGCTGCGTCACCACGGCAGTGAAGAACTGAAGGTTGCAGCATAGTTGGCTGTGTGCGGCTCGCCAACAGCCACCTCACAGATGTTGCCCAAGGCCGCGCTAGCTCTCTCCCGGAGCATGGCGAGCATGGGACCGTGCACGTGCTCCAGGACCTGCCGCTGACATATCTCATCCGCGTTCTGGCGCGCGACGCCCTCAGCCTCCTCCACCCGCTGATGAAGACGGAGCATCTCGGCCTGGGAGGCGGCTAACTCCCCTTGCGCTACCTCAAGGGCGGCCCGGGAGGCGTCGGCTAGCCGCGTCGCCTCCTCCTGCTTGACCCTCAAGGCTGCGGTCCTCCCTTCAGCTTCGACCCGGATCAACTCCAGCCTCGTCTCGAACTCACGCTCGAGGTCTTGGCGCACCATCGCCACCCGACGACCGACCTCCTGCAGGACACAAGCCTCCCGTGCGGCGACATCGTCCTCCGCCTGCGTCACCAAGCGCTCCCTCGTCTCTAGCTGCTCGTACTCGCGAGTGCGTTCGGCGGCTTCCAGCATCAACGCATCTTCGCGCTTCTGGAGCTCGGCTGGGTCGCCGGAGGCCACCCGCATCGACGCAAGCGCCAGCTCGCGCAGCTCCACTTGCTCCTCCAGTGAGTGGCACCGGGCCAGGAGCTCACGAGCCCGCTCCTCCGCCGCCTCTCGCCATCGGTCAGCTCTCCGGGCCTCCTCGGTGGCCTGGGATCGGGCCACTCGAGAGGCCTCCAGCGACGCCTTCGCCTCTTCATCGTCAAGATCACGCTGACGGCACGCGAGGGCGATGGCGGCCTCCAGCTCGCGCCCCCCTACAGCCAAGCACAGGCCCTCGGCCTCCAGGCGCGCGTCTTCGTCAGCAAGCTCCTCCCCAAGCAAGTTCACCGCGTCGGTCGCCCTTCAAAGGAACCCTTGGCGGCGAGCGCGGCGCTCCCGGGCGAGCGCGGCGTTCCCGGGCGCGCTCAAGCACGTCTTCCACACCATCATCCGCCCCAAGCAAGCGCCGGGGGCCACGAATCATCGTTCCTCCTCCGGGTAGGGGGCTGGGGGCTGGCGCCCTCGCGACGGTCGGGCGCGCCGCACCAGAAGCCCGGCCTGGAGCCAGCCCGTCTCCAGATGAAGGGCGCAGGAGGCGCCTCAACCAGTCGCAATCCACGACCAGACGAGAAGCCCACGACAGACTGGCTATTCCCCGAGAGGGCCCACGAAGGAAAATCGCGGGGAATGAAGGGCCGCGGTGCACCTCGGGATGGTCCACCCCTTCAGACGCCCTCACCACAAGGGCAGAGCTGCTCGGAGCATTTGAGGATGGTAGAGGGGGCGAAGCCAAAGGAGGCGGCACCTCTGCTACTTCCGCGAGCTCGGCCGGAAGGGGCCTATGGAGCAAGGATCAGTGAAAGCAACAAGAGGGTCAGGAGCCAGAGAGGAAGAAGACTTACTCATCAGTGACAAACTACTTCCTGTGCTTCAGCACGCGACAAGGGAAGTTGTCACCCAGGGCCTCCCTTTTCCTCCGGAGGGCCTCAAAGTCCACGCGGAAGCGGCCCAAGAGAAGAGCGCAAGGATCAACCTACGGCGAGGACGGAGCATCAGAGCGATCCGCGTCAGGGGCGCCTGCCTGGCACGTGCCATCCATCACCTCGCCAGAAGACGCGGCTGGGGCCTCCAGGGCCTCAGCCCCGGGCGCTGGGAGCGGCTGCTTGCCACCTTCAGCCGCAGTGGCACGGGTCCCAGGAGCTGTCCCCTCGTGAGCATCACCCGGCGCTGCCACCTCATTAGGAGCCCCCTCGGCCTCCGACGCCTCCTGCCTCCCTGCTCCGCCACTTGAGGAGGGGTCGCCTTGGCCAATTGGAAGGGCAGTCACCACCATTGGATTCTCGCGAGGTCCCTGGAGGCCGGCGGGGCGCAGCCCCCACTCATCAAAGACGTGCATTTGCTTCACGAAGTCAGCCCTGCTCTGGCAGAGATACAGCAAGGCCCCTCCCTGCCGGACGTTGCCGGGATTGGGGTCCCCAGCCAAGGTCAAGAGCGTCGACTTCAGCACCGCAGGAGCCAGGTCCTCTTCCTGGAGCCTCATGCTATCCTCGCGCCCACGGAAGGCCCACATCCGGCGAGAGTGGCGTTGAAGGGGAGCAACATGGCATAACAGAAACTCCTTCACCACCTGAGGTGCTGTCATGCCGAGCTTCCTCAGGAACGCGAAGCGGCTCCAGACAAAGACGAGCCGGGGGCTCTTGAGCGTCTCCTGTCCCCAACCTGAATTAGGGATAGCAGGCGAGGTCGGCTCCGATAGCAGGGGGCTGGGCACCCCTGCGTCCACATACAACCACCGCTCGCGGAACCCAACCGCGGGCAGGGGGAGTTTGAAGTCAATCCCAGAGGCCTCGGTCTCAGGCTCGGCAGCAAAGCTCACGCACGCCCAGCATTGGGAAGGGTCGACAAGGTGCAGCGAGAAGAAGTGGCGCAGCAAGGCAACCGAAGGAGGGATGCCCACCATGGCTTCACAAACGAAGGCGAAGACCGAAAGGAGGGTGATGGACTCAGGACTTAGATGCATCATGTGGATCTGATAATGGGAGAGCATGGCATTGAAGAAATCAGAGAAGGGGGGGAACCAGACCCGCCCACAAGGCATCGGTAAAACATGGGACCTCGGTTGCTATCCTGTCGATGGAGAAGTGGGACGCGGGCCAGGCTGTCGTCCTCCCGCACTCATTGAAGACGGTGGCCAGAGCCAAGCTGTCCCTGCCCAGGCACTCTTGATTGAGTACGGTCGACTGGCCGATGGCGGGGCCCACCGATGGCGGCACACAAGATGGAGGCATGGGTTTCTCCCCACTCTCCTTCCTCGTTGGAGTCATGGCGATGGGAAGGAGGGGGAAGATTCGAGATTGGATTGGAGGCGGGAGCAGGCGTTCGAAGGAAGGAAGAACAGGAGACGCTCGAGCAACAGGAAGGGGAGCAGCTGTGTGCAACTACAAGTCCGCCTAGCAGGGCGAAGAATAAGGGGGTGTGGGGGGAACAGTGCCGCCCACGTCCCATCAACCGCCACGCGGCGCCCAAGGCCGCAGGCTGTTAGGGCCCGCGGCGCTTTGCCCTTACCCTTTTGCCTCTCGGCACGGCCAAGTCCGGGCGCGCCTTGGGCCCGGGGGCTACTGTCAGCGTTCTGGGAACGGGGGTCCCCAGACTTGCCTGCCTGCGGCCTGCGGCATGGCTCAAAGGAGGCCCAGCACGGCCCATCTTCATCAACACAAGACTCAAGACCCTCGCGAGGGGCCAAGCCTCGCGAGGTGGACGACATGGAGCTTCCTCAGGCACGGCCTCGTCAGGCTGGCTCGCGAGGAGGCAGAGAGATCAAGGTGGGGTACCTCGTGAGGTGCCCATGATGCAAGCCATGACGACTCAGGGCGCCAGGCGGGTGCCAGCGCGTCAGCATCCTTCTTTCTTCTTTGGTGCAAAGGGGGCAAGCGCAGCCGCGGAGTACCGAGGCATCAGGCAAAGGTTGCCATTTCGGTGCAACGAGACCAAGACCAGGATGGCTACGAGACGGAGGTCACCGTGGAGCCCAGGACGACGTCATCACCAGAGCTTTGCGCAGGCGAAGACTGCTTTTGTCAGGATAGTTGATACTTGCTGTCCCCCTTCAAATTAGCCCGCCATTGTTGGCTCCCTTCCCGCTCAATATTTGGGAAGAGGACCAGGGCCTCTATAAATAAGACCAGCCGCTCACATAGTAGGGGGGTGGTTGGGGTTTGGTTCGTTCGATCGGTAGGAAACAGAATAAAAGAGAGAGAGAAAGGTGGCTGAACTCCTCCTAGCAGTTCATCACCCCGGCCAAGAACAGACCCTCGCGAGGCTCTTCTTCCTTGTACTATTCATCATCATCAGCCCCAGGAGGCAATCCACCAACCACACACTAGAGTAGGGTATTACACCACAACGGTGGCCCGAACCAGTATAAATCTTGTGTCTCTTGTGCAGTTCTTTTTGTAGTCTAGATCTTTGCGAGACGGAGAGGTAGAAGGCGTAATCTCCGTGCGCACCCCAGTGTTCGAACCTTAAGGGTCTACCGGAACCCAAAATTCGACAGAGAACATCTTTCAGAAGCCTGAACCGAACATGAGTCAGATGCTAAGTATGATGAAGCCTTTGCCACAAGATGCTGCATATCCTAAGGAGTTCTTTGTTGAAGACCTTGAGTATCTGCCAAGGACTATCTATCACATTATAAGGCGAACTCTCTGGCCCATCAAAGGACATTCTCCACATGTAAAGCTGTAAGGTGCAATGAAGACTTTGGCCTTCTATATTCTTCATGGCAAATCCTTCAATGCACAAGACTTCTTCATCCGCCAACTTGCTGCATCAGGATCTGATCTTTTTGGCTTGAAGTTCTATGCTCCATGGATAATGCGGCTGATTAAACTCCACTCGGCTATCTCATATCAGCCATCTGCTCGCAATCATCGGATCTTTCTGCCTGATGTGGATATGTCTGTTGAAGCCATTTATCTAGAGCCTGCCAAGGAACCTCTTAGTCTTCAGAATGCGGAGCATCAAAGTTTCACTCAGAACATTGAAGGAGTTGAAGCAGTCACTTGCGTTTATCCTCTGGCTGGTACTACACGTGCACCTCATCGTGCCCTTACTGAAGCCACTAAAAGCAATATTGCCCAACGACCCAAGAAGCGATCTCGTGTTCTCAATGACCGAGAGCTTCTGGTTGCTCTTCATCAGAAACAGGATAGGAATCATGACTAGCTGAAGCGCCAAATGCAAAGCCTCTTAGTGGATGTCAACCGCATTCACAATCTTGCCACCAAGAATGCCTTTGTTGCCCATGAAACCTGTCGGCGTACATGGAAAGGGCTGACGCTTATGTGTTCCGAGGATGATCTTCAAGAGGATGGCTTCTCTGAACGTTTCAAGTTTGACTCCACACCTCCCCGAAGGACTGTGTTGCGACGAACTCCATCTCTTGAAGACTCTAAGTTCTCTTCCTCTGCGGCAACTATGAATGCCAGAGTGATCGAGGACGAAGATGATGCCACTTCACCACCCCCTACTTCTGCACGCATCGACACTGCTCCAAGTTCTTCTGCACCGCCAAACACCACCGACGACCTTGCTGCTTCACCTACTCTTCATGGGAACGAGTAGATGCTCTATGTCTTCAAACCTTTTTGGTCCTCACTGACAAAAGGGGGAGAATCATATGAGTTTGATAGTCTTCAAGCGGGTCCATATGGGCGGTTACTTTATGTTTTGCCTAGTATTTACAACTCTTGTTTTGATACATTTGGTTCTTTGAGTTGTAACACTTAAACTCGATGGTCGTCTGCTACTTATTTGCTATTTTGTGATGCGATGATAAATTCCGCATGTGCGACGATAAATTCCGCACTTAGATCATTTTGCAGACGTCCATTTTTGATTATGCATGTCATTATCTTCACATACCTTTCATGCATGATGAATTGTCATCATAAGTTGAAGAGGGTCTCCACAAGTACAACCTACCATGTGCATTTGCATTCCAAAAGCAAATTACTTATATGCACATCTTCAGGGGGAGCCCTTGCAACTTATGAAGACAATTCCTTATCCTTTACAATTTCACATATTATATTCCCCGTTGAAAACTTCAACTAGTTTATCATCAATCACCAAAAAGGAGGAGATTGTAAGTGCATCTAGTGCCACCCCTAGTTGGTTTTGGAGTATTGACGACAAACCTAGTTGAGGGACTAATGCGTTTGTGAGAATTGCCGGATAACACAGATAAAAGTCCCTCATTGATTCGGTTTTCCTACCAGAGATGACCCCTAAAAATGTATGAAGACATTGAAGTCGAAGGTGGTATGTGAAGACATTCAACTTGAAGACTATGACAAGAGAATACATCGCATGAAGACTATGGAGCGCGAAGACTTAGATCTTTCGTAGTTCTTTTTCTTCTTTGTTGAGTCATAGGAACCACCGTACTATTAAGTGGGGTCCAAGAAAACCAGTCAAAATGACTGAAGTGATGCTTAACCAAAATCCTATGTCTTCGAGTGAAGACTATGAGAGCGAA
This sequence comes from Triticum monococcum, assembly GCA_034509565.1. Classification (NCBI taxonomy): domain Eukaryota; kingdom Viridiplantae; phylum Streptophyta; class Magnoliopsida; order Poales; family Poaceae; genus Triticum; species Triticum monococcum. The sequence continues at coordinate 683,393,386 of CM067845.1, read as the reverse complement.
TCTTGTTCAGAGTTGGACAAGTCAGCTTTTCTTGTAGCCCAAGTAAAGTTGTCGTGTGTGTTTGAAATCTGACCGTTGGAACACATGTCAGTTCCTTAGTGACCCAGGGTCATTTCGGACAAATCAGGTCGGGTTGCCTAGTGGCTATAAATAGCCCACCCCCTACAACCATAAACGGTTGGCTACTCAGAGTTAAAGTACGGCTTTTGTCGTTTGAGAGCAACCCACCTCGAAGCCTTTGAGACAGAATTCCATGAGAGGATAAAGCCCTAACCACCCAGAGCCAAAGAGTCTTAGGCATCACTTAAGTCTTCTTGTCTGTGTGATCTGAAGACTTATTACACTTGAGGACTGTGAATCCTCCAGCCGGTTAGGCATCGCGTTCTGAGCATCCAAGAGTCATTGTGGATTGCCGGTGAACGAAGTCTATGAAGGTCTGGAAGTCTACCTTGAAGACTTACCAGAGTAATTGGGCGAGGACTGGGTGTCCTTAGCTCAAGGGGAATAAGGTGAAGACGAGGTCTTCTGAGTTGAATCTCAGCCTCCCTAACCAGACGTACAGTTGTCACAGCAACTGGAACTGGTCCAACAAATCATTGTCTTCAACGAGTCACTGGTTTCATCCTTCCCTTCCCTTTACTTACTGTTGGTTCTTGTGAAGTCATTGTATGATAGCATCACCATTCGACTTCACTAAGTGATTACGTGTACTGATTGGCTTCTCAACATCTTCCTACCTGATCCTTACTGCCTAGCTGCTATTTGTCATTGTGCTTTCACTTCATTGAATACATGACAATGGTTTGCCTAGTGTAGTCTACCTTCCGCTGCATGATAATAGGTTTATTTCTATCGTTTGTCTTTGAAACTTACATGTTTTGAAGACTTTCATAAAAATCGTCTATTCATCCCCCCTCTAGTCGATCACTAGCACTTTCAGATACTGGTTCTGTTGCTAATATTTGCAACTCGAAACAGGGACTACGAATTAAGCGAACACTGGGAAAGGACGAGGTGACGATGCGCGTGGGAAATGGTTCCAAAGTCGATGTGATCGCGGTCGGCACGCTACCTCTACATCTACCTTCGGGATTAGTATTAGACCTAAATAATTGTTATTTGGTGCCAGTGTTGAGCATGAACATTATATCTGGATCTTGTTTAATGCGAGACGGTTATTCATTTAAATCAGAGAATAATGGTTGTTCTATTTATATGAGTAATACCTTTTATGGTCATGCACCCTTGAAGAGTGGTCTATTTTTGATGAATCTCGATAGTAGTGATACACATATTCATAATGTTGAAGCCAAAAGATGCAGAGTTGATAATCATAGTGCAAGTTATTTGTGGCACTCCGTTTAGGTCATATCGGTGTAAAGCGCATGAAGAAACTTCATACTGATGGACTTTTGGAACCACTTGATTATGAATCACTTGGTACTTACGAACCGTGCCTCATGGGCAAGATCACTAAAACACCGTTCTCTGAAACTATGGAGAGAGCAACAGATTTGTTGGAAATCATACATACAGATGTATGTGGTCCGATGAATATTGAGGCTCGTGGAGAATATCGTTATTTTCTCACCTTCACAGATGATTTAAGCGGATATGGGTATATCCACTTAATGAAGCATAAGTCTGAAACATTTGAAAAGTTCAAAGAATTTTAGAGTGAAGTTGAAAATCATCGTAACAAGAAAATAAAGTTTCTACGATCTGATCGTGGAGGAGAATATTTGAGTTGCGAGTTTGGTCTATATTTGAAACAATGCGGAATAGTTTCGCAACTCACGCCACCCGGAACACCACAGCATAATGGTCTGTTCGAACGCCGTAATCGTACTTTACTAGATATGGTGCGATCTATGATGTCTCTTACTGATTTACCGCTATCATTTTGGGGTTATGCTTTAGAGACGGCCGCATTCACATTAAATAGGGCACCATCGAAATCCGTTGAGACGACGCCTTATGAACTGTGGTTTGGCAAGAAACCAAAGTTGTCATTTCTGAAAGTTTGGGGCTGCGATGCTTATGTGAAAAAGCTTCAACCTGATAAGCTCGAACCCAAATCGGAGAAATGTGTCTTCATAGGATACCCAAAGGAGACTATTGGGTACACCTTCTATCACAGATCCAAAGGCAAGACATTTGTTGCTAAGAATGCATCCTTTCTAGAGAAGGAGTTTCTCTCGAAAGAAGTGAGTGGGAGGAAAGTAGAACTTGATGAGGTAACTATACATGCTCCTCTGTTGGAAAGTAGTTCATCACAGAAACCGGTTTCTATGACGCCTACACCAATTAGTGAGGAAGTTAATGATGATGATCATGGAACTTCAGATCAAGTTGCTACTGAACCTCGTAGATCAACCAGAGTAAGATCCGCACCAGAGTGGTATGATAATCCTGTTCTGGAAGTCATGCTACTAGATCATGATGAACCTATGAACTATGAAGAAGCGATGGTGAGCCCAGATTCCGCAAAATGGCTTGAGGCCATGAAATCTGAGATGGGATCCATGTATGAGAAGAAAGTGTGGACTTTGGTTGACTTGCCCGATGATCGGCAAGCAATTGAGAATAAATGGATCTTCAAGAAGAAGACTGACACTGACGATAATGTTACTGTCTATAAAGTTCGACTTATTGCAAAAGGTTTTCGACAAGTTCAAGGGATTGACTACGATGAGACCTTCTCACCCGTAGCGATGCTTAAGTCTGTCCGAATCATGTTAGCAATTGCCGCATTTTATGATTTTGAAATTTGGCAAATGGATGTCAAAACTGCATTCCTGAATGGATTTCTGGAAGAAGAGTTGTATATGATGCAACGAGAAGGTTTTGTCGATCCAAAGGGAGCTAACAAAGTGTGCAAGCTCCAGCGATCCATTTATGGACTGGTGCAAGCCTCTCGGAGTTGGAATAAACGCTTTGATAGTGTGATCAAAGCATTTGGTTTTATACAGACTTTTGGAGAAGCCTGTATTTACAAGAAAGTGAGTGGGAGCTCTATAGCATTTCTAATATTATATGTGGATGACATATTGTTGATTGGAAATGATATAGAATTTCTGGATAGCATAAAGGGGTACTTGAATAAGAGTTTTTCAATGAAAGACCTCGGTGAAGCTGCTTACATATTGGGCATCAAGATCTATAGAGATAGATCAAGAAGCTTAATTGGACTTTCACAAAGCACATACCTTGACAAAGTTTTGAAGAAGTTCAAAATGGATCAAGCAAAGAAAGGGATCTAGCCTGTGTTACAAGGTGTGAAGTTGAGTAAGACTCAATGCCCGACCACTACAGAAGATAGAGAGAAAATGAAAGATGTTCCCTATGCTTCAGCCATAGGCTCTATCATGTATGCAATGCTGTGTACCAGACCTGATGTGTGCCTTGTTATAGGTCTAGCAGGGAGGTACCAAAGTAATCCAGGAGTGGATCACTGGACAGCGGTCAAGAACATCCTGAAATACCTGAAAAGTGTTGGGGAACGTAGCAGAATTTTAAAATTTTCTACGCATCACCAAGATCAATCTATGGAGTCATCTAGCAACGAGGGAGAGAGGAGTGCATCTACATACCCTTGTAGATCGCGCGCGGAAGCATTCAAGAGAACGGGGTTGATGTAGTCGTACTCGTCGTGATCCAAATCACCGATGACCAAGTGCCGAACGGACAGCACCTCCGCGTTCAACAGACGTATGGTTGGGAAGACGTCTCCTCCTTCTTGATCCAGCAAGGGGGAAGGAGAGGTTAATGAAGATCCAGCAGCACGACGGCGTGGTGGTGGATGTAGCAGGATCCCGGCAGGGCTTCGCCAAGCGCAAGCGGGGAGGAGAGGTGTTACGGAGGGAGAGGGACGTGCCAAGAGCAAGGGTGCGGCTGCCCTCCCTCCCCCCTCTTTATATAGGGGCCTTGGGGGGCGCCGGCCCTAGGAGATGAATCTCCAAGGGGGGCACCGGCCAAGGGGTGGCTTCCCCCCCAAGCCAAGTGGGGGCGCCCCCACCCCTAGGGTTTCCCAACCCTAGGCGCAGGGGAGGCCCAAGGGGGGCGCACCAGCCCACCAGGGGCTGGTTCCCCTCCCACTTCAGCCCATGGGGCCCTCCGGGATAGGTGGCCCCACCCGGTGGACCCCGGGACCCTTCCGGTGGTCCCGGTACAATACCGGCGACCCCCGAAACTTTCTCGATGGCCGAAACTGCATTTCCTATATATAAATCTTTACCTACGGACCATTCCGGAACTCCTCGTGACGTCCGGGATCTCATACGGGACTCCGAACAACTTTCGGGTTACTGCATACTAATATCTCTACAACCCTAGCATCACCGAACCTTAAGTGTGTAGACCCTACGGGTTCGAGAGACATGCAGACATGACAGAGACGCCTCTCCGGTCAATAACCAACAGCGGGATCTGGATACCCATGTTGGCTCCCACATGCTCCATGATGATCTCATCGGATGAACCACGATGTCGAGGATTCAATCAATCCGTATACAATTCCCTTTGTCAATCGGTACGTTACTTGCCCGAGACTCGATCGTCGGTATCCCAATACCTTGTTCAATCTCGTTATCGGCAAATCACTTTACTCGTACCGTAATGCATAATCCCGTGATCAACCACTTGGTCACATTGAGCTCATTATGATGATGCACTACTGAGTGGGCCCAGAGATACCTCTCCATCATACGGAGTGACAAATCCCAGTCTTGATTCGTGCCAACCCAACAAACACTTTCAGAGATACCTGTAGTGTACCTTTATAGTCACCCAGTTACGTTGTGACGTTTGGCACACCCAAGGCACTCCTACGGTATCCGGGAGTTGCACAATCTCATGGTCTAAGGAAATGATACTTGACATTCGAAAAAGCTACAACAAATGAACTACATGATCTTTGAGCTATGCTTATGATTGGGTCTTGTCCATCACATCATTCTCCTAATGATGTGATCCCGTTATCAATGACATCCAATGTCCATAGTCAGGAAATCATGACTATCTTTTGATCAACGAGCAAGTCAACTAGAGGCTCACTAGGGATGTGTTGTGCTCTATGTATTCACACATGTATTACGATTTCCGGATAACACAATTATAGCATGAACAATAGACAATTATCATGAACAAATAAATATAATAATAACCATTTTATTATTTCCTCTAGGGCATATTTCCAACAAAAAGGACTAAGGATATGTTTCTCGTTTATGGAGGTGACAAAGAGCTCATCGTAAACGGTTACGTTGATGCAAGCTTTGACACTGATCCGGACGATTCTAAATCGCAAACCGGATACGTGTTTACATTGAACGGTGGAGCTGTCAGTTGGTGCAGTTCTAAACAAAGCGTTGTGGCGGGATCTACATGTGAAGCGGAGTACATAGCTGCTTTGAAAGCAGCAAATGAAGGAGTCTGGATGAAGGAGTTCATATCCGATCTAGGTGTCATACCTAGTGCATCGGGTCCAATGAAAATCTTTTGTGACAATACTGGAGCAATTGCCTTGGCAAAGGAATCCAGATTTCACAAGAGAACCAAGCACATCAAGAGACGCTTCAATTCCATCCGGGATTTAGTCCAGGTGGGAGACATAGAAATTTGCATGATACATACAGATCTGAATGTTGCAGACCTGTTGACTAAGCCTCTTCCACAAGCAAAACATGATCAGCACCAAGGCTCCATGGGTATTAGAATCATTACTGTGTAATCTAGATTATCGACTCTAGTGCAAGTGGGAGACTGAAGGAAATATGCCCTAGAGGCAATAATAAAGTTATTATTTATTTCCTTATATCATGATAAATGTTTATTATTCATGCTAGAATTGTATTAACCGGAAACATAATACATGTGTGAATACATAGACAAACAGTATGTCACTAGTATGCCTCTACTTGACTAGCTCGTTGATCAAAGATGGTTAAGTTTCCTAGCCATTGACATGGGTTGTCATTTGATTAACGGGGTCACATCATTAGGAGAATGATGTGATTGACATGACCCATTCCGTTAGCTTAGCACCCGATCGTTTAGTATGTTGCTATTGCTTTCTTCATGACTTATACATGTTCCTATAACTATGAGATTATGCAATTTCCGTTTACCGGAGGAACACTTTGTGTGCTACCAAACGTCACAACGTAACTGGGTGATTATAAAGGTTCTCTACAGGTGTCTCCGAAGGTACTTGTTGGGTTGGCGTATTTCGAGATTAGGATTTGTCACTCCGATTGTCGGAGAGGTATCTCTGGCCCTCTCGGTAATGCACATCACTTAAGCCTTGCAAGCATTGCAACTAATGAGTTAGTTGCGGGATGATGTATTACGAAATGAGTAAAGAGACTTGCCGGTAACGAGATTGAACTATGTATTGAGATACCGACGATCGATTCTCGGGCAAGTAACATACCGATGACAAAGGGAACAACGTATGTTGTTATGCGGTCTGACCGATAAAGATCTTCGTAGAATATGTGGGAGCCAAAATGAACATCCAGGTTCCGCTATTGGTTATTGACCAGAGACGTGTCTCGGTCATGTCTACATAGTTCTCGAACCTGTAGGGTCCGCACGCTTAAAGTTTCGATGACGGTTATATTATGAGTTTATATGATTTGATGTACCGAAGGTTGTTCGGTGTCCCGAATATGATCTCGGACATGACGAGGAGTCTCGAAATAGTCGATACATGAAGATTGATATATTGGAAGCCTATGTTTGGATATTGGAAGTGTTCCGGGTGAAATCGGGATTTTACTGGAGTACCGGGAGGTTACCGGAACCCCCCGGGGACTTAATGGGCCTTAGTGGGCCTAGGTGGAAGAGAGGAGAGGCGGCTAGGGCTGGGCCGCCCCCCCCCCCCTTGTCCGAATAGGACAAGGAGAGGGGGCGACGCCCCCCCCTTCCTTCTTCTCCTCCACTCCTGGCGCGCCTCCTCCCTGGCCGGCCGCACCCCCCTTGCTCCTTTATATACAGGGGCAGGGGGCACCCCATAGACACAACAATTGATATGTTTGATCCTTTAGCCGTGTGCGGTGCCCCCCTCCACCATAGTCCACCTCGATAATACTATAGCAGTGCTTAGGCAAAGCCCTGCGTCGGTATAACATCAACATCGTCACCACGCCGTCGTGCTGACGAAACTCTCCCTCAACACTCAGCTGGATCGGAGTTCGAGGGATGTCATCGGGCTGAATGTGTGCTGAACTCGGAGGTACCGTGCGTTCGGTACTTGATCAGTCGTATCGTGAAGACGTACGACTACATCAACCGCGTTGTGCTAACGCTTCCGCTTTCGGTCTACGAGGGTACGTGGACAACACTCTCCCCTCTCGTTGCTGTGCATCACCATGATCTTGCGTGAACATAGGAATTTTTTGAAATTACTACGTTCCCCAACAGTATATCGATAAATACAACTCTGTATTCAGACATTGACCAACCAATATCACAACAAAACATATGATGGCTACTTTCATGAAGCAATAAAATATAGAACTATGGAATCCAGGAAAGTCTGAACAAAACAAGTACGAACTGCATCATCCTTGACGCTAAAATAAATTACAGTCTTGTCTATTAAAGTATGCAATACATGTTGGAACATCACACCCCACTATTTGCCACAAATGTAACTTGGACAAAATTGTCAGCTAAGTAGATCCCATAGAGATAAATCAAGAGTCGTGAGATTTGAATGTTCAGTGGAAGGATAAGATATGATAGTACTCTTCTCCTCAGCGAAAAGGCAGATAACATCATCACCTGCCACACTAGTAATCTTTGCCTTCTTTCTTAGTGTAGTCCTTAGCCACAAGTCGCGCCTTATACTTATCAATAGTACAATCAGGCCTTAGCTACTTTTTGAAAACCCACTTAAATCTAGAGTTTTACAACCATATGTTCGGTTATTTAGCTCCCCAAGTTCCGTTGGAAATAATTGAGTCCATCTTATTATGAACTACTTCTTTCCAATCATCAACATCCGGAGATGCACATGCCTCTGCAATAGACTTGGGAGTGCGTCCACAAGGTATACAATGAAATCATCACCAAAGGATTTTGTAACCCTTTGTCTCTTGCTCCTCACAGGAGTTTCATCGTTATCGTTCTCAAGGACTTCCTTAGGTGATTGTTTGAAATACTCATCAGATGTACTAGAATCATGAATTATCTCAAAATAAAATCTAGCAATGCTATGCATATCTTTCATAGTAAATATATTCTCAATAAATGTTGCGCCACAAGATTCCATTATAGTGTCAACATGCTTATCGGGTACCTCGGATTTATCCACTAAAAACCTATAAGCAATGCTCTGTTGAGCATAACCTAGGAGGACACAATCCACTGTCTTCGGTCCGAGTTTGTGTTTCTTAGGAATTGGAATATTGACCTTTGCCAAGCATCCCCAAGTGCGCAAATTAGAAAGTGATGGTTTTCCCCCCAACCCACTCCTCATAAAGGGTTTTCTCTTTATTCTTGTTAGGAACTCTATTCAGGACATGACACGAAGTCAATAAAGCCACCCCACAATAAATCAGTAGTGTCTAACATGGCATTCACCAAGTCAGACAGCGTGCGGTGTTTCCTCTTGACAACCCCATTTCATTGGGGATAATATGGAGGCGTTCTCTCAAGAATAATACCATGTTCCTCACAAAATTCATCAAAAATACTTTGGAAAAATACTCTCATCCACGATCGGACCTAAGACACTTGATCTTTTCTCTCTAGTTGATTTTCAACTTCAGATTTGTAGATTTTAAAGTTGTCTAAAGCTTCATCTTTCATTTGCAACAACTAAATATAACAAAATCTAGTCGCATCATCAATCAACGTCATGAAATATCTCTTTCCACCTTTTGTCAACACGCCATTCATCTCACAAAGATCAAAATGTATGAGTTCTAGAGGTGCCAAGTTTCTCTCCTCAACAGTCGTGTGAGGCTTTCGAGGTTGCTTCGATTGCACACAACTATGACACTTAGAACCTTTGGCAACCGTGAAATTCAAAATTAAACGCATGCTCGATAACCGAGATATTAAACAAAATTAATATGACATAAATAAGAGTGACAAACAGTTGCATCATCATTAACACTAGGAAAAGTTTGGTTTACTGGCTTAACGCAAAAATCTGACAGGAAAAAGAGGAACAAGCCTCCACACCCATAGCCTTTGCCTAATTGTCCAAATCTCGACACAATTACTTTATTCGACTCTAAAACTACCATAAACCCATCTGGACGTAGAAGGGAGCCGCCAACCAGATTCTTGTTCATAGTAGGCACATGCTGCACGTTCCTTAGCTGCACGATCTTTCCCGAAGTAAACTTCATATCCACCATGTGACTCATTCCCCAGTAGAACGGATTAATCTGTTGCGACTGGTAAGAAGTGAACAAAGATACGTTAGCACACACGTGAACATTAGCACCCAAATCAATCCACCACGAAGATGATTTAAATAATGAAAGACCAATAGGTAAATTACCATACCCATCAGTAATGCTAGTGATCACCATGTTTTGACAATCTTGGAGCTCGTTTCCCTCTGCGGTCTGCATGTTCTAGGCATTCCTTGGAAAAGTGTCCAAACTTCCCATAGGCGTAGCACTCTAGCTCAGCCTTGTTAAACTTCTTCTTCTTCTTCTTGAAGGTAGTAGTCTTGGTAGGCTTGTTCTTCCCTTTGTTCTTATTCTGCGGGTACCTCTGCACATATTGGCGGTAGGCTGAACCTCACCTCCTTTCTCAATAATGTCTTTAGCACGAGCTTTCTCTTCAACATCAAGAGATGCAATTAGATTTTAACTGATATCTTCTGTTACTTATGTTTCAGAGTTGTGGGAATTCCTCCATGAAGGAGGAAACTTTGCAATCATGCACCCAACAACAAATTTGTCGGGTAGAACACACTTAAGGAGTTCCAGTTCCTTCACAATGCATTGTATCTCATGAGCTTGTTCAGCCACAGAACGGTTATTCACCATCTTGTAGTTGTGGAAACTCTCCAGATGTACAGTTCACTGCCTGCATTTGTTGCACCGAATTTAGCATTTCGTGCATCCCATAGTGTCTTTCCATCTTCTATGTGCATGTACACATCACACAGATGGTCGGCAAGAACACTCATAATGCATCCCACAAACATAGTATTGGCTTGCTAGAATTTTCTCAGATCTTCCTCAGACATTCCCTATGGAGCACTAACACTAACGTGGAAAACTTTCAAAGCAGTAAGCCAGAGCGCAGTCTTCATCTGCCACCTCTGTAAGCGTAAACTTATCCGGCCTCAGTGCATCAGCGAATCCAGCCATAGTTAACTCAGGAAATTGCTTACAAGTAGGTTTTTGGAATGTTGGAATATTAGGCGAGTTCATGATTAAATCCAGTAAATAATTCAAGACTAGAATAGAGACTAGGATGAAATAATCTAGCAAACTAGATGAACAACAAAACCTGCATAGCAGCATCACACACGAAGTAGCAAGTACCGAGAGAGACATGAACAGAACACAAAGGACGTACTGCTCGTTAGTTGTTGCAGGAGCGACGATGTTGATGACGACGTTGGTGGCGATCTGTTGTTAACGGCGATGAGTAGCATCGTCCGACTTGGATGGAAGATGACCCGTGATAACGAACTTGAGTAGTCGCGCAGAGCGCTTTCCAAAAACCTAATTTGTCCTCTCTTGGTGCGGGATCGCAAGGAGAAACGGTTCTGAATACCTGCTCTCCCGCGCGCCGATGCAAGCCGGCGTTCAGGATAGAGTAGACTACGATGGTAGTGCAAGTTGCGAGATGAGGCAAAGCCCTAGGTGATTTCGGTGTGCCTGTGGCCGAGGCCGGTAAACAGTATATATAGTAAAACCAAAGGCGGTATCGTATCACGATCACAATCTCAAACCGACTTGGTTTCCAAGTCAACCTTACCGAACAAGGAAATAATGAACTTGTTCATCAAGACAACCGAAAATAAAACGGCAAAAGGAAGCCGCGCCCCTGCAAGACAACGGACCGGAGCCCGGCGGCAAGGCCGGTAGATATTATTTCATATGTATAGAGGGTATTCATATACTATAATATGAATCAAATAAGATATGAATCAAAGAAAAACTACTTCTTCTAAATCCTAAATTAATAAAATAAAGAAGTGAATTTTCAAATTTTAAATAAGGAATAAATCACATATATATCTAAACAACCTTGAACGAGCGAGCGCACGCGTGCATGCGGCATTATCTTCCTCCCCATGACACCTCACTAAGGCTGCGTTTGGTTCAGCTTTTTTTTACCAACTTCTGCTTTGAAAAGTCAAAAGCTAACTAAAGGGATAAATGTCCAAAGCAGCTTTTGAGAATCTGTAGCTTCCCCCTAGTGTAAATTTCAAAGCTGGGGTACCCTAACTTTTCAGCTTCCAGCTTTTCCACAGCAGTTTTTTCACAGCAGCTTTTCCACAGCAGCTTTTTCAGAATCTGCAGCTCAACCAAACACAGGCTAAGTGTGATGTAAAGAATCTCCTCTATAAAGAGTTCCAACACTTCCTCAGCTAGAAATGTTGGACTAAACTTTAGCACCACACCAGCGCTTGCCATTTTTCTCGTGGGTTCATTTGAGAATCAGAATTTATGAATGGGCCAAGCCTATTTATTCTAACAGTATTTAGCTGATGGCACGTCTCTTGGAGCAAAGCGGTGCCACTTGAAATAGATTCCTTTACTCTCTACCGTACGTGTACTCGCATCGATTATGGCGTCGAAACGCGGAAACTGTCCATGATTGTCGATTCCCCGTCCCTGCTGCAGATGCTCGAAGTTTGTAGCTTGAAAGGTTGTGTCAACGCTACACGGAGCTCAGCTACGCGTCCGAAAAGAGAACATTATAGTGTTGTCCACCACACAACCATCGATGATCTTCCGTACTAAAAGCCCCACTTGATAGTGCACATCTGGGCCATGAAGCTATTGCCTATTGGGGCATTAACTTGACTCAATTTCGCAGCAAATCTTAACCTAATACTTACTCTGTTCTAAAATACTTGACTTCCATTTGTTCAAAAATAGATGTATCTATATACTAAAACATATCTAGATACATCTATACTTTGATAAAGGGAAGGCAAGTATTGTGGAACGGAGAAAGTAGTTAGTTTAAAGAACTTTTGGATGGTCCTCTCTCAAAAAAAAAAGGAACTTTTGGATGGTCCCGAGTCTAGTTGGTCCTCTGTGCGACGATCGAGTGGAGGACTCGAGACTTGACAGTTGGTCCTCGCTGCGTTGACGGAAAGTCCGGCGTCGTCCATCCCGAGGACTCCAGTCCGCCGATCGCAGCACCATTGTCGCAAACATTTCTTTCCTACTATATTGTCTGTACTCCCTTCATCCCATTGTGTAAGATGTTTTTGGATACTAATAGAAGATAACCTAAGATGCAGCTAATTTGATCTCTATATTTTTCCAGTCAAGCTGAAACGCATGTAGAGGAGACCACAGGATGTAGCACTACTAGTCTAAACTGAAGAACGAATGAAGCACTTGGAAAATTCAGGCTCTGTTTTGTTCATTTGCTCGCTGAATCGGTCATGGAGAAAATAACGAGAAATTGGCGGAGGCTTCCAGTACTCCGACATGACACGACCGCCTGTCTGCTACTGCTAGTTAGTGTGACGACGTTGCTAGCTAGATAGTACTACCATTGAAAGTCCTTAGTTTCAACACGAAAAAAGGAGGTCGAGGTCAAAGCAAGGACCGCATCCCTCTCGAGTCGCCTCCCCGCGGGCGACTCGGGAGGGCTCCGCCGACGCCGCCGCCTAATCCCTCCAGCGCCCTTCTCCCCCTCCGCCGTTGCCGATGATCGGCGCCGGGCAAAGCCCGTGCGTGCGACGGCGGCGGCGGAGGGTCTCTTCTCTCGTTTTCGGATCTGCGGCGGCGCGGGCGTCCTGATCCACAAGGTGTGGCCCTCCTGACGGTGTGGCGGATCCCAGAGGCGGCGGTGTACGGGTGTCCAGATCCATGGGTGTGGGACTCCCGTCAGCGTGCGGGCTCCCGGCGGCAGCGGGATCGATCGACGGCGGGCTTGGGTGATGGCGTCGACCGCGCGGTGCCGGATCTTGTCGCTCGCGGCGGATCTCACCACTCCGGCCTTCGTGGAGGAACCTGGACCAGGGGCGGCGGTCCTGTTAGGCATGGCGACGGCGCACTCGGCTGGCAACATTCGCGGGGGTGCATGGACGACGTCTTGATCGCGTGGGCGGTGAGTCGCCAGTGGATCTCCTTCGCGCTGCAAGCTCTCTCCCACTGCACTTGGTGGCTTACGACCGCGGTCGTCAGCCTCGGTGCGTTCACGGGGGCTGATAGAGGTGACATCGGACCGGACGAAACTCTGGATGACTCGTTCATCCCGGCGGTGGCGACGACCAGGGTCGCCGTCTTCCTACTTGCAGGCACCATCGAGGTTCCTGCCCTCCACCCCGACCTCATGCCCGGGTGAAAATTCCTAAATCTCCTTAGATGGGGCGGCGGCGGCACTGTGTGTGTCGTACCCTTCTTGAAGGCGTCGCCTGGGGCATTTGGGTGCTCCGTTTGAGGAACTACAGGCGGAGGGGATGGGACCAGTGGCAGCAGGTGGTGTTTCGCGTCGGAGGAGCGGTGTGGCATCTGGCACGTGAACAATGGCGGGTCTCAGCGGCATGGAGCAGTGGGGTCTCGCCGGTGGACATGTGAAGATGAACGAGCGGAAGATGGTGGCGTTGTCTGGCGTCTTGGTAGCGTCGAAGCGAACAAGGTAGATGCAGCAGTACAACACTGAAGATGGGTTGGTATCAGGTGGTTGTGGCGGCCTCATACCCGGCAGGCGTCCTAGTTGAGGAGCGCGCCGAACTGATGGGTGCCCCATACCCGGCAGGCGTCCTGATTGGGACCACAGGTCTTAGATATTAGGTTCGGTTGCGAGGTCTATTCGGTATTAGGCCCAGACTATCAGCATCCCTACATCAACTGGATAAAAATAGCGACAGATATTGCCTCGACGATGATTTTAATCTTACTGTTGTATGGATTTATAAAATTTTGTGTGAATAATTAATAAAGTGGTTGCATGCATTATTCAAATGCAGAGGCGAGAGGTTCTCCTCCGTTTTTTTCTTTAAAAAAAGCGAGGACCGTAGTTACTTGGCCAAACCGCAGAAAATGCTACCCGCACAGTGGCTCGTTGTGAGGCGGTCAACATGGCTGTGGCATTCTGTGGTATCCCGGCGGTCTGCTCTCTACGTTCCGGTCCACAGTACTCGCTGCCGAACCGATGCATGAGCTCGACGCACCCAGAAGAACGAGTCATGGCGGCATGGATTCTAGGGCATTTGCCTAACTAGTAACTACTAAGCACTACACGTTTCTTCGCGCGCCGTTGATTATTAAGCTAGTCGACGCAAGTGATCCATCTTGCATCTGGCATCGCATGCATGAGACAACGACGACGACGAATCTCTAGTCTCCAGGTCAAGCGTTCACATTTTCGGCCCGGCAAGCTTCAACCGAGCACGTACTAGCTTGGCTTGGGTTCCTCACACTAGTTGTCAAGACGACCAAAGTCGGTCAAGATGACCAAAAGGACAATGGGAGCCACACAAACCTACCCTAGCTAACATTCATAGAGTCATGAGTCATGACCTAAGCTTTCCTGGCAATCTGCACTGCATGGTATAGGGTCACCGGAGATCGGAAATCGCCGAGATACTTTTCGCCATCCTCCTTGGTCTGGACTCATTGCATGGTATAGGGTTGCCTTGCCTGATCAACGGACAATCTCCTACACTATGTTAGCCAAAAAAAAATAATACAAGGTTACGCCCAGAATTTGAATACATGTGGATATGTGGCCAACTTCGAGCCGAGGAGAAAGAAGAAATATAATTGCGAGCAACATGGACCCTGACCCTAGCATCTTTTAAATTGAATGTGGCTAGGTCTCAGCTGATTAAGATTTAAATAGGGCTCAGTCAAATGACATTACATGTAAAAGAAATTTTTTTTGCATGAATCTCAACGTAAAAATCTCACGGATGTGGCATCGACCGAGACTTAGTAAGATTATTTTAAATTTGGAAATGGTCGCCATCGCGGCCGATCCAACCGGCTAGTTTATACTGCCAGATCCAATTTTCAGTTGACGTGGACAGGCAGCCGAGTCATGTGTTTTCAGACGATGAACGATGTGGAGCTGCCTCATTAAACCATACTTCGCTGTAATTGAAAAAAGTAATCGCAATCGGTGTTACTTGACGGCTGTGCTAGCTTAAAGTAAGATTTGTGCGCACCTAATGAGGAAAGCATACTATTTATTTATTTTTTACATCAAAGTTTGAAAGGTCTTCCTTTTCATCCGCTTGGGAATTTTCCGAAAAAAATGTGTGAACCCTCTAAACCCTCGGACTCTGTATTGAGTGGTGCACACAATAGAAAATTAGTTGAAGAACGCCTTTTATCGTTGTGTGTTTAGACTATTGATCGTAAAGAAGTAATTGAATCGACCTTGACCTATGGCGGCTGCTCTAGCCTTTTTTATGCAGACACTCTAGAGCAATCATTCTACAGTGAATTTCCGTTAATAAAACAAATGTTTATTACAAACAAAAACAGAAAGAAAATAAAGCTAAGAAAATGCTACTTCTGTAAACTAATGTAAGACGTTTTAGATCACTAACGTAGTATCTAACTGTCATTTTATCTAACATGGGAAAAGCAAAGGAAGTAAGAGCATCTACAACCGGACCCTCAAACCGGTCACAAATGTCCGGGCAGGCCGCCGAGTCACTGCCCGGTCATGATTTTTTTGACCCAGACGGACCTCTCAAATGGCCCTCAAACGCCTGGGCTGACCGGCACCCCTCATATCCAGCCTAAATATGGGGCGGATATGGGGCGCACGCCCGTCATGTCGGACCCGACAACCCGACCCACCCCAAATTGCACCAAATCCCTGCCGGATCCATTTGTTCTCTCCTCTGTTCTTTCTCCTCCACGCCGTCCGGCTCGCAGCTCCGCCGCCGCGCCCGCTCCGCGGCCGTTCCCAGGCTCTCCGCCGCCAGCTCTAGAAGAGTGCTCCCATCCTCGCCACGGGGGACGTTGTCGCTGTCCCGGACGCCACCGTGGTACGCCCGACAACTCTTCGGCTCCGCCTTGCGCTTGATGTGTTCGGCACATTGACCGACCGGAATTATTGTGATTTTGTTAGTAAATGATGGATTCCAATGCTTCATCGGATGAGGAGTATGGACCGACGGAGCTTGGCCAAATGATTCAAGATGAGTTCTTCGATTCATCGGATCCACAATGGCAACCAAGGAGGCAATGCTTGAGTTTGGCACTTCAAATAAATTCTATGTAAACACTATGTATGCTTGATACCAACATTTGTTATTTACATGCGACATTGTGGTGCATGATCGACGTGCATGTATTTACATGGATTTGAGAGTCCAGATTTGAGGTATGTGGATGCACGGAAGGAAATATGAGGGCCCGTCCGAATGCACCCGCGGGCGTGCCCGGACGCGTTTGCGGGCATTTGAGGGACCGGATTTGCCTAGTCCGGTTCTAGATGCTCTAAATCAGCCCAAGGATGCAATCCATTGATCAAGGCACTCTACCCTTGCTTTAGTTATGCATTTGAGAAGGTCTTGCTCCATTTGAATTTCTAGGAACTTACTCAATGATTTCTATCCTTGAAGATTTTGCCATTTTCTTTGCATCCATATGTTCCAACAACCCGAGAAAAGTTAGAAATGATCCACGCATGACAATCCATAGAAGCACCCTCCCCTTGCACTGTCGCTGATTCCATCTCCCTATCCCAGATTCGACCGGTTAAAAGCGAGCAAGGCTCTAGAGTGGTTTAAATTTCGTGCACGTGCGAACCAGTGCCTCGTGTGGGCAACAAGATAGGGTTTTCTTTCATCCACTGTGCATGTTTAGGGGGTTGTAGACCACCAAACACACCCTAACATTCATTATGTTGTCGCAATATACTAGCATCAAGCTGTTGAACAGTATATCTGCAGATGGAAGATAAACACGGAAAGTGCACTGAAGTAATCACTACCAATGTAATGCTTTCAAAAATGGAGGGTAGTGGCAATCTTTCGAGAAGCTATCCTACGAGTATTTTATTTATTTTGGCTAAAAGTCCTAGCCTTTAGGTTTTCAAAATGGAGAGTGGCACAAGATAAATACAGTATATGGGCAAGAAGAGACTCTGAAATCTGAATGTGGAAAAGGATGAGGAAAGGAGTCAATCTGTGTGACTTCATGAGTCTGCAAACACCAAATCTAAATTAAGTAAGGCAGTGATTAATTTAGTGGTGAGTAAAGCCGGCACAAATCCATTCGATCTTGCGTACCGAGCTAGAGCACCGGTCGCTTTCTCCAATGCCAAGAAACTGCGACCCCTTTTCTGCAGGAAAACGCGTAGGTTGGCATCACTTTCAGGCTCTATATAAACCACTCCGACGCCGGCCACCACCACGGCCGCCGCCTTCATCATCCAGCCACTAGCAACTAGCAAGACGAGTACAAGCCACTAGCCAGTAAGCTGTAAGTAGATCGAGCAGAGCAGCAGCGAGCAATGGCAATGGCAGTGGCTGCGTCGACCATGGAGGTCGATCAGGACCTCCCCGGCTTCCGCTTCCACCCCACGGAGGAGGAGCTCCTGGGATTCTACCTCTCCCGCGTCGCCCTCGGCAAGAAGCTCCACTTCGACATCATCGGGACCCTCAACATTTACCGCCACGATCCCTGGGATCTTCCCGGTACGTACACATCACAAGAAACATTGTCACAGTGATCGACCGATCGATGTACTCCTGTATGAGCAGCGAGATGACAGAGATGTGTGTGTGGATGTGCAGGGATGGCAAAGATCGGGGAGAGGGAGTGGTACTTCTTCGTGCCGCGTGACCGGAAGGCGGGGAGCGGCGGGCGGCCGAACCGGACGACGGAGCGGGGTTTCTGGAAGGCGACGGGCTCCGACAGGGCCGTCCGGAGCACGGGTGACCCCAAGCGGGTCATCGGGCTCAAGAAGACGCTCGTCTTCTACCAGGGCCGCGCTCCCCGGGGCACCAAGACGGACTGGGTCATGAACGAGTACCGCCTCCCTGACACCGGCGCGGCGCCGCCCAGTGAGGACACGGTGCTGTGCAAGGTGTACCGGAAGGCCACGCCGCTCAAGGAGCTAGAGCAGAGAGCCTTTGAGATGGAGGAGATGAAGCAGAGGCCCCGCGGCAACGGTGGCGCGGCCAGAGCGTGCCCGGTCCCGGCAGCCGGCGATTTCTACCTGTCGTCATCCGACGACGCCCGGGACAACTTCCTGATGCCCTCCTCCTCCTCCTCGTCGGTGGCGCTGTCTGGCAACAGCAGCAGCCACGACGCGCCCATGGTAGCCAAGAAGGAAGCAGACCTGGCCACGGTGGCCGTGGAGTCGACGTCGTGGCTTCCGCACGCTGCGAACGCGCCCTTCAGTCTGCAGCTCCCGGCCGTGAACCCACCCTGTGGCTTCGAGCTCCCGGCGGCGAACCATGGGATGTCGAACATGTGCAGTCTGCAGCTACCGGCGGCGAGCCAGGGTGTGGTGGACCTACCCAGCCTGCAGCTTCCGGCGGCGACCAACCATGGAGTGTTCGACTGGCTCCAGGACCCGTTCCTGACGCAGCTCCGCAGCCCGTGGCAGGACCAGCATTGCCTGTCCCCCTACGCCCATCTGCTCTACTATTGATCGATGGACCGGAGCTGGTGACGAGCTCACGGTCGATCTCCAGCGGCGAGCTCAAAGCAGAGTTGATGGTAATTAGCTGTGAATTCAGTTGTACATAGCACTTCGAACCTAGACGTCCACCCAATGTTACTTTTGTGCGTTTTAGCAAGGTGGTGATGTCTAACATGACAGTTGCAACTAAGATTGCAACGAATTAACATAGGAAACTGTCTTGTGCTTGCCAAACTTCACAAATTGGAAATGACTGGTATCTTCTTTAATACTCCCTCTGTAAAACTGTTTATAAAAAGCACATGCTAAAAAATTGCCAAAATATACAACAAAACGCAGACTAGAATTGCCATGGTAGCCTACCAAAAAATACCTATATGGCAAATAGGCCATAGTAAATCTCAAAAATAAGAAACCAACAAAAACAATACCGTGGTCCAAAATGCAGACAGCGAAGATCATACTTGGCAAATTTGCATATTAATTTAAAAAATACGTTCAAGGAATTTGCCATGCTTTATATTTTTATTTTCCACACAGAGGAAAATTGCCATGATTTTTTTGCCATGTCGCTAAAATTAAAATTGACATGCTCTTAATAACAAAATTTCCATGTTATTAAAAATAAAATTTTCCTGCTCTTAATAATAAAGTTGGAGATGGTAGCACGGGGTATATTTAACCGGTTCGGATGGCGATCGCATAACAGGATAGGAGTCTAGAAAGCTTATCTTTCATATTGCCGTACCGGTTGTGATTGTCAACATGTATTTTCCTTTTTATTCTTTTGCTTTGCTCCGCTTGCGAGATGTAATATTTTTATGACTTTGTGATACTTCGTAGATTTTTTAATAAGATGGCAACATGCATCATTATGATGCAGAGGCGGGGGTATGCCTCCATTTCTAAAAAATAAAAAAATAAAGTTGCCATTCCCGTAATAATAAAATTGCTACGTGAGAAAGTATAAAAACATTTCCAAAATTGCCACCAATAAGTGATAAGATTTCCCAAAGCTTTTCATGGGAGCATTACAAAAAGACCAAAAATAGTCATGCCTTAAAGACAAAAAAATTATGAATTTACAATGGGATCAGGAGAAAGCTTTTCTAAAATTTGACATGTGTACAAAAAAAAATTAAGTTTTTCATGTGACAAGTTTAAAAAATTGTAAATTTGGCATGTACATTATTTGAAACTTTGCCATGTACCTAAAAAACTTCCAGTTTTTGCCACCTAGTACAAAAAAGGAGGAGAGATCCCAGGTCTCCCGGGCGGAGGCTTGAGGCGCTAGCCAATGTGGTGGGCGGGTGTGTTTGAATAGGATAGAGTTCACGTCATTTTGTGTTCTAGACTTCTAGTGCACGAGTTTCAGAGCTGGTGTGTCACCACTTTCTTACGCCAACATTCCGTGCATGGCATCGGACGGTAAGCGTGACATATGCGTGCGCCACGAGATTTATGATGTTCCCTGGTTGGCATTTTCCATGTTTTGAGAGATTGCTAAAACTTAGCTAGTTGAGATATAATTTGGTCTCATTCACGAGCACAGTCGTTGGATCAAACTCTAGTCACACATTAAAAAAAAGACTATAAACAGTAGGGTAAACACCCCACTGCAACTTTTATTAAAAGAAAAAAAACAAACAACAAATGTCTGGTGGGCTTGAGATAAGCCCAATCAAAAAGAAAAAGAAGAACAGAAAAGAAACTACCCAAAAAAGAAGTCTAACCTACAGCTAAGAAGAAGAAAAGACCAAGAAAAAACAAAAGAAACAAAGGGAACTATACATAAATACAAATTACAACCAAGCATCCAGCCAAGCAGAGAATTGAACTTCATATTTCTTCTTGATCCTGTATTTGAGAAGCTTTAACTCCTGAGAGAATATGTACTTCCAGCCATCAAATGAAGGAGTTATATTTTCAAAAATCTTGTTGTTTCTTGATATCCAGATTGCCCATGATCCCAATATTATAATCTCCATAAAGAAAGGGTAATTGAGTTTGTCCTTGAGATCTTGGTATGCTTCCAGAACTGACAAGTTAGGTGTTCTTGAAGGGTAGATGAAGTCCCAACATCTGACAGCAAAAGGGCATCCCCAAAAAAGATGGTGCAAAGTTTCTTCCTGCTGACAATTTCTCATTGCACAATTGTAGACTTCCAATTCAAAGTTTTTCCTTCTTAAAAGATTCCTTGTGTTTATTCTGTCATGCAACAGCATCCAGAAGAAAACTTTGTGCTTGGGCTGACAGGAACTTTTCCAAATCCATGAGAAGTGAGGTGGAGTTTGTTTGTGTCCAATTAGCACTTTATAGGCTTTAATTGAGGAATAGTATTCATTTCCCCAGATGTAACTCCAAGTATCCAATGCATCTAAGTATTCAAAGTGTCTTAGAGAAATGCACATGTCCTCCATTTGTGTGAACTCCTCATATGCTTGTGTAGTAAGAGGCAGATGGAATAAATCTTGGAGATATTCAGTGTTGATCACTTGTTGAACACTTTTGCGTGGATCTCTAACAAAGGAATATAAGTGATCAAACCTGTGTTTTAGAACAAATTGGTGCCACATATCATCCCAGAACAGAGCACTTTTGCCATCTCCCACATTGCATCGAGCTATAGCTTTGAATTGATCGATGAGCGCTAGGTTGGATTTCCACCAAAATGAGCCCACTTTTTGATCCCCTGGAAGTTGTCCATTGCTGTAGTATGATTCCCAAATTAAATTGACCCAAGGGATATCATGTCTGTTGTAAAATTTATGAAGATTTTTCATGAGCAGGGTTTTATTTTGTGTGAAGATATCCAGGACACCCAAGCCACCCTGATCTTTTGGTCTGCAAACTGTGTGCCAAGCCACTAAGGCTGGCCTCCTATCCCCCATATCAGGACTCCTCCATAGGCAATGTCTTAAGTATTTAATGATCTGTTGTTTAATTGTGATGGGAACATCCAGACAACACATGAAGTAAACTGCTAAAGAAGCCAATACAGATTTGACCAACAATACCTTCCCTGCTTGAGTCATGAAAGTGGAAATGCCAGTAATCCTCTTAGCAATTCTGTTGACTATAGGCAAACATTGCTCCAAAGTTGGTTTATAAATTCCCAATGGTAGCCCCAGATATGTAAATGGAAATTGCCCTCTGGCACATTGTAAAGTGTTTGTGAAAATATCCACTCTGTCTTCTGCAATGTTTATTGGCACCATGATTGATTTCCCATAGTTTACTTTGAGGCCAGTGGCAGATGCAAATGTGTTTAGTAAAGCTTTGAGGCATACTAGCTGTCTTGCACTTGCTTGCATGATGACAAGAGTATCATCTGCATACTGCACAATAGGGAAGTCAGGGCAGGAGTTCACTTGCAGTGGAGGTGTGACTAAATCCCTTGTCATGGCTTTATTCAAGGTTGATTGCAATAAGCCAGCTGCTAGAAGAAACAGAAGGGGAGAAAGGGGGTCTCCTTGCCTGACTCCTCTTTTTCAGTAAAATTTCTTCCCAGGCCCCCCATTTAACATCACAACAGAAGATGCAGAATTGAATAGCATCACTGGTAAAAAAAGGGCCTGTTGTCCCGGTTCGTAAGGGCCTTTTGTCCCGGTTTCTGAACCAGGACTAAAGGGTCGGTACTAATGCCCTGTCCCTTTAGTCCCGGTTCAATCCAGAACCAGGACTGATGGGCCTCCACGTGGCCTGTGCGTGGAGCCCAGGCAGGAGACCCTTTGGTCCCGGTTGGTGGCACCAACCAGGACCAATAGGCATCCACGCATCAGCATTTCTGTGGCTGGGGTTTTTGTTTTTTTTTGAAAGGGGGGGGGGGGTTGGGGGGTTTTGGGAGGTTAATTTAGGTGTTTCATATATTGTGTTAGCTAGCTATAATTAATAGAGAGAAGTGTCCTCTCTTATGTCCGTGCTTGGTCGACGCTACATACTATACATACGTATAGAGAGGACTAGACACGCTAGCTAGCTAGTAAGCAAACGAAGGAAACAAAAGATCATCATGAACATATATGCATATAGAGATAAGTGATATCGACCACCTCTCCTTCTCCGAGAGATTGGTCGAACAACAAGTTCTCGTATATCTATCCGACACTACCGGCTACATATATACAATAATTATCTCTTACAAATATAATCATACGGACTCATGGTCCACATAATATTCTCCGTCTTCAGCGATCACGTGGTCAAGAAAGAATGCCGCCAATTCCTCTTGAATTGCTCGCATGCGAGCTGGTGCTAGGAGTTCATCCCGCTTCCGAAACATCTAATTTGAAGAAGGGGGTCAATACATATATATATGAATGAATGAAACTCAACACAAATGATGGTAATAAAATAAAATGGTGAATGTTGGTATTTACGTACTTCATATTGTTCGTCAGTGTAGCCCCGCTCACAGGTCGTGTGGCGGATGGACTCGCAAACGTAGTATCCACAGAAATCATTCCCTTGTTCCTGCCACAACCACTTTACAAGAAATAGAGGTCAATCAAACTGATAAGCAAGAATGCCAAATCAATAGGAGATGCACGGAACATGCTACTATAGTACTTACTTTCGGGTGTCTAAATTGCAGCTTCTTCGGGAGTCCTGGAGCTTTTTTGGAGAATTTTTTCCAAACCCTGCCAGACAAAGAAAACAATTACTTGATATATCAGGAAATGAACAAAGTTGCTGATATGGTGGATAATGATCGATTTAACTTACTTCTCGAGCATTTGAGTCATGTCCGCATAGTCCTGGGGATCTTTTCGTTTTGAGTCTAAGATAGTTACTAGTCCCTGCTCAAGCTTAATCTCTAGAAGAATATAGTGGTAACTGCACACACATGCATAACTCGTCAATTACATTACTATAACCTTGACTAATATATAAGGGAAACCGAATACGCACAAAACAGTAACACTCACTTGAAGTTGTAAGGAAAGAGTATTATATCTTTGTTTTCATTTATTACCAACGATCGTAGCAAGTTGGCCTCGGTATCTGCGGCATGAAATTTAACTTGAGTTGCATCTATGAGATATGTGTTAATGAACCCAATATCACCGACTTGTCTTTTCTTCAATTCGGCGATCTTCAATCTGCATAATATAGTGAGGATGATTATAAATACATGCAATGGAAGAGCTGAGCTATATAGAGAGAGACTTAATGACAGAAATAGTACTACTTACAGACAGTAGCAGGTGACCGTTGTTTTATCGAGGGCCAATTGATTGAAAAACTGAAAGAACTCCTCAAATGGAACAGGCAACAGTTCAATTCCAACGAGGTCATGCTCCTTTTTAACTTTCACATACAAAGTACTCCTCCCCCCAGAGTCTCTGCAGATTTTCAAGTACCAATCATGCAATCTTCGCATCATCGTTGATAGAGATCTTTCATCTTTGACAAGAGGCTTCCCGTACTCGTATCTTTGTATCTGCACCTCCATGGGTTCATAATGTACATCGTCGGGCAGGTAATCGCCAAGATTGCTATAACCGGGCACCATCCTCGGATCATTAGCGACGTTGTCGCTAGGCACCTTAAGCGGGGGGCACGATTGCTTCGTTTGTTCGCCGAGCTGGGCAATTTGTTTCCCAGCTCGTCGTTCTTTCAGCCTTTGATCACTGACAGTACTTCCCGACCGCTCCGCTTCGGCAAATTCCTTTCCAATAATGCGCTCATAGTTTCCTTTCGGTGAAGACTTGGGTGGTTTTGTCAGGGCAGCCAGAGTGCACTTCGCTTTCACCGGATCTACCTTCTCCTCCGGAGGTGGATGTTTCTTTGCTTTCACCCCTTCAAAGAAGTTCCTCACTTCTTCTCGCGCGATCTCGGCGTTCTCCTCCGGGGTCCTCTCGTATGGTAACTTCTCTGGAGTCTTCAGAGAAGGACCGAATCTGTATGTCCTCCCGCCTCTAGCTGTACTGCTAGACGCCGGCAGAGCAGACGGAGCGCTTGTCTTCTTTAGTTGCTTACGAGGCGGAGGAGAAGGACTATGACGCGCCGGAGCAGCCGGAGCGGCGGCAGGTCTCTTCCGCCCTTGCTGACGAGGCGGAGAAGGAGGAGGCTGGCTGCTCGGGCGCGTCGGCGTAGGCGGAGAAGGACGCGGAGTGCCGCCACGCGCCGGAGAAGGAGCTGGTCAAGTGCCCTGATCGTCACTCGCCGGAGGAGGAGGCGGTGGAGGAGGCGGAGTGCCCTGACTCGCCGGAGGAGGAGGAGGCGGTGGAGGAGGCAGAGTGCCCTGACTTGCCGGAGGAGGAGGCGGAGGTGTCCAGTTTGGAAGGTTGATGAGCTCCTTCCGCCATAGGCATGGAGTCTTCAGAGCAGACCCCAGCCTAGTCTCCCCTTCACCGGTAGGGTGGTCAAGATGGAGGTCCTCAAATCCCTCCGTTATTTCATCCACCATCACCCTAGCATATCCTTTTGGAATCGGCCGGCAGTGAAAAGTTGCGCCGGGTTCAGTAGGATAAACAGAGCCAACAGCCGCCTTGACTTTCAAATTCATCCATTGCGTCATAAGGTGGCAATTTTGAGACTCCGTGATAGCATCCACGGGATAGCTGGCAGGAGCCGTCAAGGCATGCTCCGGCCGAAGCAGCTCGGTGGAAGCCACACTGCTTCTCCATTGAGATGGCGGGGTAGCTTTGGGGGAAGCTTCGGCAGTACGTTTGCTGCGATTTGCTTCTCGTTCCTCTATTGCTTGTACCCTTGCTTGCAGCGCCTACATTTGGGTCTGCTGCAATTTTTTTCTCCTCTCCTGGGATTTGTAACCGCCTGCGTCCGGAAACCCAACCTTCCACGGAATGGAGCCTGGCGTGCCTCGTGTCCGTCCAGGGTGCTCAGGATTCCCGAGGGCCATTGTGAGCTCGTCGTTCTCTCTATTTGGAAAGAACTTCCCTTGTTGCGCTGCTTCGATATACTGCTGAAGCTTCCTGACTGGTATGTCCATTTAATCATTCGTCCAAATGCACTTCCCTGTTACAGGGTCCAAGGTTCCGCCAGCCCCGAAGAACCAAGTCCAGCAACGGTCTGGCCAGTTAATTGTCTCTGGTTCGATCCCTTTATCAACCAGATCATTCTCAGTCTTGGCCCACTTAGGCCGGGCTACAAGGTAGCCACCTGACCCCGTGCGATGGTGATGCTTCTTCTTCGCAGCATTTTGCTTGTTTGTCGCCGACATCTTCTTACTCTTTTCCGATGTCTTGTGGGCCACAAATGCGGGCTAGTGATCTCTGATCTTCTCATATCCGCCCTTGAATTCTGGTGTCTCTTTATTTTCGACAAACTTATTCAGCTCTTTCTTCCACCTCCTGAATAGTTCTGCCATCCTCTTAAGAGCAAAAGCCTTGATTAATTGCTCTTTAACTGGCTTCTCTGGATCATCCTCTGGCGGTAGGGTGAAATTTGACTTCAACTCAGTCCAAAGATCATTTTTCTGCATATCATTGACATAAGACACCTCAGGGTCTTCTGTAGCCGGCTTTAACCATTGCTGGATGCTGATCGGGATCTTGTCCCTAACCAAAACCCCGCACTGAGCAACAAATGCGCTCTTTGTCCGGAGGGGTTCAATCGGTTGGCCGTCGGGCATGATTGCTATGATCTCAAACTTTTCATCCGAGCTCAACTTTTTCTTCGGGCCTCGTCTCTTTACCAAAGTTGTGCTCGATCCGGAGGGCTAGAAAAAAGAACAAAGACTTAATTAATATGTGTACATACCAAAACAATGAATGCATCAATTAGCTAGTCAGCAAAAGCTTAACTAATATATATACCTGGCCGGACTCGGTTCGGTCACCGGAGACGTCATCACGGTCTTCTTCTTGCACCGGCATTGGGTCACCGGAGCCGTCCTCATGGTCTCCTTCTTGCACCGGCATTAGGTCACCGGAGCCATCATAATCATAGCCAGCTGCTTCCAGACCATCGGTGTCATCGAGAAACAACGAGACGACGGCATCACTTCCTTGTGCGATTATGTCCCCCAACAACTCTTCTTGTACTTCGTCTCGGGCGGTGTCCATAGTTTCTACAAATAATGACAACATGGCAATTATTATTCAAACATGACAGATGGATATATTAGTGGCAAACATAAAACTAATATTAATTAGTGGCCTCGACACTGCTTCTCTAGGGTTTGGGGTGGCCTCGACGCTGCTTCTCTAGGGTTTGGGGTGGCCTCGACGCTGCTTCTCTAGGGTTTGGGGTGGCCTTGACAACGCTTCAAGGATAAAAAAAGAAGAGGAAGAAGAAGAAAAAAAGAGGAGAAGAAAGAATAGAAACCCTACTCCTCTATTCTTTCTTCTCCTCTTTTTTTCTTCTTCTTCCTCTTTTTTTTATCGGGAACGAGGGTCGTCGAGGGTCACCGAGCGGTAGAGGAAACCCTAAATAGCAAGTATCGTGGGTGTGAGATACATGTGGCCGTCGGTGTCGGACACTACATCCACGTCCCACAAGTGACGTGGGCATCGGAGCCCGCGCCAGTTGTGGGACGTGGATGTAGTGTCCGACACCGACGGCCACATGTATCTCACACCGACGATACTTTCTATTTAGGGTTTCCTCTACCGTTCGGCAAGTATCATGGGTGTGAGATACATGTTCTTCTCCTCTCTTTTTTTCTTCTTCTTCTCTTCTTCTCTTTTTTTTCTTCTTCTTCCTCTTTATTTTATCGGAAACGAGGGTCGTCGAGGGTCAGGGTCGCCGAACAGTAGAGGAAACCCTAAATAGAAAGTATCGTCGGTGTGAGATACATGTCGCCGTCGGTGTCGGACACTACATCCACGTCCCACAAGTGACGTGAGCGTCGAAGCCCGCACCACTTGTGGGACGTGGATGTAGTGTCCGACACCGATGGTACATGTATCTCAAACCGACGATACTTTCTATTTAGGGTTTCTCCTCTACCGCTCGGCGACCCTTGACGACCCTCGTTCCCGATAAAATAAAGAGGATGAAGAAGAAAAAAAAGAGAAGAAGAGAAGCTTCTCTTTTTTTTTCTTCTTCTTCATCCTTTTTATTTTATCGGGAACGAGGGTCGTCGAGTGTCAGGGTCGCCGAACAGTAGAGGAAACCCTAAATAGCAAGTATCGTGGGTGTGAGATACATGTGGCCGTCGGTGTCGGACACTACATCCACGTCCCACAAGTGACGTGGGCGTCGAAGCCCGCGCCACTTGTGTGACGTGGATGTAGTGTCCGACACCGACGGTACATGTATCTCACACCGACGATACTTTCTATTTAGGGTTTCTCCTCTACCGCTCGGCGACCCTCGACGACCCTCGTTCCCGATAAAATAAAGAGGAAGAAGAAAAAAAAAGAGGAGAAGAAAGAATAGAGGAGATCTTCTCCTCTATTCTTTCTTCTCCTCTTTTTTTTTCTTCTTCCTCTTCTTTTTTTATCCTCTTCTTCCTCTCATGTTCGACGACCCTCGACCCCTCGGCGACCCTAGACCCCCTCTCGACCCCCTCATGTCGAAGTTATCGGGTAGGGGGTATATCGACAACGACATACCCGATACATACATACATACATATCACATGCATCCATGCATATATGAACAAAATTAATATCTACTAATTAACAACCTAAATAAAAAAACTAATACATATAGGAAGAAGAAGAAAAAAGAAGAGAAGAAAGAATAGAGGAGAAGACTTCCTCTTCTTCCTCTCCTCTTCTTCTCCCTCTTCTTCCCCTTCTTCCTCGCCTCTCTCATGAATGTCCGACGTTTTCGACCCCCCCACGTGTTGAAGAATAAAAAGAAGAAAAAAAGAGGAGAAGAAGAAAGGAATAGAGGAGAAGAGAGAAAATAGAATATATATTCTATTTTTCTCTTCTTCTCCTCTATTCCTTTCTTCTTCTCCTCTTCTTTTTCTTCTTTTTTCTTCTTCTTATTTATTTCTCCTCGTCTTCCTCTCCCCTCTCGGCGACCCTAGACCCCCTCTCGACCCTCGACCCCTAGGCGACCGTCGACCCCCTCTCGACCCTCGACCCCTCGGCGACCCTCGACGACCCTCGTTCCCGATAAAAAAAGAGGAAGAAGAAGAAAAAAAGAGGAGAAGAAAGAATAGAGGAGAAGAACTCTCTTTTTTTTCTTCCTCTTCTTTTTTATCCTCTTCTTCCTCTACCGCTCGGCGACCCTCGACGACCCTCGTTCCCGATAAAAAAAGAGGAAGAAGAAGAAAAAATAGAAGAGAAGAAAGAATAGAGGAGAAGCTCCTCTATTCTTTCTTCTCCTCTTTTTTTTCTTCTTCCTCTTCTTTTTTATCCTCTTCTTCCTCTCATGTTCGATGACCCTCGACCCCGATAACATTTTTTTCCCCGATAACATTTTTTTTCTCCGAGAGAGTTAGTGTTCCCGAGTGAACCGGAGGGGGACATTGGTCATATCGGATTCGTCATATTTTCTACGAATGTTCAATATACATACATCCATCGATATCATTCCATACATACATAGACATCTACATTATATATGAACAAAAAAATATCAAAATTCATCATACATACATCTGTAGTATATATGAACAAAAATTATAAACTTTCTCCCCAACTCATACATACATACATACATCTACATCATATCAATATTTTGCAAATTAAGGAGCAGGGAAGGAAGGAAGGGGGGAGGATGGGGCGGTAGCTACCTCTCCGGGAGGGATCGGGAAGGAGACGCGGGTGGCCGGCGTCGGGGGCGACGGCGACGAGGACGGGCTCTGTGTCGGCGAGGGCGAGGGCGATGGCGGGGCGCGCTCGGGGGCGGCGGATGGGCTCGGGGGCGCAGGGGGTGCTCGGGAGCGGCGGACGGGCGGCCGGCAACGACGACGAGGTAGGGCGCGCTCGGGGGCGAGGCAGGGGCAACGGCAAGGCGCAAAGGGTGCTCGGGGGCGGCGGACGGGCTCGGTGGCGCAGGGGGTGCTCGGGGGCGGCGGACGGGCAGCCAGCGACGACGGCGAGGCAGGGCGCGCTCGGGGGCGGGGCAGGGGCAACGACGGCGACGGCGAGGCGAGCTGAGGGGCAGCCTGGCGGCGTTGTCGGGGCGGGATTGAAGAACTGAACCAAAATTTTCACAAGTGCTGTATATATAGACGGAGCATTGGTCACAGTTCGTGGCACCAACCGTGACCAATGCCCCTCTTTAGTCCCGGTTGGTGCCACCAACCGGGACCAAAGGCCTTGTGCGGCTGCGGCGTCGAAAGTTTAGTCCCACCTCGCTAGTTGAGAGGGGTGCGCAGTGGTTTATAAGCCCCACTGCCGCATCCCTCTCGAGCTTCTCTCCATTGCAGGCTTACGGGCCTAATTGTCACTGCTATGCCTGTGGGCCTACTGGGCCTCCTGCGGGCCTGAATCCTGGCCCTTTGATGGGGTTCTAGTCGTATTCAGGCCGTGGAGGCCCAGTAGGTGGCATTTTTTTTATTTTTTGTTGCTTTATTTATTTTGTTTTGTTTTGTTTTTTGCTGTATTTTTTAATTCTTTATGCTTTTAGTTTTAGAAAAATTATAAACTTTTTGTTAATGCCATTAGTTTTCAAATTTGAAAACACTTTTTTTGTTTTTTTGTTGCTTTATTTATTTTATTTTGTTTCTACTTACAACAAAATACTTATTGTTGCTATTTTTTCTAGTTTTTTTGTTTTGTTTTCTCCATTATTTATTTTCTTTTGTTTTTTGCTTTATTTTTTTATTCTTTTTGCTTTTAGTTTTAGAAAAATTATAAAGTTTCTGTTAGTGCCATTTTATTTTGTGATTAACTTTACTATAAAAATAGTTTTTTCCTGTTTTTTTATTTGTTTTTTGCATTATTTATTTTCTTTTGTTTTTTGCTTTAATTTTTAATTCTGTTTGCTTTTAGGTTAACAAAATTATAAACTTTCTGTTAGTGCCATTAGTTTTAGAAAAATTACAAACTTTCTGTTAGTGCCATTAGTTTTCAAATTTGAATAGTTAAAATTTGAATTCTTTGAAATTTTTTTGAATCACAAGTTTGTGATTAACTTACTAGAAAAATGAGAATAGATGCGCTTATAGAGAAAATTCAACCTAAATTCATAGTAAATTTCTATGAATTTTAGAGAAATTCACTATGAATTTAGGTTAAGCTTTTCTCTATTAGGGCATCTATTTTCACTTTGAGAGGAGCTCAACAAGACGGAGAGGGAAGGGCTTATAAACCGGTGTGAGCCCCCTTCGGTTGGCGAGGTGGGACTAAACTCTGCCCGCAACAAGGACCAACCCTTTAGTCCCGGTTTGTGGCACAAACTGGGACTAATAGTCATGGGCCAGGGGCGAGGAGCAAAATTATAAACTTTCTGTTAGTGCCATTAGTTTTAGAAAGTTGAAAGTTGGCATGGGCCAGGGACTAATGGTCATGATATTACGAGGGTCGAACCATTAGACATGAAAGCATTTCAAATGAACTCTGAAAAAGTTGAAAGTTGGCATGGTATCATAATTTCACCCACATAGCATGTGCATGTACAAAACGGACAATGGTAGCATGTTCGTGTGTTACAAAGTTGGCATGGTATCATCATAATAGTTGCGGGAGAAAGTCTTCACTTTTTCTTCGCTTGTGTCATTTTCTTATTGCGCCGTAACCATGGATAATCTTCATTGTTTATCAGGATGCTTGGGTCAGCCTTGACATTGAAGGGAGGAATTTCATGAAACTTTTCATAATCTTCAGACATGTCTGTCTTGCCGTCCACTCCCAGGATGTCCCTTTTTCCTGAAAGAACTATGTGGCGCTTTGGCTCATCGTATGATGTATTCGCTTCCTTATCTTTTCTTTTTCTCGGTTTGGTAGACATGTCCTTCACATAGATAACCTGTGCCACATCATTGGCTAGGACGAACGGTTCGTCAGTGTACCCAAGATTTTTCAGATCCACTATTGTCATTCCGTACTGTGGGTCTACCTGTACCCCGCTGCCTGACAGATTGACCCATTTGCACTTAAACAAAGGGACCTTAAAATCAGGTCTGTAGTCAAGTTCCCATATGTCCACTATGTAACCATAATATGTGTCCTTTCCGCTCTCGGTTGCTGCATCAAAGCGGACACCGCTATTTTGGTTGGTGCTCTTTTGATCTTGGGTGATCGTGTAAAATGTATTCCCATTTATCTCGTATCCTTTGTAAGTCAATACAGTCAAACATGGTCCCCTGGACAACAAGTACAACTCATCACAAACAGTGTTGTCACCTCTGAGACGTGTTTCCCACCAACTGCTGAAAGTCCTGATGTGTTCACATGTAATCCAGTCGTCGCACTGCTCCGGGTGTTTGGAGCGCAGACTGTTCTTGTGTTCATCGACATACGGGGTCACCAAGGTAGAGTTCTGTAGAACTGTGTAGTGTGCTTGAGACCAATAATATCCGTCCCTGCATATTATTGAGACTCTTCCAAGAGTGCCTTTTCCAGTCAGTCTCCCCTCATACCGCGATTTAGGGAGACCTATCTTCTTAAGGCCAGGAATGAAGTCAACACAAAACCCGATTGTAATGCCCTCGATGCGGCTATATCTCCCACGTGTCGAGGCACGACTTAGAGGCATAACCGCATTGAAAGCAATGTCGCAAGTCGGGAAATCATCACACATCCCATGTACATAAATAAGATAAAGGGGAGGTACATAGTTGGCTTACACTCACCACGTCACATCAAAGTACATAAATAACATCCATCATACAAATCACTCATGGCCCGACTATGGCGCCAAAATAGAAAAGACCCCAACATGCGACAAGGCCCTGCATCTAACCCCGATTGGGCACCACTACTGATCATCAGGAAAAGACACATAGTAACGCTGACAGTCCTCGTCGTACTCCCACTTGAGCTCAAGCGCGCCATCTGGAGCTGTATCATCTGTCCCTGCATCTGGTGTAATAGTAATCTGTGAGCCATAGGGACTCAGCAATCTCGCACCCTCGCGATCAAGACTATTTAAGCTTAATAGGTAGGAAAGGGGTAATGTATAAGTGGAGCTGCAGCAAGCGACTAGCCTATATGGTGGCTAACTTATTCACAAAAGAGAGCGAGAAGAGGAGGCAAAGCACGAGCGGAAATCTAGAGAGAAACCTGCGCAAACATAACTCCAACACCGTGTCCACTTCCCGGACTCCGCCGAGAAGAGGCCATCACGGTAACACACTCAGTTGATTCATTTTAATTAATTAAGGTTCAAGTTATCTACAACCGGACATTAACAAATTCCCATCTGCCCATAACCGCGGGCACGGCTTTCGAAAGATCAATCCCTGCAGGGGGGTCCCAACTTAGCCCATAACAAGCTCTCACGGTCAACGAAGGAATAGACCTCCACCCAAGACACACCGATCAGACTCGGTATCTCGGTACAACAAGATGATTCGACAGGTTAAACCAAGTCCAGCAACACCACCTAGATGTGCCGACAAATCCCGATAGGAGCTGCACATATCTCGTTCTCAGGGCACACCGGATGAGCAAGACGTCGGGTAGGCCAGCCCAGAGTTGCCCTGGTAGCCCTGGACATCGCTCGGTTGGACCAACACTCAGAGGAGCACTGGTCCGGGGGGGTTAAAATAAGATGACCCTCGGGCTCCGGAAACCCAAGGGAAAAAGAGGCTAGGTAGCAAATGGTAAAACCAATGTTGGGCATTGCTGGAAAAGCTTTAATCAAGGCGAACTATCAAGGGGTTCCCATTATAGCCCAACCGCGTAAGGGACGCAACAATCCGGGAACATAACACCGATATGACGGAAACTAGGGCGGCAAGAGTGGAACAAAACACTAGGCGAGAGGCCGAGCCTTCCACCCTTTACCAAGTATATAGATGCATTAAGACAACATAGCAACATAATGGTATCCCAACAAGTAAATAAAGGTTCCAACAAGGAACGGCTCCAATCTTCACCTGCAACTAGCAACGCTATAAGAAGGGGCTGAGCAAAGCGCTAACATAGCCAATCAACGGTTTGCTAGGACATGGTGGGTTAGAGGCTCAATCATGGCAATTGGGAGGCTGACAAGCAAGTGGTAGGCATCGTAGCATTGGCATAGCAAAAGAGCGAGCAAACTAGCATAACAAAGATAGTAGTGATTTCGAGGGTATGATCATCTTGCCTGCACAGTTGTCAGAGTCGACTGGATCCTCAAAAGCAAACTCAACGGGCTCCTCGTTAGCGAATTCGTCTCCTGGCTCTACCCAACAACACAAACAAGCAACAAGGATACAATCAACCACGTGCAAACTCAAGCAATAAGATGCAAAGATGGTATGCTATGCGGAATGCGATGCGGGATGCAAAATGCAAGATGTGACAGGAAATGCATGAACCTGGCCTCAACTTGGAAAACCAAGTGTGCCACTGGGTAGAGGGGATGAAATCACCTGAAAACGGTATAAAGATCATAGGAATCGGAGCTACGGTTTGAAAATGGCAAGCGTTTTACGAAACGAACCGATCTGCGATTTACAACAAGTAGGCTCCTAAATGCAACGAAATGAACATGCTACAGCCACCAAACATGAAAAAAAAATACATGGCAGGGATGTACACAAGATGCTTAACAAATCACTAGCACTGAGCCACGGCCAAATTTATCCATTATGAGGTTCAAACGAGCATGGCAAAAATGAATAAGCAAAACAGATTTCAGACTTAGTGAAATTAACACTAGTCTAAAATTTCAGACCACGATGCTCTCTTCGGAGCAGCAAAACAACATGATGCACAACCTGAACGTGACAAGTAAGAACATGGCATGGAGCTACTCAACAAGCTTAACAAAACACCCAAAGTGACCTGGGGCCAAAA
This sequence comes from Triticum monococcum, assembly GCA_034509565.1. Classification (NCBI taxonomy): domain Eukaryota; kingdom Viridiplantae; phylum Streptophyta; class Magnoliopsida; order Poales; family Poaceae; genus Triticum; species Triticum monococcum. Next base: position 683,358,785 of record CM067845.1, on the reverse strand, counting down.
GGGTTCACAAAATACTCTAACGAGCACACGAACATAGATGAAACACAATCAGTTTTCAGACTTAGTGAAAACTGAGACATGCTGAAATTATAACTCACGAAGGCATGTAAACGAGCTCGATGCACTCACTACGGTACAAGTCATGGCAAGGCAAGCATATATCCATAAAGAAGGCACAAAATGCTAGCTAGACATGGAAAGAACAATGGCATAGCATGCACGGATCACTAGCAATAGCATCGGCAAAATCGCAAACAAGTTGACGATCTGCCCAGATTTACCACGAAGCAAAAGTAGAGCTCGATTGACTCAAGCTAGAGCACTCCACATACGCAAACAAAGACATGGATGGATAGAGCATAACATGAATATCAAAACTTGTTGGGGAACGCAGTAATTTCGAAAAAAATTCCTACGCACACGCAAGATCATGGTGATGCACAGCAACGAGAGGGGAGAGTGTTGTCTACGTACCGACGCAGACCGACTGTGGAAGCGATCACACAACGTAGAGGAAGTAGTCGTACGTCTTCTTCCCGATCCGACCGATCCAAGCACCGTTACTCCGGCACCTCCGAGTTCTTAGCACACGTTCAGCTCGATGACGTTCCTCGGGCTCCGATCCAGCAAAGCATCGAGGAAGAGTTCCGTCAGCACGACGGCGTGGTGACGATCTTGATGTACTACCGACGCAGGGCTTCGCCTAAGCGCTGTAACGGTATGATCGAGGTGGAATTTGGTGGCAGGGGGCACCGCACACGGCTAAGGAACGATCTCAAGGATCAACTTGTGTGTCTTGGGGTGTCCCCTGCCCCCGTATATAAAGGTTGGAGGGGAGGGAGCTGGCCGGCCAAAGGAGGGAGGCGCAGGAGGAGTCCTACTCCTACCGGGAGTAGGACTCCCCCCTCCAATCCTAGTCCAACTAGGAATCCTTAAAGGGGGAGAGAGAGAGAGGTGGCCGGCCCCTCTCCTAGTCCTAATAGGACTAGGGAGAGGGGGGGAGGCGCAGCCCTATGTGGGCTGCCCTCTCACCTTTCCACTAAGGCCCATGTTGGCCCATTTGGCTCCCGGGGGGTTCCGGTAACCCTCCCGGTAATCCGGTAAAATCCCGATTTCACCCGGAACACTTCCGATGTCCAAACATAGGCTTCCAATATATCAATCTTTACGTCTCGACCATTTCGAGACTCCTCGTCATGTCCGTGATCTCATCCGGGACTCCGAACAACCTTCGGTACATCAAAATGCATAAACTCATAATCACTGTCATCGTAACGTTAAGTGTGCGGACCCTACGGTTCGAGAACAATGTAGACATGACCGAGACACGTCTCCGGTCAATAACCAATAGCGGGACCTGGATGCCCATATTGGCTCCTACATATTCTACGAAGATCTTTATCGGTCAGACCGCATAACAACATACGTTGTTCCCTTTGTCATCGGTATGTTACTTGCCCGAGATTCGATCGTCGGTATCCAATACCTAGTTCAATCTCGTTACCGGCAAGTCTCTTTACTCGTTCCGTAATACATCATCTCACAACTAACATATTAGTTGCAGTGCTTGCAAGGCTTATGTGATGTGTATTACCAAGAGGGCCCAGAGATACCTCTCCGACAATCGGAGTGACAAACCCTAATCTTGAAATACGCCAACCCAACATCTACCATTGGAGACACCTGTAGTACTCCTTTATAATCACCCAGTTACGTTGTGACGTTTGGTAGTACCCAAAGTGTTCCTCCGGTAAACGGGAGTTGCATAATCTCATAGTTATAGGAACATGTATAAGTCATGAAGAAAGCAATAGCAACATACTAAACGATCGGGTGCTAAGCTAATGGAATGGGTCATGTCAATCAGATCATTCTACTAATGATGTGACCTCGTTAATCAAATAACAACTCTTTTGTCCATGGTTAGGAAACATAACCATCTTTGATTAACGAGCTAGTCAAGTAGAGGCATACTAGTGACACTCTGTTAGTTTATGTATTCACACATGTATTATGTTTCCGGTTAATACAATTCTAGCATGAATAATAAACATTTATCATGATATAAGGAAATAAATAATAACTTTATTATTGCCTCTAGGGCATATTTCCTTCAGTCTCCCACTTGCACTAGAGTCAATAATCTAGTTCACATCGCCATGTGATTTAACATCAATAGTTCACATCGCCATGTGATTAACACCCATAGTTCACATCGTTATGTGACCAACACTCAAAGGGTTTACTAGAGTCAGTAATCTAGTTCACATCTCTATGTGATTAATACCCAAAGAGTAATAAGGTGTGATCATGTTTTGCTTGTGAGATAATTTTAGTCAACGGGTCTGTCACATTCAGATCCGTAAGTATTTTGCCAAATTCTTTTGTCTATAATGCTCTGCACGGAGCTACTCTAGCTAATTGCTCCCACTTTCAATATGTATCTAGACCGAGACTTAGAGTCATCTAGATTAGTGTCAAAACTTGCATCGGCGTAACCCTTTACGACGAACCTTTTTATCACGTCCATAATCGAGAAACACATCCTTATTTCACTAAGGATAATTCTGACCGCTGTCCAGTGATCTACTCCTAGATCACTATTGTACTCCCTTGCCAAATCAGTGCAGGGTATATAATAGATCTGGTACACAGCATGACATACTTTATAGAACCTATGAATGAGGCATAGGGAATGACTTTCATTTTCTTTCTATCTTCTGCCGTGGTCGGGCTTTGAGTCTTTTCTCAACTTCACACCTTGTAACACAGGCAAGAAACTTTTTCTTTGACTGTTCCATTTTGAACTACTTCAAAATCTTGTCAAGGTATGTACTTATTGAAAAACTTATCAAGCGTCTTGATCTATCTCTATAGACCTTGAAGCTCAATATGTAAGCAGCTTTACCAAAGTCTTTCTTTGAAAAACTCCTTTCAAACACTCCTTTTATGCTTTACAGAATAATTCTACATTATTTCCGATCAACAATATGTCATTCACATATACTTATCAGAAATGTTGTAGTGCTCCCACTCACTTTCTTGTAAATACAGGCTTCACCGCAAGTCTATATAAAACTATATGCTTTGATCAACTCATCAAAGGTATATTCCAACTCCGAGATGCTTGCACCAGTCCACAGATGGATCGTTGGAGCTTGCACATTTTGTTAGCACCTTTCGGATTGACAAAACCTTCTGTTGCATCATATACAACTCTTCTTTAATAAATCCATTAAGGAATGCAGTTTTGTTTATCCATTTGCCAGATTTCATAAAATGCAGCAATTACTAACATGATTCGGACAGACTCGAGCATAGATACGAGTGAGAAGCTCTCATCGTAGTCAACACCTTGAACTTGTCGAAAACATTTTGCGACAATTCTAGCTTTGTAGATAGTAACACTACTATCAGCGTCCGTCTTCCTCTTGAAGATCCATTTATTTTCTATGGCTTGCCGATCATCGGGCAAGTCAACCAAAGTCCATACTTTGTTCTCATACATGGATCATATCTCAGATTTCATGGCTTCAAGCCACTTTGCGGAATCTGGGCTCACCATCGCTTCCTCATAGTTCGTAGGTTCATCATGATCTAGTAGCATGACTTCCAGAGAAGGATTACCGTACCACTCTGGCGTGGATCTTACTCTGGTTTACCTACAAGGTTCGGTAGTAACTTGATCTGAAGTTACATGATCATCATCATTAGCTTCCTCACTAATTGGTGTAGGTGTCACAGAAACAGTTTTCTGTGATGTACTACTTTCCAATAAGGGAGCAGGTACAGTTACCTCGTCAAGTTCTACTTTCCTCCCACTCACTTCTTTCGAGAGAAACTCCTTCTCCAGAAAGTTTCCGAATTTTAGCAACAAAAGTCTTGCCTTCGGATCTGTGATAGAAGGTGTATCCAATAGTTTCCTTTGGATATCCTATGAAGACGCACTTCTCCGATTTGAGTTTGAGCTTATCAGGATGAAACTTTTTCATATAAGCATCGCAACCCCAAATTTTAAGAAACGACAGCTTAGGTTTCTTGCCAAACCATAGTTCACATGGTGTCGTCTCAACGGATTTAGATGGTGCCCTATTTAACGTGAATGCAGCTGTCTCTAATGCATAACCCCAAAACGATAGTGGTAGATCGGTAAGATACATCATAGATTGCACTATATCCAATAAAGTACGGTTATGATGTTCGGACACACCATTATGCTGTGGTGTTCCATGTGGCATGATTTTGTGAAACTATTCCACATTGTTTTAATTGAAGACCAAACTCGTAACTCAAATATTTTACCTCTGCGATCATATCGTAGAAACATTTATTTTCTTGTCACGATGATTTTCCACTTCACTCTGAAATTCTTTGAACTTTTCAAATGTTTCAGACTTATGTTTCATCAAGTAGATATACTCATATCTGCTCAAATCATCTGTGAAGATCAGAAAATAATGATACCTGTCGCGAGCCTCAATATTCATCGGACCACATACACCAGTATGTATGATTTCCAATAAATCTTTTTTTTTCTCGCTCCATTGTTCCGGAGAACGGCGTTTTAGTCATCTTGCCCAAAAGGCATGGTTCACAAGCATCAAGTGATTCATAATCAAGTGATTCCGAAAGCCCATCAGCATGGAGTTTCTTCATGCGCTTTATACCAATATGACCTAAACAGCAGTGCCACAAATAAGTTGCACTATCATTATTAACTTTGCATCTTTTGGTTTCAATATGTGTATCACTACGATCGAGATTCAACGAACTTGTTTCATTGGGTGTATGACCATCGAAGGTTTTATTCATGTAAACAGAACAACAATTATTCTCTGACTTTAATGAATAACCATATTGCAATAAACATGATCAAATCATATTCATGCTCAACGCAAACACCAAATAACACTTATTTAGGTTCAACACTAATCCCGAAATTATAGGGAGTATGCGATGATGATCATATCAATCTTGGAACTACTTCCAACACACATCGTCACTTCACCCTTAACTAGTCTCTGTTTATTCTGCAACTCCTGTTTCGAGTTACTACTCTTAGCAACTGAACTAGCATCAAATACTGAGGGGTTGCTATAAACACTAGTAGAGTACACATCAATAACATGTATATCAAATATACTTATGTTCTCTTTGCCATCCTTCTTATCCGCCAATCACTTGGGGTAGTTCCGTTTCCAGTGACCAGTCCCTTTGCAGTAGAAGCACTTAGTCTCAGGCTTAGGATCAGACTTGGGCTTCTTCACTCGAGCAGCAACTTGCTTGCCGTTCTTCTTGAAGTTCCCCTTCTTCCCTTTGCCCTTTTCTTGAAACTAGTGGTCTTGTCAACCATCAACACTTGATGATTTTCTTGATTTCTACCTTCGTTGATTTCAGCATCACGAAGAGCTTGGGAGTTGTTTCCGTTATCCCTTGCATATTATAGTTCATCACGAAGTTCTACTAACTTGGTGATGGTGACTAGAGAATTCTGTCAATCACTATCTTATCTGGAAGATTAACTCCCACTTGATTCAAGCGATTGTAGTACCCAGACAATCTGAGCACATGCTCTCTAGTTGAGCGATTCTCCTCCATCTTTCAGCTATAGAACTTGCTGGAGACTTCATGTCTCTCAACTCGGGTATTTGCTTGAAATATTAACTTCAACTCCTGGAACATCTCATATGGTCCATGACGTTCAAAACGTCTTTGAAGTCCCGATTCTAAGCCGTTAAGCATGGTGCACTAAACTATCAAGTAGTCATCACATTGAGCTAGCCAAACGTTCATAACGTCTGCATCTGCTCCTGCAATAGGTCTATCACCTAGCGGTGCATCAAGGACATAATTCTTCTGTGCAGCAATGAGGATAAACCTCAGATCACGGATCCAATCCGCATCATTGCTACTAACATCTTTCAACACAATTTTCTCTAGGAACATATCAAAATAAACACAGGGAAGCAACAACGCGAGCCATTGATCTACAACATGATTTGCAAAATACTACCAGGACTAAGTTCATGATAAATTTAAGTTCAATTTAATCATATTACTTAAGAACTCCCACTTAGATAGACATCCCTCTAATCCTCTAAGTGATCACGTGATCCAAATCAACTAAACCATAACCGATCATCACGTGAGATGGAGTAGTTTTCAATGGTGAACATCGTTATGTTGATCATATCTACTATATGATTCACGCTCGACCTTTCGGTCTCCGTGTTCCGAGGCCATATCTGTATATGCTTGGCTCGTCAAGTATAACCTGAGTATTCTGCGTGTGCAACTGTTTTGCACCCGTTGTATTTGAACGTAGAGCTTATCACACCCGATCATCACGTGGTGTCTGGGCACGAAGAACTTTGGCAACGGTGCATACTCAGGGAGAACACTTCTTGATAATTTAGTGAGAGATCATCTTATAATGCTACCGTCAATCAAAGCAAGAATAAGATGCATAAAAGATAAACATCATATGCAATCAAAATATGTGACATGATATGGCCATCATCATCTTGCTTCTTTGATCTCCATCTCCAAAGTACTGTCATGATCTTTGTCATCACCGGCATGACACCATGATCTCCATCATCTTGATCTATATCAATGTGTCGTCACACGGTCGTCTCGCCAACTATTGCTCTTGCAACTATTGCTATCGCATAGCGATAAAGTAAAGCAATTATTTGGCGCTTGCATCTTATGCAATAAAGAGACAACCATAAGGCTTTTGCCAGTTGCCGATAACTTCAACAAAACATGATCATCTCATACAACAACTTATATCTCATCACGTCTTGACCACAACATGCCCTGCAAAAACAAGTTAGACGTCCTCTACTTTGTTGTTGCAAGTTTTACGTGGCTGCTACGGGCTTAAGCAAGAACCAATCTCACCTATGCATCAAAACCACAACGATAGTTTGTCAAATAGACTCCGTTTTAACCTTCGCAAGGACCGGGCGTAGCCACACTCGGTTCAACTAAAGTTGGAGAAACAGTCACCCGCAAGTCACCTGTGTGCAAAGCACGTCGGGGAAACCGGTCTCGCGTAAGCGTACGCGTAATGTCGGTCCGGGCCGCTTCATCCAACAATACCGCCGAACCAAAGTATGACATGCTGGTAGGCAGTATGACTTATATCGCCCACAACTCACTTGTGTTCTACTCGTGCATATAACATCAAACCATAAAACCTAGGCTCGGATACCACTGTTGGGGAACGCAGTAATTTCGAAAAAAATTTCCTACGCACACGCAAGATCATGGTGATGCACAACAACGAGAGGGGAGAGTGTTGTCTACGTACCGACGCAGACCGACTGCGGAAGCGATCACACAACATAGAGGAAGTAGTCGTACGTCTTCTTCCCGATCCGACCGATCCAAGCACCGTTACTCCGGCACCTCCGAGTTCTTAGCACACGTTCAGCTCGATGACGTTCCTCGGGCTCCGATCCAGCAAAGCGTCGAGGAAGAGTTCCGTCAGCACGACCGCGTGGTGACGATCTTGATGTACTACCGACGCAGGGCTTCACCTAAGTGCTGTAACGGTATGATCGAGGTGGAATTTGGTGGCAGGGGGCACCGCACAAGGCTAAGGAACGATCTCAAGGATCAACTTGTGTGTCTTGGGGTGTCCCTTGCCCCCGTATATAAAGGTTGGAGGGGAGGGAGCTGGCCGGCCAAAGGAGGGAGGCGCAGGAGGAGTCCTACTCCTACCGGGAGTAGGACTCCCCCCTCCAATCCTAGTCCAACTAGGAATCCTTAAAGGGGAGAGAGAGAGAGGTGGCCGGCCCCTCTCCTAGTCCTACTAGGACTAGGGAGAGGGGGGAGGCGCAGCCCTATGTGGGCTGCCCTCTCACCTTTCCACTAAGGCCCATGTTGGCCCATTTGGCTCCCAGGGGGTTCCGGTAACCCTCCCGGTAATCCGGTAAAATCCCGATTTCACCCGGAACACTTCCGATGTCCAAACATAGGCTTCCAATATATCAATCTTTACGTCTCGACCATTTCGAGACTCCTCATCATGTCCGTGATCTCATCCGGGACTCCGAACAACCTTCGGTACATCAAAATGCATAAACTCATAATCACTGTCATCGTAACGTTAAGCGTGCGGACCCTACGGTTCGAGAACAATGTAGACATGACCGAGACACGTCTCCGGTCAATAACCAATAGCGGGACCTGGATGCCCATATTGGCTCCTACATATTCTACGAAGATCTTTATCGGTCAGACCGCATAACAACATACGTTGTTCCCTTTGTCATCGGTATGTTACTTGCCCGAGATTCGATCGTCGGTATCCAATACCTAGTTCAATCTCGTTACCGGCAAGTCTCTTTACTCGTTCCGTAATACATCATCTCACAACTAACATATTAGTTGCAGTACTTGCAAGGCTTATGTGATGTGTATTACCGAGAGGGCCCAGAGATACCTCTCCGACAATCGGAGTGACAAACCCTAATCTCGAAATACGCCAACCCAACATCTACCATTGGAGACACCTGTATTACTCCTTTATAATCACCCAGTTACGTTGTGACGTTTGGTAGTATCCAAAGTGTTCCTCTGGTAAACGGGAGTTGCATAATCTCATAGTTATAGGAACATGTATAAGTCATTAAGAAAGCAATAGCAACATACTAAACGATCGGGTGCTAAGCTAATGGAATGGGTCATGTCAATCAGATCATTCTACTAATGATGTGACCTCGTTAATCAAATAACAACTCTTTCGTCCATGGTTAGGAAACATAACCATCTTTGATTAACGAGCTAGTCAAGTAGAGGCATACTAGTGACACTCTGTTGGTTTATGTATTCACACATGTATTATGTTTCCGGTTAATACAATTCTAGCATGAATAATAAACATTTATCATGATATAAGGAAATAAATAATAACTTTATTATTGCCTCTAGGGCATATTTCCTTCAAAACTCCCTTACTGATCATCCTCAAAAGAGGCACGGATCACTAGGAAACAAGCTGAACATATGGCATCATGAACTAAAACATCCCAGACTTAGTGAAAATCACTAAGTCTCTGAAAACAGAATTCTCAGGTGCCTCTCTTTGCAAGCTTGCACAAGTCACCACACACATCCTAAAAATGCATGGGTGGCACCTCTGGAAAGAAGACAAAATGCTTAACAATTCATCCCAAAGAGTCAACGGCATATCATGCACACAATAATCATGGCAAAAATGACAAAGTCTATGATGAACTAACGGATCTGCAATTTAACTCACGATGCCTCCTTATAACAGTATTTTGGGCATCAAGATGAACTCAAATGCAAATGATGCAATGGAATGAAACGATGTACTCGTCGAGACGAAGATTTTGATATATCATATGTCCAAAACGGAGCTACGGATGCGGAGATATCATCAGTCAAAGTAGGCATAAAAGATTAAGGGGGAGAAGGGAAAGTCAACCGTTAGGTTATTTCAGATCTGGATCTGAGGCGCGGGTTACTGTTCACGGCACTGTTCACCATGCGGAATTCGAGGACGGCCAGACTTGGAGCTCTTCGGCGAGGTGGTGCTCCGGCGAGGCGGAGAGGGGACCGGGCGGCGGCAGGCGGCACCGGCCGGCGAGGAGAGGGCGGCGGGGCGCCGGAGTGGGCGTCGGGGTCCGTTAGGTGGTGGCCGGCGAGCCTCACCTCGGGCGGAGCCCATGGCGTCTGCCGGTGACGAGGGAGGTGGGCGGTGTCGGGCGCCGGAGGCGGGGACGAAGGCGGCGCGGGGAGGCTCCGGGCGGCGGGGCGAAGTGGGCCGGGAGGGCCTCCCGCGGGCTCGGGCGGGCCCCTGGCGGCGGCGGCGAAGTGGGGCTCGCCCGGGCCACGTGGCAGCGGCTGGTTGGCTGGGGGCGGATCCGGACATTGTCCGGCTCGTCCGGACACGTCCGGCGGCGGCGGAGAGGGAATTTTAGGGTTTCGGAGGAGAGGGGAGATCCGAAACGGGAGGGGGGTTTAAATAGGCATAGAGGGAGCTAGGAGTGTCCAAATGAGGTGCGGTTTTCGGCCACGCGATCGTGATCGAACGCTCTAGGACATGGAGCAGAGCTTGGTGGGTTTTGGGCCAAAATGGAGGGGTGTTGGGCTGCAACACACACGAGGCCTTTTCGGTCCCTCGGTTAACCGTTGGTGTATCAAACGAAGTCCAAATGGTACGAAACTTGACAGGCGGTCTACCGGTAGTAAACCAAGGCCGCATGGCAAGTCTAGGTCCAATCCGGAAATGTTTAATCCCCACACACGAAAGAAAGCTAGAAATGGCCACCGGAGGAGAACGAAGCACCGGAGTGCAAAACGGACAACGGGGAAAATGCTCGAATGCATGAGATGAACATGTATGCAAATGCAATGCACGTGATGACATGATATGAGATGCATGAAAACGAAAACAACACACGGAGACAAAGACCCGAACCCGAGAAATAAATATAACTTAATGCCGGAAATGGCAAGAGTTGGAGTACAAATTGGGAAAGTTATATCTGGGGCGTTACAACACTCCACCACTACGAAAAGATCTCGTCCCGAGATCTAGGACTGAAAGAACTCCGGGTACTCAGAACGGAGGTGATCCTCGCGTTCCCAGGTAGCTTCACGGTCGGAATGGTGTGACCACTTGACTTTGAGAAATTTGATTGACTTGTTGCGAGTCCTGCGTTCAGTCTCTTCAAGGATTGCAACTGGGTGCTCACGATAAGAGAGATCTTCTTGGAGCTCAATGTCCTCGAAGTTGACGGTGCGTTCAGGCGTCTTGAAGCACTTTCGGAGTTGGGAGACGTGAAACACATCATGAACATTTGCAAAGTTTGAAGGAAGCTCGAGTTGATAGGCGAGGTCGCCTCTCTTGCTGACAATCTTGAAAGGTCCGATGTATCTGGGGGCAATCTTCCCTTTGATACCGAAGCGACGAGTCCGTTTCATAGGAGAGACGCGGAGGTAAACATGGTTTCCGATCTCGAAAGCCAAATCACGGTGCTTACTATCATAGTAGCTCTTCTGGCGGGATTGGGCTGCTTTGAGGTTATCATGAATGACCTTGCACATTTCTTCTGCCTCTGTGATTAGGTCATTACCCAGCAGCTGACGTTCACCGGTTTCAGACCAGTTGAGAGGTGTACGGCACTTCCTACCATACAGAATTTCAAATGGGGCCTTGCCCGAACTTGCTTGAAAACTGTTGTTGTATGAGAATTCAGCATAAGGAAGACAATCCTCCCACTTCATGCCGAAGGAGATAACACAAGCCTTGAGCATATCTTCAAGAATCTGGTTGACACGCTCGACTTGACCGCTTGTTTGAGGATGGAAAGTAGTGCTGAAGCGAATGTTGGTGCCCATGGCCTTCTGAAAAGAATCCCAAAACTTGGAGGTAAAGATGCCGCCACGGTCTGAAGATATCACTTGAGGAATACCGTGTAGAGAGACAATTCGAGAGGTGTAGAGTTCCGCCAATTGAGCTGCAGTGATTGACACTTTGATAGGCAGAAAGTGAGCCACTTTGGTGAGCTTGTCGATGACAACGAATATAGTATCATTGCCACGCTTAGACTTTGGAAATCCAGTCACGAAGTCCATTTCAATGTGGTCAAACTTCCATTCTGGAATGGCAAGAGGTTGGAGGAGACCTGCTGGCCTTTGGTGTTCTGCCTTCACTCTTCTGCAGACATCACATTCATTCACGAATTGAGCGATCTCGCGCTTCATTCGAGTCCACCAATAAGTTTGCTTGAGATCCTGATACATCTTCGTGCTCCCAGGGTGGATGGAGAGGAGAGAGTTGTGAGCCTAGTTCATAATCACTTTCCGAAGTTCACCTTTGGGTACGACAATTCGATCCTCGAAGAAGAGAGTGTCCTTGTCATCAAGTCGGTAGCACTTGTACTTGGACTGACTCTTTGCAATACCAATCTTCACCTTTTTCACCATAGCATCAAGAAGCTGGGCTTGGCGAATCTGGTCTTCCAGGGTAGGAGAAACTTGAAGGTTGGCGAGGAAACCTTGAGGAACAATTTGCAGATTAAGTTTGCGGAAAGCTTCACAAAGCTCGGGTTGATAAGGCTTGAGAATCAGACTGTTGCAATATGCTTTTCTGCTCAAAGCGTCAGCAATCACATTGGCCTTGCCTGGAGTATACTCGATACTCGGATTATACTCTTGAATCATTTCGACCCATCGAGTTTGCCTGAGGTTGAGATTAGGCTGAGTGAAGATGTACTTGAGACTCTTGTGATCAGTGAAAATGTCCACTTTTCTTCCCAATAGAAGATGTCTCCAAGTCAACAAAGCATGCACAACTGCCGCCAACTCGAGATCATGAGTGGGGTAGTTCTTCTCATTAGGCTTCAACTGGCGAGAGGTATAAGCAACAACTTTCTTCTCTTGCATCAGTACAGCACCGAGACCTTGGAGAGAGGCATCACAAAAGACCTCGTACGGCTTGGTTTCATCAGGCGGAGTCAGAACTGGAGCAGTGATCAACTTCTCTTTCAAAGTGTTGAAAGCAATATCACACTCCGGAGACCAAACGTACTTGACGTGCTTCTGGAGAAGATTTGAGAGAGGCTTCGCGATCTTAGAAAAGTTTTCAACGAATCTTCGGCAGTAGCTTGCGAGACCGAGGAAGCTACGGAGTTGCTTCACATTCTGAGGAGGTTCCCAATTAACAATTGCAGACACCTTCTCAGGATTCACGGCAATGCCCTTGGCAGAGATGATATGGCCAAGATAAAGGACCTCATCGAGCCAAAATTCACACTTGGAGAACTTGGCGTAGAACTGATGTTCTCTGAGCTTGTCAAGAACCAAATGCAAGTGCTTGGCATGATCTTGCTTGTTCTTCGAGAAAACCAGAATGTCGTCGAGATAGACCAAAACGAAGTCATTGGTGTAGGGGTTGAAAATGAAGTTCATCATGCGAGAGAACGTCGGAGGAGCGTTGGCGAGCAAAAGACATGACAGTGTATTCATATGACCCATAGCTTGTCCTGAAGGCCGTCTTGGGAATATCTTGCTCACGGATTCGAATCTGATGATAACCCATAGGGAGATCAAGCTTGGAGAATACTTGGGCACCCTTGAGTTGTTCGAACAGCTCATTGATGTTGGGAAGTGGGTATTTGTTCTTGATGGTCTTCTTGTTCAATGGACGATAATCAACACAAAGTCGGTCCGTTCCATCCTTCTTCTTCACAAAAAGAACACCACAACCCCATGGAGAAGTACTAGGCCGAATGAGACCCATTCTTTCCTGAACATTGAGTTGTTTCTTCAACTCCTTCAACTCGTCGGGGCCGAGCTTGTAGGGACGTTTGCACACAGGTTCCGTACCGGGCTCAAGTTCAATAACAAATTCAACCGGCCGGTGCGGAGGCATTCCTGGGAGTTCTTCTGGGAAGACGTCTTGATACTCACAAACGACTGGGATCTGTGAAATAGCATCCAATTCACCCTTCTCATTGAGAGAAAACAATCGGATTGTATCATCATGAGCGGCAAAGACAATGACATCCTCAGACGAATGAGTCAGTTGAATCTGCCTGGCTGCACAATTGAGGTGAGCCTTGTGTTTAGAGAGCCAGTCCATCCCGAGAATAAGATCGATATCAGAATCACCAAGAACCATAGGAGAAGCCAAGAACTTGAAATCACCCATCATGATAGAAATATCCGGGACTATTGAAGTAGCCCTCATAGACTTAGCCGGAGAAACCACTCCCATAGGTTTTCCCAACATTTTTGAAACGAAGTCATGCTTGGAAACAAAAGATCTTGACATGAAACAATGCGATGCACCAGTGTCAAAAAGAACTCTTGCGGGAATAGAGTTAACTGGAAAGTTACCCATGATGACATCTGACGAATCCTCTGCCTGAGCTGCATTCACCATATTGACCTTGGCGTGCTTGGGGTTATGCTTGACCACAGTTGTACTTGCCGATCTGACAGGATGAGGAGGAGGAAGACGCCTCTGGTTGAAACGCTTGTTGGCCTAGTGACCCTTCTGTTGGCACTTGTTGCACGTGACCTCTGAAAGCGGACGGTGGTATGGAGCACTCGATCTTGGAGCTTGAGACGAAGTCTTGTTCTGAAAGCCTGGGTTGGGTGGGTGGGAAGAACCACTGCCACCTTTGCTCTTCTGCTGATATGGCTGACGGAACAGAGGAGGAGGAAGCCAATACTTCTGCTGCTTGGCCACTTGAGTAGAGGAAGAAGGCGTAGTGTCTCTGACTCGCTTCCTGGAAGCATCACACCTCAACTGAGCAGCTTCTTGCTTCAGTGCCATGTTGTAGAACTCATCGTATCTCAACGGCTCAAAGAGGACAAGAGCGAGCTGAATTTCTTCACGGAGACCACCCCTGAACTGGTATATCATGCTCTTCTCATCAGGAACATCCTGCTTGGCAAAACGGGCGAGCTTCTGGAACAACTTGTTGTAGTCATAGACAGACAAAGAGCCTTGCTTCAGATTGCGGAATTCCTCACGTTTTGTTTCAGTCACACTCTAAGGGATGTGATGAGCTCGGATATCACGACGGAAATCATCCCAAGTGATCAAACGTCCACCTCTGGAATCCTTGTACTGCTGGAACCACTCTGCAGCCTGATCTTTGAGCTGGAAAGAAGCGAACTTGACGAAATCTTCAGGCCTGACGTTGCTGCATTCAAAATGCTTGCCCAGATCGACTAGCCAATCGTCAGCATCGGTAGCCTCAACACAATTGCTGAACGTCTTTGGACCATTTGCGAGGAACTGGTTCAGAGTAGCAAAATGGTTCTGATTGTTGCCTTGATTCCCTTGACTGCCTTGATTGCGTTCTTGGAGGATTTGCATGATCAACTGTGTATTTGCATTGGTTGCGGCCATCACAGCTTGCCAAGCCTCCGGAGGAGGTGGAGGTGGTGGCGGATCAGGGTTCGGAGTCGTGCGCGTTGGAGGAGCCATCCTGAAGAGGTTGACCACCATTAGCACACAAATAGACAAATATTGAAGGTGAATCCAATAGAATGAAAATTGCAACATAAAGTCTTCACATCCGAACAAAATGAATGAATGCACTTCTCTTGAAGTGGTCACATATTCCTAAATTGCGAAGCCACAAAGAATTAGGTAGAAGAGGTAAATCACCGAGGGATGGAATCAACATATGACTTCGAAGCGACTCGAATACCACAACTCAAAATAAAACCAAGGGTTGGCTTGTGGAATAAGCCGGAACAAACATATGATAGAAATTTCGTCCGAAGTTTTCGTGGTGGGACCTACACGGGCTCGATCGTACAACACCATCATGTACAAGGCAGTGCACATGACATACGAAGCGTCCCCGAGTCAGCATAGCCAAGGACTCTTCAAGACACAACGAGACCACTGTAAAATCGACCGTGAATAGGCGAACCACTAGACGTCGAACCCCAATTTCATATCATACATCTGTTGGAAAGATATCCTAAGAGCTACTTGAATTCCCACCTATGAAACTCCCGAAACTTTCCGGTTATGCAATCAGGTGTTGGGGATACAGGGGAAGCATAATATCTCACCCAAACTAGCAAATCCTACATCCAGCTGTATCCATCCTTCAACACATAACCAAGGAACCTTCGGAAACCATCTACCTCAACCTTTGAAAAGCATCCGTTATACAAGTTATGGCGATACTCCCGAACTCCCGCCCCAGTACTGGGTGGCATCGAGGTTATCTCACCAACGAACTGCATAAAGGAGATTTTCGATGTCGCGACCATACCTCAAGTATACCAGAATTGCAACGATAAAATTATGATGACAACACCTCAGAGCTCAACTCCCCGGGACACTTCCACTAAACCCCTGACAGGAGGCACCAAGACAGTGTTCTCATCATAAGCCATCGGAACAAATCCAAGATACTCGCGTGATCCTAAATTTTTTTAGTGAAATTTGAGAAGAGAAGAGTCAAAACTCTACGTCAGGATGCCTTACCAGAGCGATGAAGAGACTGGGAAGTAAAAAGAATTCCTAAGCTCTCCGATATATAATTCCTAAATGACTCAAAACATTTTTCTAGACACAACTCGACTGCTAAAACGATCAAGCAATGGGGGCTCCTAAGGTCGGGGAAGGCTCTGATACCAACTGGTAACGCCCTCGATGCGGCTATATCTCCCATGTGTCGAGGCACGACTTAGAGGCATAACCGCATTGAAAGCAATGTCGCAAGTCAGGAAATCATCACACATCCCATGTACATAAATAAGATAAAGGGGAGGTACATAGTTGGCTTACACTCGCCACGTCACATCAAAGTACATAAATAACATCCATCATACAAATCACTCATGGCCCGACTACGGCGCCAAAATAGAAAAGACCCCAACATGCGACAAGGCCCTGAATCTAACCCCGATTGGGCACCACTACTGATCATCAGGAAAAGACACATAGTAACGCTGAGAGTCCTCGTCGTACTCCCACTTGAGCTCAAGCGCGCCATCTGGAGTTGTATCATCTGTCCCTGCATCTGGTGTAATAGTAATCTGTGAGCCACAGGGACTCAGCAATCTCGCACCCTCGCGATCAAGACTATTTAAGCTTAATAGGTAGGAAAGGGGTAATGTATAAGTGGAGCAGCAGCAAGCGACTAGCCTATATGGTGGCTAACTTATTCGCAAAAGAGAGCGAGAAGAGGAGGCAAAGCACGAGCGGAAATCTAGAGAGCAACCTGCGCAAACATAACTCCAACACCGTGTCCACTTCCCGGACTCCGCCGAGAAGAGGCCATCACGGTAACACACTCAGTTGATTCATTTTAATTAATTAAGGTTCAAGTTATCTACAACCGGACATTAACAAATTCCCATCTGCCCATAACCGCGGGCACGGCTTTTGAAAGATCAATCCCTGCAGGGGGGTCCCAACTTAGCCCATAACAAGCTCTCACGGTCAACGAAGGAATAGACCTCCACCCAAGACACACCGATCAGACTCGGTATCTCGGTACAACAAGATGATTCGACAGGTTAAAACAAGTCCAGCAACACCACACAGATGTGCCGACAAATCCCGATAGGAGCTGCACATATCTCGTTCTCAGGGCACACTGGATGAGCAAGACATTGGGTAGGCCAGCCTAGAGTTGCCCCTGGTAGCCCGGACATCGCTCGGTTGGACCAACACTCAGAGGAGCACTGGTCCCGGGGGGTTAAAATAAGATGACCCTCGGGCTCCGGAAACCCAAGGGAAAAAGAGGCTAGGTGGCAACTGGTAAAACCAATGTTGGGCATTCCTGGAAAAGCTTTAATCAAGGCGAACTATCAAGGGGTTCCCATTATAGCCCAACCGTGTAAGGGACGCAACAATCTGGGAACATAACACCGATATGACGGAAACTAGGGCGGCAAGAGTGAAACAAAACACTAGGCGAGAGGCCGAGCCTTCCACCCTTTACCAAGTATATAGATGCATTAAGACAACATAGCAACATAATGGTATCCCAACAAGTAAATAAAGGTTCCAACAAGGAACGGCTCCAATCTTCACCTGCAACTAGCAACGCTATAAGAAGGGGCTGAGCAAAGCGCTAACATAGCCAATCAACGGTTTGCTAGGACATGGTGGGTTAGAGGCTCAATCATGGCAATTGGGAGGCTGACAAGCAAGTGGTAGGCATCGTAGCATTGGCATAGCAAAAGAGCGAGCAAACTAGCATAGCAAAGATAGTAGTGATTTCGAGGGTATGATCATCTTGCCTGCACAGTTGTCAGAGTCGACTGGATCCTCAAAAGCAAACTCAACGGGCTCCTCGTTAGCGAACTCGTCTCCCGGCTCTACCCAACAACACAAACAAGCAACAAGGATACAATCAACCACGTGCAAACTCAAGCAATAAGATGCAAAGATGGTATGCTATGCGGAATCCGATGCGGGATGCAAAATGCAAGACGTGACAGGAAATGCATGAACCTGGCCTCAACTTGGAAAACCAAGTGTGCCACTGGATAGAGGGGATGAAATCACCTGAAAACTATATAAAGATCATAGGAATCGGAGCTACGGCTTGGAAATGGCAAGCGTTTTACGAAACGAACCGATCTGCGATTTACAGCAAGTAGGCTCCTAAATGCAACGAAATGAACATGCTACAGCCACCAAACATGAAAACAAAATACATGGCAGGGATGTACACAAGATGCTTAACAAATCACTAGCACTGAGCCACGGCCAAATTCATCCACTATGAGGTTCAAACGAGCATGGCAAAAATGAATAAGCAAAACAGATTTCAGACTTAGTGAAATTAACACTAGTCTGAAATTTCAGACCACGATGCTCTCTTCGGAGCAGCAAAACAACATGATGCACAACCTGAACATGACAAGTAAGAACATGGTATGGAGCTACTCAACAAGCTTAACAAAACACCCAAAGTGACCTGGGGCCAAAAGGGTTCACAAAATACTCTAACGAGCACACGAACATAGATGAAACACAATCAGTTTTCAGACTTAGTGAAAACTGAGACATGCTGAAATTATAACTCACGAAGGCATGTAAACGAGCTTGATGCACTCACTACGGTGCAAGTCATGGCAAGGCAAGCATATATCCATAAAGAAGGCACAAAATGCTAGCTAGACATGGCAAGAACAATGGCATAGCATGCACGGATCACTAGCAATAGCATCGGCAAAATCGCAAACAAGTTGACGATCTGCCCAGATTTACCACGAAGCAAAAGTAGAGCTCGATTGACTCAAGCTAGAGCACTCCACATATGCAAACAAAGACATGGATGGATGGAGCATAACATGAATATCAAAACTCCCTTACTGATCATCCTCAAAAGAGGCACGGATCACTAGGAAACAAGCTGAACATATGGCATCATGAACTAAAACATCCCAGACTTAGTGAAAATCACTAAGTCTCTGAAAACAGAATTCTCAGGTGCCTCTCTTTGCAAGCTTGCAGAAGTCACCACACACATCCTAAAAATGCATGGGTGGCACCTCTGGAAAGAAGACAAAATGCTTAACAATTCATCCAAAGAGTCACAGGCATATCATGCACACAATAATCATGGCAAAAATGACAAAAGTCTATGATGAACTAACGGATCTGCAATTTAACTCATGATGCCTCCTTCTAACAGCATTTTGGGCATCAAGATGAACTCAAATGCAAATGATGCAATGGAATGAAACGATGTACTCGTCGAGACGAAGACTTTGATATATCATATGTCCAAAACGGAGCTACGGGTGCGGAGATATCATCAGTCAAAGTAGGCATAAAAGATTAAGGAGGAGAAGGGAAAGTCAACCGTTAGGTTATTTCGGATCTGGATCTGAGGCGCGGGTTACTGTTCACGGCACTGTTCACCATGCGGAATCCGAGGACGGCCGGACTTGGAGCTCTCCGGCGAGGTGGTGCTCCGGCGAGGCGGAGAGGGGACCGGGCGGCGGCAGGCGGCACCGGCCGGCGAGGAGAGGGCGGCGGGGCGCCGGAGTGGGCACCGGGGTCCGGTAGGTGGTGGCCGGCGAGCCTCACCTCGGGCGGAGCCCGTGGCGTCCGCCGGCGATGAGGGAGGTGGGCGGCGTCGGGCGCCGGAGGCGGGGACGAAGGCGGCGCGGGGAGGCTCCGGGCGGCGGGGCGAAGTGGGCCGGGAGGGCCTCCCGCGGGCTCGGGCGGGCCCCGGGCGGCGGCGGCAAAGTGGGGCTCACCCGGGCCACGTGGCAGCGGCTGGTTGGCTGGGGGCGGATCCGGACGTTGTCCGGCTCGTCCGGACACGTCCGGCGGCGGCGGAGAGGGATTTTTAGGGTTTCGGAGGAGAGGGGAGATCCGAAACGGGAGGGGGGTTTAAATAGGCATAGAGGGAGCTAGGAGTGTCCAAATGAGGTGCGGTTTTCGGCCACGCGATCGTGATCGAACGCTCTAGGACATGGAGCAGAGTTTGGTGGGTTTTGGGCCAAAATGGAGGGGTGTTGGGCTGCAACACACACGAGGCCTTTTCGGTCCCTCAGTTAACCGTTGGAGTATCAAACGAAGTCCAAATGGTACGAAACTTGACAGGCGGTCTACCGGTAGTAAACCAAGGCCGCATGGTAAGTCTCGGTCCAATCCGGAAATGTTTAATCCCCACACACGAAAGAAAGCTAGAAATGGCCACCGGAGGAGAACGAAGCACCAGAATGCAAAACGGACAACGGGGAAAATGCTCGAATGCATGAGATGAACATGTATGCAAATGCAATGCACGTGATGACATGATATGAGATGCATGAAAACGAAAACAACACACGGAGACAAAGACCCGAACCCGAGAAATAAATATAACTTAATGCCGGAAACGGCAAGAGTTGGAGTACAAATTGGGAAAGTTATATCTGGGGCGTTACACCGATAACATGCTCTGTTTGATGGCCCATGGAGATGCTTCCTTCTGGCCTAGCGCGGTTACGGACTTATTTCTTTAGGACTCCCATGAACCTCTCAAAGGGAAACATACTGTGTAGAAGTACGGGCCCCAGGATGACAATCTCGTCGACTAGATGAACTAGGACGTGCATCATGATATTGAAGAAGGATGGTGGGAACACCAGCTCGAAACTGATAAGACATTGCGCCACATCACTCCTTAGCCTTGGTACGATTTCTGGATCGATCACTTTCTGAGAGATTGCATTGAGGAATGCACATAGCTTCACAATGGCTAATCGGACGTTTTCCGGTAGAAGCCCCCTCAATGCAACCGGAAGCAGTTGCGTCATAATCACGTGGCAGTCATGAGACTTTAGGTTCTGAAACTTTTTCTCTGGCATATTTATTATTCCCTTTATATTCGACGAGAAGCCAGTCGTGACCTTCATATTGAGAGGGCATTCAAACAAGATTTCTTTCTCTTCTTTCGTAAGAGCGTAGCTGGCAGGACCTTTATACTGCTTCGGAGGCATGCCGTCTTTTTCGTGCAAATGTTGCAGGTCCTCCCGTGCCTCAGGTGTATCTTTTGTACTCCCATACACGCCCAAGAAGCCTAGCAGGTTCACGTGAAGGTTCTTCGTCACGTGCATCACGTTGATTGAAGAGCGGACCTCTAGGTCTTTCAAGTAGGGTAGGTCCCAGAATATAGATTTCTTCTTCGACATGGGTGCGTGTCCCTCAGCGTCATTCGGAATAGCTAGTCCACCGGGACCCTTTCCAAAGATTACGTAGTGTAAATCATTGACCATAGCAAGTACGTGATCACCGGTACGCATGGCGGGCTTCTTCCGGTGATCTGCCTCGCCTTTGAAATGCTTGCCTTTCTTTCGACATTGATGGTTGGTCAGAAGAAATCGACGATGGCCCAGGTACACATTCTTCCTGCATTTGTCCAGGTATATACTTTTAGTGTCATCTAAACAGTGCGTGCATGCGTGGTATCCTTTGTTTGTCTGTCCTGAAAGGTTATTGAGAACGGGCCAATCGTTGATGGTCACGAACAGCAATGCCTTAAGGCTAAATTCCTCCTGTCTGTGCTCATCCCACGTACGTACACCGTTTCCATTCCACAGCTGTAAAAGTTCTTCAACTAATGGCCTTAGGTACACATCAATGTCGTTGCCGGGTTGCTTAGGGCCTTGGATGAGAACTGGCATCATAATGAACTTCCACTTCATGCATATCCAAGGAGGAAGGTTATACATACATAGAGTCACGGGCCAGGTGCTGTGATTGCTGCTCTGCTCCCCGAAAGGATTAATGCCATCCGCGCTTAAAGCAAACCATACATTCCTTGGGTCCTTTGCAAACTCATCCCAGTACTTTCTCTCGATTTTTCTCCACTGCGACCCGTCAGCGGGTGCTCTCAACTTCCCATCTTTCTTTCGATTCTCACTATGCCATCGCATCAACTTGGCATGCTTTTCGTTTCTGAACAGACGTTTCAACCGTGGTATTATAGGAGCATACCACATCACCTTCGCAGGAACCCTCTTCCCGGGGGGCTCACCGTCAACATCACCAGGGTCATCTCGTCTGATCTTATACCGCAATGCACCGCATACCGGGCATGCGTTCAGATCCTTGTATGCACCGCGGTAGAGGATGCAGTCATTAGGGCATGCATGTATCTTCTCCACCTCCAATCCTAGAGGGCATACGACCTTCTTTGTTGCGTATGTACTGTCGGGCAATTCGTTATCCTTTGGAAGCTTCTTCTTCAATATTTTCAGTAGCTTCTCAAATCCTTTATCAGCCACAGCATTCTCTGCCTTCCACTGCAGCAATTCCAGTACGGTACCGAGCTTTGTGTTGCCATCTTCGCAATTGGGGTATAACCCTTTTTTGTGATCCTCTAACATGCGATCGAACTTCAGCTTCTCCTTTTGACTTTCGCATTGCGTCCTTGCATCAACAATGACCTGGCGGAGATCATCATCATCGGGCACATCGTCTGGTTCCTCTTGATCTTCAGCAACTTCACCCGTTGCAGCATCATTGGGCACATCGTCTGGTTCCTCTTGATCTTCACCAGCTCCCCCCGTTGCAGCATCACCGTATTCAAGGGGCACATAGTTGTCATCGTACTCTTCTTCTTCGCCGTCTTCCATCATAACCCCTATTTATCCGTGCCTCGTCCAAACATTATAGTGTGGCATGAAACCCTTGTAAAGCAGGTGGGAGTGAAGGATTTTCCGGTTAGAGTAAGACCTCGTATTCCCACATTCAGTGCATGGACAACACATAAAACCATTCTGCTTGTTTGCCTCAGCCGCATCGAGAAACTCATGCATGCCCTTAATGTACTCGCAGGTGTGTCTGTCACCGTACATCCATTGCCGGTTCATCTGTGTGCATTATATATAATTAAGTGCCCAAATTAATAGAAGTTCATCATCACATTAAAACCAAAGTGCATACATAGTTCTCATCTAACAACATATAGCTCTCCAGAGCATCTAATTAATTAAACCATACATTGAAACTATGTAAAACATTTCAATGCGAAAACAAATGTGATCATAAACGCAACCAAGGTAACAATTGATCCAACGGCATAATGATACCAAGCCTCGGTATGAATGGCGTATTTTCTAATCTTTCTAATCTTCAAGCGCATTGCATCCATCTTGATCTTGTGATCATCGACGACATCCGCAACATGCAACTCCAATATCATCTTCTCCTCCTCAATTTTTTTTATTTTTTCCTTCAACAAATTGTTTTCTTCTTCAACTAAATTTAACCTCTCGATAATAGGGTCGGTTCGCATTTCCGATTCACATACATCCTACATAAATAAAATCTATGTCACGTTGGTCGGCATAATTTTCATAAACAATAAATGAACCAATAGTTATAAAGATAATATATATACCACATCCAAATCATAGACAGGATGAGGGCCGACGGGGGCGGATACCAAAACCATCGCACTATATAAGATGCAATAATAAAAGTAAGAAACTAATACAAGTATCTATGTAAACATACAAGTAAGAATATTTTTCCTTTTAGAAAGAAGATAAGAACAAGAGGCTCACCACGGTGGTGCCGGCGATGAGCTCGGCATGGGTGATCGACAGCGGTGAAGACGGGGGCGGGGCGTGATGGACCGCTAAACCTAGACAAATATTATGGAAAATGGAGCTTGGAGGTCGAGCTTGGAGAGGAGAAAGCTTAAGTAGTGTGGCTCGGGCATTCCATCGAACACCTTGTGTGCATAGGAGGTGAGCTAGAGCACCACCAAGCCCTCTCCCCCTCGGCCAGAGAAAAACAGAGCACTAGGGTGCTCTGCTTGCGAGCGAGGGGTATATATAGGCACCTCATTGGTCCCGGTTGGTGACATGAACCGAGACTAAAGGGGAGCCTTTGGTCCCGGTTCAAGCCACCAACCGGGACCAATGGTGGTGGGCCAGGAGCGAGGCCCATTGGTCCCGGTTCATCCCACCAACCGGGACCAAAAGGTACAGATGAACCGGGACCAATGGCCCACGTGGCCCGGCCGGCCCCCTGGGCTCACGAACCGGGACCAATGCCCACATTGGTCCCGGTTTTGGACTGAACCGGGACTAATGGGCTGACCCGGCCTGGACCAAAGCCCTGTTTTCTACTAGTGCATGTGCATCCAAGTTATCCACCTTTCACCAAATCCCTTAGCTCTAAGTATGTCAATTATAGCCTAATGTTCAATAGTGTCAAAGGCCTTTTCAAAATCCAGTTTTATTACAAGCATTTCCTCATTTGACTTGTGGCACTGATGTATGTATTCATAGGCCCATCCCAAACAATCCTGAATCACTTTGTTCTTTAAGAATCCATATTGATTGATGTGTACCAAATTGAGGATTACTTTTTGTAATCTGTTTGCCAGCAATTTAGTAATGATTTTGAGCACCCCATTAAGCAGTGAAATTGGCCTGAAGTCATTAGGGGACATAGGTACCTCCTTTTTTGGAATGAGTGTGATATAAGAAGTGTTGATGCTTTCCAAATTCATAGTTCCAGCATGGAAGACAATGATAAGCTCAGTTACATCCAGTTTTATAATTTCCCAGCAAGCTTTTAGGAACTCATTATTAAATCCATCAGAACCTGGGGATTTGTCTGTTGGCAAATTTTTGACAACCTCATCAATTTCTTCCAGAGAGAAAGGTTTCTCAAGGTCTTGAAAAATTTGTGGATCCACTATGTTATCATACAGGTCTTGTAAGTTGAAATGCATGATATGGCCATTGGAATGACCCAGTCTTTTCTTAAAAGCTTCCCATAGTATTGTAGCCTTCCCCTCATGATCAGTAATTTCCACTTGGTCCTCATTCATGAGCATTGCAATTTTGTTATGCCTGTGATTAATAGAAGCTTTTGTATGGAAGAATTTTGTATTTTCATCACCAAATTTGACCCCTTTGATTTTTCCTCTCTGTTTCCAATAAATCTTCTGATTACTGAGGGCAGTTAGGAGTGTTTCTTTCAAGAGCTCTCTGCAATTATGCTCACATAAAGTTAAATCTCTGAATTCCTCCAAGAAGTCCCATAGTAATATACATTCATTCAACTCATCAATCTGTTTTTTGAGAGAGGACAGATTCTTTGCCCAAAGTTTGAGGGCTCTCCTCAAGTTTTTGAATTTAGCATTAATTTTCTTTGCAGGATCAGTATAACCAACAAGAATATTCCATGCAGTTTGCACAATATCTTTGAAAGAGCTGTGCTTTAACCAGTAATTCTCAAATCTGAAAACTCTTGACTTGGGTATTGCTGTACCAATTTTTATAACACAAGGCAAATGATCTGAAATTGGCTTTGCAAGGGGCAGAGCAGTGGAGTCAGGGTAAGTAGTCATCCATGCAGCAGAAGTGAAGAACCAGTCTAATTTTTCAAGCAAAGGACTGTCTTGCATGTTGCTCCAACTGAAATGCCTCCCTTTGAGAGGTAATTCAATTAGTCCCAGGTTACTAATAGCTTCATTGAATAGCACCATCTGATTAACATCTCCACCAGGTCTATTTCTATCTTCAAGTGATTTGATGAAATTAAAATCCCCCATAACAATCCAGTCAACATCATCAGGCATTTGTATATTTGTAAACCATTCAATATATTCCAATTTCTCCTCAATGTTGCAAGGCCCATATATATTTGTTAGGATCCATGGTTTAAGGGTGGAAGTGCAAGTGAACTGCATGGTTAATGAGAATTTGTTTTGGAAGAGCAACTGGCCAGTAAAGAGAGTCCCATTCCAAGGAGTCAAAATTCCACCAGATGCTCCAATTGAAGGTAGGTATTCAAATTTGTTGAATCTTTGAGGGCAGAAGTTTTGAATGTAGGCCAAATCAAAATTTTGTCTCTTTGTTTCTTGTAAGCACAAAATGCCAGCAGCACTTTCCTCAATTTTTTGCCTAATGGCCAGCCATTTGTCAGGAGAATTCAAACCCCTAATGTTCCAATTTAAAATATTCCAGGATCTGTTCCTATTCATGGTTAACTGTCTGTTTGAGATTTTGATACCAGGCCCCATCTCCTGGTATAATACCATACTCATGGAAAGTATAGACATGGGTTGACTGAGACCCAGTAATGTTTGAGAGCTTATATAAGCAAGGACAAGAAGCATGGCATATCATCAGTAACATGAGAAACAGATTAATCACCACAATCCTGCTAGAGAGAATAGAGATTTCAACATCTTCATAGAAACCACAAGTCCATAGTTCAACCAGACTGATCAAGATAGCAGTAGGCAAAATAGGGTACCAAGTTCTGAAGATAGACATTAAACATGTTCTGCTTACATCCATCACATCAAATATCATGCATACAACCATCAGACTATAGTCCTTCTCAAAGTAACCCTGGTGCTAATACTAATGTGACAGTTCATCGTGGCACATCCTAAGGAGTTGTAGCACCAGTGACCTTGGAGACCATGGCCACATCCTCCTGGCCCTTCTTCTTGGGCCTTTTTGAGAGCTTGTCCTGTGCCTCATCCTCAGACACCTTGCAAAAAGTTTTTGTCAGATTTTTGACCACTTTGTTATGCACAGTGGGTGGAATAGCATTACAAGGTAAGCAAGAGCTAGCATCACATGATTTCCTTCTATAGCCATTGTTGTCTTTCTTAATTCGATCACTTCTTCTTACCTGAGTCTCCACAAGAGGCTCTTTTTCTCTCCTTTTCCTTGAGACAGCTTCTCCTAGTGACAAGTGTATGACCTTGTTGGGGGACACTTGTTGGAGTGGGCTTCCAGCTCCACTTGAGGAGTGGGCAGCAGGGCTTATACCCTCATTTTCCTTCCCCAGACCCAGCATTATTTCCTTGCAACTAGGGGCCTATGAAGTAGTAGGTGCATCAGGAATATGAAGTAAGATGGTCTCTTCAGTATCACAATTGGCAGTAAGCATTTTCCACAGCTCTGATTTTAGCAGATGCATGACCCAACCAAACTTGTTAGGAGTGAGGAGAAGATGGATTATGAAGTTAAACCAACTTACAGGTATGTCAATTTTTAATGTATTTACTTCTCCCTGTTGTTGGCTCAGGAGCATTGTCCGAGGCCCATGGCAGGTTATGGTTTTTTTCAGCGCGTCACATGCTATGGGCTTTTCTTCTTGTCAAACAAGGTTTGAGCGTTTCAGTGCAGTGTGTGGTCTGCGGCCCATGTAGAGGAGCTCCTGGTTTGATGGGTTATATTTTTGTCAGGCCAGGCTTGATGTTGTTTCTATTTTAGCTATTGTCAAGCTAGGTTGTTATTCCATTTAAAAAAAATCAAAAAAGAAACTAAGCTTGTTATTGTTATTCGTGTTAGAGACCAATGTTGCAACATCTCCTAGCCGACTTGGTGTCCAAGTCAGATTGCCTCCACATCGATGGTTTCCATGATTGGAACTCCTTGTACTTGTAAAGTCTCTATGCTATATATATGAAAGAGGTACGCCAAGGCAAGGCTATCAAGCCGCCCGGTATTTTCACTTGATTACATGGTATCAGAGCAGTTGATGTGGCTATTGCAGAGTCATGCTGGGTTCGTTAGTTATTATAGGAGCTTCACAAGCCCATCTCGAGTGCTACTATCGTATATTGCGACAACGTCAGCGCGGTGTACTTATCTGCTAGGTGTCCAAGTCAGATTGCCTCCACATCGATAGTTTCCATGATTGGGACATCTTGTACTTGTAAAGTCTCTATGCTATATATATGAAAGAGGTGCGCTGAGGCAAGGCTATCAAGCCGCCCGGTATTTTCAGTTGATTACAATTCGATGCACCAGGCATCGTGATTGCTTCTTCTTTATTCCTGGTTAATTGCTATTTTCTGGGTTTTTTTTGCTGAGGTGCTTTCTTTTCTTTCTTGCGAGAATACTTACGATCTATTCATCATCTGTTAATGCAGTGAACTAATCAGAGCATCACTAAGAGCTCGCGGCATCACCCTCCTGCTTGCGTGCTGATTCCCTCCTCTCGCGACCTCCCCCTCCTCCTCCGCCCCTCGCGTCACCTCGCCTTCGACGGTGCTAGGGGCCCAGATCCCTAGCCGCCAGTCCCTCCCTGCTGCTCCAACCCCATCTGCCACTGCCGCCATCAAGGGCTGTGATGGCGGGGGGCCCTGCACCGCAGATCCAGGGCGGGTGGTCGCTGCGGCGGACCTTGTGAGGCGGAGGCGGCGTCTCATGCGGGCAGGTCGGGGCGGCAGTCAGGGCGGCGCCCCTATTGCGCACGGTGATGGGAGCCTTCATGGTCGGCGGTGTGGCGGTTGCGTGCGCATGGGTGGCTCCAATGGCTGCGGATCTGGCATCTTGTCCAGATCCGTCTCGGTACGGCCTTGGCCGGTCGGTGGCGTGAGGAGGACCGATGAGAGGTGGCTGGAGACTCCCTATCGGTGTGCTGACGGCGGCCCTCGTCTCCACGGCAAGGCTCCGTTCGGTTCCAGCCAGCTGCGAGGTTGGGGGGACGCGACTTCTGGTGAAAATCGCGCCGACTTTGGTCATGGCAGACGATGGCGCTGTCTACGATGTCGTTCCCTTCTCGAGGCATCGTTGTTGTAGGTCGTGGCATATGACGCCCGGATAATTAAGCTACAGTAAACCTCTGCTAATGATGCCACATCACCTCGGTTACTGTTGATAAACTCACGTTAGTTCAAAATGATTCAAATTCAAATTTTAATTAAAGGCAAACAACAAAAGTTTTCAAAAGTCAAAACTATAATGTTCTTAATGCGACAAATGAATCATGGATAATACTGGAGAAGGAACAACATCTTTATAATATAATTATTAAATACCCTAAAGTGATTAAAACAACAGCAAAACAATTAATTATACTCCTATTATGTTTTATAAAGTACTAAACTATTTTAGCTAGGTGCCAAAGTTATTATGGCAGTGGTCTAATTAATGTTACTATTTTAGGAGCTAGTTGACTGTTTTACAAAACTAAAGCAATTTGAAAAATAAAATTTAAACAGAAAAGAAAAACAAGAAAAGGGAAGAGATTAAACAAAAAAAAGGTAAAGGGGGGAGCCCCAGGCCAACTGGGCCACCCGACCCAACTCCCACCCTGGTCCGACCGGCCCACCCCGCTCTCCATATCCCCTATCGGTCGAAACCCTAGCTATCCCATGATCCCCACTCCTCCCCCCCCCCACGTCTCCCTCGTCCTCCCAAACCGCCGCCGCCACACAACGCACGCGGCCAGGCGAGGAGCTCCCGATCCCCACCTCAGCGCCATCGGGAGTCCCCCGCCTCTACTTTGCTGAGCGCCGCCCCTCCCGACCTCCGTCCTCGCGCAGTCGTCGCCTCATCTGGCTGCCACTCCGGCGATACTCCGCTGTCGTGCCACCATCTCCGGTTCCCTTCCTCTACACCTTGCCGTCGACCACCTCTCCGACTCGCCGGC
The DNA here is from genome assembly GCA_034509565.1 of Triticum monococcum. Taxonomy (NCBI): domain Eukaryota; kingdom Viridiplantae; phylum Streptophyta; class Magnoliopsida; order Poales; family Poaceae; genus Triticum; species Triticum monococcum. The sequence goes on along the minus strand of CM067845.1, from coordinate 683,329,384 downwards.
CTCCCCGAATGCCTTCTCGAACCCCCTCGATGTGAGCTCCCCGTCGGCCCCTTCGCTTTCCCCTCCATCCCAGCGCCGTCAACCGTACACTCCGACCGACGTGGCTTCGCCCGTTCGCCGCAGGCCGCGGTCACCGCTCAATGACCACACCCGCTTGTGCCCGCGTGCTGTCGCCAATGCCACCAGGTCCTGCTCCGCCGCTATGCTGCTACTACTGCTGTCGCCGCCGGCCCCCTCTGCCCCCATCGCTACAGGGCGCCCCCGGAGCCGCCAGCGCCGCCTCTGCTGCCTACCCGCCGCCGCCCTGCACGCCCTTGGCCGCACCCACGCGCGCGGCTACTGCTGCCCCTTGCGCCCGCGGGCCGCGCCCAGCCCCTCCTTCCCTCGCTGCTGCCTCCGGCGCCGCGCCGGTGCCCAGGTGCGCCCACGCGCCCGTGTCCGTTCAGGCGGGCGCCCATGCCCGCAGCCCCGTTAGCCCGTCGCCCGCTAGGCCCCCGCGACCAACTGACCAGGGGGCCCCACTTCCTTGTTATTTATAAAAATAGGTTTAAAAAATAATTAATATTATTTAATAAGTTAATTAACTTAATCAATCCTATTAATTAACCTAATTAACTTATTAACTAATTTAACTGTTAATTAGTGTTAGTCAATGGTAACCGGGACCCACGTGCTAGTTTGACCAGTCAAACAGACTATTGACTGATGACATCATGTTGATGTCATGCTGACACAATAATGACTTTTACCCATTTAAATTAATTCTGTTAATTCCGATAATGAATTCAAACTTTGGAAATTAATAGAAACTAAACCGTAGCTCGGATCGAAAAACTTTCTACATGAAAGTTGATCAGAAAAACGAGACGAATCCGGATACGCAGCCCGTTCATCCGCCACGCATCCCTAGCATAGCAAACACGGAATTTTTCCCCTCCTGTTCATCTGTCCGAAAACGCAGAACACCGGGGATACTTTCCCGGATGTTTCCCCCCTTCACCGGTATCACCTCGTACCGCGTCAGACCACCCCTAGCAGAATGTAATGCCGCATCTTGCTTTTTGTTACATTGATTGCTCTGTTATTTATTGTGTTCCCCCTCCGTTACTTCTTTTCGGTAGACCCCGAGACTGCTGGAGACCCCTAATACGACTATGGTGTTGATGACCCCCTCCTTGCCAGATCAACCAGACAAGCCCCCCCCCTTGATCACCAGATATCGCCTACTCTCCTCTATACTGCTTGCATTAGAGTAGTGTAGCATGTTACTGCTTTCCGTTAATCCTATTCTGAGTGCATAGCCTGTCATTGTTGCTACAACTATTGACACCTTACCTACAATCCTAAATGCTTAGTATAGGATGCTAGATTACCATCAGTGGCCCTACATTCTTGTCCGTCTGCCATGCTATACTACTGGGCCGTGATCACTTCGGGAGGTGATCACGGGCATATGATATATACTTATACTGTTACATTACTTATGATACTGTTCGGAGATGGGGGCTGAAGGGGCAGGTGGCTCCATCCCGGTAGAGGTGGGCCTGGGTTCCCGACGGCCCCCGACTGTTACTTTGTGGCAGAGCGACAGGGCAGGTTGAGACCACCTAGGAGAGAGGTGGGCCTGGCCCTGGTCGGCGTCCGTGGTTATATCAAAATAACACGCTTAACGAGATCTTAGTATTTGATCTGAGTCTGGCTACTGGCCTATACGCACTAACCCTCTACGCGGGGACAGTTATGGGCACTCAACGTCGTGGTATCAGCCGAAGCCTTCGTGACATCAGCGACTGAGCGGCGCGCGCCGGGTTGGACCGCGTAACGCAACTTCCTTTGTAATGGAGGTTGCTAGGTCTGATCACCGGCCGTTTACGCAACGTGCAGGTGTGTAATGGGCGATGGGCCCAGACCCCTGCGCCATAGGATTTAGACCGGCGTGCTGACCTCTCTATTGTGCCTAGGTAGGGCTGCGACGTGTTGATCTTCTGAGGCCGGGCATGACCCAGAAAAGTGTGTCCGGCCAAATGGGATCGAGCATGTTGGGTTATGTGGTGCACCCATGCAGGGAAGTTAATCTATTCGAATAGCTGTGATCTTCGGTAACAGGACGACTTGGAGTTGTACCTTAACCTTATGTCAACTAGAACTAGATACTTAATAAAATACACCCTTCCAAGTGCCAGATACAACCGGTGATCGCTCTCTCACACGATGACGAGGGGAGGATCATCGGTTAGGATTATGCTATGTGATGCTATTTGGTGAACTTACCATCTACTCTCTTCTTCTGCTGCAAAATGGAGGTTACCAGAAGCGTAGTCTTCGAAAGGACTAGCTATCCCCCTCTTATTCCGACATTCTGCAATTCAGTCCACATTTGATACCCTTATTCCATTTGATACCAATGCATACATATGTAGTGTAGCTCCTTGCTTGCGAGTACTTTGGATGAGTACTCACGGTTGCTTTACTCCCCCTTTTCCCCCTTCCTATACCCGATTGCTGCAACCAGACGTTGGAGCCCAGGAGCCAGACGCCACCGTCGACGACGACTACGACTACTCGGGAGGTGCCTACTACTACGTGCAGCCCGCTGACGATGACCGGGAGTAGATTAGGAGGATCCCAGGCAAGAGGCCTACGCTCTTTCGATTTGTATCCTAGTTTGTGCTAGCCTTCTTAAGGCAAACTTGTTTAACTTATGTCTATACTCAGATATTGTTGCTTCCGCTGACTCGTCTATGATCGAGCTCTTGTATTCGAGCCCTCGAGGCCCCTGGCTTGTAATATGATGCTTGTATGACTTATTTTTATTTGTAGAGTTGTGTTGTGATATCTTCTCGTGAGTCCCTGATCTTGATCGTACACGTTTGTGTGTATGATTTGTGTACGATTGAATCGGGGGTGTCACAAGTTGTTATGAGAGCCGACTGCCTGTAGGAATCCCCCTTCCACACTCCTTGGCCGAAGTTGAGTCTAGACATTTCAAAATCTTTTACTAACATGGCTATGTGCCTTACGGGCCCACGTCGCCATCTGGGTGGTATTAGGATCTTTTACTCCTCGAACCTTACTCTGGGACTCTGAACTCTCTTCTATTCGGGTTAAATGAATTTTGCTAAATCTAACAATAGGATCTCGTTATCACTTTCACCCGGAGAGCCCCTTATTACTGATGATCGTCTGCTGCACGTGAAGACCCTGAAGATACTCTCCGCTGTTAACCCGAGAACTTGTGTTCATCGCGTTTGCAATTCCCCTTCCACCGTCAACCCTTATGGATAACTACTTGCAGTTGTTATTCTTACATTCATCCCCAGTTGGTCTTGTTATTACAAGATACCCCGAAATACTCGTCGTTCTTTCAATAATCCTTTAAGCTTACTGCCTTGTTGTTCTTTGTCACCTGAATACCCCTATGGATAATTCTCGCACTTATCGAGTATCCGCTCATCCCCCAGTTGTTCATGTGTTTCACAATGGTCTTGAAATAGTATTCGATCCTCCAAAAATCCTTAGTAGCTTATTGCTCTGCAATACTTGTCTGCTTGCATTATGGATGCTTTCCATATGTCTGGCAATATTCGTCAGTATCCTTAGACACCGTCATTTTGATCCTATTGATTCAACATGAGTGCGAATGCACGCAATCATCAGTTGATCCTTTCAAATTATCTTTCTGACTCAGACGTCATTTTTGAACATGAGCTTGTTCTCGACCAATCTGTCTGCCGTCAATTGTACCCTTAGGTCTATTGAACTTATCCACCCTTGATCAGAGCATCTGCTTCTGATCCTTCTATTTGAAAATCATAATTCCTTTGATATCTAAGCATCAAATCAATCAGGTGTTCTATAATCTGATGCCCTTGCATCCTTTCTTCAACTGATTGTGTGCCGATGCTCACATCAGCTCCGCTATGGACCGTTAGATCCTTTATTGGATTATTATTCGATAGTGTCATCCTTATTCAATAACCTTGTGAGCCTTTCCTCGGATACATAATGCTTTTGGTAAATTGTATCCTCTGCTTTGTCAGCCATGCTTTACTTTCGAGCTGGTGATATTTACTCTTGAAGCTTGTGGTATATGTTTCTAAGATGCCCTGATGGGTTGAACCTATACCTTCTCTAAAACCATGTGAACCCGAAAGTTTTCACGAGTCATACTCTTCTGGTGCTTCGCCAGATAAAATTTCAACACTGCAACTCCTTCGAAAATGAGAAGTGAATGAAAGGTTATGCATTGGAGAAGTGGGAGTCGACCTTGAACCCTGTGTTCATGCCCATGGAAACAACGTATACCTTATCATGGAAGCTTCTCTTAAAATAATTATCCCCTTGTTATAAGTTCATCTTATATCTATGGACATGGTTCCGACCATGTTTCTCCTTGATTCCATTTCTCGTGCAAGTTTGAGCACTTGTTTTCTACAGAGCATTACCCTATTCCAACCTTTACTATGATCTATCATGGAGTATTACCCCCTGGTATCTCGAGATTATCATGGAACTGCATACCTCTTAAGAGTTCTTCATCAAGTGCTACATTCTCACTAATTCCAATTTTTCATGGGCTCTGAGTTATTAAACACTCAAAGACACCGATAACTGACTGAAGTCTGCACCGCGATTAAACAAATCGTGGTAACCTTCATGACTTACGAGTTTGAACTCGATCACGTCATTCCTAGCCTGTTTGGCTATATCCTTGTCATGCCGATTTTAACTGTGCTACCTGGACCTTCTTCCTAGAGCAAAAATTTTGAGGTGAACTAATCTTACGTCGATCTTCCTCGTCATAACAATTGTCCTTGAATGACAAGCTTGATTTCAAGTTTGTGTCGTACCTATGGTTTCAATAACTTCTCGCTTCATCATTCCATTAATTTGATGTCATCGCCGATCGGTTACATCTTCTTGAAACCTCTCGACAAATGTGTCGTGATCATCATCAACATTTTGACCCCTTCCAAGATATCAATTGAATTCATGATGAGAAGTACCCTCCTTGCCCTCGATGATTTGTGTTATCATCGACCACTTTATTGCCTTCCGTTTAACACAAACTTGTTCATGTTTCTAGCAACCCTATTGCTTTTAAGTTAATGGTCGATATTTCATTCTTAGACTATTGCTTGTTGAATCACCTTTCTAACATTGATCATGCTACCTAAGACCATATTTTGGGTCCACTTTTCAACCAATGCTTAATTGTGCATGTTTTCCTCGAGCATACATCCATATATCATTTGATCCGACAAATGTTATCTCCTTGTTCACATAAGTGTGGAAATCCATCTTCTGAAAATCTCAATGGATTGTCGCTGAGTTCATCAGCCACCTCTTCATCCTCTCCTTGGTGTTAATGATGAACTCTTGTTGAGGAACTCGCTTCCATAGTACATTTCCCAAGAATCTTACAATGTCGTCTCTTCAATTGTGTTGTACCTTTTCTTCTCAGGCATCCTGAGTCTGAGGCATCCTGGCACCAATCAGATCTGAACCTCGGTCAGATATGATGGTCGGAACATATTTCCAAGAATTATTACATTGGTCCTTATATATCGGTAAGGTGATGTCATGCCTATCACACCTGGCCGGAGGACTTGTTATAGATTCCTTTTCAGCAAAGTTATCCCTTCTTCCATGAGGGAATTGTAAGACCTATTCTTCAAGTTTTTCCTGATGGATCATTTGTGTATCCTAAGTCTGATCTTTACCTGATGACCATGTCAATGCTATATCGAACCATGTAAGTGGTACTCCGATCATCAATAAGAACATTTGAAGTGCCATGCTAAATATTCTTTATCAATTATCCAAACACCGTTTTATGGGTAATGTCATGTTATTTCTCTCCCCTTTCCTAAAGGGTTTTCTACGTTATATCCTATCATGGATATCATGCTCTGCTTGTCCTTGGGAAGGATATACCCTTGAATTATGTGTTTAAACACATTTTTCTTTCCATTCTTCTGATTAAATCTGATAGAAACTTTTCCCTTTCCATTGGTTCGTTTAAACCCTTTCTATGATCTATATGATATCAGCAGTAATAATTCCTTGCTTGTGCAAACACCTCGGTGTACAACTCTGTTAGTAAGACCCTATTACCATTGTTGATGACATTCCGGTAACCACGGATGGACGAGAACTTTGCCTATTGGTCCGCCTCGTTTCAACGAGCAGGAAAATGGTTCTCTCCGTCCCTCGCCCTTGGTATCGACGTTGTTGCTGACATATAACTGACAGGCTACCCTCTGACATGCCTTGCTATCATGACCATGCAAGATGTCACCACTCCTCCTACATTTATCCCACATGGTGGGCCCATAACCCACAGTTCCACAGGATCGAAACCTGACTCTTAGGTACAACCATATCTCCGAAGTTATTCCTCACAAGTGGCTTCGTATGAAGATCACCAACCACCTTCCTAGAGACGATCTAATCTGGTATCAGACGCAATACTTATTATCGTTGCTCTGGACCCCTTTCACACTTTGTTTCAGGCATCGAACGATTGCCTACCCTCTCGAAACTTCTCATGGTACCTACTTACTTTTCTCTCGTTATTGTCTTAAGTTTCCATTCGATAGTTACTATCCGCCACCACCCTCGTTGTTATCAACCAGATAGTCAACCTTCAGGGGTTTGTTCTTCCGAAGTTACCCCTTGGCCTTCTTACGTACAATGAAGACTCCGAAGAAAGGATGACAACTTCCTGATGACCTCAAGCCGAGGTATGAAGACATCAATGTTATGGATCGATCTCTTCGAGAAGAGCAGCCAAGATCGAGCAGATCCGTTAGGATTTTGTAACCAGACCTTTCACCCTTACTACCCTCTTAAAAATCTCGAGACGAGATTTCTTGTAGTGGAGGAGAATTGTGGCGCCCGGATAAGTAAGCTACAGTAAACCTCCGCTAATGATGCCACGTCACCTCGGTTACTGTTGATAAACTCGTGTTAGTTCAAAATGATTCAAATTCAAATTTTAATTAAAGGCAAACAACAAAAGTTTTCAAAAGTCAAAACTATAATGTTCTTAATGCGACAAATGAATCATGGATAATACTAGAGAAGGAACAACATCTTTATAAAATAATTATTAAATACCCTAAAGTGATTAAAACAACAGCAAAACAATTAATTATACTCCTATTATGTTTTATAAAATACTAAACTATTTTAGCTAGGTGCCAAAGTTATTATGGCAGTGGTATAATTAATGTTACTATTTTAGGAGCTAGTTGAACGTTTTACAAAACTAAAGCAATTTGAAAAATAAAATTTAAACAGAAAAGAAAAACAAGAAAAGGGAATAGACTAAACAAAAAAAGGTAAAAGGGGGAGTCCCAGGCCAACTGGGCCACCCGACCCAACTCCCACCCTGGCCCGACCGGCCCACCCCGCTCTCCATATCCCCTATCGGTCGAAACCCTAGCTATCCCATGATCCCCACTCCCCCCCCCCACGTCTCCCTCGTCCTCCCAAACCGCCACTGCCACACAACGCACGCAGCCAGGCGAGGAGCTCCCGATCCCCACCTCAGCGCCATCGGGAGTCCCACGCCTCTACTTCGCCGAGCGCCGCCCCTCCCGACCTCCGTCCTTGCGCGGTCGTCGCCTCATCTGGCTACCACTCCGGCGATACTCCGCTGTCGTGCCACCATCTCCGGTTCCTTTCCTCTACACCTCGCGGTCGACCACCTCTCCGACTCGCCGGCCTCCCCGAATGCCTTCTCGAACCCCCTCGATGTGAGCTCCCCGTCGGCCCCTTCGCTTTCCCCTCCATCCCAGCGCGGTCACCCGTACACTCCGACCGACGTGGCCGCGCCCGTTCGCCGCAGGCCGTGGTCACCACTCAATGACCACGCCCGCTCGCGCCCGCGTGCTGTCGCCAAAGTCACCAGGTCCTGCTCCACCGCTATGCTGCTACTACTGCTGTCGCCGCCGACCCCCTTTGCCCCCGTAGCTACAGAGCGCCCCCGAAGCCACTAGCGCCGCCTCTGCTGCCTACCCGCCACCGCCCTGCACGCCCTTGGCCGCGCCCACGCGCGCGGCTGCTGCTGCCCCTCGTGCCCGCGGGCCGCGCCCACCCCCTCCTTCCCTTGCTGCTGCCTCCGGCGCCGCGCCAGCGCCCAGGCGTACCCACGCGCCCGTGTCTGTTCCGACGGGCACCCACGCGCGCGGCCCCATTAGCCCGTCGCCCGCTAGCCCCCCCCCCCCCCCCGACCAACTGACCAGGGGGCCCCACTTCCCTGTTATTTATAAAAATAGGTTTAAAAAATAATTTATATTATTTAATAAGTTAATTAACTTAATCAATCATGTTAATTAACCTAATTAACTTATTAACTAATTAAACTGTTAATTACTGTTAGTCATGAAGGAAATATGCCCTAGAGGCAATAATAAAGTTATTATTTATTTCCTTATCTCATGATAAATGTTTATTATTCATGCTAGAATTGTATTATCTAGAAACATAATACTTGTGTGAATACATAGACAAACTAAACGTCACTAGTGTGCCTCTACTTGACTAGCTCGTTAATCAAAGATGGTTATGTTTCCTAACCATAGACATGTGTTGTCATTTGATTAATGGGATCACATCATTAGGAGAATGATGTGATTGACAAGACCCATTCCATTAGCTTAGCACTCGATCGTTTAGTATGTTGTTATTACTTTCTTCATGACTTATATATGTTCCTATGACTATGAGATTATGCAACTCCCGTTTGCCGGAGGAACACTTTGTGTGCTACCAAACGTCACAACGTAACTGGGTGATTATAAAGGAGCTCTACAGGTGTCTCCAAAGGTACATGTTGGGTTGGCATATTTCGATATTAGGATTTTTCACTCCGATTGTCGGAGAGGTATCTATGGGCCCTCTCGGTAATACGCATCACATAAGCCTTGCAAGCATTGCAACTAATGAGTTACTTGCGAGATGATGTATTACGAAACGAGTAAAGAGACTTGCCGGTAATGAGATTGAACAAGGTATTGAGATACCGACGATCGAATCTCGGGCAAGTAACATACCGATGACAAAGGGAACAAAGTATGTTATTATGCGGTCTGACCGATAAAAGATCTTCATAGAATATGTGGGAGCCAATATGAGCATCCAGGTTCTGCTATTGGTTATTGACCAGAGAGATGTCTCGGTCATGTCTACATTGTTCTCGAACCCGTAGGGTCCGCACGCTTAACATTACGATGACAGTTTCATTATGAGTTTATATATTTTGATGTACCGAAGTTTGTTCGGAGTCTCGGATGTAATCACGGACATGATGAGGAGTCTCGAAATGGTCGAGACATAAAGACTGATATATTGGACGGCTATATTCGGACACCAGAAGTGTTCCGGATGATTTCGGAGAAAACCGGAGTGCCGGAGGGTTACCGGAACCCCCCCGGGAGAAGAAATGGGCTTTATGGGCCCTAGTGGAGAGAGAGAGGGGAGGCCAGGTTGGGCCGCATGCCCCATCCCCCTCTGGTCCGAATTGGACTAGGAGATGGCCGGGGGGCGGTGCCCACCTTTCCTTCTCCCTCTCCCCCTTCCTTTCCCCCTCCTAGTAGGAGTAGGAAAGAGGGGAGTCCTACTCCTACTAGGAGGAGGACTCCTCCTCCTTGGCGCGCCCCAAGGGCCGGTCGACCTCCCCCCTTGCTCCTTTATATACAGGGTCAGGGGGCACCTCTAGACACAAGTTGATCTTCAAGATCGTTCTCTTAGCCGTGTGCGGTGCCCCCCTCCACCATAGTCCTCGATAATATTGTAGTGGTGCTTAGGCGAAGCCCTGCGACAGTAGAACATCAAGATCGTCTTCGTGCTGACGGAACTCTTCCCCGACACTTTGCTGGATCATAGTCCAGGGATCGTCATCGAGCTGAACGTGTGCTAGAACTTGGAGGTGCCGTAGTTTCGGTGCTTGATCGGTCGGGCCGTGAAGACGTATGACTACATCAACCGCGTTGTCATAACGCTTCTGCTGTCAGTCTACGAGGGTACGTAGACTACACTCTCCCCTCTCATTGCTATGCATCACCATGATCTTGCATGTGCGTAGGAAATTTTTTGAAATTACTACGTTTCCCAACAGTGGTATCAGAGCCAGGTTTTATGCGTTGATGTTGTGCACGAGTAGAACACAAGTGAGTTGTGGGCGATATAAGTCATACTTCTTACCAGCATGTCATACTTTGGTTCGGCGGTATTGTTGGATGAAGCGGTCCGGACCGACATTACGCGTACGCTTACGCGAGACTGGTTCTACCGACGTGCTTTGCACACAGGTGGCTGGCGGGTGTCAGTTTCTCCAACTTTAGTTGAACCAAGTGTGGCTACGCCTGGTCCTTGCGAAGGTTAAAACAGCACCAACTTGACAAACTATCGGTGTGGTTTTTGATGCGTAGGTAAGATTGGTTCTTGCTTAAAGCCCGTAGCAGCCACGTAAAACTTGCAACAACAAAGTAGAGGACGTCTAACTTGTTTTTGCAGGGCATGTTGTGATGTGATATGGTCAAGACATGATGCTAAATTTTATTGTATGAGATGATCATGTTTTGTAACTGAGTTATCGGCAACTGGCAGGAGCCATATGGTTGTCGCTTATGCCATGCAATCGCACTATAATGCTTTACTTTATCACTAAGCGGCAGCGATAGTCGTAGAAGCATAAGATTGGCGAGACGACAACGATGCTACGATGGAGATCAAGGTGTCGGGCCGGTGACGATGGTGATCATGACGGTGCTTCGAAGATGGAGATCACAAGCACAAGATGATGATGGCCATATCATATCACTTATATTGATTGCATGTGATGTTTATCTTTTATGCATCTTATCTTGCTTCGATTGACGGTAGCATTTTAAGATGATCTCTCGCTAATTATCAAGAAGTGTTCTCCCTGAGTATGCACCATTGCGAAAGTTCTTCGTGCTGAGACACCACGTGATGATCGGGTGTGATAGGCTCTACATTCAAATACAATGGGTGCAAAACAGTTGCACACGCGGAATACTCAGGTTATACTTGACAAGCCAAGCATATACAGATATGGCCTCGGAACACGGAGACCGAAAGGTCGAGCGTGAATCATATAGTAGATATGATCAACATAGTGATGTTCACCGATGAAGCTACTCCATCTCACGTGATGATCGGACATGGTTTAGTTGATTTGGATCACGTGATCACTTAGAGGATTAGAGGGATGTCTATCTAAGTGGGAGTTCTTTAGTAATATGATTAATTGAACTTAAATTTATCATGAACTTAGTACCTGATAGTATCTTGCTTTGTTTATGTTTGATTGTAGATAGATGGCCCGTGCTGTTGTTCCGTTGAATTTTAATGTGTTCCTCAAGAAAGCCAAGTTGAAAGATGATGGTAGCAATTACACGGACTGGGTCCATAACTTGAGGATTATCCTCATTGCTGCACAGAAGAATTACGTCCTGGAAGCACCGCTGGGTGCCAGGCCTGCTGCTGGAGCAACACCAGATGTTATGAACGTCTGGCAGAGCAAAGCTTATGACTACTCGATAGTTCAGTGTGCCATGCTTTACGGCTTAGAATCGGGACTTCAACGATGTTTTGAACGTCATGGAGCATATGAGATGTTCCAGGAGTTGAAGTTAATATTTCAAGCAAATGCCCGGATTAAGAGATATGAAGTCTCCAATAAGTTCTATAGCTGCAAGATGGTGGAGAATAGTTCTGTCAGTGAGCATATACTCAAAATGTCTGGGTATAATAATCACTTGATTCAATTGGGAGTTAATTTTCTAGATGATTGCGTCATTGACAGAATTCTCCAATCACTTCCACCTAGCTACAAGAGCTTCGGGATGAACTATAATATGCAAGGGATGAATAAGACAATTCCCGAGCTCTTCGCAATGCTGAAAGCTGTGGAGGTAGAAATCAAGAAGGAGCATCAAGTGTTGATGGTTAACAAGACCACTAGTTTCAAGAAAAAGGGCAAAGGGAAGAAAAAGGGGAACTTCAAAAAGAACACCAAGCAAGTTGCGGCTCAGGAGAAGAAACCTAAATCTGGACCTAAGCCTAAAACTGAGTGCTTGTACTGCAAGCAGACTAGTCACTGGAAGCGGAACTGCCCCAAGTATTTGGTGGATAAGAAAGATGGCAAGGTGAACAAAGGTATATATGATATTCATGTTATTGATGTGTACCTTACTAATGCTCGCAGTAGCACCTGGGTATTTGATACTGGTTCTGTTGCTAATATTTGCAACTCGAAACAAGGACTACGGATTAAGCGAAGATTGGCTAAGGACGAGGTGACGATGCGCGTGGGAAATGGTTCCAAAGTCGATGTGATCGCGGTCGGCACGCTACCTCTACATCTACCTTTGGGATTAGTATTAGACCTAAATAATTGTTATTTGGTGCCAGCGTTGAGCATGAACATTATATCTGGATCTTGTTTGATGCAAGATGGTTATTCATTTAAATCAAAGAATAATGGTTGTTCTATTTATATGAGTAATATCTTTTATGGTCATGCACCCTTGAAGAGTGGTGTATTCTTATTAAATCTCGATAGTAGTGACACACATATTCATAATGTTGAAGCCAAAAGAGGCAGAGTTAATAATGATAGTGCAACTTATTTGTGGCACTGCCGTTTAGGTCATATCGGTGTAAAGCACATGAAGAAACTCCATACTGATGGACTTTTGGAACCACTTGGTTATGAATCACTTGGTACTTGCGAACCGTGCCCTATGGGCAAGATGACCAAAACACCGTTCTCCGGTACTATGGAGAGAGCGACAGATTTGTTGGAAATCATACATACAGATGTATGTGGTCCGATGAATGTTGAGGCTCGTGGCGGATATCGTTATTTTCTCACCTTCACAGATGACTTAAGAAGATATGGGTATATCTACTTAATGAAACATAAGTCTGAAACATTTGTAAAGTTCAAAGAATTTCAGAGTGAAGTTGAAAATCATCGTAACAAGAAAATAAAATTCCTACGATCTGATCATGGAGGAGAATATTTGAGTTACGAGTTTTGTGTACATTTGAAACAATGCGGAATAGTTTCGCAACTCACGCCACCCGGAACACCATAGCGTAATGTTGTGTCCGAACGTCGTAATCGTACTTTACTAGATATGGTGCGATCTATGATGTCTCTTACTGATTTAGCGCTATCATTTTGGGGTTATGCTTTAGACACGGCCACATTCACGTTAAATAGGGCACCATCAAAATCCGTTAAGACGACGCCTTATGAACTGTGGTTTGGCAAGAAACCAAAGTTGTCGTTTCTGAAAGTTTCGGGCTGCGATGCTTATGTGAAAAAGCTTCAACCCGATAAGCTTGAACCCAAATCGGAGAAATGTGTCTTCATAGGATATCCAAAGGAAACTATTGGATACACCTTCTATCACAGATCCGAAGGCAAGACTTTTGTTGCTAAATTTGGAAACTTTCTAGAGAAGGAGTTTCTCTCGAAACAAGTGAGTGGGAGGAAAGTAGAACTTGATGAGGTAACTGTACCTGCTCCCTTATCGGAAAGTAGTACATCACAGAAACCGGTTTCTGTGACACCTACACCAATTAGTGAGGAAGCTAATGATGATGATCATGAAACTTCAGAACAAGATACTACTGAACCTCGTAGATGAACCAGAGTAAGATCCGCACCAGAGTGGTACGGTAATCCTGTTCTGGAAGTCATTCTACTAGATCATGATGAACCTACGAACTATGGAGAAGCAATGGTGAGCCCAGATTCCACAAAATGGCTTGAAGCCATGAAATCTGAGATGGGATCCATGTATGAGAACAAAGTGTGGACTTTGGTTGACTTGCCCAAAGATCGGCAAGCAATTGAGAATAAATGGATCTTCAAGAAGAAGACTGACGCTGACGGTAATGTTACTGTCTACAAAGCTCGACTTGTCGCAAAAGGTTTTCGACAAGTTCAAGGGATTGACTACGATGAGACCTTCTCACCCGTAGTGATGCTTAAGTCTGTCCGAATCATGTTAGCAATTGCCGCATTTTATGATTATGAAATTTGGCAAATGGATGTCAAAACTGCATTCCTGAATGGATTTCTGGAAGAAGAGTTGTATATGATGCAGCCAGAAGGTTTTGTCGATCCAAAGGGAGCTAACAAAGTGTGCAAGCTCCAACGATCCATTTATGGGCGGGTGCAAGCCTCTCGGAGTTGGAATAAATGCTTTGATAATGTGATCAAAGCATTTGGTTTTGTACAGACTTTTGGAGAAGCCTGTATTTACAAGAAAGTGAGTGGGAGCTCTGTAGCATTTCTGATATTATATGTAGATGACATATTACTAATCGGAAATGATATAGAATTTCTGGATAGCATAAAGGGATACTTGAATAAGAGTTTTTCAATGAAAGACCTCGGTGAAGCTACTTACATATTGGGCATTAAGATCTATAGAGATAGATCAAGACGCTTAATTGGACTTTCACAAAGCACATACCTTGACAAAATTTTGAGGAAGTTCAAAATGGATCAAGCAAAGAAAGGATTCTTGCATGTGTTGCAAGGTATGAAATTGAGTAAGACTCAATGCCCGACCACTGCAGAAGATAGAGAGAAAATGAAAGATGTTCCCTATGCTTCAGCCATAGGCTCTATCATGTATGCAATGCTGTGTACCAGACCTGATGTATGTCTTGCTATAAGTCTAGCAGGGAGGTACCAAAGTAATCCAGGAGTGGATCACTGGACAACGGTCAAGAACATCCTGAAATACCTAAAAAGCACTAAGGATATGTTTCTCGTATATGGAGGTGACAAAGAGCTCATCGTAAATGGTTACATTGATGCAAGCTTTGACACTGATCCGGACGATTCTAAATCGCAAACCGGATACATGTTTACATTAAACGGTGGAGCTGTCAGTTGGTGCAGTTCTAAACAAAGCGTTGTGGCGGGATCTACATGTGAAGCGGAGTACATAGCTGCTTCGGAAGCAGCAAAAGAAGGAGTCTGGATGAAGGAGTTCATATCCGATCTAGGTGTCATACCTAGTGCATCGGGTCCAATGAAAATCTTTTGTGACAATATTGGTGCAATTTCCTTGGCAAAGGAATCCAGATTTCACAAGAGAACCAAACACATCAAGAGACGCTTCAATTCCATCCGGGATCTAGTCCAGGTGGGAGACATAGAGATTTACAAGATACATACGGATCTGAATGTAGCAGACCCGTTGACTAAGCCTCTTCCACGAGCAAAACATGATCAGCACCAAAGCTCCATGGGTGTTAGAATCATTACTGTGTAAATCTAGATTATTGACTCTAGTGCAAGTGGGAGACTGAAGGAAATATGCCCTAGAGGCAATAATAAGTTATTATTTATTTCCTTATATCATGATAAATGTTTATTATTCATGCTAGAATTGTATTATCCAGAAACATAATACTTGTGTGAATACATAGACAAACAAAACGTCACTAGTGTGCCTCTACTTGACTAGCTCGTTAATCAAAGATGGTTATGTTTCCTAACCATAGACATGTGTTGTCATTTGATTAATGGGATCACATCATTAGAGAATGATGTGATTGACATGACCCATTCCATTAGCTTAGCACCCGATCGTTTAGTATGTTGCTATTGCTTTCTTCGTGACTTATACATGTTCCTATGACTATGAGATTATGCAAATCCCGTTTGCCGGAGGAACACTTTGTGTGCTACCAAACGTCACAACGTAACTGGGTGATTATAAAGGAGCTCTACAGGTGTCTCCAAAGGTACATATTGGGTTGGCATATTTCGAGATTAGTATTTGTCACTCCGATTGTCGGAGAGGCATCTCTGGGCCCTCTCGGTAATGCACATCACATAAGCCTTGCAAGCATTGCAACTAATGAGTTAGTTGTGAGATGATGTATTACGAAACGAGTAAAGAGACTTGCCGGTAACGAGATTGTACTAGGTATTGAGATACCGATGATCGAATCTCGGGCAAGTAACATACTGATGACAAAGGGAACAAAGTATGTTGTTATGCGGTCTGACCGATAAAAGATCTTCGTAGAATATTTGGGAGCCAATATGAGCATCCAGGTTCCGCTATTGGTTATTGACCGGAGACATGTTTAACTTACGTCTATGATCGAGCTCTTGTATTCGAGCCCTCGAGGGCCCTGGCTTGTAATATGATGCTTGTATGACTTATTTTTATTTGTAGAGTTGTGTTGTGATATCTTCCCGTGAGTCTCTGATCTTGATCGTACACGTTTGCGTGTATGATTAGTGTATGATTGAATCGGGGGCGTCACATGGCACCCCACTCGTGAGGTTCCGGAGGAAACCTTGATCTTGATCTACCGGATCGGACGATGATGGTACCTTTTGAAAGAACATGCGGTGCCCCCATGTTTGGTTTTGGTAATTGATGACAATCTCTATGGACTAATGGTTGCCTTGAGTTATATTTGAAGGTTTTGTCCATAGGCTTTTCTTGGAGTACATGTGTTGGTTTCAAGGAGAGTTTGTGTCGACCAAGGTGCTATTCAAGGAATTACCTAAAGATTGGTCTTGTGAGAGGTTGATCAAGACTAAGTCAAAGAGTGAATCAAGTTGATCAACCAACAAAGCGTAGAAGATGTACCGAGAGGGATCAAGTGATCTCATGGTATGGTAAGCATTGTCAATTACGCTTTGTGTACTAACCCATGGTCTCCGTGAGAGTTCTTTGTGGGGTTAGGTTGCGGTGTGCAAGTTCAAGTGGAGCATCACGAAGAGATCAAATGCTTGAAGCTTGCCGTCCTTTGTGGTGATAATGAGCTTGTGAAGATGTGCGGAAGAGTGGCTCACCCATAGTGGAGTATGGGGGAGCAATCAACTAGTCTTCATCGAGTCAACACAATCAAGAAAGGTGGTCCAACTTGAGGGAGTCAAGATCGTCATCATCTTGCTCAAGTGGACCATGTGCAAGGCAAAGGTTTGCCCTTGATAGGTTTTCTATTTTACCGGTCTCATGATGGTAGTTGGGAGACCGGGTTATAGGATCGATTGCCGTACTATCAAGGGGGGCCCTCGATGAGTTGCTTGATCGTATTGTTCGTTGAGAGCTCAAACAATTGCATCCTTGCATCATCTTTCTTGGTTCTTGTTTGGTTCTCTTTGTGAGTCCTAGAGCTTATGGTCATCTTGATGACAAGCTCGAGTTCATCAAAAACGGAGTTCACATGCATCTTCTATGATGTTTTCGATGTTGGAGGTTTTGCCGGTTCTTCTTGGTTGGAGGTTTCACTGCTCTTTTTGTTGGCATACCTCCCCTGCCTCTTCTTACTATAACCAGTCGCTGTTTTGATGCTACTCGTCGTCTTGTTTTCAACAAGCTTGAGTTTGCTCAATTCGGAGCTCATTTGCAGAAGTTATGGCAGTTCTGGTTTTCTGGAGTGTGGTTTTTCTCCTGGACCCAGCGGTAGTACCGCGGGCCACAGCGGTAGTACCGCTGAGGCTCACTAAGCGGCAGTACCGCTCCTCGGAGCGGTAGTACCGCTTGATGGCCTCAGCAGCAGTGCCTCTGCGGATCCGTGCTCCTACCGCCTCGACACAGTGGTTGGAGCGGTAGTACGGCTGCAGTCCACTAAGCGGTAGTACCGCTCCTCGGAGCGGTAGTACCGCTTGCTGGGCTCAGCCGCAGTACCGCTGTGGCTTCGTGCTCCTTCTGCTTCGATTCGAGTGCGCATTTTCTCGTGTCGGGTTTTGCGGTACTAGCTGCGGTAGTAGTGGCGGTAGTACTGCTTGTGAGCGGTAGTACCGCCCTACCTCCGCGGTAGTACCGCTCTGGGTCCCAGCCCCAGCCCTTTTCTTCTGGCGCGGCAGTACCGCTGAGGGGGAGCGGTAGTACCGCTTACGAGCGGTAGTACTGCCCTGCCTCCGCGGTAGTACCGCTCTCTGCGGGGCTGAGTGGGGGTTAACGGTTGGATTTTCCCCCTCCTATAAAAGGGGGTCTTCTTCACCATTGAACCTAACCTTTTGAGCTCGTGTTCTTCCCCCATTGTTGACCTTCTTCGAGCTTGCTAACTCTCAATCCCTCCATGGATTCTTGCTAGTTTTTGAGGGAAAAGAGAGAGGAGATCTAGATCCACATTTCCACCAATCACTTTCTCCTCTATGTGAGGGGAACCCTTGGATCTAGATCTTGGAGTTCTTGGTGTTCTCTTTCTTGTTCTTCCTCTCATTTTCCTCCCTAGCATTAGTTGCTTCGGTGGGATTTGAGAGAGAAGGACTTGGGCACTCCGTGTGCCCTTGCCATTGCATTTGGTGCGTCGGTTTGAGTTCTCCACGTGATACGTGGAAGTTACAAGTTGAGAAGCTTATTACTCTTGGGTGCTTGGTACCCTTGAGCTTGTTCCTCTTGGGTGCTTGGGTGCCCTAGACGGTTGTTGGTGTTCGGAGCTCAATCATTGTGGTGCAAAGCTTCGGGCAAGCGTCGGGGTCTCCAATTAGGTTGTGGAGATCGCCCCAAGCAATTTGACGGGTACCGGTGACCGCCCCCAAGGGTTGCCAAAGTGTACGGGTTCGGTGACCGCCCCCAAGGGTTGCCATTTGTACGGGTTCGGTGACCACCCTCAAGGGTCCCTTAGTGGAATCACGGCATCTTGCATTGTGCGAGGGCGTGAGGAGATTACGGTGGCCCTAGTGGCTTCTTGGGGAGCATTGTGCCTCCACACCGCTCCAAACGGAGATTAGCATCCGGAAGGGTGTGAACTTCGGGATACATCATCGTCTCCGCGTGCCTCGGTATCTCTTACCCGAGCCCCTTTACTTATGCACTTTACTTTGTGATAGCCATATTGTTTCTTGTCATATATCTTGCTACCACATAGTTGCTTATCTTGCTTAGCATAAGTTGTTGGTACACATAGGTGAGCCTAGTTGTTTTAGGTTTTGTGCTTGACAAATTAACCGCTAGGTTTATTCCGCATTTGTTCAAGCCTAAACCGTAATTATTTTAAAACGCCTATTCACCCCCCCCCCCTCTAGGCGACATCCACGATCTTTCACCTTTCATGTTGCTGTCCCTCATGAGGGCATCATTTTAGGGCAAGTGCTGATTGGACAGGACAAGCGAAAGAGCGGTGTCTCGTCCACCGCATGGACGACGGCGGATCCCGATGGCATGGCGCTACGGAGGTTCGATGACGGCCGCTTGTGGACGGATACGTGCAACATGGTGGAGTTGTCTGGCTTCGTGGTGGCGTTGACGGTAGGCCAGGCAAGGTCGATGGGTCAGTTACCGCTCTGGAGATGGACCGATGGAAGATGGTGGCCGCAACCTCTGAGGGTGCATCGGTCCGGTATGGGACCATGTCCCGGTATGTGGCTGGGCTGGGGCATCCGGCTCTAGATGTTCGGGTTTGGTGCGATATAAGTTTGGTATTAGGCCCGGATATTCGGCACACCTTCATCAATGGGATAGGAGTAGCAACCGGTGTTGCATAGATGGTGGCTTCAGACTAACTGATGTATTACTTTGTATGGTCTCTGTAAATAATTAATAAAATGGGCGCCTGCATCGTCCAGATGCAGAGGCCAAGGGTCTATCCTTCTTTTCAAACAAAAATCTGTTAAGGTAGTACAAAGAACAGTAGAAGTAAATGAAGAAAATATGCCCTATAGGCAATAATAAAGTTATTATTTATTTCCTTATATCATGATAAATATTTATTATTCATGCTAGAATTGTATTAACCGGAAACATAATACATGTGTGAATACATAGACAAACAGAGTGTCACTAGTATGCCTCTACTTGACTAGCTCGTTAATCAAAGATGGTTATGTTTCCTAACCATGGACAAAGAGTTGTTATTTGATTAATGGGATCACATCATTAGATGAATGATCTGATTGACATGACCCATTCCATTAGCTTAGCACCCGATCGTTTAGTATGTTGCTATTGCTTTCTTCATGACTTATACATGTTCCTATGACTATGAGATTATGCAACTCCCGTTTACCGGAGGAACACTTTGGGTACTACCAAACGTCACAACGTAACTGGGTGATTATAAAGGAGTACTACAGGTGTCTCCAAAGGTAGATGTTGGGTTGGCGTATTTCGAGATTAGGATTTGTCACTCCGATTGTCGGAGAGGTATCTCTGGGCCCTCTCGGTACTGCACATCACTTAAAGCCTTGCAAGCATTGCAACTAATGAGTTAGTTGCGGGATGTTGTATTACGGAACGAGTAAAGAGACTTGCCGGTAACGAGATTGAACTAGGTATTGGATACCGACGATCGAATCTCGGGCAAGTAACATACCGATGACAAAGGGAACAACGTATGTTGTTATGCGGTCTGACCGATAAAGATCTTCGTAGAATATGTAGGAGCCAATATGGGCATCCAGGTCCCGCTATTGGTTATTGACCGGAGACGTGTCTCGGTCATGTCTACATTGTTCTTGAACCGTAGGGTCCGCACGCTTAAGGTTTCGATGACAGTTATATTATGAGTTTATGAGTTTTGATGTACCGAAGGAGTTCGGAGTCCCGGATAAGATCGGGGACATGACGAGGAGTCTCGAAATGGTCGAGACGTAAAGATCGATATATTGGACGGCTATATTTGGACATCGGAAAGGTTCCGAGTGATTCGGGTATTTTTCGGAGTACCGGGTAGTTACGGGAGAAGTAATGGGCCTTGATGGGCTTTAGTGGGAAGAGGAAAAAGGCTGCTGCGCCCCCCCCCTCCCCTCTAGTCCGAATTGGACTAGGGAAAAGGGGGCCAGCCACCTTTCCTACTCCTCCACTTCCTTCTCCCTTCCTCCCCTCTTGGTGGACTCCTACTAGGACTTGGAGTCCTAGTAGGACTCCACACCTGGCGCGCCTAGCCTTGGCCGGCCTCCTCCTCCTCCATCCTTTATATATAGGGGCAGGGGGCACCCCATAGACACACAAGTTGATCCACGTGATCATTCCTTAGCCATGTGCGGTGCCCCCTGCCACCATATTCCACCTCGGTCGTATTGTAGCGGTGCTTAGGCGAAGCCCTGCGACAGTAGAACATCAAGATCGTCACCACGCTGTCGTGTTGGCGGAACTCCTCCCCGAAGCTTTGCTGGATCGGAGCCCGGGGATCGTCATCGAGCTGTACGTGTGCTAAGAACTCGGAGGTGCCGGAGTAACGGTGCTTGGATCGGTCGGATCGGGAAGAAGACGTACGACTACTTCCTCTATGTTGTGTCAACGCTTCCGTTGCGATCTACAAGGGTACGTAGATCAGACTCTCCCCCTCGTTGCTATGCATCACCATGATCTTGCGTGTGCGTAGGAAATTTTTGAAATTACTACGTTCCCCAACAGTGGTATCCGAGCCTAGGTTTTATGGTTTGATGTTATATGCACGAGTAGAACACAAGTGAGTTGTGGGCGATATAAGTCATATTGCCTACCAGCATGTCATACTTTGGTTCGGCGGTATTGTTGGATGAAGCGGCCCGGACCGACATTACGCGTACGCTTACGAGAGATCGGTTCTCCCGACGTGCTTTGCACAAAGGTGGCTTGCGGGTGACTGTTTCTCCAACTTTAGTTGAACCGAGTGTGGCTACGCCCGGTCCTTGCGAAGGTTAAAACGGAGTCAAATTGACAAACTATCGTTGTGGTTTTTGATGCGTAGGTAAGAACGGTTCTTGCTCAGCCTGTAGAAGCCACGTAAAACTTGCAACAACAAAGTAGAGGACGTCTAACTTGTTTTTGCAGGGCATGTTGTGATGTGATATGGTCAAGACGTGATGAGATATAAGTTGTTGTATGAGATGATCATGTTTTGTTGAAGTTATCGGCAACTGGCAAAAGCCTTATGGTTGTCTGTCTATTGCATAAGATGCAAGCGCCCAATAATTGCTTTACTTTATCGCTATGCGATAGCAATAGTTGCAAGAGCAATAGTTGGCGAGACGACCATGTGACGACATATTGATATAGATCAAGATGATGGAGATCATGATGTCATGCCGGTGACGATGGAAATCATGACGATGCTTTGAAGATGGAGATCAAAGGCACAAGATGATGATGGCCATATCATGTCACATATTTTTGATTGCATGTGATGTTTATCTTTTTATACATCTTATCTTGCTTTAATTGACGGTAGCATTATAAGATGATCTCTCACTAAATTATCAAGAAGTGTTCTCCCTGAGTATGCACCGTTGCCAAAGTTCGTCGTGCCCAGACACCACGTGATGATCGGGTGTGATAAGCTCTACGTCCATCTACAACGGGTGCAAGCCAGTTTTGCACACGCAGAATACTCGGGTTAAACTTGACGAGCCTAGCATATGCAGATATGGCCTCGGAACACGGAGACCGAAAGGTCGAGCGTGAATCATATAGTAGATATGATCAACATAACGATGTTCACCATTGAAAACTACTCCATCTCACGTGATGATCGGTTATGGTTTAGTTGATTTGGATCACGTGATCACTTAGAGTATTAGAGGGATGTCTATCTAAGTGGGAGTTCTTAAGTAATATGATTAATTGAACTTTAATTTATCATGAACTTAGTCCTGGTAGTATTAGCATATCTATGTTGAAGATCAATAACTCGCGTTGTTGCTTTCATATGTTTATTTTGATATGTTCCTAGAGAAAAATGTGTTGAAAGATGTTAGTAGCAATGATACGGATTGGATCCGTGATCTGAGCTTTATCCTCATTGCTGCACAGAAAAATTATGTCCTTGATGCACCGCTAGGTGACAGACCTATTGCAGGAGCAGATGCAGACGTTATGAATGTTTGGCTAGCTCAATATGATGACTACTTGATAGTTTAGTGCACCATGCTTAATGGCTTAGAATCGGGACTTCAAAGACGTTTTGAACGTCATGGACCATATGAGATGTTCTAGGAGTTGAAGTTAATATTTCAAGCAAATACCCGAGTTGAGAGATATGAAGTCTCCAACAAGTTCTATAGCTAAAAGATGGAGGAGAATCGCTCAACTAGTGAGCATGTGCTCAGATTGTCTGGGTACTACAATCGCTTGAATCAAGTGGGAGTTAATCTTCCAGATAAGATAGTGATTGACAGAATTCTCTAGTCACCATCACCAAGTTAGTAGAACTTCGTGATGAACTATGATATGCAAGGGATAACAGAAATGATTCCCAAGCTCTTCGTGATGCTGAAATCGATGAAGGTAGAAATCAAGAAAAACATCAAGTGTTGATGGTTGACAAGACCACTAGTTTGAAGAAAAGGACAAAAGGGAAGAAGGGGAACTTCAAAAAGAACGGCAAGCAAGTTGCTGCTCAAGTGAAGAAGCCCAAGTCTGGTCCTAAGCCTGAGACTAAGTGCTTCTACTACAAAGGGACTGGTCACTGGAAGCGGAACTGCCCCAAGTATTTGGCGGATAAGAAGGATGGCAAAGTGAACAAAAGTATATTTGATATACATGTTATTGATGCGTGCTTTACTAGTGTATATAGCAACCCCTCAGTATTTGATATTGGTTCAGTTGCTAAGAGTAGTAACTCGAAACAGGAGTTGCAGAATAAACAGAGACTAGTTAAGGGTGAAGTGACGATGTGTGTTGGAAGTAGTTCCAAGATTGATATGATCATCATCGCTCACTCCCCTATACTTTCGGGATTAGTGTTGAACTTAAATAAGTGTTATTTGGTTTTTGCGTTGAGCATGAATATGATTTGATCATGTTTATTGCAATACGGTTATTCATTAAAGTCAGAGAATAATTGTTGTTCTGTTTACATGAATAAAACCTTCGATGGTCATACACCCAATGAAACAAGTTCGTTGGATCTCGATCGTAGTGATACACATATTCATAATATTGAAACCAAAAGATGCAAAGTTAATAATGATAGTGCAACTTATTTGTGGCACTGCCGTTTAGGTCATATTGGTATAAAGCGCATGAAGAAACTCCATGCTGATGGGCTTTCGGAATCACTTGATTATGAATCACTTGATGCTTGCGAACCATGCCTTTTGGGCAAGATGACTAAAACGCTGTTCTCCGGAACAATGGAGCAAGCAATAGATTTGTTGGAAATCATACATACTGATGTATGTGGTTCGATGAATATTTAAGGCTTGTAGCGGGTATCATTATTTTCTAACCTTCACAGATGATTTGAGCAGATATGGGTATATCTACTTAATGAAATAGAAGTCTGATACATTTGAAAAGTTCATATAATTTCAGAGTGAAGTGGAAAATCATCGTAACAAGAAAATAAAGTTTCTATGATCTAATCGTGGAAAAGAGTATTTGAGTTACGAGTTTGGTCTTCAGTTAAAACAATGTGAAATAGTTTCACTACTCACGCCACCTGGAACACCACAGCATAATGGTGTGTCCGAACGTCATAACCGTACTTTATTGGATATAGTGCAATCTATGATGTTTCTTACCGATTTACCACTATCATTTTTGGGGTCATGCATTAGAGACAGCTGCATTCACGTTAAAAAAGGGGCACCATCTATATCCGTCGAGACGACGCCTTATGAACTATGGTTTGGCAAGAAACCAAAGTTGTCGTTTCTTGAAGTTTGGGGTTGCGATGCTTATGAGAAAAAGTTTCATCCTGATAAGCTCAAACCCAAACCAGAGAAATATGTCTTCATAGGATACCCAAAGGAGACTATTGGGTACATCTTCTATCACAGATCCTAAGGCAAGACATTCGTTGCTTATAATGGACCCTTTCTAGGGAAGGAGTTTCTCTTGAAAGAAGTAAGTGGGAGGAAAGTAGAAAACTTGATAAGGTAATTGTACCTTCTACCTTATTGGAAAGTAGTTCATCACAACAATCTGTTCTTGTGACTACTACACCAATTAGTGAGGAAGCTAATGATGATGATCATGTAACTTTAGATCAAGTTACTACCGAATCTCGTAGGTAAACCAGAGTGAGATCCGCACCAGAGTGGTACGGTAATCCTGTTCTGGAGGTCATGTTACTTGACCATGACGAACCTACGAACTATGAGGAAGCGATGATGAGCCCAGATTCCGCGAAATGGTTTGAGGCCATGAAATCTGAGATATGATCCATGTATGAGAACAAAGTTTGGACTTTGGTTGACTTGCCCGATGATCGGCAAACAATTGAGAATAAATGGATCTTCAAGAGGAAGACGGACGCTGATAGTAGTGTTACTATCTACAAAGCTAGAATTGTCGCAAAAGGTTTTCGACAAGTTCAAGGTGCTGACTACGATGAGAGCTTCTCACTCGTATCTATGCTTGAGTCTGTCCGAATCATGTTAGTAATTGCCGCATTTTATGAAATCTGGCAAATGGATAAACAAAACTGCATTCCTTAATGGATTTATTAAAGAAGAGTTGTATATGATGCAACAGAAGGTTTTGTCAATCCGAAAGGTGCTAACAAAATGTGCAAGCTCCAGCGATCCATCTGTGGACTGGTGCAAGCATCTCGGAGTTGGAATATACGCTTTGATGAGTTGATCAAAGCATATAGTTTTATACAGACTTGCGATGAAGCCTGTATTTACAAGAAAGTGAGTGGGAGCACTACAACATTTCTCATAAGTATATGTGAATGACATATTGTTGATCGGAAATAATGTAGAATTATTCTGTAAAGCATAAAGGAGTGTTTGAAAGGAGTTTTTCAAAGAAAGACTTCGGTGAAGCTGCTTACATATTGAGCTTCAAGATCTATAGAGATAGATCAAGACGCTTGATAAGTTTTTTCAATGAGTACATACCTTGACAAGATTTTGAAGTAGTTCAAAATGGAGCAGTCAAAGAAAGAGTTCTTGCCTGTATTATAAGGTGTGAAGTTGAGTAAGACTCAAAGCCCGACCACGGCAGAAGATAGAAAGAGAATGAAAGTCATTCCCTATGCCTTGGCCATAGGTTCTATAAAGTATGTCATGCTGTATAACAGATCTATTGTATACCCTGCACTGATTTGGCAAGGGAGTACAATAGTGATCTAGGAGTAGATCACTGGACAGCGGTCAGAATTATCCTTAGTGAAATAAGGATATGTTTCTCGATTATGGACGTGATAAAAAGGTTCGTCGTAAAGGGTTACGCCGATGCAAGTTTTGACACTAATCTAGATGACTCTAAGTCTCCGTCTAGATACATATTGAAAGTGGGAGCAATTAGCTAGAGTAGCTCCATGCAGAGCATTGTTGACATAGAAATTTGCAAAATACATGTGGATCTGAATGTGGCAGACCCGTTGACTAAGATTCTCTCACAAGCAAAACATGATCACACCTTAGTACTCTTTGGGTGTTAATCACATAGCGATGTGAACTAGATTACTGAATCTAGTAAACCCTTTGGGTGTTGGTCACATGGCGATGTGAACTATGGGTGTTAATCACATGATGATGTGAACTATCGATGTTAATCACATGGTGATGTGGTCTAGATTATTGACTCTAGTGCAAGTGGGAGACTGAAGGAAATATGCCCTAGAGGCAATAATAAAGTTATTATTTATTTCCTTATATCATGATAAATATTTATTATTCATGCTAGAATTGTATTAACCGGAAACATAATACATGTGTGAATACATAGACAAACAGAGTGTCACTAGTATGCCTCTACTTGACTAGCTCGTTAATCAAAGATGGTTATGTTTCCTAACCATGGACAAAGAGTTGTTATTTGATTAATGGGATCACATCATTAGATGAATGATCTGATTGACATGACCCATTCCATTAGCTTAGCACCCGATCGTTTAGTATGTTGCTATTGCTTTCTTCATGACTTATACATGTTCCTATGACTATGAGATTATGCAACTCCCGTTTATCGGAGGAACACTTTGGGTACTACCAAATGTCACAACGTAACTGGATGATTATAAAGGAGTACTACAGGTGTCTCCAAAGGTAGATGTTGGGTTGGCGTATTTCGAGATTAGGATTTGTCACTCCGATTGTCAGAGAGGTATCTCTGGGCCCTCTCGGTAATGCACATCACTTAAGCCTTGTAAGCATTGCAACTAATGAGTTAGTTGCGGGATGTTGTATTACGGAACGAGTAAAGAGACTTGCCGGTAACGAGATTGAACTACGTATTGGATACCGACGATCGAATCTCGGGCAAGTAACATACCGATGACAAAGGGAACAACGTATGTTGTTATGCGGTCTGACCGATAAAGATCTTCGTAGAATATGTAGGAGCCAATATGGGCATCCAGGTCCCTCTATTGGTTATTGACCGGAGACGTGTCTCGGTCATGTCTACATTGTTCTCGAACCGTAGGGTCCGCACGCTTAAGGTTTCGATGACAGTTATATTATGAGTTTATGAGTTTTGATGTACCGAAAGAGTTCGGAGTCCCGGATGAGATCGGGGACATGACGAGGAGTCTCGAAATGGTCGAGACGTAAAGATCGATATATTGGACGACTATATTCGGACATCGGAAAGGTTCCGAGTGATTCGGGTATTTTTCGGAGTACCGGGTAGTTACGGGAGAAGTAATGGGCCTTGATGGGCTTTAGTGGGAAGAGGAAAAAGGCTGCTGCGCCCCCCCCCCTCCCCTCTAGTCCGAATTGGACTAGGGAAAAGGGGGCCAGCCACCTTTCCTACTCCTCCACTTCCTTCTCCCTTCCTCCCCTCTTGGTGGACTCCTACTAGGACTTGGAGTCCTAGTAGGACTCCACACCTGGCGCGCCTAGCCTTGGCCGGCCTCCTCCTCCTCCATCCTTTATATATAGGGGCAGGGGGCACCCCATAGACACACAAGTTGATCCACGTGATCATTCCTTAGCCGTGTGCGGTGCCCCCTGCCACCATATTCCACCTCGGTCGTATTGTAGCGGTGCTTAGGCGAAGCCCTGCGACAGTAGAACATCAAGATCGTCACCACGCTGTCGTGCTGGCGGAACTCCTCCCCGAAGCTTTGCTGGATCGGAGCCCGGGGATCGTCATCGAGCTGTACGTGTGCTAAGAACTCGGAGGTGCCGGAGTAACGGTGCTTGGATCGGTCGGATCGGGAAGAAGACGTACGACTACTTCCTCTACGTTGTGTCAACGCTTCCGTTGCGATCTACAAGGGTACGTAGATCAGACTCTCCCCCTCGTTGCTATGCATCACCATGATCTTGCGTGTGCGTAGGAAATTTTTGAAATTACTACGTTCCCCAACAGTGGTATCCGAGCCTAGGTTTTATGGTTTGATGTTATATGCACGAGTAGAACACAAGTGAGTTGTGGGCGATATAAGTCATATTGCCTACCAGCATGTCATACTTTGGTTCGGCGGTATTGTTGGATGAAGCGGCCCGGACCGACATTACGCGTACGCTTACGAGAGATCGGTTCTCCCGACGTGCTTTGCACAAAGGTGGCTTGCGGGTGACTGTTTCTCCAACTTTAGTTGAACCGAGTGTGGCTACGCCCGGTCCTTGCGAAGGTTAAAACGGAGTCAAATTGACAAACTATCGTTGTGGTTTTTGATGCGTAGGTAAGAACGGTTCTTGCTCAGCCTGTAGAAGCCACGTAAAACTTGCAACAACAAAGTAGAGGACGTCTAACTTGTTTTTGCAGGGCATGTTGTGATGTGATATGGTCAAGACGTGATGAGATATAAGTTGTTGTATGAGATGATCATGTTTTGTTGAAGTTATCGGCAACTGGCAAAAGCCTTATGGTTGTCTGTCTATTGCATAAGATGCAAGCGCCCAATAATTGCTTTACTTTATCGCTATGCGATAGCAATAGTTGCAAGAGCAATAGTTGGCGAGACGACCATGTGACGACATATTGATATAGATCAAGATGATGGAGATCATGATGTCATGCCGGTGACGATGGAAATCATGACGATGCTTTGAAGATGGAGATCAAAGGCACAAGATGATGATGGCCATATCATGTCACATATTTTTGATTGCATGTGATGTTTATCTTTTTATACATCTTATCTTGCTTTAATTGACGGTAGCATTATAAGATGATCTCTCACTAAATTATCAAGAAGTGTTCTCCCTGAGTATGCACCGTTGCCAAAGTTCGTCGTGCCCAGACACCACGTGATGATCGGGTGTGATAAGCTCTACGTCCATCTACAACGGGTGCAAGCCAGTTTTGCACACGCAGAATACTCAGGTTAAACTTGACGAGCCTAGCATATGCAGATATGGCCTCGGAACACGGAGACCGAAAGGTCGAGCGTGAATCATATAGTAGATATGATCAACATAACAATGTTCACCATTGAAAACTACTCCATCTCACGTGATGATCGGTTATGGTTTAGTTGATTTGGATCACGTGATCACTTAGAGGATTAGAGGGATGTCTATCTAAGTGGGAGTTCTTAAGTAATATGATTAATTGAACTTTAATTTATCATGAACTTAGTCCTGGTAGTATTAGCATATCTATGTTGAAGATCAATAACTCGCGTTGTTGCTTTCATATGTTTATTTTGATATGTTCCTAGAGAAAAATGTGTTGAAAGATGTTAGTAGCAATGATACGGATTGGATCCGTGATCTGAGCTTTATCCTCATTGCTGCACAGAAAAATTATGTCCTTGATGCACCGCTAGGTGACAGACCTATTGCAGGAGCAGATGCAGACGTTATGAACGTTTGGCTAGCTCAATATGATGACTACTTGATAGTTTAGTGCACCATGCTTAATGGCTTAGAATCGGGACTTCAAAGACGTTTTGAACGTCATGGACCATATGAGATGTTCTAGGAGTTGAAGTTAATATTTCAAGCAAATACCCGAGTTGAGAGATATGAAGTCTCCAACAAGTTCTATAGCTAAAAGATGGAGGAGAATCGCTCAACTAGTGAGCATGTGCTCAGATTGTCTGGGTACTACAATCGCTTGAATCAAGTGGGAGTTAATCTTCCAGATAAGATAGTGATTGACAGAATTCTCTAGTCACCATCACCAAGTTAGTAGAACTTCGTGATGAACTATGATATGCAAGGGATAACAGAAATGATTCCCAAGCTCTTCGTGATGCTGAAATCGATGAAGGTAGAAATCAAGAAAAACATCAAGTGTTGATGGTTGACAAGACCACTAGTTTGAAGAAAAGGACAAAAGGGAAGAAGGGGAACTTCAAAAAGAACGGCAAGCAAGTTGCTGCTCAAGTGAAGAAGCCCAAGTCTGGTCCTAAGCCTGAGACTAAGTGCTTCTACTACAAAGGGACTGGTCACTGGAAGCGGAACTGCCCCAAGTATTTGGCGGATAAGAAGGATGGCAAAGTGAACAAAAGTATATTTGATATACATGTTATTGATGCGTGCTTTATTAGTGTATATAGCAACCCCTCAGTATTTGATATTGGTTCAGTTGCTAAGAGTAGTAACTCGAAACAGGAGTTGCAGAATAA
This sequence comes from Triticum monococcum, assembly GCA_034509565.1. NCBI lineage: Eukaryota > Viridiplantae > Streptophyta > Magnoliopsida > Poales > Poaceae > Triticum > Triticum monococcum. The sequence goes on along the minus strand of CM067845.1, from coordinate 683,298,946 downwards.
ACAGAGACTAGTTAAGGGTGAAGTGACGATGTGTGTTGGAAGTAGTTCCAAGATTGATATGATCATCATCGCTCACTCCCCTATACTTTCGGGATTAGTGTTGAACTTAAATAAGTGTTATTTGGTTTTTGCGTTGAGCATGAATATGATTTGATCATGTTTATTGCAATACGGTTATTCATTAAAGTCAGAGAATAATTGTTGTTCTGTTTACATGAATAAAACCTTCGATGGTCATACACCCAATGAAACAAGTTCGTTGGATCTCGATCGTAGTGATACACATATTCATAATATTGAAACCAAAAGATGCAAAGTTAATAATGATAGTGCAACTTATTTGTGGCACTGCCGTTTAGGTCATATTGGTATAAAGCGCATGAAGAAACTCCATGCTGATGGGCTTTCGGAATCACTTGATTATGAATCACTTGATGCTTGCGAACCATGCCTTTTGGGCAAGATGACTAAAACGCTATTCTCCGGAACAATGGAGCAAGCAACAGATTTGTTGGAAATCATACATACTGATGTATGTGGTCCGATGAATATTTAAGGCTTGTAGCGGGTATCATTATTTTCTGACCTTCACAGATGATTTGAGCAGATATGGGTATATCTACTTAATGAAATAGAAGTCTGATACATTTGAAAAGTTCATATAATTTCAGAGTGAAGTGGAAAATCATCGTAACAAGAAAATAAAGTTTCTATGATCTAATCGTGGAAAAGAGTATTTGAGTTACGAGTTTGGTCTTCAGTTAAAACAATGTGAAATAGTTTCACTACTCACGCCACCTGGAACACCACAGCATAATGGTGTGTCCGAACGTCATAACCGTACTTTATTGGATATAGTGCAATCTATGATGTTTCTTACCGATTTACCACTATCATTTTTGGGGTCATGCATTAGAGACAGCTGCATTCACGTTAAAAAAGGGGCACCATCTATATCCGTCGAGACGACGCCTTATGAACTATGGTTTGGCAAGAAACCAAAGTTGTCGTTTCTTGAAGTTTGGGGTTGCGATGCTTATGAGAAAAAGTTTCATCCTGATAAGCTCAAACCCAAACCAGAGAAATATGTCTTCATAGGATACCCAAAGGAGACTATTGGGTACATCTTCTATCACAGATCCTAAGGCAAGACATTCGTTGCTTATAATGGACCCTTTCTAGAGAAGGAGTTTCTCTTGAAAGAAGTAAGTGGGAGGAAAGTAGAAAACTTGATAAGGTAATTGTACCTTCTACCTTATTGGAAAGTAGTTCATCACAAAAATCTGTTCTTGTGACTACTACACCAATTAGTGAGGAAGCTAATGATGATGATCATGTAACTTTAGATCAAGTTACTACCGAATCTCGTAGGTAAACCAGAGTGAGATCCGCACCAGAGTGGTACGGTAATCCTGTTCTGGAGGTCATGTTACTTGACCATGACGAACCTACGAACTATGAGGAAGCGATGATGAGCCCAGATTCCGCGAAATGGTTTGAGGCCATGAAATCTGAGATATGATCCATGTATGAGAACAAAGTTTGGACTTTGGTTGACTTGCCCGATGATCGGCAAACAATTGAGAATAAATGGATCTTCAAGAGGAAGACGGACGCTGATAGTAGTGTTACTATCTACAAAGCTAGAATTGTCGCAAAAGGTTTTCGACAAGTTCAAGGTGTTGACTACGATGAGAGCTTCTCACTCGTATTTATGCTTGAGTCTGTCCGAATCATGTTAGTAATTGCCGCATTTTATGAAATCTGGCAAATGGATAAACAAAACTGCATTCCTTAATGGATTTATTAAAGAAGAGTTGTATATGATGCAACAGAAGGTTTTGTCAATCCGAAAGGTGCTAACAAAATGTGCAAGCTCCAGCGATCCATCTGTGGACTGGTGCAAGCATCTCGGAGTTGGAATATACGCTTTGATGAGTTGATCAAAGCATATAGTTTTATACAGACTTGCGATGAAGCCTGTATTTACAAGAAAGTGAGTGGGAGCACTACAACATTTCTCATAAGTATATGTGAATGACATATTGTTGATCGGAAATAATGTAGAATTATTCTGTAAAGCATAAAGGAGTGTTTGAAAGGAGTTTTTCAAAGAAAGACTTCGGTGAAGCTGCTTACATATTGAGCTTCAAGATCTATAGAGATAGATCAAGACGCTTGATAAGTTTTTTCAATGAGTACATACCTTGACAAGATTTTGAAGTAGTTCAAAATGGAGCAGTCAAAGAAAGAGTTCTTGCCTGTATTATAAGGTGTGAAGTTGAGTAAGACTCAAAGCCCGACCACGGCAGAAGATAGAAAGAGAATGAAAGTCATTCCCTATGCCTTGGCCATAGGTTCTATAAAGTATGTCATGCTGTATAACAGATCTATTGTATACCCTGCACTGATTTGGCAAGGGAGTACAATAGTGATCTAGGAGTAGATCACTGGACAGCGGTCAGAATTATCCTTAGTGAAATAAGGATATGTTTCTCGATTATGGACGTGATAAAAAGGTTCGTCGTAAGGGTTACGCCGATGCAAGTTTTGACACTAATCTAGATGACTCTAAGTCTCCGTCTAGATACATATTGAAAGTGGGAGCAATTAGCTAGAGTAGCTCCATGCAGAGCATTGTTGACATAGAAATTTGCAAAATACATGTGGATCTGAATGTGGGAGACCCGTTGACTAAGATTCTCTCACAAGCAAAACATGATCACACCTTAGTACTCTTTGGGTGTTAATCACATAGCGATGTGAACTAGATTACTGAATCTAGTAAACCCTTTGGGTGTTGGTCACATGGCGATGTGAACTATGGGTGTTAATCACATGATGATGTGAACTATCGATGTTAATCACATGGTGATGTGGTCTAGATTATTGACTCTAGTGCAAGTGGGAGACTGAAGGAAATATGCCCTAGAGGCAATAATAAAGTTATTATTTATTTCCTTATATCATGATAAATATTTATTATTCATGCTAGAATTGTATTAACCGGAAACATAATACATGTGTGAATACATAGACAAACAGAGTGTCACTAGTATGCCTCTACTTGACTAGCTCGTTAATCAAAGATGGTTATGTTTCCTAACCATGGACAAAGAGTTGTTATTTGATTAATGGGATCACATCATTAGATGAATGATCTGATTGACATGACCCATTCCATTAGCTTAGCACCCGATCGTTTAGTATGTTGCTATTGCTTTCTTCATGACTTATACATGTTCCTATGACTATGAGATTATGCAACTCCCGTTTACCGGAGGAACACTTTGGGTACTACCAAACGTCACAACGTAACTGGATGATTATAAAGGAGTACTACAGGTGTCTCCAAAGGTAGATGTTGGGTTGGCGTATTTCGAGATTAGGATTTGTCACTCCGATTGTCAGAGAGGTATCTCTGGGCCCTCTCGGTAATGCACATCACTTAAGCCTTGCAAGCATTGCAACTAATGAGTTAGTTGCGGGATGTTGTATTACGGAACGAGTAAAGAGACTTGCCGGTAACGAGATTGAACTACGTATTGGATACCGACGATCGAATCTCGGGCAAGTAACATACCGATGACAAAGGGAACAACGTATGTTGTTATGCGGTCTGACCGATAAAGATCTTCGTAGAATATGTAGGAGCCAATATGGGCATCCAGGTCCCTCTATTGGTTATTGACCGGAGACGTGTCTCGGTCATGTCTACATTGTTCTCGAACCGTAGGGTCCGCACGCTTAAGGTTTCGATGACAGTTATATTATGAGTTTATGAGTTTTGATGTACCGAAAGAGTTCGGAGTCCCGGATGAGATCGGGGACATGACGAGGAGTCTCGAAATGGTCGAGACGTAAAGATCGATATATTGGACGACTATATTCGGACATCGGAAAGGTTCCGAGTGATTCGGGTATTTTTCGGAGTACCGGGTAGTTACGGGAGAAGTAATGGGCCTTGATGGGCTTTAGTGGGAAGAGGAAAAAGGCCGCTGCGCCCCCCCCTCCCCTCTAGTCCGAATTGGACTAGGGAAAAGGGGGCCGGCCACCTTTCCTACTCCTCCACTTCCTTCTCCCTTCCTCCCCTCTTGGTGGACTCCTACTAGGACTTGGAGTCCTAGTAGGACTCCACACCTGGCGCGCCTAGCCTTGGCCGGCCTCCTCCTCCTCCATCCTTTATATACAGGGGCAGGGGGCACCCCATAGACACACAAGTTGATCCACGTGATCGTTCCTTAGCCGTGTGCGGTGCCCCCTGCCACCATATTCCACCTCGGTCGTATTGTAGCGGTGCTTAGGCGAAGCCCTGCGACAGTAGAACATCAAGATCGTCACCACGCTGTCGTGCTGGCGGAACTCCTCCCCGAAGCTTTGCTGGATCGGAGCCCGGGGATCGTCATCGAGCTGTACGTGTGCTAAGAACTCGGAGGTGCCGGAGTAACGGTGCTTGGATCGGTCGGATCGGGAAGAAGACGTACGACTACTTCCTCTACGTTGTGTCAACGCTTCTGTTGCAATCTACAAGGGTACGTAGATCAGACTCTCCCCCTCGTTGCTATGCATCACCATGATCTTGCGTGTGCGTAGGAAATTTTTGAAATTACTACGTTCCCCAACAGTAAAAGTTACATCCAGGTCTATAGATTACCTAGCGACGAAACAAAATTACTGGTGTGAGGAGAAGGCGCGCCGCCGTCATCGCCTCTCCGCATTTGGAGCCGGGCAAACCTGTTGTAGTAGACTGCCAGAAACTTGTTGTGCTAAGGCCCCATAGGACCGGCGAACCAAGCAACAACTGCAACCGATAAAGAGAAGCGTACATTGGAAGGAACCAACTTGCAGACACACAGACGCAGACGAATGATGACCGAATCCAAGCGGATGTGCCATAGAAAAACGCCAACCGAATCCCACACTTCCACACGCCCCCCGACGAGGTTAGATGCATCGCTAGGACGGGGGCTAGACGCGGAGAACTTTATTGCATTTTTAGGGAGCCGCCGCCGCCTCGCCTTGTTGAACATGACACAAACCCTAAACAGACATAAAAAATCACTTAGAAACCGAGCTGGAGCCATCCCACCAACAAGGGTCAAGATCCACTGCGCCTCTGTGGCCTAAGGCCATATGTGACAGGATAGACCTGGGTTGTATATTCGTTTTTACAAGTGCGTCACACTTAAAGGTGTGCATCCCTTGTACGTCATCTGTACAAATAGTTTATTTTTTATATGACATATTCATACTTTAGCTTTTTTTAATTTAGTATTTTCATAATATGTAATTTTATAAACTTTTTGTTCATTTTTCATTGGTTTTGCTATTTTATCAACCATTGAGAAATAACTATACGTCAGTCATTCGCGTGGCTCGTTAGATGGATGCGCCAAGAAAGCTCGGTTTTAGGTGAAAAAGGACGGGGCGATTGGCCAGGGCTCATGTGTTGTTTCCTTTTTTCTTTTTGTCAATATGAGCATGGAGATCGGGTGTCTTTTATCTTTTATTTCCTGCCTTTGATTTTTTATTAATTCATTTTTTTCTCATTTACCATTTTGGATATATATGCAAAGTTATGTGTTTATTTTTTTTGTTGGCTCAAGCCCTATTTTTCTCAACTTGTTTGGCTAGGTCAAGAACAGGGCCGGGCCCATAGTTGTACAGGCTGTGCGGCCTGCACAGGGTCCATAGATTTTGGGGGCCCCAAATTTGTCTAAGGCCTTGTGCTTCAAAGGGGGGTGGGGCAATAGTTAATTTTTTCTTCTAAATGTCTCACTCCATTTCATAATTGCCAATCGTGTGCAATTAAGGCTGTGGGACGGCGACATAGTTGCATTTTCTTTAAAATATATTGTGCTATTTCTAATCAATATAACAATTAGCTTACACGCATCTAGGTCTTTCACTGTTGTATGAAACACGCCAAAATTTGTGCTTTCCTCGAGTGAGTGTTATTTCGTTTTTCAATGTTGCCCGCATGAAGGTTCTTGTTTTTGAATAGTTTTGTTGTTAGTTCATGAGTTTTATATACCGCCCCAATTTTTTAGTTGGATTGCAGGCTTTTTCGACGTCTATGTGGGTTATGTGTTTTTTATGTATATGTGTGGTCACATCTTGTTTTTGGCCTGCTATTTTCTTATAGGTAGATACTCTCGTAAATGTAAGTGGGATAACTCATCTCCACACACCTTGCAACACAACCAATTGCAATTTGTCATTTTTATTGTCTCACCGCACAAGAACAACATACAAACATGTTCCATTCCTCCGAGGGAGAAATGCACATATGTACTGTTTTTCTATGTTTGTTTGTGTCAACGTTTCTATTTATTTTTTTCTCTTTCTTGTTTGTCCAAGCAAAGTTATTAAGGAGACATCCCACAATTTATTAAGTTTTTAAATGCAAATTTTCAAGGAGGCCGCAACTGCAAGTGTTGTAATTCGACTAGTATTACATGGGACACAATGCGACTACAACTAGGAGTAGGGAGGTTGTCAAGCCGGTTGCATACTCACCACTAGCCATGCAATTGCAGGCATTGTAAATCGAACTGCATGCGACACAAAACGTCTGCAACTGGTTCGCTGTAACATCCCATTTTTTTTTCCAAAAATTGGAATGTTAATTAATTAAATAGTAATAATTGCTTTGTTTTGATCGTATTCCAATTTGAGTAGGATTTCAAACTTTTGAGGTTTCCCTTGAGCACTTAAAAAGAAAGAGAGTGAAATGACTTTCCCGGAATCCTCAATTTGAGTTTCGCATGTATTTGAAGTTTAATTGGATTCTGGAGCGTTCGAAAAAATTCCAATTCAAAATACAAGAAATGAGAGGAGATAATATGACTTCTTAAAAAAATTAGAAGGAAAATGATTTGAATATTTATTTGGAGCAAAATTGTTTTTGAGAATTACTTAGAACCCTAAATTAAATTTTAGGAATAGTTATAATGCCAAAAATAAATTTTATAAAAAATATTATATTTATTTTACTTAACATTTGAGGTGGAAATAGTATTCCAAAGCTCAAAATATTGTACTGGTTGTATTCAAATTTTCCTAATATGAATGAATTGGTTTTAATATATATTCATTTCAAAAGTAGAAAATATAGAAAAAAACAGTAAACACCATCAATCCAACTTGCATGCAGTGCAGTAGCAACCAAGTGGGCCATACCTATCTCTCGCATAAAACGCAACACCGCAGCCGCATGTGCCAAGCCTATCTTTTTTTTTCCATGCACGGAAGGCACAGATTTACTTCTCATGGAGGCATGGATTTGTTTTCATGAGTGGCACAGCCATGCGTTTCGTAAAGGGATAAAAACGTGCTTTTTTTACTTTCACGAAAGGCACGGATTTAGTTCTCCTGAAGACACAGATTTGCTTCCAAGAGAGACGCAGTAGTGCCTCTCGTAAAAAAGAAAAAAAAATACATTTTTCCTTCCATGGGAGGCAGAGATTTACTTCTGGCACGAATTTGCTTCCGCGAGAGGCACAGTGCCTCTCGAAAAAGGAAAAGATGTGTTTTTCCTTCCACAAGAGGCACGATTTAGTTCATCTAAGGGATGGTTTGTCTTCCGCGAAAGACACAGCTGTGCCTCTTGCAAAAAGAAAAAAACATGTTTTATTTTCCTTCCACGAGAGGCACCGATTTACTTCTCCGGGAGGCACGAATTTGCTTCCGCGAGAAGTACAGTTGTGCCTCTCGGAAAAGGAAAACGTCTTTTCTTTTCTTTTTTCTTCCTCATGAGGCACCGATTTATTTCTCGTGGAGACACGGATTTACTTCCACGAGGGGCACAGTCGTGCCTTTTGAAAAGGAAAAAACAGTGCTCCATGTTGGATTTTTTTTGTTCGTCAAAAACCTATCAACATGGGACTTAGTTTTAAAGATCTTGACGCAAGGAATCCAACGATGAAAACTGTTCAAGATTTGGACGCACAGTTTAAGAGATAAAAACATTTTGAATAAACGAATCTACAAAAAAAGGGAAACCCACAGATTATGACAAGTGGATGCGCGCCACTTGTCCCAACTTAGGAAAATTAGAATGATATTCGAAAAGAATACTCCTTAATTACCAATTTGGTCTCCTCGGCACCTTTAGGTATAGCGAGAGCCTGAGGTGTCCGTAGGGATCGAACCAAGGTCTCCTTTGCTGCTGCATAGAGCTGCTAGCCATTGCGACACTATCATGTTCGTCGCAGAATAAAAGGCGCAACCTACTTGAGGGAAAACAACTGTTTTTTCCATTGGTTTTTCTCTATTTTTATTTTCATATTTCTTTGTTTTGTCAGCAATTTTCTTTGTTTCTTTTCTTTGTTTTTAGTGGGTTTGTTCTTTCATTTCTTTTTCCAATGGTTTTCTTCGGTTTTCATTGTTTGTTTCTTGGTTTTCACTTTCTTTTTTCTTAGATTTTTTATTTCTCATTTTCATCGGTTTCCTTTTTTCAGTACACATTCAACAGTTTTCGTATACATGAGAAATATTTTTTATATACACATTTAATATTTTTGAAATAGATGATTACCATTTTTTGTAAACATGGTGTCTAGGTTTTCCATACATTAGTACATTTTTGGTATATATCTAATACATTTTTCAAATAAAAGTTTCACATTTTTTTAAACATTGTCAACATTTTTCTATAGAAAATTTAAACATTTTTCAAATTCTTGATTAATATATTTTGAATATAAGATTTTTTTAATACATGGATAACATTTTTATATACATTATGAACATTTTAAAAAGCTATATTAACATTTCAAATACAAGATGAACATATTTTTAATACATAGCCAACATTTTTCTATACGCATTTAACATTTTCAAAAAAAATATTATTATTTTTAAGTATTTGTTAAATATTTTTTTAAAATATTGAGAACATTTTTAAAATATATGATCAATTTTTTTCATACACATTGTATTCTTTTTGTATAATAGAGAAATATTTTCTCTATGCACATTTAACATATTTCTAATGTTTGGTTAACATTTTTTCAAAAAAATTTAATGCGATTTAGTAATATATTTATTTAGAACATTTGGAAGTATAGACGAAAGTACAAAACTATAATGCAAAGACGAATACAGAAAGTAAAAAAATAAACAGAAAAACGAGGTCGTGGTATCCAACTTGTGTGATGCGAGGTATAGCTGCGCCTTGGAGATCTTCTATTCCGCCTTCTGTGCCGGAAAGGAGAGCTGCCTCTCACGTGGCCCAAGTGCGCATGTACCCGCCTGCCCCCTGCTCGCGCATGTTCAATTGGTTGATCGGTGGGCCAGTTTGACTGGTTGATTTGTGTGACCGGTCGACCATTGAGAAGGGACTTTTAAAAAATCATCTAAAAAAAGTTTCAATAGTTTTGCGGTAGTATAAAAAGCTCACAAGAATAAAAAAATGAGAGGTTTGTGAATCTGAAAAAAAACACAGATTTTAAAAAACTTCATGAATTTTATTTCATGAAATCTAAAAATTCATACATTTTGGAGAAAGAATTGAAAATTTGAAAATAGTTCACCGATTTTGAAAAACAAAGTTCACAAGGTTGAAAAGAGTTCATATATTGTCAAGGAATATTGACAGGTTCGAAAAACTATAAATAAGTTCATGAAATTAGAAAAATAGTTCATTGATTTTGCAAAAGTGTTCACGATTTGTAAAAAGTTAATTGATTTTGTTAAAAAAAAGTTCATGAATTTGTTTTTTTTGCAGATGTTGAAAAAAATTCGTACAAATTGAAAAGAGTTCGTGTATTTGAAAAACATTCTTGCACTGAAAAAATTACATTTAGAAAAGTTAGGAAAAGAGTGAGAAAGTTAACAGATTTGAAATAAAAATAATGAATTTTGAGAAAATTTTGTCAGGTTGAAAAAAAAATCTCAAATTTAAGGAAATTTTATAGATTTGAGAAGATAATCAAATTTGAAAAAGTTCATGTATTTGAAGGAAAAGGAAAATAAAAAGAATTAAAACGAAACAAAAAAACAACTTAGAAAGTAGGGACATGAGTTATATGGTAAAAAACCCAGCCGCTATATGCCTTACATGGGATGAACAACAAGAAAGAAAAAAGAAGAAAGTAGGGACATATGGTAAAATTTCCCAGTTGGTTAGTATGCGTGGTGCTAAACCTGAAGGAAATATGCCCTAGAGGCAATAATAAAGTTGTTATTTATATTTCCTTATATTATGATAAATGTTTATTATTCATGCTAGAATTGTACCAGAAACTTAGTACATGTGTGAATACATAGACAAACATGATGTCACTAGTATGCCTCTACTTAACTAGCTCGTTGAATAAATGATGGTTATGTTTCCTAACCATAGACATGAGTTGTCATTTGATTAACGGGATCACATCATTAGAGAATGATGTGATTGACAAGACCCATCCGTTAGCTTAGCACGATGATCGTTTAGTTTGTTGTTATTGCTTTCTCCATAACATATACATGTTCCTATGACTATGAGATCATGCAACTCCCGAATACCAGAGGAACACTTTGTGTGCTACCAAACATCACAACATAACTGGGTGATTATAAAGGTGCTCTACACGTGTCTCCGATGGTGTCTCCATTAGGATTTCTCACTCCGATTGTTGGAGAGGTATCTCTGGGCCCTCTCGATAATGCACATCACTATAAGCCTTGCAAGCAATGCGACTAATGAGTTAGTTGCGGGATGATGCATTACGAAATGAGTAAAGAGACTCGCTGGTAACGAAATTGAACTAGGTATTGAGATACTGACGATCGAATCTCGGGCAAGTAACATACCGATGACAAAGGGAAATACGTATGTTGTTATTCGGTTTGACCGATGAAGATCTTCGTAGAATATGTGGGAGCCAATATGAACATCCAGGTTCCGCTATTGGTTATTGACCGGAGACGTGTCTCGGTCATGTCTACATATTTCTCGAACCCGTAAGGTCCACATGCTTAACGTTTGGTGATGATCGATATTATGAGTTTATGTATTTTGATGTACCGAAGGTAGTTCGGAGTCCCGGATGTGATCACGGACATGACGAGGAGTCTCAAAATGGTCAATACATAAAGATTGATATATTGGACGGCTATATTTGGACACCAGAAGTGTTCCGGATGATTTCGAAGAAAACCGGGGTACCGGAGGGTTACCGGAACCCTGCGGGAGAACTAATGGGCCACATGGGCCTTAGTGGAGAGAGAGAGGGCCGGCCAGGGCAGGCCGCGCCCCCTCCCCCTCTAGTCCGAATTGGACTAGGGAAGGGGGGCCGACGCCCCCCTTTCCTTCTCCCTCTCCTCCTTCCTTTTCCCCCTCCTAGTAGGAGTAGGAAAGGGGAGTCCTACTCCTACCTACTAGGAGGAGGACTCCTCCTCTCCTAGCGCGCCCCAAGGGCCGGCCGGCCTCCCCCTTTCTCCTTTATATACGGGGGTAGGGGGCACCCTCGAACACACAAGTTGATTGTTTTCAGCCGAGTGCAGTGCCCCCCTCCACCATAATCCACCTCGGTCATATCGTAGCGGTGCTTAGGCGAAGCCCTGTTCTGGTAGCATCATCATCACCGTCATCACGCCGTTGTGCTGACGAAGCTCTCCCTCGACACTCTGCTAGATCGTGAGTTCGTGAGACATCACCGAGCCGAACGTGTGCAGATCGCGGAGGTGCCATACTTTCGGTACTAGGATCGGTCGATGGTGAAGACGTACGACTACATCAACCGCGTTGTCATAACGCTTCCGCTTACGGTCTACGAGGGTACGTAGACAACACTCTCCCCTCTCGTTGCTATGCATCACCATGATCTTGCGTGTGCGTAAGATAATTTTTGAAATTACTACGTTCCCCAACAGTGGCATCCAAGCTAGGTTTATGCGTAGATGTTATATGCATGAGTAGAACAGAAAGGAGTTGTGGGCATGGGTATATACATATTGCTTGCCGTCACTAGTTGATTCTTGATTCGGCGGTATTGTTGGATGAAGTGGCTTAGACCGAAATTACGCGTATGCTTACGCGAGACTGGTTCTACCGACGTGCTTCGCACACATGTGGCTAGTGGGTGTCTGTTTCTCCAACTTTAGTTGAATCGGATTCACTGAACAGGGTTCTTTCTGAAGATAAAAAAATCAATCACTATATCGCATTGTGGTTTTTGATGCGTAGGTAAGAACGGTTCTTGCTCAGCCTGTAGCAGCCACGTAAAACTTGCAAAAACAAAGTAGAGGACGTCTAACTTGTTTTTGTAGGGCATGTTGTGATGTGATATGGTCAAGACATGATGCTAATTTTTATTGTATGAGATGATCATGTTTTGTAACACAGTTATCGGCAACTGGCAGGAGCCATATGGTTGTTGCTTTATTGTATGAAATGCAAACGCCATGTAATTGCTTTACTTTATCACTAAACGGGAGCGATAGTTGTAGACGCAATAGTTGGCGAGGTGATAACGATGCTTCGATGGAGATCACGTGTCAAGCCGGTGACGATGGTAATCATGATGGTGCATTGGAGATGGAGATCAAAGGCACAAGATGATGATGGCCATATCATATCACTTATATTGATTGCATGTGATGTTTATCCTTTATGTATCTTATTTTGCTTAGTTCAACGGCAGCATTATAAGATGATCTCTCACTAAAATTCAAGGTATAAGTGTTCTCCCTGAGTATGCACCGTTGCTACAGTTCGTCGTGCCGAGACACCACGTGATCATCGGGTGTGATAAGCTCTACGTTCACATACAACGGGTGCAAGCCAGTTTTGCACACGCAGAATACTCGAGTTAAATTTGACGAGCCTAGCATATGCAGATATGGCCTCGAAACACTGAGACCGAAAGGTCAAGTGTGAATCATATAGTAGATATGATCAACATAGTGATGTTCACCATTGAAAACTACTCCATCTCACATGATGATCGGACATGGTTTAGTTGATATGGATCACATGATCACTTAGATGATTAGAGAGATGTCTATCTAAGTGGGAGTTCTTAAGTAATTTGATTAATTGAATTTTAATTTATCATGAACTTAGTACCTGATAGTATTTTTGCATGTCTATGTTGTTGTAGATAGATGGCATGTGCTGTTGTTCCATTGAATTTTAATGCGTTCCTAGAAAAGCTAAGTTGAAACATGATGGTAGCAATTACACGGACTGGGTCCATAACTTGAGGATTATCCTCATTGCTGCACAGAAGAATTGCGTCCTGAAAGCACCGCTAGGTGACAAACCCGCTGCAGGAGCAACACCAGATGTTATGAACACCTGGCGGAGCAAATCTGATGACTACTCGATAGTTCAGTGTGCCATTTTTTATGGCTTAGAACCAATACTTCAACGACATTTTGAACGTCATGGAGCATATGAGATGTTCCAAGAGTTGAAGTTAATATTTCAAGCAAATGCCCAGATTGAGAGATATGAAGTCTCCAATAAATTCTACAGCTGCAAGATGGAGGAGAATAGTTCTGTCAGTGAACATATACTCAGAATGTCTGGGTACCACAACCACTTGACTCAGCTGGGAGTTAATCTTCCTGATGATAGTGTCATTGACAGAGTTCTTCAATCACTGCCACCAAGCTACAAGAGCTTCATGATGAACTATAATATGCAAGGGATGGATAAGACGATTCCTGATCTCTTCACAATGCTAAAGGCTGCGGAGGTAGAAATCAAGAAGGAGCATCAAGTGTTGATGGTCAATAAGACCACCAGTTTCAAGAAAAAGGGGTAAAGGGAAGAAGGGGAACTTCAAGAAGAACAGCAAGCCAGTTGCTGCTTAAGTGAAGAAACCCAAGTCTGGACCTAAGCCTGAGACTGAGTGCTTCTACTGCAAAGGGACTGGTCACTGAAAGCGGAACTGCCCCAAGTATTTGGCGGAGAAGAAGGATGGCAAAGTGAAAGGTATATTTGATATACATGTTATTGATGTGTACCTTACTAATGCTCGCAGTAGTGCCTGGGTATTTGATACTGGTTCAGTTGCTAACATTTGCAACTCGAAACCGGGGCTACGGATTAAGCGAAGATTGGCTAAGGATGAGTTGACGATGCGCGTGGGAAATGGTTCCAAAGTCGATGTGATCGCCGTCGGCACGCTACCTCTACATCTACCTTCCAGATTATTTTTAGACCTAAATAATTGTTATTTGGTGCCAACATTGAGCATGAACATTATATCTGGATCTTGTTTGATGCGAGATGGTTATTCATTCAAATCAGAGAATAATGGTTGTTATATTTATATGAGTAATATCTTTTATGGTCATTGCTACCTCTTGAGCATGCGTTGGTTTTCCCTTGAAGAGGAAAGGGTAATGCAACCAAGTAGCGTAAGTATTTCCCTTAGTTTTTGAGAACCAAGGTATCAATCCAGTAGGAGACTTACACGCAAGTCCCTCGTACCTGCACAAACAAATAAGAACCTTGCAACCAATGCGATAAAGGGGTTGTCAATCCCTTCACGACCACTTGCAAAAGTGAGATCTGATAAAGATAATAAGATAAATATTTTTGGTATTTTTGTTGTAGATTGGAAAATAAAGATTGCAAAATAAAAGGCGGCAGAAATAGCAAGTAGATAGGAAAATAATATGATGGAAGATAGACCCGGGGGCCATAGGTTTCACTAGTGGCTTCTCTCAAGATAGCAAATTCTACGGTGGGTGAACAAAGTACTGTTGAGCAATTGATAGAAAAGCGCATAGTTATGAGAATATCTAGGCATGATCATGTATATAGGCATCACGTCCGTGACAAGTAGACAGAAATGATTCTACATCTACTACTATTAATCCACACATTGACCGCTATCCAGCATGCATCTAGAGTATTAAGTTCATAAGAACAGAGTAACGCATTAGGCAAGATGACATGATGTAGAGGGATAAAGTCAAGCAATATGATATAAACCCCATCTTTTTATCCTCGATGGCAACAATACAATACGTGCCTTGATGCCCCTGCTGTCACTGGGGAAGGACACCGCAAGATTGAACCGAAAGCTAAGCACTTCTCCCATTGCAAGAAAGATCAATCTAGTAGGCCAAACCAAACTGATAATTCGAAGAGACTTGCAAATATATTAAATCATGCATAAAAGAATTCAGAGAAGAATCAAATATTGTTCATATATAATCTTGATCATAAACCCACAATTCATCGGATCTCGACAAACACACCGCAAAAATAATTACATCGAATAGATCTCCAAGAGAATCGAGGAGAACTTTGTATTGAGATCCAAAGAGAGAGAAGAAGCCATCTAGCTAATAAATATGGACCCGAAGGTCTGTGGTAAACTACTCACACATCATCGGAGAGGCTATGGTGTTGATGTAGAAGCCCTCCGTGATCGATTCCCCCTCCGGCGGAGCGCCGGAAAAGGCCCCAAGATGGGATCTCATGGGTACAGAAGGTTGCGGCGGTGGAAATAGGGTTTCGTGGTGCTCTCGGATGTTTTCGGGGTATATGAGTATATAATGGCGAAAGAAGTAGGTAGTTGAGCCATGAGGGGCCCACGGGGGTGGGGGCGCACCTACCCCCGTGGGCGCGCCCTCCTACCTCATGGCCACCTCGTTGCTTCCTTGACGTCCACTCCAAGTCTCCTGGATTGCGTTTGTTCCAAAAATAACTCTCCCGAAGGTTTCATTCCGTTTGGTATTCCTTTTCTCCGAAACACTGAAATAGGCAAAAAAACAGCAACTTGCATTGGGCCTTTGGTTAGTAGGTTAGTCCCAAAAATAATATAAAAGTGCATAGCAAAGCCCATTAAACATCCAAAATAGATAATATAAAAGCATCTAACAATAAAAAATTATAGATACATTGGAGACGTATTAGTCATGCACCCTTGATGAGTGGTCTATTTTTACTAACTCTTGATAGTAGTGATACACATGTTCATAGTATTGAAGCCAAATGGTGCAGAGTGGATAATGATAGTGCAACTTATTTCTGGCACTGCCGTTTGGGTCATATTGGTGTAAAGCGCATGAAGAAACTCCATTCTGATGGACTTATGGAATCACTTGATTATGAATCAATTGGTACTTGCGAACCATGCCTCATGGGCAAGATGACTAAAACTCCGTTCTCCGGACCAATGGAGCGAGCAACAGAGTTATTGGAAATCATACATACTGATGTATGTGGTCCAACGAACATTGAAGATCACGGCGGGTATCATTATTTTCTCACCTTCACAAATGATTTGAGCAGATATGGGTATATCTACTTAATAAAACATAAGTCTGAAACATTTGAAAAGTTCAAAGAATTTCAGAGTGAAGTGGAAAATCATCATAACAACAAAATAAAGTTTCTACGATCTGATCATGGAGGAGAATATTTTAGTTACGAGTTTGGTCTTCATCTGAAACAATGCGGAATAGTTCCGCAACTCACGCCACCCGGAACACCACAGTGTAATGGTGTGCACGAACATCGTAATCGTACTTTACTGGATATGGTGCGATCTATGATGTCTCTTACTGATTTACCGCTATCGTTTTGGGGTTATGCTTTAGAGACGGCTACATTCACGTTAAATAGGGCACCATCTAAATCCATTGAGACGACACCTTATGAACTGTGGTTTGGCAAGAAACCCAAGTTGTCGTTTCTTAAAGTTTGGGGCTGCGATGCTTATGTGAAAAAGCTTCAACCTGATAAGCTGGAACCCAAATCGGAGAAATGTGTCTTCATAGGATACCCAAAGGAAACTATTGGGTACACCTTCTATCACAGATCCGAAGGCAAGATATTCATTGCTAAGAATGGATCCTTTCTAGAGAAGGAGTTTCTCTCGAAAGAAGTGAGTGGGAGGAAAGTAGAACTTGGTGAGGTAATTGTACCTGCTCCCTTATTGGAAAGTAGTTCATCACTGAAATCAGTTCTAGTGATTGCTACACCAGTAAGTGAGGAAGCTAATGATGATGATCATGAAACTTCTGATCAAGTTACTACCGAACCTCGTAGGTCAACCAGAGTAAGATCCGCACCAGAGTGATATGGTAATCCTATTCTGGAAGTCATGTTACTTGACCATGACGAACCTACGAACTATGAGGAAGCGATGATGAGCCCAGATTCCGCAAAATGGCTTCAAGCCATGAAATCTGAGATGGGATCCATGTATGAGAACAAAGTATGGACTTTGGTTGACTTGCCCGATGATCGGCAGGCCATAGAGAATAAATGGATCTTCAAGAAGAAGACTGGCGCTGACGGTAATGTTACCGTCTACAAAGCTCCACTTGTTGCAAAAGGTTTTCGACAAGTTCAAGGAGTTGACTATGATGAGACCTTCTCACCCATAGCGATGCTTAAGTCCGTCCAAATCATGTTAGCAATTGCCGCATTTTATGACTATGAAATTTGGCAAATGGATGTCAAAACTGCATTCCTTAATGGATATCTTAAAGAAGAGTTGTATATGATGCAACGAGAAGTATTTTTCGATCCAAAAGGTGCTAATAAAGTGTGCAAGCTCCAGCGATCCATTTATGGACTGGTCCAAGCCTCTCAGAGTTGGAATATACGCGTTGATAGTGTGATCAAAGCATATGGTTTTATACAGACTTTTGGAGAAGCCTGTATTTACAAGAAAGTGAGTGGGAGCTCTGTAGCATTTCTGATATTATATGTGGATGACATATTGTTGATCGGAAATGATACTGAATTTTTGAATAGCATAAAATGATACTTGAATAAGAATTTTTCAATGAAAGACCTCGGTGAAGCTGCTTATATATTGGGCATCAAGATCTATAGAGATAGATCAAGACGCTTAATTGGACTTTCACAAAGCACATACCTTGATAAAGTTTTGAAGAAGTTCAAAATGGATCAGGCAAAGAAAGGGTTCTTGCCTGTTTTACAAGGTGTGAAGTTGAGTCAGACTCAATGCCCCACCACTGCAGATGATAGAGAGAAAATGAAAGGTGTTCCCTATGCTTCATCCAGAGGCTCTATCATGTATGCAATGCTGTGTACCATACCTGATGTGTGCCTTGCTATCAATTTAGTAGGGAAGTACCAAAGTAATCCAGGAGTGGATCACTGGACAGCGGTCAAGAACATCCTGAAATACCTGAAAAGGACTAAGGATATGTTTCTTGTATATGGAGGTGACAAAGAGCTCGTCGTAAATGGTTACATTGATGCAAGCTTTGACACTGATCCGGATGACTCTAAGTCACAAACCGGATACATGTTTTTATTGAATGGTGGAGCTGTCAGTTGGTGCAGTTCCAAGCAGAGCATTGTGGCTGAATCTACGTGTGAAGCGGAGTACATAGCTTCTTTGGAAGCAGCAAATGAAGGAGTCTGGATGAAGGAGTTCATATCCGATCTAGGTGTCATACCTAGTGCATTGGGTCCAATGAAAATCTTTTTGTGACAATACTGGTGCAATTCCCTTGGCAAAGGAATCCAGATTTCACAAGAGAACCAAGCACGTCAAGAGAGGCTTCAATCCCATCCGCGATCAAGTCAAGGAGGGAGACATAGAGATTTGCAAGATACATCTGAATATTGCAGACCTGTTGACTAAGCCTCTCACACGAGCAAAACATGATCAACACCAAGACTCCATGGGTGTTAGAATCATTACAATGTAAGATAGATTATTGACTCTAGTGCAAGTGGGAGACTGAAGAAAATATGCCCTCGAGGCAATAATAAAGTTGTTATTTATATTTCCTTATATCATGATAAATGTTTACTATTCATGATAGAATTGTACTAACCGGAAACTTAGTACATGTGTGAATACATAGACAAACAGGATGTCACTAGTATGCCTCTGCTTAACTAGATCGTTGAATCAATGATGGTTATGTTTCCTAACCATAGACATGAGTTGTCATTTGATTAACGGGATCACTTCATTAGAGAATGATGTGATTGACAAGACCCATCCGTTATCTTAGCACGATGATCGTTTAGTTTGTTGCTATTGTTTTCTCCATAACTTATACATGTTCCTATGACTATGAGATGATGCAACTCCCGAATACCGGAGGAACACTTTGTGTGCTAGAAAACGTCACAACGTAACTGGGTGATTACAAAGCTTCTCTACAGGTGTCTCCGATGGTTTTTATTGAGTTGGCATAGATCGAGATTAGGATTTGTCACTCCGATTGTCGGAGAGGTATCTCTGGGCCCTCTTGGTAATGCACATCGCTATAAGCCTTGCAAGTAATGTGACTAATGAGTTAGTTGCGGGATAATGCATTACATAACGAGTAAAGAGACTTGTCGGTAACGAGATCGAACTAGGTATTGAGATACCAACGATCGAATCTCAGGCAAGTAACATACCGATGACAAAGGGAACAACGTATGTCGTTATGCGATTTGACCGATGAAGATCTTTGTAGAATATGTGGGAGCCAATATGAACATCCAGGTTCCGCTATTGGTCATTGACCGGAGACGTGTCTCGGTCATGTCTACATAGTTCTCGAACCCGTAGGGTCCGCACGCTTAACGTTCGGTGACGATCGATATTATGAGTTAAAGTGTTTTGATGTACCGAAGTTAGTTTGAAGTCCCGGATGTGATCACGGACATGACGAGGAGTCTCGAAATGGTTGAGACATAAAGATTGATATATTGGAATGCTATATTCGGACATCGGAAGTGTTTCGGGTGATTTCGGAGAAAACCGGAGTACCGGAGGGTTACCAGAACCCCTCCGGGAGAACTAATGGGCCACATGGGCCTTAGTGGAGAGAGAGAGAGGGCCGGCCAGGGCAGGCCGCGCGCCCCTCCCACTCTGGTCCGAATTAGACTAGGGAAGGGGGGTGGCGCCCCCTTTCCATCTCCGTCTCCTCCTTCCTTTCCCCCTCCTAGTAGGACTAGGAAAGGGGAGTCCTACTCCTACTAGGAGGAGGACTCCTCCTCTCCTGGCGCGCCCCAAGGGCCGGCCGGCCTCCCCCTTGTTCCTTTATATACGGGGGCAGGGGGCACCCTAGAGCACACAAGTTGATTGTTTCCAGCCGTGTGCGGTGCCCCCCTCCACCATAATCGACCTCGGTCATATCGTAGCGGTGCTTAGGCGAAGCCCTGTTCTGGTAGCATCATCATCACCGTCATCACGCCGATGTGCTGATGAAGCTCTTCCTCGACACTCTGCTAGATCATGAGTTCGTGGGATGTCACCAAGCCGAACGTGTGTAGATCGCGGAGGTGCCGTACTTTCGGTACTAGGATCGGTCGATCGTGAAGACGTACGACTACATCAACCACGTTTTCATAATGCTTCCGCTTATGGTCTACGAGGGTATGTAGACAACACTCTCCCCTCTCGTTGCTATGCATCACCATGATCTTGCGTGTGCATAGGATAATTTTTGAAATTACTACGTTCCCCAACAAAACCCTAAATTGGGGAGTTAGAGTCTCACGCCGCGCGCACCAATTTGTCGAAGGATTAAAAAAAGTAAATGGGTTGGGGGCCATGGTGGAGGGGGTTTGTGTCTGTTGGTGAAATAGACTATAACTAATGCTTAAGGTGTGGAATAGGGTCAGTATGATGGAGTCGAATCAGGCAGATCTCGATAGGGGGTCCCGAGCAAGTAGCCTTGGTACGATGGTAACATGACAGAGAGGGGACATGATGTTTACCCAAGTTCAGGCCCTGTCGAAGAGGTAAAATCCTATGTCCTGGTTTGTTTGTATTGATTATGGATGGGGTACAAAGTACATGTGGATCTACATTGAGATCGTGCATGGATGTGGTTTGTAGGATATCTATAATATGTTCTATCGACTAGCCTAGCCTCGGTTTATATAATATACCGAAGTCTTAGGTTTTAGAAGAGTTATCGTCTTGTGTAATCTTCCTTGTATACATCATGGACTGCACGAAGTGGCCCAATAATAAACAACCACGGGGGTCCTTGGACAGGCCCTCCTGGCTGGGAGGCGACATGGTGAGTACCCCCTAATTTAGGAAACCACCAGTAACCCATGAACTGGTCTTCAGGTTGGGGACACTCTTCGGCTCTTCTGAACTATTCTTCATCTTTAGTCGTCGGTCTTGGAAGCTGGTTCAACAAATCTTCTCATCTCTAATCTCATAGATCACCGATGTGTATCTGAAGAGTTCACATGTTGGGCATCCGAGGAGCCGCTTTAAGTTCTCAACCTTTATCAAATGTCTTGTTATTTCCACGCCACACCTCGGGCTAATTTTTTCCCATGCATTGGTGTCTTCTTGTAAATGAGCTCCAAAGCTAGTCTTGAAGCTCGATATTGAAAAAGTTGAAGGAGTTTAGCTAAGCTTGACACCGGAAAAGTCTCCTGGGCAGCCAACCACTCATAGCCGGCCTCCATGCCGGATTGCTTCCAAGGTGGTCCACTGTCAGGGTTATGATCCTGATAATGAGTACTAGGGGCATGAATAATGGGCAGAACCTTGCTACATCGTAGGTGTCACACTCGGTGTTTAGTGAGTTTAGGCCCCTCTCGGTGAAGGTAAAAGCCCTACGTCTCGTGCCCTGAGGTTTGCTTTGATTTGATGGTTATGGTTACAGAGATTGCTCGTGTTCCGACTATGGAGAGGGGTGCAGCTTTTATAGAGTGCACTGCAGCCCCATGTATCCCACACCGCCGAGGCTATTAATGACATTGAATGAGTCGGTTACTAGTGTAATGAGCCTCTACTACAATAGTTACAGGTAACAGTAGCTATAACTCTATTCAGTGGATGACTTAGGATTCCTCGACCGTTGTAGCTCCAACAACATCCTCATGTGCTCTTTGTCCGAGTGGTGATCCATCGGCCGAGTGATGTGTGATCATCTGAGTGTCGTCGAGCTGTCCGAGTGAACCCCCTGATGTACGCATCCGAATGTCAGGATGGTCCAGGGACCTACCTATGATGGTGTCAGGCCCCATGTGGGTCCCAAATGATGGGTCCTTGACTCTACCTGGAATAGGTGACCACATCATGCACCACCTTGGTCTTGGGCTGATTTTTTGCGGAATTTTTTCCAATTGGTCCAACTTATTTTCTGCTGAGATGTATAGCCAGCAGCCCTCCTGGTTTGTGCCAGATCAAAGTCCGGTATGCATGTGAAGGATAGCATAAAAACAATGGATCCCAGTAGACCCAGAGACTCAGGTTGATTCACGAAATCAACCCGGGGATCGAATCCTTGCTTGGCAGTATACTTTAGGAAAATCACGATGTGAGGTAGCGCCCAAGACTCATGTTGGGTGCGACTAACCAACCCGAGGATCGTAATTTCCCCAGGAACCGTATTTCACTTTAAATTTTCTACATTGAATCGTCAATGCAGTAGCCCTCGAGACTTGGATTAGATAACATGGCCGACCCTAGGATCATATCTCCTCGGTAACTAGTTCAGCTGACGTGTTCATTGTGCCAACGCAGAGGTGCAGCTCTGCAGGGAAGATCCTTAACCGCGGGTTGGAAAAGAACCTTCCCAAGCAAAATAACATGCAGTACACCTCAACCAAGAGGATGTCCTACCTATTAAAAACATACAAATAGGTTAAAAGTGTCATAAGCTCAGAAAATCAAAAAACTTATGTAAAAGCTTTACATTTAAATTAAGTCAAGTGATAACCCACAAGTATAGGGGATCACAACAGTTTTCGAGGGTAGAGTATTCAACCCAAATTTATTGATTCGACACAAGGGGAGCCAAAGAATATTCTCAAGTATTAACAGTTGAGTTGTCAATTCAAGCGCACCTAAAAGACTTAATATCTGCAGCAAAGTATTTAGTAGAAAAGTAATATGGAAGTAACGATAACGGTGGCAAAGGTAATAGTAATAGTTTTGTAGTGATTGTAACAGTGGCAACAGAAAAGTAACTAACCAAAGATCAATATGTGTAAAGCTCGTAGGCATTGGATCAGTGATGGATAATTATGTCGGATGCGATTCCTCATGCAACATTTATAACATAGGGTGACACAGAACTAGCTCCAGTTCATCAATGTAATGTAGGCATGTATTCCAAATATAGTCATACATGCTTATGGAAAAGAACTTGCATGACAACTTTTGTCCTACCCTCCTGTGGCAGCGGGGTCCTATTGGAAACTAAGGGATATTAAGGCCTCCTTTTAATAGAGTATTGGAACAAAGCATTAACACTTAGTGAATACATGAACTCCTCAAACTATAGTCATCACCAGGAGTGGTCCTGATTATTGTCACTTCGGGGTTACCGGATCATAACACATAGTAGGTGACTATTGACTTGCAAAATAGGATCAAGAAATCACATATATTCATGGAAACATAATAGGTTCAGATCTGAAATCATGGCACTCGGGCCCTAGTGACAAGCATTAAGCATAGCAAAGTCATAGCAACATCAATCTCAGAACATAATGGATACTAGGGATCAAACCCTAACAAAACTAACTTGATTACATGATAAATCTCATCCAACCCATCACCGTCCAGCAAGCCTATGATGGAATTACTCAAGCACGGCGGTGAGCATCATGAAATTGGTGATGGAGGAAGGTTGATGATGACGATGGCGACAGATTCCCCTCTTCGGAGCCCCGAACGGACTCTAGATCAGCCCTCCCGAGAGAGTTTAGGGCTTGGCGGCTCCGTATCATAAAATGCGATGAATCCTTCTCTCTGATTTTTCCCGAACATGAATATATAGAGTTGGAGTTGAGGTCGGTGGAGCCTCAAGGGGCCCACGAGATAGGGGGGTGCGCCCCCACCCTCGTGGACGGGGTGTGGCTCCCGTGGTGTTGATTCTTCCGTCAATATTTTTTATAAATTCCAAAAATATTCTCCATGATGTTTCAGGTCATTCCGAGAACTTTTATTTCTGCACAACAAAAAAACCATGACATTTCTGCAGAAAACAACGTCAGTCCAGGTTAGTTCCATTCAAACCATGCAAGTTAGAGTCCAAAACAAGGTCAAAAGTGTTTGGAAAAGTAGATACAATGGAGACGTATCAACTCCCCCAAGCTTAAACCTTTGCTTGTCCTGAAGCAATTTAGTTGACAAACTGAAAGTGATAAAGAAAAACTTTTACAAACTCAGTTTGATCTTGTTGTTGTAAATATGTAAAGCCAGCATTCAAGTTTTCAGCAAAGATTATGAACTAACCATATTCACAATAACACTTAGGTCTCATGTTTACTCATATCAATGGCATAATCAACTAGCAAGCAATAATAGTAAATCTCGGATGACAACATTTTCTCAGAAGCATGGGAAGTAAACTAGCTAAAAGCTACAACTATTTTTTTTTACTTAAGGTTTTTCAAACACGCAAGAAGAATGCTGGAAAGGAAAATAATCTAGCATGGATAGCACAATGAAAAAGTATGAGCACCGACAATTGGCATGAGTGCGTGAACATGAATGTAATGTCGGTGAGGAATACGTACTCCCCCAAGCTTAGGCTTTTGGCCTAAGTTGGTCTAGGGCCACGGCTGGCCTGGTGGATATCCAAAGTTGTAACTAGGGTCATCCTGGGATGCAACAACTACTGCCTGACGAGCTGCGTGGTTATAACATATCTCCTTTTTGCCTAAAAGTCAAAGAAAGTAGGAGCATGGAGAGCAACATAGACGATGCGCCGTCTGTCAAAGATTAGTCGGTACTGGAGGAACTAATCGTTCCTCTCAAGAAACTGGTGGCGATCCATAGCCTCATAATCTAGATAAGCAGGAGGCAACTCAACATCATTTCCTTGTATGGGGTATATCAAGATAGTTAGCTACCCGAGTTGCATAAATTCCACCAAACAAATCTCCACTTATACTGTTGTGATGCAACCTATGTGCAACAATAGCCCCCTAGTTATATTGTTTATCACTTAATACCGCACTCTTGAGGACACAAAGATCTGGAACACACATGTGGGAAGCCTCATCTTTACCGTTAATGCATCTACCAATGAAGAGAGCAAAATATTGTATTGAAGGGAAATGAATGCTTCCTATGGTAGCTTGTGTGATTTCCCTAGATTCCCCCACAATGACACTAGCAAGAAAGTCTTTATATTCAGATTTGCGAGGTTCACTAACATTGCCCTAGTGCAGGAGTTTACAAGTAGTATTAAAATCTTCTAGGTCCATGGTATAAGATTTATCATAAAGATCAAATAAAACAGTGTGAGAATTGCGCGAGGATGTAAATTTGGACCTTCTCACAAATGAATCAGTTAGATAGAGGTATTGCCGGCACTTATCTGACATGAAGCTCTCAAGATTAGCGTTACACACATATGCGTCAAATTCATCCTTGATGCCTGCCTGGACCATGAACTCCTCTGACGGCCATTCACAAGGCCGCACTTAAGCTTCCATTGGTAGTTCATTGTCCAACTCACGTATCGCGAGCCTTGGGCCTTGCTTCCTTGAGGAACCACATTGGTACATTTTCCTAAACATATTTCTTCCTCTAAAAAATTTCTGAAATTTTTAGTGAATCAAACTCAACGATATTGATAGCAACTACTCCTACAAGTGCCTAGAGGCCATATCATGCATTAAAACTACTTTTGACCACATAAATTTGACATGCAAGCTCAAGAACAGGGTCACCTAAGCAGCAAAAAATTGTAATAAATAAAGCAATAGAACAAAAACCAATTGGACCATTGGAGGAGTCACAAACCAAAGAACAATCCCCCAAAGCAGTTTTGTGAATGGAGCTTTGAGCAAGGAGATCGAAAATGGCAGCAAGATGAGCTAGAACTCGGTTTTGAGCTGCTGGATATTTTTTCTGGAGGAAGACGAAGTGTGTGGGTGCAGGAATAAGTGGAGGGGGCCCACGTGGGGTCCACGAGGCAGGGGCACACCCTAGGGGGTGGGCGCGCCCTAGACCCTCGTGGCCACATGGTGTGGCCCCCAGGTGTGTTCTCAGTGCCAATAATTCTTAAATATTCTACAAAAAATCATCTAAAATTTTCAGGACATTTGGGGAACTTTTATTTTTGGGGTATTTTTTATTGCAAGGATAATTCAGAAAAAGATAGAAAATACTATTTTTTGCTTTATTTAATCTAAATAACAGAAAGTAAAAAGAGGGTACAGAGAGTTGTGCTTTCTAACTTCATCCATCTCATGCTCATTAAAAGGAATCCACTAACAAGGTTGATCAAGTCTTGCTAACAAACTCTTTCCGAATAACATGAAACCGAAGAATTTTCGAATAACACTAGGTTACCTCAACGGGGATATGCATGTCCCCAACAATAAGAATATCATATTTTTTCTTGACAATAGGAAGAGGAAATTCAAAACCTCCAATAATAATCGTTGGAATTTTTCCAATAGAATTGATACTGTGGACTTGAGGTTGTTTCCTAGGGAAGTGTACCGTATGCTCATTACCATTAACATGAAAAGTGACATTGCCTTTGTTGCAATCAATAACAGCCCCTGCAGTATTCAAAAAGGGTCTACCAAGAATAATAGACATACTATCGTCCTCGGGAATATCAAGAATAACGAAGTCCGTTAAAATAGTAACGTTTGCAACCACAATAGGAAGATCCTCACAAATACCGATAGGTATAGCAGTTGATTTATTGGCCATTTGCAAAGATATTTCAGTAGGTGTCAACTTATTCAAATCAAGTCTATGATATAAAGAGAGAGGGATAACACTAACATCGGCTCCAAGATCACATAAAGCAGTTTTAACATAGTTTCTTTTATTGGAGCATGGTATAGTTGGTACTCCTGGATCTCCTAGATTCTTTGGTATTCCACCTTTAAAAGTATAATTAGCAAGCATGGTGGAGATTTCAGCTTCCAGTATCTTTCTTTTATTTGTAACAATATCTTTCATGTACTTAGGCGTAAGGATTCATTTTAAGCATATCACTCAAACGCATACGCAAAAAGATAGGTCTAATCACTTCAGCAAAGCGCTCAAAATCCTCATCATCCTTTTTCTTGGATGGTTTAGGAGGAAAAGACATGGGTTTCTGAACCCATGGTTCTCTTTCTTTACCGTGCTTCCTAGCAACGAAATCTCTCTTATCATAATGTTGATTCTTTGACTGTGGGTTATCAAGATCAACAAGTTCAATATCTAGATCATTGTTATTGCTAGGTTGAGCATCAACATGAACATCATCATTAACATTATCACTAGGTTCATGTTCATTATCAGATTGTGTTTCAACATCAGAAATGGAAATATCATTGGAATTCTGAGGTGTGTCAACAACAGGTTCACTAGAAGCATGCAAAGTCCTATCATTTTTCCTTTTCTTCTTCTTAGAAGAACTAGGTGCATCAACATTAGTTCTCTAAGAATCTTGCTCAATTATATTAGGGTGGCCCTCAGGATACAAAGGTTCCCGAGTCATTTTACCCCCTCTAGTCACAACTCTAATGGCATTATCATTTTTCTTATTATTTAATTCATTGAGCAAATCATTCTGAGCTTTAAGCACCTGTTCTACTTGAGTGGTAACCATAGAAGCATGTTTACTAATAATTTTAAGTTCACCTTTAACTCTAGAAATATAATCACTCAAGTGTTTAATCATATAAGCATTACGTTTCAATTGTCTACTAACACAAGCATTGAAGTTTTCTTGTTTAACAATAAAATTATCAAACTCATCCAAGCATTGTCTAGCACACTTATATCGCGGAATATCACCTCATTCAAATCTATAGAGAGAATTTACCTTTACTACCTATGTCGGGTTATCAAGACCATGTATTTCTTCAATAGGCGGTAAATTCTTAACATCTTCAGCTTTAAAACCTTTTTCTTTCATAGATTTCTTTGCTTCTTGCATATCTTCTGGACTGAGAAATAGAATACCCCTTTTATTTGGTGTAGGCTTAGGAGTTGGTTCAGGAAGTGTCCAATCATTATCATTACTCAACATATTATTCAATAGAAATTTAGCTTGATCAACAGTTCTTTCCCTGAAAACACAACCATCACAACTATCCAGGTGGTCTCTGGAAGCATCGGTTAGTCCATTGTAAAAGATATCAAGTATTTCATTTTTCTTGAGAGGATGATCAGGCAAAGCATTAAGTAATCGGAGAAGCCTCCCCCAAGCTTGTGGGAGACTCTCTTCTTCAATTTGCACAAAATTATATATTTCCCTTAAGGCAGTTTGTTTCTTATGAGCGGGGAGATATTTAGCAGAGAAATAATAAATCATATCATGGGGACTACGCACACAACCAAGATCAAGAGAATTAAACCATGTTTTAGCATCACCCTTTAATGAGAACGGAAATAACTTAAGGATATAGTAGTAATGAATTTTCTCCTCATTAGTGAACAGGGTGGATACATCATTCAATTTACTAAGATGTGCCACAGTAGTTTCAGATTCATAGCCATAAAAGGATCAGATTCCACCAAAGTAATTAACTCAGGGTCGACAGAGAAATCATAATCCTTTTGAGAAATACAGATAGGTGAAGTAGCAATAGCAGGGCCATATTTCATTCTAGCATTCAAAGAGTTTTCTTTCAGCTTAGCTAACAGTTTCTTAAGATCATATCTATCATTGCAAGCTAAAAAGTCTCTAGCAGTTTCTTCATCCGTGATATAACCCTCAGGAACAACAGGAAATTCATATCTAGAGGGAGAATCTTCATCATCACTTTCATCCATATTATCAGATTTAATAATTTCATTCTCTCTTACCCTAGCAAGTTGTTCATCAAGAAATTTACCTAATGGCACAGTATTATCAAGCATAGAAGTAGTTTCATCATAAGAATCATGCAAAGCAGAAGTGGCATCATCAATAACATGCAACATATCAGAATAAATAGCAGGTGTGGGTGTCGAAAGTTTACTCAAAACAGAAGGTGAATCAAGTGCGGAGCTAGATGGCAGTTCCTTACTTCCCCTCATAGCTGAGGGAAAAATCTTGGTTCTTTGATCTTTCAAGTTCTTCATAGTGATAAGCAGATATAAATCCCAAGTGACTCAAAGAATAGAGCTATGCTCCCCGGCAACGGCGCCAGAAAATAGTCTTGATAACCCACAAGTATAGGAGATCGCAACAGTTTTCGAGGGTAGAGTATTCAACCCAAATTTATTGATACGACACAAGGGGAACCAAAGAATATTCTCAAGTATTAACAGTTGAGTTGTCAATTCAACCGCACCTGAAAGACTTAATATCTGCAACAAAGTATTTAGTAGCAAAGTAATATGGAAGTAACAGTAATTGTGGCAAAGGTAATAGTAATAGTTTTTGTAGTGATTGTAACAATGGCAACGGAAAAGTAACTAACCAAAGATCAATATGTGAAAATCTCGTAGGCATTGGATCAGTGATGGATAATTATGTCGGATGCGATTCCTCAAGCAACAGTTATAACATAGGGTGACACAGAACTAGCTCCAGTTCATCAATGTAATGTAGGCATGTATTCTGAATATAGTCATACGTGCTTATGGAAAAGAATTTGCATGACATCTTTTGTCCTACCCTCCCATGGCAGCGGGGTCGTATTGGAAACTAAGGGATATTATGGCCTCCTTTTAGTAGTGTACCGGAATAAAGCATTAACACTTTCTGAATACATTAACTCCTCAAACTGTAGTCATCACAAGGAGTGGTCCCGATTATTGTCACTTCGGGGTTACCGGATTATAACACATAGTAGGTGACTATTGACTTGCAAAATAGGATCAAGAACTCACATATATTCATGGAAACATAATAGGTTCAGCTCTGAAATCATGGCACTCGGGCCCTAGTGACAAGCATTAAGCATAGCAAAGTCATAGCAACATCAGTCTCAGAACATAGTGTATACTAGGGATCAAAATCTAACAAAACTAACTCGATTACATGATAAATCTCATCCACCCATCACCATCCAGCAAGCCTACGATGAAATTACTCACGCACGGTAGTGAGCATCATGAAATTGGTGATGCAAGAAGGTTGATGATGACCATGGCGACATATTCCCCTCTCCGGAGCCCTGAACGGACTCCAGATCAGCCCTCCCAAGAGAGATTAGGGCTTGGCGGCGGCTCCGTATCGTAAAACGCTATGAATCCTTCTCTCTGATTTTTTTCTCCCTGAACATGAATATATAGAGTTGGAGTTGAGGTCGGTGGAGCCTCAGGGGGCCCATGAGAGAGGGGGCGCACCCCCAGGGGGGTGGGCGCGCCCCCCACCCTCATGGATAGGGTGTGGGCCCCCTGGTGTTGATTCTTTGACCAGTATTTTTTATAAATTCCAGAAATATTCTCCGTGAAGTTTCAGGTCATTTCAAGAGCTTTTATTTCTGCACAAAAATAACACCATGGCAATTCTCCTGAAAAAGCGTCAGTCCGGGTTAGTTCCATTCAAATCATGCAAGTTAGAGTCCAAAACAAGGTCAAAAGTGTTTGGAAAAGTAGATACAATGGAGACGTATCATCAAGTTTTTTGGTGCTAATCCAAATTGGTCTTAAAATTAATTTGTGCTTCCGTCATGCTCTACCATGATACATCCGATCTCCCAACTCCGAGTGTGCCAGCCTTCGGCTTCAACCCCCTTACCCGAAAGTCAGAGTGCTTCCACACCAATTTATCAAACTAAACTCGAGTGGCATATAGAGAAGCTAGGATTTCCGGCTATTTGACAGTGAACTCGAGCCGGAAAAAGATGTAGTAGAAAAAGACTTTGTAATGACTAAGAAGAAAACACTAATTATAAAACAAACACACATGAGTTTAAGAGCCTGCAGTTGACCCGGGTAAATAAAGTGTTTTAAAACAATGTTTTTATTCTACACAAATGTAAAGTTTGACCGAGCTAGACAAAAAGAATTGAAAATTTTAAGCAGGAAAGCGACTTAGGTGCTTAATGCTCTCGGTGTTGATGACGTGGTCCAGGCTTGTCGCAGGACGAGGATGCCCATCAAAATTTGACAGATCTAATATGGGGCATGGTCCTTGGCTTTGCGAATGTCCCAGCCCCAAGCCCGTCCCAAGGTGACCGAGCGAGGAGCATGGCACGAGGAAGTGGTGACACAGCACGGTCGATGTGGCGACCAAAGCCCCTGGTGTAGCCGAGGTGAGGGATGATAACCTACACGTATAGGGTATTGCAACAGTTTTTGAGTGTAGAGTATTCAACCCAAATTTATTGATTCGACACAAGGGGAGCCAAAGAATATTCTCAAGTATTAGCAGCTGAGTTGTCAATTCAACCACACCTGGAAACTTAATGTCGGTGGGAACGACACCTATGGGATCACTGGGATACCTTCTACGGTCAACGGGCGCGGGGCCGTGAGAAGAGCAGGTTTAGGAGCTAGCACACAAATCGTTTACCCAGGTTCGGGCCGCGAGGATGCGTAAAACCCTAGTCCTCCTTTGGTGCATGTATTGAGTGTTCTTGAGCTTCTTGAACTAGCTACAGTGGCCGTGTCGTTCCAAAAAGCCGAATCCCCCTCCTGGTCGCCTCGGTCCTCCTTTTATAGGAAAAAGGGGTTGCCACAGTGGCACACAGGAGGTGGATAGGCCTACAGTGCGTGAGCTTATCGCACGACATTACATGACAAAGTGCAATAAATGCGCTACATAGGTGTCCACTAACTTTATCGGGGACGGGAACAAGGCCCGTCCCGTCCGTCGCTGCTCTGCCTCGCTTCGACACGTGCCCAGGCTAGCGATGCATGCAACGCCATGTAGGTAGGCAAGCATCTGAGGTGGAACGGTGGTAGGGCCTTCATGAAGATCTCCATGCCACCACGCGGGTGCTTGCTGATTTGTCTGGAAGCTGCATGTTGCCATGCAGGTGCCTGCCCAGCTGGTTGGGCTGGCAGCTGCATGCGAAAAGTGGCGGAGTCTTGGATGGAGTGGGCCTTGCAGTGGCCCTGCGGATGCCCTCGGCAAGGGTCTTGTCGGGGGCCTGGCAAGGGTCTTTCCATGGCGTTGCTGTCATCCCCGGCAAGGGTCTTGCCGGGGGTCTTGTGGATTTCCTCGGCTAGGATCTTGCCGAGGGTTGTCGTCTTCTGGTCCTCATCTGAATTCATGTGTTTATGATCTTGACAAAGATTTGCATGGCACCACAGAGGCGCCTCCCAAGCCTTGGTTCCAATGCAGTTGTTGACGGTGTTCGGAACCTTTGGGTTCAAGGGTGGCTCGCTCTGCTGGTGTTGGGCATGTTGCCCCGGCAAGGATCGTGCCGAGGTGGTCCACCTCGCCCTCTTGCCCTCCTGCGTTCCTGGCCTTGGCGTCGCCTCGGTTGTCTTGTGCTTCGGCTTCTCTCCGGCTTCCCTCCTCTGCCCTGTTAAGTGTGGCCGCGGCGCATGGCTCTGACTGCCCGTGCACAAGTAAAGGGGTCAAAAGGAGAGCCCCTACTTTTGTACACCGACAGGAGCCCTCGGGCCTGGGCCACACATAAGCGCCACGCGTTGTTGGGCTAGGCCCAGAACGATGCGCGGGTAGGTGGGGCGGATTTTACCGTAGTAACTTTTCGTCCGCTACGCTTCCCCACGACCCGCATTGAACGCGCGACGTGGAGGGTCGTGCGTGACATGGGGTCATGCGTGGGGCGGTTCCCGCATGCATGCATCACATCATGGTAAAGAGGCGGCTCGCTCCTTCCCCATAAAAGAAGGGAGGCGTAGAGGCACGGCCCATTTACTTGGGTGGACTCGGGTCGTGGTCTTCAAGGCGCCCGCGCCCCACGATCATGGGGTGGGGAGCGGCTGCATCGCTCATCCCTTTAATGCTACTCGCTCGCCATGTGTCCCTCATGCAGGTGGCAGGAGGTGAAGGCGGGAAACCAGGCCATCACTGATTGGGGCAGCGGGCTGGTCCTGATTCCTTGCGCCCCCAATGACCGGATTGGTCGAGTGGGGAGGCCGAGCCCCAACTTCGCCCCTTTATAAGAAGGGGAGGGGGCGGCATTCCACATTCTTCCATCATCCGTCTCCTTCCACCTCCGCTTCTTTCTTCCATCCGGCATGGTGAGAGGAAGCATTAGTCCTTCGACGGTGCCGGCGAGGGTTGCTGCTCGTCAGCACATTCCTCCTCCCCAAGAGCTCATGGCGGCGGAACCGGACACGAGTGGAAGGGGGAGGGGCGAGGCCAAGGTCATTGTGGCGCTCGGGGGAGAGGAGGACGGGACGGCGCATCTGCCTCGCCTCCGCCAATGATGCCTCCCCCGATGGTGCGCCACATCGGGGACCAGCCCCACAATTTCTTCATCAGGCTGCGCCGGCCACCGCGTCGCCGCTTCTGTCTCCCTACTGCATTTCCTTGGGATATGGAGCTCGATCCACCCCAGACCCTCTGGTTGCACATGAAGGGCTGTGGGAACGGCAGCACGCGGGTCTATGTCGACTTCCCTGCTCCTCACGTCATGTACCTTCGCTGCGGATGGAAGACGTTCACACACAACCACAGCTTGACGGCGGGGCTTGTCCTCTACTTCAAGTTAATAGAGGGTAGCCTGCTTTCCATTAAGGTCTTTGGAGATCTCGGAACTCGCTTGAAGTGTTGCGTGGAGAGCTCCTCCGAAGATGAAGATTCCTCCTCAAGCGGGAGTGACGAGGAGGACAGCGACAGTGACGACAAGGGAGTCGAGCGGCAGGATGTCGACTCCGACTTCGATGGACCACGCTGCCCCTCCCTCGGCCACACGCCCTGCCGAGGGCCATCCTCGCCAAGCACTCCATCGGGGTGCTCCCCGTCGTCTTCATGGGCGGCTAGCATATGAGGGTCGGAGAAGGCGAAGAAGGTGGGTAGCGGCCGTCAAATCAGAGTACGCGGGCACTGCCACCTTCATCGCATATTGCCGGCCCGCCGCCTCGTCTTCCTGCTCCTTTCCTGGCACCAAGATGTTCTCTTGGTGCCTTCTGCTCCCCGTACCTCACCTAGGCGCTCTTTTCTGCCTCCTGCTGCCTTGTCCCACCTTCTGTGGAGAGGGACAAGAAAAGGATTACGGGCACCTTATCTCTTTTTAATTTCTAAGCCTGCAGGCACTTGTTAATTCTAGGACTTGTAATCCCCTTGCTCATGTTTTTAATTCCGTTTGAACTGTACCTGTATGGGATGTTTTTAATGAAAAAGGGTGCTTGACGGGTTATTTGTGCGTGAGCGAGGCCCATGCCAAGGATGAATCCTTTTTATTTTTAAGATAAACATTGTCGCCCGGCAACAGGCCTTGCCGTCTCCCCACTTCGGTCGACCATTCTCGCGCTCTTGGCGGAGGCAGGGGCGAAGTAGAGTTAGGCCCCTCGTTCATCTGCTCGCCATCGCGACTACTACCAAATTCCGACACAGGAGGTAGCTCTTGCGTACAGGAAAGGGGGAGCACGGTGGTTTTAAGAACATAAACGAGGTTTCACACGTCCCAGTTCTATACGGAAACACATAACAGGGGGGGTGAAAGACTTATCTGAATCTGCAACCCCTAGCAACCTTGGCTTGCCGTGGTTGGATCCTTGTATCTTCAACCCCCAGCAGTCTTGGCCTGCCGGGGCCGGAGCGTCGGTTCTTCCTCTTTTTCCCAAGCGGCTCAGCAGAAGTGTCTGCGTGCCCTGCAAACCAAAGAGAACAGAAAGAGGCACACTCGACCTCTAGGCTAGGGGTTAGTCGCCGCTAAGCACTATCAACCCTAACCGAGGGAGAGACTTAACCTAGCATGCATGCTATAACTTAGGGCGCCAGCGCTTCATTTATTTATGCTCAGGGTCTGCGCCTGGCTTTATACAGAGGGTTACATGCCTTGCCGGCAAGGCTTGTACAAAAGGTGGTTTGCCGGGAGGCCCGGCAACCGCGCCTTATGGGTAAAACTTGCGAAGATGTTCGATGTTCCAGGAATTGCTCACTGGGACAACATCTTCGGTCTCCAGGCAGACCGCGCCGGGCCTGGTGACTCGTATTGCCCGATAAGGGCCTTCCCGCTTCGGTGTCAACTTGTTGGAATTCTTGGCCAACTGAACGCGCCGAAGAATAAGGTCGCCTTTTTCAAAGCTTCGGGCATGAACCTTGCAGCTATGGTAGCGGCGCAAGGCTTGCTGGTAGCGTGCTGCTCTCATAGCTGCCCGAAGACTATCTTCCTCAAGGAGCGTTGCCTCATCTTGCCGCACCTGCTTCTGCCCCGTATACCAGGGCAAAGGGTGTCTGGCCGGTGGCTCGATTTGGCGTCGTTCTGATCGAGCAAAGAACCGCCGGCAACTCATCAATCCAGCACCTTCCGCTTTTGTGCAGCTTGCAAAAGTCTTTGCTCTCAGGCCTCGCAGTACTTCAGCATTTGCCGTCTCCACCTGCCATTGCTCCGTGGGTGTGCCACGGAAGCAAAACAGACCTTGCTGCCGAGGTCCTGGGTGTACTGCATGAAGGTGTGGCTTGTGAACTACGTGCTATTGTCGGTGATGACTCTGTTTGGCACACCAAAACGACAGACTAGTCCCTTGAAGAACTTGACGGCTGACTGTGCTGTCACCTTCCTTACTGCTTCCACTTTCGGTCACTTTGTGAACTTGTCCATTGCAACATACAATTACTCAAAGCCCCCGACAGCACGGGGGAAGGGGCCCAGTATGTCGAGCCCCCAGACCGAAAACGGACAGGAGAGAGGGATTGGTTGAAGGGCTTGAGCTGGTTGAAGAAGCTTCTTCGAATGGAACTATCATGCTTCACACCTGGTTACTAGTGTCGTCGCATCCTGGAGGGCGGTGGGCCAGAAGAAGCCTTGCCGGAATGCCTTGCTAGCAAGGGCCCTCGACCCTATGTGGGAGCCACATATGCCTCCATGTATCTCTGCCAACAGCTCCAGTCCTTCCTCCCGGGGAATGCACTTCAATTTCACACCATTCGGTCTTTTTCTGTACAGGACGTCATCGACGAACTGGTACAAGGCAGACCAACGGGCTACTTTTTCCGCTTCTTCCTGCTCCTCAGGAAGTTCCCCTTTCTGTAGGAAACGTACGGTATGTTGTGCCCATGCCAGAGCCTGGGCTCGACGGCAAGGACCAAAGGAACCTCTTCCTCCACGGGGGCAGCCGTCTCTACGGCCAGGGCTTGGCGCCCTGCCGGAGCCAGCTACCCCCTGGCAGGCTCGGAATCCGTGGCAACACCCTTGCCGGCGGCCCCTGGGGGCTCGGCGGGAAAGTACTTGCTGGGGCCTGATTTCCTCCGCTTTTTCTACTCTGTTGATGGTTCGACGGATGGTTGAGTTAACCGAAGCAAAAAGGTACCTGGTTCCACAGGTAGCTTAAATCCAGCGCGCTTTGACAGGTAGTCAGCAATGTCGTTCTCCGCTCGAGGAACGTGCTCCGCTTGTATACCGTCGAAGCGCTCCTCCAGCTTCCTCACCTCACCTACGTAGGCCTCCATCAACGGACTCTGGTGATCATTGTTGACCTGTCTGACGGCAAGCTGTGAATCACCCCTGACGATGAGCTTCTGCACCCTGAGGTCTGTCGTGATCCTGAGACTGGCAAGCAGCCCCTCGTACTCAGCAGTGTTGTTTGTGGACATCTCCCTAGGAAAGTGCATCTGGATCACACACTTGAGGTGCTCTCCGGTGGGTGCAACAAGCAGCACATCGGCACCGACGCCTTGCAGCGAGAAATCCCCGTCAAAGTACATGATCCAGTAGCTACTTGCTTCCTTTTCGGGGAGAGCGGTCTCCTGGATTTCTTCGTCGGGCGTTGAGGTCCATTCTGCAATGAACTCCGCCAAGACTCTGCTCTAGATTGCCGAAGTACTTTCAAACTTCAAACCAAAGCTTGATAACTCCAAGGCCCACTCCACAATCCTTCTGGTTGCATCTGGGTTGTGCAGTATCCGTTGCAACGGGAGGCGGGTGACGATAGTGATCTCGTGGGCTTGGAAGTAATGACGCAGCTTCCTCGAGGCCATAAGGAGGCTGAAGAGAAATTTTTGCACATCGGAGTACCTTGACCTGGCCCCTTGCAAGAGGGAGTTGACAAAGTAAACCGTGTGTTGCATCTTCTTCTTCTGCACCACTTCACTTGGCTGCGCGGGTCCTGTCTTGATGGCGCCAGACTATGCCGGGGGCCTCGCCTTGCCGGCACCAGGCCCTGTTGGGGGAATCTCTGATTTGCCATCCACCGGTCCTGCCATTGCCACTGCCTCTTCGTTGACCTCCCTCTGTGCCACTAGTGCGGCGCTGACCACTTGATTTATTGCTGCCAGATACAGCAGAAATGGCTCTTGTGGTTTAGGTGCAACCAGTATTGGCATAGAGGAAAGGTATTTCTTCAGATCCTACAACGCCACCTCATCCTCTGAGGTCCACTCCATTGGGCCTGCCTTCTTCAAGATTTTGAAAAAGGGAAGGGCACGCTCAGCGGACTTGGAGATGAATCTGCTCATGGCGGCAACGCAGCTAGTGAGCCAGCGCACATCCTTGATCCGCTTGGGTGCCTCAATCTGCTCAATAGCCTTGATCTAGTCTGGGTTTGCCTCGATCCCACGCCGCGACACAAAGAACCCGATAAGTTTTCTTGACGGGACGCCAAAGACACACTTCTCAGGGATCAGCTTGAGGTTGATCTTGCGTAGGTTGGCAAACGTCTCTTCTAAGTCTTGTACAAGGGTCGCCTTGTCCTTGGTTTTGACCACTATGACATCCATATAAGCTTCCATATTTCTAAACCACTAGGGCTCAAAACCAATCTTGACCGCCCATGCGAATGTCGAGCCAGCACTCTTCAACCCAAAAGGCATCCGTAAAAAGCAATATGTACCACATGGGGTGATAAATGATGTCTTCTCTTCATCTTCTCTTGTCATGAAGATCTGGTGGTAGCCCGAGTAGGCGTCGAGGAATGACAACAGATCACACCCGGCCGTGGAGTCAACAATCTAGTCGATGTGTGGAAACGGGAAGGGGTCCTTAGGACAAGCCTTATTGACATTCGTGTAGTCAATGCGCACCACCACCGGATTGGCCAGCCACGTCGGATGGAGCACTCCTCTCACCAAACCTATTGCTTCCAATTTCCTGATCTCCTCTGTGATGAACTCCTGTCATTCCAAGGCTTGCTTCCCGACCTTCTGCTTGACGGGTCGCACATGGGGACAGACAACAAGGTGGTGCTCGATCACTTCCCTGGGAATGCCGGGGATGTCGGATGCTTGCCACGCAAATACATTGACATTTGCCTGCAGGAAAGCGACGAGCGCGCGTTCCTATTTGCTGTCGATGGTGGAGCTTATGGTGAAAGCCCCTCCCGTGCCATCTGCCTTGACGGACACCCTTTTGGTCTCTGGTGGTGCAGCTCTGGATTTCTTGCTCTTGCCAATAGAGCTCTCGGGCACGTCCTCGACGGTAGCACAACACTCCGAAGAGGTGTGCTTGCCGGAGTGGGTGCGAGCGGTCTTGCCGGTCTTGTTCTTCCCTCCCGGGGCTTCAACGGCAGGAGCAAGTGCCTTGGCGGTAGCTGCTGCAACTGCTTCTCGATAGAGTTGGTCAGCGCAGATCAGCGTGTCCTTCTTGTCGGAGGGGATGGTGATGATGGTCATCGGCCCAGGCATCTTCACCGTGTTGTAGGCGTAGTGCGGCGCCACCATGAACTTGGCTAGTGTCGGACGGCCGAGGATCCCGTTGTAGGGCAAGGGGACCTCGGCCACATCAAAGACGATCCTTTCCGTCCTGTAGTTCAACTCACCTCCAAATGTCACGGGCAATGTGACTTTCCCCTTCGGCTGGCTCCTTCCTGGATTGACCCCTTGAAACGTATCCGTTTCCTCGAGGTCTCCATCAGAATTTGCAGCCTTTTGATCACAACGGGTGAGATCAGGTTCAGGCCAGCCCCGCTGTCAACCAGCATCTTGTTCAACTTGAGGTTACGTATCATTGGCGAGACCAACAACGGCAAATACCCGACCTCAGTCGTACGGTCAGGGTGGTCCTCGGTGTCAAAGATGAGGGGCGTGCTGGACCACTTCAGTGGCTTCTGAGCGTCGAACGATGGCTCTGCTGCTGTAATCTCAGGCGCCCACTGCTTGAGCTAGTGGTGAGAAGTGTGCAGCGAGGCACCACCATCGACGCACATGGCCTCCGTAGCCTTCTGAAACTCTTGCTCGCCGGACTCGTCGTCCTCATCATGATCATCATCTTCCTGCTTCTTGTCGCGGCCCCGAGCGGGCCTCTCTCACTAGTTACCCTTGCCGCAGCGGCCTCCTTGCCCGCCATGCTTCTTGCCGGATCCTTCGGCACCATCCTGACCCTTCTCCTTGTCCCGCCTCTCATACTCGGCCTTTTGCTTTTCGGCAAGCAGCTCGACTTGTTGGCAGTTCTGGAGGTCGTGGCCCTTGGTGCAGTGGATCTTGCAATATTGCTTGTCAGAGCCTCCTGGCTTGTCGGTGGCCGCCAAGGCCCGGCATGCGGCTCACCCAGCAATCTCCTTGCCG
Source organism: Triticum monococcum (assembly GCA_034509565.1). Taxonomy (NCBI): domain Eukaryota; kingdom Viridiplantae; phylum Streptophyta; class Magnoliopsida; order Poales; family Poaceae; genus Triticum; species Triticum monococcum. The sequence continues at coordinate 683,259,547 of CM067845.1, read as the reverse complement.
GGGTCATCTTCCTTGGCCTTCTTGGCAGCGCTGGTGTCGCCGGATCCCTCGACAGCAAGCACGATCTTGTCCTTGCGTTTCCTATTGCGACGCCGGCCCTTCTTCATCGGGGCAGCGGTGTCTTCGTCGGTAGAGTCGGTTTCCGCACCGGCGTCTTCGCCGGGGTACTTCCTTCCCTCTTCAGCCCGGGCGCATCTATCTGCCAGAACATAAAGTTCGGCCACGTCCTTGACCTTGTTCATTGCCAGCTCTTCACGCATCTTACGGTTACGCACATTCTAATGGAATGCGCTGATCGCGGCGGTAGGATGAACATCTGGGATGTTGTATTGCACTCGGCTGAACCTCTGTATGTACTTGCGCAGGTTTTCACCTTCCTTCTGGGGAATGATATGCAAATCACTCGCCTGGCCATGAGCTTGGTGGCCTCCAATGAAGGCACCAACAAACTCGTGGCACAAATCTAACCAAGAAGAAATGGAATCTGTCGGCAAGTGCATCAACCAAGACATGACATTGGGTTTCAGGGCCAACGGGAAGTAATTGGCAAGCACCTTGTCGTCACGAGCTCCAGCGGCCTGCATCGCAATGGTGTAGATGATGAGGAACGCTGACGGGTGGGTCTTGTCGTTGTACTTCTCGCCTACGTCGGGCTTGAACATGCGGTGGGATGACCACTGGAACTGCCGCAGCCCACGGGTAAAGGCTGGGCAATCCACCTCGTAAGGTAGGCCGTCGGAGCCTCCCGGTGCTGGGTGGTCCATAGCGGGCCCCGCCCTCCTGTCTGACTGGTGGCGCATATCACGCCGGTGCTCGATGGTGGTTCGAGCGTCTTCATGGGCTCGCTCCCGAAGAACCTGGCGTTGGTCGCGGAGGGTCCGTGGGTCGGACGAAGCTATGGAAATGTCATCACAAATGTCATCACAATGGACCGACATCCGTGGTGGCTGGCGTGGAGGAGGAGAGTGCACCGTGCCCACTGCGCCTCCGGCCCCTCCACCACCGGCATGCAGTGGCTCAATGGAGCGCCGACCTGAGGGCCCCGCCGGCCGTGGCTCGTCTTTGTTGGCGATGCCGACGAGGCTCCGGATAGTGGCTCTCCACTTGTCGAGCTCCTCCGCGGCGGGAGGGATGTCGAGGAGCAGTTGCGCGCGCGCCAAGGCTTCTGCTGGCGTGGGTGGCGGCAAAAGCTGCGTGGATAGTGGTGTTGGGTAACGTAGTAATTTCAAAAAATTTCCTACGCACACGCAAGATCATGGTGATGCATAGCAACGAGAGGGGAGAGTGTTGTCTACGTACCAACGCAGACCGACTGCGGAAGCGATCACACAACGTAGAGGAAGTAGTCGTACGTCTTCTTCCCGATCCGACCGATCCAAGCACCGTTACTCCGGCACCTCCGAGTTCTTAGCACACGTACAGCTCGATGACGATCCCCGGGCTCCGATCCAGCAAAACTTCGGGGAGGAGTTCCGTCAGCACGACGGCGTGGTGACAATCTTGATGTACTACCGACGCAGGGCTTCGCCTAAGCACTACAACGGTATGATCGAGGTGGAATTTGGTGGCAGGGGGCACCGCACACGGCTAAGGAACGATCTCAAGGATCAACTTGTGTGTCTTGGGGTGTCCCCTGCCCCCGTATATAAAGGATGAAGGGGGGAGGCTGGCCGGCCAAAGGAGGGAGGCGCAGGAGGAGTCCTACTCCTACCGGGAGTAGGACTCCCCCCCCCCCCAATCCTATTCCTAATAGGATTCCCCAAAGGGGAAGAGAAGAGAGAGGTGGCCGGCCCCTCTCCTAGTCCTAATAGGACTAGGGAGAGGGGGGGAGGCGCAGCCCTATGTGGGCTGCCCTCTCACCTTTCCACTAAGGCCCATGTTGGCCCATTTGGCTCCCGGGGGGTTCCGGTAACCCTCCCGGTAATCCAGTAAAATCCCGATTTCACCCGGAACACTTCCGATGTCCAAACATAGGCTTCCAATATATCAATCTTTATGTCTCGACCATTTCGAGACTCCTCGTCATGTCCGTGATCACATCCGGGACTCCGAACTACCTTCGGTACATCAAAATGCATAAACTCATAATAACTGTCATCGTAACGTTAAGCGTGTGGACCCTACGGTTCGAGAACAATGTAGACATGACCGAGACACGTCTCCGGTCAATAACCAATAGCGGGACCTGGATGCCCATATTGGCTCCTACATATTCTACGAAGATCTTTATCGGTCAGACCGCATAACAACATACGTTGTTCCCTTTGTCATCGGTGGCGCGCTTCGACTTCTAACCACGTTAGAAGGAGCTCTGTCACGGCCCATCGGCTGTGCGCCATCTTCGTCAGCACTTCGGCGGGCATGCTGGCCTCCTTCGTCCCGTCAATGACACACATGACTCTTCCCACGGCGGCGTCCAGGGTCACCGATGTGGTCATGCTTCTCGTTGCGCACAACCTAGGAAGAGCGCATTGTGGGCGCCGGAGTGGGCGTCTTGGAGGTCGTCGCGCCGCCCGTGGGTGGTACGATGACGCCCCCGGAGGGTCCCGCGCCATCTGCGGGCGGCCCAGCTCCGTCTCTAGAATTTGCGGCATGTGGCCCGTCGCCTTACGCACGATCAACACCGCTCGCCAGGCTCTAACTGCCAGAGCGATGTTGGTACTCGCGGGTCGCGCCTCGGGTTCTGTCCGTTACTGGCCCGCTGCTCGCCTGCACTGGTACGGGCCGTCCGGCTCTCGACGAACCGACCGTTGTGGCCGCGTTCTTCTTGGGAACGATGGTGACGAAGAACCGCTAGGCTAACTGCTAGACCTGATTCTCACAACTTCGCCCTCAGCCTGGCGCGCCAAAAATGTCATTGGGAACGACACCTATGGGATGACTGGGATCCCTTCTACGGTCGGCGGGCGTGGGGTCATGAGAAGAGCAGGTTTAGGAGCTAGCACACGGATTGTTTACCTAGGTTCAGGCCGCGAGGATGCGTAAAACCCTAGTCCTACTTTGGTGGATGTATTGGGTGTTCTTGAGCTTCTTGAACTAGCTACGGTGGTTGTGCCGTTCCAAAAAGCCGAATCCCCCTCATGGTCGCCTCTGGCCTCCTTTTATAGGAAAAAGGGGTTGCCATAGTGGCACACAGGAGGTGGAAAGGCCTATAGTGTGCGAGCTTATCGCATGGCATTACGGGGCAAAGTGCATTAAATGCGCTACGTAGGTGTCCATTAGCTTTATCGGGGACGGGAACGAGGCCCGTCCCGTCCGTTGCCGCTCCGCCTCACTTCAACATGCGCCCAGGCTAGCGATGCATGCAGTGCCATGTAGGCAGGCAAGCAGCTGAGGTGGCGCGGTGGTACGGCCTTCATGAAGATCTGCATGCCGCCACGCGGGTGCTTGCTGATTTGGCCTGGAAGCTACATGTTGGCACACAGGTGTCTGCCCAGCTGGTTGGGCTGGCAGCTGCATGCGAAAAGCGGCAGAGTCTTGGCTGGTGCGGGCCTGGCAGTGGCCCTGCGGATTCCCTTGGCAAGGGTCTTGCCAGGGGCCCGACAAGGGTCTTGCCATGGCGTTGCTGTCATCCCCGGCAAGGGTCTTGCCGGGGGTCTTGTGGATTTCCTCGGCTAGGATCCCACCGAGGGTCGTCGTCTTCTGGTCCTCATCTGAACTCATATGTTTATGATCTTGATGAAGATTTGCATGCCACCAAAGAGGCACCTCCCGAGCCTTGGTTCCAACGCAGTTGTTGACAGCGTTCGGAACCTTTGTGCTCAAGGGTGGCTCGCTCTGCTGGTGTTGGGCAAGTTGCCCCGGCAAGGCTCTTGCCGGGGCTGCGGGGGGCCGCCTCGGCAAGGATCGTGCCGAGCGGATCCACCTCGCTCTCTTGCCCTCCTGCGTTCCTGGTCCTGGCGTCACCTTGGTTGTCTTGTGCTTCTGCTTCTCTCCGGCTTCCCTCCTCTGCCCTGTTAATTGTGGCTGCAGTGCGTGGCTCTGACTTTCCATGCACAAGTAAAGGGGTTAAAAGGAGAGCCCCTACTTTTGTACACCGACACTTAATATTTGCTGCAAAGTATTTAGTAGCAAAGTAATATGATAGTAGTGGTAACGGTAATAAAAGTAATATTTTTGGTTTTATAGTGATTGTAACAGTAGCAACGGAAAAGTAAATAAGCGAAGAACAATATATGAAAAGCTCGTAGGCAATGGATCAGTGATGGATAATTATGTCGGATGCGATCAATCATGCAATAGTTATAACATAGGGTGACGCAGAACTAGCTCCAGTTCATCAATGTTATGTAGGCATGTATTCCGAATATAGTCATACGTGCTTATGGAAAAGAACTTGCATGACATCTTTTGTCCTACCCTCCCGTGGCAGCGGGGTCCTATTGGAAACTAAGGGATATTAAGGCCTCCTTTTAATAGAGTACTAGACCAAAGCATTAACACATAGTGAATACATGAACTCCTCAAACTACGGTCATCACTGGTAAGTATCCCGATTATTGTCACTTCGGGGTTAACGGATCATAACACATAATAGGTGACTATTGACTTGCAAGATAGGATCAAGAACTCACATATATTAATGAAAACATAATAGGTTCAGATCTGAAATCATGGCACTCGGGCCCTAGTGACAAGCATTAAGCATAGCAAAGTCATAGCAACATCAATCTCAAAACATAGTGGATACTAGGGATCAAACCCTAACAAAACTAACTCGATTACATGATAAATCTCATCCACCCCATCACCGTCCAGCAAGCCTATGATGGAATTACTCACACACGGCGGTGAGCATCATGAAATTGGTGATGGGGGAAGGTTGATGATGACGATGGCAACAGATTCCCCTCTCCAGAGCCCCGAACGGACTACGGATCAGCCCTCCCGAGAGAGTTTAGGGCTTGGCGGTGGCTCCGTATCGTAAAATGCGATGACTCCTTCTCTCTGATTTTTTTTCTCCCCGAAATTGAATATGTGGAGTCAAGGTGGACGCCAGTGGAGCATTAGGAGGCCCACGAGGCAGGGGGCGCGCCCAGGGGGTAGGCGCGCGCCCACCATCATGGACATGGTGTGGGCCCCCTAACATGGATTCTTCTTCCAGTATTTTTTATATATTGCAAAAATAATCTCCGTTGATTTTCATGTCATTCCGAGAACTTTTATTTCTGCACAAAAATAACACCATGGCAATTCTGCTGAAAACAGAGTCAGTCCGGGTTAGTTCCATTCAAATCGTGCAAGTTAGAGTCCAAAACAAGGGCAAAAGTGTTTGGAAAAGTAGATACGACGGAGACGTATCAACTCCCCCAAGCTTAAACCTTTGCTTGTCCTCAAGCAATTCAGTTGATAAACTGAATTGATAAAGAAAAACTTTTACAAACTCTGTTTGCTCTTGTTGTTGTAAATATGTAAAGCCAACATTCAAGTTTTCAGCAAAGATTATGAACTAACCATATTCACAATAACATTTAGGTCTCATGCTTACTCATATCAATGACATAATCAACTAGCGAGCAATAATAATAAATCTCGGATGACAACACTTTCTCAAAACAATCATAATATGATATAATAAGATGGTATCTCACTAGCCCTTTCTGAGACCGCAAAACATAAATGCAGAGCACCTTTAAAGATCAAGGACTGACTAGACATTGTAATTCATGGTAAAAGAGATCCAGTCAAGTCATACTAAATGTAAACTAACAACAATACATGCAAATGACAGCGGTGCTATCCAACTAGTGCTTTTTAATACGAGAATGATGACTCAACATATAAGTAAATGGATAGGCCCTTCGCAGAGGGAAGCATGGGTTTGTAGAGGTGCCAGAGCTCGGTTTTCAAATATATATGAATAATATTTTGAGCGGTATACTTTCATTGTCAACATAACAACGGAGAGATCTCGATATCATACATGCTACACACATTATAGGCGGTTCCCAAGCAGAATGGTAAAGTTTATACTCCCCCACCACCAACAAGCATCAATCCATGGCTTGCCCGAAACAATGGGTGCCTCCAACTAACAACAATCCTGGGGGAGTTTTGCTTGCAATTATTTGATTTGATTTGAGCATGGGACTGGGCATCCCGATGACCAGCCATATTCTCGTGAGTGAGGAGCAAAGTCTAGTCCTTTTGAGAATAACCCGCCTAGCATGGAGGATACAGACAGCCCTAGTTGATACATGAGCTATTCGAGCATACAAAACAGAATGTTTATTTGAAGGTTTAGAGTTTGGCACATACAAATTTACTTGGAACGGCAAGTAGATACCGTATATAGGAAGGTATGGTTGACTCATATGGAATAACTTTGGGGTTTATGGACTTGGATGCACAAGCAGTATTCCCGCTTAGTACAAGTGAAGGCTAGAAAAGGACCGGGAAGCGACCAACTAGAGAGCAACAACAGTCATGAACATGCATTAAAATTAATCAACACCGAATGCAAGCATGAGTAGGATATAATGCACCATGAACATAAATATCGTAGAGGCTATGTTGATTTTGTTTCAACTACATGCGTGAACATGTGCCAAGTCAAGCCACTCGAATCGTTCAAAGGAGGATACCACCCTATCATACCAAATTACAACCATTTTAATAGCATATTGGCACACAAGGTAAACCATTATAAACTCCTAGCTAATTAAGCATGGCATAAGCAACTACAATCTCTAATTGTCATTGCAAACATGTTTCTTTCATAATAGGCTGAATCAGGAATGATGGACTAATCATATTTACAAAAACAAGCAAGGTCGAGTTCATACCAGCCTTTCTCATCTCAATCAGTTCATCATATATCATCATTATTGCCTTTCACTTGCACGAGCGAATAGTGTGGATAATAATAATAGTGCATGTACATTGGACTAAGCTGAAATCTGCAAGCATTCAATTCAAGGGAGAATACAAGGTAATATGGGCTCTTTGTTAGATCAACAATAATGCATATAAGAGCCACTCAACATTTTCATCATGGTCTTCTCCTCTCGAACCCCAAAGAGAAGAAATAAAAAAACTATTTACACGGGAAAGCTCCCAACAAGCAAAAGAAGAATGAGAAATCTTTTTGGGTTTTTTTAGTTACTACTACAAGCATGGAAAGTAAACTAGCTAAAAGCTACAACTATTTTTTTGTTTTTTCTTAAGGTTTTTCAAACACACAAGAAGAAAGCTTAAAACAGAAAATTAAACTATCATGGATGATACAATGAAAAAGTATGAGCACCGACAACTGGCATGAGTGTGTGAACATGAATGTAATGTCGGTGAGAAATACGTACTCCCCCAAGCTTAGGCTTTTGGCCTAAGTTGGTCTATGCCCATGGATGGCCTGGTGGGTATCTGAAATTGAAGCTGGGGTCGTACTGAGATGCATTAGCTATTGCCTGAAGAGCTGCAGCTTGGAGGCGAGCTGACTCCATCCTCCTCTCGTACTCGTCCACCTCCTCCCTGGTTATAACATATCTCCCTTTTGCCTGAAAGTCAAATAAAGCAAGAGTAGGGAGAGCGACGTGACAGGTGCGTCGGCTGTCAAAGATTAGTTGGTACTGGAGGGACTGATTGTTCCTCTCAACAAACTGATGACGAACTATAGCATTATAATCTAAATAAGCAGGAGGCAACTCAATATCATATCCACGAATGGGTATCTCAAGAAAATGAGCTAAACGGGTTGCATAAATTCCACCAAAGAAATCTCCATTAATTCTATTATTATGCAACCTACGTGCAACAATGGCCACCAAGTTATATTGTCTATCTCCTAATACAGCACTCTTGAGAACACTAAGATCTGGAACACACATGTGACATGCTTCATCCTTACCATTGATGCATCTACCTATGAAGAGAGCAAAATAATATATGGCGGGAAAATGAATGCTCCCTATGGTAGCTTGTGTTATTTCTCTATATTCCCCCACAGTGATACTAACAAGAAAATCTTTATATTCAGATTTATGAGGTTCACTAACATTACCCCACTATGGGAGTTTACAGGCAGTATTAAAATCTTCTAAGTCCATGGTATAAGATTTATCATAGAGATCAAACAGGACAGTTTGAGAATTGCGTGATGATGTAAATTCAAACCTTCTCACAAAGGAATCAGTGAGGTAGTAGTACTGACGGCACTTATCTGCCTCGAAGCTCTCCAGATCAGCGTTACGCACATATGCGTCAAATTCCTCCTTGATTCCTGCTCGAACCATGAAGTCCTCTGACGACCATTCACAAGGCCGCACTTGAACATCCCTTGGTAGTTCATTATCTTGCACGCGTATTGCGGGCCTAGGTCCTTGCTTCCTTGAGGAACCACCTTGGTACATTTTCCTAAACATATTTCTTCCTCTAAAAATTTTACTGAAATTTTTAGTGACTCAAAATAAAAATGAACCAAACTCAACAAAATTGATAGCAACTACTCCTACAAGTGCCTAGAGGCTATATCATGCATTAGAACTACTTTTGACCACATAAATTTGACATGCAAGCTCAAGAACAGGGTCACCTAAGCAGCAAAAAATTGCATTTAATAAAGCACTAGAACAAAAACTAATTGGACCATTGGAGGAGTCACATACCAAAGAACAATCCCCCAAAGCAGTTTTGTGAATGGAGCTTTGAGCAAGGAGATCGAAAATGGCAGCAAGATGAGCAAGAACTCGGATTTGAGCTGGCTAGTGAATTTTTTCTGGAGCAAGACGTAATGTGTGGGTGCAAGGATAAGTGGAGGGGACCCACGTGGGGTCCATGAGGCAGGGGGGCATGCCCAGGGGGGTGGGGGCGCCCTGGACCCTCGTGGCCAGGTGCTGACTCCCCCTGATGTGTTCTCAGTGCCAGATATTCTCAAATATTCTAGGAAAAATCTTATTTCATTTTTAGGGCATTTGGAGAACTTTTATTTTCGGGGTATTTTTTTATTGCATGGATAATTCAGAAAACAGACAAAAAATACTATTTTTGCTTTATTTAATATAAATAACAGAAAGTAAAAGGAGGGCACAGAGAGTTGTGTTTTCTAACTTCATCCATCTCATGCTCATTAAAAGGAATCTACTAACAAGGTTGATCAGGTCTTGTTAACAAACTCATTATGAATAACATGAAACCGGAGAAATTTCGAATAACACTAGGTTACCTCAACCACGATATGCACATCCCCAACAATAAGAATATCATATTTCTTCTTAACAGTAGGAAGAGGAAATTCAAAACCTCCAAAAGTAATAGTTGAAAATTTTCCAATAGAATTGATACTGTGGACTTGAGGTTGTTTCCTCGGAAAGTGTACCGTATGCTCATTACCATTAACATGAAAAGTGACATTGCCTTTGTTGCAATCAATAACAGCCCCTACAGTATTCAAAAAGGCTCTACCAAGGATAATCGACATACTATCGTCCTCGGGAATATCAAGAATAACAAAGTTTGTTAAAATAGTAACGTTTGCAACCACAACAGGCACATCCTCACAAATACTGACAGGTATAGCAATTCATTTATCGGTCATTTGCGAAGATATTTCTGTAGGTGTCAATTTATTCAAATCAAGTCTACGATATAAAGAAAGAGACATAACACTAGCTCCAAGATCACATAAAGCAGTTTTAACATAGTTTCTTTTAGGGAGAATTCCATTTCTGCCCCTAACTGGAACACACTACTCAAATTTACCCCTAATTTCAATGTGTGCTCAAATTTGCCCCTCTGCCGTTAGTTGCCCTTATAGAAATGCCCTTCTGCGCCGTTACCGTCCGGTAAAACAATTTTGACTATCTCGAAAAAAATAGTAAAAAAATCAAAAAAATCTGAAATTTTGTGGGATTGAAGCTACTCATGTGCGCAAGGTGCGTGCAAATTTTCGTGCTACTTAGACATACCGGGAGCTCGTGGCAAAGGAAAACAATAAATCTGTACATCTTTGAATAGTAAATTCAAAAAAATAGCAAGAAAATTCAAAAACATATGAAATGTTTTGGCACCCAAGATGCTTGGGTGCACAAGGCGTGTGCAAAATTTTGTTATCAAATGACATGCGAGGAGCTCTCGCAAAAAAACGAAAATAGTGTATTTTTTACAAGTTTTTTCTGAGACAAATTTTGTTTTTTTTCACCACGAGCTCCTACAATGTCCAAACACAACAAAATTTTGCACACACCTTCCACACCTAAGCATCTTGGATGCCATAAGAATTCATATTTTTTGGAATTCGTTTTGCTATTTTTTTTTGAATTTACGGTTCACACACGTACATATTTACTGTTTTTCCTTCGCCACGAGCTCCTAGAATGTCCAAACAACATGAAAAATTGCACGCACCTAGCGAACCAGAGTACCTTCCATCCCACAAAATTTCAGAATTTTTTGACTTTTTTTGCTATTTTTTTGAGATGGTCAAAGTTGTTTGACCAGACAGTAATAGCGCTGAAGGGCATTTCTATAAGGGCAACTAATGGCAGAGGGGCAAATTTGAGCACACATTGAAATTAGGGGCAAATTTGAGTAGTGGGTTCCAGTTAGGGGTAGAAATGGAATTGTCCCTTTCTTTTAATGGAGCGTGGTATACTCGGTACTCCTAGATCTCCTAGTTTCTTTGGTATTCCACCCTTAAAAGTATTGAAAGTGCGTTATATCGACTAGAGGGGGGTGAATAGGCGATTTTTATGAAAGTCTTCAAAACGTGGAAGTTATGAAGACAAACAGTAGAGATATGCCTATTACTATGCAGCAGAAGTTAGACTACACTAGGCAAGCCATGGACAAGTATCAACAGAGTGAAAGCACAGTGACAAATAGCTGCAGTGTAATAAGGATCAGGTAGGAAGATATTATGAAGCCAAACAGATCATACACTCACATTGTGAAGACAAAAGATAGAACAGACATGCAATGACTTCACAATGAGTAATCAGTAAGTAAAAGGAAGTGAAGATGAAACCAGTGACTCGTTGAAGACAATGATTTGTTGGACTAGTTCCAGTTGTTGTGACAACTGTACGTCTGGTTAGAGCGGCTAGGTATTTAAACCTTAGGACACACAGTCCCGGACACCCAGTCCTGAACACGCAGCTCAGGACACCCAGTCCTCACCGTATTCTCCTTGAGCTAAGGTCACACAGACCTCGCCCAATCACTCTGGTAAGTCTTCAAGGTAGACTCCCAAACCTTCACAGACTTTGTTCACCGGCAATCCACAATGTCTCTTGGATGCTCAGAACGCGACGCCTAACCGGCTGGAGGATGCACAGTCCTCAAGTGTAATAAGTTTTCAGATCACTCAGACAAGAAGACTTAAGTGATGCCCAATTCTCTCTGGCTCTGGGTGGTTAGGGCTTTATCCTCGCTAGGTATTCTCTCTCTCAAAGGCTTCGAGGTGGGTTGCTCTCAAACGACAAAAGCGGTGCACTGAATCTGAGCAGCCAACCGTTTATGGTTGTAGGGGGTGGGCTATTTATAGCCACTTGGCAACCCGACCTGATTTGTCCGAAATGACCCTGAGTCACTAAGGAACTGACACGTGTTCCAACGGTCAGATTTCAAACTCACACGGCAACTTTACTTGGGCTACAAGCAAAGCTGACTTGTCCGACTCTGGACAAGGTTTGCTCTCATAGTCTTCACTCGAAGACATAGGTTTTTAATTAGGCATCACTTCAGTCATTCTGACTGGTTCTCTTGGACCCCACTTAACAGTACGGTGGTTCCTATGACTCAACACAAAATGAAAGAGAACTACGAAAGATCTAAGTCTTCGAGTTTCATAGGCTTCACGTGGTGTCTTCTCTTGTCATAGTCTTCAATGTGAATATCTTCATATACCACCATTGACTTCAATGTCTTCGTACATTTTTAGGGGTCATCTCTGGTAGGAAAACCGAATCGATGAGGGACTTCTACCTGTGTTATCCTGCAATTCTCACAAACACATTAGTCCCTCAACTAGGTTTGTCGTCTATACTCCAAAACCAACTAGGGGTGGCACTAGATGCACTTACAATCTCCCCCTTTTTGGTGATTGATGACAAACTAGTTGAAGTTTTCAACGGGGAATATAGTCTGTGAAATCTTAAAGGATAAGGAATTGTCTTCATAAGTTGCAAGGGCTTCCCCTGAAGATGTGCATATAAGTAATTTGCTTTTGGAATGCAAATGCACATGGCAGGTTGTACTTGTGGAGATCTACTTCACCTTATGATGACATTCCACTATGGATGTGAAAGTATATGAAGATAATGACATGCATAATGAAAAATGGAAGTCTGCAGAATGATCTAAGTGCGGAATTTATCATCGCACATGCGGAATTTATCATCGCAAAACAAGTTGGCAAATAAGTAGTAGGTGACCATCGAGTTTAAGTGTTACAACTCAAAGAACCAAATGTAGCAAAATGAGAGTTGTAAGCACGAAGCAAAATATAGCAAAATATAAAGCACCCGCCCATATGGACCCGCTTGAAGACTATCAACCCCATATGCTTCACCCCCTTTTGTCAGTAAGGACCAAAAAGGTTTGAATACATAGAGTGTCTACTCGTTCCCATGAGCAGCAGGGTCGTTGGTGGTGTTTGGCGGTGCTGAAGAGGGTGGTGGTGAAGTAGCATCGTCTTCATCCTCGATAACTTGGGCAGTCACTGTTGCAGCAGAGGAAGAGAACTCAGAGTCTTCAAGTGATGGTGTTCCTCGCAGCATAGCCCTTCGAGGAGGTGTGGAGTCAAACTTGAATCGCTCAGTGAAGCCATCCTCTTGAAGATCAGCTTCAGAACACATCATCGTTAGCCCTTTCCATGTACGGCGACAGGTTTCATGGGTAACGAAAGCATTCTTGGTGGCAAGATTTCGAATGCGATTAACATCCACCAAGAGGCTTTTCATCTGACGCTTCAGCCAGTCATGATGCCTATCCTGTTTTTGATGAAGGGCCACAAGAAGCTCTCGGTCATTGAGAACACGAGTGCGCTTCTTGGGTCTTGGAGCAGTTGTGCTGTCAGTGGCTTCAGTGGAAGCAGGGCGTGGTGCACATGTAGTGCCAGCCAACGGATACACCCAAGAGACTGCTTCAATTCCTTCAATGTTTTGAGTGAAGCTCTGGTGTTCTGCATTCTGAAGACTTAGAGATTGCTTGGCAGGTTCAGGATAGATGGCTTCAGCAGAGGTATCCACATCTGGCAAGAAGATATGATGGTTGCAGGTAAAGGGTTGATACAAGATAGCAGAGTGAAGTTTGATCAGCCGCATTACCCAAGGGGCGTAGAACTTCAAACCAAACAGATCAGAGCCTGATGCAGCAAGTTGGCGTATGAAAAAGTCCTGTGCATTGAAGCATTTGCCATGAAGGATATAGAATATCAAAGTCTTCATTGCACCCTCGATCTTGGCATTTGGAGAGTGGCCTTTAATGGGCCAGAGAGTCCGCCTGATGATGTGATAGATGGTTCTTGGCAGATACTCAAGGTCTTCAACGAAGAACTCTGTGGGATAAGCAGCATCTTGGGGCAATGGCTTCATCATGCTGAGCATCTGACTCATATTAGGTTCAGGCCTCTGAAAGATGCTTTCAATAGCTTCAGTATGCAGCTGACAGCCTTGCTCAAAGAGATCGTCAGGAGTGGGCAAGCGAGTGAGCTCAATGATGTCAAATGCATTGGCTTCATGATGAACATTGCCGGTCATCCACTCCAGGACCCAAGTCTTCGGATCTCTGTTGTACCCACGGATGTGGAGTGTGGCATAGAATTGGAGCAGCAGCTCTTCATTCCAATGCTCTTGGTCAGTTATGAATGGCAGCAGTCCCACTTGCTTGAAGCAATCCAACGCTTCTTCTAGGCAGGGCAAACCAGCTATAGCTTCAACGTCAAGGCGCTTGTGTGGGAAGATGCGACCTTGGTTGTACAGTATGCATGAGTAATAGCTTCGCCGAGGATAGCTCCAGAACCGATCTGATGAAATCCTTTCCCTTGAGTAGGGGTTCTTGGAGCTATTGAAGAATGTATTGTCTGCCTTGAAGCCATTGATGTTGAAGGAGCCAGGTGCTGATGCAGGACCTGGGAACCTTGGCAGTCTTGGGATTGGCTTCTGTACCTGAGGCCTGTGCTCAACATGATAGTCAAACTGGGGACCGGCAGCAGACGTAGGAACAGAAGTGTCAGGACCAGTGGCTTCGCTGTCTTCTGATGCTTTTGGTGGGGAGGGCTCCACATTAGCTTCATTGTTGGTTGTGGCAGCCTCATGATTGTCATCCTCTACTTGACGAGTTGGAGGGTCGGACACAAGCACATTCTCCATAAGAACTGCTTCTTGGTGAGACGAGGGGACTTGTGGTACTTCTTCGTCTTCGGCTGATGCAGCCGGAATGTTTTCAGCAGAGACTTGAGGCCTTGGACCTTTGCGAAGCCTGCGCAACGCGGGCGACGCCTATGGAGATTGAGTGGGCTGGGCCTCATTGTCTTCTTCCTCTTGTGGGCGATCCGCCCATGAGGCATCCTGGGCAATTGGCGTCAATGGACGACCAATGCTGATGACTTTGCTATTGTCTTGCTGAGGAAGGACTGCATCATCTTCTACATTGTCATGTTGACCAATGTCTTCAGCAGCGATGGGATCAGCTGCTGGAATGTCTTCAGCTTCATGAGCCTCTGTGGAAGCAGGCTCATGGACAGTTAGTTGGTGTTCAGCTTTAGGATAAACCATAGAAATGGGTTCAACCATCAAGGGCTCTATGGGAGCAGCCCGATCTTTCTTGGTCTTCCTCTTCTTCTTAGAGGGGCCGTTTCAGATGCTTCAGGATATTTTCGCTTCCTTGCTTCAGCCTCAGCAGTCTTGGTCTTCTTGAGCTCTGAAGCGGTTGACCGGCTCTTTGGCTTCGAGCCAGTTATTGCAGTTGGGAAGACAATCAGAACTTCTTCTTGCCTTGGTGCATCGGGTTCAGCTGTAGCAGGCTTCTTCTTCTTCGTGGCCATCCTGGGGTCGATGCCAGGACGCCCAAGTGCCTTGCGCTTCTCAGCCTCATTGTAGGCTTGCACACATCTGTCAGCCAGAGTCTTCATGCGTTCACGCGAACCTTGAGCTTCTGCACGTTTCTTCAAAAAAGCTTCCTTGAGCTCGTGCATCATGATTTTGAAATTCTTCACATCTTGCACGCTGAGCCTGGCCATATGCTTCTTGAACTGAGCCTTTTCATAGTCAATCTTCTGCTTCAGCTCAACAACGCACTGGGCGATGGCTAGTTCTGAAGCAATGGCGCCATGGAAGGCGACACTAAGGCCAATGGGTAGCTGTAGATCATCGAAGCTGATGTTGGGCGTGTCAAACCACTCGTCAATGAAGTTGTGGATGATGGTGACATCAAAGAGTGGCAGATCATTGAAGATTTCTGCTTCTTCTTTGCTCTTGATGAGTTGCTCAAGAGCGTCATCTGCCAGGTCTTCATCAGTTGACAGGTCAATGTCATCATTGCGCAGAATAGCAGCAGCTGTGAGCTCTTGGCCGGTGTGTGGCTGAGGCATCTTGCACTTCTGGGGCTTGGAGATGCAGGATACGTCTTCAGACTCACACTGTCTTCAGGAGGTGCAGTTGCAAGTGGCCTGGCCCTTGAGATTTTCGGTGAAGAGGCAGGCTTTGAAGCTTTAGGCTTCTTCATCACCTTTGGCTTCAGCACTGTGGGAGCTTCTTCTGATTCAGAGTCAGCTGGAGGCTCATTCACTACGGTCCCTTGAACTAAGATGCGGGTGATGAGGCCTTCAAGGTTGGCATAAGGACCGATGACATTGGGTTCTGCTTCTCGTGTGCCATCTGCCTTTGGTGCTGAGGGACCAGGGTTGAAGTTTAACCCAAATTTCTTCTTGTTCTGCTTCGCTGAGTTTTGGGCAAACTGGAAGTTGCACTTGAACAGATTGTCGTCATGACACCAGAGTAGTGACGACGGATGTGCATCATCAGGCTGTGGCCCACGGACCATGCATGGATAGAAGCTTTGGGCAATAGCTTCATCTCTGGACCTAGGTAGAAGATTCTTGTATAGGATGTCTCCCCACGGTCTTTTGATGGCGCTTTTCTCAGCATACTCTTGGGTTGTGAAGCGGTATTTGAACCATTGTTCTGCCCAATAGCGTCGAATCCATTGGATTCGGGTCTTGCGCTGACTATAATCCTCTTCAGGATCTGTCTTGTACATTTCTGCGAGTTCATCTGGCAGATCTCTGGATGTTCCGCCACGACGCTGTCTGCCCCCCTTCCTTGCTGCTTTCTCTGAAGCCATAAACTTTAACTTGAAAGGCTTCAAGACGTTCAACGGCTTCAAAGGCTTTCTCTTGCTGGACCAACAGGAGCTGGCTTCAGGAGAATTTATGTGATGCTGTAAGAATTCTGCAAATGAATGCAGACTATGAGAACCAAAGGATTCTCCCACAGACATGTACCTGTGACAGCATTAAGGTGCGAGGGAAGGGGAAGAGGTCATATGCATTCTCAGAAGATTTTGAAGATAAATCAGTTTAGAAGACATTGACCTCATCGTGCGAAGACATTCACTCATAGATAAGAAGTTGGTTCCAGATTTGTACGAACCCACAGATCAGTACAAGTGAGGAATCTAACTACTTTGTGAAGCACAAGTGAATATACTAGGCATGTTATGAGATGTAGTATGAGAGAGATCTAACTTGTGTGAATAGAAACTTCTTATGGTAGAAAGTGACAAGTTCATAGGATCAACAGTGCTATAAAAGGGAGTTTTATTTACCACACCAAGAACTGCTAGACGGAGTGGGAGATGAGGCCGAGCAGTTCAATCTTCCGTGCCCTAACTTGGCGACGGAGGACACCTACGGCGACGGCGGAGAGGACGATGTCCGCGATCGGCGTGAAGACGGCGTCGGAAGGTTGCGGCAGTGAAGCACTTCGTTGCCGGCGTCGTTGAGGGCTAGCGGTGGCGCTAGGGTTCGTGCGAGGGTGGAAGAAGGGATAATGACCGCTGTAAGTGCGTATTTATAGGTACAGGGGCGGCATTGCGCTATTACACAGGTGCCCCTGGCGATTCGCATCTGAGTGACACGTGGCCATCATGCAGAATTTTGGGGGTTGTTCCACGTCCCACGCACGCCTGGATTGTCGGGTGGTCGTTCCTACTTCTCCGGATTTCATGTGGATGAATGAGCATTGAAAACGGACTTAAAGGTTGTCTCTGTGTCATCTGCTGAAGGGCACAGAGAAGACATTCGACAGTTTCAATGGAATGCATATGACTTGGAGAGATAGAATTTGAGATAGAAAACATAGAGAGGTTAGGGTCCGATCACATTCACTTAGTTCAAAAGATTCAAACAAGAAGCCATAGCTATAAGTGAATGCTGTAGAGGACAGAACACTAGTATATATATATCTATACAATCAACATAGTGAAGATAATCGTGAAGACATGTTGAGATTGAAGCCAAACCAGATGTGAAGACATTGCAAGGTAACGCCATGAGTGAAACACTTCAAAATAGAACGTTTGATGGTGGCGTTATCCACCGTATAGGAAGTATTAGACCCAGACACGGCGCACAATTATCGTGGCGCTCCGAAGTCAAATTCCACATTAATGTATTCACACTTAGACTGTATGTCTTCATTGATTGAAGATATATGTTACTTCGTGTGTTGCACATCTAAGTCATCAATATGCATAAGTGTTAGGATGTGTGCCTGATCACAGGACATTTGAGGATTCCAGGATATTTAGCTCACACCGTAACTTGCAAAATCTCTTCTCATCCAAGGGCTTGGTGAAGATATCTGCCAATTGCTCTTCAGTGTTGACGTGTATGATATGATCAATATCTTCCTTCACAACATGATCTCTGAGAAAGTGATGACGAATTTCTATGTGCTTTGTCTTCGAGTGCTGAACTGGGTTGTTGGCAATCTTGATGGCGCTTTCGTTGTCGCAGTAAAGTGGCACTTGCTTCAGATGAATTCCATAGTCCTTGAGAGTTTGCTTCATCCACAGAAGCTTAGCGTAGCAAGATCCAGTAGTAATGTATTCAGATTCAGCAGTGGAGAGGGATAGACAGTTCTGCTTCTTTGAAGACCAACATACAAGTGATCGTCCCAGAAAGTGGCATGTGCCTGATGTAGACTTTCGATCAACCTTGTCACCAGCATAATCAGCATCCGAGAATCCAACCAGATCAAACTCTGAGCCCTTTGGATACCATAATCCGAGAGTTGGGGTGTGAGCCAAATATCGAAGAATTCGCTTCACAGCTAAGTGATGCGACTCCTTTGGTGCCGCTTGAAATCGAGCACACATGCAAACACTAAGCATAATATCTGTCCTAGATGTACATAAATAAAGCAAAGAACCAATCATGGAGCGGTATACCTTTTGATCGAACTCTTTACCATTGTCGTCGGGACCCAGATGATGTTTGGCTGGCATTGGTGTTGTGAAGCCTTTGCAGTCTTGCATACCAAACTTCTTCAGGCACTCTTTGAGATACTTCTCTTGAGATATGAAGATGCCGTTGCGTTGTTGTCGTATTTGAAGACCGAGGAAGAATTTCAACTCCCCCATCATGGACATCTGATATTGCTCTTGCATCATATAGCCAAACTCTTCACTGTACTTCTGATTGGTGCAGCCAAAGATAATGTCATCCACATATATTTGGCACACAAACAGTTCACCATCATATGTCTTCGTGAAGAGAGTGGGGTCTAGGGAACCAGGTATGAAGCCTTTGCTCTTCAGGAAATATTTGAGTGTGTCATACCAGGCCCGAGGGGCTTGTTTGAGGCCATACAGTGCCTTGTTGAGCTTGTATACCATGTCAGGATGTTTTGGATCTTCAAACCCAGGCGGTTGTGCAACATACACTTCTTCTTCAATCGTGCCATTGAGAAAGGCACTCTTCACATCCATTTGATATAGAAGTATGTTATGATGATTTGCATAGGCCAGCAGTATGGAATGGCTTCAAGTCTAGCCACAAGAGCAAATGTTTCATCAAAATCAATGCCTTCCACTTGAGTATATCCTTGAGCAACGAGACGAGCTTTGTTTCTGACAATTTGACCATGCTCATCTTGCTTGTTGCGGTATATCCATTTGGTGCCTGTTATATTGTGCTTCCGTGGATCAGGACGCTTAACCAGTTCCCATACATTGTTCAGCTCAAACTGTTCAAGCTCTTCTTGCATAGCTTGAATCCATTCAGGTTCCATGAAGGCTTCTTCAACTTTCTTGGGTTCTGTAATTGACACGAATGCGAAGTGCCCACAGAAATTTGCCAGCTGAGTTGCACTTGAACGAGTGAGTGGACCGGGTGCATTGATGCTGTCAATTATTCTTTCAATCTGCACTTCATTGGCAACGCGTGGATGTACAGGGCGAAGACTTTGCTCTTGCTGATCATTGTCGTTGTTGGAGGGATTGTCTTCAGGTTGAGCATTGTCTTCGGGTTGATCTGGTGCGGAGATGATGAGTTCCTCTTCAGGATGAGCTTCAGAAGGTATGATTTCTCCAGTTCCCATTAGCTTGATTGATTCACTGGATGGAACTTCATCTAGCACATTTGGCAGGTGCTCTCTTTGTGAACCATTGGTCTCATTGAACCGCACATCCACTGTTTCAACCACTTTGTAATGAAAGAGATTGAAGACTCTGTAGGAGTGCGAATCCTTTCCATATCCAAGCATGAAACCCTCATGTGCTTTTGGTGCAAACTTTGAGGTGTGATGTGGGTCCTTAATCCAGCACCTTGCGCCAAATACTCTGAAGTAACTGACATTTGGCTTCTTGCCAGTTAGGAGTTCATAAGATGTCTTGTTAAGAAGCTTGTGAAGATAAACACGGTTGATTGTATGGCATGCAGTGTCAATGGCTTCAGGCCAGAATTTTCTTGGAGTCTTGTATTCATCTAGCATCGTTCTGGCCATCTCAATGAGTGTTCTGTTCTTGCGTTCGACGACGCCATTCTGCTGTGGCGTGTACGGGGCTGAGAATTCATGTGTGATGCCCAAGGTATCAAGATATGTATCAAGGCCAGTGTTCTTGAATTCAGTGCCATTGTCACTTCTGATGTGCTTTATCTTGGCGCCATAGTTGTTCATTGCTCGATTGGCGAAGCGTCTGAAGACATCCTGCACTTCAGTCTTGTAAAGGATTATGTGCACCCAAGTATATCTAGAGTAATCATCAACAATGACAAAGCCATATAGGCAAGCAGTAGTGGTAAAAGTTGAGTAGTGAGTGGGACCAAAAAGATCCATGTGAAGCAGTTCGAAGGGTCGAGTAGTGGTCATGATTGTCTTCGAGGGATGTTTGGCCCTCGTCATGTTCCCTGCTTCACAGGCACCGCATAAGTGATCTTTCTTGAACTTGACGCCCTTGATGCCTATGACATGCTTCTTCTTCGCAAGGGTATGGAGGTTCCTCATGCCAGCATGCCCAAGCCTCCGATGCCAAAGCCAGCATTCTGAAGCTTTTGCTAGAAGACATACTGCAAGCTGTGGCCCTGCTGAGAAATCTACTACGTACAAATCATCTTTCCGATACCCTTCAAACACTAGAGACTTGTCAAATTCCATTAGTACCAGGCAACGATATTTTCCAAATATTACGATCATGTTCAAAACGCAAAGCATTGAGACAGACATTAAGTTGAAGCCAAGGGATTCAACAAGCATGACTTTATCCATGTGTTGATCCCTTGAGATTGCAACTCTACCTAGACCCAATACCTTACTTTTACCAGTGTCAGCAAATGTGATGTGGCTCTTATCGGATGGACGTAAGGTTGAGTCCATAAGAAGGCTTCTTTTGCCGGTCATGTGATTTGTACATCCACTGTCAATAATCCATTCTGAAGATGCTGGTGTCGTACCCTATAGTGCAGTTAGGGGGATAGGCTTCACGAAGAGAATTGTGAAGCAAAAACATTTGACGAACCAGTGGGTTATGAAAACTTAGATCCAGATTAGGACTAATAGGGAGAGTAGCATGCTCTTCAGGAACGAAGTACATAGTAATGCCATTCGGGCATTTGATCTTGCGCCCTACAAGATGTTTAAGGTCCCCAGCAATAGCGTCAGAAGATTTTGGTTTTCTGCTGGAGACCTTTCCCTGCAAAAGAGAGTTAAGCTTTCTTAGCCACCCACATCTTCAAGGGTGGCTTAGAAGCAATAAGTCTAAGTGCAGCATCTGAGAATTTTGGCTTTGGAGCCCTAGCAAACAGTCTAGCAGGCGGACAATAGTACTCATAAGAATAGGCAGAATAGTTCTTGGTCATATGAACTTGGCGGTTTGATGAACCGCTCTCATATTCATATGCCTGAGTATGGTTTCCCTGCAAAACATTTGCGTTAGTGCGACTCGGGTGAGTCCTCTGTCTGTATGAAGCCTTTGGACCGTATGAAGCCTTTGGTCTGAGGTTTGTCTTCTTCATGTGAGGTGTCATGAAGACATTCACGGGAAGATTTTCCAGACACCTTTTCGAAACCCAGATCTTCTTCATGGGCGGTCCATTCCTGCAGTTAGTACCAATGTACCTGGCAAACACTTCACCATTCTGATTCTTAAACAGTACATAGTTTGCATCAAAGGATTCATCAATGATAATGGGGTTAGCACAATTGAAGCCAGATAGATTGGATGGATCTGCTGAAGGTTCCTTTGCAGCAACCCACATGGTTTTGGGGTACTGCTCAGGTTTCCAGTAACACCCTCTTTCCTAGGGTTTCGGTTCAGAATCTGCTTCTTGAGGACATCACATAATGTCTGATGCCCTTTAAGACTTTTGTACATCCCTGTTTCAAGCAATGTCTTCAACCTAGCATTCTCATCAGCAATAGCGGTGGTTTCCTCAGCAGAGGGGTTAGTTACCACATTAACAGTTGAAGATATTGCAACAGCAGTAGCAGTGGAACATTCAGCAACAGAAGTAGCATTATCACGCTCAATGCATTTAAGACATGGTGGTTCAAATCCTTCCTGAGTGGAACTGATCTGTTTGGCGCGAAGTGACTCATTTTCCTTTTGAAGATCTTCATGAGTCACTCTCAATTTCTCAAGATCTTGCTTCCTTTGAAGATAATCATAGGAAAGCTTTTCATGAGTTGTTGAGAGAGTATCATGACGACTTTCAAGTTCCTGATACTTAACGTGAAGATTTTTTATGTCTTCAATTAAGGATTCAGATCGAGTCATTTCAGCACCCAACAGATCATCGCTTATGTCTAACAGTTTTTGAATATGTTCCATAGCTTTCTGTTGTTCAGTTGCAATTTTAGCAAGTGTTTTGTAGCTGGGTTTCGAACCACAATCAGAGTCATCGTTGCTAGATGTTTGATAGTGAGTAGTGCGTGTGTTTACCTTGGCACCACGTGCCATGAAGCAGTAGGTAGGAGTGGAGTAGTCCTTGTCATTTGCATCGGTGTCGGTGATGAAGTCATTATCTTCAGTGTTGAAGATGGACTTGGCGACATATGCTGTAGCCAGACTTGCAATGCCAGAATCAGACTCCTCCTCAGACTCCACCTCTGCCTCCTCAGAAGTGGACTCCCCCTCTGAATCCATTTCCTTGCCAACAAACGCACGTGCCTTGCCAGATGAGCTCTTCTTGTGTCATGAAGACTTTGAGGAAGACTGGGAAGAAGACTTTGAGTATTTCTTCTTCTTCTTGTCATCAGAGTCATATTCCTTGCTCTTCTTCTTCTTTCTGTTCTCATTGTCCCACTGTGGACACTCAGAGATGAAGTGTCCAGTTTTCTTGCACTTGTGGCATGTTTTCTTCTTGTAGTCATGAGCAGAAGCTTCATCATTCCTTGAGCTTGATCGTGAAGACTTTCTGAAGCCTTTCTTCTTGGTGAATTTTTGGAACTTCTTCACAAGCATTGCAAGTTCCCTTCCAATGTCTTCAGGATCATCAGAACTGCCGTCAGATTCTTCTTCAGATGAGGAAACAGCTTTTGCCTTCAAGGCACGAGTTCGCCCATAGTTTGGACCATAGATATCTCTTTTCTCAGAAAGCTGAAACTCATGTGTGTTGAGTCTCTCGAGTATGTCAGACGGATCGAGTGTCTTGAAATCAGGACGTTCTTGAATCATCAGGGCTAGGATGTCAAACGAACTATCAAGTGATCTCAGCAGTGTCTTAACGACTTCATGTTTGGTGATCTCAGTAGCGCCGAGGGCTCGAAGCTCATTTGTGATGTCAGTGAGTTGGTCAAATGTGTGTTGGACATTCTCATTGTCATTTCGCTTGAAGCGGTTGAAGAGGTTGCGAAGGACACTGATTCTCTGATCTCTCTGGGTTGAGATGCCTTCATTGACCTTGGAGAGCCAGTCCCAGACCAGCTTGGATGTCTTCAAAGCACTTACACGGCCATACTGTCCTTTGGTCAGATGACCATAGATGATATTCTTGGCTGTAGAGTCCAGTTGAACGAATTTCTTGACATCAGCAGCAGTGACACCTTCTCCAGCCTTGGGAACGCCGTTCTCGACGACATACCATAGGTCAACGTCAATGGCTTCAAGATGCATGCGCATCTTATTCTTCCAGTAGGGATATTTAGTTCCATCGAAGACGGGGCAGCGGAGACTTTAATTATCCCTGCAGTCGACATAGCTAAAACTCCAGGTGGTTAAACCGAATCACACAGAACAAGGGAGCACCTTGCTCTGATACCAATTGAAAGTGCGTTATATCGACTAGAGGGGGGTGAATAGGTGATTTTTATGAAAGTCTTCAAAACATGGAAGTTATGAAGACAAACAGTAGATATATGCCTATTACTATGCAGCGGAAGTTAGATTACACTATGCAAGCCATGGTCAAGTATCAACAGAGTGAAAGCACAGTGACGAATAGCTACAGTGTAATAAGGATCAGGTAGGAAGATATTATGAAGCCAAACAGATCATACACTCACGTTGTGAAGACAAAAGATAGAATAGACATGCAATGACTTCAGAATGAGTAATCAGTAAGTAAAAGGAAGTGAAGATGAAACCAGTTACTCGTTGAAGACAATGATTTGTTGGACCGGTTCCAGTTGTTGTGACAACTGTACGTCTGGTTGGAGCGGCTAGGTATTTAAACCTTAGGCCACACAGTCCCGGACACCCTGTCCTGAACACGCAGCTCAGGACACCCAGTCCTCACCATATTCTCCTTGAGCTAAGGTCACACAGACCTCGCCCAATCACTCTGGTAAGTCTTCAAGGTAGACTCCCAAACCTTCACACACTTCGTTCACCGGCAATCCACAATGTCTCTTGGATGCTCAGAACGCGACGCCTAACCGGCTGGAGGATGCACAGTCCTCAAGTGTAATAAGTCTTCAGATCACTCAGACAAGAAGACTTAAGTGATGCCCAATTCTCTCTGGCTCTGGGTGGTTAGGGCTTTATCCTCGCTAGGTATTCTCTCTCTCAAAGGCTTCGAGGTGGGTTGCTCTCAAACGACAAAAGTCGTGCACTGAATCTGAGCAGCCAACCGTTTATGGTTGTAGGGGGTGGGCTATTTATAGCCACTTGGCAACCCGACCTAATTTGTCCGAAATGACCCTGGGTCACTAAGGAACTGACACGTGTTCCAACGGTCAGATTTCAAACTCACACGGCAACTTTACTTGGGCTACAAGCAAAGCTGACTTGTCCGACTCTGGACAAGGTTTGCTCTCATAATCTTCACTCGAAGACATAGGTTTTTAATTAGGCATCACTTCAGTCATTCTGACTGGTTCTCTTGGACCCCACTTAATAGTACGGTGGTTCCTATGACTCAACACAAAATGAAAGAGAACTACGAAAGATCTAAGTCTTCGAGTTTCATAGGCTTCACGTGGTGTCTTCTCTTGTCATAGTCTTCAATGTGAATATCTTCATATACCACCATTGACTTCAATGTCTTCATACATTTTTAGGGGTCATCTCTGGTAGGAAAACCGAATCAATGAGGGACTTCTACCTGTGTTATCTTGCAATTCTCACAAACACATTAGTCCCTCAACTAGGTTTGTCGTCAATACTCCAAAACCAACTAGGGGTGGAACTAGATGCACTTACAAGTATAATTAGCAAGCATGGTGGAAATTTCAGCTTCCAGTATCTTTCTTTTATTAGTAACAATATCCTTCATATACTTAGGATAAGGATTCATTTTAAGCATATCAGTCAAACGCATACGCAAAAAGATAGGTCTAATCATTTCAGCAAAGCGCTCAAAATCCTCATCATCTTTTTTCTTGGATGGTTTAGGAAGGAAAGGCGTGGGTTTATGAACCCTTGGTTCTCTTTCTTTACCGTGTTTCCTAGCAACGAAGTCTCTCTTATCATAACGTTGATTCTTTGATTGTGGGTTATCAAGATCAACAACATGTTCAATCTCTACATCATTGTCATTGCTAGGTTGAGCATCAACATGAACATCATCATTAATATTATCACTAGGTTCATGTTCATTACCAGATTGTGTTTCAGCATCAGAAATAGAAATATCATTGGTATTCTCAGGTCTGTCAACAACAGGTTCACTAGAAGCATGCAAAGTCCTATCATTTTTCTTTTTCTTCCTTTTAGAAGAACTAGGTGCATCTACATTAGTTCTCTGAGAATCTTGCTCAATTCTCTTAGGATGGCCCTCAGGATACAAAGGTTCCTGAGTCATTTTACCACCTCTAGTCATAACTCTAACAGCATTATCATTCTTCTTATTATTTAATTCATTTAGCAAATCATTCTGAGCCTTAAGTACTTGTTCTACTTGAATGGTAACCATAGAAGCATATTTACTAATAATTTTAAGTTCACCTTTAACGCTGGACATATAATTGCTACCTCTTGAACACTGCGTTGGTTTTCCCTTGAAGAGGAAAGGGTGGTGCGGTAAAGCAGCGTAAGTATTTCCATCAGTTTTTTAGAACCAAGGTATCAATCCATTAGGAGACCACGCGCGAGTCACCTCGTACCTACACAAACAAATAAGAACCTCGCAACCCACGCGATAAAGGGGTTGTCAATCCCTTCACGGCCACTTGCAAGAGTGAGATCTGATAGAGATGATAATAATAAGATAAGTATTTTTGTTATTTTTATGATATAGATTGAAACTAAAGATTGTAAAATAAAATAGATTGGAAACTTGTATGATGGAAAATAGACCCGGGGGCCATAGGTTTCACTAGTGGTTTCTCTCAAGATAGCATAAGTATTACGGTGGGTGAACAGATTACTATCGAGCAATTGATAGAAAAGCGAATAATTATGAGAATATCTAGGCATGATCATGTATATAGGCATCACGTCCGAGACAGGTAGACCGAAACGATTCTACATCTACTACTATTACTCCACACATCGACCGCTATCCAGCATGCATCTAGAGTATTAAGTTCATAAGAACAGAGTAACGCCTTAAGCAAGATGACATGATGTAGAGGGATAAACTCATGGAAGATGATATAAACCCCATATTTTTATCCTCGATGGCAACAATACAATATGTGTTGTTTCCCTTTCTGTCACTAGGATCAAGCACCGCAAGATTGACCCCAAAGCTAAGCACTTCTCCCATTGCAAGAAAGATCAATCTAGTAGGCCAAACCAAACTGATAATTCGACGAGACTTGCAAAGATAAACCAATCATACATAAAAGAATTCAGAGAAGATACAAATATTGTTCATAGATAGACTTGATCATAAACCCACAATTCATCGGATCTCGACAAACACACCGCAAAAAGAGTTACATCGAATAGATCTCCAAGAGAAACGAGGAGAACTTTGTATTGACATCCAAAGAGAGAGAAGAAGCCATCTAGCTACTAGCTATGGACCCGTAGGTCTGAGGTGAACTACTCACACATCACCGGAGAGGCCATGGAGTTGATGTAGAGGCCCTCCGTGATCGATGCCCCCTCCGGTGGAGCTCCGGAAAAGGCCCCAAGATGGAATCTCATGGGTACAGAAGGCTGCGGCGGTGGAAATAGGGTTTCGTGGTGCTCCTGGATGTTTGCGGGGTATGTGAACATATATAGGCGGAAGAAGTAGGTCGGTGGAGCAACGAGGGGCCCACGAGGGGGGAGGGCATGCCCAGGGGGGTAGGCGCGCCCCCCTACCTCATGGACGCCTTGTTGATTGCTTAACGTCCACTCCAAGTCCTCTGGATCACGTTCGTTCCAAAAATCATGTTCCCAAAGGTTTCATTCCGTTTGGACTCCATTTGATATTTCTTTTCTACGAAACACTGAAATAGGCAAAAAACAGCAATTTGGGTTGGGTCTCTGGTTAATAGGTTAGTCACAAAAATAATATAAAAGTGTAAAATAAATCCCATTAACGTCCAAAATAGATAATATAATAGCATGGAACAATCAAAAATTATAGATATGTTGGAGACGTATCAGCATCCCCAAGCTTAATTCCTGCTTGTCCTCGAGTAGGTAAATGATAAAAACAGAATTTTTGATGTGGAATGCTTCCTAGAATATTCTTCAATGTATTTTTCTCTATTGTGGCATGAATGTTCAGATCCAAAAGATTCAAGATAAAAGTTTATTGTTGAAATAAAAATAGTAATACGGCAACTATGCTAAACAAGCAATTATGTCTTATCAAAATACCATAGCCAAAGAAAACCTATCCCTACAAAGTCATATAGTTTGGCCATGCTTCATTCTCGTCACACAAAATGCTCTCATCATGCACAACCACGATGACAAGCCAAGCAATTTTTTCATACTTAGCCTTTTCAAACTCTTTCAACTTTCACGCAGTATATGAGCGCGAGCCATGGACATAGCACTATGGGTGGAACAGAATATGATGATTGAGGTTGTGTGAGAAGACAAAAAGGGAGAAAGTATCACATTGACGCGGCCAATCAATGGGCTATGGAGATGCCCACCGATTGATGTCAATGCAAGGAGTAGGGATTGCCATGAAACAGATGCACTAGAGCTATAAATATATGAAAGCTCATTAATGAAACTAAGTGGGTGTGCATCCAACTCTCTTGCTCACGAAGACCTAGGGCATTTGAGGAAGCCCATCATTGGAATATACAAGCCAAGTTCTATAATGAAAAATTCCCACTAGTATATGAAAGTTATAAAATAAGAGACTCTCTATCATGAAGATCATGGTGCTAATTTGAAGCACAAGTGTGGAAAAAGGATAGTAACATTATCCCTTCTCCCTTTTTCTCTCATTTTTCTATTTGAGCGTTTTTTGGCCTCTTTTTGTCGTCCAGAGTCTCATCCCGACTTGTGGGGGAATCATAGTCTCCGCCATCCTTTCCTCACGTGGGACAATGCTCTAATAATGATCATCACACTTTTATTTTCTTACAACTCAAGAATTACAACTCGGTACTTAGAAAAAAATATGACTCTATGTGAATGCCTCCGACGGTGTACCGGGATTGCGATGAATGAAGAGTGACATGTATGAAAAAATTATGAACGGTGGCTTTGCCACAAATACGATGTCAACTACATGATCATGCAAAGCAATATGACAATGATGATGCGTGTCATAATAAATGGAACGGTGGAAAGTTGCATGGCAATATATCTTGGAATGGCTATGGAAATGCCATAATAGGTAGGTATGGTGGCTGTTTTGAGGAAGATATAAGGAGGTTTATGTGTGATAGAGTGTATCATATCACAGGGTTTGGATGCACCAGCGAAGTTTGCACCGACTCTCAAGGTGAGAAAGCGCAATGCACGGTACCGAAGAGGCTAGCAATGGTGGAAGGGTGAGAGTGTGTACAATCCATGGACTCAACATTAGTCATAAAGAAATCACATACTTATTGCAAAAATCTACAAGTCATCAAAACCAAGCACTACACGCATGCTCCTAGGGGGATAGATTGGTAGGAAAAGACCATCGCTCGTCCCCGACCGCCACTCATAAGGAAAGCAATCAAAGAACACCCCATGCTTCAAATTTGTGACATAACGTTCACCATACGTGCATGCTATGGGACTTGCCAACTCCAACACAAGTATTCATCAATTTCACAATTACTCAACTAGCTCACTTCTAATATTACCACCTTCGTATCTCAAAACCATCTATCAAGCATCCAACTTCTCTTAGCATTTAAAATTTATAACCAAAGTGAATTACCATGCTGTTCTAAAGGACTCTCAAAATGATATAAGTGAAGCATGAGATATCAATTATTTCTATAAAATAAAACCACCGCCGTGCTCTAAAAGATATAAGCGAAGCACTAGAGCAAAAACTATATAGCTCAAAAGATATAAGTGAAGCACATAGAGTATTCTAATAAATTCCAATTCATGTGTGTCTCCCAAAAGTTGTGTACAGCAAGGATTATTGTGTTAAACTAAAAAGCAAAGACTCAAATCATACAAGATGCTCCAAGCAAAACGCATATCATGTGGCGAATAAAAAGATAGCTCCAAGTAAAGTTACCGATAGACGAAGACGAAAGAGGGGATGCCTTCCGGGGCATCCCCAAGCTTAGGATTTTTGGTGTTCTTGGATTTTACCTTGGGGTGCCTTGGTCACCCCCAAGCTTAGGCTCTTTCCACTCCTTGTTCCATAATCCATCAAATCCTTACCCAAAACTTGAAAACTTCACAACACAAAACTTAAAAGAAAATCTTCGTGAGCTCCGTTAGTAAAAGAAAAAAACCACCACTTCAAGGTACTGTAATTAACTCATTCTTGATTTATATTGGTGTTAAACCTACTGTATTCCAACTTCTCTATGGTTTATAAACTCTTTTACTAGCCATAGATTCATCAAAACAAGCAAACAACACACGAAAAACAGAATCTGTCAAAAACAGAACAGTCTGTAGTAATCTGTAGGTTTCGACCACTTCTGGAACCCCAAAAATTCTAAAATAAATTTCTGGACGTGAGGAATTTATCTATTAATCATCTTAAAAAAATTAACTAAATATCACTCCCAATAAAAAATGGGAGCAATTCTTGTGAGCGCTAAAGTTTCTGTTTTTTACAGGAAGATCAAAAAGACTTTCCCCAAGTCTTCCCAACGGTTCTACTTGGCACAAACACTAATTAAACACAAAAAACACAACCAAAACATAGGCTAGATAAATTATTTATTACTAAACAGGAGCAAAAATCAAGGAATAAAAATAAAATTGGGTTGCCTCCCAACAAGCACTATCGTTTAACGCCCTTAGCTAGGCATAAAAGAAAGGATAGATCTAAGTATTGCCATCTTTGGTATTTAACTTTTTAATGGAGTTATGCTCAAATCCGGGAGGTTCCTTATGTTTCCCTTCATACTCGGGGATTTTTTGATCTAGAGGATCCAACCATTTATTGCAAAGTGTAATCAATGTATTCATGCGGTGAAGGTTCCCTCCAACATTTTTAAGAGGTTCAATAGACTTTTGCAATTCGCATAATTTCTCTAAGCTTTGGGTTCCCTCATTAGATGGTCCCTTTTGTGGGGGAAGTATTCCTACTATCCCTTCTATAATTTTATAAGCAACGCTAGGATCAATATCAATAAAATTCCCATTGGCGGCAAAATCAAGGAGTTGCCTATGAGGTATGGTAAGCCCAATAAAAATTACAAAGTAAAATCTTTGGAGTCTCCCTCTAAAGTGCAATCATCATAAGATTTTATCATCCTATACCAAGCATCTTTTAAGTTTTATCCTTGTCCCTATTTGAAGTGGAGAACTTCAAAATTGGGAGACAGAGGAGTAGATAAAGGACTAGCCATAACGACGAAGCAAGCGAAAAAGAGGCGAACGGGAAAGGAGGGAGAATAAAACGGCAAGGGTGAAGTGGGGGAGAAGAAAATGAGAGGCAAATGGCAAATAATGTAATGCGAAGGATAAGAGTTGTGATGGGTACTTGGTTTGTCTTGACTTGGCGTAGATCTCCCCGGCAACAGCGCTAGAAATGCTTCTTGCTACCTCTTGAGCACTGTGTTGGTTTTCCCTTGAAGAGGAAAGGGTGATGCAGTAAAGCAGCGTAAGCATTTCCCTCAGTTTTTGATAACCAAGGTATCAATCCAATAGGAGACCACGCGTGAGTCACCTCGTACCTACAAAAAAAAGAACCTCGCAACCAACACGATAAAGGGGTTGTCAATCCCTTCACGGTCACTTGCAAGAGTGAGATCCGATAGAGATGATAATAATAAGATAAGTATTTTTGGTATTTTTATGATATAGATTGAAAGTAAAGATTGTAAAATAAAATAGATTGGAAAGTTGTATCATGGAAAATAGACCCGGGGGCCATAGGTTTCACTAATGGTTTCTCTCGAGATAGCATAAGTATTACGGTGGGTGAACAAATTACTGTCAAGCAATTGATAGAAAAGAGAATAATTATAAGAATATCTAGGCGTGATCATGTATATAGGCATCACGTCCGAGACAACTAGACCGAAACGATTTTGCATCTACTACTATTACTCCACACATCAACCGCTATCCAGCATGCATCTAGAGTATTAAGTTCATAAGAACAGAGTAACGCCTTAAGCAAGATGACATGATGTAGAGGGATAAACTCATGCAATATGATATAAACCCCATCTTTTTATCCTTGATGGCAACAATACAATACGTGTCGTTTCCCTTTCTGACACTGGGATCGAGCACCGCAAGATTGAACCCAAAGCTAAGAACTTCTCCCATTGCAAGAAAGATCAATCTAGTAGGCCAAACCAAACTGATAATTCAAAGAGACTTGCAATGATAAACCAATCATACATAAAAGATTCAGGGAATATTCAAATATTGTTCATAGATAGACTTGATCATAAACCCACAATTCATCGGATCTCGGCAAACACACCGCAAAAAGAGTTACATCGAATAGATCTCCAAGAGAATCGAGGAGAACTTTGTATTGAGATCCAAAGAGAGAGAAGAATCCATCTAGCTACTAGCTATGGACCTGTAGGTCTGAGGTAAACTACTCACACATCACCAGAGAGGCCATGGAGTTGATGTAGAGGCCCTTTGTGATCGATGCCCCCCTGGCGGAGCTCCGAAAAAGGCCCCATGATGGGATCTCTTGGGTACAGAAGGTTGCGGCGGTGGAAATAGGGTTTCATGGTGCTCCTGGATGTTTGCGGGGTATGTGAACATATATAGGAGGAATAAGTAAGTCGCTGGACCAATGAGGGGCCCACGAGGGGGGAGGCCGCACCAGGGGGTAGGCGCGCCCCCTACCTCGTGGCCACCTCATTGATTGCTTGACGTCCACTCCAAGTCCTATGGATCACGTTTGTTCCAAAAATCATGCTCCCGAAGGTTTCATTCCGTTTGGACTCCGTTTGATATTCCTTTTCTATGAAACACTGAAATAGGCAAAAAAACAACAATTTGGGTCGGGCCTCTGGTTAATAGGTTAGTCCCAAAAATAATATAAAAGTGTAAAATAAAGCCCATTAACATCCAAAACAGATAATATAATAGCATGGAACAATCAAAAATTATAGATACGTTGGAGACGTATCAATAATCACTCATGTGTTCAAGCATATCAGCATTGTGTTTCAATTGTCTACCAACATAAGCATTGAAGTTTTCTTGTTTAACAATAAAATTATCAAACTCATCTAAGCATTGGCTAGCAGACTTATAACGAGGAATATCACCTTCGTCAAATCTATAGAGAGAATTTACCTTTACTACATGTGTCAGGTTATCAAGACCATGTATTTCTTCAATAGGCAGTAAATTCTTAACATCTTCAGCTTTAATACCTTTTTCTTTCATAGATTTCTTTGCCTCTTGCATATCTTCAGGACTGAGTAATAGAATACCCCTTTTCTTTGGAGTTGGCTTAGGAGTTGGTTCAGGAAGTGTCCAATTATTTTCATTAGTCAACATATTATTCAATAGCAATTCAACTTGATCAACAGTTCTTTCCCTGAAAACACAACCAGCACAACTATCCAGGTAGTCTCTGGAAGCATCGGTTAGTCCATTATAAAAGATATCAGGTATTTCATTTTTCTTGAGAGGATGATTAGGCAAAGCATTAAGTAATCGGAGATGCCTCCCCCAAGCTTGTGGGAGACTCTCTTCTTCAATTTGCACAAAATTATATATTTCCCTTAAAGCAGCTTGTTACTTATGAGCGGGGAAATATTTAGCAGAGAAGTAATAAATCATATCCTGGGGACTACGCACACAACCAGGATCAAGAGAATTAAACCATGTTTTAGCATCACCCTTTAATGAGAAAGGAAACGACTTAAGGATAAAGTAATAGCGAATTTTCTCATCATGAGTAAACAGGGTGGCTATATCATTTAATTTAGTAAGATGTGCCACAACAGTTTTAGATTCATAACCATAAAAAGGATCATATTCAACCGAAGTAATTAACTTAGGATCGACAAAGAAATCGCAATCCTTATCAGTAATAAAGATAGGTGAAGTAGCAAAAGTAGGATCATATTTCATTCTAGCATTCAAAGACTTTTCTTTAATCTTAGCTAATAATTTCTTAAGATCACATCTATCATTGCAAGCTAAGAAGTCTCTAGCAGTTTCTTCATCCAAAACATAACCCTCAGGAACAACAGGCAATTCATATCTAGGGGGAGAATCTTCATCATCACTTTCGTCAATATGATCAGTTTTAATAATTTCATTCTCTCTAGCCCTAGCGAGTTGTTCATCAAGAAATTCACCTAGTGGCACAGTATTATCAAGCATAGAAGTAGTTTCATCATAAGTATCATGCAAAGCAGAAGTGGCATCATCAATAACATGCGACATATCAGAATGAATTGCAGGTGTAGGTGTCGCAAGTTTACTCAAAATAGGAGGTGAATTAAGTGCAGAGCTAGATGACAGTTACTTACCTCCCCTTGTAGTTGAGAGAAAAATCTTGGTTCTTTGATCTTTCAAGTTCTTCATAGTGATAAGCAGATATAAATCCCAAGTGACTCAATGAT
Source organism: Triticum monococcum (assembly GCA_034509565.1). NCBI lineage: Eukaryota > Viridiplantae > Streptophyta > Magnoliopsida > Poales > Poaceae > Triticum > Triticum monococcum. Next base: position 683,225,585 of record CM067845.1, on the reverse strand, counting down.
AACCCACATGTATAGGGGATTGCAAGAGTTTTCGAGGGTAGAGTATTCAACCCAAATTTATTGATTCGACACAAGGGGTTCCAAAGAATATTCTCAAGTATTGGCAGTTGAGTTGTCAATTCAACTACACCTGGAAACTTAATATTTGCAGCAAAGTATTTAGTAGCAGAGTAATATGATAGTAGTGGTAACGGTAACAAAAGTAATATTTTTGGTTTTATAGTGATTGTAACAGTAGCAACGGAAAAGTAAATAAGCGAAGAACAATATATGAAAACCTCGTAGGAAATTATGCAACAGTTGTAACATAGGGTGACACAGAACTAGCTCCAGTTCATCAATGTTATGTAGGCATGTATTCCAAATATAGTCATACGTGCTTATGGAAAAGAACTTGCATGACATCTTTTGTCCTACCCTCCCGTGGCAGCAGTGTCCTATTGGAAAATAAGGGATATTAAGGCGTCCTTTTAATAGAGTACCGGACCAAAGCATTAACACACAGTGAATACATGAACTCCTCAAACTACGGTCATCACCGGTAAGTATCCGGATTATTGTCACTTCGGGGTTAACGGATCATAACACATAATAGGTGACTATAGACTTGCAAGATAGGATCAAGAACTCACATATATTCATGAAAACATAATACGTTCAGATCTGAAATCATGGCACTCGGGCCCTAGTGGCAAGCATTAAGCATAGCATAGTCACAACAACATCAATCTCAGAACATAGTGGATACTAGGGATCAAGCTCTAACAAAACTAACTCGATTACATGATAAATCTCATCCACCCCATCACCGTCCAGCAAGCCTACGATGGAATTACTCACGCACAACGGTGAGCATCATGAAATTGGTGATGGAGGAAGGTTGATGATGACGATGGCAACAGATTCCCCTCTCCGGAGCCCCGAACGGACTCCAGATCAGCCCTCTCGAGAGAGTTTAGGGCTTGGCGATGGCTTCGTATCGTAAAACACGATGAATCCTTCTCTCTGATTTTTTTTCTCCCCAAAAGTGAATATATGGAGTCAAGGTGGACGTCGGTGGAGCATCAGGGGGCCCAGGAGGTGGGGGCGCGCCCAGGAGGGTAGGTGCACCCGCACCCTCGTGGATAGGCTATGGGCCCCTTGACGTGGATTCTTCTTCCAGTATTTTTTATATATTCCAAATGTAATCTCCGTTGATTTTCAGGTCATTCCGAGAACTTTTATGTCTGCACAAAAATAACACCATGGCAATTCTGCTGAAAACAGCGTCAGTCCGGGTTAGTTCCATTCAAATCATGCATGTTAGAGTCCAAAACAAGGGCAAAATTATTTGTAAAAGTAGATACGATGGAGACGTATCAAGAGAGTAGGTTGGTGAGGTGACGCTGGAACCTCCACGTCAGTCGACGTGTCGAAGCAGGTCAGCGTGATGGTGCGACGATGACGACGTACCAACCAGTGTGGCATCGATATGGTCTTGGCGGTGCTGGGCTCTTGGTCAGCAAAGCAAGTTGATCTTGTGATGTGGTGACGTCAGCTCGACCAAGCGACAGCGTAGCTAGCGCAGGTCGGTATCTATGGAGCAACGAGGTCGACCTAGTTTAACAGCGGGGCAGTGGTGAAGAGCACCTTAGAAAAGTCTCAAAATTTGCAAGCGCGTATTTGAGAACAAAACACAATACCCTACAAAAAGAATTCCTTCAAAAAGGACGTATTGCCCGTTCATGCAAAAGATGAACTTGGGTTGGATTTAGTTTTGTGCAGAAAACATATCCAAAAATTGATGCACTCCTCAAACGTTTCCCAGAGGTTGAACCATCGGATGGAGCTGAAATTTGAGGGGTTTTCTATAGGTGATTCTGCAGCAAATGAACAGTTGGATCTCCCAAAAAATGTCTGAGCTGACGAGTGGACTCTTCACCCCGAAGTCAGGCAAATTTCTGCCCATATCCGCCAGGGCTTCGGTATATCAGTGATTGACGGAAATTCCTCCATCAAAACACAATGAAATTTTATAGGGTCGTTGTAGACTCAATTTCACACAATCCCTCTCAATGGATCGTCAAAGCAATGCACGAACATGAGGGGACGATCCAAATGATTCCGTTGTCCAGAAAATTCTACACGGATGCACTAGGGCAATGTTGAAATAGAGCCCCTGGGCTCCATGGACGAAGTTTTCCATGATCTCGGTTGAGCTCAAAGTTGATGTTGATGAAGACACACGTCCGATCTTTATGATCCGACCTTGAGTGTAGTTCTCGACCTCGCCGAGGTAACTGGCAGAGTTGGGGATGAAGATGCTGACGCCGAGGACAAATATTCACTCCAGTGTGTAAATCACGTGGGATCGGGTCTGAATCCCCATTGTACCGTGACAACCACGCAGAGGGACCTATATGGGCCACCGATGATGGAATCGAATCCGGTAGATCTCAGGTAAGAGGTTCCAAGTTGGTAGCCTTGGCATGATTGTAACAGGACAGAGAGGTGACACGATGTTTACCCAAGTGTAGGCCCTCTCGAAGATGTAAAACCTATGTCCCACTTTTTTGTATTGATTGTGGATGGGTACAGAGTACAGGTTGACCAACCTCGAGATCGTGTATGAATGAGTTCAGTATGATATCTAGAATATGTTCTAAAGACTAGCCTAGCCTCAATTTATATAATGTACCAGAGGCCTAGGATTTACAAGAGTCATTATCTTGTGTGTTAAGTCTGGTGGAATCTTCCTTGTATACGTCATGGGCTACTCTAAGTGGCCTAGTAGTGAACCGCCACGGTGGTCCTCGGCCCGGCACTCCTGGCCGGGAGACGACATGGTGAGTACCCTCTTTTCCACGACACCATCACATGTCGCCTTCAACACTAGGTAGAGGTGGCAACGCTCATGTGAGCCCTCTCCATGGGTCGGCCCAACTACCAAGCGAGTGATCACTTGTGACGCTCCACTTCTCCCGATTCGTTGCTTACTTGTTTGGCAGTTGAGAAATCCACCATGGACCGGTTGACCATTAACCGTTGACTTTTCAAGAAAATGCACAAAAATAGGAATTTAAAAATGTTCACAAAATTTTCAAAAAGTTCATGAATTTGAATAAAGTTCATGGGAATAGTCTGTGGATCTGAAAGAGTTCGTACACACGAAAACATTCACGAGTTCAAAAACAAGTTCATGACTTAGGAAAAGTTTACGAATTTGAAAAAAAACGAACTAAAAGTTCATGAATTTGAAAAAAGTTTGTTTATTTTGAGAAAAGTTTTTGGATTTAAAACATGTTCATCAATTTTGAAAAAAGTTCCCAATTTTGAAAAATTTCATTGATTTTGACAAAAAGTTCATGAATTTGAAAAACTATACGGATTTTGAAAAAAGTTCATGAATTTTAAAAAAGTTCATTAACTTTAAAAAATGTTAATGGATTTTCAAGAAAATGTTCACAAATTTGAAGTAACTTCCGAATTTGAAAAAGACCACGCATTTTAAAAAACAATAGGAAAAAGGAAAAGAAAGAAAAAAATGAACATGAAAAAAGAAATAGAAACAAATATAAATGAAAGGAAAAAACCAAATAAGAACCATCTGGAAAACCAACCAGCAAACTGAGAATACTGGTTTGGGAAGCCTCTGGGAAAACCATGAATAGAAGAAACAAGAAAACTAGAAAGTAAGTAATAGGCACGATTGGTAAGGTTTCCTAGTTGGTTAATGTGGTTTGAACTTAACGAAGAAGTCTTGAGTTTTAATCACGTCCACCACAACCCTTTTTTGAAGGTTAACATAAACGAGAAATTTTAGTTATTTTCTCTTCACCGCCGAATGGGCCAAGACCATCTTTTCTCTCTATTTATTTTTCCCATTGGTTAGGATTACAGAACTAATACCTCTTCCATGTTTTAGTCCCATATTGGTTAAATCTAAAGTTATATAACGAAAGCATCATCTCGTGTTGAATTTATTTTTGGTTCGACCAGAGTAAATAAAATATTTTTCTCCGGTGGGAATTTTTGAAGTTTGTCTTCTCCATGTGCTTCAAAGGTATCTACAAGAATCCCATCTTTCTATATTCATTCTACTTTCATACTTTATTTTTTCAGCCTAGTCGATGCTATGAACCCATTTTCCGCTATGTCTTCCAATCCATCCATTGTAGCTCTTCAATTTTTCAATCAAGTTCAGAGTCATTCTCGCACAAGTTCATCTAATTCATCACACTCATTTTTTTCAAATTCCTTTTGTCGGTAGTTCAACACATGGTTCCGCACAACTTTGATATTTAGACTTTTTTTGTTTTAAGGAGTTGGATCTATCAAATTTGAGGCAACCTACATTCAAGCTATCCAAATCTCAAAGACAGGCACTTCCAATGACCTCTCGATGTGAAATTTAATTTCTTCCATTTTGTCATCTGGTGATCATCTATATCATTGTTCTAGGTTGAAATGCTTCATATCTATATCGCAAGCAGTTCCAATTCAATTAAAATATGAAGTTTCAGCCATATCCTTAACACGCTTGACTCTTTCGAGTTAATTCTTTCTCATGTCATGCTAAAGCACCATAAGGATCTATATAAGATATACAACACTAAGTATGTTGTTCACTATGCCATATTTGTTCTTGTGTTGTTTTGAATTCTTCTATATATATGGCATGGTTGTTTATTGGATGTTATTTGCTTATGTTAAATTGATCAGAGAGCGAAGCAGAACAGTATCAGGCTCTATACTGAAGGAAATATGCCCTAGAGGCAATAATAAAGTTATTATTTATTTCCTTATATCATGATAAATGTTTATTATTCATGCTAGAATTGTATTAAACAGAAACATAATACCTGTGTGAATACATAGACAAACAGTATGTCACTAGTATGCCTCTACTTGACTAGCTCGTTGAATCAAAGATGGTTAAGTTTCCTAGCCATAGACATGAGTTGTCATTTGATTAATGGGGTCACATCATTAGAGAATGATGTGATTGACTTGACCCATTCCGTTAGCATAGAACTTGATCGTTTAGTTTGTTGCTATTGCTTTCTTCATGACTTATACATGTTCCTATGACTATGAGATTATGCAACTCCCGTTTACCGGAGGAACACTTTGTGTGCTACCAAACATCACAACATAACTGGGTGATTATAAAGGTGCTCTACAGGTGTCTCCAAAGGTACTTGTTGGGTTGGCGTATTTCGAGATTAGGATTTGTCACTCCGAGTATCTCTGGGCCCTCTCGGTAATGCACATCACTTAAGCCTTGCAAGCATTGCAACTAATGAGTTAGTTGCGGGATGATGTATTACAGAACGAGTAAAGAGACTTGCTGGTAACGAGATTGAACTAGGTATTGAGATACCGACGATCAAATCTCGGGCAAGTAACATACCGATGACAAAGGGAACAACGTATGCTGTTGTGCGGTTTGACTGATAAAGATCTTCGTAGAATATGTGGGAGCCAATATGAGCATCCAGGTTCCGCTATTGGTTATTGACCGGAGACGTGTCTCGGTCATGTCTACATAGTTCTCGAATCCGTAGAGTCCGCACGCTTAACGTTACGATGACTGTTATATTATGAGTTTATATGTTTTGATGTACCGAAGATTGTTCGGAGTCCTGGATGTGATCAAGGACATGGCGAGGAGTCTCAAAATGGTCGAGACATGAAGATTGATATATTGGAAGCCTATGTTTGGATGTCGGAAGTATTCCGGGTGAAATCGAGATTTTACCAGAGTACCGGGAAATAGAGGGAAGCAAGGGGAGTATGGGGTGCGCCCCCCCCCCCCCCAAGGCCCAAACCGAATTGGTTTAGGGCAAGGGGGGCCGACCCCCTCTTTCCTTCTTCCCCTCTCTCTTTCCTTCTCCCGAATCCTATTCCAACAAGGAAAGGGGGGAGTCCTACTCCCGATGGGAGTAGGACTACTCCTGGCGCGCCCTCTCCCTGGCCGGCCGCACCCCCTTGCTCCTTTATATACGGGGGCAGGGGGCACCCCATAGACACAACAATTGATCAAGTTGATCTTTTAGCCGTGTGCGGTGCCCCCTCCACCAAAGTCCACCTCGATAATACTGTAGCGATGCTTAGGTGAAGCCCTGCGTCGGTAGAACATCAACATCGTCACCACGCCATCGTGCTGACAAAACTCTCCCTCAACACTCGGCTGGATCGGAGTTCGAGGGACGTCATCGGGCTGAACTTGTGCTGAACTCGGAGGTGCCGTACGTTCGGTACTTGATCGGCCGGATCGTGAAGACGTACGACTACATCAACCGCGTTGTGCAAACGCTTCTGCTTTCGGTCTACGAGGTTACATGGACAACACCCTCCCCTCTCGTTGTTATGCATCACCATGATCTTGCGTGTGCGCAGGATTTTTTTTGAAATTACTACGTTCCCCAACGGTGGTATCAGAGCCAGGTTTTATGCGTTGATGTAATATGCACGAGTAGAACACAAATGAGTTGTGGGCGATATAAGTCATACTACTTACCAGCATGTCACGCTTTGGTTCGGCGGTATTGTTGGATGAAGCGGCCCGGACCGACATTATGCGTATGCTTACGCAAGACTGGTTTTACCGCCGTGCTATGCACACAGGTGACTAGCGGGTGTCAGTTTCTCCAACTTTAGTTGAACCGAGTGTGGCTATGCCCGGTCCTTGAGAAGGTTAAAACAACACTAACTTGACAGACTATCGTTGTGGTTTTGATGCGTAGGTAAGAACGGTTCTTGCTCAGCCTGTAGCAGCCACGTAAAACTTGCAACAACAAAGTAGAGGACGTCTAACTTGTTTTTGTAGGGCATGTTGTGATGTGATATGGTCAAGACGTAATGAGATATAAGTTGTTGCATAATATTATCATGTTTTGTTGAAGTTATCGGCAACTGGCAGAAGCCATATGGTTGTCTCTTTATTGCATAAGATGCAAGCGCCAAATAATTGCTTTACTTTATCGCTATGCGATAGCAATAGTTGCAAGAGCAATAGTTGGCGAGACGACCATGTGACGACACATTGATATAGATCAAGATGATGGAGATCATGGTGTCATGCCGGTGACGATGGAAATCATGACGATGCTTTGGAGATGGAGATCAAAGGCACAAGATGATGATGGCCATATCATGTCACATATTTTGATTGCATGTGATGTTTATATTTTATGCATCTTATTTTGCTTTGATTGACGGTAGCATTATAAGATGATCTCTCACTAAATTTCAAGATAAAAGTGTTCTCCCTGAGTATGCACCGTTGCCAAAGTTCGTCGTGCCCAGACACCACGTGATGATCGGGTGTGATAAGCTCTACGTACATCTACAACGGGTGCAAGCCAGTTTTGCACACGCAGAATACTCGGGTTAAACTTGACGAGCCTAGCATATGCAGATATGGCCTCGGAACACTGGAGACCGAAAGGTCGAGCGTGAATCATATAGTAGATATGATCAACATAATGATGTTCACCATTGAAAACTACTCCATTTCACATGATGATCGGTTATGGTTTAGTTGATATGGATCACGTGATCACTTAGATGATTAGAGGGATGTCTATCTAAGTGGGAGTTCTTAAGTAATATGATTAATTGAACTTAAATTTGTCATGAACTTAGTCCTGGTAGTATTAGCATATCTATGTTGTAGATCAATAGCTCGCGTTTAGCTCCTCTGTTTTATTTTTGATATGTTCCTAGAGAAAACTAAGTTGAAAATGTTAGTAGCAATGATGCGGATCCTCATTGCTGCACAGAAGAATTATGTCCTTGATGCACCGCTAGGTGACAGGCCTATTGCAGGAGCAGATGCAGACGTCATGAACGTTTGGCTAGCTCAATATGATGACTACTTGATAGTTTAGTGCACCATGCTTAACAGCTTAGAATCGAGATTTCAAAGACGTTTTGAACGTCATGGACCATATGAGATGTTCCAGGAGTTGAAGTTAATATTTCAAGCAAATACCCGAGTTGGGAGATATGAAGTCTCCAACAAGTTCTATAGCTAAAAGATGGAGGAGAATAGCTCAAGCAATGAGCATGTGCTCAGATTGTCTAGGTACTACAATCGCTTGAATCAAGTGGGAGTTAATCTTCCAGATAAAATAGTGATTGACAAAATTCTCTAGTCACCATCACCAAGTTAGTAGAACTTCGTGATGAACTATAGTATGCAAGGGATGATGTAAACGATTCCCGAGCTTTTCATTATGATGAAATCGATGAAGGTAGAAATCAAGGAAGAGCATAAAGTGTTGATGATTAACAAGACCACTAGTTTCAAGAAAAGGGCAAAGGGAAAGAAAGGAACTTCAAGAAGAAGAACAAGCAAGTTGTTGCTCAAGTGAAGACGCCCAAGTCTGGACCTAAGCATGAGACTAAGTGCTTCTACTGCAAAGGGACTAGTCACAGGAAGCGAAACTACCCCAAGTAATTGGCGGATAAGAAGGATGGCAAAGTGAACACAAGTATATTTGATATACATGTTATTGATGTGTACTTGACTAGTGTTTATAGCAACCCCTCAGTATTTGATACTAGTTCAGTTGCTAAGATTAGTAACTCGAAACGGGAGTTGCAGAATGAACAGAGACTAATTAAGGGTGAAGTGATGATGTGTGTTGGAAGTGGCTCCAAGATTGATATGATCATCATCGCACACTCCCTATACTTTCGGGATTAGTGTTGAACCAAAATAAGTGTTATTTGGTGTTTGCGTTGAGCATGAATATGATTTGATCATGTTTATTGCAATATGGTTGTTCATTTAAGATAGAGAATAATTGTTGTTCTGTTTACATGAATAAAACCTTATATGGCTACACACCCAATGAAAATGGTTTGTTGGATCTCGATCGTGGTGATACACATTTTCATAATATTGAAGACAAAAGATGCAAAGTTAATAATGATAGTGCAACTTATTTGTGGCACTGAGGTCATATTGGTGTAAAGCGCATGAAGAAAATACATGCCGATGGGCTTTTGGAATCACTTGATTATGAATCAGTTGATGCTTGCGAACCATGCCTCATGGGAAAGATGACTAAGACTCCATTCTCCGGAATAATGGAGCGAGCAACAGATTTGTTGGAAATCATACATACTGATGTATGTAGTCCGATGAATATTGAGGCTCGTGGCAGGTATCATTATTTTCTGATCTTCACAGATGATTTGAGCAGATATGAGTATATCTACTTGATGAAACACAAGTCTGAAACATTTGAAAAGTTCAATGAATTTCATAGTGAAGTGGAGAATCATCGTAACAAAAATAAAAGTTTCTACGATATGATCGCAGAAGTAAAATATTTGAGTTACGAGTTTGGCCTTCAATTAAAAACAATGTGAAATAGTTTCCCTACTCACGCCACCTGGAACACCACAGTGTAATGGTCTGTCCGAACGTCGTAACCGTACTTTATTAGATATGGTACGATCTATGATGTGTCTTACCAATTTACCACTATCGTTTTGGGGTTATGCATTAGAGACAGCTACATTCACGTTAAATAGGGCACCATCTAAATCCGTTGAGACGACACCGTATGAACTATGGTTTGGCAAGAAACCTAAGCTGTCGTTTCTTAAAGTTTGAGGTTGATGCTCATGTGAAAAAGTTTCATCTTGATAAGCTCAAACCCAAGTCGGAGAAGTGCATCTTCATAGAGAAGGAGTTTCTCTCGAAAGAAGTGAGTGGGAGGAATGTAGAACTTGATGAGGTAACTGTACCTGCTCCCTTATTGGAAAGTAGTTCATCATAGAAATCTGTTCCTGTGACTGCTACACCAATTAGTGAGGAAGCTAATGATGATGATCATGTAACTTCAGATCAAGTTACTACCGAACCTCGTAGGTAAACCAGAGTGAGATCCGCACCAGAGTGGTACGGTAATCCTGTTCTGGAGGTCATGTTACTCGACCATGACAAACCTACGAACTATGAGGAAGCGTTGATGAGCCCAGATTCCGCGAAATGGCTTGAGGCCATGCAATCTGAGATGAGATCCATGTATAAGAACAAAGTATGGACTTTGATTGACTTGCCCATAGATCGGCGAGCCATTGAGATTAAATGGATCTTTAAGAGGAAGACGGACGCTGATAGTAGTGTTACTACCTACAAAGCTAGAATTGTCACAAAAGGTTTTCGACAAGTTCAAGGTGTTGACTACGATGAGATTTTCTCACTCGTATCTATGCTTAAGTCTGTCCGAATCATGTTAGCAATTGCCACATTTTATGAAATCTGCAAATGGATAAACAAAACTGCATTCCTTAATGGATTTATTAAAGGAGAGATGTATATGATGCAACAAGAAAGTTTTGTCAATCCTAAAGGTGCTAACAAAATATGCAAGCTCCAGCAATCCATCTATGGACTGGTGCAAGCATCTCGGAGTTGGAATATACGCTTTGATAAGTTTATCAAAGCATATAGTTTTATACAGACTTGTGGTGAAGCATGTATTTACAAGAAAGTGAGTGGGAGCACTACAGCATTTCTGATAAGTATATGTGAATGACATATTGTTGATCGGAGATAATGTAAAATTATTCTGCAAAGCATAAAGGTGTTTGAAAGGAGTTTTTCAAAGAAAGACCTCAGTGAAGCTGCTTACATATTGAGCATCAAGATCTATAGAGATAGATCAAGACGCTTGATAAGTTTTTCAATGAGTACATACCTTGACAAGATTTTGAAGTAGTTCAAAATGGAACAGTCAAAGAAGGAGTTCTTGCCTGTGTTACAAGGCGTGAAGTTGAGTAAGACTCAAAACCCGACCACGGCAGAAGATAGAGACAGAATGAAATTCATTCCCTATGCATCAGCCATAGGTTCTATAAAGTATGCCACGATGTGTACCAGACCTATTGTATACCCTGCCCTGAGTTTGGCAAGGGAGTACAATAGTGATCTAGGAGTAGATCATTGGACATTGGTCAAAATTATCCTTAGTGGAATAAGGATATGTTTCTCGATTATGGAGGTGACAAAAGGTTCGTCGTAAAGGGTTACGTCGATGCAAGTTTTGACACTGATCCAGATGACTCAAAGTCTCAATCTGGATACATATTGAAAGTGGGAGAAATTAGCTAGAGTAGCTACATGCAGAGCATTGTTGACATACAAATTTGCAAAATACATACGGATCTGAATGTGGCAGACCCGTTGGCTAAAATTCCCTCACAAGCAAAACATGATCACACCTTAGTGCTCTTTGGGTATTAATCACATAGCGATGTGAACTAGATTATTGACTCTAGTAAACCCTTTGGGTGTTGGTCACATGACGATGTGAACTATTGATGTTAAATCACATGGCGATGTGAACTAGATTATTGACTCTAGTGCAAGTGGGAGACTGATGGAAATATGCCCTAGAGGCAACAATAAAGTTATTATTTATTTCCTTATATCATGATAAATGTTTATTATTCATGCTAGAATTGTATTAACCGGAAACATAATACATGTGTGAATACATAGACAAACTGTATGTCACTAGTATGCCTCTACTTGACTAGCTCGTTGAATCAAAGATGGTTAAGTTTCCTAGCCATAGACATGAGTTCTCATTTGATTAACGGGGTCACATCATTAGAGAATGATGTGATTGACTTGACCCATTCCGTTAGCATAGCACTTGATCGTTTAGTTTGTTGCTATTACTTTCTTCATGACTTATACATGTTCCTATGACTATGAGATTATGCAACTCCCGTTTACCGGAGGAACACTTTATGTGCTACCAAACGTCACAACGTAACTGGGTGATTATAAAGGTGCTCTACAGGTGTCTCCAAAGGTACTTGTTGGGTTTGCATATTTCGAGATTAGGATTTGTCACTCCGATTGTCGGAGAGGTATCTCTGGGCCCTCTCGGTAATGCACATCACTTAAGCCTTGCAAGCATTGCAACTAATAAGTTAGTTGCGGGATGATGTATTACAGAACGAGTAAAGAGACTTGTCGGTAACAAGATTGAACTAGGTATTGAGATACCGACGATCGAATCTCGGGCAAGTAACATACCGATGACAAAGGGAACAACGTATGTTGTTGTGCGGTTTGACTGATAAAAATATTCGTAGAATATGTGGGAGCCAATATGAGCATCCAGGTTCCGCTATTGGTTATTGACCGGAGACGTGTCTCGGTCATTTCTACATAGTTCTCGAACTCGTAGGGTCCGCACGCTTAACATTACGATGAAAGTTATATTATGAGTTTATATGTTTTGATGTACCGAAGATTGTTCGGAGTCCCGGATGTGACAAGGACATGGCGAGCAGTCTTGAAATGGTCGAGACATGAAGATTGATATATTGGAAACCTATGTTTGGATGTCGAAAGTATTCCGGGTGAAATCGGGATTTTACCAGAGTACCGGGAGGTTACCGGAACCCCCCCCCCCCCCCCCCGAGGGGGGGCTTAATGGGCCTACATGGGCCTTAGTGGAAATAGAGGGATGCAAGGGGAGTGTGGGGCGCCCCCCCCCCCCAATGCCCAAACCGAATTGGTTTAGGGCAAGGGGGCCGGCCCCCTCTTTCCTTCTTCCCCTCTCTCTTTCCTTCTCTCGAATCCTATTCCAACTAGGAAAGTGGGGAGTCCTACTCCTGATGGGAGTAGGACTCCTCCTGGCGCGCCCTCTCCCTGGCTGGCCGCACCCCCCCCCCCTTGCTCCTTTATATACGGGGGCAGGGGCACCCCATAGACACAACAATTGATCAAGTTGATCTTTTAGCCGTGTGCGGTGCCCCCTCCACCATAGTCCACCTCGATAATACTGTAGCGGTGCTTAGGTGAAGCCTTGCGTCGTAGAACATCAACATCGTCACCACGCCGTCGTGCCGACGAAACTCTCCCTCAACACTCGGCTGGATCGGAGTTCAAGGGACGTCATCGGGCTGAACGTGTGCTGAACTCGGAGGTGCCGTGCATTCGGTATTTGATCGGTCATATCGTGAAGACGTACGACTACATCAACCGCGTTGTGCAAATGCTTCCGCTTTCGGTCTACGAGGGTACGTGGACAACACTCCCCCCTCTCGTTGTTATGCATCACCATGATCTTGTGTGTGCGTGGAATTTTTTTGAAATTACTACATTCCCCAACATATACAACTATAAGTGAAGACCAAGGCAAGTTGCATCCGTTGTCCATATCCATTATTCCTATATTTTGACTATGCATTTAGTAGCTTGCGAGTTGTATGCATGAATAGGAATATGTGTGATAAATATGTAGTATGATCCCGGTGTAGTTTAATGAGCAGGTTTGAGATTTACTTCCTTGTCGCCATTGTTATATAAATATTTGCTTTGCTAAGTAGATGGGGTTTTGGTGAAGTGATATTCATGATGGGGTGTGAGTGACAATATAGTAAATAGGACCAACTTAATAAACGAATTACCTAGGCAGAATAGGTATGAATGGCGATGAAAAACAATGTTAACATCATGGGAGTGCAAACTAGTGGACCATTAATAAAAATACACACCCATGGGAGTGCAAACTAGTGGACCGTTCACTTAATTGCAAAGAGATACATCACCTTGTCATAACTAGTAGCTTACGTGTGAAGCCACAAGCTACTATGGGCTCTGGCTTTTGTTGATTAGGTTGTGGTGACACTTACTCGGTAGTGCTACGAGAAGTAGCTATATAGGTGGGATGGGTACTACATGACTTAGGGAAACTCTTCTGAAAGACCTCATCTTGATATCTCAATTCACACAAAATTGAGTATGGAAGCGGCAATGGTTTATTGAGTGTTGTGGGGAACATGCACAAATCTCTGTAGAGTGTTCAAACTAATCAATTCGTTGTGTCCCCGGTTATGCACAATTTCAGAAGCTAGAAGTGAAAATGTTGAGTGATCTTATTTGTCATTACACTAGTGAGCTTTTCAAGCTAGATGCTAGTGATTTTACTAAATTCATGATTAAACTTATGCCAAACAAATCAAAGAACGCTCTAGTAGTATAGTTATTACTATTACTTAGGGATTTGCTACTGCTAGAGAGGTAGCACACGAATTTGGTAGTTATCTTATGACAGGATCGCGTTACACAGCTCTCCTAATTGGTCCTTATCAATATGTCATGAGATTTCCTAGTGTGCATGTAGTAGAAAAAACTTATATACATTGAGTGTATGACACTCAAATCATGTAGTGATGTAGTTAAATTGTCTCCTTGGTCAGATGTCGTGGGCTCTGAAGGTGTTTTGCAAGTTGCTTGGGTCAAAGTGTGTAAAATTCCTCTTGAAAAAAGGTGTGATAGAAATGTGGCATATGTAGGCGGTCTAGTTTGTGTTACTTTGGACATTGATATGTCTACTTTGCATCGCCCATCCTCTGTTTGTGTGAAAATTGGATGTAGGAATATGGATGACCTTCCTGCTTAGCTAAAGGGTTCTTAGGAGGTCAGTTTACAAGTTTCACCATAAGATTGAGGAAGTGCTGATAAGAAACCCTCCTATTCATGAGATAGTTTTTCTATGCCTAGAGACAGAGACAAAAACCCTAGCCATATTCCTAAACACAGAGGGTAGGATACTGAGGCTCGAACTAATGATTCCGAATTCCATATTATAATAAATTATGGGGAAAAACCTGCCCTATTTGTCCTTTGGATAAAGTCATATCTGAATCTTTTGATAGTGACATAGATTGCTCTCTGTTGATTGAGAAATTGGCTCGAGAAAATGAGGAGGCCATGGATGTTGTCTCTGAGATGGACGTGGAACCTGATAATTGTTCCTCGGAGTAATCCTTCTTCATTGCTATACTAATATTCATGACATGTTGGTTCTAGAAGTGTCGTGGGTGAGGTGGACCCAATCTTGAAGGTTTCTATGTAGTACATGGTACATCTCCTATTTCTAATTGCACGAATGAAGTTATTCCTACCCCTACCATGGATCCTGAAGCCATCTTGAGGTTTATTGCTACCTCTTGAGCACTGCGTTGGTTTTCCCTTGAAGAGGGAAGCGTGATGCAGCAAAGTAGCATAAGTATTTTCCTCAATTTTTGAGAACCAAGGTACCAATCCAGTAGGAGACCACACGCAAGTCCCTCGTACCTACACAAACAAATGAGAACCACGCAACCAACGCGATAAAGGGGTTGTCAATCCCTTCATGATCACTTACGAGAGTGAGATCTGATAGAGATAATAATAATAAGATAAATATTTCTGGTATTTTTATGATATAGATTGAAAGTAAAGATTGCAAAATAAAAGGTAATAGAAATAGCTTGCTGACTAAAGATTTATATAAAGGATAATAGACCCGGGGGCCATAGGTTTCACTAGTGGCTTCTCTCAAGATAGCATAACTATTACGGTGGGTGAACAAATTAATGTTGAGCAATTGATAGAAAAGTGCATAATTATGAGAATATCTAGGCATGATCATGTATATAGGCATCACGTCCGCGACAAGTAGACCGAAACGATTCTGCATCTACTACTATTACTCCACACATCGACCGCTATCCAGCATGCATCTAGAGTATTAAGTTCATAAGAACAGAGTAATGCATTAGGCAAGATGACATGATGTAGAGGGATAAACTCAAGCAATATGATATAAACCGCATGTTTTTATCCTCGAAGGCAACAATACAATACATGCCTTGTTGCCCCTGCTGTCACTGGGAAAGGACACCACAAGATTGAACCAAAGCTAAGCACTTCTCCCATTGCAAGAAAGATCAATCTAGTAGGCCAAACCAAACTGGTAATTCGAAGAGACTTGCAAAGATAACCAATCATACATAAAAGATTTCAGAGAAGAATCAAATATTAATTGTTCATGGATAAACTTGATCATAAACCCACAATTCATCGGATCTCGACAAACACACCGCAAAAAGAGTTACATCAAATAGATCTCCAAGAAGATCGAGGAGAACATTGTATTGAGATCCAAAGAGAGAGAAGAAGCCATCTAGCTAATAACTATGGACCTGAAGGTCTGAGGTAAACTAGTCACACATCGTCGGAGGGGCCATGGAGTTGATGTAGAGGCCCTCCGTGATTGATTCCCCCTCCGGCAGAGCTCCGGAAAAGGCCCCAAGATGGGATCTCTTGGGTACAGAAGGTTGCAGCGGTGGAAATAGGGTTTCGTGGCGCTCCTGGATGTTTTCGGGGTAGATGGTTATTTATATAGGAGGAAGAAGTAGGTCGATGGAGCCACGAGGGGGGGGGCGCGCCCAGGGGGTAGGCGTGCCCCCTGCCTCGTGGCCTCCTCGTTGGTTGCTTGACGTCCACTCCAAGTCCCCTGGATCACGTTTGTTCCAAAAATAACTCTCCCGAAGGTCTCCGTTTGATATTCCTTTTCTGCGGAACACTGAAATAGGCAAAAAAAACAGCAATTTGCACTGGGCTTTGGGTTAGTAGGTTAGTCCCAAAAATCTTTACCTAATAATAAAGCAAATTCGATTTCTTTTGTCCGTCATGGCATTTTTCAGAAAAGTCCCTCTATTTCAGAGAATTCAACCTGCAGTCCTGTTTTTAGTTAAAATGAATCGTTATTTTCATATTTTACACAAAAATCCCTGTCTTTTCTTGAAATCAACCCGCCGTCCGGATTTAAGGCACACCGAACCGTTATTTTACATTTTTCAAAAAAACCCTGATGTTTTAGGTAATTCATCCACACATCATATTTAAGTCAAACAAATGCTTTTTAATATCATCCATATCTTTTAAACCGTAACTCTGATTTGAACATGTTATATATGAAATTTGATTAGAAAAATATGTAGAATATGAATATGAGATTATTTTTACCTGTTAAGTATTTTTAAATATTATTTTGGAATATATTTGAGTCAAACCAAATGATTTTCTATATTATCTATATCTTTTAAACTGTAACTTCAATTTTGACATATTATATATGAAATTTTATTAGAAAAATGTGTGGAATCTAAATATGATGTTAATTTACCTGTTAAATATTTTTTAAATATTGTTATGGAAGAAAACTTATAATTTATAGCGCAAGATTCGTTTTTTTCATACCGGCGGCGATTCGGATTGCAAATAAACACCCCACTATAACCATATATGGAAAAGAAAACATCGATAACTACACATGCATACCTCTGAAAAATGTCGCATGGGAAAAGAACAGATTTCTCATCGTGAGAGTGAGAGAAAGCGAGAGAGAGAGGGAGAGAGAGACGCCTTTGGATTAACCATATTCAACACACGTTTTTTGTTGTTTTGTGTGAACACCGAGGTCATCGCCGGCGAGGGTGAGAAGGAGGATAAGCGGCAACACAAATATGATGCCTCGCAAAAATAAAGGAGATGGACCTATTGTGGTCTTGAGTGATGGTTATTGAGTTAAGAGCGTGTGTTACATTTTGTCTCCCATTGCAACGCATGGGCTCTTTTGCTAGTAATATAAAAGTGTATAGATAAGCCCATTAACATCCAAAACAGATAATATAATAGCATGGAACAATCCAAACTTATAGATACATTGGAGACGTATCAAGCATCCCCAAGCTTAATTCATGCTCGTCCTCGAGTAGGTAAATGATAAAAACAGAATTTTTGATGTAGAATGCTACCTAGCATAATTCTCAATGTAATTTTCTTTATTGCGGCATGAATATTCAGATTCAAAAGATTCAAGAAAAAAGTTTAGTATTTACATAAAAATAATAATACTTCAAGCATACTAACTAAGCAATCATGTCTTCTAAAAATAACATGGCAAAAGAAAGTTCATCCCTACAAAATTATATAGTTTGGTCATGCTCCATTTTCGTCACACAAGAATGCTCTCATCTTGCACAACCCCGATGACAAGCCAAGCCATTGTTTCATACTTTAGTAATCTCAAACTTTTTTCAACTTTCACGCAATACATGAGCGTGAGCCATGGATACAACACTATGTGTGGAATAGAATAATGATAGGGGGTTATGTGGAGAAGACAAAAAAGTAGAAAGTCTCACATCGACAAGGCTAATCAACGGGCTAGGGAGATGCCCATCAATTCATGTCAATGCAAGGAGTAGGGATTGCCATGCAACGGATGCACTAGAGCTATAAATGTATGAAAGCTCAACACAAGAAACTAAGTGGGTGTGCATCCAACTTGCTTGCTCACGAATACCTAGGGCATTTGAGGAAGCCCATTGTTGGAATATACAAGCCAAGTTCTATAATGAAAAATTCCCACTAGTATATGAAAGTGACAAAACAAGAGACTCTCTATCATAAACACCATGGTGCTACTTTGAAGCACAAGTGTGGAAAAAATGGATAGTAGCATTGCCCCTTTTTATTCCTTTTTTTGGGCCTTCCCTTCTTTTATTTGGCCTTTCTCTTTTTTTATTTGGGACAATGCTCTATTAATGATGATCATCACACTTCTATTTATTTACATCTCAATGATTACAACTCGATACTAGAACAAAATATGACTCTATATGAATGCCTCCTGCGGTGTACCAGGAAGGGCAATGAATCAAGAGTGACATGTATGAAAAATTATGCATGGTGGCTTTGCCACAAATACATGTCAACTACATGATCATGCAAAGCAATATGACAATGATGAAGCGTGTCATAAATAAAATGGTGGAAAGTTGCATGGCAATATATCTCGGAATGGCTATGGAAATGCCATAATAGGTAGGTATGGTGGCTGTTTTGAGGAAATATAAGGAGGCTTATGTGTGATAGAGCAAATCATGTCACGGGGTTTGGATGCACCGGTGAAGTTTGCACCAACTCTCAAGGTGAGAAAGGGCAATGCACGGTACCGAAGAGGCTAGCAATGATGGAAGGGTGAGAGTGCGTATAATCCACGGACTCAACATTAGTCATAAAAAACTGACATACTTATTTCAAAAATCTACAAGTCATCAAAAACCAAGCACTACGCACATGCTCCTAGGGGGATAGATTGGTAGGAAAAGACCATCGCTCATCCCTGACTGCCACTCATAAGGAAGACAATCTAAGAACACCTCGTGTTTCAAATTTGTTACACAACGGTTACTATACGTGCATGTTACGGGACTTGCAAACTTCAACACAAGTATTTCTCAAATTCACAATTACTCGACTAGCACACTCTAATATCACCACCTTTATATCTCAAAACAATTATCAAGTATCAAACTTCTCATAGTATTCAATGCACTTTCTATGATAGTTTTTATTATACCCATCTTGGATGCCTATCATATTAGGACTAGTTTCATAACCAAAGCAAATTACCATTCTGTTCTAAAGGACTCTCAAAATAATATAAGTGAATCATAAGAGATCAATAATTTCTATAAAATAAAACCACCACCGTGCTCTAAAAGATATAAGTGAAGCACTAGAGCAAAATTATCTAGCTCAAAAGATATAAGTGAAGCACATAGATTATTCTAATTAATTTCAATTCATGTGTGTCTCTCCAAAAGGTGTTTAAAGCAAGGATGATTGTGGTAAACTAAAAATCAAAGACTCAAATCATACAAGATGCTCCAAGCAAAACACATATCATGTGGTGGATAAAAATATAGCCTCAAGTAAAGTTACCGATAGAAGAAGACGAAAGAGGGGATGCCTTCCGGGGCATGCCCAAGGTTAGGCTTTTGGTTGTCCTTGAATTTTAAGTTGGGGTGCCATGTTAATCCCCAAGCTTAGGCTCTTGTCACTCCTTGTTCCATAATCCATCAAATCTTTACCCAAAACTTGAAAACTTCACAACACAAAACTTAAACAGAAAACAAACCACCACTTAAGGTACTTTAATTAACTCATTCTTTATTTATATTGGTGTTGAACCTACTGTATTCCAACTTCTCTATGGTTCATAACCTCTGAAACTAGCCATAGATTCATCAAAATAAGCAAACAACACGCGAGAAACAGAATCTGTCAAAAACAGAACAGTCTGTAGTAATCTGTAGGTTTCTAATACTTATGTAACCCCAAAAATTCTAAAATAAATTTCTGGACTTGAGGAATTTATCTATTAATCATCTGCAAAAATAATCAACTTAATCTCACTCTCCAGTGAAAAATGGCAGCAAATCTCGTGAGCATTAAAGTTTCTGTTTTTTACAGCAAGATCGCAAAGACTTTCCCCAAGTCTTCCCAAAGGTTCTACTTGGCACAAACACTAATTAAAAGCATAAAATCACATCTAAACAGAGGCTATATGAATTATTTAATACTAAACAGAACGAAAAAGCAAGGAACAAAAATAAAATTGGTTGCCTCCCAACAAGCGCTATCGTTTAACGCCCCTAGCTAGGCATAAAAGCAAGAATAGATCTAGGTATTATCATCTTTGGTTTTAATTTTTTTAGCGGAGTCATGCTCAAATCCGGGAGGTTCTTTACATTTCCCTTCATATTCGGAAATTTTTAGATCTAAAGAATCCAACCTCTTATTGCAAAGGGTAATCAACATATTCATGCGGTGAAGGTTTCCGCTAACACTCCTAAGAGGTTCAAGAGACTTTTGTAAAATTTTCGTAACTTCGAAAATCTTTTCAAAAACTTGTGTCTCTTCCTGGGTATGATGTGACCCCTTTTGTTGAGGTAGTGCTCCCACTATTCCCTCTATGATTTCATGAGCAATACTAGGATCAATTTCGATAAAATTCCCTTTGGCAACGCAATCCAAGAGTTGTCTATGCGACATATTTAGCCCAACATAAAAATTGCGAAGTAAAATTCTAAAATTCAACTCTAGGGTGCAATTACGATAAGATTCTATCATCCAAAACCAAGCTTTAAATTTTCTCCTTATCTTTCTTTGAAGTGAAGAACTTCAAACTCGGGAGACAAGGGGCGGATAAGGGACTAGCCAAGACGACACACGGCGACACAAGAAGCAAGCGAAAAAGAGGCGAACAAAAAGAGAGAGGGGGCGTAAAAAGAGGGCGAATAAAACGGCAAGGGTGAAGTGGGGGAGAGGAAAACGAGAGGCAAATGGCAAATAATGTAATGCGAGGGATAAAGGTTTGTGATGGGTACTTGGTATGTCTTGACTTGTGCGTAGATCTCCCTGGAAACGGCGCTAGAAATCCTTCTTGCTACCTCTTGAGCACTGTGTCGGTTTTCCCTTGAAGAGGAAAGGGTGATGCAGCAAAGTAGCATAAGTATTTCCCTCAGTTTTTTGAGAACCAAGGTATCAATCCAGTAGGAGACTACATGCAAGTCCCTCGTACCTACACAAACAAATAAGAATCCCGCAACCAATGCGATAAAGGGGTTGTCAATCCATCCATGGTCACTTACGAGAGTGAGATCTGATAGAGATAATAATAATAAGATAAATATTTTTGGTATTTTTATGATATAGATTGAAAGTAAAGATTGCAAAATAAAAGGTAATAGAAATAGCTTGCTGACTGAAGATTTATATAAAGGAGAATAGACCCGGGGGCCATAGGTTTCACTAGTGGCTTCTCTCAAGATAGCATAAGTATTACGGTGGGTGAATAAATTACTATCGAGAAATTGATAGAAAAGTGCATAATTATGAGAATATCTAGGCATGATCATGTATATAGGCATCACGTCCGCGACAAGTAGACCGAAACGATTCTGCATCTACTACTATTACTCCACACATCGACTGCTATCCAGCATGCATCTAGAGTATTAAGTTCATAAGAACAGAGTAATGCATTAGGCAAGATGACATGATGTAGAGGGATAAACTCAAGCAATATGATATAAACCCCATCTTTTTATACTCGATGGCAACAATACAATACGTGCCTTGCTGCCCCTGCTTTCACTGGGAAAGGACCGCGCAAGATTGAACCCAAAGCTAAGCACTTCGCCCATTGCAAGAAAGATCAATCTAGTAGGCCAAACCAAACTGATAATTCGAAGAGACTTGCAAAGATAACCAATCATACATAAAAGATTTCAGAGAAGGATCAAATATTGTTCATAGATAAACTTGATCATAAACCCACAATTCATCGGATCTCGACAAACACACCACAAAAGGAGTTACATCAAATAGATCTCCAAGAAGATTGAGGAGAACATTGTATTGAGATCCAGAGAGAGAGAAGAAGCCATCTAGCTAATAACTATGGACCCGAAGGTCTGAGGTAAACTACTCACACATCGTCGGAGGGGACATGGAGTTGATGTAGAGGCCCTCCGTGATCGATTCCCCCTCCGGTGGAGCTCCGCAAAAGGCCCCAAGATGGGATCTCTTGGGTACAGAAGGTTGCGGCGGTGGAAATAGGGTTTCATGGTGCTCCTGGATGTTTTCGGGGTATGTGAATATATATAGGAGGAAGAAGTAGGCAGGTGGAGCCACGAGGGGGGAGGGCGCGCCCAGGGGGTAGGCGCGCCCCCTGCCTCGTGGCCTCCTCGTTGTTTCCTTGACGTCCACTCTAAGTCCCCTGGATCACGTTTGTTCCAAAAATAAGTCTCCTGAAGGTTTTATTCCGTTTGGATTCCGTTTGATATTCCTTTTCTATGAAACACTGAAATAGGCAAAAAAAACAGCAATTTGCACTAGGCCTTTGGTTAGTAGGTTAGTCCCAACAATAATATAAAAGTGTATACATAAGCCCATTAACATCCAAAACAGAAAATATAATAGCATGGAACAATCTAAAATTATAGATACGTTGGAGATGTATCATTTCCAATGCAACACCTAGGCTCGTCAAGAGAATGTGGAAGTCAGAGATGCCAATCTTACAGGGAAGAGAAATAGGAAGTTAACTCCCCTATAGCGCAGGAAAAAATATTTTCTGTTAAGGTGCCGAGAGGTGTGTAAATGTGCCAATCTTACTAGGAATAGTAGCTGATGTGTAAAGTTGCTAAAATGGTGGTTTTAATTCCAGATAATGACTTTACTTGCATTAATGTGCCGAGAGAGTTAGATGTTGTTAGAGTAAATTTGTCTGAAAATATTGTACTTCTACTATTCAACCTAGTTCTAATAGCATGTTCATTACTAATGGATTAGGGAAACAAACTCGTGTAGATTTCATCTGTTTTGGTAATGATGAGTTTGTAGATGATTCGTCAGTCATTTAGTTCAATAATGAGGAAGCGCGGAAAGAAATCCACTGTTAAGCTTTCTAGGCCCGTGGTTAGAAGCCAAAAAACATTGTAACATCTACTGTGGATCGTGCTAGGTATGCCCATTCTCCTGGTAGGGTTACAAGGTCTTAGTTTCATAATAACTGTTCCAGATGAGATGACTCATTTGGAACTATAGAGGGATAAGAATGAAAGGGCCACCTACCTTTCATGTTTAACTAGTGACCATTGCCTGGACTTCCTAGGTTTGCATGAAACTATGCAAACATACTTTGTTCCTAGATATTATTGGAAAAGAGGTCTTTTGATGTGTTTAATTTGAATCAATTAGACTCCAATGATAAACCTGGTGGTATACTATGTGGCACTAAAACATAAACTCTAGAGGTTCTTTCTTATGCTAAAGGTAAATATATTGTGCAAATTAATATGTTGGAAATTAAGAAAAATACAAGTGTGATTTATGGGTGGTGTATGGATCTGATCATGAGGAGTTCAAAGAGGAATTCCTTCTAGAGATTGCCTTATTTTGTAGCAATACGGACATTCTTTATATAGTTGGTGGTGATTTTAATGTTCTAAGACATGGTGGGGAGAAAAACAGAAAGATGCATCGTAGTCATCCATAGATTTGTTTGATTCTATTATCAACACTCTTCGCCTTAGGGAGATTTTCAAGCAATAACTCCCACCCTAGATTGAAAAAACTGGAAAGAATCTTGATGTCTAGCTGTTGGGAGGAGATTTTCCCTTTGGTTATGGTTAGGAAGATTGTTAGAGAGATATCTGACCAAAATCCTTTGCTTTTGTCATCCGGTATGATGATATACAACCTTCTAAAAGTCATGAGTTTTATTTTTAGTTTACTTGGATGAAAAAGGATGAATTTATTGGTTTGGTTGATAAGATTTTGAGTAGGAAAGTGATGTCCACTGATCCTATTGACATTCTTAATAACACACTTTAAAAGGGTGAAGTGATTTTTAAAGGATGGGGGATCAAATAAATTTGTCCATTCTAGAAAAAGAAAATAAGAACTTAGAGAGGATCTGGAGTGCCGGAAGAATTATAAGAGGACGGATATTTACCCCATGAACTATTCAGCAGAAAATTAGATATTAGTACTGAATTGTATGAAATTTTGGTTAATGAAGAAATCTATAGGTTGTAATAGTCTCACAAGAGATCGTTATTAAAATGTTATTTAAATGCTAATTACTTTCATAAAATTGCTAATGGGCGAAAAAGGAAAGATAATATTCATGTGTTGAGATGTGGCGATGTTGAGGTTGAAAAAAGAGAAAACCTTCTTGCTCATGCCAATGAGTTCTATAAAATCATGTTTGGGCCTTCTCTTCGAAACTCATTCCATATGAACTCTGATACGTGGAAAGACGATGAGAAACTAAATGATACTAATAATTTTCTTTGATCAGGGAGTCCACTAAGACCGAAATGAAAGAAGCTCTCTTTCCAATAGAATCAAATAGAGCCATTGGACTAGATAATATACATGTAGACTTTTATCGAAAGGATATTGTGAAAAATGAATTGATACATATTTTTAGCGAATTTCACAAAGGCACGCTTGATGTTGGGGAACGCAGTATTTCAAAAAAAATCCTACGAACACGCAAGATCTATCTAGAAGATGCATAGCAACGAGACGGGGAGAGTGTGTCCACGTACCCTCGTAGACCGAAAGAGGAAGCATTTAGTAACACGGTTGATGTAGTCAAATGTCTTCACGATGCAACCAATT
The DNA here is from genome assembly GCA_034509565.1 of Triticum monococcum. Lineage (NCBI taxonomy): Eukaryota > Viridiplantae > Streptophyta > Magnoliopsida > Poales > Poaceae > Triticum > Triticum monococcum. The sequence continues at coordinate 683,200,741 of CM067845.1, read as the reverse complement.
CAAGTACCGAACATACGGCACCTCCTTGTTCAGCACACGTTCAGCACAATGACGTCCCATGAGCTCTTGATCCAGTTGAGGACGAGAGAGTTCCATCAGCACGACGGCATGGCGACGATGATGATGAAGTTACCGGCGCAGAGCTTCACCTAAGCACTACGACAATATGACCGAGGTGTTAAACTGTGGAGGGGTGCACCGCATACGGCTAGGAGATTGTCTGTTGTGCTATTGGGGTGCCCCTGGCCACGTATATAAAGGAGGGAGGGAAAGAGGAGGCCGGCCAGGTTGGGCGTGGCAGGGGAGGAGTCCTGCTTGGACTCCTAGTCCAAGTAGGATTCGGCCCCCCTTTTCCTTTCTTCCACCGGAGGGAAAGGAAGGACATTAGAAGGAGAAGGGAGGAGGGGGCCGCGCCCCCACCCCTAGTCTAATTCGGTTTGGGCTGGGGGGAGGCGCGCGCCACCTCGTGTGTGACGCCTGGGTAATTAGGCTACAGTAATCCCCCGTTAATGATGCCACGTCACCACAGTTATTGTTGATAATCCCGCGTTAGTTCAAAAACCAATTCAAATTCAAAATTTAATAAAAGGCAAACATCAAAATTTTCAAACTTTAAAACTAAAATGTTCAGGATGTGCCAAATAATTAATAAGTAATTATTTTGGATAAACCACACTTTTATAAAATGTTTAAATACTCTAAAATATTTAAAACAGTAGTTAAAGCAATTAAATAAATGCTTTTTAAATTGTAAAAATAGTAAACTATTTTATTTTGAAGCCAAACTAATTGTGGCAGTATCCTAATTAATAATACTATTTTAGGGGGCTAAGTTCATAATTTACAAAACTAAAAATAAAAGGTATTTAAAAGAAAACATGAACTATTAAAAGAAAATAGAAAAGGCAGAAAGACAAAGGAAAAGTAAAGGGCAAAGCCTAGTGTGCTACTGGGCCATACGCAACTACAGTGCGGCCCAGCCCATCCCGTAGCGATCCCCTACCTCATGTTCACAGGAGGGGGATCGTGGCTCACATCCACGCCTCCATGGCGGATGATGGCGCCGTGTCGATCATCCGGCCAGCCCCCGAGTTGTATAAGACCGTCTCCATGCCCCTCGCCGAACGCTAGTGCAAATCCTCTCCCTTCCCCACGCCGCTTTCTTCCTCCCCCGCCATGGTAGTCTCTGTCGTCACCATCGATCCGTCGCCCACGAAGCCACAGAGTGCTCCACGCCGTACCACCATGTCCAGGAGATCCACCTCGACGTCCTCTTCCTCCTCACCAACGCATGCGAGGCCAGGCGCTCTACATCGTCGATATTGACTTCGTCTTCTTCATTGGTGCTCGAAGCTCGCCGCCAACGATTCACCGCCTCCTGCAGCTACTAAACTCCCACCGGCCTTTCTTGCGCCTCACGGTGAGCTCCCGGTCGAAACCCCTCTCCTCTAGACTTGGTTCGTTGTTTCCTGCTGATACTACCATCGCCACCGAAGCTCTGTCGCCATCGTCGAGCTCGTCACCGTCAGTATCGTGTACTCTAGGGCCAGGCAAGCACGTCAACGTGCTCGTGGCGTCCCTGTGGTGCCGCCTGAGCCGTTTGTTTGGTCATCCCCCCCCCCCCCCCCCCCCCGCGTATCCCCATATCCGTTGAGCTCTTGCTCCGGCCGCCGCTCACCGTCATTGCTTCGGCCAACTCCGGCCATCTCTGCTTGTGTCGTTGATTTCGTTCAACGCGCGACATCGCGCCCGATTCGTTAGGTAGCAGCGGCCGCTCAAATCGTTGATGGAGATGCCTGTTTGGTCCTCATCGTCGTCCTCTGTACTCGCAAGCCGCACGCTGCTCGCACGCCGGCGTCCCGCACGCGTCCGCCTCCGCCCGGGCTCACCGGCCTGCGCGTCGCTCACTGCCTTATGCTCCGCCGTGGCCTGCCCACGCCCTGGGCCGAGCCCTGACCGCGCGCCAGCGCGCCGCGCCCCCGCTCGCCTCCTACTGCCGCTGCGTTGCTGCAGTCTGGTCTGGTCGCTGCCAGAGCCGTGGCCGCGCTCACCCCGTGCCATTGCTCGCGCCGCGGCCACCCACGCCTCGCGTCCATCCCACCCTGCGCCCAGCATGCGCGGCCGTGTGCATGCCGCCTGCTTGGCTGCTCCCGCAGCCGCTCTCTGCTATGCTACACGGCTACAGTAACATTCAGTTACTGTAGCAGTAGCTAACTTTTGTATTTCTACAACGACTAGCCTTCTAAACTGCCACTAAATAGCGATAAGGCAAGTCCTAAAATGGGTAAAAATTATATGAACGGAAAGTAGACGTAACAAGCCTCATTTTGTTTCATTGGACCTGTTTCAGATAATGCATGGATTAAATCCTACAAAAATCACAAAATGCTATCTTGTGTTAAAAGGAATAGAGTTATTCCCAAGCATTGTGTGTGTGCGCCGTGTATGGCCGGCTGTGTGCCTCTGGCCGGCCCTGTGTGCTTGTGTGATGTGCGTGTGTGTGCAACGTGTGTGTGGCCGGCTGTGTCTCTGGATGTGACCGGCCCTATTTAGGTTAGTAGCTAATGAGTAGTTAGACTAATTAGTACTTTGGATAATTGCTAGCCTATGACATGTGGCCCTTTATGTTAATTTAACCCTTCCATTTTAGTTTATCCATTAATTAAATTATGTGTCAATGACATGTGGGCCACATCCTCCCTTTTGACTAGTTAAATTGACTTGGTCAAATTCGGATTAGATTAAATAAAAATATTCTAGGAAATCATAGAAAATACTATAAACTTTGAAAAATCATATAAAATAAACCGTATCTCGGATGAAAATACTTTGTACATGAAAGTTGCTCAGAACGACGAGACGAATCCGAATACGCAGCCCGTTCGTTCGCCACACATTCCTAGCATAGCAAACATGCAACTTTCCCCCTCCGGTTTATCTGTCTGGAAACGCGAAACAACAGGGATACTTTCCCGGATGTTTCCCTCCTTCGCCGGTATCACCTCCTACTGCGTTAGGTCACCCCTAGCACCGCGTATCACCATTCATGCTTTGTGTTGCTTTGATTGCTCTGTTATTTATTATGTCCCCCCCTCCATTACTTCTTTCCGGTAGACCCCGAGACTGCCGTCGACTCCCAGTTCGACTACGGTGTTGACGACCCCTTCTTCTTGCTAAAGCAACCAGGTAAGCCCCCCCCCCCCTTGATCACCAGATATCGCCTACTCTCTTCTATACTGCTTGCATTAGAGTAGTGTAGCATGATACTGCTTTCCATTATTCCTATCCTGATGCATAGCCTGTCCTTGTTATTACTGTTGTTACCTTTACCTGCAATCCTACATGCCTAGTATAGGATGCTGGTGTTCCATCAGTGGCCCTACACTCTTGTCCGTCTGCCATGCTATACTACTGGGCCGTGATCACTTCGGGAGGTGATCGCGGGCATATACTATATACTTTACACTGTTACATTACCTGTGGTACTGTTCGGAGTTGGGGGCTGTAGGGGCAGGTGGTTCCACCCAGGTAGTGGTGGGCCTGGGTTCCCGACGGCCCCCGACTGTTACTTTGTGGCGGAGCGACAGGGCAGGTTCCGACCACCTAGGAGAGGGGTGGGCCTGGCCCTGGTCGGCGTTCGCGGATACTTAACACGCTTAACGAGATCTGGGTATTTGATCTGAGTCTGGCCATTTGGTCTATACACACTAACCATCTACGCGGGAGTAGTTATGGGTATCCCGGCGTTGTGGTATCAGCCGAAGCCTTCGTGACGTCAGCGACTGAGTGGCGCGTGCCGGATTGGACCGTAAGCCTGCTCTTGTATTAAGGGGGCTAGTTCTGCTTCCGGCCGCGTTCGCAACGTGCAGGTGTGCAAAGGGCGATGGGCCCAGACCCCTGCGCCATAGGATTTAGACCGGCGTGCTGACCTCTCTGTTGTGCCTAGGTAGGGCTGCGACGTGTTGATCTTCCGAGGCCGGGCATGACCCAGAAAGGTGTGTCCGGCCAAATGGGATCGAGCGTGTTGGGGTATGTGGTGCACCCCTGCAGGGAAGTTTATCTATTCGAATAGCCGTGTCCCTCGGTAAAAGGACGACCCGGAGTTGTACCTTGACCTTATGACAACTAGAACCGGATACTTAATAAAACACACCCTTCCAAGTGCCAGAGACAACCGGTGATCGCTCTCTCACAGGGCGACGAGGGGAGGATCATCGGTTAGGATTATGCTATGCGATGCTACTTGGAGGACTTCAGTCTACTCTCTTCTACATGCTGCAAGACGAAGGCTGCCAGAAGCGTAGTCTTCGAAAGGACTAGCTATCCCCCCCTTATTCTGGCTTTCTGCAGTTCAGTCCACCGATATGGCCCTTTACACATTTACCCATGCATATGTAGTGTAGCTCTTGCTTGCGAGTACTTTGGATGAGTACTCACGGTTGCTTTCTCCTTCTTTTCCCTCTATCCCTTCTACCTGGTTATCGCAACCAGATGTTGGAGCCCAGGAGCCAGACGCCACCGTCGACGACGACTCCTACTACACCGGAGGTGCCTACTACTACGTGCTGCCCGCTGATGACGACCAGGAGTAGTTTAGGAGGGTCCCAGGCAGGAGGCCTGCGCCTCTTTCGATCTGTATCCCAGTTTGTGCAAGCCTTCTTAAGGCAAACTTGTTTAACTTATGTCTGTACTCAGATATTGTTGCTTCCACTGACTCGTCTATGATCGAGCTCTTGTATTCGAGCCTTCGAGGCCCCTGGCTTGTAATATGATGCTTGTATGACTTATTTTATTTGTAGAGTTGTGTTGTGATATCTTCCCGTGAGTCCCTGATCTTGGTCGTACACGTTTGCGTGTATGATTAGTGTACGGTCAAATCGGGGGCGTCACATCGTGGCCCTTCTTCCTCTCTCCACTAAATCCCACGAAGGCCAATTAACTTCCCCGGGGTTCTGGTAACCTCCTAGTACTCCGGAAAAATGCCCAAACGTCTCGGAACCATTCCGATGTCCAAATGCAACCTTCCAATATATGAATCTTTACCTCTCGACCATTTTGAGACTCCTCGTCATGTCCGTGATCTCATCCGGGACTCCGAACAAACTTCGGTCATAAAATCACATAACTCATAATACAAATCAACATCGAACGTTAAGCGTGCGGACCCTACGGGTTCGAGAACTATGTAGACATGACCGAGACACATCTCCGGTCAATAACCAATAGCGGAAGCTGGATGCTCATATTGGTTCCTACATATTCTACGAAGATCTTTATCGGTCAATCCACATAACAGCATACATCATTCCCTTTGTCATCGGTATGTTACTTGCCCGAGATTCGATCGTCGGTATCATCATACCTAATTCAATCTCATTACCGGCAAGTCTCTTTATTCGTTCCGTAATGCATCATCCCATAACTAACTCATTAGTCACATTGCTTGCAAGGCTCATAGTGATGTGCATTACCGAGAGGGCCCAGAGATACCTCTCCGATACTCAGAGTGACAAATCCTAATCTTGATCTATGCCAACCCAACAAACACCTTCGGAGACACCTTTAGAGCATCTTTATAATCACCCAGTTACGTTGTGGCGTTTGATAGCACACAAGGTGTTCCTCCGGTATTCGGGAGTTGCATAATCTCATAGTCAGAGGAATATGTATAAGTCATGAACAAAGCAATAAAAATAAAACTTAACGATCATTATGCTAAGCTAATGGATGGGTCTTGTCCATCACATCATTCCCTAATGATGTGATCCCGTTCATCAAATGACAACACATGTCTATGGTCGGGAAACTTAGCCATCTTTGATTAACGAGCTAGTCAAGTAGAGGCATACTAGGGACACTCTGTTTTGTCTATGTATTCACACATGTACTAAGTTTCCGGTTAATATTATTCTAGCATGAATTATAAACATTTATCATGATATAAGGAAATATAAAATAACAACTTTATTATTGCCTCTAGGGCATATTTCCTTCAGTTCAGCGTCTCAATTATGGTGTGATAACCTTGTTGCTGAGTGTCTAACCAAAATGTTTAAAAATGCTCAAGATAATAGTATTTTTGTGGGCATGGACCCTGACCTTATTCCTAATGGCATCACGGTTCTTTACGACGCTTACAATAACATTATCTGTTTAGAACATGATTTTGGTAAAGCTATCAACCTGAAGATGCTCCTTTTCATGTTTGAAATGATGTCTGGGTTGATAGTTAACTTTCAGAAAAGTGAAATCCTCATTGTTTGTGGGGATGCTAAAATTTTTAATAAATATGCCTAGCTTTTTGGATGTGATGTGGATCAGTGAAAAATACCCTCAGCTTTTTGGCATTTGCACTTGTCAAGATTGTACTGTCAATCAAGTTAGTCGAGTCGATATAGATTCCTTATTTAGAGAAGATTGAGTCATGAGCTTGCTTGCTAATGTCAAGAAGTTATAACTTGCATTGGTAACCTATAACCCAATGTTGAAGGAGACACTTTGTATTGGGGTATCACTAATAATGCTAACTACTCTATCAAGTCCATGTATAAATGGTTAGATAAGCCTCTTAGTGCTTGTAGTTATAAATGGAGTTGGGACGCGAAGTTACCTTTGAAAAATCATATTTTTCATGGAAAATGTTACTAGATGTTTTTTTTATAAGGAAGGTCATGAAGTAAAGAAAATGGCATGTTCATTTTTCAAAGATGTAGAGTATTATCATCATCCTTTGTTTACTTTCTCGTTTGCTTGTGTTCTCGGGAGAACGGTTAGAGTTGTTCTTGATTTATGTCCTAATAATCATTGGCAATATTATTCTTAGTGTTATTCTTTTCTACTTTGTCGGGAAAAATTCTATATTGTTGGCCTGGCGGCTATTTCTTGGGCCATATGGAATGCTCGAAACTGAGCTACCTTCGAGTAGAAAATGATAAATACCCCATTTGAGATTTTGTTCTCTGTTTGCTCTTTTCTTATTTTCTGGGCAGGTCTTCAAAAGTAGGGTGACACTAAGGTGCTCAGGACGGGGGCAGAGCTTCTTTGCTCCAACATGATGAACTTAAAGAGGATCTACGAGGTGGCTCAATGGCCTATTGGGGGGAGTGAAGTCTGCTTGGCGATTCCTGGTGTAGATATTTTGGATATTATTTTCTATGTTTGGTCTATCTGACCCATATATGTTGGTTGGCTTAAGTCTGAACCTTGCTTGAATTATCCTCTTTCTTGTAATAGGACTAGTTTCTTAGTTTTGGTGTTGTCTAGTTTTTATCCCCATAGTGTACATCCCGATGATGGGCATGCATAGTGGGTTTTCTCGCGGTGTGTTGGACTCGTTTTCCTTCCTTAACGTCCCTATTAAAACTCCGGGCCTACAACATTTCCATTATGATTGATGTAAAGGGGGTTGGCCATGTTAAAAAAAGGTTGGTTCTAAATGTTTTCTTGCTTTTCTCTCTGTCTCTCCCATGCAAGCTCTATAGAATCTGCATAGTGGAAATACACCTAGTGGAAATATATTTCAATGTTTGAAATTATTAGAATTTTCAAGTTGAAGGTAATTAAGGCCATCTCTATTGAACTTGCTACTGAAGGCAAATTCTGACAGAACACAAAATTGACTATGCTCACTTTCTTCATGGCATCGATAGTGCCGTGGTATCAACAATCAACAATCTTCGTCGGTTTCTTTAACAATTGGAAAGTTATATGGTTGGTAGCGCGCCTCATCCCCGAATTATGAGCCTAGAGTGTACTAAAAAGATCAAGCCTCAACTTCCATGAGCTATGTTTGAGAGTTCAGATGTATGGTTTTGTCATGCCTTGTCGTTAATCCTTTGCATACGTTCTTACATGATAGTTGGTGGTTTATAGAAACTCCTAGGCTCCTAGCATTATAGTTTATAGTTTACTAATTGAAACAATGAATGTTGTTATTTTTCCTCTTGTCAAGGCTGTAAGGCTTGGCAACTTCAGATGAGTTGAAAGACAAAGCAATGTCATAGCTTTATTTTCATAGAAAAGGATGTTGATAGGCATCAAAATTGGCATTGCTATTCATGGACGTTTTGTGTATGCCTCCTTCACTCATGGTATTTTCTTGAGCTTACATGTTTTGCAAAATACTACTTTTCGTCATTCTTGTATGGTGATTGCCCTTTCTATACCCCATAGGACATTTACTTGGGTAATCTTATGTGAACTTTTATTGTTTGCATAATTATCACAACTCCATCTTGCTTAAAAGAAGATAAGCAGGTGACGTTTTTGTTTCACGTATTTACTTAGGACAGATAGTGAAATTAATTTATGTTTAGTGGGAGAAAGCGGAATAATGGTTGCAAGAGGGCAATTGCACATGATGCAGGCAAGTAAAATAGTCCTCTGCATCTGAAAAATTTTACACAATATCTCACAGTTCAAGGTATTACATTAAGGATGGGAAGTGTGTTTATTTGTATTTCTTATCTTTAATAATGTACATGGATTGAGGATTGTGTAGGACTTGTACACATTTTTTCAAGCTAAAACATCGTTCTAATATTTCACATAATCCATTGTTCCACTCCTTTGGGGGTTCCAGTATCTATTTGAAATCATATTGTTTTGGAATTGCTAGGAATGGCTTGAAGGTTAGCACAAGCCCAATTACTTCGACTATATTCAAAATAAGGAATATCATTTGATCCCCTGCATGATTAAAGAAATAAATCATATGTTAGTTTTGCAACGGCATGTACCCATACTGATTAATTGCACGTTTACTGCATGGGGCAAGCTTTTTTTAACAAATAGCCGATGTTACTAAAATAAGAATGTAACTGATAAATTAAAAACATACCTGGAAAGAAAGCAGCATGTTGGCGCTTTTGGGCCCATGAGAACCTACATTTTAAATTTTTCCAAAACATATGTTATAGATTATATATATCCATACATTATGTGTGCATATGAACCTAATACCAAGAAATGCTATAAAAGATGTGTCGGCGTACTAGTGACCATATGGTTTTAATTTAGCTATGGCCTTTATTTATTTTTACCGAACACAACTCTGAACTTTAGTATAATTGCCAATGTGTTAATATATTTTAAAGTACACTCTTGTGTCCTATTGGATCAAGGAACTACTATCTTCATTTTAGAATGTAAGGTGTATCAATTTTGATGCAAGATTGTAGAATAAAATATCTACATCTACAATACAAAATAAATAAAATATGAAAATACTTTTCGTGATGGACGTGTTGATACAATTTGGTATTGTAGATATTGATTTTTTTTCTAAAAACTTGGTCAAACATGCACATGTTTGACTTTTGAAAAAACTAATACACCTTATATTTTTTAAAGAGGGGGTAGTTCTTTGTGAAGCTCCATCAAGATTCACTGGGTTCACATGCTATATGTCTTTTACATGTTAGCATATTGATTGCGTTCAAAAGATATTTGGATCGTTTACAACAATACTCACAGAACACCTGCTCCGGCTGGAGCAATAGCCTTGAAAAGGGACATTGCAGTAGTAGATATTCCATTTGCAGCACCTCTTTGATTTTGTGACTGTCATTTCAGTAAACCGAGTTAGCTAACTTCAGTACCAATTGAGAATATAAATGTCCCACAGGTTGACTTGATACTTACCACAGCACTATTTTGCAAAATACAAGTTCCCGTTAAGATAGTTGTCTGATAAAAATTCAAAGTTGTAATGTTAGAAAGAATGTTATTGCTGTATAAAAATAAAAGAAAATAACTTCTATGTTTGTATTTGTTTCATTATGACCAATTATGTTTATATCCTAGACCATAAAGTAAACCTTCTGGCATTTTTCAATCCCATTCCTCAAAATCAATACAACATGCATGGTGTGATGTTTGAAATAAATAAAGTCATGTTTGTGATGAGGAGATGTAATTGCTGGCGCTTACAGCAAAAGCACCCTTCATAACAGCAGCGCAATAAATAGCTAGTCCGAGTCTAGTCCCTGATAGGTGTGTCATGAAAGGGTAAGTAGCAAGAAGTGGTATGGATAGGACCTGTAATGGGCATGTGAAATTGTTAGAATAAAAGGATATGTATAAGAAATGTGAGATCCATAGGAAATAGCTCAGCTACTCACAGCTGCAATACGGGATGAAATGATAGATCCAAGATATTTGTGGACATGCCTATAAACAAATATTTGATACAAAAGAAGACCGGCACCTGACATCAAATGTAAAATTAATATTCAAGGTTTTGTATGATCATAATACACCACGAGAATTTAACTAGTAAGACAAAATGGTCCAAAATGGGTAGCATGTAGTAGTAGAACTAGTTTGATTATTAGGAACTCTACATTTTGGACCCTTAACTTTGCTCCAAGTGTGTTTTGGTCCCACAACTTTCAAACAACCAAAAACAAATCTTGAATTTACAAATAGTTCACTTGTGAAACCTTGTATGGTTTTCGAGTTGTTCCAGTTATCTAAAACGGTCTTATGCAAATGGGTCCTACAAGCCATGTATGGCTATGTCGCAATCAAGTTCAAAAATAACAAAATTAAATTAAAAAGAGAAGGGGCTTGGGCTGATATTTGATACCAACAATTTATTTTCTCTCTTCTCCTCCGTCTGTCATACTTTCACTCTCACCCTCACACTATTATCGAACTTTCTCGTCGTATCTATGTGGCAACCACATCAGTATAACCAGCTTCACGTGGACACCGCAGCAAACCACATTGAAGTCAGTGTAGGTCCAAATTGTTCAGTGAACTTAGGGTTCCCTTGGGAATGTTTGAAAGTTTTAGGGTCAAAAGTAATCTAGTTTTTTTTTCTTTTTCATTGATTATAATATCATGTTTCAAACTGATACATGGCAGAATGTTCCATAATTATGAACATCCTAGAGGCAATCATAATATTGTGGTGCACATTTAGTAGTAGTTGTAGTTGAACTCAACTGCATAAATTAAAAAGGTTAAATGTAAGAGTTGTTCAATAAGATTATATACACTACTGGGGTTATAACTTATACCTGAAGCCGCAAGAACTTGGCCGACATCTTTAGATGAAAAGCTTAGTCCACCATATTTCTTGTTACTAACAGCCCACAAGGAAAATATCTGATACAAAAACATATATATTACTTATTTATTCATTAGTTTTTATGTTGTAAGCGGAATGTGAATACTAGTTACCTCACTGTATGCCGTATCATGAAGGGTGAAAACACAATATGCAATTATAGAAGACATCAATGGCCAGTTCTTATATAGACTCTTCTTCTCTGAATGTGGAACTTCTCTATGGGTAGCAACTCCTAAATCACCAGACATTTCTATTTCCCTTTCTAAGTTTTTATGCATATGAAGTGTTTCCTGGTAGAAAATATTGGGAATATGATATATTTTCAGTCACATATAAATGATATACCCTCATTAAGTAAATAGAGATAACAGAGCAATAATTTATTAGAGACCGGTTGCAAATGTAGAGTTCAACAATTGACACATAGCTTGCCATTTGGCTTGTCTTCATTTAATTTTATCCTGTTTCCCTAAAAATAAAAAGAATGCATGCCTAATGTAAAAACCAATATAAATATTTATTGTGGAGAATTGTTTTTGTGTCCCTCATCATGTTAGACCCTAATTAAGCCATCTAACACTTCAACAGTTTTTAGTTTGATCTGAAGTACAAATGTTGCCTTTTCAATTACAGGCGAATGCATGGGATTAAGAAGGACATGTGGCCTATCTGTTGGTCAGATGTGGAGAGTAATGGAAGTCGTGATATATTTTCAGGCTTAAAATGTGCCAAACCTTATAACTATGACCTTAAAGGACATTCTAAGAGTTGGAAACTATAAACTGATGTCTCCAAGTTGACAAATAAGAGAAATCCATTTAGAAACTTATTATTGGAACAAGAAAAATTATAGGGCATAGCATTAGTGGGGACGTGACATACCGGTAGCCATATGCAGCTGACTAGAACAGCAAAGGCGATCAATGAAATGAAAAGGCATGGAAGCAAATAGGGAAACCTGGGAAAAAAATACCTATAGTGTTAGTTCCATGAATTGACTCGTTATAATTAAATAAATCTTATTTACACAACATGCATACCTTCCAAAAACAGACTTCTCAGAAAATAGGTTCGGATATTGCTTTGCAGGCTGACAGGCAAATGAGAATATAAATGTGTTAGAATAGAATAGAATATATTTATTACTTTTTGGTAATGGGAAATGATAAACAAATAGGTACCTGTGCTAAGTAGCCTCCAATGGCTGGACCGACAACAAGACCTATGCCCCAACCTGTGCTTACCTATAGCCAATGAATAAAGTCAACTAGAGCAACCATATATGAACTAACCTACTAAATAGCACTGTCAAAAATACTAGTAAATATCAATGATGATGCATGTAAAAGATTAGGGTTATATGTTAATTTACAACTGATAATCCTAGAGCATGGTGTTCAGGTCGACAAACTTCAACTGAGTAAGCCTGCAAAAGTCAACAAAATTAGTCATCATGCATGCGCACATATATATTTTCTATGTGTGATATTGGTTCTTCTATGACATAACTGATGCTAGATTGGGCAAACTTGGATACCTTTATTGGGGCAAGCATGCCATTTAGTGAACCAAGGAGCATTCTTGTGGCAATCGCCATCCAATACTTTTCACTCAGTCCAAATAGAGTGTTAAAGATGACCCTGAAGGAGAATTACCGAGCTTATAAAGCAGCCACGTAAAAGCTACTGAGTATATTTATTACAGCAGGAAAGTTTGCTCACACTGAGAACATGGAGAATGCAATGATAGGTTTTCTCCCAATACGATCTGCCACCACACCCCAAAACAGCGAGGCAAAACATCTGCCAATCATGTATGATGCACCTATACAACATGGACATCAGCATACCATATTTTTTTATTCCGGAAAGGAGGTTAGAACGTACCCCTGGTCTCTGCATCATTGTGATGCACATAAACATCAACATATATGTGTATATTAGAAAGAAGAGCCACAGGAATATGTTGGAACTTTTTACATGTCGTTAATTCAATAAGTTTTAACTTTCTTACCAAGAAGACCGGCATACACACCAATGTCTTCCTCGTTCTTTGCCACATGCATATCTTGTATCTATTGTCAAGAAAGGTCAAACTTAGTTTGCATACACATAAACAAAAAAGAGTGACGATTTATTGGTGTTTGCCCAGACTTTTTTCACTCAGAGCTAAAGAAAACCCATCCTTTGTGTTTTTTCAATGTTTATGATATTTCCATGGAATTTTTATGTTCGACAATGGTATACCGATAAGCCATGCATCGAATAGAGAATGAGAATTAATGCTAACGAGTAGGTTCCATGTTTCAGAGTGAGACCTATGAGAGTGAAGTGGTTATTGCCGTGGTGACTAATAATGGTTACAACTATGGTGGCAAGAGTGATAAATGTTCATTTCAATATATATCTGTATATATGAGATATATCGATTGCCATCTGCTAAATTATGTCTGAAGAAATATACTACAAGCAGTCAAGTTCAGCAAACTGAGGTCGCAATTTAGTTAGTTGGGTTATGCGAAGAAGCTATGGCGGCACCAATTAAACTGATCAAAGTGAGATGTTTAACATACCATGAAGTACAAGAAGGGGAACAGTGCTGATATTGGCAGAGCTGCAATTTAAAATGAGATATTGTCAATTGCCAGAAACATGGCCTACGACTAAAATATATATGTAACCAGTACGTGTTAGCTAGCTATCATGAACAAATGCATATAAATCACCACTTGGAATGAGTAGTTAGCTATCATCTCAAAAACAATCAACAACAAACGTATATATATCGCCAAGTTCTATCCCTGCTATCATACGCTGTTTAATGAATTTAGAAAAATAATTTCCAAATCTAAAATGCGAAACAGTTATGATCTTTTCTAACGCATATATGGAATTTTTTAAATGTACGTATCCCATACTACTTGGGTAGAGCGACGACACTATCTAGTCTAGATGTAGAGTAGTGACGCACCGGAGGCGAGGGTGGTGACCCCGACGTAGAAAAACTCCTTGTAGGGCGTGCCCGTGCTGTTCTCCTTCTTGCGCTCCATGGCGCAGCCGGGGCACCCCTGGTAGTACACCGTCTCCGGCAGCGAGGGCGGCGCCGTCGCGTCGTCATTGTCGTTGCCGTGCCTGTTTCTGGTAGTTTCGCCCATTGCTAGCTGGTTCTAAATAATCAGTTGATTAACTAACTGCACCGCCAGTAGCTTCAGAGTACATGACACTATGCTGTGATGTTATATAGCCTAGGTAGCTACCAAGCCGTGCAAATGCGTCTCTGTCGCCGTGGGCAGCAAAAAGTTTGCCGCTTTTCAGTGAGATGAGATTTGTTCTCAGCGCGCTGGCTGTCGGTCTCAGGCTGACACACGAGGGAAATTATGGATCGATCGATCGAGCGGTAAAGAAAGTAACATAACAAAAATGGAGTAATATAACATCACATGCATGCAGCTAGCGATATATATTCATTGCTACTCACTCTGTAGTGATCTAAACAATCTTATATTCCTTTACAGAGTGCGTACTTGTATTGTCACATTTCATATTTTCTATGTTTTAAAAACATCTGAAAAAAAATACAGATTTACATGGAGGCATAACACACATGTGTGTAAATTTTCAGGGCAAAATACGTTGAAATGAGACCTATGCAAAAAAGACAAATCCGAGGCTTTTTAACACACGATATTATTCATCCTCTCAGGTAATGAATTTGTCTTTTTTGTACAGGTCACATTTCAGCGTATTTCATCATGAAATTTTCCACACATACACATAACATCATTATTTACTTGCACAAATTTTTTCAGATTTTTTTAAACCAACAAGTTTGAATTCTGACTCTTTTTTTTAAATAAAGACCTCCATGAAGGCCGAGAGCCAAACGTCCATTCTCTCTTGTAGACAACCTTATAGCTAACTTTATTGTATAAGTAGCTATAAGTAGTACTTATATATGACATGACAATATCATATAGCCAGCAGTTGACTATACTATTAATCATGCTGTTATGCTCAACTTTTTCACGGTTCATTGATTGGCTTTGGATGAATGTCAATGCCAATGTTTGTCATACCTCGTGGATTCCCTTCATTAATTGCTCTGTTAGCAGCTGGCCAGTGTCTATTAATTCCATGGTACCCAGCGCCAGGGTTTATTTTCTGCTTCCAGTTTGACCTTTGTATCCAAACTCTACTTCTTCTACATCAATGAAAATTAGCGCTCGCTGCTTTTTTAACTAATAATCATCAGCTTTCAACCAGGTTAGTCTAGCTAAACAATCCTTCCTTGAAAGTAACTCCCTATATACCATTTAGGACCGACGAAAAGGGTGACACGTACGTGGAGTTGATATATGGACTCATTTAGGTTGCCGAATTTGTTGGCTAATCACACGGAGCAGATTTAAGCTAGTTTGGCTGGGCAGGGGTCGTGTGTCTACGTACGTCAGTGCTGATGCATATACGGTCAGAAACAGAGGTCAAATCAAATCAGTTTCTTGTTCTAAAAAAATCAAACCAGTTTCATGTTTATTTCTCCGGAGGCAGCATGAACATTGCCACACCAACCACTTATCTTGATCAATACACGTATAAGATATACTACCTCTTTCCCGACGGCCCTCAAACTGTGAAAGACAAGTGTATATCTGCGTATGGCTGCCCGGCCGGCCGGCAAGAGTAGCTAGCTAGCTAGCCAGCATGCATGCTAATTAATTACTTTCTTCGTTTTTAAATATAAGTTTTTTTAGAGATTTAAAAATAAGCTACATACGAATGTATATGGACACATTTTTAAGTGTAGATTCACTTATTTTGCTTCGTATATAGTGCATATTGAAATCTCTAAAAAAACTTATATTTAGGAATGGCGGGAGTAGTTTAGAGTTTAACCGAGCTAAACAATGCTGCTTACTACCTGGTGCTTATGCATGCAATTTCAGCGCAAAAAAGTACTCTCTCCGTTTGGAATTATTTATCGTAGAAATGAATAAAAATGAATGTGTCTAGAACTAAAATACGTCTAGATATATTCATTTTTTCGACAAGTATTTGCAAACGGAGGGAGTAGAAAAAGATCGCACGGCTGCCATGCTGCTTTATTCACCAACAGGTAGCTAGCTAGCGGCCGGAGCAGACAGTTTGAAAAGCTTTTTTTTTAAACGAAGACAAAAGCTTTGCATCATTCATTAATTAAGAAGAAGAGAGTTGCTTGGTTAATTTACGAAAAACCAAGCGAAAACCGTTACATGCTTGGCCCCGAAAGACAATCAAGCCATAACCCCATGATACAAGCAGACTATTCCCGAACCATAAGACCACAAGACCACAAAGAAAGACAGACAAACTCCCCCATCACACCACCCCTACAATCCGCTTGCACATGAAATTTAACTTCACAAGTGAGCCCCCACATGGTAACTAGAGGAACCAACATCGGCAAAGGCCACGGACCTGAGCACACTCGTGATGACATGTCCAAACACTGAGAGCTATCCATCAAGCAACTGCGGACGCCTTTTCTATAGCGCCACTCTTCTTTCTTCTGCACTTGTTTGATTTCTTCTGCAAAATGACAGGACGAGAGCTAGTAGCACCACTTTTCTTATCCCTGATGACCTTCTCCTTGAGAAGACACCCAATCGTCTTGGCGGATCCAGGGTTAGCAGCGTCCAAGGTAGCGAGGAAATCGCAAATCTCTTTCGCTATGAGAGCCCCAGGCACACGAGCCATTGCTCTGGGTGCGACAACCACATCACCTACAGGAACCACGTGCCCAATGGACTCGGACGAGCAAGACATTGCAACGTCTGAATGCCCCTTCTCCTCGAAGTCGAGCATCTGGTTGGGCTCGCGGGGTGGTAATGGAGGTAATGCCACAACCGAGATCTCGAGGGGGTCCACCTTCAGTTGCTCGACGGACAGAGGCGGAGTCGATTCCCCACACAGCTCCATAAGCTCAGACATGATCTGTAGCACCGGAGACACAACCACATCAATGCACGAACCCTCAGAGGCAGATAACGGCGATCTGACCCCAGCACGAGGAGAGAAACGTCCATGAAGCCCATCTCCATTCTCGTCCTCAAGGTTGACATCAGGCACAACCAGGGGCGCTGCATAGGAGCAGTTTGCAACATAGGTGACACCTGCGAGAGCCCAATCAGAACAGCTTCAGCTCGCTCTAGAAAGTTTCTCATCTAATCAACGACATCGCGCAGAGGTTGAACCGTTTCCTCGAGTCGAAAGGAAGCCATGTTGAGGAGCTCAGAGCGCAGCAGCTCCGCTTGTCCCTCCATGGCGGACCGCAACGATACATCTGCCATGGCCACAGAGGCAACAGGAGCAGAAACAATGGATGCTCAGGAATCACGACAAAACGTCTTGGGGAGGAGTGGGGCTTCTATCTGGGCTTGGCAAGACTTGCCAACAAGTTGAGCGGACGCCAGGCATTGCGACATCCGCGTGCGCGGTGGCCATTCTCAAGACACCGAGAGCACCTAAAGGGGTCTCTGCAATCCGTTGCACGATGCCCATGAAAAAGGCATCTACAACATCGACCACGAAGCCAGACTGGAAGGGACGAGGAGCCACTGCAGGAGCTGGCGGCGTTGAATGAGGCGGGCCTCGCCGCGGCAAAACCTTCCGCCAACCCCCACAAGCCTCTGCCTCATGCACCACGCACGGCCGAGCGGGCGGTTCTGAGCATTTCGCAGCCGATGTTGATGTTCGCGGGACTAGCTCTTCATCGTCTTCGTCTTCATCTTTAGCTGCGAGGGAGCTCCACGAAATAGGCTGCCCGGTGGCGGGGCCCAAAAGCCTCAGATCCGTTGCGCTAGGCCCGTGCTGGAGCAGCAGCCCGCCAGAGGTGAAGCCACTCGAACCATCAGGCACCAACCGCGGGGTCGGCCTGAGTGTCCCCAGCTGCAGCATCCCGACACGGAGGAGCTCCGGAGTAGGCCCAGGGACGGCGGCGGGAGCAAAGCCAGATGGCATCAGGGGCAGAGCGGCCGAGGCCATCGTCACGGGCGACAGCAGCAAGCGGTCGGAGGCAACGGCCAGAGCAGCAAGGGCGGCGGCCGGTGGTGTCGGAGTGGCTGCCCTCGTCGCGGGCGGCAGCAGCAAGCCGACGGAGGCGCCAACAGCAATGGCGGCTGCCGGAGGTGTCGGAGTGGCCGTCGTCGTCGCGGGCGGAAGCAGCAAGCCGGCAGAGGCGTCAGCTGAGGGAACGTCGACCAGGGCAGCAAGGGCGGCGGCCGGTGGTGCCGGAGTGGCCGCCGTCATCGCGGACTTGCGGAGGTGGCCTCGGATGGCCGGGCCTGCCCTGCGGAGGGCGAGGGCCGCCGCGGCAAGCGCAGCAGCGGGAGCTGGGGCAGCGGACGGCGAGGTCGGAGAGGCCGCCGGCTGGGAGACACGCGAGCTCGGCTGCATCGTCCAGGGAGGTGGAGGAGCTCGTAGGAGGGGCGGTGGAAAGAGGACGTGTCAGAGGTCCGAGATATGGTCACGGCGGGAGCAGGGGACGCCGGAGGAAGGAGATCAGGTCGACGCCGCCGGCACGCTCACCCGTCCTAGGCGAGGACGCGAGAGCCTTTCTCGCACGGCCATCTGTGACTAGTTAGTTTGGAAAGCTTCATCAGTACCCTCCGTTAAACTAATATAAGATGTTTTATATTTAAAAAAAAGACGTTTTAGATTATTCAAATAGTGATCTAAAACATCTTATATTGTACTCTCTCCCTACACTAATATAAGAGCCTTTAGATTATTACTTTAGTGATCTAAATGCTTTTATATTAGTTTACGAAGGAAGTATTAGTTTACAGAGGTAGGACTATGTATATATCTATGATCGCAAAAAAAAAGACTATGTACATATCTATCGCAGTAGTGAGACTAGCTTCGACTCGCCTCCTGTGCCAAGCTAGTAGGCCGATCCAGTATTGCAGCTCCCTCTGCGCGAGTTTGTTTTCTTTATTCTGGCCTGTGTTCTTCTTTTGGTTTACACTATTTTACAACGGTTTCCATTTTTTTCCTTTTATTTGTTTCACTTTTTTCGTGCTTCTTTGATTTTCTTTGTTTATTTCTTTATTTTCTATTTTCACCTTTTTAACACATGACTACTTTTTTAACATTGTACATTTTTTATATATATTAGGAATATTTTTTATGCACATTCAGTATTTTTAAAATAACTACTAATAATTTTCCAAATAATATATGTTTTGATGTCTACTTTTTTTATACAAAATGTACATTTTATTAAACATCTAAAATAGTTTTTATACATGTTTCATATTTTATAAATATATGATTAATAATTTTTCAAATATATGTTTTTCAACATTTTATAAATAGTAGTACAATTTAAAAAAACAAATACATGTTGATTTTTTTTTTTGAATGACAGCCTCCGCCCACGCCTGCCGCAAGTCGGCGGAGGAGGTCTTCCTCGGCTTCAAGCACTGAACCACCGCCGCTCCCGCAGCTAGATCTGCGTTTTATTTATGTATGATGAGTACCGGTGTGCTGTGTGGTGAACTCTGTAGCGGGAAGTATTTTTTATCAATTTATTAAATTTACAGTGAACTTTTGTGTGATCTATTTTGCCGGGCCGCATCACTTCCCGCAAAATCGTGTTAAGGTTAACCGTAAAACGATTTTGCGGAGGGGTATATAGCGCGTCTGCTAGAGTTGCGCTTAGTAGAACGTCACATGTCTTGATGATATCACACATCCAGATCGAAATGACCATACGCCATCATCTCTTACGGAAGAACACACTCTCAAAGGTTTTTGCCCTGCGGTTAGCTATATAGCTTTTATTCTTCTTGTCACCACCAAGCAAGCACTGGAGCGAGCAACAATGAGTACTACTGGCTGACTAATCAATCAGCCACCGTGCCCGTACGGCTTCTGGTTGATGCAGGCCACGTTGCGGCCGAGGCGGACACGGAGCAGGCGGCAGTACCTCTTGTAGTACCCGACCCGGTCCCTGCCCTGGGGCGTGCCGTGGCGCTTGCCGCACGCCAGCCCGCCGCTGATGATGTTGGTGGTCATGCCGTACCCGGGGAGCCTCCCGGCGCGGCGGTCCCTGCGCGACGGCCTCCAGCCGCCGGTCATCACGGCGTGGCACGACGGCGTCTTGTGCGCCCCATGTCGCGGCGTCATCCAGAACCAGATGGCCCTCTTGAAGGCCACCACGGGGTCGGTCGACACCAGGTCCGGCCTCCTCACCAGGTCCAGCCCCAGCGCGTCCCCGGCTCGCCGGTAGTTGTGCTCGCTGCGCATGCATACACATCACGGTGCGTGCGGTGTGATTAAAATCATCATGAACCAAGTGCCAGGTGAACGAGAAGAGGGAAGAACAAAGGTGCTCTTGGATCAGACAGAGTGTGTGTGCGTCTTACTGAGTGAGTTGCATGGGGCCTCGCCCGTAGTAGGGATCGCCGGCCGGGCTCCGCTGCCTCACCCAGCAGTAACCTGCGCGCACGGGCACGCACGTACAGCGACGACGTCATGCATGGCAGCGATCGTCAGAGTATACATACATACACACGCGTCGACAGAAAGGTAGAAGAGGAGATCATACCGGTGGTCTCGTGGGAGGTCTGCGCGAAGAAGGCGGCGAGCTCCCGGCGGCGGGTGGCCTGGTCGCCGGTGGTGCCGAAGCCGCGGAACGTGCTCGCGGCCTCCACGAACGCGTCGTAGGAGTAGAAGAAGGCGCCCCCGTCGCACCCGCCGTCGCCGCCGCCGTGGTGGCCCTGCCTCAGCATGGAGTAGAACGTGTCCCGCGTGACGATCGACGCCACGCTGCCGCTGGCCGGGACGGCCGCGGCCAGCAGCAGCGCCGCGCCGGCGAGAGCGAGCAGCCCGAAAACCCTCATGCTCCTCACACCTGAGCGAAAACCGTGTGATGTGAGACTAGAGTCTAGAGGAGCCTGGTTGCCTTTGTAGAGCGGGGCTGCGGTCTTTTCGTTGTATATTTCTGCGATGATCGTCATCAGGTACAGGGCTCGCACATGGCCTGAAAGTTACTACACGCTGCGGGGGTGGACTGATTGGTACGTCGGTTTTCGCGGATTTGGGCTGCGAGACACCGTTGCTGGAGCCGTGGTGTTCCCTCGGATCGGTGAATGGCGCCATGCTATGCTGAAATCGGTCTCAATCGGTATATATGGCAATGCGATGTGGATCGTGGCAAGGCTTTGCACATGCTCTTGGCTCCGTGGGAGAGTCGTTGAGTCGAGGTCAGTACCCTGCCAAGGACGATGCACTGATTGCTACGGACGTAATTTTGATGGTTTGGAGTGTGCTACGTAACCTCGTGGAGTCGTGGAGTCGAGTCACACGGAGCCTCCTGTTCCTGTATGAAATCGGTGCATCTATTATTCACAAAGTTTTTTAGAAACGGAGGAGGACCCCGGCCTCTGCATCTGGATGATGCATGCAGCCACTTTATTAATTATTCACACAAGACCTTATAAAGTCATACAACATTAAGACTAAAGTCACCGCGTAGGCAACATCTGTCGCTACTCATATTCAATTGATGAAGGGATGCGCATAGTTTGGTCCTAATATCAATCAGACCTTGCAGCCAAACCTAACATCTAAGAACTAAGGTCCCATCCAGGACGCCTGCCGGGTATGGGGCACCCACCGGTCCGGTGGACTCCTCAACCAGGACGTCTGCCGGGTATGAGGCCGTCACAGCCACCTGCCACCAATCCATCTTCAGAATTGTACTGCTGCATCAACCTTGCCCGGTCTAGCTGCCGTCGACGCCAACACGACGCCAGACCGTGTCACCCTCGTGCGTGAGTCATCTCCCCGCATCGGACGCCGAGTCATCACAGCACCATGCCGCCGTGACCCGCCACCATGAATGAGTGAGATGATGCACCGCTCCACCAAAGAATCCGTCCTCTGATCCTACATCCAGCCGCTGCTCAAAAATGATGCCCCCATGAGGGAAAACAACGCCAAAAGCACTGCCATCGTCCGATCCGGAAACTCCGGGTCTAGATTTTCACCCAGAGCAACGCAAGCAAGTCGACAGAAGCTGCAGTGGCGATGTCTTCAACAACATAACGATGCGAAAACGCCGTCATCGCCCGCCATGACTATAGCACGGTTTTCACTGGCAGCCTCGTCTCCCACTCGACGCGGGACTGGATGCGAAAATCCACAACCACCTAGGCGACCACCTCCGGTGAAGAAGTGGCTACCACCTCCACGCCCAGGGTTGGAGTCCCCGACGTCCTCATGTCGCGGGCCTAGTCCAGAGGCCGCTTGCCGCGCCGGAACAAAGGGTCCGCACGACTGCTCGAGGAACCACCACCCAAATCCGAAAAGGGATCTAGATCGGGCACCCTAGCCGCCGACGTGATCTCTTCGTCGCCGCCGCCAGCAAGACAATCCTGGTCGCCGCCGGCCTGCGCCACCACCCTTGAATCGGTCGGGGTGGGTCGCCGCCACCCAGATCCGATCGCCTGCCGAGGAAGGTTGCCGCTGCGGCCCGCAGGCTTAGCCTGCGATGCCCTCGGCGGCGGCGGCGGGAGGGTCGTTTGCTGAGGGGGAGGAGAAGGAAGCTCGGCGGGTTGGCCCCGGTGCGGCGCGGCAACGCCGCACGAGGGGGAGGATGGTAGTTGTCAAAAAATATGGCTATTCTTTTTTTTTTGAAATGAAGGCAAAAGGATTGCCTCATCGATTAATTAAGAAGAAGATAATTGCCCAGTTAATTTACGAAAAACCGGACGAAAACCGATACAAACACTACAAAAGCGATTCACTCTCGCGACCACATAGACGGCCTGTCAAATGCTCCCAACACACAACGACCACAACCATCAACACTTCTACGACACAAAATACCAAAGCCACGTGGACAACATGAGAAACACTGAGCACTACCCATCATTAAATTGCAGTTGCCTTCCCTTTAGCATCATCAACCAAAGGAACCTCCAACTCCTCACTTGACAGAGGCGAAACTTGTCCCTCACCCGAGGCCGCCGACATGTGCACCTTCGCATGCTCCACTGATAGACTCGGACATAGCTCCCTAAGCTCGGGCATGATCTGCAGCACCGGAGCCACAAGCACGGCAATGGACTCGCCCTCAATGGAAGACACCATAGGAGGGGAGGTAGACACTGACGATGAATGGACTCCAACACGAGGGGAGAAAGAGCCATACAACTCCTCACCCCTGTCTTCCGCGGAGCAAACACCGGCCGCACAAGGAGAATGTGACGTAGTCTACCCAGAGCAACCTCCGCTCGCTCCAAAAAGCTCTCAACCCGCGCCACACAACCTTGCAACAGTGCGGCCTGATCAGCCAGCGCGGACTGCAAACATCAGCTCAGACGGGGTTGTCAAGCCAGCAGCAGCAGAGACAACAGACACCCAAGACCCACGGTGAAGCGCCTTGGAAGGGAGTGTGGATCTCACTGAACCCTCGCATGAAGCAGGAGCAACACGATGCATGGCGCCAAGGCGGGACACATGTGGCACATCAAGGCGTGGTAGTGAGCTCAGAGGACGCCAGGGGTTGCGACATTCACACGCACGATGACCATTCTCCAAACAACGAGAGCACCGCAATGGATCTCTGCAAACAGCCACACAATGCCCATAAGCAAGGCATCTGCAACACCTACCATGGAGCCAAGCAGGAATGGGACGAGGAGGACGAGAAGCCATCATCGAGGATGGCGACGAAGTCGGATGACGCGGGTCGCGCCGCGGTAGCACCTCCTGCCAACCCTCACTTGTGTCCTTGTCATGGCCCACGCATATCCCTTCAGACTCGAGGGCCTTGGTGACAGCCGACGGCGTCTGGGAGGCAACTCCTCTTCGTCATCGTTGTCGGCAGCGGAGGCCCACAACACAGCTCGCGACACTGGTCATCTCGTCGCCCATGCCAGCAACGATGCTTTTTTGCATTGACGGGCAGCGTTAAGGCCATTTCCTCTTCACAGCCCTCGTCGTCTCCATTGGCCGAGGCCATAGGGGCCGGCAACAGGGCTCGAGCTCGCGGTGCAGTGGTTAGCTCGCCGCTCGCGCCCCATGGCAACAACGGTGTTCTTTGCATTGGCGGGCAATGACAGAGCCAGTTCCTCTTCACAGCGTCCATCCTCTCCATTCGCCATGGCAGCAGGGGCCGGCAACAACACACTTGAGACGGCACTGACAAGAGGGACAGGGGCGGCATGAGTCCGGACAGAAGAAGATGTCGACGCAGGATCGAGACGGGGCGTGCACGTGGCCTTCACACCCCCATCCCTCCTGAATCTGCAAGCTGGAGGCAGCGGCCGCGGACGAGGGAGAACGCCAGCAGCCCAAGTGCACGACCCAGCTCCTGATATGGCTATTCTTCACAAAGTTACAACTTCACAAATCGCATGCATGTTTGAAACCATGCAATTTGCTTTGGGTTTAGCCCAGACACCAAAGTACAGAGAAGCGGGTGAGAATCTTTTCATCTTCCATATGTTCTGCCTAGCCTAGGGCCCGGATTGGAAAAAAGTTGCGCACAGTGGACCTTGGATTTTTTTGAGGTTTTGACGTGATCATTGAGGATTATGATGGCCGAACGAATCCGGAGTCAATCACTCTGGATGGCTTTTCTGTTCTTTTCGTGAACTCTCTGTCTCTGTGTCTCTGTTTCATGCAAGGGCATGGTCTCTGGTTTATAGATGCTCTAACAGAAATCAGTATCAGGCACTGTCAGAAACTATTAATGGATCAAGCAGCTCACCATGTCGATAGGATACACGCGTGCTGCTTCAAAGTTCAAACTTGAACTGCTCCGGGACGAACGGTCGATGGACAAGGTTGACTGGCACCCTGCCGTTGCCCGTGCTGGCCTTTCTTACAACATCTGTTGCTGGAGAACCCGTACGTGGAGACGTGGCGAGACTACTCTCCCTGCCCGGATTTGATGCTCGACGGTCAGATTTGATGCTCTGACTGTTCCGTCATATCCGTACGCCTGTATGGTTTGAAAGCCGCAGATTCCAAACTATTTTCTTCATTTTTTCAGCTACAAGACAGTGACTTGTACGAAAAGTTGGACCGAATACTACTGTTTCATTTTTTCAGCCGCAGAATTCCCCACAGGATTCCTAGGCGGCCGGGCTCTGCATTTCCACACAGAAAACGCAACAGAGAGAGCAAAAACAAACAATTTCTATTATTTCTTTGAGCATAGAGAGGAAAAAAAAACAAACATTGCTCTATGCACCAATCAGTGCACCGCGTTTTGACCAGGCCCATGCATGCGGAGATTAAATACGACTGTTGCTCCGTCGCAGACAATAATGAAGAAGAAATAAATGTCGTACTAGCACGCAACAATAAATCCATGGCCCATATTTTCCACATGGTCCGGAACAGCGCTTTCACATCACACTCCATCCTCCCTCAGATTGCACACCTTTGCGGATGAGGCTGTTTGGGCTGCTGCCTCTCGCCGGCGCCGCCCTGCTCCTGCTCGGCATGGCCGCCGGGCAGCAGCCGGCCGTCACGCGGGAGGCGTTCGACTCCATGCTGAGCGCCCGCAACGTGAGCGGGTGCGAGGGAGGCGCCTTCTACACCTACGACGCGTTCCTGGTGGCGGCCAACGCGAGCGTGTTCCCCGGCTTCGGCACCACCGGCGACGACGCGACCCGCCGGCGGGAGCTCGCCGCCTTCTTCGGGCAGACCTCCTTCGTAACCACCGGTTACTGCTACGTCAAGTCGGTGAACCGGGCGAGCGCGCCCTACTACGGCCGAGGCCCCATACAGCTGACTACGTACGTGAGACCTCCTTCATCACTCTGTTTTCTTTTGCTTGGCACCGGATTTGATTTGTACCCTGTTTTGTCTACCAAAGTGAAGTTCAATTATTCGTGTTGTATGAACTTCAATTCGGCAAAATTTGATCTAAAATAGTTTCGTACTACTAATGCACAGTTTATAATCGCAGCGAGGACAACTACCGGCTGGCAGGGAGGGCGCTGGGGCTGGACCTGCTGCGCAACCCGGACCTGGTGTCCACGGACCCCGTCGTCGCCTTCAAGACGGCCATCTGGTTCTGGATGACGGCGGCGGCGCCGAGTCCGTCGTGCCACGCCGTGATGACCGGCGGCTGGACGCCCTCCGCCCAAGACCGCGACGCCGGGCTGCTCCCCGGGTACGGCATGACCACCTACATCCTCAACGGCGGGACGGAATGCAACAGAACCTCCCAGGCGGCCCAGGACAGGGTCAACAACTACTACAAGAAGTACTGCGACATCCTCCGAGTGGGCTATGGTAACAACACCTTCTGTCAGAACGACGAGCTAGCTCAACCACCATCGTCGTCTCTGCACCCTCCTCCTCCTCCTCCAGGAACCCCAGGAGGTCAGTAGCCGTCTCTTTTACTAGTTCTTTACATATTGCATCGAGATGCTAGTCCAATGTCATTCTCCGGTTATTATTTTTCACAGAACCTTCGCCTCCGCCTGCATCAAGGAGTGTTCTGATCGGCGTCTCTAGTTCAGTCTCCCTCCTGATCATTATCGGCTCCTTGATCTGCTTCCTTTTATGGCGGCGACGGACACGGCGGCGAAAGCAAGCTGAAATCCGTGAGGAGGCAATGGAGCATGGATCGGAAGAGGGCAACTTCTTCGACGTTGACCAGGCCATGGAAGACGACTTCGAGAAAGGGGCCGGGCCCAAGCGGTTTCGCTACAGAGACTTGGTCGTCGCCACCGGCAACTTCTGTGATGATAACAAGCTCGGACAAGGAGGCTTCGGTTCAGTGTACAGAGGGTTTCTAAATGAACTGAACCTTCAAGTTGCCATCAAGAGGGTCTCCAAGGGCTCAAAGCAGGGGAGGAAGGAGTACGCCTCTGAGGTGAGGGTCATAAGCCGGCTCCGGCACAAGAACCTCGTGCAGCTCATCGGCTGGTGCCACGAAGGCGGCGATCTGCTCCTCGTCTACGAGCTGATGCCCAATGGCAGCCTCGACCGGCATCTCTACGGCGCCAATAACGTCGTGCTCCCATGGTCCGTAAGGTACGCTTTTCATGTGAGAAGAAGCATGAGCATGAAATCTTTTTATCACACCCATTGGTTCGCCCTTAAGCTCATAATCAACGTGACATTTCTTCTATCCTCAGGCACGAGATTATGCTCGGATTAGGCTCGGCGCTTCTCTACCTACACCAGGACTGGGACCAATGCGTCCTGCACCGGGACATCAAGCCAAGCAACATCATGCTAGACGCGTCGTTCAAGGCCAAGCTCGGCGACTTCGGGCTCGCCAAGCTCGTCCAGCACGGCCGAAGATCACTGACAACAGATTTCGCAGGCACGATGGGGTACATGGACCCGGAGTGCATGACCACCGGCAAGACCAATCCCGAGTCAGACGTCTATAGCTTCGGCGTCGTCCTCCTCGAGACTGCTTGCGGCAGGCGGCCTGTGGTGGTAACTCAGCGGGAGGAGGACGCCGTCCACCTAGCTCAGTGGGTCTGGGATCTGTATGGCAAGGGGAGGATCCTGGACGCCGCCGACGAGCGATTGGGTGGAGAGTTTGATGCGCAGGAGATGAAGCGGGTGATGATCGTTGGGCTCTGGTGCTCTCAGCTCGACTTCAAAATGAGACCGTCGATCAGGCAGGCCGTCAACGTGTTGCGGTCAGAGGCGCCGCTCCCGAGTCTCCCTGCGCTGATGCCGGTCGCATATTACATGCCGCCGGTTGCCACGCGAAGCTTTACGTCTTCGTCTGTAACGAGCGGCAGCAGCAGTGGCACTTCTACGTCATCGATGGCAGCATCAGCGCGGCCACCACTCAGTCAAGATTGATTGTAGGTAGTAGAATTTTTCTATGACAAGCTTGTTCTGGAACGTTTATTTATGTGTTCAATTGATGAGAAATTTTACGAATTAGTTTATGTAGAATAATCATAATTAAATTGTAATGGATCTATGTTCCAAATCGTTCGTACCAACCTATACCCCATTAACTAACGGAAATGATATAATCCGAATGTCAGATTTTCGGTAATTATAGCTGGAAATCTTTGGTGGCTGTTTTAGTTGTAAAACGAGATCAAACAACGACAGTTTCAAAATGAAAATTGCCTTCTCCGGGAGAAAATGACATGTCGCCTCAAGAAACAGCCACCTCTCCCACTGCCTAACAACTAAAAATGTCATGCTAACGTTGGCAAATGCCATCCTAACTGGCG
This sequence comes from Triticum monococcum, assembly GCA_034509565.1. Lineage (NCBI taxonomy): Eukaryota > Viridiplantae > Streptophyta > Magnoliopsida > Poales > Poaceae > Triticum > Triticum monococcum. Next base: position 683,172,440 of record CM067845.1, on the reverse strand, counting down.
AGTTCGCCAGGAAAAGGGGTCCCAGATTTTTTAGCATGACAAAGCGAATGTTTTTTATGGCAACACGAGGATGGCAAGTTTAGTTGGCAATCACGGTAATTTTCTGGCAAAAAAGCAAACTCAGGATGGATTTTTCATGCTTACCAACTAAACTTGCCACGGTCAATAAGTATAAATCATCATAAAAATGTTTGATTTGCCATGGTCAAATCCCGAATTGGGGACTTATCGGCATCCATAACATAAAACGCCAATAGGGAGCTGGCATTCCCTACATGAGGACTAAGCTGTGAACGAACGTTCTCTCGGTGAGGCTCACGTGAGCAAGTGACATTTTTTTAGCGTTCGCCCCACAGAACCTCTTCTAGATAAAAAAAATTCATTCCCCTCAAAAAATTCGGTTGGTTTGAATTCCTATTTCAAAGTGGACTTGGATCACTTAAAATTAAAATCTAATTTTGTACTACTGCAGTATGTCAGTTTTCTTCACACCTCTAGGTCTAGAGTTCAAATCATGAGGCGCAAACATTTTGATTATGTTTGTATTGATTTTTTTTGGCAAAATATAACCTACACAAGATTGGAACCAGGGCCAGTTGATAGGTAATTAATGGTCTAACCATCAAGATAGAAATGATATATTAGTTATGCCATATATTTTCTTTTATCAAGATTTTAAATTTTAAATTATTTGAATTCAAAACATTTTTTGTTGATTTGTCTGAAAGAAGTTTCGACCATTTCAATGGTGAGCAGATTTTTTTTTCATTTTGAAATTCATACTTGTTCATGTGTCTAAGGAGAAACACGGAATTTTATATGCTAGCAAGGACGACTATTCGAGGGTGAGCATTTTTTTTCACCTGAATTTATTCAAATGGATTTTGAATTCAATTTTTTGGCATTAAAATATATAAAATTGAAACTAGAAAAGAACAAAGCTTGGGGACGTTTCAGCGGTTAGTACTACGCATCCGCTAGGTGACCCCAGCTAGCGAGTTCAAGTTTCTCCCTAGTGCAATTTTTTGTGTATAGATATCAGCTAATATTGTCAAAAATTAATAGTTGAGACCATCGGAACGACTCGAAAATATCAGCTAAACCCTGCTTTTCACTATAAAATAAAAGAAGATGTATCTCTTTCTCTTCATAGACGTGATAGTGTGCTTGATGCAGTGGTTGGCACAGGGCATGTGCATACATGGCGTCGTGAGTTTTAGCCACCCCACGCTCCTTTTTATTTCTTATTTCTCTCACACCACCATGTGGGCCTCACATGTCAAGGAGAGATTTATTCATCTAGCACACCGTCAAGCGGGACCCAACGTGCTGAATAGGGGCTTCTGCGCAATTAAATTTATAAAACCCAAAACCCTAGCGTCTTTTCTTGCCCTGATAATGGGTTTTCTCCTTTTTGGAAGGGAGTTTTGTGGGCGGCTAAGCTGCCAAATTTGATTACTCCTGGAAGATTGGTAATGGTAAGAGGGCTAGATTTTGGGAGGGCCAATGGGCAGGCTCCTCCACTCTAACTACTCAATTCCGGGGGCTTTATATAGCTAAAGATTGTAATGTCACTTTTTTTTTGAAAAAGAGAGCGGCCTCTCCGATTTCTATTTATCAGAAACCATAGCGTCTTGGAACAAACATAAGAGAAGCTAAAGCTAAGGAAAGATAACACGACGCACGCATAGCCCGACAACACGGCTTAGAGCACCCTGCTACCGAACTAGGCGCAAAAGCATAAGGCCACTCCCCATATTCTTGCACGACCCAAGCTAATAAGCTAGTCTTAAGGTATCATTACAGACGAAAGAAGGATAAAAGGGAAGTCGAGTCTTCTATCGTAATGTCACTATCAACGAGGTCTGGGATGGTACCATCCTCAAGATAACATTTAGACGCCGCTTCTCTTTAGATATGTTTGGAATGGAATAAGATATTTGATACAGTCAAACAACTTAGATTGAATGACTGTGAAGACACTATTTAATTACTAGAATTAAATTACGAGTCCAAGGGTGTTTACACAGTTAAATCCTTTTATAACATTGTGAATTTCCGAGGTGTGCTTCCAGCTAACATTCCTGTGCTTTGGAAGTTTAAAATCCCTCCTAGAATTCAGATATTCCTCTGGACTTTAAATAAGGATAAACTTTTGACCGGAGATAACTTGCAGAAGAGACAGAATGTAGACGATACTTGCTGTCTCTTTTGTAATGAATCTGAATCCATGCATCATTAATTTTTTGGATGTGTTGTTTCGATGGAGCTTTGGAGAGGATTATCTAGCATATCTACCTATTCAACTGAGCTAAATTCGGTGGCTTTGTTAAATTGGTGGGCTACACCCCCTCCCCTCGAGCAAAAAGGAGCGGCGATGACAAACGCAGAAAAAGGGAAAATGAAGATGGCTTGCTCCATAAACCTTCTCAGATACAGTCGGGCTGTGTGTGTGTGTGTGTGTGTGTGTGTGTGTGTCTGTGTGTGTGTGTGTGTGTGTGAGCACATATATTTGGCTTTTAGCTTTAAAGTTTTTGTTGGGGCAGAGTGTGTTGCTGTTTCTCACCCGCCGACCCGCGAGCTTAAATTTGTGCTGACTGTCACTACTCGTTTGGGTTTCATTGCAATACAATGGAGCCGGGGCTTGGATGCCCTTTTCCTCTATAAAAAAGTCGATGTAGCGGAATCGCTTGGGACCAGTCCCCTTCTCGAAGTCGTCTTCCATGGCCCGACCGTCGTCGAGGAAGTTGCCCTCTTCCAGCCCTTGCTGGCGGATTTTCTCCTCCTTTCGGTGGTGCCGCCGTACAAGGAACCAAATCAAGGCGATGAGAAGATTCAAGAACAACACAGAACCGACCGAAATGCCGATCAGAAGCCCAGTCTTGGGAGGAGACGGGGATTCTGCGAGAAATCTTCAGCGTGTTAGAATTTCGCCAAAATATGTGCAGCATCTCTCTGTTTATTCTAATAAGCCCGACCTCCCAGAGTTTGCGCAGATAACTTCATGCTCTTGCAGACGATGTTGTCCCCGTGCCACCCTTGGAGGATGCCGCAGTACTTCTTGTGCAGCATCTCTCCAGCCGTCGGCCATCACGGCGTCGCCCTTGCCGCAGTCGAGGGCGCCGTTGATGATGTAGGTGCTCATGCCATACCCGGGAGCATGCCGGCGTCGCGCTCCTGGGCGGACGGCGCCCAGCCGTCGGCCATCACGGCATGGCACGATGGCTTGGGCGCCTGCGCGCGGTGTCATCCACTACCAGATAGCCGTCTTGAACGCGACGACAGGGTGTCCGTGTCCTCGTCGCCGATGGTGCACAAGCCGCGGAGCTTGCTCGCATCCACGAACGCGTCGTATGTGTAGAAGGCGCCGCCCTCGCTGCGGTTGCCCAGCATGCGACCGAACGTGTCCCGTGAGATGGTCGACGGCACGCCGGCCTGCTGCCCGCTGCCGCTGGCCATGCCGACGCCGGCCGCCGCCAGCAGAGCGAGCACCCTCATCACGTTGCCATGACCCATGAACAATGTGATGTGATGTGTGCAATGTGGACTGTGTGCGTGCCAAAGCCATTGCTCATGCCTTTATAGCGAAAGACGTAGCATTTTCTTTGTGTAGTTTGCACATGGGCTGGACCCTGAGGACCCGTGAACTCGTCAACACGCGCCCGGCCAAGAGTGCACTGATTGGCATGGATATGTCACGGATTCGGACTGTGCCAATGGAGCCCTGATGTTCCCTCTCTCGCCGGTGAACGCAACGCAACGCAATTATTTGCTTCACTGTGCTAATGGAGCCCTTGGGAAGAAGAAGAACAGAGGTCCTGCTGCATTGCATTTTTCTCCTGGGCTGCCTTCACAAGTTCACTGTAAAAAAACACAAAGTTCAGTGTGAAAAAGTGAGAACGAATTAAGTTCACCGTCAAAGCAGATTGTGGAGTAGAGACACCCCAATCTTAATTTACTTATGAAATTGAGTAGAAATACTCGTATATCTGCATAAAGAAAAAAAACCATGGTTTTTTTTAAACGAAAAAACCATGGTTTTAGCTGGAAGCTACGGCATTAGCTTAAGCTCCAGAATTGACAACCGTAAACTCCCTTGCATTATGCCTGATTATAACTTTTAAAAATGTCACATATATATAGACCCAAAAAATAATGCATCACAGAAATGCCAAACCAAATAGTTACAACCACACGACTCTACGGCGGCACTTCTTCCCTGCAGTTTCTCCCTAACTCAACCTCGAATATCTCACAGTTTTTTTCCCAAAGGACGGAATAGCACGCCTCAATCGACGTGAACATTTGAGCCGCAAAAGAGACCGGACCGACACATCTTTACAAAGACCACGCTCTCGACATCATCTCGAGTTCTTTTGCTTCTTCTCTTCTAGCTGCGAAGCCTCACTCAACATGTCCTTGGCGTCGCTCTGCATATCTAGCTTCGAAAGCGCGACGGCTTGCATATAGAATGCAGTTGGCCATTCGGGGTACACGCATTGCGCTTGCATCGCGTCCCGGAGGGCAGCGTCGGGCTGGTCACACATGAGGTGACACAAGCTCCTTCGGGCATACACCGTCGGCGATACCATTGTGCCCACATCAACAAACTGCAACCTCAAATGAAGTAAAGGGTCAGCTTGATTCTAACATATAATTTGTACAATTTATTTTTAAAGGCTCCTGATATAATTATCCATGTGCCCACCTGTGTATAGCATTCTATGGCTGTCTTGAAATCTTTGTCACGAAAAGCTAGATCCCCACGTTTCCTGGCGTCCAACATGTCCCTCATCTGCTGCGTCCATTCCTGGAATGATAGCTGTAATAGGAGGCGGATAAAGTGATCAGTTCCTCCGGTGACAACCCGCACTGCAGAAATGTTCTGATCCTTACCTCATTACTGCCTTCGTCGTCTCTGTAATGTGTCGATACAAGGATCTGCTGGATAGCTGTCAGGTCCATCCTAGAACAGGCCTCAGCCATGGGAGAAAGAGGGTGTTGTGGTGGTTGTGGGGCAGGAGGTGGAGGTACTTCTTCCTCATGCTTTGGTATGCCAAGCATCTCGTAGGACGGTACCTGTTTTGGTTTGAAAATGAAAATGTCAGCCATGAGAAAGGGACAAAATAGGTTATTGTGATATAATTACAGTTCAGGGGAAAATACAAATTTTGTTTGAACCATCAAGGATGAACAGAAAAGTACGTAGAATTACACATTTGAGATATAGAAGGATGAAAACACAATGGTTACCTCTAATTTTGTTTGCAAGGGCTCAAGTATGGTAACCAGCTTTTTTGTATTGGGGCGGTCCCTAGCTTCATACTGCAAACACTGGGAGGCAAGATCTACCAAAGCGGTTGCCTCTTCTGTTGAGTAGTTTCCTTCCAAATGTGAATCCATCAACATTTGCATATTGTTGCCTCGCATCATGTCAAGAGCCTGAGTGGAGCAAACATAACCATAAATTAGAAAGCATGATTTCCATTGGTATGAAGTACTACTACCAAATAATTAAGCTACCAAGTTACACCCGGAAGCAGAATATGTATTCTCCGACAGCAAATTTCAGCGCTTGCATTTGCTGTGACAGTTTCTATGACACTACTATTACAATCACAGAATACCAGCTACGTGTTTGTTTTCTGAAGGACACAAGGTTCCCGATCTCATTACCAAAATCTTCAGATGGTTACACATAATCTAAAGGCCGAACAACAAGCAAGAACGTCAGGCTTAAAACCAACCCAATACATCTGCATTATTCATCCTTCAGTGCAACAGGTAATTGTACTAAGGGAAAAATACATGGTAGGGTCGACTACCGGTGTGCCAAGGTATTTTCAGAAATGGTTCTGTAGGATAAAGTGTAGCAAGGAAGCACAATTAATAGCAAGAAAACATACATGGGAAGGAGGTATGCGTTTTCCACTTAGAAGGTCCAGTAGTACGGTGCCAAAGCTGAATATGACACTTTCTGGAGTGACTCTTCCTGAGAAAGCAAGCAGTCACAACGAAAGATGTTAGTTTGGTGCCAAAGCTGAATGTGACAGTTTCCAGTGTGACTCTTCCAGAGAAAACAAAAGAATACCATGCACAGAATAACAGAATAAAATAATCTATCCTTCCTTTAGAAAGATACCATATTATATTAGCTATGTGAAACTGTATTATCTGAACTTAGGTTTAGTCGCCTCCACACGTTTGTAAGTAGTCTTAATAGGAACTTCATATTTGTTCACTGACAACTCATACCAGCTGCTTATGAAAGAATGTAGTAATTCAACAAGATAAACCATTGGTCTGGAGGGACAGAAAGTATTTCTAATTCTATTCTAATTTGTCCCAGTTCAAGTCTCAAAAATGGTGGTATCATTCCATTCGTGTTGAAGCCAGATTCTGTTTCTACAGGTTAACACCTTTATTATTTCTACCAAATTTCCTGACTAAGGAATTAAATCAAGAAACAGCTGTCACAAAGCAAGTAAAGAAAACATTAAAGTGTATTCACTAAATGATAGCTTAGAAAATATTCAGGTGTATGAGGGTAAGAATGTACCAGTTCTCAAATATTCTGGAGGTGTGTATGCAAGGTTGGTGCTATAACTTTTCCCATCTCTGCTGTTTTTCATCAAACCAAAGCATGAAAGACGAGGATCGCCATTCTGCAGAGAATCATATCAGTAATTTTGTTCAAAGAGGATAACAGTTAGAGAATTGTGCATACGACTATTGAATGAAATCAACATCATCCAGAAGTGCAAGTGCTTTAGCCTTTCATGTGACCCTAATCAAAGTAACAGTTCTTTTTTCGATAATCAGGGGTCACCCCCAGGTTCCATTTTCATTAAGGAAAGAAACCAACAACTACCACACCAGTTCAAACCCAGTGTTGCAAGAACCTTACGAATACAGATTCAGACATCAAATAACAATTTCTCCAACTGAAGTATGAATCAACGAAACATTATATAACTTGACTAAGAAAGAGAGATCATTCTTAGGGTTGAATTACCATTTTCGTGAACATTTATAATGTAAGAGTTGAATTTCCATGTTTGGTGTGTGCTTTGCTTTCTTTCAGACACAGGTAAAATAGAAACAGACCCCTCTATCTCCACCTGGCAAACATCCAAACAAGTACCAGAAAGAGCATATCGGTATTGGTCGTACAAGCTAAATGGAATCACTAAATGCACTTTCCAGTTCCCAGAGATGCACAACAAGCACTTCCAAGAGAGGCATTTTTAGAGATAAGAACATTATTCCATCCTTGGCCATATGAGACAACAATTGGCTTTTCTCCATATAATGGTTGGATAAAACGAGTAATACAGAGTATTTGGTTGCTTACCTCATCAAAAAGGACCCTATATGCATTTAGGTCATGATATAAAGGTCTACCCTCGTTGCTGCAGTAGTCCAGCGCCTCAGCTATGTGGTACGCGACTCTTAGACGCATAGCCCATTCAATAGTCTGGTTTTCCCCTGCAGAAGAGCGAAAGCAACATCATGAAAGTGAACTGAAACGCAGTTTTGTAAATTTTGCGTACATGATGAAAGCAATGAAGATCACGAAAAGAGGCAATCAGATGCATTTTTGTAGGGGTCCTAGATAGTGCAGTGCTGATGGCAATTATTGTCAGTCAAGTCAAAACTCCATCCGCCTCTGGTCAAGATGTCCATCAGCTAAAGCACACCATAGAAAACACAGCATATGGCTAATACTAGTACTCATGGTCTATGTAGTATCAGCAGACTAATTTCAATATCACGAAATGCAGCTCTGTAAATTTTGCGTATATGCTGAATGCAATGAAGATCATGAAAAGAAGCAATCAGATGCATTTTTGTACGGGTTCTAGATAGTGCAGTACTGATGGAAATTATTGCCAATCAAATCAAAACTACATCCATCCGCTATGGACGTCTGGTCAAGATGTTCATCAGCTAAAACGCATCACAGGAAACACAGCATATGGCTAATGCTCCTACTTCATGGTCTAGCTAGTGTCAGCAGCCTAATTTCAGTGTCACTGAAGAACCTCCATAAGCACATAAATAGATAGGTACTACCTGCATTGGTCATAACTACAGTGAATTTACTGTGACAAGGCAGTTCCACATTGAACTGCGCTGGATCCAATACAATATGCATAAGCAGACAAGTAGTAATAAATTATGTCACGCGTTTGGGGAACTTGTGCCTTAATTGGCCCCAATCGATCTGTTGGACATGCCAGCAAGAAAAGAAAAGGAATGGCATATAGAGTAACAAAGTGCTGTCCAAATGATTCGTTCGGTACACCAAATGCAGTTGCTCGGAGCAGACTAGTCAGGAGCTACAACTGCCAGGAATTTCGCAGCATGTATTTATGGGAATGGACAAAACAAAATCTACAGACCACCAGAAAATCAGAAACCGAGTTCTTGAAGTAAATGCTCCAAGCAATGGCTGGCTGAAGAAGGATCGATCGGCGGTGTTGGTACGGGGGGGCAAGCAAACTTACAGTGGAAGACGTGCTTGGCGAGGGTGTCGTTGGGCATGAACTCGGCGACGAGCAGGCGCTCGTCCCCGTCGCAGCAGTAGCCGATGAGGTTGGCCAGCCGGCGGTGGCGCAGCCTGCCCACCCCCCTGGCCTCCTCCTGCACGCCAAAACCAAACCAAACCAAACCCGGAGCAAAGCCGTTGTTTTTTAGCTCGCGAATTTCAGTTCCGCGGCAGACAGGGTAATGGAAACAGAGGGAGGGCCTCCGGCGGCGGGGTTGTTGGAACGTACCGCGAACTGCTTGGGGTCGGGCCAGGCCATCCTGCCGAACTTCTTGACGGCGATCGCGCGGCGGGGGCCCTGCCCCTGCCCCTGCTGCAGGCGGCCCCTGTAGACGAAGTTGGGCGCCTTGTCGCCGCTCTCGGACACGATGTTCTCCGGCGCGAACCCGCCCGTGGCCGCGCGCAGCTCCGACAGCGAGAACTCGGCGAACCCCGCCTCGGAGGACGACGCCGGCGGAGGCGGCGCGGCCCGGTGCGCGCTCGCCGAGAAGGACGGCCGCCTGGCCATCGGCGCCGCCCCCGCGCCCGTCCCCGGCGGCTTCTCCGGGTGGGGGTGCGTCACCGCCCGCAGCGACGAGCGGCAGCAGCCCATGAGCGGTCAGGAGCAGCACCCCGCGAGCCGGACAGAGTCGCCGGGAGGAGCAGGGGAGGGGGAGGAGTTGCGGCGTGGTTTGATGGCTCTGCTCCGGCTTTGCTGCTGCGCTGGCTTTATCGCTGTGCGTGTGCGCTCGTGCGGATGGATTTTCGTCCGGTTTCGCGAGACCTCGTTCACATCACTCATTGGCGGCTCTCTCTTTACAGTGCCAGACGGCTGGCCGTGCCAGGCTTTGGACGATCATTATTGGTTTCTCATTTCTTTTGGAAGGATTCGCAACTTCTTTCCTTTTCTTTTTCCCTTTTGCAAATTCTTTCCTTTTCCTTTTCCCGCAAATTCTTTTCTTTTTATGCATTAGTCAATGTGTACGTGCAATGCACGTTAATTTAAAAATATATTAAATGCATACAGATATTAAGTAGGATATTATTTACGTGTTATTATATGTTTAGCACTATATTTGGTATGAAATTAACTACACGCTAAACGTGTTAAGCGCTCGACATTGAAGCAGTCTAGGTCGTGGGATTGACATGATTTGATAGCCGAGATTAATTAAATATGCCTTTCTGGTTCTTTTTATGTTGGTATATATATAGATATAGATGTGTGCGTGCCTTCGTGTGAGCGTGTTTCCTTCCTTGTGTTTTAGGCAGACGATACACCTGCCCCATTCGCGCTGGCCCTCGCGTCACTCGGTTTCCCCCGTGTTCTCTTGCTCCTTCCGGCCCCGGACGCCGGGGAAATGCACGCACGTTTCTGCCCCCGCCGGGTCGGTCGAAGCAAGGCGAAAATGACCGGCGCGCATCCGACGACTAACCCACCGTGTCGCCGCGGTGTCATTGTGTCGTCATCCTTCTTTTTTTGGATGGTAATTTGAGTTGTAAAAACGTCAGGGCGGTGTTACTTCGTGCTACATATGTGGCATTTATCATTTTTAGGTAAACCAAAAGCTGTATGGTGCATTTGAACAGTCACGAAGGAGACCCCGTCATATATTTTTTGTTCATACCACAACACTATACAGTACATTACACGGGAGGCCGGACCGGACCGTCAACGCTCTTGAGGTCTCCCGCGGCATGACCTGGCCCGACCCGACCCGACCTGGTCGGTCACCGCCGGTCGATGCGGAACACGACCGTTTCCATACGGCCTTTTTCTTAGCAATTTTGTATGCCGCTGGTGGATGGCTTACCTGGCGCGCACGCGAGCGGACATCACCGGTCCGTACAGTGGTGTCTCCAAAAGCGAAATTTACTACTTCAGGAAAGAAAAAACAGCTCATCGGCCGTGCGTGTTCTACCCTCCTGGAGCCACCAAATGGTTCTTTTTCTTTTTCTTTTAGACCAAAGCAAATGGTTCTTTTTTAGTAATATAGGAAATGATTACTTTTAGAAATATAGAAAATGGAATTAAGAGCAATTTCAAAGCACCGACCCAAACTGACAACACATGTTTATTTGGGTTAAAACGAAAACAAATATCGGCCCAACGCGACGACCCAAACAGACTCATGCCTATTTTTTTTGTCCACCGCACGACCTGTTTCCGACCCAAATTTAAGCGGTGTTTGCGTATGCGCGAAGACTAAACGGACGCGCACGGCGCCCACCTTTGTCCTCCCCTAGCTCGCCACTCGGTGGCACATTGGCCATTCCATCTTCCCATCGACGGCCAACACACCCGGTCGTCCCACCCGTCGCAGTCGCCCGATTCTGGTGCCCAGGCTAGCCATCCGCACCCACATACCTACCCCCGCAGCACACCATCTTCCAACGTCGCCGCCACCACCGCCTCGCCCCACCCCCGCCGGAGCACCTCGACGTCGGCGCCACCACCCCCTCCCCCCCTGCCCCCTGCCTGCCGCACCCAAGCGCGGGGACCTCGCTCTCCGGATGCCACCACGTCTGTCGAACGCCTACAGGCCTGCTACCAGGTCCAGGGAAGGCGCGAGGCTCTTCACCGGCCAGCTTCTTCGATGACACCCGCAAGTTGTTCGATAATTTGCCCACAAGGTACAAATGGACTCCGCGGACGAGTTATTTGTTCACAATTTCATTTGCAATTTGGATGATTCTTCATCCGGCGATGAGGAGCTTGTGGCTGCTATGTTCGTCGTCCATGGCCACCTTAGTAGGCAGCGGCCGATGTTCAGAGGGCGAGGGGACGGCGGCGGTGGTGGGAACCCTGACTATTTATGTTTTTTAGGATGAGGGCGAGCATTCACAGCACCAAAAGAGGTGGAGGTGGGTACGGGAAGTTTTTTTTCCCTTTTATTTACAGATAGATGGAGGTGGGTACGGGAAGGTTAGTGCTAAGGAAAGAAAAAACAACTCATCAGCCGTACATGTTCTACTCTCACTGAGCTACCAAATGGTTCTTTTTTTCTTTTAGACCAAAGCAAATGGTTCTTTTTTACTAATATATAGGAAATGATTTCTTTACAAGTATAGAAAATGGAATTAATAGCAACTCCAAACTCCAACGAGCCGACCCAAAACTGTCTGCGCGTGCCCGTTTGGGTTGAAACGGAAACAAAAGTTGGCCCAACGGGGCGACATAAACGAACGTGCATCCGCCTTTTGTCCGCCGCGCGACCCATTTCCGGCCCAAATTTGGATGGCGTTTGCGTCCGCGCGGACAAGAAACAGACGCATGCCACGCCTGCCCTTGTCCTCCCCTGGTCTGCCACTCCGTGGCATATTGGCCATTTCATTTTCCTTTCATGACAGCCAGCACACCAGGGTGCCCCACCCATCGCCGATGCCCAGTTCTGGTGCCCAGGCTAGCCATCCGCACCCACATACCTTCCCCGCAACACGTCACCTTCCAACGTCGCCACCACCACCGCCTCGCCCCACCGCCGCCGCAGCACCTCACGTCGTCGTCACCACCCCCTCGCCCCACGCCCCCCCAGCCCTCAGCACTCAAGCGCGACCACCTCGCTCGCCGGATATCGCGACGTTTGCCGGACGCCTACACGCCTTCTACCAAGTCCAGGGGAGGCGCGAGGCTCTTCATTGGCCAACTTCTTTGATGACGCATGTAAGCTGTCCGATGGTTTGCCCGCAAGGTACAAATGGACTCTGCCGACGAGTTCTTTTTCCACAATTTTATTTGCAACTTGGATGATTCTTCATCCAACGATGAGGAGTTTGTGGCTGCTATGTTCGTCGTCCATGACCACCTTAGTAGGCAGCGACCGATGTTCAGGGGTTTTATCCCAAGGCACACGCCGGCGTTGAATCGCAACCGAGAGAATGGTTATTTCCTACTCTGGAAGGGCTACTTCAAGACCCCCAACCCGCTCTTCAAATACCACCTTTTCCAGCGTCGTTTCCGTATGTCTAGATATGTGTCCGACCGTATCCGGGGAGGGGGCATACGATAAGTATTTCGAGTGTAAAGAGAATGCCCTAGAAAGATTGGCTTCTCCTCTTATCAGGAATGTACTGCATCTATTTGGATGCTTACATACGTAGTCCCAAGGATCTCATTGATGAGTATGTTCGAATGTCCGAGTCCACGTGTCTAGACTCCATGTATAGGTTCTACAAAGCTGTGATAGCAGTGTTTGGCCCAGAGTACTTGAGAGAGACAAATGTTACAGATACAACCCGATTATTGCGCGATGAATGCCAATAGGGGCTTTTCGGGGATGCTTGGTAGCATAGGTTGTACGCACTGAGAGTGGAAGAACTACCCTTCTCAAAGCTTGCATTGTCATACTCGAGGTCGTGACTTCACAAGATCTCTGGATTTTGCACTCTTTCTCCGGCATGACCGGATCTCACAACGACATCAACGTGCTTCAACACTCTGTGGTTTTTGCAAGGCTTGCAGAAGGCAACTGCCCCAGAGGTCAGTGTTGAGATCAATGGCCACCACTACACCAAAGGATACTACCTAGCTGACGGTATCTATCCTCAATGGACTACTCTTATGAAGACAATCCCTAACACTGTATGAGAGAAGAGGAAGAGATTTGCCCAAGAGCAAGAGAGGGCTAGAAAGGATGTGGAGCATGCCTTTGGTGTTCTTCAATCTCGATGGGGCATCATTCGATATCCTGTTAGAACTTGAAGCATCAAGAAGTTGTAAGAGATGATGACTGTTTGCGTGATCATGCATAATATAATCGTAGAAGATAAGCGCATGGAACGTATCTATGACCAAGAGTTTCAGTTTCGGTGTGAAAATGTTATGCCCGAGCATGAATGAGCGGCAACGTTTGCATAGTTCACCGAATTTCATCATCAAATGTGCGATTGGAAATTCACATTTAGCTGCAAGATGATTTGGTTGAGCATATGTGCACTCACGTTGACAACCAATATGTGTATCGGCTATCTTTAAAAATGTATTTGAGACAATTTAATTTTATTAGGCTTGTTAACTATAAGATATTTTATTTGCTTGTGAAACTATGAGAAATTTATATTTTGTTTGAATTATGTGCATTAGGGCTAAAAATGTTTGTTAAAAAAACTAAATCATCTCAAAAAATGGACGCAGGCCGGCCGCAAGAACGAAAATGCGTCCGCCCTGTCGGGTGGTAGGATCGACATATGCCAACGGGTGGCTTATCATTGCGGGGGCCAAAAGAACGTCGCCGGTGCCTGGAAACGGGATGAGGCTTAGACATGCACGCCGGCGAATCTTACCCAGCTTCAGGGCTCTTCGGGGAGATAACACCCCTACTGCTGCTCTGCGGGGTCTCCGCATGGTTACTTAGTTCACAGGTGGCTACAATGCTCCTCGAGCTGTTTGGGATGGAAGGAGGAAGAAGGGCTTAGCACAACCTGCCTCTTCTCCTTGTAAGTGTCTATGTCTAGAAAGAGAGTTTCCCCCCCACCCCTTGCATGGGTGCACCGGGGGGTTTATATAGGCCTACCCCCCGGGGGTACAATGGTAATTCGACTGGGCGCGGGGCCCAGCTGTCGGTGACTATGCTCGCCGGCTTCTCCGCCGGCTTCTAGGGCCCGCCGGCTGGTGGGTCCCGCCGACTGCCGGCTCCTGGGTCGACAAGCCGGCCCCACCGGCCAGGGCCTTGTCGGCGGCCGGTTACTGTTGCTCCGCGTTTGTTGGCGCAGGCTTGGTCGGGGTAAGCGTGGCTACAGTAACGCCGCCCTGGCGGGTGATTACCGTAGCCCCGCCGCACCTTGTCTCCTTAATGGGCGTCTCCTTCGAGGAAGGCGGCAGGCCGGCTACGCGGAGCCGGCCCTCTGTCTCGCCGGCTTGAGAGGGGGTGCGGCCGCCTTCGGCATCTCTCTGCCCGAAGGGGCCCACCGCCTCGGGGGCCACGCTGGCGGCCCGTCGAGGACGGCGTCGGAGCCGCCGAGGCTACAGTGCCGCGCCGGGCGGGCCGCAGTTGCCCGCACGACGCGCTGTACCAGGCGTGCTCCGGGTTTTGGGGGTGGCAGGCTCCACTGTAGCCACGCCCCGCTTCATCATCGCAGAGTGGACGCGTACATCGCGGGTACGGCGTTGACTGCTTTATCGGAGCCGGCCCGGCGGTACCCGGCCGTGCCATAGCCGGCCTTGTCATAGCCGGCCTTGCCGCAGCCGGCCATGTCGTAGCCGGCCCTCCATAGTCTTCTTCAGGGGGGTAAAAAGGGCGGGCCGCCCTCCAAGCCGGCTAGGATGGCAGCCGGCTAGGGGGAGGCGGCCCAGGTCTTGAGTCTCCTTATGAGCCGGATGGGCTCATAATTTTTTCTGAGGGGCCAGGGGCTGCCGGCTGGGCTACCCATGGCTATTTACCCCGACACACCCGTTGGATGCACATTCTAAATAGAAAAAAGAAGAAGACAAAACACACGTCCTTTCGAACGGCGCGTTGATGTTGCTCTAAATGCCTCATGTGCGCTGATAGGCCAAAGGCCGGAGACCCATTAGGCTGGTCATAGTGAAAGTAACTTAGTTAGTAACATAACGCTTTTCAAGACAAGTTTGCTTATATGACAT
This sequence comes from Triticum monococcum, assembly GCA_034509565.1. Classification (NCBI taxonomy): domain Eukaryota; kingdom Viridiplantae; phylum Streptophyta; class Magnoliopsida; order Poales; family Poaceae; genus Triticum; species Triticum monococcum. Next base: position 683,157,327 of record CM067845.1, on the reverse strand, counting down.
GTAATTAATGAGGAGAGAGATGCTTGGAGTAACATAATATGTTACTGTAACATAATGGTACCCAAAACAAAATAAGTCTATAATGTAATAAATACAATCATCTATGATATTATTTTTATATTATTTTGCACTATAACGGTAGTAACATAAACTAGTGTCATATGCATAACACTAATTTAAGTTACTCCCCACTATGATTAGTCTTAAACATACTGACGTGGCAGAAGGTTACAGCTGTTAACGGCCGTAAAACATTTTTTTTTCTTACGAGGAAGTGCCAAAAACACCGTTGGACTTGGATGGATAGCAACTGGTGCGTAATTAGATATTGCAACGAGTATGTAGTGTGCTGTGCTGTTACTACGTGCCGCCATCGTACCGTGCTAGGATGAAGACGTTTACAGACATACTCTAATAAAGTTATAATCTGGTGCTCGTGTTCGTGCATGAACCTCGACCCAGGCGGCTTCGGGGGTTTCCACTAAATTAGCAGTACACCTCCATTAGATTAGAGTAGACGTAGTGATGGAGACTAGAGGCAAAGCCGTGGCCAGCGGGCTATTGTTACCAGTTTGTTATATGTTACTGCTTGTGGTAAGATTCGAGCGTGTCACGATGATTGTCTGTACTCAATTTGGGCATCCGGCTGATAAACAAGTAGATTTGTCTCACACGACCGACCCGTGCATTCTCAGAAGCTTCTGAGCCAAGCATGGAATTTCGCCCCGGATGCACTACACTGTAAGGCGTCGTTTGGCTGCAGTGGATCCCAGGGGATCCCCGCCTTTTCCTTGGGGGAAGAAGCCACGGGCCAACTTCACCCGAGGCAGTCCACGACGCCATTGGGTAGCTCACTCTGTCTTCAGGTCGGGAAGGAAATCCTCGAGAAGAGGCGACGCAGACTCGATCCTCCCGAGCTTCTTCCTCCGGAGGCATCAACTCCCCCCCCCCCCCCCCCCCCCCCTCCCTCCCCCCAGGATTCTCTGGCCGGTGGCTCATTGTCTCCTCTGACGTACAGTAATGAGCCAGCTAATCGGAATCTTGGAGCTCTACCACCATTGTCAAATTAACAGTGAGCACAATCTCCTCCTTCTGCTCTTCTCGCCTAGATGAAGTAGATTTCATTGCTTCAGTTCTTTGTTTCCCGGTTTGGGCTCCCGAGGTCTCACCGTTCGCCACAATTATGATGTTGATTTTCCGCAGGATTTCAGTTTGCCAAACATTCATCCTCCAATGAGTATAAACACGTTATTTGGGACATGACTTAATGAAGTAGACATATACATAGCTAAACATATTCGGATAGAAATATGTGCATTACTATGGGCTATATTGAACACTAGAAATGATATGATTTTTAATGATGCAAAGTTCACTATTTTTTTGCAGGTTATCTACAGAGGTACAGCCTGGATCCGTATGTGGTCGTTACTCATTCATGCGGACTACAGGAGGCATATGGTTACTAGGTGCAATCACTGGGAGACGGTAGCACGGGTTATATTCAGCCGATTTGGATGACGAGTTAATAAATAGGCTAGGTGTGTAGACATCGTAGTCTGTTCTTTCTCGTCGGATGTGACGCTTTACATTTTTATTTACTCGGATTTTGAGTTTCCTCGAATGCTAAGACTTTGCTACGATTTTAATAATATGGCTGCATGTATCGACTGATGCAAAGGCAGGAGGTAAAAAATTTTCAAATTTTTTTCTAAATGAAGCCTAAATTAACTACGACCTAGACCACGACACATCATCAGAGAATGTCCAGCGGTGGCGGTTGGCCAGAGGTAGCTATAATAGCAAATTAGCGGCAGTGAGAAACAACGGCCAAAGCGCGTGAGTGAGATGCTGATGGAGATGGACACAGCCTCGTGCTGCGATTACGTACGTGACCTAACATAACAATTAACACGAGAGCAGCAGGCAAACATCCCTTTCGATCACTTTGAGATTTGCAAAACTGAATTAACACGGACGTCAACTCATGCGGCTCGTCCCCTGTTCTCCAACTGTGCATCCACCACTCCGCCGGAAAAAGAAAGAAAAGCACACGCACGAATAATTAGCAGCAAATCATCAAGCGCAAAAGGTGGATGGAGCTGAATGTGCTCAGGTAGAAGGACAAGGACGCGTACCGAACCACACCAGCCAGCCACGGTACAGAGTTTTTTTTTCTTTTTTTGAGACAACCACGGTACCGATAGATGGGCCGGGCGGAACGTTCTCAAGTGATCCAGCCCCCGCCGGCCCGCCCTATGCGGCCGTACAGTCGTACATGAGACACCCCTCGAAAAAAAACCATCTAAAAAAGAGTCGTACAGGAGACATCTTTTTTTTTGCAGGTAGTACAGGAGACGTCGGGAATAGTCTCCTGGATAGTGCTCTTGTCATTCAACACCGTGCATCAAATGCCCGTGAAATCTTCGAAATCTTACAAACCAAAGCACACCCAGGGGATGTTGGCGAACGTCCGTCACGTAGGTGCCTGACTGAGCGGTCTGTCCAAAACACTCATGGCATTGTCCGTTCCAGAATTCATGCCACTTAAAACGGACGTGATCGAATGATCGCCTACAACATTCGTGCCAGTAAAATCGACGTGATCAGCCGGCCGGCCGAAGCCGATTTCAACGCGAACGTGGCTGCGCCTCGCCTCTTCTTCGCACACCGCCGCGATGGGCAAGTCCGGCGGCGGCAACAAGTGGTTCTTCACGCAGGTAGAAGGATCCGCGGGGAGCTCCGGATCGTGGCGCTGCTGCCCATGGTCTCCGGGCCCATTGGCGTCCACCACTCCGACGGTCAAGAGAGAGGTGTTGATCCTCTCTGATTACGACGAGTAGCAACAGCCATCCCTCCTCGCTTAGGCCGCAGACAGACGAGGGGCTCATGGTGCAGATAGCATTGCACCTCGAGCGGTCTCACCATGACCGCGTACCGGTGCCGCCCTCGCCGCCCAACCGCGGCGTCTAAATCGAACGACGTGTCAAGGAGTAGACAACATCCTGACCGCACAGTAAGATCGAGCGCTTTGTCTAGTCGGCGTTCCAAGGAAGAGGCATGCGTGAGGCCCTCAGACATCAAGGAGGAGCAGAAGGCAGAGAGGTTCAAGCAGTTGATGGAGGCGACAGAGAAGAAGATCAAGCTCGAAGAGAGGAGGATCATGATCGAAGAGAGGAAGGTGGCGCTCAAGGAGAAGAATGTCGTGCTCGAGGAAAAGAGGGTAAAGATCGCCGTCAATGCGGAGGCCGCCAAGATGTTGACCTTGAATATCGACTCTTTGGATGCCGACGCTAAAATTATCGTGCAATCAGTCTGCTACCATATGATGGAGCGGCAGAAAGATGTGTATGTGTGTGTTCCGACTGCAGTCTGCAGTGCTATTGTCATTCATCACCGTGCATCAAATGCCCATGAAATCTTCGAAATCTCACAAGCCAAAGCAGACCCAGGGGATGTTGGCGAACGTCCGTCACGTAGGTGCCTGACTGAGCGGTCTGTCCAAAACACTCATGGCATTGTCCGCTCCAGAATTCATGCCACTTAAAGCGGACGTGATCGAATGATCGCCTACAACATTCGTGCCAGTAAAATCGACGTGATCAGCCGGCCGGCCGAAGCCGATTTCAACGCGAACGTGGCTGTGCCTCGCCTCTTCTTCGCACACCGCCGTGATGGGCAAGTCCGGCGGCGGCAACAAGTGGTTCTTCACGCAGGTAGAAGGATCCGCAGGGAGCTCCAGATCGTGGCGCTGCTGCCCATGGTCTCCGGGCCCATTGGCGTCCACCACTCCGACGGTCAAGAGAGAGGTGTTGATCCTCTCTGATTACGACGAGTAGCAACAGCCATCCCTCCTCGCTTAGGCTGCAGACAGACGAGGGGCTCATGGTGCAGATAGCATTGCACCTCGAGCGGTCTCGCCATGACCGCGTACCGGTGCCGCCCTCGCCGCCCAACCGCGGCGTCCAAATCGAACGACATGTCAAGGAGTAGACAACATCCCGATCGCATAGTAAGACCGAGTGCTTTGTCTAGTCGGCGTCCCAAGGAAGAGGCATGCGTGAGGCGCTCGGACATCAAGGAGGAACGGAAGGCAGAGAGGTTCAAGCAGTTGATGGAGGCGACGGAGAAGAAGATCAAGCTCGAAGATAGGAGGATCGTGATCGAAGAGAGGAAGGCAGCGCTCGAGGAGAAGAAGGCCACACTCGAGGAAAAGAGGGTGAAGATCGCCGTCAATGCGGAGGCCGCCAAGATGTTGACCTTGAATATCAACTCTTTGGATGCCGACGCTAGAATAATCGTGTAATCGGTCCGCTACCAGATGCTGGAGTGGCAGAAAGATGAGTTGGCAGTGGCGGAAGATGAGGACACGGCGGAGGCGGAGGTGGACATGGAGACTGCCTACGCGGCGGCGACGACACCTCCTTGATCGGGAAGCATCTTGCTGGGATGGCCGGTCCGTCAGGGCAGAAATGCACGGGTTGATGTTCTTTTGGATTCAGGCATGTCAAAACTAAGCATATTTGCCTCTTTTTTTCAAGAGTACGCCAATAGCATACCATATTTTTATAGAAGGCAGAAGATAATTACAAGAGACTATAACTCGATGTGAACAAGTGTAGTACCAACACCGCATCCGCGGTAATCCAAAGAAAAGCCTCCGCATACACTACAAACACAACGCAAAGGAACCTGTCCTGACCAGAGCAACAAGGCCGCGTCTGAACCAACACCGATCACACAAAGAGTAGCAGCTTCAACCGGACTTTCCTTGCCGACGCACCAACCACCCTTGATTGCTGAAAAGAAGATGGCGGGTGGGTGGAGGGACTCGGTTGGTCCCGAGAAAGCCACCGTCTTGGATTCACCGGCGTAGGCGTACATTGCGCCCAAGAACCTCTACTCGGACCAGCACCACGCACCGGAGGACCGCAACACCAAACCTCCAAGCCATGTCTCCATCCACGATGCTCCCAACAGAGGAACGACGCCATGATGCCGCCATCGCCGGTCCAAGACCTAGGCTTTCGCCCGGAGACAACAACCCAAGCAAGCAGGAGAGATGCCGACACATCCAAGCATCGCCTCCCAAGGAGGGGAACGACACCCACGAGCGCCGTCGCCGACAACACAGGCCGAAGCCGGGCAGGATTTTCATTCGTAACATCGGCCATCTCCCACCACTTGCGAAGAAGCTACATAGTCTGCGCTCGATCACACCACCGCCACCGCAGCACCTTGCTATCTCAATCATAGCGACATAGAACACCAACATCATGCACGTCGAGGACACGCAGTCCAGCTACCACCTCCCGCATGGCCGTGGACAAACAACTTCAACACTCCTTCCACAAACCAGCACGGGCAGGAGCTGTTGATGCTGCAAGCAATGGCTGCCACACCACTCCTGGTGGACAAACCAGCGGCGGCCACATCCCTGGAGCCCATGGTCGGGAGCCACCACGACGCACATCCAGCGTGCACCACCGCACGATGCTCCCCGCAACCAAGTTGTTGAACTGAGCGCAAGCGCCCCAGAACCAGCCCGCGCCGCCACCATCCGCTCCCACAGCCGCACCTGCAGTTCCTCGATGGGGTCGGCAGGGGGAAGACCACATACAACGGCCACCGCGGCAAATCTCGGCCGCCGCTTGCGCGGCCACTCCTAGCCCAGATTTGTCGCGTCCCTGGCCGAGGCGCGTCTCCCCTCTGACATCCATCGATGGCTCGAAGCAGGTCGTCGTGCACCAGCATCCCGCGTTGATCCCGCGACCATGCTCTGCCTCTCCTAACGTACCTCGTCGCGCGCCGCCTCACCGGAGGAAATCACCGCACCGCTCACTTGACGCCTCTCCCCCGGGTGAGGGAGGCCCATCAGAGTGTGCTGAACTCGCCCACCGCCTTTGGCAGCCGGGTGCCGCCACCGCTGGCGGCGGCGGCCAGGGGAGCAGGGAGAGGAGGGCTGGGGGGGGGGGGCTAGGGTTTTCGCCTCCAGAGTCGCCCGGGCGAGCGGCTCGGGAGGGAGGAGAACCATTTGACATGGGTGTGATCCGACACCTTGTGCGAATCAGCGTCAATTTAAATTTAAACTTGCTGGCTTATAGAATGTGACTACGGTTGGATGTCATCCTTTTGCATTTGTGTCCGTGAACTGATCTCTCTATCCGCTGGGATACGAGATAAATTTGTGAATTGCCATTGAAGATGCCCTAACGCACCGCCCGTGCCGCAAGCCGAAGCCAAACCGCGGTAAACGGCAAAGTCCCGTGCACCCGGCGACCGTGTCGACTGTCGCCGTCGTTCGATCGCCATCGGGGCAGCTTCTCCAAGCCATCGGGGCAACTTGTCCTTTTGGAGGCATCTCAGGCCGACGCTTTCGAAAGCATCGGGCCACCGGCACGTGAGACCGACGGTTTGTCCCATACAAGGGTGTACCGATCCATGCTTGTGCTTGCTCTGCTTTGGAAATGAATGATTTCGATACTCCAGTCTTGAGAAACCAACGAAAGATGTACTACCAAGTTATGTTACGTACGACACCCGATTCTTTGGTCGCCTGTGTCTCAATGCCATTCTTTGTTCACACCAAGGATTCGATTTTTGATGCAACATCAAGACTGTTTCCTCGTCTGTTTTTCCGAGCAGTGTTTTGTACCAGTACCTTTTACGTTTCTTTCGCATTATTATACGATGATGGTTACCTGGCACACACAACGCACGGGCAACTCCACTCCACCATGTTGTGTCTTGCCACCACTGCCGCAATTAACAACTCATCCATACAATATCTCCAAAGGGAAAGCAAAACCACCAATTCATCAGCCGCGCCGTCGGCCTTCCCATCCTTTTTCAATTTCTAGTACTACCTCCTGGCATAGACTCCTAGCTAGTGTTGGAAATATGCCCTAGAGGCAATAATAAATTAGTTATTATTATATTTCCTTGTTCATGATAATCGTTTATTATCCATGCTAGAATTGTATTGATAGGAAACTCAGATACATGTGTGGATACATAGACAACACCATGTCCCTAGTAAGCCTCTAGTTGACTAGCTCATTAATCAATAGATGGTCACGGTTTCCTGACCATGGACATTGGATGTCGTTGATAACGGGATCACATCATTAGGAGAATGATGTGATGGACAAGACCCAATCCTAAGCCTAGCACAAAGATCGTGTAGTTCGTTTGCTAAAGCTTTTCTAATGTCAAGTATCATTTCCTTAGACCATGAGATTGTGCAGCTCCCGAATACCGTAGGAATACTTTGGGTGTGCCAAACGTCACAACGTAACTGGGTGGCTATAAAGGTGCACTACGGGTATCTCCGAAAGTGTCTGTTGGGTTGGCACGAATCGAGACTGGGATTTGTCACTCCGTGTGACGGTGAGGTATCTCTGGGCCCACTCGGTAGGACATCATCATAATGTGCACAATGTGATCAAGGAGTTGATCACGGGATGATGTGTTACGGAACGAGTAAAGAGACTTGCCGGTAACGAGATTGAACAAGGTATCGGGATACCGACGATCGAATCTCGGGCAAGTACAATACCGCTAGACAAAGGGAATTGTATACGGGATTGATTGAATCCTCGACATCGTGGTTCATCCGATGAGATCATCGTGGAACATGTGGGAGCCAACATGGGTATCCAGATCCCGCTATTGGTTATTGATCGGAGAACGTCTCGGTCATGTCTGCATGTCTCCCGAACCCGTAGGGTCTACACACTTAAGGTTCGATGACACTAGGGTTATAAAGGAAGTTTGTATGTGGTTACCGAATGTTGTTCAGAGTCCCAGATGAGATCCCGGAAGTTACGAGGAGTTCCGGAATGGTCCGGAGGTAAAGATTTATATATGGGAAGTCCTGTTTTGGTCACCGGAAAAGTTTCGGGGTTTATCGGTAACGTACCGGGACCACCGGGAGGGTCTCGGGGTCCACCAAGTGGGGCCACCAGCCCCAGAAGCATACATCGGCCAAGTGTGAGAAGGCACCAGCCCCTAGGTGGGCTAGGGCGCCTCCCACCATGGCCCATGCGCCTAGAAGGGGAGAGGGGGCAAACCCTAAGGGCAGATGGGCCCTAAGGCCCATGCTCCCTGCGCCTCCCTCTCCTTTCCCCCTTGGCCGCCTCCCTCAGATGGGATCTGGGGCTGCCGCACCCCTTGGGGTGGGAACCCTAAAGGGGGCGCAGCCCCTTCCCCTTCCCCTATATATACTTGAGGCCTAGGGGCTGCCCAATACTCGATTTGATCTCTCCCTGGCGCAGCCCTACCTCTCTCCTCCTCGTCTCTTGCGGTGCTTGGCAAAGCCCTGCTGGAGTACCACGCTCCTCCACCACCACCACGCCGTTGTGCTGCTGCTGGATGGAGTCTTCCTCAACCTCTCCCTCTCTCCTTGCTGGATCAAGGCATGGGAGACGTCACCGGGTTGTACGTGTGTTGAACACGGAGGTGCCGTCCGTTCGGCACTAGGATCATCGGTGATTTGGATCACGACGAGCACGACTCCATCAACCCGGTTCACTTGAACGCTTCCGCTTAGCGATATACAAGGGTATGTAGATGCACTCTCCTTCCCTCGTTGCTGGTTTCTCCATAGATAGATCTTGGTGACACATAGGAAAATTTTGAATTTCTGCTACGTTCCCCAACAGTGGCATCATGAGCTAGGTCTATTGCGTAGATTCTATGCACGAGTAGAACACAAAGTAGTTGTGGGCGTTGATTTTGTTCAATATGCTTACCGTTACTAGTCCAATCTTGATTCGGCGGCATTGTGGGATGAAGCGACCCGGACCAACCTTACACGTACGCTTACGTGAGACCGGTTCCACCGACTAACATGCACTAGTTGCATAAGGTGGCTGGCGGGTGTCTGTCTCTCCCACTTTAGTCGGATCGGATTTGATGAAAAGGGTCCTTATGAAGGGTAAATAGCAATTGGCATATCATGTTGTGGTTTTGCGTAGGTAAGAAACGTTCTTGCTAGAAACCCATAGCAGCCACGTAAAACATGCAAACAACAATTAGAGGACGTCTAACTTGTTTTTGCAGGGTATGCTTTGTGATGTGATATGGCCAAGAAGAATGTGATGAATGATATGTGATGTATGAGATTGATCATGTTCTTGTAATAGGAATCACGACTTGCATGTCGATGAGTATGACAACCGGCAGGAACCATAGAAGTTGTCTTAATTTATTTATGACCTGCGTGTCAACATAAACGTCATGTAATTACTTTACTTTATTGCTAACCGTTAGCTGTAGTAGTAGAAGTAATAGTTGGCGAGACAACTTCATGAAGACACGATGATGGAGATCATGATGATGGAGATCATGGTGTCATGCCGGTGACGATGATGATCATGGAGCCCCGAAGATGGAGATCAAAAGGAGCAATATGATATTGGCCATATCATGTCACTATTTGATTGCATGTGATGTTTATCATGTTTATACATCGTATTTGCTTAGAACGACGGTAGTAAATAAGATGATCCCTCATTAAAATTTCAAGAAAGTGTTCCCCCTAACTGTGCACCGTAGCGAAAGTTCGTCGTTTCGAAGCACCACGTGATGATCGGGTGTGATAGATTCTTACGTTCGAATACAACGGGTGTTGATGAGCCTAGCATGTACAGACATGGCCTCGGAACACATGCAAAACACTTAGGTTGACTTGACGAGCCTAGCATGTACAGACATGGCCTCGGAACACAAGAGACCGAAAGGTCAAGCATGAGTCGCATGGTAGATACGATCAACATGAAGATGTTCACCGATGTTGACTAGTCCGTCTCACGTGATGATCGGACACGGCCTAGTTGACTCGGATCATGTAATCACTTAGGTGACTAGAGGGATGTCTATCTGAGTGGGAGTTCATAAGATGAACTTGTTTATCCTGAACATAGTCAAAAGGTCTTCGCAAATTATGTCGTAGGTCGCGCTTCAGTTCTACTGTTTAGTTATGTTCCTAGAGAAAATTTAGTTGAAAGTTGTTAGTAGCAATTATGAGGACTAGGTCCGTAAACTGAGGATTGTCCTCATTGCTTCATAAAAGGCTTATGTCCTTAAGGCACCGCTCAGTGTGCTGAACCTCGAACATCGTCTATGGATGTTGCGAACATCTGACATACACATTTTGATAACTACGTGATAGTTCAGTTAAACGGTTTAGAGTTGAGGCACCGAAGACATTTTGAAACGTCACGAAACATATGAGATGTTTCAAGGACTGAAATTGGGATTTCAGGCTCGTGCCCACGTCAAGAGGTATAAGACCTCCGACGATTTTCTTAGCCTGCAAACTAAGGGAGAAAGGCTCAATTGTTGAGCTTGTGCTCAGATTGTCTGAGTACAACAATCATTTGAATCGAGTGGGAGTTGATCTTCCAGATGAGATAGTGATGTTTCTCCGAAGTCATTACCACCAAGCTGCTAGGGCTTCGTGATGAACTATAATATATCAGGGACATATATGATGATCCTTGAGATATTCGCGATGTTTGACACCACAAAAGTAGAAATCAAGAAGGAGCATCAATTGTTGATGGTTGGTGAAACCACTAGTTTCAAGAAGGACAAGGGCAAGAAGGGATACTTCATGAAACAACAACTCAGCTGCTGCTCTAGTGAAGAAACCCAAGGTTGAACCCAAACCCGAGACTAAGTGCTTCTGTAATAAGAGGAACAACCACTGGAGCAGAATTACCCTAGATACTTGGTAGATTAGAAGGCTGGCAAGGTCGATAGAAGTATATTGGATATACATTGTGTTGATGTGTACTTTACTAGTACTCCTAGTAGCACCAGGGTATTAGATACCGGTTCGGTTGCTAAGTGTTAGTAAACTCGAAATAAAAGGCTACGTAATAAACGGATACTAGCTAAAGGTGAGCTGACGATATGTGTTGGAAGTGTTTCCAATGTTGATATGATCAAGCATCGCACGCTCCCTCTACCATCGAGATTGGTGTTAAACCTAAATAATTGTTATTTGGTGTTTGCGTTGAGCATAGACATGATTGGATTATGTCTATCACGATACGGTTATTCATTTAAGGAGAATAAATGGTTACTCTGTTTATTTGAATAATACCTTGAATGGTCTTGCACCTAAAATGAATGGTTTATTGAATCTCGATCGTAGTGATACACATGTTCATGCCAAAAGATATAAGATAGTAATGATAGTACCACCTACTTGTGGCACTGCCACTTAAGTCATATCGGTATAAAACGCATGAAGAAGCTCCATGTTGATGGATCTTTGGGCTCACTCGTTTTTGAAAACTTGAGACATGCAAACCATGCCTATTGGTATATATGCATGAAGAAACTCCATGCAAATGGACCATTTGGACTCACTTGATTTTGAATCACTTGAGACATGCAAATCACACCACATGGGAAGATGACTGAAAGCCTCGTTTTCAGTAAAATGGAACTAGAAAGCAACTTTTGGAAGTAATACATTTTGATGTGTGCAGTCCAATGAGTGCTGAGGCGTGTAGTGGATATCGTTATGTTCTTACTTCACAGATGATTTGAGTAGATGTTGAGTATATTTACTTGATGAATCACGAGTCTGAATTGTTGAAAGGTTCAAGTAATTTCAGGGTGAAGTTGAAAGATCGTCGTGACAAGAGGATAAAATGTTTATGATATGATCATAGAGATGAATATCTGAATTACGAGTTTGGCACAGAATTAAGACATTGTGGAAATTGTTTCACAACTAATACAGCCTGGAACTGTTGGGGAACGTAGCAGAAATTCAAAATTTTCCTACGTGTCACCAAGATCTATCTATGGAGAGACCAGCAACGAGGGGAAGGAGAGTTGCATCTACATACCCTTGTAGATCGCTAAGCGGAAGCGTTCAAGTGAACGGGGTTGATGGAGTCATACTCATCGTGATTCAAATCACCGATGACCAAGTGCCGAACGCACGGCACCTCCGCGTTCAACACACGTACAGCCCGGTGACGTCTCCCACGCCTTGATCCAGCAAGGAGAGAGGGAGAGGTTGAGGAAGACTCCATCCAGCAGCAGCACAACGGCGTGGTGGTGATGGAGGAGCGTGGCAATCCTGCAGGGCTTCGCCAAGCACCGCAGAAGAGGAGGAAGAAGAGACGCAGGGCTGCACCAACGAGAGATTGAATCGTGTGTATCATGGGCAGCCCCTAGGCCTCATATATATAGGGGAAGGGGAGGAGGCTGCGCCCCCTCTAGGGTTCCCACCCCTAGGGGGGGCGGCAGCCCTAGATGGGCATTGGGTGGCGGCCAAGAGAGGGGAGAGGGGGAGGCGCCCCTAGGGTGGGCCTTAAGGCCCATCTGGACCTAGGGTTTGCCCCCTCCCACTCTCCCTGCGCCTTGGGCCTTGGTGGGAGGCGCACCAGCCCACTAAGGGGCTGGTCCCTCACCACTCTTGGCCCACGCAACCTTCTGGGGTTGGTGGCCCCACTTGGTGGACCCCCGGGACCCTCCCGGTGGTCCCGGTACGTTACCGATAAACCCCGAAACTCTTCCGGTGACCAAAACAGGACTTCCCATATATAAATCTTTACCTCCGGACCATTCCGGAACTCCTCGTGACGTCCGGGATCTCATCCGGGACTCCGAACAACATTCGGTAACCACATACAAACTTCCTTTATAACCCTAGCGTCATCGAACCTTAAGTGTGTAGACCCTACGGGTTCGGGAGACATGTAGACATGACCGAGACGTTCTCCGGTCAATAACCAACAGCGGGATCTGGATACCCATGTTGGCTCCCACATGTTCCACGATGATCTCATCGGATGAACCACGATGTCAAGGACTTAATCAATCCCGTATACAATTCCCTTTGTCTATCGGTATGATACTTGCCCGAGATTCGATCGTCGGTATCCCGATACCTTGTTCAATCTCGTTACCGGCAAGTCTCTTTACTCGTTCCGTAACACATCATCCCGTGATCAACTCCTTGATCACATTGTGCACATTATGATGATGTCCTACCGAGTGGGCCCAGAGATACCTCTCCGTCACACGGAGTGACAAATCCCAGTCTCGATTCGTGCCAACCCAACAGACACTTTCGGAGATACCCGTAGTGTACCTTTATAGCCACCCAGTTACGTTGTGACGTTTGGCACACCCAAAGCACTCCTACGGTATCCGGGAGTTGCACAATCTCATGGTCTAAGGAAATGATACTTGACATTAGAAAAGCTTCAGCATACGAACTACACGATCTAGTGCTATGCTTAGGATTGGGTCTTGTACATCACATCATTCTCCTAATGATGTGATCCCATTATCAACGACATCCAATGTCCATGGTCAGGAAACCGCAACCATCTATTGATCAACGAGCTAGTCAACTAGAGGCTTACTAGGGACATGGTGTTGTCTATGTATCCACACATGTATCTGAGTTTCCTATCAATACAATACAACTCAGGCAAGAACTCCTTCTTTGACATAGGGGACGACCTTCATCCTTTCTCTCTATTCTGCCATGGTCGAGCTTTAAGTCTTAACTTCATACCTTACAACTCAGGCAAGAACTCCTTCTTTGACTGATCCATCTTGAACACCTTCAAGATCATGTCAAGGTATGTGCTCATTTGAAAGTGCCATTAAGCGTTTTGATCTATCCTTATAGATCTTGATGCTCAATGCTCAAGTAGCTTAATCCAGGCTTTCCATTGAAAAACACTTTTCAAAAACCCTATATGCTTTCTAGAAATTCTACATCATTTCTGATCAACAATATGTCAACAACATATATTCATCAGAAATTCTATAGTGCTCCCACTCACTTCTTCGGAAATACAAGTTTCTCATAAACTTTGTACAAACCCAAAATTCTTTGCATACACCAAAATCTTTGATCATCCCATCAAAGCATACATTCCAACTCCGAGATGCTTACTCCATTCCTTAGAAGGATTGCTGGAGCTTTGCATACTTATTAGCATCTTTCAGGATTGACAAAAACTTTCCGGTTGTATCACATACAACCTTTCCTCAAGAAAATCATCGAGGAAACAATGTTTTTTTTGACATCCTATCTGCAAGATTTCATAAATAATGCAGTGACTGCTAATATAATTCCAACAAACTTTTAGCATCGCTACAGGTGAGAAAGTCTCATCGTAGTCAACTCCTTGAACTTGTCGAAAAACATCTTAACGACAAGTCGAGCTTTCTTAATGGTGACATTTACCATCATTGTCCGTCTTCCTTTTAAAATCCATCTATACTCAACAGCCTCACGACCATCGAGCTATTTTGTCAAAGTCTACACTTTGTTTCCATACATGGATCCTCTCTCGGATTTTATGGCCTCGAGCCATCTATCGGAATCCAGGCCCACCATCGCTTCTCCATAGTTCGTAGGTTCATTGTTGTCTAGCAACATGACTTCCAAGACTGGATTACGTGCCACTCTGAAGTAGCACGCATCCATGTCATCCCACGAGGTTTGGTAGTGACTTGATATGAAGTTTCATGATCACTATCATAAGCTTCCACTTCAATTGGTGTAGGTGCCACAGGAACAACTTCCTGTGCCCTGCCACGCACTAGTTGAAGAGACGGTTAAATAACCTCATCCAGTCTCCACCATCCTCCCACTCAATTCTTTCAAGAGAAACTTTTCCTCGAGAAAGGACCCAATTCTAGAAACAATCCCTTATTGCTTTCGGATCTGAGACAGGAGGTATACCCAACTGTTTTGGGTGTCCTATGAAGATGCATTTATCCGCTTTGGGTTCGACCTTATCAGCCTGAAACTTTTTCATATAAGCGTCGCAGCCCCCAAACTTTTAAGAAATGACAGCTTAGGTTTCTCTAAACCATAGTTCATACGGTGTCATCTCATCGGAATTGCGTGGTGCCCTATTTAAAGTGAATGTGGTTGTCTCTAATGCCTAACCCATAAACTATTGTGGTAATTCGATAAGAGACATCATGGTATGCATCATATCCAATAGGGTGCAGTTATGATGTTCGGACACACCATCACACTATGGTGTTCCAGGCTTTATTAGTTGTGAAATAATTTCCACAATGTCTTAACTCTGTGCCAAACTCGTAATTCAGATATTCATCTCTATGATCATATCATAGATATTTTATCCTCTTGTCACGTCGATCTTTCAACTTCACCCTGAAATTACTTGAGCCTTTTCAATAATTCAGACTCGTGATTCATCAAGTAAATATACTCAACATCATCTGTGAAGCAAGAACATGACGATATCCACTACACGCCTCAGCACTCATTGGACTGCACACATCAAAATGTATTACTTCCAGCAAGTTGCTTTATAGTTCCATTTTACTGAAACCGAGGCTTTCAGTCATCTTGCCCATGTGGTATGATTTGCATGTCTCAACTGATTCAAAATCAAGTGAGTCCAAACGGTCCATTTGCATGGAGTTTCTTCATGCATATACACCAATAGACATGGTTCGCATGTCTCAAACTTTTCAAAAATGAGTGAGTCCAAAGATCCATCAACATGGAGCTTCTTCATGCGTTTTATACCGATATGACTTACGTGGCAGTGCCACAAGTAGGTGGTACTATCATTACTATCTTTTGGCATGAACATGTGTATCACTACGATCGAGATTCAATGAACCATTCATTTTAGGCGTAAGACCATTGAAGGTATTATTCAAATAAACAGAGTAACCATTATTCTCCTTAAATGAATAACCGTATTGCGATAGACATAATCCAATCATGTCTATGCTCAACGCAAACACCAATCTCGATGGTAGAGGGAGCGTACGATATTTGATCAACCTTGAAAATACTTCCAACACATATCGTTATCTCACCTTTAGCTAGTCTCCGTTTATCCCGCAGCTTTTATTTCGAGTTACTAACACTTAGCAACCGAACCGGTATCTAATACCCTGGTGCTACTAGGAGTACTAGTAAAGTACACATTAACACAATGTACATCCAATATACTTCTATCGACCTTGCCAGCCTTCTCATCTACCAAGTATCTAGGGTAATTCTGCTCCAGTGGTTGTTCCCCTTATTACAGAAGCACTTAGTCTCGGGTTGGGGTTCATCCTTTGGGTTTCTTCACTAGAGCAGCAGCTGAATTGCCGTTTCATGAAGTATCCCTTCTTGCCCTTGCCCTTCTTGAAACTAGTGGTTTCACCAACCATCAACAATTGATGCTCCTTCTTGATTTCTACTTTTGTGGTGTCAAACATCGCGAATATCTCAAGGATCATCATATATGTCCCTGACATATTATAGTTCATCACGAAGCTCTAGCAGCTTGGTGGTAATGACTTCGGAGAAACATCACTATCTCATCTGGAAGATCAACTCCCACTCGATTCAAATGATTGTTGTACTCAGACAATCTGAGCACAAGCTCAACAATTGTGCTTTTCTCCTTAGTTTGTAGGCTAAGAAAATCATCGGAGGTCTTATACCTCTTGACGTGGGCACGAGCCTGAAATCCCAATTTCAGCCCTCAAAACATCTCATATGTTTCGTGACGTTTCAAAACTGTCTTTGGTGCCTCAACTCTAAACCGTTTAACTGAACTATCACGTAGTTATCAAAACGTGTATGTCAGATGTTCGCAACACCTACAGATGACGTTCGAGGTTCAGCACACTGAGCGGCGCATTAAGGACATAAGCCTTCTAAGAAGCAATGAGGACAATCCTCAGTTTACGGACCTAGTCCGCAAAATTGCTACTATCAACTTTCAACTAATTTTTCACTAGGAACATATCTAAATAGTAGAACTAAAGCGCGAGCTACGACATAATTTGTAAAATCCTTTTGACTATGTTCAGGATAATTAAGTTCATCTTATGAACTCCCACTCAGATAGACATCCCTCTAGTCATCTAAGTGATTACATGATCCGAGTCAACTAGCCCGTGTCCGATCATCACGTGAGACGGACTAGTCAACGTCGGTGAACATCTTCATGTTGATCGTATCTTCTATACGACTCATGCTCGACCTTTCGGTCTTCTGTGTTCCGAGGCCATGTCTGTACATGCTAGGCTCGTCAAGTTAACCCTAAGTGTTTCGCATGTGTAAATCTGTCTTACACCCGTTGTATGTGAACGTTAGAATCTAACACCCGATCATCACGTGGTGCTTCGAAACACGAACTGTCGCAATGGTGCACAGTTAGGGGAGAACACTTCTTGAAATTGTTGTAAGGGATCATCTTATTTACTACCGTCGTTCTAAGCAAATAAGATGTATGAACATGATAAACATCACATGCAATCAAATAGTGACATGATATGGCCAATATCATAGTGCTTCTTTTGATCTCCATCTTCGGGGCTCCATGATCATCATCGTCACCGGCATGACACCATGATCTCCATCATCGTGTCTTCATGAAGTTGTCTCGCCAACTATTACTTCTACTACTACAGCTAACGGTTAGCAATAAAGTAAAGTAATTACATGACGTTTATGTTGACACGCAGGTCATAAATAAATTAAGACAACTCCTATGGCTCCTGCCGGTTGTCATACTCATCGACATGCAAGTTGTGATTCCTATTACAAGAACATGATCATCTCATACATCACATATATCACTCATCACATCCTTTGGCCATATCACATCACATAGCATACCCTGCAAAAACAAGTTAGACGTCCTCTAATTGTTGTTTGCATGTTTTACGTGGCTGCTATGGGTTACTAGCAAGAACGTTTCTTACCTACGTAAAAACCACAACGTGATATGCCAATTGCTATTTACCCTTCATAAGGACCCTTTTCATCGAATCCGATCCGACTAAAGTGGGAGAGACAGACACCCGCCAGCCACCTTATGCAACTAGTGCATGTTTGTCGGTGGAACCGGTCTCACGTAAGACTACGTGTAAGGTTGGTCCGGGCCGCTTCATCCCACGATGCCGCCGAATCAAGATAAGACTAGTAACGGCAAGCATATTGAACAAAATCAATGCCCACAACTACTTTGTGTTCTACTCGTGCATAGAATCTACGCAATAGACCTAGCTCATGATGCCACTGTTGGGGAACGTAGCAGAAATCAAAATTTTCCTACGTGTCACCAAGATCTATCTATGGAGAGACCAGCAACGAGGGGAAGGAGAGTTGCATCTACATACCCTTGTAGATCGCTAAGCGGAAGCGTTCAAGTGAACGGGGTTGATGGAGTCGTACTCGTCGTGATTCAAATCATCGATGACCAAGTGCCGAACGCACGGCACCTCCGCGTTCAACACACGTACAGCCCAGTGACGTCTCCCACGCCTTGATCCAGCAAGGAGAGAGGGAGAGGTTGAGGAAGACTCCATCCAGCAGCAGCACAACGGCGTGGTGGTGATGGAGGAGCGTGGCAATCCTGCAGGGCTTCGCCAAGCACCGCAGAAGAGGAGGAAGAAGAGACGCAGGGCTGCACCAACGAGAGATTGAATCGCGTGTATCATGGGCAGCCCCTAGGCCTCATATATATAGGGGAAGGGGAGGAGGCTGCGCCCCCTCTAGGGTTCCCACCCCTAGGGGGGCGGCAGCCCTAGATGGGCATTGGGTGGCGGCCAAGAGAGGGGAGAGGGGGAGGCGCCCCTAGGGTGGGCCTTAAGGCCCATCTGGACCTAGGGTTTGCCCCCTCCCACTCTCCCTGCGCCTTGGGCCTTGGTGGGAGGCGCACCAGCCCACTAAGGGGCTGGTCCCCCACCACTCTTGGCCCACGCAACCTTCTGGGGTTGGTGGCCCCACTTGGTGGACCCCCGGGACCCTCCCGGTGGTCCCGGTACGTTACCGATAAACCCCGAAACTCTTCCAGTGACCAAAACAGGACTTCCCATATATAAATCTTTACCTCCGGACCATTCCGGAACTCCTCGTGACGTCCGAGATCTCATCCGGGACTCCGAAAAACATTCGGTAACCACATACAAACTTCCTTTATAACCCTAGCGTCATCGAACCTTAAGTGTGTAGACCCTACGGGTTCGGGAGACATGTAGACATGACCGAGATGTTCTCCGGTCAATAACCAACAGCGGGATCTGGATACCCATGTTGGCTCCCACATATTCCACGATGATCTCATCGGATGAACCACGATGTCAAGGACTTAATCAATCCCGTATATAATTCCCTTTGTCTATCGGTACGATACTTGCCCGAGATTCGATCGTCGGTATCCCGATACCTTGTTCAATCTCGATACCAGCAAGTCTCTTTACTCGTTCCGTAACACATCATCCCGTGATCAACTCCTTGATCACATTGTGCACATTATGATGATGTCCTACCGAGTGGGCCCAGAGATACCTCTCCGTCACACGGAGTGACAAATCCCAGTCTCGATTCGTGCCAACCCAACAGACACTTTCGGAGATACCCGTAGTGTACCTTTATAGCCACCCAGTTACGTTGTGACATTTGGCACACCCAAAGCACTCCTATGGTATCCGGGAGTTGCACAATCTCATGGTCTAAGGAAATGATACTTGACATTAGAAAAGCTTCAGCATACGAACTACACGATCTAGTGCTATGCTTAGGATTGGGTCTTGTCCATCACATCATTCTCCTAATGATGTGATCCCATTATCAACGACATCCAATGTCCATGGTCAGGAAACTGCAACCATCTATTGATCAACGAGCTAGTCAACTAGAGGCTTACTAGGGACATGGTGTTGTCTATGTATCCACACATGTATCTGAGTTTCCTATCAATACAATTATAGCATGGATAATAAACGATTATCATGAACAAGGAAATATAATAATAATCAATTTATTATTGCCTCTAGGGCATATTTCCAACAGGAACACCATAGTGTGATGGTGTGTCCGAACATCATAACTGCACCCTATTGGATATGATGCATACCATGATGTCTCTTATCGAATTACCACAGTAGTTTATGGGTTAGGCATTAGAGACAACCACATTCACTTTAAATAGGGCACCACGTAATTCCGATGAGATGACACCGTATGAACTATGGTTTAGGGAAACCTAAGCTGTCATTTCTTAAAAGTTTGGGGCTGCGATGCTTATGTGAAAAGTTTCAGGCTGATAAGCTCAAACCCAAAGCGGATAAATGCATCTTCATAGGACACCCAAAACAGTTGGGTATACCTCATGTCTCAGATCCGAAAGCAATAAGGGATTGTTTCTAGAATCGGGTCCTTTCTCGAGGAAAAGTTTCTCTCGAAAGAATTGAGTGGGAGGATGGTGGAGACTTGATGAGGTTATTGAACCGTCTCTTCAACTAGTGTGTGGCAGGGCACAGGAAGTTGTTCCTGTGGCACCTACACCAATTGAAGTGGAAGCTTATGATAGTGATCATGAAACTTCAGATCAAGTCACTACCAAACCTCGTAGGATGACAAGGATGCGTACTACTTCAGAGTGGTATGTAATCGTGTCTTGGAAGTCATGTTGCTAGACAACAATGAACCTACGAGCTATGGAGAAGCGATGGTGGGCCCGGATTCCGATAAATGGCTCGAGGCCATAAAATCCGAGAGAGGATCCATGTATGAAAACAAAGTGTAGACTTTGGAAGAACTACTTGATGGTCGTAAGGCTGTTAGGTACATATGGATTTTAAAAGGAAGACAGACAATGATGGTAAATATCACCATTAAGAAAGCTCGACTTGTCGTTAAGATGTTTTCCGGCAAGTTCTAGGAGTTGACTACGATGAGACTTTCTCACTCGTAGCGATGCTAAGAGTCTGTTGGAATTATATTTGCGATTACTGCATTATTTATGAAATCTTGCAGATAGGATGTCAAAACATTGTTTCCTCGACGATTTTTTGAGGAAAGATTGTATGTGATACAACCGGAACGTTTTTGTCAATCCTGAAAGATGTTAATAAGTATGCAAAGCTCCAGCAATCCTTCTAAGGACTGGAGTAAGCATCTCGGAGTTGGAATGTATGCTTTGATGAGATGATCAAAGATTTTGGGTGTATACAAAGTTTATGAGAAACTTGTATTTCCAAAGAAGTGAGTGGGAGCACTATAGAATTTCTGATGAATATATGTTGTTGATCAGAAATGACGTAGAATTTCTGGAAAGCATATAGGGTTATTTGGAAAGTGTTTTTCAATGGAAAGCCTGGATTAAGCTACTTGAACATTGAGCATCAAGATCTATAGGGATAGATCAAAACGCTTAATGGTACTTTCAAATGAGCACATACCTTGACATAATCTTGAAGGTGTTCAAGATGGATCAGCCAAAGAAGGAGTTCTTGCCTGAGTTGTAAGGTATGAAGTTAAGACTTAAAGCTCGACCACGGCAGAAGAAAGAGGAAGGACGAAGGTCGTCTCCTATGCTTTTGACATAGGCTCTACAGTATGCTATGCTGTGTACCGCACCTGAAATGTGCCTTCCCATGAGTCAGTCAAGGGGTACAAGAGTGATCCAAGAATGGATCACAGGACAGCGGTCAAAGTTATCCTTAGTAACTAGTGGACTAAGGAATTTTCTCGATTATGGAGGTGGTAAAAGAGTTCGTCGTAAAGGGTTACGCCGATGCAAACTTTGACACTAATCCAGATTATTCTGAGTAGTAAACTGGATTCGTATAGTAGAACAGTTATTTGGAATAGCTCCAAATAGAACGTGGTAGCTGCATCTAGAAAATGACATAGAAATTTTCAAAGTACATACGGATCTGAATGTTGTAGACCCGTTGACTGAAACCTCTCTCACAAGCATAACATGATCAAACCCAGAACTCTTTGGGTGTTAGTCACATGGGGATGTAACCTTGAGTGTTAATCACATATCCATGTGAGCTAGATTATTGACTCTAGTGCAAGTGGGAGACTGTTGGAAATATGCCCTAGAGGCAATAATAAATTAGTTATTATTATATTTCCTTGTTCATGATAATCGTTTATTTTCCATGCTAGAATTGTATTGATAAGAAACTCAGATACATGTGTGGATATATAGACAACACCATGTCCCTAGTAAGCCTCTAGTTGACTAGCTCGTTAATCAATAGATGGTCACGGTTTACTGACCATGGACATTGGATGTCGTTGATAACGGGATCACATCATTAGGAGAATGATGTGATGGACAAGACCCAATCCTAAGCCTAGCACAAAGATCGTGTAGTTCGTTCGCTAAAGCTTTTCTAATGTCAAGTATCATTTCCTTAGACCATGAGATTGTGCAACTCCCGGATACCGTAGGAATACTTTGGGTGTGCCAAACATCACAACGTAACTGGGTGGCTATAAAGGTGCACTACGGGTATCTCCGAAAGTGTCTGTTGGGTTGGCACGAATCGAGACTGGGATTTGTCACTCTGTGTGATGGAGAGGTATCTCTGGGCCCACTCGGTAGGACATCATCATAATGTGCACAATGTGATCAAGGAGTTGATCACGGGATGATGTGTTACGAAACGAGTAAAGAGACTTGCCGGTAACGAGATTGAACAAGGTATCGGGATACCGACGATCGAATCTCGGGCAAGTACAATACCGCTAGACAAAGGGAATTGTATACGGGATTGATTGAATCCTCGACATCGTGGTTCATTCGATGAGATCATCGTGGAACATGTGGGAGCCAACATGGGTATCCAGATCCCGCTGTTGGTTATTGACCGGAGAACGTCTCGGTCATGTCTGCATGTCTCCCGAACCCGTAGGGTCTACACACTTAAGGTTCGATGACGCTAGGGTTATAAAGGAAGTTTGTATGTGATTACCGAATGTTGTTAGGAGTTCCGGATGAGATCCTGGACGTCATGAGGAGTTCCGGAATGGTCCGGAGGTAAAGATTTATATATGGGAAGTCCTATTTTGGTCACCAGAAAAGTTTCGGGGTTTATCGGTAACGTACCGGGACCACCGGGAGGGTCCCGGGGTCCACCAAGTGGGGCCACCAGCCCCAGAAGCATACATGGGCCAAGTGTGAGAAGGCACCAGCCCCTAGGTGGGCTAGGGCGCCTCCCACCATGGCCCATGCGCCTAGAAGGGGAGAGGGGGCAAACCCTAAGGGCAGATGGGCCCTAAGGCCCATGCTCCCTGCGCCTCCCTCTCCTTTCCCCCTTGGCCGCCTCCCTCAGATGGGATCTGGGGCTGCCGCACCCCTTGGGGTGGGAACCCTAAAGGGGGCGCAGCCCCTTCCCCTTCCCCTATATATACTTGAGGCCTAGGGGCTGCCCAATACGCGATTTGATCTCTCCCTGGCGCAGCCCTACCTCTCTCCTCCTCGTCTCTTGCGGTGCTTGGCGAAGCCCTGCTGGAGTACCACGCTCCTCCACCACCACCACGCCGTTGTGCTGCTGCTGGATGGAGTCTTCCTCAACCTCTCCCTCTCTCCTTGCTGGATCAAGGCATGGGAGACGTCACCGGGTTGTACGTGTGTTGAACACGGAGGTGCCGTCCGTTCGGCACTAGGATCATTGGTGATTTGTGAAGGAAATATGCCCTAGAGGCAATAATAAAGTTATTATTTATTTCCTTATATCATGATAAATGTTTATTATTCATGCTAGAATTGTATTAACCGGAAACATAATACATGTGTGAATACATAGACAAACAGAGTGTCACTAGTATGCCTCTACTTGACTAGCTCGTTAATCA
This sequence comes from Triticum monococcum, assembly GCA_034509565.1. Classification (NCBI taxonomy): domain Eukaryota; kingdom Viridiplantae; phylum Streptophyta; class Magnoliopsida; order Poales; family Poaceae; genus Triticum; species Triticum monococcum. The sequence continues at coordinate 683,133,683 of CM067845.1, read as the reverse complement.
AAGATGGTTATGTTTCCTAACCATGAACAAAAGAGTTGTTATTTGATTAACGAGGTCACATCATTAGTTGAATGATCTGATTGACATGACCCATTCCATTAGCTTAGCACCCGATCGTTTAGTATGTTGCTATTGCTTTCTTCATGACTTATACATGTTCCTATGACTATGAGATTATGCAATTCCCGTTTGCCGGAGGAACACTTTGGGTGCTACCAAACGTCACAACATAACTGGGTGATTATAAAGGAGTACTACAGGTGTTTCCAATGGTAGATGTTGGGTTGGCGTATTTCGAGAATAGGATTTGTCACTCCGATTGTCGGAGAGGTACCTCTGGGCCCTCTCGACAATACACATCACATAAGCCTTGCAAGCATTATAACTAAGATGTTAGTTGTGAGATGATGTATTACGGAACGAGTAAAGAGACTTGCCAGTAACGAGATTGAACTAGGTATTGGATACCGACGATCGAATCTCGGGCAAGTAACATACCGATGACAAAGGGAACAACGTATGTTGTTATGCGGTCTGACCGATAAAGATCTTCATAGAATATGTAGGAGCCAATATGGGCATCCAGGTCCCGCTATTGGTTATTGACCGGAGACGTGTCTCGGTCATGTCTACATTGTTCTCGAACCATAGGGTCCGCACGCTTAAGGTTTCGATGACAGTTATATTATGAGTTTATGAGTTTTGATATACCGAAGGTGTTCGGAGTCCCGGATGAGATCGGGGACATGACGAGGAGTCTCGAAATGGTCGAGATGTAAAGATCGATATATTGGACGACTATATTCGGACATCGGAAAGGTTCCGAGTGATTCGGGTATTTTTCGGAGTACCGGGTAGTTACGGGAGAAGTAATGGGCCTTGACGGGCTTTAGTGGGAAGAGTAAAAAGGCTGCTGCGCCCCCCCTCTCCTCTAGTCTGAATTGGACTAGGGAAAAGGGGGCCGGCCACCTTTCCTACTCCTCCACTTCCTTCTCCCTCCCTCCCCTCTTGGTGGACTCCTACTAGGACTTGGAGTCCTAGTAGGACTCCACACCTGGCGCGCCTCTCCTAAGCCGACCGCCCCTCCTCCCTTGCTCATTTATATACGGGGGCAGGGGGCACCCCATAGACACACAAGTTGATCATTGAGATCATTCCTTAGCCGTGTGCGGTGCCCCCTGCCACCAAATTCCACCTCGATCATATCGTTGTAGTGTTTAGGCGAAGCCCTGCGTCGGTAGTACATCAAGATCGTCACCACGCCGTCGTGCTGATGGAACTCCTCCCCGAAGCTTTGCTGGATCGGAGCCCGGGGATCGTCATTGAGCTTAACGTGTGCTAAGAAATCGGAGGTTCCAGAGTAACGGTACTTGGATCGGTCGGATCGGGAAGAAGACGTACGACTACTTCCTCTACGTTGTGTCAACGCTTCCGTTGCGATCTACAAGGGTACGTAGATCAGACTCTCCCCCTCGTTGCTATGCATCACCATGATCTTGCGTGTGCGTAGGAATTTTTTTGAAATTGCTACGTTCCCCAACAGTGGCATCCGAGCCTAGGTTTTGTGGTTTGATGTTATATGCACGAGTAGAACACAAGTGAGTTGTGGGCGATATAAGTCATACTGCCTACCAGCATGTCATACTTTGGTTCGGCGGTATTGTTGGATGAAGCGGCCCGGACCGACATTACGCGTACGCTTACGCGAGACCGGTTTCCCCGACGTGCTTTGCACATAGGTGACTTGCGGGTGACTGTTTCTCCAACTTTAGTTGAACCGAGTGTGGCTACGCCCAGTCCTTGCGAAGGTTAAAACGGAGTCTATTTGACAAACTATCATTCTGGTTTTGATGCGTAGGTAAGATTGGTTCTTGCTAAGCCCGTAGCAGCCACGTAAAATTTGCAACAACAAAGTAGAGGACGTCTAACTTGTTTTTGCAGGGCATGTTGTGATGTGATATGGTCAAAACATGATGAGTTATAAGTTGTTGTATAAGATGATCATGTTTTGTTGAAGTTATCGGCAACTGGCAAAAGCCTTATGGTTGTCTATCTATTGCATAAGATGCAAGCGCCCAATAATTGCTTTACTTTATCGCTATGCGATAGCAATAGTTGCAAGAGCAAGTGTTGGCGAGACGACCACGTGACGACACATTGATATAGATCAAGATGATGGAGATCATGGTGTCATGCCGGTGACGATATAGATCATGACAGTACTTTGGACATGGAGATCACAAGCACAAGATGATGATGGCCATATCATATCACTTATATTGATTGCATGTGATGTTTATCTTTTATGCATCTTATCTTGCTTTGATTGACGGTAGCATTATAAGATGATCTCTCACTAAATTATCAAGAAGTGTTCTCCCTGAGTATGCACCGTTGCCAAAGTTCGTCGTGCCCAGACACCACGTGATGATCGGGTGTGATAAGCTCTACGTCCATCTACAACGGGTGCAAGCCAGTTTTGCACACGCAGAATACTCAGGTTAAACTTGACGAGCCTAGCATATGCAGATATGGCCCCGGAACACAGAGACCGAAAGGTCGAGCGTGAATCATATAGTAGATATGATCAACATAACGATGTTCACCATTGAAAACTACTCCATCTCACGTGATGATCGGTTATGGTTTAGTTGATTTGGATCACGTGATCACTTAGAGGATTGGAGGGATGTCTATCTAAGTGGGAGTTCTTAAGTAATATGATCAATTGAACTTTAATTTATCATGAACTTAGTCCTGATAGTATTAGCATATCTATGTTGAAGATCAATAGCTCGCGTTGTTGCTTTCATATGTTTATTTTGATATGTTCCTAGAGAAAATTGTGTTGAAAGATGTTAGTATCAATGATACGGATTGGATCCGTGATCTGAAGTTTATCCTCATTGCTGCACAGAAAAATCATGTCCTTGATCACCGCTAGGTGACAGACCTATTGCAGGAGCAGATGCAGACGTTATGAACGTTTGGCTAGCTCAATATGATGACTACTTGATAGTTTAGTGCACCATGCTTAATGGCTTAGAATCGGGACTTCAAAAACGTTTTGAACGTCATGGACCATATGAGATGTTCCAGGAGTTGAAGTTAATATTTCAAGCAAATACCCGAGTTGAGAGATATGAAGTCTCCAACAAGTTCTATAGCTAAAAGATGGAGGAGAATCGCTCAACTAGTGAGCATGTGCTCAGATTGTCTGGGTACTACAATCGCTTGAATCAAGTGGGAGTTAATCTTCCAGATAAGATAGTGATTGACAGAATTCTCTAGTCACCATCACCAAGTTAGTAGAACTTCATGATGAACTATGATATGCAAGGGATAACGGAAACGATTCCCAAGCTCTTCATGATGCTGAAATCGATGAAGGTAGAAATCAAGAAAAACATCAAGTGTTGATGGTTGACAAGACCACTAGTTTGAAGAAAAGGGCAAAAGGGAAGAAGGGGAACTTCAAGAAGAACGGCAAGCAAGTTGCTGCTCAAGTGAAGAAGCCCAAGTCTGGTCCTAAGCCTGAGACTAAGTGCTTCTACTGCAAAGGGACTGGTCACTAGAAGCAGAACTGCCCCAAGTATTTGGCGGATAAGAAGGATGGCAAAGTGAACAAAAGTATATTTGATATACATGTTATTGATGTGTGCTTTACTAGTGTTTATAGCAACCCCTCAGTATTTGATATTGGTTCAGTTGCTAAGAGTAGTAACTCAAAACAGGAGTTGCAGAATAAACAAAGACTAGTTAAGGGTGAAGTGACGATGTGTGTTGGAAGTAGTTCCAAGATTGATATGATCATCATCGCACACTCCCCTATACTTTCGGAATTAGTGTTGAACTTAAATAAGTGTTATTTGGTTTTTGCGTTGAGCATGAATATGATTTGATCATGTTTATTGCAATACGGTTATTCATTAAAGTCAGAGAATAATTGTTGTTCTGTTTACATGAATAAAACCTTCGATGGTCATACACCCAATGAAACAAGTTCGTTGGATCTCGATCGTAGTGATACACATATTCATAATATTGAAACCAAAAGATGCAAAGTTAATAATAATAGTGCAACTTATTTGTGGCATTGCCGTTTAGGTCATATTGGTATAAAGCGCATGAAGAAGCTCCATGCTGATGGGCTTTCGGAATCACTTGATTATGAATCACTTGATGCTTGCGAACCATGCCTTTTGGGCAAGATGACTAAAACGCCGTTCTCCGGAATAATGGAGCAAGCAACAGATTTGTTGGAAATCATACATACTGATGTATGTGGTCTGATGAATATTTAAGGCTTGCAGCGGGTATCATTATTTTCTAACCTTCACAGATGATTTGAGCAGATATGGGTATATCTACTTAATGAAATAGAAGTCTGATACATTTGAAAAGTTCATATAATTTCAGAGTGAAGTGGAAAATCATCATAACAAGAAAATAAAGTTTCTATGATCTGATCGTGGAAAAGAGTATTTGAGTTACGAGTTTGGTCTTCAGTTAAAACAATGTGAAATAGTTTCACTACTCACGCCACCTGGAACACCACAGCATAATGGTGTGTCCGAACGTCATAACCGTACTTTATTGGATATAGTACAATCTATGATGTTTCTTACCGATTTACCAATATCGTTTTGGGATCATGCATTAGAGATAGCTGCATTCACGTTAAATAGGGCACCATCTAAATCCGTTGAGACGACACCGTATGAACTATGGTTTCGCAAGAAACCTAAGCTGTCGTTTCTTAAAGTTTGGAGTTGCGATGCTTATGTGAAAAAGTTTCATCTCGATAAGCTCAAACTCAAAAATCGGAGAAATATGTCTTCATAGGATACCCAAAGGAGACAATTGGGTACACCTTCTATCACAGATCCAAAGGCAAGACATTCGTTGCTGAGAATGGATACTTTCTAGAGAAGGAGTTTCTCTTGAAAGAAGTAAGTGGGAGGAAAGTAGAAAACTTGATAAGGTAATTGTACCTTCTACCTTATTGGAAAGTAGTTCATCACAAAAATCTGTTCTTGTGACTACTACACCAATTAGTGAGGAAGCTAATGATGATGATCATGTAACTTCAGATCAAGTTACTACCGAATCTCGCAGGTAAACCAGAGTGAGATCCGCACCAGAGTGGTACGGTAATCCTGTTCTTGAGGTCATGTTACTTGACCATGACGAACCTACGAACTATGAGGAAGCGATGATGAGCCCAGATTCCGCGAAATGGTTTGAGGCCATGAAATCTGAGATATGATCCATGTATGAGAACAAAGTTTGGACTTTGGTTGACTTGCCCGATGATCGGCAAGCAATTGTGAATAAATGGATCTTCAAGAGGAAGACGGACGCTGATAGTAGTGTTACTATCTACAAAGCTAGAATTGTCGCAAAAGGTTTTCGACAAGTTCAAGGTGTTGACTACGATGAGAGCTTCTCACTCGTATCTATGCTTGAGTCTGTCTGAATCATGTTAGTAATTGCCGCATTTTATAAAATCTGGCAAATGGATAAACAAAACTGCATTCCTTAATGGATTTATTAAAGAAGAGTTGTATATGATGCAACAGAAGGTTTTGTCAATCCGAAAAGTGCTAACAAAATTTGCAAGCTCCAGCGATCCATCTGTGGACTGGTGCAAGCATCTCGGAGTTGGAATATACGCTTTGATGAGTTGATCAAAGCATATAGTTTTATACAGACTTGCGGTGAAGCCTGTATTTACAAGAAAGTGAGTGGGAGCACTACAACATTTCTGATAAGTATATGTGAATGACATATTGTTGATCGGAAATAATGTAGAATTATTCTGTAAAGCATAAAGGAGTGTTTGAAAGGAGTTTTTCAAAGAAAGACTTCGGTGAAGCTGCTTACATATTGAGCTTCAAGATCTATAGAGATAGATCAAGACGCTTGATAAGTTTTTTCAATGAGTACATACCTTGACAAGATTTTGAAGTAGTTCAAAATGGAGCAGTCAAAGAAAGAGTTCTTGCCTGTATTATAAGGTGTGAAGTTGAGTAAGACTCAAAGCCCGACCACGGCAGAAGATAGAAAGAGAATGAAAGTCATTCCCTATGCCTTGGCCATAGGTTCTATAAAGTATGTCATGCTGTATACCAGATCTATTGTATACCCTGCACTGATTTGGCAAGGGAGTACAATAGTGATCTAGGAGTAGATCATTGGACAGCGGTCAGAATTATCCTTAGTGAAATAAGGATATGTTTCTCGATTATGGACGTGACAAAAAGGTTCGTCGTAAAGGGTTACATCGATGCAAGTTTCTGACACTAATCCAGATGAATCTATAGTCTCAATCTGGATACATATTGAAAGTGGGAGCAATTAGCTAGAGTAGCTCCGTGTAGAGCATTGTAGACATAGAACTTGCAAAATACTTACAGATCTGAATGTGACAGACCCGTTGACTAAAATTATCTCACAAGCAAAACATGATCACACCTTAGTACTCTTTGGGTGTTAATCACATAGATATGTGAACTAGATTACTGACTCTAGTAAACCCTTTGAGTGTTGGTCACATGACGATGTGAACTATGGGTGTTAATCACATGGTGATGTGAACTATTGTTGTTAAATCACATGGCGATGTGAACTAGATTATTGACTCTAGTGCAAGTGGGAGACTGAAGGAAATATGCCCTAGAGGCAATAATAAAGTTATTATTTATTTCCTTATATCATGATAAATGTTTATTATTCATGCTAGAATTGTATTAACCGGAAACATAATACATGTGTGAATGCATAGACAAACAGAGTGTCACTAGTATGCCTCTACTTGACTAGCTCGTTAATCAAAGATGGTTATGTTTCCTAACCATGAACAAAAGAGTTGTTATTTGATTAACGAGGTCACATCATTAGTTGAATGATCTGATTGACATGACCCATTCCATTAGCTTAGCACCCGATCGTTTAGTATGTTGCTATTGCTTTCTTCATGACTTATACATGTTCCTATGGCTATGAGATTATGCAACTCCCGTTTGCCGGAGGAACACTTTGGGTGCTACCAAACGTCACAACGTAACTGGGTGATTATAAAGGAGTACTACAGGTGTTTCCAATGGTAGATGTTGGGTTGCCGTATTTCGAGAATAGGATTTGTCACTCCGATTGTCGGAGAGGTACCTCTGGGCCCTCTCGGTAATACACATCACATAAGCCTTGCAAGAATTATAACTAAGATGTTAGTTGTGAGATGATGTATTACGGAACGAGTAAAGAGACTTGCCTGTAACGAGATTGAACTAGGTATTGGATACCGACGATCGAATCTCGGGCAAGTAACATACCGATGACAAAGGGAACAATGTATGTTGTTATGCGGTCTGACCGGTAAAGATCTTCGTAGAATATGTAGGAGCCAATATGGGCATCCAGGTCCCGCTATTGGTTATTGACCGGAGACGTGTCTCGGTCATGTCTACATTGTTCTCGAACCGTAGGGTCCGCACGCTTAAGGTTTCGATGACAGTTATATTATGAGTTTTGATGTACCGAAGGAGTTCGGAGTCCCGGATGAGATCGGGGACATGACGAGGAGTCTCGAAATGGTCGAGACGTAAAGATCGATATATTGGACGATTATATTCGGACATCGGAAAGGTTCCGAGTGATTCGGGTATTTTTTGGAGTACCGGGTAGTTACGGGAGAAGTAATGGGCCTTGATGGGCTTTAGTGGGAAGAGTAAAAAGGCTGCTGCGCCCCCCTCTCCTCTAGTCCGAATTGGACTAGGGAAAAGGGGGCCGGCCACCTTTCCTACTCCTCCACTTCCTTCTCCCTTCCTCCCCTCTTGGTGGACTCCTACTAGGACTTGGAGTCCTAGTAGGACTCCACACCTGGCGCGCCTCTCCTAAGCCGGCCGCCCCTCCTCCCTTGCTCCTTTATATACAGGGGCAGGGGGCACCCCATAGACACACAAGTTGATCATTGAGATCGTTCCTTAGCCGTGTGCGGTGCCCCCTGCCACCAAATTCCACCTCGATCATATCATTGTAGTGCTTAGGCGAAGCCCTGCGTCGGTAGTACATCAAGATCGTCACCGCGCCGTCGTGCTGACGGAACTCCTCCCCGAAGCTTTGCTGGATCGGAGCCCGGGGATCGTCATCGAGCTGAACGTGTGCTAAGAACTCGGAGGTGCCGGAGTAACGGTACTTGGATCGGTCGGATCGGGAAGAAGACGTATGACTACTTCCTCTATGTTGTGTCAACGCTTCCATTGCGATCTACAAGGGTACGTAGATCAGACTCTCCCCCTCGTTGCTATGCATCACCATGATCGTGCGTGTGCGTAGGAATTTTTTTGAAATTACTACGTTCCCCAACAATTTGGATCACGACGAGTACGACTCCATCAACCCCGTTCACTTGAACGCTTCCGCTTCGCGATCTACAAGGGTATGTAGATGCACTCTCCTTCCCTCGTTGCTGGTTTCTCCATAGATAGATCTTGGTGACACGTAGGAAAATTTGAATTTCTGCTACGTTCCCCAACAGCTAGAGCCACCAAATGGTTTCCTCAATGGAGCACGTGAAAGATCCAGCAATCGTTGGCTTCTCATATCATTAGCAGAAAGCAATGGGAAAAACAAAGGTGCGTTGGAGGGTCCTAAGACCAGTACAGAAAAAGATTACATCAACTTAGCTTCAGCCTAGGCTTTTGCTGACCGAAAAGGAAAATACAATGGCCTATATCTCATGGCGGATCCCAGAAGGGTCTCTCCAAGCATGCTGCGCCCGCCTGCCGCCAAAGTTGCACTGAATTTTCGATGGCCTTTGCAATGTCCCTTGCTGCCGGCTGCTTGCCTCTGAATGTGCAGCTGTTCCGCTCTTTCCAGATCTCCCAGCATGTCAAAAGCATGATCGTGTTGGCGCCCTTCTGTTGGGCCGGCGGGGTCTTGTTGATCATCCGGTGCATGATCACTAGAGAGGTGGATTTTTGCCATGAGTGATGTGGAGCTAGCTGCCGGCATCCTTCTCTTGATCCCACCAAGCCCCAGACCTCAAGGGTTGTTCAGCATGTCCAGAGCAAGTGGTGGGTCGACTCCAGGTTGCGAACACAGAACTGGCAGAAATAGTTGTTTGGCCAACCGCGCCGCTGGAGACGGTCATTTGTCCATAGGCGATCTTGCAATAACAGGTAAGCGAAGAATTTGATGTTCCCTGATGCCCATTTTTTCCAAATGAGCTCATCCAAAACTGATAGGATCCATCCCTGGAACTGCATAGCATAGGCTGACTTGGATGTGTATTTCCCTATCGCCTCGTGGTTCCATCGAATTGTATCCCTTTCTCCCTCCCAGAGCTCCGGGGCAGCGGTGGTGATCAAGCGGTTGAGCTAGACGAACTGTTGCAGCAGCGGCTATGTGTCACCATGTCTTAGGTCTTCAATCCAGGTGTCATCGTGAAGTGCATCTCGTCCTGTCCTGTTTTTGCGCTTCGAGTGGTTGAGGAGGGCTGGGTAGGCAGAGGCCAGCGTGTTTGGGCCAATCCAGGAGGAGTGCCAGAACAGGGTTGTTGAGCCATCCCCAATTGATACCGTCGTCGCAGCCGCAAACAGAGCTTTGTCTTCCTCGTTGCATGGTGGTGTCGTGCCCACCCATGGGCGGTCCGGATCGGCCTAGGACATCCAGAGCCATCGCAGCCGCAAGGCACGACTGAAGCGATCCAGGTCCGGGATGCCTAGCCCCCCCTGGAGGTTGGCGCACACACCATCGGCCAGCTTACTTTGCAGCTGGCCCCCGTCAGCACATCATCCTGTTTCCACAAGAACCGGCGTCTGCACTTGTCAATTTCTTTCAGTAGCTTCTTTGGAACTTTTAGTACAATGAGCACAAAAGTTGGCATGGCGCTGAGAACACTTCGAACCAGCACTCTCCTACTGGCAATGGGAAGTAGCTTGCCCTTCCAGCCTGCCAACCTGGCTTTGATTCTATCTAAGATGAACTATAGGTTTGCCAGTCTCAGCCGGGTGATGGTGATCGGGAGCCCGAGGTATGTAGTGGGAAATTGTCCTAGATTGCCCCCAAAGTTGTGTAGCATAGTCGTTAGGTCAATATTCTCGCATCTAATGGGGAGGGCCGACGATTTGGAAGGGTTTATATGCAGGCCCGTTGATTTCTCGAAGTCTTTGAGGATGTCTAGGAGTGCATCTATCTCATGTTGCACTGGGTTGGCGAAGATGACCGCGTTCTCAGCGTAGAGACTAATACGAAGTTTTAGTTCCCTTCCTGGTATAGGCGCAATCAGTTGCCGCTGGGTAGCCTCCCATAGAATGTGATGCAAAGGGTCGATCTCTAGGATGAATAGGAACGACGAAAGGGGGTCGCCTTGTCGCAGCCCTCGATGGTGGAGGATCCACCGGCCGAGGATGCCATTTAGCAGGAAGGACGATGATGAGGTAGAGAGCAGGAGGGCAATCCAATCTCTCCATCTAGCGCTAAAACCTAGCTTTTGCAGCAGCTCTAGTATGTATTCCCATGATACATTGTCGAATGCCTTGGCAATGTCCAGTTTTAAGAGCAGGGCCGGGGTTTTCTTTCTATGGAGTGCCTTGAAACAATTCTGGACATAGAGGAAGCTATCGTGGATACACTTGGTTCGGAGAAAAGCCGATTGCGCTGGGGAGATTAGCGTGTGGATAATCGTGGCTAGCCGCATTGAGAGCACCTTTGCAATGAGTTTGGCGATGGAGTGGATTAAGCTAATGGGCCGAAAGTCAGCAATGGAGGAAGACCCATCCTTCGTTGGGATCAGGTGTTGGAAATATGCCCTAGAGGCAATAATAAAATGGTTATTATTATATTCCCTTTTTCATGATAATTATCTATTGTTCATGCTATAATTGTGTTATCCGGAAATCATAATACATGTGTGAATACATAGACCACAACATGTCCCTAGTGAGCCTCTAGTTAACTAGCTCGTTGATCAACAGATAGTCATGGTTTCCTGACTATGGACATTAGATGTCATTGATAACGGGATCACATCATTAGGAGAATGATGTGATGGACAAGACCCAATCTTAAGCATAGCACAAGATCGTGTAGTTCGTTTGCTAGAGCTTTTCTAATGTCAAGTATCTTTTCGTTGGACCATGAGATTGTGCAACTCCCGGATACTGTAGCAATACTTTGGGTGTGCCAAACGTCACAACGTAACTGGGTGACTATAAAGGTGCACTACGGGTATCTCCGAAAGTGTCTGTTGGGTTGGCATGAATCGAGACTAGGATTTGTCAATCCGCATGACGAAGAGGTATCTCTGGGCCAACTCGGTAAGACATCATCGTAATGAGCTCAATGTGACTAAGGGTTGGTCACAAGATGATGTGTTACGGAACGATTAAAGTGACTTGCCGGTAACGAGATTGAACGAGGTATTGGGATACCGACGATCGAATCTCGGGCAAGTAACGTACCGATTGACAAAGGGAATTGTATACGGGATTGCTTGAATCCTCGACATCGTGGTTGATCCGATGAGATCATCGTGGAACATGTGGGAGCCAATATGGGTATCCAGATCCCGCTGTTGGTTATTGGCCGGAGAGTTGTCTCGGTCATGTTTGCATGGTTCCCGAACCCGTAGGCTCTACACACTTAAGGTTCGATGACGCTAGGGTTAATAGGAAGACTTGTATGTGATTACCGAATGTTGTTCGGAGTCCCAGATGAGATCCCAGACGTCACGAGGAGTTCCGAAATGGTCCAGAGGTGAAGATTTATATGTGGGAAGTTGTCATACGGTCACTGGAAAGGTTCCGGGGCATATCGGTATTGTACCGGGGCCACCGGAGGGGTTCCGGGGGTCCACCGGGAGGGGCCACCTCTCCCGGAGGGCCTTATGGGCTGTAAGGGGAAGGAAACCAGCCCCAAGTGGGCTGGGGCGCCAACCCCCCAAGGGCCCATGCGCCTAGGGTTGGGGGAACCCTAAAGGGGGCGCCCTCCCCCTTGGCTTGGGGGGCAAGCCCCCTCCCCCTTGGCCGCTGCCCCCTCTAGATCTCATCTAGAGGGGGACGGCCCCCCTTCTCCCTTCCCCTATAAATAGAGGGGCAAGGGCAGGGCTGCACCCCACGTCAAAGGCGCAGCCCCTCCCCTCCCCAACACATCTCCTCCTCCGTTAAAGCTTGGCGAAGCCCTGCCGGAGTACTGCTGCTCCACCACCACCACGCCGTCGTGCTGCTATTGGAGCCCTCTTCCTCAACCTCTCCCTCCTCCTTGCTGGATCAAGGCGCGGGAGACGTCCTCACTCCGTACTTGTGTTGAACGCGGAGGTGCCGTCCGTTCGGCACTAGGATCTTCGGTGATTTGGATCACGACGAGTACGATACCATCATCCCTGTTCTCTTGAACGCTTCCGCTCGCGATATACAAGGGTATGTAGATGCACTCCTCTCCCTCTCGTTGCTAGATGACTCCATAGATTGATCTTGGTGATGCGTAGAAAATTTTAAATTTCTGCTACGATCCCTAACAGTGGCATCATGAGTCAGGTCTATGTGTAGTTTCTGTGCACGAGTAGAACACAAGTTGTTGTGGGCGTTGATTTTATCAATTTACTTACCATTACTAGTCTTATCTTGATTCGGCGGCATCGTGGGATGAAGCGGCCCGGACCAACCTTACATGTACGCTTATGTGAGACTGGTTCCACCGACTGACATGCACTAGTTGCATAAGGTGGCTAGCGGGTGTCTGTCTCTCCCACTTTAGTCGGATCGGATTCGATGAAAAGGGTCCTTATGAAGGGTAAATAGAAATTGGCATTCACGTTGTGGTTTTGGCGTAGGTAAGAAACGTTCTTGCTAGAAACCTATAGCAGCCACGTAAAACTTGCAACAACAATTAGAGGACGTCTAACTTGTTTTTGCAGCATATGTCGTGTGATGTGATATGTCCCAAAGGATGTGATGAATTATATATGTGATCTATGAGATTGATCATGTTCTTGTAATAGGAATCACGACTTGCGTGTCGATGAGTATGACAACCGGCAGGAGCCATAGGAGTTGTCTTAATTTATTTATGACATGCGTGTCAACATAAACGTCATGTAATTACTTTACTTTATCGCTAACCGTTAGCCATAGTAGTAGAAGTAATAGTTGACAAGACAACTTCATGAAGATACGATGATGGAGATCATGGTGTCATGCCTGTGACGACGATGATCATGGCGCCCCAAAGATGGAGATCAAAAGGAGCAAAATGATATTCGCCATATCATGCCACTATTTGATTGCATGTGATGTTTATCATATTTTACATTTTATTTGCTTAGAACGACGGTAGCATAAATATGATGATCCCTCGCAATAATTTCAAAAAAGTGTTCCCCCTAATTGTACACCGTTGCTAAGGTCCGTTGTTCCGAAGCACCACGTGATGATCGGGTGTGATAGGTTCTAACGTTCGCATACAACGTGTGTAAGCCAGATTTACACACGCAATACACTTAGGTTGACTTGACGAGCCTAGCATGTACAAACATGGCCTCGGAACACGGAAGACCGAAAGGTCGAACATGAGTCGTATAGAAGATACGATCAACATGAAAATGTTCACCGATGATGACTAGTTCGTCTCACGATGATCGGACACGACCTAGTTGACTCAGATCATGTATCACTTAGATGACTAGAGGGATGTCTATCTGAGTGGGAGTTCATTAAATAATTTGATTAGATGAACTTAATTATCATGAACATGGTATAAAATCTTTGCAATATGTCTTGTAGATCAAATGGCCCACGCTAACGTTGCCCTCAACTTCAACGGGTTCCTAGAGAAAACCAAGCTGAAAGACGATGGCAGCAACTACACGGACTGGGTCCGTAACCTAAGGATTATCCTCATAGCTGCCAGGAAAGCATATGTCCTTGATGCACCGCTAGGTGAAGCACCTGTTTTCCCTGCAGAACAAGACGTTATGAACGCTTGGCAGACGCGTAGTGATGATTACTCCCTGGTTCGGTGCGGCATGCTTTACAGCTTAGAACCGGGGCTCCACAAGCGTTTTGAGCAACACGGAGCATATGAGATGTTCCAAGAGCTGAAAATGGTTTTCCAAGCTCACGTCTGGGTCGAGAGATATGAAGTCTCCGACAAGTTCTACAGTTGTAAGATGGAGGAGAACAGTTCTGTCAGCGAGCACATACTCAAAATGTCTGGGCTGCATAACCGCTTGTCTCGGCTAGGAGTTAACCTCCCGGATGATGCGGTCGTTGACAGAATCCTTCAGTCGCTCCCACCTAGCTACAAGAGCTTTGTGATGAACTTCAGTATGCAGGGGATGGAAAAGACCATTCCTGAGGTATATTCAATGCTGAAATCAGCGGAGGTGGAAATCAAAAAGGAACATCAAGTGTTGATGGTGAATAAAACCACTAAGTTCAAGAAAGGCAAGGGTAAAAAGAACTTCAAGAAGGACGGCAAGGGAGTTGCCGCGCCCGATAAGCAAGCTACCGGGAAGAAGTCAAAGAATGGACCCAAGCCTGAGACTGAGTGCTTTTATTGCAAGGGAAACGGTCACTAGAAGCGGAACTGCCCCAAGTACTTAGCGGAAAAGAAGGCCGGCAATACTGAAGGTATATGTGATATACATGTTATTGATGTGTACCTTACCAGCGCTCGTAGTAGCTCCTGGGTATTTGATACCGGTGCAGTTGCTCATATTTGTAACTCAAAACAGGAACTGCGGAATAAACGGAGACTGGCGAAGGACGAGGTGACGATGCACGTCGGGAATGGCTCCAAGGTCGATGTGATCACCGTCGGCACGCTACCTCTGCATTTACCTACGGGATTAGTTTTAAACCTCAATAATTATTATTTAGTACCAACTTTGAGCATGAACATTGTATCTGGATCTCGTTTAATGCGAGATGGCTACTCATTTAAATCTGAGAATAATGGTTGTTCTATTTATATGAGAGACATGTTTTATGGTCATGCCCCGCTGGTCAATGGTTTATTCTTATTTAATCTCGAACGTGATGTTACATACATTCATAGTGTGAATGCCAAAAGATGTAAGGTTGATAATGATAGTCCCACATACTTGTGGCACTGCCACCTTGGTCACATTGGTGTCAAACGCATGAAGAAACTCCATGCAGATGGACTTTTGGAGTCTCTTGATTATGAATCATTTGACACGCGCGGACCATGCCTCATGGGCAAAATGACCAAGACCGTTCTCCGGAACAATGGAGCGAGCAACCAACTTATTGGAAATCATACATACTGATGTGTGCGGTCCAATGAGCGTTGAGGCTCGCAGTGGCTATCGTTATGTCCTCACCCTCCCTGATGACTTAAGTAGATATGGGTATGTCTACTTAATGAAACACAAGTCTGAGACCTTTGAAAAGTTCAAGGAATTTTAGAGTGAGGTTGAGAATCAACGTGACAAGAAAATCAAGTTCTTACGATCAGATCGTGGGGGAGAATATTTGAGTCACGAATTTGGCACGCACTTAAGGAAATGTGGAATAGTTTCACAACTCACGCCGCCTGGAACACCACAGCGTAATGGTGTGTCTGAACGTCATAATCGCACCCTATTGGATATGGTATGATCTATGATGTCTCTTACCGATCTACCGCTATCATTTTGGGGTTATGCTATAGAGACTGCCGCATTCACTTTAAATAGGGCTCCGTCAAAATCCGTTGAGACGATACCGTATGAATTGTGGTTTGGCAAGAAACCTAAGCTGTCGTTTCTGAAAGTTTGGGGATGCGATACTTATGTCAAGAAACTTCAACCTAAAAAGCTCGAACCCAAATCGGAAAAATGTGTCTTCATAGGATACCCTAAAGAAACTATTGGGTATACCTTCTATCTTAGATCCGAAGGCAAGACCTTTGTTGCCAAGAATGGATCCTTTCTAGAGAAAGAGTTTCTCTCGAAAGAAGTAAGTGGGAGGAAAGTAGAACTTGATAGAGTATTGCCTCTTGAACCGGAGAGTGGCGCAGCTCAAGAAATTGTTCCTGAGGTGCCTGCACCAACTCGGGAGGAAGTTAATGATGATGATCATGAAACTTCAGATCAAGTTGCTACTGAACTTCGAAGGTCCACAAGGACACGTTCCGCACCAGAGTGGTACGGCAACCCTGTCCTGGAAATCATGTTGTTAGACAATGGTGAACCTTCGAACTATGAAGAAGGGATGGCGGTCCTAGATTCCGACAAATGGCTGTAAGCCATGAAATCCGAGATAGGATCCATGTATGAAAATGAAGTATGGACTTTGACTGACTTGCCCGATGATCGGCGAGCCATAGAAAATAAATGGATCTTTAAGAAGAAGACATACGCGGATGGTAATGTGACCATCTATAAGGCTCGGCTTGTCGCTAAGGGTTATCGACAAGTTCAAGGGGTTGACTACGATGAGAGTTTCTCACCTGTAGCGAAGCTGAAGTCCGTCTGAATCATGTTAGCAATTGCCGCATTCTATGATTATGAGATATGGCAAATGGACGTCAAAATGGCATTCCTTAATGGTTTCCTTAAGGAAGAATTGTATATGATGCAGCCAGAAGGTTTTTTCGATCCTAAGAATGCTGACAAGGTGTGCAAGCTCCAGCGCTCAATCTATGGGCTAGTGCAAGCATCTCGGAGTTGGAACATTCGATTTGATGAGATGATCAAAGCGTTTGGGTTTACGCAGACTTATGGAGAAGCCTGTGTTTACAAGAAAGTGAGTGGGAGCTCTGTAGCATGTCTCATGTTATATGTGGATGACATACTATTGATGGGAAATGATATAGAATTCTTGGAAAGCATAAAGGCCTACTTGAACAAGTGTTTTTCAATGAAGGACCTTGGAGAAGCTACTTATATATTAGGCATCAAGATCTATAGAGATAGATCGAGACGCCTCATTGGTCTTTCACAAAGTACGTACCTTGACAAGATATTGAAGAAGTTCAATATGGCTCAGTCCAAGAAGGGGTTCTTGCCTGTATTGAAGGTATGAGATTGAGCACGGCTCAATGCCCGACCACGGCAGAAGATAGAGAAAAGATGAGTGTCGTCCCCTATGCCTCGGCCATAGGGTCTATCATGTATGCCATGCTGTGTACCAGACCTGATGTAAACCTTGCTGTAAGTTTGGTAGGAAGGTACCAAAGTAATCCTGGCATGGAACACTGGACAGCGGTCAAGAATATCCTGAAGTACCTGAAAAGGACTAAGGATATGTTTCTCGTCTATGGAGGTGACGAAGAGCTCGTCGTAAAGGGTTACATCGATGCTAGCTTCGACACAGATCTGGATGACTCTTAAGTCACAAACCGGATATGTGTATATTTTGAATGGTGGGGCAGTCAGCTGGCGCAGTTGCAAGCAAAGCATCGTGGCGGGATCTACATGTGAAGCGGAGTACATGGCAGCCTCGGAGGCAGCACAAGAAGCAATCTGGGTGAAGGAGTTCATTACCGACCTTGGAGTTATTCCCAATGCGTCGGGCCCGATGACTCTCTTCTGTGATAACACTGGAGCTATTGCCCTTGCCAAGGAGCCCAGGTTTCACAGGAAGACCAGACATATCAAGCGTCGGTTCAACTCCGTTCATGAAAATGTTTAAAATGGAGACATAGATATTTGTAAAGTGCACACGGACCTGAATGTCGCAGATCCGTTGACTAACCCTCTTCCTCGAGCAAAACATGATCAACACCAGAACTCTATGGGTGTTCGATTCATCACAATGTAACTAGATTATTGACTCTAGTGCAAGTGGGAGACTGTTGGAAATATGCCCTAGAGGCAATAATAAAATGGTTATTATTATATTTCCTTGTTCATGATAATTGTCTATTGTTCATGCTATAATTGTGTTATCCGGAAATCGTAATACACGTGTGAATACATAGACCACAACATGTCCCTAGTGAGCCTCTAGTTGACTAGCTCGTTGATCAAAAGATAGTCATGGTTTCCTGACTATGGACATTAGATGTCATTGATAACGGGATCACATCATTAGGAGAATGATGTGATGGACAAGACCCAATCTTAAGCATAGCACAAGATTGTGTAGTTCGTCTGCTAGAGCTTTTCTAATGTCAAGTATCTTTTCCTTAGACCATGAGATTGTGCAACTCCCGGATACTGTAGGAATACTTTGGGTGTTCCAAACATCACAACGTAACTGGGTGACTATAAAGGTGCACTACGGGTATCTTCGAAAGTGTCTGTTGGGTTGGCACTGATTTGTCACTCCGCATGACGAAGAGGTATCTCTGGGCCCACTCGGTAAGACATCATCGTAATGAGCTCAATGTGACTAAGGGTTGGTCATGGGATGATGTGTTACGGAACGAGTAAAGTGACTTGCCGGTAACGAGATTGAACGAGGTATTGGGATACCGACGATCGAATCTCGGGCAAGTAACATACCGATTGACAAAGGGAATTGTATACGGGATTGCTTGAATCCTCGACATCGTGGTTCATCCGATGAGATCATCGTGGAACATGTGGGAGCCAACATGGGTATCCAGATCCCGCTGTTGGTTATTGGCCGGAGAGTTGTCTTGGTCATGTCTGCATGGTTCCCGAACCCGTAGGGTCTACACACTTAAGGTTCAATGACGCTAGGGTTATTAGGAAGACTTGTATGTGATTACTGAATGTTGTTTGGAGTCCCGGATGAGATCCCGGACGTCACGAGGAGTTCCGGAATGGTCCGGAGGTGAAGATTTATATGTGGGAAGTTGTCATACGGTCATCGGAAAGGTTCGGGGGCATATCGGTATTGTACCGGGGCCACCGGAGGGGTTCCGGGGGTCCACCGGGAGGGGCCACCTCTCCCGGAGGGCCTTACGGGCTGTAAGGGGAAGGGAACCAGCCCCAAGTGGGCTGGGGCGCCAACCCCCCAAGGGCCCATGTGCCTAGGGTTGGGGGGAACCCTAAAGGGGGCGCCCTCCCCCTTGGCTTGGGGGGCAAGCCCCCTCCCCCTTGGTCACCGCCCCCCCTCTAGATCTCATCTAGAGGGGGCCGGCCCCCTTCTCCCTTCCCCTATAAATAGAGGGGCAAGGGCAGGGTTGCACCCCATGTCAAAGGCGCAGCCCCTTCCCTTCCCAACACATCTCCTCCTCCATTAAAGCTTGGCGAAGCCCTGTCGGAGTACTGCTGCTCCACCACCACCACGCTGTCGTGCTGCTGTTGGAGCCCTCTTACTCAACCTCTCCCTCCTCCTTGCTGGATCAAGGCGCGGCAGACGTCCTCGCTCCGTACGTGTGCTGAACGCAGAGGTGCCGTCCGTTCGGCACTAGGATCTTCGGTGATTTGGATCACGACGAGTACGACTCCATCATCCCCGTTCTCTTGAACGCTTCCGCTCGCGATCTACAAGGGTATGTAGATGCACTCCTCTCCCTGTCGTTGCTAGATGACTCCATAGATTGATCTTGGTGATGCGTAGAAAATTTTAAATTTCTGCTATGATCCCCAACATCAGGGCCACCATGGCCGTGTTGATGGATGCAAAACTTCTACCAGCTAGATTGTAGAATTGGCTAAAGGCTGCCATGACGTCATCCTTGATGACAGTCCAGCAGCTTCTGTAGAAAGTGCATGAGAAGCCATCCGGCCCCGGTGATCGCTCAGTTGGAGAGGATTTGATCGCGAGCCATACTTCCTCTTCGGTGAAAGGGTTGTCTAGGCCTCCCCCTTGCAGGTGAGGTAGGCCGAGAGAGTTCCAATGGATGGTGGTGTCGCGGCGAACCGACGTCCCCAGCAAGGAGTTGAAATGATCGTGGATCAGCGCTTCCTTGTCCTCCTGAGAAGTGATCACACCTGTAGGCTCATGTAGAGTGTGAATGAACTTCTTCCTATTTCTGGAGTTGATCTTTGCTTGAAAGAAGGCGGTCGGGGCATCTCCGGCTCGCAGCAATGTAACTCGGGAGGCTTGCCGTTTTCTTGCCCTCTCGATTGCGGCCAGCCCTAGAATTCGCAGCCTGAGGGATTTGCGCAGGTGGAATTCCACATCTAAGAGCGCCCTATTCTCTTGTGCTACATCTAAGTGCAGTACAATTTCAGTGGCGAGGTGCAGTTGCACCTTGGCGTCGCTGAAAAGCGATTTGCTCCAGATCTTTAAGTCTCTGGCCACACGGGCCATCTTGATGTTCAACCTGGCGAAGGCACAACGTGCTGGCGTGGGGCGGTTCCATGCCCGCTCTATGGTTTCATGGAAATGAGGATGTCTGGCCAGAACGCTTCAAATCTGAACCGAGCTGGCTGTCGAGGGGCTGCAGTAGTTGCCAAAAGTAGAGGGCAGTGATCGGAACAAGATGTGGAGACTGCGTGAAGGAGGTAGGTCAGGAATAGGCTCTCCCAGGCGATGGTGCAGAAGAATTTATTAATGGAGCACGTGGGAGTACATTTTTTGAAGTAGACATGAATGAAAATAAAATGCCCTCATGTTCACTGCCAGCCAAGCCGGGATTAAATAACCCGGTGTGTGAGGGAAGCTTACAGCGGGTTAACTTCCAAAAACATCGTACGGATGATGCATAGCCAGACATCCTCATTTCTGTTGGATGGACACGTGAAATTGCGAGGATGGACACGTTTTTGTTGCTATAGTTTGGGCTCGTGAGCTCCTGTGCATGCACTGAGGCGGCTTTGGGATTTAATCATTTGATGTACGTTAGTGATTTGGGACGAGGGGTGAAGCCATGGTCACCCCGGCTTATAGTTTTTTCCCTTAGCAGTAAGTAGTTTGTGCTGAGAGCAACTTCAATGAAGCGATCCATTTTGTTCGAGGCTGTCCGTTTGAGTCGGCGGGGACAAAAAAGCCGGCCCCAACGCGTCGACCTAAACGGACACGCGTTCGCTTTCGTCCGCCTGCCGACCCATTTTCAGTCCATTTTTAGCCTGATTTGCGTCGACGCGAACACAAGACGGACGCGTGCGCTCTCGCCCTCTTTCCTCCCCGGGCCCGTTGGTCGGTGGCACATTGAATTCACATCCTCGCCCGCCTGCTACGTCGCCGACGCTGCCGGCCATTTTTTCAGATATAAATGAATGCATAGATAGGTCTAGCGTACACAGATAAAAGAAAAGACCACTACTCGTCGCTTTCTGACTCCGACTCGGTAATGTCCTCCTCCGACGTCTGAATGTAGATGTCAGCATACGCCTCGTCTTCAAAGTCCCAACCCGCCGTTTCTCGTAACTTCAGTTTCAATTGAGCTGTCTGCTTCCGCGAACGCTTGTCCTCCCGATAGGCGGCTCGCTCCCTCCTCCTCGCGTCCCTCTCCAACCTCCTTTGCTTGTAGAACTGGCGCTCGTCGACGATGTCCTGCGGGAAGCCTCCGCGCCACACCACCAAGGCTTCCACATCCTTCTCCGCGATGGCAAGGCGACGCTGCCGCCTCCGGTGGACACGACGATCCTCGTCGGTGAAAAGCCGCGGGAGAGGCGCCAGATCCTGCGCCCGCTGGCTCAACACGTTGGGAAAATTCATATCCCGACGAGGCCTCAGGAGGCGCCACGCCGCCGCGTCGTGCGCGCGGCCGCCTCCTATGCGGTGTCGAAGGTGCCGAGGATGAGACGTTTCTCGCGAAACCAGATCTCGGAGAAGAAGGCGCCGTAGCGGCGATCGCGGACTCCGCGAAAATCCGAAGCGCCCAGGCGACGGATCGACATGGTGGCGCAGAGGCGGCGAGAGTGGGCGGCGGACAGAGTGTGGAGGGAGCGCCTTCTTTATAACGAGTGCCGACCGCGGCGCGCGCAAACCTTTTGAAGGAAATATGCCCTAGAGGCAATAATAAAGTTATTATTTATTTTCTTATATCATGATAAATATTTATTATTCATGCTAAAATTGTATTAACCGGAAACATAATACATGTGTGAATACATACACAAACTTAGTGTCACTAGTATGCCTCTACTTGACTAGCTTGTTAATCAAAGATGGTTATGTTTCCTAACCATGAACAAAGTGTTGTTATTTGATTAACGAGGTCACATCATTAGTTGAATGATTTGATTGACATGACCCATTCCATTAGCTTAGCACCCGATCGTTTAGTATGTTGCTATTGCTTTCTTCATGACTTATACATGTTCCTATGACTATGAGATTATGCAACTCCCGTTTACCGGAGGAACACTTTGTGTGCTACCAAACGTCACAACGTAACTGGGTGATTATAAAGGAGCTCTACAGGTGTCTCCAAAGGTAGATGTTGGGTTGGCGTATTTCGAGATTAGGATTTGTCACTCCGGTTGTCGGAGAGGTATCTCTGGGCCCTCTCGGTAATGCACATCATATAAGCCTTGCAAGCATTGCAACTAATGAGTTAGTTGCAGGATGATGTATTACAGAACAAGTAAAGAAACTTGCCGGTAACGAGATTGAACTAGGTATTGGATACCGACGATCGAATCTCGGGCAAGTAACATACCGATGACAAAGGGAACAACGTATGTTGTAATGCGGTCTGACCGATAAAGATCTTCGTAGAATATGTAGGAGCCCATATGGGCATCCAGGTCCCGCTATTGGTTATTGACCGGAGATCTGTCTCAGTCATGTCTACATTGTTCTCGAACCGTAGGGTCCGCACGCTTAAACGTTACGATGACAATTATTATGAGTTTATGCATTTTGATGTACCGAAGTTAGTTCGGAGTCCCGGATGTGATCACGGACATGACGAGGAGTCTCGAAATGGTCGAGACATAAAGATCGATATATTGGAAGCCTATATTTGGACATCGGAATCGTTCCGGGTGAAATCGGCATTTTTCCGGAGTACCGGGGGGTTACCGGAACCCCCCCTGGAGGTTTATTGGGCCTATATGGGCCTTGAGGGAGAAGAGAGAAGGAGGCAGGAGGTGGCCGCATGCCCCTCCCCTTCCTAGTCCGAATAGGACAAGGGAAGGGGGGCGGCGCCCCCCCCCTTTCCTTCCTCTCTTCCTCCTCTTTCCCCCTCTCTCTCCTTGTCCAACTAGGAGTCCTACTCCCGGTGGGAGTAGGACTCCCTCTTGGCGCGCCACACCTGGCCGGCCGCCTCCTCCCCTTGCTCCTTTATATACAGGGGCAGGGGGCACCCTAGAACACACAAGTTAATCCACGTGATCGTTCCTTAGCCGTGTGCGGTGCCCCCTGCCACCATATTCCACCTCGATCATATCGTTGTAGTGCTTAGGCGAAGCCCTGTGTCGGTAGAACATCATCATCATCACCACGCCGTTGTGCTGACAGAACTCATCCCCGAAGCTTTGCTGGATCGGAGCCCGGGGAGCGTCATCGAGTTGTACGTGTGATAAGAACTCGGAGGTGCCGGAGTAACGGTGCTTGGATCGGTCGGATCGGGAAGACGTACGACTAATTCCTCTACATTGTGTCAACGCTTCCGTTGCGGTCTACGAAGGGTACGTAGACAACACTCTCCCCTCTCGTTGCTATGCATCACCATGATCTTGCGTGTGCGTAGGAAATTTTTTGAAATTACTGCGTTCCCCAATAGTGGTATCAGAGCCTAGGTTTTATGGTTTGATGTTATATGCACGAGTAGAACACAAGTGAGTTGTGGGTGATATAAGTCATACTGCCTACCAGCATGTCATACTTTGGTTCGGCGGTATTGTTGGATGAAGCGGCCCGGACCGACATTACGCGTACGCTTATGCAAGACTGGTTCTCCCGACGTGCTTTGCACATAGGTGGCTTGCGGGTGACAGTTTCTCCAACTTTAGTTAAACCGAGTGTGGGTACGCCCGGTCCTTGCGAAGGTTAAAACGGAGTCAAATTGACAAACTATCGTTGTGGTTTTGATGCGTAGGTGAGATTGGTTCTTACTTAAGCCCATAGCAGCCACGTAAAACTTGCAACAACAAAGTAGAGGACGTCTAACTTGTTTTGTAGGGCATGTTGTGATGTCATATGGCCAAGACATGATGCTAAATTTTATTGTATGAGATGATCATGTTTTGTAACCGAGTTATCGGCAACTGGCAGGAGCCATATGGTTGTCGCTTTATTGTATGCAATGCAATCGCGATGTAATGCTTTACTTTATCACTAAGCGGTAGCGATAGTCGTGGAAGCATAAGATTGGCGAGACGACAACGATGCTACGATGGAGATCAAGGTGTCGCGCCGGTGACGATGGTGATCATGACGGTGCTTCGGAGATGGAGATCACAAGCACAAGATGATGATGGCCATATCATATCACTTATATTGATTGCATGTGATGTTTCTCTTTTATGCATTTTATCTTGCTTTGATTGATGGTTGCATTATAAGATGATCTCTCACTAAATTATCAGGAAGTGTTCTCCCTGAGTATGCACCGTTGCGAAAGTTCTTCGTGCTGAGACACCACGTGATGATCGGGTGTGATAGGCTCTACGTTCAAATACAACGGGTGCAAAACAGTTGCACACGTGGAATACTCGGGTTATACTTGACGAGTCAAGCATATACAGATATGGCCTCGGAACACGGAGACCGAAAGGTCGAGTGTGAACCATATAGTAGATATGATCAACATAGTGATGTTCACCAAAGTAAATACTCCATGTCACGTGATGATCGGACATGGTTTAGTTGATTTGGATCACGTGATCACTTAGAGGATTAGAGGGATGTCTATCTAAGTGGGAGTTCTTAAGTAATTTGATTAATTGAACTTAAACTTATCATGAACTTAGTACCTGATAGTATCTTGCTTGTTTATGTTTGATTGTAGATAGATGGCTCGTGCTGTTGTTTAGTTGAATTTTAATGCGTTCCTTGAGAAAGCAAAGTTGAAAGATGATGGTAGCAATTACACGGACTGGGTCCGTAACTTGAGGATTATCCTCATTGCTGCACAGAAGAATTACCTCCGCACCGCTGGGTGCCAGGCCTGCTGCTGGAGCAACACCAGATGTTATGAACGTCTGGCAGAGCAAAGCTGATGACTACTCGATAGTTCAGTATGCCATGCTTTACGGCTTATAATCGGGACTTCAACGACGCTTTGAACGTCATGGAGCATATGAGATGTTCCAGGAGTTGAAGTTAATATTTCAAGCAAATGCCCGGATTGAGAGATATGAAGTCTCCAATAAGTTCTATAGCTGCAAGATGGAGGAGAACAGTTCTGTCAGTGAGCATATACTCAAAATGTCTGGGTATAATAATCACTTGATTCAGATGGGAGTTAATCTTCCAGATGATTGCGTCATTGACAGAATTCTCCAATCACTACCACCAAGCTACAAGAGCTTCGTGATAAACTATAATATGCAAGGGATGAACAAGACTATTCCCGAGCTCTTCGCAATGCTGAAAGCTGCGGAGGTAGAAATCAAAAAGGAGCATCAAGTGTTGATGGTTAACAAGACCACTAGTTTCAAGAAAGAGGGCAAAGAGAAGAAGAAGGGGAACTTCAAGAAGAACGGCAAGCAAGTTGCTGCTCAAGAGAAGAAACCCAAGTCTGGACCTAAGCCTGAAACTGAGTGCTTCTACTGCAAGCAGACTGGTCACTGGAAGCGGAACTGCCCCAAGTATTTGGCGGATAAGAAGGATGGCAAGGTGAACAAAGGTATATGTGATATACATGTTATTGATGTGTACCTTACTAATGCTCGCAGTAGCACCTGGGTATTTGATATTGGTTCTGTTGCTAATATTTGCAACTCGAAACAGGGACTACGAATTAAGCGAAGATTGGCTAAGGACGAGGTGACGATGCGCGTGGGAAACGGTTCCAAAGTCGATGTGATCGCAGTCGGCACGCTACCTCTATATCTACCTTCGGGATTAATATTAGACCTAAATAATTGTTATTTGGTGCCAGCGTTGAGCATGAACATTATATCTGGATCTTGTTTAATGTGAGACAGTTATTCATTTAAATCAGAGAATAATTGTTGTTCTATTTATATGAGTAATATCTTTTATGGTCATGCACCCTTGAAGAGTGGTCTATTCTTGTTGAATCTCGATAGTAGTGATACACATATTCATAATGTAGAAGCCAAAAGATGCAGAGTTAATAATGATAGTGCAACTTATTTGTGGCACTGTCGTTTAGGTCATATCGGTGTAAAGCGCATGAAGAAACTCCATGCTGATGGACTTTTGGAACCACTTGATTATGAATCACTTGGTACTTGCGAACCATGCCTCATGGGCAAGATGACTAAAACACCGTTCTTCGGTACTATGGAGAGAGCAACAGATTTATTGGAAATCATACATACAGATGTATGTGGTCCGATGAATGTTGAGGCTCGTGGCGGATATCGTTATTTCCTCACCTTCATAGATGACTTAAGCAGATATGGGTATATCTACTTAATGAAACATAAGTCTGAAACATTTGAAAAGTTCAAAGAATTTCAGAGTGAAGTTGAAAATCATCGTAACAAGAAAATAAAGTTTCTATGATCCGATCGTGGAGGAGAATATTTGAGTTACGAATTTGGTGTACATTTGAAATTTTTTGGAATAGTTTCGCAACTCACGCCACCCGGAACACCACAACGTAATGGTGTATCCGAACGTCGTAATCGTACTTTACTAGATATGGTGCGATCTATGATGTCTCTTACTGATTTACCGCTATCGTTTTGGGGATACGCTCTAGAGACGGCCGCATTCACGTTAAATAGGGCACCATCAAAATCCGTTGAGACGACGCCTTATGAACTATGGTTTGGCAAGAAACCAAAGTTGTTGTTTCTGAAAGTTTGGGGCTGCGATGCTTATGTGAAAAAGCTTCAACCTGATAAGCTCGAACCCAAATCGGAGAAATGTGTCTTCATAGGATATCCAAAGGAAACTATTGGATACACATTCTATCACAAATCCGAAGGCAAGACTTTTGTTGCTAAATTCGGAAACTTTCTGGAGAAGGAGTTTCTCTCGAAAGAAGTGAGTGGGAGGAAAGTAGAACTTGACGAGGTAGCTATACCTACTCCCTTGTTGGAAAGTAGTACATCACATAAAAATGTTTCTGCGACACCTACACCAATAAGTGAGGAAGTTAATGATGATGATCATGAAACTTCAGAACAAGATACTACTGAACCTCGTAGATCAACCAGAATGAGATCCGCGCCAGAGTGGTACGGTAATCCAGTTCTGGAAGTCATGCTGCTAGATCATGATGAACCTATGAACTATGAAGAAGCGATAGTGAGCCCAGATTCCGCAAAATGGCTTGAAGCCATGAAATCTGAGATGGGATCCATGTATGAGAACAAAGTATGGACTTTGGTTGACTTGCCCGATGATCGGCAAGCAATTGAGAATAAATGGATCTTCAAGAAGAAGACTGACGCTGACGGTAATATTACTGTCTACAAAGCTCGTCTTGTCGCAAAAGGTTTTCGACAAGTTCAAGGGGTTGACTACGATGAGACCTTCTCACCCGTAGCGATGCTTAAGTCTGTCAGAATCATGTTAGCAATTGCCCCATTTTATGATTATGAAATTTGGCAGATGGATGCCAAAACTGCATTCCTGAATGGATTTCTGGAAGAAGAGTTGTATATTATGCAACCGGAAGGTTTTGTCAATCCAAAGGGAGCTAACAAAGTGTGCAAGCTCCAGCGATCTATTTATGGACTGGTGCAAGCCTCTCGGAGTTGGAATAAACGTTTTGATAGTGTGATCAAAGCATTTGGTTTTATACAGACTTTCGGAGAAGCCTATATTTACAAGAAAGTGAGTGGGAGCTCTGTAGCATTTCTGATATTATATGTGGATGACATATTACTGATCGGAAATGATATAGAATTTCTGGATAGCATAAAGGGATACTTGAATAAGAGTTTTTCAATGAAAGACCTTGGTGAAGCTGCTTACATATTAGGTATAAAGATCTATAGAGATAGATCAAGACGCTTAATTGGACTTTCACAAAGCACATACCTTGACAAGATTTTGAAAAAGTTCAAAATGGATCAGGCGAAGAAAGGGTTCTTGCCTGTGTTACAAGGTGTGAAGTTGAGTCAGACTCAATGCCCGACCACTGCAGAAGATAGAGAGAAAATGAAAGATGTTCCCTATGCTTCAGCCATAGGCTCTATCATGTATGCAATGCTGTGTACCAGACCTGATGTGTGCCTTGCTATAAGCTTAGCAGGGAGGTACCAAAGTAATCCAGGAGTAGATCACTAGACAGCTGTCAAGAACATCCTAAAATACTCGAAAAGGACTAAGGATATGTTTCTCGTATATGGAGGTGACAAAGAGCTCACCGTAAAAGGTTACGTTGATGCAAGCTTTGACACTGATCCGGACAATTCTAAATCGCAAACCGGATACGTGTTTACATTAAACGGTGGAGCTGTCAGTTGGTGCAGTTCTAAACAAAGCGTCGTAGCGGGATCTACATGTGAAGCGGAGTACATAGCTGCTTCGGAAGCAGCGAACGAAGGAGTCTGGATGAAGGAGTTCATATCCGATCTAGCTGTCATACCTAGTGCATCGGGTCCAATGAAAATCTTTTGTGACAATACTGGTCCAATTGCCTTGGCAAAGGAATCCAGATTTCACAAGAGAACGAAGCACATCAAGAGACGCTTCAATTCCATCCGGGATCTAGTCCATGTGGGAGACATAGAGATTTGCAAGATACATACGGATCTGAATGTTGCAGACCCGTTGACTAAGCCTCTTCCACGAGCAAAACATGATCAGCACCAAGGCTCCATGGGTGTTAAAATCATTACTGTATAATCTAGATTATTGACTCTAGTGCAAGTGGGAGACTGAAGGAAATATGCCCTAGAGGCAATAATAAAGTTATTATTTATTTCCTTATATCATGATAAATGTTTATTATTCATGCTAGAATTGTATTAACCGGAAACATAATACATGTGTGAATACATAGACAGACTTAGTGTCACTAGTATGCCTCTACTTGACTAGCTCGTTAATCAAAGATGGTTATGTTTCCTAACCATGAACAAAGTGTTGTTATTTGATTAACGAGGTCACATCATTAGTTGAATGATCTGATTGACATGACCCATTCCATTAGCTTAGCACCCGATCGTTTAGTATGTTGCTATTGCTTTCTTCATGACTTATACATGTTCCTATGACTATGAGATTATGCAACTCCCGTTTACCGGAGGAACACTTTGTGTGCTACGAAACGTCACCACGTAACTGGGTGATTATAAAGGAGCTCTACAGGTGTCTCCAAAGGTAGATGTTGGGTTGGCGTATTTCAAGATTAGGATTTGTCACTCCGATTGTCGGAGAGGTATCTCTGGGCCCTCTCGGTAATGCACATCACATAAGCCTTGCAAGCATTGCAACTAATGAGTTAGTTGCAGGATGATGTATTACAGAACGAGTAAAGAGACTTGCCGGTAACACTGGTAGAAAAAGGGCCTATAGTCCCGGTTCGTAAGGGCCTTTAGTCCCGGTTCCTGAACTGGGACTAAAGTGTCGGTACTAATACCTCCCCCTTTAGTCCCGGTTCAATCCAAAACCGGGACTAAAGCCCCTCCACGTGGGCAGTGCGCAGAGCCCAGTCAGTAGACCCTTTGGTCCCGGTTGGTGGCACCAACCGGGACCAATAGGCATCCACGCGTCAGCTTTTTTGTGGCTAGGGTTTTTGTTTTTTTTTGAAGGGGGGGGGGGTTGGGGGTTTTGAGGGGTTAATTTAGGTGTTTCATATATTGTTAGCTAGCTATAATTAATATAGAGAAGTGTCCTCTCTTATGTCCGTGCTTGGTCGACGCTACGTACTATACATACGTATAGAGAGGACTAGACACGCTGGCTAGCTAGTAAAGCAAACGAAGGAAACAGAAGATCGTCATGAACATATATGCATACAGAGAGAAGTGATATCGACCACCTCTCCTTCTCCGAGAGATTGGTCGAACAACAAGTTCTCGTATATCTATCTGACAGTACCGGCTACATATATACAATAATTATCTCTTACAAATATAATCATACGGACTCAGGGTTCACATAGAATTCTCCGTCTTCAGGGATCACGTGGTCAAGAAAGAATGCCGCCAATTCCTCTTGAATTGCTCGCATGCGAGCTGGTGCTAGGAGTTCATCCCGCTTCCGAAACATCTAATTTGAAGAAGGGGGTCAATACATGTATATATATGAATGAATGAAACTCAACACAAATGATGGTAATAAAATAAAATTGTGAATATTGTTATTTACGTACTTCATATTGTTCGTTAGAGTACCCGCCCCGCTCACACGTCGTGTGGCGGATGGACTCGCAGATGTAGTATCCACAGAAATCATTCCTTTGTTCCTGCCACAACCACTTTACAAGAACTAGAGGTCAATCAAACTGATAAGCAAGAATGCTAAATGGTATTGATGAAACTAGTGCTTGAATCACTAGGAGATGCACGGAACATGCTACTATAGTACTTACTTTCGGGTGTCTAAATTCCGGCTCCTTCGGCAGTCCCGGAACTTTTTTGGTGAATTTTCTCCAAACCCTGCCGGACAAAGAAAACAATTACTTGATATCAGGAAATGAACAAAGTTGCTGATATGGTGGATAATGATCGATTTAACTTACTTCTTGAGGATTTCAGTCATGTCTGCATAGTCCTGGGGATCTTTTCGTTTTGAGTCTAAGACGGTTACTAGTCCCTGCTCAAGCTTAATCTCTAGGAGAATATAGTGGAAACTGCACACGCGTGCATAACTCATGAATTACATTACTATAACCTTGAGTAATATATAAGGGAAACCGAATACGCACAAGACAGTAACACTCACTTGAAGTTGTAAGGAAAGAGTATTATATCTTTGTTTTGATTTATTACGAACGATTGTAGCAAGTTGGCCTCGGTAGCTGCGGCATGAAGTTTAACCTGAATTGCATCTATGAGATATGTGTTAATGAACCCAATATCACCGACTTGTCTTTTCTTCAATTCGACGATCTTCAATCTGCATAATATAGTGAGGATGATTATAAATACATGCAATGAAAGAGCTAAGCTATATAGAGAAACTTAATGACAGAAGTAGTACTACTTACAGACAGTAGCAGGCGACCGTTGTTTTATCGAGGGCCAATTGATTGAAAAACTGATAGAACTCCTCAAATGGAACAGGCAACAGATCAATTCCAACGAGGTCATGCTCCTTTTTAACTTTCACATACAAAGTACTACCCCCCCCCCCCAGAGTCTCTACAGATTTTCAAGTACCAATCATGCAATCTTCGCATCATCGTTGATAGAGATCTTTCATCTTTGACGAGAGGCTTCCCGTACTCGTATCTTTGCATCTGCATCTCCATGGGTTCATAATGTACTTCGTCGGGCAGGTAATCTGCAAGATTGCTATAACCGGGCACCATCCTCGGATCATTAGCGACGTTGTGGCTAGGCACCTTGAGCGGGGGGCATGATTGCTTCGCTTGTTTGCCGAGCTAGGCAATTTGTTTCCCAGCTCGTCGTTTTTTCAGCCTTTCATCACTGACAGTACTTCCCGACCGCTCCGCTTCGGCAAATTCCTTTCCAATAATGCGCTCATAGTTTCCTTTCGGCGGATCAGACTTTGGTGGTTTTGTCAGGGCAACCAGAGTGCGCTTCACTTTCACCCCATCTACCTTCTCCTCCGGAGGTGGATGTTTCTTTGCTTTCACCCCTTCAAAGAATTTCCTCACTTCTTCTCGCGTGATCTCGGCGTTCTCCTCCTGGGTCCTCTCGTATGGTAACTTCTCTGGAGTCTTCAGAGAAGGACCGAATCTGTATGTCCTCCCGCCTCTGGTTGTACTGCTAGATGCCGACCGAGCAGACGAAGCGGTTGTCTTCTTTACTTTCTTAAGAGGCGGAGGAGAAGGACTACGACCCGCCGGAGCAGCTGGAGCGGCGGCAGGTCTCTTCTGCCCTTGCTGATGAGGCAGAGAAGGAGGAGGTTGGCTGCTCGGGCGCGTCGGCGCAGGCGGAGACGGAGGCGGAGTGCCGCCACGCGCCGGAGAAGGAGCCGGCCGAGGGCCCTGATCGTCACTCGCCGGAGGAGGAGGCGGTGGAGGAGGCGGAGTGCCCTGACTAGCCGGAGGAGGAGGAGGAGGCGGAGGCGTCCAGTTCGGAAGGTTGATGAGGTCCTTCCGCCATAGGCATGGAGTCTTCAGAGCAGACCCCAGCCGAGTCTCCCCTTCACCGGTAGGGTGGTCAAGCTGGAGGTCCTCAAATCCCTCCGTTATCTCATCCACCATCACCCTAGCATATCCTTCTGGAATCGGCATGCAGTGAAAAGTTGCGCCGGGTTCAGTAGGATAAACAGAGCCAACAGCCGCCTTGACCTTCAAATTCATCCATTGCGTCATAAGGTGGCAATTTTGAGACTCCGTTATAGCATCCACAGGATAGCTGGCAGGAGCCGTCAAGGCATGCTGCAGCTGAAGTAGCTCGGTGGAAGCCACGCTGCTTCTGCGCTGAGATGGCGGGGTAGCTTCGGGGGAGGCTTCGGCAGTACGTTTGCTACGATTTGCTTCTCGTTCCTCTATCGCTTGTACCCTTGCGTGCAGTGCCTGCAGTTCGGTCTGCTGCACTTTTTTCCTCCTCTCATGGGATTTGTAACCGCCTGCGTCCGGAAACCCAACCTTCCACGGAACGGAGCCTGGCGTGCCTCGTGTCCGTCCAGGGTGCTCAGGATTCCCGAGGGCCATTGTGAGCTCGTCGTGCTCTCTGTCTGGAAAGAACGTCCCTTCCTGCGCTGTGTCGATATAGTGCTTAAGCTTACTGACATGTATGTCCATTTGTTCGTTCGTATAAATGCATTTCCCTGTTTCAGGGTCCAAGGTTCCGCCAGCCCCGAAGAACCAAGTCCGGCAACGGTCTGGCCAGTTATTTGTCTCTGGTTTGATCCCTTTATGAACCAGATCATTCTCAACCTTGGACCACTTAGGCCGGGCTACGAGGTAGCCACCTGACCCCGTGCGATGGTGAAGCTTCTTCTTCGCGGCATTTTGCTTGTTTGTCGCCGACATCTTCTTACTCTTTTCCGATGTCTTGTAGGCCACAAATGCGGGCCAGTGATCTCTGATCTTCTCATATTTGCCCTTGAATTCTAGTGTCTATTTTTTATCGAAAAACCTATTCAGCTCTTTCTTCCACCTCCTGAATAGATCTGCCATCCTCTTCAGAGCAAAAGACTTGATTAATTTCTCTTTAATTGGGTTCTCTGGATTATCCTCTGGCGGTAGGGTGAAATTTGACTTCAGCTCAGTCCAAAGATCATTTTTCTGCATATCATTGACATAAGACACCTCAGGGTCTTCTGTAGCCGACTTAAACCATTGCTGGATGCTTATCGGGATCTTGTCCCTAACCAGAACCCCGCACTGAGCAACAAATGCACTCTTTGTCCGGAGGGGTTCAATAGATTGGCCGTCGGGCGCGAGTACTGTGATCTCAAGCTTTTCATCCAAGCTCAACTTTTTCTTCGGGCCTCGTCTCTTTACCGAAGTTGTGCTTGATCCGGAGGGCTAGAAAAAAGAACAAAGACTTAATTAATATGTGTACATACCAAAACAATGAATGCATCAATCAGCTAGTCAGCATAGGCTTAACTAATATATATATATACCTGGCTGGACTCGGTTCGGTCACCGGAGCCGTCATCACGGTCTCCTTCTTGCACCGGCATTGGGTCACCGGCGCCGTCCTCATGTTCTTCTTCTTGCACCGGCATTAGGTCACCGTAGCCAGCTTGTTCACCCTCTCCTTCCAGACCATCGATATCGTTGAGATAGTACGAGACGGCATCACTTCCTTGTGCGATTATCTCCCTCAACAACGCTTCTTTTGTTGCTTCGTCTAGGGTGGTGTCCATAGTTTCTACAAATATTTACAACATGGCAATTATTATTCAAACATGACAGATGGATATATTAGTGCCAAACGTAGAACTAGCTACCTAATCATAGTAAGCTATCGGGAGGGGGTATATATCGACAACGACGACACTACATCTATATATGTCCCTCGACGACCCTCGTTCCCGATAAAAAAAGAGGAAGAAGAAGAAAAAAAAGAGGAGAAGAAAGAATAGAGGAGAAGAACTCCTCTATTCTTTCTTCTCCTCTTTTTTCTTCTTCTTCCTCTTCTTCCTCTCATGTTCGAGAGGATCGCCTTGGGGTCGGGAGGTTGCCTAGTGTCAAAGGATTCAACAAAACCATGTCTTCATCATTAGGCGAAAGTAACATGTGCATGATGGTAGGAAGCTCTTCAAAGTTGTTCTGGAACGGAGTCCCAGATAGGATAATTTGCTTTTTGGTACAAAGTTCAGCAAGAGCCTTCCGAATATCGCTATTTGGAAGGCCTTTGCTGAATTCGTACCAAAAGGCGGATTATTCTATCCGGGACTCCATTCCAGAACAACTTTGCAGAACTTCGTACCAATATGCCCTGGTTACTTCCGGCTAATGATGAAGGCATGGATTTCTTCAATACTTTGACACTAGGAAACCTCTCTCGACCCCTCGGCGATTCTTGACCCCTCGAACCCTCAACGACCCTGAAACCCTCGACCCTTGACCCCTTAACGACCCTCGACCCTCTACCCTAGTTCCCGACCCTCGACCAATAGAGGAGAAGAAGAAAGGAATAGCTAGAGGAGAAGATCGAAGAAAAAAAAGAAGAAACAAAAGAGGAAAAGAAGAGAAAATAGAGAAAGGAATAGTGGAGAAGAAGAGAAAATAGAATATATTCTATTTTCTCTTCTTCTCCACTATTCCTTTCTTCTTCTCCTCTTCTTTTTCTTCTGTTTTCTTCTTCTTATTTATTTCTCCTCTTCTTTTCGGTAGAGGAAACCCTAAATAGCTAGCAAGTATCGTGGGTGTGAGATACATGTGGCCTTCGGTGTTGGACACTACATCCACGTCCCACAAGTGACGTGGGCGTCGAAACCCGCGCCACTTGTGGGATGTGGATGTAGTGTCCGACACCGACGGTACATGTATCTCACACCGACGATACTTTCTATTTAGGGTTTCTCGACCCTCGACCCTCGACCCCTAGGCGACCGTCGATCCCTCTTTTTTTTCTTCCTCTTCTTTTTTGTCCTCTTCTTCCTCTACCGCTCAGCGACCCTCGACGACCCTCGTTCCCGATAAAAAAAAGAGGAAGAAGAAGAAAAAAAAAGAGGAGAAGAAAGAATAGAGGAGATCTTCTCCTCTTTTTTCTTTTCTTATTCCTCTTCTTTTTTTATCCTCTTCCTCCTCTCATGTTCGACGACCCTCGACCCCTCGGCGACCCTAGACCCCCTCTCGACCCCCTCTTCTTCTCCCTCTTCTTCCCCTTCTTCCCCGCCTAAAATGACCTAAAATGAAAATAACCTAAAATTCACTAAAGTTATCGATGACCCTCTTCTCCCCTCTTCTTCTCCTTTCTTACACATATACATTATAGCCACATACACATACATGAACAGAAAAAATAGACATATACATTGTTCACATACACATATACATTTTATGAACAGAAAAAATCCTAGTTTTTCTAAAAAACAGAAAAAATAGAAAAAATCCTAATTGTTCACATACACATATACACATATATGAACAGAAAAAATAGACATATATGAACAGAAAAAATCCTAATTTTTCTAAAAAACAGAAAAAGATAGAAAAAATCCTAATTGTTCACATACACATATACACATATATGAACAGAAAAAATAGACATATATGAACAGAAAAAATAGACATATACATTGTTCACATACACATA
The DNA here is from genome assembly GCA_034509565.1 of Triticum monococcum. Lineage (NCBI taxonomy): Eukaryota > Viridiplantae > Streptophyta > Magnoliopsida > Poales > Poaceae > Triticum > Triticum monococcum. The sequence goes on along the minus strand of CM067845.1, from coordinate 683,097,916 downwards.
CATTTTATGAACACAAAAAATCCTAATTTTTCTAAAAAACAGAAAAAAATAGAAAAAATCCTAATTGTTCACATACACATATACACATATATGAACAGAAAAAATAGACATATACATTAGAAAAAAAATATACATATACATTGTTCACATACACATATACATTTTATGAACAGAAAAAATCCTAATTTTTCTAAAAAACAGAAAAAATCCTAATTTTTCTAAAAAATAGAAAAAATCTATGAACACATTAAGGAAGGAAGGAGAGGATGGGGCGGTAGCTAGCTACCTCTCCCGGAGGGATCGAGGAGGAGACGCGGGCGGCCGGGGTCGGGGTCGGCGAGGGCGAGGGCGAGGGCGACGGCGGGGCGCGCTCGGCGGCGGCGGACGGCGGAGCTCGGGGGCGCGCGGGGCAGGAGCTCGGGGGCTCGGGGACGGCGGAGCTCGAGGGCGAGGGCGAGGGCGACGGCGGGGCGGCTCGGGGTCGGCGACGGCGAGCACGGGGCACGGGCGCGGGGCGACGGCGAGCACGGGCAGGGGCGCGGGGCGACGGCGAGCACGGGCAGGGGCGCGGGGCGTCGTCGGGGATGGGAACTGGCGATGAAATCTGAAAAAACGCCAAGTCTTTGCTTATATAGAAAAGGCATTGGTCACGGTTCGTGGCACCAACCGTGACCAATGCCCCCTTTTAGTCCCGGTTAATGCCACGAACCGGGACCAAAGGCCAATTTTCGGCAGCCCAAAGGGCGGGAAGCGGCGGCCTTTGGTCCCGGTTGGTGGCACCAACCGGGACTAAAGGGGGGCATTGGTCACGGTTGGTGCCACGAACCGTGACCAATGCCCCCTTTAGTCCCGGTTAGTGCCACCAACCGGGACCAATGCCCTTGTGCTGCCCGCGCCCAAAAGTTTAGTCCCACATCGCTAGTTGAGAGGGCTCGGGAGTGGTTTATAAGCGCTGTTGCGCCCACCCTCCTGAGCTCCTCTCAACTGCAGGCTTTCGGGCCTAACCTGTCATTGCAATGCCTGTGGGCCTACTGGGCCTGCTGCGTGCCTGAATCCTGGCCCATGTAGGGTTTCTAGTCGTATTCAGGCCGTGGAGGCCCAGTAGGTGGCATTTTTTCCTTTTTTCCTACATTTTTTTGGTTTTTTATTTTTTGCTTTTAGGTCACAAAAATTATAAACTTTCTATTAGTGCCATTAGTTTTAAATTTTAAATAGTTTAAATTTGAATTTTTAAAAATTTGTGTGAATCACTAGTTTATGAATAACTTTACTATAAAATTAGAATTTTTTTTCTATTTATTTTTTATTTCTACTTAAAACTAAATACTTACAGTTTTTTAGTGATTTCTTTTTGCTTTTAGGTCACAAAAATTATAAACTTTCTGTTAGTGCCATTAGTTTTAAATTTTAAATAGTTTAAATTTGAATTTTTAAAAATTTGAAGAATATTATAGTTTTATTTTAGTTTAATTACTTACAGTTTTTAGTGATACTTATAGTTTTATTTTACTTATAATTTAATTTTTTTTGTTTTCTTCTTTTGTTTTATTTTTTGCTTTTTATTTTTTTATTTGTACTCTATGTATGTGAATCACTAGTTTATGAATAACTTTACTATGAAGTTAGATTTTTGAGTGATTCTTTTTCCTGCTACTTAATATTACAGTGTTTTATCATTATACTCTATTTGGTAATTTTAGGTTATTTTTAATATCTGTTTTAATCAAAAACAAATTTTGTTATTTTTTTGCTATTAAATTCTTTTTGCTATTAATGTGTTGAACAAAAAATACTTTCTGAATTTAAGTTGCATAAATTTTATATAAGTTTAGTTTCAAAAATACTGGAGGTTTATAAAAACTTTTTAATTGATTCCTTTTGCTTTTTTGAGCTATAAGACCCTGAAATTGAAAAGCATTTCAAATGAACTCCGAAAAGGTTGAAAGTTGGCATGGTATCATCATTTCACCCACATAGCATGTGCAACAAAGTTGAGATGGTTACGGTAAAAACTGGATGCACTTCGTGTACAAAACGGACAATCTCTTTCAAAGTATCAGGGTTTCGGACGAAAGATCATCTGTTACAAAGGGATTTCATTTTCTTGAACTTATTTGAACTCCATATTTTTTCTGTGTTCAAAATGCACCATTCAAAGACACGTCATCAATTTTCAACCCTTTCTGACTTCGTTTGTTATTTTTAATGCATTTATTGATTTTTTTTGAGCTATAAGACCCTGAAATTAAAAAGCATTTCAAATGAACTCCGAAAAGGTTGAAAGTTGGCATGGTATCATCATTTCACCCACATAGCATGTGCAACAAAGTTGAGATGGTTACGGATAAAACTGCATGCACTTCGTGTACAAAACGGACAATCTCTTTCGAAGTATCAGGGTTTCGGACGAAAGATCATCTGTTACAAAGGGATTTCATTTTCTTGAACTTATTTGAACTCCATATTTTTTCTGTGTTCAAAATGCACCATTCAAAGACACATCATCAATTTTCAACCCTTTCCGACTTCATTTGTTATTTTTCATGCATTTATTGATTTTTTTTGAGCTATAAGACCCTGAAATTGAAAAGCATTTCAAATGAACTCCGAAAAGGTTGAAAGTTGGCATGGTATCATCATTTCACCCACATAGCATGTGCAACAAAGTTGAGATGGTTACGGAAAAAACTGGATGCACTTCGTGTACAAAACGAACAATCTCTTTCGAAGTATCAGAGTTTCGGACGAAAGATCATCTGTTACAAAGTTGGCATGGTATCATCATAATAGTTGCGGGAGAAAGTCTTCACTTTTTCTTCGCTTGTGTCATTTGCTTATTGCGCCGTAACCATGGATAATCTTCATTGTTAATCAGGATGCTTGGGTCAGCCTTGACATTGAAGGGAGGAATTTCATGAAACTTTTCATAATCTTCAGACATGTCTGTCTTGCCGTCCACTCCCAGTATGTCCCTTTTTCCTGAAAGAACTATGTGGCGCTTTGGCTCATCGTATGATGTATTCGCTTCCTTATCTTTTCTTTTTCTCGGTTTGGTAGACATGTCCTTCACATAGATAACCTGTGCCACATCATTGGCTAGGACGAACGGTTCGTCAGTGTACCCAAGATTTTTCAGATCCACTGTTGTCATTCCGTACTGTGGGTCTACCTGTACGCCGCCGCCAAACAGAATGACCCATTTGCACTTAAACAAAGGGACCTTAAAATCAGGTCCGTAGTCAAGTTCCCATATGTCCACTATGTAACCATAATATGTGTCCTTTCCGCTCTCGGTTGCTGCATCAAAGCGGACACCGCTGTTTTGGTTGGTGCTCTTTTGATCTTGGGCGATCGTGTAAAATGTATTCCCATTTATCTCGTATCCTTTGTAAGTCAATACAGTCAAAGATGGTCCCCTGGACAACAAGTACAACTCACCACAAACAGTGTTGTCACCTCTGAGACGTGTTTCCAACCAACTGCTGAAAGTCCTGATGTGTTCACATGTAATCCAGTCGTCGCATTGCTCCGGGTGTTTGGAGCGCAGACTGTTCTTGTGTTCATCAACATACGGGGTCACCAAGGTAGAGTTCTGTAGAACTGTGTAGTGTGCTTGAGACCAAGAATATCCGTCCCTGCATATTATTGAGTCTCTTCCAAGAGTGCCTTTTCCAGTCAGTCTCCCCTCATACCGCGATTTAGGGAGACCTATCTTGTTAAGGCCAGGAATGAAGTCAACACAAAACCCGATAACATCCTCTGTTTGATGGCCCATGGAGATGCTTCCTTCTGGCCTAGCGCGGTTACGGACATATTTCTTTAGGACTCCCATGAACCTCTCAAAGGGGAACATATTGTGTACAAATACGGGCCCCAGGATGACAATCTCGTCGACTAGATGAACTAGGACGTGCATCATGATATTGAAGAAGGATGGTGGGAACACCAGCTCGAAACTGACAAGACATTGCGCCACATCACTCCTTAGCCTTGGTACGATTTCTGGATCGATCACCTTCTGAGAGATTGCATTGAGGAATGCACATAGCTTCACAATGGCTAATCGGACGTTTTCCGGTAAAAGCCCCCTCAATGCAACCGGAAGCAGTTGCGTCATAATCACGTGGCAGTCATGAGACTTTAGGTTCTGAAACTTTTTCTCTGGCATATTTATTATTCCCTTTATATTCGACGAGAAGCCAGTCGTGACCTTCATACTAATCAGGCATTCAAAGAAGATTTCTTTCTCTTCTTTCGTAAGAGCGTAGCTGGCAGGACCTTTATACTGCTTCGGAGGCATGTCATCTTTTTCGTGCAAACGTTGCAGGTCCTCCCGTGCCTCCGGCGTATCTTTTGTCTTCCCATACACGCCCAAGAAGCCTAGCAGGTTCACGCAAAGGTTCTTCGTCACGTGCATCACGTCAATTGAGGAGCGGACCTCTAGGTCTTTCCAGTAGGGTAGGTCCCAAAATATAGATTTCTTCTTCCACATGGGTGCGTGTCCCTCAGCGTCATTCGGAACAGCTAGTCCACCGGGACCCTTTCCAAAGATGACGTAGGGTAAATCATTGACCATAGCAAGCACGTGATCACCGGTGCGCATGGCGGGCTTCTTCCGGTGATCTGCCTCGCCTTTGAAATGCTTGCCTTTCTTTCGACATTGATGGTTGGTCGGAAGAAATCGACGATGGCCCAGGTACACATTCTTCCTACATTTGTCCAGGTATATACTTTCAGTGTCATCTAAACAGTGCGTGCATGCGTGGTATCCTTTGTTTGTCTGTCCTGAAAGGTTACTGAGAGCGGGCCAATCGTTGATGGTCACGAACAGCAAAGCCTTAAGGTTAAATTCCTCCTGTCTGTGCTCATCCCACGTACGTACACCATTTCCATTCCACAGCTGTAAAAGTTCTTCAACTAATGGCCTTAGGCACACATCAATTTCGTTGCCGGGTTGCTTAGGGCCTTGGATGGGAACTGGCATCATAATGAACTTCCGCTTCATGCACATCCAAGGAGGAAGGTTATACATACATAGAGTCACGGGCCAGGTGCTGTGATTACTGCTCTGCTCCCCGAAAGGATTAATGCCATCCGCGCTTAAAGCAAACCATACATTCCTTGGGTCCTTTGCAAACTCATCCCAGTACTTTCTCTCAATTTTTCTCCACTGCGACCCGTCAGCGGGTGCTCTCAACTTCCCATCTTTCTTTCGGTTCTCACTGTGCCATCGCATCAACTTGGCATGCTCTTCGTTTCTGAACAGACGTTTCAACCGTGGTATTATAGGAGCATACCACATCACCTTTGCAGGAACCCTCTTCCTGAGGGGCTCGCCGTCAACATCACCGGGGTCATCTCGTCTGATCTTATACCGCAACGCACCGCATACCGGGCGTGCGTTCAGATCCTTGTATGCACCGCGGTAGAGGATGCGGTCATTAGGGCATGCATGTATCTTCTCCACCTCCAATCCTAGAGGGCATACGACCTTCTTTGCTGCGTATGTACTGTCGGGCAATTCGTTATCCTTTGGAAGCTTCTTCTTCAATATTTTCAGTAGCTTCTCAAATCCTTTGTCAGCCACAGCATTCTCTGCCTTCCACTGCAGCAATTCCAGTACGGTACCGAGCTTTGTGTTGCCATCTTCGCAATTGGGGTATAACCCTTTTTTGTGATCCTCTAACATGCGATCGAACTTCAGCTTCTCCTTTTGACTAATGCATTGCGTCCTTGCATCGACAATGACCCGGCGGAGATTATCATCATCGGGCACATCGTCTGGTTCCTCTTGATCTTCAGCAGCTTCACCCGTGGCAGCATCATTGGGCACATCATCGTCTGGTTCCTCTTGATCTTCACCAGCTCCCCCTGTTGCAGCATCGCCGTATTCAGGGGGCACATAGTTGTCATCGTACTCTTCTTCTTCGCCGTCTTCCATCATAACCCCTATTTCTCCGTGCCTCGTCCAAACATTATAGTGTGGCATGAAACCCTTGTAAAGCAGGTGGGAGTGAAGGATTTTCCGGTTAGAGTAAGACCTCGTATTCCCACATTCAGTGCATGGACAACACATAAAACCATTCTGCTTGTTTGCCTCAGCCGCATCAAGAAACTCATGCACGCCCTTAATGTACTCGCGGGTGTGTCTGTCACCATACATCCATTGCCGGTTCATCTGCGTGCATTATATATAATTAAGTGTCCAAATTAATAGAAGTTCATCATCACATTAAAACCAAAGTGCATACATAGTTCTCATCTAACAACATATAGCTCTCCAGAGCATCTAATTAATTAAACCATACATTGAAACTATGTAAAACATTTCAATGCGAAAACAAATGCGATCATAATCGCAACCAAGGTAACAATTGATCCAACGGCATAATGATACCAAGCCTCGGTATGAATGGCATATTTTCTAATCTTTCTAACTTCAAGCGCATTGCATCCATCTTGATCTTGTGATCATCGACGACATCCGCAACATGCAACTCCAATATCATCTTCTCCTCCTCAATTTTTTTTATTTTTTCCTTCAACAAATTGTTTTCTTCTTCAACTAAATTTAACCTCTCGACAAGGTCGGTTGGCATTTCCGATTCACATACATCCTAGATAAATAAAATCTATGTCACGTTGGTCGGCATAATTTTCATAAACAATAAATGAACCAATAGTTATAAAGATAATATACATACCAAATCCAAATCATAGACAGGACGAGGGCCGACGGGGGCGGATACCAAAACCATCGCACTATATAAGATGCAATAATAAATGTAAGAAAATGATACAAGTATCTATCTAAACATACAAGTAAGAATATTTTTCTTTCAGAAAGAAGATAAGAATAAGAGGCTCACCACGGTGGTGTCGGTGATGAGATCGGCGCGGATGATCGACGGCGGTGAAGACGGGGACGGGGCGTGACGGACCGCTAAATCTAGACAAATCTCGAGGAAAATGGAGCTTGGAGGTCGAGCTTCGAGAGGAGAAAGCTTAAGTAGTGTGGCTCGGGCATTCCATCGAACACCTCATGTGCATAGGAGGTGAGCTAGAGCACCACAAAAGCCTCTCCCCCTCGGCCAGAAAAAACAGAGCACTGTGCTCTGCTCTTGCGCGAGGGGGTATATATAGGCAATTCATTGGTCCCGGTTCGTGGCATGAACCGGGACTAAAGGGGAGCCTTTGGTCCCGGTTCAAGCCACCAACCGGGACCAATGGTGGTGGGCCAGGAGGGAGGCCCTTTGGTCCCGGTTCGTCCCACCAACCGGGACCAAAAGGTCCAGACGAACCGGGACCAATGGCCCACGTGGCCCGGCCGGCCCCCTGGGCTCACGAACCGGGACCAATGCCCGCATTGGTCCCGGATCAAGACTGAACCGGGACTAATGGGCTGAGGCGGCCTGGACCATAGCCCCCTTTTCTACTAGTGTAACGAGATTGAACTAGGTATTGGATACCGACGATCGAATCTCGGGCAAGTAACATACCAATGACAAAGGGAACAACGTATGTTGTTATGCGGTCTGACCGATAAAGATCTTCGTAGAATATGTAGGAGCCAATATGGGCATCCAGGTCCCGCTATTGGTTATTGATCGGAGATCTGTCTCAGTCATGTCTACATTGTTCTCGAACCGTAGGGTCCGCACGCTTAAACGTTACGATGACAATTATTATGAGTTTATGCATTTTGATGTACCGAAGTTAGTTCGGAGTCCCGGATGTGATCACGGACATGACGAGGAGTCTCGAAATGGTCGAGACATAAAGATCGATATATTTGAAGCCTATATTTGGACATCAGAATCATTCCGGGTGAAATCGGCATTTTTTCGGAGTACCGGGGGGTTACCGGAACCCCCCACCCCGGAGGTTTATTGGGCCTACATGGGCCTTGAGGGAGAAGACAGAATGAGGCAGGAGGTGGCCGCGCGCCCCTCCCCTTCCTAGTCCGAATAGGACAAGGGAAGGGGGGCGGCGCCCCCCCCCCTTTCCTTCCTCTCTTCCTCCTCTTTCCCCCCTCTCTCTCCTTGTCCAACTAGGAGTCCTACTCCCGTTGGGAGTATGACTCCCTCTTGGCGCGCCACACCTGGCCGGCCGCCTCCTCCCCTTGCTCCTTTATATACAGGGGCAGGTGGGCACCCTAGAACACACAAGTTGATCCACGTGATCGTTCCTTAGCCGTGTGCGGTGCCCCCTGCCACCATATTCCACCTCGATCATATCATTGTAGTGCTTAGGCGAAGCCCTGCGTCGGTAGAACATCATCATCGTCACCACGCCGTTGTGCTGACAGAACTCATCCCCGAAGCTTTGCTGGATCGAAGCCCGGGGAGCGTCATCGAGCTGTACGTGTGCTAAGAACTCGGAGGTACCGGAGTAACGGTGCTTGGATCGGTCAGATCGGGAAGACGTACGACTACTTCCTCTACGTTGTGTCAACGCTTCCGTTGCGGTCTACGAAGGGTACGTAGACAACACTCTCCCCTCTCGTTTCTATGCATCACCATGGTCTTGCGTGTGCGTAGGAAATTTTTTGAAATTACTGCGTTCCCCAACACCTTTCGCGCGCGCTGGAGCGCTAAAACCAGCGTGCGCTAGGCCGCTTTCCCCAGGGCGACGGCATGATCTAAAGCGCGTGTGGTCATGAAATGGGTCGGCCCGTTGGGCGCACTATCGATCCAAAACTAAAAGAGGACGTACGGCGGGCGGTCGGCCGATCCAAACGGATAAAAAGCGGACAAAAACACCGTTCGTTTGGGTCGGCCCGTTTGAGTTGCTCTAAGAGCAACTCCAAAGGGCCGACCCATTTCATCCGCCTGCGCCCATTTGGGTTGGCGCGGACAAAAGTGGCGGCCCAACGCGCCGACCCAAACCCAAATCACGTCCGCGCCGACGCATTTGCGGCCGAAATTTGCGCCCCAAATGCGTCGGCGCGGACGCCGAACGGACGCTTCCCGCGCCTTCTCGCTATCCTCCACGTTCCCACATGGCAGCCGTCCAACTACCCGCTGCCCACGCGGTCAGCTTAATTTATGACGACGGGCCCACGCGTCAGCGTCGGCACTCGTCTTTTTTAAGCCGATCGTGCGGCGGGGCCGTCCTCATCCATACTCGCCGTCCACATCTGCCCACCTTTGCTCCCTCGTCGCCAGCAAACCCTAGCCACCACAACCACAGGGAGATGGGCCTCTTCTCCGGCGCCAGCGGCAGCAAGGCCAAGGGCAAGTCCCCCGCCACCCCTTTCCCCTCCGAGTTTCTCCCACCTCCGCCGGCGCCTCGCCGGCAAAGGCAGCGCGTCAGTGTGCCAGTGCACCAGGCGGAGTGGCACTTGCAGAACCGCCAGCCTCTGCCGTATCTGGACGTGACGCTGCCGCACGGCTGGCATCTGAATCCAGATAGGATCCCAGTGCCGGCGGCGCCGCGGACGGCTCGTGCTCACGCGGAGGAGGTGCGGCGCCAGCGGGCGCTGCTGACGCCGGAGCAGCGCCTCGACAAGGCCTACGCAACTGACTCGCCCAACTGGGCGAGGTGGTTCGCCTTCGAGCATGAGGAGGCGAGGTGACGGGGCGTGCGCATGGTCGACCGGAGGCCAACACCGCTCGTCGTCCGCGAGAAGGACCAGGCGGCGGAGGACGCCTACCAGGCGGCCCTTGCGGCCGTCTACCGGGAGAGCGAGGAGGACGAGCGGCGCAGAGCGGAGGCGGCGGCGGCGGCGGAGGCGGAAGAGGCCGCCGTCCCCCATCAAGCCGGAGCCGCAGCCGGAGCCCGAGCCCACCGTGCACTTCTCATGGAATGGAGTGGTGCGCGAGTGGGTGTCCGCGTCACCGGTTTGGCTGGGGGCGACGCCGGCGCAGGTGCAGGCCTACCTCGAGATGTGGCGCCAGCGCCGGCTGGCAGAGGAGCGCCGTCAAGGCGAGTACGAGGAGATGCTCGAGCGCGACCTCGAGGAGGAGGCGCGCGAGGCCGAGGAGGAGGCGCGCCAGGCCGTGGCTACACAGGCGGCCGCACAGCCCGACATGGCGGCGCTCTGGAACACGGCGTTCGCCTGGGCCGGGCCGGCGCCGATGCTCATCGACCTCACGGATCCCGAGGACGACGACGACGACGTCTAGGGCAGCGCGCTGCCTCGTAGTTTAGGTTGTTTTTATTTTTTTTGAATACAAATGTGGACGCGTGGACTCTCGCCGGCCTTCGTGACCGGCTTTAATGTTTAATCAATGATGTTTTTCTTTTTTTTAAATATGCATGCGTTCATTTTTTTGGCGCCGTTAAAATGGGTCTTATGTCAGCGTTGGACGCAGGCGCCGATCCAAATATGAAAGAGGGCATCCGTGTCCGTCTAGCCGACCCAAACGGATAAAAAGCGGACGAAATCGTCGTTCAATTGGGTCGGCCCGTTGTAGTTGCTCTAAATGCTTAGGCTAAGATTTTGCGGGTGTCACGATAATTGTCTCTTCATCATGGTGCTCAAGCTCTAGATTCATTCCACTTCCCACATGACCGGCCGGCACGGGTGTTGGTTCACCTCAAGCACAATCTTCGGAGTCAGTCAGCCATAGAATTTCAGGCAGACACTGTAAACAAATCAAGACTCGGAGGACGACGTGGTCGGAATAAAGGGCCAGAGGCGGCAGTTGGTGAGAGGATAGCACTGGTGCAAAAAAGAAAGAAAAAAAGACGACCGAAGCGTGTGCGATACCGACCTTTTGACCCGTGGTTTGTGGTTTAATTAGCACGACAGACATCCATTTCAGGCTCCGATCGCAAAGTTCACGCGTACTAGTACATTATTGCATGCTCAGACTAGTGCCGTGTTGGTACCTTGGAAGGAAGCTGTATAGATGGACGTAGCAAGTGAAGGTCGTTGGCGAAGTCACGGCTCCATCGTCTACGCGGGATTCGCTGAGAACTCTCATCATTGCGTACGTGCTGGGTGCGCTGGGCTGGACACCTTTTTTACGTACCCCGGGCCGGGGTCACGCGCCGTGCGTTTCGCCTGGTTTTGTGGGGAGAGTCCGTCCCAATGTCCCCCGGGACACGCCCACGGCGACGACGGCAATAATCGTACGTCTACCCGGAACAAGGCCGTACGTAGGTGACGCTGCGTGCCGTTGTCGGTGCCATTAAGACCGAACTTCACCGCGCGATCTTATTCTGTCCGCGCGTGTCTATTTAGATAAAACGAACGAATAACGCGACCCGGCGCGCGGTCTCAAACGGATAAACATTTGGATTTTGTTCGTTTTCGACCCATCTTTAATCAAATTTGCGCTCGCTTGGGGTGAAACGGACGCGCGCGGACAGCCTGGACGCACGCCCTTGTCCCTTCATGGCCCGTCTGTCGGAGACACTGACAGTCCCTCCGCTCCCAACGCTTCCACCCTCCCTTTCCTGCCCCGCGCCCGCCGCCGGTGCCGCCGCTATTCTCTGTCCGTCTCCTCACCGCGCAGCTCCCGGCCGTCCTTACCAAACCACGTCTCGACATGGCCGCCACCACGCCCGCGCTTTGGCCGTAGTTTTGGCCGTCGATCGGAGGTTTGGCCGTCGCCGTCTTTGCCAGTCGCAGAGGGGACACGACCGCCGGCGACGTACCACGGCGGCCTCGACAGCTTCCGACGAGAGCTCCAGAGCGGTCGGCAACCACCCCTGTTGCGTCGAGGTGATCATCACGGCCTCTTCGCCACCACGACCGCCAGGTGTTCGGCATTTTATCCACAAAGGTAAGGACAGTGGAGACGAGTTTTTCTTCCATCACTTCCTTTGTTCATCGGACGATTCGTCGTCGGATGATGAAGATCTTGTGGTGGCTGCACTCGTCGTTCACGACCACATTCAACGGCAGCTTCCTTGGTACAGGGGGTCAGTCCCTGGCCGTGCTCCCAACCTGAACCGCAATAGGGAGAGAGGCCATGCCCTGCTCTATGCCGATTACTTTGCCAACACCCCGCTCTTCAAGCCGGATAAATTCCGTCGCCGTTTTCGAATGGCAAGGCATGTGTTCAATCGTATCCAAGAGGGAGTGGTTGCTCATGACCCATACTTCGAGTGCAAGACGGATGCCCTTGGTGTGCTTCAATCCCGGTGGGGCATCATTCGAAACCCTGCACTGTCATGGGATGAAAGGAAGCTTTGGGAGGTGATAACTGCTTGTGTGATCATGCACAACATGATCGTCGAGAACGAGCGTGATGAGAGTATCTTCGACCAATGATTTGATTATCAAGGTGAAAATATTGAGCCCCTGCACCAAGACCCGGCCACATTTGAACAGTTTGCCCAATTTCACCGTGAGATGCGTGATTGGCACACTCATTTGAATCTTCAAAATGACTTGGTTGAGCACATGTGGGATCACATTGGCAACCAATAGATGTATTGGTCCATTTTATGTTCAGTCAAGACAATTTCGATTTGGTTGTAAAACTATTTTATTAAAGACAATTTCAATTGGGTTGTAAAACTATTTTAATTTTTAGACAAATATTTGGGTTGTAAAACTAGTTTTGATGAAAATATGGGCATTTTTGTCCCTGGCGGACAGGATGGGGCAAAGGGATGGGACCGCGCGCTCACGACCACCGCATCCCAGGACACGACCCCATTAGGCCAACTCCACCGTGCGACCCCAAACAGACGTCCGTTTTGTCATGTTTTTGTCCCTTTGGGTAGGGATTTGGGGTCGTGTCCGAGCCTGTCCTGGGATGCGGTGGCGGTGCGCCCAGCGCGCTGCCGCATCCTTTTGCCCCATCCTGTCCGTCAAGGCCAAAAAATGCCCAAATTTGCATTAAAACTAGTTTCGAACCCAATTTTTTGTCTGTAAATTAAAATAGTTTTACAACCCAATTGAAATTGTCTTTACTAAAATAGTTTTACAACCAAATCGAAATTGTCTTGACTGAACATAAAATGGAAAAATGCATCTATTGATTGCCAATGTGATCCCACACGTGCTCAACCAAGTCATTTTGAAGATTCACATGAGTGTGCCAATCACGCATCTCACGGTGGAATTGGGCAAACTGTTCAAATGTGGCCGGGTCTTAGTGCAGGGGCTCAATATTTTCACGTTGATAATCAAATCCTTGGTCGAAGATACTCTCATCACGCTCGTCCTCGACGATCATGTTGTGCATGATCACACAAGCAGTCATCACCTCCCAAAGCTTCCCTTCATCCCATGACAATGCAGGGTTTCGAACGATACCCCACCGGGATTGAAGCACACCAAAAGCACGTTCCACATCCTTTCTAACACTCTCTTGCATTTGGGCAAATCTCTTTCTCTTCTCACCTTGGGGTTTCGAGATTGTCTTCACAAAAGTTGACCACTGAGGATATATACCATCTGCTAGATAGTATCCCTTGTTGTAATGGTGGCCGTTGATCTCAAAGTTGACAGGTGGGGAGTGGCCGTCTGCAAGCCTCGCGAAGACTGGAGAACTCTACAGCATGTTGATATCATTGTGAGAACCTGCCATGTCGAAGAAAGAATGCCATATCCAAAGATCTTGTGATGCCACCGCTTCTAATATGACAGTGCACCCGTTAACATGCCCCTTGTACTGGCCCTGCCAAGCAAATGGACAGTTCTTCCACTCCCAGTGCATACAATCTATGCTGCCAAGCATACCTGGAAAGCCTCCAGCTGCGTTGGTCGCTAACAATCTCTCTGTATCGGCGGCAGTTGGCTGCCTCAAGTACTCTAGGCCAAAGACCTCGATCACAGCCTGGCAAAACTTGTACATTGACATCAGACATGTTGTCTCACTCATACGCACATACTCATCCACCAAATCGCCTGGAATTCCATATGCAAGCATGCGGATGGCCGCGATGCATTTCTGGTAGGAGGAGAATCCAAGCTTGCCAAGGGCATCCATCTTGCACTCGAAGTATGGGTCATGAGCAACCACTCCCTCTCGGATACGATTGAACACATGCCTTGCAATACGAAAACGGCGACGAAATTTATCCGGCCTGAAGAGCGAAGTGTTGGCAAAGTAATCGGCATAGAGCAGGGCGTGGCCTCTCTCCCTATTGCGGTTCAGGTTGGGAGCACGGCCAGGGACTGACCCCCTGTACCGAGGAAGCTGCCGTTGAATATGGTCGTGAATGACCAGTGCAGCCACCACATGATCGTCATCATCCGACGACGAATCGTCTGATGAACAAAGGAAGTGATGGAAGAAAAACTCGTCTCCACTGTCCATACCTTTGTTGGCAAAAGGTCGAACACCTTGCGGTCGTGGTGGCGAAGAGGCCGCGATGATCACCTCGACGCAGCAGGGTGGTTGCCGGCCGGCTACAGGCCGCTCTGGAGCTCTCGTCGGAATCTGCCTCGGCCGCCGTGGTACGTCGCCGGCAGTCGTGTCCCCTCTGCCACCGGCAAGGACAGCGACGGCCAAACCTCCTCCGATCGACGACCAAAACTACGGCGGAAGCGTGGGCGTGATGGCGGCCATGTCGAGACGTGGTTTGGTATGGACAGCGGGGGGGCTACGCGGTGAGGAGGCGGCCGGAGAATAGCGGCGGCGCCGGCGGCGGGGCGGGGCGGGGAGAGAGGGTGAAGCGTTGGGAGCGGAGGGACTGCTAGTGTCCCCGACAGGCGGGCCACACGGGGGACAAGGGCGTGCGTCGAGGCCGTCCACGCGCGTCCGTTTCACCCCAAACCGAGCGCAAGTTTGGGCCGACGATGGGTCGAAAGCGGACGGAATCCGGACATTTGTCCGTTTGCGCCCGCGCGCTGGGCCGTCTCGTTTGTCTCTTTTACCCCAAACGGACGGGGGCAAATAGGATAGAGTCACGCGATGGAGTTGGCCTTACCCTATTCAAACGGACAGAATTTGGATAAAATAGACGTCCGTTTGAGGTCGGCACGGAGAAGTTGGCATAACGTTGTGCTGTATGGCCCGGCTGGGAGGTACTCGGCGAGATGGCCGGACGGACGGATGGACGTGCGTGCAGACAGTGCCACAGTATGATGTGACCACAGCCCGGGCAGTGTCGTGTACTGTGAGCCGTGCTAGAGCCCTTTTCCCACGTGCCTCTATAACCTTTTTTTTATTTGGGAAACATCTTTTTTTTAACGAGTATAATTCTATACATACTCGTAACAATTAACAGATACACTGATTTGAATATAAAATCCAAAAAAATACAAAATAACTATTAAAAGAATTACAATAAAAAAATTTGAAAACACTTTTTTTGCGGTATCAATCTCTGCTAGAAAAAAGATTCCAAAGACTTTGGCGAAGAAGCTGTAATTGGACTCGAGCAACAATTTTGTTCCTTTTTCACCCACACGAACATTATTAATAATGTTCTTTGAAAGCATCTTGAGTCGCCCATTCAAAAAGATGAAAAGCTTTGATCCATAAATGTACTTGAGCCAGGGATGATCCTCTAAAAGTGCGGCTATATTTGCACTTCAAAGCTTTATTCTTTTTGGGCCCATGACAGCCTATTCCGGCCGGCCTCCGGACTTGTGTTCGAATAAAGCCTCCTTAATCTGATGGATGATCTCTGTTCGCCCACACACACTAACACAATTTCTTCCCTGCGTAGGGGCGCGTCTATGTCTCGTATCACACGAGACAGAGCACAGCGTCGCCTGAAAATGTTAAACATGTGTGAAAGAAAATGTATCAGATGTATAAAAAAAATGTACAATAGGTAGAAAAAGTAGACATCAAAAATATATATTTGAAAAAAATGTCAATCATATAATGTAAGTGCATCTAGTGCCACCCCTAGTTGGTTTTGGAGTATTGACGACAAACCTAGTTGAGGGACTAATGTGTTTGTGAGAATTGCAGGATAACACAGGTAGAAGTCCCTCATTGATTCGGTTTAGCTACCAGAGATGACCCCCAAAAATGTACGAAGACATTGAAGACAATGGTGGTTCATGAAGACATTCGTGTCGAAGACAATGACATATGAAGACTCCCCATGAAGCTTTTGGAACTTGAAGACTTAGATCCTTCGTAGCTTTACTTTATTCATGTTGTGTCATAGGAACCACCGTACTGTTAAGTGGGGTCCAAGAAATCCAGTCAGGGTGACTGAAGTGATGCCTAATTCAAATCCTATGTCTTCGAGTGAAGACAATGAGAGAAAATCTTGTCTAGAGTCAGACAAGTCAGCTTTACTTGCAGCCCAAGTAAAGTTGTCGTGAGAGTTCAAAATCCGACCGTTAGTACACGTGTCAGTTCCTTAGTGACCCAGGGTCATTTCGGACAAATCAGGTCAGGGTTGCCAAGTGGCTATAAATAGCCCACCCCCACAACCATAAACGGTTGGCTGCTCAGATTTCAGTGCACGGCTTTTGTCGTTTGAGAGCAACCCACCTCGAAGCCTTTGAGAGAAAATCCTTAGTGAGGAGAAAAGCCCTAACCACCCAAAGCCAGAGTAATTGGGCATCACTTAAGTCTTCTTGTCTGAGTGATCTGAAGACTTATTACACTTGAGGACTGTGCATCCTCCAGACGGTTAGGCGTCGCGTTCCGAGCATCCAAGAGGAATTGTGGATTGCCGGTGAACGAAGTCTGTGAAGGTTTGGGAGTCTACCTTGAAGACTTACCAGAGTGATTGGGCGGGGTCTGTGTGACCTTAGCTCAAGGAGAAAAATGGTGAGGACTGGGTGTCCTGAGCTGCGTGTTCAGGACTGGGTGTCCGGGACTGTGTGTCCTTTGGTTTAAATACCTAGCCGCTCCAACCAGACGTACAGTTGTCACAGCAACTGGAACTGGTCCAACATATCATTGTCTTCAACGTGTCACTGGTTTCATCTTCACCTCCCTTTACTTACCAGTACACATTGTGAAGCTATTGCATGCCTGCTTAATCTTCTGTCTTCACAACCTGACTGTATGATCTGATTGGCTTCATAAGTTCTTCCAACCTGATCCTCATTACACTGAAGCTATTTGTCTCTGTGCTTTCACTGTACTGTATATTTGACTATGGCTTGCGTTGTGTAATCTATCTTCCGCTGCATAGTGATAGGCTTCAAGTCTTTTTGTCTTCATAACTTCCACGTTTTGAAGACTTTCTTAAAAATCGCCTATTCACCCCCCCTCTAGTCGATATAACGCACTTTCAATTGGTATCAGAGCAAGGTGCTCCCTTGTTCTGTGTGATTCGGTTTAACCACCTGGAGTTTTAGCTATGTCGACTACAGGGATAATTAAAGTCTCCGCTGCGTGCCCCGTCTTCGATGGAACTGAATATCCCTACTGGAAGAATAAGATGCGCATGCATCTTGAAGCCATTGACGTCGACCTATGGTATGTCGTCGAAAACGGCGTTCCCAAGGCTGGAGAAGGTGTCACTGCTGCTGATGTCAAGAAGTTCACTCAACTGGACTCCACTGCCAAGAATATTATCTGTGGTCATCTGACCAAAGGACAGTACGGCCGTGTGAGTGCCTTGAAGACATCCAAGCTGGTCTGGGACTGGCTCTCCAAGGTCAATGAAGGCATCTCAACCCAGAGAGATCAGAGAATCAGTGTTCTTCGAAATCTCTTCAACCGCTTCAAGCGAAATGACAACGAGAATGTCCAGCACACATTTGACCGGCTCACTGACATCACAAATGAGCTTCAAGCCCTTGGTGCCACTGAGATCACCAAACATGAAATCGTCAAGACGCTGCTAAGATCACTTGACAGTTCATTTGACATTCTAGCCCTGATGATTCAAAACGTCCAGACTTCAAGACACTCGATCCGTCTGACATACTTGAGAGGCTCAACACACATGAGTTTCAGCTTTCTGAGAAAAGAGATATCTACGGTCCAAACTATGGGCGAACTCGTGCCTTGAAGGCAAAAGCTGTGTCATCATCTGAAGAGGAATCTGACAGCAGTTCTGATGATCCTGAAGACATTGGAAGGGAACTTGCAATGCTAGTGAAGAAGTTCCAGAAATTCACCAAGAAGAAAGGCTTCAGAAAGTCTTCACGATCAAGCTCAAGGAATGATGAAGCTTCTGCGCATGACTACAAGAGGAAAACTTGTCACAAATGCAAGAAAACTAGACACTTCATCTCTGAATGCCCACAGTGGGACAATGAGAACAGAAAGAAGAAGAAGAGCAAGGAATATGACTCTGACGATAAGAAGACGAAGAAATA
This sequence comes from Triticum monococcum, assembly GCA_034509565.1. Lineage (NCBI taxonomy): Eukaryota > Viridiplantae > Streptophyta > Magnoliopsida > Poales > Poaceae > Triticum > Triticum monococcum. The sequence goes on along the minus strand of CM067845.1, from coordinate 683,079,762 downwards.
CTCAAAGTCTTCATCCAAGTCTTCCTCAAAGTCTTCATCACACAAGAAGAGTTCATCTGGCAAGGCTCGTGCGTTTGTTGGCAAGGAAATGGATTCAGAGGAGGAGTCCGCTTCTGAGGAGGCAGAGGTGGAGTCTGAGGAGGAGTCTGATTCAGGCATTGCAAGTTTGGCTACAGCATATGTCGCCAAGTCCATCTTCAACACTGAAGACAATGACTCTATCATCATCACCGATGCAAATGACAAGGACGACTCTACTCCCACCTACTGCTTCATGGCACGTGGTGCCAAGGTAAACACACGCACCACTCACTATCAAACATCTAGTGACGATGACTCTGGTTGTGATTCAAAACCCAATTACAAAACACTTGCTAAAATTGCAACTGAACAACAAAAGGCCATGGAACATATTCAAAAACTGTTAGACAGAAGTGATGATCTGTTGGGTGCTGAAATGACTCGTTCTGAATCCTTAATTGAAGACATAAAAAATCTTCACGTTAAGTATCAGGAACTCGAAGATCGTCTTGAGACTCTCTCAACTACTCATGAAAAGCTTTCCTATGATTATCTTCAGAAGAAGCAAAATCTTGAGAAGTTGAGAGCGGATCATGAAGATCTTCAAAAGGAAAACGAGTCACTTCGAGCCGAATAGATCAGTTCTGCTCAGGAAGGATTTAAACCACCATGCCTTAAATGCATTGAGCGTGATAATGCTATTTCTGTCGCTGAATGTTCCACTGCTACTGCTGTTGCAATATCTTCAACTGTTGAAGTGGTAACTAACCCCTCTGCTGAGGATACCACTGCTATTGCTGATGAAAATGCTAGGTTGAAGACATTGCTTGAAATAGGAATGTACAAAAGTCTCAAAGGACATCAGACACTATGTGATGTCCTCAAGAAGCAGATTCTGAACCAAAACCCTAGCAAAGAGGGTGTTGGGTTCGTGAGGAAAATTAATGCAGATGGCTCTTACTAGAAACCTGAGCAGTACCCCAAAACCACATGGGTTGCTGCAAAGGAATCCTCATTAGATCCATCTAATCTATCTGGCTTCACTTGTGCTAATCCAATTATCATTGATGAATCCTTTGATGCAAACTATAAACTGTTTAGGAATCAGAATGGTGAAGTATTTGCCAGGTACATTGGTACTAACTGCAGGAATGGACCGCCTATGAAGAAGATCTGGGTTCGAAAAACGTGTCTTGAGAATCTTCCTGTGAATGTCCTCATGACACCTCACATGAAGAAGACAAACATCAGACCAAAGGCTTCATATGGTCCAAAGGGTTCATACAGGCAGAGGGCTCACCTGAGTTGCACTAACACAAATGCTTTGCAGGGAAACCATGCTCATGCTCATGTGAGCGGTTCTTCAAACCGTCATTCTCATATGACCAAAAATTATTCTGCCTATTCTTATGAGTATTATTGCCCACCTGCTAGACTGTTTGCTAGGGCTCCAAAGCCAAAATTCTCAGATGCTGCACTTAGACTTATTGCTTCTAAGCCACCCTTGAAAATGTGGGTGGTTAAGAAAGCTTAACTCTCTTTTGCAGGGAAAGGTCTCCAGCTCAAAACCAAAATCTTCTGATGCTATTGCTGGAGACCTTAAAAAACTCGTGGGGCGCTCGATCAAATGCCCGAATGGCATCACTATGTATCTCATATCTGAATCGCATGCTACTCTCCCTGCTTGTCCTAACCTGGATCTCAGTTTTCATAATCCACTGGTTCGTCAAAGGTTTTTGCTTCACAACACTCTTGGTGAAGCCTATCCCCCTAACTGCACTGTAGGGTACGACACCAGTAACTTCGGAGTCTTCAGTATGGATTATTGACAGCGGGTGTACAAATCACATGACTGGCAAGAAAAGTCTCTTTATGGACTCAACCTTACGTCCATCTGACAAGAGCCACATCACATTCGCTGACACTGGTAAAAGTAAAGTACTGGGTCTAGGTAGAGTTGCAATCTCAAGGGATCAACACATGGATAAAGTCATGTTTGTTGAATCCCTTGGCTTCAACTTAATGTCTGTCTCAATGCTTTGCGATTTAAACATGATTGTAATCTTTGGAAAATATCGCTGTCTGGTACTAATGGAATCTGACAAGTCTCTAGTGTTTGAAGGGTATCGAAAAGATGATTTGTACGTGGTAGATTTCTCAGCAGGACCACAGCTTGCAGTTTGTCTTCTCGCAAAGGCTTCAGAATGCTGGCTTTGGCATCGAAGACTTGGGCATGCTGGTATGAGGAACGTCCACACCCTTGCTAAGAAGAAGCATGTCATAGGCATCGAGGGCGTCAAGTTCAAGAAAGATCACTTATGCGGTGCCTGTGAAGCTGGGAAGATGACAAGGGCAAAACATCCTTCGAAGACAATCATGACCACTACTCAACCCTTCGAACTGCTTCACATGGATCTCTTCGGCCCTACCCACTACTCAACTTTCTCCACTACTGCTTGCCTCTATGGCTTCGTCATTGTTGATGATTACTCTAGATATACTTGGGTGCACATAATTCTTTACAAGACTGAATTGCAGGATGTCTTCAGACGCTTCGTAAATCGGGCAATGAACAATTATGGCGCCAAGATAAAGCACATCAGAAGTGACAATGGCACGGAATTCAAGAACACCGGCCTTGACACATATCTTGATACATTGGGAATCACTCATGAATTCTCAGCTCCATACACGCCACAACAGAATGGCATCGTCGAACGCAAGAACAGAACACTCATTGAGATGGCCAGAACAATGTTAGATGAGTACAAGACACCAAGAAAATTCTGGACTGAAGCCATTGACACTGCATGCCATACTATCAACCGTGTGTATCTTCACAAGCTGCTGAACAAGACATCTTATGAACTTCTGACTGGCAAGAAGCCAAATGTAAGTTACTTCAGAGTATTTGGATCGAGATGCTGGATCAAGGACCCTCAACACACAGCAAAATTTGCTCCAAAAGCACATGAGGGCTTCATGCTTGGATATGGAAAGGATTCGCACTCCTACAGAGTCTTCAATCTTTTTCACTACAAAGTGGTTGAAACAGTGGATGTGCGGTTTGATGAAACCAATGGATCTCAAAGAGAACAACTGCCAAATGTGCTAGATGAAGTTCCAGCTAGTGAAGCAATCAAGCTAATGGGAACTGGAGAAATTATACCTTCTGAAGCTCGTCCTGAAGAAGAACTTATCATCTCAGCACCTGATCCACTTGAAGATAATGCTCAGACTGAAGACATACCTCCCCATGATAATGTAGATCAGCAAGAGCAAAGTCTTCGACCCCTACATCCTCGTGTTGCCAATGAAGTGCAGATTGACAGAATAATTGATAGCATCAATGCACCTGGTCCACTGACTCGTTCAAGGGCAACTCAACTGGCAAATTTCTGTGGGCACTTCGCATTTGTCTCAATTTCAGAACCCAAGAAAGTTGAAGAAGCCTTTATGGAACCTGAATGGATTCAAGCTATGCAAGAAGAGCTTCAACAATTTGAGCTGAATAATGTATGGGAGTTGGTTAAGCGTCCTGATCCACGGAAGCATAACATAATAGGCACCAAATGGATATACCGCAACAAGCAAGATGAGCATGGCCAAGTCGTCAGAAACAAGGCTTGTCTCGTTGCTCAAGGATATACTCAAGTGGAAGGCATCGACTTCGATGAAACATTTGCTCCTGTGGCCAGACTTGAAGCCATCCGTATACTGCTGGCCTATGCAAATCATCACAACATAATCCTGTATCAAATGGATGTGAAAAGTGCCTTTCTCAATGGCAAAATTGAAGAAGAAGTGTATGTTGCACAACCACCAGGGTTTGAAGATCCAAAACATCCTGACATGGTATACAAGCTCAAAAAGGCACTATATGGCCTCAAACAAGCCCCTCGGGCCTGGTATGACACACTCAAATACTTCCTGAAGAGCAAAGGCTTCATACCTGGTTCCCTGGATCCCACTCTCTTCACGAAGACATATGATGGTGAACTGTTTGTGTGCCAAATATATGTGGATGACATTATCTTCGGCTGCACAAATCAGAAGTACAGTAAAGAGTTTGGCTATATGATGCAAGAGCAATATCAGATGTCCATGATGGGGGAGCTGAAGTTCTTCCTCGGTCTTCAGATACGGCAACAACGCAATGGCATCTTCATATCTCAAGAGAAGTATCTCAAAGACTGCCTGAAGAAGTTGGGTATGCAAGACTGCAAAGGCTTCACAACACCAATGCCAGCCAAACATCATCTGGGTCCTGACGACAATGGTAAAGAGTTCGATCAAAAGGTATACCGCTCCATGATTGGTTCTTTGCTTTATTTATGTGCATCTAGGCCAGATATTATGCGTAGTGTTTGCATGTGTGCTCGGTTTCAAGCGGCACCAAAGGAGTCGCATCACTTAGCAGTGAAGCGAATTCTTCGATATTTGGCTCACACACCAACTCTAGGGTTATGGTATCCAAAGGGCTCAGAGTTTGATCTGGTTGGATTTTCGGACGCTGATTACGCTGGTGACAAGGTTGATCGGAAATCCACATCAGGCACATGTCATTTCCTAGGCCGATCTCTTGTCTGTTGGTCTTCAAAGAAGCAGAACTGTGTATCTCTCTCCACTGCTGAATCTGAATACATTGCTGCTGGATCCTGCTGCGCTCAGCTTCTATGGATGAAGCAAACCCTCAAGGATTACGGCATTCATCTGAAGCAAGTGCCACTTTACTGCGACAACGAAAGCGCCATCAAGATCGCCAACAACCCAGTTCAGCACTCGAAGACAAAGCACATTGAAATTCGTCATCATTTTCTCAGAGATCATGTTACAAAGGAAGACATTGATATCATACACGTCAACACTGAAAAGCAATTGGCAGATATCTTCACCAAGCCCTTGGATGAGAAGAGATTTTGCAAGTTACGGTGTGAGCTAAATATCTTGGAATCCTCAAATGTCCTGTGATCAGGCACACATCCTAACACTTATGCATGATGATGACTTAGATGTGCAACACACAAAGTAACGTATATCTTCAATCAATGAAGACATACATTCTAAGTGTGAATACATTAACGTGGAATTTGACCTCGGAGCGCCACGATAATTGTGCGCCGTGTCTAGGTTCAATACTTCCTATACGGTGGGTAGCGCCACCACCAAAAATTTTCTGCGTGAAGTGTTTTACTCATGTCGTTACATTTGCTATGTCTTCACATTTGGTTTGGCTTCAATCTCAACATGTCTTCATGATTATCTTCACTATGTTGATTATATATGCACTGGTGTTCTGTCCTCTACAGCATTCACTTATAGCTATGTCTTCTTGGCTGAATCTTTTGAACTAAGTGAATGTGATCGGACCCTAACCTCTCCATGCTTCCTACCTCAAACTCTATCTCTCCAAGTCATATGCATTCTATTGAAACTGTCGAATGTCTTCACTGCATCCTTGTCAGAAGAAGACACAGAGACAAACTTTAAAACGGCTTTTAATGTCTATCCATCAACTAGAATTCTGGAGAAGTAGGAACCTCTCCCGACAAACCAGGCGTGCGTGGGGTGAAACTGCCCCCACAATTCCGCATGCTGGCCACGTACTGATCAGATGCGAATCGCCAGGGGCACCTGAGTAATAGCGCAGTGCCGCCCATATCCCTATAAGTACTCATTTCACTGCGGTCATTATCTCTTCTTCCTCCCTCGCACAAACCCTAGCACCACCGCTAACTCGCAACGACGCCGGCGACGAAGTGCTTCACTACTGCGACCTCTCCGACGCCGTTCTCACGCCGACCGCGGCCACCAGTCTCTCCGCCGTCGTCCTAAGCATCTTCCGTCGCCAAGTTCGGGCACGGAGGATCAAACTGCTCGGCCTCACCTCTCTTCTCGTCTAGCAGTTCCAAGTCTGGTAAATAACAAGCTTTTTACAGCCTCTTTTGATCCTATTGATCCATCACTTTCTGCCAAAAGAGGTTTCTATTCCTTCAAGTTTCATTCCTCTTGTCTGAATCTCATAACTTGCCTAGTATATTCACCTGTTCTTCATGAAGTAGTTAGATTCCTCACTTGTACTGATCTATGGGTTCGTACAAATCTGGAACCAACTTCTTTTCTATAAAGTGAATGTCTTCGCATGATGAGGTCAATGTCTTCTACACTGATTTATCTTCAAAATCTTCTGAGAATGCATATGACCTCTTCCCCTTCCCTCGCACCTTAATGCTGTCACAGGTACATGTCCGTGGGAGAATCTTTTGGTTCTCATAGTCTGCATTCATTTGCAGAATTCCTACAGCGTCACATCAATTCACCCGAAGCAAGTTCCTGTTGGTCAAGCAAAAGGAAGCCTTTGAAGCCTTTGAAACCTTTGAAGCCTTTGAAACTTTTGAAGCCTTCCAAGTTAAGCTTCATGGCATCCGAAAAACCATCAAGGAAGGGAGGCAGGCAGAGACGGGGTGACACATCAAAGGATCTGCCTGCAGATTTGGCAGAAACGTACCAAACAGATCCTGAAGAAACCTATGCTCAGCGCAAGACACGAATCCAATGGATTCGCAGGTACTGGGCAGAGCAGTGGTTCCTATACCGCTTCGTCACCAAAGAATATGCAGAGAAGTGCGCCATCAAGCGGCCATGGGGAGATGCCTTGTACAAGAATCTCGTACCCCGAACCAGAGACGAAGCCATTGCTCAAGGTTTCTTTCCATGCATGGTCAGGGGACAACAGCCAGCTGATGCACATCCATCGTCCCTTCTCTGGTGTCGCGATGACACTCTATTCAAGCGCAACTTCCAATTTGCCCAGAACTCCGCGAAGCAAAACAAGAAGGAGTTTGGATTGGACTTCAACCCTGGTCCCTCCAGACCAAGGGCAGATGGCACACGCGACGCCAATCCCAATGTCATCGGGCCATTCGCCAATCTCGACGGCCTCATCACTCACATTATAGTCCAAGGGACTGCCGTGAACGACCCTCCAGCAGACACTGAGTCTGATGATGCTCCTGCTGCCCCAGAGCCAAAGCAGATGAAGAAAAAGTCAAAAGCTTCCAAGCCAGTCGCCTCCCCCAAGATCTCCAAAGCGAAGCCATTGGCCACTGCACCTCCTGAAGCCAGTGTGCAGTCTGAAGGCTTATCAAGAGTCTCCAAGCCTCAAGATGCAAAGAAACCACAGCCACACACCAGCAAAGAGCTAACTGTCGCTGCCGTTCTTCGCTGCGAAGCCATTGATCTGTCCAGTGACGAAGATCTTGGTGATGACGCTCTTGAGCAGCTCATCAAGAGCAAGGAGGAGGCTGAAATCTTCAACAATCTGCCTCTGTTCGATGCAAAAATCATCCACAGCTTCATAGATGAGTGGTTTGACACGCCCAACATCAGCTTTGATGATCTGCAGCTGCCCATTGGCCTCAGCGTGGCCTTCCAAGGAGCTATCGCTTCAGAACTCGCTATTGCCCAGCGCATCGTGGAACTGAAGCAAAAGATAGATTTTGAGAAGGCTCAGTTTAAGCAGAACATGGCCACGCTCAGCGTCTAAGAGATCAAAGACTTCAAGGTCATGCTGCATGAGCTGAAGGAAAACTTCATGCAGAAACGTGCAGAGGCTCAGGGTTCACGCGAGCGCATGAAGCATTTGGCTGATCTCTGCGTACAGGCCTACAACGAGGCCGAGAAGCGAAAGGCACTTGGACGTCCCGGCATCGACCCCAGGATGGCCGCCAAGAAAAAGAAGACGCCCACCGTGGCTGAAGAAGAGGCCCCACGCCAAGAAGCTATTCCAACTGTCTTCCCCACCGCCAAGCCTAGCTCGAAGCCAAAGCGCTCACCCGCTTCAGAGCTTAAGAAGACAAGGATAGCCGAAGCCAAAGCAAGGAAGAGGAAACACTCTGAAGCCTCTCCTTCAGACCCCACCACCAAGAAGCGCAAGTCCAAGAAGTCTCGGGCTGCTCCCACAGAGCCCTTGATAGTTGAACCCCTTTCCATTCGCCGTCCTGATGAAGATCGTCAGCTGACCATCCATGAGCCTGCTCTCACCGAGGCTCAGCGTGATGAAGACATTCCAGCAGCCGACCCCACCGCTGCTGAAGACATTGGTCTCGAAGACAATGTACAAGATGATGCAGTCCTTCCTCAGCTCGAATCGAGTGAATTGCTAAGCATTGGTCGTCCCTTGACGCCAATCACACAAGATGCATCGTGGGCAGATCGCCCACAGGAGGAAGAGGATGAGCCCCAGACCACTGCAACTCCACCAGCATCGCCTGCATTCCGTAGGCTTCGCAGAGGACCAAGGGCTCAAGCTGCTGATGAGTCTCCGGCTGCATCAGCCGAAGACAATGAGAAAGCACCACAGGAACCCCAAGCTCCAACTCCACCACCCCAACAAGAGGCCGTTCTCCAAGAGAACGTGCCTGAGTCTGTTCCTCTCACTGCACGTATTGAGGATGAAAACATTGAGGCTGCCACACACAATGCTGAAGACAATGTGGAGCCCTCTCCGACAATAGCTTCAGAACATACTGAAACTGCTGACCCTGAACCTTCTGCACCAGAGTCTGCTGCCGGCCCGCAATTCAACTATCACATTGCGCACAGGCCTCAGGTTCAGAAGCCAATTCCACGACTGCCAAGGTTCCCAGGTCCTGCATCAGCTCCTGGTTCCTTCAACATCAACAGCTTCAGGGCAGACAACACGTTCTTCAACAGCTCCGTGAACCCTTATTCAAGGGCACAGATTGCATCAGATAGGTTCTGGAGCCATCAACAGCGCAGCTACTATTCATGCATTCTATACAACCAAGGCCGCATCTTTCCCCACCAGCGCCTTGAGGTTGAAGCTGTTGCTGGTCTGCCTGGTTTGGAAGAAGCCATTGATTGCTTCAAGCAAGTAGGTCTACTGCCGTTCATCACTGACGAAGAGCACTGGAACGAAGAGCTTATGCTTCAATTCTATGCCACTCTGCATATAAAAGGCTACAACCGAGATCCGAAGACATGGGTTCTGGAGTGGATGACAGGAGATGTCCATCATGAAGCCAAAGCGTTCAACATCATTGAGCTTACTGGCCTTCCCACTCCTGGCGAATTCTTTGAAGAAGGATGCCAACTCCATGCTGAAGCAATTGAGAGCATATTTCAGCGTCTAGAACCAAATATGAGTCAGATGCTCTCCATGATGAAGCCATTGGCACATGATGCACCTTATCCAACTGAGTTCTTCGTTGAAGACTTAGAGTACCTGCCCAGAACCATATATCATATCATAAGGCGGACTCTCTGGCCCATTAAGGGACACTCTCGGTATGCCAAGCTTGAAGGTGCCATGAAGACTCTCATCTTCTGTATTATGCATGGCAAATGCTTCAACGCACAGGATCTCTTCATCCGTCAACTTGCAGCGTCTGCCACAGAATTGTTTGGCTTGAAGATCTATGCTCCCTGGGTGATGAGGCTGATTAAGCTTCACTCTGCAATCTCCTATCAGCCCTCAGCCCGTAACCACAGGATCTTCTTACCAGATGTGGACACCTCAGCTGAAGCCATTTATCCTGAGCCTGCCAAACAGCCACTAAGTCTTCAGAATGCAGAACACCAGAGCTTCACTCAAAATGTTGAAGGTGTTGAAGCCATTTCCAGAGTCTATCCAATGGCTGGCACCACACGTGCCCCTGCATCCACTGAAGCCACTGACAGCGAAGCTGCACAGAGACCCAAGAAACGTGCCCGTACGCTCACTGATCGTGAACTTCTTGTGGCTCTCCACCAAAAACAAGATAGGCATCATGACTGGCTCAAGCGGCAGATGAAAAGCATCATGAAAGACGTCAATCGCATCCGAAATCTGGCAACCAAGAATGCATTCGTCGCACACGAAACCTGTCGCCGCACTTGGAAAGGCCTCACCATGATGTGCCCAGAAGCTGATCTTCACGAGGATGGCTTCAAAGAGCATTTCAAGTTTGATACCACACCTCCCAGAAGAGCTGTGATGCGAAGCACACCATCTCTTGAAGATTCAGATTTTTCTTCTTCTGCTGCCACAGTATCTGCCAAGATCATTGAAGAAGAAGACGACGCTACATCACCACAAATGTCTTCACCGCGCGTCGTCACTGCCCCAAGCTCGCCTGCACCACCAAACGTCTCCACCGACCCTGCTGCGCCTGGGAACGCATAGAAAACTCTATGTCTTCAAACCTTTTTGGTCATCACTGACAAAAGGGGGAGAAGCATATGATGTTTATAGTCTTCAAGCGGGTCAATAATATGGGCGCGGGTGCTTTATTTTGCATTTTGCTTCGTGTTTACAACTCTCATTTTACTACTTTTGGTTCTTTGAGTTGTAACACTTAAACTTGATGGTCGTCTGCTACTATGTTTGCCACTGTGTTCTTGCGAAGATAAATTCCGCATGTACAACGATAATTTCCGCACTCTTATCATTTCACAGACGTTCATTTTTCATTATGCATATCATTATCTTCATATATCTTTACGTGCATGATGAATTGTCATCATAAGTTGAAGCGGATTCCCACAAATACAACCTGCTGTGTGCATTTGCATTCCAGAAGCAAATCACTTAACATGCACATCTTCAGGGGGAGCCCTTGCTGCTTATGAAGACAATTCCTTTACAATTTCACAAATTATATTCCCCGTTGAAAACTTCAACTAGTTTGTCATCAATCACCAAAAAGGGGGAGATTGTAAGTGCATCTAGTGCCACCCCTAGTTGGTTTTGGAGTATTCACGACAAACCTAGTTGAGGGACTAATGTGTTTGTGAGAATTGCAGGATAACACAGGTAGAAGTCCCTCATTGATTCGGTTTAGCTACCAGAGATGACCCCCAAAAATGTACGAAGACATTGAAGACAATGGTGGTTCATGAAGACATTCGTGTCGAAGACAATGACATATGAAGACTCCCCATGAAGCTTTTGGAACTTGAAGACTTAGATCCTTCGTAGCTTTACTTTATTCATGTTGTGTCATAGGAACCACCGTACTGTTAAGTGGGGTCCAAGAAATCCAGTCAGGGTGACTGAAGTGATGCCTAATTCAAATCCTATGTCTTCGAGTGAAGACAATGAGAGAAAATCTTGTCGAGAGTCAGACAAGTCAGCTTTACTTGCAGCCCAAGTAAAGTTGCCGTGAGAGTTCAAAATCCGACCGTTAGTACACGTGTCAGTTCCTTAGTGACCCAGGGTCATTTCGGACAAATCAGGTCAGGGTTGCCAAGTGGCTATAAATAGCCCACCCCCACAACTATAAACGGTTGGCTGCTCAGATTTCAATGCACGGCTTTTGTCGTTTGAGAGCAACCCACCTCGAAGCCTTTGAGAGAAAATCCTTAGTGAGGAGAAAAGCCCTAACCACCCAGAGCCAGAGTAATTGGGCATCACTTAAGTCTTTTTGTCTGAGTGATCTGAAGACTTATTACACTTGAGGACTGTGCATCCTCCAGACGGTTAGGCGTCGCGTTCTGAGCATCCAAGAAGAATTGTGGATTGCCGGTGAACGAAGTCTGTGAAGGTTTGGGAGTCTACCTTGAAGACTTACCAGAGTGATTGGGCGGGGTCTGTGTGACCTTAGCTCAAGGAGAAAACGGTGAGGACTGGGTGTCCTGAGCTGCGTGTTCAGAACTGGGTGTCCGGGACTGTGTGTCCTTTGGTTTAAATACCTAGCCGCTCCAACCAGACGTACAGTTGTCACAGCAACTGGAACTGGTCCAACATATTATTGTCTTCAATGTGTCACTGGTTTCATCTTCACCTCCCTTTACTTACCAGTACACATTGTGAAGCTATTGCATGCCTGCTTAATCTTCTGTCTTCACAACCTGACTGTATGATCTGATTGGCTTCATAAGTTCTTCCAACCTGATCCTCATTACACTGAAGCTATTTGTCTCTGTGCTTTCACTGTACTGTATATTTGACTATGGCTTGCGTTGTGTAATCTATCTTCCGCTGCATAGTGATAGGCTTCAAGTCTGTTTGTCTTCATAACTTCCACGTTTTGAAGACTTTCTTAAAAATCGCCTATTCACCCCCTTTCTAGTCGATATAACGCACTTTCATATAAGACTATATGAAAGATGTTAAACCTGCATTAAAATATATTTCAGTTGTATATAAAAATGTACAATGTGTATGAAAATAATACACATCGAAATACTTATTTGAAAAATATTTAATGTACAGCTCAAAAAAATTAAACATATATTAAAAATGTTCTTGGCATGTACAAAAAAAGATATGTGATAAAAAATAAAAGGAGAAAATGTAGAAGAAAAAGAAAATCAAGTGCAAAAAACCATAGATCAAAAACAGTGCAAAAAAGAAAAGGAAAGGAATTATAATAAAAGAAGAAAGAAACAAAAAACCATAGAAAACGAAGAAAAAAAATGAAAATTCTACAAAAACCATGAAAGAAACAACGAAAACCGGCGAAAAAAAACTAAAGTTATAATTGAGAAATATATATAAAACAAACCTAAAAAAAAACCTTTGAAAAAACAAGATAACATGAACGAAAGAAGAAGAAAACCTACAATGAGCGAGCGACTAATGGGCGGCCAGGTCTCGCTGCGCTTGAAGCGAGAGCAACTTCCATCTCACTTGAAGCGAGATATAGTTCTTGCGCCTGCGTAGGGCGGCGCGGGGCAACCAAACACACAACCCGCTGTGCTGTTTAAGCCATCGACCTGTTTTTTCTCCTTTCCTTACTCATTTTTCATTCTCTTTTAATTTCTTTTAATACTTTAAATAAATTTAAAACATGTTCATAAATTTGAAAATATATTCATGAATTAAAAATGTTCTTAATTTGAAATCGTTCTTAATACATTAATATTTATTTTCTAAATATTTAAAAATTCAAAAAATTATAATATGTTGATATATTACAAAAATATTCACAATTTTGAAAATTTTCTTCTATTCAAATAATGTTCGTATATTTGAAAATTATTTTAAAATTCAAACAATGTTCATGAGTTCAAAATTGGAAATGTTTCATGAATTTTGAAAAATATTTGCAAATTCAAAAAATACTTATTAATTCAGAATAATATTCGTGAATTCAGAAGATATTCACAATTATGAAAAATATATTTAGGAATTTGGGAAATGTTTTCGTACTAAAAAGTGTCCTCAATTTCAAGAAATGACAGACGATTCAAAAATACACCCTAACATTTGTCAAGATATGTTAGTTTGAAAAATGTTCTTATATTATGAGACAAAGGGAGTATTTGTTAATTTTTAAAAAGTTCACAAAAAATAAAAAAATGTTCATGGTTGTCAAAATTGTTTTTGAATTTTGAATAATATTCATGAATCTAAAAAATATTTGTGTATTCAAAATATTTATAATTTTAAAATGTAAAAGGTAAAAAGAAAAAAGAGAGAATAATTAGCACAAAAAAACCAAAACGAAAAAACACAGAATAAAAAACAATTCAAGGAAGGTTCTTATACCGAACCTTCCCAGCCTGGTTGCAAACATAAGCTTCAACCGCAAATTTGGTCGGCCCGTTGTGTCGGCGCAACTCTTGTTAGGGTGCATGTATTCCCTGGATGACGCGGGGAATAGGCTCCACCCACGCACAAAACTTCAAAAATAGCCTTTTGTTTTAGACTGTATTTTTTCTTTCGTCTAGCGCACCTGGAACGTTTTTACTTCATGAAAAATTACACACAAATAGAGTATTGTAAAACAATCACATTTCTTTTCTAATTTTATTGTTCATCAGTGTACACATTAGCTTGGAGCCAAAACGTCACTCCCCAGATGCGAAAACGAATCTTTTGTCGAGGACCATGTCCAAGAAACATACAGGTTCACCAACAAGCACATGTGCCCGCTGGCAGAGCAACCGATGTAATGTTTCTCTATCCATATGCTTCAATTTTGACCATAAATTTAACTATCATGACCGATTGTGGCGGGAGCAAAAATTATATCAGTGAATTCGTATTCGAAAAAAATTCAATTATATAATTTTTTTCTCCCGTCACAGTTGGTCTCATTGATTAAATTTATGATCAAAGTTAGATCTCGAAAAACGCATGTGCATTATATTTTAGAATGAAGGGAGTAGTTGTCAAATAATCACAATGGTACGGCGTCCGTACAGAGGTAGGAATCCCGAGTGAGATTGTCGAACATACGTATGTGCACGCACGCGTGTGTGTTACAATGCTAGTGATACTTGGCGATCCCCGTCCACCTTGTACACAATTGAGTTAGGAGTAATGTGGATTTAAATAAAGTTCATCCTTTATATTTTTTTTACAAAATTCTAGATGGAAAATAAATGCTCACAAAAGTAAAATTTGTACTCTAGGAGAGCCTTGTGAAAGAGAGGGTCAATATAGCAAAGTCTTCACTTGCACTAGTAGAAAACAGAGCACTGGTCCAGGCCTGAAAAGGGCATTAATCCCGGTTCCCCTACGAACCGGGACCAATGGATGCATCAGTCCCGGGTCGCGAGGCCAGGGCGCCGGCCGGGCCTCGGGGGCCATTGGTTCCGGTTCGTCTGACCCCTTTGGTCCCGGTTCCTGACACGAACCGGGACCAATGAACCTCGCTCCTGACCCACCATCTTTAGTCCCGGTTGGTGGCTGGAATCGGGACCAAAGAAAGGCCTATATATATCCCCTGCCCGCGAACAGAGCAGTGCACTGCTCTGTTTTTTTGGCCGGCCGTGGGAGAGCTTTGTGGTGTCCTAACTCACCTCATATGCACATGAGGTGTTCGATGAAATGTCCGAGCCATACTTAAGCTTTCTCCGCTCGAAGCTTCTTGTCCAAACTCTTTTTTCCTCAAGATTTGTCTAGATTTGACGGTTCGTCCTATCCCGTCCCCGTCCTCACCGCCATCGATCACCTGCGCGCCAGGCATCACCGTGGTGAGCCTCTTGTTCTTATCTTCTTTCTAAAAGAAAAAAAGTTTTTACTTGTATGATTTAGATAGATACTTGTGTAATTTTTTACTTTTATTATTGTTTATTATTACATGTGTACTTATTTTTTCAGTAATAACATTTGATCACTACTGTTTTTTGGTTTTAATGTGATGATGAATTTCTATTAATTTGATCACTTCTGTATTCATGATGTTCTGTAATGGTTTTTGACACACTTAATTATATATAATGCACGCAGAAGGACCGGCAATGGATGTACGGTTACAGACGCACCTCCGAGTACATTAACAGCGTGTTTGGCAAAAAATGGGAAGGGGAATGGGAGTTTAATGTAGGGAGTTGTATTGAGATTAGACATGGGATGAGTCGTTTTATTCCCAATCCTCTGTTTGGCGCATGATGAAAATTATGTGTGAGAGTTTGATGAGAAATTGTATTCCCGTGTTTGGTTCGTGGGAATTGACAAGGAAATAGACAAGGGAAATTAACGTAAGTTATGATGAAGGGCTAAGATTGACTCACTAAAACAATTCACTTCCAACTCCCACCCCCTCCCTTGTTAATAAAACGGTGGGAGTTGGAGTCTCAAGTCCCATGACTATTCCCTTATCAATTCCCAATCCCACTAACCAAACAATAGATTTGAAGTCTCGTACCCCTTCAATTCCCATTCCCTAACTCTAACTACCCCCAACCAAACATGTTGTAAGGGCGTTCATAATTTTCTCGAAGTGGCTGAGGCAAACAATCAGAATGGTTTTATGTGTTGTCCATGCCCTATATGTGGAAATACGAAGTCTTACTCTGACCGGAAAATCCTTCACACCCACCTGCTTCATAAGGGTTTCACGTCACTATAATGTTTGGACCAAGCATGGAGAAAGAGGGGTTATGATGGAAAACAACAAAGAAGAAGAGGATGATGACAACTATGTGCCCCCTGAATACAGTTTTGGCCTTTGGTCTTGCATTCGGTGAGCTTCCTTCATGTAGAGATTTGGTGTTGGAGTTTGTAGCACAATCTTCAAACAAAAAGAGAACAACCTAGGCGAGAGTTATTGAGTATCTTATGGATTGCCTATCAAAGATGGCAATACCTAGATCTATTCTTGCTTGTTATGCCTAGCTAGGGGCGTTAAACGATAGCGCTTGTTGGGAGGAAACCCAATTTTATTTTTATTCCTTGATTTTTTTTCTTCTATTTAGTAATAAATAAATTATTTAGCCTCTGTTTTGGTTGTTTTTTTGTGTTTAATTAGTGTTTGTGCCAAGTAGAACCGTTGGGAAGACTTGAGGAAAGTCTTGTTGAACTTGATGTAAAAAACAGAAACTTTAGCGCCCGTGAGAACTGCTTTCATTTTTATTTTGAAAGTGATATTTAGTTGATTATTTTTTCAGATGATTAATAGATAAATTCCTCACGTCCAGCAATTTATTTTAGAATTTTTTGGGGTTCCAGATCTTGCGCTAGCTACAGATTACTACAGACTGTTCTGTTTTTGACAGATTCTGTTTTTCGTGTGTTGTTTGCTTATTTTGATGAATCTATGGCTAGTAAAATAGTTTATGAACCATAGAGAAGTTGTAATACAGTAGGTATAACACCCATATAAATAAAAAATGAGTTCATTACAGTACCTTGAAGTGGTCTTTTGTTTTCTTTCGCTAACGGTGCTCACGAGATTTTCTACTTTAAGTTTTGTGTTGTGAAGTTTTCAAGTTTTGGGTAAAGATTTGATGGATTATGGAATAAGGAGTGGCAAGAGTCTAAGCTTGGGGATGCCCATGGCACCCCCAAGATAATCTAAGGACACCTAAAAGCCAAAGCTTGGGGATGCCCCGGAAGGCATCCCCTCTTTCGTCTACTTCTATCGGTAACTTTACTTGGAGCTATATTTTTATTCGCCACATGATATGTGTTTTGCTTGGAGCGTCTTCTATGATTTGAGTCTTTGCTTATTAGTTTACCACAATCATCCTTGCCATACACATCTTTTGAGAGAGCCATACATGATTTGGAATTTGTTAGAATACTCTATGTGCTTCGCTTATATCTTTTGAGTTATATAATTTTGCTTTAGTGCTTCACTTATATCTTTTAGAGCACGGTGGTGGATTTGTTTTATAGAAACTATTAATCTCTCATGCTTCACTTAGATTATTTTGAGAGTCTTAATAGCATGGTAATTTGCTTAAAATCCTAATATGCTTCGTATGCAAGATTAATAATAAAACTTTCTTATGAGTGTGTTGAATACTAAGAGAAGTTTGATGCTTAATGATTGTTTTGAGACATGGAGGTAATAATATCAAAGTTGTGCTAGTTGAGTAGTTGTGAAGTTGAGAAATACTTGTGTTGAGGTTTGCAAGTCCCGTAGCATGCACGTATGGTAAACGTTATGCAACAAATTTGAAACATGAGGTGTTATTTGATTGTCTTCCTTATGAGTGGCGGTCGGGGACAAGCGATGGTCTTTTCCTACCAATCTATCCCCCTAGGATCATGCGCGTTGAGGGAGTCCTCGATTAGGGGGTGTCCATATGGCCGGACTATACCTTCAGCCGGACTCCTGGACTATGAAGATACAAGATTGAAGACTTCGTCCCGTGTCCGGAAGGGACTTTCCTTGGCGTGGAAGGCAAGCTTGGCGATACGGATATGTAGATCTCCTACCATTGTAACCGACTTTGTGTAACCCTAACCCTATTCGGTGTCTATATAAACCGGAGGGTTTTAGTCCGTAGGACAACATACAGAACAACAATCATACCATAGGCTAGCTTCTAGGGTTTAGCCTCTCCGATCTCGTGGTAGATCTACTCTTGTACTACCCATATCATCAATATTAATCAAGCAGGATGTAGGGTTTTACCTCCATCGAGAGGGCCCGAACCTGGGTAAAACTTCGTGTCCCTTGCCTCCTGTTACCATCCGGCCTATACGCACAGCTCGGGACCCCCTACCCGAGATCCGCTGGTTTTGACACCGACATTGGTGCTTTCATTGAGAGTTCCTCTGTGTCGTCACCATCAGGAAGGATACCTCGCCCCGTCTTTAAAGACGACACCGTTTCTAAGGGAGCTTTGGCTGTCGGCCAAACCCGCTGGCTAGGTGGTTTTCTTATGACCGCCTGTTCGGCTTATACACCGACGATGACCTCTCGAGCCATCGAAAACAATCTTCATGTCAGCTCGGAACTTGCCGAGCAGTTAGATCCAATGGAGCTCTCCTCCATAAACGAGCTCTTGGATCGGATCGTCGCCCTGGGAGTCGCTACGGATTACGACCAGATTGGGCCTAAACCCGATCTGAGAGAGATTAACTCTCCCCAAGTCACCCATCACGTTGTCGTGGTAGAGGGACAGTGCGGCGACCCTTCATCTATCTTAAGGACTAGCTACGTCCGGATTCCCGATCCCTCCAAGCCGGATACCCGCGGAGGGGAGGATATCACTCAAGACCTGAACTTAGAGTCAGGCGATAGGCTGGATTCATTGGACAACATCCATGAATCCAAATTTTCGAGTTCGGAAACTCCTCGGCCTCTGAGCCTCAGATTGGGTGAGGCTTCGGATTTAATTCCACCCACCCACCCGAACACAAGCGATCTATCCCAAATCAGGCAAGAGCCTGAAGAAACAGTGCATCATTACTAGGCCAGATTCCTCCTGGTTAGGAAAAGGATAAGGGACTGTCGCGAGGAAGACACAATCTCAATCTTCTGCAATAATTGCACGAACAAGGGAATCCTCAACGCCATAAGTCGTCGTGATATTACACGCTTCGCTGACTTGGCGTCCATCGTACGAAAGTACTGTGCGATGGAAAGCGCCTGGAAAACCGAAATAAAATTTTGGGACGATCCGGCCCTGAATACAAACCCAGTCCGAAATAAAAGGGTGCATCATCGCCAGACACCCGGGTCAAACACCAAAAAGCAAAAACCCTCTATAGGGCATGGAACCGTACTGGAAGGATGGCTCAATGGACCCTGTAAAATTTACAGTACAGAGGACGCCACACCAACTCAAAGCCTTAGAGCATGTTGGATACTCTGGCAGGTGGCAAAAATTGGCGAAGATCTCCTAATTCCGGAGGCCACAGAAAGCCACCCCAGAGACACCAATATGGTATTAACCGTCTTCGAGTCTTTCGCATCAAATAATATGCGAGAAAGGACAGTCTGCAGCCTTGCCGAAGTCTACCAAGTAGCAATAATAAACCCATGGAGTGACACGGCTATTACCTTTAACGCCAGTGATGAACCTAAATTCCGAATAGCCCGAGCACCAGCCGCATTGGTCCTCAGTCCAATAGTGGACGGCTTTCGTCTTACCAAGATACTCATGGATGGCGGCAGCGGATTGAACCTCATTTACGAGGAAACCCTTCAAAAAATGGAAATAGACTGGAACCGTATTGAGCGAAGCAGCACAACCTTTAGAGGAATAATCCCCAGTCGGGAAGCGCGCTGCACAGGAAAAATCACACTAGATGTGGTGTTCGGCACGCAGGATAATTAAAGGAAATATGCCCTAGAGGCAATAATAAAGTTATTATTTATTTCCTTATATCATGATAAATGTTTATTATTCATGCTAGAATTGTATTAACCGGAAACATAATACATGTGTGAATACATAGACAAACAGAGTGTCACTAGTATGCCTCTACTTGACTAGCTCGTTAATCAAAGATGGTTATGTTTCCTAACCATGGACAAAGAGTTGTTATTTGATTAACAGGATCACATGATCTGATTGACATGACCCATTCCATTAACTTAGCACCCGATCGTTTAGTATGTTGCTATTGCTTTCTTCATGACTTATACATGTTCCTATGACTATGAGATTATGTAACTCCCGTGTGCCGGAGGAACACTTTGTGTGCTACCAAACGTCACAACGTAACTGGGTGATTATAAAGGTACTCTACAGGTGTCTCCAAAGGTACATGTTGGGTTGACGTATTTCGAGATTAGGATTTGTCACTCCGATTGTCGGAGAGGTATCTCTGGGCCCTCTCGGTAATGCACATCACTTAAGCCTTGCAAGCAATGCAACTAATGAGTTAGTTGCGAGATGATGTATTACAGAACGAGTAAAGAGACTTGCCGGTAACGAGATTGAACTAGGTATTGGACACCGACGATCGAATCTCGGGCAAGTAACATACCGATGACAAAGGGAACAACGTATGTTGTTATGCGGTCTGACCGATAAAGATCTTCGTAGAATATGTAGGAGCCAATATGGCATCCAGGTCCCGCTATTGGTTATTGACCGGAGACGTATCTCGGTCATGTCTACATTGTTCTCGAACCCGTAGGGTCCGCACGCTTAAGGTTTCGATGACAGTTATATTATGAGTTTATGAGTTTTGATGTACCGAAGGAGTTCGGAGTCCTGGATGAGATCGGGGACATGACGAGGAGTCTCGAAATGGTCGAGACGTAAAGATCGATATATTGGACGACTATATTCGGACATCAGAAAGGTTCCGAGTGATTCAGGTATTTTTGGGAGTACCGGAGAGTTACGGGAATTCGGCGGGAGAAGTATTGGGCCTTGATGGGCTTTAGTGAGAAGAGGAGAAAGGGCCTTCTGCGCCCCCCTCCCCTCTAGTCCGAATTGGACTAGGGAAAAGGGGGCCTGCCACCTTTCCTTCTCCTCCACTTCCTTCTCCCTTCCTCCCCTCTTGGTGGACTCCTACTAGGACTTGGAGTCCTAATAGGACTCCACATCCTGGCCGCACCTAGCCTTGGCCGGCCTCCTCCTCCTCCATCATTTATATACAGGGGCAGGGGGCACCCCATAGACACACAAGTTGATCCATGTGATCTTATTCTTAGCCATGTGCGGCGCCCCCTGCCACCATAGTCCTCGATAATATTGTAGCGGTGCTTAGGCGAAGCCCTGCGACAGTAGTACATCAAGATCGTCACCACGCCATTGTGCTGACGGAACTCTTCCCCGACACTTTGCTGGATCGGAGTCCGGGGATCATCATCGAGCTGAACGTGTGCTAAAACTCGGAGGTGCCGTAGTTTCGGTGCTTGATCGGTCGGGCCGTGAAGACATACGACTACATCAACCGCGTTGTCATAACGCTTCCGCTGTCGATCTACAAGGGTACGTAGATCACACTCTCCCCTCTCGTTGCTATGCATCACCATGATCTTGCGTGTGTGTAGGAATTTTTTTGAAATTACTGCGTTCCCCAACAGTGGTATCAGAGCGTAGGTTTTATGGTTTGATGTTATATGCACGAGTAGAACACAAGTGAGTTGTGCGCGATATAAGTCATACTGCCTACCAGCATGTCATACTTTGGTTCGGCGGTATTGTTGGATGAAGCGGCCCGGACCGACATTACGCGTACGCTTACGCGAGACCGGTTCTCCCGACGTGCTTTGCACAAAGGTGGCTTGCGGGTGACTATTTCTCCAACTTTAGTTGAATCAAGTGTGGCTACGCCCGGTCCTTGCGAAGGTTAAAACGGAGTCTATTTGACAAACTATCGTTGTGGTTTTGATGCGTAGGTGAGATTGGTTCTCGCTTAAGCCCGTAGCAGCCACGTAAAACTTGCAACAACAAAGTAGAGGACGTCTAATTTGTTTTTGCAGGGCATGTTGTGATGTGATATGGTCAAGACATGATGCTAAATTTTATTGTATGAGATGATCATGTTTTGTAACCGAGTTATCGGCAACTGGCAGGAGCCATATGGTTGTTGCTTTATTGTATGCAATGCAATCGCGATGTAATGCTTTACTTTATCACTAAGTGGTAGCGATAGTCGTGGAAGCATAAGATTGGCGAGACGACAACGATGCTACGATGGAGATCAAGGTGTCGCGCCGGTGACGATGGTGATCATGACGGTGCTTCGGAGATGGAGATCACAAGCACAAGATGATGATGGCCATATCATATCACTTATATTGATTGCATGTGATGTTTATCTTTTTATGCATCTTATCTTACTTTGATTGACGGTAGCATTATAAGATGATCTCTCACTAAATTATCAAGAAGTGTTCTCCCTGAGTATGCATCGTTGCCAAAGTTCGTCGTGCCCAGACACCACGTGATGATCGGGTGTGATAAGCTCTACGTCCATCTACAACGGGTGCAAGCCAGTTTTGCACACGCAGAATACTCAGGTTAAACTTGACGAGCCTAGCATATGCAGATATGGCCTCGGAACACGGAGACCGAAAGGTCGAGCGTGAATCATATAGTAGATATGATCAACATAACGATGTTCACCATTGAAAACTACTCCATCTCACGTGATGATCGGTTATGGTTTAGTTGATTTGGATCACGTGATCACTTAGAGGATTAGAGGGATGTCTATCTAAGTGGGAGTTCTTAAGTAATATGATTAAATTGAACTTAAATTTATCATGAACTTAGTCCTGGTAGTATTTTTCAAATTATGTTGTAGATCAATAGCTCGCGTTGTTGCTTCCCTGTGTTTATTTTGATATGTTCCTAGAGAAAATTATGTTGAAAGATTTTAGTAGCAATGATGCGGATTGGATCCGTGATCTGAGGTTTATCCTCATTGCTGCACAGAAAAAATTATGTCCTTGATGCACCGCTAGGTGACAGACCTATTGCAGGAGCAGATGCAGACGTTATGAACGTTGGCTAGCTCAATATGATGACTACTTGATAGTTTAGTGCACCATACTTAATGGCTTAGAATCGGGACTTCAAAGACGTTTTGAACGTCATGGACCATATGAGATGTTCCAGGAGTTGAAGTTAATATTTCAAGCAAATACCCGAGTTGAGAGATCTGAAGTCTCCAACAATTTCTATAGCTAAAAGATGGAGGAGAATCGCTCAACTAGTGAGCATGTGCTCAGATTGTCTGGGTACTACAATTGCTTGAATCAAGTGGGAGTTAATCTTCCAGATAAGATAGTGATTGACAGAATTCTTTAGTCACCATCACCAAGTTAGTAGAACTTCGTGATGAACTATAATATGAAAGGGATAACGGAAACAACTCCCAAGCTCTTCATGATGCTGAAATCAACGAAGGTAGAAATCAAGAAAAACATCAAGTGTTGATGGTTGACAAGACCACTAGTTTCAAGAAAAGGGCAAAGGGAAGAAGGGGAACTTCAAGAAGAACGTCAAGCGAGTTGCTGCTCAAGTGAAGAAGCCCAAGTCTGATCCTGAGCCTGAGACTAAGTGCTTCTACTGCAAAGGGACTGGTCACTGGAAGCAGAACTACCCCAATTGATTGGCGGATAAAAAGGATGGCAAAGTGAACATAAGTATATTTGATATACATGTTATTGATGTGTACTTTACTAGTGTTTATAGCAACCCCTCAGTATTTGATACTAGTTCAGTTGCTAAGATTAGTAACTCGAAACGGGAGTTGCAGAATAAACAGAGACTAGTTAAGGGTGAAGTAACGATGTGTGTTGGAAGTGGTTCCAAAATTGATATGATCATCATCGCACACTCCCTATACTTTCGGGATTAGTGTTGAACCTAAATAAGTGTTATTTGGTGTTTGCGTTGAGCATGAATATGATTTGATCATGTTTATTGTAATACGGTTATTCATTTAAGTAAGAGAATAAATTGTTGTTCTGTTTACATGAATAAAACCTTATATGGTTACACACCCAATGAAAATAGTTTGTTGGATCTCGATCATAGTGATACACATAATCATAATATTGAAGCCAAAAGATGCAGATTTGATAATGATAGTGCAACTTATTTGTGGCACTGCCGTTTAGGTCATATCGGTGTAAAGCGCATGAAGAAACTCCGTACTGATGGACTTTTGGAACCACTTGATTATGAATCACTTGGTACTTGCGAACCGTGCCTCATGGGCAAGATGACTAAAACTCCATTCTCCGGAGCGAGCAACTGACTTATTGGAAAAAAATACATACTGATGTATGCGGTCCGATGAGTGTTAAGGCTCACGGCAAGTATCGTTATTTTCTGAACTTCACAGATGATTTGAGCAGATATGGGTATATCTACTTGATGAAACACAAGTCTGAAACATTTGAAAAGTTCAAAGAATTTCAGAGTGAAGCGGGAAATCATCGTGACAAGAAAATAAAGTTTCTATGATCTGATCGCATAGACAAATATTTGAGTTACGAGTTTGGTCTTCAATTAAAACAATGTGGAATAGTTTCACAAACTCATGCCACATGGAACACCACAACATAATGGTGTGTCCGAACGTCATAACCGTACTTTATTGGATATAGTGCAATCTATGATGTCTCTTACCGATCTACCACTATCGTTTTGGGGTTATGCATTAGAGACAGCTGCATTCACGTTAAAAGGGCACCATCTAAATCTGTTGAGACGACACCGTATGAACTGTGGCTTGGCAAGAAACCAAAGTTTTCGTTTCTCAAAGTTTGGGGTTGCAATGCTTATGTGAAAAAGTTTCATCCTGATAAGCTCAAACCCAAATCGGAAAAGTGTGTCTTCATAGGATACCCAAAAGTTACTGTTGGGTACACCTTCTATCACAGATCCGAAGACAAGACTTTTGTTGCTAAATTCGGAAACTTTCTGGAGAAGGAGTTTCTCTCGAAAGAAGTGAGTGGGAGGAAAGTAGAACTTGATAAGGTATTTGTACCTTCTCCCTTATTGGAAAGTAGTTCATCACAAAAAAATCTGTTCTTGTGACTACTACACCAATTAGTAAGGAAGCTAATGATGATGATCATGTAACTTCAGATCAAGTTACTACCAAATCTCGTAGGTAAACCAGAGTGAGATCCGCACCAGTGTGGTACAGTAATCCGGTTCTGGAGGTCATGTTACTTGATCATGACGAACCTACGAACTATGAGGAAGCGATGATGAGCCCAGATTCCGCGAAATGGTTTGAAGCCATGAAATCTGAGATATGATCCATGTATGAGAACAAAGTTTGGACTTTGGTTGACTTGCCCGATGATCGGCAAGCAATTGAGAATAAATGGATCTTCAAGAGGAAGACGGACGCTGATAGTAGTGTTACTATCTACAAAGCTAGAATTGTCGCAAAAGGTTTTCGACAAGTTCAAGGTGTTGACTATGATGAGAGCTTCTCACTCGTATCTATGCTTGAGTCTGTCCGAATCATGTTAGCAATTGCCGCATTTTATGAAATCAGGCAAATGGATAAACAAAACTCCATTCCTTAATGGATTTATTAAAAAAGAGTTGTATATGATGCAACCAGAAGGTTTTGACAATCCAAAAGGTGCTAACAAAATGTGCAAGCTCCAGCGATCCATCTGTGGACTGGTGCAAGCATCTCGGAGTTGGAATATACGCTTTGATGAGTTGATCAAAGCATATAGTTTTATACAGACTTGCGGTGAAGCCGGTATTTACAAGAAAGTGAGTGGGAGCACTACAGCATTTCTGATAAGTATATGTGAATGACATATTGTTGATCGGAAATAATGTAGAATTATTCTGTAAAGCATAAAGGAGTGTTTGAAAGGAGTTTTTCAAAGAAAGACTTCGGTGAAGCTGCTTACATATTGAGCTCCAAGATCTATAGAGATAGATCAAGACGCTTGATAAGTTTTTTCAATGAGTACATACCTTGACAAGATTTTGAAGTAGTTCAAAATGGAGCAGTCAAGGAAAGAGTTCTTGCCTGTATTACAAGGTGTGAAGTTGAGTAAGACTCAAAGCCCGACCACGGCAGAAGATAGAAAGAGAATGAAAGTCATTCCCTATGCCTTGGCCATAGGTTCTATAAAGTATGTCATGCTGTATACCAGATCTATTGTATACCCTGCACTAATTTGGCAAGGGAGTACAATAGTGATCTAGGAGTAGATCACTGGACAACGGTCAGAATTATCCTTAGGGAAATAAGGATATGTTTCTCGATTATGGACGTGACAAAAGGTTCGTCGTAAAGGGTTACGCCGATGCAAGTTTTGACACTAATCTAGATGACTCTAAGTCTCGGTCTAGATACATATTGAAAGTGGGAGCAATTAGCTAGAGTAGCTCCATGCAGAGCATTATTGACATAGAAATTTGCAAAATACATGTGGATCTGAATGTGGCAGACCCGTTGACTAAGATTCTCTCACAAGCACACCTTAGTACTCTTTGGGTGTTAATCACATAGCGATGTGAACTAGATTACTGAATCTAGTAAACCCTTTGGGTATTGGTCACATGGCGATGTGAACTATGGGTGTTAATCACATGATGATGTGAACTATCGATGTTAATCACATGGTGATGTGATCTAGATTATTGACTCTAATGCAAGTGGGAGACTGAAGGAAATATGCCCTAGAGGCAATAATAAAGTTATTATTTATTTCCTTATATCATGATAAATGTTTATTATTCATGCTAGAATTGTATTAACCGGAAACATAATACATGTGTGAATACATAGACAAACAGAGTGTCACTAGTATGCCTCTACTTGACTAGCTCGTTAATCAAAGATGGTTATGTTTCCTAACCATGAACAAAGAGTTGTTATTTGATTAACGGGATCACATGATCTGATTGACATGACCCTTTCCATTAGCTTAGCACCCGATCGTTTAGTATGTTGAAATTGCTTTCTTCATGACTTATACATGTTCCTATGACTATGAGATTATGTAACTCCCGTGTGCCGGAGGAACACTTTGTGTGCTACCAAATGTCACAGCGTAACTGGGTGATTATAAAGGTACTCTACAGGTGTCTCCAAAGGTACATGTTGGGTTGACGTATTTCGAGATTAGGATTTGTCACTCCGATTGTCGGAGAGGTATCTCTGGGCCCTCTCGGTAATGCACATCACTTAAGCCTTGCAAGCAATGCAACTAATGAGTTAGTTGCGAGATGATGTATTACAGAACGAGTAAAGAGACTTGCCGGTAACGAGATTGAACTAGGTATTGGATACCGACAATCGAATCTCGGGCAAGTAACATACCGATGACAAAGGGAACAACGTATGTTGTTATGCGGTCAGACCGATAAAGATCTTCGTAGAATATGTAGGAGCCAATATGGGCATCCAGGTCCCGCTATTGGTTATTGACCGGAGACGTGTCTCGGTCATGTCTACATTGTTCTCGAACCCGTAGGGTCCACACGCTTAAGGTTTCGATGACAGTTATATTATGAGTTTATGAGTTTTAATGTACCGAAGGAGTTCGGAGTCCTGGATGAGATCGGGGACATGACGTGGAGTCTCGAAATGGTCGAGACGTAAAGATCGATATATTGGACGACTATATTCGGACATCGGAAAGGTTCCGAGTGATTCGGGTATTTTTCGGAGTATCGGAGAGTTACGGGAATTCGCCGGGAGAAGTATTGGGCCTTGATGGGCTTTAGTGGGAAGAGGAGAAACGGCCTGCTGCGCCCCCCCCCCCTCCCCAATAGTCCGAATTGGACTAGGGAAAAGGGGGCCGGCCACCTTTCCTTCTCCTCCACTTCCTTCTCCCTTCCTCCCCTCTTGGTGGACTCCTACTAGGACTTGGAGTCCTAGTAGGACTCCACATCCTGGCCGCACCTAGCCTTGGCCGGCCTCCTCCTCCTCCATCCTTTATATACAGGGGCAGCGGGCATCCCGTAGACACACAAGTTGATCCACGTGATCTTATTCTTAGCCGTGTGGGGCGCCCCCTGCCACCATAGTCCTCGATAATATTGTAGCGGTGCTTAGGCGAAGCCCTGCGACAGTAGTACATCAAGATCGTCACCACGCCGTCGTGCTGACGGAACTCTTCCCCGACACTTTGCTGGATCGGAGTCCGGGGATCATCATCGAGCTGAACGTGTGCTAAACTCGGAGGTGCCGTAGTTTCGGTGCTTGATCGGTCGGGCCGTGAAGACGTATGACTACATCAACCGCGTTGTCATAACGCTTCTGCTGTCGATCTACAAGGGTACGTAGATCACACTCTCCCCTCTCGTTGCTATGCATCACCATGATCTTGCGTGTGCGTCGGAATTTTTTTGAAATTACTGCGTTCCCCAACAATAATTACAGATCCGAAGAGGTCACGTTCCATGTGGCTCTGTTCAGTAGCGGTTATCACGCTCTGCTAGGGCGGGAAGCGCTTACAATCTTCCAAGCAATACCCCATTACGGGTACATGAAACTCAAGATGCCCGGGCCTAACGGGATCATCACTCTCGCTAGTGATCCGGACATAGCACTCCGCACCAAAAACAAGACAGTCGCACTGGCCCTTGAGGCACTATCCGAAGCCCTAGCGGCTGAGGAACTAACTGCGCTGCACTCCACGGTGAATAGGGACGATGTGGTACTCGACAAAAGATCCAAGTCCACCTCCTTTAAACCGACGGACGAAATAGTCAAATTCCAGGTCCATCCAACGGACCCCAATAAAACAACTTCCATCAGGGCACTGTTAAACCCTGATGTAGACGCCGCACTGTGAGAGTTCCTATGAGAGAACTGGGACATTTTCGCCTGGCACCCTTCAGACATGCCAGGAATCCCACGCAGGCTGGCCGAGCACAGCTTAAATATCCTAAAAGGATTCAAACCTGTCAAACAAGCTCTTTGGCGTTTTTCCGAACCGAAGAGACAGGCCATGGGAGAGGAGCTAGCAAAGCTATTGGAGGCCGGATTCATCAGAGATATAAAACATCCGGACTGGATAGCAAACCTGGTGATGGTACCAAAGAAGGATAAATCCTGGCTCCTGTGCGTTGATTTTAAAGACCTTAACAAGGCTTGCCCAAAGGATCCCTTCCCCCTCCCCCGCATCGATCAAATTATCGACGCTACCGCAGGACACGATTCGTTGTGTTTCCTCGACGCATATTCCGGCTACCATCAAATCAAGATGGCAGAATCAGACCAAGCCGCAACGGCATTTATCACACCATACGGCCCATTCTGCTTCAACACAATGCCCTTTGGGCTCAAAAATGCCGGCGCAACATATCAGCGCATGATTCAGACATGTCTGGCAAACCAGATCGGCAAAACAGTGGAGGCATATGTAGATGATGTGGTCGTCAAAACAAGACATGTCGAATCTCTAGTAGACGACTTGAGGCTCACATTTGATAACCTCCGAACATACAACATCAAGCTCAACCCGGAAAAATGCGTTTTCGGCGTTCCAGCCGGAAAGCTCTTGGGCTTCATTGTATCCCGTAGAGGAATTGAAGCAAATCCAGCCAAGATCCGAGCTCTGTCACAATTGGATATCCCAAAAGACCTCAAACAAATACAAAAGTTAACCGGGTGCGTGGCGGCTCTAAGCCGCTTTATCTCCCGCTTGGGAGAAAAGGCCCTCCCCCTTTACCGCCTCCTTCGGCGCACCGAACACTTCGAATGGACGGATGCAGCCACGGCCGGACTCGACGAAATAAAAGCCATATTGGCAACAAACCCAGTCCTGGCCGCGCAAAACATTGGCGAACCAATGCTATTGTACATTGCAGCAACACATCAGCTTGTAAGCGATGTGCTCGTCGTCGAACGAGAAACGGATGGACACAAATCCCCCCTTCAAAAGCCGGTCTATTATGTGTCCACTGTCCTCACTCCATGCAAATCATGATACCTGCATTATCAAAAGATTGCTTACACGGTATTCATGGCATCCCGGAAGCTATGACACTACTTTCAAGAGTGTTCAATAACAGTAGCCTCGGAAGTACCACTTAACGATATTATAAACAACCGTGACGCAACGAGCCGGATTGCAAAATGGGCCATTGAGCTCCTCCCGTTCGACATAACTTATAAGCCACGGCGAGCCATCAAGTCGCAAGTTTTGGCTGACTTCGTCGCAGAATGGACGGAGGTCGAACTCCCTAAAGAGTACGGCACATATTCAAATTGGATCATGCATTTTGACGGCTCCAAGATGTTGGTCGGACTAGGGGCTAGCGTCGTTTTGACGTCCCCCACGGGAGACACAGTTCAATACATACTCCAGATTATGTACACAGACTCCAATAATGCAGCCGAATATGAGGCCCTTTTATATGGTCTCCGGATGGCAGTATCCATGGGCATTCAACGCCTAGAGGTGCGTGGGGACTCGAACCTCGCAATATCCCAAATAAATGGAGACTTCGATGCCAAGGATCCAAAAATGGCAGCTTACCGCAACGCCGTCCTCAAAATGTCAGCTTGGTTCGAAGGGCTTGAATTTCACCATATAGCCCGGGAAAATAACCAGGCGGCAGATGTCCTGGCAAGCATCGGCGCAAAACGCGATGTAGTCCCCCCAACATCTTCTTGGAAAGGCTGTTCAAGCCATCCGTAGTATGGGAAGGGGAGCCGAACAATAACAGCCCAGACCCAACCGCACTGCCCGACACCGAACATTCTGACACAATCGGAGGCTCTACCAATGAAATAACACCTTCAGCCCACGTAATAATGGCCGTCATCGCCCCATGGACAGAACCATTCCTCGCTTACCTTACTAGGTAGGAACTCCCCGAGGACCAAAACGAGGCACGCCGCATAGTGCAGCGATCCAAAGCCTACAAAGTTCACGAGGGAGAGCTTTATAAGAAAAGCACTACCGGAGTCCTTCAAAGGTGCATCTCCGAAGAGGAAGGGCGGAACCTCCTAGCTGAAATTCATGCCGGACTCAGCGGTCATCACGCTGCAGCTCGATCCCTTGTAAGCAAGGCCTTCCACACAGGCTTTTATTGGCCGACGGCCCGGGCAAACGCCCAGGACCTAGTCCAACGATGTGCCGGTTGCCAGCTCTTTGCAAACCAAAGCCATATGCCACCCACCGCCCTCCAAACTATCCCCATCACTTGGCCCTTCGTGGTCTGGGGGCTTGACATGGTTGGACCCCTTAAAGGCGGAACCCACAAGCAAAAATACTTACTGGTCATGGTGGATAAGTTCACCAAATGGATAGAAGCCAAGCCTGTTAAGACGGCCAAATCCGGACCGGTGATAGACTTTATATCCGGGGTTGTACACCGCTACGGCGTCCCCCACAGCATCATCACTGATAATGGCACGAACTTTACGTCCGACGAGGTAAAACTCTGGTGCAAAAATATGGGCATCAAGCTCGATTATGCTTCCGTCTATCACCCACAAACTAACGGTTAGGTCGAACGTGCAAATGGTCTTATCATGAGCGGCATCAAACCCAGATTAGTGCGGTTCCTCAAGGAATCTAACACGCACTGGGTAGAGGAGCCCGACTCCGTACTCTGGGGGCTGCGGACCACGCCGAATCGCACCACCGGATACACACCATTCTTTATGGTGTACAACGCAGAGGCAGTTCTGCCTTGCGACATAATTCATGACTCACCTCGAGTGCGCATGTATGAAGAAAAAGAAGCCGAACTCGATCGGCAGGACAGTTTGGATGCATTGGAGGAGGAGCGTGACGTGGCAAAAGCCCGTTCTGCATTCTATCAATAGCAGGCTCAAAGATACCAAAGCAGAGAAGTACGGGCCAAAAATTACAACGTTGGCGAATTAGTTTTATGCCTTCCGGACAAGAAAAAGGACAAACTCAAGCCCAAGTGGGAAGGTCCCTTCATAATTGACCAAGTCCTGACTGGTGGAGCGTACCACCTGCGAGATGCATTGGATAACCGACTCGAGCCGAACCCATGGAACGCAGCCCGTCTCCGAAGATTCTATGCCTAGCGCCGGACTCTGTGTTCGTCTCCTTCCTCTGTCCATTTTTTATATACTGTCTGTCTTACATTTCTCTCTTTCTCCCCTTCCTTTCTCTTATAGCCTTTAAAGGCTCATCAAATGACGTGCTATTCGCACTCATTAAACCTGGGGGCTTCTTTTACCAGAAGCTTATTTATACGGGCTTCATGCCCAACACATGCGTGACACTTCTGCATGTACCTTTTATTTCACCATTATATGCATCGATATGACTTAAGTTTTGGCCAAGCTGGGTTGCCTGGCTCCTGTGGTTACCCCTACATTCCCGATTATTCGGCTAGGCGGTAAAGGGAGCACCTCTGTGATTGTTACTGCCGGATCAGCCGGATGTGTACCTCAGACTGGGTGAAGCCGAAAGCTAGCGTTCTTAAGGGAATATTCGGCCGGTGACCTAAAAGATGATCTTTTTACTTATTTATTTATGCACCCACAGATGTTTTTTTCTGCGTCTTTTTCGCAGAATGGGCATGCACTTTAGGGCATGCCTCCCAGGGAAAGGAACCCCTAATGGAACTATTCTACCTGGAAGATGTTTCTTACTAACCATGTAATATAACATAACTAGTCGGGCACTTGTCTGTTCACGCACTAATGACCCCTACGCCTGGCCTCCATGCACTCCCCGGTTCTTATATAACCGCATGGGAATTCGGACACACTCCGGACCGTCAGGTCCCGAGGCTGAAGCGAAAAGGTCGGCCATGGCAAACGATCTACAATCCGGCTAGAAGGCATCATAAATGTCAATTAAATTACATAGTCATTCTGACTCATTGTATTCCTCTTCAATACCATCCAACAGGCTGTCTAATTTACAGTCCTGCTGGGAATACTTTGCGGCCAATTCTACTTGGCCCTATACTAAGCTTACAGGGATCTCCTTCCCGTCGGGCCCCACAGGACCGACCTCGGCCATGTGGTTGGGGTCAGCCTTTGTGTACCGCATCTTCACCATGGCCCGGGCCTTCCTAGCGCCTTGACGGCAGGCCGATATCTTCCACAATCGGAAGCGCCGCCGTGCTCCCTTTAGCTTCTCCGCAAGCTCTCCACGACCTTCGGGCACGGAGATGGATGGCCACAGGGCCTGGGCAACGCCTCGCATCGCCTTCCGAACTCGCTCGAGCAGTTGCGAGAGCTCGGGAAGAAGGTCACCCATAGAACTGGGCATCTCCTGTGCAGGACGACCTGTTAGCACACCTACAGACATTACTCTGTTAGTCGACTTCTCCGCCGAACATTTTTTTTCTCCAAAGGTTCGTTCAAGCACTTACTAAATATGCTGCGCCGAAGCCGCTGATTCTCCTTAACGGAGTCTAACAGCTGGACACGAACATCTTTCAGCTCGACGCCAGCTTGGTGTTGGCATCTTGGAGATCATTCTTCTCCCGCCTCACCTTTGTCAGCACCTTCTCACCAGCCTTCAGCTGGCGTAGGAGGTGTTGCCTTTCCGGATTCAATCTGGCGCCATCTGCAATTGCATTTGTCAGATTCGCACCCATGTCGTGCTTCGCAAAATACTTATCTTTCAAAGTGTATATTACCAGAGGGGGTCTCCTTGGGCTCCCCTGTCGTGGCTAGTGCGGCCTCAAGTTGGGCTTTGCACTCTTCCAGCTCCTGGATCAGTAGGGAATTCTTTTCTGTAAGAACCTGCATTTCAAATGATCCTTAAACCAGTTATTCTAACTGTTTTCAGTCACGGGGGCTACTGCTACATATATATTTACCAAAATTTTCTTACCCGTATGTCTTTTAGATATTGCTCCGTGGCTCTGGCTAGACCATTTTGACCGGCACGGAGGTACGCATCTCCCGACTTGAAGGCAACTAATGCCTCTTGGGAGAAACAAGCGTCGCGAAAAATTGTCCGGCGACGCCTGTGGTTCATGGCACTCTCCACCTCAGAGTTGGTGGCAGACAACCTGTCCACATCCTCCGTCGGAGGAGTATCCGGTGCACGCCTTGTGTTCGCCTCCGCCTCCGGACCAGGCTTTGGAGCCTGGCTGGTGGAGGCGCGATTGGCAGCCTCTCCGAATATAGTCCAGCGAGGTCTCTTTGTCCTGAAGAGAGCACGAGTGTTAATATGCCTTAAAGGTATAACACCTGGGATAAGGAGGCGCGCCATACCTTTGCGTTGATGCTCGGACTGCACCTCTTTTCTGCCCACGGGGCCCTGCGGCCCCTCGTCGGCTTGTCGCCGCAGGTTCGGCCTCCCGTCTCAGAAACCTCCCCTGCAAAGTTCGGTTGTAATCAGGAAACTGAAAACACGAGAGGGCGGACCCCTATTCGGGGTACTTGGACTTCGATCTCAGTTACCTGGGAGGCCGGGATTAGCCCCGGTTAATCGGCTGTAATGGCCACCAAGGTGTTGTCCTTGCTCAATTGATGGAACACTCCATCAATCAGCTCCACAGATACGTCCGGATCCTCATGAGAGGCCGGATCGAGGGACCGTCCTGGGTCCTCGGGTTGTGGAGGAGGGCTGTTTATTTCTTTAACAGCCTGGCGCAGTTCCTGCGTTGAAGTCGCTAGACTGAATATTTGACGATGGGGATATAAAACGGATGGGCAAGATGCGACCACTTACCCAGCTTGGAGGATTGTACATAGAAAATCCACCCTTCGGGTCGACGCAGAGAAAATTCTCCTCTTCTCCCTTGTACAAAGCGGATAAGGTCTTTGCTAGAGCCGCAGCCGAATCCGGCCCCTTACGGCCGTAGCGGGTGGCGTCGTCCTCCCCATTGAAGTCCCACATGGGGTGGCTGTTGGGGAACGTTGCAGAAAACAAAATTTTCCTACGGTTTCACCAAGATCCATCTATGAGTTCATCTAGCAACGAGTGATCGGATGCATCTACATACCTTTGTAGATCGCGAGCGGAAGCGTTCAAAGAACGGGGATGAGGTAGTCGTACACGACGTGATCCAAATCACCGGAGATCCTAGCGCCGAACGGACGGCACCTCCGCGTTCAACACATGTACGGTCAGCGTGACGTCTCCTCCTTCTTGATCCAGCAAAGGGAAGGAGAGGTTGAGGAAGATGGCTCCAGCAGCAGCACGACGGCGTGGTGGTGGTGGAGCTGCAGTACTCCGGCAGGGCTTCGCCAAGCTCTACGGAGGAGGAAGAGGTGTTGGAGAGGGAGAGGGAGGCACCAAAGGAGTGGATTGAGAGGCCCTCCTCCCCCACTATATATAGGGAGCCAAGGGGGGGGGCGCCGGCCCTAGGGGATCCAATCTCCTAGGGGGCGGCGGCCAAGGGAGGAGTCCCTCCCCCCCAAGGCACCTAGGGGGTGCCTTCCCCCTTTGGGACTCTTCCCTTCTTGAACCCTAGTCGCATGGGCCTCTTGGGGCTGGTGCCCTTGGCCCATGTAGGCCAAGGCGCACCCCCTACAGCCCATGTGGCCCCCCGGGGCAGGTGGCCCCACCCGGTGGACCCCCGG
Organism: Triticum monococcum; assembly: GCA_034509565.1. Taxonomy (NCBI): domain Eukaryota; kingdom Viridiplantae; phylum Streptophyta; class Magnoliopsida; order Poales; family Poaceae; genus Triticum; species Triticum monococcum. The sequence continues at coordinate 683,044,658 of CM067845.1, read as the reverse complement.
GACCCTTCCGGTGGTCCCGGTACAATACCGGTGACCCCGAAACTTATCCCGATGGCCGAAATAGCACTTCCTATATATAATTCTTTACCTCCGGACCATTCCGGAACTCCTCGTGACATCCGGGATCTCATCCGAGACTCCGAACAACATTCGGGTTACTGCATATACATATCCCTACAACCCTAGCGTCACCGAACCTTAAGTGTGTAGACCCTACGGGTTCGGGAGACATGCAGACATGACCGAGACGACTCTCCGGTCAATAACCAACAGCGGGATTTGGATACCCATGTTAGCTCCCACATGCTCCACGATGATCTCATCGGATGAACCACGATGTCGAGGATTCAAGCAACCCCATATACAATTCCCTTTGTCAATCGGTATGTTACTTGCCCGAGATTCGATCATCGGTATCCCAATACCTCGTTCAATCTCGTTACCGGCAAGTCACTTTACTCGTACCGTAATGCATGATCTCGTGACCAGACACTTGGTCACTTTGAGCTCATAATGATGATGCATTACCGAGTGGGCCCAGTGATACCTCTCCGTCATACGGAGTGACAAATCCCAGTCTTGATCCGTGTCAACCCAACAGACACTTTCGGAGATACCCGTAGTATACCTTTATGGTCACCCAGTTACGTTGTGACGTTTGCTACACCCAAAGCACTCCTACATTATCCGGGAGTTACACGATCTCATGGTCTAAGGAAAGGATACTTGACATTGGAAAAACCCTAGCAAACGAACTATACGATCTTTATGCTGTGTTTAGGATTGGGTCTTGTCCATCACATTATCAATGACATCCAATGTCCATAGTCAGGAAACCATGACTATCTGTTGATCAACGAGCTTGTCAACTAGAGGCTTACTAGGGACATGTTGGTGTCTATTATTCACACATGTATTACGATTTCCGGATAACACAATTATAGCATGAATAAAGACAATTATCATGAACAAGGAAGTATAATAATAATGCTTTTATTATTGCCTCTAGGGCATATTTCCAACAGTCTCCCACTTGCACTAGAGTCAATAATCTAGTTACATTGTGATGAATCGAACACCCATGGAATTCTGGTGTTGATCATGTTTTGCTCTAGGGAGAGGTTTAGTCAACGGATCTGCTACATTCAGGTCCGTATGTACTTTACAAATATCTATGTCTCCATCTTGAACATTTTCACGAATGGAGTTGAAGCGACGCTTGATGTGCCTGGTCTTCTTGAGAAACCTGGGCTCCTTGGCAAGTGCAATAGCTCCAGTGTTGTCACAGAAGAGTTTGATTGACCCCGACGCATTGGGTATGACTCCTAGGTCGGTGATGAACTCCTTCACCCAAATTGCTTCATGTGCTGCCTCCGAGGCTGCCATTTACTCCGCTTCACATGTAGATCCCGCCACGACGCTTTGCTTGCAACTGCACCAGCTTACTGCCCCACCATTCAAAATATACACGTATCCGGTTTGTGACTTAGAGTCATCCAGATCTGTGTCGAAGCTAGCGTCGACGTAACCCTTTACGACGAGCTCTTCGTCACCTCCATAAACGAGAAACATTTCCTTAGTCCTTTTCAGGTACTTCAGGATATTCTTGACCGCTGTCCAGTGTTCCTTGCGGGGATTACTTTGGTACCTTCCTACCAAACTTACGGCAAGGTTTACATCAGGTCTGGTACACAGCATGGCATACATAATAGAACCTATGGCTGAGGCATAGGGGATGACACTCATCTCTTCTATGTCTTCTGCCATGGTCGGACATTGAGCTGAGCTCAATTTCACACCTTGCAGCACAGGCAAGAACCCCTTCTTAGACTGATCCATATTGAACGTCTTCAATATCTTATCAAGGTATGTGCTTTGTGAAAGACCTATGAGGCGTCTTGATCTATCTCTATAGATCTTGATGCCTAATATATAAGCAGCTTCTCCAAGGTCCTTCATTGAAAAACTCTTATTCAAGTAAGCCTTAATGCCGTCCAAGAGTTCTATATCATTTCCCATCAAAAGTATGGCATCTACATATAGTATGAGAAATGCTACAGAGCTCCCACTCACTTTCTTGTAAACGCAGGCTTCTCCATAAGTCTGCGTAAACCCAAACGCTTTGATCATCTCATCAAAGCGAATGTTCCAACTCCGAGATGCTTGCACCAGCCCATAAATCGAGCGTTGGAGCTTGCACACCTTGTCAGCATTCTTAGGATTGACAAAACCTTCTGGCTGCATCATATACAATTCTTCCTTAAGGAAACCATTAAGGAATGCCGTTTTGACGTCCATTTGCCATATCTCATAATCATAGTGTGCGGCAATTGCTAACACGATTCGGACGGACTTCAGCTTTGCTATGGGTGAGAAAGTCTCATCATAGTCAACCCCTTGAACTTGTCGATAACCCTTAGCGACAAGCCGAGCTTTATGGATGGTCACATTACCATCCGCGGCTGTCTTCTTCTTAAAGATCCATTTATTTTCTATGGCTCGCCGATCATCGGGCAAGTCAGTCAAAGTCCATACTTCGTTTTCATACATGGATCCTATCTCGGATTTCATGGCTTCTAGCCATTTGTCGAAATCCGGGCCCGCCATCGCTTCTTCATAGTCCGAAGGTTCACCGTTGTCTAACAACATGATTTCCAGGACAGGGTTGCCGTACCACTCTGGTGCGGAACGTGTCCTTGTGGACCTACGAAGTTCAGTAGCAACTTGATCTGAAGTTTCATGATCATCATCATTTACTTCCTCTCTAGTCGGTGCAGGCACCTCAGGAACATTTTCTTGAGTTACGCCATTTTCCGGTTCAAGAGGTAACACTTCATCAAGTTCTACTTTCCTCCCACTTACTTCTTTCGAGAGAAACTCCTTCTCTAAAAAGGATCCATTCTTGGCAACAAAGATCTTGCCTTCGGATCTGAGGTAGAAGGTATACCCAATAGTTTCTTTAGGGTATCCTATGAAGACGCATTTTTCCGACTTGGGTTCGAGCTTTTCAGGTTGAAGTTTCTTGACATAAGCATCGCATCCCCAAACTTTTAGAAACGACAGCTTAGGTTTCTTCCCAAACCATAATTCATACGGTGTCGTCTCAACGGATTTCAACGGAGCCCTATTTAAAGTGAATGCGGCAGTCTCTAAAGCATAGCCCCAAAAAGATAGTGGTAAATCAGTAAGAGACATCATAGATCGCACCATATCTAATAGAGTGCGATTACGACATTCGGACACACCATTACGCTGAGGTGTTCCAGGCGGCGTGAGTTGTGAAACTATTCCACATTTCCTTAAGTGTGTGCCAAATTCATGACTCCAGTATTCTCCTCCACGATCTGATTGCAAAAACTTGATTTTTTTTGTCACGTTGATTCTCAACCTCACTCTAAAATTCCTTGAACTTTTCAAAGGTTTCAGACTTGTGTTTCATTAAGTAGACATACCCATATCTACTCAAGTCATCAGTGAGGGTGAGAACATAACGATAGCCACCGCGAGCCTCAACGCTCATTGGACCGCACACATCAGTATGTATGATTTCCAATAAGTTGGTTGCTCGCTCCATTGTTCCTGAGAACGGAGTCTTGGTCATTTTACCCATGAGGCATGGTTTGCACGTGTCAAATGATTCGTAATCAAGAGACTCTAAAAGTCCATCTGCATGGAGCTTCTTCATGCGTTTGACACCTATGTGACCAAGGCGGCAGTGCCACAAGTATGTGGAACATCATTATCAACCTTGCATCTTTTGGTATTCACACTATGAACATGTGTAGCATTACGCTCGAGATTCATTAAGAATAAACCATTCACCATTGGAGCATGACCATAAAACGTATCTCTCATATAAATAGAACAACCATTATTCTCGGATTTAAATGAGTAGCCATATCGAATTAAACGAGATCCCGATACAATGTTCATGCTCAAAGCTGGCACTAAATAACAATTATTAAGGTTTAAAACTAATCCCGAAGGTAAATGTAGAGGTAGCGTGCCGACGGCGATCACATTGACCTTGGAACCATTCCCGACGCGCATCGTCACCTCGTCCTTTGCCAGTCTCCGCTTATTCCGCAACTCCTGCTTTGAGTTACAAATGTGAGCAACTGCACCGGTATCGAATACCCAGGAGCTACTATGAATACTGGTAAGGTACACATCTATTACATGTATATCACATATACCTTTTGTTTTGCCGGCCTTCTTGTCCGCTAAGTATTTGGGGGCAGTTCCGCTTCCAGTGACCACTTCCCTTGCAATAAAAGCACTCAGTCTCGGGCTTGGGTCCATTCTTTGGCTTCTTCCCGGCAGCTTGCTTACCGGGCGCGGCAACTCCCTTGCCGTCCTTCTTGAAGTTCTTTTTACCCTTGCCCTTCTTGAACTTAGTGGTTTTATTGACCATCAACACTTGATCTTCCTTCTTGACTTCTACCTCTGCTGATTTCAGCATTGCAAATACCTCAGGAATGGTCTTTTCCATCCCCTGCATATTGAAGTTCATCACAAAGCTCTTGTAGCTTGGTGGAAGCGACTGGAGGATTCTGTCAATGACCGCGTCATCCGGGAGATTAACTTCCAGCTGAGTCAAGCGGTTATGTAACCCAGACATAGTGAGTATGTGCTCGCTGACAGAACTATTTTCCTCCATCTTACAGCTGAAGAATTTGTCGGAGACTTCATATCTCTCGATCCGGGCATGAGCTTGAAAAACCATTTTCAGCTCTTCGAACATCTCATATGCTCCATGTCTCTCAAAACGCTTTTGGAGCCCCGGCTCTAAGCTGTAAAGCATGCCGCACTAAACGAGGGAGTAATCATCAACACGTGTCTGCCAAGCGTTCATAACGTCTTGGTTCTGTGGGACGGGAGCTTCACCTAGCGGTGCTTGTAGGACATAATCTTTCTTGGCAGCTATGAGGATGATCCTCAGGTTCCGGACCCAGTCCGTGTAGTTGCTGCCATCGTCTTTCAGCTTGGTTTTCTCTAGGAACGCGTTGAAGTTGAGGACTATGTTGGCCATTTGATCTACAAGACATATTGTAAATATTTTAGACTAAGTTCATGGTAATTAAGTTCATCTAATCAAATTATACAATGAACTCCCACTCAGATAGACATCCCTCTAGTCATCTAAGTATAACATGATCCGAGTTAACTAGGTCGTGTCCGATCATCACGTGAGACGAACTAGTCAACGTCGGTGAACATCTTCATGTTGATCGTATCTTCTATACGACTCATGCTCGACCTTTCGGTCTTCTGTGTTCCGAGGCCATGTCTGTACATGCTAGGCTCGTCAAGTCAACCTAAGTGTTTTGCATGTGTAAATCTGTCTTACACCCGTTGTATGTGAACGTCGGAAGCTAACACCCGATCATCACGTGGTGCTTTGAAACAACGAACTGTCACAACGACGCACAGTTAGGGGGAACACTTTCTTGAAATTATTATGAGGGATCATCTTATTTACTACCGTCGTTCTAAGTAAACAAGATGCAAAACATGATAAACATCACATGCAATCAAATAATAATAGTGACATGATATGGCCAATATCACATAGCTCCTTTGATCTCCATCTTGGGGCTCCATGATCATCTTGTCACCGGCTTGACACCATGATCTCCATCATCGTGTCTTCATGAAGTTGCTTGCCAACTATTACTTCTACTACTATGGCTAACGCGTTTAGCAATAAAGTAAAGTAATTTACATGGTGTTTCTCAATGACACGCAGGTCATACAAAAAATAAAGACAACTCCTATGGCTCCTGCCGGTTGTCATACTCATCGACATGCAAGTCGTGATTCCTATTACAATAGCATGAACATCTCATACATCATATATATATATATATATATATCATTCATCATTCATCACAACTTTTGCCATATCACATCACAGAACACTTGCTGCAAAAACAAGTTAGACGTCCTCTAATTGTTGTTGCAAGTTTTACGTGGCTGCAAAAGGGTTCTAGCAAGAACGTTTTCTTACCTACGTGAAAGCCACAACGTGATTTGTCAACTTCTATTTACCCTTCATAAGGACCCTTTTCATCGAATCCGCTCCAACTAAAGTGGGAGAGACAGACACCCGCCAGCCAGCTTATGCAACTTGTGCATGTTAGTCGGTGGAACCGGTCTCACATAAGCGTACGTGTAAGGTTGGTCCAGGCCGCTTCATCCCACAATACTGCTGAAGCAAGATAAGACTAGTAGCGGCAAGAAAGTTGACAACATCAACGCCCACAACAAATTTGTGTTCTACTCGTGCAAGAGAACTACGCATAGACCTAGCTCATGATGCCACTGTTGGGGAATGTTGCAGAAAACAAAATTTTCCTACGGTTTCACCAAGATCCATCTATGAGTTCATCTAGTAACGAGTGATCGGATGCATCTACATACCTTTGTAGATCGCGAGCGGAAGCGTTCAAAGAACGGGGATGTGGTAGTCGTACACGACGTGATCCAAATCACCGGAGATCCCAGCGCCGAACGGACGGCACCTCCGCGTTCAACACACGTACGGTCAGTGTGACGTCTCCTCCTTCTTGATCCAGCAAAGGGAAGGAGAGGTTGAGGAAGATGGCTCCAGCAGCAGCACGACGGCGTGGTGGTGGTGGAGCTGCAGTACTCCGGCAGGGCTTCGCCAAGCTCTATGGAGGAGGAGGAGGTGTTGGAGAGGGAGAGGGAGGCACCAAAGGCGTGGGTTGAGAGGCCCTCCTTCCCCCACTATATATAGGGAGCCAAGGGGGGGGGGGCGCCGGCCCTAGGAGATCCAATCTCCTAGGGGGGGGGGCGGCGGCCAAGGGAGGAGTCCCTCCCCCCCAAGGCACCTAGGGGGTGCCTTCCCCCTTTGGGACTCTTCCCTTCTTGAACCCTAGGCGCATGGGCCTCTTGGGGCTGGTGCCCTTGGCCCATGTAGGCCAAGGCGCACCCCCTACAGCCCATGTGGCCCCCCGGGGCAGGTGGCCCCACCCGGTGGACCCCCAGGACCCTTCCGGTGGTCCCGGTACAATACCGGTGACCCCGAAACTTATCCCGATGGCCGAAATAGCACTTCATATATATAATTCTTTACCTCCGGACCATTTCGGAACTCCTTGTGACGTCCGGGATCTCATCCGGGACTCCGAACAACATTCGGGTTACTGCATATACATATCCCTACAACCCTAGCGTCACTGAACCTTAAGTGTGTAGACCCTATGGGTTCGGAAGACATGCAGACATGACCGAGACGACTCTCCGGTCAATAACCAACAGCGGGATCTGAATACCCATGTTGGCTCCCACATGCTCCACGATGATCTCATCGGATGAACCACGATGTCGAGGATTCAAGCAACCCCATATACAATTCCCTTTGTCAATCGGTATGTTACTTGCCCGAGATTCGATCGTCGGTATCCCAATACCTCGTTCAATCTCGTTTACTCGTACTATAATGCATGATCCCGTGACTAGACACTTGGTCACTTTGAGCTCATAATGATGATGCATTACCGAGTGGGCCCAGTGATACCTCTCCGTCATACGGAGTGACAAATCCCAGTCTTGATCCGTGTCAACCCAACAGACACTTTCGGAGATACCCGTAGTATACCTTTATGGTCACCCAGTTACATTGTGACGTTTGGTACACCCAAAGCACTCCTACGTTATCCGGGAGTTACACGATCTCATGGTCTAAGGAAAGGATACTTGACATTGGAAAAACTCTAGCAAACGAACTATACGATCTTTATGCTATGTTTAGGATTGGGTCTTGTCCATCACATCATTCTCCTAATGATGTGATCTCGTTATCAATGACATCCAATGTCCATAGTCAGGAAACCATGACTATCTGTTGATCAACGAGCTAGTCAACTAGAGGCTTACTAGGGACATGTTGGTGTCTATTATTCACACATGTATTACGATTTCCGGATAACACAATTATAGCATGAATAAATACAATTATCATGAACAAGGAAATATAATAATAATGCTTTTATTATTGCCTCTAGGGCATATTTCCAACAGTGGCCTCTATACTATAGCGGCTGCACCCCTCGCATGATGCATGCGGCCATGACCCCGATCATGGTCAGCTCGGAATGAGCTAACAATCTTATCCGGCCCATCAGATAAATAATGTCCTTGTCACTTTCCCTCTGAGGGCTCCGTGGACGCCAACTTAGGCGCTTCTTTAGTGGGGCACTGTCGAACTCAGGGAGGCCGATCCGGACAGGATCCGGCAGCGGGACGTCCTCTATGTAAAACCATTCCGAAGGCCAGTCCTCGGACGCCTTCTTTGGGGTTCCGGATAGATATCCGGTCCCGGCGATGCGCCACACTTCGTCTCCGCCCACTTGATATATTGAGCCCTTCTTAGAACGGGGCACGAGGCAGAATAGCTCTTTCCACAGCCCGAAATGAGCCTCAACACCCAAGAACAGCTCGCAGAGGGCTACGAAGCCCGCGATATGCAATACGGAGGCAGGCGTGAGATTGTGTAGTTGGAGGCCATAGAACTCCAGGAGCCCCCGGAGAAATGGATGGATTGGAAATCCGAGCCCTCTTATTAAATAAGGGACAAGGCACACCCGCTCTCCTTTGGAGGGATTAGGGGCACTCTCTGCTTGCTCTCCGCCATTATAGATGGCAAGACCGGCTCGAACCGGGACCATATAGGCCGGGGGAGAAATCCCTTGGTCTGGACCGTCACTAGCTCGCTATGTGGGATGGAGCATCTCTCCCAACATCCAGGCTGAGGGCTGGAAGGGCGAGAGGAGGAGTTGCGACGGCTGGCCATGGTGGTATGGACCTTTGTCGGATGCGCTCTCATGAACACTCGCAAAGGGGAGAAGGTGTGGTTTGGATCTAAATCCTCGTCCCCTTAAATTGGCGGCTCATTTATGCGGCTAGGGGTGTGGATGTAAAAACACTCAGACTTTTCATACTTGTTTGACACATGGGAGACGGCCATTATTGGGCGTAGAAGCCGAGGAGCGCAACATTTACAAGAAACCGGACTTTATTCAACAGGTACACGGAATTTGGAGGAGAACCCGCCTTGCAATGCTGAAGACAATCTGCGCGCCGGACTCATCGTCATTGAAGCTTGGTTCGGGGGCTACTGAGGGAGTCCTGGATTAGGGGGTGTCCGGATGGCCGGACTATACCTTCAGCCGGACTCCTAGACTATGAAGATACAAGACTGAAGACTTCATTCCGTGTCCGGAAGGGACTTTCCTTGGCGTGGAAGGCAAGCTTGGCGATACAGATATGTAGATCTCCTACCATTGTAACCGACTTTGTGTAACCCTAACCCTATCCGGTGTCTACATAAACCGGAGGGTTTTAGTCCGTAGGACAACATACAGAACAACAATCATACCATAGGCTAGCTTCTAGGGTTTGGGCTCTCCGATCTCGTGGTAGATCTACTCTTGTACTACCCATATCATCAATATTAATCAAGCAGGACGTAGTATTTTACCTCCATCGAGAGGGCCGGAACCTGGGTAAAACTTCGTGTGCCTTGCCTCCTGTTACCATCCGGCCTAGACGCACAGTTCGGGACCCCCTACCCGAGATCCGCCGGTTTTGACACCGACACGCGTAGTACCGAGGTTTTTTATGACTTGTAGATTTTTGCAATAAGTATGTGAGTTCTTTATGACTAATATTGAGTCCATGGATTATACGCACTCTCACCCTTCCATCCTTGCTAGCCTCTTCGGTACCGTGCATTGCCCTTTCTCACATTGAGAGTTGGCGCAAACTTCGCCGGTGCATCCAAACCCCGTGATATGATACGCTCTTTCACACATAAACCTCCTTATATCTTCCTCAAAACAACCACCATACCTACCTATTATGGCATTTCCATAGCCATTCCGAGATATATTGCCATGCAACTTTCCATCATTCCGTTCATCATGACACATTCATCATTGTCATATTGCTTAGCATGATCATGTAGTTGACATAGTATTTGTGGCAAAGCCACCGTTCATAATTCTTTCATACATGGCACTCTTGGTTCATTGCATATCCCGGTACACCGCCGGAGGCATTCATATAGAGTCATCTTTGTTCTACTATCAAGTTGTAATCATTGAGTTGTAAATAAATAGAAGTGTGATGATCATCATTTTCTAGAACATTGTCCCAAATGAGGAATATAAAAAAAGAAAGCCATAAAAAAAAGAAAGGCCCCAAAAAATGAGAGAAAAAGAGAGAAGGGACAATGTTACTATCCTTTGCCACACTTGTGCTTCAAAGTAGCACCATGATCTTCATAGTAGAGAGTCACTCATGTTATCACTTTCATATACTAGTGGGAATTTTTCATTATAGAACTTGGCTTGTATATTCCAACAATGGGCCTCCTCAAGTGCCCTAGGTCTTCGTGAACAAGCAAGTTGGATGCACACCCACTAGTTTCTTTTGTTGAGCTTTCATACATTTATAGTTCTAGTGCATACGTTGCATGGCAATCCCTACTCCTTGCATTAACATCAATCGGTGGGCATCTCCATAGCCCATTGATTAGCCTCGTTGATGTGAGACTTCCTCCTTTTTGTCTTCTCCACATAACCCCCTCATTATATTCTATTCCACCTATAGTGCTATGTACATGGCTCGCGCTCATATATTGCGTGAAAGTTTATAGGTTTGAGATTACTAAAGTATGAAACAATTGCTTGGCTTGTCATCGGGGTTGTGCATGATGATAGCATTCTTGTGTGACAAAAATGAAACATGACTAAGCCATATGATTTTGTAGGGATGAACTTTCTTTGGCCATGTTATTTTGAGAAGACATAATTGCTTAGTTAGTATACATGAAGTATTATCATTTTTATGTCAATATGATCTTTTCTCTTGAATCTTTCGGATCTGAATATTCATACCACAATTAAGAAGAATTACATTAAAATTATGCCAAGTAGCACTCCGCATCAAAAATTCTGTTTTTATCATTTACCTACTCGAGGACGAGCAGGAATTAAGCTTGGGGATGCTTGATACGTCTCCAACGTATCTGTAATTTTTGATTGCTCCATGCTATATTATCTACTGTTTTGGACATTATTGGGCTTTATTATCCACTTTTATATTATTTTTGGGACTAACCTATTAACCGGAGGCCCAGCCCAGAATTGCTGTTTTTTGCCTGTTTTAGGGTTTCGAAGAAAATGAATATCAAACGGAGTCCAAACGGAATGAAACCTTCGGGAACGTGATTTTCTCACCGAATACAACTCAGGAGACTTGGACCCTACGTCAAGCCAACTAACAGGAGGCCACGAGGTAGGGGGCGCGCCTACCCCCCCCCCCCCCCAAGCGCGCCCTCCACCCTCGTGGGCCCCTTGTTGCTCCACCGACGTACTTCTTCCTCCTATATATACCCACGTACCCCCAAACGATCAGAACAGGAGCCAAAACCCTAATTCCACCGTCGTAACTTTCTGTATCCACGAGATCCCATCTTGGGGCCTATTCTGGAGCTCCGCCGGAGGGGGCATCGATCATGGAGGGCTTCTACATCAACACCATAGCCTCTCCGATGAAGTGTGAGTAGTTTACTTCAGACCTACGGGTCCATAGTTAGTAGCTAGATGGCTTCTTCTCTCTTTTTGGATCTCAATACAATGTTCTCCCCCTCTCTTGTGGAGATCTATTCGATGTAATCTTCTTTTTGCGGTGTGTTTGTTGAGACCGACTGAATTGTGGGTTTATGATCAAGTCTATCTATGAATAATATTTGAATCTTCTCTGAATTCTTTTATGTATGATTGGTTATCTTTGCAAGTCTCTTCGAATTATCAGTTTGGTTTGGCCTACTAGATTGATCTTTCTTGCAATGGGAGAAGTCCTTAGCTTTGGGTTCAATCTTGCGGTGTCCTTTCCCGGTGACAGTAAGGGCAGCAAGGCACGTATTGTATTGTTGCCATCGAGGATAACAAGATGGGGTTTTCTTCATATTGCATGAGTCTATCCCTCTACATCATGTCATCTTGCTTAAGGCGTTACTCTGTTTTTAACTTAATACTCTAGATGCATGCTGGATAGCGGTCGATGAGTGGAGTAATAGTAGTAGATGCAGGCAGGAGTCGGTCTACTTGTCTCGGACGTGATGCCTATATACATGATCATACCTAGATATTCTCATAACTATGCTCAATTCTGTCAATTGCTCAACAGTAATTTGTTCACCCAACGTAGAATACTTATGCTCTCGAGAGAAGCCACTAGTGAAACCTATGGCCCCCGGGTCTATCTTTATCATATTAATCTCCTACTACTTAATTATTTACTTTGCTTTTATTTTACTTTGCATATTTATCATAAAAATACGAAAAATATTATCTTATCATATCTATCAGATCTCACTCTCGTAAGTGGCCCTATAGGGATTGAGCCCTATTTGCGTTGGTTGCGAGGATTTATTTGTTTTGTGCATGTACGAGGGACTCACGCGTAGCCTCCTGCTGGATTGATACCTTGTTTCTCAAAAACTAAGGGAAATACTTACGCTACTTTGCTGCATCATCCCTTCCTCTTCGGGGAAAACCAACGCAGTGCTAAAAGAGGTAGCAGGAGACTTCAATGGAGGATGGAGGCAGCTCCCAATGGCCCCTTATGCTTTTCATCCGGGTTGGGAAGAACCAAGGAGGCCCGTTCATGATAGGCTTCTTATCCCACACGAGGCCGTTTGAATAATGGTGTCAATCGACCAATGCAAGATGATCGAAAAGAGGGTCAGCAAGCAAGTGTGGCGTGCCAAATCACCAAGTGCTGAAATTTCGAAGCCTAGCAGGCAAAGGAAGAAGAATACTAGTGGTGAAACTATTATGATAGGCATTAAAGAATTAATAATCAAAGAGCCGATTATTGTTGATAATCTGGTTGATTCTAATAAAGATATTGTTGCGGTCCAGCAAGGCCCCATGTCTAATGATCATGAAGCTAGCACAGGCAAGGCCAAGTCAAGGGATCCAAAATATACTCAGCCTAAGTGGTGTGCTTCCGTTCTGACCAAGGCGCAAAAAAGGAGATTGCAACGCATGAGGAGTCATGAGAAGGAGGAACAAGAAGCAGAAAAGATAAGGGATAAATTATTCAATGAAAGTCGTCCCATTGTACCCCCAAAACAAGTGTGGATACCAAAGCAAAAGGAAAACATAGCAGCTTCTGCATTGATCATAGCAACACCTACACCACCAACGGAGGACAGTGTGGATACTATTACATCATCCACTTTGCCTACTACTTCCTCTTCTCTTGGAGATATTTCGGAGTCAGTGGACATGCTTAGGGAAGAAGATGAAATGCTTGATTATGAGTCTACACTGGTTCATGAAGGTATGGATATTAATATGGTGTATTAATTACCCACTGAATTTCGTGCTATAGATGAAGAAGGGGAAGTAGCTCAGCTAGATTTTGGTCCTAAAAATGCTATATTCGAGAAGCCAAAAGAACCGGTGACGCACTTGAAGCCATTGTTCCTTAAAGGTCATATTAATGGATCACCGGTTGCTAGAATGCTTGTCGATGGTGGTGCTGTGGGGAATCTTATGCCATATTCAGTCTTCAAAAAATTGGGTCTGCATGATGAAGAGTTAATAACGACTAACATGGTGCTTAATGGATTTGAAAGCAAAGAGAAAACTAAAGCCAAAGGTGTAATGTATGTGGAGCTTACGGTGGGAAGCAAAACTTTGGCTACCGCATTCTTTGTCGCCGAGGTGCAAGGTAACTACAATGTGATATTAGGCCGCGATTGGGTTCATGTGAACCAATGCGTGCCATCTACTATGCACCAGTTTTTAATTCAATGGGTTGATGATGAAGTAGAAGTCATTCACGTGGATAATTCCGCTTGTGTTGCTTTGGCCGGTGCATCGGTGGATTGGCAACATCCCAATGCTACTTGCTTGACGGGGCGCGACTTATCAGAATATGATTTTCTTAGTGCCACAAAAAGTGGGTTTGTGCCCGTTTCTTTAAGGCCGGTTGGCGATAATCAGCTCCAAGGTATGATGTATTTAAATGGATCCTAACTCAGAGTGGTTACAAAAGCGTCTTGTAGAATATCGGTCCAATGAGAACGATATGTATGAGTCCATAGAAGAGTTAGGTGATATGGATAAATTAGGACAAGCTTTTACATCAGCCGATCCATTAGAAGAGATAGATATAGGAGATGGTTCAATTCCTAGGCCGACATTTGTAAAGGAAAATTTAAGAGCCGATCACAAGGCTAAGTTGATCGAGCAATTGAAAGAATATGTTTGTTGCTTTGCATGGGAACATCATGAGATGCCAGGTTTAAGCCGAGAGCTAGCGGAGCATCGGTTACATATAAAGGCCGGTTTTAGACCATACAAGCAATCGGCCAGAAAGTTTAATCCAAAAACGTATGATCGGATCAAGGAAGAGATCGGTCGTTTGCTTAAAGATAATTTTATTAGTCCTTGTAGGTATGCCGAGTGGATTTCTAACATTGTACCAGTAAACAAGAAAGGCTCCGGCAAGTTGAGGGTGTGCATTGATTTCAAATATTTGAATAGAGCTACACCTAAAGATGAGTATCCTATGCCAATAGCCGATATGCTTATTAATGATGCTTCTGGACATAAGGTCATTAGCTTTCTTGATGGTAATGCGGGGTATAACTAGATTTTTATGGCCGAAGAGGACATGTCCAAAACGGCTTTTCGATGTCCCGGTTTCCTTGGTTTATTTGAGTGGACAGTGATGACCTTTGGATTAAAAAATGCCGGTGCCACATATGAAAGGGCTATGAATTTAATTTTTCATGATTTACTTGATGTTATACTTGAGGTTTATATTGATGATATTGTTGTGAAATCGGATGCTTTTGAATCTCACTTAGCCAATTTGCGTTTGACTTTTGAAAGAATGAAGAAATATGGGCTGAAAATGAATCCTTTGAAGTGTGTCTTTGGTGTATTGACTGGGAAGTTTCTGGGCTTCATTATTCATGAAGATGGCGTGGAAATTGATCCCAAAAAGATAGAAGCTATACAGAAAGTAGAGGCTCCAACATGCAAGAGAGATATGCAAAAATTCCTTGGCAAGGTAAATTATTTGAGGAGGTTCATAGCCAATCTATCAGGGAAGGTTGATGCATTTACTCCTATCCTTCGGTTAATGAATGATGTTGATTTTACTTGGGGGGCAAAACAGCAAGAGGCATTTGATATGATTAAGAAATATTTGTGCACTCCTCCGATTATGAAAGCGCCCAGGCACAGGGAGCCATTTAGACTTTACATTACAGCGGAGGAAGGTGTTATTGGTGTTGTTTTGACTCAAGAGACCGAAGGAAAGGAGCATGCTATTACTTATTTGATCCAATGCTTATTGGACATTGAGACAAGGTATACATTTATTGAGAAATTATGCTTATGCTTGCACAAAATTGAGACATTATCTAGTGCCTAGTACTTGCATTATAGCTTGTCAAACCGATGTCATCAAATACATGTTGCATAGGCCAATTCTTAGTGGTAGAATTGGCAAGTGGGCTTATGCTTTAATTGACTATGATTTGGCTTATGAATCTCTGAAATCCATGAAAGGCCAAATTGTTGCTAATTTTATTGTTGAGCATCGGATTGATGACAAGCATGATATTGATATAAACCTTGTCTCATTAGTACCATGGAGATTATATTTTGATGGTTCGGTTTGTGGCAATGGCCAAGGTGTTGGTATTATTTATATATCTCCTCATGGTGCTGCTTTTGAAGCCTCATGCCGCTTAGAATACTTTTGCACAAATAATCAAGCCGAATATGAAGCATTGTTATTCGGCTTAGAGATGTTGCTTGCCATAGGTTCTACACATATTGAGGCTTTTGTTGATTCATTATTAGTAGTGCAACAATATCCAAAGTCTTTCAATGTTTTGACGAATCACTTAATGTTTATCTTGATAAATGTCTAGATATAATTTCTAATTTGGATTATTTTAGCATTGCTCATATATCTAGACATGACAATTGGAGAGCAAATGAGTTGGCACAACAAGCATCCGGCTATCATGTTGATCGTGACATGTTTCATATTTCTCAAAGGCCGATGTCTAGTCTTCCCAACATAAGGGAGGCCGAACCAGAGCCCATAGTTTCGGCCACTAATGAAATATTTAATGCATGAGAAAATCAAGACCGGAGGAAACCCATTATTGATTATTTGTGTGATCCTAGTAAAAGGGTGGACATGATTGTTCGGCGTACGGCTTTCAAATACACGATGAGAGACGATGGTCTCTATCACCGGATGGTTGATGATTTTCCTCTAAAGTGCTTGGATGAGGACCAAGCGAGAGTTGCTATGGGAGAGGTCCATGAAGGTATTTGTGTCACTCATCAGTCGGCTCCCAAGATGAAATGGTTATTTGTGACGGGCTGGGTTTTATTGGCCGACGATGATTAATGATTGCTTTAGGTATTATAAAGGATGTGAAGCTTGTCAAAAGTTTGGTGATATTCAGCTGGATCATGCTGCTATGTTACATCCTATTATCAAGCCATGGCCTTTTAGAGGTTGGGGATTAGACTTTATTGGAGAGATTCATCCTTGTTCTTCAAAGGGGCATCAGTTCGTGTTGGTGGCAACTGATTATTTCACTAAATGGTTTGAAGCAATACCACTCAAGAATATGACGCATACGGAGGTAATTCAATTCATAACTGAGCACATTATTCATAGATTCGGCATTCCTCAAACGTTAACTACGGACCAAGGTTCGTCTTCTATGTCACATCAAGTTAGAGAATTTGCCAAATCATATAAGATAAAGTTGCTCAATTCCTCTCCGTATTATGCCCAAGCCAATGGACAAGATGGGTCTAGCAATAAAATATTAATCAAGCTCATCAAGAAGAAGATTGAGGATAATCCAAGGAGATGGCATGAGCTATTGTCTGAAGCTTTGTGGGCACACAGAATCTCAAGGCATGGTGCTACAAAGGTAACTCCATATGAGATCGTATATGGTCAAGAAGCCGTTTTACCAGTGGAAGTGAATTTGAATACTTTGAGAATAGCCAAACAAAATGATTTATCTGCGGCGGACTTTTATAACTTGATGATGAACAATATTGATGAAGTCGCCGATAAACGTTTGGCTGCTTTGAGGGCCATAGAGAGAGATAAGTTGAGGGTGGCAAGAGCTTACAATAAGAAGGTCAAATTGAAGAATTCCAAGTTGGTGATCTCGTGTGGAAGGTGATTCTACCAATTGGTTCAAAAGATAGAAAATTTGGGAAGTGGTCTCCAAGTTGGGAAGGTCCTTTTAAGATTACAAGAATAGTTCCCAAAAACTCATATTTGATGGAATCAGTACAAGGAACATTGTTACATCGAGCTCTCAATGACAAATATTTAAAGAAGTACCACCCAAGTGTGTGGCAAGAAGCTTAGACAGCCAACGGCTGATATATAACTATCGCCCTAAGCAAAGACATGTCTGATATATAACTATCGCCCTCAGCAAAGACATGGCCGATATATAACTATCGCCCTAAGAAAGAAATGGCCGATATATAACCATCGCCCTGAGCACATATAAATGGCCGATGGAGTGTTGACATCGTCCTTGGAACAAACCATGGATAAATTATTTTTCGGCATCCAAGTTTTACCGAAAAACAGGGGGCATGTGTTGATGCTCGAAAATGGCATGATCATAAAAATTGACTTGAGGCTATAATAAGATGATGTTAAAATTGTGAGTTCGTGTCACCATTTGATGGCTCTCTTCAAGATGATAGAAATAAATATGAAGATGGACCAAAACGGAGCTCAAGCGCAAAAGATATGGCAATTTCGGAGTTACCCGTGTTGACATCAAATTAGAAAATGGTATGCAAACTTATTAAGACGGACTCGGATGGAAAAAGTTTCTTCATTAAAGTTCTTCATCTCGTCGAAACAGACGATTTTAATATAAAGATTGTTTTAATCCAAGGTCATATATAAAAGTTACAGTCAAAACTGTATGTTGAAACACTGTATGGCCGGATGATCCGGATTGGGGTCCAGATCATCCGGTCGGGGGCCGAAAAATTGACCCAAAGAACAGAAGCTAAAAGTTGAAGCCGGATGGTTTGGGTCAAGTCCCGGATGATCCGGGTAAAGGCCGGACAATCCAGGAAATCGTCCAGACGTCCGGACCATTTTTTCTGCTGCAGAGTTTATAAAACGGCCTGAAACACTCTCAAGATTGCCTGAGATAGAAAAGTGTTCAACATGAAAGTTGTGCGTCTCGTGGAGACGGTTGATTTTGATATAAAAATCGTCCAAATCTGAGGACGTATGTGGATTCTAGAGCCAAAACAGTGAGCCGCTGTCAGAAAAACTGGGCTAGGCCGGATCATCCGGGCCTTGAGCTAAACATCCGGGCCGGAGGTCGTGAATGGTTCGTGTTTTGTTAAGTTTTGATGATTTGGACGGATAGGCAAGTCCTTTTCTTGTACGGAAAGTCCATCCGCCTCTTATATAGACAAGAGGTGACGACCGATTGAACAACACACAATCACAAACGCATCTACAACGTTTTCATCTACGTTTTGTCTCTCCCTTGTTTTGCTCCCTCGTTCTTCGTGTTGGAGAGCTGCGAATACCGAGGCTCTAGGGCGGCTTGACCGACCTAGGGCAGCCCATAGCCGCTGCACTCCTCGACGGGGTCCCTCCCGGGAGTGTAGGGTTTCGGGTTCTCAAAAGCTCTCGTCGGTCGACTTGCGAATCGCGTTTTCGGTGAGACTCCTTCGACGTGAGTTGCGGTGCATCATCCTCGGCGTTGAAGGTACACAGTGAGGTGTTCATGTGCGAACAAGTGTCCAGTCTGATTTATATTATAATCGGTCTCCGTGGCTAACTGAAGTGTGGTGGTGATGCTGTGCTGGTAGGGCCCGGTAATCAGCCAGTGAATGTTGGAAGCATGAATTCCTCCAGAGAGGGTGAACGATTTTTATATACTGCATCTGCATGCATGGGCGGCTTCTTCGGGATAGGGACGACCCGGGTTGTTCCTTGTGTGGAGCTTGCGGAGCCGTACGGCTGGCTGCTGGGTGGATGCAGCAGCCCGAGCACATTTTGCAGGCTACTACTGCTCGTGCACAGCGCGCTGTGCCCGTGATGCCTTCGTGCGGGCTCCAGGTTCCCTCTGCACCCAACGAGGCTTTTGTAACTTTGTTCATACTGGTGGAGTGGTGGTGGATAGCCTTGGTGTTGCCAGTGGCCATGTGGTGCTTGCTTGCTCTTCTTTCGCTTCTTCCGTCATCGATTACGCCCATGCCGCAGGTGGCGCCGTCCTTGTATCCCTCTGACGGGGAAGTTGTGGCGTTTGGTGGGATCCCTGTGAAAGTGCCCTTAAGATGACCTTGGAGGGCTTTCAATCCCCTATATTCAGAGTGTGTGTAAGAGTATCTACAGCCGAACTTTACAAATCTGGGTCATCAAACGTCCGTGAACATGTTTGGGCGTGTCCGCGAAACCTTAATGTTGAAACCTTAATCCGGGTCATCACACCTTAAATTTTCTTCGCTGCATCCGAATACCTCATGTTGAAACCTTACAACAATAAAATCCTACATAGTTCAACTCATACTACTCTATTCATCGTAGGAGATGTTCATTATCTTCGTGCCCGGCTTCAGGTACATGGACGGCAGCGCAGTTCCGGCTCTTGTGGCTCCCCCGCGTCGACCTCTGCCTCCATCTTCTCGTCGAGTTTGGCGTGTCGGGCGCCGCCGTTCCCGTCGGATGAACTGGCGGTTGGCCTTCACATATGCCTCATCTTGGATGAACTCCAGGATGCCCTGCTGCTCCGCTGTCTCGCCCGTTTGGGCGACCGCGAACTCCGCCTCCGTGTCCTCCATGTTGAATCCCGGAGCCGGCGTCAGCTCCTCCTCCGGCTGCTCCGTCTCGTCCACCTTTGCATCCGCCATCTCCATCGGAGCTGGCTGTTGCCCCTCTTTCTCCTCCTCCTCTGGCCCCGACAAGTGCAGAGGCAGGCCGGTAGCGATGCAGGCGACGCGCCTCGCCTGGGTCTCCTCCTCAATCTGAACCGACGCTCTGACGTGAGCATAGCATATGTGGTCTTCTTTTGCCGAGCCATGGCATAGCGGGAGGGCGTGGGAAGAGCGGCAGAGAGAGAGAGAGAGAGAGAGGATGGGCTCTGGCTGGCGGCGTAGAGAGGAAGGAGGTGGAGGTGGCTAGGGTTGGGGGCCGCCTGACAGATTTGACCTCGGACGACTAGCCGGAGCGGTGTCACGCGGCGTTCACACCTCTATGGGAGGAGGCGTCCGTCGGACCGCCGGGTTTTCAGGCGATTCCGTGTGGGACCCCATCGTCAGTCCGACGTACCGGACACATCCGGGCCCCCCATATCCGCCTCAGATTTGGGCTGGATATGAGGGTGATGGTCAGGCCTGACGTTTGAGGCCTGTTTGAGGAGCCCGTCTGGGTCATTTTTTTTATGACTGGTCACTGACCGGACCTTCCGTCCGGGCGTTCGACGCAGGTTTGGGGCGCCTGGTTGTAGATGCTCTAAGGTCCTGAACCCAGAAGGTGTATGATTCCCAAAAATTCATATGGATATTCCGGAGAAATCTAACAAGTTCAAAGTACCTCGCAAGTGCACGAAGAAGGGTTTTGACCTTTTTCTGTGGTGCGATGTAGTTCGCATCCAATGTTCTCAAAGAAATTTCATGACGGCTGAAAGGAATTATTTGAAATAGCGGACGTCCTCAGGGCTTGGCTAAATGACAATTTCTTTTAGACAATTCTAGGTAACAGAATTTAGATTCCATGGCTCTAATGGAGGCGAGCGTCGAAACTTTGTGGCACCATCGTTCCTGTAGCGGCCTAGATTTTGCTTCATCGACAAGACAATCGAGGAGTTGAAAAGGTTGTTGGACGTAAGATGCAGTTGTCGAGCAACAAGTATCTGTCTAGGGCCTTCATTAGTGTCGTCCATGCTCTACTCTATGTCGACAAAGTATGCGGAGTTGATTGATACGTACCCACACATCAAGACATGGGAGGAGGTGCAACTGACGAGGCCGTTTATGAAGAAGGTGATGGTCGGCAATCCAACATGCTTGCTGGTTTTCGATTCGGTAGCGGAAACGATAGAGCCATCCAAGATCCAAAACCTCAATGTTCATGTAGTACGATTATTAGGAGTTGTTAAAAAGAATACTTATTCATAATGCACTTTGGTGATCATGTTTACATCACTCGTCCTCATGGTTGTCATTGTGGATGTTGTTGGATCTCTCCCTTCACCCACGGTAAAATTGTTGGTGCGATGGAATTCCGTCGGTCGTCCAACTGGCCACCCATGGAAGCACTTCCGCGCTCGGAATTCGGGCGTTCTAAAACCAATTTCAACACGGGCGTTGAAATTTAATGGGTGGATCCATCACAAACCATTGGCGTGGCATAATCCGTGACGTTTCTGAAAACGGAGTTTCATCATCCCCACCCCATGCATGCGTGTTCCCATGTCTATCCTCACTCGTTGTAAAACTATGGTTGGTTGCGTCTTGCTTCTTCCTTGTCTTTTTTTTTTTGCGAAATTGCTTCTTCTCTGTCATATCTTACTTCCCGGTCAACAGATCTGTTGACGCAGATTCGTTTATTCCCGTGCGAATTTGACCATTTACTTTTAACCTATAACAGATTTCAATAACTTATATTCGAGTCATCATTGACGAGTCATTGGATCACTATACACCCACACCCCGGCACAGCAGATCATGGGTCAGTTCTTTTCGGCGATTCTTTCAAAATTGCCCCCCTTCCCAGCTTCTTCCAGAATCGGCACTCCATATTTTTTATAATCCTATCTAATTAAGATCTAATTAGTTAGAATTGTAAAAAACATATAAAATGACGATTCTGAAAGAAGCTGGAAGGGGGGCGATTACCAGAATCGCCCAAAAAAACTGGCCCCATGTTTACTTTCATGTCAACTGTGTTGACCCAGACTCGTGTGCGAATTGGGGAGCCGCCTGTTGACCGCTGCTCATTGCGGTCCAATCCCGCAGCACACCTACCCCGTCTCTGTCTGGTCTTCTCCACGCGTACGCGCCACCAACCCCACCTCACGCCGCTAATAAAACCAATCAATTCGTCTGCATTAACAAGAGGCAGCACCCATAAAAGCAACAAGGAAGAGGCGAGGAAGGAGCGCGCACCCCATTTTCCCCAAGAATCATCAATCAACCAATCGAGAAAAGAAAAAGCAGAAAAGACGACGGCCGGCCGCGCCGCACGACTAGTCGAATACAAATACTCCGTCTCTCCCTTCCTTCCTGTGTCATCAGTCATCACCTCACCACCAGACCAGACCAGACGCGTCCAACCCTTCCCTCATCCACGACCGTCTACGCCTCCTATCCAACCAGTTCCTCCACCGGCGGCGAGCCAGGACCGGCGGCCGGGGCGGCCATGCATAACCGGGCGGGCGGCGGGGGCGGGGCGGCGGGGGAGATCGTGGAGGCGGGCGAGAGGATCGTGCCGCACAGCGGGCCCCTGGGCGCCAAGCGCTCCGCCATGCGCAAGAGCGCGCGCTTCGCCGAGTCCGTGTCCGCGCCCCTCACGGCGCCGCACGGGGCGCCGGCGCCGCCGCGGGCCAGGAGCGACGACAACGACGACGACGACTACGTGGAGATCACCCTGGACGTGCGGGACGACTCGGTGGCGGTGCACAGCGTGAAGCCGGCGGCGGGCGGCGAGGACTCGGACGTGAAGCTGCTGGCGCAGACGCTGGAGAAGCGCTCCTCCTCCTACGGCCAGGGCGTGCTCCGGACCGCCTCCACGAGGATCAAGCAGGTCTCGCAGGAGCTGCGGCGCCTCGCCTCCGTCAACCGCCGGGGGGCCGGCCCCGGCCGCGTCGACAAGTCCAAGTCCGCCGCGGCCCACGCGCTCAAGGGCCTCAAGTTCATCAGCCGCACCGACGGCTCCGCCGGCTGGCCCGCCGTCGAGAAGCGCTTCGACGACCTCGCCGAGAACGGCCTCCTCCACCGCTCCAAGTTCGGCAAGTGCATCGGTAATCACCGCGCCCTCAACTGCTTCCTCTCGCATCAATCAAAATTATGCTACTCCTTGTTCGTTCATGCATGGTCGATTAATTACTGTCGAAATTTTTCGCAGGGATGAAGGAGCTGGCGTTCGCCGGCGAGCTGTTCGACGCGCTAGCGAGGCGGCGGAACATCACCGGGGACAGCATCAGCAAGGCGGAGCTGCTCGAGTTCTGGGACCAGATCTCCGACACCAGCTTCGACAGCCGCCTGCAGACCTTCTTCGACATGTACGCATTTATTACCAGCAAATTTCACTGATTAATCCCACGAGTACTTACTACCACTCATTAATAAGAACTATACTTGATTATCATTCCGACTAAATGAACCATCAATCTCATCCACGAACTAACACAACCAATTAATCAACGAACAGGGTCGACAAGGACGCTGACGGCAGGATCACCGAGGAGGAGGTCAAAGAGGTTAGTCAGATCCATTCCCACCACTCTCAATTTCACTGCTCCGTTCACGTTCAGGTTCAGGTTCGGGTTCGGTCAAAGAGAGAGCTTCTGGCTGCCATGACCGATTTTTCGACGATCAGTGACTGTCCTTGAATAGTAGTACTTGCGACTTTCTCCTTTGCCTGATTGCCATTGCACGTCGGCGTCGATGTCATCCACCACCACACGTTATGCTGACCTCGACATGTCCTTGTCCTGCAAGCTCCCACTGGCCGGCCGAACCTGCCAAATATTTCTTTCGTGATCTCGAATATAATCGTGTAACGAGCAATTGATATCCGGCGATTGACCTTGTAACTGACGGTTATTCTGGTAATCTGTCGTGCAGATCATCACGCTGAGCGCGGCGGCCAACAACCTGAAGAAGGTCTCGGAGCAGTCAGAGGAGTACGCCCGGCTCATCATGGAGGAGCTCGACCCCAACAACCTCGGCTACATCGAGGTAATTAAACATCGACCCCAACAACCTACGCTCTGCTTTGACAATGGTGCTGCATGAAACTAATTAGAATGTTGTCAATGAATCAATTTGCTGCAGCTGTACAATCTGGAGATGCTGCTGCTGCAGGCGCCGAGCCAGTCGATGGGGATCGGGACGACCAACAGCCGCAACCTGAGCCAGATGCTGAGCCAGCACCTCCGGCCCACGGCGGAGCCCAACCCGCTCCGGCGGTGGTACCGCCGCGCCAGCTACTTCCTGGAGGACAACTGGCGGCGCTGCTGGGTGATCCTGCTGTGGCTCTCCATCTGCGTGGGGCTCTTCACCTGGAAGTTCATGCAGTACCGGGAGCGCGCCGTGTTCAAGGTGATGGGCTACTGCGTGTGCGTGGCCAAGGGCGGCGCCGAGACGCTCAAGTTCAACATGGCGCTCATCCTGCTCCCCGTGTGCCGCAACACCATCACGTGGTTCCGCAACCGCACCGCCGCGGGGCGGTTCGTGCCGTTCGACGACAACATCAACTTCCACAAGGTGATCGCGGCGGGGATCTCGGTCGGCGCCGGGCTGCACATCATCTCCCATTTGACGTGCGACTTCCCGCGCCTGCTGCACGCCACCGAGGAGGAGTACGAGCCCATGAAGCCCTTCTTCGGCAAGGAACAGCCGCCCAACTACTGGTGGTTCGTCAAGGGCACGGAGGGGTGGACGGGGCTGGTGATGCTGCTGCTCATGGCCATCGCCTTCACGCTCGCCATGCCGTGGTTCCGCCGCGGCAGGCTCAGCCTCCCCAAGCCGCTCAACCGGCTCACCGGGTTCAACGCCTTCTGGTACTCGCACCACCTCTTCGTCGTCGTCTACGCGCTGCTCATCGTCCACGGCCACTTCCTCTACCTCACACACAAGTGGCAAAAGAAGTCGGTACGTATCCATCCATCTTTAGGCCAGTCTCATGCATCAGTGCTCGCTCCACCTTGAACTGTAAAGATGACACCTGCCTGTGAACAAAATGAATGTGATGTTGATGCAGACGTGGATGTACCTGGCGGTGCCGATGGTGATGTACGCGTGCGAGCGGCTGACGCGGGCGCTGCGGTCGAGCGTGCGGCCGGTGAAGATCCTCAAGGTGGCGGTGTACCCCGGCAACGTGCTGTCGCTGCACTTCTCCAAGCCGCAGGGGTTCCGGTACAAGAGCGGGCAGTACATCTTCGTCAACTGCGCCGCCGTCTCGCCCTTCCAATGGTACTACTAATTCACTATGCAGCAACTCTAATCATTAGATTATATTAGACCATCATCATGAAGGTACGCGCGAACACAAAAAAAAAAATGAATTGATGGACGTGCAGGCACCCGTTCTCCATCACGTCGGCGCCGCAGGACGACTACGTGAGCGTGCACATCCGGACGCTGGGCGACTGGACCCGGGAGCTCAAGAACGTCTTCTCCAAGGTCTGCCGGCCGCCCACGGAGGGCAAGAGCGGCCTGCTCCGGGCCGAGTACGACCGCGACGGCGCCATGTCCAACCCGAGGTACGGCCCCTTGTTTCTTCTGCTCCGTTGAAACGGATTCCGGCCGGAATTTTTGTTCTATGTGCGGTGCGGTGCGGGTCGGTCCCTTGGCGTGGTCCAATCTGGCCGGCCTCTGCCTCTCCGGTAGTGGTCCGGCGGTAGGTGGTGGTGGATGGCCACGAACGCTTCCACACACACATGTGTCAAAGCATCACCCCGTCGGTGCTCCTCCGTACGGATTGTTCCAACAAATATAATATACTAGTCAATGAAATTGAACCTCTGGAAGAAATCTGTACGCACTCTAGTATTATGCGTCTTTGGCACGAGACGATATTCGTTAGCCGCCTCCTCTGACTTTTAATTCTTCATCACCTTTTTCTAAAAAAATCGGTCAGAAGAGCTCGGAACAGAGGAGGAAATTTAAATTTTGCACTGACTAACCAAGGACCTAACTAATAACATGTAACAATAATAAAACTATGATGCTTCTACTGTGTCTTACTAGTTGTTTCACATGGCAATGTCTCTGCGTAGGAGTGGAGTTTTGATCTTTGTCATTGTTGGCCGATTCCGTTTTGGCTAGGATATGGCGCAACTGACGGGTGGGTGGACAAGTGACTGGCTTGGATGTCTAACATTATCTTGGGGAAAGTGACTGCTAATGCCCTCCCGGTGGAGGTGGAAACACATCCGGCCACTTGTTCAGTGGAGGGTCGCCGGCCATCGGTTGAGGATAGAATAAGAACAATCATGTGGAGGGAAAGAACATAACATTCTCCCTTCCGGTTGTTAAATCATTGCTTAAACATCACTAGTATCTGATATCAATGTGTTTCCCCATGTGATTGGTGTCTTGATCATGCCAATCAGTCCTAATAAATTAAAATCACTGCAACTTAATGTAGCAGTCTTACAAAATGTGATTGTGTTGCAGCTTCCCAAAGGTGCTGATCGACGGGCCGTACGGCGCGCCGGCGCAGGACTACAAGCAATACGACATCGTGTTGCTGGTGGGGCTGGGTATCGGGGCCACGCCCATGATCTCCATCATCAAGGACATCATCAACAACATGAAGCGGCTCGAAGGCGACGTCGAGTCCGGCAACCCCGGGGACGCGAGCACGTCGGCCTCGTCGTTCCGGACCCGGCGCGCCTACTTCTACTGGGTGACGCGGGAGCAAGGCTCCTTCGAGTGGTTCCGCGGCGTCATGGACGAGATAGCTGAGTCGGACAAGAAGAGCGTCATCGAGCTCCATAACTACTGCACTAGTGTCTACGAGGACGGGGACGCCCGGTCCGCGCTCATCGCCATGCTCCAGTCCCTCAACCATGCCAAGAACGGCGTCGACATCGTCTCCGGCACGCGTGTCAAGACCCATTTTGCCCGACCAAACTGGCGCAACGTCTACAAGCGTATCGCCCTCAACCACCGTGAACAGCGTGTCGGTAAGTACCAAACTCTCTTTGTTTCACACGTCCATACTCAAATTGTTGGTAGCATAACTAGCTAGCATGCTCGGGAAGTTGCATGTTAAGTTTCATGCTTTCTCGGTAGTTTCTTCACACGTGCATGGTCGAAATTTGGTCGGAGAGACCGTGAAAGTCGATATCGATTCTGTTTTATGCTTGTACGACTTCTCCTCCCGTGGGTCGCTGTGACAGGAACTTCCTGGTGCTAGACTGAACCTAAGTGTATAGCGATGGCCTAACTTTCTATGCAAAACCCGGGTTGACAAGGACATGCATGATCCTTGTCAGGATCGAAGGTGTATGTGTTCAACTTGAACTGGCATGGATAGGGAGTAGCCAAGGTTGAACCAACCAATTACTGTTGCTTGCTGATAGCTACACCCAACAGTAAATGCTGAGCACATAAAACCATTCCATTGTAGAACCAAATTTTGGGAGTGGTATGCAAAATGATAGGTATGCCACATGTTAGGTGCCAACCGATCATTGTTACTTGCTGATGGCTGCAACCACTAAAGAAATTTTGAGCAGTCTAAAGTCTGGATAGAACTATCAATTAATATATGCATGAGGTATCTCAGATTCCTCACCATAAATTAATTAACCTCAGTAGCATATACACATAAGATTCTTATAATCCATCGATGAGCTCATGCTCATCTACTCCCTGATCCACAGTAAATTCAAATTGTCCATAAAATTTTGCATGCTTGTAGTGCACTTGAGCATCTTCGGCGTAAAAAAAAAATCAGTTTTTTTTTTAAAAAAAATTACTGCTCATGTCAGGTGTAGACAAGCTTGGGTGCCAAAAGTCATCCTCAAATATTCTCCCTTACCTAACTTGGTCATATTAGGCAAGGCATGATCTTAACGCCTCAACCTTTACCGCTAGGATTTAACAGCAAACATAATAGGGTTAGGTAATAAGGCTATAGGAGTAGCCATATTGTATTTGTGTTGAGG
The DNA here is from genome assembly GCA_034509565.1 of Triticum monococcum. NCBI lineage: Eukaryota > Viridiplantae > Streptophyta > Magnoliopsida > Poales > Poaceae > Triticum > Triticum monococcum. The sequence continues at coordinate 683,016,664 of CM067845.1, read as the reverse complement.
GTGAGGAGAAAGGAGAGGATAGAGAAGAGAAATGGGTTGTAGATAGCATTTGCAGCACCACTGCAGCAGAGTCTCGAGAAACTTCGTGAGAGAATGAGATGTGCTATTAGATTGACTATAGATGACATATCAATGTGATAGAGCGAGCAGCCGGCTCTGTTATTTTTCTTTTCTTGCTCTAAGAATTACATGATCGATCAATCAACATTGTTATATATGCACACACATATCATTACTTTTCTGAATTAGCATTTACTCTATGATTCTTGGATATCACAGGAGTATTCTACTGCGGTGCACCGGTGCTAACAAAGGAGCTGCGTGACCTTGCGCAAGATTTCTCGAGAAAGACAAACACAAAATTCGAGTTCCACAAGGAGAATTTTTAACTTCTGTAGGCAACCCAGCCACAAGAAGTTGTTCTTTTTGCGGAAAGTGTGTTAATTCAGTACATATTAAGTTCTTATTCCTATGAGTAGAGCGACTAGATCAAAGGAGATATTGAATGTGTTGATTTAGTACATAGCAAGCCTTGTACTTATGAAAAGTAGAGGGACTAGATCAAAGTAGGTATTGGTTGATTATGACAAGTTTGGTCAGATTTCGTCAGCTTTTGCCTAGAAGAATAACAATACACTTAAGCAGTGTGGAAGTTGCATGCACAAAATTTGCAACTTTCTTAATCAACATCCATGATCAGTATACAGTCTGACCAATGTTTTAATCAATCTCCGTGCCTAACTGAAGTGCAGTGCGAATTTTGTGCTAATTGTTCTGCAAATCAGCGAGGGAATGTTGGAAGCAGGAATTCCTTCAGGGAGTTCTGTGCTAATTGCTCTGCAAATCAGCGAGCAAATGTTGGAAGCAGGAATCCCTTCAGAGTTCCAACGAAATGCCTGTTTTGCTCTTCCAAATTAGAGCCAAACAGAGTGTTGTGTAACTATGGACGAAGGGCGTATACATTTATGGCTACTTTCGCGTGGTTCCATCGGCCTAACAGTAACTGCAATCCTTTTTTTCGAAATAGAAATTATCCGGCATTCATTAAGAAGAAAAGAGTTGCTCAGTTAATTAAAAAAAACCAACCAAAAACCATCACAACCGCTAAGCGGCATAAATAAGATACCCCCACATACCACTCCAAAGAGGGTCTCGTCGAGATAGCACGCAAGCGCCATCGTCATCACTCCTCTCCTAGAGACGTCATCGCCATCCCTAAACTCGGAGCAAACGACTCCGACTTCATCGTAGACGATCGTCGACTCAACCACATTGTAGAGGCTGAGTGAAGATGAATGAAGATCCGCGCCAAACAGCCACCTACGACCAAACAACGCAGCTCCGACTTTGACGAAGAACTACTAAGGACAAAACTAGGCACGACTGGCGCCACAGGATATTGCCGAAAGGACCACCTGCAACCAGTCATTGTACACCACAGGACCCCACCGCAACAGCTTCGACTCCATAGCAGCAACAAATCGAGGACATCCCGCGGACACGTCAGAGAAGAGCCGACTACCTCAACCATTTCCACGTCGCCGATATCACTCCCACCGTCTTTGTTGCCGCAGAAGCCTGGACCCCACAACCGCCGCAAACCACCAGTCCCGCTTGCCGATGCCGAGCTCTGAGACAAAGCCCTCAAGAGGGGAAAACGACACCAAGGCGCCGCCATTGTCCGATCATAAGATCAAGGGTTTCCCCTGGAGAGGCCGAGATGGCCAGATCCGTGCGTTACGGGTGTGGCAGCAAAGCAGCGATGCCTCTAGAAAGGTCAACGACAGCCACAACCGCCACCATCGCTCGCCACGGCACAAAGCCGAGACAGGGTCTTCATCCAAGCTCCCACGCCACCTCGACCGCACATCATCCCGCACCGACACCGACAAGCCCACCAACCACCACCACCGCGCTAGCCCGTCGACAAAGGAGCTGCCGCCGTAGCCAACCGCACCTCCAGGAGAGCATCGACGACCAAACACAAGAGCCAACTTCCAGATCCATGAAAGGCCACCAAGAGCTGAGCCACCGGACGCAACGGCCCGCCGTGCCCTGCCGAGCACCATGCCAACAATGAAAGGAGGTGCACCGCCCGAGACTGCAACCACCATGGCTGCCGCCCGCAGCCAAGCATGCATCAGATGCGCGCTCTCACGACCGTCGGAGACCAGATCGACCATACCTGCACCTTGAAGCAGCACCTCCATGCCACCACGGGCCTCTGAGCCGCGCCGACTCCGCCGCGCAGGCCCTCCGCGCGCCCTCGACGTGCGCCACACCAGATCCGCACGAGCTCCACCCGAGGCATCTTTGCGATGCCAGATCCGGGCAGCACAAGCACCCGTCCCTCACGGCCGAACCTCCGCCCGTGCCACGCCTGCGCTCCTCTCCCTGCAGCCGCCGGAACCCCCTGCCTTTCAAGTCGAAGTAATTAAGATACAAAAAGACTTGCACATTATGATGAGTTCACTCATTTTCGATTCACATTACAGATTTGCAGGGACATCCTCCTTATACGTAGTCCGAATTTCGAGAACTAAAAACTCATCCCATCATTGAACCCAGCGTCATAGGCGGCATCAGACTCCAAGTCACCGAGCATCATCCCGCCAACCACGCCACCGAGGAGCCCGAGGCCTAGGCCCATTCCCATCCCTCCCGCATGCCTTGCCGGTGCAGCCATAGTCGTTGCTGGCGCATACCCATACATTGTTGCCGGTGCTGGAGCAGTATTATACATGTACGGTGGTGGATACACTGCGTTTGGTGCACCCGGTGGGTATGAAAATGTGGCATGCGGTGGTGGGTATGCGGTGACGGGCACCATGGGTTTGGGCATTGCCACCTCAGAGCCCCCAGAGTACTTGACATACTGCCCTTGTTTGTTATCTGTAGCGCTTGGGGAAGCAGCTTTGATGCCGGTGAACTTGTAGCTGAAGTAGAGAACGCCGTGGGCACGGCCAGACGAGGGTCGCCGCACTTGGTAGCTCATGGTCTTTGGGTCATTAGTGTTATTTGTGCCTGCCAAAAGATCATTAAGGGGCACAAATACTTCACCAACGTCATGGTGGCCGAAGAGGAGCGCCTCCGAGCGTAGCAACACGTGAAGGGCGAGCCCGCGAGTATCAACACATGCAGGGATCGGCAAATGGAGCATGGCATTCCATGTGGGATTTTGGCCATTGTTGTGGTCGACTTGGGTGCCATGGGTAGGCATCCAGGAGTTGGCCCCGGAGATGGAGGCAACGGCATAGACGCGCATGCGAGAGAAGAATGACACCTTCTTAAGATCGCTCGCCGAGATCAACGTCAGCTCAAGGGTCTGGTATGACATGGCCGACGTCGCCGGGAATCGAGATGGTTGAGGGATGTAGGACTAGGAGGAGGAGGAGGAGGGACTTTTTCTGAAAGTGGCCCCTCAACTTGGAACATTGGCGTGATGTGACTACTTAAAAGGGGAGTGGCTATGTGTGGATTTGTCATTGAAATCGAAACTAAGAATAGATTAGATTGGTGGCTTGAGACTCTTTTAGAAGTGTCTTTTTGTGTGGCCTAGCGTTGGTCTCGCACCTCAGGCCCTTCCCGTGCTCCATTTTGTACAGATGCTAAGGCTACCATGTAGACAAAAAAGTTGATGTGGTAAGGTAATTAAGAGGAGTGAGATGAATGTGATGACCCCAGAAAGAAATAATGCCTAAGCACATGAACCTAGGCAAAACAATTAAATGAAAGAAACCCACCAATGCATGAATGAATTTAGTTGCTAAATCATTAAATGAAGGAGCTTAGCTACAACAAGTTAAGCACCTATGCATTAGGGGCTTTAGTTGCTCAAGTTTTTAATGTGCTTAGCACCTCATCTGAGCACCCGTGCATTGGAAGAGGCCTCAAAATGCCGCATTATTGGGTTTGTTTCTTTGTTTCCGATTCATGACTAAATTAATGCAACCGCTCTTACTCCGCATTAACTTGAAACCCACTTTAATCAACATTAATGCAACATCCAGGAATGTAGTATCACTTTGAGAATACATAGAGCAATTTTTATTGCAACTAGTTCCCATACACCCCATGCTCATCTCTTTTTTTTCCTTTTTATGGGTTCTACAAATATAAATTAATTTTTTTGAGCCATGCAAGAGAGCTGCATGTGAATATAATAGAAGAGGAAGAAGAGCGAGAGCAGCGGTTGGAGCCAGGCTCATATGCTCCCGCATGTGAACAATAAAATCGGTAAAAAGAATAGCAAAAATGTAAGAAAAACTGAACTGTTTAGACACCCAAGATGCTCGCGGACGCAATGTGCACGCAAAATTTGGAGATGTTTGGAAATTCAAAGAGGTCGTGGCAAAAGTAACAAAATTTGGGCCTATAAGAATCTTTGAAAACCCACAATGTTCGGAGCTGATTTTTTTGTGTACGGCTCCTCGAATGTCATTAACCCTGAATTTTTTCGCACTTGAGCATCTTCTATGCGAAAATAATGATAAATATATTTTTTGTATTTTTTACTATTTTTTAAAATTACTATTCACCGGGTGGAGATGTGCCCAAGCTCAGGTTTGAATTATCGAAGAAGAGCTACAAAGTCCTCAAGATATAGTATACAACTTAATATAAATTAGAAGCCTAGCACAGAACATGCTCACAAACCACTAAACAAGGACCCTAATCAAAAAGGGGCACGAGGCATTTAGCCCCAGCTCTATACCAGATATGAGCATCATTTTTTTGTCGACCAAGTGATTCAAATGGACGAACTTTTCTTCAGAGGCTCTGTTGTTGCACTCTTTCCAGATAGACCAAGCGACCAAAATGACAATGTTGTTCAATTTCTTTTGTTGTCCATGAGGGTTTCTGTTTCTATCATTACCCCACCAACCCTCAAAAGCACTGCCAATAGCAGGTGAAACCGTCGCGAGGCCAACCCAAGTAAGGAGCCTATTCCATGTAAAACTAGAACAACACAGCCCACCAGAAGACGATTCGCGCCCTGTGGCAAGGAGACGCAAAGCACACACTTCCCATTACGTGGGAGGTTTCTCCAGATAAGCCGGTCAACAGTCCAAATCCCTTTCCGGACAGCAAGCCAGGTGAACATGTATTTTGCAACAGAGAGGAGTCCAGGTCTTCCATATCGCGTTAGCCCGGACAAATAGTTGGATTCCTTGGAACGAGACTTGTACGCCAAACTGGAAGAGAAACGAACATAAAAATTCAAAACGCAAGTCCATCTATCTGTTGGCTTGCAAATTTTCAAAAGAATATAACCATTTGTTAGTAAAGACAAAACGCCAATATGTGAATGAATACTATAAGTTACATAGCCACAAATTATCTTTTGACAGGTCACAAATGATAAAAAATTTAAGAGGTCCTATTATGTAACTTACGTATTACTCCTATATGCATATTCAACAAACCTGACCCTAGAAAATTTCTTAGGAGTCTCCCTTCTTTTTATATAGGAACTTAGGAGGCTCCTTGAACAATACGCCATAACAAACGATAGATCTATTTCATATACACTTTTTAAAAATGGATATACAACTTTTTGTCCCTTCATACATTCCTCTCATAAATTATATTCTATACACACTAAAAACCCTAACCTAAACTTATGAAGGGACTCGTTCAGTTGAGCCTCAAATAATCGGCAATAAATAATGCTAGATGTTTTTACACGAACCAGCTAGAGTTCTTCTTTTACATACTAGATGATACCTTGCAGATTGTTGCGGGGATGTTTTACAATATATTTTAATGAGATTTGACTGTGTGGAACATAAATACTTGAGTAATAAAATGAGAACTAAAACTCAAAATACATATTATTTATTGTATTTTATTTGTTGTACAGTTGTAAAATATTTATTAATATAAATATCATAATAGAATGCGAGTTCTCGTGCATGTTTGTATGCCGAGGTGGTTTTTCTATGCATGGTTGTGTGTTGTGGTGTGTTATTTCTCGTGCATGTTTGTATGTTCAGGTGTTTTTTTCTATATATTGGATGTATGCTGTGGTGTGTCATTTCCCATGCATGTTGCACATTGTGGTGTCATGTTTGCGTGTTGAGAGGGTTACCTATTTAGATATAAAAGATAAAACATGGCAGAAGTTAAAGGTTATACATATGTGGCCAAGCCAAATGAAAAGGAAAAAAATGTATTATACATATCCTATTCTACTCTAATACATGGTGAGCCCTCTAAGAAAAAGTGCCAACTGCGTCCAACAAGGAAACTTAGTCAGAGGCCAAGTAGCGGAATCAGTGGTCATGAGCCGAAAATGATAAAGCTAAGGTGGCCCAAATATAGCGGCTACATAGCGACACATGGAAATGAAAACGGTGATGCTGGAAGCAAAACTGGAACAATTCTAAAAATAGCAAAATAGCAACAAAAAAAGCACCGAACATGTTGAGAATAAGAATACAACGCCATCTACCGTCGTTGTGATGATGAACGAAGATATTAAGTTGCCAAAGGAAGTGCTCATCGCGTCACCGTGTATGATGGGCCAACCCATGGTTACATATCCTAGTCCACTCGTATTAATACGTGGCCAAACCAGAGTCTTCCTTTTTAGCTTATATTGACGCACAACAAAAGGAAAAAAAAGGGAAGAACTAAGACACAATAGGTGAGGTGTCTTAGGTAATTATTGCGTCCGATATTGAACCATGAGGTTCGCAATTTGAGTCGCACATACACCAATTTTTTGAAGGTTGCAAAAAAGGAAAAATGGGCCGAGTACAGGTCGGAGTGGGGTGTGCGTGCCGGTTTGCACAAAACCCTATAACAGGCGCTAAAGGCGCCGAATGGGATTTGTCATGTACTAAGCGCTGACAGTTTGACGCATTGTGTGTCACCTAGAAAACACGATACGATGGATAATCCTATTTGATGCCTTTCGCACAGATTATAACCTATTGTGCAAACCGGCACACACCCCCGACTCCGATTTGGGCTCGGCCCATTTTTCTTTTTTCTTTTCTAGTTTTGCAACCTTCAAAAAATTGGCGTATGTGCAATAAGAACTGCGAACCGCACGTTCAACACCAAACACAATAACCACCTAGGACACCTCACCTGTTGTGTCGTAGTTCTTCTTCTTTTTCCTTGTGTGGTGCGTCAAATGCAATGCTAAAAAAAGACTCTGATTTTCCTTTTCTTTTGGTTTTGGTCACTTTTTTCTTTGGTTTTACTCAGTTTTTCTTTTATTTTTAATTTTATTCATTTTTCTTTTCTTCTATTTTTCCTGATTTTTCAAATGTGTGAATTTTTTTTAAAATATGAAACCTTTTTCAAATTCGTGAAATTTTTTCAAGTTTGTGAATCCTTTTCAACTTCATGATTTTTTTCTAGTTATGTGAACTCTCTATTGATTTTTTTAAAATTTTATTAAGTTTCTTCCAACCCGTGAATTTATCCAGTTTTTTCTTCAAAAAATAAAATAAAATCCATGAACTTTATGCCACTGCGAATGAACTTTTTTCAAATGCAAGAACCCTTTTTCCAAAATCGATGAATTTTTTTCCAAAATTGATTAATTTTTTCCTTTGGTTATTTTTTTCGAAATTTACGAACTTTTTTTCAAAGTGATGCACTTTTTTCGGAATTGGTGAACTTATTTTCAAAATTGATCAATTTTTTTCAGGTTGGATGAACTTTTTTTAAATTGAGGAACTTGTTTCCAAAAAATTATGAACTTTTCATATTCTATGAACTTTATCAATTTTTTCGAATTTTTTTCCATACTCTGCTGTTTATGAACTTTTTTTGAATATGCGCTTTTTTCAAATGTTTTCTCTTTTTTGGAATTTGTTTTTTGTTTTTTTAATAATCGACGGCTGACAAATCAATTGGTCAACTGTCGATCGGTCAAACGTTGATCGAGCGAACTAGAACGGCAAAATGAAGCAACCGCTTCGCCGTGTATGATGGGCCGGCCTATGGTTGCGGACACGGGCGCCGAGCTGTGGGCGCTGGAAAGGCTACCTGGTGCTGAAGGGACAAGCAACCGAGCGACTAAGTGCACTGCCCATTCCAGCGGTAAACGGATGGGTCTCGTTCCAGTTTTGAGCACTCTCATGGAATCATGCTCACACACCGTCTTTATTAAAATCACGGTAACGCTATGGGCGATCTGGTCAGCGAGGCGAAAAGCGATCAGCTTCAGATGGTGCAGGAGGGCGAGCCAAACCAAGCCAGAGGCGCATCTCTTGCTGCTCCTGCCCGACGACCCAAAGCACCACCACCTGGACATGCAAAGATACACGTCGATGTGGGCATCAGAACAGGGCGCGGAGGAGCTGCAGCAGCAGTATGTAGAGACACTGACGGCACTTACTTGGGAAGTTCTGCCCTTGTTATCGGCGGGGTAGATGATCCAGCCACAATGGAGGCAATTGCGTGTCGGGAGGCGCTGGCATTAGCGGAGGACTTGCATATACAGTACTTTGTCATCTCATCGGACTCAAGACAAGTTGTTGCTGATATCCAAAACAGAAGCAGAGGGATCTACGGAGCTATTATTAGTGAAGTCAATACTAGAGCTAGTTTTTTTCATTGTAATTTCCAATTTGAAGGTCGTGCTTCCAATCTTGAAGCACATAGGTTAGCCAAGTTCGCACTTTCATTGGGTTCGGGACGTCACGTCTGGTTTGGCCAATCCCACAACCTGAACTGTATCCCACACCATGTGGCTTTTGCGGAATAAAACTTGGCTTTTCCCCTAAAAAAATCTATCAAGTACCTTAACTAGTATTTTTTCTTTTTTCTTTTTCCATTTTTTATTTCTATTCTTTTTCTTTCTTATAAATTCATAAATTTCAAAAGGATGTTCAAAATATATATCTATATCTATACCTACTATTAAAGGGAATAGGTATTCTTGGTTTGGTTTAGTCCTTTTCGTTTGGTTTACACACGCTAAGTGATCTGGGCCAGGTACTTGTATGTTGATGGGCCTTTTATGGGCTTTCCTAGAGACCGCGAAAAAGAATTGGATCAAAATAAATCAACACTGTGGGAATTAGACACAGGACCTCCTGTCTAGCTCTTCGATGTAACAACCAACGACATATGCGCTTTTCACATTTACTAATCCCAACTCACTCTAAATAAACGAGTGGTAGTCATCATGTTTAGAGCAAGCTAATTAAGCGAATGAGCTAATAAAGGAAGAATTATGGGCTTAAATAAAATATTTAAACGAAGATAGCCAATTAAAGAAAGGATTATGGGTAAACCAGTGGAATAACTAAGAGAACTATTGTGATCTTAATAAATTCTAAGGTAGGATAATTAAAAGGAAGAAACATGTAGGCTTCAATGTGTTGGGCTAATAAATTAGAAAAAGGAATGATTTGATTCCCAACTAAGACGGATGAGGACGTCATGATAATTAATGAAAGGATTATAGTTAAATGCCATTAAAAAGGATTATATTAAATGAAATCCATGGGAGATTATGCCCGGCAACGAAAAGATGAACATGGCTAAATTTCAACGTGTTTTTTTATGTTTATTTTGTAGAAGGATGTTGTGTTGCAGCATGTTCTTCATATTGAATTCGGTGTTGTGAGACATTATGTTTGCACAAAACATCTTTTTTCCGTTGCAACGCATGGACATATGTGCTAGTATTCAAAAAAGACAACGCTAACGCCCACACGTGTGTTGGGAGACAAACCCGCCCACACGGCCTATAACACATAGACTGCGCCATGTCACTGCATGCATGCATGTGGGAATCTTTTTGGATTTTTAGTTTTTAAATTGTTTTATCTCTTAAATGAAAAATCCAATTGAAGATCCGTTTTCACCATTAAATCCCTTGCGACGAGATCTTTGAAACTAGATCTTATATCAATATATTTCGATGAATTTTTTTGGGGTTAAAAGTTACCATGTCTATTGCATATGAATTTCCATGATTTTTACACTGAATTTGCTATGATTTGTTTCAGCTATTTTCTTTTATATTTAAAATTAATTTTGACATATTATAAAATGGGGAATTAAGAAACTAGACTTGCCATGAACCATAAACTAAAATTGCCATGATACATGCACTTAAAATTGCCATGGTTCATACAAAAAAAATTCATGGTCAAAGTACTGGAATTGACATCATAAAAAAACTAAAATCGCCATGCTCTACAAACTAAAATTGCCACATCGCAATTTTAGTTTAAGCATTATGGCAACTACAGTGTAAACATCATGCCAACTTTTGGGCAAAAAAAATTGTCGAAACATATCAACATGGCTTCTAGTTTTGAAGATCTCGTCGAAACGGATTTAATGGTGAAAATGGATTTTTAATTCGATTTTTTAATTAGGAGATAAAACATTTTAAAGCCGAAACCAAAAAGATTCCTACTGATGTTATCTGTTCATACGTGGCAAAATGAGTGGTGATAGAGGCATGTGGGTGATGTGCAAGATGCCACACATGTGGGTGTTAGTTTTTTCGTTCAAAAAAATGTTCTTACTTTCCAAAAGTGTTTCCATTTTTTAACGAATATTCGATATTATAAAAAATGTTAGAGTTTTAAAATACAGAATTAAAAAAACCTTGTTTTCAAAATATGTTCAGAGATAATAAATTGTTAGTGTTTAATAAATCAGCAATTTTGGGAAACTTTGTTTATTTCAAAAATTGCTTGGAAATTCAAAAATATTCGCAGTCTCAAAGTTTGTCCCCAATTTAAAAAATGATATATATAAAAGATTTTTTTAAAAAAATATTTAGAAATTTTTAAGTTCATTATTGTTTTCATAAATATTTATACTTTAACAAAAAAAAATCATTTGATTTTTTTTGGAATATATAAAGACTCAAACCGGTTAGTAAAATAATATGTTTCAAACAGCAGAAAGAAAACGCTCAGCTGGGAAACATGTAACGTGGGCTGGCCCGCCCGAGCTCGCTCTGGCAAATGCTTCACTTTTTTTAAGGAAGGCCATCAAGGCCAGCCTTATTAAATCACAAAAATGTTTACATCGTTTACGAGTATGCCAACAATAAAGTCAGGAAGCTTGTCCAACCAAGTAAAAAAAGTAGACTTATTACAAAAAGTATAGTTAGCTAGCCATATCGAGCGGTAAATAGGAGCTCTCGGATCGCTTGGGACTTTATAGCGCGGACATTTGACAAAGCTTTTTCAACAAGAAAAAAGTTGCAGCTAAGCATCTCCAACATTTTTTTTAGAGGAATTAAGCATCTCAGACCGGGCCCCTTCTATTTAGTGCGTATGATCCTGGGTGACGGGGAAATACGCGCCACCTGTACCAGTATATGCATCAGCAAACAATCTTTTTGTTTCTTTCACAATTTGTTTCTTTTGAATGCCTTTTCATCTATTTTCTGATTTTCCATCAGTTCCTGTTAAAATTGTTTCCAATTTCAAACAATTCTGGAATCTAAAACTTGTTCTCAAATTTGTAAAAACATCATGGGATTAAACAATATTCACAAGATTGAAATTTTTTCAGGAATTTGAAAATTGGTAAAAAAAATTCAAAAAAAATCATGAATTCGAGAAAATGTTTGTGAAATTGAGTTTTTTTATTGAATTCAAAAATGTTCACAAATTTAAAAATATATTTGTGAATTCAAAAGATATCCATGACATTGTTCATGAAATTGTAAAAATACCGATGAAATCAAAAAATGTTCGTAAAATATGAAATAAAATTTGTGAATTTGAATTATTATTATTTTTAAAAGTTTAATATGAAAACAAGAAAGATCAAAAGAAAATATATACGCGGTACTTCGCTATCCACGGACCTACGTGTGAAATAGAACCGAACCAACTCCCCCCCTAAACATTTGGGTGTACAGCCCGAACACCATCCGAACAAACATATTCACCCAATCGGACCCCCATACTCCGCGCATATGTCTGGGTTGTCCAGCAACCCTCATACCCCTAGCCCATATGTGGGGCGGATTTGGGGCCGTCCAGCCACGTCGGCCGCGTCGAATCTGATATCCCCGACACAGTTCAAATCCCTCCAAATTGACAAATTGTACCAAATCAACCGCCCTCTCTCCCACGACCATCCTTCCTTTCCTCAGTCTATGCCATCGACCTCCTCCGCCCTTGCCCCACTGCTCGCCATCGACGTCCTACTCCGTCCTAGCCATCGCCGCACACTCCATTGTCCACCTATGCCATGGAGGATGGGTTTGCAGAGACCTAGGTCCCTAACATCACAAGTAAGGTGGGGACCATCAATCAGAGGGAGCAGTGTGCCTGATAGCGCATCTACGAGAAGGCAGAGGATTCCTCCTCCGTGTTGGCATCCTCTTCCTCTGTGGAGTCATCCCAGATGTGCTAGATGACTTCGCCATGGGCATGCATCCTAGATGACTTCACACAGGAAGAGGATGCCACCCCGAACATGGAGTAAGACTCGCCGCATCTCCAACGGTCACGGGCAACGTCCGGCATCTGCAACACCAGACATGCCACAATCTGTTTGACGAAATTATGAACCCAAATTTCAAGGTTTTTTCTTTTCCATATGCATTTTTAAATTAATTTTAGGATGATAGTTTATTATGTTGCATCGTTAGGACGTATTAACCATGGATGATCAAGATCCTCCATCCTATGAAATGGGTTATGACAATTTCCATTTGTTCAAAGTTGGGCAATCACCCCATACTAAAAAAGGAAGGCTCCAAAGGCAAGAGGTCCATCATTCCGAGCCCATGAAATTGCTTGGTTGTGTAATAATCTTTTTTCGTGAGAAAAGTTCCGCTCTATTCATCTTCAATCATGGCAGTACAATGAACATCAGAAATAATAAATATTACATCCAGATCCGTAGACCACATAGTAACGACTACAAGCAATGAAGCAAGCCAAAGGCGCGCCGCCTTCATCGCCCCTCCCTCGCTGGAATCAGACACAACTTGTTGTAGTAGATAGTCGGGAAGTCGTCGTGCTAAGGCCCTATAGGACCAATGCACCAGGACAGTAACCGTTGCCGATGAAAAATAACATGATTGAATGGATCCAACTTGAAGACATGTGAACATAGACGAACAACAACCAGATTCGAGCAAATCCACCGAGGATAGATCCGCCGGAGACACACCTCCACACGCCCACCAATGATGCTAGATTCACCACAAGAACAGGGGCTAGGCGGGGAGACCTTTATTCCATCTTTAGGGAGTCGTCATCGTCTCGTCTTCCTGAGCAGGACACAAACCCTAACAAAACGCGATGTTGTGAAACTGAGAAAAACGGCTCTAAGTATTGAGAAAATAATAATTAAGCTTGGTACCATTAGTGCAAGTAATATGTGGAGCTGCACCCTATTTGTACCATCTCTAACTAGGGCGATTGATTCATTTGTTAATCACCTATGTATGAATTGTTAAACTTGATTTTGGCTTGTGTTAAATTGTTGAATCATGCTTTACTTTGATTTGTGTTAAATTGCCGGACTGGGCTTTTGTATGCTATACATGTTTGCATAAAAATGAAAGTTTAAATATGAGAGCCATGGGCGGATTCAGGCCCCAGGTAGAAGAGGCGGCGGCCTGGGGTGTGAGGCCCATCTCCTTTGTATATTTTAGCACTTCAACGAAGTTGCCTGGGCTTTGGCCTAGTTCTCCTGGGGCTGACCCATTCCTGGGTCCGCCATTGATGAGAGGTGCGGTTACCTGGATGGACAAATGAAGGGCGGGCTAATGCTGTCCGTGGATGGACCCACGCGTGCCTAAATTTTTAGGACGCCAGATTTGTCTGATTCTATTAGGATGATCTAACTAGCACTACTCCCTCCTTTCCGGTTTATAAGGCTCAATTCAAAAATCTCACCAACCAAGGTAGATGATGAGTGGTGGAATATTTTTTGTAGTTTGCAAAAGCACCCAATTAATGCTCTTATTTTCCTCAAAAAATTATGTTTACGAATGCATTAATTGCAATGCATGCATGCATAAAGTGCATGCATTGGTCAGTTTTCTCTTAATACTTGCATGCAATGATTTAATGCACCTTGAAGTCTGAACATGTGATGGGGAACAACCAAATTGAGCATTATAAAATGGAAAAACTAAAATTTTGAGATAAGTCCTATAAACCGGAAAGGAGGGAGTAGATCGTAGAAAAATGATGAGCGAATTATCGTACCAGTAGGACGATAACTGTATCCAGCGACTATGCAAAGGCGACGCATCAATGTGTCTGACTGGGGTGCTAAAGCGGAAGTGGCGCCAACAACAAGATGCACAAGAAGGCTAATTTTTTTAAGTAATACATTTTATTCATTTTCATAAATATTACGCCAGATATTTAAAAAAAAATTAATACATCGTCAGCCTGCTGCTGCCCGATTGGGTCTAGTCAGCCCACCACCGGCCGACTGGACCTTGTCTGCCAATATCTGGCCCATCGGCCACGTGTAGGCTGAGCGGTGGCTAGGCCACGTCATGCGGGGGGGGGGGGGGGGTGGCTATTGGTGCTGCTTGGTCATGGGTGCCCCTGTCAGCCAGTAGTCGGCCGATCGGTTAGCTGCCAGCCGACAGGGTGCGGGCCCCACAGCGCTTGTCTTCTTCCTCCCTTCTCCTTTCTTCTCTCACGCGGCCAGCTCTCTGTTCTTTCTTCTTCTCCTCTTTCTTACACGAAATGCCTCCAATTTCTACACCAAACTGAGCCGTTTTTTTTGCGGATTTGGCATCGTGAATGGGTTCTACATAGTTAGGGGAGCCAAGCAAGACCTCGATCTACTGATGGGGTAGCTCGTGGTGAGCATTTTGTTGGAGCTTTTTTTAGCACATTGGTGGAGGTTATGGCAGCGGTGGAGGTGGACGTGGTGGTGGTGAAGCTCGGACAGTGTGGTGGAGGTGAAGCTCCGGCAGTTTGCTGGAGTTTCCAGCTCCGGTTCCGGTGATTGAAGGCCGCCGTTTGTCGTTCGCTCGCACGCTTCAAGGGTATATTTTCAACACACATTTTATCTTTCGTAGTTGCTCCGGTAGTATTCGGTAATATGTTTCGATGTGAAATAAGTTAGGTGTGTGAGTATTGTTATTTGCTCCGGTAGTATCCGTAATATATTTAGATGTCAACTATTTAGGCCAACTACACCGCGCGACCCCATCTTGTCCGGGTGCGTCCGTTTGGGGTAGAACGGATGAATAGCACGGCCCAACGCGTGGCCCCAAACGGACAAATGTCCAAATTCCATTCGTTTTCGACCCATCCCCGGCCCAAACTTGCGCCGAGTTTGGGGTGAAACGGACATCGCGCGGACGGGCTCGCCGCACGCCCTTGTCCTTCCGTGGCCCGCCTGTCAGGGACACTAGCAGTCCCTTCGCTTCCAATGCCTTCACCCCCTCTCCCCGCCCCGCCCCCCCGCTGGCGCCGCCGCTATTCTCCATCCGCCTCCTCTCCGCGTAGGCCACGACCGTCCGTACCAAACCATGTCTCGACATGGCCACGAACACACCCGCGCTTTTGCTGTAGTTTTGGCCGTCGATCAGAGGAGGTTTGGCCGTCGCCGTCGTAGCCAGTGGCAGAGGGGATACGACCATCGGCGACGTACCACGGCGGCCGCGACAGCTTCCGACGAGAGCTCTAGAGTGGCCAGTAGCCGGCCGCCAACCACCCCTGCTGCGTCGAGATGATCATCGCGTCCTCTTTGCCACCACGACCGCAAGGTGTTCGACACTTTGCCCACAAAGGTATGGACAGTGGAGGTGAGTTTTTCTTCCACCACTTCATTTGTTCTTCAGACGATTCGTCGTTGGATGATGAAGATCTTGTGATGGCTGCACTAGTCGTTCACGACCACATTCAACTGCAGCTTCCTCGGTACAGAGGGTCACTCCCTGACCGTGCTCCCAACCTGAACCGCAACAGGGAGAGAGGCCACGCCATGTTCTATGCCGATTACTTTGCCAACACCCCGCTCTTCAAGCCGGATAAATTCACTCGCCCTTTTCGAATGGTAAGGCATGTGTTCAATCGTATCCGAGAGGGAGTGGTTGCTCATGACCCATACTTCGGGTGCAAGACGGATGCCCTTGGCAAGCTTGGATTCTCCTCTTACCAGAAATGCACCGCGGCCATCCGCATGCTTGCATATGGAATTCCAGGCGATCTGGTGGATGAGTATGTGCGTATGAGTGAGACAACATGTCTGATGATAATGTACAAGTTCTGTCAGGCTGTGATCGAGGTGTTTGGCCCGGAGTACTTGAGGCAGCCAACTGCCGCTGATACAGAGAGATTGTTGGCGACCAACATACCTAGAAGCTTTCCAGGCATGCTTGGCAGCATAGATTTTATGCACTGGGAGTGGAAGAACTGTCCATTTGCTTGGCAGGACTAGTATAAGGGGCATGTCAAAGCGTGCACTATCATATTACAAGCGGTGGCTTCGCAGGATCTTTGGATATGGCATTATTTCTTCGGCATGGCAGGTTCTCACAATGATATCAACGTGCTGCAGCGTTCTCCAGTCTTCGCAAGGCTTGCAGAAGGCCACTCCCCACCTGTCAACTTTGAGATCAATGACCACCAGTACAACAAGGGATACTATCTAGCTGATGGTATATATCCTCAGTGGTCAACTTTTGTGAAGACAATCTTGAAACCCCAAGGTGAGAAGAGAAAGAGATTTGCCCAAATGCAAGAGAGTGCTAGAAAGGATGTGGTACGTGCTTTTGGTGTGCTTCAATCCCGGCGGGGTATCGTTCGAAACCCTGTTGTCATGGGATGAAACGAAGCTTTGGGAGGTGATGACTGCTTGTGTGATCATGCACAACATGATCATTGAGGACGAGCGTGATGAGAGTATCTTCGACCAAGGATTTGATTATCAAGGTGAAAATGTTGAGCCCCTGCACCAAGAACAGGCCACATTTGAACAGTTTGTCCAATTCCATCGTGAGCTGCGTGATTGGCATACTCATTTGGATCTTCAAAATGACTTGGTTGAGCACGCGTGTGATCACATTGGCAACTAATAGATGTATTGATTCATTTTATGTTCATTCAAAACAATTTCGATTTGGTTGTAAAACTATTTGATTAGAGACAATTTCGATTGGGTTGTAAAACTATTTTTATTTCCAGACAATTAATATTTGGACGTGCAAACTAGTTTTGATATGAAAACATAGGCATTTTTTGCCCTGGCGGACAGGATGGGGCAAACGGTTGTGTCCGCGCGCTAGGCGCACGACCACCACATCCCAGGACACGACCCCATCACCCTACTCAAAGGGACAAAATCCGGCCAAACCGGACGTCCGTTTGGGGTCGCTCGGTGGAGTTGGCCTTAGTTGTGTGATTTGATGTTGCTCCGGTAATATTTCGTACTATATGTGGATGTAAAATATGTAGGCGTGTCAGTATTTGTAGTTGCTCCGGTAATATCCGTAATATATGTAGATGTGAAATATTTAGTTCTGTCAATATTTGTTGTTGCTCCGGCAATATTCGTAATATATTTAGAGTTCAAATTTGTAGGTGTGTGAATTTTTTTAGTTGCTCTGGTAATATTCCGTAATATATATATATACATGTCAAATATTTGGTAGTGCGGACATTTTAAGTTGCTGCTTAATACTTATCTGTCGTTGTTGAAAAAATTATAGGTGAGCCGAGATGTCTGATGTAGTGAAGTTCGTACTTTACTACGGTCCTGATACTATCCAAACAACTGAGATGGGAGCTAATCTGATTGAATTTGATCAGATAGAGGTGCCACTGACCGCACCTCAAACATGGTCTGTCAGTCAGTTGAAAGAATGGTTAACAACAAGTTTAGGGCTTGATACTGAAACACACACTGTCGATGTTCATGCATTATGGACACGGACAAGTTCAATCATTTACTTTTAGGGCTTGATACCGAAACAAGATATGAGCTGTCTACGAGGCTGTTGCACGCACCCGGAGAAGCGACACTGTTTACCACCACCTGCAGCAGCAGCCGCATGTTGGGGATCATAGCAGAAATTCAAAATTTTCTACGCATCACCAAGATCAATCTATGGAGTAATCTAGCAATGAGGGGAAGGAGAGTGCATCTACATACCCTTGTAGATCGCTAAGTGGAAGCGTTCAAGTGAACGGGGTTGATGGAGTCGTACTCGTCGTGGTCCAAATCACCGATGATCCTAGTGCCGAACGGACGGCACCTCCGCGTTCAACACACGTACAGCCCGGTGACGTCTCCTACGCCTTGATCCATCAAGGGGTGAAGGAGAGGTTGGGGAAGACTCCATCCAGCAGCAGCACGACGGCATGGTGGTGAAGGAGGAGCGTGGCAATCCTGCAGGGCTTCGCCAAAGCACCGCGGGAGAAGAGGAGGACTTGGGAGAGGGGGAGGGCTGCGCCAAGACTTGGGTGCGGCTGCCCTCCCACCCCCACATATATATAGGGGCAAGGGAGAGGGGGGCCGGCCCCCTCAGATCCAATCTGAGGAGGGGGCGACGGCCAAGGGGGGTTGCCTTGCCCCCAAAGGCAAGGGGGGCGCCCCCTCTTTAGGGTTCCCCCAAACCCTAGGCGCATGGGCCCTAAGGGGGGAGGCACCCATCCCACTAAGGGGCTGGTCCCTCTCTACATACAGCCCATAGGGCCCTCCGGGGCAGGTGGACCCTCCCGGTGGACCCCCGGAACCCCTCCGGTGGTCTCGGTACAATACCGGTAACCCCCGAATTATTTCGGTGACCGTATGATGACTTCCCATATATAAATCTTTACCTCCGGACCATTCCGAAACTCCTCGTGACGTCCGGGATCTCATCCGGGACTCCAAACAACATTCGGTAACCACGTACATATATTCCCTATAACCCTAGCGTCATCGAACCTTAAGTGTGTAGACCCTACGGGCTCGGGAGTCATGCAGACATGGCCGAGACAACTCTCCGGTCAATAACCAACAGCGGGATCTGGATACCCATGTTGGCTCCCACATGCTCCACGATGATTTCATCGGATGAACCACGATGTCAAGGATTCAATCAATCCCGTATATGTAAGTGCATCTAGTGCCACCCCTAGTTGGTTTTTGAGTATTGACGACAAACCTAGTTGAGGGACTAATGTGTTTGTGAGAATTGCAGGATAACACAGGTAGAAGTCCCTCATTGATTCGGTTTAGCTACCAGAGATGACCCCCAAAAATGTACGAAGACATTGAAGACAATGGTGGTTCATGAAGACATTCATGTCGAAGACAATGACATATGAAGACTCCCCATGAAGCCTTTGGAACTCGAAGACTTAGATCCTTCGTAGTTTTACCTATTCATGTTGTGTCATAGGAACCACCATACTGTTAAGTGGGGTCCAAGAGAACCAGTCGGGATGACTGAAGTGATGCCTAATTCAAATCCTATGTCTTCGAGTGAAGACAATGAGAGAAAATCTTGTCCAGAGTCAGACAAGTCAGCTTTACTTGCAGCCCAAGTAAAGTTGCCGTGAGAGTTCAAAATCCGACCGTTAGTACACGTGTCAGTTCCTTAGTGACCCAGGGTCATTTCGGACAAATCAGGTCAGGGTTGCCAAGTGGCTATAAATAGTCCACCCCCACAACCATAAACGGTTGGCTGCTCAGATTTCAGTGCACGGCTTTTGTCGTTTGAGAGCAACCCACCTCGAAGCCTTTGAGAGAAAATCCTTAGTGAGGAGAAAAGCCCTAACCACCCAGAGCCAGAGTAATTGGGCATCACTTAAGTCTTCTTGTCTGAGTGATCTGAAGACTTATTACACTTGAGGACTGTGCATCCTCCAGACGGTTAGGCGTCGCGTTCTGAGCATCCAAGAGGAATTGTGGATTGCCGGTGAACGAAGTCTGTGAAGGTTTGGGAGTCTACCTTGAAGACTTACCAGAGTGATTGGACGGGGTCTGTGTGACCTTAGCACAAGGAGAAAACGGTGAGGACTGGGTGTCCTGAGCTGCGTGTTCAGGACTGGGTGTCCGGGACTGTGTGTCCTTTGGTTTAAATACCTAGCCGCTCCAACCAGACGTACAGTTGTCACAGCAACTGGAACTGGTCCAACACATCATTGTCTTCAACGTGTCACTGGTTTCATCTTCACGTCCCTTTACTTACCAGTACACATTGTGAAGCTATTGCATGCCTGCTTAATCTTCTGTCTTCACAACCTGACTGTATGATCTGTTTGGCTTCATAACTTCTTTCAACCTGATCCTCATTACACTGAAGCTATTTGTCTCTGTGCTTTCACTGTACTATATATTTGACTATGGCTTGCGTTGTGTAATCTACCTTCCGCTGCATAGTGATAGGCTTGTTTACTCTGTTTGTCTTCATAACTTCCATGTTTTGAAGACTTTCATAAAAATCGCCTATTCACCCCCCCTCTAGTCGATATAACGCACTTTCAATTGGTATCAGAGCAAGGTGCTCCCTTGTTCTGTGTGATTCGATTTAACCACCTGGAGTTTTAGCTATGTCGACTGCAGGGATAATTAAAGTCTCCGCTGCGTGCCCCGTCTTCGATGGAACTGAATATCCCTACTAGAAGAATAAGATGCGCATGCATCTTGAAGCCATTGACGTCGACCTATGGTATGTCTTCGAAAACGGCGTTCCCAAGGCTGGAGAAGGTGTCACTACGGCTGATGTCAAGAAGTTCACTCAACTGGACTCCACTGCCAAGAATATTATCTGTGGTCATCTGACCAAGGGACAGTACGGACGTGTGAGTGCCTTGAAGACATCCAAGCTGGTCTGGGACTGGCTCTCCAAGGTCAATGAAGGCATCTCAACCCAGAGAGATCAGAGAATCAGTGTTCTTCGCAATCTCTTCAACCGCTTCAAGCGAAATGACAATGAGAATGTCCAGCACACATTTGACCGGCTCACTGACATCACAAATGAGCTTCAAGCCCTCGGCGCCACTGAGATCACCAAACATGAAATCGTCAAGACGCTGCTAAGATCACTTGACAGTTCATTTGACATCCTAGCCCTGATGATTCAAGAACGTCCAGACTTCAAGACACTCGATCCGTCTGACATACTTGAGAGGCTCAACACACATGAGTTTCAGCTTTCTGAGAAAAGAGATATCTACGGTCCAAACTATGGGCGAACTCGTGCCTTGAAGGCAAAAGCTGTGTCATCATCTGAAGAGGAATCTGACAGCAGTTCTGATGATCCTGAAGACATTGGAAGGGAACTTGCAATGCTAGTGAAGAAGTTCCAGAAATTCACCAATAAGAAAGGCTTCAGAAAGTCTTCACGATCAAGCTCAAGGAATGATGAAGCTTCTGCGCATGACTACAAGAGGAAAACTTGTCACAAATGCAAGAAAACTGGACACTTCATCTCTGAATGCCCACAGTGGGACAATGAGAACAGAAAGAAGAAGAAGAGCAAGGAATATGACTCTGACGATAAGAAGACGAAGAAATACTCAAAGTCTTCGTCCAAGTCTTCCTCAAAGTCTTCATCACACAAGAAGAGTTCATCTGGCAAGGCTCGTGCGTTTGTTGGCAAGGAAATGGATTCAGAGGAGGAGTCCGCTTCTGAGGAGGCAGAGGTGGAGTCTGAGGAGGAGTCTGATTCAGGCGTTGCAAGTTTGGCTACAGCCTATGTCGCCAAGTCCATCTTCAACACTGAAGACAATGACTCCATCACCATCACCGATGCAAATGACAAGGACGACTCTACTCCCACCTACTGCTTCATGGCACGTGGTGCCAAGGTAAACACACGCACTACTCACTATCGAACATCTAGTGACGATGACTCTGATTGTGATTCAAAACCCAGTTACAAAACACTTGCTAAAATTGCAACTGAACAACAAAAGGCCATGGAACATATTCAAAAACTGTTAGAAAGAAGCGATGATCTGTTGGGTGCTGAAATGACTCATTCTGAATCCTTAATTGAAGACATAAAAAACCTTCATGTTAAGTATCAGGAACTCGAAGATCATCTTGAGACTCTCTCAACTACTCATGAAAAGCTTTCCTATGATTATCTTCAGAAGAAGCAAGATCTTGAGAAGTTGAGAGCAGATCATGAAGATCTTCAAAAGGAAAACGAGTCACTTCGAGCCGAACAGATCAGTTCTGCTCAGGAAGGATTTGAACCACCATGCCTTAAATGCATTGAGCGTGATAATGCTATTTCTGTTGCTGAATGTTCCACTGCTACTGCTGTTGCAATATCTTCAACTGTTGAAGTGGTAACTAACCCCTCTGCTGAGGATACCACTGCTATTGCTGATGAAAATGCTAGGTTGAAGACATTGCTTGAAACAGGGATGTACAAAAGTCTAAAAGGACATCAGACACTATGTGATGTCCTCAAGAAGCAGATTCTGAACCGAAACCCTAGCAAAGAGGGTGTTGGGTTCGTGAGGAAAATCAATGCAGATGGCTCTTACTGGAAACCTGAGCAGTACCCCAAAACCACATGGGTTGCTGCAAAGGAATCCTAATCAGATCCATCCAATCTATCTGGCTTCACTTGTGCTAATCCAATTATCATTGATGAATCCTTTGATGCAAACTATAAACTGTTTAGGAATCAGAATGGTGAAGTATTTGCCAGGTACATTGGTACTAACTGCAGGAATGGACCGCCTATGAAGAAGATCTGGGTTCCAAAAACGTGTCTTGAGAATCTTCCTGTGAATGTCCTCATGACATCTCACATGAAGAAGACAAACCTCAGACCAAAGGCTTCATATGGTCCAAAGGTTTCATACAGGCAGAGGGCTCATCTGAGTTGCACTAACACAAATGCTTTGCAGGGAAACCATGCTCAGGCTCATGAGAGCGGTTCTTCAAACCGTCATTCTCATATGACCGAAAATTATTCTGCCTATTCTTATGAGTATTATTGCCCACCTGCTAGACTGTTTGCTAGGGCTCCAAAGCCAAAATTCTCAGATGCTGCACTTAGACTTATTGCTTCTAAGCCACCCTTGAAGATGTGGGTGGTTAAGAAAGCTTAACTCTCTTTTGCAGGGAAAGGTCTCCAGCACAAAACCAAAATCTTCTGATGCTATTGCTGGGGACCATAAAAAACTCGTGGGGCGCATGATCAAATGCCCGAATGGCATCACTATGTATTTCATATCTGAATCGCATGCTACTCTCCCTGCTTGTCCTAACCTGGATCTCAGTTTTCATAATCCACTGGTTCGTCAAATGTTTTTGCTTCACAACACTCTTGGTGAAGCCTATCCCCCTAACTGCACTGTAGGGTACGACACCAGTGACTTCAGAGTCTTCAGTATGGATTATTGACAGTGGGTGTACAAATCACATGACTGGCAAGAGAAGTCTCTTTATGGACTCAACCTTACGTCCATCTGACAAGAGCCACATCACATTCGCTGACACTGGTAAAACTAAAGTACTGGGTCTAGGTAGAGTTGCAATCTCAAAGGATCAACACATGGATAAAGTCATGTTTGTTGAATCCCTTGGCTTCAACTTAATGTCTGTCTCAATGCTTTGCGATTTAAACATGATTGTAATCTTTGGAAAATATCGTTGTCTGGTACTAATGGAATCTGACAAGTCTCTAGTGTTTGAAGGGTATCGAAAAGATGACTTGTACGTGGTAGATTTCTCAGCAGGGCCACAGCTTGCAATTTGTCTTCTCGCAAAGGCTTCAGAATGCTGGCTTTGGCATCGAAGACTTGGGCATGCTGGCATGAGGAACCTCCACACCCTTGCTAAGAAGAAGCACGTCATAGGCATCGAGGGCGTCAAGTTCAAGAAAGATCACTTATGTGGTGCCTGTGAAGCTGGGAAGATGACAAGGGCAAAACATCCTTCGAAGACAATCATGACCACTACTCAACCCTTCGAACTGCTTCACATGGATCTCTTCGGTCCTACCCACTACTCAACTTTCTCCACTACTGCTTGCCTCTATGGCTTTGTCATTGTTGATGATTACTCTAGATATACTTGGGTGCACATAATCCTTTACAAGACTGAAGTGCAGGATGTCTTCAGACGCTTCGTAAATCGGGCAATGAACAATTATGGCGCCAAGATAAAGCACATCAGAAGTGACAATGGCACAGAATTCAAGAACACCGGCCTTGACACATATCTTGATACATTGGGCATCACTCATGAATTCTCAGCTCCTTACACGCCACAACAGAATGGCATCGTCGAACGCAAGAACAGAACACTCATTGAGATGGCCAGAACAATGTTAGATGAGTACAAGACACCAAGAAAATTCTGGACTGAAGCCATTGACAATGCATGCCATACTATCAACCGTGTATATCTTCACAAGCTGCTTAATAAGACATCTTATGAACTTCTGATTGGCAAGAAGCCAAATGTAAGTTACTTCAGAGTATTTGGATCAAGATGCTGGATCAAGGACCCTCACCACACCGCAAAATTTGCTCCAAAAGCACATGAGGGCTTTATGCTTGGATATGGAAAGGATTCACACTCCTATAGAGTCTTCAATCTCTTTCACTACAAAGTGGTTGAAACAGTGGATGTGCGGTTTGATGAGACCAATGGGTCACAAAGAGAGCAACTACCAGATGTACTAGATGAAGTTCCAGCCAGTGAATCAATCAAGCTAATGGGAACTAGAGAAATTATACCTTCTGAAGCTCGTCCTGAAGAAGAACTTATCATCTCAGCACCTGATCCACATGAAGACAATGCTCAGCCTGAAGACATTCCTCCCCATGATAACGTAGATCAGCAAGAGCAAAGTCTTCGACCCCTACATCCTCGTGTTGCCAATGAAGTGCAAATTGACAGAATAATTGATAGCATCAATGCACCTGGTCCATTGACTCGTTCAAAGGCAACTCAACTGGCAAACTTTTGCGGACACTTCGCATTTGTTTCAATCACAGAACCCAAGAAAATTGATGAAGCCTTTATGGAACCTGAATGGATTCAAGCTATGCAAGAAGAGCTTCAACAATTTGAGCTGAACAATGTATGGGAGTTAGTTAAGCGTCCTGATCCACGGAAGCATAACATAATAGGCACCAAATGGATATACCGCAACAAGCAAGATGAGCATGGCCAAGTCGTCAGAAACAAGGCTCGTCTCGTTGCTCAAGGATATACTCAAGTGGAAGGCATCGACTTCGACGAAACATTTGCTCCTGTGGCCAGACTTGAAGCCATCCGTATACTGCTGGCCTATGCAAATCATCACAACATTATCCTGTATCAAATGGATGTAAAAAGTGCCTTCCTCAATGGCAAAATTGAAGAAGAAGTGTATGTTGCGCAACCACCTGGGTTTGAAGATCCAAAACATCCTGGCATGGTGTACAAGCTCAAAAAGGCACTATATGGCCTCAAACAAGCCCCTCGGGCCTGGTATGATACACTCAAATACTTCCTGAAGAGCAAAGGCTTCATACCTGGTTCCCTGGATCCCACTCTCTTCACAAAGACATATGACGGTGAACTGTTTGTGTGCCAAATATACGTGGATGACATTATCTTCGGCTGCACCAATCAGAAGTACAGTGAGGAATTTGGGTATATGATGCAAGAGCAATATCAGATGTCTATGTTGGGGGAACTGAAATTCTTCCTTGGTCTTCAGATAAGGCAACAACGCAATGGCATCTTTATATCTCAAGAGAAATATCTCAAAGACTGCCTGAAGAAGTTCGGTATGCAAGACTGCAAAGGCTTCACAACACCAATGCCAGCCAAACATCATCTGGGTTCTGACGACAATGGTAAAGAGTTCGATCAAAAGGTATACCGTTCCATGATTGGTTCTTTGCTTTATTTATGTGCATCTAGGCCAGATATTATGCTTAGTGTTTGCATGTGTGCTCGGTTCCAAGCGGCACCAAAGGAGTCGCATCACTTAGCAGTGAAGCGAATTCTTCAATATTTGGCTCACACACCAACTCTAGGGTTATGGTATCCAAAGGGCTCAGAGTTTGATCTGGTTGGATTTTCGGACGCTGATTACGCTGGTGACAAGGTTGATCGGAAGTCCACATCAGGCACATGTCATTTCCTGGGCCGATCTCTTGTCTGTTGGTCTTCAAAGAAGCAGAACTGTGTATCTCTCTCCACTGCTGAATCTGAATACATTGCTGCTGGATCCTGCTGCGCTCAGCTTCTATGGATGAAGCAAACCCTCAAGGATTATGGCATTCATCTGAAGCAAGTGCCACTTTACTGCGACAACGAAAGCGCCATCAAGATCGCCAACAACCCAGTTCAGCACTCGAAGACAAAGCACATTGAAATTCGTCATCATTTTCTCAGAGATCATGTTACAAAGGAAGACATTGATATCATACACATCAACACTGAAGAGCAATTGGCAGATATCTTCACCAAGCCCTTGGATGAGAAGAGATTTTGCAAGTTACGGTGTGAGCTAAATATCTTGGAATCCTCAAATGTCTTGTGATCAGGCACACATCCTAACACTTATGCATGATGATGACTTAGATGTGCAACACACAACGTAACGTATATCTTCAATCAATGAAGACATACATTCTAAGTGTGAATACATTAACGTGGAATTTGACCTCGGAGCGCCACGATAATTGTGCGCCGTGTCTGGGTCCAATACTTCCTATACGGTGGGTAGCGCCACCACCAAAAATTTTCTGCTTGAAGTGTTTTACTCATGGCATTACTTTTGCTATGTCTTCACATTTGGTTTGGCTTCAATCTCAACATGTCTTCATAATTATCTTCACTACGTTGATTATATATGCACTGGTGTTCTGTCCTCTACAGCATTCACTTATAGCTATGTCTTCTTGTCTGAATCTTTTGAACTAAGTGAATGTGATCGGACCCTAACCTCTCCATGCTTCCTACCTCAAACTCTATCTCTCCAAGTCATATGCACTCTATTGAAACTGTCGAATGTCTTTACTGCATCCTTGTCAGAAGAAGACACAGAGACAAACTTTAAAACAGCTTTCAATGTTTTTCCATCAACTAGAATTCCGGAGAAGTAGGAACGACTCCCGACAAACCAGGCGTGCGTGGGGTGAAACTGCCCCCACAATTCCGCATGCTGGCCACGTACTGATCAGATGCAAATCGCCAGGGGCACCTGAGTAATAGCGCAGTGCCGCCCATATCCCTATAAGTACGCGTTTCACTGCGGTCATTATCTCTTCTTCCTCCCTCGCACAAGCCCTAGCGCCACCGCTAACTCTCAACGACGCCGGCGACGAAGTGCTTCACTGCCGCGACCTCTCCGACGCCGTTCTCACGCCGACCGCGGACACCAGTCTCTCCGCCGTCGTCCTAAGTGTCTTCCGTCGCCAAGTTAGGGCACGGAGGATCGAACTGCTCGGCCTCACCTCTCTTCTCGTCTAGCAGTTCCAAGTCTGGTAAATAACAAGCTTTTTACAGCCTCTTTTGATCCTATTGATCCATCACTTTCTGCCAAAAGAGGTTTCTATTCCTTCAAGTTTCATTCCTCTTGTCTGAATCTCATAACTTGCCTAGCATATTCACTTGTTCTTCATGAAGTAGTTAGATTCCTCACTTGTACTGATCTATGGGTTCGTACAAATCTGGAACCAACTTCTTTTCTATAAAGTGAATGTCTTCGCATGATGAGGTCAATGTCTTCTACACTGATTTATCTTCAAAATCTTCCGAGAATGCATATGACCTCTTCCCCTTCCCTCGCACCTTAATGCTGTCACAGGTACATGTCCGTGGGAGAATCTTTTGGTTCTCATAGTCTGCATTCATTTGCAAAATTCCTACAGCGTCACATCAATTCACCCGAAGCAAGTTCCTGTTGGTCAAGCAAAAGGAAGCCTTTGAAGCCTTTGAAACCTTTGAAGCCTTTGAATCCTTTGAAGCCTTCCAAGTTAAGCTTCATGGCATCCGAGAAACCATCAAGGAAGGGAGGCAGACAGAGACGGAGTGACACATCTAAGGATCTGCCTGAAGATTTGGCAGAAACGTACCAAACAGATCCTGAAGAAACCTATGCTCAGCGCAAGACACGAATCCAATGGATTCGCAGGTATTGGGCAGAGCAGTGGTTCCTATACCGCTTCGTCACCAAAGAATATGCAGAGAAGTGCGCCATCAAGCGGCCATGGGGAGATGCCTTGTACAAGAATCTCGTACCCCGAACCAGAGACGAAGCCATTGCTCAAGGCTTCTTTCCATGCATGGTCAGGGGACAACAGCCAGCTGATGCACATCCATCATCCCTTCTCTGGTGTCGCGATGACACTCTGTTCAAGCGCAACTTCCAATTTGCCCAGAACTCTGCGAAGCAAAACAAGAAGGAGTTTGGATTGGACTTCAACCCAGGTCCCTCCAGACCAA
Source organism: Triticum monococcum (assembly GCA_034509565.1). Lineage (NCBI taxonomy): Eukaryota > Viridiplantae > Streptophyta > Magnoliopsida > Poales > Poaceae > Triticum > Triticum monococcum. The sequence continues at coordinate 682,988,323 of CM067845.1, read as the reverse complement.
GGGCAGATGGCACACGCGACGCTAATCCCAATGTCATCGGGCCATTTGCCAATCTCGACGGCCTCATCACTCACATTATAGTCCAAGGGACTGCCGTGAACGACCCTCCAGCAGACACTGAGTCTGATGATGCTCCTACTGCCCCAGAGCCGAAGCAGATGAAGAAGAAGCCAAAAGCTTCCAAGCCAGTCGCCTCCCCCAAGATCTCCAAAGCGAAGCCATTGGCCACTGCACCTCCTGAAGCCAGTGTGCAGTCTGAAGACTTATCAAGAGTCTCCAAGCCTCAAGAAGCAAAGAAACCACAGCCACACACCAGCAAAGAGCTAACTGTCGCTGCCGTTCTTCGCTGCGAAGCCATTGATCTGTCCGGTGACGAAGATCTTGGTGATGACGCTCTTGAGCAGCTCATCAAGAGCAAGGAGGAGGCTGAAATCTTCAACAATCTGCCTCTGTTCGATGCAAAAATCATCCACAACTTCATAGATGAGTGGTTTGACACGCCCAACATCAGCTTTGATGATCTGCAGCTGCCCATTGGCCTCAGCGTAGCCTTCCAAGGAGCTATCGCTTCAGAACTCGCTATTGCCCAGCGCATCGTGGAACTGAAGCAAAAGATAGATTTTGAAAAAGCTCAGTTTAAGCAGAACATTGCCACGCTCAGCGTCCAAGAGATCAAAGACTTCAAAGTCATGCTGCATGAGTTGAAGGAAAACTTCATGCAGAAACGTGCAGAGGCTCAGGGTTCACGCGAGCGCATGAAGAATTTGGCTGATCTCTGCGTACAGGCCTACAATGAGGCCGAGAAGCGAAAGGCACTTGGGCGTCCCGGCATCGACCCCAGGATGGCCGCCAAGAAAAAGAAGACGCCCACCGTGGCAGAAGAAGAGGCCCCACGCCAAGAAGCTATTCCAATTGTCTTCCCCACCGCCAAGCCTAGCTCGAAGCCAAAGCGCTCACCCGCTTCAGAGCTTAAGAAGACAAGGATAGCCGAAGCTAAAGCAAGGAAGAGGAAACAGTCTGAAGCCTCTCCTTCAGACCCCACCATCAAAAAGCGCAAGTCCAAGAAGTCTCGGGCTGCTCCCACAGAGCCCTTGATAGTTGAACCCCTTTCCGTTCGCCGTCCTCATGAAGATCGTTAGATGACCGTCCATGAGCCTGCTCTCACCGAGGCTCAGCATGATGAAGACATTGCAGCAGCCGACCCCACCGCTGCTGAAGACATTGGTCTCCAAGACAATGTACAAGATGATGCAGTCCTTCCTCAGCTCGAATCGAGTGAATTGCTCAGCATTGGTCGTCCCCTGACGCCAATCACACAAGATGCATCGTGGGCAGATCGCCCACAAGAGGAAGAGGATGAGCCCCAGCCCACTACAACTCCACCGGCGTCGCCTGCATTCCGTAGGCTTCGCAAAGGACCAAGGGCTCAGACTGCTGATGACATTCCGGCTGCATCAGCCGAAGCACAAGCAGAAGAGCATGAAGAACCTCAAGCTCCATCTCCCCCACACCAGCAAGAAGAAATTCTCAAGGAGGCTGACACCACTGCGGCTGCCACACATAATACTAAAGCATTTGTGGAGCCAGACCAACCAACAGCTTCAAGAGATACTGAAGCAACTGCCTCTGACCCTTCTGTGCCTGTGTCTGCTGCCGGACCACAGTTCAATTATCATATTGCGCACAGGCCCCAGGTACAGAAGCCAATCCCACGACTGCCAAGGTTCCCAGGTCCAGTCACTGCTCCTGGCTCCTTCAATGTCAATAGCTTCAGGGCGGACAACACTTTCTTCAACCGCTCCAAGAACCCTTACTCAAGGGAAAAGATTGTGTCAGATAGGTTCTGGAGCTACCCACAGCGCAGCTACTACTCCTGCGTCCTCTACAACCAGAACCGTATCTTTCCACATCAGCGCCTTGAAGTTGAAGCTTTTGCTGGTCTGCCTGGTCTGGAAGAAGCCCTGGACTGCTTTAGGCAAGTTGGCCTGCTGCCGTTTGTCACGGATGAAGAGCACTGGAACGAAGAGCTTCTGCTTCAGTTCTATGCAACATTGCACATAAAGGGCTACAACAGAGATCCGAAGACTTGGGTCCTGGAGTGGATGACCGGCAACGTCCATCATGAAGCCAATGCATTTGATATCATTGAGCTCACCGGCCTACCCACTCCAGGCGAACACTTCGAAGAAGGCTGCCAACTCCATACTGAGGCAGTTGAGAGCATATTTCAGCGACCTGAGCCGAATATGAGTCAGATGCTCTCAATGATGAAGCCATTGCCTTCTGACGCACCTTACCCAACGGAGTTCTTCGTTGAAGACTTAGAGTACCTGCCTAGAACTATCTATCACATCATCAGGCGGACTCTATGGCCCATTAAGGGGCACTCTCGATATGCCAAGGTTGAAGGTGCCATGAAGACTCTCATCTTCTGCATCCTACACGGCAAATGCTTCAATGCCCAGGATCTCTTCATACGTCAACTTGCTGCGTCTGGCTCAGATCTCTTTGGTCTGAAGATTTATGCTCCATGGGTTATGAGGCTAATCAAGCTCCACTCTGCGATATCATATCAGCCCTCAGCCCGCAATCACAGAATCTTCTTACCCGATGTGGACACCTCTGCTGAAGCTATTTATCCTGAGCCTGCCAAACAGCCACTAAGTCTTCAGAATGCAGAACACCAAAGCTTCACTCAACATGATGAAGGTGTTGAAGCCATTTCCAGAGTCTATCCAATGGCTGGCACCACACGTGCCCCTGCATCCACTGAAGCCACTGACAGCGAAGCTGGACAGAGACCCAAGAAACGCGCTCGTACACTCACTGATCGTGAACTTCTTGTGGCTCTGCATCAAAAGCAAGATAGGCATCACGACTGGCTCAAGAGGCAGATGCACAGTCTCATGCAAGACGTCAATCGCATCAGGAATCTGGCCACCAAGAACGCCTTCGTCGCACACGAAACCTGTCGCCGCACTTGGAAAGGCCTCACTATGATGTGCACTGAAGCTGAATTGCAAGAGGATGGCTTCAAGGAGCGTTTCAAGTTTGACTCCACACCCCCCCAGAAGAGCTGTGTTGCGTGGGACTCCTTCACTTGAAGAATCCGAGTTCTCTTCCTCTGCTGCCACCGTGACGGGAAAAATCATTGAGGAAGAAGACGACGCCACATCACCACCAATGTCTTCAGTGCACGTCGTCACTGCCCCAAGCTCGCCTGCACCACCAAACGTCTCCACCGACCCTGCTGCGCCTGGGAACGCATAGAAAACTCTATGTCTTCAAACCTTTTTGGTCATCACTGACAAAAGGGGGAGAAGCATATGATGTTTATAGTCTTCAAGCGGGTCAATAATATGGGCGGGTGCTTTATATTTTGCATTTTGCTTCGTGCTTACAACTCTCGTTTTGCTACATTTGGTTCTTTGAGTTGTAACACTTAAACTTGATGGTCGTCTGCTACTATGTTTGCCACTGTGTTCTTGCGAAGATAAATTCCGCATGTACGACGATAATTTCCGCACTCTTATCATTTTGCAGACGTCCATTTTTCATTATGCATATCATTATCTTCATATATCTTTACGTGCATGATGGATTGTCATCATAAGTTGAAGCGGATTCCCACAAATACAACCTGCTGTGTGCATTTGCATTTCAGAAGCAAATCACTTAATATGCACATCTTCAGGGGGAGCCCTTGCAACATATGAAGACAATTCCTTTACAATTTCACAAATTATATTCCCCGTTGAAAACTTCAACTAGTTTGTCATCAATCACCAAAAAGGGGGAGATTGTAAGTGCATCTAGTGCCACCCCTAGTTGGTTTTGGAGTATTGACGACAAACCTAGTTGAGGGACTAATGTGTTTGTGAGAATTGCAGGATAACACAGGTAGAAGTCCCTCATTGATTCGGTTTAGCTACCAGAGATGACCCCCAAAAATGTACGAAGACATTGAAGACAATAGTGGTTCATGAAGACATTCATGTCGAAGACAATGACATATGAAGACTCCCCATGAAGCCTTTGGAACTCGAAGACTTAGATCCTTCATAGTTTTACCTATTCATGTTGTGTCATAGGAACCACCGTACTGTTAAGTGGAGTCCAAGAGAACCAGTCAGGATGACTGAAGTGATGCCTAATTCAAATCCTATGTCTTCGAGTGAAGACAATGAGAGAAAATCTTGTCCAGAGTCAGACAAGTCAGCTTTACTTGCAGCCCAAGTAAAGTTGCCGTGAGAGTTCAAAATCCGACCGTTAGTACATGTGTCAGTTCCTTAGTGACCCAGGGTCATTTCGGACAAATCAGGTCAGGGTTGCCAAGTGGCTATAAATAGTCCACCCCCACAACCATAAACGGTTGGCTGCTCAGATTTCAGTGCACGGCTTTTGTCGTTTGAGAGCAACCCACCTCAAAGCCTTTGAGAGAAAATCCTTAGTGAGGAGAAAAGCCCTAACCACCCAGAGCCAGAGTAATTGGGCATCACTTAAGTCTTCTTGTCTGAGTGATCTGAAGACTTATTACACTTGAGGACTGTGCATCCTCCAGATGGTTAGGCGTCGCGTTATGCATCCAAGAGGAATTGTGGATTGCCGGTGAACGAAGTCTGTGAAGGTTTGGGAGTCTACCTTGAAGACTTACCAGAGTGATTGGGCGGGGTCTGTGTGACCTTAGCTCAAGGAGAAAACGGTGAGGACTGGGTGTCCTGAGCTGCGTGTTCAGGACTGGGTGTCCGGGACTGTGTGTCCTTTGGTTTAAATACCTAGCCGCTCCAACCAGACGTACAGTTGTCACAGCAACTGGAACTGGTCCAACACATCATTGTCTTCAACGTGTCACTGGTTTCATCTTCACGTCCCTTTACTTACCAGTACACATTGTGAAGCTATTGCATGCCTGCTTAATCTTCTGTCTTCACAACCTGACTGTATGATCTGTTTGGCTTCATAACTTCTTTCAACCTGATCCTCATTACACTGAAGCTATTTGTCTCTGTGCTTTCACTGTACTATATATTTGACTATGGCTTGCGTTGTGTAATCTACCTTCCGCTGCATAGTGATAGGCTTGTTTACTCTGTTTGTCTTCATAACTTCCATGTTTTGAAGACTTTCATAAAAATCGCCTATTCACCCCCCCTCTAGTCGATATAACGCACTTTCAGTATACAATTCCCTTTGTCCATCGGTACAATACTTGCCCGAGATTCGATCGTCGGTATCCGATACCTTGTTCAATCTCGTTACCGGCAAGTCTCTTTACTCATTCCGTAACACATCATCCCGTGATCAACTCCTTGGTCACATTGTGCACATTATGATGATGTCCTACCGAGTGAGCCTAGAGATACCTCTCCGTTTACACGGAGTGACAAATCCCAGTCTCGATTCGTGCCAACCCAATAGACACTCTCGGAGATACCTGTAGTGAACCTTTGTAGCCACCCAGCTACGTTGTGACGTTTGGCACACCCAAAGCACTCCTACGGTATCCGAGAGTTGCACAATCTCATGGTCTAAGGAAATGATACTTGACATTAGAAAAGCTTTAGCATACGAACTACACGATCTTGTGCTAGGCTTAGGATTGGGTCTTGTCCATCACATCATTCTCCTAATGATGTGATCCCATTATCAACGACATCCAATGTCCATGGTCAGGAAACCGTAACCATCTATTGATCAACGAGCTAGTCAACTAGAGGCTTACTAGGGACATGGTGTTGTCTATGTATCCACACATGTATCTGAGTTTCCTATCAATACAATTCTAGCATGGATAATAAACGATTATCATGAACAATGAAATATAATAATAATAATAATAACTAATTTATTATTGCCTCTAGGGCATATTTCCAACACCGCATCCCTCCACGCACCGACATCAGCCACGTCCACGTCTAGCACATCAGTCGACGACCAGGCCACCCCTTCCTGACCAACCTGGCAGCACCCACAACACTATGGTCCCATGTCGAGCTTCGTGTTTTCTTCACAGCCACAACAATAGGGTCCCATGTTGAGCTTCGTGTTTTAGCCAAAGCAGCAGTCATAGCCACCACGTATGTCTCTTCATATTTATTGTTTCCAATATCAATTGAGGCAACCTCATTCTTCATGACTTAACGTTCCCTCCTGCAGGAGCCTACGGATATCAGGCGTCTATGTCGGGATCCACATGGGGGAGTGATCAACATCCCGAGGAGAACATACAGGATTAGATGTCGCAGCACACCCAGTGGATGAACAAGTTTTCGACTCCTCCACCTGGCCCCACGCAGGATACATAGTATATATAGGGCGAGTCTGAGGTTCCTCCTTATAACATTAGGCCACCCCACAGGTTGGGATGGTCGATGCCTCAAGCACCTCCTGCGCGCCATGGCAGACGTCGTCAGTGACACTTCTATCTATCAGTAGAGACATGACCATCTACTTATGTATGAGACTTATATCTATTCTATGTATGGGACAAATGACTATGTACTTATGTATGAGACATATGCCTACTCTATTTTAGTACTTTGTTATCCAAACTACAACATCATATTTAGATAGAACATAATGCTCCTACAATAAGACAGTACAAACAACTGGATACAACTACATCTAAATTAAACGGTAGGTAGGAGTGAACTTACAACATACATCTTAAAAACTACATGAAGTCATCATCGTCATCCTCCATCGATGCAGAACTCTTGCCCTTCAATGATGCAGAACTCTTACCCTTCGATGATGAAGAACTCTTGCCCCTCGACGATGCAGAACTCTTGCCCTTCGACGATGAAGAACTCTTGCCCTTCGATGATGCAGAACTCTTGCCCTTTGACGATGCAGAACTCTTGACTGACGGCATGAAGATATCATCTTCGTCCTCATTGTCGGTAGTCCATAAAAAAGTATGTTTTGCTGTAAACTTTAGGTATGTTTCACTCTTAGATTGTTGCTTCATCCATATTCCCTGCAACCTGAGAAGTTCTTTCCGTATCTCCTCAAAGATCCTGGAACGCCACCCGCACCTACTTAATGCGTGAGCCAGCTCATTCAGCAGGGTGTCATTACTGATGAGTTTGTCCCACGGAACTAATATGTTGTCTACCCTAAAATCGATGGCTAAATCCAGAAGACATTGGGACATATGATCAGGATATCTGGATATCTTGGCGAGACTAAGAGACTACAGTAGAATGCTTACCCACTGTCGGTGTCAAAACCGGCGGATCTCGGGTAGGGGGTCCCGAACTGTGCGTCTAGGCGGATGGTAACAGGAGACAAGGGACATGATGTTTTTACCCAGGTTCGGGCCCTCTCGATGGAGGTAAAAACCTACTCCTGCTTGATTGATATTGATGATATGGGTATTACAAGAGTTGATCTACCACGAGAGCAGAGATGCTAAACCCTAGAAGCTAGCCTATGGTATGATTGTTGTTGGTCCTACGGATTAAACCCTCCGGTTTATGTAGACACCGGAGGGGGCTAGGGTTACATAGAGTCGGTTACAAGGAAGGAGATCTACATATCCGTACTGCCAAGCTTGCCTTCCACGCCAAGGAGAGTCCCATCCGGACACGAGACGAAGTCTTCAATTTGTATCTTCATAGTCCAACAGTCCGGCCAAAGGTTATAGTCCGGCTGTCTGGATAACCCCTAATCCAGGACTCCCTCAGTAGCCCCTGAACCAGGCTTCAATGACGATGAGTCCGGCGCGCAGATTGTCTTCGGCATTGCAAGGCGGGTTCCTCCTCCGAATACTTCATAGAAGATTTTGAATACAAGGATCGTGTCCGGCTCTGCAAAACAAGTTCCACATACCACCGTAGAGATAATAATATTTTCAAAAATCTAATCTGCTGACGTATTCCGTAGTGTGACATCACACCACAGCCAAGCCTTTATTCGAATTGTTTTTTACAGCCCACCTCAGCGCGTTTCGCGAGGCGATTTCCTTGGCACGTCTTGTCGAAGCAGAGATCATGTCCCCTTTATTTACGGGATTCTCATCAACACGGATGTGGGTAACCCAATCGTGCCCGTTGGTATGTCCCCTCGATCGAAGGTAAGTCCCAAACGGTCACAAGGAGGGCTCTCGGTATTCAACCTCTTTATAAAGAGACCAAGGCCTTACTCCTTTCTTTCGATCTCAATCGAATCCGCCTCCCGCCTCGAGTTCCAACACCCGAAGCTTCAGATTCAGGCGCTTCGGACCTTCGATTATGTCCGGATCCAACCTTCAAGGTCGATGGATGCCTTCCTCCGTCACGAAGGAGGACGTAATAAAGCTAAGGAAGGCCAGGTACTTGACCGGCGAAATCCCGCATAGGCTGCCTGCCCAAGGCAGGTTATTCCCACTCCTAAGCCCGGTGAGAGCGTCGTGTTCGTATCTCACTTCCTCCGAGGGCTAGGCTTCGCGCGGGCTCCCTTCGTGAGGGGGCTCATGTTCTATTATGGGCTGGACCTCTGCGACTTAGCTCCGGAGTCTATCCTCCACATCTCATCGTTCATCGTCGTGTGCGAAGCTTTCCTCCGTATTACCCCTCACTTCGGACTGTGGCTCAAGACCTTCAAAGTGGAGCCGAAGATGATCGAGGGGCAGCACGTAGAGTGCGGAGGCGCTGTAATAAGCAAAAATGCTGAGGCCCCATGGTCCGAGGGCTCTTTCCAGGAGGAGCCCAGCCTATGGCAACAAGAGTGGTTTTATATCACGGCTCCCAAGGGAACCAAGTGGGTGGCTCCACCTATATTTCGCTCGGGTCCCCCGCCACGACTAACGTCATGGGTCAACAAGGGGTTAGACTGGGGGCCAGTAAAGGATGTGCCCATATTGCAGAGCCGCATCCGAGATCTCCTAGAGAGAGATGTCAGTCTGGTTGTGGTGACGCAAGTCATGTTAATTCGCCGAGTCCTGCCCTGCAAACATCGTCCCCTCCGCCTGTGGGAGTTTAACCCGGAGGGACCGCGAGCTCTTCAACATTTCCTTGGCATGACGCCCGTGGAGATATACAAATTATTCTTCGGACCACAAGTAATGTGTCCGGATTCCACTGAGGATGCAGGTCTGAGCTGCAATCGTCCGAATACCCAAGTGAGTAGCCCCGCATCCGAACACTCCATCTTTTTATTTATCGCAACATCGCCCTTAAAATACGCTTTTTAACCAGGAGTGGATAGCGAAGGCAAAGTTGATCAGGTGTCCGGCCCCCCTCCCTGAGACCTCGCCAAACCCTGTGTTAGCCAGGATGCTGGAGATCGCGCCTTATCCAACGCCTTCGGGAGAAGATAAAGGGGGAAACAAGGAAGCTACCGCCTCCGAGGAGGAGGTTAGCCGGAAGGGAGGAACCGAAACTTCCTCTCCCCAGGGAAAGAAGAGGACCGCCTCTGAGGACCCGGAGACAATGGTCTCAAAGCGGGGGAAGAAATCTTCGCCAGAGGGTCCTGTACCGAGGGATACCTCGGCCGCATTACGCCCTCAAGGGGATCAGCCCTCCACTGAGCTGTAAGTAAGAGGATAATGAGAAAAAACCTTGTGTTTACTCCTGAGGAAAATAACCGAAGCATTTATCTTGCAGTTCGGATCTTAGCCCTTCTCAGCAGAGCTCGTCTTCGGGGGATCTTCTTCCAGAGATGATGGAGAGCGGAACGCCTCCCCCGCCATACCGCCACATGAGGCGGGCGACCCCGAGGTGTCGTCGCGGAGGGTTTCTCCTGATCCGGCAAGGCCAGAAGGTAGTCATATGGCCACCCGAAGCCCTCAGTATCCGACTTTTAAAGAGAGCGATCGAAAGAGTCCGGCACCGTCTGGTGCACGGCCGGGGGTACTGAGGGATCTGCTAGAGCAAGCGGCTATCTCAAAAGAGCACCGCACGTTAATGGGTACGGTAATTGAAAGGATTTCGTCCATGGAAAGCAGGCTGCATGAAGCTATCATGAGTCTACTGACGGGTTTTGAGGTACGTGAAGTGATGTACCATTTTGACAGTACCGCATATTTTAAGATGCGCCCTGTGTAGATAGTAGCCCCTGAGACTCTGGGTGCTGTCGTAGACGACAGCATGCAGAGGATCATAGTCCCAGGTATAATTTTGCCGCCTACATATGTAGGTGGCGAAGTGTCCGGTGGCTAGCCGGACTGTTGAATTTGCCGAGTTAAAGCGGCAGCTTGACGTGGCAGATGCCGACATCGTGCTTGTCAACAAGCGGCTTGACAAGGCACAAGGTATGTGATTTCTCCGGAGACACATGGTAAGAGGAGCATGATGCCAGTATCTATAACATGTGTGTTTAATGCAGATGGAGCTGCAGCCGTGGAGAACCTGCGGGCAGAACTTGCCCGAGCCAAGGAACAAGCCAGAAAAAACGATGTGGCTGCCCTAAAGGCAATCGAGGAGCTGAAAGCCGAACATGCCGCTCACTGCCAAAGCAAGGAGGAAATGGCCAAGATGGCTGTGGAATTGAAGAACGCCGCTGACCGTTGCAAGCTTCTTGAAAAGGAAGATCAAGCGAAGAGGACAGACCTGGAGAAGGCCACGATGGCGGCCAAGGATACCCGCTCTGCAGTGAGAGCGATGAAGGAGGAGCTGCGTCAAGCCGGAGATATCGCGGCTGGGAAGTCCTTTATGCTGCGGATGAAGTTCGGAGATCCTAAATATGCTCCTTTGGACTGGCCGTGGAGTTCTGCGGATGCATATCTGGATTTAGCGGCGAGTGCTGCTGATGCGGCCGAACACTTCCGAGATCAAAAAGATCGCGAAGTGGAAAAGCTGTTCTGGTCACAATTTAACGATCCAGAGCGTCCGCTTCCATTGACTGATCGGCTGGCCGAATGGGTCGAGCTGAATAGATTGTCCGGACTCGCCATGAGGTATGTCGTGGATCATCTGTGGCTGGAATGGCCAAAGCCGAACAGTTATTTTAGTTTGGCGCAGCAGTTCCTTGGTGCAGTACCGCATATCAACGCGATGAAGAGGTCGGCGTGTGTAGAGGGTGCGCGGATGGCCCTTGCCCGTGTGAAGACATACTGGGCGGAGATGGAGGCCACCGTTGTTGCAGCCCAAGATTCGGACAAAAGCCGAGTACCTGACGAGCACTACTTTCAAGAAGTTCTTGAGGGCGCTCGTTCAATAGAGGCGCAGTGCTCGAAGAATATTATATTCTAATCACATGTATTCCCATTGAAAACAATGTTTTGCTGAAATGTAAAGGCTATTTTATACCTGTGCCTGCAAGAATTATAATACCTCATGTGCGGCCGTTTATGTATATAACCTGAAAGATGGCAGTCGTCGGCTTCAGCCCCCACGCATATAATGCGGGGGTGTTCGCAGAAGACGCATATTCACACTTGATCCAACGTCTTGGTCCATTAAGGAGGTGATAGCGCAAAGAACTAGGCAATCGGACTATAATAATTTATCACTTTCACTTAGCCATAGGAGTTTGACAGTGGGGCTACTATATAGCCCCTGGTGGCTCCGCGCTCATCCGAATTCGGGGCGCGTATATGCCTGGCCGGGAAACGGCCCTTCGTTAAGGCGGAGGAATCCCGAAGATTCCGCTAGGTCATCGAGTGGTTGACCAGTCTCACTCTATATCATGACAGTCAGTTTTCGGCGCTCTCTACTGAGGTGCTCGCCTGGCTGAACCGGGGCACAATCGCAGTAGTTCTCCTGGTGCCGCCTTAGCCGATAGAGCGGAACGTAAGGAAGCAAAACGCAGGAGCCGGGCAAACCAACATTTGACCAAAGCATGATTCGGTGCTGATGCATATAAGGCCAAACTCGCGACGCCGAACACTCCCTAAGGTATTCGGTCTTTGTGATTTTAAACGGGCTGAACAGTGCCCTTTGTAATTGTTGGGGAACATAGTAGAAAACAAAAAATTTCCTACGGTTTCACCAAGATCCATCTATGAATTCATCTATCAACGAGTGATCGGATGCATCTACATACCTTTGTAGATCGCGAGCGGAAGCGTTCACTAGAACGTGGATGATGGAGTCGTCCTCGCCGTGATTCAAATCACCGATGACCAAGCGCCGAACGGACGGCACCTCCGCGTTCAACACACGTATGGAGCGGATGACGTCTCCTCCTTCTTGATCCAGCAAGGGGGAAGGAGAGGTTGATGAAGATCCAGCAGCACGATGGCGTGGTGGTGGATGCAGTTGTCACGTGCAGCAGGGCTTCGCCGAGCGTCTGCGCGAGAGGGAGAGGTGTAGCAGGAGAGAGGGAGGCGCCAAGGATGTAGGGTGCGGCTGCCCCCTCCCTCCCCTCCTTTATATAGGCCCCTAGGGGGGGCGCCGGCCCCTTGGAGATTGGATCTCCCAAGGGGGGCGGCGGCCAGGGCTGGAGTAGCCCCCAAGGCAAGGTGGGGCGCCCCCCACCCCTAGGGTTCCAACCCTAGGCGCATGGGGTGGGCCTAAGGGGGCGCACCAGCCCACTATGGGCTGGTTCCCCTCCCCACTTTGGCCCGTGGGGCCCTCCGGGATGGGTGGCCCCACCCGGTGGACCCCCGGGAACCTTCCGGTGGTCCCGGTACAATACCGGTGACCCCGAAACTTTCCCGTTGGCCGAAACAACACTTCCTATATATTATTATTTACCTTCGGACCATTCCGGAACTCCTCGTGACATCCGGGATCTCATCCGGGACTCCGAACAACTTTCGGATTACTGCATATACATATCTCTTCAACCCTAGCGTCACCGAACCTTAAGTGTGTAGACCCTACGGGTTCGGGAGACATGTAGACATGACCGAGATTGCTCTCCGGTCAATAACCAACAGCGGGATCTGGATACCCATGTTGGCTCCCACATGCTCCTCGATGATCTCATCGGATGAACCACGATGTCGAGGATTCAAGCAACCCCGTATACAATTCCCTTCGTCAATCGGTATGTTACTTGCCCGGGATTCGATCGTCGGTATCCCAATACCTCGTTCAATCTCGCTACCGGCAAGTCACTTTACTCGTACCGTAATGCATGATCCCGTGACCAGACACTTGGTCACTTTGAGCTCATAATGATGATGCATTACCGAGTGGGCCCAGTGATACCTCTCCGTCATACGGAGTGACAAATCCCAGTCTTGATCCGTGTCAACCCAACAGACACTTTCGGAGATACCCGTAGTATACCTTTATAGTCACCCAGTTACATGATGACGTTTGGCACACCCAAAGTACTCCTACGGTATCCGGGAGTTACACGATCTCATGGTCTAAGGAAAGGATACTTGACATTGCAAAACTCTAGCAAACGAACTATACGATCTTGTGCTATGTTTAGGATTGGGTCCTGTCCATCACATCATTCTCCTAATGATGTGATCTCGTTACCAATGACATCTAATGTCCATAGTCAGGAAACCATGACTATCTGTTGATACACGAGCTAGTCAACTAGAGGCTTACTAGGGACTTGTTGGTGTCTATTATTCACACATGTGTTACGATTTCCGGATAACACAATTATAGCATGAATAAAAGACAATTATCATGAACAAGGAAATATAATAATAATGCTTTTATTATTGCCTCTAGGGCATATTTCCAACAGTCTCCCACTTGCACTAGAGTCAATAATCTAGTTACATTGTGATGAATCGAACACCCATGGAATTCTGGTGTTGATCATGTTTTGCTCTAGGGAGAGGTTTAGTCAACGGATCTGCTACATTCAGGTCCGTATGTACTTTACAAATATCTATGTCTCCATCTTGAACATTTTCACGAATGGAGTTGAAGCGACGCTTGATGTGCCTGGTCTTCTTGTGAAACCTGGGCTCCTTGGCAAGTGCAATAGCTCCAGTGTTGTCACAGAAGAGCTTGATTGGCCCCGACGCATTGGGTATGACTCCTAGGTCGGTGATGAACTCCTTCACCCAAATTGCTTCATGTGCTGCCTCCGAGGCTGCCATGTACTCTGCTTCACATGTAGATCCCGCCACAACGCTCTGCTTGCAACTGCACCAGCTTACTGCCCCACCATTCAAAATATACACATATCCGGTCTATGACTTAGAGTCATCCAGATCTGTGTCGAAGCTAGCGTCGACGTAACCCTTTACGACGAGCTCTTCGTCACCTCCATAAACGAGAAACATTTCCTTAGTCCTTTTCAGGTACTTCAGGATATTCTTGACTGCTGTCCAGTGTTCCTTGCTAGGATTACTTTGGTACCTTCCTACCAAACTTACGGCAAGGTTTACATCAGGTCTGGTACATAGCATGGCATACATAATAGATCCTATGGCTGAGGCATAGGGGATGACACTCATCTCTTCTATATCTTCTGCCGTGGTTGGACATTGAGCTGAGCTCAATTTCACACCTTGCAGCACAGGCAAGAACCCCTTCTTAGACTGATCCATATTGAATTTCTTCAATATCTTATCAAGGTATGTGCTTTGTGAAAGACCTATGAGGCGTCTTGATCTATCTCTATAGATCTTGATGCCTAATATATATGCAGCTTCTCCAAGGTCCTTCATTGAAAAACTCTTATTCAAGTAGGCCTTAATGCTGTCCAAGAGTTCTATATCGTTTCCCATCAAAAGTATGTCATCTACATATAATATGAGAAATGCTACAGAGCTCCCACTCACTTTCTTGTAAACGCAGGCTTCTCCATAAGTCTGCGTAAACCCAAACGCTTTGATCATCTCATCAAAGCAAATGTTCCAACTCCGAGATGCTTGCACCAGCCCATAAATCGAGCGTTGGAGCTTGCACACCTTGTCAGCATTCTTTGGATCGACAAAACCTTCCGGCTGCATCATATACAATTCTTCCTTAAGGAAACCATTAAGGAATGCCGTTTTGACGTCCATTTGCCATATCTCATAATCATAGAATGCGGCAATTGCTAACATGATTCGGACGGACTTTAGCTTCGCTACCGGTGAGAAAGTCTCATCGTAGTCAACCCCTTGAACTTGTCGATAACCCTTAGCGACAAGCCGAGCTTTATAGATGGTCATATTACCATCCGCGTCTGTCTTCTTCTTAAAGATCCATTTATTTTCTATGGCTCGCCGCTCAACAGGCAAGTCAGTCAAAGTCCACACTTCGTTTTCATACATGGATCCTATCTCGGATTTCATGGCTTCTAGCCATTTGTCGGAATCCGGGCCCGTCATAGCTTCTTCATAGTTTGAAGGTTCACCGTTGTCTAACAACATGATTTCCTAGACAGGGTTGCCGTACCACTCTGGTGCGGAACATGTCCTTGTGGACCTACGAAGTTCAGTAGCAACTTGATCTGAAGTTTCATGAACATCATCATTAACTTCCTCTCTAGTCGGCGCAGGCACCTCAGGAACATTTTCTTGAGTTGCGCCATTTTCCGGTTCAAGAGGTAATACTTCATCAAGTTCTACTTTCCTCCCACTTACTTCTTTCGAGAGAAACTCTTTCTCTAGAAAGGATCCATTCTTGGCAACAAAGATCTTGCCTTCGGATCTGAGGTAGAAGGTATACCCAATAGTTTCTTTAGGGTATCCTATGAAGACGCATTTTTCCGACTTGGGTTCGAGCTTTTTAGGTTGAAGTTTCTTGACATAAGCATCGCATCCCCAAACTTTTAGAAACGACAGCTTAGGTTTCTTCCCAAACCATAATTCATACGGTGTCGTCTCAACGGATTTCAACGGAGCCCTATTTAAAGTGAATGCGGCAGTCTCTAAAGCATAGCCCCAAAAAGATAGCGGCAAATCGGTAAGAGACATCATAGATTGCACCATATCTAATAGAGTGCCATTACAACGTTCGGACACACCATTACGCTGAGGTGTTCCAGGCGGCGTGAGTTGTGAAACTATTCTACATTTTCTTAAGTGTGTGCCAAATTCGTGACTCAAGTATTCTCCTCCATGATCTGATTGCAAAAACTTGATTTTTCTATCACGTTGATTCTCAACCTCACTCTGAAATTCCTTGAACTTTTCAAAGGTTTCAGACTTGTGTTTCATTAAGTAGACATACCCATATCTACTCAAGTCATCGGTGAGGGTGAGAACATAACGATAGCCACCGCGAGCCTCAACGCTCATTGGACCGCACACATCAGTATGTATGATTTCCAATAAGTTGGTTGCTCGCTCCATTGTTCCTGAGAACGGAGTCTTGGTCATTTACCCATGAGGCATGGTTCGTACGTGTCAAATGATTCATAATCAAGAGACTCTAAAAGTCCATCTGCATGGAGCTTCTTCATGCGCTTGACACCTATGTGACCAAGGCGGTAGTGCCACAAGTATGTGGGTCTATCATTATCAACCTTACATCTTTTGGTATTCACACTATGAACATGTGTAGCATTACGCTCGAGATTCATTAAGAATAAACCATTCACCATCGGAGCATGACCATAAAACATATCTCTCATATAAATAGAACAACCATTATTCTCGGATTTAAATGAGTAGCCATCTCGAATTAAACGAGATCCCGATACAATTTTCATGCTCAAAGCTGGCACTAAATAACAATTATTGAGGTTTAAAACTAATCCCGTAGGTAAATGTAGAGGTAGCGTGCCGACGGCGATCACATTGACCTTGGCACCATTCCCGACGCGCATCGTCACCTCGTCTTTGCCAGTCTCCGCTTATTCCGTAGCTCCTGCTTTGAGTTATAAATGTGAGCAACTGCACCGGTATCAAATACCCAGGAGCTACTACAAGTACTGGTAAGGTACACATCAATTACATGTATATCACATATACCTTTTGTTTTGCCGGCCTTCTTGTCCGCTATAATTTGGGGCAGTTCCGCTTCCAGTGACCACTTCCCTTGCAATAAAAGCACTCAGTCTCGGGCTTGGGTCCATTCTTTGGCTTCTTCCCGGTAGCTTGCTTACCGGGCGCGGCAACTCCCTTGCCGTCCTTGTTGAAGTTCTTCTTACCCTTGCCTTTCTTGAACTTAGTGGTTTTATTGACCATCAACACTTGATGTTCTTTCTTGACTTCTACCTCTGCTGATTTCAGCATTGAAAATAACTCAGGAATGGTCTTTTCCATCCCCTGCATATTGAAGTTCATCACAAAGCTCTTGTAGGTTGGTGGAAGCGACTGGAGGATTCTGTCAATGACCGCATCATCCGGGAGATTGACTCCCAGCTGAGTCAAGCTGTTATGTAACCCAGACATAGTGAGTATGTGCTCACTGACAGAACTATTTTCCTCCATCTTACAGCTGAAGAATTTGTCGGAGACTTCATATCTCTCGACCCGGGCATGAGCTTGAAAAACCATTTTCAGCTTTTCGAACATCTCATATGCTCCATGTCTCTCAAAACGCTTTTGGAGCCCCGGCTCTAAGCTGTAAAGCATGCCGCACTGAACGAGGGAGTAGTCATCAGCACGTGTCTGCCAAGCGTTCATAACGTCTTGGTTCTGTGGGACGGGTGCGTCACCTAGCGGTGCTTGTAGGACATAATCTTTCTTGGCAGCTATGAGGATGATCCTCAGGTTCCGGACCCAGTCCGTATAGTTGCTGCCATCGTCTTTCAGCCTGGTTTTCTCTAGGAACGCGTTGAAGTTGAGGGCAACGTTGGCCATTTGATCTACAAGACATATTGTAAAGATTTTAGACTAAGTTCATGATAATTAAGTTCATCTAATCAAATTATTCAATGAACTCCCACTCAGATGGACATCCCTCCAGTCATCTAAGTATAACATGATCCGAGTTAACTAGGCCGTGTCCGATCATCACGTGAGACGGACTAGTCAACGTCGGTGAACATCTTCATGTTGATCATATCTTCTATACGACTCATGCTCGACCTTTCGGTCTTCTGTGTTCCGAGGCCATGTCTGTACATGCTACGCTCATCAAGTCAACCTAAGTGTTTGCATGTGTAAAACTGTCTTACACCCGTTGTATGTGAACGTTGGAATTTAACACCCGATCATCACGTGGTGCTTCCAAACAACGAACTGTCGCAACGGTGCACAGTTAGGGGGAACACTTTCTTGAAATTATTATGAGGGATCATCTTATTTACTACCGTCGTTCTAAGTAAACAAGATGTACAAAACATGATAAACATCACGTGCAATCAAATAATAAAAGTGACATGATATGGCCAATATCACATAGCTCCTTTGATCTCCATCTTGGGGCTCCATGATCATCTTGTCACCGGCATGACACCATGATCTCCATCATCGTGTCTCCATGAAGTTGCTCGCCAACTATTACTTCTACTACTATGGCTAACGCGTTTAGCAATAAAGTAAAGTAATTTACATGGCATTTCTCAATGACACGCAGGTCATACAAAAAATAAAGACAACTCCTATGGCTCCTGCCGGTTGTCATACTCATCGACATGCAAGTCGTGATTCCTATTACAATAGCATGAACATCTCATACATCACATATGTACCATTCATCATTCATCACAACTTTGGCCATATCACATCACAGAACACTTGCTGCAAAAACAAATTAGACGTCCTCTAATTGTTGTTGCAAGTTTTACGTGGCTGCAATAGGGTTCTAGCAAGAATGTTTTCTTACCTACGTGAAAGCCACAACGTGATTTGTCAACTTCTATTTACCCTTCATAAGGACCCTTTTCATCGAATCCGCTCCAACTAAAGTGGGAGAGACAGACACCCGCCAGCCACCTTATGCAACTAGTGCATGTTAGTCGGTGGAACCGGTCTCACGTAAGCGTACGTGTAAGGTTGGTCCGCGCCGCTTCATCCCACAATACCGCTGAAGCAAGATAAGACTAGTAGCGGCAAGAAAGTTGACAACATCTACGCCCACAACAAATTGTGTTCTACTCGTGCAAAGAGAACTACGCATAGACCTAGCTCATGATGCCACTGTTGGGGAACATAGCAGAAAACAAAAATTTTCCTACGGTTTCACCAAGATCCATCTATGAGTTCATCTATCAACGAGTGATCGGATGCATCTACATACCTTTGTAAATCGCAAGCGGAAGCGTTCACTAGAACGTGGATGATGGAGTCGTACTCGCCGTGATTCAAATCACCGATGACCAAGCGCCGAACGGACGGCACCTCCATGTTCAACACACGTACGGAGCGGATGACGTCTCCTCCTTCTTGATCCAGCAAGGGGGAAGGAGAGGTTGATGAAGATCCAGCAGCACGACGGCGTGGTGGTGGATGCAGTTGTCACGTGCAGTAGGGCTTCGCCGAGCGTCTGCGCGAGAGGGAGAGGTGTAGCAGGGGAGAGGGAGGCGCCAAGGATGTAGGGTGCGGGGTGGGCCTAAGGGGCCGCACCAGCCCACCATGGGCTGGTTCCCCTCCCCACTTTGGCCCATGGGGCCCTTCGGGATGGGTGGCCCCACCCGGTGGACCCCCGGGAACCTTCCGGTGGTCCCGGTACAATACCGGTGACCCCGAAACTTTCCCGTTGGCCGAAACAGCACTTCCTATATATTATTCTTTACCTCCGGACCATTCCGGAACTCCTCGTGACGTCTGGGATCTCATCCAGGACTCCGAACAACTTTTGGATTACTGCATATACATATCTCTTCAACCCTAGCGTCACCGAACCTTAAGTGTGTAGACCCTACGGGTTCGGGAGACATGTAGACATGACCGAGATTGCTCTCCGGTCAATAACCAACAGCGGGATCTGGATACCCATGTTGGCTCCCACATGCTCCTCGATGATCTCATCGGATGAACCACGATGTCGAGGATTCAAGCAACCCCGTATACAATTCCCTTCGTCAATCGGTATGTTACTTGCCCGGGATTCGATCGTTGGTATCCCAATACCTCGTTCAATCTCGCTACCGGCAAGTCACTTTACTCGTACCATAATGCATGATCCCATGACCAGACACTTGGTCACTTTGAGCTCATAATGATGATGCATTACCGAGTGGGCCCAGTGATACCTCTCCGTCATACGGAGTGACAAATCCCAGTCTTGATCCGTGTCAACCCAACAGACACTTTCGGAGATACCCGTAGTATACCTTTATAGTCACCCAGTTATGTTGTGACGTTTGGCACACCCAAAGTACTCCTACGGTATCCGGGAGTTACACGATCTCATGGTCTAAGGAAAGGATACTTGACATTGCAAAACTCTAGCAAACGAACTATACGATCTTGTGCTATGTTTAGGATTGGGTCTTGTCCATCACATCATTCTCCTAATGATGTGATCTCGTTATCAATGACATCTAATGTCCATAGTCAGGAAACCATTACTATCTGTTGATCAACGAGCTAGTCAACTAGAGGCTTACTAGGGACTTGTTGGTGTCTATTATTCACACATGTGTTACGATTTCCGGATAACACAATTATAGCATGAATAAAAGACAATTATCATGAACAAGGAAATATAATAATAATGCTTTTATTATTGCCTCTAGGGCATATTTCCAACAGTAATAAGCCCCTGGTGTCCAGGTACGTGCAATATTCTGATGTGGCCACATGCCAAGACGCCAGCCTCCTTCTCAGTTGTGCTGAGAATCCGGGGGATGTGTATCAACAAGAGACAGTAAAAAAGGTTTACGCATGGTCTTAATCTAAAAAGAATCCTTGGAACGGGTCCCTGCTGCACGTCTGCGCCCGTGTCTCCGTTGTGCCGTATCTTGGATGGGTGTAGCACGATGGTCATCTGTAAAAGAGAGGAACTTAGTTGAAAAAGTAGTCGTGCAAAATGTATGTTATACTAAATAAGCAAAGTATAATTCAAGGTGGGTAAAATTGAGCCTTATTGTCGCTTGTTGACATGCGCGGAGCCCCTTGTATAGGGGTATATAGCCATCAAAACTTTATCAATTATATGGTTATACCGGACTCGTCTAGCCGTGTCCGTGGTCTTAACGACCTGTTAGATGCTCTGGTTGGTGAGGTAGTTTAGTATGTGGCTGCCAAGGCTGCCGCACAGTCTTTCGCGTGCAAGGAGCGCTCAATATTTCCCTTTACTGAAATGATGCCTCGTGGGCCGGGCATCTTAAGCATGAGAGACGCATAATGCGGTATTGCGTTAAAGCGAGCGAAACCTTCGCGTCCCAGTAGTGCTTGATAACCACTTTTAAACGGAGCGATGTGGAAGGTTAGCTTTTCGCTACGGAAGTTATCGGGGGAGCCGAACATAACTTCTAGTAGGAGGGAGCCCGTGCAATGGGCTTCTGGGCCTGGCGTTACTCCTTTAAAGGAAGTATTGCTATGGCTAATTTTTGTTGGGTCCATCCCCATTTTATGGACTGTGTCCTGATATATCAGGTTTAAACTACTGCCGCCGTCCATCAGGACTCGTGTAAAGTGGACTGAGAGCAAATGGAGTGAGGGAGAACTATGGGCGCCCATAGAGATATCTCTATGGGCGCCGCCGTCAATGAAAGCACCAATGTCGGTGTCAAAACCAGCGGATCTCGGGTAGGAGGTCCCAAACTGTGCGTCTAGGCGGATGGTAACAGGAGACAGGGGACACGATGTTTTTACCCATGTTCGGGCCTTCTCGATGGAGGTAAAACCCTACTCCTGCTTGATAGATATTGATGATATGGGTATTACAAGAGTTGATCTACCACGAGATCAGAGAGGCTAAACCCTAGAAGCTAGCCTATGGTATGAATGTTGTTGGTCCTACGGACTAAACCCTCTGGTTTATATAGACACCGGATGGGGCTAGGGTTACATAGAGTCGGTTACAAAGAAGGAGATCTACATATCCGTACTGCCAAGCTTGCCTTCCACGTCAAGGAGAGTCCCATCCGGACACGAGACGAAGTCTTCAATTTGTATCTTCATAGTCCAACAGTCCGGTCAAAGATTATAGTCCGGCTGTCCGAATACCCCCTAATCCAGGACTCCCTCACCCACAATAGTGCCGAGGGTGTTTTATAGGTTGAGAACACAAAAAAAGGTGGGAACTCGAAAGCGGAAAAATATGCCAGGAGATATTGGCGGGAACTATAGAGCGGGAAATGTGGCCGCAGTTAGAAAGCGGGAAAATATGGCGGAAACTAGAGAGCGGAAAAATATGGCTGGAAGTAGCAACGCGGGAAAATATGGCGGGAACTAGCAACGCGAAAAAATATGGCGGGAACTAGCAAATCAGGAAAATATGGCGGGAAATGGCGGCTCAAGATATAAGCAGGAAATGCACGGGAAAAGAAAATGGATACATGCACCTGTCGGCCTATAGGTGGTCAATTAGTGCTAATCAGCCTACAGATAGCCGATTAGCTCTAGTCTGCCAATCGACCACCCCAAAGCCGATTGGGGCCCAATCGGCTACCTATAGGCTGAATGGATCCAATCAGCCAGCAGCAGGCTGACGATGTATTATTTTCAAAAAAAAATCCAGCGTCATATTTATAAAAATTAATAAAAAAATATATTATTTAAAAAAAATAGCCGCAAGAATGGGGTGTGGCTTCCCCTTCCATGCAATCCCACTCACTCAACTGGGCCCAAAATTTAGTTGGCACGACGTCGGCAGCACGAGCGTTTATTCAATCATTCGTCTGAAAAATGGACGACGATAGATTCGTTATCCCGTCCATGTCATCACCTCCGTGGTACGAACCATTTATCGGATGACAAATGCTCTAAACTCTGTGCTAGTACTGCTAACCACGTACTCCCATTTGGTTGCAGGTTTCCCGTACCAAGCTATCGATCATTAGCTTGCTTAGCTGCACACTGTACTGGCTTGATTAATCTGAAATCCAACTAAAAAGTGCATGCAGAGCTTTCCTTAGTCGACGATCTTGCTGCCCAGCCGCTTTCGCGTTCAGCTGCACTGTGATCTTTTTTTTTTTTTTGCGGGAACACTGTGATCAATCTTGGCGCGACACTTCCACTGATCTGATAGCTCGATCAGAAACACGGTGCAAGTGCTACCTGTTATGCAAGGCGCACACACACATACATATTCCTCGTGTTTCTCTCTCTACCACATGTCGCTAGCTGCCGATTAAGCCACTATATTGCTCAACATTCTCGAAGTGCTCAAGGAGAGAAACAGAGGAAACACGTCTGCAATAGTGAATTTTTGTTTGGCGCATGTGGTGTTCAGTACAGAGACAGGGCTAGCTCATGGATACGTGCTCCTGGCCTCACGGCACATGCGCTAGTAGACGCTGCTCATCCCATGCATAACTGAGAGATACAAAGATTTGTCTTGAATACGGCAAAGCCTGGAACGGAGACGCTGGGCGTCAACCTCAGCGCAGAGGGGCGTTTAAGTTAGTCGGTCAGTCCGGCTCCAACCAACGTGCGTGCATGAGTCATGACACCTCAACTCCTTGACCCGCCGATCGACTCCATCCGTCTCCATGTGACGCCAAACCGACCGAATCACGACCTACGGAATTTAACATAGATTCTGCGACTGGAGGAGGCCTCACATGCATACGCTCGGTCGGTTTAACGGCAGTCTTTACTTTTATAGTAGCGGTTCAGAGAGCCAAACCTTGCATGACTCGTATGGCTTCGTATCGCTGGAATGAAATCTAGGAGTGACCGGTAGAAAAAGAGGCTTCCGTCCAGCTTCATTAGTCGCGAAACTGTATGAACCGTGACTAGTAGAACCGAACTATAGACGTATGTGTGGGTATGTGAAGCAGATTAGCTCACATGTGGATCAAAGTCTAGTATATATCCGTGTAATAAGATTCCGGTTCCTAAGTGCAACTTCAACACGCCGATCCATTTCGTCCGCGCGTGCCCGTTTGAACCGCCATGGATAGAAAAGTCGGCCCAATGCGTCGACTCAAACGGACGCGCCTCCGCTTTTCGTCCGCCTGCCGATCCATTCCCGGCCTAAATTTAAGTCTCATTTACGTCGGTGCAGCTGACGTCCGAGGAGCAGGCAGTGCCGTCGGCCAAGAGGAAGAGCCGGAGGCACGCGCAGGACGCAAGGGATGAAGCGGCGACTGTTGCCGCCCTCTCCGCTGCCGCATAGCAGGAGGAAATCAAATGCCAGAGTCGCTGCGCGCATCTGCCATGCAGCCGATTCCTGGCTTCCACATCTATTCGCAAGCTTCCCGCTTGTCCGGAGAATGCTCGCCGGAGGTGAGTGTGGTGGCGACGTCCACGCCCGCGCCCGCGCCCGTGGCCATCGACCTCAACGCCACGCTGGTGGCCGGTGCATCATCTTTCGGAGGGGCGAGGAAACACCCGTGGGAGATGCCAGCCAACATGCTCCCCGGCGCCCGCAACCTGTTCAACAGAATGCCGGCGGCCGGCGAAGACGAAACAGCCAACCGTTTCATCATCGAGAACATCATCTTCGAAGGTGGTGCTATGGCCGCTGCCTCCGCTGGCGATGCGGCTGCCTACGATCCTGATGAGACCCAAAGCCAAGACGGCCGAGCACCATTCATGCCGACGACTTATGATCAAGCTGGCATGGACGACACCATCATGCAAGATCAGGTCGGCATGGGCAACTTCCCGTTCGACCACGAGTTCCCAGAGGACTACGTCCTCGAGGAAGAGGATGAAATGGACATCGACGGGGAGCCTTTGCTCGAGAACGAGCTCACCAACCTAGCCGGCGTGAAGCCGAAGTGCAAAAGCAAGCGGACGAAGGCATACACACCGTCTAAGGACAAGCTCCTTTGTGAGTGTTGGAGGGACATTGGGCAAGACCCCAAGGTCGACGACAAACAAAAGACACCAACCTTTTGGCTTCATGTTCATCGTGAGTACCATGTACGCAAGAAGTTTGCGCCGTACTAGATGGAGAGCAAGCGTGGGTGGGTGTCCCTCTCGAAGCGATGGAGAATGATACAATAAGAGTGCAACAAATTTTGTGCCACCCTTGAAACCATCAAGGCACGCCTCGTGAGTGGCATTGGCATGCAAAATATGGTATACATGCGCCCCAACATGAACTTTGGCATTGTATGCCGGCCGCTGGCATGGCGCCGTAATGAATTTTGGGCGATGGCATAGCCACTGGCATTATCTATGCCCGCGGGCCTTTTAAAATTTATGCATGGACATGAAATGGTTTGCGCTCGTTGGGCGCACAGTCGACCCAGACCAAAAACAGGGCCGATGCCGAGCGGGCGGCCGACCCAAACGGACAAAAAACGGACGAAGTGCGTGTTCGTTTGGGTCGGCGCGTTGGAGTTGCTCTAATCGACCTGAGGAGGATCCATTCATAACTAGAGTACCGTAGTAGTAGTTCATATAGTGAAAAAAGTGTAGTACGATTTTCGTCTTGTGATAGCAATCCTTGAAGTGTTACAACTTGGTCTTATGATAGTAATCTCAAGATAATCATTTATTTGATTTATTTATATGCATTAGCCCGTAGCAATGCACGGTCATTTTACTAGTCTCAAGATATCAGGCATGGAGTCCGCGACCTTTTTTTTCCTTTTCAAAACGGAGGCGAAAGATTTGCCTTAATCATTGAGTAAGAAAAAAAAGGACAGATTATCTTACACGGTAGGTTCGCAAGGAAAAGGAAAAGGGTAAAACGGACATGACTCTCCCAGCATGTGTTTCACAAATGTTTCATGCACGCGATCGTCCAAACTTTGGCCTTGCTCTTGATGTTTCCCACAAGGAAATGAGACGACGTGGTCTGTCAAATTTCAATTCACGGTATTGTTGGAGCCACGGGCGAAGGAAGGTGGCACAGTGGCGATGGCGACGCAGGCGGGAGGGACGGCCGAAAGAGGAAACGTTTGTGGCGCCAAAAAAATTCAGGGATGCAGCGCACTGTAAAATCTCCCCCTCCCACCAAATATAAAAGGTGGGTTAGGGAATCTGCCTGGGTGAGATTTTCCCGTCCATTCCTTTTCTTTCTTGGAATAATCCTGGACTGCTAGTGCTAGATGTGATCCCCACCACCATGTCGGAGCAAGCGACCAAAATCCAAAAAGTTACGATCCCACCACCATGTCGGCCTATGATATTCAAGCGACCAGAAAATATCTAGTAAACAGTTTAGACGGTGCAAGAGTCCAAATGTAAACAGTCACTTACACTCGGCAATAGTTGAAGATGGCAGGGCATATCCACACACACAAAAGGTTCGCTTCAGGGCCGAGCCGGCCAAATCGGAGGCCCTGTGCAAAACTCTAAATTGGACCCTATTTCACTAAAAAAATACTATATAAACATTATCGTGATAATATAAAGATCACAATATCTTACATAATGATTGGAAATATCAAGAATCGTACCTATTCTTGGTTGTATAGTCTTCACTTAAACAATATCATTCTTTTAGTGTCCTTTGTAACAAAACCTTCAATCATATCCTCATAAGAAATCTTGTCCACTACATCACTCTCCAGTGCTATTGTGGCCAAATCAGTAAGTCTATGTTGTGTCATGGTAGTGTGCATATAGGACTAAAAATAGCGGGCCAAAAGCGATCAAAACTAATTATTGACACGAAGACGCTTAAAAATTTGACGATTGAAAGATAACCTGAACTTTACTTGCCTTTAGAGTTCAGATGAATCAGGTCCTCCCTACGGGCTGCTGTTCGGCCGGTCCTGCCCTCCTGTGTCCTGTCTCCTAACTCAAGAAAAGGAACTACACGTTAGATTGGAACTGAAGTACTGAACCGCTCTATCCTGGATTCAACACCAAGGAAAGGGGAAAAGAGAGGAGTCAGAAGCCCTAACCTACCGCGTCGAGCGATGGCCGCCAGCGCGAGACGAAGAGGCGAAGGAACGCCTGGTCGCTTCGCTCGTCTCGATCGAATCGAGCGATGATGGGTGAGAGGCATCACCCCGATGGCCCGATCGGCGCTTCTTCAGGCACAACAGACGCAGACAACAGAAAGCCCATATCGAAGACTGAATCACTGAAGAGGCCCATCTAAACAGAGTACTGCGTACAAATTTTGGGGCCCTAGAAATTGGGGGGCCCTGTGCGGGCGCACATGTCGCACCCCCTTAGGCTCGGGCTTGGTTCGCTTATGTCACCGGAAAGCCAAACTTTAGCCGTAACGGCAATTGAAGCAAATAAGCTCATATGTATGAGCAGGGCGTTTCGATGCCCAGGCTCATCTGCACCGGGTTTGAAAACATTCGTCAAAAATTTAAAATAAATTCAAATAAATTCAAAAAAAAATTGTGTGGTAGAAAATTTAATGCGTGATGTCCGCTCCAAATTTCAAGTCATTTGGACATCTGAGCAGCTCTCATAAAAAAAACAAATCGGGTCAAAGCAGTACATGAACAGTAAATATTTTTACAGACCTCTAATTTGTCTTTTTTGCTAAGAGCTCCTCATATGTCCACATGATTTGAAAATTAGAGCGGACCTCACGCATCAAATTGTCTACCACATATTTTTTTTTTGAATTTTTAGAATTTTTTTAGTATTTATTTTAATTTTTTTCGTCGGTGCGGATGTAGATGAGCTCGGGTGCAGAGATGGATTTTCGCACATGTAGTAAATTTTGTCTTTGATAAAGTTAAATTTCCGTTAAGCAGATCTGTCCGTTCAGAAGACGGCAATTGTGAGTAAATTTTAACTTTACTATACGTTCGGATTTAATTTCGGATTAAACGATCAGAAGAAAAGTAGAGCCTAACAGAGAGAGCAAACTGCAAACATTTGACGAGACGGTTTCAGGTCAACAACACAAAATTTACTGAGCATTTCGCCCAATTACAATCTCGTTTCAATTTGAAACGATCTCTGTACATCATGTATACACAAGCTACAGAAAACTAAGAAAGATCAATCGAATCAAACTAATCCACATTGTCCTATCGGGCCGTCAAAACTCAAAAGCAGGGCGTGAGGACGTTGAGCAGAGACACCCGCGCGTTCACGAGCGCGCGGTACACCTGCTCGCAGCCGTCCTCGGCGGCCACGACGCACTCCTCCAGGCCCCGCAGCCGTTCCATGGCCGCCCTCCTCTCGTCCTCCTCCTCGTCGCAGCATTCCTCCGAAGGTGTCTCCTTGGTGCCACGGGGCGATCCGGAGGACTCGCAGGCGGCGATGGACACCGTGCGGCGCCGCCAGCGCAGGAGGTCGGACACCCACCACACCGGCGCGGCCTTCGCGGGAGAAGAGGCCGATGTCGGGGAGGTCAATGCGCGCGATGCGGAGGAGGCGGACGCGGAGGCGAGCCCGGCGAAGATGGCTGCGGACGCGGCCGCCGCGGCGCAGGTCGCGGCCGCAACGGCTTCGGCGAGCGCGGCCTCGCCGGAGTCGGACGTCGACGCGGCGGAGGAGCAAGAACGGTGGGAGAGAGCGCGCAATGTGGAGGCGAGGCGGGAGATGTCGCGGTCGGACCGGCGGCGCGCGCGCAGAGCGGCCGCGAGGCGCGCCGCGTCGCGTCGGCGGACCGCGGCGTGGGCCTCGGCGAGCAGCTGCTTCAGGGACAGCAGCGCCTCGCGGAAGCAGCCGTGCGCGTCGGCGAGGAGGAGGAGGTCGTCCAGCAGCCGCTCCGCCCACGGCGCGGCCGCCTTGCCGCCCGGCCGCCGCGAGTGCCGGAGCGGGTCCTGCGCCTGCGGGTGGTGGAGCAGGCCGGTGAGGCCGGCCAGGAGCCGGCCGAGGTGTCCCACACCGTCACCGATCCACCCCGTGCCAGCCTGCGCCGGCGCCTCGGTCCACCCGAGCACCTCGTTGGCCGTATCGTGCAGGCCGGCGACGACCGGGTGGAAGCGGCCGGGGAGGCTGGCGGAGCGGGCGCGGGCGTAGGAGAGCTTCTTGTGGCGCGTGCGGCGGAGGTAGGAGGAGGCCCTGGGGGCGGTGAGGCAGGCGAGCCGCCGGCGGAACCCCGCTGCCATCTGCGGCCGGCTTGCTGTTGCTGGAGATGATCGATCCCGGCGTACGTGGTCGCGGTCTGCTGGAGCTGGCGGCGTGGACCGTGGTGTGGCAAGCGGAGCGCGGCGAGCTGTTTTTATAGGGTGGTGTCATGTGGCTCGGCAGAGGCCGCACGGACGGGCGTGGCCGGCATGGGGATGAGTGGATACTGGATAGTGTGGTGTGGCAGGCAAGGCAAGGCGGCAGCTGGCTCCATGGACACGTTGGATAACTTTTTCACTTTGGAAATTGGAACACCGAGCTTGCAGTCTTGCACAGCAAGGAGGCGACGCCCGGACTGCTTCGGTGCCTTAAAAGGCACATGCCTTTGGATGACTGACATGTGGGACCGAAGGTGCATCGGCGAGGCCCAGGCGGGCAGATCATCTTGCTATGGAAGACTCTGGGTAAAGTACGCACGTACACGAGCACTTTGTACGTGTACATTGCCTTTTGTTGGTTGGTTGGGTTGACCATCCTGCCCGTGACATTGCAAAGCGGACACCTCAGTCAAACTCAAGTAGTAGTAGCAGCAGCAGATCAAGTTGGACAATGTGAGCAGCTAGAGCAATGATCGCCACGCAGTTGACTTGTGTGCGGGCTCAGCCCGGCAGCAGGACGAACTTGACCCTCCACCGTGGCAGTAACAAACTTTTTGACTCCGTCCAGGTGTCACGGACAGAAACCAAAAAACCCAAAGAAAAAAAGAAAAAACCCAAAGAGTAGGAGTGGCGCGACGGCCGGCGGGGACACGTGCAGTCGGCGGGCGCCGGCCCACCTCGCGCCCAGCTCACGGCCCCATTCAATGCCGGCATGGCCGCGCGCGTCGGCGGAGATCGCTCCCTCCCTTGGGCCAGCCTCGCCGTTGCCATCACGTATTCACGCACGTATCGCCGTGCACTGTGCCGTGGCGTGGGGGCGCGACGCGGATGGGCGCCCCGTGCACCGTACGTACCGCCTCGCCTCGCCTCGAGCAGACGGGCGACGACGGGGACATCTCCCTGCCTTCTCTGCCGCCACCGCCACCGTGGCCTGCACCTGCAACTGCGAGGTAGCGGTCTATGGCCGTGTCGACCTCAAGCTTTCAATGTTGATCTACCTGTCAATCCTCAATCGGCTTGCTGGTGCAGTATCTGGACCGGAGGAATCATTGGAACTCGGCCATGCCCCCACGCCGATCCGCGGTTCGACGTGGGGTTCCTAGTTATGTCGATCGATGGGATGAGCCAATGATTGGGTTGGTGTCCGTCCTTTCAGTCCCTGCGTCCATGGACCGATCCATGCGCTCTCCTGCGCGTTGCCATTCTTGTTGCCCCGTCACCCCGCCCGGGATCTTTCTTTTCCATTGCCATCTTGCTTCCTTTCCACGGCTGGTCATTCAAAAAAAAAATGCAAACCGAAAGAAAGGGTACACGACAAAGTTCGATCGACGCATCCTTCCAAAATCACACGAGAGGCTGAGCAAAGGATCTCACTAGTATCGGCATGCTGAAATGCCGGTGCAGGCATGCCATTATTCCCAAGTTTCAACGGCAGAGAAGCAACTGATCTCTTGTACTCGTACGTACTGTAGTCAGTGGACATAAACAGTGCTATACGTAAATATTTCACCGTGCCCGATGCTTGTGATTTCACCGTCTCTCCTTGGATCTTTGTTTACGGGTTCCTACAAGATACTCTCCAGATATACGCACGGATCCACACATGAATGAATGCGTGCGACTAAAGAATCGCAACCCCGTGACCTACCAGGGACAATTAATCAAGAGCACAGCAGGCGGTACAATCAGATGCATTGCACCAGTGCCGCGGATAATGTAATGGCCAACGCCAGCTGTTACGTCCTCTGGTTAACCCACAAACTAATCTCGACCTGTTCGTGTGGGGGACCCCTCTAGTGGAAGCAGATGACTTGAGTGTTCATCTTCAGCGAGTACCTGTCACTTGACGGGCGACAGAGTTTGTAGCATCATCGCCGATCACGCTGCTCGGTACGAGCTGGCCAGCTTAAGCGTATATGTACTTCTGTAGCCGATGCCTTAAAAAGCTTTTAACTTCTTAATTTTTTTGGTATGAGAAGTTAACCGGATCTAGCCGGTCCTTATCCGGTTTAACTCTTCGAAAATTATAAGCACCGCCTCGACTGCCCCTCAAGTATAAGTGGTCGCAGGCAGCTCTTAGGATAATCTCAACCCTCTCCTTGCGACCCCCCCCCCCCCCTCCCCCGCATGCACTTGTTCGCATCGACGTCAGCGTTGCTTCCTGCGTCCACCCGTAGCCTCTATCGTCGCCCCGCCAACACCGGCCACCTGTCCCACTCTGATTCGTTCGTCGGTCTTTGCATCGCCGGAGTCGACCCTTATTGCCCCCGCCACCACTTGGACAAAAATACTCACCTTCGAGCTGGGTTTGTTCTAAAAGGAGCCGGCGGACGAACGAGATGCCGCAGAGCCCCGCCGAGGATCTATGTGGCACCGAAATTGTGGCCACATCGACAAAATCAAGATGATCGAAGTTCGGGAATGGCTAGCTTGGACGGCGACCGGCGAGCACGGAATGAGGAGAATCTTCCACCTACGAAGTCAGCAGGCCGTCCCGCGGCCCTCCCAACAACCCGTAGCATCGCCACCGCGTCAATACCGCCGACCTAGTCTATCACCTCCTCCCCCTGCGAAGTGTTCGACGAATTGACTAGGCGCTTTTTTTTTGCTTTTTCATTGTGTTGTACTCTTTTTGCAATCAAATTCAATCTAAAAAATTGCATAGTGTAGATGAAGAGGTTGAGGAATAAGTTCTTTGACGAGTTTTCATCGGAGGAATAAGAAGATGAGGACTTTCGGCGACCGAGACTAGAATCACAGTTTCGTCACTTGTACCTCAATCGAGACATAGCAGAGGGCCATGAGAAGCTTATGAAGGATTACTTCAACCCCAATGCAATCTATCTGAAGAAGTATTTTCTCCGTCAATTTCAGACGCATCGAAGTCATTTCCTCACCATTGCAAAAGTTGTGAAAAGGAATAATCCATGGTTTAAATTGGGAACAAGTGCATCGTGAGAGATAAATGCGAGCCCATTGATGAAGTGTGCCGCGTCTATTCGAGTGCATGCATATGGTTGTTCGGCCGAGGCCATTGATGACTATGTCTGCACTGGGGAGATTCAATCCTAGAGGTCGTTCGAAGATACACACAAGCCATGATTGAGATCTATGAGAGGAGTACTTGAGGGCACCCAATGATAAGGACATCGAGAGACTCTTGGGTAATGAGGATGACCAAGGATGCTTGGATGAATTGATTGCATGCACTGGACATGAAAGAATTGTCCTGGAGGATAAAAAGAGTGTTTGACAAAAAACTACCAGTTTAGGGATTTGCGTCCCACAGAACTATCATTTTTTTAAAGTGGACAAAAACTACCAAAAACGTAATCACGTGACTAAAAACTACCAGGTTGACTGAATGGTGGTTTTGACCATTTTAACCGCGATTCTGACGTGAGTGGCCCACGTGCCAGGCCGGCGGCCCGCCTAACGGCTAAAGGCGCGCGCAGGGGGGCGTTAGAGCTCGCACCTGGTCGGACCAGGTCATAACCTGGCCGACTGGGCCGCTGGTCCCCACCAGCTCTCTCACTCTCCCCCAAGCTCACTCCACTCCTCTCTGCTCTCCTCTGCTTCTGTTTCTTCTTCTCGCACTCCGGCAACGCCGCAACCATGCCGTCGTGGCCGAACAACAACGAGACATCGGACGACGATGACGAGTACATGAGCGAGTTCAGCAACATGCAGATGGAGTACTTTGTAAGTCAGCTCAGTCTATCCTCTCCCTCTCCTGTCTGTTTTGTTCTAGGGTTAGGGTTAGGGCTTGAAGATATTTGAGATTTTTTCCATTTAAGTTGATATATGTGAGTTGTTGTTGATATAGATATGCTTTTGCTGTTGCAGCAAACTCATGACACTGTGATAGACCCTAGTTTATGTGGGCTTGCGACTGAATCTGACAGAAGGTGCATCCTGCACAGGCAGAGGCCGGGCAAGTTTGTGGCATTTGAAGGAACTGACACTGGCAGGAGATTCATAGGATGTGCTACTGAGGTAATGGACCAAGTTGGTGTGGATTTGATTAGCTTGAATTTCTGCTATGTAGTGGAAACGGAGTGTTTAGTTGATGTTTTTCTGAATTTTCCTTAAGTCTGAAAACATTGGTATGTCTGAATACTGTACTTGTAGTAAAGAGCACTGGAAACATATGAAACATATTGATGTATTGTATTTTTAGTATAGAACTAACTAGCTAGTGTAGCTATTTATATCATTGTTGTTTATGATTTGTTATTCAAAATTTGCTTGTTAACTGTGGTGTTCACTGTAAATTTAAATTGATTTTCAGGATGGTGTGAACTGTGGTGTTCTGGAGTAGGTAGATGCCCCCTGGCCTGTAATTCTGCAAAGCTGCTTAAGCAAGCTCTGGGATATGTATCATGAGCAGAACCTTGGTAGAGCCCAGGATAACGAGGCTCATGGGATAGAGGCTGCAAAACTTCAGAAGGAGCTTGATTCTCTGGCCAATCAGTATAGCCAGCTGGTGGATGATGTGTCCAAGTGGTTTGATTATCAGGATGGAATCAAATCTCATGACATGGACTGCACAAGCCAGGCAATCAATGAACTGAAGGAGAAGAACAAGAAACAACTTGAGGAGCACGCAAAGATTGAGCTTCAAATGGAGAATCTTAAGCTCAAGAAAGAACAAAGGTGCATCCTTCAGAGTCAAGATGATATAATCCAAAACACAAAGAAGGCAATGAAGGAGCTAGAGGTGGAGAAAGTCCTCCTTAAAGAAGAGAAGAACAAGCTGGAGAATGTCATTGCTGAGCTCCTGAAGGTTGGTCATGGGTGCAAGGAAAAGCTGGACAAGATAAAGGAAGTTGTGATGGAGGAGTGAAGTGGCAGCTCTGGATGGTAAGTATATATGAGGCCTATATATAATTGGCCTAGGAATGATCAGGCTGATGCAAATATGCCATGATCTACTTATGAACTACCTTTGAACTACCTAAGAACTGTTATGGGTTCAGATCATTTTTGTTGGTGTGGGGGGTGCTGTTTTCCCTGATCTATACTGCCCAAATATTATCCTGATGCCGAGAACTGGTGCTAAGTTAAGTTAAGAACTAAATTATCTAAGCCTGATGCAGTTTATTTCTGTGTGTTGTATCGTAAGTTCTTGCTGAGATCTGTTTACTTCAGAAATTGCTTCATCACAGGTTCAGACAAATTCAGAGAAGTTTGGAAGACATTTAGTCTCCCATAGATAGCATTTAGTCTTACATAGATAGCACATGTACACTGAAATTGCTCAAAGACACTTAAACTAACATAACTGAATCTCACTGAGATTGCAAACACTCTGACAAACTGATAGAACTGAATCTCACATAGACCTAGTGATAACTATTGTAACTGAATCTGAAACTTACAGTTTCAGAATGTTAGACCCCTGCCCTGCTATGTGACCTGACCGTCGCACCTCTTGCTTGACTTGAGTGGTAGGTGACAGCTCTGGCACCTCCTCTTCGTCTCCATTGACGACGATGATGGGAGGAGGACGTCGGCGAGCCAGCAGTGCTGGTGGGGTGATGATCTGCAGGTCCTCGTTGTCGTTGCCCATAGTAGTTGGAGCTGTAGCTTGTGTTGGAGGGATATAGCAGTGGGCTGCCCACCGTTCCCTCTGCCCAGCATCGCCGGAGTCCGCCTCCTTCATTGCCCACAGCAACATGTCGATGGGCATGATACCCTTACCTGGGGTTGCATAGTGCTGGTCCATGCGCTGCTTCTCCTCAGTCGTCGCCTCCTTCCTCACCTCTTCTGATGCATCCACGAGCCCTTCTGCGCTGCTGTATCTCATGGCAATCTTCATGTAGTCGAGGAAGAGGTCTTCGTCGCCATGAGCCAACCCAAAAAGCATGGCAACCCAGCCCTTGCCGATGGGGAAGGGGTTCAGCCATGGGTCTGGCGTAGAGGAAGAACCAGCCATGGATGTAGGTAGAGTGAGGTTTTCGAGAGAGAGATAGAGTGAGCAGAGATAGAGTGAGTTGTTGGGATACTTAAATGTTGGAGTGGAGGAAGTGCGGTGGAGTGTGACAGTGGAGAAGTGGTAGATTGAGTGACGAGAAATGGTGGTAGTTGTGCTGCAATTAAAGTCTTCGTTGAAACCTAGCAGATTGGAACTTGTGCTAAAACAGTGAAGTAGTTGTTGGTCAAAGTATTTCAAAAATTAGAGTGACCAAAAAATCACATTTCAGCAAAGCCCAAGTATAGAAACATTCAGATAAATGAAGATAGATGGATCGGGCATAAGTTCAGACTTAAAAATACTGTGCCATGGATACATTTCTTACAAAATAAGCATAGTCTTTATCATAGATTTTTCAACAACCCAAACATAGAAAGTTCAGACTTTAACATATATTTTTCAAC
This sequence comes from Triticum monococcum, assembly GCA_034509565.1. NCBI lineage: Eukaryota > Viridiplantae > Streptophyta > Magnoliopsida > Poales > Poaceae > Triticum > Triticum monococcum. The sequence goes on along the minus strand of CM067845.1, from coordinate 682,953,055 downwards.
AACCTAAACATAAATAGTTCAGAAATAAGCATAGTCTTTAACATAGATTCAGGCAGCCACATTGCATCGTCTTCATCACGGTTGGTGCATCTCCTGAACTGCATCCTTCACTGCAATCATAAAGTTCAGAACAAGACAAGATTCAAAACAAGACTAAGAACAAGATTCAGGGCAATATTCAGCACAATATAAGCAGATTCAGAACACCACAATTTAGTCAGAAACTACCGCGTTGAACTAATCCCAATCCTGTCTTTCTTCTGCTGCAGCCAGGATCTGAGTCCATCTCTTCCTTGTTGCTTGGAATCGATGGAAAGATGCCATGTCTCTGGCCCACCAGATGATTAGTTCATCTGTGATGTTGGTTCCTTCTGGGAACACCTCCTTGAACTGCTTCACGTCATTCTGGTTGTGTTCCTCCATAATCATGGCAGCAATCCTCTGGCGTCGCTCATGTGCCTGTGCTCGACAGATGGCCCTCCTTTCAGGTCTAGCAACCTCGTCTTGTTCATCAACTACCTCTCCTAACTTTGGATCCATCAGTGGCGGCTAGGTTTTGGTCAAGGGGAATGAGGCGCAGGGATCCAATGGTTTCTGGTGGCCTCTCTTATGTAGACAGTGTGGCAGGCTTGGTGGGTTAGCTAGGTCCAACACGGAAGCCCGCCATCAGGCCCACGTTTCATGTCAAATTGGATAGAAGTACAGTCAGGTTCACACAAATTCAAACAGACTCATGCAGGAAAGTACAAACAGGTTCAAAACAAAGTGAAACAGGTTCTAAACTAATTCAAGCGGGTTCAAAGAGAGAAGTTCTACCTTTTTATAGTGTCAATTACCACTTGCATAGAAATAACCCTTTAATTTTCTGCTTGCAAACCTCTTCCTTTTGGTACCAGCCAAAACATCTGAGGTTGCAGCAACAGATCTTGGTGCACTGAATCCCTTGCCTCCCCCTCCACCTGCAGGCCTACCCCTTTTAGTTGTTGTAGTAGGAGCTGGTGCAGATGCAGCAAGAGCTGGTGCTCTTGCATGTGGTGCTGGTGCTGATGCAGCAGGAGCTGGTGCTCTTGCAGTAGGGGCTGGTGCTCTTGGAGTTTGTACTGAAGCAGATGGAGTAGGTGCGTAGAATGCCATGCTTTCCTACATTAAAGGTCCAACTTCACTTAGATTAGACTATGTAAAAGAAAACATTGCTCTGATGCTTGATAATTACCTGGTGTTTGTTTTCCCTCATTTGAAGTTTAGGCCTAAGAGTCTTATTGCAACTTGTATACTTGTGTCCTTCCGACCCACAATTTCCACAGGTAATTGTTCCCATCCTACTGGTGTCTCTTGGGGCAGGAACTTCAAACTCTCCTTTCCTCCTTGCAGACTATTTTCTACCTGTCTTTTCTTTGAACACAGGAGGTTCAATGTCTGGAGTGTTTGTGTGAGGCTAGAAATCTAGACCAGGAACAGGGTATATAATTTCTTTGTATGTCTCCAAATAAAGTGGCTTCTTGAAAAAGGCATTGACATAGTCCTCAGGATGCAGCTTTTGCTTTGTCATTACAGATATGCCATGACTGCAAGGTACACCAGTCATGTTCCATCTCTTGCAGTCACATGTATACCCTTCCATGTCCACACAATATTGTTTTTCTTTGCTAGTAACTTGCCAAATTGTTGGACCAGCTCTATTAGCCTGGCAATACTTGGCATACTACTTGTTCTCTTCTAAAATCTCCGAGTAGGTTGGTGTGATTGTCCACCTGCTAATCTGTAACTTCTCCCTAGTTTGTTGCCTCTTGATCATTTGCTTGGTCCTAATCCCTTCAAACATTGTCCTTATTGGTTTGGCCCTAACATCCAATATCATCTTGTTGAAGACTTCACTTAGATTGTTCACAACTAAATCTGTTTTGCAAGTATGATCCATAGTAAACCTAGCCCAAGTAGAGACCTCAATTTTTTGAGCCATTTCCAATCATCCTCAGACTGTGCTTTCAGCTCTGCCATGCCTAGTTCATGCCCATGTTTAGTGTAGGGGTAGCTAGCCTTGTCAATACACTTCTTTAGTTCCTGGCCTCTAAATCCAGCAGATTCAAAATTGCATATATGTGCCTAAGACAATACCTTTGAGGTGAATCAGGGAATACCTCATTTATTGCCTTAAGCAAGCCATGTACATTCACAAATTATTGCTACAATTGAAAAGAATGAAATAATTAAAAAAATAATAACACTAAATTGCTCAATGAAATTCCTCCCAACCTTTTGCCTGTCAGATATGATAGTGTATGTTCCAAATTTGTTGCCACTGCCAATGCAACATCTCAATTGAGTTAAAAACCAATTCCAACTTTCACCATCTTCCTTGTCAACCATACCAAAAGCTATAGGATAAATATTGTTGTTTCCATCCCTTCCTGTGGCTGCAAGAATTTGCTGTCCAGTGGTTAACTTGATGAAGCATCCATCAAGACCTATAAATGGTCTGCAACCATTAAGGAAACCTTCACTTGAAGCTGCTAAGCAATAGAACATATACTTGAATCTAGGAGTAGGTGATGTGTTCTCTGGATCTTCAAATGTTGTTACTATACACCTGCTACCTGGGTTTGTGTCAAGAACTGGTTGAAGGTAATCCCTGAGCCTCAAGTACTGCCGCTTGTGGTCACCTTGAACTACATCAACAGCCTTCCTCCTTGCTCTATATGCCACACTTCTTGATACTGAAGGAAATATGCCCTAGAGGCAATAATAAAGTTATTATTTATTTCCTTATATCATGATAAATGTTTATTATTCATGCTAGAATTGTATTAACCGGAAACATAATACATGTGTGAATACATAGACAAACAGAGTGTCACTAGTATGCCTCTACTAGACTAGCTCGTTAATCAAAGATGGTTATGTTTCCTAACCATGAACAAAGAGTTGTTATTTGATTAACAAGGTCACATCATTAGTTGAATGATCTGATTGACATGACCCATTCCATTAGCTTAGCACCCGATCGTTTAGTATGTTGCTATTGCTTTCTTCATGACTTATACATGTTCCTATAACTATGAGATTATGCAACTCCCGTTTACCGGAGGAACACTTTGGGTACTACCAAATGTCACAACGTAACTGGGTGATTATAAAGGAGTACTACAGGTGTCTCCAATGGTGGATGTTGGGTTGGCATATTTCGAGATTAGGGTTTGTCACTCCGATTGTCGGAGAGGTATCTCTGGGCCCTCTCGGTAATACACATCACATAAGCCTTGCAAGCATAATAACTAAGATGTTAGTTATAAGATGATGTATTACGGAACGAGTAAAGAGACTTGCCAGTAACGAGATTGAACTAGGTATTGGATACCGACGATCGAATCTCGGGCAAGTAACATACCGATGACAAAGGGAACAGCGTATGTTGTTATGCGGTCTGACCGATAAAGATCTTCGTAGAATATGTAGGAGCCAATATGGGCATCCAGGTCCCGCTATTGGTTATTGACCGGAGATGTGTCTCGGTCATGTCTACATTGTTCTCGAACCGTAGGGTCCGCACCCTTAAGGTTTCGATGACAGTTATATTATGAGTTTATGAGTTTTGATGTACCGAAGGAGTTCGGAGTCCCGGATGAGATCAGGGATATGACGAGGAGTCTCGAAATGGTCGAGACGTAAAGATCTATATATTGGACGACTATATTCGGACATCGGAAAGGTTCCGAGTGATTCGGGTATTTTTTGGAGTACCGGGTAGTTACGGGAGAAGTAATGGGCCTTGATGGGCTTTAGTGGGAAGAGGAAAAAGGCTGCTGCGCCCCCCTCCCCTTTGGTCCGAATTGGACTAGGGAAAAGGGGGCCGGCCACCTCTCCTTCTCCTCCTATTCCTTCTCCCTTCCTCCCCTCTTGGTGGACTCCTACTAGGACTTGGAGTCCTAGTAGGACTCCCTATCCTGGCCGCACCTTTGCCTTGGCCGGCCTCCTCCTCCTCCATCCTTTATATACAAGGGCAGGGGGCACCCCATAGACACACAAGTTGATCCTTGAGATTGTTCCATAGCCGTGTGCGGTGCCCCCTGCCACCAAATTCCACCTCGATCATACCGTTGTAGTGCTTAGGCGAAGCCCTGCGTCGGTAGTACATCAAGATCGTTACCACGCCGTCGTGCTGACGGAACTCCTCCCCGAAGCTTTGCTGGATCGGAGCCCGGGGATCGTCATCGAGCTGTACGTGTGCTAAGAACTCGGAGGTGCCGGAGTAACGGTACTTGGATCGGTCGGATCGGGAAGAAGACGTACGACTACTTCCTCTATGTTGTGTGATCGCTTCCGCAGTCGGTCTGCGTTGGTACGTAGACAACACTCTCCCCTCTCGTTGCTATGCATCACCATGATCTTGCGTGTGCGTAGGAAAATTTTGAAATTACTACATTCCCCAACAGTGGCATCCGAGCCTAGGTTTTATGGTTTGATGTTATTTGCACGAGTAGAACACAAGTGAGTTGTGGGCGATACAAGTCATACTGCCTACCAGCATGTCATACTTTGGTTCGGCAGTATTGTTGGACGAGACGATCCGGACCAACCTTACGCGTACTCTTACGCGAGACCAGTTCCCTCGACGTGCTTTGCACATAGATAGCTTGCGGAAGACTGTCTCTCCAACTTTAGTTGAACCAAGTGTGGTTACGCCCGGTCCTTGAGAAGGTTAAAACGGAGTCTATTTGACGAACTATCGTTGTGGTTTTGATGCGTAGGTGAGATGAGTTCTTACTTAAGCCCGTAGCAGCCACGTAAAACTTGCAACAACAAAGTAGAGGACGTCTAACTTGTTTTTGCAGGGCATGTTGTGATGTGATATGGTCAAGGCATGATGCTGATTTTATTGTATGAGATGATCATGTTTTGTAACCAAGTTATCGGCAACTGGCAGGAGCCATATGGTTGTCGCTTTATTGTATGCAATGCAATCGTGATGTAATGCTTAACTTTATTACTAAGCGGTAGTGATAGTCGTGGAAGCATAAGATTGGCGAGACGACAACGATGCTGCGATGGAGATCAAGGTGTCGCGCCGGTGACGATGGTGATCATGACGGTGCTTCGGAGATGGAGATCACAAGCACAAGATGATGATGGCTATATCATATCACTTATATTGATTGCATGTGATGTTTATCTTTTATGCATCTTATCTTGCTTTGATTGACGGTAGCATTATAAGATTATCCCTCACTAAATTATCAAGAAGTGTTCTCCCTGAGTATGCACCGTTGCCAAAGTTCGTCGTGCCCAGACACCACGTGATGATCGGGTGTGATAAGCTCTACGTCCAAATACAACGGGTGCAAAACAGTTGCACACGCAGAATACTCAGGTTATACTTGACGAGCCAAGCATATACAGATATGGCCTCGGAACACGAAGACCGAAAGGTCGAGCGTGAATCATATAGTAGATATGATCAACATAACGATGTTCACCATTGAAAACTACTCCATCTCACGTGATGATCGGTTATGGTTTAGTTGATTTGGATCACGTGATCACTTAGAGGATTAGAGGGATGTCTATCTAAGTGGGAGTTCTTAAGTAATATGATTAAATTGAACTTAAATTTATCATGAACTCAGTCCTGGTAGTATTTTGCAAATTATGTTGTAGATCAATAGCTCGCGTTGTTGCTTCCCTGTGTTTATTTTGATATGTTCCTAGAGAAAATTGTGTTGAAAGATGTTAGTAGCAATGATGCGGATTGGATCCGTGATCTGAGGTTTATCCTCATTGCTGCACAGAAGAATTATGTCCTTGATGCACCACTAGGTGACAGACCTATTGCAGGAGCAGATGCAGACGTTATGAACGTTTGGCTAGCTCAATATGATGACTACTTGATAGTTTAGTGCACCATGCTTAATGGCTTAGAATCGGGACTTCAAAGACGTTTTGAATGTCATGGACCATATGAGATGTTCCAGGAGTTGAAGTTAATATTTCAAGCAAATACCCGAGTTGAGAGATATGAAGTCTCCAACAAGTTCTATAGCTAAAAGATGGAGGAGAATCGCTCAACTAGTGAGCATGTGCTCAGATTGTCTGGGTACTACAATCGCTTGAATCAAATGGAAGTTAATCTTCCAGATAAGATAGTGATTGACAGAATTCTCTAGTCACCATCACCAAGTTAGTAGAACTTCGTGATGAACTATAGTATGCAAGGGATGACGAAAACGACTCCCGAGCTGTTCATGATGATGAAATCGATGAAGGTAGAAATCAAGAAAGAACATCAAGTGTTGATGGTTGACAAGATCACTAGTTTCAAGAAAAGGGCAAAAGGAAAGAAGGGGAACTTCAAGAAGAACAACAAGCAAGTTGCTGCTCAAGTGAAGAAGCCCAAGTCTGGTCCTAAGCCTGAGACTAAGTGCTTCTACTGCAAAGGGACTGGTCACTGGAAGCAGAACTACCCCAAGTATTTGGCGGATAGGAAGGATGGCAAAGTGAACATAAGTATATTTGATATACATGTTATTGATGTGTACTTTACTAGTGTTTATAGCAACCCCTCAGTATTTGATGCTAGTTCAGTTGCTAAGAGTAGTAACTCGAAACGGGAGTTGCAGAATGAACAAAGACTAGTTAAGGGTGAAGTGACGATGTGTGTTGGAAGTGGTTCCAAGATTGATATGATCATCATCGCACACTCCCTATACTTTCGGGATTAGTGTTGAACCTAAATAAGTGTTATTTGGTGTTTGCGTTGGGCATAAATATGATTTGATCATGTTTATTGCAATACGGTTATTCATTTAAGTAAGAGAATAAATTGTTGTTCTGTTTACATGAATAAAACCTTATATGGTTACACACCCAATGAAAATAGTTCGTTGGATCTCGATCGTAGTGATACACATAATCATAAATATTGAAACCAAAAGATGCAAAGTTAATAATGATAGTGCAACTTATTTGTAGCACTGCCGTTTAGGTCATATTGGTGTAAAGCGCATGAAGAAACTCCATGCTGATGGGATTTTGGAATCACTTGATTATGAATCACTTGATGCTTGCGAACCATGCCTTATGGGCAAGATGACTAAAACACCGTTCTCCGGAACAATGAAGCAAGCAACAGATTTGTTGAAAATCATACATACTGATGTATGTGGTCCGATGAATATTAAGGCTTGCAGGAGGTATCATTATTTTCTGACCTTCACAGATGATTCGAGCAGATATGGGGATATCTACTTGATGAAACATAAGTCTGAAACATTTGAACAGTTCAAAGAATTTCAGAGTGAAGTGGAAAAACCATCGTGACAAGAAAATAAAAGTTTCTACGATATGATCGCAGAGGCAAAATGTTTGAGTTACGAGTTTGGTCTTCAGTTAAAACAATGTGAAATAGTTTCACTACTCACGCCACCTGGAACACCACAGCATAATGGTGTGTCCGAACGTCATAACCGTACTTTATTGGATATAGTGCAATCTATGATGTTTCTTACCGATTTACCACTATCGTTTTGGGGTTATGCATTAGAGACAGCTGCATTCACGTTAAATAGGGCACCATCTAAATCCGTTGAGACGACACCGTGTGAACTATGGTTTGGCAAGAAACCTAAGCTGTCGTTTCTTAAAGTTTGGGGTTGCGATGCTTATATGAAAAAGTTTCATCTGATAAGCTCAAACCCAAATCGGAGAAATATGTTTTCATAGGATACCCAAAGGAGACTGTTAGGTACACCTTCTATCACAGATCCTAAGGCAAGACATTCGTTGCTTGTAATGGATCCTTTCTAGAGAAGGAGTTTCTCTTGAAAGAAGTGAGTGGGAGGAAAGTAGAACTTGATGAGGTAACTGTACCTGCTCCCTTATTGGAAAGTAGTTCATCACAAAGATTTGTTCTTGTGACTACTACACCAATTAGTGAGGAAGCTAATGATGATGATCATGTAACTTCAGATCAAGTTACTACCAAATCTCGTAGGTAAACCAGAGTGAGATCCGCACCAGAGTGGCACGGTAATCCTGTTCTGGAGGTCATGTTACTTGACCATGACGAACCTATGAACTATGAGGAAGCGATGATGAGCCCAGATTCCGCGAAATGGTTTGAGGCCATGAAATCTGAGATGAGATCCATGTATGAGAACAAAGTATGGACTTTGGTTGACTTGCCCGATGATCGGCAAGCAATTGAGAATAAATGGATCTTCAAGAAAAAGACTGACGCTGACGGTAATGTTACTGTCTATAAAGCTCGACTTGTCGCAAAAGGTTTTCGACAAGTTCAAGGGGTTGACTACGATGAGACCTTCTCACCCGTAGCGATGCTTAAGTCCGTTAGAATCATGTTAGCAATTGCCGCATTTTATGATTATGAAATATGGCAGATGGATGTCAAAACTGCATTCCTGAATGGATTTCTGGAAGAAGAGTTGTATATGATGCAACCAGAAGGTTTTGTCGATCTAAAGGGAGCTAACAAAGTATGCAAACTCCAGCGATCCATTTATGGACTGGTGCAAGCATCTCGGAGTTGGAATAAACGCTTTGATAGTGTGATCAAAGCATTTGGCTTTATACAGACTTTTGGAGAAGCCTGTATTTACAAGAAAGTGAGTGGGAGCTCTGTAGCATTTCTGATATTATATGTGGATGACATATTGCTGATTGGAAATGATATAGAATTTCTGGATAGCATAAAGGGATACTTGAATAAAAGTTTTTCGATGAAAGACCTCGGGGAAGCTGCTTACATATTAGGCATAAAGATCTATAGAGATAGATCAAGACGCTTAATTGGACTTTCACAAAGCACATACCTTGACAAGATTTTGAAGAAGTTCAAAATGGATCAAGCAAAGAAAGGGTTCTTGCCTGTGTTACAAGGTGTGAAGTTGAGTGAAGACTCAAAGCCCGACCACGGGAGAAGATAGAAAGAGAATGAAAGTCATTCCCTATGCCTCATTCATAGGTTCTATAAAGTATGCCATGCTGTGTACCAGATCTATTGTATACCTTGCACTGATTTGGCAAGGGAGTACAATAGTGATCTAGGAGTAGATCACTGGACAGCGGTCAGAATTATCCTTAGTGAAATAAGGATATGTTTCTCGATTATGGACGTGACAAAAAGGTTCGTCGTAAAGGGTTACGTCGATGCAAGTTTTTGACACTGATCCAGATGAATCTAAAGTCTCAATCTGGATACATATTGAAAGTGGGAGCAATTAGCTAGAGTAGCTCCATGCAGAGCATTATAGACATAGAATTTTGCAAAATACTTACGGATTTGAATGTGACAGACCCGTTGACTAAAATTATCTCACAAGCAAAACATGATCACACCTTAGTACTCTTTGGGTGTTAATCACATAGAGATGTGAACTAGATTACTGACTCTAGTAAACCCTTTGAGTGTTGGTCACATGACCATGTGAACTATGGGTGTTAATCACGTGGTGATGTGAACTATTACTGCTAAATCACATGGCAATGTGAACTAGATTATTGACTCTAGTGCAAGTGGGAGACTGAAGGAAATATGCCCTAGAGGCAATAATAAAGTTATTATTTATTTCCTTATATCATGATAAATGTTTATTATTCATGCTAGAATTGTATTAACCGGAAACATAATACATGTGTGAATACATAGACAAACAGAGTGTCACTAGTATGCCTCTACTAGACTAGCTCGTTAATCAAAGATGGTTATGTTTCCTAACCATGAACAAAGAGTTGTTATTTGATTAACGAGGTCACATCATTAGTTGAATGATCTGATTGACATGACCCATTCCATTAGCTTAGCACCCGATCGTTTAGTATGTTGCTATTGCTTTCTTCATGACTTATACATGTTCCTATAACTATGAGATTATGCAACTCCCGTTTACCGGAGGAACACTTTGGGTACTACCAAACGTCACAACGTAACTGGGTGATTATAAAGGAGTACTACAGGTGTCTCCAATGGTGGATGTTGGGTTGGCATATTTCGAGATTAGGGTTTGTCACTCCGATTGTCGGAGAGGTATCTCTGGGCCCTCTCGGTAATACACATCACATAAGCCTTGCAAGCATAATAACTAAGATATTAGTTATAAGATGATGTATTACGGAACGAGTAAAGAGACTTGCCAGTAACGAGATTGAACTAGGTATTGGATACCAACGATCGAATCTCGGGCAAGTAACATACCGATGACAAAGGGAACAACGTATGTTGTTATGCGGTCTGACCGATAAAGATCTTCGTAGAATATGTAGGAGCCAATATGGGCATCCAGGTCCCGCTATTGGTTATTGACCGAAGACGTGTCTCGGTCATGTCTACATTGTTCTCGAACCGTAGGGTCCGCACCCTTAAGGTTTCGATGACAGTTATATTATGAGTTTATGAGTTTATGAGTTTTGATGTACCGAAGGAGTTCGGAGTCCCGGATGAGATCGGGGACATGACGAGGAGTCTCGAAATGGTCGAGACGTAAAGATCGATATATTGGACGACTATATTCGAACATCGGGAAGGTTCCGAGTGATTCGGGTATTTTTCGGAGTACCGGGTAGTTACGGGAGAAGTAATGGGCCTTGATGGGCTTTAGTGGGAAGAGGAAAAAGGCTGCTGCGCCCCCCTCCCCTTTGGTCCGAATTGGACTAGGGAAAAGGGGGCCGGCCACCTCTCCTTCTCCTCCTATTCCTTCTCCCTTCCTCCCCTCTTGGTGGACTCCTACTAGGACTTGGAGTCCTAGTAGGACTCCCTATCCTAGCCGCACCTTTGCCTTGGCCGGCCTCCTCCTCCTCCATCCTTTATATACAAGGGCAGGGGGCACCCCATAGACACACAAGTTGATCCTTGAGATCGTTCCTTAGCCGTGTGCGGTGTCCCCTGCCACCAAATTCCACCTCGATCATACCGTTGTAGTGCTTAGGCGAAGCCCTGCGTCGGTAGTACATCAAGATCGTCACCACGCCGTCGTGCTGACGGAACTCCTCCCCGAAGCTTTGTTGGATCGGAGCCCGAGGATCGTCATCGAGCTGTACGTGTGCTAAGAACTCGGAGGTGCCGGAGTAACGGTACTTGGATCGGTCGGATCGGGAAGAAGACGTACGACTACTTCCTCTACGTTGTGTGATCGCTTCCGCAGTCGGTCTGCGTTGGTACGTAGACAACACTCTCCCCTCTTGTTGCTATGCATCACCATGATCTTGCGTGTGCGTAGGAAAATTTTGAAATTACTACGTTCCCCAACAGATACATCCATTGAAAACTTAGTCTTGGTCTTCTTAATTAATGCATCCACAGGAGATCTAATGTCTTCTCTCAATGCTGCCTCTACTGACCTTGACACCCACTTAGTAGTAACCTTTGTGGACTCTGCACATGCTCCACAAGTGTGCAACATATCACACTTCTTGATGCAGAATGTTTTTTCATGAGCTAACTTAGAGGCACATATATAAAAATCACATCCCTGGGCAGCTCTCTCTGAGCACCAAAAAATAATCCTATCTGGTGCATTTATGTGGTATTGAAAATTTCTCAAAGTCCTAATGTGAAAATCCCTAAGTGCATCTCTGAACTCATACACAGTGGTGAAGAACAAGCCCTTACAGAACTGTTCTACTGGTCCTTGAAGTTTGTGATCATACCATATCCTATCTTTCAACTTCTTATTCATTCTCTTCCTACCACTTGGTTGTTTATAGGATCCTTCAGGCTCATCTTCTTCATCACTGATAACATAATCACCAGGGAAACATTTTTCATCTGCTTCAGGGAACCAATCTGCTTTCTCCATTTTCTCAACCACATGGTGGGATCTACTGGTTGGACCAGGTTTTCTCACTACCTTCAGTTTCTGTACCACTGTTGTATCTTGTTGTGCAGCTTCATCTTCAGAGGAATACTCTGACTGAAAATCCACATTGTTCCCATCCGAACCTGAATTTGCAGCTTCATCATCAGAAACAAATTCAGACACATCAATGTCACCTTCAAAATGGTTAAGGTCAGCCTCTCTCTGCATCATGCTTTTCTTTAGCACTTCCTTCCTGTCCATGCTTATATCCACCAACTTAGTGCAACTTTGTTGAGTGTTAATGCAATGTTCAGCAAAATAACTATCTCTGTTTTCATGATTTTCATCTGCATTAAATGCCTCAAGAGCTCCCACTACTCTTATGTTCAGAATCTTCTCATTATGAGAGTGTGCCAACATCTGCTGCACATCATCTTCATAGCATATTTTATCTAAACCTTCTAATCCTTTCTCCTCATCAAATACATAGTACATATACTCATCAGCCACAAAGCCCTCACTCCCAATAAGAGAAAGCATTGTCAAATATGATATGTCTGACTGGTATAAATTTTGAACCACAGATTCTCTGGCATTGAAATGAAATCAAATTGACCACTTTGGGTCATCAATTCTGAAAATTATAAAATGAAAAACCTTTATTAACTGAAAACAGGATAACTGAACCTAACTAGGCACAATATTGAGTTTCTGTCAAACTGCCTTTTCAGTTTCTTACACAAGAAAGTATGCACAATACTAACAATTTGCAAGGTCACCAAAACTGAATCTAACCATGCAAAAAACTAGCCTAATTTACTGATTCTCTAAATCTCACAATCTATGGTTGGATCTACTGGATGAGATGTCGTACCTGCCACTGCCCGCAGAATGAGGAAGCTGTTGGGGAACGTAGTAATTTCAAAAATAATTCCTACACACACGCAAGATCATGGTGATGCATAGCAATGAGAGGGGAGAGTGTGTCCACGTACCCTCGTAGACCGAAAGCGGAAGCGTTAGCACAACGCAGTTGATGTAGTCGTATGTCTTCACGATCCGATCGATCCAAATACCGAACGCACGGAACCTCCGAGTTCAGCACACGTTCAGCTTGATGACGTCCCACGAACTCCGATCCAGTGGAGCTTCACAGGAGAGTTTCGTCAGCACGACGGCATGATGATGGTAATGATGATGCTACCGACGCAGGGCTTCGCCTAAACACCGCTATGATATAATCGGGGTGGATTATGATGGAGGGGGGGGGGGCACCGCACACGGTTGGAATAGATCAATCGATCAACTTGTGTGTTCTAGGGTGTTCCCTGCCCCTGTATATAAAGGATGGAGGAGGGAAGGCCGGCCAGCCCCTAGGGTGCGCGAGAAGTGTGGAGTCCTACTAGGACTCCCTAGTCCTAGTAGGATTCCTCCTCCCATATGGAATAGAAAAGGGGAAGGGAAAAGGAGAAGGAAGGAAGGGGACGCCCCCTTCCCTAGTCCAATTCGGACCAGACCATGGGGAGGGGTGCGGCCACCTTTTGAGGCCTTTCTCTCCTTTCCCGTATGGCCCATTAAGGCCCAATACGTATACCCGTAACTCTCCGGTACTCCGAAAAATACCCGAATCACTCGGAACCTTTCCGATGTCCGAATATAGTCGTCCAATATATCGATCTTTACGTCTCGACCATTTCAAGACTCCTCTTCATGTCCCCGATCTCATCCTGGACTCTGAACTACCTTCGGTACATCAAATCACATAACTCATAATACAAATCGTCACCGAACGTTAAGCGTGCGGACCCTACGGGTTCGAGAACCATCACTACTAGGGAAAAGCCTAGCAGCAGCGCGGGTTTTGGGTGTATCAGTAGCGCGGGTGCCTGTGCTACCGATGCGGCAACATAGCTAACTTGTAGTAGTAGCGCGTGTTGACACACGCTACTGCTATACATGGTTAGCTGTAGCGTGCGTTGCAAACAGCGCTACTGCTAATTAGCTGTAGCGAGTTTTATGCCCCGCGCTACTGCTATTACTTTCAAAAACAAAAAAAAATCTCGATCCCGTGCATGCTGTCAATGGCAGCAATGGTAAGATCTAGCGATGATTGGCGTCGCCGGAGGCATGAACGGACAGCGGAAGACCAGATCCAGCAGTGGCTGTTGGAGAGGGCCCGTTTCTATGGCAGAGCTAGGCCGCAGCGTGGGGCTCCTCTTCCCGACCATGCCAGATAGCTCTGGGTCATCCAAGGCGACGACCTGCACGGGCATGGACATGGGAGGGTGAGTCAAACCAGAGGGAGAGAGAGAAAAGAAAAACCGAGGGAGAGAGGAAGGTGATGTAGGGAGCAGCGGAGCTAGTCACCAGTGGTGAGGTGCTCCAATGTGGTGGCGCGGGGCGGCGGCCTCCTAGACGTCGGTGGAAGACCGGCGAGCTCCTAGACGCCGGTGGTGCGAGGCGGCGGCCTCTTTCAGCGCCATGGAGGAGGATGGGTGCATGGGCAAGAGGTCCATGTGAGAGCATATGGAAAGTGAGAGGAGAGAGTGTTGGAAGAGAGGAGGGATTTGGGGGAGGATATGGGGATTCGGCCGAGGATATGGCGACTTCACCTACCTCGTACTTAGTAGTAGCGAGGGGTATAAAACCGCGCTACTACTATCAACTTAGTAGTAGCGCGGGTTTATACCCCTCGCTACTACTATGGCATGTGTCGGGGGGCACGTAGAGACCGCTTACTAGTAGCGAGGGTTAAAAACCCGCGCTAGTACTATCAACTTAGTAGTAGCGAGGGTTAAAAACCCGCGCTACTGCTAATTAGCAGTAGCGCTTCTTTTTGTGTCACGCTGCTGCTAAGATTCTGTGTATAAGGTTTTCCCTAGTAGTGCATGTAGACATGACAGAGACACATCTCCGGTCAATAACCAATAGCGGAACCTGGATGCTCATATTGGCTCCTACATATTCTACGAAGATCTTTATCGGTCAAACCGCATAACAACATACGTTGTTCCCTTTGTCATCGATATGTTACTTGCCCGAGATTCGATCGTCGGTATCTCAATACCTAGTTCAATCTCGTTACCGACAAGTCTCTTTACTCGTTCCGTAATACATCACCCCGCAACTAACTCATTAGTTGCAATGCTTGCAAGGCTTAAGTGATGTGTATTACCGAGTGGGCCCAGAGATACCTCTCCGACAATCGGAGTAACAAATCCTAATCTCGAAATACGCCAACCCAACAAGTACCTTTGTAAACATCTGTAGAGCACCTTTATAATCACCCAGTTATGTTGTGACATTTGGTAGCACACAAAGTGTTCCTCTGGTAAATGGGAGTTGCATAATCTCATAGTCATAGGAACATGTATAAGTCATGAAGAAAGCAGTAGCAACAAACTAAATGATCATTGTGCTAAGCTAACGGAATGGGTCAAGTCAATCAAATCATTCTCCTAATGATGTGATCCCATTAATCAAATGACAACTCATGTCTATGGCTAGGAAACATAACCATCTTTGATCAACGAGCTAGTCAAGTAGAGGCATACTAGTGACACTCTCTTTGTCTATGTATTCACACATATATCAAGTTTCCAGTTAATACAATTCTAGCATGAATAATAAACATTTATCATGAAATAAGGAAATAAATAATAACTTTATTATTGCCTCTAGGGCATATTTCCTTCAGTCTCTCGCTTGCACTAGAGTCAATAATCTAGTTCACATCGCCATGTGATTAACACCCATAGTTCACATCGTCATGTGACCAACACCCAAAGGGTTTACTAGAGTCAATAATCTAGTTCACATCGCTATGTGATTAACACCCAAAGAGTACTAAGGTGTGATCATGTTTTTCTTGTGAGAGAAGTTTAGTCAACGGGTCTGCCACATTCAGATTCGTATGTATTTTGCAAATTTCTATGTCAGCAATGCTCCGCACGGAGCTACTCTAGCTAATTGCTCCCACTTTCAATCTGTATCTAGATTGAGACTTAGAGTCATCTGGATTAGTGTCAAAACTTGCATCAGCGTAACCCTTTGCGATGGACCTTTTGTCACCTCCATAATCAAGAAACATATCCTTATTCCACTATGGATAATTTTGACCGCTGTTCAGTGATCTACTCCTAGATCACTATTGCACTCCCTTGCCAAACTCGGGGCAGGGTATACAATAGGTCTGATACACAGCATGGCATACTTTATAGAACCTATGGTTTAGGCATAGGGAATGACTTTCATTCTCTCTCTATTTTCTGCCATGGTCGGGCTTTGAGTCTTACTCAACTTCACACCTTGTAACACAGGCAACAACTCTTTCTTTGACTGTTCCACTTTGAACTACTTTAAAGTCTTGTCAAGGTATGTACTCATTGAAAAAACTTATCAAGCGTCTTGATCTATCTCTATAGATCTTAATGCTCAATATGTAAGCAGCTTCACCGAGGTCTTTCTTTGAAGAACTCCTTTCAAATACTCCTTTATGCTTTCCAGAAAATTCTACATCATTTCTGATCAACAATATGTCATTTACATATACTTATCAGAAAGGCAGTAGTGCTCCCACTCACTTTCTTGAAAATACAGGCTTCACCGCAAGTCTGTATAAAACTATATGCTTTAATCAACTCATCAAAGCGTATATTCCAACTCCGAGATGCTTGCACCAGTCTACAGATGGATCGCTGGAGCTTGCACATTTTGTTAGCACCTTTAGGATTGAGAAAACCTTCTGGTTGCATCATATACAACTCTTTTTTAATAAATCCATTAAGGATTGAAGTTTTGTTATCCATTTACCAGATTTCATAAAATGCGGCAATTGCTAACATGATTCGGACAGACTTTAAGCATCGATACGAGTGAGAAAATCTCATCGTAGTCAACACCTTGAACTTTGTCAAAACCTTTTTCCGACAAGTCTAGCTTTGTAGATAGTAACACTAGTATCAGCGTATGCCTTCCTCTTGAAGATCCATTTATTTTCTATGGCTTGCCGATCATCGGGCAAGTCAACCAAAGTCCACACTTTGTTCTCATACATGGATCCCATCTCATATTTCATGGCCTCAAACCATTTCGCGGAATCTGGGCTCATCATCGCTTCCTCATAGTTCGTAGGTTCGTCATGGTCAAGTAACATGACCCACAGAACAGGATTACCGTACCACTCTGGTGCGGATCTTACTCTGGTTGACCTACGAGGTTCGGTAGTAACATGATCTGAAGTTACACGATCATCATCAGTAGCTTCCTCACTAATTGGTGTAGGAGTCACAGGAACCGATTTCTGTGATGAACTACTTTCCAATAAGGGAGCAGGTACAGTTACCTCATCAAGTTCTACTTTCCTCCCACTCACTTCTTTCGAGAGAAACTCCTTCTCTAGGAAGTATCCATTCTTGGCAACGAATATCTTGCCTTCGGATCTGTGATAGAAGGTGTACCCAACTGTCTCCTTTGGGTATCCTATGAAGACACATTTCTCCGATTTGGGTTTGATCTTATCAGGATGAAACTTTTCCACATAAGCATTGCAACCTCAAACTTTAAGAAATGACAACTTTGGATTCTTGCCAAACCACAGTTCATATGGTGTCATCTCAACGGATTTAGATGGTGCCCTTTTTAACGTGAATGCAATTGTCTCTAATGCATAACCCAAAACGATAGTGGTAAATCGGTAAGAAACATCATAGATTGCACCATATCTAATAAAGTACGGTTACGATGTTCAGACACACCATTACGCTGTGGTGTTCCAGGTGGCGTGAGTTGCGAAACTATTCCACATTGTTTCAAATGAAGACCAAACTCGTAACTCAAATATTCTCCTCCACGATCAGATCGTGGAAACTTTATTTTCTTGTTACGATGATTTTCTACTTCACTCTGAAATTATATGAACTTTTCAAATGTTTCAGACTTATGTTTCATCAGGTAGATATACCCATATCTGCTCAATTCATCTATGAAGGTCAGAAAATAACGATACCCGCCACGAGCCTCAACACTCATCGGATTGCATACATCAGTATGTATTATTTCCAATAAGTCAGTTGCTCGCTCCATTGTTCTGGAGAATGGAGTCTTAGTCATCTTGCCCATGAGGCATGGTTCGCAAGCATCAACTGATTCATAATCAAGTGATTCCAAAAGCCCATCAGCATGGATTTTCTTCATGCGCTTTACACCAATATGACTTAAAACGGCAGTGCCACAAATAAGTTGCACTATCATTATTAACTTTGCATCTTTTGGCTTCAATATTATGAATATGTGTATCACTACGATCGAGATCCAACAAACCATTTTCATTGGGTGTATGACCATAGAAGGTTTTATTCATGTAAACAGAACAACAATTATTCTCTAATTTAAATGAATAACCATTTTGCAATAAACATGATCAAATCATATTCATGCTCAACGCAAACACCAAATAACACTTATTTAGGTTCAACACTAATCCCGAAAGTATAGGGAGTGTGCGATGATGATCATATCATTCTTGGAACTACTTCCAACACACATCGTCACCTCACCCTTTAACTAGTTTCTGTTCATTCTGCAACTCCCGTTTCGAGTTACTACTCTTTAGCAACTGAACTAGTATCAAATACTTGAGGGGTTGCTATAAACACTAGTAAAGTACACATCAATAACATGTATATTAAATATACCTTTGTTCACTTTGCCATCCTTCTTATCCGCCAAATACTTGGGGCAGTTCCGCTTCCAGTGACCAGTCCCTTTGGAGTAGAAGCACTCAGTCTCAGGCTTAGGTCCAGACTTGGGTTTCTTCACTTGAGAAGCAACTTGCTTGCCGTTCTTTTTGAAGTTCCCCTTCTTCCCTTTGCCCTTTTCTTGAAACTGGTGGCCTTGTCAACCATCAACACTTGATGCTCTTTCTTGATTTCTACTTTCGTCGATTTCAGCATCACGAAGAGCTTGGGAATTACTTTCGTCATCCCTTGCATACTTTAGTTCATCACGAAGTTCTACTAACTTGGTGATGGTGACTAGAGAATTCTGTCAATCACTATTTTATCTAGAAGATTGATTCAAGCGATTGTAGTACCCAGACAATCTGAGGACATGCTCACTGCTTGAGCTATTGGAGACTTCATATCTCTCAACTTGGGTATTTGCTTGAAATATTAACTTCAACTCCTGGAACATCTCATATGATCCATGGCGTTCAAAACTTTGTTGAAGTCCCGATTCTAAGATGTTAAGCATGGTGCACTAAACTATCAAGTAGTCATCATATTGAGCTAGCTAAACATTCATAATGTCTGCATCTTCTCATGCAATAGGTCTGTCACCTAGCGGTGCATCAAAGACATAATTCTTCTGTGCAGCAATGAGGATAATCCTTAGATCACGAATCCAATCTGCATCATTGTTACTAGCATCTTTCAACTTAGTTCTCTCTAGGAACATATCAAAAATAAAACAGGGGAGCTAAACGTGAGCTATTGATCTACAACATAGATATACTAATACTACTAGGACTAAGTTCATGATAAATTAAAGTTCAATTAATCATATTACTTAAGAACTCCCACTTAGATAGACATCCCTCTAATCCTCTAAGTGATCACGTGATCCAAATCAACTAAACCATGTCCGATCATCACGTGAGATGGAGTAGTTTCAATGGTGAACATCACTATATTGATCATATCTACTATATGATTCACACTCGACCTTTCGGTCTCAGTGTTCCGAGGCCATATCTGCATATGCTAGGCTCGTCAAGTTTAACCTGAGTATTTTGCGTGTGCAACTGTTTTGCACCCATTGTATTTGAACGTAGAGCCTATCACACCCGATCATCACATGGTGTCTCAGCACGAAGAACTTTCGCAACGGTGCATACTCAGGGAGAACACTTATACCTTGATAATTTAGTGAGAGATCATCTTATAATGCTACCGTCAACCAAAGCAAGATAAGATGCATAAAAGATAAACATCACATGCAATCTATATAAGTGATATGATATGGCCATCATCATATTGTGCCTGTGATCTTCATCTCCGAAGCACCGTCATGATCACCATCGCCGTCTGCACGACACTTTGATCTCCATTGTAGCATCATTGTGGTCTCGCCAATTTATGCTTCTACGACTATCGCTACCGCTTAGTGATAAAGTAAAGCATTACAGGGCGATTGCATTGCATACAATAAAGCGACAACCATATGGCTCCTGCCAGTTGCCGATAACTCGGTTACAAAACATGATCATATCATACAATAAAATATAGCATCATGCCTTGACCATATCACATCACAACATGCCCTACAAAAACAAGTTAGACGTCCTCTCCTCTGCTGTTGCAAGTTTTACGTGGCTGATATGGGCTGAGCAAGAACTGTTCTTACCTATGCATCAAAACCACAACGATAGTTTGTCAAGTTAGTGTTGTTTTAACCTTCTCAAGGACCGGGCGTAGCCACACTTGGTTCAACTAAAGTTGGAGAAACTGACACCCGCCAGCCACCTGTGTGCAAAGCACGTTGGTAGAACCAGTCTCGTGTAAGCATACGCGTAATGTAGGTCCGGGCCGCTTCATCCAACAATACCGGCGAACCAAAGTATGACATGCTGGTAATCAGTATGACTTATATCGCCCACAACTCACTTGTGTTCTACTCGTGCATATAACATCTACGCATAAAACCTGGCTCGGATGCCACTGTTGGGGAACGTAGTAATTTCAAAAAAAATTCCTACGCACACACAAGATCATGGTGATGCATAGCAACGAGAGGGGAGAGTGTGTCCACGTACCCTCGTAGTCCGAAAGCAGAAGCGTTAGCACAACGCGGTTGATGTAGTCGTACGTCTTCAAGATCCGACCGATCCAAGTACCGAACGCACGGCACCTCCGAGTTCAGCACACGCTCAGCTCGATGACGTCCCACGAACTCCGATCCAGCAGAGCTTCACGGGATAGTTTCGTCAGCACGACGGCATGATGACGGTGATTATGATGCTACCGACACAGGGCTTTGCCTAAGCACCGCTACGATATAATTGAGGTGGATTATGGTGGAGGGGGGGCATCGCACACGGCTAGAATAGATCAATAGATCAACTTGTGTGTTCTAGGGTGCCCCCTGCCCCTGTTATAAAGGATGGAGGAGGGGAGGCCGGCCAGCCCCTAGGGCGTGCGAGAAGTGTGGAGTCCTACTAGGACTCCCTAGTCCTAGTAGGATTCCTCCTCCCATATGGAATAGGAAAAGGGGAAGGGAAAAGCAGAAGGAAGGAAGGGGGCGCCCGCATACCCTAGTCCAATTCGGACCAGACCATGGGGAGGGGTGCGGCCACCTTTTGAGGCCTTTCTCTCCTTTCCCGTATGGCCTATTAAGGCCCAATACGAATTCCCGTAACTCTCTGGTACTCCGAATATAGTCGTCCAATATATCGATCTTTATGTCTCGGCCATTTCGAGACTCCTCGTCATGTCCCCGATCTTATTCGGGACTCCGAACTACCTTCGGTACATCAAATCACATAACTTATAATACAAATTGTCACCGAACGTTAAGCGTGCGGACCCTACAGGTTCGAGAACCATGTAGACATGACCGAGACACATCTCCGGTCAATAACCAATAGCGGAACCTGGATGCTCATATTGGCTCCTACATATTCTACGAAGATCTTTATCGGTCAAATCGCATAACAACATACGATGTTCCCTTTGTCATCGGTATGTTACTTGCCCAAGATTCGATCGTCGGTATCTCAATACCTAGTTCAATCTCGTTACCGGCAAGTATCTTTACTCGTTCCGTAATACATCACCCCGCAACTAACTCATTAGTTGCAATGCTAGCAAGGCTTAAGTGATGTGTATTACCGAGTGGGCCCAGAGATACCTCTCCGACAATCGGAGTGACAAATCCTAATCTCGAAATACGCCAACCCAACAAGTACCTTTGGAGACACCTGTAGAGCACCTTTATAATCACCCAGTTACATTGTGACATTTGGTAGCACACAAAGTGTTCCTCCGGTAAACGGGAGTTGCATAATCTCATAGTCATAGGAACATGTATAAGTCATGAAGAAATTAGTAGCAACAAACTAAACGATCATTGTGCTAAGCTAACGGAATGGGTCAAGTCAATCACATCATTCTCCTAATGATGTGATCCCATTAATCAAATGACAACTCATGTCTATGGCTAGGAAACATAACCATCTTTGATCAACGAGCTAGTCAAGTAGAGGCATACTAGTGACACTCTGTTTGTGTATGTATTCACACATGTATCAAGTTTCCGGTTAATACAATTCTAGCATGAATAATAAACATTTATCATGCAATAAGGAAATAAATAATAACTTTATTATTGCCTCTAGGGCATATTTCCTTCAGAAGCTTCCGCCGACCTTGAGCTCTGCTTCTTGTCGTCGACGATGGTCGCGCCGGCGCCGACCAATCCAACCTCTGTTGTAAACCGCCCGCGGAAGGATTAGATTCGGACTGAGAAGGCTTCTGTGCCGCGCTGCCGCCCGGAGGTATGACTGAATCGCCGCCGGAATTTGCATCCACAGCCGCCATGGCTAGCGACGGCTAGGGCTAGGGAGGAGCTCGGGGGAGAGTGAAAGAGGGTGGGGAATGGGGAGCCTGCCGGCCAGGCTGACCTGGTCCGACCAGGTGCGACCGATGAGCGGCTCTAACAGTGAGTGTCGGTGTCAAAACCGGCGGATCTTGGGTAGGGGGTCCCGAACTGTGCGTCTAGGCGGGGTAGTAACAGGAGGCAGGGCACACGATGTTTACCCAGGTTCGGTCCCTCTTGATGGAGGTAATACCCTACGTCCTGCTTGATTATTCTTGATGATATGAGTAGTACAAGAGTTGATCTACCACGAGATCGAAGAGGCTAAACCCTAGAAGCAAGCCTATGGTATGATTGTTGTTGTTGGTCCTACGGACTAAACCCTCCGGTTTATATGGACACATGAGGGGGCTAGGGTTACACAGAGTCGGTTACAAGGAAGGAGATCTACATATCCGTACTGCCAAGCTTGCCTTCCACACCAAGGAGAGTCCCAACCGGACACGGGACGAAGTCTTCAATCTTGTATTTTCATAGTCCGACAGTCCGGCCAAAGGATATAATCCGGCTGTCCGGACACCCCCCAATCCAGGACTCCCTCAGTAGCCCCTGAACCAGGCTTCAATGACGATGAGTCCAGCGTGCAGATTGTCTTCGGCATTGCAAGGCGGGTTCCTCCTCCGAATACTTCATAGAAGATTTTGAACACGAGGATCGTGTCCGGCTCTGCAAAACAAGTTCCACATACCACCATAGAGAGAATAATATTTCCATAAATCTAATCTGCTGACGTACCCCGTAGTGTGACATCATACCACAACCAGGTCTTTATTCGAATCGTTTTTCATAACCAATCTCATCGTGTTTCGTGAGGCGGTTTCCTTGGCACGTCTTGTCGAAGCAGAGATCGTGTCCCCTTTATTACGGGATTCTCATCAATACGGACGTGGGTAACCCAACCGTGCCTATTGGTAGGACTCCTAGATCTTAGGCAAGTCCCATACGGTCATGAGGGGGACGCTTGATATTCACCCTCTTTATAAAGGGGACAAGCCTTTTTCCTTTTCCCCTCTCGTGCTCAATCAAATCCTTCCCCCGCCTCGAGTTGTAACACCAAAAACTCAGGTCAGGTGCTTCGGACCTTCTGCTATGCCCAGATCCAACCTTCAAGGTCGGTGGATGCCTTCCTCCGTCACGGAGGAGGACATCAAGAGGTTGAGAGAGGCCAGATATCTGACCGCCGAAATTTCGCATCGGCTGCCCGCCCGAGGGCAGGTCGTCCCTACTCCCGAACCCAACGAGAGCATCGTGTTCGTCTCCCACTTCCTCCGAGGACTAGGCCTCGCTCCGGATCCCTTTGTTAGGGGTCTTATGTTCTATTATGGGCTAGATTTTCACGATCTGGCCCCGGATTCCCTTCTTCACATCTCGACATTTATCATCGTATGTGAGGCCTTCCTCTGCATTACCCCTCACTTCGGCATGTGGCTCAAGACCTTCGATGTGAAGCCGAAGATGATCGAGGGGCAGCACGCAGCGTGCAGAGGCGCTTTAATAAGCAAAATCGCTTACGCTCCATGGCCTGAGAGTTGCTTCCCAGAGGTGTCCGGATTGTGGCAGGGGGAGTGGCTCTACATCACAGCTCCCCGAAGTGCCAAGTGGGTAGCTGCCCCCACCTTTCGCTCAAGCCCCTCACCACAACTGATGTCATGGATCAGCAGGGGGCTGAGCTGGGGTCCAGCCAAGGACGTGCCAATACTGGAAAGCCGTATCTAAGATCTCTTCAAGAGAGATTTCAGTCTGGTTATAGTAGTGCAAGTCATGCTAGTTCGTCAAGTCCAGCCATGCAAACGCCAGCCCCTTCGCATGTGGGAATTCAACCCGGAAGGACCGCGAGCTATTCAACATTTCCTCGGCATGACGCACGAAGAGATGTACAAATTGTTCTTCGGACCACAAATAATGTGTCCGGACATCACCGAGGATGCAGGTCTGAGCTGCAATCGCCCGGATATCCAAGTAAGTAGCCCCGCATCCGAACACACTGTCCGTTTATTTATAGCAACGTTGCCCTAAAAAAGCCGCTCTTTGTCTAGGATTGGATAGCGAAGGCAAAGTTTATCAGGTGTCCGGCCCCCCTCCCTGAGACCTTACCAAATCCCGTGCTAACCAGGATGCTGGAGATCGCGCCTTATCAAGCACCCTCAGGAGAGGATAAAGGGGGGAACAAGGAGGCTAGCGCCTCCACGAAGGAGGTTAGCCGGGGAGGAGGAACTGCAACTTCCTCTCCCCAGGGAAGGAAGAGAACCGCCTCTGAGGATCCGGAGACAATGGTCTCCAAACGGGGGAAGAAATCTCCGCCTGAGGGTCCTGCCCTGGGGGATACCCTGGCCGCACTATGCCCTCAAGGGGACCAGCCCTCCACCAAGCTGTAAGTAAAAGGGTACTTAATAATGAAAATATCCCGTTTTACTTCTGAGAACAATAATCAAAGCATTTATCTTGCAGTTCGGATCTTAGCCCTTCTCAGCAGAGCTCGTCTTCAGGGGATCTTCTTCCAGAGATGATGGAGAGCGAAACGCCTCCCCCTGCCACACCGCCTCACGAGGCGGGCGACCCCGAGGTGTCGTCGCGGAGGGTTTCTCCTGATCCGGCAAGGCCAGAAGGTAATCCTATGGCCACCCGAAGTCCTCAGTATCCGGCTCTCAAAGAGAGCAATCAAAAGAGTTCGACACCGTCTGGTGTGCGGTCGGACGTACTGAGGGATCTGCTGGAGCAAGCGGCTATCTCAGAAGAGCACCGCACGTTGATGGGTACGGTGATTGAAAGGATTTTGTCCGTCGAAAGCGGGTTGCATGAAGCCTTTATGAGTCTATTGACGGGTTTTGAGATACGTGAAATGATGTACATTTTTGACAGTACCACACATTTTTAGATGTGCCCTGTGTAGATAGTAGCCCCTAAGACTCTGGTTATCATCGAAAACGGCGGCAAACAGAGGATCATAGTCCCAGGTAATAACCAGACCGCATGTATGCGCAGGTGGTTGAAGCTCCGGTGGCTAGCCGGACTGATGGGTTTACCGAACTAAAGCGGCAGCTAGATGCGGCAGATGCCGACATCGTGCTTGTCAACAAGCAGCTTGACGAGGCACATGGTAGGTGATTTTTCTGGTGATTGTCATATAATAAGAGCAGCATGATGCCAGTATCTTTAATATGTTGTGACTACAGATGGAGCTGCCACCGTTGAGACCCTTCGGGCAGAGCTTGCCCGAGCCAAGGAGCAAGCAAGGAGTAGCAATGTGGTCGCTTTAAAGGCGGACGAGGGTTTAAGGGCCGAACAGGCCGCACATTGCGAGAGCAAAGAAAAAATTTCCCAGATGGCCGTGGAGTTAAAAGATGCTGCTGACCGTTACCGGCTTCTTGAAGAAGAAAACCGGGCGAAGGCGATGGACCTGGAGAAGGCCCGGGTGGCTGCCAAGGAAGCCCGCTCCAAAACTAGAGCGACGAAGGGGGAGCTAAATCAAGCTGCGGATATCGTTTCTGGGAAGCCCTTCTTGTTGCGGACTAAGTTCGGAGATCCGAAATATACTTCTCTGGACCAGCTATGGAGTTCTGCAGACGAGTACATGGATTTGGCTGCAAGTGCTGCTGATGCGGCTGAGTACTTCAAGAATGAGAAAGGTCCTGAAGTGGAGAAGCGGTTCTGGTGACAGTTTCATGCTCCAGTTCGTCCGTTGTTGCTGAATGAGCGATTGACCGGTTGGGCCGAGCTCCATAGATTATCCAGACTTGCCATGAGGTCCGTTGTGGATCATCTGTGGCCAGGAGGGCCAAGGCCGAATAGCTACTTTAGCTTAGTGCAACAATTCCTTGGTGTTGTGCCACGCATCGATGTTGTAAAGAGGCCGTCGTGCATAGACGGCTCGCGGATGGCCCTTGCCCGTGTCAAAACATACTGGGCGGAGATGGATGCCACCACTGTTGCGGCACAGGGTTCGGCCATAGGCCGAGTGGCTGCCGAGCACTACTTTGAAGAAGTTCTTGAAGGCGCTCATTCGATAGAGGCTCAGTGCTCGAAGAATATTATGTTTAAGTGACATGTATTCCCATTGTAAAAACAATGTT
The DNA here is from genome assembly GCA_034509565.1 of Triticum monococcum. Taxonomy (NCBI): domain Eukaryota; kingdom Viridiplantae; phylum Streptophyta; class Magnoliopsida; order Poales; family Poaceae; genus Triticum; species Triticum monococcum. Next base: position 682,926,525 of record CM067845.1, on the reverse strand, counting down.
TTATTGAGTTTATCAAGGTTGTATTTATACTTTTGCCCAAAAGTACTATGATGCCTCCTGTGCGGCCGTTTATGTATATATGTATATAACCTGAAAGATGGCAGTCGTCGGCTTCAGCCCCCACGCATATAATGCGGTGGTGCTCACAGAAGACGCATGTTCACACTTGATCCAACGTCTTGGTCCATTAAGGAGGTGATAGCGCAGCGAACTAGGCAATCAGACTATAATGCTTTAACACTTTCACTTAGCCAGAGTAGTTTGACAGTGGGGCTACTATATAGCCCCTGGTGGCTCCGCGCTCATCCTAATTCGGGGCGTGTACATGCCTGGCTGGGAAACGGCCATTTGTTAAGGCGGAGGAATCCCGAAGATTCCGCTAGGTCATCGAGTGGTTGACCAGTCTCACGCTATATCATGACAGTCAGTTTTCGGCTTTCTCTACTGAGGTGCTCGTCCGGATGAACCAGGGCACAATTGCAGTAGTTCTCCTGGTGCCGCCCTAGCCGATAGAGCGGAACGTGAGGCAGCACAACACAGGAGCCGGGCAAACCCAACATTTGACCAAAGCATGATTCGGAGCCGATGCATATAAGGCCAAACTCGCGACGCCGAACACTCCCTAAGGTATTCGGTCTTTATGATGTAAACCGGTGCTTAAACAGTGCCCTTTGTAATAAGCCCCTGGTGTCCAGGTACGTGCAATATTTTGACATGGCCACATGCCAATACGTCAGCATCCTTCTCAATTGTACTAAGAATCCGGGGGATGTGTATCAACAAGAGACAGTAAAAAAGGTTTACGCAGGGTCTTAATCTAAAAATAATCCTTGGAACGGGTCCCTGCTGCGCGTCTGCGCCTGTGTCTCCGTTGTGCCGTATCCTGGACGGGTGTAGCATGATGGTCATCTGTAAAAGAGAGGAACTTAGTTGAAAAGTTGTCATGCAAAAAGGTAGGTTATACTAAATAAACCATGTACAGTTCAAGATGAGTAAAGTTGAGCCTAATTGTCACTTGTTTACACGCGTTGAGCCCCTTGTACTGTTATAGGGGTATAGCCATCAAACCTGTATCAATTATATATAGCTGCACCAGACTCATCTAACCGTGTCTGTGGTCTTAACGACCTGTCAGATTTTCTAGTTGGTGAGGCCGTCTAGTGTGCGGCTGCCAAGGCGGCCACACGGTCTTCCGCGCGCAAGGAGCGCTCAATATTTTCATTCACTGTAATGATGCCATGTGGACCGGGCATCTTAAGCATGAGAGAAGCGTAATGCGGTATTGAGTTAAAGCAAGCGAAAGCTTCGCGTCCGAGTAGTGCTTGATAGCCACTTTGGAACGAAGCAATGTGGAAGGTTAAATTTTCGCTGCGGAAGTTATCGGGAAAGCCGGATATAACCTCTAGTAGTAGGGAGCCCGTGCAGTGGGCTTCTGGGCCTGGCGTTACTCCTTTAAAGGTAGTATTGCTATGGCTAATTTTTGTTGGGTCTATCCCCATTTTGCGGACTGTGTCCTGATATATCAGGTTTAAACTACTAATGCCGTCCATCAGGACTCGTGTGAAGTGGTATCCGTCAATTATCGGGTCTAACACCAAGGCAGCCCATCCTGCATGCCGGATACTTGCCGAGTAATCCCGATGGTCAAAGGTGATCGGTTGGGATGACCAGTGGCAGAACTCCGCGGTGATAGGCCTTGGGGCATGTGTCTCTAGGAGTGCCGCTTTATTTCTCCCCTTCATCACGTGTAATACATTTACTGTTTTGACTTCTGGTGGGAATTTCTTCTGTTCCCCAGTGCTTTGCTTGCGAGGCTCGTTCTCGTCTTCGCTTGGTGTACCCTGCCCCTTGTGTTTGGCGTTGAGCTTGCCGGCCTGCTTGAAGACCCAACATTCTCTATGGGTATGATTTGCAGGTTTATCGGGGGTGATGTGGATCTGACATATTTTGTCCAGAATCTTGTTTAGGCTGGACAGTTCGTCTCTGTTGCCTTTGGAGGGCAACTTTTGCTGACCTAGCCGAGAGCTTCTGAATCCGGCGTTTACCGCCATGCTCTTCGGGATGTCTTCTTTATTCCAGCGCTTGTTTTTGCTGCGTCATGCCTTCCCGTTTCCGTCCCTGACTTTGGATGGACTTGGGTCGCTGGTGCTACATCGGGCTAACCAGCTGTCCTCGCCCGCGCAAAAGCGGGTCATGAGGCTTGTTAATGCTGCCATTGTTCTCGGATTTTCTTGGCTGAGGTGTCTGGCAAGCCATTCGTCTCAAACGTTGTGCTTGAAAGCTGCTAAGGCTTCAGCATTTGGACAGTCGACTATTTGGTTCTTTTTAGTGAGAAACCTGTTCCAAAGATTTCGGGCTGACTCTCCGGGCTGTTGAGTTATATGACTTAAATCATCTGCATCCGGTGGTCGGACATAGGTCCCTTGAATTTTTTCCCGAAAAGCGTCTTCGAGCTCTTTCCAGCTTCCAATGGAGTTTTCGGGGAGGCTTTTAAGCCAGTGCCGAGCTGGCCCTTTGAGCTTGAGGGGTAAGTACTTGATGGCGTGGAGATCATTTCCTCGAGCCATGTGGATATGGAGGATGTAGTCCTCAATCCAGACCCCAGGGTCTTGTTGGAAATATGCCCTAGAGGCAATAATAAATTGATTATTATTATATTTCCTTGTTCATGATAATCGTTTATTATCCATGCTAGAATTGTATTGATAGGAAACCCAGATACATGTGTGGATACATAGACAACACCATGTCCCTAGTAAGCCTCTAGTTGACTAGCTCGTTGATCAATAGATGGTTACGGTTTCCGGACCATGGACATTGGATGTCGTTGATAACGGGATCACATCATTAGGAGAATGATGTGATGGACAAGACCCAATCCTAAGCCTAGCACAAGATCATGTAGTTCGTATGCTAAAGCTTTTCTAATGTCAAGTATCATTTCCTTAGACCATGAGATTGTGCAACTCCCGGATACCGTAGGAGTGCTTTGGGTGTGCCAAACATCACAACGTAACTGGGTGACTATAAAGGTGCACTACGGGTATCTCCGAAAGTGTCTGTTGGGTTGGCACGAATCGAGACTGGGATTTGTCACTCCGTGTGACGGAGAGGTATCTCTGGGCCCACTCGGTAGGACATCATCATAATGTGCACAATGTGATCAAGGAGTTGATCACGGGATGATGTGTTACGAACGAGTAAAGAGACTTGCCAGTAACGAGATTGAACAAGGTATCGGGATACCGACGATCGAATCTCGGGCAAGTATCGTACCGATAGACAAAGGGAATTGTATACGGGATTGATTAAGTCCTTGACATCGTGGTTCATCCGATGAGATCATCGTGGAGCATGTGGGAGCCAAGATGGGTATCCAGATCCCGCTGTTGGTTATTGACCGGAGAACGTCTCGGTCATGTCTGCATGGTTCCTGAACCCGTAGGGTCTACAAACTTAAGGTTCGATGATGCTAGGGTTATAAAGGAAGTTTGTATGTGGTTACCGAATGTTGTTCGGAGTCCCGGATGAGACCCCGGACTTCACGAGGAGTTCCGGAATGGTCCGGAGGTAAAGATTTATATATGGGAAGTCCTGTTTTGGTCACCGGAAAAGTTTCGGGATTTATCGGTAACGTACCGGGACCACCGGGAGGGTCCCGGGGGTCCACCAAGTGGGGCCACAAGCCCCGGAGGGCTGCATGGGCCAAGTGTGGGAGGGGACCAGCCCCAGGTGGGCTGGTGCGCCCCCCACCAAGGCCCAAGGCGCAAGGAAGAGGGAAGGGGGGCAAACCCTAGGGCAGATGGGCCCTAAGGCCCATACCTGGTGCGCCCCCCTCTCCCCCTCTTGGCCGCCCCCCCTTTTCCCATCTAGGGCTGCCGCCCCCCTTAGGGGTGGGAACCCTAGACGGGGCGCACCCTCCTCCCCTCCTCCTATAAATAGTGGGGGTTTTTGGGCTGCCGATGACACGCGATTTGATCTCTCCCTGGCGCAGCCCTACCTCTCTCCTCCTCGTCTCTTGCGGTGCTTGGCGAAGCCCTGCTGGAGTACCACGCTCCTCCACCACCACCACGCCGTCGTGCTGCTGCTAGATGGAGTCTTCCTCAACCTCTCCCTCTCTCCTTGCTGGATCAAGGCATGGGAGACGTTGTCGGGCTGTACGTGTGTTGAACGCGGAGGTGCCGTCCGTTCAGCACTAGGATCTCCGGTGATTTGGATCACGACGAGTACGACTCCTTCAACCCCGTTCTCTTGAACGCTTCCGCTTAGCGATCTACAAGGGTATGTAGATGCACTCTCCTTCCCTCGTTGCTGGTTTCTCCATAGATAGATCTTGGTGACACGTAGGAAAATTTTGAATTTCTGCTACGTTCCCCAACAGTGGCATCATGAGCTAGGTCTATTGCGCAGATTCTATGCATGAGTAGAACACAAAGTAGTTGTGGGCGTTGATTTTGTTCAATATGCTTACCGTTACTAGTCCAATCTTGATTCGGCGGCATTGTGGGATGAAGCGGCCCGGACCGACCTTACACGTACTCTTACGTGAGACTGGTTCCACCGACTGACATGCACTAGTTGCATAAGGTGGCTAGCGGGTGTCTGTCTCTCCCACTTTAGTCGGATCGGATTCGATGAAAACGGTCCTTATGAAGGGTAAATAGCAATTGGCATATCACGTTGTGGTTTTCGCGTAGGTAAGAAACGTTCTTGCTAGAAACCCATAGCAGCCACGTAAAACATGCAAACAACAATTAGAGGACGTCTAACTTGTTTTTGCAGGGTATGCTATGTGATGTGATATGGCCAAGAAGAATGTGATGAATGATATGTGATGTATGAGATTGATCATGTTCTTGTAATAGGAATCATGACTTGCATGTCGATGAGTATGACAACCGGCAGGAGCCATATGAGTTGTCTTTATTTATTGTATGACCTGCGTGTCATTGAACAACGCCATGTAATTACTTTACTTTATTGCTAACCATTAGCTGTAGTAGTAGAAGTAATAGTTGGCGAGACAACTTCATGAAGACACGATGATGGAGATCATGGTGTCATGCCGGTGACGATGATGATCATGGAGCCCCGAAGATGGAGATCAAAAGGAGCAATATGATATTGGTCATATCATGTCACTTTTTGATTGCATGTGATGTTTATCATGTTTATACATCTTATTTGCTTAGAACGACGGTAGTAAATAAGATGATCCCTCATTAAAATTTCAAGAAGGTGTTCCCCCTAACTGTGCACCGTTGCTAAAGTTCGTCGTTTCGAAGCACCACGTGATGATCGGGTGTGATAGATTCTTACGTTCGAATACAACGGGTGTTGATGAGCCTAGCATGTACAGACATGGCCTCGGAACACATGCAAAACACTTAGGTTAACTTGACGAGCCTAGCATGTACAAACATGGCCTCAGAACACAAGAGACCGAAAGGTCGAGCATGAGTCGTATAGAAGATACGATCAACATGAAGATGTTCACCGATGTTGACTAGTCCGTCTCACGTGATGATCGGACATGGCCTAGTTGACTCGGATCATGTAATCACTTAGATGACTAGAGGGATGTCTATCTGAGTGGGAGTTCATAAGATGAACTTAATTATCCTGAACATAGTCAAAAGGTCTTCGCAAATTATGTCGTAGCTCGCGCTTCTGTTCTACTGTTTAGATATGTTCCTAGAGAAAATTTAGTTGAAAGTTGTTAGTAGCAATTATGCGGACTAGGTCCGTAAACTGAGGATTATCCTCATTGCTTCATAGAAGGCTTATGTCCTTAATGCACCGCTCAGTGTGCTGAACCTCGAATGTCGTCTGTGGATGTTGCGAACATCTGGCATACACATTTTGATAACTACGTGATAGTTCAGTTAAATGGTTTAGAGTTGAGGCACCGAAGACGTTTTAAAACATCGCGAAACATATGAGATGTTTCGAGGGCTGAAATTGGGATTTCAGGCTCGTGCCCACGTCAAGAGGTATAAGACCTCCGACGATTTTCTTAGCCTGCAAACTAAGGGAGAAAAGCTCAATTGTTGAGCTTGTGCTCAGATTGTCTGAGTACAACAATCGCTTGAATCAAGTGGGAGTTGATCTTCCAGATGAAATAGTGATAGTTCTCCGAAGTCATTACCACCAAGCTGCTAGAGCTTCGTGATGAACTATAATATATCAGGGACATATATGATGATCCTTGAGATATTCACGATGTTTGACACCACAAAAGTAGAAATCAAGAAGGAGCATCAATTGTTGATGGTTGGTGAAACCACTAGTTTCAAGAAGGGCAAGGGCAAGAAGGGATACTTCATGAAACGACAAATCAGCTGCTGCTCTAGTGAAGAAACCCAAAGTTGAACCCAAACCCGAGACTAAGTGCTTCTGTAATAAGAGGAACAGCCACTGGAGCATAATTACCCTAGATACTTGGTAAATGAGAAGGCTGGCAAGGTCGATAGAAGTATATTGGATATACATTGTGTTAATGTGTACTTTACTAAGTACTCCTAGTAGCACCATGGTATTAGATACCGGTTCGGTTGCTAAGTGTTAGTAAACTCGAAATAACAGACTGCGGAGTAAACGGAGACTAGCTAAAGGTGAGCTGGCGATATGTGTTGGAAGTTTTTCCAAGCTTTATGTGATCAAGCATCGCACGCTCCCTCTACCATCGAGATTGGTGTTTGCGTTGAGCATAGACATGACTGGATTATGTCTATCGCAATACGGTTATTCATTTAAGGAGAATAATGGTTACTCTGTTTATTTGAATAATACCTTCAATGGTCTTGCACCTAAAATGAATGGTTTATTGAATCTCGATCGTAGTGATACACATGTTCATGCCAAAGGATATAAGATAGTAATGATAGTACCACCTACTTGTGGCACTACCACTTAAGTCATATCGGTATAAAACGCATGAAGAAGCTCCATGTTGATGGATCTTTGGACTCACTCATTTTTGAAAGGATTGAGACATGCGAACCATGTTTGTTGGTAGATATGCATGAAGAAACTCTATACAGATGGATCGTTTGGACTCACTTGATTTTGAATCACTTGAGACATGCAAATCATACCACATGGGCAAGATGACTGAAAGCCTCATTTTCAGTAAAATGGAACTAGAAAGCAACTTGTTGGAAGTAATACATTTTGATGTGTGCAGTCCAATGAGTGCTGAGGCGTGTAGTGGATATCGTTATGTTCTTACTTCACAGATGATTTGAGTAGATGTTGAGTATATTTACTTGATGAATCACGAGTCTGAATTATTGAAAGGTTCAAGTAATTTCAGGGCGAAGTTGAAAGATCGTTGTGACAAGAGGATAAAATATCTATGATATGATCATAGAGATGAATATCTGAATTACGAGTTTGGCACAGAATTAAGACATTGTGGAAATTGTTTCACAACTAATACAGCCTGGAACACCATAGTGTGATGGTGTGTCCAAACATCATAACTGCACCCTATTGGATATGATGCATACCATGATGTCTCTTATCGAATTACCATGATAGTTTATGGGTTAGGCATTAGAGACAACCACATTCACTTTAAATAGGGCACCACGTAATTCCGATGAGATGACACCGTATGAACTGGTTTAGAGAAACCTAAGATGTCATTTCCTAAAAGTTTGGGGCTGTGACGCTTATGTGAAAAAGTTTCAGGCTGATAAGCTCGAACCCAAAGCGGATAAATGCATCTTCATAGGACATCCAAAACAGTTGGGTATACCTCCTGTCTCAGATCCGAAAGCAATAAGGGATTGTTTCTAGAACCGGGTCCTTTCTCGAGGAAAAGTTTGTCTCGAAAGAATTGAGTGGGAGGATGGTGGAGACTTGATGAGGTTATTGAACCGTCTCTTCAACTAGTGTGTGGCAGGGCACAGGAAGTTGTTCCTGTGGCACCTACACCAATTGAAGTGGAAGCTTATGATAGTGATCATGAAACTTCAGATCAAGTCACTACCAAACCTCGTAGGATGACAAGGATGCGTACTACTTCAGAGTGGTACGTAATCATGTCTTGGAAGTCATGTTGCTAGACAACAATGAACCTACGAGCTATGGAGACGCGATGGTGGGCCCGGATTCCGATAAATGGCTCGAGGCCATAAAATCCGAGAGAGGATCCATGTATGAAAACAAAGTGTAGACTTTGGAAGAACAGCTCGATGGTCGTAAGGCTGTTGAGTATAGATGGATTTTAAAAGGAAGACGGACAATGATGGTAAATGTCACCATTAAGAAAGCTCGACTTGTCGTTAAGAAGTTTCCTGACAAGTTCAAGGAGTTGACTACGGTGAGACTTTCTCACTCGTAGCGATGCTAAGAGTCTGTTGGAATTATATTAGCGATTACTACATTATTTATGAAATGTAGCAGATAGGATGTCAAAACATTGTTTCCTCGATGATTTTCTTGAGGAAAGGTTGTATGTGATACAACCGGAAGGTTTTGTCAATCCTGAAAGATGCTAATAAGTATGCAAAGCTCCAGCAATCCTTCTGAGGACTGGAGTAAGCATCTCGGAGTTGGAATGTATGCTTTGATGAGATGATCAAAGATTTTGGGTGTATACAAAGTTTATGAGAAACTTGTATTTCTAAAGAAGTGAGTGGGAGCACTATAGAATTTCTGATGAATATATGTTGTTGACATATTGTTGATCAGAAATGACGTAGAATTTTTGGAAAGCATATAGGGTTATTTGGAAAGTGTTTTTCAATGGAAAGCCTGGATTAAGCTACTTGAACATTGAGCATCAAGATCTATAAGGATAGATCAAAACGCTTAATGGTACTTTCAAATGAGCACATACCTTGACATGATCTTGAAGGTGTTCAAGGTGGATTAGTCAAAGAAGGAGTTTTTGCCTGAGTTGTAAGGTATGAAGTTAAGACTTAAAGCTTGACCTCGGCAGAATAGAGAGAAAGGACAAAGGTCGTCCCCTATGCTTAAGACACAGGCTCTACAGTATGCTATGCTGTGTACCGCACATGAAATGTGTCTTGCCATGAGTCAGTCAAGGGGTACAAGAGTGATCCAAGAATGGATCACATGACAGCGGTCAAAGTTATCCTTAGCAACTAGTGGACTAAGGAATTTTCTCGATTATGGAGGTGGTAAAAGAGTTCGTCGTAAAGGGTTACGCCGATGCAAACTTTGACACTAATCCAGATTATTCTGAGTAGTAAACTGGATTCGTATAGTAGAACAGTTATTTGGAATAGCTCCAAATGTAGCGTAGTAGTTGCATCTACAAGATGACATAGAAATTTGCGAAGTACATACGGATCTGAAAGATTCAGACCCGTTGACTATAACATCTCTCACAAGCATAACATGATCAAACCCAGAACTCATCGAGTGTTAATCACATGGTAATGTGAACTAGATTATTGACTCTAGTAAACTCTTTGGGTGTTAGTCACATGGGGATGTGACCTTGAGTGTTAGTCACATAGCGATGTGAACTGGATTATTGACTCTAGTGCAAGTGGGAGACTGTAGGGTCTACACGGTTCCCGAACCCGTAGGGTCTACACACTTAAGGTTCGATGACGCTAGGGTTATAAAGGAAGTTTGTATGTGGTTACCGAATGTTGTTCGGAGTCCCGGATGAGATCCCGGACGTCACGAGGAGTTCCGGAATGGTCCGGAGGTAAAGATTTATATATGGGAAGTCCTATTTTGGTCACCGGAAAAGTTTCGGGATTTATCGGTAACATACCGGGACCACCGGGAGGGTCCCGGGGGTCCACCAAGTGGGGCCACAAGCCCCGGAGGGCTGCATGGGCCAAGTGTGGGAGGGGACCAGCCCCAGGTGGGCTGGTGCACCCCCCACCAAGGCCCAAGGCGCAAGGAAGAGGGAAGGGGGGCAAACCCTAGGGCAGATGGGCCCTAAGGCCCATACCTGGTGCGCCCCCCTCTCCCCCTCTTGGCCGCCCCCCCCTTTTCCCATCTAGGGCTGCCGCCCCCCTTAGGGGTGGGAACCCTAGAGGGGGCGCACCCTCCTCCCCTCCTCCTATAAATAGTGGGGTTTTTTGGGCTGCCGATGACACGCGATTTGATCTCTCCCTGGCGCAGCCCTACCTCTCTCCTCCTCGTCTCTTGCGGTGCTTGGCGAAGCCCTGCTGGAGTACCACGCTCCTCCACCACCACCACGCCGTCGTGCTGCTGCTGGATGGAGTCTTCCTCAACCTCTCCCTCTCTCCTTGCTGGATCAAGGCATGGGAGACGTCGTCGGGCTGTACGTGTGTTGAATGCGGAGGTGCCGTCCGTTCGGCACTAGGATCTCCGGTGATTTGGATCACGACGAGTATGACTCCTTCAACCCCGTTCTCTTGAACGCTTCCGCTTAGCGATCTACAAGGGTATGTAGATGCACTCTCCTTCCCTCGTTGCTGGTTTCTCCATAGATAGATCTTGGTGACACGTAGGAAAATTTTGAATTTCTGCTACGTTCCCCAACAGGTCTGTCGTTCCGTCGTATGCCTCTATGTTTACGGCTTTGAATCCCTCTAGAAATTCATGGTCCATCACCTCATCGGTGAAACATAGGGGGTGTGCGGCACACCTATATTTGGGTGTACCGTGGTGTTCGGATTTTTGTTGTGTTGCATTGCGTGCTGGAGCGCGCTTGCTTGGCCCGTAGATGGATCTGGTTGCGCCATCCTTTTGATGCGAGCCCTCACGTGGATCGCGTACTGGCTTGTGTGCGGCGTCGTTTGCCGCTCTATGTTGGCCACGAGGTCGTCTATCTGACCGGATGGCTGTTTTGTTTTTTGATTGCGGGGGATCTAAGGCCTCCTCATCGAATTCAGGTAGCAGCTTTCGCTTCGGGTAGCTTTTTGTGTGGCGACTACCGTCGTACTTTGCTGTAGTATTGAGTACTTTACTCCATCTAATTATGAGCGTGTCTTGTGCAGCCCTGAGCCTTTCCTTCTGCTTTTTTAGACTCCTTGCAGTGGCAACAAGCCTTTGATGGGTATTCTGTTGCTCCGGGTGCCTGTCTGGTGTGATGTCATCCAGACTGTTATCTTCACCGGAGACGGGTTGTTCGGCTTGATTCTCCGTGTTGCCGTGGTCGGATGGTATTTCAATGCCGTGTTTGTCGTCCGCTGGCACACGCTGCTCTATCGTTGGGTCTATATGATCGCTGTTTCTGCCGAGGCGGGATTTGGAGCGGCGCTTACGCCACCGCTTTGACTGCTTCTTGAGGGAACGATCCTTCGTTGCGTCCTTCCGTTCCTCCTCGTTGTCTTCTTTGGGTGTGTCCACCATGTATACATCATATGATGAAGTGGGCGTCCAGTGCCCTGTGGGCAGTGGCTCCTGTTCGTCTCCTGCATCGTCGTCCATACCATCGATGTCTTCGGAGTCGAAGTCGAGCATGTCGGTCAAATCGTCGACAGTGGCTACTAAGTGGTGGGTGGGTGGGCGGCGAATCCGCATCTCAATTTTGCCGGACATAGTTCGGCCAGGACTCTCATGACAAGGAGAGTGACCTTAATGAGTTCAGTATGTCACTGAAGGGCGAGCGCTAAAAGATATCCGCGGAGGTGAACTCCATGATCGGCGCCTAGTTGGATTCGATAGGCACGGGCGCAGGCGGTTCGGAGTCCGTGACCGGGGAAGAATCTGGCAGTTCAACGTCACGGCTCCCGTGAAGGGTAAGGTCGGTATTAGGCTCGATCGCCACTGAATATGCGGCCTCCGTGGCGAGGTCTATCCACCCGTCCTTGGATGGCGCAACTGGCTCCGAATTGAGGGCCGGAGCGGCCGCCGGTGCGATCTCCCGAACACTTTCCGATGGTAGAGCTAAATCATGCTCATCGTGACCGTGCGGCGCACTCGGCAAGGGCTCGAATCCATCGAAGATCAAGTCTCCGTGGATATCGGCCGTGTGGTTTATGCTTCCAAACCTGACCTGGTGGCCAGGGGCGTAACTCTCGATCTGCTCCAGATGGCCAAGCGAGTTGGCCCGCAGTGCGGAGCCGCCGAATACAAAGATCTATCCGGGGAGAAAAGTCTCACCCTGGACTGCATCGCTATCGATGATTGAAGGAGCCATCCAGCCTAACGATGACGACACAGAGGAACTATCAATGAAAGCACCAATGTCAGTGTCAAAACCGGCGGATCTCGGGTAGGGGGTCCCGAACTGTGCGTCTAGGCGGATGGTAACAGGAGGCAGGGGACACAATGTTTACCCAGGTTCGGGCCCTCTTGATGGAGGTAATACCCTACGTCATGCTTGATTATTCTTGATGATATGAGTAGTACAAGAGTTGATCTACCACGAGATCGAAGAGGCTAAACCCTAGAAGCTAGCCTACGGTATGATTGTTGTTGTTGGTCCTACGGACTAAACCCTCCGGTTTATATAGACACTGGAGGGGGCTAGGGTTACACAGAGTCGGTTATAAGGAAGGAGGTCTACATATCCGTACTGCCAAGCTTGCCTTCCACGCCAAGGAGAGTCCCATCCGGACACGGGACGAAGTCTTCAATCTTGTATTTTCATAGTCCGACAGTCCGGCCAAATGATATAATCCGGCTGTCCGGATACCCCCCAATCCAGGACTCCCTTAGTGAGAGAAGAAGAAACAGAAGCAGAGGAGAGCAGAGAGGAGTGGAGTGAGCTCGGGGGAGAGTGAGAGAGATGGTGGGGACGAGCGCCTCGGTCGGCCAGGTTATGACCTGGTCTGACCAGGTGCGAGCTCTAACGGCCCCGCGCGCGCCGTTAGCCGTTAGGCGGGCCGCTAGCATGGCACGTGGGCCACTCACGTCGGAATCGCGGTTAAAACGGTCAAAACCACCATTCAGTCAACCTGGTAGTTTTCGGCCACTTTTAAAAAAGTGGTAGTTCTTTGGGACGCGAACCCCTAAACTGGTAGTTTTTTCTCAAACACTCGGATAAAAAGGTCAATACAAAGTGTATTTCAAAGATCCAACTATGCACAAATTAATCCAGCTTGATGTGGTATTTGGTTGGGAGAAGAGAGAGGAGAAGGGGACCGTGCATGTGAAGAAGAGAAAAAAAAGGTGGATCATGTAGGGGCTTTTTGTTGGTCAATTGTATATCCGGACTCCGGTATAGCTTTCCCAAATTTGTCTCAGATTTGCCGGAAAATGGACGTCCGAACTATTCGCAGACCGATGGGGGTCCTCATTGGATGATAAAAGTTTATGCAAATAGTTCGGACACCATAATTTAGACATATATCGAAGATTTGAAGGTCTCGTTTGAAGATGCCCTAAGGAAGTCAATTTGTGTTCACGGATCAGCTGCAATCACATTTTTAGGTTGGCAATGTAGCCGAGGCTACACTCCTTAGCGAGTATGCCACTTCCCATGGTCTGACAAGTATAAGACGACCTGCTTGCATGGCCGTTTTGTATATGCACATTGGAACGGTTTTTCTAGCACGCTAGCACTACTTTAGATCCAAATTTCACTAACCCCTCATCATTGAGCAGCCCGTTACCATGCGTCAGTGATGAGCCTTAGCACTCTCGCGACTCCAGAGGTGTAAGCACTGGCGGAGCTAGGAAGAAAGTTTAAGGAGTGCAAATGGTAAAACTGGCAGACCTGAGAGGGCCAAATACTAAATTTATACTCATCTAAACCCTCTAAAAAAATTCCTTCACACTTTTTGCTTAGGCTCCGCCACTGGGTGTAAGTGATATGGTTTCTTGGGCTCGGCTAGATGCTTATCGCAGATCGGTCTAAAGCAGACACGTTAGTGATTGTGTGGTCTGATGATCAAAATGGACTGAAGGTTAATTGTCACTAACCGGCTAATATATTTAACCCTTTTCTTTAACATAGCAGTGGGAGTCTCTCCTGCTGTTTTCATTACTAAAAAAACATATTTGACCCATCCGTGTTGTTCATCTAAATGTGACCAAGGGTTTTTTCGCCGGTTAGTGTTGTTTTGAACATGACCCGTTATTATAAGGGTGTGTCTAGGGCACATCTAGATGTGCTCTAATTATTGCACATCTAAGTGAGTGAATCAAGTATAAAGAGGAAAGAGAAAAAAATCCACACGAATCTCAACGTAAGATCTTTCATGCATTGATCAAATTGTTTCATTTAAGTGGTTTGCCTAGGTTCTCGCGCTTGGCATTGGTTCTTTCTGGGGTCATCAAAATGCTCTCCCCCCTCTTTAAATATTGTGCCATGTCATTATTTCGCTTATGTGGCATGCTTAGCACCTGTCCACGGTGAAGCATTGTGAAGGGCCTTAGATGTGCAATACTTATGGCACATCTAGATGTGCTTTAGCAAAACTGTTATTATAAACTTATAATCCATCGTCCATTGCCCATCGCTATTCCAAACCCTCGCTCCTGCCGCCGAGCCCCTCTACACACTCGCGGAGCTATAGTAAGGTCAAATGGGCCATGGTCTGCCCAGCTCATGGCCCAAACTGTGAAGAGTAGAGAAAACCGGGCCTTTTGAGAGAACAAAAAGTGTTTCCTTCAGTTCGGCCCACTTTGGCCCGCCCAACTACTTTCCTGTAGCTCCGGTACTGGCTCTATATTTAATCTATACCAATATAGAAAGACCCAAAGAGGCAGATCTAATTAATCCCAATCATTAAATCATGTCAATCCAACGACCTAGACTGCTTCAATGTCGAGCGTTCAACACGTTTAGCGTGCAGTTAATTTCATGCCAAATATAATGCTAATCACATAATAACGCGCAGATAATATCTTACTTAATATCCGCATGCACTTAATATACTTCCAAATTAACGTGCATTGCACGTACACATTGACTAGTTTATTGTAGGTTTCTTACATTCGTCTCTGCTCATTTTCTACGTGTTGGGAGTGTATGGCTAGAAGCGGGGGCGGAGACGGGACCTGGGCCCGGGCGATGAGGCCAAATTCCTTTGGTGACGTAGTGTTTACTGTAGTTCTCAATCACATAATGTACGTGTTAGCCGGTTAGTGACAATTAACCTTCAGTCCATTTTGAAGATGGGCATATATACAAAATTAACCTTCAGCCCAGGGCCTAGGTACATGATCAAAGTGCTATAGTTCTCAAAGGCGGCCCGGGGCCTGCCGCCGGCCTGGCTCCGCCGCTGGCTAGAAGCAAAATTTTCTTTTCACATATGTTCAGGTGATCAGTTCAACGTGGGTGTAGGAATGCGCATGTGCCTAGGAGTTTGGAGGTTTAGATAATATCTGGATCGAGCTTTAGCAACTCGAAATAGTCAAATGGAATCCAATCCTATCTTTCTCTCTTTCCCCCTTGGATCAGATGCCTACACGCGAAGAAGAGGAAATACGCAGCTTCTAAATTGGACACCGGCCGGTATCATCCTCAACCATGATTCCCAAGTGGCCGGTCTAGTTCAAGAAAGTAGTATTAGTATATGTTCAAGCATATATAATTGTTTTGTTAAGTAGGCATACTGATACTAGTTTAATACTCCCTCCATCAAAAAATGCAAGACGTTTTTTCACACTCTGGTAGTATGGAAAAAATCCCCTAAAAAAAGGTAGTATGGAAAAACGTTTTATATTTTGGACGGAGGGAGTAGGTAGCTAGAGCGATCAACTGCAACGGCTATTCCGTTTAATATTGTTTTGTCTCAAACGCCACCGGCCGCCGGCTTTGGTCGGCAAACTCAAGCATATGGATCCGGAATCATGAATGTAGAAAATGTAGTTGCGTGCATGTTCGGCTCCTTGGAAATCCAGTAGTGAATGTAGGCATGTGCCGTATAGACCAAGAGGTAACTCTAGACCTAGTCTATAAAAAAGAACATCCGAAATTTTAATCCCCAAAATCATGGGTACTGGCAGGGTGATTTCTATTCGATCCCACATGCTTATAATCACCCAAAACATTACTAGGCTTTATAGACCTTTGAGCACTGGTTAACAAAAAAAAAGAGGATCAGTTACAATTGCTTTAAGCTTGTCCATTGCAGATATGCTTGTGTGCACGCGCGCGCGGGTTTTGTGTGTGTGTGTGTGTGTGTGTGTGTGTGTGTGTGTGTGTGTGTGTAGAAACTATGGGGTCAAAAAGGAAAAATAATAAGTGATTCTAGCCATTATAGAAAGAATATGAGTAAATAGCATAAAACTACTACTTTACGGGTTAGGGTTCCAGAAACTACCGAACTTATTTTTTTTTTGCTGATAACTATCAAGTCAGGGGTTGGCTGTTTCAAAAAACCCCAAATTCTCTTTGTTAAAAAATTAGACATGTTTATGACAGGTCGGACCCGCCACCAAACACACCGTTTGGTTGACCGTTAACTGACTTGTGGGGGCCATATGTCAGCGCCTCATCAACAGAATTTTACAGATTAGCCCCTACAAATATTTTTTAAAAGCAATCAGGTCCCTGGAATTATTTTAAAAAAGCAATCAGGTCCTTGGAGTGTCGCCGCCGCGCCTCCAAAGGGCTCTACCCGTGGTCGCCGTTGCACCATGGGGCTTTG
Organism: Triticum monococcum; assembly: GCA_034509565.1. NCBI lineage: Eukaryota > Viridiplantae > Streptophyta > Magnoliopsida > Poales > Poaceae > Triticum > Triticum monococcum. Next base: position 682,910,020 of record CM067845.1, on the reverse strand, counting down.
CCCGTGGTCGCCGCGCCCGCAACCTGGGTGGCCGGGGTGGTCGCCGGGCGCGCCGCCGTGGGGCTCCGGCTCAGGTTGCCGCGCCGCTGCGCGCCATCGAGATCCGCCTGGAGCGCCGTTGGTCATGGGGCTTCGGCTCGGGTCGCCGCGCCATCGGGAGCCGCCTGGGGCGCCGCTGGCCATGGGGCTCCGCTCAGGTCTCCACGTCGTGCCTTGCCCGCGGCCGCCGCCATCCCCTGGCCCGAGCTCCTCAAGCTCGACGCAGATGGCCTGCGCCTCTGCTGGAGTGTCGCGGACGAGGCCGACCTCGTTGCAAACGTCGCCACCAGGAGCTCCGGCTTGGGGGAGGTTCGCAGGCTTGGGAGGGGGAGGGGATCGCCGGCTTGGGAGGTGGAGGGAGTCGCCGGCTCGGGAGAAGAGAGATCTGGCACAGGAGGCAGAGAAAGAAGAAAGAGAAAAGGAAGAAGAAACTTACATGCGGGCCCCACATGTAAGTTAACAGTCAAAGTAAGGTCAAACTAACGGTTTGTTTAGCTGTGGGCCCAACCTATCATAATCGTGATCAACTGATAAAGACTCGATGATTTAGGTTTTTTAAAACAGCCGACCGCCCATTTGGTAGTTATCTGAGAAAAATTAGAAATCAGTAGTTTTTTGAAATCCTAGCTTGTAAAATAGTAGTTTTATGCTATTTACTCAAAGAATATAGATTCTTAAAACTTTTTCACACTTATTTTTCATCAAGGTACCGCAGAACAATATATTTTTTAGAAGCATGGTACAAAAGAAAATGCTCACATACATGCACGTATGCTCACCTTCATGAACACATGTCCTATCCAAAGTTGCACCATTCACTCGACGACAGATGCGTGATGATGGACGTGTATATAGAGGTGGCGTTGTCTGGTGCCATGGTGGCGTTGAGGGCAAGCTTGACAAGGTCGATGCGTCGATACCTGTTTGAAGATGGATCGGTGAAAGGTGGTGGCGGCCTCTCCAGCATGCGCATGCGCTACCCACTGAGAGTGTGCTGGACCAGTGTGTGCCTCAAACCCGGCGACTGCGGCTTGGTTAGGGCCTTCGGTTTTAGATGTTGGGCTTTGGTGCGAGGTCTGGGCAGGCGGCCTGGACAATATGCACCCCTTCATCAAATTGATAGGAGTAGCGATATATGTTGTCAAGATGGTGGCTTTAGACATATTGATGTATTTTTTGTAAGGTTTTGATGAATAATTATTAAAATAGTTGTATGCATTGCGCTGATGCAGAGGCTGGGTCATCCATGTTTTCAAAAAAAAAAAGTTGCATTGTTCAGATATAATCACGCTAGTCCCTCAGCATGTTCAGCAGATTTTTTTTGAGGGATGCATCTGTAGCAAATGCAGCGGTTGCCTGGCCCATTAGTTTCGTTCTTCGGTTCTTTGTTTGTATTTTCTTTATGCTTATCGTTTGTTAATTTCTTTAACTTTGCTTTATGAAATATTTTAAATACATATATTTTAAAACTCAATTTACTTAAATTATTTCCAAACCATTCATAATGAACTTGAAAAATGATACTGCGGTGTAAAAGATTTGTTCCCACAATTGTTTTAAAATGTTTGTACTATTAAAAAATGATCGTGATATTTAAAAAAGTTCATAAATTAAAAAACAATGTGTGTGATATTTTCACATAAATTAGATAAATTTTAAAAGAAATATTTTATGTGATTTAAAAATATTTTTTGTACCATTCAAAAATGTTCATGACATTTATAAAAGTAATGACATGTTTGAAACAAATATTCATGAGAGTAATAATAATAATTTATAATATTTTAAAAATAGTATAATTTAAAAAAGGATGTTTCGTGGCATTTAAAAAAATCACAGATATGAAAACAAATATTCATTTTTTTAGAAAAGTTTATATAACGTACAAAAAATTCCAAAACAATTTTTTTAATATTTTGACAAGTAATCAACATGTATTTAGAAAATCTTTAACAGCTATTAAAAACAACTCATAGATATATTTCAAAAGATTTCATAATCTAATTTTAAAATACTCAATGTGCATCAAAAGATGGTCTGCATAAATATGTAAATATAAAATGTGAATAAAAAACAAGACATGTGTTTAAAAAAACTAAAAATAATGTAAAAAATATAAGGAAAATCAAAAAGGAAAAATCCAAAGAAACCGATAAAGATATAAATCCCCAAAAAATAGATGAAAATCTCAAAGTAAAACACAGAAAAAAGGTAAAAAAGAAAACAAAACCCGTGCGGAACCATCCCTAAACCGGGCGAAACTGGTGGAAGGTTCTACGTCATTGGCCCGGTCAATACTACCCCCGTCCACATAAACCCCGGACGGTTTGGGCCCAACCAGGGGCCGAATCCCCCCTATTGGACTGTCATTGCTTCAACCATTACACTAAATGCATAGGGCAGTGAACTAGCCCGACCCATTTAGTGCTAGACAGACTGATTTTTGGTTCCGATTATGGAAAACTTAGGAACACGACTGTTCTGATCCCGAGAGCGTGTGAGCTCGGGTGAAAAGTAAAATAGAATAAAAATCAAAACTGAACAATTTCAACTTTTTTTGTGTGGAACACAGACAAATATTTTGATAGCTCACAAAATTTCAGCACCAGATGACATTCGTGGAATATATGGTCAAAAAGCAAAATTTGTGCTCCAAAATTTTAATTTCGACTTATTTTGAAGCATCGGTTTTTTCCAGGTCTTCCACGAATGTTGTTCCATGATGAAATTTTAAATTAATGAAAACATTTGTCAACGTTCCACACAAAAAAGTTAAGTTTTTTATTATTAGAACAACACTTTTGGAACATTAGAAGGTTCTTGCCCGATTTTGTTGCCATTTATGGGCGCCCCTATGTCTCGCTTATAGCGAGACGTTGGGAAGTCTCACATCAAGGTGAGCCCAAGCGTTCGGGAAGCCACTACCTCATTTGTTTTCATGTTATTTATTTTCATATTTTTCTTTCTTTTTAATCCATTTACACTTCCAAATATTCCACACACACACACACACACACACACACACACACATTTGTAGAATAAGTTATTCTTCACCTGAGGTAATATTATGATCATTTCAAAATTAAATTACGTTTGATTTCAAATAGTTACATTCTTATTGATTCATTGCGTAAAATTTGGCATAAGAAAATAAAAATATAGGTCATAAGACAAAAAAAATTCCAGTTTATATGTATTTTACACTATGATTTTACGTTTGTAATTTTACATAACATAAAGTATTTTTACAATGATTATATATTTTCTTACAATCTCTTTTTACGTCGAAAATAAGACAAAACTTACGAAACGTAAAATCACGGTGCATTCATGGTAAAATAGAGGGGGGTATAGTCAAAACATTTGTCAACGTTCCACATAAAAAAGTTAAGTTTTTTATTATTAGAACAACACTTTTGAAACATTAGAAGGTTCTTGCCCGATTTTGTTGCCGATTATGGGCGCCCCTATGTCTCGCTTATAGCGAGACGTTGGGAAGTCTCACATGAAGGTGAGCCCAAGTGTTGGGGAAGCCACTACCTCATTTGTTTTCATGTTATTTATTTTCATATTTTTCTTTCTTTTTAATTCATTTACACTTCCAAATACTCTCTCTCTCTCTCTCTCTCTCTCTCTATATATATATATATATATATATATATATATATATATATATATATATATATATATATTCGTCACTCAGGAAAAACTGTGTCTACCATAGCTTGCCACAGAACTAGATATTCGTCACCCAGGGTGTAGAATAAGTTCAGCCCCCTCTATTTTACCATCAATGCACCGTAAATTTGCGTTCCGTAAGTTTTGTCTTATTTCCGACGCAAAAAGCGACCGTAAGAAAAAATATAATCGCCGTAAAAAATATTTATGTTATATAAAATTACAAACGTAAAAAGATAGTCTAAAATACACATAATTTGTAAATTTTCTTGTCTTATGACCCATATTTTTATTTTTTATGTCAAATTTTACATAGTGAATCAATACGAATATAAGTATTTGAATTTGAAACGTAATTTAATTATGAAATGATCGTAAGATTACCTCGGGTGAAGAATAACTTATTCTTTACCCTGCATGATGAATAGTAACAATATATATATATATATATATATATATATATATATATATATATTACAACAATTACTTTATATAAAAAATTTGAAAAAAATGTTACCAACTATTTGAAAAATATGAAATGTGTATAAAGAAAATGGTTCTCATCGAAAAAAATATACAATGTGTGTGAAAAAAGTAGTTCATGTATTTACAAAATGTTAAACAAGTATTCAAAAAAGTTAATAAAGTATATTACAAAAAACATTAACAAAGTATTTGAAAAATGTTAAGTGTGTATAGAACAAATGTTAAATGTGTATAAATAAAATATTTCTCATGTATATGAAAAATGTAAAAAAATACAATGTGTGTGGAAAAAATATGATCATGTATTTTAAAATTTCAAGCATTTGAAATGTATATTAGACGACAATTTGAACAATGTTAATATATCATTAAAACATTATATGTGTACAGAAAAATGTTGCCCGTCCATTATAAGATGTTAATATTGTAGTTAAAAATTGTTATCGAACATTTGAAAATGTTTAAATGTCTAGAGAAACTGTTGACCATATGTTGAAAAAAATGTTAATCCTGTATTGGAAAAATTAATCAAGCATTTGAAAATTGTTCAAATGTGTATAGAACAAATGTTGACCATGTATTCAAGAAATGTGAAACTTCTATTTGGGAAATGTTAAATGTGCATTAGAAAAAATGTTCTTGCCGTATACGAAAAATGCAGAATAAAAACAAAAGAAACAAAAAAACCAAGAAAAATGAAAAAAAGACACCATACATAAAAAAACAATGAGACAAGTGAAAATAATGAACAACAGTGAAAACTGATTAAGAAACAAAAAATTGTTGAAAACCTAGAAAAGTAAATAAGCACCAAAGGAAAATTAAAAAAAAAGAAAGAAATGAAAAACTGATGAAACCATGGAAGAAATAAAGAGAAATCAAAGAAAAAAAGCAAAAGAAGGAAGTATAATGGCCAAAATAATAAAAGAAACTAGAGAAGAAATATAAAAACAAGCAAAAAAATGAGAGAAAAAGGAATGAAGATATCAGCGAACATACCGACGAACGAACGGGTAACACGGTGTTGAGCCGGCCCATTCGCTTGGGCACTGCACGAAAGCTTCTGGCGGGACGGATGCCAAAATCGCTAATTGAGAAGTACTCATTGCAAATATCACTCTCACCTTCAGAGGTTGCGACAAATGGCGCGATGTATGTATTGTATATGTGCTACTTGTCGCAACCTGAGAGTTTTCCCTTTTTTCGTATATCCGTTTATTCAAAATATTTTATATCTTAAACCATGTGTCCAAATCTCGAACCGTTTTTACCGTCGGATTCCTTGCGTCGAGATCTTCAAAACTAGATCCCATGTTGATAGGTTTTGATGAACTTTTGTTTCAGAAAAAAACCAGACAAACAAATCGTAATGAAAAAACCGAACCGGGACCACGGGTCTTTTTCCCTTTTCGAAAGTGGCATGTCCGTACCTCTCCCAAAATTACAACCGTGCCTCTCGCGGAAGCAAAACCATGCCTATGGCGAAAGGGGAAAAAAAGAAAAAACGCGTCTGTTTTCCGTTTACAAGGAGGCACGGCTGCGTCTCGCGAAAGCACAACCATGTCTCTCGTGGAAGCAAAACCGTGCCTCTCGTGAAAGAAAATAAACAGAAAACACGTTTTTTATCCGTTTCCGAGAGGCACAGTCGTGCCTCTCGTGAAAGCGCAACTGTGCCTCTCGCAAAAGCAAAACAGTGCCTGTCACAAAAGAAAAAATAATAGAGAACGTGTTTTTTCTGTTTCCGAGAGGCACGGCCGTGACTCTCGCGAAAGCACAATTGTGCCTCTCGCGGAAGAAAAAAAAGTGTTTTTTCGTTTCCATGAGGCACGGCCGTGACTTTCGCGAAGGCAAAACCGTGCCTCTCGCGGAAGCAAAACCGTGACTCTCGTGGAAGAAAAAAAATGAAAACATGTTTTTTCACGCAAAAAAATATTTTTTGAATTTTTTATCATAAACTAATGAAGATCGGTGAAAAACTGAAATATCAAAACCCTCCCAAAAAACTGTTTAAAGTGCCGAAAACGCGTGCGAAAAAATAAAAATAAAAATAAAATACAAAGAGAGCGCGCAGAGCACGATACGTAGCGGACGGCTGAAAGTACGCCATTAGATGCTGATCGTTATGATGTTTCCGAAGAAGCACTTGTCAACTAGTTGCTTCCGACGGAGGCTAGTCTCGCTCTAGACTAGACATAGCCTTTTTTTTTGAGAAGAAGACGAGACATAGCCCTGACGTCCACAAATACCGCTAAGCGTTCAGGGCCCAGCATGAGCTGACTCTTGATATTGGACTCTCATTGCCTCAAAACAGTCGAGTAAACGCGTAGGGCAGTGAACTGGCCCGACCCATTTAATGCTAGACAGACCGATTTTTGGTTCTGTTGTCGGGACCGATTTTTTCGTTTATTTTTTTCCCTTTGCAGGCTTATTTTGGGTTTTATTTTCTTTTTTAATCAAAAGTAAGATATGTTAAAAAAATTCAAAAAATATTATCAGCTGTTAGAAACATTGAATAATTTTTGCTTTTCCAAAATATGATTTGAATTTTCAAAATGTTTGAGTTTTTTTTGAATGTTCAGAATTAAAAAATACTTTTACTTTTTCAGAATTTTAAAATTTCTTCACAACAAAATGATTATTTCTTTTTTTCCAAAAAAATATTCATGGTTTTGAAAACCGCTCGTGTGTAAAATGTGGCGTTTGTACAAAATGTCCGAAAAATGTTCCCTCTTTATAAAAAGTTCAAAATTTTCAAAAAACTTTGTGTTTTATAAAAGTTTCTCATAGGCATTTTTGTAAATGCTCAAATGTTTCACAGAAAGTTCACGTATTTCAAATAATGTTTGGGTTTTGTGAAAAAATGTACAAAATTGAAAAAAATCACTTGTAAAAAACATTTTTTTCCCGGTTGTTTCTAAAGGCGAATTTAAAAACCAGTTGAAAATAAAATGCTTGCTACAGTGCACTGCCTCTTCCTAGAGTATGCAGTTGGCTATAGTACTGATTCACTTCACTCCATCGTCTGTGAGCCGACCCAGTCGCGCGGGGGGAGGGGGGGGGGGAGTATGTATATGGGCAGAGTACTAAAGATTATTCAGGCATAAAACTAGTCTTTGGGGCCCATTCTCTCAGGGAAAATGATGAAACAAGTTAGAGGGTGTTTGTTTCCAGGGACTTATTGGTTTATGGACTTATCGATCTGGACGCACCTACCCCGCATCGCCCCGCACGAACCCCGCCCCGCTCGTTCCCCTCCTCCTCGCCTCGCTCCTTCCCTGCCTCGTCCCAATCGCCACCGCCGCCGGCACCCTCAACCGCCGCCGCCATGGCCGATGAGGAGGACAAGATCCCCTTCTTCTCTCAATTTCCCTCGTCTCAACAGGCACCCGAAGGCTCATCCGCCGGTGGAAATCTCAACAGGCACCCGAAGGCTCATCCGCCGGTGGAAATCTTCGACCAGTCGGCTGGTCATGTCCTTCCTCCGGTTGGACCTGGTCGTGGGAGGCCCGTGCCCCAGGGCGGAGGAGGCCACAACCGGTCTCTGAACATCGGAGGCCGAGGCGGCTCTTACCTGCGTCCGTTCGTCGCGCCGGACTTATAAGTCCCTGTAAACAAACAGGTAGGGACTCAGGACTTATAAGTCGATGTAAACAAACAGGTAGGGACTTATGACTTATAAGTTGGAACTTAAAAAAGTCCTATGACTTATGAAACAAACAGGGCCTTAGACCATCACGATTTTACACATCTTGTACGCAGCCAACCAACCAAGTGAGCCATTAAATAATCAAACGAAGTAATTACTAGAGTTGATGAGAAGTCATGGGTCGGAGTGTATTTTTTTTGAACGATAGCAGGAGAGTTGTTATATTCATTGATCAGAGAGAAATGGTACAAAGAGACCGCTCGGTTAATTAAAGGAAAAACGGGCTAAAACCCTAACAAACGGGCAAAACACTAGCTAAACTAGGTCAAGAGCACCGCAAGTCGCAGCCATCGGCCAACGGCTAGCTACAAGCTACTCTCCTGACAACCACACAAACCCAAACTCCACCTACGGCCACACAAACTCTCGAAGGCCGTCTTCGAGGTCTCCAAAGTGACGCCTCCAAGGAGGAAGCGATATCGCAGACACCGCCTGTTGGAAATATGCCCTAGAGGCCATAATAAATTAGTTCTTATTATTATATTTCATTGTTCATGATAATCTTTTATTATCCATGCTAGAATTGTATTGATAGGAAACTCAGATACATGTGTGGATACATAGACAACACCATGTCCCTAGTAAGCCTCTAGTTGACTAGCTCGTTGATGAATAAATGGTTACGGTTTCCTGACCATGGACATTGGATGTCGTTGATAACGGGACCACATCATTAGGAGAATGATGTGATGGACAAGACCCAATCCTAAGCCTAGCACAACATCGCGTAGTTCCTTTGCTAAAGCTTTTCTAATGTCAAGTATCATTTCCTTAGACCATGAGATTGTGCAACTCCCGGATACCGTAGGAGTGCTTTGGGTGTGCCAAATGTCACAACGTAACTGGGTGGCTATAAAGGTACACTACAGGTATCTCCGAAAGTGTCTGTTGGGTTGACACAAATCGAGACTGGGATTTGTCACTCCGTGTAAACGGAGAGGTATCTCTGGGCCCACTCGGTAGGACATCATCATAATGTGCACAATGTGACCAAGGAGTTGATCACGTGATGATGTTTTACGGAACGAGTAAAGAGACTTGCCGGTAACGAGATTGAACAAGGTATCGGGATACCGACGATCGAATCTCGGGCAAGTACAATACCACTGGACAAAGGAAATTGAATACGGGATTGATTGAATCCTCGACATCGTGGTTCATCCGATGAGATCATTGTGGAACATGTGGGAGCCAATATGGGTATCCAGATCCCGCTGTTGGTTATTGGCCGGAGAGTTTTCTCGGTCATGTCTGCATGGTTCCCGAACCCGTAGGGTCTACACACTTAAGGTTCGATGACGCTAGGGTTATTAGGAAGACTTGTATGTGATTACCGAATGTTGTTCGGAGTCCCGGATGAGATCCCGGACGTCACGAGGAGTTCCGGAATGGTCCGGAGGTAAAGATTTATATATGGAAAGTTGTTGTTCGGGTTCTGGGAAAAGTTCGGTTTTCCCGGTATTGTACCGGGAAGGTTCCGGAAGGTTCCGGAGGATTCCGGAGGGGTTCGGAGGTCCGGAAAATGTTCCACCACGTCCAATACAACAGCATGGGCTGTAAGGGGGCGCCCTAACCTTAATGGGCCAAGGGCACCAGCCCCCCAAGGCCCATGCGCATGGGAGAGGGGAAACCCTAAGGGGGAGGGCCTCCACTTGACTTGGGAGGCACTCCTCCCCCCCTTGGCCGCCGCCCCCAACCCTAGATGGGATCTAGGGGGGCCGGCCCCCTCTCTCCCCACCTATAAATAGTGGAGGGGTGGGAGGGCGGCCACACCCTTGAACCTGGCGCAGCCCCTCCCCTCCAATACCTCTCCTCCTCCGCGTGAGCTTGGCGAAGCCCTGCCGGAGAACTGCCACTCCATCACCACCACGCCGTCGTGCTGCTGTTGGACTCTCTTCCTCAACCTCTCCTTCCTCCTTGTTGGATCAAGGCGTGGGAGACGTCTCCGTTCCGTATGTGTGTTGAACGCGGAGGTGCCGACCGTTCGGCGCTAGGATCATCAATGATTTGGATCACGACGAGTATGACTCCATCAACCCCCTTCACTTGAACGCTTCCACTTAGCGATCTACAAGGGTATGTAGATGCACTCTCCTTCCCCTCGTTGCTGGATTACTCCATAGATTGATCTTGGTGACGCGTAGAAAATTTTAAATTTCTGCTACGATCCCCAACAGTGGCATCAGAGCTAGGTCTATGCGTAGTTTCTATGCACGAGTAGAACACAAGTTGTTGTGGGCGTCGATTTTGTCAATTTGCTTGCCGTTACTAGTCTTATCTTGATTCGGTGGCATCGTGGGATGAAGCGGCCCAGACCGACCTTACACGCACTCTTACGTGAGACTGGTTCCACCGACTGACATGCACTAGTTGCATAAGGTGGCTAGCGGGTGTCTGTCTCTCCCACTTTAGTCGGATCGGATTCGATGAAAAGGGTCCTTATGAAGGGTTAATATAAATTGGCATGTCACGTTGTGGTTTTCGCGTAGGTAAGAAACATTCTTGCTAGAAACCTATAGCAGCCACGTAAAAAACTTGCAACAACAATTAGAGGACGTCTAACTTGTTTTTGCAGCATATGCCTTGTGATGTGATATGGCCAAAAGGATGTGATGAATGATATATGTGATGTATGAGATTTATCATGTTCTTGTAATAGGAATCACGACTTGCATGTCGATGAGTATGACAACCGGCAGGAGCCATAGGAGTTGTCTTAATTTATTTATGACCTGCATGTCAACATAAACGTCATGTAATTACTTTACTTTATTGCTAAAACGTTAGCCATAGTAGTAGAAGTAACAGATGATGAGACAACTTCAAGAAGACACGATGATGGAGATCATGGTGTCATGCCGGTGACAACGATGATCATGGAGCCCCGAAGATGGAGATCAAAAGGAGCAAAATGATATTGGCCATATCATGTCACTATTTGATTGCACGTGATGTTTACCATGTTTTACATCTTATTTGCTTAGAACGACGGTAGCTTAAATAAGATGATCCCTCTCTAAAATTTCAAGAAAAGTGTCCCCCCTAACTGTGCACCGTTGCGAAGGTTCGTTGTTTCGAAGCACCACGTGATGATCGGGTGTGATAGATTCTAACATTCGAATACAACGGGTGTTGACGAGCCTAGCATGTACAGACATGGCCTCGGGACACATGCAAAACACTTAGGTTGACTTGACGAGCCTAGCATGTACAGACATGGCCTCGGAACACGGAAGACCGAAAGGTCGAACATGAGTCATATAGAAGATATGATCAACATGAGATGTTCACCGTTGATGACTAGTCAGTCTCACGTGATGACCGGACACGGCCTAGTCGATTCGGATCATGTTTCACTTAGATGACTAGAGGGATGTCTATCTGAGTGGGAGTTCATTAAATAATTTGATTAGATGAACTCAATTATCATGAACATAGTCTAAATTGTCTTTGCAAATATGTTGTATATAAATAGCTCACGTTGTAGCTCCCTGTTTCAATATGTTCCTAGAGAAAGATTAAGTTGAAAGATATTGTAAGCAATGATGCGGACTAGGTCCGTAGTCCGAGGAGTGTCCTCACTGCTACATAGAAGGCTTACGTCTTTAATGAACCGCTCGATGTGCAAATCCCTACAACGTCGTCTGTGGATGTTGTGAACACCTGACAGACACATCCTGATGACTACTTGATAGTTTAGTGCACCATACTTTATGGCTTAGAATCGGGATTCCAATGACGTTTTGAACGCCATAGAACATATGAGATGTTCCAAGAGCTGAAATTGGGATTTCAGGCTCATGCCCGTGTTGAGAGGTGTGAGACCTCTGACAAGTTCTTTTGCCAACAAGATGGAGGAGAATAGCTCAGGTAGTGAGCATGTACTCAGAATGTCTGGGTGCTACAATCACTTAAATCAAGTGGGAGTTAAACTTCCAGATAAGATAGTGATTGATAGAGTTCTCTAGCCACTATCACTAAGCTACTAGATCTTTGTGATGAACTACGACATGCAAGGGATGGAATTGATCCCGGAGCTGTTCGCGGTGCTTAAGACCGCAAAAGGTAGAAATCAAGAAGGATCATCAAGTGTTGATGGTTTAACAAGACCATTGGTTTCAAGAAGGGCAAGGGCTAGAAGGGAAACTTCATGGATGGCAAACCAGTTGCCGCTCCAGTGAAGGAACCCAAGGTTGAACCCAAACCCGAGACTAAGTGCTTCTATTGTAAGGGGAATGGTCACCGGTAGCGGAATTACCCCAAATGCATGGTAGATAAGAAGGCTGGCAACTTCAACAAAGTATATACGTGTTATTAATGTGTACCTCACTAGTACTCCTGATAGCACCTGGGTATTGGATACCGGTTCAGTTGCTATTATTGGTGACTTGAAGCAAAAGCTACGGACTAAATGGAGACTGGCTAAGGGCGAGGTGACGATGTGTGTTGGAAGTGTTTCCAAAGTTGATGAGATCACCATCGCACGCTCCATCTGCCTTCGGGATTAGTATTGAACCTAGATAAATGTTATCAGGTGTCTACGCTGAGCATAAATATGATTAGATCATGTTCAGTGCAATACGGTTATTCATTTAAATTAGAGAATAATGGTTATTCTGTTTACATGAATAATACCTTTCATGGTCATGCACCCTATGTGAATGGTTCATTGAATCTCGGTCGTGGTAATACACATGTTCACGCCAAAAGATGTAGAGTTAATAATGATAGTACCACTTTCTTGTGGCACTGCCGCTTATGTTATATTGGCGTAAGATGCATGAAGAAACTCCATGTCGATGGATGTTTGGAGTCACTTGATTTTGAATCGCTTGACACATGCGAGCCATGCCTCATGAGCAGGATGACTAAGACCCCATTTTCAGGTACAATGAAACGGGCAAGTGACTTGTTGGAAATCATACATGCTGATGCGTGTGATCCAATGAGAATTGAAGCGTGCGGTGGATATCACTATTTTCTCATCTTCACTGACGATTTGAGTAGATATAGGTATATTTACTTAATGAAGCACAAGTCTGAAACGTTTGAAAGGTTCAAGCGATTTCAGAGTGAAGTTAAGAATCATCATAACAAGAAGATCAAATTCCTACGATCTGATCAATGAGAATTTCTGAGTTATGAGTTTGGCAAACACTTAAGACATTGTGGAATTGTTTCACAGTTGAAGCCACCTGGAACACCACAGGGTAACGGTGTGTCCGGACGTCATAATCGAACCTTATGAGATATGGTGCGACCTATGATGTCTCTTACCGATCTACCGTTTTCATTTTGAGGATATGCGTTAGAGACAGCTACATTAACTTTAGATAGGACACCATCTAAGTCCGTTGAGACGACGTCGTATGAATATGGTTTGGCAAGAAACCAAAGTTGTCTTTTCTTAATGTTTGGGGCTGCGATGCTTAAGGCTTTAGCCGGAGAAGCTCGAACCCAAAAGTGGACAAACACATCTTCATGGAATACCCAAAGGTGACAGTTGGGTATACCTTCTATCTCAGATCCGAGGGCAAATTGTTTGTCATTAAGAACGGGTCCTTTCTCGAGAAGGAGTTTCTCTTGAAAGAATTGAGTGGGAGGAAGATAGAACTTGATGAGGTTGTTGAACCTTTGTTTCAACCAGAGAGTGATGCAACACAGAAAGATGTTTTCTGTGGCGCCTACGTTTGTTGAAGAGGAAGTTAATGATAGTGATCATGAAGCTTCGGATCAAGTTGCTATCGAACCTCGTGGGTTGACAAGGATATGTACTACTCCTGAGTGGTACGGTAATCCTGTCTTAGATATCATGTTGTTAGACAACAATGAACCTACGAGCTATGGAGAAGCGATGGTGGGCCCGTATTCCGACAAATGGTTAGAAGCCATGAAATCCGAGATAGGATCCATGTATTAGAATAAAGTATGGACTTTGGTGGACTTGCCCGATAATCAGCGAGCCATTGAGATAAATAGAACTTTAAGAAGAAGACGGACGTGGGCGGTAATGTTACCGTCTATGAAGCTCGACTTGTGGGAAAGAGTCTTTTCACAAGTTCAAGGAGTTGACTACGATGAGAATTTCTCACCCGTAGCGATGCTTAAGTCCGTCGGTCATGTTAGCATTAGCTGTATTTTTCAATTATGAAATCTTACAGATGCATGTCAAAACAAGTTTTCTTACAAGTTTTCGTAAGAAAAGTTGTATGTGATACAATAAAAGGTTTTGTCGATCCTAAGGATGCTAAAAGGTATGCTGGCTCCAGCAATCCTTCTATGGACTAGAACAAGCATCTCGGAATCGAAATATATGTTTTGATGGAGTGATCAAAACTTTTAGGTTTATACAATGTTTGTTAGAAACTTGTATTTACAAGAAAGTGAGTGGGAGCACTATAACATTTCTGATAAGTATATGTGGATGACATATTGTTGATCCGAAATAATGTAAAATTTCTGAAAGCATAAGCAGTTGTTTGAAGAGTGTTTTTCAAAGGAAGACCTGGATAAAGCTTCTTACATATTGGGCATCAAGATCTATAGAGATAGATCAAGACGCCTGATGGTGCTTTGAAAGAACGCACACCTTGACATGTTTTTGAAGGAGTTCAAAATAGATCAGTCAAAGAAGGGGTTCTCACCTGAGTTGTAAGGTGTGAAGTTGAGTAAGACTCAAAGCTTGACCACGAAGAAGAAAGAGGAAGGACGAAGGTCGTCCCCTATGCTTTTGTCATAGGCTCTATACGGTATGCCATGCTGAAGTACCGCACCTAATGTGTGCCTTGCCACATGTCTGGCAAGAGGGTACAAAGGTGATCTAGGAGTAGATCACCAGATAGCGGTCAAAATTATCCTTAGAGGAATAAGGAAATGTTTCTCGGTTATGGAGGTGATAAAGAGTTTGACGTAAAGAGTTATGTCGATGCAAGCTTAACACCTATCCGGATAGCTCTGAGTAGAGATACCGGATACGTATAATGGAGCAACAATTTGGAATAGCTCCAAGTGAAACGTGGTAGCAGCATCTACGATATGACATAAAGTTTTGCGAAATACATAGGGATCTGAATATGGCAAGACCCGTTGACTACAACCTCTCTCACAAGTATAACATGATCAAATCCAGAACTCATTGAGTATTAATCACATAGTGATGTGAACTAGATTAGTGACTCTAGTAAACTCTTTGGATGTTGGTCACATGGCGATGTGACCTGTGAGTGTTAATCACATGGCAATGTGAACTAGATTATTGACTCTAGTGCAAGTGGGAGACTGTTGGAAATATGCCCTAAAGGCAATAATAAATTAGTTCTTATTATTATATTTCATTGTTCATGATAATCGTTTATTATCCATGCTAGAATTGTATTGATAGGAAACTCATATACATGTGTGGATACATAGACAACACCATGTCTCTAGTAAGTCTCTAGTTGACTAGCTCATTGATCAATAGATGGTTACGGTTTCCTGACCATGGACATTGGATGTCATTGATAACGGGATCACATCATTAGGGGTGTGTTTGGTTCCTTGTGTAGCTACAGGCTGCATTGCATGGGGCGTTCTGGGTGAGCCTGGCCTGATTGGGTTGATGCAAGGATGAGCAGAGATGGGTGTTTGGTGAACTTGCATGATATTGCTTCACCACGAGCAGGTTTTTCTGAATTTTGCTGGTCTTGCCTCACCATTGTTTGCTAGCTACTTTAGCGACAGATGGCTAGTACGTAATCCATTCATGACCAAAACTGCATTGCTCCATTAGCTACCTCGCATACTTGAACTGAAACAGAGAAGATGGATCGACCGAGTTGCGCAGACTCGACCGATGTTGCCGTGAGTCACCGTGCAAAGTCACTGATCGTTTTCCTTTAGTGAGGAACGCGGTGACGCAGCAGCTCGGGGCAACGAGATCCGGAGCTCAGCGGCTCCAGACGGTGGGACGACGACGGCAACAACGATGCTTGGTGGAGGACGACGGCGACTGCAACGCTTGGTCGAGGACAGCGGCGGCGGCGATGCTTGGTCGAGGACAGCGGCGGCGGCGACGCTTGGTCGAGGACGACGGCGGCGGCGACGCTTGGTCGAGGACGACGACGGCGGCGATGCTTGGTCGAGGACGACGGCGGCGGCGACGCTTTGTCAAGGACGGTGGCTGCGATGACACTTGGTCCAGGACGACGACGGCGGCGACGCTTGGTCGAGGAAGACGACGGCGATGATGCTTGGTCGAGGACGACGACGGCGGCGACGCTTGGTCGAGGACGACGACAACGACGACACTTGATCGAGGACGAAGCGGTGTCGCTTGGTCGAGGACGATGGCAGCGGCTACCCCTTGGTCGTGAATGACGACGGCGACGACCAACACTTGGTCGAGAAGGACGGCGGCGCTGGGTGGAGGTTGAACGCGGACAACGGGGTTTGACGACGACGGCGGCGGCCTCCGCTGGTCGAGGACTACAGTGGCGGCGTTTGGTCTAGCGACGAAGAGATAAAAGATACGGAGTAGAAGAAAAGCAAACGATCCAGAGCCTGCATGCGAGAAACGCGAGAAACTTGCGTTTCCCTCAGCCTGGCTGGAAGGCCTCTTTTTGAATCCACAGACCAGGCTCACCGGCCCATGCAGCCTACCAAACCATCCAAGTTTTGCATGGCGGGTGCGAGCCACATGCAAACCAGGAAACCAAACACCCCCTAGGAGAATGATGTGATGAACAAGACCCAATCCTAAGCCTAGCACAAGATCGTGTAGTTCGTTTGCTAAAGCTTTTCTAATGTCAAGTATCATTTCCTTAGACCATGAGATTGTGCAACTCCCGGATACCGTAGGAGTGCTTTGGGTGTGCCAAACGTCACAACGTAACTGGGTGGCTATAAAGGCACACTACAGGTATCTCCGAAAGTGTCTGTTGGGTTGGCACGAATCGAGACTGGGATTTGTCACTCCGTGTAAACGGAGAGGTATCTCTGGGCCCACTCGGTAGGACATCATCATAATGTGCACAATGTGACCAAGGAGTTGATCACGTGATGATGTGTTACGGAACGAGTAAAGAGACTTGCCGGTAACGAGATTGAACAAGGTATCGGGATACCGACGATCGAATCTCAGGCAAGTACAATACCGCTGGACAAAGGGAATTGAATACGGGATTGATTGAATCCTCGACATCGTGGTTCATCCGATGAGATCATTGTGGAACATGTGGGAGCCAACATGGGTATCCAGATCCCGCTGTTGATTATTGGCCGGAGAGTTGTCTCGGTCATGTCTGCATGGTTCCCGAACCCGTAGGGTCTACACACTTAAGGTTCGATGACGCTAGGGTTATTAGGAAGACTTGTATGTGATTACCGAATGTTGTTCGGAGTCCCGGATGAGATCCCGGACGTCACGAGGAGTTGCGGAATGGTCCGGAGGTAAAGATTTATATATGGAAAGTTGTTGTTCGGGTTCCGGGAAAAGTTCGATTTTTCCAGTATTGTATCGGGAAGCTTCCGAAAGGTTCCGGAGGTCTGAAAAATGATCCACCATGTCCAATACAGCAGCATGGGCTGTAAGGGGGCGCCCTAACCTTAATGGGCCAAGGGCACCAGCCCCCCCAAGGCCCATGCGCATGGGAGAGGGGAAACCCTAAGACGGAGGGCCTCCACTTTACTTGGGAGGCACTCCTCCCCCCTTGGCCGCTGCCCCCAACCCTAGATGGGATCTAGGGGGGCCGGCCCCCTCTCTCCCCACCTATAAATAGTGGAGGGGTGGGAGGGCGGCCACACCCTTGAACCCGGCGCAGCCTCTCCCCTCCAATACCTCTCCTCCTCCCCGTGAGCTTGGCGAAGCCCTTCCGAAGAACTGCCACTCCATCACCACCACGCCGTCGTGCTGCTGTTGGACTCTCTTCCTCAATCTCTCCTTCCTCCTTGCTGGATCAAGGCATGGGAGACGGCCGTTCCGTATGTGTGTTGAACGCGGAGGCGCCGTCCGTTCGGCGCTAGGATCATCGGTGATTTGGATCACGACGAGTACGACTCCATCAACCCCGTTCACTTGAACGCTTCCACTTAGCGATCTACAAGGATATGTAGATGCACTCTCCTTCCACTCGTTGCTGGATTACTCCATAGATTGATCTTGGTGATGCATAGAAAATTTTAAATTTCTGCTACGATCCCCAACACCGCCGTCACCCGATCTGGCATAGCCAACTCTTAGGTTTTCACCCGAAGACCAATAGACACGAGATGTCGAGGTACAGCAAGGAGGAAGGAGAACGACATCCACAGACGCCGTTGCCGCCGGCATCGACAAGGTCGATGCGAGATTTTCATCCGGAGTCGAGCATTCCAACAGACCATCTCAACCTTCGGGGACACCCAAACGCCAACGAACAAAAAGGAGGCCGAACACACATCATCGAGACCGAAATGAACGCCGGAGTTGGGCGGAAGCCACGCCGACTGGCCGTCCGCACCGCTGCGCGCAGGACAAGCTGGGACCCCGCCAGATCTGACCGACCCGCGCCGCCGCACGCAGGCACTGGGCGGAAAACGCCACGCACTGCCGTGCGCTGGATCTGGCCGGGACCGCGCCGAAACCTGACTGGCCCACGCTGCCGCTCGCCGGAACTGGGCGGGAACACGCCAAATCAAGCAGGCTCGCACCACCACGCTCTAGATCGGACCGGGGATGCGCAGAATCAGACTGGCCCGTGCCACCGTGCACGGGATCTGGGTGGAACCTCGCCAGGGAAGCCCCGCCCGCACCTCCTCCCGTCGCGAGCGTGTAGATGTAGCGCCGGCCAGGAGGAGCACCACCGAATCCAGCCAAATCAGGGAGAGAGCACCACCTTGACCGTGCAACCCGCCGCAGCCATCCTCCCGCCACGCGCCACCGCTGCAGCAAACCATCCGTCGCGCGCGGCCGAGGGCCACCGCGTCGCCCAGGGTTACCTCGCGAGCACGTGAGCCCCCGCGCCGCCTAGACCCTGTCCGCCATGGCCGCAACAGCCAACCTCTTGCCGCGAGCCGCCGCCGCAGCAAGCCTCCCACTGCGCGCCGCCCAGGGCCACCGCGTCGCGCACACGAGCCTTGGCACCGCCATGGCCCCGCCCTGCGCCGTCCATGGTAGCCGCCCCACCAAGCATGCAGACGAGCGAGATGAAAAGGCCCCGCCGCCACCTTCACCGGAGCCGGCGCGGGCTTTGCCGGCCGCGTGGCGGCGAGCCAAGGGGGGGGGGGGGGGGGGGGGGGGAGGGGGGGAGGCGGCGCAGATCTAGGGTTTCCCCCGTGTCGCCAGGGAGGCCGACGCGGGGGATGAGAGGAAGTTAGCACTCCATGGGTCGGAGTGTAGACTAGCGCAACACTCACCGTCGACTGAAGGTGTCAGCGTGCAGAGAAAAGTGGTGACAATTGATGCGTGTCCAGTCTGCGGCATGGAAGATTGATGGAAAGATAGCTTTTTGGAGTGTACAATGGTTCGGCGTGTGCGAGTACTAATGGACCAGGACCTCACATGATGGCAACAACAGAACCATGTGCCCCCACAAAAAAACCAGAACCATATGGCAAAAACTGATTATCTTTAATGATGGAGGTGTTATTGCACTTTGGGCTACCTGGACGATAAGGAGGAAGCTTATTCACGAGGGAATTACTCAAAGTTTGTTGTCAACTCGTCTTTTTGGTACTAATCCGTTATAAAACACGTATCTAATCAAGATCAGTTATAAACCTTGTACTTAATGTTGTACTGTAAAACCTAATCCGTTTTGTTTTTGTAATGAAGGCATGCATCTGGTCTGAACTTTGGTGCGATTCGAAGGCGTTCGATTTTCTGGTTGGTGCGATACTAAGCGATGCGAGTCGGCAGTCGCTTTACGTCCAGGGTCGATCTCCCAGACGTACAGATGCATCATGTGGGAAGCGCGCAACGGTCAACAACTTTCCCTGCTTCGATCGTCACCTCTTCCCGCGCATCCTATAAATTCCCATGCAACACAGCCATACATCTTACCAAACGCAGAGCGAGCTGCGCACATACATACTAGCCACACTTACTGAAAACAGATCAGCCAATTAAGCTAGCACAGGCCTCGGGGTACGTAGCAATGACCAGGCCGGCGTCGTGCTTGGGAGCGGTAGCCATCGTACTGGTGGTGCTGTGCGCCGCCGCGTCCTCTGCGGCTGCGCAGCCGCGCCGCCCGCTGCCGCCGAACTCCCGCGTGATCCACCCAGGACGGTTCGGCAAGAGGACGCAGACACTCACGTGCGACAATACCAAGGACAAGAGAAACCCCTGCGTGGCCACCTGCGACAAGCGCTGCCCCAACGAGTGCCTCGTCCTCTGCTCCAGCTGCAAGACATACTGCTGTAAGCATATATACATCTCGGACCTTTCCCAGTCTCAAGCCATGCATTCCATTCTTTTTTAAGTGATGGAAGATAGAAACTCTACTCATGGAAGATCAAGGACAATTCGGTCTTGATAGACCTCTCTATCTATCTGAATATGCACAACATATATATTAATTCAATGCTAATGGTCTAGACCATCAGCGACGACCTTTCTGACGATACTAATACAAAATCTTCTTCTTGAAGTGTGTGACTTCTACCCTGGGATGTCCTGCGGTGACCCCCGCTTCACTGGCGCCGATGGCAACAACTTCTACTTCCACGGCAAGAAGGACCTGGACTTCTGTGTCGTCTCTGACGCTGACCTCCATATCAACGCCCACTTCATCGGCAAGTGCAACCCCTCCATGAGCCGAGACTTCACATGGATCCAAGCCTTGGGCATCCGCTTCGCAAACCACCGCCTCTACTTGGGTGCCATGAAGACCTCCCAGTGGAATAATGACGTTGATCGCCTTGAGTTGGCCTTCGACGGAGCACCGGTCGACATCTCTACTGACATTGGCGCACAATGGCAATCCACCTCCGTGCCTGCCCTTACCGTCACAAGGACATCCATGACAAATGGCATGAGGGTCGAGCTTAAGGGTGTGTTCGACATCATGACTAAAGTAGTGCCCATCACGAAGGAGGACTCCCGCATCCACAACTATGATGTGACAGAGGATGACAGCCTCGCGCATTTGGACATTGGGTTCAAATTCTACGGTCTCACCGACAATGTTCATGGTATTCTCGGCCAAACCTACCGCTCCGACTACGTCAACAAGCTCAACGTGAGTGCTAACATGCCTGTGATGGGTGGTGTAGCAAGCTATGTCTCCTCCGACATCTTCGCCACCGACTGCAAAGTCGCTAGATTCGGCCACAATGGCGGCATCTCCATGGTCACAACCAGGGCCAACTAAACTATTGCTCAAGACAACATCGGTTAATGTAATCGGCCTATTGATTGGCCAGTAATAATATGTGAGGATTGTAATGTTACAATTATTTTCAATAAAAAATACTGGCCTTGTGGAGAAAAAGGAATTTGCTTTCCGTAGCAAATTGTAATGGTGCTTCCCTATTTTTGCGGTTTTATGTTAACACGATGTCATGTGGAAAGTACTCTTTAATTTTTCTTGTGAGAAACTAGGTTAAGCGTATGCTTTGGCGCAGGGACGCGTTCGTATTAATATAGGGCAACATATTACAAGGTAGTTAGGTATAGGATTGATCTCCAAGTAAACCTAGATGGGATCTTATCTCTATACCTAACAGATTACATCACGCACGCCCTACACACCTATATACGGTTTATATGTACACCATACGTATAGAATACAATGTTTAACACTCTCCCTCAATCACAACTATTCAAGTTGAGATTGTGCCTGAATGCCTTCAACTGTTGCAAAGTAAGTGGCTTAGGGAATCCGTCTGCCACTTGATCACCAGTGGGTATAAACCTTATATTCAACAATTTATCAGCCACCCGTTCGCGAACAAAATGATAGTCAATTTCAATATGTTTTGTCCTGGCATGGAATATAGGATTAGCAGATAAGTATGTGGCACCAAGATTGTCACACGAGAGTGATGCCGCTTTCGGATGATGAACACCTAGTTCTGTCAACAAATTTTGGACCCAAATAATTTTCGCAGTAGCATTGGCTAACGCCTTGTACTCAGCTTCTGTACTTGACCAATAAACAGTGGGTTGCTTGCGAGCACACCAGGATATCAACTTACCTCCAAGAAATACTGCAAAGCCTCCTGTGGATCTCCTGTCATCAGGACAGCCTGCCCAGTCTACATCTGAAAAAGCACTGACCAACATTGAATCCGACTTTCCAAATTTGAGACCATGACCTTTGGTTCCTTGAAGATATCTAAGTATCCTTTTTACGCCTGTCAAATGGACACTAGTAGGAGCATGTAAAAATTGACAGACTATGTTTACTGAGTATGAAATATCTGGCCTAGTCAAAGTCAAGTATTGCAATGCTCCTACAATACTTCTATACCTGGTGACATCCTCTACCCCAAGCACCTCTCCATCATGAAGAGACAACTTTTCAGAGACAGACAAAGGCGTAGGTGATGGCTTGCATGTCTTCATGCCCATCCTCTGAAGTATTTCCTGTACATATTTTCCCTGTGACAACACAATTCCACTTGGTACATGTTTTACCTCAATTCCAAGAAAGAAATGCAGGCTGCCCAGATCCTTTAGTGCAAAGTCCTTTCTCAAGTCCTTGAGGAGAGCTTCAACTGCTTGAGACGAGGAACTTGTGACAACAATATCATCAACGTAAGTGAGCATAAAAATGGCTATTCCATGCCGATGATAAAAGAATAAAGAGGTGTCTCCCTTAGATGGAGAAAACCCTATAGATTGCAACTTCGAAGATAACCAAGAGTACCAAGCCCTAGACGCCTGGTTCCGTCCATACAGTGCTTTATCAAGCTTACAAACCTAGCGTGGAAATCTGGAATTTTTACACCCAGGAGGTTGCCTCATGAACACTTCCTCTTCAAGAACACCATGCAAAAACGCGTTCTTTACATCTAGCTGTCGAATGCACCCATTTCTAGAGACTGCAACTGAAAGAATTATTCTAATAGTAGCTGCTTTTACTATAGGACTAAATGTGTCCTCGTAATCAAGCCCGTACCTCTGCTTGAAACCTTTGGCAACTAAACGTGCCTTATACATGTCAATAGTGCCATCGGATTTCCGCTTGACCTTATAGACCCACTTGCAGTCAATAAGATTCCTTCCCTTGACTGGTGGAACCAAACGCCACGTTTTGTTTTTCATAAGAGCATCATATTCCTCATCCATTGCCTCCTTCCATCGGCGTTCGCCCAGTGCTTCTCCCAGACTCTGCGGTTCTCCTGTGGCACAAAAAGAACCCCAACGAACACAACCATCTTTATAGATTTTAGGCTGAACAATACCACTCTGTGACCTGGTATGGGAGTGTGCAGGAGGGGGCGGAGCTGGCTGCAAATCACGTTGTTGAAGACGATTTGAGGAAGAGGACACGGCCGATCCGGAGTCCACAGAAGATCCAGGGAGGAACTCCTGTTGCGGCTCCTGGGACGGCAGCAGTGAATCAGGTGATGAAGACGCAGCTGCCTCCCCGACGCGGCCACTTGGCGCGTCTGGAGTGGACTCTAGCGGCTGGTCAGGCGGCAGCTGATCGGAGCCGCGCATAGAGGGCCCTCCTGGCCCGGCCACAGGGGCGACCCGCGGATGCGACAAGGGCCGACCGAGGCCATGTGCGCCTGGTCCATCAGATTCGGCCGTAGGTGCAGCCCGCCTGGCTGACACCGACGCGGATCCCAGAGGCGATGCGCCTGGCCCGCCTGGTACACCTGACGAGGCGGATCCCGAGGGAATCCCGCCCAGATCAGCTCCGGGATCGCCGTCCGGATCTTCTGCGGCGTTTGCTGGAGCGGCAGATCCTGACATAAAATCATACGAATTTTCTCCTGTTGCTTCATTATTTTCCTGCACACTTTCAACGGAGTTTTGATCAAGAGAGTCATGAGACATTGACACATGGTCAGCAGGATCTACTACACCCCCAAGGATAAAGTTTGGTGACGGGAGGAGATGGGCGGGTAGAAGAACAAGTTCTTTGCGAAGTTGGGCGTCGGCGTTGGGGTGTAGTTTGGCAAAAAGGGAACACTTGTTCATCAAAAACCACGTCGTGAGAAACATAGACACGTCGAGTGGCAACATCCAAACACTTATAACCTTTATGAAGGCTACTGTACCCCAGAAAAACACATTGTTTCGAACGAAACTCGAGCTTATGTTTATTAATAGGACGTAGATTTGGCCAAACAGCACAACCAAAGATGCGAAGGAATGTGTAATTTGGTTTAGTACCAAAAAGACGTCCAAGAGGGGTTTGATTATTAATGAATCTACTAGGAACACGATTGATGAGATAGACGGCTGTGAGGAACGCCTCGTCCCAAAACTTCAATGGCATGTAGGCATGCGCAAGGAGGGAGAGACCCACCTCCACAATGTGCCTATGCTTTCTTTCAGCGGATCCGTTCTATTGGTGAGCATGTGGACAGGAAACATGGTGAGTGATGCCTATGCGCTCAAAGAAAGAGTGGAGTTTTTGGTATTCACCACCCCAGTCCGTTTGCATGGCAAGAATTTTGCGATCAAAGAGGCGTTCAACATGTTGTTGGAAAAGATGAAACTTTGTAAACACATCCGACTTATTTTTAAGCAAATAGATCCAACTAAACTTGTTGAAATCATCAATAAAGCTGACATGATACTTTTGTCTGCCAACAGAAACGGGTCCAGGACCCCACACATCTGAAAAACTATCTCTAAAGGAGCCTTTGATTCACTAGTAGAACGAGAATAAGGGAGTTGATGACTCTTGGCCATCTGACATGAATCACACACAAGGAGATGATCCTTTTTATTGGAAACTGGAAGACTAAAATCTCGAAGAATTTTCTGGACCACCGAAAAGGCAGGATGCCCTAGGCGCTTGTGCCATCTTGAGGTAGATGGCTTGATCACACTGAGAGCTTGACGAGGAGGAGCATCATGGCGGCTAGAAATGGGAAACAAACGACCCCTACTCTTGCTTTGAAGAACGGTTCTCCGGGTGGCTCGATCCTTAACAAAGAAAATTTCAGGGTAAACTTCAAGAAAGGCATTGTTATCTCGAATAAGCTTGTAGGCAGAAAGTAAACTTTGATCTGATTCTGGTGCATGGATGATATTATTTAGTTTTAGGGAGCCATGAGGGGTAGTGACTAGTGAGAACTGAATGACCGATGTGAGCAATGTCCATACCTTGACCACTCGCGGTGTGGATTTGTTTCGTGCCAGTGTACCGATCCCGAACAACAAGCTTTTCCAACTCCCATGTCACGTGATCGGTTGCTCCGGTGTCGAGGTACCAATTTGTGCATTGGCCGAACGGTTTCCACCACCACCACCTCTGCCCGCAGGGTTGCAGACGTTATTGTTGTAGTTGCGATCATAGCGCTTCCTGCAGCGCCAAGCTCCATGCCCCTCCATCTTGCAGATCTGACACTTCTCACGGTCACCGCGATCACCGCGGTCACCACCACCTTGGCGCGGCGCACCTCCAGACCCGCCGTTGCCAGAGTTGTCGAGGTAGCGCTGGCCACCCGCGCTGTTGTTGTTGAAGCCGCGGGAGCCACCACTGCCACCTCCGTTGCCACCACCAGGGCGGCTGTAGTTGCCGCCGCTGCGACCAGCGCCCCTGGCCGCAATGTTCGCAGAGTAGGAGGCGGTCTGGGCGGCGATGCGGGCCTTTGCTGAGAGCATCAACAAGAAGAGCTCGTTGATGCCGATCGGCTGCTCGGTTGCCGTGCGCGTGGAGATGGCGGAGATGAACCCATTGTAGTCGGGCTCATGAAGAAGCCCTTGTAGGATGTGGTCGACCACATCATCCTCATCAAGTGGCTTGCCGACGTCTGCAAGTTCGTCGGCGATGCCCTTCATCTTGGTGAAGTAGGCCGCCGCTGAAAGATCGCCCTTGCGGGTATGCTCGAGCTGTGAGCGGAGCTGGATCACCCTCGCCCTCGATTGCGACGAGAAGCTCTGCAGGAGCGTAGCCCAGAGCGTCGCCGCGGTAGTGCATGTGCTGACCTGCATCGGGACTTCTCGAGACAGGGATGCAATAAAAAATGTGAGAACCTGCTGATCCCGGGTGACCCATACGGCGTGCTCAGGGTTGGCCACGGTGGTGACCTCCTTCTTGCCGGGGACGTCTTTCTCCGTGCTGATCACAACGGCGGGCTCCTTGATGGAGCCGTCGATGTAGCCGGTCATCCCTGCCGCCTTGATGTGCAGCAGGACTTGCGCCCTCCACACGAGAAAGTTCTCGTGCGTGAGTTTCTCGGTGATGGTGTGGCCGAGAGCAGCGATCGAGGGTGCAGTCATGGCGACGGAGGAGGAAGAACTCGACATGGCTAGATGCGGTGAAGAGAGATGGCTCTGTATACCATGTGAGAAACTAGGTTAAGTGTATGCTTTGGCGCAGGAACGCGTTCGTGTTAATATAGGGCAACAGATTACAAGGTAGTTAGGTATAGGATTGATCTCCAAGTAAACCTAGATGGGATCTTATCTCTATACCTAACAGATTACATCACGCACGCTCTACACACCTATATACGGTTTATATGTACACCGTACGTATAGAATACAATGTTTAACATTTCTTTTGTCCTCCAACTCAATCTGTGGTTGAGTTGGTTAGGTGGACAGTGGTATTTCCAACCCACCAGAGTTCAAATACTGGTGCTCGCATTATTTTCGAATTTATTTCAGAATTTCCGGCGATGCGCTTTCAATGGGAGGAGACGTTCCCATCGACAACGAGGCGTCTACAGTGACTTCGTAAATCTCAAAATGATGCTCATAGGAGTAGGGTGTCAGGCTGGACGACACGAACAAGCTTTTAGGCCCGCTCGTGGCCCGTTAAGGACTAGACCGTACGGTCCAGGCCCGCTACAGAAATTGTTCGGTCCGGGCTGCGAAAACGAGACCGAAAAAACTTCGGTCCGGTCCGGTCTTTAACCGGGCCGACCGAGCGGACCGATGGCCCAAGGCCCAGCAGTAGTCGCTAGGGGCCGATACGACGCTAGGGCAAAGGCCCTCGCTCCCCTCGCTTCCCTAGTTCCCCGATCCCCTTTCCTCCTGGCTGCAGAAGGGAGGGAGCGCCGGCGCCGCTGGCCGCCGTTGCCATCGTTGACCACCACCTCCTCGTCTGCACCTGTACGCGATGAAAGGAGGACTGGAGGAGCCAAGGACGACCACCTCCTCGCATGTTAGCCGCCGTCGAGCACGAAGCTGGAGGGCGCGGGGGACGTAGCTGCTGCACGTACACCTGAAGTCCTGCATGTCCTCGCCAACAGTTTGTACATGTTCCTTCTCTCTGAAATTTCTTCGATTGGTAATTGTTCAGTCTTTCTGAACTTTCTTCAGTTGGACACATTCCTATGCTGTTTTTCTTGCAAACTTGCTTATTTTTTGTCCATTTGAACCTCTTTTGCAACCTAATGATCTATATGTTCAAAGTTGTTGTCAAAAGAGTTCTAAAAAGGCTCCCAGCGCACTCCCACTCGCAAACTGTCCTCGGTCCAGTCGGTCCCTTCGGTCCGCACCGAGCTGAGGCGCAGCCGGTCCGGTCCTAGGAAACAAGACCGCAAGTAAGTTCGGTCCGGTCCGGTCTGGGCCAGTTTCAGCCGGTCCAGAGGGAGGCTCGGTCAGGGACCGGACCGGCCCGGACCGCGTCCATCCTGAGTAGGGTGTGCGTGTACGCGTTTATAGAGGTGAGGATATGCGCATGTATATGAGCGCTTGTGTTTGTACTGATGCTAAAAAAAAACTCTTGTTTTAGCACTCTCCATATGATGCGGATATGTGAAACATGGTTCTCGGGGTACCCGTTATGAATTGTAGATTTTTTTCCAAGGGTAACACAAACCGCTTTATTTAAGTAAAGTCTGAGATCTCATCAGAGATCACATCTAACACAAAGTCTGGAGGCACCATTAGCCCAAGCTTACATAACTCTTCCCCTACCCCTATCTTAGCTAACTTGTGTGCGGGGTTATCAGCAGTCCGTCGTACCCATGACACTATCACATCGTTGAACCAACTAAGCATCTGCTTAATCTCCTCTACTAGCGGCCCCGATGCCGACAGGTTCTTGTTCGTGTCTCCCAGCATGCTCGCGACCACTTTGCTGTCTGTCTCCAGATGTAGCTTCTCAACGTTGATCTCGCTAGCTAGCTCGACCGCTCGTCGGCACGCCATAAGTTTTCACTTGTAGAAAAAAGCCCTTTAGTCCCGGTTCGCAACAGCCTTTAGTCCCGGCTGTGCAACCGGGACTAAATAAGCGCGACTAAAGACCCTCCCTTTAGCCGCGGCTCTTACGGACCGCAACAAAAGTCTTTAGTCCCGGTTCTTGTGGCTGACCGGGACCAAAGGCCCGCCACGTGGGCGCCCGTGGTCCGTCGGGGCCGAGGACCTTTAGTTCCGGCTCTCGTGGCCAACCGGGACTAAAGGCCTCCTCCGCAGGTTTAGGGTTTTAGCCCCCCTAAACCTGGTTTCTTTTTAATTTGTAGTGTTTTATTTGTTTTATATTTTATTTTGTATTTTATTTTATTTTTGATGAAGTTTCAGTACACATATTCTACGCTTCTATATACATGCATATGAAATTTCAAACAAGAAGAATTCAAGAGGAATATATAATATATATTCAATCTCGGGTGACCATATACAACTTCGAACAAGTTTCCATACACAATTAGGATGGATGACCATATACAACTTCGAACAAGTTTCAATCTCGGGTATGCATATAAATTTCTTCGTCCTCGGTATAGTGTTGTCCTTTAGGATTGATGACTTCCCTCATGAAAAATCCTGCTAATTCTTCTTGAATTGGTCGGAAGCGAGCTTCTGGACTAAGCCTCCTCCGCAAGTTATCCGTCGCGTTCCGCATGCTAGCTGATGCCTTCCGCTCAGTGGTTAGTCTCCGGATGTTCTCACAAACATAGTATCCACATAGATCGGTCCCCGATGGCTGCTTATCCACATTAACTAACTTTCTGAAATCTAGCTCATGTTTGAATTCACCGACAGTTTCTTCTGAGAACCGTCTCCAAACCCTACAGGGCAAAGAAAATTAAATGAATAAGGGATTTATTAGTTAGTTGATATTAGGAAATGAAGAGACCGATCGGTATAGAGCTCAAATGATTGAAAATAATTACTTTTGCAGCATTTTTCTCATGTCGGCCCAACGCTTTGGATCCGAATCCTTAGAGTCCATGATTAGAACTGTGGAGGTGTGAAGTTCAATATTTAGCAGAATCCAGTGGAACCTGCGGACACGTTACATGCACAGTCATGCATAACTCATCGATTAGACATACCATGCATGGAGTAAACAAAATAGAATGGGCACAAGAGAGAAACACTCACCTAAAATGGTAAGGAAATAGAATATGACTTTTGAGTTGATGCTTTCTAAGAAACTTGTACAGGTCTTTCTCCATGTCTTTGTGGTGATGTTCTAACACATGTCCATTAACGATATGTGGGTCAATGAACCCAACATCATGGATGTTTCTTATTTTGCATTCCCAAATCTTCAATCTGCATAATAGCGTACGCAACAATATAGTTAGGACAATATATATATATATAGTGCAGGCAATGAAGAACGAGATGAGGTAGAAATAAATCACTTACAGAACGTAGCAACTCAGCATAGATTTGTCGAGGGCGCGCAGATTGAACAGCTGGAATAATTCACTCATATGAACTTCTACAGAGTACCGTTTGATGTGATGCTCATGTGTAACATCCGCATAAACATATTCTTTGTCGGCCCATGTTATGAATTGCTTGTACCAACGTAGCAGATTTCGCATTTGTGTTGGTAGACTATTTTCCTTCTCAGGCTCGACGAGAGGCCCCTTCCGCACATATTGTAATGTTATCTCACCTGCAGGCGCATCCTCAAGGTCTAAGAAGGCACGAACAGTCAAACCCATCTCGGACGCTTGTTTCATGGCAGCCGCTACAGTCAATCCAAGTGCTGCCGCAGCTGCTATGATCTCGGGGTCCTCTTCCGGACCGGCTTTCACTATGAGCGGGGGGATCGATTGTTTCTTCTGCATCCCGAGCTAGTCAACTTGTTTCCCGCTTTTTTTTTACTTTCTTCCTCCTTCAATATTTTTGCTTGCCTACGAAGTTCATGTCCATAGTCGTCAGGCATATTCAGCTCGGCTTGGGACGGTGTCGTCAAAAAATCCTTAGCCCACTTCTTTTGCTTCTCAGTGAATACTTGCTTGGGCTCAGGCACTTTTTTCGCCTTCATATCCGCCTTCCATTTCTCATAATCAGTAGACGCGGCCAATGTGAGGTCAGCTTCACTAAGTTCCCCAGGCCTTGGGAGGAGAGGCTTCAGCGATGGCTCCGGTACCCTTGTGGTCTTAGGTACATAAGGGTCCGGGTTAATAGTCCAGGAGCAGGTTTCCTTGCTGTCCGCCTGCTTCTGCTTCTTCGCCGGAGGTGGATTGGGGGGCGTCGTACCCGCCGGAGGAGGATTGGGGGGCGTCGTACCCGCCGGAGGTGGATTGGGGGGCGTCGTACCCGCCGAAGGAGGATTGGGGGGCGTCGTACCCGCCGGAGGTTGTGGATCGGGGGACGGCGTCGAATGGCGTGAAGAAGGTGTAGGTGAACCACCACGACCACCACCACCGCCACCACCGCCACCACCACCACCACCATCGGAGGGGGGTGGACTTGCTAGCCTTGGCGCCTCGTCTGGAAACACTATGTACTTCTTTTTCCATAGAATGTACTAGCGCTTGACATCTCCAAGTCTGCTATCCCCTTCGGGTGTAGGTTTGTCAATCTCCAGGTCCTCAAACCCTTGGACCATGTCTTCCACCGTGACACAAGCATAGCCATATGGAATGGGGTTGTTGTGGTGGAGTGCTCCAGGTTTACAGGGTAAAGCACTGCCGCTAGCTACCTTCGTGGAAACGTTCCCCACGGGATAATGCAGATCACAGTCTTTCATCTTCTTTACATCATCCACGGGGTAGTGAGGCTCCGGTGCACGAATCTCGATCATCGGTGCACTAGCACCAGGCGGGGCATCCGTGGAAGCCACGCTGCTTCTCCGCTGCTGGCTTCCGCAATCCGCTTCATGATCTTCATGCGGCCCTGCAGCCGATTTTTCTTTCAATAGTTCATGCACGGTCTGCTTCAACTCATGGAGTTCCGATGCAAACTTCGTCATAAGATCTGCATCCCGGTCCGTCTTTCTCTTACGGCTTCTGTAACCGTACGGGTCATTGTCCTGGGAAAACCCTACTTTCCACGAAACTTTGCCTTTGCCTCGTACACGTCCTCCGTGTTCATCATTCCCGAGGGCTAAAGTCAGTGCGTCTTTCTCTCTGTTGAACTTGATCAAGCCCGCTTGAGCTTGGGTCATTGCGTCAATAAGGGCTTGGGTCGGAGCAAAGTGTCGATGCCGGTGAACACACACCCCTGTCTCCGGGTCTAGCGATCCCCCATGCCCGTACCACCAGCTTTTGGCCCTTGGGTCCCATCCCTCTGTACCTAGAGGGATTCCTCGCACCCTCAGGTCCTCCTCCATCTTCTGCCACCTAGGGTCCGCAAGGCGGTATCCTCCTGGCCCCATAATATGATGGTATTTTTTCTTAGCCGCATTATCCTTATTTTTTTCGATATTTCCTTGAAATGGTCCGATTGCTTTTGCCTCACAAATTCTGGCCAATCATCTTTCAGTTTCTCATATTGTCCATTGAAATCCGGAGTCTTGCCCTTGTTGACACAGTCACGGGTTAAATTTTTCTTGAAGTTCCGGAATGCATCGGCCATCTTCTGAAGAGCGAACTCTTTAACTAGCCTCCTCCTCTGACGTCCACCCGGAACCTCGTTACCGAATTCATCGACTTTGTTGTATTCCGGAGGTAGAATGAAATGTTCCATAAGCTTTCTCCAGCAATCCTTTTTCGTTCTCTTGTCGACAAAACTGAAACCAAGACGTGCCTTCTTTAGCTCTTTCCATTCCTGGACGATGATCGGGACGTTGTCTCTAACAACGACTCCGCATTGGTTGACAAACTTTGAGGTGTGCTGTAGGGGCTTGCCGGTTTCACTGACAGACTCAATGGCATATGTTTCTCCTGTTTTCATCGCCTTGGATTTGCCACGCTGCTTTGTCGTACTCGATCCGGAGGGCTAAAAAAAGAAAGAGAGTCGCGCGCGTTAATACATATGTATTCACATTTCAGTAAGTTTGTATCACGAGAGGCTCTCAATGTATATATACCTCGCTGGAGGTGGTTGCTACTTGCAATTGGAGATCGTCGGTTGTTGACGGTTGACCTCCGTCGACAATGTCCGTTCCTTCACCTTCTCGATCATCGTCACCGTCAAGGTTCATATAAGAAGAGACTACATCCTATTGTTGCTCATATTCTGAGCCCGGCACATAAGGAATCTCGTTGTTGATGATGTCCATTAAATAACGTTCAGCCTCCGGATCCCTAAGCGGCTCGGTTCTGTCGTCCGCCATATGTCACTCCTGCATGTAGTAAAAATTCTTTAAGTATAAAGGAATTAAAAAATAAGATTAAGGGGACATAGAGGAGGAGGAATTAAAAAATAAGATTCTTTAAGTAAAAATTCTTTTTTTCTTCTTCTTCCTTTCTTCTTCCTCTTTCTTCTTCTTCCTTTCTTCTTCTTCCTTTTTCCTTTCTTCTTCTTTCTTTCTCCTTCTTCCTTTCTTCTTCTTCCTTTCTTCTTTCTTTCTTCTTCTTCCTTTTTCTTTTTTCTTTCTTCTTCTTTCTTTCTTCTTCTTCCTTTCTTCTTCTTCCTTTCTATTCTTTCTTTCTTCTTCTTTCCTTTTTCTTTTTACTTTCTTTCTTCTTCTTCCTTTCTTCTACTTTTTTTCTTCTTCATTTTTCTTTCTTCTTTCTTTTGGTTTTCATTTGGTTTTTATTTGGTTTTCATTTTTTTCTTCTTCCTTTTTCTTTCTTGTTTTTTCTTCTTCCTTTTTTTCTTCTTTCTTTTCTTCTTCCTCCTTTTTTTGTTTTTTTTCTTCTGTTTGTTTTTTTGTTTTCTTTTGTTTTTTTCTTCTTCCTTTGTTTTTCTTCTGTTTTTTTGTTTTCTTTTGTTTTTCTTGAGTTTTTTCTTCTTCCTTTTTCCTTTCTTCTTCTTCCTTTCTTCTTTCTTTCTTTCTTCTTCTTCCTTTCTTCTTTCTTTCTTCTTCTTCCTTTCTTCTTTCTTTCTTCTTCTTCCTTTTTCTTTCTTCTTTCTTTCTTCTTCTTCCTTTCTTCTTCTTCCTTTCTATTCTTTCTTTCTTCTTCTTTCCTTTTTCTTTTTACTTTCTTTCTTCTTCTTCCTTTCTTCTTCCTTTCTTCTTCTTTTTTTCTTCTTCCTTTTTCTTTCTTCTTTCTTTTGGTTTTCATTTGGTTTTTATTTGGTTTTCATTTTTTTCTTCTTTCCTTTTTCTTTCTTGTTTTTTCTTCCTCCTTTTTTTCTTCTTTCTTTTCTTCTTCCTCCTTTTTTTGTTTTTTCTTCTGGGGAGGCGGAGGACGGCAGGCAGGGCGGCGGGCGGCGGGCGGAGGGCGGCAGGGCGTCGGGCGGCAGGCGGCAGGGCGTCGGGCGGCAGGGCGGCGGGCAAGGGCGGCGAGCAAGGGCAGGCACGGGCGGAGGCGGCGCTCACTGGGGATGGGGGCGGCGGCGCGCAGGGCTTCGGCGTCGGCGTCGGGGCAGGGCTTCGGCGTCGGCGTCGGCGACGGGGGCGTCGGCGTCGGCGTCGATCGGCGTTGGTGAGACAGAGGAGAATGCCGCGGCAAAACTGCTAAGTGCAGTATATATAGACGCACCTTTAGTCGCGGTTGGGGAGGAGGACCGCGACTAAAGGTACCCTTTAGTCGCGGTCCCCCTCCCCAACCGCGACTAAAGGGTTTTGGCGCCGCTTCCTTTCCCGCGCAGAAAGACCCTTTAGTCGCGGTTGGGGACAACAACCGCGACTAAAGGGTACCCTTTAGTCGCGGTCCGCCTCCCTAGCCGGGACTAAAGGGTCTGTGCTGAACTGGCGCGGTGCGGTGGGATGTTTAGTCCCACCTCGCTAGCCGAGAGGCTTCGACAGTGGTTTATAAGCGCGGCTGCGCTCACCACTTCGAGCTCCTCTCGAATGCAGGCTTACGGGCCTATTCTGTTACTATGTGCCTGTGGGCCTACTGGGCCTTCTGCGGGCCTGAATCCTGGCCCATTAATGGGTTTCTAGTCGTATTCAGGCCGTGGTGGCCCAGTAGGTGGCATTTTTTTTATTTTTTGCCTGTTTTTTGTTTTCATTTTTGCTTTATTTATTTTGTTTTGTTTCTACTTACAACAAAAAACTTATTTATTTTATTTTATTTTGTTTCTAATTACTTATTTATTTTTACTTTATGATAATTACTTATTTATTTTACTTTATGATAATTATTTTATTTTATTAAAGTTTATATTATTTTGTTTCTAATTCATTTTAAAATCTTAAAAATACAATTATATATCAAAAAAATCAGAAAAATAAAACTAATTCATTTTAAATTCTTATTTTTCTTCTGTTTTTTTCTTCCTTTTTTCTTCTGTTTTTTTCTTCTGTTTTTTTCTTCTGTTTGTTTCTTCCTTTTTCTTGTTTTTCTTCTTTTTTTTCTTCCTTTCTTCCTTTTTCCTTTTTTAAAATCTTCTGACATTTTAAAATCTTAAAAATACAATTATATATCAAAAAAATCAGAAAAATAAAACTAATTCATTTTAAAATCCCTTGAAGGTTCGACCAAATACAAAGTTTGGTACAATAAATTATTACACATCAATTCTTCCCTTGTACGTCCCTGCTTGCTTACGATTGTGCCGTATCCATGGAGCATCCTCATCATTTAACTTAATGCTTGGGTCAGTGTTCACTTTGAAGGGCGGAATTTCACCAAACATATTATAATCTTCTGACATGTCTGTCTTGTCCTCCACTCCCACGATGTTTCTTTTCCCTGAAAGAACAATGTGGCGCTTTGGATCATCGCATGATGTACTGATCGTTTTCTTATCTTTCCGTTTCCTCGGTTTGCTACTCATGTCCTTCAAATAAAAAACCTGAGCGACATCTTTGGCAAGGACGAATGGTTCGTCAAGGTAACCAAGATTGTTGAAATCCACCATTGTCATTCCGTATTGCTCGTCCACCTTTACCCCACCTCCTGTTAGTTTGAACCATTTGCACTGGAACAAAGGGACCTTAAAGGAGGGTCCATAGTCAAGTTCCCATATCTCCTCTATGTAACCATAATATGTGACCTTTTGCCCATTCTCGGTTGCTGCATCAAAGCGGACACCACTGTTTTGGTTGGTGCTCTTTTTATCTTGGGCGATGGTGTAAAATGTATTCCCATTTATCTCGTACCCTTGGAAAGTCGTTATAGTCGAAGATGGTTTCTTGGCCAACATGTACAGCTGATCTCCAACATCATTGTCATTCATTAAATGTTTTCGCAACCAACTGCCGAAAGTCTCCATGTGGGCCTTTCTAATCCAGCATTCAGGCTTCCCCGGGTTGTCCGAGCGTAAAATATTCTTGTATTGCTCGAAGTACGGAGCCACCAAGCTGGAATTTTGCAGAACTGTGTGGTGTGCTTCAGTCATAGAATGACCGTCCATACATATCGTGGTATCCCTTCCGATCTTGCCTTTTTCCACTTAGTCTCCCCTCGTGCCGCGATTGAGGAATACCAATCGGCTTAAGGTCAGGAACATAGTCAATACAGAACTCAATTACCTCCTCATTTTGATGGCCCTTGGAGATGCTTCCTTCTGGCCTAGCACGGTTACGAACATATTTCTTTAATACTCCCATGAACCTCTCAAAGGGAAACATATTGTGTAGAAATACAGGACCGAGAATGGAAATCTCTTCGACTAGGTGGACCAGGAGGTGCGTCATAATATTGAAGAAGGATGGTGGGAACACCAACTCGAAACTGACAAGGCATTGGACCACATCGTTCTGTAACCGTGGTAGATCTTCTGGATTGATTACCTTCTGAGAGATTGCATTGAGGAATGCACATAGCTTCACAATGGCTACTCGAACATTTTCCGGTAGGAGCCCCCCCAAAGCAATCGGAAGCAATTGCGTCATAATCACGTGGCAGTCGTGAGACTTCAGGTTTTGGAACTTTTTC
The DNA here is from genome assembly GCA_034509565.1 of Triticum monococcum. Lineage (NCBI taxonomy): Eukaryota > Viridiplantae > Streptophyta > Magnoliopsida > Poales > Poaceae > Triticum > Triticum monococcum. Next base: position 682,873,893 of record CM067845.1, on the reverse strand, counting down.
TCCGGCATGCTTATTATTCCCTTTATATTCGACGAGAAGCCAGACGGGACCTTCATACCGCTCAGGCATTCAAAAAAATGACCTTCTCTTCTTTGGTAAGAGCGTAGCTGGCACGACCTTGAAACCATTCCGGATGCCGGTCATCTGGGTCTTTCAAAAGTTGCTGGTCCTGCCGTGCTTCCTTTGTATCATTTGTCTTCCCATACACGCCCAAGAAGCTTAGCAGGTTCACGCAAATATTCTTCGTAACATGCATCACGTCGATTGCAGAGCGGACATCTAGGACTTTCCAATATTCTAGCTCCCAAAATATAGATTTCTTCTTCCACATGGGTGCGTGCCCGTCAACTCCCCGCGGAACTGATTGTCCGCCAGGACCCTTTCCAAAGATGACTTTCAAATCCTTGACCATATCAAATATCTCAGCACCAGTACGTTCCGCAGGCTTCGGCCGGTGATCTGCCTTCCCGTTGAAATGCTTGCCTTTCTTTCTTACGTTATGATTTCGGGGAAGAAATCGACGATGACCCAGGTACACGTTCTTCTTACAATTAACCAAACGTACACTTTCAGTCTCATGTAAGCAGTGCGTACATGCATTGTATCCCTTATTTTTCTGTCCCGAAAGGTTACTGAGAGCAGGCCAATCGTTGATGGTTACAAAAAGCAACGCTCGTAGGTCAAATTCCTCTCCTTTGTGCTCATCCCAGACACGTACACCAGGTTTCGCCAACAACTTTAAAGTTCTTCAACTAATGGCCTTAGGTACACATCGATGTCGTTACCGGGTTGCTTAGGGCCTTGGATGAGAATTGGCATCATAATGAACTTCCGCTTCATGCACAACCAAGGAGGAAGGTTGTAGATGCATAGAGTCACGGGCCAGGTGCTATGGTTGGAGCTCTGCTCGCCAAAAGGATTAATGCCATCAGTATTTAGACCAAATCTTAAGTTCCTTGCGTCAGCTGCAAAATCTTTGAAAACTCTGTCGATCTTTCTCCATTGCGTTCCATCAGCGGTGTGTCTCGACTGCCCGTCGGACAAACGGTCCTCTTTGTGCCATCGCAACAACTTGGCATGCTTTTCGTTCATGAACAGACGTTTCACCCGTGGTATTATAGGAGCATACCACATCACCTTGGCGGGAACCCTCTTCCTGGGTTTCTCGCCCTCAACATCGTCACCAGGGTCATCGCCTCTTATCTTATAACGCAATGCAGTGCATACAGGGCATTCATTCAAATTCTCGTATTCACCGCGGTAGAGGATGCAGTCATTAATGCATGCATGTATCTTCTGAACCTCTAAACCTAGAGGGCAGACAACCTTCTTTGCTTCGTACGTACTGGCGGGCAACTCATTATTCTTCGGCAACATATTCTTCAATATTTTCAGCAAATTTTCAAATGATGAGTCACCTACACCTTCCTGTGCCTTCCATTTTAGCAAATCCAGTGTGCAGCCCAGCTTTTTCAGACTATTATCGCATCCTGGATACAACGACTTTTTATGATCCTCTAACATGCGATCCAAATTCTCCCTCTCCTTGTCAGTTTCGCAGCGTCTCCGTGCATCAGCAATGGTCCGACCAAGATCATCAGCGGGCTCATCATGTGCCTCTTCTTCACTTTCACCTAACCCTTCCACACCTTCAGCATCATCCTCCATGAAAGTATCACCGAAAAGATCACGATAGTTGTCATCGATATCATCCCCTTCTTCATCTTCTTCCATTCTAACCCCTCTTTCTCCATGCTTGGTCCAACAATAATAGCTTGGCATGAAACCATGCTTAAGCAGGTCCATGTGAACTCTTCTTGAGGAGGAGTAACCCTTCTCATTCTTACAGACAGCACATGGACAGATAATAAAACCTTGCTGCTTGTTCGCATTTGCCACTACGAGGAAATCTTTCAAACCCGTAGTGAACTCGCCGGAGAGTCGGGAACCGTACATCCATTGCCGATTCATCTGCATTATTATTATATAAAGTATATAATTAACCATCATGCATTTGTTAAACTAACTAGCTAGAAATAATACAAATTAAACAATGAACTACACACATGCGTATTTTATCAATGACACATGAAAGGTTCGAGTTGCTAACCGCGATCGCGGAGGAAAAATAAATGAGAAAGCTCAAGTGTGGCTTGTTTCAGGTTCTCAGGCATTTCATCAAACACCTTGTGTGCATAGGAGAAACCAAAAGCAAACCCACCACCACCCCACCACCACCTTCTGAAAATTGTGAAGTGAGCCGAGTGAAGTGAAGTGAGCTGAGTATATATAGGGATGGGCCTTTAGTCGCGGTTGGCTAGGCCAACCGGGACTAAAGCCCCTCCCGTCCGCCAGCTGGATGGGCTTTAGTCCCGGTTGGCCTGGCCAACCGCGACTAAAGGCCTTCTGGGACCTTTAGTCCCGGTTGGCCACGCCAACCGGGACTAAAGCCCCTCCCGTCCGCCAGCTGTCGACCGAGCGCGCTGGGCCCAGGTAGTTGGTCGCGGGTCTTCTCCCGAACCGCGACTAAAGACCCCTTTAGTCGCGGTTCGATTGTTTTGGGGACTAATGGGGGCGTATGAAAGCCTCGTTTTCTACCAGTGTCTGTCGCCTCGGCGTCCGCAACACCGGCGAAAAAGTTGCACGCAGCCGCACGGAAATCGCCTTGGTCACCCCGGAGTACGACGCCTCCACCACCGTTGCCCCCGTTTCTGGAGACGGTGCCGTCGGCGTTGGCTTTGACCCATCCCGTCTCCGGAGCAGCCCAGCGATGCATTTCTCTGGTGTTCGTAGCTGAAGGTCTCCTCACATGTACTGCTGACCATTCGGTCATGTAGGCCAGAACAGATGCTGCTAATACCTGGGGCTCTGCTATTTTCTTTCTTTCCTTTGTTTCATTTCTAGCTAGCCATAGCCCATACGTGGTGGTTTCCTTTCATGCAATGAAATGAAATCGGGGGCATGCCCCTCAATCCACAAAACAAAAATAAAAAACCCATACGTGGCCTGCACCATTGCTTCTCTCTCGCCGTCCGAGGCCTCCGCGAACCACCCTAGCAGTCATGATGATAGTGCGCTCGAGGGGTCAACCGAACACGGTGGGATCGCCACCGCAACTCCTTTCTCTGACCGCATTATGTTCCAGAATAGTGCCGAGTGTGGGCATGACCAGAAACGGTGATGAAGTGTTTCTTCTCTTCCGCATGCCACACAAAAAACACCATTCTTGATTTTCCTTCGGTATAACTATGAATTGTAGATTTAAAACAAATAGAAGAGCCTAAAAAAAACTGTTTTTTTGGTAGTATACATGATTGACCGGTATACTTGAGTATTAAGTTTCACGAGGAAATGACATAAGTGTATTCTGGGTAAAAATAACAAAATGAAAGCTATCTCCAAAAACACTGTTTGAAGGAATAGTAAGATAGACTGTATTTTCTATACCCCTGGTGTCATTCCTTCACGGAACTTTATACATGAGTTGAATGGTCGATCAACTTTGATATCCCAAATTTTCATTTTGATTTTTCTACCGCCTCCGATCCAAAAAAGAGTGTCGTGACTTTAGTTCAGAGCTTTAACTGAATTTGAACTAAAGCGATGAAACTTCTTTTGAATCGAAGGGAGTAGTATTTTTTTTAATTACTATTCATATGGGTGTGTATGGAACCATGTTCACGTGTGAACTTTTCACTAGACTAGAAAGCTCAGCCACTTTATATTGCGTCAGACCAGTCCAGCTTTATGTAAGATTGTCGTAGGTCAGCGCCTGACTCTTGCGTGAGCGCAGAGTCAGATCTCTATATAACAAGTAACGAGGACAATGATGCGTACGTAGAGCTGAATGCACCGGCCAAATTAACGTACCTATGCAAGTTTTTAAGAAAGCATACATAGCTGTAACTCAGGGTATGTTCTGGCACCTTTGTCAACCCCTAGGCCACTTATTCTTCACTTCCCTCCCGGCTCCGGCCATCCAGGCCTGAGTCGCACCCATCCATCCCATGAATCTCCCATAAGAGTCCATGCATCCTACATGAACATTTCTTCCGGGTGAAATAAGAGTTTTATTCCATTATGATAAGATTATAGTTAAAAGTTCCTCAATACAGGTTGTCCTCTATGTAGCCCCACAACAGTGCTACATTTAGTACGATTGTATAATGTGAGTCAACCTACTATCCTATTTTATTCACATAAGCTTTTGTATAATAAGTTCCTGGTCTTCCATCAACAATTTAATCTCAGCGACTAGGTGACTGTATGCTGATCTAACGAGCTGATTGAACAATAACTAGATAACACCCCGCGCATTACGGCGGGAATTTATAGAAAGCGACTATAATGAGAAAATATGAAGGGGGAGCAATCTCTAAATCTAAAAGGTAATATAATTATAGAAAAATATTAAGGTTCGGAATCACAAACATTAAGACCTCAAATGCATGTTTTATTATTTTCTACTTGCAATGGGCAGAGTATTAGCGAGTAGAAACCACCAACTACCTAAGCATAGCAATATCATGCACGGACTACACAAATTCGATGATACAGTTCTTTCATAGCAGCTGCGTTTGTTGACCAACTATAAGGATGCAAGGTACAATCAGAGTGATGCTTCACGGGTGTAGTAATGCAAGATTGTTCAGTAACGTGAGTAATTTCTGCAGTAATATGTTGCTGGTCATCATTAGAACTAATGTGGTGATTTAACAGAGCTATCAAGATTCAAGAGAGGCAAAAGTATTTGCACTAATCCTATCACAATTTCCAAAGGCGTATAAAAGTGGTGAGACGGATTTTGGCTTTGAACTAATGGTGTCACTCAAAACGAAGATTATAGTTTTGAAGAAAAAATTTAAACATATATAATCCAGATTACACACATGTAGGTGCATGAATGACTGAAGCTGCTCCACTGCAGAAACGTCTGGCAAACAACATCGTATGACAGAAAAAAAAATTAATGCTGTATATGAGTATAAAAACAGATCATATAAAAAGGGTTAGTGACTTAGTGTATAGTTACACCATTGCAAATAAAGTGTACCAATCAAGCACTGCTAGCTCTGCCTGCAAGTCAATTAGAAAGATATAAAGATAATCTCCATGGAAATCATGTTAGTATTTACAGAACCCAAATTGAATTATGGCATGCATCCTGTGTATTGGTATAAGAAATCAGTATGCTCTCCATTGCATAAAAATACATGAGCAGATGAGCAAAAAGATAAGAAAAGTAAAAAACCCGAACCTATTTCATTGAAGCATAAAATCAGTACATACTATTTGGTTGGCCGGGCACTCGCACCTGCCGTCGCCCATGCATAGGTGTTCCTGGCGCTGGCGTCCGTGCCGTGGAGATCGAAGCGCGCTGCAGAAGTGCTCGATGACCACGTACTGGTCTGTGAGCACCATCATGAGGGGGCCTTTCTTGCGGAGAGCACCTCCCGCGAGCTGGAACATCTCGAACAGGGTTAGTGACTTGTTGAGGAAGTAGTGCAGTGGTGCTCATTAGAGACATGACCGCCCAGAAGGACATTGGTCGCCGCGTTCGTGGTAGCAGCGCGGCCCAAACAATCAGTATTATGGCAGCAGTGCATGGGTCTCCGATGGCGATAGACCCATGGCCGGCGACGGCGCAAGATGGAGAAGAGAGAGAGACGGCACTGGAAAGATGAGAACAACTGGTCGAGATTTTGTTTAGGAATGGCTGGAGATTTATTCCCGAGGTGAAGGAACCGTCCTAGAGTATCAATCAATCAAAGCACTGTCCTTTTCACATTTCGTGTTAATAGCTAGCAAGATACTTTACGATTCTACATTGATATCTGTCCGTGAAACGACTGCATGCGCGTATTGATTGTTTGCTATAGTAGTAATAAACATTTTCTATTGCTAATTATCTTGCATGCGTGGTCTACTGGAGATTATGATCGCGTTGGTTAAGATGGGATAGCCTGCATGTCTCAAGTACGGTTCCATTGGTGGAGAACTGATGATACGGCAGGATGATGTGGATAGTCTGCATGTTAAGAGAAATCATGTAGTGGGGTGCTCCTATTTAGATATAGTAGATGTGGCCTTGTGAGTGTTGAGAGGCCAACGCCATACCCTGCATGAGTGTGTGGATCTCTGCCTCAAGTGCATCATTATAATTGAATAAGAACTGGTAGGCGTCAAAGATCACACTCTCTTCATGCCGTGGAAGAATCATGCTGTCTGTAGCCGTCCCATCCTAACCAAGGGAGGACCCATCAACCGAAAGGGCAACCCGATCCGTCGGCGTCAGCAGCCAAGGCATGTAAGGGTCGGTGCGGTCACCGTCGGCCTCAGTAATCATCCAGCACTGGCAAATTACCCTTGAGAATTTCATCTGTGCTATAATACCTTGCCTGTATAAGCAATTTCATGTGGCTGTCAAGGAATATAACAATCGCCTCCGGGGTGGAATATCATTGCCATGCACCAAGTCCGAGCGCAACTACCAAATGCACAAGGTAAGCAAGATAAACCTATATTGTTCCACATCACTACACCCTGCCAAGGCGCCAACACATTCAACAACCAATCCTTGCCTGTGTTTATCAGCACACTTCTATCAGAGAGCGGCCAAATCACCCTCATCAGCTTGAATAGTTTTGTAGCATGATCGCAGGAGATCAGGGCGAAAGCTACTTTCAACTTTAATACCGTAGAGAGAACAAGTGTCATGCTTTGACAGATGCCTATACAACTTACGTAGCAAGGGCACCAGGACTCTACACCCTTCCACATCATATCTTGTTTCTTCTGCAGAACCAAGGCATTCCAAATGCAGCGCGACATAGGTCGGGCTCCATCAGGGACAGGGTTGTTACTGGACGCCCCACCTGCAACTCATCATCATGCTTGTATGTAGCTAGCCGGTAGACACCCTTCACCGAGAAACGTCTATTCTTTTCAAGGACCATGCGAAAAAAGATCTTGTCAGCTGCGCGGAGAGATACAGATCTTGACAATCTCGTAAACATCCCTCAACCAAAAGGGATCATGTAACCGTTGCACGTTCCAAGTACCGTGTTCATCCAAAAAGTCTGACACCTAGTTAGACCGACATTTACGCTCGAGGTTGTTACTGGACGTCCCACCTGCAACTCATCAACATGGTTGTATGTAGTTATTAGCCAGTAGGCACTCTTCACTGAGAAATGCCCATTCTTTTCAGGGAACCATGCACAAGGATCTTGACAATCTCCTGAATATCGCTCGACGACAATTCATCATATAACCTTTGCATGTTCCAAGCACCGTGTTCATAAAAACAAGTCGAACGCCCAGTTAAACTGACATTTATGCTTAGGAGATATAGGGCGGAAATCCGAAGCTCACAAGATCCATGGATCTTCCCATGTTTTGATTTGAGATCTACCCCTCTCTCCCCCCCCCCCCCCCCCCCCCCTCCCTCCTCACACTATCCAAACAAGGCCTTGCTTTATAGGGTCCAGGCCATGCTCAACACCTCTCCAAACAGCCGATTCATTGTCTGAGGAAACCACATCCAATAAGTTCCGATAGTACTTATCACATAAACTTTCGTGCGCATCAACACCAATCTTGCTTGGCCAATAAAGCATGGCTAAAGGCTCTCATATTCTTAATCCCATGCCACCCTTTGACTTTGGTAGCATCATTATATCCCAGTTGAACCATGCCATTTTTATTCCCCCTTCTCCATCCCCACCAATACTGCCGCAGCATCAAACGTGGGTAACATAGGTGGGGATGGCTTGTGAAACTGATTTAATAAGAAGTAATTTGCCACCCGACGACATGTACTGCTCGGTCCAATCCAGTAACCTCTTCCACAATTTGTCTTATAGGGTCTCAACCCTACCCTTATGCATTCCGCCTTCTGGCACCGACAACCCCATATATTTGGTTCAAAAACTTGTTGCAAAATTTTCAAAATCCTCTTCACTTCCTCCACAACAGGCTCCAGACAGTTATCAGAAAAAAAGATGAAACACTTCTCAGGGTTAATAAGCTGACTGTCGTTGACGCATAAGTGTTCAACTTAAGACCTAAATGGCAAAGAATCATTGCAAACAAGAGGTGAGAAATAACAGGTACCCGTTGGCAAACCTTGACACCTGCCAAACCATCCTCCGCCACTGACTTATGTTGGTGAGAGCTACCAGAAAGCGCGCCAGCAACAAACAAAAATGAAAACAGGAAGACTGGATCACCTTGGCAGGGGCCCTCGAGGGCGTGAAGGATTCTAGGAGCTTTCCATTGAACTGCACCAAGTATTGCACTGATGTCACAGAAGCCATAATCGGAGAGATCCAGTTTGGAGAGAAACCCCACCTAATTAACGCCTTCTCCAAAAAAGCTCGGTCCAGATGGTGATAGGCTTTAGAAAAATCCAGCTTCTAGGCACAACAAGTTGTATTTTCACATCTGCTCAGAAAAAAAGATTGTACTTCAATATTTTCCTTATTTTTAAATATATCAATATTTTATTGACAAATACATGAACAATTTTTTGCGAAGGAAATACATGAATGTTTGGTATAATACATGAACATTTATTTATTTACGTGCACATTTTTTCAAATGCACTAATAAAGTTATGGACTGAGTTCTGAAATGACAACTTCTGGAATGGTAAAAGCACTAATAAATCTGGATCATTCATAGCCTGCAGACGAGCAACGGGATCGCCACAGCACATGAGGACAAGGCTGCGGTCATCTTCGAGCACTTCAACTCCGTCCTCGGCTCCAAAGGAGCATGCCCAAGATCCATTGACTGGCACCAGTTGCAACTGCCCACCATCTGAGGGGGCGGACTGGACAATCCCTTCTCTGAAGACGAGGTCTAGGAGGCGATCAAGGCCTCGCCGGCAGAAAAAGCTCCGGGGCCAGACGGGTTCATTGGAATCTTCTTTCGAAGTTGTTGGCAAAATATCAAGCACGATATCATGCAGGCTTTCCACCAGTTCTACTGCATGACCGGCGACAAGTTTGCTGCCCTCAACTCTGTCCTAGTAGTACTGATCCCAAAGAAGGATGGCGCAGCAACAGTTTCAGACTTTAGGCCAATTAGCCTAGTTCACTCCATAGCTAAGTTGATCACCAAAGTACTCTCCATGCGGCTCTTCAACATCATCGAGTCCATAATATTGCCGGCCCAGTCAGCCTTCCTATCAAGGAAAAAGCACGCACGGCAGTTTCCACTACGTCCAAAACATAGTTAGATCGCTGCACAGAAAAAACACGCCAACGCTACTGCTCAAACTAGATATAGCAAAAGCTTTCGACAATGTCTCCTAGGAGTATCTGCTCGAGCTACTACAAGCCCTAGGCTTCTCGGCTAGGTGGCATGATTGGATCGCCATGCTGCTGGCGACGTCAACCTCCTCCTTCCTACTGAATGGCATGGCGGGGAACCAAATTCTGCACTGCCGAGGTCTCAGGCAGGGTGACCCCCTGTCCCCTCTCCTTTTCATCATTGCCATCGACCCCCCTGCATCGTCTCCTCCAACGTGCCATGGAGCTTGGCCACCTTGACTCGCTGCCGGGCAGGGACCTCTCGCTGCGAGTCAGCCTGTACGCAGACGATGCCATCATTTTTGCCAACCGAGTGAAGGAGGAAATCGATACCCTGATGACCATTCTTCATGATTTCAGGCAAGCATCAGGACTGAAAGTTAACCCTCTGAAATCATCAGTAGCTGCAATCAGGTGCAACCACATCGACCTGCAGCAGGTGCTCCAAACTTTTGGAGGACTGCAAGCCCAATTCCCTCTGCGGTACCTTGGATTGCCAGCGACCATCTCTAGACTGCGCATCGTTCATCTGCAGTTCATCTCTAACCAGATCAGAGCTCGGCTTGCAGGATGGAAAGGAAGGCTCATGTCCATAGCGGGGAGTAGAGTTCTAGTCAGAAGCGTCCTAAGTGCACTCCCAACTTTTTCCCTGACTGTGCTGAAGGTACCAGAAAAAACTGCTAGTCGAGGTGGACAATATCAGACGACGTTATCTTTGGGCCCAAGAGGAGGAAATCGGCGGTGGGAAATGCAAAGTCAGCTGGCCGGTGGTTTGTACTCCGATTGAAAACGGTGGCCTGGGCATCTCGGACTAGCATCGCTTCAGCCATGCACTCAGAATCCGATGGCTACGGCTCTCGTGGATCACACCCAACAGGCCTTGGGTGGGCATGCAGCTGCCATGCTGAAAGGATCGATATAGTTGACTAGAGGAGGGGGGTGAATAGGCAACTAACAATTTTTAGCTTTTCTTTACCAAATTAAACTTTGCATCAAAGTAGGTTGTCTAGATATGCAACTAGGTGAGCAACCTATATGATGCAACAACAATAAGCACACAAGCAAGCAAGGGATATAACACAAATAAGCTTGCACACGTAAAGGCACGAGATAACCAAGAGTGGAGCCAGTGAAGACGAGGATGTGTTACCGAAGTTCATTCCTTTTGAGGGGAAGTACATCTCTGTTGGAGCGGTGTGGAGGCACAATGCTCCCCGAGAAGCCACTAGGGCCACCATATTCTCCTCACGTCTTCACACAATGCGAGATGGCGTGATTCCACTATTGGTGCCCTTGGAGGCGGCGACCGGACCTTTACAAACGAGGTTGGGGCAATCTCCACAACTTAATTGGAGGCTCCCAACGACACCACAAAGCTTCACCACAATGGAATATGGCTCCGCGGTGACCTCAACCGTTTAGGGTGCTCAAACACCTAAGAGTAACAAGATCCGCAAGGGATTAGTGGGGGGAATCAAATTTCTCTTGCTGGAAGTGTAGATCGGGGCCTTCTCAACCAATCCCTAGAAAATCAACAAGTTTGATTGGCTAGGGAGAGAGATCAGGTGAAAATGGAGCTTGGAGCAACAATGGAGCTTAGGGTTGGAAGAGGTGGTCAACTCGGAGAAGAAGACACCCCTTATATAGTGGAGAGACAAATCCAACCGTTGTCCACTTAACCAGCCCGCGACCTGCGGTACTACCGCACCAAACTAGCGGTACTACCGCAAGGGCTCGCGGTACTACCGCTGCCACGGCAGGAGCTAGCCCAGGCCTGTAGCATAGAAGCTGGGGGCGGTACTGCCGCTGGCGCAGTACTACCGCTCCCCCTTGCGGTACTACCGCAAGGCAGGATTGGACTAGCCTGGGAAGGGCGCAGACAGATAAAAATACATCTGTGGCAACTTCTGTTGAGTTTCAAACAGTGCAAAAATCCGACACGGTACTACCGCACTTGGCACGCAGTATTACCATGCAGGGAGCGGATGTAAAAAATTACATCCGCCCCTACTTCCGCTCATGTTGCTGTGCCAGGCCAGGACTCACGGTACTACGGCTCCCAAGGAGCGGTACTACCATGAGCACCTGCGGTACTACCGCAATGACCTGCGGTACTACCGCAGGGGCCTGCGGTACTACCGCTGCGAAGAGCAGTACTACCGCATGCCCCAGAACAGCAACACCAGGAATCCTTGTTTCTGCATATACACGATAAAACGGAGGATGCTCCATAGTGCTAAGGGAAAGGCGGTGCAAAAGGAGTAAACGTGTACGTGATGATTCCACCCAAACCTTTCCAAAGTGGACCCCCTCTTAATAGTACGATTTTCCTATGACTCAAATCCACCGAAAAGAAACATAGAAAAACGTCGTCTTCAATTGTCTTTGAGGGGCACCAAACCGTCTTGTTCCTAGTGATGAAATGTCTGAAATACTCAAGGCACACGATTAGTCCGCAAAAGCATTGTCATCAATCACCAAAACACCTTAGGGATAAATATGCCCTTACAATCTCCCCCTTTTTGGTGGATTGATGACAATACGGGATTTTCACAAGGGAGAAAATATAGAACATGAGCAAACCACACATCTCTAAAATATAGACTGGCTCCCCCTAGATGTGTGATATCTAGATAAGTGCTTTGGATTACACGGCACACATACTAGGATCAACACTCCCCCTATATTTTATAGACAAGGCATATCTTGCAACAATAAGGCTAACACTAAGCAAGATAGTCAATATGAGCATAATATAAATAGCACAAGATATCATAAGCTCAATAAGGTGCGAGAGATAGAGTGCATATGTCTTACACCATATGATAGATAAGTCTCACAAGCTCAAACCAAAGCAAACAAGGTTCAATGGAACAAACGCAAGCAAAGCAAACACAAACACGACACACGACTCGCAAATCCCTACACTCTCTCCCCCTTTGGCATCGAGACGCCAAAAAGGCAGAGAGGACACGTACAACACAAGTGGTGGCTCAAGCGGAGTAGTCACTCGCACGCTCTTCGTCGGACTTGGCAGCGGGGATGGGCTCCTCCTCAGAATCAGTCCACTTGTAGCCTTGTTTTACCATCCATTCGGCCTTTGGAGTGATGTGCTCCTCGGAGCCGCCAGAAACTTCCTCTCCAAAAACCCTCATGATCTTCTTGTCGCGACAGCGACTCTCCTTGGAGGCAACATGAGTCCGGTACTGCCCCTTTGCATGCATGCAGAACAAAGCCTTCATCTTGGCCTTCAGCTTCTTAGCCCATGAGGGCTCAGTGGAGGGAGGGGCATACCCAGCAGAGCAGTCCTCATCTGCATCCTCCTCCTCAATTTCCTCCTCATCAACAGCCATCTTAGCAGCCTCAGCCTCGGCACGAGTAGTAGTGTTAGCCCACTGGGGCTTGATGCGGAGTCTGATGGGGTCATGACGGGTCCAGTCAGGGGCCAAAAACTCCTCCATGGGATAGAGCTTCTCCCAAGTCTTCGAGATCAAGAGAAACAGATATGGTCCATAGATGGGTACCTTGCGGGTGAACACCGTGAACCGAAGCTCGCACCACATGATATGTGAGACATCAAGTGGTTGTGTCTGAGAAATGTGCGCCTCCTCACAAAGGAGCATCATGTCCACAAGATAGGCATGCACCTTGTCCTTGTCCCCAATGCGTGGAAAGAGGGAGTTGCGGAAGATTCGGTGCATGATGTCAAGGAACGAGTTGAGCAACCACGTCGTCTTGTTATTGGCCAGTTTCTTCCCAACATAGTACTGTTGAAGCTTGTCCTTGCTAGCTAACTCGGCGTTGGCATGAGGGCGAACACCAACAGGCGTGTTGAGCCCCTCATCCGGAACGTGTAGCAAATCCATGAAGTCCTTCCAGGTAGAGGTCAACTGACATCCATTGGTCATCCAGGTCATCCTCCGGTTCTCATCAGTATGAAAGTGAACCGAAGCAAAGAACTGGAACACAAGCTCGGGGTCATAGTCCAGGTGGAAAGAGATCACATCCTCAATGGAAAACTGCTCCATGAGATCCAAGGCCTCACCAAAGTAGGCACGGTGCTTAGCATCCCTCATGTGATTCATGTCAATCCAGTGCACGTCCACATAGATGTTCTGTTTGGCCTTGATCACATCTAGGTAAATAAGATTCTACTGCTTGGTCCAGAACAGGTCATTCCCTCTAAAGTTTGCACGAGGATTCACATAGGGGTTGATCTTCCTTCGAGAGACAAACTCAGCAAGAGGTATCTCATCCATGCCCTTTAAGGGTTCCTTGTACTTGCTAGCAGAGGTTTTAACATTGCGCTTGGGGGCATTGGAGCCCTCTGGAACATCATCTTGGTTGTGCAGACGTTTGGAGCCCGTGTCACGGCTTGGGTTGGAACGACGAGCAGGGGCACCGGAGCCACCACCTAAGACACACACGAAACACGCAAGACAAACGAGAAGGATCAATGCAAAGACCACATCAGAGTAGGTGAAACAAGTAGAATGCGCACTTGTTAATTGCCATGAAGAAGATTTGACAACAATGGTAGTACTGCTTGTCTGCGCGGTACTAAAATTTTAGTGCCGCTCCTAGTCGGGGTAGTACCGGGGCTTGGAGCGGCAGTAGAGCTTTAGTACTGTGTCTCACGTGGTAGTACCGCTCCTGAGGAGCGGTAGTACCATGGGAGCGGTAGTACCGCACCTGAGATGCGGTAGTACCGCACGACGTCAGATCCAAATCAACCGAATCTGAGAACAACCGTGACAGCGAGGCGGTACTACGGTTGATCAAATCTACCATGGGACAACAAATCAAGTACAATTTCTACGTAACACTACTCTCCTACATCCTATTCTTGCAAAGATTTGGCCTAAAATCTCAAGAACAACATGCATCTCCCCAAAAACCTAGAAGCAAAAGAACGTACAAAGTAAAGAGGGATTTGGGGAGAAACCTTGTTCCATGGCAAGAGGAAGTGGTGGCGAACGATCCCACCGGTCGAATCCGAGGAGAGCAGCCAGAGACGGAGATCCGGCGAGGGTCTCCGGCGCCGTTCTTGAGAGAGAGAGAGAGACGACGTGGAGAGAAACTGACGAATGGGTATGGGGGAGTTGGAACTCCCCCTGCCCGCTCTTAACCCCCACGCGCCCTCAACAACGCGGTAGTACCGCACGTCATCGCGGTAGTACCGCCCGGGCAGAAGTACCGCACCGTGGGCGGTAGTACCGCTCCCCCGGGCGTCAGTAAAAAAATTACTGCCGTGTTGGGTGCGGAAGTACCATGCGCTCCTCACGCGGTAGTACCATGGCAGGCCGCGGTAGTACCGTGTGCTCAAGAAGATGCAAGTTTCAAGAAGAGGGAAAACAAAGCCTTTGCATGGCAGCCTTCAAGCGAACAGACAAACTAACACACAAGATCGACATGACAAAAGGAAGACAAGAGACAACAAGGACTAAGACACTCAACACAACCTCTCCAAAGAGAGGGCGGTGGCCGGAGCCACCTATGTTTGAGTCAATTGGTATGGCACTGCGAAGAATTATCCTTGGGCCCATGACCAAAACTCGTCTTTGAAGCACAAGTGCCATCAATAATGGCTAATGTGAAAAAGTTAATCAATTTATGCATAATGGGGGATGGAGAGTTCATTGAGAGAACAACGCCCCCCTATGTCCATGCCTACACCTAAACAAGATAACAAGTTGAGTATGGTGGGGTGTGCAAGGGCTCAAGCAACATTGCTCGAATCAATGATATTTAGATCATGCCTTAACTCGCAAAATCTTGCTTCATCCAAAGGCTTCGTGAAAATATCTGCAAGGTTATCATGAGTGTTGACATACTTGAGCTCGATCTCCCCTCGCCTAATGTGATCCCGGATGAAGTGATACCGAATCTCAATATGCTTCGTCTTGAAGTGTTGAACCAGGTTGAGAGAAATCTTGATGGCACTTTCATTATCACACCAAAGAGGCACTTTGTCACAAATGACACTGTAATCCTCTAAAGTTTGCCTCATCCAAAGAAGTTGTGCACAACAATTGCCGGCGGCCACGTACTCCGCCTTGGTGGATGAGAGAGACACACAACTTTGATTCTTGGAAGACCAACTTGAAGGAAATATGCCCTAGAGGCAATAATAAAGTTATTATTCATTTCCTTATATCATGATAAATGTTTATTATTCATGCTATAATTGTATTAACCGGAAACATAATACATGTGTGAATACATTGACAAACAAAGTGTCACTAGTATGCCTCTACTTGACTTGCTTGTTGATCAAAGATGGTTATGTTTCCTAGCCATAGACATGAGTTGTCATTTGATTAACGGGATCACATCATTAGGAGAATGATGTGGTTGACATGACCCATTCCGTTAGCTTAGCACACGATCCTTTAGTATGTTGCTATTGCTTTCTTCATGACTTATACATGTTCCTATGACTATGAGATTATGCAACTCCTGTTTACCGGAGGAACACTTTGTGTGCTACCAAACGTCACAATGTAACTGGGTGATTATAAAAGTGCTCTACAGGTGTCTCCGAAGGTACTTGTTGGGTTGGCATATTTCGAGATTAGGATTTGTCACTCCGATTGTCGGAGAGGTATCTCTGGGGCCTCTCGGTAATGCACATCACTTAAGCCTTGCAAGCATTGCAACTAATGAGTTAGTTGCGAGATGATGTATTACAGAACGAGTAAAGAGACTTGCCGGTAACGAGATTGAACTAGGTATTAAGATACCGACGATCGAATCTCGGGCAAGTAACATACGGATGACAAAGGGAACAACGTATGTTGTTATGCGGTCTGACCGATAAAGATCTTCGTAGAATATATGGGAGCCAATGATGTCTACATAGTTCTCGAACCCGTAGGGTCCGCACGCTTAACGTTACAATGACAGTTATTATGAGTTTATATGTTTTGATGTACCGAAGGTTGTTCGGAGTCCCGGATGTGATCACAGACATGACGAGGAGTCTCGAAATGGCCGAGACATGAAGATTGATATATTGGAAGCCTATGTTTGGATATCGGAAGTGTTCCGGGTGAAATCAGGATTTTACCGGAGTACCGGGAGGTTACCGGAACCCCCCGGGAGGTAAATGGGCCTTAGTGGGCCTTTACGGAGAAGAGGAGAGGCGGCCAGGGCTGGGCCGCGCGCCCCTCCCCCCTAGTTCGAATAGGACAAGGAGAGGGGGGCGGAGCCCCTCCTTCCTTCTCTCCCTCCTCTTCCCCCCTCCCGAATCCTATTCCAACTAGGAAAGGGGGGGAGTCCTACTCCCGGTGGCAGTAGGACTCCTCCTAACGCGCCCTCTCGCTGGCCGGCCGCACCCCCCTTGCTCCTTTATATATGGGGGCAAGGGGGCACCCCAGAGACATAACAATTGATCAAGTTGATCTTTTAGCCGTGTGCGGTGCCCCCTCCACCATAGTCCACCTCGATAATATCGTAGCGGTGCTTAGGCGAAGCCCTGCGTCGGTAGAACATCAACATCGTCAGCACACCGTCATGCTTACAAAACTCTCCCTCAACACTCGGCTGGATCAGAGTTCGAGGGACGTCATCGGGCTGAACGTGTGCTAAACTCGGAGGTGCCGTGCGTTCGGTACTTGATCGGTCGGACCGTGAAGACGTACGACTACAGCAACCGCGTTGTGCTAACGCTTCCGCTTTCGGTCTACGAGGGTACGTGGACAACACTCTCCCCTCTCTTTGCTATGCATCAGCATGATCTTGCGTGTGCGTAGGATTTTTTTTAAATTACTACGTTCCCAACAGTGGTATCAGAGCCTGGTTTTATGCGTAGATGTCATATGCACGAGTAGAACACAAGTGAGTTGTGGGCGATATAAGTCATACTGCTTACCAGCATGTCATACTTTGGTTCGGCGGCATTGTTGGATGAAGCGGCCCGGACCAACATTACGCGTACGCTTACGCGAGACTGGTTCTACCGATGTGCTTTGCACACAGGTGGCTGGCGGGTGTCAGGTTCTCCAACTTTAGTTGAACCGAGTATGGCTATGCCCGGTCCTTGCAAAGGTTAAAACAACACCAACCTAACAAACTATCGTTGTGGTTTTGATGCGTAGGTAAGAACGGTTCTTGCTAAGCCCGTAGCAGCCACGTAAAACTTGCAACAACAAAGTAGAGGACGTCTAACTTGTTTTTGCAGGGCATGTTGTGATGTGATATGGTCAAGACATGATGCTAAATTTTATTGTATGAGATGATCATGTTTCGTAACCGAGTTATCGGCAACTGGCAGGAGCCATATGGTTGTCGCTTTATTGTATGCAATGCAATCGCCCTGTAATGCTTTACTTTATCACTAAGCGGTAGCAATAGTCGTAGAAGCACAAGATTGGCGAGACGACAATGATGCTACGATGGAGATCAAGGTGTCGCGCCAGTGACGATGGTGATCATGACGGTGCTTCGGAGATGGAGAACACAAGCACGAGATGATGATGGCCATATCATATCACTTATATTGATTGCATGTGATGTTTATCTTTTATACATCTTATCTTGCTTTGATTGACGATAGCATTATAAGATGATCCCTCACTAAATTATCAAAGTATAAGTGTTCTCCCTGAGTATGCACCGTTGCGAAAGTTCTTCGTGCTGAGACACCACGTGATGATCGGGTGTGATAGGCTCTACATTCAAACACAACGGGTGCAAAACAGTTGCACACGCGGAATACTCAGGTTAAACTTGACGAGCCTAGCATATAACAGATATGGCCTTGGAACATGGAGACCGAAAGGTCGAGCATGAATCATATAGTAGATATGATCAACATAGTGATGTTCACCATTGAAACTACTCCATCTCAAGTGATGATCAGACATGGTTTAGTTGATTTGGATCACGTGATCACTTAGAGGATTAGAGGGATGTCTATCTAAGTGGGATTTCTTAAGTAATATGATTAATTGAACTTAAATTTATCATGAACTTAGTACCTGGTAGTATCTTGCTTGTCTATGTTGATTGTAGATAGATGGCCCGTGTTGTTGTTCCGTTGAATTTTAATGCGTTCTTGAGAAAGCAAAGTTGAAAGATGATGGTAGCAATTACACAGACTGGGTCTGTAACTTGAGGATTATCCTCATTGCTGCACAGAAGAATTACGTCCTGGAAGCACCGCTGGGTGCCAGGCCTGCTGCTAATGCAACTGATGACGTTAAGAATGTCTGGCAGAGCAAAGCTGATGACTACTCGATAGTTCAATGTGCCATGCTTTACGGCTTAGAACCAGGACTTCAATGATGTTTTGAATGTCATGGAGCATATGAGATGTTCCAGGAGTTGAAGTTAATATTTCAAGCAAATGCCCGGATTGAGCGATATGAAGTCTCCAATGTTCTATAGCTGCAAGATGGAGGAGAATAGTTCTGTCAGTGAGCATATACTCAAAATGTCTGGGTACTGCAATCACTTGATTCAACTTGGAGTTAATCTTCCAGATGATAGCGTCATTGACAAAATTCTCCAATCACTGCCACCAAGCTACAAGAGCTTCATGATGAACTATATTATGCAAGGGATGGATAAGATGATTCCCGAGCTCTTCGCAATGCTGAAGGCTGCGGAGGTAGAAATCAAGAAGGAGCATCAAGTGTTGATAGTCAATAAGACCACCAGTTTCAAGAAAAGGGCAAATGGAAGAAGAAGGGGAACTTCAAGAAGAACAACAAGCAAGTTGCTACTCAAGAGAAGAAACCCAAGTCTGGACCTAAGCCTGAGACTGAGTGCTTCTACTACAAGCAGACTGGTCAGTGGAAGCGGAACTGCCCCAAGTATTTGGCGGATAAGAAGGATGGCAAGGTGAACAAAGGTATATGTGATATACATGTTATTGATGTGTACCTTACTAATGCTTGTAGTAGCACCTGGGTATTTGATACTGGTTCAGTTGCTAATATTTGCAACTCGAAACAGGGGCTACGGATTAAGCGAAGATTGGCTAAGGATGAGGTGACGATGCGCGTGGGAAATGGTTCCAAAGTCGATGTGATCGCGGTCGGCACGCTACCTCTACATCTACCTTCGGGATTAGTATTAGACCAAAATAATTGTTATTTGGTGCCAGCGTTGAGCATGAACATTATATCTGGATCTTGTTTGATGCGAGACGGTTATTCATTTAAATCAGAGAATAATGGTTGTTCTATTTATATGAGTAATATCTTTTATGGTCATGCACCCTTGAAGAATGGTCTATTTTTGTTGAATCTCGATAGTAGTGATACACATATTCATAATATTGAAGCCAAAAGATGCAGAGTTGATAATGATAGTGTAACTTATTTGTGGCACTGCCGTTTAGGTCATATCGGTGTAAAGCGCATGAAGAAACTCCATACTGATGGACTTTTGGAACCACTTGATTATGAATCACTTGGTACTTGCGAACCGTGCCTCATGGGCAAGATGACTAAAACGCCGTTCTCCGGAACTATGGAGAGAGCAACAGATTTGTTGGAAATCATACATACAGATGTATGTGGTCCAATGAATATTGAGGCTCATGGCGGATATCGTTATTTTCTCACCTTCATAGATGATTTAAGCAGATCTGGGTATATCTACTTAATGAAGCATAAGTCTGAAACGTTTGAAAAATTCAAAGAATTTCAGAGTGAAGTTGAAAATCATCGTAACAAGAAAATAAAGTTTCTACGATCTGATCGTGGAGGAGAATATTTGAGTTATGAGTTTGGTCTTCATTTGAAACAATGCGGAATAGTTTCGCAACTCACGCCACCTGGAACACCACAGCGTAATGGTGTGTCCGAACGTCATAATCGTACTTTACTAGATATGGTGCGATCTATGATGTCTCTTACTGATTTACCGCTATCGTTTTGCGGTTATGCTTTAGAGACGGCCGCATTCATGTTAAATAGGGCACCATCGAAATCCGTTGAGACGATGCCTTATGAACTATGGTTTGGCAAGAAACCAAAGTTGTCGTTTCTAAAAGTTTGGGGCTGTGATGCTTATGTGAAAAAGCTTCAACCTAATAAGCTCGAACCCAAATCGGAGAAATGTGTCTTCATAGTATACCCAAAGGAGACTGTTGGGTACACCTTCTATCACAGATCTGAAGGCAAGACTTTTGTTGCTAAATTCGGAGTTTTTCTAGAGAAGGAGTTTCTCTCAAAAGAAGTGAGTGGGAGGAAAGTAGAACTTGATGAGGTAACTATACCTGCTCCCTTATTGGAAAGTAGTTCATCACAGAAATCGGTTTCTGCGACACCTACACCAATTAATGAGGAAGTTAATGATGATGATCATGAAACTTCAGATCAAGTTGTACTAAACCACGTAGGTCAAATAGAGTAAGATTCGCACCAGAGTGGTACGGTAATCCTGTTCTGGAAGTTATGCTACTAGATCATGATGAACCTACGAACTATGAAGAAGCGATGGTGAGCCTAGATTCCGCAAAATGGCTTGGAGCCATGAAATCTGAGATGGGATCCATGTATGAGAACAAAGTATGGATTTGGTTGACTTGCCCGATGATCGTCAAGCAATTGAGAATAAATGGATCTTTAAGAAAAAGACTGACGCCGACGGTAATGTTACTGTCTACAAAGCTCGACTTGTTGCAAAAGGTTTTCGACAAGTTCAAGGGATTGACTACGATAAGACCTTCTCACTCGTAGTGATGCTTAAGTCTGTCCGAATCATGTTAGCAGTTGCCGCATTTTATGATTATAAAATTTGGCAAATGGATGTCAAAACTGCATTCCTGAATGGATTTCTGGAAGAAGAGTTGTATATGATGCAACCGGAAGGTTTTGTTGATCCAAAGGGAGCTAACAAAGTGTCCAAGCTCCAGCGATCCATTTATGGACTGGTGCAAGCCTCTCGGAGTTGGAATAAACGCTTTGATAGTGTGATTAAAGCATTTGGTTTTGTACAGACTTTTGGAGAAGCATGTATTTACAAGAAAGTGAGTGGGAGCTCTGTAGCATTTCTGATATTATATGTGGATGACATATTAATGATTGGAAATGATATAGAATTTCTGGATAGCATAAAGGGATACTTGAATAAGAGTTTTTCAATGAAAGACCTCGGTGAAGCTGCTTACATATTAGGCATTAAGATCTATAGAGATAGATCAAAACGCTTAATTGGACTTTCACAAAGCACATACCTTGACAAAGTTTTGAAGAAGTTCAAAATGGATCAAGCAAAGAAAGGGTTCTTGCCTGTATTACAAGGTGTGAAGTTGAGTAAGACTCAATGCCCAGCCACTGCAGAAGATAGAAAGAAAATGAAAGATGTTCCCTATGCTTCAGCCATAGGCTCTATCATGTATGCAATGCCGTGTACTAGACCTGATGTGTGCCTTGCTATAAGTCTAGTAGGGAGGTACCAAAGTAATCCAGGAGTGGATCACTGGACAGCGGTCAAGAACATCCTGAAGTACCTGAAAAGGACTAAGGATATGTTTCTCGTTTATGGAGGTAACAAAGAGCTCATCGTAAACGGTTACGTTGATGCATGCTTTGACACTGATCTGGACGATTCTAAATCGCAAACCGGATACGTGTTTACATTAAATGATGGAGCTGTCAGTTGGTGCAGTTCTAAACAAAGCATTGTGGCGGGATCTACATGTGAAGCAGAGTACATAGCTGCTTCAGAAGCAGAAAATGAAGGAGTCTGGATGAAGGAGTTCATATCCGATCTAGGTGTCATACCTAGTGCATCGGGTCCAATAAAAATCTTTTGTGACAATACTGGAGCAATAGCCTTGGCGAAGGAATCCAGATTTCACAAGAGAACCAAGCACATCAAGAGACGCTTCTATTCCATCCGGGATTTAGTCCAGGAGGGAGACATAGAAATTTGCAAGATACAGACAGATCTGAATGTTGCAGACCCGTTGACTAAGCCTCTTCCACGAGCAAAACATGATCAGCACCAAGGCTCCATGGGTGTTAGAATCATTATAGTGTAATCTAGATTATTGACTCTAGTGCAAGTGGGAGACTGAAGGAAATATGCCCTAGAGGCAATAATAAAGTTATTATTCATTTCCTTATATCATGATAAATGTTTATTATTCATGCTAGAATTGTATTAACCGGAAACATAATACATGTGTGAATACATTGACAAACAAAGTGTCACTAGTATGCCTCTACTTGACTAGCTTGTTGATCAAAGATGGTTATGTTTCCTAGCCATAGACATGAGTTGTCATTTGATTAACGGGATCACATCATTAGGAGAATGATGTGGTTGACATGACCCATTCCGTTAGCTTAGCACATGATCATTTAGTATGTTGCTATTGCTTTCTTCATGACTTATACATGTTCCTATGACTATGAGATTATGCAAATCCCGTTTACCGGAGGAACACTTTATGTGCTACCAAACGTCACAACGTAACTGGGTGATTATAAAGGTGCTCTACAGGTGTCTCCGAAGGTACTTGTTGGGTTGGCGTATTTCGAGATTAGGATTTGTCACTTTGATTGTCGGAGAGGTATCTCTGGGCCCTCTCGGTAATGCACATCACTTAAGCCTTGCAAGCATTGCAACTAATGAGTTAGTTGTGGGATGATGTATTACAGAACGAGTAAAGAGACTTGCCGGTAACGAGATTGAACTAGGTATTAAGATACCGACGATCGAATCTCGGGCAAGTAACACACGGATGACAAAGGGAACAACGGATGTTGTTATGCGGTCTGACCGATAAAGATCTCCGTAGAATATGTGGGAGCCAATATGAGCATCCAGGTTCTGCTATTGGTTATTGACCGGAGACGTGTCTCGGTCATGTCTACATAGTTCTCGAACCCGTAGGGTCCGCACGCTTAACGTTACGATGATAGTCCCTCCGTCCGGAAAAAGTTGTCCACAGCTCAGTTCGTTTCTAATTTTGCAAAAAAACCTCCTGGTTTTAAATCTTGTGCTAATCCCCCTCGCCTCTGCTTCTTCCACCTTGGACCGCGGCTGGACCAAGGAGCCGTCGTAGCCACCGGCGGAAGCCGCTGTAGAAACAGCGGGCGCCCACCTGCGCCGCCGTCCACCTGCGCCGCTGCTCCGCCACCCACCTGCGCCGCTGTCCCGCCACCCACCTGCGCCCCGACCACCTACGCCGCTGCCCCGCCGCCCAGCTGCGGCTGCTCCTCCAAGGCGACCACCTCGACGGGCGCCTCCTCATCGTCGCCCTGCTCGCGTCCCTGGATGGTTCCTCGCGCCTGCGGCAACCCCAGCCGCCGCTCCCCTCTCGCTGACTTCGGCAGGCAGGGCCACGCGGGTCTTCCCCGGTGGCGGGACCTGTTGCTGCTGCTGCTGCCGTCCGTCCGTCCGCCACCTACTGATGCCGCTACCGTCACCCGCCACCTACTGATGCCACTGCAGCCCGCCCGATCGAGCCCGCACGGACCTGCTGCTGCTGTGCCGCTGCAGCCCGCCCGATCGAATCCGCGTGGACCTGCTGCTGCTGTCGGCGACTGCCTCTGCTACTGATGTTTGCTGTAGGTAGTTTTCCTGAAAAAATGGACTGATTGTGGCTGATTGATCTGAACCTCTCTTTGTCTGGAATTGCCTAATGATGCAGGTTTCAGTTACAGTGTCAATTGTTTTCTAGAAGAGGAATGTCGATGATTAGAATTACGCGTAGATTGATGATAGTGAGTATAGGAATGTCAATCGCAGTTCCAGTTACAGTGTCAATTGCAGTATTAGCACACTTATGTAAGCATTGTACTTTGTGAAATCTTTGCTGTTCCATCAGACTTCAGAGTACTGTACCTGAAAAAAAAATCATGGATCGCTGTTAACTGAAAATTAGTAGACAGAGCATTTCACTATAGGGGGTATACTTGCAATGAGTGGATGGTCCTGCAATTTTTTTGGATCATGCATTTCACGTAACTGGAAAATGCAGTAGCTTTTGCAATGAGTGAAATGCTCCAGAAAATTAGTGACTAATCCAAAATGAAAAAAAAACTAGTTCACATCCATTGATTTGAACTTGCAAAAACAGGCAGCTATTGATTTGAACTCTTAACTACAGTAAGATCTCAGACTCACTACTGAAAACCAAATTTACTCCAGAAAATTCTTGTCTGTGCATGTTGGCATGTTGCATGCCTGCCTGCTTGTGACGGCTTGATGAAGAATGGATGGATGCTTGGATGAATCTAAAACATGCTCTCAAGAACTGCACCGAGAAGGAGGAGAACTTCAGCGATACTTCAAACTTTACCAAGCAAGCAACTACTGTACTTAAAAAAGGAAAAATATATAATAAAGAAAAGACATGACAATAGGAATTAAGTTGGAATTATTTGAATTAAGTTAGATTCTTCTTGCTTTACTTGAATTAAGTTAGATGGAAAATGCATGTTCTTCTAAGTCCTAGTGAACATTTCTGAATTGACCACTATATTATTCAGTCAAGATCTTTGTTCAGTCAAGTTGTTGTTCAGATCATTTTCTTCCAAAACCTATCAATTTCTGTCAGGTTTTGATCTGTCAAGTTTACTGAATTTTTACTCAATTAGTTTGAGATTCTCATGCTTCCTAGTCAAAATTGTCATGGTTTTATCTTATCTTACTAGACAACCAAAGTTAAACTTGAATCAACAGAGCACAAAATTCTCAGTACAGAATTTTTTCATGGTTTTATCATATCTTACTGCAACAGAGCACAAAATGCTCAGTACACAAAATGTACTCCAAAATTCTGAGCTTGAATCAAGAAGGGGATACTAAATGGTGGATGAGGCAACAAATTACACTTGAGTAAGAAAGACTTTGATCATCATAAATACTCCAAATACTGTTATAGTCATAGTAACATTTCCAGATGTATGAACAGCTATTTCAGTCAAGCATAATGTATGTTCATCTCAAGCATATGTTCAGGAAAATTTACAGTTATACAGTCAAGCATACTGTATGTTCATCTCAAGCTAACAGTAGTTGAACATTGGAGATCAAAGCATATTGTATGCCCAATGATGTTTCATTGTGTGGTTGCTCTCTCGAATTCCATGGCTAACAGTAGTTTTAAAATCACTAAGGGCGCATCTGTACTCGTTTAGCAAGCTTACCTGAGATCAACGGAAGCAGCATCCGTACTCGTACTCCATTCCTCTGCACCAAGTCCTCCTCCAATCGCTGCACAATCCAAGAGGACAAGAACAAAACCAGCACAGCTGCTTGCTTCACCACACAAAAATCAGCAGCTAGAAGACGGACCTGCGCAGCCATGGGCGAGCGGGCAGCAGAAGCAGAAGCGGCAGCGGCGGCACCGGTGGAGCGAAAAGGGCAGGTCCTCCAGCATCAGTCTGCCAACTCGAGGAGGGGAATGGCAGCGGCAAGACGAGCACGGGGCAGTGGCATGTGGCTGGAGCAAGTCTTCGTCTTCCCATGCCGTGGTCGTCTTCCCCACGCCGTCGATTTCTGCAGCTGCCACTCCGGGCCTGGAGGAGGAGCTGGTCGATGAGGAGCTCGAGGACGAGGAGCTAGAGAATCTTCCATGCCTCCAGATCGAGCCCCAACTCCCTCCAGGACGCGAGTGCCGCCGCCGGAGCCGGCAAGTCGCGGGCTTTGCAAAAAAGGGGATCCTTCCCTCTGGATCTCCTGGTGCGGACCAAAAGAAGCGGTGAGACGAGCGGGAGGAGGCGGCCGGCACATGGCGAGGCGGCGGAGCAGGCGCCGAGGCAGCAGAGCAGGCGGCAAGCCGGCGGAGCACGCGGCCGGCGCGTGGCGATGCGACGGAGCAGGCGCAGTGGGCTGCGCGGCTTGTCGGAAGAAAGGGGAGGGGGGTTTTGTAAAATGTCGGCGGGGACAACTTTTCCCGGACAGAGGGAGTATGAGTTTATATGTTTTGATGTACCGAAGGTTGTTCGGAGTCCCGGATGTGATCACAGACATGACGAGGAGTCTCGAAATGGTCGAGACATGAAGATTGATATGTTGGAAGCCTATGTTTGGATATCAGAAGTGTTCCGGGTGAAATCAGGATTTTACCGGAGTACCGGGATGTTACCGGAACCCCCCGGGAGGTAAATGGGCCTTAGTGGGCCTTTACGGAGAAGAGGAGAGGCGGCCAGGGCTGGGCCGCGTTGTTGGGGAACGTAGCAATAATTCAAAATTTTCCTACGTGTCACCAAGATCAATCTATGGAGTCATCTAGCAACGAGGGAGGAGTGGATCTACATACCCTTGTAGATCGCGCGCGGAAGCGTTCAAGAGAATGGGGTTGACGGAGTCGTACTCGTCGTGATCCAAATCACCGATGATCCTAGCGCCGAACGGATGGCACCTCCACGTTCAACACACGTGCGGAGCAGCGACATCTCCTCCTTCTTGATCCAGCAAGGGGGAAGGAGAGGTTGATGGAGATCCAGCAGCACGACGGCGTGGTGGTGGAAGTAGCGGGATTCCAACAGGGCTTCGCCAAGCGCTGCGGGAGGAGGGAGATGTGTCATGGGAGGGAGAGGGAGGCGCCAGGGCTTAGATTGGGCTGCCCTCCCTTCCCCCCACTATATATATTGCCAAGGGAGAAGGGGGGCGCAGTCTTGGCCCTTCCTCCAAGGAAGGGTGCGGCTAGGGAGGAGTCCCTCCTCCCCAAGGCACCTAGGAGGTGCCTTCCCCCTTTAGGACTCTTCCTTTCCTTATCTCTTGGCGCATGGGCCTCTTGGGGCTGGTGCCCTTGGCCCATATAGGCCAAGGCACACACCCCTACAGCCCATGTGGCCCCCCGGGGCAGGTGGCCCCACCCGGTGGACCCCCGGGACCCTTCCGGTGGTCCCGGTACAATACCGGTGACCCCGAAACTTGTCCCGATGGCCGAAATAACAATTCCTATATATAATTCTTTACCTCCGGACCATTCCGGAACTCCTCGCGACGGCCGGGATCTCATCCGGGACTCCGAACAACATTCGGGTTACCGCATACTAATATCTCTATAACCCTAGCGTCACCGAACCTTAAGTGTGTAGACCCTACGGGTTCGGGAAGCATGCAGACATGACCGAGACGTTCTCCGATCAATAACCAATAGCAGGATCTGGATACCCATGTTGGTTCCCACATGTTCCACGATGATCTCATCGGATGAACCACGATGTCGAGGATTTGATCAATCCCGTATACAATTCCCTTTGTCTATCGGTATGATACTTGCCCGAGATTCGATCGTCGGTATCCCGATACCTTGTTCAATCTCGTTACCGGCAAGTCTCTTTACTCGTTCCGTAACAAATCATCCCATGATCAACTCCTTGGTCACATTGTGCACATTATGATGATGTCCTACCGAGTGGGCCCAGAGATACCTCTCCGTCACACGGAGTGACAAATCCCAGTCTCGGTTCGTGCCAACCCAACAGACACTTTCGGAGATACCCGTAGTGCACCTTTATAGCCACCCAGTTACGTTGTGACGTTTGGCACACCCAAAGCACTCCTACGGCATCCGGGAGTTGCACAATCTCATGGTCTAAGGAAATGATACTTGACATTAGAAAAGCTTTAGCATACGAACTACACGATCTTGTGCTAGGCTTAGGATTGGGTCTTGTCCATCACATCATCCTCCTAATGATGTGATCCCGTTATCAACGACATCCAATGTCCATGGTCAGGAAACCGTAACCATCTATTGATCAACGAGCTAGTCAACTAGAGGCTTACTGGGGACATGGTGTTGTCTATGTATCCACACATGTATCTGAGTTTCCTATCAATACAATTCTAGCATGGATAATAAACGATTATCATGAACAAGGAAATATAATAGTAACCAATTTATTATTGCCTCTAGGGCATATTTCCAACAGTCTCCCACTTGCACTAGAGTCAATAATCTAGTTCACATCGCCATGTGATTAACACTCACACGTCACGTCTCCATGTGACCAACATCCAAAGAGTTTACTAGACTCAATAATCTAGTTCACATCACTATGTGATTAACACTCAATGAGTTCTGGGTTTGATCATGTTATGCTTGTGAGAGAGGTTGTAGTCAACGGGTCTGCAATATTCAGATCCCTATGTATTTCGCAAAACTTTATGTCATATCGTAGATGCTGCTACCACGTTCCACTTGAAGCTATTCAAATTGTTGCTCCATTATACGTATCCGGTATCTCTACTCAGAGCTATCCGGATAGGTGTTAAGCTTGCATCGACGTAACTCTTTACGTCGAACTCTTTATCACCTCCATAACCGAGAAACATTTCCTTATTCCTCTAAGGATAATTTTGACCGCTATCTGGTGATCCACTCCTAGATCACCTTTGTACCCTCTTGCCAGACATGTGGCAATGCACACATCTTGTGCGGTACTCAGCATGGCATACCGTATAGAGCCTATGACAAAAGCATAGGGGACGACCTTCGTCCTTCCTCTTTCTTCTGCCGTGGTCAATCTTTGAGTCTTACTCAACTTCACACCTTAGAACTCAGGTAAGAATCCCTTCTTTGACTGATCTATTTTGAACTCCTTCAAAAACATGTCAAGGTGTGCGTTCTTTGAAAGTATCATTAGGCGTCTTGATCTATCTCTATAGATCTTGATGCCCAATATGTAAGAAGATTTATCCAGGTCTTCCTTTGAAAATCACTCTTCAAACAACCGTTCATGCTTTCCAGAAATTCTACATTATTTCGAATCGACAATATGTCATCCACATATACTTATCAGAAATGTTGTAGTGCTCCCACTCACTTTCTTATAAATACAAGTTTGTAGCAAACATTGTATAAACGTAAAAGCTTTGATCACTCCATCAAAGCATATATTCTGACTCCGAGATGCTTGCTCTAGCCCATAGAAGGATTGCTGGAGCCAGCATACCTTTTAGCATCCTCAGGATCGACAAAACCTTTTATTGTATCACATACAACTTTTTCTTACGAAAAATGGTAAGAAAACTTGTTTTGACATCCATCTGTCAGATTTCATAATCGAAAATACAGCTAATGCTAACATGATTCCGACGGACTTAAACATCGCTACGGGTGACAAAATCTCATCATAGTCAACTCCTTGAACTTGTGAAAAGACTCTTTGCCACAAGTCGAGCTTCATAGACGGTAACATTACCGTCCACGTCTGTCTTCTTCTTAAAGATCCATTTATATCAATGACTTGCCGATCATTGGGCAAGTCCACCAAAGTCCATGCTTTGTTCTGATACATGGATCCTATCTCGGATTTCATGGCTTATAACCATTTGTCGTAATACAGGCCCACCATTGCTTCTCCATAGTTCGTAGGTTCATTGTTGTCCAACAACATGATATCTAAGACAGGATTACCGTACCACTCAGGAGTAGTACATATCCTTGTCGACCTATGAGGTTCGATAGCAACTTGATCCGAAGCTTCATGATCACTATCATTAACTTCCTCTTCAACAGATGTAGGCGCCACAGAAAACATCTTTCTGTGTTGCATCACTCTCTGGTTGAAGTAAAGGTTCGACAACCTCATCAAGTTCTATCTTCCTCCCACTCAATTCTTTCGAGAGAAACTCCTTCTCGAGAAAGGACCCTTTCTTAGCGACAAACAATTTGCCCTCAGATCTGAGGTAGAAGGTATACCCAACTATTACCTTTGGGTATCCTATGAAGATGTATTTGTCCGTTTTTGAGTTCGAGCCTTTCCGGCTGAAGCCTTAAGTATCATAGCCCCAAACATTAAGAAACGACAACTTTGGTTTCTTGCCAAACCAATGTTCATACGACGTCCTCTCAACGAACTTATATGGTGTCCTATCTAAAGTGAACGCAGCTGTCTCTAATGCATAACCTCAAAATAATAGCGGTAGATCGGTAAGAGACATCATAGATCGCACCATATCTCATAAGGTTCGATTATGACGTTTGGACACACCATTACGCTGTGGTGTTCCAGGTGGCTTCAACTGTGAAACAATTCCACAATGTCATAAGTGATTGCCAAACTCATAACTCAGTAAATCCCCATTTGATCAGATCGTAGGAACATGATCTTCTCGTTATGATGATTCTTAATTTCACTCTGAAATCGCTTGAACTTTTCAAATGTTTCAGACTTGTGCTTCATTAAGTAAATATACCTATATCTACTCAAATCGTTAGTGAAGATGAGAAAATAGCGATATCCACCGCACGCTTCAATTCTCATTGGATCACACGCATCAGCATGTATGATTTCCAACAAGTCACTTGCCCGTTTCATTGTACCTGAAAACGGGGTCTTAGTCATCCTGCCCATGAGGCATGGCTCGCATGTGTCAAGCGATTCAAAATCAAGTGACTCCAAACATCCATCGACATGGAGTTTCTTCATGCATCTTACGCCAATATGACCTAAGCGGCAGTGCCACAAGAAAGTGGCACTATCATTATTAACTCTACATCTTTTGGCTTGAACATGCGTATTACCACGACCGAGATTCAATGAACCATTCACATAGGGTGCATGACCATGAAAGGTATTATTCATGTAAACAGAATAACCATTATTCTCTAACTTAAATGAATAACCATATTGCAATGAACATGATCTAATCATATTCATGCTCAACGTGGACACCTGATAACATTTATCTAGGTTCAATACTAATCCCGAAGGCAGATGGAGCGTGCGATGGTGATCTCATCAACTTTGGAAACACTTCCAACACACATCGTCACCTCGCCCTTAGCCAGTCTCCATTTAGTCCGTAGCTTTTGCTTCAAGTCACCAATAATAGCAACTGAACCGGTATCCAATACCCAGGTGCTATCAGGAGTACTAGTGAGGTACACATTAATAACACGTATATACTTTGTTGAAGTTGCCAGCCTTCTTATCTACCATGCATTTGGGGTAATTCCGCTACCGGTGACCATTCCCCTTACAATAGAAGCACTTAGTCTCGGGTTTGGGTTCAACCTTGGGTTCCTTCACTGGAGCGGCAACTGGTTTGCCATCCATGAAGTTTCCCTTCTAGCCCTTGCCCTTCTTGAAACCAATGGTCTTGTTAAACCATCAACACTTGATGATCCTTCTTGATTTCTACCTTTTGCGGTCTTAAGCACCGCGAACAGCTCCGGGATCAATTCCATCCCTTGCATGTCGTAGTTCATCACAAAGATCTAGTAGCTTAGTGATAGTGGCTAGAGAACTCTATCAATCACTATCTTATCTGGAAGTTTAACTCCCACTTGATTTAAGTGATTGTAGCACCCAGACATTCTGAGTACATGCTCACTACCTGAGCTATTCTCCTCCATCTTGTTGGCAAAAGAACTTGTCAGAGGTCTCACACCTCTCAACACGGGCATGAGCCTGAAATCCCAATTTCAGCTCTTGGAACATCTCATATGTTCTATGGCGTTCAAAACGTCATTGGAATCCCGATTCTAAGCCATAAAGTATGGTGCACTAAACTATCAAGTAGTCATCAGGATGTGTCTGTCAGGTGTTCACAACATCCACAGACGACGTTGTAGGGATTTGCACATCGAGCGGTTCATTAAAGACGTAAGCCTTCTATGTAGCAGTGAGGACACTCCTCGGACTACGGACCTAGTCCGCATCATTGCTTACAATATCTTTCAACTTAATCTTTCTCTAGGAACATATTGAAACAGGGAGCTACAACGTGAGCTATTTATATACAACATATTTGCAAAGACAATTTAGACTATGTTCATGATAATTGAGTTCATCTAATCAAATTATTTAATGAACTCCCACTCAGATAGACATCCCTCTAGTCATCTAAGTGAAACATGATCCGAATCGACTAGGCCGTGTCCGGTCATCACGTGAGACTGACTAGTCATCAACGGTGAACATCTCATGTTGATCATATCTTCTATATGACTCATGTTCGACCTTTCGGTCTTCCGTGTTCCGAGGCCATGTCTGTACATGCTAGGCTCGTCAAGTCAACCTAAGTGTTTTGCATGTGTCCCGAGGCCATGTCTGTACATGCTAGGCTCGTCAACACCCGTTGTATTCGAATGTTAGAATCTATCACACCCGATCATCACGTGGTTCTTCGAAACAACGAACCTTCGCAACGGTGCACAGTTAGGGGGGACACTTTTCTTGAAATTTTAGAGAGGGATCATCTTATTTAAGCTACCGTCGTTCTAAGCAAATAAGATGTAAAACATGATAAACATCACATGCAATCAAATAGTGACATGATATGGCCAATATCATTTTGCTCCTTTTGATCTCCATCTTCGGGGCGCCATGATCATCATCGTCACCGGCATGACACCATGATCTCCATCATCATGATCTCCATCATCGTGTCTTCATGAAGTCGTCTCGTCAACTATTACTTCTAGTACTATGGCTAACGGTTTAGCAATAAAGTAAAGTAATTACATGACGTTTAAGTTGACACGCAGGTCATAAATAAATTAAGACAACTCCTATGGCTCCTGCCGGTTGTCATTCTCATCAACATGCAAGTCGTGATTCCTATTACAAGAACATGATCAATCTCATACATCACATATATCATTCATCACATCCTTTTGGCCATATCACATCACAAGGCATATGCTGCAAAAACAAGTTAGACGTCCTCTAATTGTTGTTGCAAATTTTTACGTGGCTGCTATATGTTTCTAGCAAGAACGTTTCTTACCTACGCCAAAACCACAACGTGATATGCCAATTTCTATTTACCCTTCATAAGGACCCTTTTCATCGAATCTGATCCGACAAAAGTGGGAGAGACAGACACCCGCTAGCCACCTTATGCAACTAGTGCATGTCAGTCGGTGGAACCTGTCTCACGTAAGAGTACGTGTAAGGTCGGTCCGGGCCGCTTCATCCCACGATGCCGCCGAATCATGATAAGACTAGTAACGGCTAGTAAATTGACAAAATTGACGCCCACAACAACTTGTGTTCTACTCGTACATAGAAACTACGCATAGACCTAGCTCATGATGCCACTGTTGGGGATTGTAGCAGAAATTTAAAATTTTCTACGCATCACCAAGATCAATCTATGGAGTAATCTAGCAACGAGGGGAAGGGGAGTGCATCTACATACCCTTGTAGATTGCTAAGCGGAAGCGTTGCAAGAACGCGGATGAAGGAGTCGTACAACGGCGCCTCCGCGTTCAACACACGTGCAGCCCGGTGACGTCTCCCACGCCTTGATCCAGCAAGGGGAGAAGGAGAGGTTGGGGAAGACTCCATCCAGCAGCAGCACGACTGCGTGGTGGTGAAGGAGGAGCGTGGCAATCCTGCAGGGCTTCGCCAAGCACCGCGGGAGAAGAGGAGGACTTGGGAGAGGGGAAGGTGTTGGGGATATTACTACTGAGCGTAAACCGGTCTACCTGGGCCGGGTTAACTTCATCAGTAGTTCAAAGGTGTTAAAGCTCAAAGAGGCAGATGAGGGCCCAAGGCCTGTAGTCGGTTTAAGACCTGTAGCTGTAAACCGGCTTAATATGTATACTTGTATTGTAAGTTAGGAATAAGGAGAGACCGACCCGGATACGAGTATGAACCAGTGTTGGGGCTCTGTGGACCGACAGGCGTCACCCGTGTATATAAGGGGACGAACCGACAGCGGTTCAGAGACAGATAACAACTCGAGACATAGGCGAAGCTTGTTTGCTCCCTAGTCATCGAAACCCCATCAATTCCATCACAACTAGACGTAGACTTTTACCTTCATCGAAGGGGCCGAACTAGTATAAACTCTCTTGCGTCCTTGTGTCCGCTTTAACCCCTTCAAGCTAACCCGTAGCGATGGCTCCACGACTAAGTCCTTTCTCTAGGACATCTGCCGTGACAAAACCATGACAGTTGGCGCCCACCGTGGGGCTATCGCACGATGGTTTCAAGTTCTTGGAGGGCCGCTTTGAAGGACTCGAGGGCTACGTTGTGGGCCGGATGACTAAGAGTCGTCGCGGCAAGCTCTACATCGATGATGCAGGCTGGGGCCCCGAGGCCGCCTCAATTGAGTACGGGTACCGGGTCCCCTTTGGTGGCATTCACGTTTTCATTGGCAAGATCGGTGAACCGGTCCCTAAGCCGGACATCTGTACCGACCTCGTCGAGACGGCTCAGCGTGCGCGATCCGCCCGGGTTAAACCGGCCGTGAAGCGTGCCTTCGTAGGAGTCATCCATGGAGGGAATTACAAGGACGGATCGGAATTTCGTGACGCAACCATCGTTCGTTCTGATGACGAGTCTTCGACCGGGGAAACCGAGTCTCTTTATCAACTACAAGATGGCCGGATTGGGAGTTGTTCCGATGGCGACAGTATTCCGGACTCCTCTGATCTGCCCAACCGGGTTGGAGTATTCATGGCCGGAACACAGGCAACGCTTCATTCTTCGACAGCCGCGGCGACGATTTCCGGTTCAACAGCAGCGATGGCTGCCGGGGCAGGAGGTCCTGTGCGCCCGTCGGCTCAGGTTCTATCAGAACTATTTGATGCATTGGTTGTGCTTGTGGCGGAGGTTAATCCACTAGATCAGGATGTTCACAACGCGGAGATTGCAAAGGTGAAGGAACAGATCACCCAGGCCAAGACAGATCTGGTGGCTGAGGACGCCAGGATGGCCGCAGAGCGGGCCGCTTTAGTCGCCCAGGCTTATCGGCTCATGTTGGACTAGAGCGCGTCGCATGAAGTCATGAGAAGGAAGCACCGTTCCTGTTTACCTCCGGTTTTCGAGGCTAGAGACCTTTTTAACACTCCTGGACCAAGAGCCGGCAATCCACTGGAGGGAAATCGGCCAGGAGCCCCTGGGACCGGTGCACCGGTTCAGCCTCGTCAGATGGACCCGCCTCGTCAAAACACCAACATACCTCAGGCGACTTTAATACCCCCGGGTCACTACCCCAACCCAATGGACAATCTTGTTGCCGCTACTGCACGACTGGAGGCCATTCCAATTGAAGGTGACTCGCCGCAGGCAGTAGAGACGCAACGGGTAAGGGAGCTTCTGAGGACAGCTTTGGTCCAACAGGAAGCATATTCGTACAGCCGCGACCGGATCCACTCGACTCCCCGTCCGAGCCAGAGCTATAGCAGACATATGGATGAACCAGCAGTGTCGAGTAACGAACGACGCGGAACACCCCGTGACAACAACCCGGTAGGTGGTGCTGATAACGCTCAGGGAGTGGTGGACCGGGCCCGCGCGCGCAGGGAGGCCGAGTTAGCCGCACAACATCAGGCTCGGCAGCTCACGCCGGTTCGTCCGACCGCATTAACTGAGCCTGGTGTTACCTCCAGTTCCTTGGGGGTGCCTTGCCTTATCCCCGCTTTACGCAACGTGCGCCTGCCCAAGGATTTCAAAGGCCCGCGCAAGGTACCGAATTACACGGCGGATCAGCCTCCGGAGACATGGGTGGAGAGCTATGAGATGGCCATGGAGATGCTCGATGTAGATGACGCGGCATGTGCGAAGTACTTCACCATGATGCTGGAAGGAACGACCCGTACTTGGTTAAAAAGCTTGCCGGCTAATTCTATTAGCTCATGGTCCCAGTTGCGAGCCCGGTTTATCAGCAACTTCAAGGATACTTGTAAACAGCCCATGTCGATAGTAGACTTAGCTGCGTGCGTCCAGGAGGAAGGAGAATCAACAACTCACTAGGTGCGCCGGGTCTCACAAGTGTTGCATTCCTCAGATCGCATCAACGCTGACACCGCAGTATTAACCCTAGAAGGCAACTGCCGGTTTGGGCCCCTGAAGCTAAAGCTGGGGCGGATGAAACATCATTGCACTGACATGGGGACCCTCATGGCCGCTTTGGTGAAATATGCTGATTTTGATAGTACCAAGGATCCCGAATTTGATGATGACAAGACAGGGAAGGGGAAGAAGAACAACAGCTCCAAAGGTCAGCAGCATCACTGGACAGGCAATGGTGGTGGAGGCAAGCGCAAAGCGGATGGCAACATGGACTTTGTGGCTAATACCAGCACACAGGACAATGGCCAGCGATGCAGGGGTAGACCAAAGAATCGTAACGGAGCACCCAACCCTAACCCAAACCGCCTGAACTATCTGTTAAACCAGCCATGTCCAAAACATGGGACAAAGGAGGTGCCGGCAAACCACCTTTGGAAATATTGCTTTATTATGCAAGAGTTCAAGAATTCTAATAATTTCCGATATGATCACGAATCTGGCGGTGGCTCAGGATCCGGGCCGGGTTACGATGGAGGAAATTCCGGTTCAGGGTTCAATGGTAATCCGGCCGGACATAATGGTCAAAATAGTGAGAACAACCAAGGTGGTTACAACCAACAGCAGCAACAGTCAGGTTACCAGAGCAACCCAAAGCAGCTGAGTAGTGGGCAGTACCATGTTTTCACCACTAGCTTGGACAAGCGAGACCGGAAGGTTCAGAGGCGGGCGGTCAACTCTGTTGAACCGGCCATACCCCATTATCTACGTTGGTCTGAGCAGCCCATCATATGGAGCAGAGAAGATCACCCTCCCCAGGTTGATAACCCGGGTCAGTTGGCTCTGGTGGTGGCGCCTCAGGTAGGAGGTTATAAGTTTACCAAGGTGCTCATGGATGGAGGAAGCAGCATTAACATCCTGTACTATGAGACCTTTCGCCGTATGGGACTAACAAATAAGAATCTCAAACCGTCTAATACAGTATTCCACGGGGTAGTGCCCGACAGATCAGCGTATCCCGTTGGTAAGATAGCTCTGGAAGTGGCCTTTGGGGATGACCATGATTCCAGGTCAGAGACATTGACGTTTGAAGTGGTGAAAATCCAGAGTCCATATCACGCTCTGTTTGGGCGACCGGTTTACGCCAAGTTTATGGCACGGCCTTGCTATGTGTATTTGCAGCTCAAGATGCTGGGTCACAGGGGGACCATAACGGTTCACGAAAGCCGCAAAATTGCTTTGGAGTGTGAGGAAGGAGATGCGGCTTATGCTGAGTCGGCTTGTGTCACCGAGGAGTTAAAATACTATAAGGACAATGTTGATCCGGCGGACATGACTCCGTTGAAAAAGCCAACCACGGAGCATGATCTGGCCTTAAAGTTCAAATTGGCAGCAGAAACTAAGCTTGTTGACTTCATACCTGGTGATTCGTCCAAGCAGTTCAGCATTAGCGCCAACTTGGATCCGAAATAGGAAAGCGCGCTCATCGAGTTCATCCATGAGAATCGGGACATTTTTGCATGGAAACCCTCAGACATGCCAGGTGTACCGAGGCAACTCGCTGAGCACACCCTTAATGTGGATCCTAGGTACAAACCGGTGAAACAGTTCCTTCTCCGGTTTAACGAAGAAAGACGCAAGGCGATTGGAGAAGAGGTAGCCAGGCTCTTAGCGGCAGGCTTTATTGTTGAAGTTTTTCACCCTGAGTGGCTTGCCAATCCGGTGCTGGTCCTTAAGGAAAACGGCACCTAGCGAATGTGTGTGGATTACACAGATCTTAACAAAGCTTGTCCAGCAGATCCTTTTGCCCTCCCCCGTATTGATCAAATTATTGATGCTACGGCGGGTTGTGAGCGTTTAAGTTTTTTGGATGCATATTCTGGCTATCATCATATCAAAATGGCAGTTAAGGACCAGGAGAAGACGGCATTTATAACTCCTTTTGGAGCCTTCTGCTATGTGTCTATGCCCTTTGGGCTCAAGAGTGCCCAGGCAACTTATCAGCGGTGTGTACAAAATTGTCTTCACAAGCAGATTGGCCGTAATGTACATGCTTATGTGGATGATATTGTGGTTAAGTCCAGGGAGAAGGAGACTTTGATTGATGATCTGAGGGAAACCTTTGATAACCTGAGGACATACAAGATGATGCTTAATCCGGACATGTGTGTCTTTGGTGTACCGACGGGCAAGTTATTGGGTTTTCTGGTGTCCAACAGGGGAATTGAGGCTAATCCGGAGAAAATCATGGCCATCACCTCCCTAGATAAACCAAAGTGTATCAATGATGTTCAACGACTGGCCGGCCAGATTGCAGCATTAAGCCGGTTTATCAGCCGTCTTGGTGAGAAGGCAATTCCTTTGTATCAGATGTTGAAAAAGACGGATCAGTTTGTCTGGAGTTCTGCCACTGATGAAGCGTTTGAGGATTTAAAGCGGCAACTGGCCAATCCGCCGGTGCTTGCCGCTCCCATTGACAAGGAGCCGTTGCTGCTATATGTTGCTGCCAATGCTCGGGCGGTCAGCGTGGCCATTGTAGTAGAACGGAAGGAGGCAGGTAAGGAGCATCCGGTTCAACGTCCAGTCTATTATATCAGCGAGGTACTCATCGAGTCCAAGCAAAGGTATCCGCATTGGCAGAAGCTGGTGTATGGAGTCTTTATGGCAAGCCGGAAGCTTAAACAATACTTCCAAGGGCACCCAATTACGGTAGTCAGTTCTGCTCCTTTGGGAGATATCATCCAGAACCGAGAAGCTACTGGCCGGATTGCAAAGTGGGCGATAGAGCTGGGGCCGTACGGTTTGAACTATGTGCCTCGGACAGCTGTTAAGTCTCAAGCACTTGTTGATTTCATCAATGATTGGACAGAAATGCAAGCACTTGAAGAAATGCCGGATCACACGTATTGGACCATCCATTTTGACGGATCCAGGCAGTTAGAAGGCTCGGGGGCTGGAGTCGTGTTAACTTCCCCACGAGGTGATAAGTTTTGCTATGTTCTCCGCTTAATGTTCCCTTGTACTAACAATGCAGATGAGTATGAAGCCTTGCTCCATGGTCTCCGGATGGCTAAGGAGATGAATCTAAGTCGAGTTAAGTGCTTCGGTGACTCGGGCCTTGTGGCTCAGCAAGTGTCTGGCACTTGGGACTCCAAGGACCCACTTATGGCAGCATATCGTCGTGAAGTGGATGTTGTGGTAGGTTATTTCAAAGGCTATCACGTGGATCACGTGGACCAGCGAAAAAATGAAGCGGCGGACGCTTTAAGCCGGCTGGGCTCTCAGCGCAAGCCGGTCCCGCCCAATGTTTTTCTGGATGTGCTGCACAACCCGTCGGTCAAGGTCCTAGGTGAAGAGGATTTGGCTATTCCTGATCCGGAGGTTCAATTGGTGGCAGCTATTCATGTTATTCCGGATTGGATGCTCCCTTACCTGGCGTACAAGAACCGGGGCGAGCTGCCAGAGGACGAGATTCTGGCCCGACAGATAATCCGGCGATCCAAGTCCATGAATATTATCAACGGTGAGTTACATCATTGCAGTGTATCAGGAGCTTTTCAACGCTGCGTGTCTCCTGACGAAGGCCGTGAAATTTTACGTGAGATCCATGAAGGAGATTGTGGTCACCACGCCGGTTCAAAGTCTCTGGTGGCTAAAGCGTTTCGCCA
This sequence comes from Triticum monococcum, assembly GCA_034509565.1. NCBI lineage: Eukaryota > Viridiplantae > Streptophyta > Magnoliopsida > Poales > Poaceae > Triticum > Triticum monococcum. The sequence continues at coordinate 682,834,230 of CM067845.1, read as the reverse complement.
TGGCTTCTATTGGTTAACTGCTCATGCTGATGCGGAGGATCTGGTGAGACGATATGATGGTTGCCAAAGGTTTTCAAGACGTGCTCATGTACCGGCTCAAGAATTGAGAATGATTCCAATTACTTGGCCGTTTGCGACTTGGGGGCAGGATATGGTTGGGCCTTTCAAGAGGTGCAAAGATAAGAAAACCCACCTCCTGGTGGCGGTTGACAAATTTACAAAGTGGGTGGAGGCAGAGCCTGTTAGCAAGTGTGATGCGGCCACGGCGGTTCAGTTCATCAAAAAGGTGATTTACTGGTTTGGTTTTCCGCATAGTATTATCACAGATAATGGTACCAATTTATCCAAAGGTGCTATGAAAGAGTTCTGTGAACGGGAGCACATCCGGCTCGATGTTTCATCAGTGGCGCATCCGCAGTCCAATGGCCAAGCAGAAAGAGCTAATCAAGAGATCTTGAGAGGTATTAAGCCCCGGCTCATGGTTCCCTTGCAGAGAACACCGGGTTTTTGGGTAGAAGAATTACCATCTGTGTTATGGAGCATCAATACAACACCCAACAGATCAATAGGATACACACCGTTCTTCATGGTTTATGGAGCAGAGGCGGTTCTCCCCAGTGATATCCGTCATGATTCACCTCGTGTGGCGGCTTATGTTGAAGCGGACAACGAGGCAGCACGGCAAGATGCTTTGGACTGTTTGGACGAAGAGCGTGACATCGCAGCCGCCCGATCGGCGATTTACCAGCAGGATCTTCGTCGTTATCACAGTCGCTGAGTCAGAACCAGAACCTTTCAGGAAGGAGATTTGGTGCTTCGGCTCATCCAAGACCAGACAGATATGCATAAGCTATCCCCACCTTGGGAGGGGCCTTTCGTGGTCAGCAAGAATCTGCACAATGGGTCGTACTATCTGATCGATATTCGAGAGCATAAAGACTCACACACATCAGAGGAGGAGACCAACAGGCTGTGGAACATAGCTCATCTTCTGCCTTACTATACTTGAGCCATTGGCTATACTTATGTACATAGTACGACAATGTATATATTATGATCAAATATAATAAACCGAAGCCTCAGCTAAAGCGGGGTATCTGTTCTTTTACATCATGTGAGGTTACATGGAGTTGCTCTAAAGCGGCCTCCGGTTTACCCCTTGAGTTAGCTTTAAAAAAGCATTATATCACTTGGAGGATTGGTCGTGTCCGAACCAATACCATGCCTCTTGATAGGCGAAAGCCACCAGATCACTTGGGGACTTGGTCACGTCTGAACCAGTCATGCCTCTTGGTGGGCCTAAGGCCACAGAATCACTTGGGGGCTTGGTCGAACCCGAACCATGACCATGCCACTTGATCGGCATAAATGCCACGGTTTCATTTGGGGACCTGGCTGACTAGAACCATAGTTACACCTAACAGGAGCTTGGTCGTGTTCGGCCATGGTAACACCATCTGATCAGTTTTAATAAACCTTTTTTGTATTTTCTTTATACTTTTTCTTTGAAGGGGGACATTTGCTTTTTTGTTACATTTCTAAACCGACAAAGTTTTTTAACTAATCGATTGACGGAACACAGTTCATGTCAATCCGAAGACTATTTGCCCGGTGGTTAACATCCTCTTATGGAGTAATACGGAGTTTATTATAACCCGACACGGTTCACCTGATAAACCAGCCTCATATATATACAGGAGCTGTTATCTCCTCCAAACAGTGTGGGTTTGCAAAACTCCGCTTCAAGATTGGCCAAGCCAACTTCATGTTCAACAATGGCAGGTATTATGTATCGGAAAAATTCGATCATATACTTAAGAACTTTTTGATGTTTTGGCTTCATATATGCAGACATCATGTTCCGCCAGATGGTACAACCACGGTGGTACTTCAAGAGTTTTTAGTGCAGAAAAACGCTTTGGAAAGTTCATCACTACAGGACAAATAAATTATGCACGACGGCATATCCAACATCAAAAGCATCAGCTAGTCTATTACAAGGCAACACGGTGCCCATAATAACATCATTGTTTTTTGAAGGAAAGATAGTTTTCAAACCGGCTTCCGGTTCAGGCCTGGTCACCAGCCCGGCCTGATGGTTGTGGATCATCCTGCGCCGCTTCAGCCTCCGTTTCTCTACCCAGCGGCTGGAAATCAATAGTTGTCCAGTCGATTCCCATTAATGCTTGAAATACAGCTTCATCGTGGATCAGCAAGGACGGGTCAATATCGGGAGCATAAGTGTGCTTACAGATTGGAGGGATAAGGTTTTCTGATTCATGAACTGGGGCAGCTATTCGCTTGTTCTGATTATCATATTGAGCTTGATTACGCGACAAGTCTGCCTCTTCAACCAGTTGACAAGCTAGCGGGCGCACCTCCTGGTTTATGGCTCGCTGATCCGCTTCACTGAATTCTGACCCATCTTCTTTCAAGCTGGGATAGCCCTGAGCCGCTTCAATAGGATCAAAATCCGGCACCCAGGCTTTGGCCCGCATTAAGGCATTAATTGCACCGGTTCGAGCAGCAGATTTCTTCCGCTCTTCAACCCGGGCGGGAAGCACTGACAGCTTCATCAGGGTATCTTGAATCAAAGTCGGCGCCGGTTTGTTGTGAGAGGCGGTACAGATGATCCGCTGCGCACCAGTATACAACTGTTCAACCAACATGTAGACGGCTTTCAATTTTTTCCGCACATCTGAACCCAAGTGACCATACGTGTCCCTGAAATATCATAAAGGTTAAACCGGCAGTTCGGTAAGAAGGCCAAATAAGTTCAGAAGTCAAAATGGCTTACCAAAGATGGCAGTAGTCATAGTATGCACGTGCCGCTTTATGCCGGTCAATTTATCCGCCACCGGTTTGAGAGCAGCCTCGGCGTCTTCTGCTCGTTTGATTAAAGCGGATTTTTCAGTGGCCCAATCCGCTCGTTTCTTCTTGAAGTTCTCCTTAAGTTGTTCCATGCCGCTCAAAGCGCTGGCCAATTCATCTTTTGCTTTGGAGGTTTTAGCCTGCTAGGTTTTCAGGTTTCTTGGAGGTCGGCGATTTGGTTTTCTTTTGTCTTCAGCTCAGCCTGCATACAAACAATTATATGCTTCAACAAAACAGTACAAGGATTGAAGTACCAACCACATAACAAGTTATGCACTTGGTACTTGGGGGCTAATGCATATTCGATCTTCATCTTTCAATTACTTACATAGTCCCAAGATCAATACAAGTATTCAACTTGGCACTTGGGGGCTAATGGCTATTTGCTCAAATACATTCTGATGCAGCAAATTCCATTACTTGAAAGTACCGGTTTAACTATGCTAAATTAAACCGGCCCTTGGGGGCTACGTCAGCGAATTTCAAAGCATTAAAAGTTTACATTAGTAAGTCCCAGTTTGAAAGAAGATTACAAACCGGCCCTTAGGGGCTAGGAGAGATAGCAAGAATTGAAGTGTATAAGCAGGAAGGAGTATATGGAAGTTACCTCATATTTTTCTTTCATCATATTTACCAGACCGGCTTCATAGTCATGACTGGTATACAACTGGTTCAAATAACCGGAATGGATATCTTGGGCGTTCAGAGAAGCATAAGTTGTCAGGTCAGCATTCCATTTGCTTTTGCCAAAGCCAGCAAATTCTTCCTTGGCAGAATGTTTGGACAAAGCGACGGGATTGCTTGGTTCAGTATGGCCGGTGCCAGTAATGACAACATCATCATCTTGGGTACCGCCGGTTTGCACTGGGGTTGCCTTATCAGCAGGTTTGGCTGGACCGGTGGAGCTTTCAATCCGGATCGAACCTGTGGGCTGACTGGTAGGACCTGAGATATCAGTAGGTCTCTCTTCAGCAATAAGATTGCCGTCTTGTTGCGGTGGGTCATTGGGCGCGTCCTCAGGAACAGCCGCTTCAACATTAGGTGTCTTGCCTGATTCAAGAATGACATTTTCTTCGGTCGCTTTATCCAGGCGGGCTTTCTTGCTTGGCCGAGGTTTGGCCCTGAGGAGAATAACAAAATCAAATACAGCATAGGTTCTAAGGCGATATACTGTGAATATCATAATAAGTATAGCTTACCCAAGCACCATTTTGAGCGGTGGGAGCTGAGTCGCCGATGACTCGCCAGAAGATGAGTGGGAAGTAACTTGGTAATCGGAGTTAGACGGATTAAGAGGTTGACGAAACAAGCCCGCTTCAGGACAAGCACTGACAAGCAAATTAGAGACCTCTGAAGGGCGTTTCCGAACCGGACTGTTCGGTAAACCGGCGGAGGTAACTACCTGGCCGCTGTGCCGGGTTGTGCGACGGGCTTCGTGTTGTTGGGTCTTCATAAGAAATTTAGCATCCAAATAAGCAAGAGGATGAGAAAATTTAACTTTCCGGTTTGCCTGACGGATTTTTTGTGAAGGCAAGGTTTCTGAATCGGAAGAGAGAATAATTACCTCTGTGACATCCGCGTGGCTGGCTTCGGCATCATCCTGGCAAATATCATCATCAATAAGATGCATGAAAAATAAACCAAGTGAGTCAAGATCTACCTCAAAGTCCGGATTATCCGCATCATTATCAGGGGCCAGATTAGAAGATGCCGTGGTTCTTTTCCTGGAGGTAGTTTTCTTCACAACTTTGGTTTTTTGCCGAGTTGTTCTTTCCGTTTTGGCTGGTTTTTCTGGTTTCTCCTGCGGAAGTTTTCTGCTCCAAAACGGATCATCGCCCTGATTACACAGACACTGATATTAAACAATGACCAGACATATCAATAAGCAGATTCAGCAAAGAGAAAAATCAAAGTCTTACAGCTGGCGGTTTATTGGTGGCACAGAAGGGAAGTAGGCCGGTTTTAGCACAGACATATTCCGGTTCATTCAGCATCTTATTCACAGCCTCTGTGATTTCTTCATCAGAGAGATGGATTTTGGAATGTCGCAGCGGGTCATCAACACTGTCAGTGTACTCACACATCAAACCGGAGCGCAGACTAAGGGGCAGTATGCTCAATGATATCCAACAGCGAGCAAGGTCAACCCCTGTTAAACCGTTGGGCATAAAGGCTCTGAGCTTTGACAGTTGGGGAGCATATTTGCTTCTCTCCTGGGCAGACAATCTTTGAGGAAAAGGGTGTGTATTGCTGAGCCGCTCCGGACGAAAGCCAGGCAAGGGATTCTCACCAGCAGGGGAGGTATCTTTGCAGTAGAACCACGTCTGATTCCATTCTTTAGGGTGGCTGTGCAGCTTGGCATGAGGGTATGTGACCTCTTTCCTCTTCTGAATCACCACACCACCCAACTCCGTGTTAGAGCCATCAGTAAATTCAGTACGACGGTTTAAATGGAAAAGGTCTCTGAATAATTCCACTGTGGGCTCCTCTTGAAAGAACACTTCACAGAGCACTTGAAAGTGACACATATTTGTCACAGAGTTGGGGCCAGTATCTTGAGGATGGAGTTGAAAATCGGCTAAAACATCCCGGTAAAATTTAGAACCGGGCGGTTTAAAGCCCCGGGCTAAATGATCTACGAACACAACAACTTCTCCTTCTCGAGGTGTAGGAGGGCATTCTTTGCCAGGAGCCCTCCAATGGATGGTATCTTTGCTGCCTAAAGCGCCAACCAGGACTAAACCGTCCAGTTCAGCCTCTGTGACGTGAGAAGGAACCCAATTGCACTCATACACTTGCTTGGCCATGAGGAAATCTACAAGGTAGAAGATCCCGACATATCTATCTAACGCGGAGCCTATGAAGCAACAACATCTGGCAGTTCAACTAGGGGACTAATGATATATACCGGGTTGGAAAAAAATTTCTACAAAGTTAAACCGCCTGATCTACACATGAAGACTGCTGAGATAGCAGATGGCTAAGTATACAGAAACAGATTTCACACGTTTTCTCTATGACAATAGATCTGAAGCCAGTTCAGAAAAGAGGAAAAATATTCAAAAGCTTAAAGCAGAACAGTATTGATTCAATGAGCAGATCTAAGGCCTTGAGCGCGAAACTACAGGCGGATGCTAAAAGCTACTACTAATCAGAGCGGGGTTTCACAGATCTGTCCAGAAGTCTGGATACGAGTATGAACAGTTGATGGGGCACCGCAAGAGCATGAAACCCTAGAACAGATCTAGGTCGAGGAAAGCAGAGGATTTACCGGAGCTGAGGGAGACGCGGAAGATCGCCGTGGTTTTCTTGTGCGTTCAGGTTGATGCAGCGGCCCAAGACGGTGCAGAGGTCAATGGTAGCGGCGGAGCTTCGAAGCTGGCGACGCGAGGAAGACGAAGAGAAAGGGGACGAAGGGGAAAAAAGAAGTAACCCTTCGGTCCTATTTATAAGGCAAGAGACATGTGTCAGGCGCGGGAATCAAGGAACCATAAATCTTGGAAGCGGAGCTGTCGCCTCGGTTATCGTGGATCTATTAAACAAAGAAGATATCATGAATGTTGTCTTTATGATGACGTCATGCCGGTTTACAGCAGCCAGAGAAGGTGACATCACAGTGGTACAACAACTACAAGAAGATGTGGAAGACGAAGATTTTTTGCTAAGAATTGACATGAACCCGTTCAAATCAATCTGGGGCCTAATGTTGGGGATATTACTACTGAGCGTAAACTGGTCTACCTGGGCCGGGTTAACTTCATCAGTAGTTCAAAGGTGTTAAAGCCCAAAGAGGCTGATGAGGCCCCAAGGCCTGTAGTCAGTTTAGGACCTGTAGATGTAAACTAGCTTAATATGTATACTTGTATTGTAAGTTAGGAATAAGGAGAGACCGACCCGGATACGAGTATGAACCGGCGTTGGGGCTCTTTGGACCGACAAGCGTCACCCGTGTATATAAGGGGACGACCCCGCGGCGGTTCAGAGACAGACAACAACTCGAGACATAGGCGAAGCTTGTTTGCTCCCTAGTCATCGAAACCCCATCAATTCCATCACAGCTAGACGTAGGCTTTTACCTTCATCGAAGGGGCCGAACTAGTATAAACTCTCTTGCACCCTTGTGTCCGCTTTAACCCCTTTAAACTAACCCGTAGCGATGGCTCCACGACTAAGTCCTTTCTCTAGGACATCTGTCGTGACAAAACCACGACAGAAGGGCTGCGCCAGAACTTGGGTCCGGTTGCCCTCCCACCCCCCACATATATATAGGGGCAAGGGAGAGGGGGGCGGCCCCCTCAGATCCAATCTGAGGAGGGGCGGCGGCCAGGGGGGTTGCCTTGCCCCCCAAGGCAAGAGGGGCCCCCCTTTAGGGTTCCCCCTAAACCCTAGCCGCATGGGCCCTAGGGGGGAGGCGCCCAGCCCACTAAGGGGCTGGTCCCTCTCCACACACAGCCCATAGGGCCCTCCGGGGCAGGTGGACCCTCCCAGTGGACCCCCGAAACCCCTTTGGTGGTCCTGGTACAATACCGGTAACCCCCGAATTATTTCGGTGACCGTATGATGACTTCCCATATATAAATCTTTACCTCCGGACCATTCCGGAACTCCTCGTGACGTCCGAGATCTCATCCAGGACTCCGAATACCATTCGGTAACCACGTACATCTATTCCCTATAATCCTAGTGTCATCGAACCTTAAGTGTGTAGACCCTACGGGCTCGGGAGTCATGCAGACATGGCCGAGACAACTCTCCGGTCAATAACCAACAGCGGGATCTGGATACCCATGTTGGTTCCCACATGCTCCACGATGATCTCATCGGATGAACCACGATGTCAAGGATTCAATCAATCCCGTATACAATTCCCTTTGTCTATCGGTACGAAACTTGCCCGAGATTCGATCGTCGGTATCCCGATACCTTGTTCAATCTCGTTACCGGCAAGTCTCTTTACTCGTTCCGTAACACATCATCCCGTGATCAACTCCTTGATCACATTGTGCACATTATGATGATGTCCTACCGAGCGGGCCCAGAGATACCTCTCCGTTACACGGAGTGACAAATCCCAGTCTCGATTCGTGCCAACCCAACAGACACTTTCGGAGATACCCGTAGTGCACCTTTATAGCTACCCAATTACGTTGTGACGTTTGGCACACCCAAAGCACTCCTACGGTATCCGGGAGTTGCACACTCTCATGGTCTAAGGAAATGATACTTGACATTAGAAAAGCTTTAGCATACGAACTACACGATCTTGTGGTAGGCTTAGGATTGGGTCTTGTCCATCACATCATTCTCCTAATGATGTGATCCCGTTATCAACGACATCCAATGTCCATGGTCAGGAAACCGTAACCATCTATTGATCAACGAGCTAGTCAACTAGAGGCTTACTAGGGACATGGTGTTGTCTATGTATCCACACATGTATCTGAGTTTCCTATCAATACAATTCTAGCATGGATAATAAACGATTATCATGAACAAGGAAATATAATAATAACCAATTTATTATTGCCTTTAGGGCATATTTCCAACAACATCAACGCCCACTTCATCGGCAAACGCAACGCCTCCATGAGCCACGACTTCACATGGATACAGGCCATAGGTGTCCACTTCGTGGACCACCGCCTCTACGTGGATGCCAAGAAGACCGCCAAGTGGAACAATGACGTTGTTGGTCATGGAGGTCCTCGTGACGGTCAGGCCATGCACATCAGTGGACTGCCACTGTGCACCGATGTCACCAGCAATGTCAATCGGTACTCCGTCGAAGGCCAGGGTTGAGCTTAAGGGTGTGTTTGACATCATGACTAAAGTGGTGCCCGTCACGAAGGAAGACTCGCGTGCTCACAATTACGGTGTGACAGAGGATGATAGTCTCGCGCATCTGGACATTGGGTTCAAGTTCTACGACCTGACAGGTGATGTTCACGGTGTTCTCGGCCAAACCTACCGTCCCGACTATGTAAACAAGTTCAACGTGAGTTCTAGCATGCCGGTAATGGGGGTGTAGCAAGCTTTGTCTCATCCGACATCTTCGCCACCGACTGCAAGGTCGCTAGGTTCGGTCGTAATGCCGACATCTCCATGGTCATTGTAAAGGCCAACTAAACTGTTCCTCAAGACTCTATCGATCCGTTAATGTAATCGGCATAATGATTGGCCTATAAATAATATGTGAAAATTGTAATGTTTAGCATCATTTTGTGTCCAAAGCTGTTGGCCTTCTGGAAAAACAATGGAATTAACTATGACGTAATAAACTGTAATGGTGCTACGGTGTTGTCTAGGTTTTATGTTAATGTGATGCCATGTGCAAATTAATCTTTAGTCTTTCGTTTGTCCTCCTACACTAATCTAGCACTTCCTCTGTATCACAATACACGTCTCTTTTATACTGACACAGTCTTCTAAACTTACCCTTGACCATGAGTTTTCACTATAGTAGGCTTCTTGTCTAAAAGAGGCGGAGTGGATACCTATTTGTTGTTCTGGCGGAATAGAAGCTGCGACAATTGCTTCATCCGGAGCAGCTGCCTGTATTGGAAGTGTCCACCGTTCCTCGATGTATTCTCGGGTGTGACATATAGTCTTTGGTTCGGGACACAACCATTATAGTTTTGCAGCCGAGAAGACCAAAAAAAGATATGAATAAAGAAAACCATATATATCTCAGGAGCTAAATCGCCTCACGGTGAACAAGTCAGAAATTGACTCAACAAAAAGCAAATGAAATGGACCAATAAATCCATTCAGCATCATTCCGATTAGGTATCAATGGGAGCGCATCAAGATGGATGAATTAACCAAGTATCAGATCGATCTAGTTTTTTTTTTTGCCGGAAGATCGATCTAGTTGAACAAATGATAGCTCAAGACCACGCTGTTCAGACTTGAGAACTGTCGGAAATGACATGTATATTAATGGGCCACTGAGTCTAGAATGCTAAAACTGCCTGAGCGTAATTAACTCCGTAAGTACCATGGATTACAAGTCCTAGTTGTAGTTAATATATACTGTAGCCGACTAGCAGTAAAGATCAAGTTTGAGTATTTGTTTTTTCTCACGAATATGCAAAAGCTTTGCTGGTAGGAAGAGTGAAAGTAGTGGAGGTATATGCTGCAAAGGATCAAATTACGACGAAGCCTACAAGATTGTGGGCAGGGATGACATAATTAAGCAAACGCAAGAAAGACTGAAAGAGGAAGGGGCTGTGTCACCCCTGAAAAAGAACGACATCCCAGCCCATCTGGACAGCCAGGAAGCACACCTAATTAGCTATGTACTACATCCGTCCTGATTTATTGGTCCCCTTCATATTTTATATTAGTTTTTTTATTGTAGATTAACTAACAAAATGTTTATTCATGTCATCAAAGATTATATCGTTGGATACATATTTAAACATAGTTTATCATGAAATGATTTTTTATGACATGTATTGATATTTTGTTAATTAAATCTATTATCAAAATTTAACATTAAATATGAAGGTAAGCAATATACCAAGATGAAGATAATACGTAAGTACGTTGTTCCTCGATGAAATCCACATGCATGCGTATTCCAGCTGGAAAGCTTAGGAGACACAAAGCTTAGAGCATCTCCAGTTGCGCCTCTAACATGCTGTCCAGGCCATTTTTTCGGCGCCGACGTAAAAAAAAAGTCCTAGTCACGCCCCCAGAACGTTGAAAAGCGCCGGTTCGGCCCGTTTTTGCGCTCGGTGATTGCAGGCCGAACCCGGAGCACCGGGAGGCGATCGGGGGCTCCGGCGCAAGGGAAAAGCGCGGCTGGCCCATACCGTCAGGTGAAAAGTCAAGTTTTTCTTCCTGACTCGCCTCCCACCCATCGCGCCCTCGGCCGCCACTAGCTGTATCCCGGCGCCGCCTGCCGCCCTTCACCGCTAGATAGCCAATCCCCACCGGAAAAATAGCAGAGGTTCGCCGAGGCAGCCCCTCCACCAGCAGCTGGGCGTTTCCGGCCGAGGAGGGACAGTTTAGCGGCGGGTACACGCCCGCCGGGCGCAAGGTGTTCGGTGATTTGCCTGCCTCAGCGAGATGGACTCGGATGACGAGGAAGCGCTCACCGCGCCGCTGGAGGAGGAAGCTGAGGCCGACGTCCAAGAAGAAGAGCATCTCATGGTGCTCGCCGCCCTCGCCCAGCTGCTGGCGAGCAATGAAAAGCCGCGGCGAGGTGGCTCGGCGCCGGAGCGGGTAAAAGCAAAGAACCAGCATCGTCTCGAAGGCTACTGCATGCTCTACTCCGACTACTTCGCCGACGCCCCATTGCGCGGCGACAAAACATTTCGACGCCGTTATCGGATGAGCCGAAAGCTTTTCCTCAGGATTGTGAATTCCATCCGGGAGTTCGACAACTACTTCAAGTGCAAGAAGGATTGCACCGGCAAACTTGGATTCACCTCGATCCAGAAGTGCACGACAATGATGAGGATGCTTGCATACTCCCGGTGATTCGCTCGATGACTATAGGCGCATGGCCGAGTCTACCACCATTGAGTGTTTCTACAAGTTCTGTCGGGCAGTCGTGGCAGTGTTTGGACCGCAATACTTGCGAACACCCAATGCAGAAGACACTGCTCGGATCCTAGCACAGAATGCAGCAAGAGGATTTCCTGGGATGCTTGGAAGCATCGACTGCATGCATTGGAAATGGAAGAACTACCCATTTGCTTGGCAGGGGATGTACAAAGGCGCCATAGACGGTTGCAGTGTGATACTTGAGGCGGTGGCCACACAGGACCTCTGGATTTGGCACCTTCTTTGGTATGCCAGTCCCAATGACATCAACGTGCTACAGTGCTCCCCTTTCTTTGCCAAGCTTGTTGAAGGTCATTCTCCTCCGGTGAACTTCGAGGTCAATGGGCGGCACTACAACAAGGGGTACTACCTAACTGATGGCATCTATCCGAGTTGGTCTACATTTGTGAAGACTGTCTCAAACGCTGTGCCAGGAGGCAAGAAGTCCCACTTTGCCAAGGTGTGGAGGCTTGTAGGAAGGATGTCGAGCGGGTTTTTGGTGTGCGCCAATCTCGATTTGCTGTTGTCCGCTACCCTGCTCAGACCTGGTCAAAAGATCAAATATGGGAGATCATGACTTGCTGTGTCATCTTGCATAACATGATCATCGAGAGCGAGTAGTAAGAGCCAGTGTTTGACACTGAACCATACTACTGGCAGGGTCCTCTAGCCGAAGTTGATCACCAACTACCGGCAAACTGGACTGCCTATCTCAGTATGCGTCAGGAGACCCGAGACCCACAAGTGCATCATCAACTACAACAGGATCTGGTGGAGCACCTATGGAGGCTCAAGGGCGACGCCGGACTCGACATATGATGAAATATGAGTTTTTATTTGTTGAACTATATAATTTGTATTGAACTATTTGTTCTTGAACTATTTGATTTTTTGTGATGAACTATGTGATAAAAAAATATTTATGTTCATAATTGAACGCCGAGCCACGGTAACCACGCCGAATATGGGCCGATTATCGCCCATATGAGGCCTTTATTCGCCAAAAGTGGGCCGAAAACTAGGCCAATCTCGGCGCCTGGGGGCGACGACTGGACGCCCAACCGCCCCCAGCGCCGATTGTATTGCCGGCTTGCCCTCAGTGGGCGATTTTTATGCCTCCTGGGGGGGCCAACGACTGGAGATACTCTTAGTGATGGGCCCCTCCCCCCCTCCCCCGCCGCCGCCGGCCTTCCTAGGCCCCGCCGCCACCACCGGTAGCCGGCCGTCCCCGCCCCCTCCCCTCCTTCCCCCCTCTCCCTTCCCGGATCCGCTCCGTGCCACCTTCCCGGGAGATGGCCGGGGTGGCGCGAGCCCCGCCCCCTCCTTCGGCCGCCCCCGTTTCTCCTCCCCTCCCTGCCGCCGCCGACGGGCGCCCCCGGCGCTGGCCAGGTGGTGTTGGCGGCTGCGGTGGACGGCGGCACACGCGGTGGTGGTGCGGCTCCTTGGCGGCGTGACGGCATGGTGGCGCAGGTTGGCTGGTGGCGCGCCCCCGGCCCAGATCAGGGCCCGCGGGCCCCATCTGGGTCCTTGCGGGCCGGCCCCGACATGGCTTCGTCGCCGTCTGTGTGGTGAGGAGGAGGAGCAGCTCGGACGGGGGGCAGCGACGCTGACGGCATGCCAGCTACCGCGCAGAGGCGGGGGTTGTCCGGGCCTTTGAGGGTCCGGCTGGTCCTGTGGGGCCATGGGCCCGGTAGGCTCCTGCTTCGGCGTCCGGTTGGCTACCGTCGTGGACGATGGAGGTGGGGCCCTCCAGTATGCTGACGGTGCGGCTGCCCAAGTCCCGGCTCCCCTTCTTCGTTGTGCAGGCCATCTTCGCGGTGCCGTGGTGAGACAGCGTGGGAAGCTTCGTATCCGTGTTGGCGCAGGGTGGTGGTCGGTTTGGTGGCGAGCTCCGGAGTGCCTGAAGTGGAGGATGGGATCGGGAGAAATCCCTGTTGGCTTGGCCAACACCGACGCGGTGGCGCCTGAGGGTATCACTGGACCTTCCTGGAGGGCGTCGGGGCTACCCCTCCTCTTTCCTCACCGCGTACCGGGGGAAACCCTTGGCAGCAGCATCGTCATCGTCGTGTCCCTTCTTGGAGGTGTTGATGGGTACTGACGCTTCGGAGTCTCGGAGTTTGGGGGGCGATTTCCGGTGGACGCAGCAGCCGCGAGGCTTCGTCGTTTTTGTCGATCCACCGTTATCGACATTTGTTTCTTTTCTTTTTTCTTTTTCTTTTCTTTTAGGCGTGATTGTGCTGCTTCCGCCCCAGCATCTATTGTTGGTTGTATCGGATGGTTGCTTTGTAATACAAAGCCGAGGAAAACCCTTTTTCTCAGATGCTCTTAGTCACGTTTTGTTTGCGTGAGACGATACCGACTTTAACATGGGGTTTGCTGTAGGTCAACGCATCTTTCTCACGCGTGGGGCGGGTCAGACCTCTATATTAAGTAGCCTAGGACGAATGATCAATGCTGAATGCACCGTAACATGGAGCCATGCATGCTGGATCCTAGCTTAGTTCCATTCAAATCAACATACCTGCGCATGTTTTTAATAGGAAAACATATAAGATGCAGCTACTATGTGAATGTTCCGCCACCTTTGTCTCTCCCCTACGACACTTCACCTCCACTTCACTTCCGGCTCCAGCCATCCCGGTCTCAAAGTCGCACCCATCCATCCTCCCGTCAGAATCGATGCATCGGTGCAGAGTGGCGCCCGACCTGGCCCGCATCCTATTCAAAATAGATGAAACTTGGGTGTAGCTGGAGAGTAGTGTGCTAGTTCAATTTGTGAAATTCTACCCGAGCCCACGCGCACACCAGTAGCTTAAGTTGCACAAAAGTAATTCGTATATCGTTGTCGTACGTGTAGTCACGTGTTCATCATGATATCGTTACTGTACAACGACTTTATACTCTGGCACGTAAAACGACTTTATAATTTGGCATGTATGAACACTTTTTTTCCAAAAGATATGTATGTTTTTTTTTTTGAAAACACATGGATATTTTCTCCGTATATTAAAATATATTTCATATATGCGATAAACATTTTATTTCAACCTATAATCATGTATATTTAAGTATCTGAACATTTTTTGTATATTTTTTTGAAAAGAGACACCCAAAGGGCATCTCGTATGTAATATTTATCAAGAAATAGAGTAGACAGTACAATCGAGGACAAGACACAAAACAACCTACAAAAAATAAAATTACATTGAAATCATATTGTCCATCATCTTTCTTCGCTAGCTCGTCGTGCATCAAAGCTTGAAAAACACACTAAATAGACAATAAGGGATAAGAACACCTGCCAATGTCCTCGGCATATAGAGCTCTGAAGACCACAATAGTCACTCTCTATGAAAAACGAGATCCAGTAGCCATTTAAAACATTGGTAGGGAAGCACCCCACGCAGCGCATACTTACAATCCTTCACTACCAATCCAAAGCGTTGTAGAAACTGGATCTTGCCACCGGACAAAACGAATGAACAGGTCAAAGTCTTCGCACCACCAGTCAACTGCTTCCCATGGTAGACACGCAAACAACCCAGATTTGAAGAGAACCAACGGATCTTGCAACACCTGCCTTCACAGGCCCTTCATTAACGCTGAATTGTACACCATCTAAGTAGGGAGAGGTCGGATAGACCTCTTTTCAACGTGTCGTCACCACCGCCACCACGCCGATGCTGGTAAGAAAACAAAAATCAAAATACAATAAGACTATAAAAAGAAATGAAGGGATATTTTTATTTTATAAACCAAAAAGATTAATGTACATAAAAAATATCCATATGTATTTTAAAAGATTTTCATCTCGTATTTTGTTTCACAATGTACAAAATGTATACAAAAATAGTTCATACATTTGAGAAAAAGTTATTCATGTGTGCTTAAATGTATGTTAGTCTAATTTATAAAAAATATTCAAATATTTTCCAAAAAGGTGAAGAAAAACAGAATGGAATAGCAAAAATAATATATACCACAAAAATAAAAGAAAAAGGAATACATGTTGTACCAATTGGGCCGGCGCGGGGGGAAATCATAGTCAGATTTTTTTTTGAGACAAACTCGCAAAGCCTTTATTCACCCGTCACAATGTTTGCAGTGACGAAATCCAAATTTCCTGGGTGACCTAACCAAACATGGCGGCCAAAACCTAGGGATATCGCATGCTTTGCTAGCTTGTGAGCCTCAACATTCGAGGTCCTAAATTCATGATTAATCAAACAAGAAAAAAAACTCTAGAACGGTCTATGATTTCATGCACCACGGCCCCATATTGTGCACATGTGCCTTTTTGATCGCTTCAACGGCCAGTTTGCAGTTCGACGCCACTGAAATTCTGTCGTAGAGCAGGTCATCCGCTAGGGCCAGAGCTTCACGAATTGCCAAAGTCTCCAAAGTCTCTAGATCATCGATGTTGTTGAAACGGATCACTGACGCTCCTTGGTACTCCCCGCTACCATCTCTGCAAATAGCTGCTACTGTCCCAAAACCACCATGTCTCGCAACTGCCGCATCAACATTGACTTTCACATGATGTTCTGGAGGAGGGATCCACTCCGTCGATCTGGGAGCTGATGCTTGCTTCTCACTCTCTAGCTTCTCCAAAAACTGAATCTCTGAAATGTAGTTCGATATGAAACCGTGTGTTGCGAAAGGTGTTTGAAAAATTCCCTCGTGTATTAACTTCCTCCGTGAAGACCAAATCGCCCAAAGGGTGACTATCAAGTAACAAGCTCATCACCGGGCATCGAATCAAACATGGAAAATAACCACTCCTTTGCATCGTCGCTTCGGTTCATCACCATGTGTTGCACCATTTCTTCCTTCGATAGAGCCCAAGTGCTCCTGGACAGTGCGCAGTCGAGAAGTGAATGCCGCCAATTATCCTGCGCTCCACACACTCCACAAACATCCGTAGTGGACATATTTCGGTGCTGTAATAGATCTCCTGTTGAAGCATTAATTAAGTCTGGTAATCGTTCTGGAGGGTCATGAACCAAAGAGGTAATCATAGTCAGATGGCCGGCCACATTGACTAACTCTTTTTTTTGAGACAAACTGCAAAGCTTTATTACGTCGTCACAATGTTTACAGGGACGAAATCAAGATCACTGGGCTGGCCTAACCAAGCATGGCGGCCAACCCCGAGAGATAAAGCGTGCTTTGCTAGTTTGTGAGCCTCTACATTAGAGCTCCTAAATTCATGAAGTATATTACAAGCCTCAAATTCAGTCCGGTGTCGTATGATTTCATGTGTTATTGCCCCATAGCTGCCTCTGTTTTGCTGTTAGATGTCATCGACGGCCACTTTGCAGTCCGAAGAAATATATACCCTTCTGACATATATGTCATCTGCCAATGCCAAAGCCTCCCTGATTGCTAGCATCTCCAAAGTGCCTGGGTCCGAAAGATGGAAGAAAACCACCGCCGAAGCTCCCAGAAAGGCTCCATCTTGGTCTCTACAAATAGCGGCCGCTGCACCCCGCGCCCGACCTACTGCGGCATCGGCATTGATCTTGACCATTCCCGATGGCGGTGCAATCCAGCGATTAACTCGAGTTTGTGGCACCCTCACACCAGAGATATGCGGCTTCTGGAGAGCCTTGAGTTCTACAATGAAGGAGTTTACAAATCCGTTGATGGCATAAGGGGTCTGGAAGATGTCCTCGTACATTGCCTTCCTTCTAGCGCCCCATAGCGCCCATAAGGTGACGACGAAGGCAAGAAAATCATCCTGGCTGAGCGCTTCGTGCATGGCAAGCAACCATCTCTTTGCGTTTTCCTCTATGCAAGTACTCATTCTGTCAAGAATCGCCTCTAAGGACAGCGCCCAAGTGCTCCTTGAGACGGAGCAATCCAGAAGGGCATGGTGCCAAGTATCAACAGCCCCACAAAGACAACAAGCTCTTGAGGTTGACATATTTCGGTGATGGAGTAGCGCTGCTGTAGGGACAGAATGTTTGGCGAGTCTCCATAGGAAGAATTTCAGTTTTGCGGGAACCTTTATCCGCCACAGTTCAGTCCACCCCTGGTCAGCACCCGTGGTGTCGGAAGAGGACCCATCTTCGTACAACCATGCCTCGCGACTTAACTTCGTTTGCTGGATCATCCGGTACGCCGATCGCACGGTAAACGTGCCCTTCCTCTCCTCGGACCAAGCCAAAAATCATCAGTTTGTCTTGTGCAAAGGGGTATTTGCAATATGGCTGCTGCGTCAATGGGTATAAACACCTTCCGGACCAGGTCCTCCTTCCAGGATGATGCGTATGGTCTATCAACTCAGCCACTGTAGTTGGAGGGTTCTGCACTAAAGAAGTGATCGGCTTCTTCATGTTTTGTCGCGGCAACCAATTGTCCACCCATATCTGAGTCGTTTCCCCATCTCCGATTCTGCGCATCAGCCCCTGAACCATGATATCCCGGCCATCCAAAATCGCCCGCCAAATCTGCGAGGGATGAGACCCTAGTGTTGCACCAAAAATATCCGAATCAGGGTAGTATACTGCTTTCAGAATCCTCGCACTCAGAGAGAGTGGGTTTTGTAACATGCGCCAGGACTGCCGTGCTAGAAGGGCCAAGTTAAACATCTCCATATCCCGAAAACCAAGACCTCCAAGATACTTCGGCAGGGTCACCACATCCCATGCCACCCAACTCGGTTTCCGCTTCCACTGCTTTCTTCCCCACAAGAATTGTCTGATTAGCGAAGTAATGCTCTCACATAGACCCCTTGGCAGCCGGAAACATGCCATCGAATATACTGGGATAGCTTGAGCCACTGCTTTAATAAGCACCTCTTTCCCTGCTGAAGATAATAGCTTTTCCATCCATCCCTTAACCTTTTCCCAAACTCGGTCCCTCAAATATTTGAAAGTCCCGTTCTTCAAGTGACCGACCTCCGTCGGCATTCCCAGATACCTGTCACTGAGGGACTCGTTATGCACATTCAAAACATTTTTCATATCGTCTCTCACCGCTTGAGGGCATCCTCTGCTGAAGAAAATCGAAGACCTATCATGATTTATCCTCTGACCCAAAGCCAAACAGTACGTTTCAAGCAGGTTTGATACCGCTACTGCCCCCTCGTTCCCTGACTTAAAAAGTAGCAGGCTGTCATCTGCAAAGAGGAGGTGGTTAACGGCCGGGGCCGTGGGTGCCACCTTAAGTCCCACAATATTTGATGACGAAGAACTGGTTTTCAGGAGGCACGAAAGGCCCTCCGCTGCAATTAAGAAGAGATAGGGGGATATCGGATCTCCCTGCCGTATACCTCTGCTCGGCATGAAATGATCAAGCCTTTCACCATTAAAGAGCACTGAGAAGGATACAGACTGCACCATTCCCATGATTATTTTTATCCACGGTTGGGCAAAACCAAGTTTTCCCATAATTGCTTCCAAGTAGTCCCATTCTAGCCTGTCATAAGCCTTCATCATATCAAGCTTAAGTGCACAATAACTGTTAACCTTAGCTTTGCTTCGCTTCATAAAATGAAGACATTCATATGCGCTGATAATGTTATCCGTTATGAGTCTGCCAGGTACGAAGGCCGATTGCTCCTCAGAAATGATATCCGGAAGAATTTGACTAACTCTCATGCTCAGGTACAATCTCTTGCGAGGCCCATAAGCGGTAGTGGGCCGAATGAGTAAATATGCTGCTAGGTGTTCTCCAAAAAAACAAAAACAAAACTGGGTTTGCAGCCTGAGTTCATATGGACGGGCTCTGAGTGAATCCCGCTTGCCCTTGCTCGTGCAGGCCATGAAACGAAATCACTAGTGGTCACTCTTATCTTTTACGGTGGTGAAAAATGTTGTACTGCATGTGCCATTAGTTCCACATATATATATAGAAGTTTTGGTTTCCTGTGCAGGAGGAACTGATAGGTTTATTTGTGCTTTTCTATAGATCTTTTTTCAAAGCAAATATCTCTTGAACCGTGCATTCAAATTACTAACTGTTTTTATCTTTGTGTACTTTGCATTGAAACTTTTAAAAGAGTAAAATGCATCATAAGTCCTAAAACTGTTGGAGATGCGTCAGTTTAGTCCAATAACTTTGAGACTGCACTTTTTGATCATAATACTGTTGGAGGTGTATCAGTTTAGTCGTACAACTTCGAAACTGCACTTTACGTCCTAAAACTATTGGAGGTATGTCAGTTTAGTCCTATTACTTTGAAACTGCAGGCCGGCAATTGCATGATGGCTTGAGCTTTAGCGAGGAGAGAAGACATGTCATCTTAGCCTCAGCCCGCAGTAGCAGAATGACATATCGTGCAACGTCCAATTGCTACCCACATGTGGCTCGTACTGAAGCTGTGTCACTCTCGCCAACCTTTGCATCAGCTTCCTAATTTTCGCATACTCCTCTGCATCGTCTGACAGCAGCAACAATTCCCCACTTGTGGTCATGCTCGTGCCCAAACAACAACTTGCACGACGGGCTCTACGGAAGGGTGTAGGGCAACGACAATGTCATGTGTGTGTGTGTGTGTGTGTGTGTGTGTGTGTGTGTGTGTGTGTGTGTGTGTGTGTGTGTGTGTGTGTGTGTGTGAGAGAGAGAGAGAGGTGCCTTCCATCCCGATTGGCCCGGGGTCTCCCCGGCGGCCGCGTCGAGGGAGAGGGATGTCGTCCTCCATGCCGATTGGATCGGGGTCTCCCCAGCGGCCGCGCCAAACCTCTCAGCGAGGCTGCCCTGTATCTCATGGACAAGCAGATGGTGGGCGTGCTGGTTGCAACACACACTGCGCCGTGGAAGCGTATATACCACTTTTGGGGAAGTAAACACATATAAAGGGCTCAAATGAAAAAAAAATGCATCATAGATGCTAGCAATGCAAGCTTAGGATTTGAGATGACCAAACTTACTAAGTTTTGGCATCTAAAGTTGCAGTTTCGAAGTTATAGCACTGAACTGACACATCTCCAATAGTTTGGGGACTCAAAACCGCAGCTTCAAAGTTATAGGATTAAAATGACACACCTTCAATAGTTTTAGAACCAAAAACTACAATTTCAAAGTTATAGGACTCTGACACGCCTCCAGTAGTTTTAGGACCTATGATGCATTTTTATAGGTTACGACAATAAAATCCAACAAGTGTATGCTCTCAGCTAGTACTAACATGTGCTTTCAATGTGAACTAAGCTATGCTTTCCAACGTGTGCTTTCGACTAGCACTAACATGTGTACTTCTACTAAACTCTAACCTATCTCCTTATGTGCAGTGCTCCCAAAAAAAAGCATGGGTGAAGAATCACACTCCTATACTCCCCACGGGAGCACACATGTGCTGTCACGTGAAGCACACCCACGGTCCACGGGAGAGCACACCTTACATGCACAGAAGAAGAAGAAACCAAAAATACAAGAAAACCGTGGAATAAAAGAAAACAGGAAAGTAAGAAAAGGCCAGGAAAAAAAACTCTCGTGTAGGGCACATCCAACATGCGACACTGAGACTCATCACTTGATACATTGCAAAGGGTATGAACATGTAATGTTGACTAGTTGCTCCTACGGGGTACCCGTTAACTAGTTGCTCCGGCGAAGAAGATGCTATGATGTTATGACGATGCAATAATGACGCGTGAGTGATGTACACTTATGAATAAGAATGAACTTTCACGATGCCTTACATACAGTTTGCGGTTGCCTACGGACCTAGCTAGAATCATGTGATAATGCATGTATTCGCATAACAGAAAATTGACACTTCTACGTCGCTAGTATCACTCAGTCAAGCTATGAACATCGATCTCACGTTCGTCAAGGCCACATTTGACATCTTCGGCGAAGCTTCAGGCCTCATAATCAACTACAACAAATACAATGTGATTCTTATCAAGCACAATGATATTGACCATCAGAGAGTGGAGTCGATTTTGCAATGTAGATTGGGAAACTTCCCATGCCGTTACCTTGGTCTCCAACTTGAGATCAACCAGCTAACAAGGGCAGATTGGCAGCCGCTCCTTGATCAAGTCCGGAAGTTCATCCCTGCCTGGCAACGAGGCTTCATTCAACGGCCTGGGAGATTGATCCTTGTCAAAACTGTAATTGTAGCAAGACCGGTCCAGCAGCTCCTAGTGCTAGACCCCCCCAGCTTGGGTCCTTGAGGAGATCAACAAGTGGATGCGCTCATTCTTTTGGGCTGGCAAGGAGAAGAGTCGTGGTGGTCAATGCCTTGTCGCTTGGGACGTAGTTTGCAAGCCAACAACATTCGGAGGCCTAAGTGTGAAGAAGTTAGCCTTGCAAGCATTGGCACTTCGTGTGTGATGGGAATGGTTGAGAGGATCTGATCCGAGCAGGCCCTGGCAAGGGTTGCACATGTTAGTTGATGATCAAGTGTGAGAGGTCTTTAATAGCTTTGTCAAAATCAAGGTGGGGGAAGGATCAAAAGTCTTCTTTTGAAAAGATCGTTGGATTCATGGAGCCGCGGTTGCCGACATCGCCCAGTCACTTCACGAGCTGGTCAGCACGAGGAACAAGAACATGAGAACGTTGCGAGATGCGCTCAATGGTAATGCCTGGACGCATGGTGTGCAAGGGGAGCTCTCTTTCTTGGGCCATATGTAAGTCTACTCACTATGCCAGGCCATAAACACCGTGGAGAGGAACTTGGCGGAGCCTGACAGATTCATTTGGTCTTGTCACGCTTCCGGAAGATACAATGCAAGTGCCACGTACAAGTGGCTTTGCATGGGGCAAGCTAGATCCCCCACCACCGGTTGCATTTGGCGAAGTTGGGCGCCGCTCAAATGCAAAATCTTCATGTGGCTTGCTAGCCAACATCGCCTTTGGACTTCCGACCGTCGAGCTCGCCATGGTCTCCAAGATGCACCTTCGGCCTGCTATACGTGCCTGCAAGACGAGGACAATCCCGACCACATTCTTGCGCACTGTGGTTATGCGCAAGAGGTGTGGCACTCATGCTTCAACGCATGGAGACTCAACACTCAAATCCCATCCACAAATCTTACTTTGTTGCAGTGGTGGCTAGACCAGAGGATGCACTTCAAAGGCAAGCTGAGAAGAGGATTCGACTCCGTCACGATTCTAGTTGCATGGGCCCTATGGAAGCAACGCAATGCACGAGTGTTCAATAATGTTTCGAGGCAGAGATCGGCTGCACAACTTAAGACAGAGATCCTAGATGAGATAGATGATTGGAGGAAGGCCGCACTAGGCGGAGTTGGTGCTTTAGATCCTTTCACGAGAGAGTAGCCGTAGTATGCTAGGGCGTAGGTGTTGTGTGGGTTCTCCCTACGACTTGTCCGCATCTCGTCAGGGCTCTTGTACATAATCTTCTGCCTTCTATAAAAAATACAGTATGCTATTGGCATACTCTCGAAAAAAAACTATGAACATTGAAAAGGGTCTGAACATAAAACCACCCTGAGGTCACATGTGTCGTCATAGCAATCGTTTGAGCAACATTGAAACTTCAAAAAGAAAAATGGTAGACACTTTTCAAACTTGCGTTTTCGTTTCTTCTGAATCATCGTGTTCTTTTCTCGGTTTGCTAACGCTGACATGGTAGTACTCTGTTTCCCGTGTTGTCATATCACTAGTAGAAAAGGGGCCTACAGTCCCGGTTCGTAAGGGCCTTTAGTCCCGGTTCCTGAACCGGGACTAAAGTGTCGGTACTAATACCTCCCCCCTTTAGTCCCGGTTCAATCCAGAACCGGGACTAAAGCCCCTCCATGTGGGCAGTGCGCAGAGCCCAGGCAGGAGACCCTTTGGTCCCGGTTGGTGGCACCAACCGGGACCAATAGGCATCCACGCGTCAGCATTTCTGTGGCTGGGGTTTTAGTTTTTTTTTGAAAGGGGGGGGAGGGTTGGGGGTTTTGCGGGGTTAATTTAGGTGTTTCATATATTGTGTTAGCTAGCTATAATTAATATAGAGAAGTGTCCTCTCTTATGTTCGTGCTTGGTCGACGCTATGTACTATACATACGTATAGAGAGGACTAGACACGCTGGCTAGCTAGTAAGCAAACGAAGGAAAAAGAAGATCGTCATGAACATATATGCATACCGAGAGAAGTGATATCGACCACCTCTCCTACTCCGAGAGATTGGTCGAACAACAAGTTCTCGTATATCTATCTGACACTACCGGCTACATATATACAGTAATTATCTCTTACAAATATAATCATACGGACTCAGGTTTAACATAGAATTCTCCGTCTTCAGGGATCACGTGGTCAAGAAAGAATGCCGCCAATTCCTCTTGAATTCCTCGCATGCGAGCTGGTGCTAGGAGTTCATCCCGCTTCCGAAACATCTAATTTAAAGAAGGGGGTCAATACATATATATATGAATGAATGAAACTCAACACAAATGATGGTAATAAAATAAAATTGTGAATGTTGTTATTTACGTACTTCATATTGTTCCTCAGTGTAGTCCCGCTCACAGGTCGTGTGGCGGATGGACTCGCAAACATAGTATCCACAGAAATCATTCCCTTGTTCCTGCCACAACCACTTTACAAGAAATAGAGGTTAATCAAACTGATAAGCAAGAATGACAAATGGTATTGATGAAACTAGCGCTTGAATGACTAGTAGATGCGCTTAAAATGCTACTATAGCTACTACTTACTTTCGGGTGTCTAAATTGCAGCTCCTTCGGCAGTCCCGGAGCTTTTCTGGTGAATTTTCTCCAAACCCTGCCGGACAAAGAAAACAATTACTTGATATATCAGGAAATGAACAAAGTTGCTGATATGGTGGATAATGATCGATTTAACTTACTTCTCGAGTATTTGAGTCATGTCTGCATAGTCCTTGGGATCTTTTCGTCTTGAGTCTAAGACGGTTACTAGTCCCTGCTCAAGCTTAATATGTAGGAGAATATAGTGGTAACTGCACACGCATGCATAACTCATCAATTACATTACTATAACCTTGACTAATATATAAGGGAAACCGAATACGCACAAGACAGTAACACTCACCTGAAGTTGTAAGGAAAGAGTATTATATCTTTGTTTTGATTTATTATCAACGATTGTAGCATGCTGGCCTCGGTTTCTGCGGCATGAAATTTAACCTGAGTTGCATCTATGAGATATGTGTTAATGAACCCAATATCACCGACTTGTCTTTTCTTCAATTCGACAATCTTCAATCTGCATAATATAGTGAGGATGATTATAAATACATGCAATGAAAGAGCAAAGCTATATAGAGAAACTTAATGACAGAAGTAGTACTACTTACAGACAGTAGCAGGCGACCGTTGTTTTATCGAGGGCCAATTGATTGAAAAACTGATAGAACTCCTCAAATGGAACAGGCAACAGATCAATTCCAACGAGGTCATGCTCCTTTTTAACTTTCAAATACAAAGTACTCCTCCCCCCAGAGTCTCTGCAGATTTTCAAGTACCAATCATGCAATCTTCGCATCATCGTTGCTTGAGATCTTTCATCTTTGACGAGAGGCTTCCCGTACTCGTATCTTTGTATCTGCATCTCCATGGGTTCATAATGTACTTCGTCGGGCAGGTAATCTGCAAGATTGCTATAACCGGGCACCATCCTCGGATCATTAGCGACGTTGTGGCTAGGCACCTTGAGCGGGGGGCATGATTGCTTCGCTTGTTTGCCGAGCTGGGCAATTTGTTTCCCAGCTCGTCGTTCTTTCAGCCTTTGATCACTGACAGTACTTCTCGACCGCTCCGCTTCAGCAAATTCCTTTCCAATAATGCGGTCATAGTTTCCTTTCGGCGGATCAGACTTCGGTGGTTTTGTCAGGGCAGCCAGAGTGCGCTTCACTTTCACCCGATCTACCTTCTCCTTCGGAGGTGGATGTTTCTTTGATTTCACCCCTTCAAAGAATTTCCTCACTTCTTCTCGCGCGATCTCGGCGTTCTCCTCCTGGGTCCTCTCGTATGGTAACTTTTCTGGAGTCTTCAGAGAAGGACCGAATCTGTATGTCCTCCCGCCTCTGGTTGTACTGCTAGACGCCGACCGAGCAGACGAAGCGGTTGTCTTCTTTACTTGCTTAAGAGGCAGAGGAGAAGGACTACGACCCGCCGGAGCAGCTGGAGCGGCAGCAGGTCTCTTCCGCCCTTGCTGATGAGGCGGAGAAGGAGGAGGCTGGCTGCTCGGGCGCGTCGGCGCAGGCGGAGACGGAGGCGGAGTGTCGCCACGCGTCGGAGAAGGAGCCGGCCGAGGGCCCTGATCGTCACTCGCCGAAGGAGGAGGCAGTGGAGGAGGCGGAGTGCCCTGACTCGCCGGAGGAGGAGGAGGCGGAGGCGTCCAGTTCGGAAGGTTGATGAGGTCCTTCCGCCATAGGCATGGAGTCTTCAGAGTAGACCCCAGCCGAGTCTCCCCTTCACCGGTAGGGTGGTCAAGCTGGAGGTCCTCAAATCCCTCCGTTATCTCATCCACCATCACCCTAGCATATCCTTCTGGAATCGGCCGACAGTGAAAAGTTGCACCGGGTTCAGTAGGATAAACAGAGCCAACAGCCGCCTTGACCTTCAAATTCATCCATTGCGTCATAAGGTGGCAATTTTGAGACTCCGTTATAGCATCCACAGGATAGCTGGCAGGAGCCGTCAAGGCATGCTGCAGCTGAAGCAGCTCGGTGGAAGCCACGCTGCTTCTGCGCTGAGATGGCGGGGTAGCTTCGGGGGAGGCTTCGGCAGTACGTTTGCTGTGATTTGCTTCTCGTTCCTCTATCGCTTGTACCCTTGCGTGCAGCGCCTGCAGTTCGGTCTGCTGCACTTTTTTCCTCCTCTCATGGGATTTGTAACCGCCTGCGTCCAGAAACCCAACCTTCCACGGAACGGAGCCTGGCGTGCCTCGTGTCCGTCCAGGGTGCTCAGGATTCCCGAGGGCCATTGTGAGCTCGTCGTGCTCTCTGTCTGGAGAGAACGTCCCTTCCTGCGCTGCGTCAATATAGTGCTTAAGCTTACTGACTGGTATGTCCATTTGTTCGTTCGTCCAAATGCATTTCCCTTTTTCATGGTCCAAGGTTCCGCCAGCCCCGAAGAACCAAGTCCGGTAACGGTCTGGCCAGTTATTTGTCTCTGGTTCGATCCCTTTATGAACCAGATCATTCTCAACCTTGGACCACTTAGGCCGGGCTACGAGGTAGCCACCTGACCCCGTGCGATGGTGAAGCTTCTTCTTCGCGGCATTTTGCTTGTTTGTCGCCGATATCTTCTTACTCTTTTCTGATGTCTTGTAGGCCACAAATGCGGGCCAGTGATCTCTGATCTTCTCATATTTGCCCTTGAATTCTGGTGTCTCTTTTTTATCGACAAACCTATTCAGCTCTTTCTTCCACCTCCTGAATAGATCTACCATCCTCTTCAGAGCAAAAGACTTGATTAATTTCTCTTTAATTGGGTTCTCTGGATTATCCTCTGGCGCTAGGGTGAAATTTGACTTCAGCTCAGTCCAAAGATCATTTTTCTGCATATCATTGACATAAGACACCTCAGGGTCTTCTGTAGCCGGCTTAAACCATTGCTGGATGCTTATCGGGATCTTGTCCCTAACCAGAACCCCGCACTGAGCAACAAATGCACTCTTTGTCCGGAGGGGTTCAATAGGTTGGCCGTCGGGCGTGATTGCTGTGATCTCAAGCTTTTCATCCGAGCTCAACTTTTTCTTCGGGCCTCGTCTCTTTACCGAAGTTGTGCTCGATCCGGAGGGCTAGAAAAAAGAACAAAGACTTAATTAATATGTGTACATACCAAAACAATGAATGCATCAATCAGCTAGTCAGCATAGGCTTAACTAATATATATACCTGGCCGGACTCGGTTCGGTCACCGGAGCCGTCATCACGGTCTCCTTCTTGCACCGGCATTGGGTCACCGGCGCCGTCCTCATGTTCTTCTTCTTGCACCGGCATTAGGTCACCGTGGCCAGCTTGTTCACCCTCTCCTTCCAGACCATCGATATCGTTGAGATAGTACGAGACGGCATCACTTCCTTCTGCGATTATCTCCCTCAACAACGCTTCTTTTGTTGCTTCGTCTAGGGCGGTGTCCATAGTTTCTACAAATATTTACAACATGGCAATTATTATTCAAACATGACAGATGGATATATTAGAGTGACAAACGTAGAACTAGCTACCTAATCATAGTAAGCTATCGGGAGGGGGTATATATCGACAACGACGACACTACATCTATATATGTCCCTCGACGACCCTCGTTCCCGATAAAAAAAGAGGAAGAAGAAGAAAAAAAGAGGAGAAGAAAGAATAGAGGAGAAGAACTCCTCTATTCTTTCTTCTCCTCTTTCTTCTTCTTCTTCCTCTTCTTTTTTTATCCTCTTCTTCCTCTCATGTTCGAGAGGATCGCCTTGGGGTCGGGAGGTTGCCTAGTGTCAAAGGATTCAACAAAACCATGTCTTCATCATTAGGCGAAAGTAACATGTGCATGATGGTAGGAAGCTCTTCAAAGTTGTTCTGGAACGGAGTCCCAGATAGGATAATTCGCTTTTTGGTACAAAGTTCAGCAAGAGCCTTCCGAATATCGCTATTTAGAAGGCCTTTGCTGAATTCGTACCAAAAGGCGGATTATTCTATCCGGGACTCCATTCCAGAACAACTTTGCAGAACTTCGTACCAACATGCCCTGGTTACTTCCGGCTAATGATGAAGGCATGGATTTCTTTAATACTTTGACACTAGGAAACCTCTCTCGACCCCTCGGCGATTCTTGACCCCTCGAACCCTCAACGACCCTGAAACCCTCGACCCTTGACCCCTTAACGACCCTCGACCCTCTACCCTAGTTCCCGACCCTCGACCAATAGAGGAGAAGAAGAAAGGAATAGCTAGAGGAGAAGATCGAAGAAAAAAAGAAGAAACAAAAGAGGAGAAGAAGAAAGGAATAGTGGAGAAGAAGAGAAAATAGAATATAGAAATAGAATATATTCTATTTTCTCTTCTTCTCCACTATTCCTTTCTTCTTCTCCTCTTCTTTTTCTTCTGTTTTCTTCTTCTTATTTATCTCTCCTCTTCTTTTCGGTAGAGGAAACCCTAAATAGCTAGCAAGTATCGTGGGTGTGAGATACATGTGGCCTTCGGTGTCGGACACTACATCCACGTCCCACAAGTGACGTGGGCGTCGAAACCCGCGCCACTTGTGGGATGTGGATGTAGTGTCCGACACCGACGGTACATGTATCTCACACCGACGATACTTTCTATATAGGGTTTCTCGACCCTCGACCCTCGACCCCTAGGCGACCGTCGATCCCTCTCTTTTTTTTCTTCCTCTTCTTTTTTATCCTCTTCTTCCTCTACCGCTCGGCGACCCTCGACGACCCTCGTTCCCGATAAAAAAAAGAGGAAGAAGAAGAAAAAAAAGAGGAGAAGAAAGAATATTCCTCTTCTTTTTTTATCCTCTTCCTCCTCTCATGTTCGACGACCCTCGACCCCTCGGCGACCCTAGACCCCCTCTCGACCCCCTCTTCTTCTCCCTCTTCTTCCCCTTCTTCCCCGCCTAAAATGACCTAAAATGAAAATAACCTAAAATTCACTAAAGTTATCGATGACCCTCTTCTTCCCTCTTCTTCTCCTTTCTTACACATATACATTATAGCCACATACACATATATGAACAGAAAAAATAGACATATACATTGTTCACATACACATATACATTTTATGAACAGAAAAAATCCTAGTTTTTCTAAAAAACAGAAAAAATAGAAAAAATCCTAATTGTTCACATACACATATACACATATATGAACAGAAAAAATAGACATATATGAACAGAAAAAATCCTAATTTTTCTAAAAAAACAGAAAAAAATAGAAAAAATCCTAATTGTTCACATACACATATACACATATATGAACAGAAAAAATAGACATATACATTAGAAACAATCTATGAACAGAAAAAAAATCCTAATTTTTCTAAAAAACAATCTTTTGCATTGTTCACATACACATATACATTATAGCCACATACACATATACATCACATATAAACAAAAAAAATATAGTAATAAAAATAAAAAAACAGAGCCGGGCGGCGGCTCACAGCGCGGGGGCAGGCGAGGGCGTCGGCGCGCGGGGGCGGGACGGGGCAGGGGCTGGGCGATGGCGAGCACGGGGCGGCGACGGCGAGCACGGGGCGGCGACGGCGAGCCCGTAGCAGGGGAGCTCGAGGCGCCGGTGGGGGCGGCGAGGGCGCCGGCGCGCGGGGGCGGGACGGGGCAGGGCAGGGCGACGGCGAGCACGGGGCAGGGGCGCGGGGCGACGGCGACGGCGAGCACGGGGCAGGGGCGCGGGGCGACGGCGAGCACGGGAGCCTGACGGCATCGTCGGGGCGAGCTCGGGCAGCCTGGCGACGTCGTCGGGGCGGGGAACTGGCGATGAAATCTGAAAAAACGCCAAGTCTTTGCTTATATAGAAAAGGCTTTGGTCCCGGTTCGTGGCGCAAACCGGGACCAATGCCCCCCTTTACTCCCGGTTGGTGCCACGAACCGGGACCAAAGGCCAATTTTCGGCAGCCCAAAGGGCGGGAAGCGGTGGTCTTTGGTCCCGGTTGGTGGCTCCAACCGGGACTAAAGGGGGGCAATGGTCACGGTTGGTGCCACGAACCGTGACCAATGCCCTTGTGCGCCCCGCGTCCAAAAGTTTAGTCCCACATCGCTAGTTGAGAGCGCCCAACACCAGTTTATAAGGTCTGCTGCCTCCTCCCTCTCGAACTCCTCCGAACTGAAGGCCTATGGGCCTAATTTGACACTGCTTTGCCTGTGGGCCTATTGGGCCTTCCGCGGGCCTGAATCCTGGCCCATGTAGGGTTTCTAGTCGTATTCAGGCCGTGGAGGCCCAGTAGGTGGCATTTTTTTCCTTTTTTCTTTTTTATTTCTACATTTTTTTAGTTTTTTATTTTTTGCTTTTAGGTCACAAAAATTATAAACTTTCTATTAGTGCCATTAGTTTTAAATTTTAAATAGTTTAAATTTGAAATTTTAAAAATTTGTGTGAATCACTAGTTTATGAATAACTTTACTATAAAATTAGAATTTTTTCTATTTATTTTTTATTTCTACTTAAAACTAAATGCTTACAGTTTTTTAGTGATTTCTTTTTGCTTTTAGGTCACAAAAATTATAAACTTTGTGTTAGTGCCATTAGTTTTAAATTTTAAATAGTTTAAATTTGAATTTTTAAAAATTTGAAGAATATTATAGTTTTATTTTAGTTTAATTACTTACAGTTTTTAGTGATACTTATAATTTTATTTTACTTATAATTTAATTTTTTTTGTTTTCTTCTTTTGTTTTATTTTTTGCTTTTTATTTTTTGCTTTTTATTTTTTATTTGTACTCTATGTATGTGAATCACTAGTTTATGAATAACTTTACTATGAAATTAGATTTTTGAGTGATTCTTTTTCCTGCTACTTAATATTACAGTGTTTTATCATTATACTCTATTTGGTAATTTTAGGTTATTTTTAATATCTGTTTTAATCAAAAACAAATTTTGTTATTTTTTGCTATTAAATTCTTTTTGCTATTAATGTGTTGAACAAAAAATACTTTCTGAATTTAAGTTGCATAAATTTTATATAAGTTTAGTTTCAAAAATACTAGAGGTTTATAAAAACTTTTTAATTGATTCCTTTTGCTTTTTTGAGCTATAAGACCCTTAAATTGAAAAGCATTTCAAATGAACTCCGAAAAGGTTGAAAGTTGGCATGGTATCATCATTTCACCCACATAGCATGTGCAACAAAGTTGAGATGGTTACGGCAAAAACTGGATGCACTTCGTGTACAAAATGGACAATCTCTTTCGAAGTATCAGGGTTTCGGACGAAAGATCATCTGTTACAAAGGGATTTCATTTTCTTGAACTTATTTGAACTCCATATTTTTTCTGTGTTCAAAATGCACAATTCAAAGAAACATCATCAATTTTCAACCCTTTCTGACTTCATTTGTTATTTTTCATGCATTTATTGATTTTTTGAGCTATAAGACCCTGAAATTGAAAAGCATTTCAAATGAACTCCGAAAAGGTTGAAAGTTGGCATGGTATCATCATTTCACCCACATAGCATGTGCAACAAAGTTGAGATGGTTACGGCAAAAACTGGATGCACTTCGTGTACAAAACGGACAATCTCTTTCGAAGTATCAGGGTTTCGGACGAAAGATCATCTGTTACAAAGGGATTTCATTTTCTTGAACTTATTTGAACTCCATATTTTTTCTGTGTTCAAAATGCACCATTCAAAGACACATCATCAATTTTCAACCCTTTCTGACTTCATTTGTTATTTTCATGCATTTATTGATTTTTTTTGAGCTATAAGACCCCGAAATTGAAAAGCATTTCAAATGAACTCCGAAAAGGTTGAAAGTTGGCATGGTATCATCATTTCACCCACATAGCATGTGCAACAAAGTTGAGATGGTTACAGCAAAAACTGGATGCACTTCGTGTACAAAACGAACAATCTCTTTCGAAGTATCAGAGTTTCGGACGAAAGATCATCTGTTACAAAGTTGGCATGGTATCATCATAATAGTTGCGGGAGAAAGTCTTCACTTTTTCTTCCCTTGTGTCATTTGCTTATTGCGCCGTAACCATGGATAATCTTCATTGTTTATCAGGATGCTTGGGTCAGCCTTGACATTGAAGGGAGGAATTTCATGAAACTTTTCATAATCTTCAGACATGTCTGTCTTGCCGTCCACTCCTAGGATGTCCCTTTTTCCTGAAAGAACTATGTGGCGCTTTGGCTCATCGTATGATGTATTCGCTTCCTTATCTTTTCTTTTTCTCGGTTTGGTAGACATGTCCTTCACATAGATAACCTGTGCCACATCATTGGCTAGGACGAACGGTTCGTCAGTGTACCCAAGATTTTTCAGATCCACTATTGTCATTCCGTACTGTGGGTCTACCTGTACGCCGCCGCCAAACAGAATGACCCATTTGCACTTAAACAAAGGGACCTTAAAATCAGGTCCGTAGTCAAGTTCCCATATGTCCACTATGTAACCATAATATGTGTCCTTTCCGCTCTCGGTTGCTGCATCAAAGCGGACACCGCTGTTTTGGTTGGTGCTCTTTTGATCTTGGGCGATCGTGTAAAATGTATTCCCATTTATCTCGTATCCTTTGTAAGTCAATACAGTCAAAGATGGTCCCCTGGACAACAAGTACAACTCATCACAAACAGTGTTGTCACCTCTGAGACATGTTTCCAACCAACTGCTGAAAGTCCTGATGTGTTCACATGTAATCCAGTCGTCGCATTGCTCCGGGTGTTTGGAGCGCAGACTGTTCTTGTGTTCATCGACATACGGGGTCACCAAGGTAGAGTTCTGTAGAACTGTGTAGTGTGCTTGAGACCAAGAATATCCGTCCCTGCATATTATTGAGTCTCTTCCAAGAGTGCCTTTTCCAGTCAGTCTCCCCTCATACCGCGATTTAGGGAGACCTATCTTGTTAAGGCCAGGAATGAAGTCAACACAAAACCCGATAACATCCTCTGTTTGATGGCCCATGGAGATGCTTCCTTCTGGCCTAGTGCGGTTACGGACATATTTCTTTAGGACTCCCATGAACCTCTCAAAGGGGAACATATTGTGTAGAAATACGGGCCCCAGGATGACAATCTCGTCGACTAGATGAACTAGGACGTGCGTCATGATATTGAAGAAGGATGGTGGGAACACCAGCTCGAAACTGGCAAGACATTGCGCCACATCACTCCTTAGCCTTGGTACGATTTCTAGATCGATCACCTTCTGAGAGATTGCATTGAGGAATGCACATAGCTTCACAATGGCTAATCGGACGTTTTCGTGCAAACGTTGCAGGTCCTCTCGTGCCTCCGGCGTATCTTTTGTCTTCCCATACACGCCCAAGAAGCCTAGCAGGTTCACGCAAAGGTTCTTCGTCACGTGCATCACGTCGATTGAGGAGCGGACCTCTAGGTCTTTCCAGTAGGGTAGGTCCCAAAATATAGATTTCTTCTTCCACATGGGTGCATGTCCCTCAGCGTCATTCGGAACAGTTAGTCCACCGGGACCCTTTCCAAAGATGACGTAGGGTAAATCATTGACCATAGCAAGCACGTGATCACCGGTGCGCATGGCGGGCTTCTTCCGGTGATCTGCCTTGCCTTTGAAATGCTTGCCTTTCTTTCGACATTGATGGTTGGTCGGAAGAAATCGACGATGGCCCAGGTACACATTCTTCCTGCATTTGTCCAGGTATATACTTTCAGTGTCATCTAAACAGTGCGTGCATGCGTGGTATCCTTTGTTTGTCTGTCCTGAAAGGTTACTGAGAGCGGGCCAATCGTTGATGGTCACGAACAGCAACGCCTTAAGGTTAAATTCCTCCTGTCTATGCTCATCCCACGTACGTACACCGTTTCCATTCCACAGCTGTAAAAGTTCTTCAACTAATGGCCTTAGGTACACATCAATGTCGTTGCCGGGTTGCTTAGGGCCTTGGATGAGAACTGGCATCATAATGAACTTCCGCTTCATGCACATCCAAGGAGGAAGGTTATACATACATAGAGTCACGGGCCAGGTGCTGTGATTACTGCTCTGCTCCCCGAAAGGATTAATGCCATCCGCGCTTAAAGCAAACCATACATTCCTTGGGTCCTTTGCAAACTCATCCCAGTACTTTCTCTCGATTTTTCTCCACTGCGACCCGTCAGCGGGTGCTCTCAACTTCCCATCTTTCTTTCGGTTCTCACTGTGCCATCGCATCAACTTGGCATGCTCTTCGTTTCTGAACAGACGTTTCAACCGTGGTATTATTGGAGCATACCACATCACCTTTGCAGGAACCCTCTTCCCGAGGGGCTCGCCGTCAACATCACCGGGGTCATCTTGTCTGATCTTATACCGCAACGCACCGCATACCGGGCATGTGTTCAGATCCTTGTATGCACCGCGGTAGAGGATGCAGTCATTAGGGCATGCATGTATCTTCTCCACCTCCAATCCTAGAGGGCATACGACCTTCTTTGCTGCGTATGTACTGTCGGGCAATTCGTTATCCTTTGGAAGTTTCTTCTTCAATATTTTCAGTAGCTTCTCAAATCCTTTGTCAGCCACAGCATTCTCTGCCTTCCACTGCAGCAATTCCAGTACGGTACCGAGCTTTGTGTTGCCATCTTCGCAATTGGGGTATAACCCTTTTTGTGATCCTCTAACATGCGATCGAACTTCAGCTTCTCCTTTTGACTAATGCATTGCGTCCTTGCATCGACAATGACCCGGCAGAGATCATCATCATCGGGCACATCGTCTGGTTCCTCTTGATCTTCAGCAGCTTCACCCGTGGCAGCATCATTGGGCACATCATCGTCTGGTTCCTCTTGATCTTCACCAGCTCCCCCCGTTGCAGCATCACCGTATTCAGGGGGCACATAGTTGTCATCGTACTCTTCTTCTTCGCCGTCTTCCATCATAACCCCTATTTCTCCGTGCCTCGTCCAAACATTATAGTGTGGCATGAAACCCTTGTAAAGCAGGTGGGAGTGAAGGATTTTCCGGTTAGAGTAAGACCTCGTATTCCCACATTCAATGCATGGACAACACATAAAACCATTCTGCTTGTTTGCCTTAGCCGCATCGAGAAACTCATGCACGCCCTTAATGTACTCGCGGGTGTGTCTATCACCGTACATCCATTGCCGGTTCATCTGCGTGCATTATATATAATTAAGTGTCCAAATTAATAGAAGTTCATCATCACATTAAAACCAAAGTGCATACATAGTTCTCATCTAACAACATATAGCTCTCCAGAGCATCTAATTAATTAAACCATACATTGAAACTATGTAAAACATTTCAATGCGAAAACAAATGCGATCATAATCGCAACCAAGGTAACAATTGATCCAACGGCATAATGATACCAAGCCTCGGTATGAATGGCATATATTCTAATCTTTCTAATCTTCAAGCGCATTGCATCCATCTTGATCTTGTGATCATCGACGACATCCGCAACATGAAACTCCAATATCATCTTCTCCTCCTCAATTTTTTTTATTTTTTCCTTCAACAAATTGTTTTCTTCTTCAACTAAATTTAACCTCTCGACAAGGTCGGTTGGCATTTCCGATTCACATACATCCTAGATAAATAAAATCTATGTCACGTTGGTCGGCATAATTTTCATAAACAATAAATGAACCAATAGTTATAAAGATAATATACATACCAAATCCGAATCATAGACAGGACGAGGGCCGACGGGGGCGGATACCAAAACCATCGCACTATATAAGATGCAATAATAAATGTAAGAAAATGATACAAGTATCTATCTAAACATACAAGTAAGAATATTTTTCCTTTCAGAAAGAAGATGAGAATAAGAGGCTCACCACGGTGGTGTCGGTGATGAGATCGGCGCGGGTGATCGACGGCGGTGAAGACAGGGACGGGGCGTGACGGACCGCTAAATCTAGACAAGTCTCGAGGAAAATGGAGCTTGGAGGTCGAGCTTCGAGAGGAGAAAGCTTAAGTAGTGTGGCTCGGGCATTCCATCGAACACCTCATGTGCATAGGAGGTGAGCTAGAGCACCACAAAGGCCTCTCCCCCTCGGCCAGAAAAAACAGAGCACTGGGGTGCTCTGCTCGCGAGCGAGGGGTATATATAGGCAATTCATTGGTCCCGGTTCATGGCATGAACCGGGACTAAAGGGGAGCATTTGGTCCCGGTTCAAGCCACCAACCGGGACCAATGGTGGTGGGCCAGGAGGGAGGCCCTTTGGTCCCGGTTCGTCCCACCAACCGGGACCAAAAGGTCCAGACGAACCGGGACCAATGGCCCACGTGGCCCGGCCGGCCCCCTGGGCTCACGAACCGGGACCAATGCCCAAATTGGTCCCGGTTCAAGACTGAACCGGGACTAATGGGCTAAGGCGGCCTGGACCATAGCCCCTTTTTCTACTAGTGTATATTCTTGCTCTCCTTCTAGGTTCATTTGTTAAATGTTCGGAACAAAAGAAAATGGTTCATTTGTTAAAAACAGTAGCCACCAACTTATTGTTCTTGGAAGAATAGTGACTCGCGGTATGTAGATCGTGTCCTTCAAAAAGAGGCATCACCGCTCTCCTTTTCTTCTATATATATCAAGCATCAATCCCCTCAATAGTCTAACTAACACAGTAACGTTGTTATCATATCCTTATGTCATTTAGCATCTTGGCAAACTTGTGCCTGAATACTACAACCACGTCGGCACTCGGCAGGCACACTAAACTACGTATATATTGCATGTGCGTCCATGACTTGTCTGCCACACAAAAATATCCCCTCAACCTATGTTACTGTCTTATTAACTCTTTTTTCCCAAAATCTAAAAAGTGTCCGCGCGCTAACTGGAGAGAACGAGCGGCCGGGCTTTTTTACCATGCATGAGTTGTATTTTTATCTGTTAGTGCATGTCGTTATCAGTATTTAATGTGTTGACACTGATTAGTCCAATTTGAAAAAAACATCTTCACGTACAATTATTTTGGTTTTCCGAATTTTTAAAAAGCCATATCTTTCAAACCGCGCGCTGGAATTCAGATCCGTCTTCACTGTTGAATTCTTTGCGACGAGATCTTTGAAACTAGATCCTCCATGAGTATGTTTTGACGAAATTTTTTTTATGCCAACTTTGACGCTATATTGTACAACTTCAGTACTGCTTTGTGCAAGTTTAGTACTGCATATGGTGCAATTTTTTTAAACCCAGTTTTTTGGAGCTGCATCCACATTAGTTGTAGTTGCACACATAGTAGTCCTAGTTGGCACATGCATGGCCACAAAGTTGCACAATCTGGTTTGCATAGTGGCATATGAATTGTCATAGCTTGTAATGTAGTCTAGTTGCAAACACATTGATATTTAGTTGGCTTGTAACGTAGTCTAGTTGCACACACATTGATGTTTAGTTGGCAGAAATACTAGTTGCACACACATATGTTTAGTTCGCTTGTAATATAGTCCAGTTGCACACACATTGATGTTTAGTTGGCAGGACACTAATTGCACACGCATTGATATTTAGTTGGCAGGACTAGTTACACACATATACTCAGTTGACGCGGCAATGTATTCTAGTTGCACAATGCAGTACTTTAGTTGCACCATATAGCACCAAAGTTGGCATAAAAAAATTCGTCGAAACATACCCATGCGGGATCTAGTTTCGAAGATCTCGTCACGATGAATTCAAAGGTGAAAACGGATCTGAATTCCAACATGTGGTTTAAAAGATATGATTTTTTAAAAATTTAAAAGGCGAAAATAAATGTGTTTCACAGACTAGTTTGTATGCTGTATGCATTTAATGCTAACGAAAACATCCATTAACTGACAAAAAAGACACACACTAGATAATTACTATTTATAAATTATTAGGGACCAAAACTTGCAATTTTAGGCCGGCCGCTCACAAAGTGTAGCGAGCAGCCGACCGCTCGCTAGACCGGTCCCTCTTTCTTAGTAGTACAAGTATCTGATTTCTGCTACTAACCATCTCTACTATTATTAAAAGAACAAACAAACCTCCGCACATCACGCCGCTAAACGCATCATCCCCTACCCCCAACTACGCCCCGCCTCCCTCCCCACCGTCGTGCTCCCCTCTCCCCACGGACGCCCTCCCCGCCTCCGCTGCTGCCCGCGCAACGGATGCCATCGTTGCGGTCGCCGATCCGCTCAAGACCCCAAAGCACGTCGCGGGAACCTGGAAGGCCCCCACGGAGCTGACGCCGCTCCCTCCGGACCTGCTGCACCAAGGAAAAGCGGATCGAGTGGGGCGCGGAAGGAGCCGAAGTCGGTGGGCGTGTCGGCGGCGAACAGGGTGTCCCCCAAGAACCGGTCGTGGGCCAAGAAGACGGTGATGTCCCACGCAGACGTTGCACAAGTTCCTGGTGGCAGCATGATGAGTGGGCTCAAGCAGCGACCCGGCGTCAGCTTGACGGCGTGGACTGTCAGGATATCATCCTGATGCGTGGTGATCAATTCAGTCATGGTGAGAAGATGAGCTCTGCTATACTCAAAAGTGTGCACCACAAAGGAACGAGAAACTCTGAAACTGTACATGGGTCAGTGATCTATGGATCAGTTACATTTCACTTGATCTTTTTTTTAATCTTTCAAGGATACCAGCAGTTGGTTTCGTTTTCAAACTAATTAAGTAGATATTTGTGCAAGTTTATAGAAATTTGTCATGCTTAGCTAGCTGCTCTAGCAGTCAGTTGAATCTGTGTTTGGGTTAATTTTTGAGGTCTGGTCTGGCACAACTATATTTCAACGGAGGTAGGAAACACTCATGAGGCAAGATCACTTCACAAGGGCTGTTATAGCAAAGAAAATCGCTGGGTCTGCAATTCTGAATCAAAGGTAAGCTCTTCTTGCTTCTTCCATGATCAATTAGGCTTTAAAATAACTCTTTCCTAGATCATGCTTGAAATACTAAATATTTTATCTGCAGGACAGAGAAAAGATCCAAATTCGTTGATGGGGTTAGAGCTTCCGTACAGCAGAGTCTTAGGTAATTTATGTTCTGACCAAGATTTTACTGCAGAACCAAATTATGAATGCTTAATCTGAGCTATTTCTCACTCAGTTTCCTCTAGGTCTCTACCAATTATTGTTTTTCTTTTGAGGTGGATGCAGCTGCTGGTCACACTTTAACCACACGTCAATTGCACGAGTGGTGCGGCGCCATCCTGTACCATAAATCATGCGAAGAATGATGGGTGGTGTAATCCTATGCTAGCTATAGTGCTAGACTGATTTCGGAAACTCTTGGAGCTCATCTTTTGGCCTGAAACACCAAGAACTAACCTGCCACCGCACTGACTACTGATTAATACAATGGAGTTCATTTGATCCATCTGATAAAATACCTATTGGCAAATAAGCGTGAAAAGTAATCACCCACTCTTTCCGCAGTGGAATTCGGGTATGCCCGCTCATCTATTTATTTGTCTGTTGTTATAGATAGGTTCATCCGGGTCTGAAATGTTAATGGAGTTGTTTCATTCCTCACACAATCCCTTTCAATTGGATCAGTTCTCCTTTTTGAATTACTCTATATTCCATACATATATGTTTATTATGTTAATTGAGACTTTAGAGCAAGATATTTATTTTGTTGATATTACCTTCAAGGGAACATGGTACCTACGATGCAGGAGGACTATTGGAAATCAGTTTTAAATCTAATCAAGTGTATACTTCTCTTTTGTCTCTTCTGCAGCCATGATGTTAAGAAGTTCAGTGTAGGCAGGAGAAAAAAATCATGGTAAGCTACAATCTTCTGATCACAATCTTACTTTTTTTTT
This sequence comes from Triticum monococcum, assembly GCA_034509565.1. NCBI lineage: Eukaryota > Viridiplantae > Streptophyta > Magnoliopsida > Poales > Poaceae > Triticum > Triticum monococcum. Next base: position 682,794,449 of record CM067845.1, on the reverse strand, counting down.
ATTACTCTTATTAGTGCTTCCGTTACTTTCTACTGAATATGCTCAATGGGCTAAGTCCTTTTTTAGTAAGTTATTATGTATAATGGGGGATTACTTGATTTGCTCATCCTTATCTGGTTAGCGATCCCGTGCAAACTCAAGTGATAATATGTGCATGTTGTCTTTTTAGTCCTATAAATTTAATAAGCCAACACCTTTCGTTTAAACAAAGTCGAGATCACACATCAATTTTTGACCTAGAGCCATTTCATTGCCAATAACTATAAGAGCAGCTTTTGCATGGTAATTGATAGCTCTTCCTCTCAGGTATGTTCTCTTTTTAGCATAATCATATCCCAGTGTGTTGTATATTCTTTTCTCCAGTGAGGGTCTGTTGCATGACCAATTCATTTCTCCCTTCTATCTGATTGCCAGACTGCTGACGACTTTCCGATAATTTGTATGTCTTTTTCGACTGGCCATTAGTTTCTGAAATTAAGGTACTGTGATTTGGGAGGAATAGATGTGTACACACTGTTGTTACATTGCAGGAGGGTGATTTGTAGTCATTTTCCTATTGTGTATGCTCTGTTCTACATGTTCAGATTGTCCTTTAGCAGCAATAGGTCTGTGCTTTTTCTTGGATCTGATAGTGGACGAGATTGGATGTTGGGTTGTGGCTGGAGCTAGCCACCTTGTATCCCGCGAGTAGTCGCCATGCCGCTCGCTTTTTCTTTCTTTTCCTTGCTTTGGTCTGCAGATTTTTCTGTCGATCTATGTACAGTTTGGCTGTCAGCCGCTCCTTCTGAATGAATCACGCAGCTCTCCTGAGTTTCCTTCAAAAAAAATAGGTCTGTGCTTTTTAACTGTGTTTTAGTTGTTCATTTTGAATTGCAGCAAAAATGTCATGTTTAATAATCCTCCAGCAGAGTAGTAAGCTTTAGAGGTTCGGTAGTTAACTCTTGCATTTCGGATACTGTAGAGGAGTATGTTCATATGGTCTAGGATGGTACCATCGACCCTGTGACACTAGTAGAAAAAGGGTCAAACGTGAAGCACATTAGTGCCAGTTTGATTTAGGCCCGGTACTAATGATACCATTAGTGCCGGTTCGAACGGATTTGCATTAATGCCGGTTCGTGTTGAACCTTTAGTACCGGTTCATGGCACGAACTGGTACTAAAGGGGTGGTGGCAGGCTGGCGTCAGGCCGGGGCCCCACGATCACCTTTAGTACCACTTCGTGCCACGAACCGGTACTAAAGGGGTCTGACCTATAGTACCGGTTTGTGATACAAACCGGCACTATAGGGCAATTTTCAAACTCTACCCCCCCCCCCCCCCCCCCCCCGCGCGTGTGTCGCCATTTCAGTTCTGAAAAAATCAAAAGAAAATGATAAAAACTTCAAAAATTAAAATCCTTCAAGAGGTAGTTATATTACTACATCTACTAGTTAGGAAAATTTGAAAACTACAATTTGGACATGTTTTGCAAAAAGTGTAGGGAAAATGTAAAACGGCTATAACTTTTGCATACGATGTCGGAAAAAAACGTATAATATATCAAAAAATTCAGCACGAAAATCCGCATCCGATGGAGACCGCCTACGGCATGTTTGGAATTTTTTAGAATCCTCAAATCCAGAAGGAAAAAAAGATATGGTCAAATTTCAGTTTTTTTAAAAAAATTGGTTAAATCTGGTCAAACTACTTATTCAAGAAGTATTAATGTTACTACATAATTATTCAAGAATATTAGTGTTACTAAATAACTATTTCAATTTTTTGAATTTTGGTCAAACTATGGTCAAACTTATTCAAGAAATATTAGCGTTACTAAATAATTACTGTTTTTTTAGAATAATAGTTTCAAACTCAAACGATGAAATGTGTGACTTCATGCTCAAGCTAAACTCCTGAGGATTAATAGGATTAACATCTTACTATTGTCAGGAAAACAACAAGTGCAGACTTGGAAATGAAGGAGAATAGAACCTGAAAGTTAAGCGTGCTCGGGCTGGAGTAGTGAGAGGGATGGGTGACCGGTCGGGAAGTTAGATGATTTGGAATGAGTGATCCACACTTGAGCAGTTAAGAGAGGTGATTAGAGACTAAATCATCAAATAATTCAGAAAAATTAAAAATAAAAAAAATCAAAATTATTTTTTTTCCAAAATTTTCAAAAAAAAAAAACCGATAGTACCGGTTGGTAACACCAACCGGTACTAAAGGTCCCCCATACCAGGGCGTGAGCCACGTGGTGGCACTTTAGCGCCGGTTGGTCCCGAACCGGTACTAAAGGAGGGGGGCCTTTAGTGCCGAAACTTTAGTGCCGGTTCCATAACCGGCACTAAAGGCCCGTACAAACCGGTTTTAAAGTTCCGTTTTCTACTAGTGTGAAAGTGATCCAAACTACACTTCAAAATGCAGCAAGGTACAACTTCAGTTCTCTAACCATGTACTTTATGTATGACCATGGCCATTAGTTTTCATGTATTTGTTTACTGACGGCAACTATTTCATCTGATGGTACTGCTATCGTGTCACACAGAACAAGTACTCTGATGATGGCAAGAAGCATAATGTTAAATGAACTGAGTAATGTTGAGGTTGATGATAGCTTGCTTGTGTAAGTTTTTATAAGTTGTACATTATATGGATGAGATCATGAATGTGGTCTGAATAAATGTCTATCCAGTGTACAAAGCCATGAAAGTGGATTCAGAAATAAGAAATGGTCGCTTCGACGACAACGGTGGCGGGCATCGTGGCGTGGACGACGGTGATCCCCTCGGCGGCGGCGATCCGCAGCAGGTCATGCTGGCTCTGCACCAGGCTCGCCGGCATGAATTGACCCCCTTCCGCCACCCTACGCCCCACCAGCTCGGCGTTCACCTCCACAGACGCCTACTGGCACATGAACTTCACCAGAATTCACTTGCAAGAGATTAATGTGTTTGGGGAACTATATATTGGAAAAGTGTGTATTTTTGCAAGAGAATATATAATTGATGCAACTTATATGAAAGATGGTCTGATATTTGGATTAAAGAGGCATACTGATTCATCTTTTAAAAAAAGGCATACTAATTCACGAAGAATAATATTTCAAATTTTCTAGATGTTTGATACAATGTACATTTGTGTTAGACGTGCGTTGCACGCGCATGCTTACTAGTGACGCAAAAGAAAAGATCACCTAATATTGACTATGCACTAAGATAGTACTATCAGAACTCACGATTCCACATTAGGGTTAGGGTTGGTCACCAAGAGGGAGCTCGCGTCTCTGGAGTAAATCAACTCACGATCGAGGCCGATGCATGGATGGTACTTGTCCCCACTGTTTAGTTAGCTGCCTGTGTTAACGGATAAGAGGCAGGGAGATCTGCACATATAATACTCATGACTCCGACCCTAAGCATATCTGCTTATCTAAAACAGAATAAGGAGCATTGATCAGCAATGCAGTTGGGTGCACTGAACCAGACACGTCCTTGAACTCGTTTTCGCTCTGGTTACATCTTTTCAAATGTTTGAAAGCATGGAGGATAAGGCATCAACCACAATGTCGAAAAGGACGGGAGAGATAGGCTTGACGCAGCCCTCTTCTGTTGCTGAAGAACTGTCTGATTTCGCTGTTGATTCATGTTCAAAGATTTCGCTACCACCTGGACTTTCTTTTTGATGGCTCTTCTTTTGTTAGTAGAAGTGGTGCATTTCTTTATGAGGGAAAGAGGCTCTGGAAAAAGGTGCACACGGACATCTTCATATTCTATGTGCGTGCACAAAGTTTCACGGGAAAAACAACTTTGATTGTGGCCTATGCAAAAAAGATAAAACATTGTATCGCGAAATGCTATTTAGAAGCACTAAAATTTATCTTATTTGCGGTGACAAAATAAAAAAGACTTTTCTTACAAAACTTTGTGCCGCGGACATATCTTTAATAAAAAAACTGTTTTTATTGGGCTGTCTCCACTTCTTGAGTGAGTTCAGTGGGTCAATATCTCATACAGGAATTCAAATAGGTACTTACACGCATACGATTAACGACTGTTAGTTTGAATTCGCTCTTCCTCAAGGGACGGAAACAAGCAACGGATAGCGCGAAAGCGATTGCCCTAAATTCTTGACGTGGCTTCAAGGACGTCAAAAGTTGGTGGATCGGCACGGTGCACAGCGGCCATGGCAGATTTTAAAGCGATGCCTTCCCACATCATGTTAGTCTCTTGGGAGCTCTAAAACGAGCGCAATTCAAAAGTACACCCTCTGTTCCTAAATGTTAAGATGTTTTGCAGTTTAACTTGAACTGCAAAACATCTTATATTAAAAAAACAAAGGCAGTGTTCAATAACATTTCTATACCTCTCTACATCATCATCTCCAAAATCTGCAGCGAGGCGAAAGAATGGGGCAAAACATTTCTGTAATGTTTCTCGGGTGGGTAGGCACTTTTGTTGTCATTCGGGATGGTAAAATCTTGCTATTATTTAAAGAACATGGTCTTAATTTTTCTTCTTTTCTTGGTGTGAAGCATCAGTAAAATCTTGCTATTATTTAAAGAACATGGTCTTAATTTTTCTTCTTTTCTTGGTGTGAAGCATCAATCGTTTCGGTAGTCTAAGAGCATCTTCACTTGCCCCCCCCCCCCCCCCCCAAGCCCCTTTTTTATCGCCGCCATGAAAATATCAGCCCAGTTGCGTCCCCAGAAGCACATTTTTCGCCGGTTAGGACCGAATTTGGCACCGGCGGATTCAGACAGAACCCGGCGCCGGAAAACAGTTTTCGCATGAAATCATGTGGACCCGCCGAGTCAGCGACTCGGCTCCTTCGTCGTCCTCATCGCCTCGGTTTCCCACGGGTATCAATACGAAGGCTGCCGCCGGTCAGCCTTCCATTGATTCCTCACGGGCGACGTAGTGAAGGCGCGACGATGCGCGTTCCGCCCCCTCCCGCCATGCGTACACACGGCTGCCGCCCTCTCAGCGCCCACCCGCAGCTATAAAAGCCGCCCCTCCCTCGCCGGTGGTCGCACATTCCCTCGCCACAGCCCCTCTCCCCCTCTCGCCGTTGACGCCCCTCTCGCCCTCTCACCGTTGATGCCCCTCTAGCCATTGACGCCCCTCTCCCCTTGAAGAAGTCCTGGATTAAGGGATCCTCAGGCGTCCGACCTATGTGACGTGGCCGGACTGATGAGCCACGAAGATACAAGATAGAAGACTTCCCCTCGTGCCCGGATGGGACTCTCCTTTGCGTGGATGGCAAGCTTAGCGTTCGGATATAAAGATTTCCTTCCTCTGTAAACCGACTATGTACAATCCTAGGCCCCTCCGGTGTCTATATAAACCGGAGGATTTAATCCGTAAAGGCAATCAGAATCATACAGGCTAGACATCTAGGGTTTAGCCATTACGATCTCGTGGTAGATCAACTCTTGTAATCATCATGTTCATCAAGATCAATCAAGCAGAAAGTATGGTATTACCTCCATCAAGAGGACCGGAACCTGGGTAAACATCGTGTCCCCTGTCTCCTGTTACCATCGACCCCAGACGCACAGTTCGGGACCCCTACCCGAGATCTGCCGGTTTTGACACCGACACCCCTCTCCCCCTTTCTCCGCGACCATGGCCGAGCGCCCCAGCGACGGAGCGGCGGCCAATGGCTTACATCGTCTCCACCTGCACGAGGCGGAAGCCTGCCTCCTCTATGAGGCGGACTACCCGGCGCCGCCGCACATGCGGGTGCCGGGCTCGTGGAGGCTGAGCGCCGGCGGAGTCCCGGTGCCACTGCCGCCCTCCGGTGCAGAACGGCACGCGGAGATCGCGCGCGTCAGATCGTGGAGCACGCATGGCAGCAGCCGAGGTATGCCCCCGATAGCCACACGTTGTGGAAGGCATACTTCAACCGCCGCCACACCGTCCAGCTGGCTGCCACGAACGACGTCGAACCCCGCGGGCGCCTCAACTCTGAGGGGCGGCGCCAATGGTGGGGCATCCCCGGGCAGACCATCGAAGCCGTCCTTGAGTACATTGAGGGCGGCAACTCGCCACGACTGGAGTACCCGACGCCCCCTCCTTCTCTCGCCGCCGTGGCAGCTCCTGGACGCCGAGGCGGATGGAGACGTCGTCGTCGTCCTCGTCGGGCTCCCACTCCTCCGGGTCGCCGGCGCTCCTCCCCGTCAAGTTGGAGCCGAGGGAGAAGCCGCTCGAGCGGCGCACCCATGGCGGTGCCCTCGTCATCAACGAGGGCGGCCGTGGCCCTTATCCTCCCTCCTCCCGCCTTGTCAAGCCGAAGACCGAGCCGACGCTCCTTCCCGTGAAGAAGGAGCACGAGGCCATGGCCGCCGACGAGGAGACCGGCCTCAAATGGGTGCGGGACGACTACGTCCGGCAGGAGACGGAGCGCCAGTGCCGCGCCCTCGAGGAGATCGCCGTCCGCCGCCGCCGCCGCGAGGAGGGCGTCGTCGTCATCCTCGACGACAGCGACGACGAGACACCCGGGCCGTCCAACCCCATCCACCACAGCGACCCAGGGTAGGGATGCAGCAAGGACGGCGGCGACTACACCAACTTCTACAGGCTCCTTGGCATGTAGAAGGCTCGGGCGGCGTAACTTTTTTATGTTTTATTATGTCTTCTTTAAGTATGTACAAATATGAATGAAAATCGCCGAATATTAGCCAAATTCGTGTCTTTTTCGTCTAATTTTAGCTGAATTTTAGTTCAAATAACGGCGTCTGGGGACCGACTTGGGCCGTGGATGGGAACCCGACTGCCCTTACACCGATTTTATCGCCGGTTGGCACCTAGACGACGCTATTTCAAGCATCTTTTGCTATCGTATTATGTAGCTATCGTATCTTTTGCATCATACTAGCATCTCTGCAAACTTGTGCATGAATACTACAACCACATCGGCAGGCAGATATGGTTGTACAGTAAACTACATAAAGATTGCCTGTGAATGCGTTTGTGACTCGTCTGTCCAAAGAAAGTGAACAACCAACAGTCCAAAAGATCTTGGAACTATGTTACTGTCACGCTATGTCTGTTAGTACTTAACTCATTACATTTCTGCTGCTAAGCATGACGCACAATGGCAAGACCGTTGGGTTTAGGGTTGGTCACTCACCAAGATGGAGCTCACGTACGTCTCTCAAACAAATAAATCAACCCATCATCGAGGCTGACCCCTCCGTTTAGTTAGCTGACCTGTCCCAAGCCCAACGGATAAGAGGCTGGGAGATATAATAAGCCTACATAAAATACACACACGACTACGACCTTAAGCATATCTGCTTATCTAATCTAATGAAAAAGAAACAGAATCAGGGCATTGATCAGCTGTGCAGTTGGGTGCAGCGAACCCGCAGACACGTACGTACGCCCTCGATTAGTTTTTGCCCTGGCTCCATCTTCTCGAACGTCTGCAGTCTGAACTGGATCGTGATGTGACCAAGGAAAACACTTTGCAACTGCCCTTAATTTAGCAGTTTACATGCGCTAACCATTTCGCTGGACTACCTACCGGAGCTACACCTGTACATCAGCATATACTCTGCGTGCGTCTGGGAACAGCAAGGTTACAAGAGACAGTAGTAAGAAACTAAGAACCGGCCATAAATAAGTTAGTAGTGGATTAAATTTGAGTTGTCCATTTGGATCACTCGCGAGAAGTACAGCGACCCGATGGAGTCACTGTCGTCAAAGGCGCACACGGTAATATGTATACAAGTATTAAACACAGGATAGCAAAAGTCCAGGCGAAGGATAATACTCAACTCGCAACTGAAACATCGGCCGTGAAGCGACAGCGAATCACGCCGCTGGGCCGGCTCGGCGTCTCACTCGCACTCCATTCCTGCAGCCTCGTTTCCTCGTCCGTCTTTAATCAAATTTTTAGCACCGCGCCGCACCGATCGCACTGCACGGCTACACATGTTGCACCCTCAATTAGCATCGATCGATCGCTTGATTCTGCACGCTAGGGCTTAATTTAGCATGCACTTAAGTCCTGACCTAATCTTTCAGGCCGCTGCAAGCTTGGGCAGAGCTTTCGTTTCAGTTAAGCGTCATGTTTGCTTTTGTTACGCATTAATTAATCTTTGTGCTGTCCTAAAATGGCACGGTACTTACCTGAACAGACACGCGGCGATCAATATCAGAATGGTCTGATTTGCTTGCATCCACCATTTCAGGGCTAATTAACTACACCAGCTATTCCAGCATTCATGAGATTTAGCCTGCGGATGCTAATTCTATATGGTATGAAAATTAATTTTATGATGCATCTAACAATATTGATTTTATATTGTGAGTCTTGATTTTTTTATATAAATTTAGTTAAAATTAATAAAGTTTAACTTTAATCAAATTTTATATGCAGACTAAAAAGAAACGGAGGGAATACATGGAGTAAAAGAGATGCACGTTTTTCTCGTGTAGGTCACCCTGCCCCTGAATTTTGAGCACAGTGTTGTGTTCGACAGATTGCATGGATAATTTACACGGTGCGACGGCGCCGCCCCTGGTGAGTGGTGGCGGACAGACGTACAGTGCACTCCGCGAGAATCTCGGCCGGCTTTCACCGGCCAGCACCACATACATATTGGCCGGTACATGCACTACTAGTTCCACTGGCCATCATTATCATCATACCGTGAGGAGTAGATGGTTGCAGTTGCGCTTGCACTGATGAGTGTCCAACGTTAATGGCGCACCGAGTCACCAACTGTGCTCAGCTCAGTGCATACATGTCCGAATTGTGCTTCCCAATCATTATATTACCCTAATTTCCTTACCAGCTCGTTCAGTGAATCCTGGAAGACCGGCGACTAGTTTCGTCCGTCGTCCAACAAATTATCAATCTCGCCACCAACCAACCCATTCAAACGGGACGATCGAGCTCGGTGCCCATGAATGAAAAATCGTTTGTCAGGCGAGTAAACAACATCGTCGCCGAAAGCAACGGAGCATGAATCCTGCGCCACAGCGACTTGCGACGCTATCCACTGATGAGAAAAGTCGCCGGACTTTGTATTTTGGCCGGGGATTCAGGCCACGGCCTCGCCGCCGTCCGCTACTCATTTATCGCTTGATGGTTGCTACTGTACATACTACTCTCACACGTCAGCTGCAGCTCATGCAAGTTTGTCCACAAGAGTTGGATAAGCAACGAGGGCTCTACGTGCCGCTGCGTCAGTTACTAATCTCTATCCTTCCAATTCCAAGCCCAGCCGAAATTTCCAGCGGCAGTGACGAGGAGCCTCTGACCGTTCGTTCGATGCCCAGCCACGATTTTGGAGCTTAGCTCCTCCTCTTGGCTTGTCGTCTGCTTGCCTCGGCGCCGGTCACCTCCACTCCTGCGTGTCGCAGGGGAAGCAGGGTTCTTGGGCGATGTCGGTGATCTGCACGCCGGTGTCGTAGACCTCGCCGGCGCGCCACAGGCGCGGCAGGACCTCCCGGTCGGCCCAGACCCACTTGCCGTCGTACCCGCCGGTCACCACCGCCCTGAGCTGCAGCGGCCCCGGCGGCGCCAGGCTCGTGCTCCACGCCGGCCCGTGGTCGCGCGTCAGGGACCTCCAGCTCGACGACGCACCGACCTGCGCGACGTCGACCGCGACGATGTCGGTCTGGCCGCCCTGGTAGAGGATCGTGACGGCCAGCTCGCTCGGCGCGCGGCTCCTCTGCTCCACCCGCAGCGAGAGGTTCTTGCCCTTGTACTCGCACGGCACCCTGCACATGCGTTGACAATCGTGAGCCTAGCTTCCAAATTCTACCAGCTCGAGAGAACTGGAGTCGTAGATGTATTGATGATGGCACGCATGCTCGGCCGGCGCTGTTTTTGTTCTTATGCCGCACATGGCGCGTGCGCCGTGCGCGCGGTTGGTGAAAAGAAAGAAAAAACAGAGAGGGGGGCCGGCGTTGGATTACCTCTTGTACTCGACGTCGACGGCGCCGAGCTTGGCGAGCCGCCCGGCCATGCCAGGGCGGGCCATGGCGGCGAACGCCGGGCTGCTCAGCACGAGGTCCGTGCCGTTCTCCTTGGTCCTCGCGCGGTCCGTGACGACGACCCTCACGCCGGCGGTGCCGCAGAGCTCCCCGTCCTTGCACCGCACCTGGAAGCACGCGCCGCAGCCGACGCCTTGCCTGTACAGGGCTGGGCCCGCCGCGGCGAGCAGTCCGCCGTTGAGGGACGCGGCCGCCGCGCCGTACCCGCAGGACCCGGCTGCAGAACAAGACAATCAAACCATCAGAATCATAGTACTATATGCAGTTGCATGAATCGATCGATCGATCGGTGTGAAGAAGAAAACTGAATGGATCGATGGGCGCGCGGGCACGTACCGGCGAGGGTGAGCGAGGAGGTGTAGAAGGCGGCTCTGGAGCGGTGCGCGCAGCGGTCGCAGGCGGAGGCGAGCGACGGGAGGGAGCAGAGCAGGAGGAGGAGGAGCGGGAGCAGAAGGATGGATGAGGAAGAGACGTCCATCTTGCTTTCCTTTTCTTCCGAGCAGAGCAAGTGGCTTCAAGTTGAGAGAAGCTCAGAGGCAGTGGAGGAGGATCCTTGTGCCTGACGACGGCTTATATACACCACACCACCAGCACGACAACCCCACTCACGGTACACAGAAACTGACAGAATTCACACCTCTCACACACACGGCCCTACTCCTCGTGTTAACACTGACTTAACTGTAATTCGTTAGGACTACTTGTTTTGGTTTTGTTAGGGGTCGTTAGTAGTACAGCCTAACTTAAGATAAGACGTTTTTTTGACACACAGGGAGTACTACCACTTTGTTAAAAGGAACCTAATCCCTGCAAAACAGGGAGCTTTGAGACAGGGAAAAATATTAAGGTGGTCCTATGCTCCAATGCCTAAAAAGTCAATTTTATATATTTCTAGATTTTTTTAAAAAAAAGTGAATGTTCACAAGACATGTGTGTGCAACCCCTAAAAACTTCAGATCCAAACTTGAAATATGCCATGAGAAACAAAAAGGAGAAATCATTATGTGAATAGCGTCATTTTAGCTTTTGTCTTCCCGTGACACTATTTCTGTTGAATATGTCTTTTTTGTTTCTAAGTGTGTATTTCAAGTTTGGACCTGAATTCTGTAGAGGTAATGGACACATGTCTTGTGAACATTCATAAATGTTTTCAGGTTATTTTGGAACAGTCGAATTTGACTTTTAGACATTGAAGCATGTGAGCACGTAAGGGTTGGGAGCATTGAATATTCTCTCTTTGAGACAAATTACCAGGAATGTTGGACTTGATTCATTTATAAAGGGTACGTTTTATTAACTCAAAGTGAAGCATCCAGTTGATGCAAACACAATAAGCACACACCGGGAGGCACACAAACTGTTAGAGTTGTGTCGAATATTATTGTACAAGTTAGGTTACAGTTGGACTTCGAGTCGTACGGTGTGTAGACAGGATATGGAGTCGTGCCCAAGTAGGACACTTGTATCCTAGGCCTCTCATATATAGCGGGGGTAGATACACGATGTAATCTATGCCAACATAATAGCACGGGCACGCGGGGGAGCCGGCGGCGTGTGCCGGCGCCCGGGCGGCCGAGGTACGGTATTGTAGCGGTATCATGGAAGGAGCGCCCGTAGTCAGGCCCCGGAGATGTAGCCCTATGGTGAACCTCGATAACAAATCTCGGTGTCATGATTGTGTGATTGTTTGGTCCTCGGTAGATCGATGGAGCGCCTCAAATTTATTCTAACAAGTGGTATCATGAGCAAGGTTCGAAGAGGTCGCGGTTCCGTTGATCCAGAGAGAGCAGGACAAGAAGCTGTCAGCGAAATCTGGAGACGTGCAAGGACTGATCGGAATTGGCGGGGTGACCGGTTTGCTCGAAGCGGAAGGATTCGCGACGGCGTGCATCGTGGTTGGGGTTTTTTTTGAACATCAGTACAGACACAAGCGCTCATATACACGCGCATACACTCACCCCTATGAACGCACACACGCACACCCTACCTCTATGAGCACCTACGAAAGACTGAGCCGGCATATCATCTTGAGATTTACGAAATCACCGTAGGCGCCTCGTCGTCGACGGGAACGTCTCCTCCCACTGAATGCGCATTGTCGGAAATCCAGAAATAAAATCCAGAAATAAATGCGAGCACCAGTATTTGAACCCTGCTGGGCTGGGAATACCACAGTCCCTCTAACCATCCAACCACAGGCTGGTTCGCATATATCGTGCTTGGGTTGAAAGCAATCCAAGAAGCTTTCGGCGAGTTCGTTCAGCGGCAGATTCGATCCAGGAGGCGGCGCTAGGGCACGCAGCGGGTGCTACAGCAGCGCTACGGGGCGCAGCGTCCAGGCGGTGCGGTCAGTGGCGCCCAGGGCCCATGTAGTGTGTGTGACTGCTGCTTTGATGCGCTGAGGCCCAAGGCGGCCCAGTGGTGGTCCGAGGCAAGGCTGCAAGGTCAACGCTTGGAGCTGGGTTTTTTTCGGTAGTGGCACGGGGATGTACGGAGGCTGGGGCTGTGTTACGTGTGTACGTACGATGCCAGGAGCAGGTTGGCTCGTGAGGTTTGTTACTGGAAAAAAGGGACACGTATGGAGGCTAGAGGGAATCAATCAAAGAAGAAAACATTCATCAAGGCAAGAACCCATCAGGAAGACGATTTGGCAGCAATTAGAAAGGGCATCGAGTGTTGTGTCTGGAAGCAGTGCAGTACGTGGAGCATGGCATGAATCAAAGGTTTTTTATTTGCAATTTTGGTTAGTGCACTTCAGCACATGCAGGGGAAGTATTGTAGCTTGGTTATTTTTTCATGGATTGATCGTATGGTGGGCAAAGATGAAAATTTTGTTGCCACAACAGGGATGTTTGAAGTCATTCAGGGAAGTCAAGCGAGCTAAGATGAAAGTATCATGTGATGGATGAGTTTCGCGGAAGATGATTTGGTAGCTTGGAGCGCGTCGTGACAGGGATCATGCATACACAGGGCGTCAAGGCAAAGCACAGATGTGCGAGGCGGACACGACGCGGGGTGGGGCATGATGCAGTCGGATAATTTCGACAGGGTCGGACTGGACAGTCTGATGGATCGACGTGGATGTCGGTCAAAGCAGAAGATGGCGGTGATTTTAGCAACGACGACATAGGAGCGTGATGCTGATGGTGACCAACTTCTGGGGCGTGGAAACACATGGTGCGGGCCTGAGGGCTTGTGCGGCTTCGACAAACTATGGCGCAGGGTTGATTCAAGGCAGTGTACACATGAGAGAGATTGAAGTCGATGGAGCGCAGGGTAGCAAAGGCGCGGCTACATGGAGTCATGTTGAAGGTGGAGCTGGAGTCTGATGGAAGGCTTCACTCTGTGCTGATGGAGGGGCTACGGCGTAAATGCATGGAAAGTTGAAGCCTATTTCAGCGGGATAGCGAGAGACACATGGTTTCAGACTGGGTACCAGTGGTCTGATGGAGACGTGATACTCGGCATCGGCCAGTGATGATCGGTGGTTCTCTGAAGTGGGGGTTGAGGCAGTGTGGGCTAGCTACCTGGGAGACTCGACCATGACAGCAGAGGCTCGGCGCGGTGATAGCGGCGAGGCGTGCGGTAAGCACGGGACACAACGACAGACCAAGGCACTAATGGTGAGACATGTGGTCAGACAAAGTGTGGAGGGGTGCTAAAGCGGTGTTGGCGAGTACCAGGTTCAAGTTGGTGACTAGATCTATGGAGTTTGACATGTCATATGGATGAGAGTGACCATGGAGAATCAGAGAAAGTGGTGAAGAGTCTGAAATTGTCAAAACTTGAGGGAGTACATGGCCGTATATTCTGTGGTGTTCAGTGCACATGGTGAAGTGCAGATGACAAGTACAGAAAGAGGCCGAGTGCTATAGCTATGGGACATGTCAGAGATTATCCGGGAAAAGGATGAAACAGCTGTGAATTTGACTCAGGGTGACACAGGGCGGCGGTGAAATTCCTTCAAGTTTCAGACAGACGGTCAAGAAAGAGTGATGACGTTGAGTTCAGGTAACTCTTATATGTGGCGTCCAATATGTGAGTTGTTCACTTTCACGCAGACAGTGGTCAGTGTGTGATGGTGCTGAACGGATTCTCCGGAAGTTGGGAGCACAAAGTAGAGTATTGAGGAACTTAATTTTGCTCGAGTGTTGACTGCGAGGAAGATAAGAAGGGACTACAGTTGCAGGTGGAGTCATGTGAAGTTTGGGAGTAACAGCGGTGCTCATGACGTATCTCAAGTCCAATGTACATAGAGGTTTGACGCACGAATGAATTCAAAGTGATGGAGAATATTCGCCAAGGTGGAGTTTGTTAGAGTTGTGTCGAATATTATTGTACAAGTTAGGTTACAGTTGGACTTTGAGTCGTACGGTGTGTAGACAGGATATGGAGTCGTGCCCAAGTAGGACACTTGTATCCTAGGCCTCTTATATATAGCGGGGGTAGACATAGACACATGATGTAACCTATGCCAACATAATAGCACGGGCACGCGGGAGAGCCGGCGGCGTGTGCTGGTGCCCGGGCGGCCGAGGAGCGGTATTGTAGCGGTATCAGGGGAGGAGCGCCCGTAGTCAGGCCCCGGGGATGTAGCCCTATGGTGAACCTCGTTAACAAATCTCGGTGTCATGATTGTGTGATTGCTTGGTCCTCGGTAGATCGACGGAGCGCCTCGAAATTATTCTGACAAGTGGTATCATGAGCAAGGTTCGAAGACGTTGCGGCTCCGTTGATCCTGAGAGAGCAGGACAAGAAGCTGTCGGCGAAATCTGGCGACATGCAAGGACTGATCGGAATTGGCGGGGTGACCGGTTTGCTCGAAGCGGAAGGATTCGCGACGGTGTGCATCGTGCTTGGGTTGAAAGCAATCAGAGAAGCTTTCGGCGAGTTTGTTCAGCAGCAGATTCGATTCAGGAGGTGGCGCTAGGGCACGCAGCGGGTGTTACAGCAGCGCTACGAGACGCAGCGTCCAGGCGGCGCGGTCAGTGGCGCCCAGGGGCCATGTAGCGTGCGTGACTGCTGCTTTGATGCGCTGAGGCCCAAGGCGTCCAATGCTTGGAGCTGGTTTCGTTTTGGGGAGCAACTAGTTAACGAGCGCTCCTTCGGGAGCCTCATAACGATCAGCGTCACTTGGCGCGCTCTCAGCCATGCGCCACGTGTCGCGCTCTGGACGCTCCTTTTGGATTTTATTTTTTTATTTTTCCGCATGCATTTTCGGCTTTTTAAACGGTTTTTCCCAGGTTTTTTCAACGTTTTGGTTGTTCCCCTGTAGACCTGGCCATGGGCAGCCCGGCCCGGCCCGAAAAAGCCCGACCCGGCCCGACGCTGCCCCAGGGCCGGGCTCGGGCCTAGATTTTGAGCTCGGTGGCCGGGCCGGGCTGGGCCCGGGCCCATCGTTTTTGCAGTTTTCTGAAGGTCGGGCCGGGCCAGCCCGAGGCCCGGCGGGCTTTTGCATGTTCGGGCCGGGCTCGGGCCCAGAAAACAGGCCTGATGGCCGGGCTGGGCCGGGCTTGGGCCTGGGTTTTTTTCGTCGGGCTTGGCTAGGCTCGGCCCGAAGCCCGGCCCGGCCCGAGGTTTGGCCAGGTCTATTCCCTGGTCTTTCTTAGCTTTTCGATCAAAAAAAATTCGAAAAAAAATCGCGAAAACACGTTTTTTGTGTGAAAGTCACGGTTTTTCTTCCGCGAGAGGCACTGTTATGCTTTAGCGAGAGTCACGGCCGTGCCTCTCGGAAAGGAAAAAACAAAACACGTTTTCTGTTTTTTTTCGTTCATGAGAGTCACGGTTTTGCTTCCGCGAGAGGCACGGTTGTGCTTACGCGAAAGTCACGGCCGTGCCTCTCGAAAAGGGAAAAAATACGCGTTTTCTGTTTTTTTTTTCTTTCGCGAGAGTCACGGTTTTGCTTCCGCGAGAGGTACGATTGTGCTTTCGCGAGAGTCACGGCCGTGCCTTTCGGAAACGAAAAAAACGTGTTTTCTGTTTTTTTCCTTACACGAGAGTCACGGTTTTGCTTCCACGAGAGGCACGGTTGTGATTTTGTGAGAGGCACGGGCGTGCCTCTTTCGGAAAGGGAAAAAAACCGTGCTCCCGGTTCGGTTTTTTCGCCCAGATTTTTCGTACGATTGTTTCGTGAAAAAAAAGTTCGTCAAAAGCTATCAACAGGGGATCTAGTTTTGAAGATCTCGACGCAAGGAATCCATTGGTGAAAACGGTTCGAGATTTGGACACACGGTTTAAGAGATAAAACGGTTTGAATAAACGGATCTACGAAAAAAGGGAAAACTCCAGGTTGCGACAAGTGGCGCACTGCATGTGTGCCACTTGTCGCGACCTGGGAAAGTGGAGTGTTCTTTGCAACGAGTACTCCTTAATTAGTGATTTCGTTTTGTTCCGGTAGTGGCACGGGGATGTAGGGAGGCTGGGGCTGTGTTACGTTTGTATGTACGATGCCAGGAGCAGGTTTGCTCGCGAGGTTTGTTACTGAAAAAAGGGACACGTATGGAGGCTAGAGGGAATCAATCAGCGAAGAAAACATTCATCAAGGCAAGAACCCATCAGGAAGACGCTTTGGCAGCAATTAGAAAGGGCATCGAGTGTTGTGTCTGGAAGCAGTGCAGTATGTGGAGCATGGCTTGAATCAAAGGTTTTTTATTTGCAATTTTGGTTAGTGCACTTCAGCACATGCAGGGGAAGTATTGTAGCTTGGTTATTTTTTTCATGATCGACCGTATGGTGGGCAAGGATGAAAATTTTGTTGCCACAACAGGGATGTTTGAAGTCATTGCGGGAAGTCAAGCGAGCTAAGATGGAAGTATCATGTGATGGATGAGTTTCGCGGAAGATGATTTGGGAGCCTGGAGCGCGTCGTGACAGGGATCATGCATACACAGGGCATCAAGGCAATGCACAGATGTGTGAGGCGGACACGACGCGGGGTGGAGCATGGTGCAGTCGGATAATTTCGACTGGGTCAGATTGGACAGTCTGATGGATCGACGTGGATGTCGGTCAAAGCAGAAGATGGCGGTGATTTCAGCAACGGCGACATAGGAGCATGATGCTGATGGTGACCAACTTCTGGGGCGTGGAAACACGTGGTGCGGGCCTGAGGGCTTGTGCGGCTTCGATAGACTATGGCGCAGGGTTGATTCAAGGCAGTGTACACATGAGAGAGATTGAAGTCGACGGAGCGCGGGGTAGCAAAGGCACGACTACATGGAGTCATGTTGAAGGTGGAGCTGGAGTCTGATGGAAGGCTTCACTCTGTGCTGATGGAGGTGCTACGGCGTAAATGCTGTTGGAAATATGCCCTAGAGGCAATAATAAATTGATTATTATTATATTTCCTTGTTCATGATAATCGTTTATTATCCATGCTAGAATTGTATTGATAGGAAACTCAGATACATGTGTGGATACATAGACAACACCATGTCCCTAGTAAGCCTCTAGTTGACTGGCTCGTTGATCAATAGATGGTTACGGTTTCCGGACCATGGACATTGGATGTCGTTGATAACGGGATCACATCATTAGGAGAATGATGTGATGAACAAGACCCAATCCTAAGCCTAGCACAAGATCGTGTAGTTCGTTTGCTAAAGCTTTTCTAATGTCAAGTATCATTTCCTTAGACCATGAGATTGTGCAACTCCCGGATACCGTAGGAATACTTTGGGTGTGCCAAACGTCACAACATAACTGGGTGGCTATAAAGGTGCACTACGGGTATCTCCGAAAGTGTCTGTTGGGTTGGCATGAATCGAGACTGGGATTTGTCACTCCGTGTGACGGAGAGGTATCTCTAGGCCCACTCGGTAGGACATCATCATAATGTGCACAATGTGATCAAGGAGTTGATCACGGGATGATGTGTTACAGAACGAGTAAAGAGACTTGCCCGTAACGAGATTGAACAAGGTATCGGGATACCGACGACCGAATCTCGGGCAAGTATCGTACCGATAGACAAAGGGAATTGTATACAGGATTGATTAAGTCCTTGACATCGTGGTTCATCCGATGAGATCATCGTGGAGCATGTGAGAGCCAACATGGGTATCCAGATCCCGCTGTTGGTTATTGACCGGAGAACATCTCGGTTATGTCCGCATGTCTCCCGAACCCGTAGGGTCTACACACTTAAGGTTCGATGACGCTAGGGTTATAAAGGAAGTTTGTATGTGGTTACCGAATGTTGTTCGGAGTCCCGGATGAGATCTCGGACGTCACGAGGAGCTCCGGAATGGTCCAGAGGTAAAGATTTATATATGGGAAGTCCTGTTTTGGTCACCGGAAAAGTTTCGGGGTTTATCGGTAACGTATCGGGACCACCGGGAGGGTCCCGGGGTCCACCAAGTGGGGCCACCAGCCCCGGAGGCTTGCATGGGCCAAGAGTGGTAAGGGACCAGCCCCTGAGTGGGCTGGTGCGCCTCCCACAAGGCCCAAGGCGCCTAAGGGAAGAAGGGGGGGGCAAACCCTAAGGACAGATGGGCCCTAAGGCCCATGCTCCCTGCGCCTCCCTCTCCTCCCCTCTTGGCCGCCCCCCCAAACCCATCTAGGGCTGCCGCCCCTCTAGGGGTGGGAACCCTAGAGGGGGCGCACCCTCCTCCTTCTCCCCTATATATAGTTGAGGTATTTAGGGCTGCACACATACGAGTTTGGACCTCTCCATGGCGCAGCCCTGCATCTCTCTTTCTCCTCATATCTTGAAGTGCTTGGCGAAGCCCTGCTGGAGTACCACGCTCCTCCACCACCACCACACCGTTGTGCTGCTACTGGATGGAGTCTTCCTCAACCTCTCCCTCTCTCCTTGCTGGATCAAGGCATGGGAGACGTCACCGGGCTGTACGTGTGTTGAACACGGAGGTGCCGTCCGTTCGGCACTAGGATCATCGGTGATTTAGATCACGACGAGTACGACTCCTTCAACCCCGTTCTCTTGAACGCTTCCGCACAGCAATCTACAAGGGTATGTAGATGCACTCTCCTTCCCTCGTTGCTAGATTACTCCATAGATTGATCTTGGTGACACATAGGAAAAATTTGAATTTCTGCTACGTTCCCAAACAGTTGTATCAGAGCCAGGTCTATTGCGTAGATTCTATGCACGAGTAGAACACAAAGTAGTTGTGGGCGTTGATTTTGTTCAATATGCTTACCGTTACTAGTCCAATCTTGATTCGGCGGCATTGTGGGATGAAGCGGCCCGGACCAACCTTACACGTACGCTTACGTGAGACCGGTTCCACCGACTAACATGCACTAGTTGCATAAGGTGGCTGGCGGGTGTCTGTCTCTCCCACTTTAGTCGGATCGGATTCGATGAAAAGGGTCCTTATGAAGGGTAAATAGCAATTGGCATATCACGTTGTGGTTTTGTGTAGGTAAGAAACGTTCTTGCTAGAAACCCATAGCAGCCATGTAAAACATGCAGACAACAATTAGAGGACGTCTAACTTGTTTTTGCAGGGTATGCTTTGTGATGTGATATGGCCAAGAAGAATGTGATGAATGATATGTGATGTATGAGATTGATCATGTTCTTGTAATAGGAATCACGACTTGCATGTCGATGAGTATGACAACCGGCAGGAGCCATAGGAGTTGTCTTAATTTATTTATGACCTGCGTGTCAACATAAACGTCATGTAATTACTTTACTTTATTGCTAACCGTTAGCTGTAGTAGTAGAAGTAATAGTTGGCGAGACAACTTCATGAAGACACGATGATGGAGATCATGGTGTCATGCCGGTGACGATGATGATCATGGAGCCCCGAAGATGGAGATCAAAAGGAGCAATATGATATTGGCCATATGATGTCACTATTTGATTGCATGTGATGTTTATCATGTTTATACATCTTATTTGCTTAGAACGACGGTAGTAAATAAGATGATCCCTCATTAAAATTTCAAGAAAGTGTTCCCCCTAACTGTGCACCATTGCGAAAGTTCGTTGTTTCGAAGCACCACGTGATGATCGGGTGTGATAGATTCTTACGTTCACATACAACAGGTGTAAGCCAGATTTACACACGCGAAACACTTAGGTTGACTTGACGAGCCTAGCATGTACAGATATGGCCTCGGAACTCAAGAGACCGAAAGGTCGAGCATGAGTCGTATAGAAGATACGATCAACATGAAGATGTTCACCGATGTTGACTAGTCCGTCTCACGTGATGATCGGACACGGCCTAGTTGACTCGGATCATGTAATCACTTGGATGACTAGAGGGATGTCTATCTGAGTGGGAGTTCATAAGATGAACTTGTTTATCCTGAACATAGTCAAAAGGTTTTCGCAAATTATGTCGTAGCTCACGCTTCAGTTCTACTGTTTAGTTATGTTCCTAGAGAAAATTTAGTTGAAAGTTGATAGTAGCAATTATGCGGACAAGGTCCGTAAACTGAGGATTGTCCTCATTGCTTCATAGAAGGCTTGTGTCCTTAATGCACCGCTCAGTGTGCTGAACCTCGAACGTTGTCTGTGGATGTTGCGAACATCTGACATACACATTTTGATAACTATGTGATAGTTCAGTTAAACAGTTTAGAGTTGAGGCACCGAAGACGTTTTGAAACGTCGTGAAACATATGAGATGTTTTGAGGACTGAAATTGGGATTTCAGGCTCGTGCCCACGTCAAGAGGTATAAGACCTCTGACGATTTTCTTAGCCTGCAAACTAAGGGAGAAAAGCTCAATTGTTGAGCTTGTGCTCAGATTGTCTGAGTACAACAATCATTTGAATCGAGTGGGAGTTGATCTTCCAGCTGAGATAGTGATGTTTCTCCGAAGTCATTACCACCAAGCTGCTAGAGCTTCGTGATGAACTATAATATATCAGGGACATATATGATGATCCTTGAGATATTCGCGATGTTTGACACCACAAAAGTAGAAATCAAGAAGGAGCATCAATTGTTGATGGTTGGTGAAACCACTAGTTTCAAGAAGGGCAAGGGCAAGAAGGGATACTTCATGAAACGGCAATTCAGCTGCTGCTCTAGTGAAGAAACCCAAGGTTGAACCCAAACCCAAGACTAAGTGCTTCTGTAATAAGGGGAACAGCCACTGGAGCAGAATTACCCTAGATACTTGGTAGATTACAAGGCTGGCAAGGTCGATAGAAGTATATTGGATATACATTGTGTTGATGTGTACTTTACTAGTACTCCTAGCAGCACCAGGGTATTAGATACCGGTTCAGTTGCTAAGTGTTAGTAACTTGAAATAAAAGCTACGGAATAAACGGAGACAAGCTAAAGGTGAGCTGACGATATGTATTGGAAGTGTTTCCAATGTTGATATGATCAAGCATCGCACGCTCCCTCTACCATCGAGATTGGTGTTAAACCTAAATAATTGTTATTTGGTGTTTGCGTTGAGCATAGACATGATTGGATTATGTCTATCGCGATACGGTTATTCATTTAAGGAGAATAATGGTTACTCTGTTTATTTGAATAATACCTTCAATGGTCTTGCACCTAAAATGAATGGTTTATTGAATCTCGATCATAGTGATACACATGTTTGTGCCAAAAGATATAAGATAGTAATGATAGTACCACCTACTTGTGGCACTGCCACTTAAGTCATATCGGTATAAAACGCATGAAGAAGCTCCATGCTGATGGATCTTTGGGCTCACTCGTTTTTGAAAAGTTTGAGACATGCGAACCATGTCTATTGGTGTATATGAAACTCCATGCAAATGGACCGTTTGGACTCATTTGATTTTGAATCACTTGAGACATGCAAATCATACCACATGGGCAAGATGACTGAAAGCCTCGTTTTCAGTAAAATGGAACTAGAAAGCAACTTGTTGGAAGTAATACATTTTGATGTGTGCAGTCTAATGAGTGCTGAGGCGTGTAGTGGATATCGTTATGTTCTTACTTCACAGATGATTTGAGTAGATGTTGAGTATATTTACTTGATGAATCACGAGTCTGAATTATTGAAAGGTTCAAGTAATTTCAGGGTGAAGCTGAAAGATCGTCGTGACAAGAGGATAAAATATCTATAATATGATCATAGAGATGAATATCTGAATTACGAGTTTGGCACAGAATTAAGACATTGTGGAAATTGTTTCACAACTAATACAGCCTGGAACACCATAGTGTGATGGTGTGTTCGGACATCATAACTGCACCCTATTGGATATGATGCATACCATGATGTCTCTTATCGAATTACCACGATAGTTTATGGGTTAGGCATTAGAGACAACCACATTCACTTTAAATAGGGCACCACGTAATTCCGATGAGATGACACCATATGAACTATGGTTTAAAGAAACCTAAGCTGTCATTTCTTAAAAGTTTGGGGCTGTGACGCTTATGTGAAAAAGTTTCAGGCTGATAAGCTCGAACCCAAAGCGGATAAATGCATCTTCATAGGACACCCAAAACAGTTGGGTATACCTCCTGTCTCAGATTCGAAAGCAATAAGGGATTGTTTCTAGAATCGGGTCCTTTCTCGAGGAAAAGTTTCTCTCGAAAGAATTGAGTGGGAGGATGGTGGAGACTTGATGAGGTTATTGGACCGTCTCTTCGACTAGTGTGTTGCAGGGCACAGGAAGTTGTTCCTGTGGCACCTACACCAATTGAAGTGGAAGCTTATGATAGTGATCATAAACTTTAGATCAAGTCACTACCAAACCTCGTGGGATGACAAGGATGCGTACTACTTCAGAGTGGTACATAATCCTGTCTTGGAAGTCATGTTGCTAGACAACAATGAACCTACGAGCTATGGAGAAGCGATGGTGGGCCTGGATTCCGATAAATGGCTCGAGGCCATATAATCCGAGAGAGGATCCATATATGAAAACAAAGTGTAGACTTTGGCAGAACAGCTCGATGGTCGTAAGGCTGTTGAGTACAGATGGATTTTAAAAGGAAGACGGACAGTGATGGTAAGTATCACCATTAAGAAAGCTCGACTTGTCATTAAGGTGTTTTCCGACAAGTTCAAGGAGTTGACTACGATGAGAGTTTCTCACTCGTAGCGATGCTAAGAGTCTGTTGGAATTATATTAGCGATTACTGCATTATTTATGAAATCTTGCAGATAGGATGTCAAAACATTGTTTCCTCGACGATTTTCTTGAGGAAAGGTTGTATGTGATACAACCGAAAGGTTTTGTCAATCCTGAAAGATGCTAATAAGTATGCAAAGCTCTAGCAATCCTTCTAAGGACTGGAGTAAGCATCTCGGAGTCGCAATATACACTTTGATGGAGTAATCAAAGTTTATGGGTTTATACAAAGTTTGTTAGAAATTTGTATTTACAATAAAGTGAGTGGGAGCACTATGACATTTCTGATAAGTATATGTGGATGACATATTGTTGAACCGAAATGACGTAGAATTTCTGGAAAGCATATAGGGTTATTTGGAAAGTGTTTTTCAATGGAAAGCCTGGATTAAGCTATTTGAACATTGAGCATCAAGATCTATAAGGATAGATCAAAACACTTAATGGTACTTTCAAATGAGCACATACCTTGACATGATCTTGAAGGTGTTCAAGATGGATCAGTCAAAGAAGGAGTTCTTGCCTGAGTTGTAAGGTATGAAGTTAAGACTTAAAGCTCGACCACGGCAGAATAGAGAGAAAGGACGAAGGTCGTCCCCTATGCTTAAGACACAGGCTCTACAGTATGCTATGATGTGTACCGCACCTGAAATGTGCCTTGCCATGAGTCAGTCAAGGGGTACAAGAGTGATCCAAGAATGGATCACAGGACAGCGGTCAAAGTTATCCTTAGTAACTAGTGGACTAAGGAATTTTCTCGATTATGGAGGCGGTAAAAGAGTTCGAAAGGGTTACGCCGATGCAAACTTTGACACTAATCCAGATTATTCTGAGTAGTAAACTGGGTTCGTATAGTAGAACAGTTATTTGGAATGGTTCCAAATGTAGCGTAGTAGTTGCATCTACAAGATGACATAGAAATTTTGTGAAGTACATACGGATCTGAATGTTGCAGACCCGTTGACCGAAACCTCTCTCACAAGCATAACATGATCAAACCCGGAACTCTTTGGGTGTTAGTCACATGGGGATGTGACCTTGAGTGTTAATCACATATCGATGTGAGCTGGATTATTGACTCTAGTGCAAGTGGGAGACTGTTGGAAATATGCCCTAGAGGCAATAATAAATTGATTATTATTATATTTCCTCGTTCATGATAATCGTTTATTATCCATGCTAGAATTGTATTGATAGGAAACTCAGATACATGTGTGGATACATAGACAACACCATGTCCCTAGTAAGCCTCTAGTTGACTGGCTCGTTGATCAATAGATGGTTACAGTTTCCTGACCATGGACATTGGATGTCGTTGATAACGGGATCACATCATTAGGAGAATGATGTGATGGACAAGACCCAATACTAAGCCCAGCACAAAGATCGTGTAGTTCGTTCGCTAAAGCTTTTCTAATGTTAAGTATCATTTCCTTAGACCATGAGATTGTGCAACTCCCGGATACCGTAGGAATACTTTGGGTGTGCCAAAATGTCACAACGTAACTGGGTGGCTATAAAGGTGCACTACGGGTATCTCTGAAAGTGTCTGTTGGTTGGCACGAATCGAGACTGGGATTTGTCACTCCGTGTGACGGAGAGGTATCTCTGGGCCCACTCGGTAGGACATCATCATAATGTGCACAATGTGATCAAGGAGTTGATCACGGGATGATGTGTTACAAAACGAGTAAAGAGACTTGTCGGTAACGAGATTGAACAAGGTATCGGGATACCGACGATCGAATCTCGGGCAAGTATCGTATCGATAGACAAAGGGAATTGTATACGGGATTGATTAAGTCCTTGACATCGTGGTTCATCCGATGAGATCATCGTGGAGCATGTGGGAGCCAACATGGGTATCCAGATCCTGCTGTTGGTTATTGACCGGAGAACGTCTCGGTCATGTCTGCATGTCTCCCGAACCCGTAGGGTCTACACACTTAAGGTTCGATGACGCTAGGGTTAGAAAGGAAGTTTGTATGTGGTTACCGAATGTTGTTCGGAGTCCCGGATGAGATCCCGGACGTCACGAGGAGCTCTAGAATGGTCCGGAGGTAAAGATTTATATATGGGAAGTCCTGTTTTGGTCACCGGAAAAGTTTCGGGGTTTATCGGTAACGTACCGGGACCACCGGGAGGGTCCCGGGGTCCACCAAGTGGGGCCACCAGCCCCGGAGGCTTGCATGGGCCAAGAGTGGTAAGGGACCAGCCCCTGAGTGGGCTGGTGCGCCTCCCACAAGGCCCAAGGCGCCTAAGGGAAGAAGGGGGGGCAAACCCTAAGGACAGATGGGCCCTAAGGCCCATGCTCCCTGCGCCTCCCTCTCCTCCCCTCTTGGCCGCCCCCCAAACCCATCTAGGGCTGCCGCCCCTCTAGGGGTGGGAACCCTAGAGGGGGCGCACCCTCCTCCTTCTCCCCTATATATAGTTGAGGTATTTGGGGCTGCACACATACGAGTTTGGACCTCTCCATGGCGCAGCCCTGCATCTCTCTTTCTCCTCATATCTTGAAGTGCTTGGCGAGGCCCTGCTGGAGTACCACGCTCCTCCACCACCACCACGCCGTTGTGCTGCTGCCGGATGGAGTCTTCCTCAACCTCTCCCTCTCTCCTTGCTGGATCAAGGCATGGGAGACGTCACCGGGCTGTACGTGTGTTGAACACGGAGGTGCCGTCCGTTCGGCACTAGGATCATCGGTGATTTGGATCACGACGAGTACGACTCCTTCAACCCCGTTCTCTTGAACGCTTCCGCATAGCGATCTACAAGGGTATGTAGATGCACTCTCCTTCCCTCGTTGCTAGATTACTCCATAGATTGATCTTGGTGACACGTAGGAAAATTTTGAATTTCTGCTACATTCCCCAACAAATGCATGGAGAGTCGATGCCTATTTTAGCGGGATAGCGAGAGACACATGGTTTCAGACTGGGTACCAGTGGTCTGATGGAGACGTGATACTCGGCATCGGCCAGTGATGATCGGTGGTTCTCTAAAGTGGGGGTTGAGGCAGTAAGGGCTAGCTACTCGGGAGACTTGACCAGGACAGCAGAGGCTCGGCGCGGTGATAGCGGCGAGGAGTGCGGTATGCACGGGACACAGCGAGAGACCAAGGCACTAATGGTGAGACATGTGGTCAAACAAAGTGTGCAGGGGTGCTGAAGCAGTGTTGGCGAGTACCAGGTTCAAGTTGGTGACTAGATCTGTGTAGTTTGACATGTCATATGGATGAGAGTGACCATGGAGAATCTGAGAAAGTCGTGGAGAGTCTGAAATTGTCAAAACCTGAGGAAGTACATGGCCGTATATTCTGTGGTGTTCAGTGCACATGGCAAAGTGCGGATGACAAGTAGAGAAAGAGGCGGAGTGCTATAGCTATGGGACATGTCAGAGACTATCCGGGAAAAGGATGAGACATCTGTGAATTTGACTCGGGGTGACACAGGGCGGCGGTGAAATTCCTTCAAGTTTCAGACAGACGGTCAAGAAAGAGTGATGACGTTGAGTTCAGGTAACTCTTATATGCGGCGTCCAATATGTGAGTTGTTCACTTTCACGCAGACATTGGTCAGTGTGTGATGGTGTTGAACGGATTCTCCGGAAGTTGGGAGCACAAAGTAGAGTATTGAGGAACTTAATTTTGCTCGAGTATTGACTGTGAGGAAGACAAGAAGGGACTACAGTTGCAGGTGGAGTCATGTGAAGTTTGCGAGTAGCAGCGGTGCTCATGACTTATCTCAAGTCCAATGTACATAGAGGTTTGACGCATGAATGAATTCAAAGTGATGGAGAATATTCGCCAAGGTGGAGTTTGTTAGAGTTGTGTCGAATATTATTTTAGAAGTTAGGTTACAGTTGGACTTCGAGTCGTACGGTTTTTAGAGAGGATATGGAGTCGTGCCCAAGTAGGACACTTGTACCCTAGGCCTCTCATATATAGTGGGGGTAGGCACACGATGTAACCTAGGCCAACATAATAGCACGGGCACGCGGGGGAGCCGGCGGCGTGTGCCGGCGCCCGAGCGGCCGAGGTGCGGTATTGTAGCGGTATCATGGGGAGGAGCGCCCGTAGTCAGGCCCCGGGGATGTAGCCCTATGGTGAATCTCATTAACAAATCTCGGTGTCATGATTGTGTGATTGCTTGGTCCTCGGTAGATCGACGGAGTGCCTTGAATTTATTCTAACGCAAACAACATTCACACACACAGAGGGAGAGAGAGAGAGAGAGAGAGAGAATTACATGGGCAAGGAGCAAAGAAGTACAAATCCCAAGCTCTGCGAACATGAGGAAAAAAAATTCTAAAGTGATACAAACAGCAATGACCATTTGCACCAATCATATTTTGACATCACAAAACAATGAGAAAGGTTCTCCAGTAGCAACACACCTGTAAGGAAACACCAATGAAGCGATGTCGTTGCTGGATCCAACCATTGTCGGTCAAATCTTGGGTTTCATCCTAAAGACAAGGACCAAGCAAATTCGAACAATGCCTTCAACAAGGAAATGATGAAAAAACATCGAAACTGTTAGGTATAATCAATTGGGGTCAGACCTATGGGTACCGGAGTAATGGGCCACGGGTAGGCTAACCCAGGCCCAGAACCTTTCAAGACATCGGGGCAGGCTGTGCCCCTCGGGACCCCAGGATGAAGAGCCGCCTTCTCAGAGTCGGCGGCGAGGCGGCCGACTGCCCACTCGCGGCCGAGTCCCAGGGACGACTTCAGGATGAGCCGACTCCTGACTGGCGACTTCCAGAGAAGCCGGCCATGGGGAGTCGGCCCACGACGCCAACAACCCCCATGCCCTCATAAAGAGGGACGGGACGGGGAGCGGCCACAGTAAGGTCCACTCCCACCCTTTTCCAAGGGCAGGCGTGGCCACAGTACGCCGTACCCGCGGAGATCTTCGCCCGGCGCAACACTGTTGCCATGCCGGCCCTGATGTCAGCCCCAGTGGGCGAAGTCCTGTGCCCACGACGGCCTGCCGGTACGGCCCAGGGATGACGGGTCCCACCAGTCGACGGGCGTACGGAAGACGGCGAGAGCGCCACCAGTCGGCCCAGTTGGGAGTCGGCCCCTAGGAGTCGGCCGGCCCCTCGCACGGGCCCCACGCGCCATTAACCAGACACGACAGGGAGTGGCAACAGTGATCGCCCGCTAGACGTCGGAGCTCTTTCCACGGCCCCATGACCGAGCTCGCGTCATTAGAAGCACGGCCACAGTAATCTGCTGCCGGCAAGACCCGCCCGCGGCGGACGCGGCTTGTCGGCTCCGTACCAGGCCAGTTGGCGGGGCCCGCCAGTCGGCGGGCCCCAGGAGTCGGCGGATAAGATGGCGGCCAGAGAGACTGACGGCTGGGCCCGCGTCCAGCCGGATTACCATTGTACCCCTTGGGGGTAGGCCTATATAAACCCCCCTGGGCACCCATGCAAAGGGTTGGAATCCATTAGTGAAGGAAATATGCCCTAGAGGCAATAATAATGTTATTATTTTATTTCCTTATATCATGATAAATTTTTATTATTCATGCTAGAATTGTATTATCCGGAAACATAATATTGTGTGAATACATAGACAAACCAAACGTCACTAGTATGCCTCTACTTGACTAGCTCATTAATCAAAGATGGTTATGTTTCCTAACCATAGACATGTGTCGTCATTTGATTAATGGTATCACATCATTAGGAGAATGATGTGATTGACATGACCCATTCCATTAGCTTAGCACCCGATCGTTTAGTATGTTGCTATTGCTTTCTTCATGACTTATACATGTTCCTATGACTATGAGATTATGCAACTCCAGTTTACTAGAGGAACACTTTGTGTGCTACCAAACATCACAACGTAACTGGGTGATTATAAAGGAGCTCTAAAGGTGGCTCCAAAGGTAAATGTTGGGTTGGCGTATTTCAAGATTAGGATTTGTCACTCCGATTGTCGGAGAGGTATCTCTAGGCCCTCTCGATAATGCACATCACATAAGCCTTGCAAGCATTGCAACTAATGAGTTAGTTGCGAGATGATGCATTACGGAACGGGTAAAGAGACTTGCCGGTAACGAGATTGAACTAGGTATTGAGATACCGACGATCGAATCTCGGGCAAGTAACATATCGACGACAAAGGGAACAAAGTATGTTGTTATGCGGTCTGACCGATAAAAATATTCGTAGAATATGTAGGAGCCAATATGAGCATCCAGGTTCCGCTATTGGTTATTGACCGGAGACGTGTCTCGGTCATGTCTACATTGTTCTCGAACCCGTAGGGTCCGCATGCTTAAGGTTTCGATGACAGTTATATTATGAGTTTATGCTTTTTGATGTACCGAAGTTTGTTCAGAGTCCCGTATGTGATCACGGACATGACGAGGAGTCTCGAAATGGTCGAGACATAAAGATTGATATATTGGAAGCCTATATTTGGATATCGGAAGTGTTCCGGGTGAAATCGGGATTTTACCGGAGTACCGGGAGGTTACCGGAACCCCCCGGGAGGTATATGGGCCTTAGTGGGCTTTAGTGGAAGAGAGGCGAGGTGGCCAGGGCTGGGCCGCGTGCCCCTCCCCCCCTAGTCCGAATAGGACAAGGAGAGGGGGGAGGCGCCCCCCCTTCCTTCTCTCTCTCCTCTTTCCCCCTTCCCGAATCCTATTCCAACTAGGAAAGGGGGGAATCCTACTCCCGGTGGGAGTAGGACTCCTCCTGGCGCGCCCTCCTCATGGCCGGCCGCACCCCCCCTTTGATCCTTTATATACGGAGGTAGGGGGCACCCCTAGAGAGACAAGTTGATCCACGTGATCATATTCTTAGCCGTGTGCGGTGCCCCCTTCTACCATAATCCTCGATAATATTGTAGCGGTGCTTGTCGAAGCCCTGTGACGGTAGTACATCAAGATCGTCACCACGCTGTCGTGCTGACAGAACTCTTCCTTGACACTTTGCTGGATCGGAGCCCGAGGATCGTCATCGAGCTGAACATGTGCTAAGAACTCGGAGGTGCCGGAGTAACGGTGCTTGGATCGGTCGGATCGGGAAGACGTACGACTACTTCCTCTACGTTGTGTGATCGCTTCCGCAGTCGGTCTGCGTTGGTACGTAGACAACACTCTCCCCTCTCGTTGCTATGCATCACCATGATCTTGCGTGTGCATAGGAAATTTTTTGAAATTACTACGTTCCCCAACAGTGGTATCCGAGCCTAGGTTTTATGGTTTGATGTTATTTGCACGAGTAGAACACAAGTGAGTTGTGGGCGATACAAGTCATACTGCCTACCAGCATGTCATACTTTGGTTCAGCGGTATTGTTGGACGAGACGACCCGGACCAACATTACGCGTACGCTTACGCGAGACCGGTTCTCCCGACGTGCTTTGCACAAAGGTGGCTTGCGGGTGACTGTTTCTCCAACTTTAGTTGAACCGAGTGTGGCTACGCCCGGTCCTTGCGAAGGTTAAAACGGAGTCTATTTGACAAACTATCGTTGTGGTTTTGATGCGTAGGTGAGATTGGTTCTTGCTTAAGCCCGTAGCAGCCACGTAAAACTTGCAACAACAAAGTAGAGGACGTCTAACTTGTTTTTGCAGGGCATGTTGTGATGTGATATGGTCAAGACATGATGCTAAATTTTATTGTATGAGATGATCATGTTTTGTAACCGAGTTATTGGCAACTGGCAGGAGCCATATAGTTGTCGCTTTATTGTATGCAATGCAATCGCGCTGTAATGCTTTACTTTATCACTAAGCGGTAGCAATAGTCGTGGAAGCATAAGATTGGCGAGACGACAATGATGCTACGATGGAGATCAAGGTGTCGCGCCGGTGACGATGGTGATCACGACGGTGCTTCGAAGATGGAGATCACAAGCACAAGATGATAATGGCCATATCATATCACTTATATTGATTGCATGTGATGTTTATCTTTTATGCATCTTATCTTGCTTTGATTGACGGTAGCATTATAAGATGATCTCTCACTAATTATCAAGAAGTGTTCTCCTTGAGTATGCACCGTTGCGAAATTTCTTTGTGCTGAGACACCACGTGATGATCGGGTGTGATAGGCTCTACGTTCAAATACAACGGGTGCAAAATAGTTGCACACGCGGAATACTCAGGTTATACTTGATGAGCCAAGCATATACAGATATGGCCTCGGAACACGGAGACCGAAAGGTCGAGCGTGAATCATATAGTAGATATGATCAACATAGTGACGTTCACCAATGAAACTACTCCATCTCACGTGATGATCGGACATGGTTTAGTTGATTTGGATCACGTAATCACTTAGAGGATTAGAGGGATGTCTATCTAAGTGGGAGTTCTTAAGTAATATGATTAATTGAACCTAAATTTATCATGAACTTAGTACCTGATAGTATCTTGCTTGTTTATGTTTGATTGTAGATAGATGGCCCGTGCTGTTGTTCCGTTGAATTTTAATGCGTTCCTTGAGAAAGCAAAGTTGAAAGATGATGGTAGCAATTACACGGACTGGGTCCATAACTTGAGGATTATCCTCATTGCTGCACAGAAGAATTACGTCCTGGAAGCACCGCTGGGTGCTAGGCGTGCTGCTGGAGCAACACCAGATATTATGAACGTCTGGCGGAGCAAAGCTGATGACTACTCGATAGTTCAGTGTGCCATGCTTTACGGCTTAGAATCGGGACTTCAACGACGTTTTGAACATCATGGAGCGTATGAGATGTTCCAGGAGTTGAAGTTAATATTTCAAGCAAATGCCCGGATTGAGAGATATGAAGTCTCCAATAAATTCTATAGCTGCAAGATGGAGGAGAATAGTTCTGTCAGTGAGCATATACTCAAAATGTCTGGGTATAATAATCACTTGATTCAATTGGGAGTTAATCTTCCAGATGATTGCGTCATTAACAGAATTCTCCAATCACTGCCACCAAGCTACAAGAGCTTCGTGATGAACTATAATATGCAAGGGATGAATAAGACTATTCCCGAGCTCTTCGCAATGCTGAAAGCTGCGGAGGTAGAAATCAAGAAGGAGCATCAAGTGTTGATGGTCAACAAGACCACTAGTTTCAAGAAAAAAGGCAAAGGGAAGAAGAAGGGAAACTTCAAAAAGAACAGCAAGCAAGTTGCTGCTCAAGAGAAGAAACCCAAACGTGGACCTAATCCTGAAACCGAGTGCTTCTACTGCAAGCAGACTAGTCACTGGAAGCGGAACTGCCCCAAGTATTTGGCGGATAAGAAGGATGGCAAGGTGAACAAAGGTATATGTGATATACATGTTATTGATGTGTACCTTACTAATGCTCGCAGTAGCACCTGGGTATTTGATACTGGTTCTGTTGCTAATATTTGCAACTCGAAACAGGGACTACGGATTAAGCGAAGATTGGCTAAGGACGAGGTGACGATGCGCGTGGGAAATGGTTCCAAAGTCGATGTGATCGCAGTCGGCACGCTACCTCTACATCTACCGTCGGGATTAGTATTAGACCTAAATAATTGTTATTTGGTGCCAGCGTTAAGCATGAACATTATATCTGGATCTTGTTTGATGCGAGATGGTTATTCATTTAAATCAGAGAATAATGGTTGTTCTATTTATATGAGTAATATGCTTTATGGTCATGCACCCTTAAAGAGTGGTCTATTCTTATTAAATCTCGATAGTAGTGACACACATATTCATAATGTTGAAGCCAAAAGATGTAGAGTTGATAATGATAGTGCAACTTATTTGTGGCACTGCCGTTTAGGTCATATCGGTATAAAGCGCATGAAGAAACTCCATACTGATGGGCTTTTGGAACCACTTGATTATGAATCACTTGGTACTTGCAAA
Organism: Triticum monococcum; assembly: GCA_034509565.1. NCBI lineage: Eukaryota > Viridiplantae > Streptophyta > Magnoliopsida > Poales > Poaceae > Triticum > Triticum monococcum. Next base: position 682,761,545 of record CM067845.1, on the reverse strand, counting down.
CCGTGCCTTATGGGTAAGATGACAAAAACACCGTTCTCCGGTAGTATGGAGAGAGCAACAGATTTATTGGAAATCATATATGCAGATGTATGTGGTCTGATGAATGTTGAGGCTCGTGGCGGATATCATTATTTTCTCACCTTCATAGATGACTTAAGCAGATATGGGTATATCTACTTAATGAAATATAAGTCTGAAACGTTTGAAAGGTTCAAAGAATTTCAGAGTGAAGTTGAAAATCATCGAAACGAGAAAATAAAATTCCTACGATCTAATCGTGGAGGAGAATATTTGAGTTACGAGTTTGGTGTACATTTGAAACAATGTGGAATAGTTTCGCAAATCACGCCACCCGGAACACCACAGCGTAATGGTGTGTCCGAACGTCGTAATCGTACTTTACTAGATATGGTGCGATCTATGATGTCTCTTACTGATTTACCGCTATCGTTTTGGGGATATGCTCTAGAGACGGCCGCATTCACGTTAAATAGGGCACCATCAAAATCCGTTGAGACGATGCCTTATGAACTGTGGTTTGGCAAGAAACCAAAGTTGTCGTTTCTGAAAGTTTGGGGCTGCGATGCTTATGTGAAAAAGCTTCAACCTGATAAGCTCGAACCCAAATCGGAGAAGTGTGTCTTCATAGGATATCCAAAGGAAACTATTGGATACACCTTCTATCACAGATCCGAAGGCAAGACTTTTGTTGCTAAATTCGGAAACTTTCTAGAGAAGGAGTTTCTCTCGAAAGAAGTGAGTGGGAGGAAAGTAGAACTTGACGAGGTAATAGTACCTGCTCCCTTATTGGAAAGTAGTACATTACAGAAACTTGTTTCTGTGACACCTACACCAATTAGTGAGGAAGCTAATGATAATGATCATGAAACTTCAGAACAAGATACTACTGAACCTCGTAGATCAACCAGAGTAAGATCCGCGCCAGAGTGGTACGATAATCCTGTTTTGGAAGTCATGCTACTAGATCATGATGAACCTACGAACTATGAAGAAGCGATGGTGAGCCCAGATTCCGCAAAATGGCTTGAAGCCATGAAATCTGAGATGGGATCCATGTATGAGAACAAAGTATGGACTTTGGTTGACTTGCCCAATGATCGGCAAGCAATTGAGAATAAATGGATCTTCAAGAAGAAGACTGACGCTGACGGTAATGTTACTATCTACAAAGCTCGACTTGTCGCAAAAGGTTTTGGGCAAGTTCAAGGGATTGACTACGATGAGACCTTCTCACCCGTAGCGATGCTTAAGTCTGTCCGAATGATGTTAGCAATTGCCGCATTTTATGATTATGAAATTTGGCAAATGGATGTCAAAACTGCATTCTTGAATGGATTTCTGCAAGAAGAGTTGTATATGATGCAGCCGGAAGGTTTTGTCGATCCAAAGGGAGCTAACAAAGTGTGCAAGCTCCAGCGATCCATTTATGGACTGGTGCAAGCATCTCGGAGTTGGAATAAACGTTTTGATAGTGTGATCAAAGCATTTGGTTTTGTACAGACTTTTGGAGAAGCCTGTATTTACAAGAAAGTGAGTGGGAGCTCTGTAGCATTTCTGATATTATATGTGGATGACATATTGCTCATCGGAAATGATATAGAATTTTTGGATAGCATAAATGGATACTTGAATAAGAGTTTTTCAGTGAAAGACCTCGGTGAAGCTGCTTACATATTGGGCATTAAGATCTATATAGATAGATCAAGACGCTTAGTTGGACTTTCACAAAGCACATACCTTGACAAAGTTTTGAAAAAGTTCAAAATGGATCAAGCAAAGAAAGGATTCGTGCCTGTGTTACAAGGTGTGAAATTGAGTAAGACTCAATCCCCGACCAATGCAGAAGATAGAGAGAAAATGAAAGATGTTCCCTATGCTTCAGCCATAGGTTCTATCATGTATGCAATGCTGTGTACCAGACCTAATGTGTGTCTTGCTATAAGTCTAGCAGGGAGGTACCAAAGTAATCCAGGAGTGGGTCACTGGACAGCGGTCAAGAACATCCTGAAATACCTGAAAAGGACTAAGGATATGTTTCTCATATATGGAGGTGACAAAGATCCGGACGATTCTAAATCGCAAACCGGATACGTGTTTACATTAAACGGTGGAGCTGTCAGTTGGTGCAGTTCTAAATTAAAGCGTTGTGGCGGGATCTACATGTGAAGCGGAGTACATAGCTGTTTCGGAAGCAGCAAACGAAGGAGTCTGGATGAAGGAGTTCATATCCGATCTAGGTGTCATACCTAGTGCATCGGGTCCAATGAAAATCTTTTGTGACAATACTGGTGCAATTGCCTTGGCAAAGGAATCCAGATTTCACAAGAGAACCAAGCACATCAAGAGACGCTTCAATTCCATCCGGGATCTAGTCCAGGTGGGAGACATAGAGATTTGCAAGATACATACGGATCTGAATATAGCAGACCCGTTGACTAAACCTCTTCCACGAGCAAAACATGATCAGCACCAAAGCTCCATGGGTGTTAGAATCATTACTGTGTAATCTAGATTATTGACTCTAGTGCAAGTGGGAGACTGAAGGAGATATGCCCTAGAGGCAATAAAAATGTTATTATTTTATTTCCTTATATCATGATAAATGTTTATTATTCATGCTAGAATTGTATTATCCGGAAACATAATACTTGTGTGAATACATAGACAAACCAAACGTCACTAGTATGCCTCCACTTGACTAGCTCATTAATCAAAGATGGTTATGTTTCCTAACCATAGACATGTGTTGTCATTTGATTAATGGGATCACATCATTAGGAGAATGATGTGATTGACATGACCCATTCCATTAGCTTAGCACCCGATCGTTTAGTATGTTGCTATTGTTTTCTTCATGACTTATACATGTTCCTATGACTATGAGATTATGCAACTCCCGTTTACCAAAGGAACACTTCGTGTTCTACCAAACGTCACAACGTAACTGGGTGATTATAAAGGAGCTCTACAGGTGTCTCCAAAGGTAAATGTTGGGTTGGCGTATTTCAAGATTAGGATTTGTCACTCCGATTGTCGGAGAGGTATCTCTGGGCCCTCTCGGTAATGCACATCACATAAGCCTTGCAAGCATTGCAACTAATGAGTTAGTTGCGAGATGATGTATTATGGAACGAGTAAAGAGACTTGCCGGTAACGAGATTGAACTAGGTATTGAGATACCGATGATCGAATCTCGGGCAAGTAACATACCGATGACAAAGGGAACAAAGTATGTTGTTATGCGGTCTGACCGATAAAGATCTTCGTAGAATATGTAGGAGCCAATATTAGCATCTAGGTTCCGCTATTGGTTATTGACCGGAGATGTGTCTCGGTCATGTCTACATTGTTCTCGAACCCGTAGGGTCCGCATGCTTAAGGTTTCGATGACAGTTATATTATGAGTTTGTGCCTTTTGATGTACCGAAGTTTGTTCGGAGTCCCGGATGTGATCACGGACATGACGAGGAGTCTCGAAATGGTCGAGACATAAAGATTGATATTGGAAGCCTATATTTGGATATCAGAAGTGTTCCGGGTGAAATCGGGATTTTACCGGAGTACCGGGAGGTTACCGGAACCCCCCGGGAGGTATATGGTCCTTAGTGGGCTTTAGTGGAAGAGAGGAGAGGTGGCCAGGGCTGGGCCGCGCGCCCCTCCCCCCCTAGTCCGAATAGGACAAGGAGAGGGGGCGGCGCCCCCCCTTCCTTCTCTCTCTCCACTTTCCCCCTTCCCGAATCATATTCCAACTAGGAAAGGGGGGGAATCCTACTCCGGGTGGGAGTAGGACTCCTCCTGGCGCGCCCTCCTCATGGCCAGCCGCACCCCCCCTTTGATCCTTTATATACGGAGGTAGGGGGCACCCCTAGAGAGACAAGTTGATCCACGTGATCATATTCTTAGCCGTGTGCGGTGCCCCCTTCCACCATAATACTCGATAATATTGTAGCGGTGCTTAGGCGAAGCCCTGTGATGGTAGTACATCAAGATCGTCACCACGCTGTCATGCTGACGGAACTCTTGCCCGAAACTTTGCTGGATCGAAGTCCGGGCATCGTCATCAAGCTGAACGTGTGCTAAAACTCGGAGGTGTCATAGTTTCGGTGCTTGATCGGTCGGGCCGTGAAGACGTACGACTACATCTACCGCGTTGTGCTAACGCTTCCGCTGACAGTCTACAAGGGTACGTAGATCACACTCTTCCCTCTCGTTGCTATGCATCACCATGATCTTGCGTTTGCGTAGGATTTTTTTTTTTGAAATTACTACATTCCCCAACAATTAGCACTAGACCAAATCATAGAGGAAGGAGAGAGCTAGCCTAGCCTTCTCCTACCTCCAGGAAAAAACTCAAGGAGCATCCGTGTACACACTTTTGCCATAGTAATCATGCGGAGACCCCGCAGAGCAGCAGTAGGGGTGTTATCTCCACGGAGAGCTCCGAAGCTGGGTAAGATTCGTCGACGTGCATGCCTTCGCCTTATCCCGTTTCCAGGCACCGGCGACGTTCTACTCGCCCCCACCATGATAAGCCATCCTTTGGAATATGTCGCACCCAACCCCCGACAATGGGTTTTCCGGCCGGAGCTCGATACCAGGTACTCAAGAAGCGCCACCAAAATCGAAGTCATCATGTGTAGTCCCCACCACTTTCCGCTATCCCAACAGCTAGACGTGTGGCATGATCTTGACGTGAGATACCAAACAAATGAAGATCATGCCAGCATAAGCACACAGTGAAGCTGCAACAAGTGTCAGTTGCCACCAAAGGATCGGAACAACAATAGTCACCGTCGCACGTGGGACCAAAATTGGTGAGGGAGGAAGGCCACCGGCATCGCCAAAATCCCAATTGGGGACACTCCGACAGTCCTGCACCGTCCTCATGCTTCATCATCCATGGCTATGGTGGTAGAATCGGTTGACAAAACATACTTGTCATTGCCACCATATATGAAAGTCCACGACCCTGCGGCCTATTGCAACAACCGCCAAGCAGCGCAGGACCACAATGACATCCACACGCCCGAGCGAAGGCCTCGTTGCGATGCAGAAGGTTTGTTGATGCCTGCATACTGATACATTCTGAATGTATCTATAATATTTGTTTTTCATGCTACAATTATATTACTTTGGCAGAGTTTTGGCACCAATTTTTGATATGTTTTAGACTAACCTATTAATTTAGTGCCCAATGCGAGATGTTGTTTTCTGCTGCTTGGCGAATTTTTGGAAAATCAATTTTACGAAGACAAAAAAAATCCTAGAAAATGTCTTGAGTCAGGAAGCTTCTGGAGGCATTTGGCCCTGCCAGGGTGGTGTGAGCCCCACATGGCCAGGTGGCATGGCCAGGGGTGATCGCATGGGCCCCAGGATGCCTCTCCATCACCTCTTTCTTCCGCCACCTTTATATTGCTCTAAAAACCTTGGATAAGGAATTGGGCGTCTACGGGCTTGTGAGGCACAAGGCGCGCGAGGCAAGGATGGCGGGCCAATGCACCATCATCGACCATTGGAGGAACTCCACTGCTAGAGAGAGTGCACACGATCTTGCACGGAAGCATTGCCAAATCTACGTTGTGTCGGCGAGTGGGAGGAATGAGGCTAGGCAGATCACGGAGGCGCATGTGATGGCTTTTGCCATCAGTGGAAGAGCACGCTTGAGACCGAGAAAGAGAAAGGGAGGAAGGAGGGGGATAACATGGAGGAGTGTTGTGGATGTCGAGGAAAGGTTAGTAACGAGTGAAGGTGGCTCCAAGAGCTCTGGGTGCTCGGAGTGGGGGCCGCTACAGTGCATTGGTGCACTGTGGCTCCCTTTAGAGCACGAAATGTCGTCATGGGCATAGAAAATGCAAGGAAGCTTGTCACTTGATTCTTGATGTTAAAAAAGATATAAGGGAAGGATGGGTACTATGGGGCTAGGCAGAACAAGATATGGCAAGAGATAGGGGGATGCCAAGCTTATGGCAGTAGTAGAAATGGCGGGTTTTCACTCGAATGATTGATCATGGCGAGTTACTGTAGGGAAGTGGGGCGAAAGGAGAGGCTCTAGTAAACTTTGGAAATTTTCAAATAGGGCTAAGCACAAACACTAGAAATATGCAAAAGGTGTTTGATGGAATTCACCTTATCTCTACCAAGCTCTTCTCAATGAAACTTGATTTGGGGTGAAAAGGGAATGAAGCACATGATTTGGTAATTTTATGGAGAAGTTTGAATGTAGAAAAAAATCACACCCTAGCTAGTTTGAATCACTAGGTGTTTGATGCATGTTTGAGTAAGATGATCCATAGTAACATGTGGTGAGAAGTTCATGTGGGGACCAAAAATGGTCATAGGATGCTTCTGTAGTTTATGGGAAATGTTGAAATGATGTCTACTACACAACCTTCTTCTTGTAGACGTTGTTGGGCCTCCAAGTGCAGAGGTTTGTAGGACAGTAGCAAATTTCCCTCAAGTGGATGACCTAAGGTTTATCAATCCGTAGGAGGCGTAAGATGAAGATGGTCTCTCTCAAGCAACCCTGAAACCAAATAACAAAGAGTCTCTTGTGTCCCCAACACACCCAATACAATGGTAAATTGTATATGTGCACTAGTTCGGCGTGAAAGTGCTAGTGATCGACTAGAGGGGGGTGAATAGGCGATTTTTATGAAAGTCTTCAAAACATGGAAGTTTCATAGACAAACGATAGAAATAAACCTATTACCATGTAGCAGAAGGTAGACTACACTAAGAAAGCCATAGTCAAGTATTCAATGAAGTGAAAGCACAATGACTAATAGCAGCTAGGCAGTATAGATCAGGTAGGAAGATAGTGTGAAGCCAATCAGAACAATCAGTTACTCAGTGAAGACAAAAGATAATGCAATCATACAATGACTTCACCAGGGCCAACAGTAAGTAAAGGAATGAGAAGGATGAAACCAGTGACTCGTTGAAGGCAATGATTTGTTGGACCAGTTCCAGTTGCTATGACAACTGTACGTATGGTTAGGGAGGCTGAGATTCAACTCAGAAGACCATGTCTTCACCTTATTCCCCTTGAGCTAAGGACACCCAGTCCTCGCCCAATCACTCTGGTAAGTCTTCAAGGTAGACTCCCAAACCTTCACAGACTTCGTTCACCAGCGATCCACAATGACTCTTGGATGCTTAGAACGCGACGCCTAACCGGCTGGAGGATTCATAGTCCTCAAGTGTAATACGTCTTCAGATCACATAGACGGGATGACTTCAGTGATGCCTAACACTCTTTTGGCTCTGGGTGGTTAGGGCTTTATCCTCGCAAGGAATTCTCTCTCAAAGGCTTTGAGGTGGGTTGCTCTCAAACGAAAAAAGCCATACACTAACTCTGAGCAGCCAATCGTTTATGGTTGTAGGGGGTGGGCTATTTATAGCCACTAGGCAACCCGACCTGATCTGTCCGAAATGACCCTGGGTCACTAAGGAACTGACACGTGTTCCAATGGTCAGATTTCAAACACACGCAGCAACTTTACTTGGGCTACAAGCAAAGCTGACTCATCCAGCTCTGGATAAGATTTGCTCTCATTGTCTTCGCTTGAAGACATAGGATTTTGGTTGAGCATCACTTCAGTTACTCTGACTTTGTTCACTTGGACCCCACTTAATAGTACAGTGGTTCCTATGACTCAACAAAGAAGAAAAGGAGACAACGAAACAACTAAGTCTCCGCGCCCCATAGTCTTCACGCAATGTCTTCTCTTGTCATAGTCTTTAATGTGCATATCTTCACATACCACCATTGTCTTCAATGTCTTCATACATTTTTAGGGGTCATCTCCGGTAGATAAACCGATTCAATGAGGGACTACTACCTGTGTTATCTTGTAATTCTCACAAACACATTAGTCCCTCAACCAGGTTTGTCATCAATACTCCAAAACCAACTAGGGGTGGCACTAGATGCACTTACAATCTCCCCCTTTTTGGTGATTGATGACAAACTGGTTGAAGTTTTTAACGGGGATAAAAGTATGTGAAATGTAAAGGATTTAGGTCTTGTCTTCATAAGTGGCAAAGGCTCCCCCTGAAGATGTGCATATAAGTAATTTGCTTTTGGAATGCAAATGCACATGGCAGGTTGTACTTGTGGAGATCCTCTTCAACTTATGACGACAATTCATCCTACATGAAAAGTATGTGAAGATAATGACATGCATAATGAAAAATGGACGTCTGCAGAATGACCTAAGTGCGGAAGTTATCATCGCACATGCGGAATTTATCATCGCATCACAGAATAGCAAATAAGTAGCAGACGACCATCGAGTTTAAGTGTTACAACTCAAAGAACCAAATGTATCAAAAAGGGAGAGTTGTAAACACTAGGCAAAATATAAAACCACCGCCCATCTGGACCCGCTTGAAGACTATCAAACTCATATGCTTCTCCCCCTTTTGTTAGTAAGGACCAAAAAGGTTTGAAGACAAAGAGCACCTACTCGTTCCCATGAGGAGTTGGTGAAGTAGCAATGTCGTCGGTGTTGGTTGGCGGTGCAGACGAACTCGGTGCAGTGTTGATTCGCACTAAAGGTGGTGAAGTAGCATCGTCTTCATCATTGATAACACATGCATTCACTGTTGCGGCAGAGGAGGAGAACTCAGAGTCTTCAAGAGATGGAGTACGTCGCAGCACAGTCCTTCTCAAAGGTGTTGAGTCAAATTTGAAGCGTTCAGAGAAGCCATCATCCTGAAGATCATCCTCATAACACATAAGCGTCAGCCCTTTCATGTACACCGACAAGTTTCATGGGCGACAAAGGCATTCTTGGTGACAAGGTTGCGAATCCTGTTTACGTCCACCAAGAGGCTTTGCATTTGGCGCTTCAGCCAGTCATGATGCTTATCCTGTTTCTGATGAAGGGCAACCAGAAGCTCTCGGTCATTGAGAACACGAGATCGCTTCTTAGGCCGTTGTGCAATGGTGCTTTCGGTGGCTTCAGTGAGGGCACGATGAGGTGCACGGGTAGTACCAGCCTGAGGATAAACACGAGTGACTGCTTGGACTCCTTCAATGTGTTGTGAGAAGCTTTGATTATCAGCATTTTGAAGACTAAGGGGCTCCTTGGTAGGCTCTGGATAGATGGCTTCAACTGACATATCGACATCAGGAAGAAAAATCAGATGATTGCGAGCAGAGGGCTGATAGGTGACAGTTGAGTGTAGTTTGATCAGACGCATAATCCATGGAGCGTAAAACTTCAAGCCAAAGAGATCAGATCTTGATGCAGCAAGTTGGCAGATGAAGAAGTCTTGTGCATTGAAGTTTTTGTCGTGAAGAATATGGAAGACAAAAGTCTTCACTGCACCTTCAAGCTTTGCATGTGGAGAATGTCCTTTGATGGGCCAGAGAGTTGGACTTATAATGTGATAGATAGTACGTGGCAAATACTCAAGGTCTTCGACAAAGAACTCCTCAGGATATTCAGCATTGGGAGGCAAAGGCATCATGCTAAGCATCTAACTCATGTTGGGTTCAGGCTTGTGAAAAATGCTTTCCATAGCAGCACCGTGAAGCTGACAACCAGGTTCAAAAAGATCACCTGGAGTGGGCAGGCCAGTGAGCTCAATGACATCAAAGGCTTTGGCTTCATGATGAACATTGCCTGTCATCCACTCAAGGACCCAAGTCTTCGGATCCCTGTTGTAGCCACGAATATGAAGAGTGGCATAGAATTGGAGCAGCAATTCTTCGTTCCAGTGCTCCTTGTCAGTGACGAACTGCAACAAGCCAGACTCTCTGAAGCAATCCAACGCTTCTTCCAAACAGGGCAGACTAGTTATGGCTTCAGTGTCAAGACGCATATGTGGGAAAATGCAACCTTGATTGTATAAGATGCAAGAGTAATAACTGCGCTGCTGATAGCTCCAGAACCGATCAGAAGATATTCTTGCCTTAGAGTAGGGGTTTTTGGCGCTATCAAAGGTGTTGTGTGCTTTGAAGCCATTGATATTGAATGATCTGGGTGCAGATGCAGTGCCTGGATACCTAGGCAGCCTTAGCATTGGCTTCTGAACCTGAGGCCTGCGCTCGACGTGATAGTCAAAATGGGGACCAGCAGCAGGTGGAGGAACAAGAATAGGCCATTTGACAATGATAAGCTGACCATAGTTGTATGCTTGCTCGATAGTATGTGGCCTTTGTGGCGGAACAGGAGCAGTGGTATCAATAGAGGCGTCAGGCTGCACATCTGTTGCAGGTGCATCATTGGCTTCATTGGCTTCTGGCACAGTGTTTGGTGCAGGCTCCACATTATCTTCAGCCATGACCACATCATTGGCTTCAGTGGTGTTAGTGGTGGCAGCCTCAGGATTCTCAACCTCCACTTGAGGAGCTGGAGGGTCGGGCACCGACACGTTCACTTCAGGAACATCTTCTTCAGTGATGGGGGGAGTAGGGACACGTTCTTCTGCTTGTTTTTCTTCGGGTGATGCAGCCGGATTGTCTTCAGCAACTTTAGCTTCAGACTCAGAGACATTCATAGTAGGAGTGACTTCGGGGAACACCTGACGTGCAACAGATTGGTGGTGCACTTCTCCTTCTGGAATGCTCGAAAGAGGGACTTGGGGCCTTGGTCCTTTGCGAAGCCTGCGTAACGCTGGTGACACCTCTGGAGATAGAGTTGGCTGGGCCTCAAAGTCATCATCTTCTTCTTGCATTGGTGGGGTGACTTGTTGTTGGGGAGTAATCAGGGTGTCTTGTTGTTGTGGGTGATCAGCCCATGATGCATCCTGAGCAATTGGTGTCAGAGCACGACCAATGCTGATGAGTTCGCTGTTCATGAGAACAGGCGATGATACCAAGTTGTGCTCGATCTGAGGAAGAACTACATCATCTTTAACATTGTCATGGTGACCAATGTCTTCAGCAGCGGTGGGGTCAACTGCTGGAATGTCTTCAGCTTCAGGAGCCTCTGTGGAAGCAGGCTCATGAACTACCATCCGTCGTTCTTGATGCAAAGAGTCAGGACGAGCAATCGAGATGGGCTCGACAATAAGGGGCTCTGTGGGAGCAGCCCGATATTTCTTGGTTTTAAGCTTCTTCTTGGAGGGAGCGACATCAGAAGCTTCAGGATTTTTCCTCTTTCTGGCTTCAGCCTCGGCAGCCTTTGTCTTCTTCAGTCCGAAACGGTTGACTTGACCTTTGGCTTTGAGCCGGACATGCTGCTTGGGAAGACAATGCGAGGTTCTTCCCGCCTTGAAGGTGCAGATTTGTCAGTCGATGGCTTCTTCTTCTTTGCAACCATTCTGGGGTCGATGCCAGGACGCCCAAGAGCCTTGCGCTTCTCAGCTTCATTGTAGGCTTGCACACACTTGTCAGCCAGAATCTTCATGCACTCACAAGAACCTTTAGCTTCTTCTTGTTTCTTGAGAAAAGCTTCCTTGAGCTCATGCAGCATAACCTTGAAGTTTTTGACATCTTGCACGCTGAGCTTTGCCATGTTCTTCTTGAAATGAGCTTTCTCATAGTCGATCTTGTGCTTCAGTTCAACGATGCGCTGAGATAGAGCTAGCTCAGAAGCAATGGCGCCAGTGAAAGAGACGCTGAGGCCAATTGGAAGTTGCAGATCATCAAAGCTGAGATTGGGGGTTTCAAACCACTCATCAATGAAGTTGTGGATGATTGCCACGTCAAAGAGAGGCAAATCATTGAAGATTTCTGCTTCTTCCTTGCTCTTAATTAGTTGCTCAAGAGCGTCATCTGCAAAATCTTCATCACTGGACAGATCAATGTGTTCGTCTTGTAGAATGGCAGCAGGGGTCAATGCCTGATCAGTATTCTTTTTCATCTCCGTCTTCTTGGAGATACGTGATAGATCTTCAGACTGCACACTGTCTTCAGGAGGTGCAGTAGCCAGTGGTTTCGCACGTGAAGCTTTTGGAGGAGCAGCTGACTTTGAAGCTTTAGCCTTCTTTTGCTTCTGCGGCTTTGGAGTAGGAGCTGGGGCTTCATCAGTGTCGGCATCATCATCAGAATGATCCACTTTGGCACCTTGAATAGAAATGTGAGTGATAAGGCCATTGTCGGTGTCAAAACCGGCGGATCTCGGGTAGGGCGTCCCGAACTATGCATCTAGGCCGGATGGTAACAGGAGGCAGGGGACACGATGTTTTACCCAGGTTCATGCCCTCTTGATGGAGGTAAAACCCTACGTCCTGCTTGATTAATATTGAAGATATGTGTAGTACAAGATTAGATCTACCACGAGATCAGAAAGGCTAAACCCTAGAAGCTAGCCTATGGTATGATTGTATGTTGTGATTCTTGTCCTACGGACTAAAACCCTTCGGTTTATATAGACACCGGAGAGGGTTAGGGTTACACAAGGTCGGTTATAAAGGAGGAGATATCCATATACGTATCTACTAGCTTGCCTTCCACGCCAAGTAGAGTTCCATCTGGACACAAGACGAAGTCTTCAATCTTGTATCTTCATAGTCTAACACTCCGGCCAATGGAGATAGTCCGGCTGTCCGGAGACCCCCTAATGCAGGACTCCCTCAGTAGCCCCTGAACCAGGCTTCAATGACGATTAGTCCAGCGCGCAGTTGTCTTCGGCATTGCAAGGCGGGTTCCTTCTCTGAATACATCACAGAAGAATTTGAATACGAGGATAGTGTCCGACCCTGCAAAATAAGTTCCACATTCTACCTCAGAGAGAATAGTTTTTCCGCAGATCTAATTTGCTGCCTTGTTTTGGCAGCATGACGTCATGTCATGGCTCGGTGATTATTCGAACCGTTTCTCTTAACTAGCTCCACACATAACGTGAGGCGGTTTCTTGACACGCCTTGCCGAAGCGGAGATCGTGTTCCCCTAATTACAGGATTCTCATTAATGCGGTCATGGGTAACCCAACCGTGTCTAGGACTCCTACATTATAGGCAAGTCCCAAACGGTTACAGAGAGGACGCTTGATATTCACCCTCTTTATAAGGGGACAAGGTTTTCGCTTTTTCCCTCTCACGCTCAATCAAACCCTTCCCCCGCCTCGAGTTCTAACACCCAAAGCCCAGGTTAGGTGCTTCGGATTTTCAACCATGTCCGGATCCAGCCTTCAAGGCCGATGGACGCCCTCCTCCGTTACGGAAGAGGACATTAAGAAGTTGAGGGAGGCCAGATATCTGACCGCCGAGGTTTTGCATCGGCTGCCTTCTCGAGGGCAGGTCGTCCCTACTCCCGAACCCAATGAGAACGTTGGGTTCGTCTCCCACTTCCTCCGAGGTCTAGGCCTCACTCTGGATCCTTTCGTCAGGGGCTTGATGTTCTATTACGGGCTAGATTTCCACGATCTAGCTCCGGACTCCTTTCTCCACATCACGACATTTATTGTCATGTGTGAGGCCTTCCTTCGTGTGACCCCTCACTTCGGCCTGTGGCTCAAGACCTTTGAAGTACAGCCGAAGATGATCGAGGGGCAACATGCAACGTGCGGAGGTGCATCAATAGGCAAGATGGCAGGAGCTCCATGGCCGAAAGGTTCCTTTCCAGAGGTGTCCGAATTATGGCAACGGGAGTGGTTTTACGTCACGACTCCCAGATGTGCCAAGTGGGCGGCTGCCCCCGTTCCGCTCGGGCCCCCCACCACAACTGATGACATGGGTTAGCAGGGGTCTGAGCTGGGGTCCAGCCAAGGACGTGCCTATACTGCAAAGCCGCATTCGAGATCTCTTCGAGGGAGATTTTAATTTGGTTGCGGTAATACAAGTTATGCTGGTTCGTCAAGTCCAGCCTTGCAAACGCCGGCCCCTGCGCTTGTGGGAATTCAACCCAGAGGGACCACGTCCCAGAAGTTTCCTCCGCCTGACGCACGAGGAGATGTACAAGTCATTCTTCGGACCTCAAGTGGAATGTCCGGATATCACCGAGGACGTGGGCCTAAGCAGTAACCGCGCCGCCGAACAAGTAAGAAATCCTCTAGCCGAACACGCTGTCTTTTATTCAAAGTTATTTCTGAGAGTTTGCTTTTTGACCAGGACTGGCTAACAAAGGCGAAGATGATTCGGTGTTTGGCCCCCCTCCCTGAGGGTTTGGAAAATCCGGTATTGGAGAAGATGCTCGAGGTCACACCTTGCCCGGAGCCCTTGAAGGAAGATACCGAGGGGGATAATACGGGCGGACGCGGGCCCCCATCGCTACCCGCTCCAACCGAGGGAACGAGCGTCTCCATGAAGGAGGACGATCGGGGGAGGAAAAGGACTGCTTCTGAGGATCCGGAAGCCGAAGCCTCCAAACGGGAGAAGAAGTCCCCCACAGAGGGTCCTGCCTTGGGGGGTGCTTTTGCCGCACAAAGTCCACGGGGGGATCAGCCCTCCAACGAGTCGTAAGTGATCCAAAATATTTTAATAGTAAGGGTATGCTATATTTTTCCTCTGAGAAAATAACCACCGCATATATCTTGCAGTTCGGGCCTCAGCCCCTCTCAAATGAGCTCGTCTTCGGGGGATCTTCTTCCAGAGATGATGCAGAGCAAAACGCCTCCCCCGAACTCCTCTGCTCCAGAAGCGGGCGACCCCAAAGTGTCATCGCGGAGGGCCTCTCCGGATCCGGTGAGGCCAGAAGATAATCCCGTAGACCCCCAAAGTCCCCAGTGTCCGGCTCCCAAAGAGAGCATACGAAAGAGTCCGGCACCGTCTGGTGTGTGGTCGGACGTTCTGAGGGAGTTGGGTGGGCGAGCGGCCATCTCAGAAGAGCACCGTACGCTGATGGGTACGGTGATGGAGAGAATCTCGTCCGCTGAAAGCGGATTACATGAAGCCTTTATGAGTCTACTGACAGGCTTTGAGGTATGTGAGATAATATGTGATAGTACTGCACATGTTAGGTGTGCCTTGTGCAGATAGTAGCCCCTGAGACTCTGGTTGTCGCCGAGAACGGCAGCGAATAGAGGATCATATTCCCAGGCAATAACCAAACTGCCTCTATGTGCAGGTGGTGGAAGCTCCGGTGGCTAGCCGAACTAGTGAGTTTGCCCAATTAAAACGGCAACTGGATGCGACAGACGCCGACAAGCTTGTTAACAAGAGGCTTGACGAGGCACAGAGTAAGTGTTATTATCCGGTGAACGCCACATAGTAAGAGCAGCATAATGCCAGTATCTTTAGTATGTTGTGACTATAGATGGAGCTGCCACCGTGGAAGCCTTACGGGTGGCACTTGCCCGAGCCAATGAATAAGCGAGGATTAGTAATGCGGCTGCTTTGAAGGCAGCCGAAGAGTTGAAAGCTGAGAAGGTCGCACATTGCGAGAGCCAGGAGAAGATGGCCAAGATGGTTGTAGAAGCTAACCGTTGCCGGTTCCTTGAGAAAGTAAGCCGAGCGAAGGCAACGGACCTTGAGAAGGCCGCGGCGGCGGACAAAGACACCTGTTCTGCTATGGGAGCGAAGAAGGAGGAGCTGTGGGAAGCCAGGGATATTGCGGCGGGGAAACCCTTCATGTTACGGAGGAAGTTTGGAGATCCACGTTATGCCCCTCTGGATCGGCTGTGGAGTTCGGCAGATGCGTATATGGATTTGGCGGCGAGCGCTGCCGATGCGGCCAAGTACTTCCAAGGTCAGACAGATCGTGAAGTGGACAAGCTGTTATGGACGCAATTCCACGTTCCAGAGCGTTCGCTTTCATTGACTGACCAGCTAGCCGAATGGGCCGAACTGAATAGGTTGTCCGGACTCGCCATGAGGTTTGTTGTGGATCAGCTATGGCCGGAAAGGCCAAAGCCGAACAACTATTTCAGCTTAGTGCAGTAGTTCCTTGATGCGGTGCCGCACATTAATGCGATGAAGGGGTCGGCATGCATAGAAGGCGCGCGGATGGCCCTTGCCCGTGTTAAAGCATACTGGGCGGAGATGGATGCTACCACTGTTGCGGCGCAGGGTTCGGCCATAGGCCGAGTGGCAGCCGAGCATTATTTTGAGGAGGTTCTCGAGGGTGCTCATTTGATAGAGGCCCAGTGCTCAAAGAATATTATGTTTGAGTGATATGTATTCTCATTGTAGACACAATGCTTTTATGAAGTTTTATAAGGCTATGTTTATACTTTTGCCTAAAAGTAGTATGATGCCTCCTGTGCGGCCGTTTATGTATACATGTGTATAACCTGAAAGATTGCAGCCATCGGCTTCAACCCCCATGCATATAATGCGGAGGTGCTCACAAAAAAACGCGTGGTCACACTTAACCCAACGTCTTGGTCCTAATAAGGAGGTGATAGCGCAGAGAGCGAGGCAACCGGACTATAATGCTTTAACACTTTCACTTAGCCATAGGAGTTTGACAGTGGGGCTACTAGATAGCCCCTGGTGGCTCCGCACTCTCCCGATCGCGGGGCGCGTACATGCCTGGCCGGAAAACGGCCCTTCATTAAGGCGGAGGAATTCTAAAATTCCGATAGGTCATCAAGTGGTTGACCAGTCTCACGCTATATCATGACAGTCAGTTTTCGGCTTTCTCTACTCAAGTGCTCGTCTGGATGAACCAGAGCACAATCGCAGTAGTTCTCCTAGTGCTACCTTAGCCAGTAAAGCGGAACGTAAGGCACCAAAACACAGGAGCCGGGCAAACCCAACATTTGACCAAAGACAATGATTCGGAGCTGATGCATATAAGGCCTAACTCACGATTCCGAACACTCCCTAAGGTATTCGGTCTTTATGGTATAAACCGGGCCAAAATAGTGCCGTTTATAAGAAGCCCCTTGTGTCCAGGTATGTGCATTATTCTGACGTGGCCACATGCCAAGACGCCAGCATCCTTCTCAACTGTGCTGAGAATTCGGTGGATATGTATCAACAAGAGACAGTAAAAAAGGTTTACGCAGGGTCTTAATCTAAAAAGAATCCTTGGAGCGGGTCCCTGCTGCACGTCTGTGCCTGTGTCTCCATTGTGCCGTATCCTGGATGGGTGTAGCACGATGATCATCTGTAAAAGAGAGGAACTTAGGTGAACAAGTTGTCGTGCAAAAGGATAGTTTTTAAAGGAACCAAGTCTAATTCGAGATCAGTAAAAAATTGCCACTTGTCTGGGCGCGTTGAGCCCCTTGTATTTGTAATAGGGGTGTGATCATTGATCCGGTATAAATTGCATATAGCTGCACCGGACTCGTCTAACCGTGTCCGAGGTCGTGACGACCTGCTAAATGCTTTAGTTGGTGAGGCCGTTTTTAGTGTGCGGCTGCCAGGGCAGCCGCACGCTCTTCGGCACGCAAAGATCGCTTAATACTTCCGTTCACTGTAATGATGCCACGTGGACCGGGCATCTTGAGTGTGAGGGAAGCGTAGTGTGGTATTGCATTAAAGTGAGCGAAAGCTTCGCGTCCGAGTAGTGCTTGATAGCCACTTTGGAACAGAGCGATGTGGAAGGTTAAATGTTCGCTACGGAAGTTATCGGGGAAGCCGAATATAACTTTTAGTAGCAGGGAGCCCGTGCAATGAGCCCCTGGGCCTGGCATTACTCCTTTAAAGGTAATCTTGCTATGGCAAATTTTTGTTGGGTCTATCCCCATTTCGCGGATTGTATCTTGGTATATCAGGTTTAGACTGCTGCCACCATCCATCAGGACTCGTGTGAAGTGGTATACCTCAATTATTGGGTCTAATACCAGGGCAGTCCATCCTGCATGCCGGATACTTGCTGAGTAATCACGATGGTCGAAAGTGATCGGTTGAGACGACCAGTGGCAGGACTCCGCGGTGATAGGCCCTTGGGTATATTGTTCTGGGAGTGCCGTTTTGTTTCTTCCCTTGATCACGTGTAACACGTTTACTGTTTTGACTTCCGGTGGAAATTTCTTTTGTTCCCCAGTGTCTTGCTTGAGAGGCTCATCCTCGTCTTCGCTTGGTGTATCCTCCCCCTTGTGTACGGCGTTGAGCTTACCGGACTGCTTGAAGACTCAACATTCTCTGTGGGTATGATTAGCAGGTTTACCAGGGGTGCTATGGATCTGACATATTTGGTCCCGAATTTTGTTTAGGTTGGACAGTTCATCTCTGACGCCTTTAGAGGGCGGCTTTTGCTGACCTGGCCGAGAGCTTTTGAATCCGGCGTTTTGTGCCGTGCTCTTCGTGCCGTCTTCCTTATTCCGGCGTTTGTTACTGTTGTTGCGCCGTGACTTCCCGTTTCCATATCTAACTTCAGATGTACTGGGGTCGCTGGTGCTGCATCTGGCTAGCCAGCTGTCCTCACCCACGCAAAAGTGGGTCATGAGGCTTGTTAATGTTGCCATCATTCTTGGCTTTTCTTGGCCGAGGTGTCTGGCGAGCCATTCGTCACAGACGCTATGCTTAAAAGTTGCCAAGGCTTCGGCGTCTGGACAGTCGACAATTTGGTTCTTTTTAGTGAGAAACATGTTCCAAAGTTTTCGGGCTGACTCTCCGGGCTGTTGAGTTATATGACTCAAATCATCCGCGTTCGGAGGTCGGACATAAGTCCCTTGAAAATTTGCCCAAAAAGCGTCTTCGAGCTCTTCCCAACTTCCAATGGAGTTTTCAGGGAGGCCTTTAAGCCAGTGACGAGCTGGCCCTTTGAGCTTGAGGGGTAAGTACTTGATGGCGTCGAGATCATCTCCTCGAGTCATATGGATATGGAGGACATAATCCTCAATCCAGACCCCAGGGTCTGTTGCTCCGTCGTATGCCTCTATGTTTACGGGTTTGAATCCCTCTAGAAATTCATGGTCCAGCACCTCATCGGTGAAACATACGGGGTGTGCGGCACCTCTGTATCTGGGTGTACCGCGTTGTTCGGATGTTTGTTGTGTCACATTGTATGCTGGGGCGCGCTTGCGTGGTCCATAGATGGATCTGGTTGCGCCATCCTTTTGGTGCGAGCCCTCGTGTGTATCACGTATTGGCTTGTGAGTGGGGTTGTTTGCCGCTTGATGTTGGCCGTGGGGTCGTCTATCCGGCCATGTGGCTACTTTGGTATTTGGTTGTGAGGGGTCTGAGGCCTCTTCATCGAATTCAGGTAGCAACCTCCGCTTTGGGTAGCTCTTGGTGGGGCGATTGTCGCCGTACCTCGCTGTTGTGTTGAGTACTTTACTCCATCTGATTTGGAGTGTGTCTTGCGCAGCCTTGAGCCTTTGCTTCTGCTTTTTCAGACTCCTCGCGGTGGCAACAAGCCTTTTACGGGCATTCTACTACTCCGGGTGCCTGTCCGGCGTTATGTCGTCCGGACTATTATCTTTGACGGAATTGGTTTGTTCGGTTTGATTCCCCGGATTGCCGTGGTCCGGCAGTGGTTCACCCTGCTCCAACGCTGGGTTTGTGTGATCGTTATTTCTGCCGAGGTGGGAATTGGGGCGGCGCCTGCGCCACCGCTTTGACTGCTTCTCGAGGGAACAAGCCTTCGGTGCGTCCTTCCGTTCCTCGTCATCGTCTTTTGGTGTGTCCACCATGTATACGTCATATGATGAAGTGGACGTCCAGCGCCCTGTGGGCGGTGGTTCCTCTTCGCCTCCCGCATCGTTGTCCATACCATCGATGTCTTCGGAGTCGAAGTCGAGCATGTCGGTTGAGTCATCGACAGTGGCTATTAAGTGGGTGGTGGGTGGGCGTCGAATTTCTTCGTCGTCCGCATCCCAATCCTGTTGGCCATAATATGGCCAGGGCTCTCCTGACAAAGAGAGAGACCTTAGTGAATTCAGAATGTCGCCGAAGGGCGAGTGCTGAAAGATACTCGCGGCGGTGAATTCCATGATCGGCGCCCAATCGGATTCGATCGGCAGGGGCGCGGATGGTTCGGAGTCCGGAAAAGAGTCCGGCACCTTGGAGTCACGGGCTGCGCAGAGGATTATGCTGGTGTTTGGCTCGATCGCCGTCGAGACTGCAGCCCCTGAGGCGGTGACTAGCCACCCGTCCTCGATTGGCGCAGTTGGCTCCGAGCTAAGGGTCGGAGCTGATGCGGGTGCGGCCTCTGGGGTACCGTCCGGTGGCAGAGCTAGGTCATACCCATCGCGACAGTGCAGCATGCCCGACTGTGGCTCGAATCCGTCAAAGATCAAGTCCCCACGGATGTTGGCAGTGTAATTCAAACTTCCAAATCTGACCTGATGGCCAGGGGCGTAGCTTTCAATCTGCTCCAGATGGCCTAGCGAATTAGCCCGCAGTGCAAAGCTGCCGAATACGAAGATCTGTCTGGGCAGAAAAGTCTCACCCTGGACCGCATCGCTATCGATGAAAGTAGGAGCCATCAAGCCTAACGGCGACGACACAGAGGAACTCTCAATGAAAGCACCAATGTCGGTGTCAAAACCGGCAGATCTCGGGTAGGGGGTCCCGAACTGTGCGTCTAGGCCGGATGGTAACAGGAGGCAGGGGACATGATGTTTTACCCAAGTTCGGGCCCTCTTGATGGAGGTAAAACCCTACGTCTCGCTTGATTAATATTGAAGATATGTGTAGTACAAGAGTAGATCTACCACGAGATCAGAGAGGCTAAACCCTAGAAGCTAGCCTATGGTATGATTGTATGTTGTGATTGTTGTCCTACGGACTAAGACCCTTCGGTTTATATAGACACCGGAGAGGGTTAGGGTTACACAAGGTCGGTTACAAAGGAGGAGATATCCATATACGTATCGCCTAGCTTGCCTTCCACGCCAAGTAGAGTTCCATGCGGACACGAGACGAAGTCTTCAATCTTGTATCTTCATAGTCTAACAGTCCGGCCAATGGAGATAGTCCGGCCATCCGGAGAACCCCTAATCAAGGACTCCCTCAGCCATCAAGGTTGTAGAAAGGTCCGACGATATTGGGTTCAGCATCGCGTGTGCCATCAGCCCGGGGAGCAGAAGGACCAGGGTTGAAGTCTAGTCCCAATGACTTCTTGTTTTCCTTGGCTGATGCCTTTGCATGCTGGAAGTTGCGCTTGAAGAGATTATCGTCACGACACCAGAGCAGTGATGATGGGTCGGCATTTTCAGGCTGTGGTCTATGGACCATACAGGGATAGAAACCCT
Source organism: Triticum monococcum (assembly GCA_034509565.1). NCBI lineage: Eukaryota > Viridiplantae > Streptophyta > Magnoliopsida > Poales > Poaceae > Triticum > Triticum monococcum. The sequence goes on along the minus strand of CM067845.1, from coordinate 682,740,543 downwards.
GAGCAATAGCTTCAGCTCTGGTCTTGGGTGGAAGGCTTCGGAAGAGAATGTCACCCCAAGGACTCTTGATGGCATTCTTCTCAACATACTCCTGGGTCACAAACTTGTATTTAAACCATTGTTGGGCCCAATATCTTCGAATCCATTGGATTCGTATCTTGCGCTGATTGTAATCCTCTTCTGGATCTGTCTTGTACAACTCTAAGAGCTCATCAGGCAGATCTCTTGATGTTCCCCCTCGACGATGTCTGCCACCCTTCCTTGCTGATTTCTCTGTAGCCATGAACTTCAAACTAAATGGCTTCAATACGTTCAAAGGCTTCCGCTTGCTGGTCAAACAGGAACTGGCTTCGGGAGAGTTAATGTGATGCTGTAAGAATTCTACAAATGAATGCAGACTATGACAACCAAGGGATTCTCCCACGGACATGTACCTATGACAGCATTAGAGATGCGAGGGAAGGGGAGAGGTCATATGCATTCTCAGAAGATTTTGAAGATAAATCAGTTTGAAGACATTGACCTCATGGTGCGAAGACATTCACTTATGTGTTTGAAGTTGGTTCCAGATTTGTACGAATCCAGGAATAGGTACAAGTGAGGAATCTAACTCATTATGAAGCTTAAGTGAATATACTAGGCATTATATGAGATGCAGACAGGATAGATCTAACATTGAGTAGGCAGAAACCACTTTCGGTAAACAGGATGAATCTTTTAGGATAAAAAAGATGGTAAAAGGAGAGTTTTATTTAACACACGATGAACTGCTAGATGGGAAGAGTAGGAGACCGAGCAGTTCAATCCACCGTGCCCTAACTTGGCGACGGATGACACCTACGGCGGCGGCGGAGAGGACGATGACCGCGGCCGGCGTGAGGACGGCGTCGGTGAAGTCGCGGCAGCTAAGCGCTTCGTCGCCGGTGTCGTCGAGAGCTAGCGGTGGCGCTAGGGTTTTGACGAGGTGGAGAGGTGGAAGAAGGTTTTCTTGACCGCAGGGGACATGTATTTATAAGGAAGTATGCGGCACAGCGTAATTACGCAGGTGCTCCTGGCGGTTCACATCTGAGGGACACATGGCAAGCATGCAACATAGTCGGAGTTGTCCCACGTTCCCATGCCCACCTAAACTTTCGGATGGTCGTTCCAGCTTCTCCGGATTTCAGGCAATAAGGATAGAGCATTTAAAGAAGACTTAATGTTTGTCTCTGTATCTTCTGCTGACAAGGACGCAGAGAAGACATTCGACAGTTTCAATAGAATGCATATGATTTGGACAGATAGAGTTTGAGATAGAAAGCATAGAGAGATTAGGGTCCGATCACATTCACTTAGTTCAAAAGATTCAACAAGGAAGACGTAGCTATAAGTGAATGCTGTAGAGGACAGAACACTAATATGTATATATCAGAAGACAATCAAATCAACATAGTGAAGATAATCATGAAGACAAGTTGAAATTGAAGACAAACCAAATGTGAAGACATAGCAAATGTAACGCCATGAGTAAAACACTTCAAACAGAAAAATTTGGTGGTGGCGTTACCCACCATATAGGAAGTATTAGACCCAGACACGGCGCACAATTATCGTGGCGCTCCGAAGTCAAATTCCACGTTAATGTATTCAGACTCAGAATGTAAGTCTTCATTGATTGAAGATATACTTTACTTCGTGTGTTGCACATCCATGTCATCAACATGCTTAAGTGTTAGGATGTGTGCCTGATCACAGGACATTTGAGGATTCAAAGATATTTAGCTCACACCGTAACTTGCAAAACCACTTCTCATCCAAGGGCTTGGTGAAGATATCTGCCAATTGATCTTCAGTGTTGACGTGTATGATATCAATATCTTCCTTCATAACATGATCTCTGAGAAAGTGATGACGAATTTCAATGTGCTTTGTCTTCGAGTGCTGAACTGGGTTGTTGGCAATCTTGATGGCGCTTTCGTTGTCACAGTAGAGTGGCACTTGCTTCAGATGAATGACATAGTCTTTGAGTGTTTGCTTCATCCATAGAAGCTGAGCGCAGCAAGATCCAACAGCAATGTATTCAGATTCAGCAGTGGAGAGAGATACACAGTTCTGCTTCTTTGAAGACCAACATACAAGTGATCGTCCCAAAAAATGACATGTGCCTGATGTAGACTTGCGATCCACCTTGTCACCGGCATAATCAGCATCCGAGAATCCAACTAGATCAAACTCTGAGCCCTTTGGATACCATAATCCTAGTGTTGGGGTGTGAGCCAAATATTTGAGAATTCGATTCACAGCTAAGTGACGCGATTCCTTTGGTGCCGCTTGGAACCGGGCACACATGCAAACACTAAGCATGATATCTGGCCTAGATGCACATAAATAAAGCAGGGAACCAATCATGGAGCGGTATACCTTTTGACCGAACTCTTTACCATTGTCGTCGGGACCCAGATGATGTTTGGCTGGCATTGGCGTCGTGAAGCCTTTGCAATCTTGCATCCCAAATTTCTTCAGGCAATCTTTGAGGTATTTCTCTTGAGATATAAAGATGCTATTGCGTTTCTGGCGTATTTGAAGACCAAGGAAGAACTTAAGCTCACCCATCATGGACATCTGATATTGCTCTTGCAACATATATCCAAACTCGTCACTGTATTTCTGATTGGTGCAGCTGAAGATAATGTCATCCACATATATTTGGCACACAAACAGTTCACCATCATATGTCTTCGTGAAGAGAGTGGGGTCGAGGGAACCAGGTTTGAAGCCTTTGCTCTTCAGGAAGTCTTTGAGTGTGTCATACCAAGCCCGAGGGGCTTGTTTGAGGCCATACAGTGCCTTGTTGAGCTTGTACACCATGTCAGGATGTTTTGGGCCTTCAAAGCCAGGCGGTTGTGCAACATACACTTCTTCTTCAATCTTGCCATTCAGAAAAGCGCTCTTCACATTCATTTGATACAGAAGAATGTTATGATGATTTGCATAGGCCAGCAGTATGTGTATGGCTTCAAGCCTAGCCACATGAGCAAATGTTTCATCGAAGTCAATCCCTTCAACTTGAGTGTATCCTTGAGCAACGAGACGAGCTTTGTTTCTGACAACTTGACCATGCTCATCTTGCTTGTTGCGATATATCCATTTAGTGCCTATTATATTGTGCTTACGAGGATCAGGACTCTTAACCAGTTCCCATACATTATTCAGCTCAAACTATTGAAGCTCTTCTTGCATAGCTTGAATCCATTCAGGTTTCATGAAGGCTTCATCAACTTTCTTGGGTTCAGATATTGAGACGAATGCGAAGTGCCCACAGAAATTTGCTAGCTGTGTTGCCCTTGAACGAGTGAGTGGACCTGGTGCATTGATGCTATCAATTATTCTCTCAATCTATACTTCATTTGCAACACGAGGATGTACAGGACGAAGATTTTTCTCTTGCTGATCATTGTCATCGTTAGAAGGATTGTCTTCAGGCTGAGCATTGTCTTCAGGTTGATCAGGTGCGGAGATGATAAGTTCCTCTTCAGGCTGAGCTTCAGATGGTATGATTTCTCTAGTTCCCATAAGTTTGATTGATTCACTGGATGGAACTTCATCTAGCACATTTGGTAGGTGCTCTCTTTGCGAGCCGTTAGTCTCATCGAACCGCACATCCACAGTTTCAACCACTTTATAGTGAAAGAGGTTGAAGACTCTGTAGGAGTGCGAATCCTTTCCATATCCAATCATAAAACCTTCATGTGCTTTCGGTGCAAATTTTGAAGTGTGATGTGGATCCTTGATCCAGCACCTGGCACCAAATACTCTGAAGTACCTGACATTTGGCTTCTTGCCAGTAAGGAGCTCATAGGATGTCTTGTCGAGAAGCTTGTGAAGATAAACATGGTTGATGATATGGCATGCAGTATCAATGACTTCAGACCAGAATTTTCTTGGAGTCTTGTATTCATCAAGCATCGTCCGGGCCATCTCAATAAGTGTTATGTTCTTGCGTTCCATGACGCCATTCTGCTGCGGCGTGTACGGAGCTGAGAATTCATGTGTGATGCCCAAAGTATCGAGATATGTATCTAGGCCAGTGTTCTTGAATTCAGTGCCATTGTCACTTCTGATGTGCTTTATCTTGACGCCATAGTTGTTCATGACTCGATTGGTGAAGCGTCTGAAGACATCCTGCACTTCAGTCTTGTAGAGGATTATATTGTAACGCCCCACATGTAACCTTCCCCAAATGTACTCCGACTCATGCCGTTCCGGCATTAAGTTATATTTAATTCTCGGGTTCGCGTCTCTGCCTCCGTGTGTTGTTTTGTTTTTTTCGTGCATCTCATATCATGTCATCACGTGCATTGCATTCGCATACATGTTCATCTCATGCATCCGAGCATTTTCCCCGTTGTCCATTTTGCATTCCGGCGCTTCGTTCTCCTCCGGTGGCCATTTCTAGCTTTCTTTCGTGTGTGGGGATTAAACATTTCCGGATTGGGCCGAGACTTGCCATGCGGCCTTGGTTTACTACCGGTAGAGCGCCTGTCAAGTTTCGGGTCATTTGGACTTCGTTTGATACTCCAACGGTTAACCGAGGGACCGAAAAGGCCTCGTGTGTGTGCAGCCCAACACCCCTCCATTTTGGCCCAAAACCCACCAAACTCAGCTACATCGTCTCGGTCGTTTGATCACGATCGTGTGGGCGAAAACCGCACCTCATTTGGACTCTCCTAGCTCCCTCTATGCCTATATATACACCCCCCCCTCGTTTTTGGATCGTCCCCTCCCTCGAAACCCTAAAAAAAGGAGATCTCGGAGCCCCGCGCCCGGCCGGACATGTCCGCCCCCAGCCGGACACACCGCGCCGCCGCGCCCGGCCAGTGAGGGAGCGCCACCTGTCCCGCGCGGGATCCCCGCCGCCGCGGCCCGCCCGGCCCGCAACCGGCCCCCGCGGGCCCGTTCGCCGCCGACACCGCCTCCCAGCGCCCGCCGCCGCCGTCCTCCGCTCCGGTGGCCGGAGCAGGCCGGCCACCGCGCCCGACATCGCCGCCCCGCCGCCCTTCTTCGCCGGATCGCCGCGCCGCGCTCCGCGCCGGCCGGCCACGCCGCCCCGCCGCCTCGAAGTCGCCGCCCCGGCAAGCCCCCACGTCGGCCGGCCAAGCCCCGGCCTCCTCTTCCTCTCCAGCGCCGGCGACCCCAACTCCGGCGACCTCAAAGTCCGCGCCATGAACAGTGCTTCGGGCTGGATCTGGATCTGAGAAGATTCCGGTTGACTTTTGACCTAATTCCTTAATGTTTCATGCCATGTTTGACTGCCCATAACTTTGCATCCGTAGCTCCGATTTGGGCGTATGATATGTCAAATTCTTCGTCTCGACGAGTACATCATTTCATTCCATTGCATCATTTGCATTTGAGGTCATCTTGGTGCCCAAAATGGTGTTGGAAGGAGGCATGTTGAGTTAAATTGCAGATCCGTTAATCCAACATACACTTTTGTCATTTTTGCCATATTTAATCCGTGCATGATATGCCTGTGCCCCTTTGGGATGAATTGTTAAGCATGTTGCCTTCTTTCCAGAGGTGCCTTCCTTGTATTTTTAGGAGGTGTGTGTTGTCTTGTGCAAGCTTGCGAAGAGGGCTACCTGAGATTTCAGATTTCAGGGACTTAGTGAGTTTCACTAAGTCTGAGCCGTTTTAGTTCACGATGCTATATGTTCGGCTTGTTTCCTAGTGATCCGTGCCTCTTTTGAGGATGATCAGTAAGAGTGGTTTGTTATGCTTGTTGTGCTTAATCCATCCATGTCTTTACTTGTTATGTTGGAGCCCCCTAGGTTGACTCAATCGAGCTCAACTTTTGGATAGTTGCTGTTTTGGGCAGATCGTTAACTCTTTTGCGATTTTGCCGGAGTGATTGCTAGTGATCCATGCATGCTATGCCATTGTTCTTGCCTTGTCTAGCTAGCATTTTGTGCCTTATTAATGGATATATGCTTTCCTTGCCATGACTTGCACCGTAGTGAGAGCATCGAGCTCGTTTATATGCCTTCGTGAGTTATTATTTCAGCATGTCTCAGTTTTCACCAAGTCTGAAAACTGATTGTGTTTCATCGATGTTCGTGTGCTCGGTAGAGTATTTTGTGAACCCTTTTGGCCCCAGGTCATGTTGGGTGTTTTGTTAAGCTTGTTGAGTAGCTCCATGACATGCTCTTCCTTGCCATGTTCAGGTTTTCCTTCATGTTGTTTTGCTGCTCCGAAGAGAGCATCGTGGTCTGAAATTTCAGACTAGCGTTAATTTCGCTAAGTCTGAAATCTGTTTTGCTTATTCAGTTTTGCCATGCTTGTTTGAAGCCCTTAATGGATGAATTTGCCCATGCCTCAGTCATGATGATTTGTTAAGCTTGATGAGTACATCACTGCCATACAATTTGTTTTCATGTTGGGTGGCTGTAGCATGTTAATTTTGTTGCATTTAGGAGGTATGTTGCTATAAATCGCAGATCGGTTTGTTTAGTTAAACGCTTGCCATTTCTTAACCGTAGCTCCGATTGCCATGATCTTTATATCGTTTTCAGGGGATTTCTTCCCCTCTATCCAGTGGCACACTTGGATTGCCAAGTTGAGGCCAGGTTCTTGCATTTCCTGTTACATGTTGCATTTTGCATCCCGCATCGCATCCCGCATAGCATATCATCTTTTGCATATTATTGCTTGCCCTTGCACGTGGTTGATTGTATCCTTGTTGCTTGTTTGTCTTGTTGGGTAGAGCCGGGAGACGAGTTCGCTAACGAGGAGCCCGTTGAGTTTGCTTTTGAGGATCCAGTCAATTCTGACAACTGTGCAGGCAAGATGATCACACCCTTGAAATCACTACTATCTTTGCTATGCTAGTTTGCTCGCTCTTTTGCTTTGCCAATGCTACGATGCCTACCACTTGCTTGTCAGCCTCCCAATTGCCATGATTGAGCCTCTAACCCACCTTTGTCCTAGCAAACCATTGATTGGCTATGTTACCGCTTTGCTCAAGCCCCTTCTTATAGCGTTGCTAGTTGCAGGTGAAGATGGGAGCCGTTCCTTGTTGGAACATTTATTTACTTGTTGGGATATCACTATCTTGCTATGTTATCTTACTCATCTATATACTTGGTAAAGGGTGGAAGGCTCGGCCTCTCGCCTAGTGTTTTGTTCCACTCTTGCCGCCCTAGTTTCCGTCATATCGGTGTTATGTTCCCGGTTTGTTGCGTCCCTTACGCGGTTGGGCTATAATGGGAACCCCTTGATAGTTCGCCTTGATTAAAGCTTTTCCAGCAATGCCCAACATTGGTTTTACCATTTGCCACCTACCCTTTTCTTTCCCTTGGGTTTCCGGAGCCCGAGGGTCATCTTTATTTTAGCCCCCCCACGGGCCAGTGCTCCTCTGAGTGTTGGTCCGAACTAGAGCCCCTTGCAGCGCCACCTTGGGGGAACCCGAGGGCTGGTTTTAGTTGTACGGATTGCTTATCTGAGTGTGCCCTGAGAAAGAGATATGTGCAGCTCCTATCGGGATTTGTCGGCGCATTCGGGCGGTGTTGCTGGACTAGTTTTGACCTGTCGAATCATCTTGTTGTACCGGGATACCGAGTCTGATCGGTGGGTCCTGGGTGGAGGTCTATTCCTTCGTTGACCGTGAGAGCTTGTTATGGGCTAAGTTGGGACCCCCCTGCAGGGATTGATCTTTCGAAAGCCGTGCCCGCGGTTATGGGCAGATGGGAATTTGTTAATGTCCGGTTGTAGACAACTTGAACCTAATTAATTAAAATGAATCAACTGCGTGTGTTGTCGTGATGGCCTCTTCTCGGCGGAGTCCGGGAAGTGGACACGGCGTTGGAGTTATGTTTGCGTAGTCTGCTCTACTTAGTTACCGCTCGTGCTTTGCCTTCTCTTCTCGCTCTCTTTTGCGAATAAGTTAGCCACCATATATGCTAGTCGCTTGCTGCAGCTCCACTCACATTACCCCTTCCTAACCTTTTAAGCTTAAATAGTCTTGATCGCGAGGGTGCGAGATTGCTGAGTCCTTGTGGCTCACATATTACTATTATACCAGATGCAGGGACCGATGATACTCCTCCGGATGGTGCGTTCGAGCTGAAGTGGGAGTACGACGAGGACTCTCAGCGATACTATGTTTCTTTTCCTGATGATCAGTAGTGGTGCCTGCTCGGGGTTCGATCCAGGGTTTAGTCGCATGTTGGGGGGTCTTTTCTATTTTGGCGCCGTAGTCGGGCCATGAGTGTTTGTATGATGGATGCTATTTATGTACCTTGATGTGACGTGGCGAGTGTAAGCCAACTATTATTATGATTCCCCCTTCATATTTATATGTACATGGGTTGTGTGAAGATTGCCTCACTTGCGACTTATGCCTTCAATGCGATTATGCCTCTAAGTCGTGCCTCGACACGTGGGAGATATAGTCGCATCGAGGGTGTTACAAGTTGGTAATCAGAGCCTTCCCCGACCTTAGGAGCCCCATTGCTTGATCATTTGTAGCAGCCGAGTTGTGTCTAGAAAAATGTTTTGAGTCCTTAGGAATTATATATCGGAGAGCTTAGGAATTCTTTTTACTTCCCAGTCTCCTCATCGCTCTGGTAAGGCATCCTGACGTAGAGTTTTGTCTCTTCTCTTCTCAAATTTCACTAAAAAAAATTTTAGGATCACGCGTGTATCTTGGTTTTGTTCCGATGGCTTATGATGAGAATACTGTCTTGGTGCCTCCTGTCAGGGGTTTAGTGGAAGTATCCCGGGGAGTTGAGCTCTGAGGTGTTGTCATCATAATTCTATCGTTGCAATTCTGGCATACTTGAGATATGTGCGCGACATCGAAAATCTCCTTTATGCAGTTCGTTGGTGAGATAACCTCGACGCCACCCAGTACTGGGGCGGGAGTTCGGGAGTATCGCCATAACTTGCATAACGGATGCTTTTCGAAGGTTGAGATAGATGGTTTCCAAAGGTTTCTTGGTTATGTGTTGAAGGATGGATGCAGCTGGATGTAGGATTTGCTAGCTTGAGTGAGATATTATGCTTCCCCTGTATCCTCAACACCTGATTGCATAACCGGAAAGTTTCGGGAATTTCATAGGTGGGAATTCAAGTAGCCTTAGGATATCTTTCCAACAGATGTGTGATATGAAATTGGGGTTCGACGTCTAGTGGTTCGCCTATTCACGGTTGATTTTACAGTGGCCTCGTTGTGTCTTAAAGAGTCCTTGGCTATGCTGACTCGGGGACGCTTCGTATGTCATGTGCACTGCCTTGTACATGATGGTGCTGTACGGTCGAGCCCGTGTAGGTCCTACCACGAACACTTCGGACGAAATTTCTATCATGTGTTTGTTCCGGCTTATTCCGCAAGCCAACCCTTGGTTTATTTTGAGTTGTGGTATTCGTTCTTCTCCGACGTCATATGTTGATTCCATTCCTCGTTGATGTACCTCTTCTACTTGATTCTTCGTGGCTTCGCAATTTAGGAATATGTGACCACTTCAAGAGAAGTGCATTCGTTCATTTTGTTCGAATGTGAAGACTTATGTTGCAATTTTCATTCCGTTGGTTTCACCTTCTATATTTGTCTATTTGTGTGCTAATGGTGGTCAACCTCTTCAGGATGGCTCCTCCAACGCGCACGACTCCGAACCCAGATCCTCCGCCACCTCCGCCTCCTCCGGAAGCATGGCAGGCTGTGATGGCTGCTACTAATGCAAATACTCAGCTGATCATGCAAATCATCCAAGAGCGGAATCAAAGCAGTCAAGCGAACCAAGGCAGCAACCAGAACCAGTTTGCAACTCTGCATCAGTTCCTCGCAAATGGTCCAAAGACGTTCAGTAACTGCGTTGAGGCTACCGATGCTGATGATTGGTTAGTCGATCTGGGCAAGCATTTTGAATGTAGCAACGTCAGACCTGAAGATTTCGTCAAGTTCGCGTCTTTCCAGCTCAAGGATCAGGCCGCAGAGTGGTTTCAGCAGTACCGGGATTCCAGAGGTGGAAGTTTGATCACTTGGGATGATTTCCGTCGTGATTTCCGCGCTCATCACATTCCTCAAAGTGTGACTGAAAGCAAACGTGAAGAATTCCGCAATCTGAAGCAAGGCTCTTTGTCTGTCTATGACTACAACAAGTTGTTCCAGAAGCTCGCCCGTTTTGCCAAGCAGGATGTTCCTGATGAGAAGAGCATGATCTATCAGTTCAGGGGTGGTCTTCGTGAAGAAATTCAGCTCGCTCTTGTCCTCTTCGAGCCGCTGAGATACGATGAGTTCTACAACATGGCACTGAAGCAAGAGGCTGCTCAGCTCAAGTGTGATGCTTCCAAGAAGCGAGTCAGAGACACTTCGTCTTCGTCCTCTACTCAAGTGACCAAGCAGCAGAAGTATTGGCTTCCTCCTCCTCCGTTTTGTCAGCCGTATCAGCAGAAGAGCAAAGGTGGCAGTGGCTCGTCCCACCCACCCAACCCAGGCTTTCAGAACAAGACTTCGTCTCAAGCTCCAAGATCGAGTGCTCTGTACCTCCGTCCGCTCTCAGAGGTCACGTGCAACAAGTGCCAACAGAAGGGTCACTACGCTAACAAGTGTTTCAACCAGAGGCGTCTTCCTCCTCCTCCTCCTGTCAGATCGGCAAGTACAGCTGTGGTCAAGCATAATTCCAAGCACGCCAAGGTCAATATGGTGAACGCAGCTCAAGCAGAGGATTCGTCAGATGTGATCATGGGTAACCTTCCTGTTAACGATATTCCTGCAAGGGTTCTTTTTGACACTGGTGCATCGCATTGTTTTATGTCGAGACCTTTTGCATCTAAGCATGATTTTGTTACTCAAGTGTTGTCGAGACCATTGGCTATTGTTTCTCCGGCCCGTCAAATGACATCTCGAGTATGTGTCCCGGATGTCACTATCACTTTGGGCGATCATAAGTTCTTGGCTTCTCCAAATGTTCTCGGCGATTCTGATATCGACCTCATTCTTGGGATGGACTGGCTCTCTAAACACAAAGCTCACCTCGATTGTGCAGCCAGGCAGATTCAACTGACTCATTCCTCTGAAGATGTCATTGTTTTTGCTGCTCGGGATAATACCATCCGGTTATTCTCTCTCAATGAAAAGGGCGAATTGGATGCTATTTCGCAGATTCCGGTTGTTTGTGAGTATCAAGATGTCTTCCCTGAAGAACTCCCAGGCATGCCTCCTAACCGGCCCGTTGAATTCGTTATTGAACTTGAGCCCGGTACGGAACCGGTGTGTAAACGGCCTTACAAGCTCGGCCCCGAAGAGTTGAAGGAGTTGAAGAAACAGCTCGATAAGCAAGAAAGTATGGGTCTCATTCGGCCTAGTACTTCTCCGTGGGGTTGTGGTGTTCTTTTTGTGAAGAAGAAGGATGGAACGGACCGACTTTGTATTGATTATCGTCCATTGAACAAGAAGACCATCAAGAACAAATATCCACTTCCCAACATTAATGAGCTATTCGAACAACTCAAGGGTGCCCAAGTATTCTCCAAGCTTGATCTCCGTATGGGTTATCATCAAATTCGCATTCGTGAACAAGATATTCCGAAGACGGCGTTCAGAACAAGCTATGGGTCATATGAATACACAGTTATGTCTTTTGGCCTCGCTAATGCTCCTCCGACGTTCTCTCGCATGATGAACTTCATCTTCAACCCCTACACCAACGACTTTGTTTTGGTCTATCTCGATGATATCCTGGTTTTCTCGAAGAACAAGGAAGATCATGCCAAACACTTGCGTTTGGTTCTCGACAAGCTAAGGGAACATCAATTCTATGCCAAGTTCTCTAAGTGTGAGTTTTGGCTCGATGAGGTTCTTTATCTTGGTCATATTATCTCTGCCAAGGGCATTTCCGTGGATCCTGAGAAGGTGTCTGCAATTGTCAATTGGGAACCTCCTCAGAATGTGAAGCAACTCCGTAGCTTCCTCGGTCTTGCAAGTTATTGCCGAAGATTCGTTGAAAACTTCTCCAAGATCGCGAAGCCTCTCTCAAATCTTCTTCAGAAGCACGTCAAGTACGTTTGGTCTCCGGAGTGTGATGTTGCTTTCAACGCTTTGAAAGAGAAATTGATCACTGCTCCAGTTCTAACTCCGCCTGATGAAACCAAGCCGTACGAGGTCTTTTGTGATGCCTCTCTCCAAGGTCTCGATGCAGTACTGATGCAAGAGAAGAAAGTTGTTGCTTATACCTCTCGCCAGTTGAAGCCAAATGAGAAGAACTACCCCACTCATGATCTCGAGTTGGCGGCAGTTGTGCACGCATTGTTGACTTGGAGACATCTTCTCTTGGGAAGGAAAGTGGACATTTTCACTGATCACAAGAGTCTCAAGTACATCTTCACTCAGCCTAACCTCAACCTCAGGCAGACTCGATGGGTCGAAATGATTCAAGAGTACAATCCGAGTATCGAGTATACTCCAGGCAAGGCTAATGTGATTGCTGACGCTTTGAGCAGAAAAGCATATTGCAACAGTCTGATTCTCAAGCCTTATCAACCCGAGCTGTGTGAAGCCTTCCGCAAACTTAATCTGCAAGTTGTTCCTCAAGGTTTCCTTGCCAACCTTCAAGTTTCTCCTACCTTGGAAGACCAGATTCGCCAAGCCCAGCTTCTTGATGCTATGGTGAAAAAGGTGAAGATCGGTATTGCAAAGAGTCAGTCCAAGTACAAGTGCTACCGACTTGATGACAAGGACACTCTCTTCTTCGAGGATCGAATTGTTGTGCCCAAAGGTGAACTTCGTAAAGTGATCATGAATGAGGCTCACAACTCTCTCCTCTCCATCCACCCTGGGAGCACGAAGATGTATCAAGACCTGAAGCAAACTTATTGGTGGACTCGAATGAAGCGCGAGATCGCTCAATTCGTGAATGAATGTGATGTCTGCAGAAGAGTGAAAGCAGAACACCAAAGGCCAGCAGGTCTCCTCCAACCTCTCGCCATTCCAGAATGGAAGTTTGACCACATTGAAATGGACTTCGTGACTGGGTTTCCTAAGTCCAAGCGTGGCAATGATGCTATATTCGTTGTCATCGACAAGCTGACCAAAGTGGCTCATTTCCTGCCTATCAAAGAGTCAATCACTGCAGCTCAATTGGCGGAGCTCTACACCTCTCGCATTGTCTCTCTGCACGGTATTCCTCAAGTGATATCTTCAGACCGTGGCAGCATCTTTACCTCCAAGTTCTGGGATTCTTTTCAGAAGGCCATGGGCACCAGCATTCGTTTCAGCACTACTTTCCACCCTCAAACAAGCGGTCAAGTCGAGCGTGTCAACCAGATTCTTGAAGATATGCTCAGGGCTTGTGTTATCTCCTTCGGCATGAAGTGGGAGGATTGCCTTCCTTATGCTGAATTATCGTACAACAACAGTTTCCAAGCAAGTTCCGGCAAGGCCCCGTTTGAAATTCTGTATGGTAGGAAGTGCCGTACACCTCTCAACTGGTCTGAAACCGGTGAACGTCAGCTGCTGGGTAATGACCTGATCACAGAAGCAGAAGAAATGTGCAAGGTCATACGTGATAACCTCAAAGCAGCCCAGTCTCGTCAGAAGAGCTACTACGACAGCAAGCACCGTGATTTGGCTTTCGAGATCGGAGATCATGTCTACCTCCGCGTCTCTCCAATGAAAGGGACTCGTCGCTTCGGTATCAAAGGGAAGCTTGCCCCAAGATACGTCGGGCCTTTCAAGATCGTCAGCAAGAGAGGCGACCTCGCCTATCAACTCGAGCTCCCTGCAACCTTTGCCAATGTTCATGATGTGTTTCACGTCTCGCAACTCCGTAAGTGCTTCAAGACGCCGGAGCGCACCGTCAACTTCGAAGACATTGAGCTCCAAGAAGATCTCTCCTACCGTGAGCACCCAGTTGCAATCCTTGAAGAGACTGAACGCAAAACTCGCAACAAGTCAATCAAGTTTCTCAAAGTCAAGTGGTCACACCATTCCGACCGTGAAGCTACCTGGGAACGCGAGGATCACCTCCGTTCTGAGTACCCGGAGTTCTTTCAGTCCTAGATCTCGGGACGAGATCTTTTCGTAGTGGTGGAGTGTTGTAACGCCCCACATGTAACCTTCCCCAAATGTACTCCGACTCATGACGTTCCGGCATTAAGTTATATTTAATTCTCGGGTTCGCGTCTCTGCCTCCGTGTGTTGTTTTGTTTTTTTCGTGCATCTCATATCATGTCATCACGTGCATTGCATTCGCATACATGTTCATCTCATGCATCCGAGCATTTTCCCCATTGTCCGTTTTGCATTCCGGCGCTTCGTTCTCCTCCGGTGGCCATTTCTAGCTTTCTTTCGTGTGTGGGGATTAAACATTTCCGGATTGGGCCGAGACTTGCCATGCGGCCTTGGTTTACTACCGGTAGACCGCCTGTCAAGTTTCGGGTCATTTGGACTTCGTTTGATACTCCAACGGTTAACCGAGGGACCGAAAAGGCCTCGTGTGTGTGCAGCCCAACACCCCTCCATTTTGGCCCAAAACCCACCAAACTCAGCTACATCGTCTCGGTCGTTCGATCACGATCGTGTGGGCGAAAACCGCACCTCATTTGGACTCTCCTAGCTCCCTCTATGCCTATATATACACCCCCCCCCTCGTTTTTGGATCGTCCCCTCCCTCGAAACCCTAAAAAAAGGAGATCTCGGAGCCCCGCGCCCGGCCGGACATGTCCGCCCCCAGCCGGACGCACCGCGCCGCCGTGCCCGGCCAGTGAGGGAGCGCCACCTGTCCCGCGCGGGATCCCCGCCGCCGCGGCCCGCCCGGCCCGCAACCGGCCCCCGCGGGCCCGTTCGCCGCCGACACCGCCTCCCAGCGCCCGCCGCCGCCGTCCTCCGCTCCGGTGGCCGGAGCAGGCCGGCCACCACGCCCGACATCGCCGCCCCGCCGCCCTTCTTCGCCGGAACGCCGCGCCGCGCTCCGCGCCGGCCGGCCACGCCGCCCCGCCGCCTCGAAGTCGCCGCCCCGGCAAGCCCCCACGTCGGCCGGCCAAGCCCCGGCCTCCTCTTCCTCTCCAGCGCCGGCGACCCCAACTCCGGCGACCTTGAAGTCCGCGCCATGAACAGTGCTTCGGGCTGGATCTGGATCTGAGAAGATTCCGGTTGACTTTTGACCTAATTCCTTAATGTTTCATGCCATGTTTGACTGCCCATAACTTTGCATCCGTAGCTCCGATTTGGGCGTATGATATGTCAAATTCTTCGTCTCGACGAGTACATCATTTCATTCCATTGCATCATTTGCATTTGAGGTCATCTTGGTGCCCAAAATGGTGTTGGAAGGAGGCATGTTGAGTTAAATTGCAGATCCGTTAATCCAACATACACTTTTGTCATTTTTGCCATATTTAATCCGTGCATGATATGCCTGTGCCCCTTTGGGATGAATTGTTAAGCATGTTGCCTTCTTTCCAGAGGTGCCTTCCTTGTATTTTTAGGAGGTGTGTGTTGTCTTGTGCAAGCTTGCGAAGAGGGCTACCTGAGATTTCAGATTTCAGGGACTTAGT
Organism: Triticum monococcum; assembly: GCA_034509565.1. NCBI lineage: Eukaryota > Viridiplantae > Streptophyta > Magnoliopsida > Poales > Poaceae > Triticum > Triticum monococcum. The sequence goes on along the minus strand of CM067845.1, from coordinate 682,725,012 downwards.
GAGTTTCACTAAGTCTGAGCCGTTTTAGTTCACGATGCTATATGTTCGGCTTGTTTCCTAGTGATCCGTGCCTCTTTTGAGGATGATCAGTAAGAGTGATTTGTTATGCTTGTTGTGCTTAATCCATCCATGTCTTTACTTGTTATGTTGGAGCCCCCTAGGTTGACTCAATCGAGCTCAACTTTTGGATAGTTGCTGTTTTGGGCAGATCGTTAACTCTTTTGCGATTTTGCCGGAGTGATTGCTAGTGATCCATGCATGCTATGCCATTGTTCTTGCCTTGTCTAGCTAGCATTTTGTGCCTTATTAATGGATATATGCTTTCCTTGCCATGACTTGCACCGTAGTGAGAGCATCGAGCTCGTTTATATGCCTTCGTGAGTTATTATTTCAGCATGTCTCAGTTTTCACCAAGTCTGAAAACTGATTGTGTTTCATCGATGTTCGTGTGCTCGGTAGAGTATTTTGTGAACCCTTTTGGCCCCAGGTCATGTTGGGTGTTTTGTTAAGCTTGTTGAGTAGCTCCATGACATGCTCTTCCTTGCCATGTTCAGGTTTTCCTTCATGTTGTTTTGCTGCTCCGAAGAGAGCATCGTGGTCTGAAATTTCAGACTAGCGTTAATTTCGCTAAGTCTGAAATCTGTTTTGCTTATTCAGTTTTGCCATGCTTGTTTGAAGCCCTTAATGGATGAATTTGCCCATGCCTCAGTCATGATGATTTGTTAAGCTTGATGAGTACATCACTGCCATACAATTTGTTTTCATGTTGGGTGGCTGTAGCATGTTAATTTTGTTGCATTTAGGAGGTATGTTGCTATAAATCGCAGATCGGTTTGTTTAGTTAAACGCTTGCCATTTCTTAACCGTAGCTCCGATTGCCATGATCTTTATATCGTTTTCAGGGGATTTCTTCCCCTCTATCCAGTGGCACACTTGGATTGCCAAGTTGAGGCCAGGTTCTTGCATTTCCTGTTACATGTTGCATTTTGCATCCCGCATCGCATCCCGCATAGCATATCATCTTTTGCATATTATTGCTTGCCCTTGCACGTGGTTGATTGTATCCTTGTTGCTTGTTTGTCTTGTTGGGTAGAGCCGGGAGACGAGTTCGCTAACGAGGAGCCCGTTGAGTTTGCTTTTGAGGATCCAGTCAATTCTGACAACTGTGCAGGCAAGATGATCACACCCTTGAAATCACTACTATCTTTGCTATGCTAGTTTGCTCGCTCTTTTGCTTTGCCAATGCTACGATGCCTACCACTTGCTTGTCAGCCTCCCAATTGCCATGATTGAGCCTCTAACCCACCTTTGTCCTAGCAAACCATTGATTGGCTATGTTACCGCTTTGCTCAAGCCCCTTCTTATAGCGTTGCTAGTTGCAGGTGAAGATGGGAGCCGTTCCTTGTTGGAACATTTATTTACTTGTTGGGATATCACTATCTTGCTATGTTATCTTACTCATCTATATACTTGGTAAAGGGTGGAAGGCTCGGCCTCTCGCCTAGTGTTTTGTTCCACTCTTGCCGCCCTAGTTTCCGTCATATCGGTGTTATGTTCCCGGTTTGTTGCGTCCCTTACGCGGTTGGGCTATAATGGGAACCCCTTGATAGTTCGCCTTGATTAAAGCTTTTCCAGCAATGCCCAACATTGGTTTTACCATTTGCCACCTACCCTTTTCTTTCCCTTGGGTTTCCGGAGCCCGAGGGTCATCTTTATTTTAGCCCCCCCACGGGCCAGTGCTCCTCTGAGTGTTGGTCCGAACTAGAGCCCCTTGCAGCGCCACCTTGGGGGAACCCGAGGGCTGGTTTTAGTTGTACGGATTGCTTATCTGAGTGTGCCCTGAGAAAGAGATATGTGCAGCTCCTATCGGGATTTGTCGGCGCATTCGGGCGGTGTTGCTGGACTAGTTTTGACCTGTCGAATCATCTTGTTGTACCGGGATACCGAGTCTGATCGGTGGGTCCTGGGTGGAGGTCTATTCCTTCGTTGACCGTGAGAGCTTGTTATGGGCTAAGTTGGGACCCCCCTGCAGGGATTGATCTTTCGAAAGCCGTGCCCGCGGTTATGGGCAGATGGGAATTTGTTAATGTCCGGTTGTAGACAACTTGAACCTAATTAATTAAAATGAATCAACTGCGTGTGTTGTCGTGATGGCCTCTTCTCGGCGGAGTCCGGGAAGTGGACACGGCGTTGGAGTTATGTTTGCGTAGTCTGCTCTACTTAGTTACCGCTCGTGCTTTGCCTTCTCTTCTCGCTCTCTTTTGCGAATAAGTTAGCCACCATATATGCTAGTCGCTTGCTGCAGCTCCACTCACATTACCCCTTCCTAACCTTTTAAGCTTAAATAGTCTTGATCGCGAGGGTGCGAGATTGCTGAGTCCTTGTGGCTCACATATTACTATTATACCAGATGCAGGGACCGATGATACTCCTCCGGATGGTGCGTTCGAGCTGAAGTGGGAGTACGACGAGGACTCTCAGCGATACTATGTTTCTTTTCCTGATGATCAGTAGTGGTGCCTGCTCGGGGTTCGATCCAGGGTTTAGTCGCATGTTGGGGGGTCTTTTCTATTTTGGCGCCGTAGTCGGGCCATGAGTGTTTGTATGATGGATGCTATTTATGTACCTTGATGTGACGTGGCGAGTGTAAGCCAACTATTATTATGATTCCCCCTTCATATTTATATGTACATGGGTTGTGTGAAGATTGCCTCACTTGCGACTTATGCCTTCAATGCGATTATGCCTCTAAGTCGTGCCTCGACACGTGGGAGATATAGTCGCATCGAGGGTGTTACAAGTTGGTAATCAGAGCCTTCCCCGACCTTAGGAGCCCCATTGCTTGATCATTTGTAGCAGCCGAGTTGTGTCTAGAAAAATGTTTTGAGTCCTTAGGAATTATATATCGGAGAGCTTAGGAATTCTTTTTACTTCCCAGTCTCCTCATCGCTCTGGTAAGGCATCCTGACGTAGAGTTTTGTCTCTTCTCTTCTCAAATTTCACTAAAAAAAATTTTAGGATCACGCGTGTATCTTGGTTTTGTTCCGATGGCTTATGATGAGAATACTGTCTTGGTGCCTCCTGTCAGGGGTTTAGTGGAAGTATCCCGGGGAGTTGAGCTCTGAGGTGTTGTCATCATAATTCTATCGTTGCAATTCTGGCATACTTGAGATATGTGCGCGACATCGAAAATCTCCTTTATGCAGTTCGTTGGTGAGATAACCTCGACGCCACCCAGTACTGGGGCGGGAGTTCGGGAGTATCGCCATAACTTGCATAACGGATGCTTTTCGAAGGTTGAGATAGATGGTTTCCAAAGGTTTCTTGGTTATGTGTTGAAGGATGGATGCAGCTGGATGTAGGATTTGCTAGCTTGAGTGAGATATTATGCTTCCCCTGTATCCTCAACACCTGATTGCATAACCGGAAAGTTTCGGGAATTTCATAGGTGGGAATTCAAGTAGCCTTAGGATATCTTTCCAACAGATGTGTGATATGAAATTGGGGTTCGACGTCTAGTGGTTCGCCTATTCACGGTTGATTTTACAGTGGCCTCGTTGTGTCTTAAAGAGTCCTTGGCTATGCTGACTCGGGGACGCTTCGTATGTCATGTGCACTGCCTTGTACATGATGGTGCTGTACGGTCGAGCCCGTGTAGGTCCTACCACGAACACTTCGGACGAAATTTCTATCATGTGTTTGTTCCGGCTTATTCCGCAAGCCAACCCTTGGTTTATTTTGAGTTGTGGTATTCGTTCTTCTCCGACGTCATATGTTGATTCCATTCCTCGTTGATGTACCTCTTCTACTTGATTCTTCGTGGCTTCGCAATTTAGGAATATGTGACCACTTCAAGAGAAGTGCATTCGTTCATTTTGTTCGAATGTGAAGACTTATGTTGCAATTTTCATTCCGTTGGTTTCACCTTCTATATTTGTCTATTTGTGTGCTAATGGTGGTCAACCTCTTCAGGATGGCTCCTCCAACGCGCACGACTCCGAACCCAGATCCTCCGCCACCTCCGCCTCCTCCGGAAGCATGGCAGGCTGTGATGGCTGCTACTAATGCAAATACTCAGCTGATCATGCAAATCATCCAAGAGCGGAATCAAAGCAGTCAAGCGAACCAAGGCAGCAACCAGAACCAGTTTGCAACTCTGCATCAGTTCCTCGCAAATGGTCCAAAGACGTTCAGTAACTGCGTTGAGGCTACCGATGCTGATGATTGGTTAGTCGATCTGGGCAAGCATTTTGAATGTAGCAACGTCAGACCTGAAGATTTCGTCAAGTTCGCGTCTTTCCAGCTCAAGGATCAGGCCGCAGAGTGGTTTCAGCAGTACCGGGATTCCAGAGGTGGAAGTTTGATCACTTGGGATGATTTCCGTCGTGATTTCCGCGCTCATCACATTCCTCAAAGTGTGACTGAAAGCAAACGTGAAGAATTCCGCAATCTGAAGCAAGGCTCTTTGTCTGTCTATGACTACAACAAGTTGTTCCAGAAGCTCGCCCGTTTTGCCAAGCAGGATGTTCCTGATGAGAAGAGCATGATCTATCAGTTCAGGGGTGGTCTTCGTGAAGAAATTCAGCTCGCTCTTGTCCTCTTCGAGCCGCTGAGATACGATGAGTTCTACAACATGGCACTGAAGCAAGAGGCTGCTCAGCTCAAGTGTGATGCTTCCAAGAAGCGAGTCAGAGACACTTCGTCTTCGTCCTCTACTCAAGTGACCAAGCAGCAGAAGTATTGGCTTCCTCCTCCTCCGTTTTGTCAGCCGTATCAGCAGAAGAGCAAAGGTGGCAGTGGCTCGTCCCACCCACCCAACCCAGGCTTTCAGAACAAGACTTCGTCTCAAGCTCCAAGATCGAGTGCTCTGTACCTCCGTCCGCTCTCAGAGGTCACGTGCAACAAGTGCCAACAGAAGGGTCACTACGCTAACAAGTGTTTCAACCAGAGGCGTCTTCCTCCTCCTCCTCCTGTCAGATCGGCAAGTACAGCTGTGGTCAAGCATAATTCCAAGCACGCCAAGGTCAATATGGTGAACGCAGCTCAAGCAGAGGATTCGTCAGATGTGATCATGGGTAACCTTCCTGTTAACGATATTCCTGCAAGGGTTCTTTTTGACACTGGTGCATCGCATTGTTTTATGTCGAGACCTTTTGCATCTAAGCATGATTTTGTTACTCAAGTGTTGTCGAGACCATTGGCTATTGTTTCTCCGGCCCGTCAAATGACATCTCGAGTATGTGTCCCGGATGTCACTATCACTTTGGGCGATCATAAGTTCTTGGCTTCTCCAAATGTTCTCGGCGATTCTGATATCGACCTCATTCTTGGGATGGACTGGCTCTCTAAACACAAAGCTCACCTCGATTGTGCAGCCAGGCAGATTCAACTGACTCATTCCTCTGAAGATGTCATTGTTTTTGCTGCTCGGGATAATACCATCCGGTTATTCTCTCTCAATGAAAAGGGCGAATTGGATGCTATTTCGCAGATTCCGGTTGTTTGTGAGTATCAAGATGTCTTCCCTGAAGAACTCCCAGGCATGCCTCCTAACCGGCCCGTTGAATTCGTTATTGAACTTGAGCCCGGTACGGAACCGGTGTGTAAACGGCCTTACAAGCTCGGCCCCGAAGAGTTGAAGGAGTTGAAGAAACAGCTCGATAAGCAAGAAAGTATGGGTCTCATTCGGCCTAGTACTTCTCCGTGGGGTTGTGGTGTTCTTTTTGTGAAGAAGAAGGATGGAACGGACCGACTTTGTATTGATTATCGTCCATTGAACAAGAAGACCATCAAGAACAAATATCCACTTCCCAACATTAATGAGCTATTCGAACAACTCAAGGGTGCCCAAGTATTCTCCAAGCTTGATCTCCGTATGGGTTATCATCAAATTCGCATTCGTGAACAAGATATTCCGAAGACGGCGTTCAGAACAAGCTATGGGTCATATGAATACACAGTTATGTCTTTTGGCCTCGCTAATGCTCCTCCGACGTTCTCTCGCATGATGAACTTCATCTTCAACCCCTACACCAACGACTTTGTTTTGGTCTATCTCGATGATATCCTGGTTTTCTCGAAGAACAAGGAAGATCATGCCAAACACTTGCGTTTGGTTCTCGACAAGCTAAGGGAACATCAATTCTATGCCAAGTTCTCTAAGTGTGAGTTTTGGCTCGATGAGGTTCTTTATCTTGGTCATATTATCTCTGCCAAGGGCATTTCCGTGGATCCTGAGAAGGTGTCTGCAATTGTCAATTGGGAACCTCCTCAGAATGTGAAGCAACTCCGTAGCTTCCTCGGTCTTGCAAGTTATTGCCGAAGATTCGTTGAAAACTTCTCCAAGATCGCGAAGCCTCTCTCAAATCTTCTTCAGAAGCACGTCAAGTACGTTTGGTCTCCGGAGTGTGATGTTGCTTTCAACGCTTTGAAAGAGAAATTGATCACTGCTCCAGTTCTAACTCCGCCTGATGAAACCAAGCCGTACGAGGTCTTTTGTGATGCCTCTCTCCAAGGTCTCGATGCAGTACTGATGCAAGAGAAGAAAGTTGTTGCTTATACCTCTCGCCAGTTGAAGCCAAATGAGAAGAACTACCCCACTCATGATCTCGAGTTGGCGGCAGTTGTGCACGCATTGTTGACTTGGAGACATCTTCTCTTGGGAAGGAAAGTGGACATTTTCACTGATCACAAGAGTCTCAAGTACATCTTCACTCAGCCTAACCTCAACCTCAGGCAGACTCGATGGGTCGAAATGATTCAAGAGTACAATCCGAGTATCGAGTATACTCCAGGCAAGGCTAATGTGATTGCTGACGCTTTGAGCAGAAAAGCATATTGCAACAGTCTGATTCTCAAGCCTTATCAACCCGAGCTGTGTGAAGCCTTCCGCAAACTTAATCTGCAAGTTGTTCCTCAAGGTTTCCTTGCCAACCTTCAAGTTTCTCCTACCTTGGAAGACCAGATTCGCCAAGCCCAGCTTCTTGATGCTATGGTGAAAAAGGTGAAGATCGGTATTGCAAAGAGTCAGTCCAAGTACAAGTGCTACCGACTTGATGACAAGGACACTCTCTTCTTCGAGGATCGAATTGTTGTGCCCAAAGGTGAACTTCGTAAAGTGATCATGAATGAGGCTCACAACTCTCTCCTCTCCATCCACCCTGGGAGCACGAAGATGTATCAAGACCTGAAGCAAACTTATTGGTGGACTCGAATGAAGCGCGAGATCGCTCAATTCGTGAATGAATGTGATGTCTGCAGAAGAGTGAAAGCAGAACACCAAAGGCCAGCAGGTCTCCTCCAACCTCTCGCCATTCCAGAATGGAAGTTTGACCACATTGAAATGGACTTCGTGACTGGGTTTCCTAAGTCCAAGCGTGGCAATGATGCTATATTCGTTGTCATCGACAAGCTGACCAAAGTGGCTCATTTCCTGCCTATCAAAGAGTCAATCACTGCAGCTCAATTGGCGGAGCTCTACACCTCTCGCATTGTCTCTCTGCACGGTATTCCTCAAGTGATATCTTCAGACCGTGGCAGCATCTTTACCTCCAAGTTCTGGGATTCTTTTCAGAAGGCCATGGGCACCAGCATTCGTTTCAGCACTACTTTCCACCCTCAAACAAGCGGTCAAGTCGAGCGTGTCAACCAGATTCTTGAAGATATGCTCAGGGCTTGTGTTATCTCCTTCGGCATGAAGTGGGAGGATTGCCTTCCTTATGCTGAATTATCGTACAACAACAGTTTCCAAGCAAGTTCCGGCAAGGCCCCGTTTGAAATTCTGTATGGTAGGAAGTGCCGTACACCTCTCAACTGGTCTGAAACCGGTGAACGTCAGCTGCTGGGTAATGACCTGATCACAGAAGCAGAAGAAATGTGCAAGGTCATACGTGATAACCTCAAAGCAGCCCAGTCTCGTCAGAAGAGCTACTACGACAGCAAGCACCGTGATTTGGCTTTCGAGATCGGAGATCATGTCTACCTCCGCGTCTCTCCAATGAAAGGGACTCGTCGCTTCGGTATCAAAGGGAAGCTTGCCCCAAGATACGTCGGGCCTTTCAAGATCGTCAGCAAGAGAGGCGACCTCGCCTATCAACTCGAGCTCCCTGCAACCTTTGCCAATGTTCATGATGTGTTTCACGTCTCGCAACTCCGTAAGTGCTTCAAGACGCCGGAGCGCACCGTCAACTTCGAAGACATTGAGCTCCAAGAAGATCTCTCCTACCGTGAGCACCCAGTTGCAATCCTTGAAGAGACTGAACGCAAAACTCGCAACAAGTCAATCAAGTTTCTCAAAGTCAAGTGGTCACACCATTCCGACCGTGAAGCTACCTGGGAACGCGAGGATCACCTCCGTTCTGAGTACCCGGAGTTCTTTCAGTCCTAGATCTCGGGACGAGATCTTTTCGTAGTGGTGGAGTGTTGTAACGCCCCACATGTAACCTTCCCCAAATGTACTCCGACTCATGACGTTCCGGCATTAAGTTATATTTAATTCTCGGGTTCGCGTCTCTGCCTCCGTGTGTTGTTTTGTTTTTTTCGTGCATCTCATATCATGTCATCACGTGCATTGCATTCGCATACATGTTCATCTCATGCATCCGAGCATTTTCCCCATTGTCCGTTTTGCATTCCGGCGCTTCGTTCTCCTCCGGTGGCCATTTCTAGCTTTCTTTCGTGTGTGGGGATTAAACATTTCCGGATTGGGCCGAGACTTGCCATGCGGCCTTGGTTTACTACCGGTAGACCGCCTGTCAAGTTTCGGGTCATTTGGACTTCGTTTGATACTCCAACGGTTAACCGAGGGACCGAAAAGGCCTCGTGTGTGTGCAGCCCAACACCCCTCCATTTTGGCCCAAAACCCACCAAACTCAGCTACATCGTCTCGGTCGTTCGATCACGATCGTGTGGGCGAAAACCGCACCTCATTTGGACTCTCCTAGCTCCCTCTATGCCTATATATACACCCCCCCCCCTCGTTTTTGGATCGTCCCCTCCCTCGAAACCCTAAAAAAAGGAGATCTCGGAGCCCCGCGCCCGGCCGGACATGTCCGCCCCCAGCCGGACGCACCGCGCCGCCGTGCCCGGCCAGTGAGGGAGCGCCACCTGTCCCGCGCGGGATCCCCGCCGCCGCGGCCCGCCCGGCCCGCAACCGGCCCCCGCGGGCCCGTTCGCCGCCGACACCGCCTCCCAGCGCCCGCCGCCGCCGTCCTCCGCTCCGGTGGCCGGAGCAGGCCGGCCACCACGCCCGACATCGCCGCCCCGCCGCCCTTCTTCGCCGGAACGCCGCGCCGCGCTCCGCGCCGGCCGGCCACGCCGCCCCGCCGCCTCGAAGTCGCCGCCCCGGCAAGCCCCCACGTCGGCCGGCCAAGCCCCGGCCTCCTCTTCCTCTCCAGCGCCGGCGACCCCAACTCCGGCGACCTTGAAGTCCGCGCCATGAACAGTGCTTCGGGCTGGATCTGGATCTGAGAAGATTCCGGTTGACTTTTGACCTAATTCCTTAATGTTTCATGCCATGTTTGACTGCCCATAACTTTGCATCCGTAGCTCCGATTTGGGCGTATGATATGTCAAATTCTTCGTCTCGACGAGTACATCATTTCATTCCATTGCATCATTTGCATTTGAGGTCATCTTGGTGCCCAAAATGGTGTTGGAAGGAGGCATGTTGAGTTAAATTGCAGATCCGTTAATCCAACATACACTTTTGTCATTTTTGCCATATTTAATCCGTGCATGATATGCCTGTGCCCCTTTGGGATGAATTGTTAAGCATGTTGCCTTCTTTCCAGAGGTGCCTTCCTTGTATTTTTAGGAGGTGTGTGTTGTCTTGTGCAAGCTTGCGAAGAGGGCTACCTGAGATTTCAGATTTCAGGGACTTAGTGAGTTTCACTAAGTCTGAGCCGTTTTAGTTCACGATGCTATATGTTCGGCTTGTTTCCTAGTGATCCGTGCCTCTTTTGAGGATGATCAGTAAGAGTGATTTGTTATGCTTGTTGTGCTTAATCCATCCATGTCTTTACTTGTTATGTTGGAGCCCCCTAGGTTGACTCAATCGAGCTCAACTTTTGGATAGTTGCTGTTTTGGGCAGATCGTTAACTCTTTTGCGATTTTGCCGGAGTGATTGCTAGTGATCCATGCATGCTATGCCATTGTTCTTGCCTTGTCTAGCTAGCATTTTGTGCCTTATTAATGGATATATGCTTTCCTTGCCATGACTTGCACCGTAGTGAGAGCATCGAGCTCGTTTATATGCCTTCGTGAGTTATTATTTCAGCATGTCTCAGTTTTCACTAAGTCTGAAAACTGATTGTGTTTCATCGATGTTCGTGTGCTCGGTAGAGTATTTTGTGAACCCTTTTGGCCCCAGGTCATGTTGGGTGTTTTGTTAAGCTTGTTGAGTAGCTCCATGCCATGCTCTTCCTTGCCATGTTCAGGTTTTCCTTCATGTTGTTTTGCTGCTCCGAAGAGAGCATCGTGGTCTGAAATTTCAGACTAGCGTTAATTTCGCTAAGTCTGAAATCTGTTTTGCTTATTCAGTTTTGCCATGCTTGTTTGAAGCCCTTAATGGATGAATTTGCCCATGCCTCAGTCATGATGATTTGTTAAGCTTGATGAGTACATCACTGCCATGCAATTTGTTTTCATGTTGGGTGGCTGTAGCATGTTAATTTTGTTGCATTTAGGAGGTATGTTGCTATAAATCGCAGATCGGTTTGTTTAGTTAAACGCTTGCCATTTCTTAACCGTAGCTCCGATTGCCATGATCTTTATATCGTTTTCAGGGGATTTCTTCCCCTCTATCCAGTGGCACACTTGGATTGCCAAGTTGAGGCCAGGTTCTTGCATTTCCTGTTACATGTTGCATTTTGCATCCCGCATCGCATCCCGCATAGCATATCATCTTTTGCATATTATTGCTTGCCCTTGCACGTGGTTGATTGTATCCTTGTTGCTTGTTTGTCTTGTTGGGTAGAGCCGGGAGACGAGTTCGCTAATGAGGAGCCCGTTGAGTTTGCTTTTGAGGATCCAGTCAATTCTGACAACTGTGCAGGCAAGATGATCACACCCTTGAAATCACTACTATCTTTGCTATGCTAGTTTGCTCGCTCTTTTGCTTTGCCAATGCTACGATGCCTACCACTTGCTTGTCAGCCTCCCAATTGCCATGATTGAGCCTCTAACCCACCTTTGTCCTAGCAAACCATTGATTGGCTATGTTACCGCTTTGCTCAAGCCCCTTCTTATAGCGTTGCTAGTTGCAGGTGAAGATGGGAGCCGTTCCTTGTTGGAACATTTATTTACTTGTTGGGATATCACTATCTTGCTATGTTATCTTACTCATCTATATACTTGGTAAAGGGTGGAAGGCTCGGCCTCTCGCCTAGTGTTTTGTTCCACTCTTGCCGCCCTAGTTTCCGTCATATCGGTGTTATGTTCCCGGTTTGTTGCGTCCCTTACGCGGTTGGGCTATAATGGGAACCCCTTGATAGTTCGCCTTGATTAAAGCTTTTCCAGCAATGCCCAACATTGGTTTTACCATTTGCCACCTACCCTTTTCTTTCCCTTTGGTTTCCGTAGCCCGAGGGTCATCTTTATTTTAGCCCCCCCCACGGGCCAGTGCTCCTCTGAGTGTTGGTCCGAACTAGAGCCCCTTGCAGCGCCACCTTGGGGGAACCCGAGGGCTGGTTTTAGTTGTACGGATTGCTTATCTGAGTGTGCCCTGAGAAAGAGATATGTGCAGCTCCTATCGGGATTTGTCGGCGCATTCGGGCGGTGTTGCTGGACTAGTTTTGACCTGTCGAATCATCTTGTTGTACCGGGATACCGAGTCTGATAGGTGGGTCCTGGGTGGAGGTCTATTCCTTCGTTGACCGTGAGAGCTTGTTATGGGCTAAGTTGGGACCCCCCTGCAGGGATTGATCTTTCGAAAGCCGTGCCCGCGGTTATGGGCAGATGGGAATTTGTTAATGTCCGGTTGTAGACAACTTGAACCTAATTAATTAAAATGAATCAACTGCGTGTGTTGTCGTGATGGCCTCTTCTCGGCGGAGTCCGGGAAGTGGACACGGCGTTGGAGTTATGTTTGCGTAGTCTGCTCTACTTAGTTACCGCTCGTGCTTTGCCTTCTCTTCTCGCTCTCTTTTGCGAATAAGTTAGCCACCATATATGCTAGTCGCTTGCTGCAGCTCCACTCACATTACCCCTTCCTAACCTTTTAAGCTTAAATAGTCTTGATCGCGAGGGTGCGAGATTGCTGAGTCCTTGTGGCTCACATATTACTATTATACCAGATGCAGGGACCGATGATACTCCTCCGGATGGTGCGTTCGAGCTGAAGTGGGAGTACGACGAGGACTCTCAGCGATACTATGTTTCTTTTCCTGATGATCAGTAGTGGTGCCTGCTCGGGGTTCGATCCAGGGTTTAGTCGCATGTTGGGGGGTCTTTTCTATTTTGGCGCCGTAGTCGGGCCATGAGTGTTTGTATGATGGATGCTATTTATGTACCTTGATGTGACGTGGCGAGTGTAAGCCAACTATTATTATGATTCCCCCTTCATATTTATATGTACATGGGTTGTGTGAAGATTGCCTCACTTGCGACTTATGCCTTCAATGCGATTATGCCTCTAAGTCGTGCCTCGACACGTGGGAGATATAGTCGCATCGAGGGTGTTACATATATGCACCCAAGTATATCCTGAATAATCATCAACAATGACATAGCCATAGAGACAAGTAGTAGTAGTAAGAGTTGAGTAATGAGTGGGACCGAAAAGGTCCAAGTGGAGCAGTTCGAAGGGTTGAGTCGTTGTCATGATTGTCTTTGAGGAATGCTTGGCCCTCGTCATCTTTCCTGCTTCACAGGCACCGCATAAGTGATCCTTCTTGAACTTGACGCCCTTGATGCCTATGACATGATTCTTTCTTGCAAGAGTGTGCAAGTTCCTCATGCCAGCATGCCCTAGCCTCCGATGCCAGAGCCAGCATTCTGAAGCTTTTGCTAGAAGACATACGGCAAGTTGTGGTCCTGCTAAGAAATCTACCACATACAAATCATCTTTCCGATACCCTTCAAAAACTAGAGACTTGTCAGATTCCATTAGAACAAGGCAATGATATTTTCCAAACATCACAATCATATATAAATCACAAAGCATTGAGACAGACATTAAGTTGAAACCAAGGGATTCAACAAGCATGACTTTGTCCGTGTGTTGATCCCTTGAGATTGCAACTCTACCTAGACCCAATACCTTGCTTTTACCAGTGTCAGCAAATGTGATGTGACTTTTGTCAGATGGACGTAAGGTTGAGTCCATAAGAAGACTTCGCTTGCCAGTCATGTGATTAGTACACCCACTATCAATAATCCATTCTGAGGCAGCTGGTGTTGTACCCTACAGTGTAGTTAGGGGAATAGGCTTCACGAAGAGAATTGTGAAGCATAAACATTTGACGAGCAAGTGGATTATGAAAGCTTAGATCAAGGTTAGGACCGATAGGGCAAGTAGCAAGCGACTCAGGAACAAAATACATAATAAGACCATTTGGGCATTTGATCTTTGCGCCCTACAAGATGTTTAAGATCCCCAGCAATAGCTTCAGACAATTTTGGTTTTCGGCTCGAGACCTTTCCCTGCAAAAGAGAGTTAAGCTTTCTTAGCCACCAACATTTTCAAAGGTGGCTTCAAAGCAATGAGTCTAAGTGCAGCATCTGAGAACTTTGGCTTTGGAGCCCTAGCAGAAAGTCTTGCAGGTGGACAATAGTACTCATAAGAATAAGCAGAGTAGTTCTTGGTCTTATGAACATGGCGGTTTGATGAAACACGCTCATATTCATAGGCCTGAGTGGTAGATCAACATGTAGGACAACATACACATCTGCAATCATACCATAGGCTAGCTTCTAGGGTTTAGCCTCTCTGATCTCGTGGTAGATCAACTCTTGTATTACCCATATCATCAATATTAATCAAGCAGGACGTAGGGTTTTACCTCCATCGAGAGGGCCCGAACCTGGGTAAAACTTTGTGTCCCCTGCCTCCTGTTACCATCCGGCCTAGACGCACAGTTCGGGACCCCCTGCCCGAGATCCGCCGGTTTTGACACCGACATTGGTACTTTCATTGAGAGTTTCCTTTGTGTCATCGCCGTCAGGCCCGATGGCTCCTACGATCATCAATGGCGATGCAGTCCAGGGTGAGACCTTCCTCCCCGGACAGATCTTCGTCTTTGGCAGCTTCACACTGCGGGCCGATTCACTTGGCCATCTAGAGCAGATCGAAAGCTACGCCCCTGGCCGTCAGGTCAGATTCGGAAGTTTAAACTATACGGCCGACATCCGCGGGAACTTGATCTTCGACGGATTCGAACCACTGCCGAGCGCGCCGCTCTGTCACGACGAGCATGATCTAGCTCTGCCGCCGAACGGTGCCCTGGAAGCCGCACCCGCATCGGCTCCGACCCTTAGTTCGGAGCCGACTGCGCCGATCGAGGATGGGCGGTTGGACGCCACCTCGTGGGCTACGATCCCAACGGCGGTTGAGCCGAACACCAGCCCCGTACTCTGCAAGACTCGTGACTCCATGGAGCCGAATTCTTCTCCGGACTCCGAACCCTCCGCGCCCCTGCCGAGCGAATCCGATTGGGCGCCGATCATGGAGTTCACGGCCGCGGACGTCTTTCAGCACTCGCCTTTCGGCGATCTCCTGAAATCACTGAAGTCTCTCTCTTTGTCAGGAGAGCCCTGGCCGGACTACGGTCAGCAAGGTTGGGGTACGGACGATGAAGAAATTCAAAACCCACCCACCACCCACTTTGTAGCCACTGTCGACAACCTAACCGACATGCTCGACTTCCACTCCGAAGACATCGACGATATGGACACCGATGAAGGAGATGATGAAGAACCAGCGCCCACTAGGCCCTGGAAAGCCACCTCGTCATATGACATATACATGGTGGACACCCCAAAAGAGGGAGAGGGCGATGGAACAGCGGAGGATGACCCCTCCAAGAAACAGCAAAAGCGCCGGCGTCAGCGGCGCCGCTCAAAATCCCGCCAACACAAAAACGGCGATTCCAGCACGGGAGATAATAATACCCCGGAAAGCGCCGAAGAACATCCCCCCGAGCAAGATTTAGCACAGGAGGATGGAGAAACCAGCCCTCATGAGAGAGCGGCCGATGGATAGGTCGAGGACAATAATTGTATGCCTCCCTCCGAAGAGGAGGCAAGCCTCGACGACGACGAATTCGCCGTGCCAGAGGATCCCGTCGAACAAGAGCGTTTTCAACGCAGGCTTATGGCCACGGCAAGAAGCCTCAAGAAAAAACAGCAACAGCTTAAAGCTGATCAAGATCGGCTAGTCGATAGATGGACTGAAGTCCTTGCGGCCGAAGAGCATAAACCCGAACGCCCCTCCAAGTGCTACCCGAAGCGCAGGTTGCTACCCCGATTAGAGGAGGAAGCACTCGACGCAGCCGACAGGCCACCTCGTGGCCGCGACGGAGAGGCCTCATGGCCGCGACGGAGAGGCCTCATGGCCCTCCACCCAAGCCGCACCCCGTACCAAGGCACGGGAATATGCGCCGGACTTATGAGACATGTTGGAGGACAAGACAAGGCAAACAAGATCGATCTACGGATCGCGTAGGCACCCCACGGCTCGAGAAGACAGCCGTCACGCCGGCCACAAATTCGGCAGGGCCGAACACAGTAGACAAAGCTCATTGGAGCTACGTCATGATATCGCCCAATACAGAGGCGCCGCACACCCATTGTGCTTCATAGACGAAATAATGGATCATCAAATCCCCGAGGGTTTCAAACCCGTAAACATCGAATCATATGATGGCTCAACAGATCTCGCGGTATGGATCAAGGATTATCTCCTTCATATCCACATGGCCCGCGGCGATGATTTCCACGCCATCAAATACCTCCCACTCAAGCTTAAAGGACCAGCCCGGCAGTGGCTTAACAGCCTGCCAACAGGGTCAATCAGCTGTTGGGAGGACCTAGAAGCCGCATTCCTCGACAATTTCCAGGGCACTTATGTGCGACCCCCAGACGCTGACGACCTAAGCCACGTAATTCAGCAGCCAGACGAATCGGCCAGGCAATTCTGGACAAGGTTCCTAACAAAGAAAAATCAAATACTTGATTGTCCGGACGCAGAGGCCTTAGCAGCCTTCAAGCATAATATCTGTGATGAGTGGCTTGCCCGGCACCTAGGACAAGAGAAGCCGAAATCTATGGCAGCACTCACGGCACTCATGACCCGCTTTTGCGCGGGAGAAGACAGCTGGCTTGCTCGTAGCAACAATATGACCAAGAACCCTGGTCGTTCGGACACCAGGGACATTAGTGGCAGGTCACGTCGCAACCAACAGAAGCGCCGCATCAACGGCGACAATGCTAAGGATACGACAGTTAATGCCGGATTCAGAGGCTCTAAATCCGGTCAGCGAAAAAAATCATTCAAAAGGAATCCTAGGGGCCCGTCTAGCTTGGACCGAATACTCGACCGCTTGCGCCAAATACATGGCACCCCCGAAAAGTCGGCCAATCACACCAACAGGGACTGTTGGGTGTTCAAGCAGGCAGGCAGATTAAGCGCCGACAATGAAGACAAGGGGTTGCATAGCGATGACGACGGGGAGCCCCGGCCGCCGAACAACAATGGACAGAAGGGTTTTCCCCCACAAGTGCGGACGGTGAACATGATATACGCCACCCACGTCCCCAAGAGGGAGCGGAAGCGCGTGTTAAGGGACGTATACGCGGTAGAGTCAGTCGCCCCAAAGTTCAACCCATGGTCCTCCTGCCCGATCACCTTTGATCGAAGAGACCATCCCACTAGCATCCGTCATGGCGGATTCGCCGCATTGGTTCTCGACCCAATTATTGACGGATTTCATCTCACTAGAGTCCTTATGGACGGCGGCAGTAGCCTGAACCTGCTTTACCAGGATACAGTGCGGAAAATGGGCATAGATCCCTCGAGGATTAAGCCCACCAAAACGACCTTTAAAGGCGTAATACCAGGTGTAGAGGCCAGCTGTACAGGCTCAGTCACACTTGAAGTGGTCTTCGGATCTCCGGATAATTTCCGAAGCGAGGAGTTAATCTTCGACATAGTCCCGTTCCGCAGTGGCTGCCATGCACTGCTCGGGCGAACCGCATTCGCCAAGTTCAATGCGGTCCCGCACTACGCATACCTTAAGCTCAAGATGCCAGGCCCTCGAGGAGTAGTTATCGTCAATGGAAACACCGAACGCTCCCTCCGAACGGAGGAGCACACGGCGGCCCTTGCAGCGGAAGTACAAAGTAGCCTCTCCAGGCAGTTCTCCAGTCCGGCCATTAAACGTCCGGACACAGTCAAGCGCGCCCGGAGTAACCTACAACAAAACCGCCTGGCACGTTCCAAGCAGGCGTAGCAATGCGGCCCCAACCCCAACCCCCGCAAAAAGGCGATGCCAGTACTTCGCGTACATAACTACGCCCTAGAAATACCATGGGCATAGGGGGAGGGGCACCATCACGGCACGCCCAAAACACGGCTTAAACGCACCAGGGGCTGTCGACTTTTTTTATACTTTTCTCTTGCTTCCAGGACTCTACTCTTCGGAAGGCTTGTTCGGCAGTTCAATTGCCGCACAAATGATGCAAGGACCAGGGAAGCAGACAAGCCACACCGCATTACGGAAATCCCAGGTGGTCTCTATCACGAGCAGTATACCTGTTTCGCATACTATCCCGCAGCTTGCCCCTGAAGCAGACATGTTAAATAGTCCAACTTTTCGTTTATTGCATCACTTGTATCGTTCTGCTTTGATCGCGGCTATTTTTAATGCATAGCTTTTGTCTATTTTTTGCATTACCTTTTTTAATATATATATATATATGTGTGTGTGTGTGTGTGTGTGTGTGTGTGTGTGTTCCTTAATGACATGTTGCACCCGTACACTTTGGTACGGCCAAAATATGCCAGGGGCTTCAGTACCCCTCAACATGGTGTGAGAAGTCCGAACACTTTAACAAGTGCGGCACCCCGAACTTATAGCATTATATGCATCGGCTCCGAATCATGTCTTGGGTCAATAGTTGGGTTTGCCCGGCTCCTATGTTTTGGTGCCTTACGTTCCGCTATATCGGCTAAGGTAGCACTAGGAGAACCACTGCGATTGTGCCCCAGTTGAGCTGGGCCTAGCACCTCAGTGGAGAAAGCTAAAACTGACTGTCATGATGAAGCGAGAGACTGGTCGCTGTTCGAGAGGTTTTTTCAAGTCCCTAAAGACTTATGCCGCTTCGGGCGAGGAGTCGGCTCTGTCCGGCCAAGGCGTGGATAGCGCCCCGAAATCGGTCTTCCGAATACTAGGGGCTTCGCCGAGATTTAAAATTATAGAATTCTATGGCTAAGTGAGAGTGTACACGCATTATAGTCCGATTGCCTCGTTCATTGGGCTGAGCGCCTCTCTCGAAGGACCCAAATATGGGAAAAAGAGCGCCCAGGTTTATCCCCGAACACCCCAGCACTAGCGGCATGGGGGCAGAAGCCGACGACTCGCCATCTCTCAGTATTGATAAACAGCCGCACAGAAGGTAATATTTTAAATTCAAGCAGCATTGCTTAGCGCATATGAACAAGTTTTCAACGCACAGGATAACACGAGCGGGTTTTACTCAAAAAATACATCCTTGGTACATTCATCCGCAACAAGGCGGGCACCCTTCAGAACATCCTTATAATAATTCTCGGGCTTGCGATGCTCTTTCCCCGGCGGTGGCCCGTCCTTCACAAACTTCTCCGCATTCAGCTTGCCCCAGTGCACCTTAGCACGGGCAAGGGCCCTACGGGCACCTTCAATGCAGACAAAGCGCTTGATGTCTTCAAGCCTTGGACATGCCTCCACCAGCCGCCGCACCAGCCCGAAATAGCTCCTAGGCAGAGCCTCTCCATGCCACAGCCGAACTAGGAGGCCCTTCATGCCTGTTCGGGGTCGCACGGCTCGGTGATGTAAAACCACCCCAATTGCCACCCCTTCAGGGTCTCCACAAAGGAGCCCTCGAGCCATAGGACATTGGCCATCTTGCCAACCATGGCACCGCCGCACTCCGCCTCGCTACCGTGCACCACCTTCGTCTTGACGTTGAAGGTCTTTAGCCATAAGCCGAAATGAGGGCGGATGCGGAGGAAAGCCTCGCACACGATGATAAACGCCGAGATGTTGAGGACGAAGTTCGGGGCCAGATCATGGAAATCCAGGCCGTAGTAGAACATGAGCCCCCGGACAAATGGATGCAGAGGGAAGCCCAGTCCGCGAAGGAAATATGGGAGAAATACCACCCTCTCATGGGGCCTAGGAGTGGGGATGAGCTTCCCCTTCTCGGGGAGTCGGTGCGCGATGTCGCTGGCCAGATATCCGGCCTTCCTCAGCTTTTTTATGTGTCCCTCCGTGACGGAGGAGACCATCCACTTGCCTCCCGCTTCGGACATGACTGGAGAAGGTCGAGGTGGTAGTGCGGACTTGGGCGCTGGAGCTCAAGTGTGCAAGAATGGATAGGCAAAGGAGGAAGAAGGCGTGGGTGGAAAGGTGGATCCTTATCCCCTTATATGGGTGGGCGCGACTACATGCCCCCACCAGCCTGGTAAAACTTGCTTATCTCCAAGCGCCGTAATCAAAGGCGCGGTTGGGTTACCCACGCCCGTATTGATGAGAATCCCGGAATAAAGGGACACGATCTCTGCTTTGACAAGACGTGCCAAGGAAACCACCTCGCATAACGTGCTGAGGTGGGATAATGAAACGATTTGGATAAAGGCTTGGCCGTGGCGTGTCGCACCACGGAATACGTAAGCAGATTAGATTTGTGTTAATATTATTATTCTCTCTATGGCAATATGTGGAAACTTATTTCGCAGAGAAGGACACTATCTTTGTGTTTAAGATCTTCTATGAAGTACTTGGAGGAGGAACCCGCCTTGCAATGCCGAACACAATTTGCGCGCCGGACTCGTCGTCATTGAAGCCTGCTTCAGGGGCTACTGAGAGAGTCCTGGATTAGGGGGTGTTCGGATAGCCGAATTATACCTTCAGTCGGACTCCTGGACTATGAAGATACAAGATTGAAGACTCCGTCCCGTGTCCGGAAGGGATTTTCCTTGGCGTGGAAGGCAAGTTTGGCGATACGGATGTTCAGATCTTCTACCATTGTAACCGACTCTATGTAACCCTAACCCTATCCAGTGTCTATATAAACCGGAGGGTTCTAGTCCGTAGGACAACATACACATCTACAATCATACCATAGGCTAGCTTCTAGGGTTTAGCCTCTCTGATCACCTGGTAGATCAACTCTTGTATTACCCATATCATCAATATTAATCAAGCAGGACGTAGGGTTTTACCGCCATCGAGAGGGCCCGAACCTGGGTAAAAGTTCGTGTCCCCTGCCTCCTGTTACCATCCGGCCTAGGCGCACAGTTCGGGACCCCCTACCCGAGATCCGCCGGTTTTGACACCGACAGTCACCAAAACATACATCAAGTGAATCACGTGATATCCCATTGTCACCACAGATATCCACGGCAAGACATACATCAAGTGTTCTCAAATCTTTAAAGACTCAACCCGATAAGATTACTTCAAAGGGGAAACTCGATTCATTACAAGAGAGGAGAGGGGGAGGAGAAACATAAGATCCAACTATAATAGCAAAGCTCGCGATACACCAAGATCATGCCAAATCAAGAACACGAGAGAGAGAGAGAGAGATCAAACACATAGCTACTGGTACATACCCTCAGCCCCGAGGGAGAACTACTCCCTCCTCGTCATGGAAAGCACTGGGATGATGAATATGGCCACCTGCGAAGGATTGCCCCCTCCGACAGGGTGCCGGAACCGGTCTAGATTGTTTTTTGGTGGCTATGGAGGCTTCTAGCAGCGGAACTCCCAATCTATGTTGCGTTCTGGAAGTTTTAGGGTACGGCGATATATATGGGTGCAGCGGGTACATCGGAGGAGCTACGGGGGCCCCACGAGGCAGGGGGCGCCCCCCACCCTCGTGAGCTCCTCCCGTATCTCCTGACGTGGACTCCAAGTTCCCTGGGTTGCTTTCCTTCCAAAAATAACTTCTCTAGTTGATTTCGTTCCGTGTCGACTCCGTCTGATATTCTTTTTCTTCGAAACACTGAAATAGGCATAAAACAGCAAATCTGGGTTGGGCCTCCGGTTAATAGGTTAGTACCAAAAGTACTATAAAAGTGGAAAATAAAGCCCAATATTGCCCAAAACAGTAGATAATATAGCATGGAGCAATCAAAAATTATAGATACGTTGGAGACATATCAAGCATCCCCAAGCTTAATTCTTGCTCGTCCTCGAGTAGGTAAATGATAAAAACAGAATTTTTGATGCGGAGTGCTACTTGGCATAATTTCAATGTAATTCTTCTTAATTGTGGCATGAATATTCAGATCCATAAGCTTCAAGACAAAAGTTCATATTGACATAGAAATAATAATACTTCAAGCATACTAACTAAGCAATCATGTCTTCTCAAAATAACATGGCCAAAGAAAGTTATCCCTACAAAATCATATAGTCTGGCTATGCTCCATCTTCAACACAAAAAATATTTAAATCATGCACAACCCCGATGACAAGCCAAGCAACTGTTTCATACTTTTGATGTTCTCAAACTTTTTCAATCTTCACGCAATACATGAGCAAGAGCCATGGATATAGCACTATAGGTGGAATAGAATGGTGGTTGTGGTGAATGCAAAAAGGAGAATATAGTCTCACATCAACTAGGCGTATCAACGGGCTATGGAGATGCCCATTAATAGATATTAATGTGAGTGAGTAGGGATTGCCATGCAACGGATGCACTAGAGCTATAAGTATATGAAAGCTCAACAAAAGAAACTAGTGGGTGTGCTTCCAACTCGCTTGCTCACGAAGACCTAGGGCATTTTGAGGAAGCCCATCATTGGAATATACAAGCCAAGTTCTATAATGAAAGATTCCTACTAGTATATGAAAGTGACAACATAGGAGACTCTCTATATGAAGAACATGGTGCTACTTTGAAGCACAAGTGTGGTTAAAGGATAGTAGCATTGCCCCCTTTTTTTATTTGGCCTTTCTTTTTTTCTTTTTTTGGCCTTTCTTTTTTTATTTGGCCTTTCTTTTTTTATTTGGCCTTTCTTTTTTATTTGGGACAATGCTCTATTAATGATGATCATCACACTTCTATTTATTTACAACTCAATGATTACAACTCGATACTAGAACAAAGTATGACTCCATATGAATGCCTCCGGCGGTGTACCAGGATGTGCGATGACTCATGAGTGACATGTATGAAAGAATTATGAACGGTGGCTTTGCCACAAATACGATGTCGACTACATGATCATGCAAAGCAATATGACAATGATGGAGTGTGTCATAATAATGAACGGTGGAAAGTTGCATGGAAATATATCTCGGAATGGCTATGGAAATGCCATAATAGGTAGGTGTGGTGGCTGTTTTGAGGAAGGTATATGGTGGGTTTATGGTACCGGCGAAAGTTGCGCGGTACTAGAGAGGCTAGCAATGGTGGAAGGGTGAGAGTGCGTATAATCCATGGACTCAACATTAGTCATAAAGAACTCACATACTTATTGCAAAAATCTATTAGTTATCGAAGCAAAGTACTACACGCATGCTCCTAGGGGGATAGATTGGTAGGAAAAGACCATCGCTCGTCCCCGACCGCCACTCATAAGGAGGACAATCAATAAATAAATCATGCTCCGACTTCATCACATAACTGTTCACCATACGTGCATGCTACGGGAATCACAAACTTCAACACAAGTATTTCTCAAATTCACAACTACTCAACTAGCATGACTCTAATATCACTATCTCCATATCTCAAAACAATTATCAAGTATCAAACTTCTCCTAGTATTCAACACACTCATAAGAGAATTTTATTATTAATCTTGTATACCTAGCATATTAGGATTTTAAGAAAATTACCATGCTATTTAAGACTCTCAAAATAATCTAAGTGAAGCATGAGAGTTCATCTATTTCTTCAAAATAAAACTACGACCATGCTCTAAAAGGATATAAGTGAAGCACTAGAGCAAATGACAAACTACTCCGAAAGATATAAGTGAAGATCAATGAGTAGTCGAATAATTATGCAACTATGTGAAGACTCACTAACATTTAATAATTTAATATCTTGGTATTTTATTCAAACAGCAAGCAAAGCAAAAGAAAATGACATGACGCTCCAAGCAAAACACATATCATGTGGCGAATAAAAATATAGCTCCAAGTAAAGTTACCGATGAACGAAGACGAAAGAGGGGATGCCACCCGGGGCATCCCCAAGCTTAGACGCTTGGTTATCCTTGAATATTACCTTGGGGTGCCTTGGGCATCTCCAAGCTTAGGCTCTTGCCACTCCTTATTCCATAGTCCATCGAATCCTTACCCAAAACTTGAAAACTTCACAACACAAAACTTAACAGAAAACTCGTAAGCTCCGTTAGTATAAGAAAATAAATCACCACTTCAAGGTACTGTAATGAACTCATTATTTATTTATATTGGTGTTACACCTACTGTATTCCAACTTCTCTATGGTTTATAAACTATTTTACTAGCCATAGATTCATCAAAATAAGCAAACAACACAATGAAAACAGAATCTGTCAAAAACAGAACAGTCTGTAGTAATCTGGATCAAACGTATACTTATGGAACCCCAAAAATTCTAAAATAAATTGCTTGACCTGAGTAATTTATCTATTAATCATCTGCAAAAATAATTAACTAAATAGCACTCTTCAAATAAAAATGGCAGAAATTCTCGTGAGCGCTAAAGTTTCTGTTTTTTACAGCATGATCAACAAGACTCTCCCCAAGTCTTCACAAAGGTTCTACTTGGCACAAACACTAACTAAAAGCATAAAACCACATCTAAACAGAGGCGAGATGAATTATTTATTACTAAACAGGAGAAAGAAGCAAGGAACAAAAATAAAATTGGGTTGCCTCCCAACAAGCGCTATCGTTTAACGCCCCTAGCTAGGCATGATGATTTCAACGATGCTCACATAAAGGATAAGAATTGTAACATAAAGAGAGCATCATGAAGAATATGACTAGCACATTTAATTCTAACATGCTTCCTATGCATAGGGATTTTGTGAGCAAACAACTTATGGGAACAAGAATCAACTTGCATAGGAATGTAAAACAAGCATAACTTCAAAATTTTAAGCACATAGAGAGGAAACTTGATATTATTGCAATTCCTACAAGCATATGTTCCTCCCTCATAATAATTTCCAGTAGCATCATTAACGAATTCAACAATATAACCATCACCCAAAGCATTCTTTTCATGATCTACAAGCATAGAAATTTTATACTCTCTATATAAGCAAAATTCTTCTCATTCGGGACAGTGGAAGTATCGTAAGAGACTTGGATACTATAAATTGTTTCCACATTAAAAGAGTAATGTTCAGAGAAGGGGTAATCATAATCATGACAAGTTTTATAAATATAATCATCACTACTTTTTATAGCATAAGTTTCATCACAATAATCATCATAAGTAGCAACTTTGTTCTCATCATAATCACTTTGCATATCAAAACATGGAAGGATAAAAATATCATCATTATTAAACATAGCATCCCCAAGCTTGGGACAAACATTAATTGCAGCAAATATATTCTCAAATATGTCATCCTCATCAAACATAGCTTCCCCAAGCTTGGGCCTTTTCGTATCATAAGCATAATCACTCTCATCATTAAAGCATGGATAGCACCAATAGTATAGCAATTATTATATTCTTCCAAGCAAGTGCCAAAAAGATTTTAAAGATCATAAGAAGTATCATTATCTTCCCAATTATAATTATCACAACAAGCAATAGGCATAACGAGATCATCATCAAGTGTATCATCTTCATTTTCCTGAGGCACAGCAATAATAGGAGCAACTTTATTTGGGAGAGATACCTTTTTACCTCTCTTCCTTTTTCTTTTCTTCTTCTTTACCACATCATGTGTGAGTTCAATCCTATTTTTGGAGCTCCTTATTAATGAGATTGGTTGAATAAAAGGCTCCTCCTCGTTACCTGATTCATCATAAGAAATAATAGGAGGATATTGGGAAGTCTCTTCCCTTTCATTAGTATTCTCTTCATCCTCTATTTGTTTTGTTTTCTTTATGTAATTGGCAATATAAGGATTTTCAATACAATTCACCGCACAATACATATAAATTTCTTCTAGATCAAAGCCAAGAAGTTTGTAACGGGCAAATTCTGGAAGATCATTAGTTAAACGTTTCATTTCTTCATAACCCATAAGCAAACTAAGTTCATTATAATGTGCAAGGGAAATCAAGTCATCACAATTTTTGTACACGATTAGATCGTGAAACAATTTGCATCGGATAGCTAAATGACCACTTTCATTGCAAAGTCCACAAGTACGGCCAAGATAATTTAAATTATCAGCACATTCATCTAGCTCTACTTGCAACAATTTGGTTTCTAAGTACTTATGCCTCTTGCAATATTTATCTTCCCTATTTGGTGTGTACTTGCAAACCCAGTCTACTCCACAAAAATTGACATGTTTATAGGAGGCATTTTTATCATAACTAGTGCAATCATCATTAGCATCATGGATATTCAAAGAATTCGTACTAACAACATTGCAATCATGCTCATCATTCAAATATTTAGTGCCAAGCATTTTATAGATTTCTTCTTGTAGCACTTGAGCACAATTATCCTTTCCATCATACTCACGAAAGATATTAAAAAGGTGAAGCGTATGAGACAAACTTAATTCCATTTTTTTGTAATTTTCTTTTATAGACTAAACTAGTGATAAAACAAGAAACTAAAAGACTCGATTGCAAGATCTAAAGATATATCTTCAAGCACTCGCCTCCCCGGCAATGGCGCCAGAAAAGAGCTTGATGTCTACTACACAACCTTCTTCTTGTAGACGATGTTGGGCCTCCAAGTGCAAAGGTTTGTAGGATAACGGCAAATTTCCCTCAAGTGGATGACCTCAGGTTTATCAATCCGTAGGAGGCGTAGGATGAAGATGGTCTCTCTCAAGCAACCCTGCAACCAAATAACAAAGAGTCTCTTGTGTCCCCAACACACCCAATACAATGGTAAATTGTATAGGTGCACTAGTTCGGCGAAGAGATGGTGATACAAGTGCAATATGGATAGTAGATAATAGTTTTTCTAATCTGAAAATATAAAAACAGCAAGGTAACTAATGATAAAAGTGAGCACAAACGGTATTGCAATGCATTGAAACAAGGCCTAGGGTTCATACTTTCACTAGTGTAAGTCCTCTCAACAATACTAACATAATTGGATCATAAAACTATCCCTCAATATGAAACAAAGAGTCACTCCAAAGTCACTAATAGCGGAGAACGAACGAAGAGATTATGGTAGGGTATGAAATCACCTGAAAGTTATTCTTTCCAATCAATCCGTTGGGCTATTCCTATAAGTGTCACAAACAGCCCTAGAGTTCGTACTAGAATAACACCTTAAGACACAAATCAACCAAAACCCTAATGTCACCAAGATACTCCAATGTCACCTCAAGTATCCGTGGGTATGATTATACAATATGCGTCACACAATCTCAGATTCATCTATTCAACCAACACAAAGGACCTCAAAGAGTGCCCCAAAGTTCTACCGGAGAATCACGATGAAAACGTGTGCCAACCCCTATGCATAGGTTCATGGGAGGAACCCGCAAGTTGGTCACAAAAACATACATCAAGTGAAATACGTGATATCCCATTGTCACCACAGATATCCACGGCAAGACATACATCAAGTGTTCTCAAATCTTTAAAGACTCAACCCGATAAGATTACTTCAAAGGGGAAACTCGATTCATTACAAGAGAGGAGAGGGGGAGGAGAAACATAAGATCCAAATATAATAGCAAAGCTCGCGATACATCAAGATCGTGCCAAATCAAGAACACGAGAGAGAGAGAGAGGGAGAGAGAGAGAGAGAGAGAGAGATCAAACACATAGCTACTGGTACATACCCTCAGCCCCGAGGGAGAACTACTCCCTCCTCGTCATGGAAAGCACCGGGATGATGAAGATGGCCACCGGAGAAGGATTGCCCCCTCCGGCAGGGTGCCAGAACGGGTCTAGATTGGTTTTTGGTGGCTACGGAGGCTTCTGGCGGCGGAACTCCTGATCTATGTTGCGTTCTGGAAGTTTTACGGTACAATGATATATATGGGTGCACGGGGTACGTCGGAGGAGCTACGGGGGCCCCACGAGGCAGGGCGCGCCCTAGGGGGGCGCCCCCCACCCTCGTGAGCTCCTCCCGTATCTCCTGACGTGGACTCCAAGTTCCCTGGGTTGCTTTCCTTCCAAAAATAACTTCACCAGTTGATTTCGTTCCGTTTCGACTCTGTCTGATATTCCTTTTCTTCGAAACACTGAAATAGGCATAAAACAGCAAATCTGGTCTGGGCCTCCGGTTAATAGGTTAGTCTCAAAAGTAATATAAAAGTGGAAAATAAAGCCCATTTTTGCCCAAAACAGTAGATAATATAGCATGGAGCAATCAAAAATTATATATACGTTGGAGACGTATCATGAAACAACATAGGTGTTTTCTATTTAGAAGCCATTTTCCACCTTTTTATAAAAATTTAAATACCTTTCAAACTAAGATTAGGGAATAGTGGTTTTATATATGTATAATAGACATCAAAAATGATTTTTAATAAATTTTTATTTTTGAAACATAAGTACTTTTAGTTCAAATATCTATTTTGAAGTTTGGGGAAAGAAAATGGATGTAATTTGTTTTGGCCAAAAATGTAATAAACATATTTTAAGGGTTTACCCACATGGTATGTGTTGGGGGAATGTAGTAATTTCAAAAAAATTCCTACGCACATGCAAGATCAAGGTGATGCATAGCAACGAGAGGGGAGAGTGTGTCCACGTACCCTTGTAGACCGAAAGCGGAAGCTTTAGCACAACGCGGTTGATGTAGTAGTACGTCTTCACGATCCGACCGATCAAGTACCGAATGCACGACACCTCCGAGTTCTGCACACGTCCAACTCGATGACGTCCCTCGAACTCCGATCCAGCCGACCTTTGAGGGAGAGTTCCGTCAGCACGACGGCGTGGTGACGATGTTGATATTCTACCGTCGCAGGGCTTCGCCTAAGCACCGCTACGATATTATTGAGGTGGACTATGGTGGAGAGGGGCACCGCACACGGCTAAAAGATCCAAGAGATCACTTGTTGTGTATCTAAGGGGTGCCTCCCTCCCCGTATATAAAGGAGTGGAGGAGGAGGAGGAGGGGTTCGTCCACCCTAGGCGCGCCCCATGAGGAGTCCTACTCCTACCGGGAGTAGGACTCCCCTTTTTCCATGTGGGAGTAGGAGAGGAGAGGGAAGGAGAGAGAGGGGAAAGGAAAGGGGGGGCGCCCCCCTCCTTGTCCAATTCGGACTAGGGGGGAGGGGGCGCGGCTTCCCTTTGGCCGCCCCTCCTCTTCTCCATTAGGGCCCAATAGGCCCATTAGTCTCCCCGGGAGGTTTCGGTAACCCCCCGGTACTCCGATATATGCCCGAAACTCCCCGAAACCATTCCGGTGTCCGAACATAGTCGTCCAATATATCGATATTTACGTCTCGACCATTTTGAGACTCCTCATTATGTTCGTGATCACATCCGGGACTCCGAACAACCTTCGGTACATCAAAAACCATAAACTCATAATATAACTGTCATCGACTTTAAGCATGCGGACCCTACGGGTTCGAGAACTATGTAGACATGACCAAGACATGTCTCTGGTCAATAACCAATAGCGGAACCTAGATGCTCATATTGGTTCCTACATATTCTATGAAGATCTTTATCGGTCAAACCGCATAACAACATACGTTGTTCCTTTTGTCATCGGTATGTTACTTGCCCGAGATTCGATCGTCGGTATCTCAATACCTAGTTCAATCTCGTTACCGGCAAGTCTCTTTACTCATTCTGTAACACATCATCCCGCAACTAACTCATTAGTTGCAATGCTTGCAAGGCTTAAGTGATGTGTATTAGCGGGTGGGCCCAGATATACCTCTCCGACAATCGGAGTGATAAATCCTAATCTCAAAATACGCCAACCCAATAAGTACCTTCGGAGACACCTGTAGAGCACCTTTATAATCACCCAGTTACGTTGTGACGTTTGGTAGCACAAAAAGTGTTCCTCCGGTAAACGGGAGTTGCATAATCTCATAGTCATAGGAACATGTATAAGTCATGAAGAAAGCAATAGAAACAAACTAAACGATCAAGTGCTAAGCTAACGGAATGGGTCAAGTCAATCACATCATTCTTCTAATGATGTGATCCCGTTAATCAAATGACAACTCTTTGTCTATGGCTAGGAAACATAACTATCTTTGATCAACGAGCTAGTCAAGTAGAGGCATACTAGTGACACTCTGTCTGTCTATGTATTCACATATGTATCATGTTTCCAGTTAATACAATTCTAGCATGAATAATAAACATTTATCATGATATAAGGAAATAAATAATAACTTTATTATTGCCTCTAGGGCATATTTCCTTCAGTCTCCCACTTGCACTAGAGTCAATAATCTAGATTACACTGCAATGATTCTAACACCCATGGAGCCTTGGTGCTGATCATGTTTTGCTCGTGGAAGAGGCTTAGTCAATGAGTCTGCAACATTCAGATCTGTATGTATCTTGCAAATCTCTATGTCTCCCACCTGGACTTGATCCCGGATGGAGTTGAAGCGTCTCTTGATGTGCTTGGTTCTCTTGTGAAATCTGGATTCCTTTGCCAAGGCAATTGCACCAGTATTGTCACAAAAGATTTTCATTGGACCCGATGCACTAGGTATGACACCTAGATCGGATATGAACTCCTTCATCCAGACTCCTTCATTTGCTGCTTCCGAAGCAGCCATGTACTCCGCTTCACATGTAGATCCCGCTATGACGCTTTGTTTATAACTGCACCAACTGATAGCTCCACCATTTAATAAAAACACGTATCCGGTTTGTGATTTAGAATCGTCCAGATCAGTGTCAAAGCTTGCAATGACGTAACCATTTACGATGAGCTCTTTGTCACCTCCATAAACGAGAAACATATCCTTCATCCTTTTCAGGTATTTCAGGATGTTCTTGACCGCTGTCTAGTGATCCACTCCTGGATTACTTTGGTACCTCCCAGCTAAACTAATAGCAAGTCACACATCAGGTCTGGTACACAGCATTGCATACATGATAGAGCCTATGGCTGAAGCATATGGAACATCTTTCATTTTCTCTCTATCTTCTGCAGTGGTCGGGCATTGAGTCTTACTCAACTTCGCACTTTGTAACACAGGAAAGAACCCTTTCTTTGCTTGATCCATTTTGAACTTCTTCAAAACTTTGTCAAGGTATGTGCTTTGTGAAAGTCCAATTAAGCGTCTCGATCTATCTCTATAGATCTTGATGCCCAATATATAAGCAGCTTCACCGAGGTCTTTCATTGAAAACCTTTTATTCAAATATCCTTTTGTGCTATCTAGAAATTCTAAATCATTTTCAATCAACAATATGTCATCCACATACAATATCAGAAATGCTACAGAGCTCCCACTCACTTTCTTGTAAATACATGCTTCTCCAAAAGTCTGTATAAAATCATATGCTTTGATCACACTATCAAAACATTTATTCCAACTCCGAGAGGCTTGCACCAGTCCATAAATGGATCGCTGGAGCTTGCACACTTTGTTAGCTCCCTTTGGATCGATAAAACCTTCAGGTTGTATCATATACAACTCTTCTTCCAGAAATCCATTCAGGAATGCAGTATTTACATCCATTTGCCAAATTTCATAATCATAAAATGCGGCAATAGCTAACATGATTTGGACAGACTTAAGCATCGCTACGGGTGAGAAGGTCTCACCGTAGTCAACTCCTTGAACTTGTCAAAAACCTTTCGCAACAAGTCGAGCTTTGTAGACAGTAACATTACCATCAGCGTCTGTCTTCTTCTTGAAGATCCATTTATTCTCGACGGCTTGCCGATCATCGGGCAAGTCAACCAAAGTCCACACTTTGTTCTCATACATGGATCCCATCTCAGATTTCATGGCCTCAAGCCATTTTGCGGAATCTGGGATCATCATCACTTCCTCATAGTTCGTAGGTTCGTCATGGTCTAGTAACATGACCTCCAGAAAAGGATTACCGTACCACTCTGGTGCAGATCTTACTCTGGTTGACCTATGAGGTTCGGTAGTAACTTGATCCGAAGTTTCATGATCATTATCATTAGCTTCCTCACTAATTGGTGTAGATGTCACATGAACCGGTTTCTGTGATGAACTACTTTCCAATAAGGGAGCAGGTACAGTTACCTCATCAAGTTCTACTTTCCTCCCACTCACTTCTTTTGAGAGAAACTCCTCTAGAAAAGATCCATTCTTAGCAATGAATGTCTTGCCTTCGGATCTGTGATAGAAGGTGTACCCAACAGTCTCCTTTGGGTATCCTATGAAGACACATTTCTCCGATTTGGGTTCGAGCTTATCAGGTTGAAGCTTTTTCACATAAGCGTCGCAGCCCCAAACTTTAAGAAACGACAACTTTGGTTTCTTGCCAAACCATAGTTCATAAGGTGTCGTTTTAACGGATTTTGATGGTGCCCTATTTAACGTGAATGCGGCCGTCTCTAAAGCATAACCCCAAAATGATAGCGGTAAATCAGTAAGAGACATCATAGATCGCACCATATCTAGTAAAGTACGATTACGACGTTCGGACACACCATTACGCTGTGGTGTTCCGGGTGGCGTGAGTTGCGAAACAATTCCGTATTGTTTTAAATGTAGACCAAACTCGTAACTCAAATATTCTCCTCCACGATCAGATCGTAGAAACTTTATTTTCTTGTTACGATGATTTTCAAATTCACTCTGAAATTCTTTGAACTTTTCAAATGTTTCGGACTTATGTTTCATTAAGTAGATATACCTATATCTACTTAAATCATATGTGAATGTGAGAAAATAACGATACCCGCCGCGAGCCTCAACATTCATTGGTCCACATACATCAGTATGTATGATCTCCAACAAATCAGTTGCTCGCTCCATAGTTCTGGAGAACGGAGTTTTAGTCATCTTGCCCATGAGGCATGGTTCGCAAGTACCAAGTGGTTCATAATCAAGTGATTCCAAAAGTCCATCAGTATGGAGTTTCTTTATGCGCTTTATACCAATATGACCCAAACAGCAGTGCCACAAATAAGTTGCACTATCATTATCAACTCTGCATCTTTTGGCTTCAACATTATGAATATGTGTATCACTACTATCGAGATTCATCAAAAATAGACCACTCTTTAAGGGTGCATGACCATAAAAGATATTACTCATATAAATAGAACAACCATTATTCTTAGATTTAAATGAATAACCGTCTCGCATTAAACAAGATCCAGATATAATGTTCATGCTCAATGCTAGCACCAAATAACAATTATTTAGGTCTAAAACTAATCCCGAAGGTAGATGTAGAGGTAGCGTGCCGACGGCGATCACATCGACTTTGGAACCATTTCCCACGCGCATCGTCACCTCGTCCTTAGCCAGTCTTTGCTTAATCCGTAGTCGCTGTTTTGAGTTGCAAATATTAGCAACAGAACCAGTATCAAATACCCAGGTGCTACTGCGAGCTCTGATAAGGTACACATCAATAACATGTATATCACATATACCTTTGTTCACCTTGACATCCTTCTTATCTGCCAAATACTTGGGGCAGTTCCGCTTCCAGTGACTAGTCTGTTTGCAGTAGAAGCACTCAATCTCATGCTTAGGTCCAGACTTGGGTTTCTTCTCCTAAGCAGCAACTTGTTTGTTGTTCTTCTTAAAGTTCCCCCTTCTTCTTCCCTTTGCCCTTTTTCTTGAAACTGGCGATCTTATTGACCATCAACACTTGATGCTCCTTTTTGATTTCTACCTCCGCAGCCTTTAGCATTGCGAAGAGCTCGGGAATTGTCTCATTCATCCTTTGCATATTATAGTTCATCAAGAAGCTTTTGTAGCTTGGTGGTAGTGATTGAAGAACTCTGTCAATGACACTATCAACAGGAAGATTAACTCCCAGTTGATTCAAGTGATTATGATACCCAGACATTTTGAGTATATGCTCACTGACAGAACTATTCTCCTCCATCTTGCAGATATAAAACTTATTGGAGACTTCATATCTCTCAATCCGGGCATTTGCTTGAAATATTAACTTCAACTCCTGGAAGATCTCATATGCTCCATGACGTTCAAAGCGTCGTTGATGTCCCTGTTCTAAGCCGTAAAGCATGGCACACTGAACTATCGAGTAGTCATCAGCTTTGCTCTGCCAGGTGTTCATAACATCTGGTGTTGCTCCTGCAGTAGGTTTGGCACTTAGCGGTGCTTCCAGGACGTAATTCTTCTGTGCAGCAATGAGGATAATCCTCAAGTTACGGACCCAGTCCGTGTAATTGCTACCATCATCTTTCAACTTTTCTTTCTCAAGGAACGCATTAAAATTCAACGGAACAACAGCACGAGCCATCTATCTACAACAAACATAGACATGCAAAATACTATCAGGTACTAAGTTCATTATAAATTTAAGTTCAATTAATCATATTACTTAAGAACTCCCACTTAGATAGACATCTCTCTAATCATCTAAGTGATCACATGATCCAAATCAACTAAACCACAACCGATCATCCCGTGAAATGGAGTAGTTTTCAATGGTGAATATCATTATGTTGATCATATCTACTATATGATTCACGCTCGACCTTTTCGGTCTTAGTGTTCCAAGGCCATATCTGCATATGCTAGGCTCGTCAAGTTTAACTGCATATGCTAGGCTCGTCAAGTTTAACCTGAGTATTCTACGTGTGCAAAACTGGCTTGCACCCGTTGTAGATGGACGTAGAGCTTATCACACCCGATCATCACGTGGTGTCTGGGCACAACGAACTTTGGCAACAGTGCATACTCAAGGAGAACACTTTTCTCTTGAAATTTAGTGAGAGATCATCTTATAATGCTACCGTCAATCAAAGCAAAATAAGATGCATAAAAGATAAACATCACATGCAATCAATATAAGTGATATGATATGGTCTTGATAACTCACAAGTATAGGGGATCGCAACAGTTTTCGATAAGTAAGAGTGTCGAACCCAACGAGGAGCTAAAGGCAGAACAAATATTCCCTCAAGTTCTATCGACCACCGATACAACTCTACGCACACTTGATGTTCGCTTTACCTAGAACAAGTATGAAACTAGAAGTACTTTGTAGATGTTGTTGGATAGGTTTGCAAGATAATAAAGAGCGTGTAAATAGAAAGTAGGAGCTGTTTAGGTAAAGACACAACTAAGTTAGTTTTAGTAAAGAGCATTTTGTTACGAGAAAGTTACTTGTCCCTAGGCAATCGATAACTAGACTGGTAATCATTATTGCAATTTTATTTGAGGGAGAGGCATAAGCTAACATACTTTCTCTACTTGGATCATATGCACTTATGATTGGAACTCTAGCAAGCATCCGCAACTATTAAAGATCATTAAGGTAAAACCCAACCATAGCATTAACACATCAAGTCCTCTTTATCCCATACGCAACAACCTACTTACTCGGGTATGTGCTTCTGTCACTCACGCCACCCACCATAAGCAAATCATGAACATATTGCAAACCCTACAGCGGGAATCCCTCACGCTTGCGTGGCACGGAGAGCACCATAGGACAGCACCAATAATAAAACATGCAACTCAAACCAATCTTGATCATCAAATAGCCCATAGGACAAAACATATCTACTCAAACATCATAGGATAGCCATACATCATTGGGAAATAATATATAGCGTTGAGCACCATGTTTAAGTAGAGATTATAACGGGTAAAAGAGAGGTTACACCTCTGCATAGAGGGAGGAAGAGTTGGTGATGATGGCGGTGAAGTTGTTTGTGAATATTGCGGTGATGATGATGGCCCCCGGTGGCACTCCGGCGCCACCGGAAGCAAGGGGGGAGAGCCCCCTTCTTATTCTTCTTCTTCCTTGACCTCCTCCCTAGATGGCAGAAGGGTTTCCCCTCCGGTCCATGGCCTCCATGGCGTGGGAGGGGCGAGAGCCCTCCGAGATTGGATCTGTCTCTCTGTCTCTCTCTGTTTCTGCGTTCCCAGATTCTACCCTTTCACCGTTTCTTATATTCCCGGAGATCCGTAACTCCGATTGGGCTGAAATTTTAACACGATCTCTATCCGGATATTAGCTTTCTTGCAGCGAAAGAAGAGCATCAACTGCCTTATGGGGTGGCCATGAGGGCCCAGGGTGCGCCTGACCCCCTGGGGCGCGCCCCCTGCCTCGTGGCCCCCTCGGGCATCGTCTACGTGGATTTTTCTTCCCAAAAATCACATATATTCCAAAAAAATCTCCGTCAGTTTTTATCCCATTTGGACTCCGTTTGATATGGATTTACTGCGAAACAAAAACATGCAACAAACAGGAACTGGCACTGGGCACTGGATCAATATGTTAGTCCCAAAAATATTATAAAAAATTGCCAAAAGTATATGAAAGTTGTATAATATTGGCATGGAACAATAAAAAAATGATAGATACGACGAAGGCGTATCATATGGCCATCATCATCTTGTGCTTGTGATCTCCATCTCCGAAGGACCGTCATGATCACGATCGTCACCGGCGCGACACCTTGATCTCCATCGTAGCATCGTTGTTGTCTCGCCAACTATTGCTTCTACGACTATCCCTACCGCTTAGTGATAAAATAAAGCAATTACAGGGCGATTGCATTGCATACAATAAAGCGACAACCATATGGCTCCTGCCAGTTGCCAATAACTCCGTTACAAAACATGGCCATCTCATACAATAAATATAGCATCATGTCGTGACCATATCACATCACAACATGCCCTGCAAAAACAAGTTAGACGTCCTTTACTTTGTTGTTGCAAGTTTTACGTGGCTGCTACGGGCTGAGCAAGAACCATTCTTACCTACGCATCAAAACCACAATGATAGTTTGTCAAGTTAGTGATGTTTTAACCTTCTCAAGGACCGGGTGTAGCCACACTCGGTTCAACTAAAGTTCGAGAAACTGACACCCGCCAGACACCTGTGTGCAAAGCATGTCGGTAGAACTAGTCTCGCGTAAGCTTACGCGTAATGTCGGTCCGGGCCGCTTCATCCAACAATACCGCCGAACCAAAGTATGACATGCTGGTAAGCAGTATGAGTTGTATCGCCCACAACTCACTGGTGTTCTACTCGTGCATATAACATCAACGCATAAAACCAGGCTCAGATGCCAATGTTGCGGAACGTGGTAATTTCAAAAAAAATCATACGCACACGCAAGATCATGGTGATGCATAGCAACGAGAGGGGAGAGTGTGTCCACGTACCCACGTAGACCGAAAGCGGAAGCGTTAACACAATGCGGTTGATGTAGTCGTACGTCTTCACGATCCGACCGATCAAGTACCGAACGCTCGACACCTCCGAGTTCTGCACACGTTCAACTCGATGACGTCCCTCGAACTCCGATCCAGTCGAGCTTTGAGGGAGAGTTCCGTCAGCACGACGGCATGGTGACAATGTTGATGTTCTACCGTCGCAGGGCTTCGCCTAAGCACCGCTACGATATTATCAAGGTGGACTATGGTGGACAGGGGCACCGCACACGGCTAAAAGATCCAAGAGATCAATTGTTGTGTCTCCAAGGGGTGCCTCCCTCCCCGTATATAAAGGAGTGGAGGAGGAGCGGGCCGGCGACCCTAGGCGCGCCCCATGAGGAGTCCTACTCCCACCGGGAGTAGGACTCCCCTTTTTCCATGTGGGAGTAGGAGAGGAGAGGGAAGGAGAGAGAGGGGAAAGGAAAGGGGGTGCCGCCCCCCTCCTTGTCCAATTCAGACTGGGGGGGAGGGGGCACGCGGCTACCCTTTGGTCGTCCCTCCTCTTCTCCATTAGGGCCCAATAGGCCCATTAGTCTCCCCGGGGGGTTCCGGTACCCCCCCCCCCCCGGGTACTCCAGTATATGCCCGAAACTCCCCGAAACCATTCCGGTGTCCGAACATAGTCATCCAATATATCGATCTTTACGTCTCGACCATTTCAAGACTCCCCGTTATGTCTGTGACATCCGGGACTCCGAACTACCTTCGGTACATCAAAACCATAAACTCATAATATAACCATCATCGAACTTTAAGCGTGCGGACCCTACGGGTTCGAGAACTATGTAGACATGACCGAGACACGTCTCCGGTCAATAACCAATAGCGGGACCTAGATGCTCATATTGGTTCCTACATATTCTACGAAGATCTTTATCGGTCAAACCGCATAACAACATACGTTGTTCCTTTTGTCATCGGTATGTTACTTGCCCGAGATTGGATCGTCGGTATCTCAATACCTAGTTCAATCTCGTTACCGGCAAGTCTCTTTACTCGTTCTGTAACACATCATCCCGCAACTAACTCATTAGTTGCAATGCTTGCAAGGCTTAAGTGATGTGTATTAGTGAGTGGGCCCAGAGATACCTCTCCGACTATCAGAGTGACAAATCCTAATTTGTCTTTGGAGACACTTGTAGAGCACCTTTATAATCACCCAGTTACGTTGTGACGTTTGGTAGCATACAAAGTGTTCCTCTGGTAATAATCTCATAGTCATAGGAACATGTATAAGTCATGAAGAAAGCAATAGCAACAAACTAAACGATCAAGTGCTAAGCTAACGGAATGGGTCAAGTCAATCACATCATTCTCCTAATGATGTGATCCCGTTAATCAAATGACAACTCTTTGTCTATGGCTAGGAAACATAACCATCTTTGATCAATGAGCTAGTCAAGTAGAGGCATACTAGTGACACTCTGTTTGTCTATGTATTCACACATGTATCATGTTTCCGGTTAATACAATTCTAGCATGGATAATAAACATTTATCATGATATAAGGAAATAAATAATAAATTTATTGTTGCCTCTAGGGCATATTTCCTTGAGTATGCTCATTGGGAGGACGCATATGATTGTAATAGAATGACTATAAGGATTTATTTAAACTAGAGAATACATCGTGCATTGCTGCGTGAATTGGTTGATGAAAATTTGGGTGGATAACATGATAACCAAAATTATAAATACACATGACTTGTCATATTTGATTATGTATAACTGTAACAATATTTGGTGAATATATGTAGAATAATTAAATGTAACACATTTTCCCATGCATGGTCGAATGTTGTGGTCGGTATGTTTCCATGCATGATTGCATGTTGAGGTGGCCATTATCCCATTCATAATTTTATGGTGAGGTGGCATGCTTGCATGTTGAGATAAATAAGCTAGTTGGAATGAATCCCTTAGGTATGTAGGATTATGAGTACTCAAACAACAAGCACAGAAAAGGTCCAATAAGATGCTAAAACCACCAAAGGTTTTTCTGGATCCAACTTCTTGAACTTTATTGACTTAGGTGATGTGATACAAAACACAAGGTGTAACAGTCTGTGACAAACCCATGCTATTACAAGATGCTTGATGTTTCTTGTGATTAGATCTATCAATTATGAAAACATATGTGGTTGTGTTAGCGCCAATGCCCCTTTCATCAGACCACGAGATGCAAAACACACCATTGGTGGTGGTAGCTCCTACCTGTTTGGTTATCCCGCATTAAGAGCTTGCTGAAGAATTAAAATGTGTTTTGTATTGGTTTCTTAGGATCATCCTGAAGATCTTGATGAAGAACTAAAGCTATCGATGAAAAGGAAGTTCACTCACTTCCCTTCAGACTAAAACATTATGCCAAAGACAAAGGAAGAAAACTTGTATGGACCATGGGGAAATTACCATTGTATCATGTTCCAAGAAAAGAAACTCCTTTTCACATTCACACCAATATGTATTGTAATTTACCACTGTTTAAAATAGATCAAACCTATTACTAGCACACTAACTAGTATTATTCTGTAAAATTACGGTTCGGTGGTTCGCTCATATGTATTTAATTTCTAATGACAAACTGTGATATGTGCAATTGCCTTTATATATGAATTTCCTTATGTGTGATTACCCTTGGAATATTTCTATTGTACAAAATGTTATCTAAAGCTTTGCTATAAGGGCTATGCGAGATATGAAAATAAATCTTGATTTAAATCGGGTATTTGCGTCATTATGCACAATGACTCAGTTTAGTGATAAAAAAGTAAGTTGTTTTGTAACATTTTCACTGATATGTATTGTATTTACCACTGTTTAGAATAGATCAAAACTATTACCAGCACGCTAATTGGTGTTATTTATAAAATTATAGTTTAGTGATATGTATTTAATTTCCCATGCTAATTTGTGATATGTTAATTATGGGAGGGGCTATCTGCAATTTTATTTTGAAGTGCATCTAATCCCCAAGATGGATTTTGGTAATTCGTGCCAACACATCTCGAAGAACTAATTATGTTTTAAATTTATTTCAACAAAAAAGTTCTTCATAGGAACAACATTGAAATGGAATGTGACCCCTAAAAATACTCAAAGACAAGTGTTGGTCAATCCATGGGATTCTTAATTTTCATTTTAGTGATCCAGGATCACATTCAGTCCATAGGCATGCCAATACCATCTGAAGGGAATGAGGATGTGCAAATGAGTTTGTTGCTCCATGTGCTAATGATCAAACTTCTTCAAGAAAATCCAATATACCTACTATTCACTTTCACCTCAGTGCGACTAAACCACTTTCTCCCGGAGCCACCGAGACATTCCCTTTCCAAACCATAGTTTGTTTGTAGCCTCCAACACTCCATTCGGAGTCACCTAAGCATCATAGCAAACCTTCTGTTATTAGGTCAGAAATTCTGAGCCAAACCTTCCTGAACTTCTGATCCATCTATAGAGAATGCACCGGTGCCAGGGTACTCGCTTCAGATCAACTGACCGAAATCATCGGATCTACCGATTGCATCTAAAGTTGACATTTTTTTTCAACTAGGAGCCAACAAACAATTCTAGTCGGAGCCTCCAAGTTGTGCATAAAACGAAAAGCTCAAGTCTCGTGAACCGGTTCGGATTGACTCTGTCTTTTGGCTCGATTCGAGATCAACTCAAAAAGAATTGAGGTGAGTAGTCTTTTGGCTCGATTCGATATCGACGTGAAAAGAATTGAGGTGAGTATGAGTATTTTATGAAGCTCTATCGATAAATAAGCCGATCTTGAACTAACACTAGCTCGCTCAATTTTAGCTTGATATGATATAACTATATTAAATAATCCTGATATATATAAAAAAGAAACAAGACACTTTATGACCATCTATGTTGTGTATGATTTTTCTCTGTTTTATCTACTAACAAACATGCAATATTAATTAAGCACGAAGAATGGTAGACACACTTTCATTTTCATCTCTTGTTAGTTCATCCACAATATCTTACTTCTCCGTTCAAGATGAGCTCTCGTGAGCATGACAAGACTGTTGTACCTTCGGTCGGAGTAAGGCATTTTTCTATTTATTTAGCCTGAAACTAGATCAAGATCGATTCAAGATCATTACAAGCTGAGCACGAGCCTCTTTCCACGGCTCGACCTTGGTTTTCGCTCAGTTTGAGCTCGCTTGAATTCTAGTATAAGTTTTTTTTGCATGTAAAATTCTAGTATAAGTTGAACTGAGCCTACTCCAGCTCGCACAAACTCAACTCGTATACAGTCCTATTTGTACATCTTTGTATACTCTGGGTTTTATAAAAGGGAAGCAACAACAGTAAAAGAGACAATAGTAAGAAACTATGAACCAGCCAAGTTACCGACACGGCTATTCTTAGCTCGAACACAAATGAGCTCAGATGAACAGCGAAATCCTAAAAAAGTACATGAAAAAAAATAAAAAATGATATTTTTTTGTGTGAGACATTGACAAATGTTATAAGACGTAGCAAAATTTTATCATGAAATTACATATGTGGAAGCCGTGTTAAAACAAACAAAACCGTTGCTCCAAAAATGTCATTTTCAAAAGCATTTTGGTGCTAATTTTTTTGCCGTAACTTCCACAAATGCCATTACAATAATGAAACATTTCCATGCTCTGAAAACATTTGTTAAAGCTTACCACAAAAAAATAAGATTTTTTTTTTTGAACTTACTGTTCGGAAGCTAGTCGGGGCTACACATGTTGCACTCTCGATCGGCCGGAGATCGGTTGTACTCCTACGTCAATTCGATTTATTGTTTGCTGCTGCACGCCAAGGTAGGGCTTAATTTAGCATGCATGCACCTAATCTTTCAGGCCGCCGCAAGCTTCGGTAGAACTTTCGATTCAGTTTTTTTGTCTGCGAATTACCTACGATTCAGTTAAGTCGTCCTGTTGCTTTCGTGTAATCTTTCTTTGTGCTGGCATGAAAAAACACAGTACGTGCCTGAACACGCGGCGCGCCGAAATCAACGGAGCAAGAATCCTGCGGCGTGACCATAGTTTCGTTAAGAAACAAGGCTTGAGGTTAACGTCGTAGTATTTCGTGCAAGCTTGAGGCCACGGCCTCGCCGCCGTCGTCAGCTGCTCATTATCACTTCTTGGTTGCTAGCTACTAAATACTTTATATCACTTCTTGGATAAGCAACAGGGTCACCGGATTTTGTAGTATTTTG
This sequence comes from Triticum monococcum, assembly GCA_034509565.1. Taxonomy (NCBI): domain Eukaryota; kingdom Viridiplantae; phylum Streptophyta; class Magnoliopsida; order Poales; family Poaceae; genus Triticum; species Triticum monococcum. The sequence goes on along the minus strand of CM067845.1, from coordinate 682,683,138 downwards.
TACGTCTGGCGATTCAGGCCACGGCCTCGCCGTCGTCATCTACTTATTATCATTTTATGTTGATACATAGTAGTGTCTCACACCTCAGCTGCAGCTCATGCGTGTTTGTCGACCGGTCACCCATCACTTCCACTCCTGCGTGTCGCAGGGGAAGCAGTCTTCTTGGGCGATCTCGGTGATCTGGACGCCGGTGTCGTAGACCTCGCCGGCGCGCCACTGGCGCGGCAGGACCTCCCGGCCGGTCGAGACCCACTTCCCGTCGTACCCGCCGGTCACCACCGCCCTGAGCTTCAGCGGCCCCGGCGGCGCCAGGCTCGTGCTCCACGCCGGCCCGTGGTCGCGTGTCAGGGATGTCCAGCTCGACGACGAACCGACCTGCGCGACGTCGACTTGGACGATGTCGGTCTGTCCGCCCTGGTAGAGGATCGTGATGGCCAGCTTGCCGGGCGCGCGGCTCCGATCCTCCACCCGCACCGAGAGGTTCTTGCCCGAGTACTCGCACGGCACCCTACACATTCGCGGCAGCGTTGACAAATGGTGAGCCTAGCTGTTTCCAACCTCGATGCTCCGAGACAAATGGAGTCGTTTATGTATTCATGACGGCAGGCATGCTCGAGCATCGCTGTTTTTGTTTGTTATTACCTCTTGTATTCGACGTCGACGGCGCCGAGCTTGGTGAGCCGCCCAGCCATGCCGGGGCGGGCCATGGCGGCGAACGCCGGGCTGCTCAGCACGAGGTCGGTATCGTTCGTCTTCGTGCTGGCACGGTCCGTGACGACGACCTTCACGCCGGCGGTAGCGCAGAGCTCCTCGTCCTTGCAGCGCACCTGGAAGCACGCGCCGCAGCCGACGCCTTGTCTGTACAGGGCGGGGCCCGCCCCGGCGAGCAGGTCGCCGTTGAGGGACGCGGCCGCCGCGCCGTACCCGCAGGAACCGGCTGCAAGACACGACATTTGAACAATCAGAATCATGCATGTGCCATGTACTCCAAGAACCGGCTGCCAGGAGTATATAGGTAGAAACAGAGCATATGTATGGAGGTGTAGGAATCGTACCGGCGAGGGTGAGGGAGGACGGGTACGTAGTAGGCGGCTCTGGTGCGATGCACGCAGCGGTCGCAAGCGGAGGCGGGCGGCGGGAAGGTCGAGAGGAAGAGGAGAGGGAGCAGAAGGATGGAGCAGCGAGAGACGGTCATCTTTTCTTTTGTTGCGAGTGAAGGGGTGGTGGATCATTCCTTGTGCCTCACAACGGCTTATATACACCACGGCCTGCAACGGTTCATACACTATACAACTACGGGAAGTGCATGGATATACTTGGCTACATATGAACCCATTTTAAAAAACACATTCCTAGATGCTAAAAAAATCTGAAAAATGTTGCACTGGCACGTCTTCATGTTCTATGTGGGTGCATGAAGTTTCGCGGAAAAATAATCTTTTTTGTGGCCTGTGCAAAAACAAAAAACTGTGTCGTGAAATGCTATTTAGAAGCATTGAAATTTGTCTTTTTTATAAAGACAAAATAAAAAGACATTTTTTCATACAACTTCGTGCCGTGCACATACATTTGCGAACATACATGCATGAATTTTTTTTTATTTTTTGAGATTTTAAAACATGCTTAAAAGGTATTTTTTGAAAAATGGGTGCAGATGCTCCTGAGTTCAGGACGTGTCCACTTGTACAACTATTCCCTTCGTCCCAAAATATAGTATAAAGTTATACTAAGATTAAAACATTTATTTTAAAACGGAGGAAAGTCTATAACCTCGGTGATCTTGTTAACTGACTTGATTGTAATCCGTTACTCACGTACAGGCACAACTGTGTAATTAAAGTCAGCTTCAGAGATCCCTAAAAAAGTCAGCTTCAGAGAGCTCGAGAGATTATTATGGGACACTATCTATACAAACGAAACAAAAGAATCGATTTTTTTATTCTTTTTACGAAAAGTGTTAGAATAAATCCGAGACATACCGTCGATCATCCAAGGACCAAGCAATCACACGAGGCACGACACCGAGATTTGTTAACGAGGTTCACCGATGTGGCTACATCCCCGGGGCTTGACTACGGGCGCTCCTCCCCGTGACACCGTCACAATACCGCACCCCGGCCACCCGGGCGCCGGCACACGCCGCCAGCTCCCCCTTGCGCGCCTGTGCTATTATGTTGGCATAGGTTACATCGTGTGTCTACCCCCGCTATATAAGAGAGGCCTAGGATACAAGTGTCCTACTAGGACACGACTACATATCCTATCTAAACACAATACAACTCAGAGTCCAACTGTAACCTATCTTGTACACAATATTCGACACAACTTCAACAAACTCCACCTTGGCGAATATTCTCCACCACCTTGAATTTGTCCATGCGTCAAACTTCCATGTACATTGGACTTGAGTTTATCCCGTGAGCACCGCTGCTACTCCAAAGACTCCATGTGACTCCACCTGCAACTTGTAGTCCCTTCCTTTCTTGATCACAGTCAACACTCGAGCAAAATTAAGTTCCTTGTTACTCTAGTTTGTGCTCCCAACTTCCAGAGTATTAGTCCAACACCATCACACACTGATCACTGACCTGCGTGAAAGTGAACAACTCACATATTGGATGTCACACATAAGAGTTACCTGAACTCAACATTACCGCTCCTTTCTTGACCGCCTGTCTGAAACTTGAAGGAATTTCACCGTTGCTTGTAGTCATCCCGAGTCAAATTCGCAGTTGTCTCACCACATGTATGACCACCAGAGCCCTGGCCCGTCTCCATGTCCCGTGCATAGTCGCACGCCTCGCCGCTATTACCGCGTCGAGCCTCTGCTGTCCCGGTCGAGTCTCAAGGGTCGTGAACCCACACCACTCAACCTCCACTGCAGAGTACCATCGATCATCACCGACCGATGACGAGTTTCACGCTTCCATCAGACCACTGGGCTCCAGTCCGAATTACGTGTCACTCGCTTTTTTCCCAGCTGAATAGGCTTCGATTCTCTGGATCCTTACACCGTAGCCCCTCAATCCAGCTCCACCTTCAACATGACTCCTTGGTAGATGATCAGTCCACCCTCGCGCCCTGTCAACTTCAAGCTCCGTGTGCACCGTCTTGAATCAACCTCGCGCCATAGTCTTGTTGAAGCCACACAAGTCCTCAGACCTGCGCCACGTGTTTCCACGCCCAGAAGTCGGTCACCATCAGCATTACGCTCCTATGTCGTCGTCGCCGATCCCACCACCGTCTTCTGTACCAACCGACTCACGTCGATTCGTCAGACTGTCTAGTCCGACCCAGCCAAACTTATTCGACTGCAACAACACGCTCCAGACTCCTCAAGCCTTCACCGTAACCAACGCCATCCATACACAGAAGTGTACCAGCAAAGAAAACCCAAAGCACAATTCTTCATAGCCTTCCCGCGTGAACATCAAAGGAGATTAACAAAGCAAGCCAAGCTCCTAATTGACCACACGTACGTAGCTGTTGATCGAGCCTCTCTATTTCATTCATGATAGCATCCCGGTCTTGACTAGTCTTCGTGTCAATTTTTTTTCCCAAACAAATCACCTGTCGTTTCAGGTTTTGCATGCTCCAGCGATAAGCGTCAATAGCTGCATGAGCCTCCGCAACGCGTCAAACTGTGTCCTGCCCGCACAAGCTTCCTGCGCGATTGGCGTTGCCCTGCCACTTCACGCGCGCCTCGCTCCAAGCGCGTGCCCACCATACAGCTACTTCTGCCACCCGTGCGCACCTCGGACTGCACCGACTTGTGTCCACGTTCCTTCGATCAATTGATCTCGCCGAGACCGAGTCAATCTGAAACACCACGACACGCACCTGCTCGATCCGATCTCGTCGGGTATTTTCACCCCAAAACACGCTGCTTGTACACGCTCGCCCGATCGATCCACTGAACGATCACCGCACGTTTCGACTGCTTGCATGACCGTCTGATTTCGCTACTCGCCGTGATTGCTCATCGCCTTGACGTCTTTCCATCGATCTCAACCGTGCTCACCACGATACCGATCAAGACATCAAACATGCCTCTGAATCGACAATCCATGATCTTCAAACAACCTAGCTCTGATACCACTTGTTAGAATAAATCCGAGACATACCGTCGATCATCCAAGGACCAAGCAATCACACGAGGCACGACACCGAGATTTGTTAACGAGGTTCACCGATGTGGCTACATCCCCGGGGCTTGACTACGGGCGCTCCTCCCCGTGACACCGTCACAATACCGCACCCCGGCCACCCGGGCGCCGGCACACGCCGCCAGCTCCCCCTTGCGCGCCTGTGCTATTATGTTGGCATAGGTTACATCGTGTGTCTACCCCCGCTATATAAGAGAGGCCTAGGATACAAGTGTCCTACTAGGACACGACTACATATCCTATCTAAACACAATACAACTCAGAGTCCAACTGTAACCTATCTTGTACACAATATTCGACACAACTTCAACAAAAAGTCCTACATATTTTAAGCATCATATGTTCTTACGGACACATCTATACAAAAAAAATTACATTCAAATCCTTAAGTGCGTCGAAGTCTTCTTTTTTCTGTATCCACCGGCAGGTGTGCCGCGAGCATAGCACAATGTTGCCTCTGAGGCTCCGTCTCGGCGAAGTAAACTTTTTAAACCCAAAAACTTGTAAAAGCAGCGGTAGGGAAGTCATCAAAGTAAACTAGCGAACACCGACAGCTACGATCTGCAAAGCACTGCCGCCCCGGAGAAGTGAACATCGATGAGAGCCTGTAGAAGCTCTAGGGACTACAAAAGGTGGCTGGATCCAAATGGACCCCTCGAAACCTAAACCGAACAGATCTTGAAAGACCAGTCACCCGTCAAAAATACATTCCACACGCCCTCCTTCGAGGGTAAGCACACCAAAGAGACCGGGAAAAGAGAGGGAGATGTTATTCCTACACTAGACCAACGCCGGCACTTTGCCGTACCAGCCAAACTGGAAAGCTTTCTAAAAAGAACCTGAAAAAAAATCACTCATGTCAGTTTGCACGCACAGATACCTCGGGAAGCCGGGTATACCACCTGGGTTATTGATAGAATTAGCACCGCACCGATCGATCGCACTATGTCAATGCGATTTATCACTTGATGCTGCACGCAAGGTATAGTGCGCTTAATTTAGCATGGATGCACCTAATCTTTCAGGCCGCTGCAAAAATGCTCAGAACTTTCGATTCAGTAAAGCGTCCTGCTGTTGCTTTCGTTACAAATTAATTAATCTTTGCACTGTCTTGAAAAGGCACAGTTTGGACCGAACACGCGTCGATCAAGATCAGAATGGTCTGATTTGCATCCACCCAACTAAAATTAGGCCTAATGAACCACTCAAGGTATTCCAACATTTTTGCGAATAGCCTGTGGATGCAGACATACTACATGGAGTACAAGCACGCGCACGATTTTGCTTGTGTGCGTCACCCCTGTACTTGGGCACCAATTTCCAAAAATGCATGGATGATTTACGTGGTGCGACGGCGCAACCCCTGATGGGTGGTGGCGGACAAACAGGCGTAAGACTAGTCACAATATGAGTAGCTTAACTAGTAACATCACACATTTCAATACAAAATTGCTTATGTGGCAGCTAATTAATAAGGAGAGAGGGATTTGTGGTAACTTAGGTAGTTACTGTAACATCACACATTTCAAGACATAATGAGTCTATAGACTAATAAATGAACTCTTTCATGATACCATTCATATGTTACTACCTACTATGGAGGTAGTAACATAGAGTACTAACTTGCTGAAGTTAGTACTCTATGTTACTCCCCACTGTGAGCAGTCTAAAGTGCACTCCGAGAGAATTTCGGCTGGCTTTCACCACCAGCACTACGTACATTTGGCCAGTAGGGAAAGTTTCGGGTGGTTGGGTCTCAAATCCAACGCATCTAAGAGGTTATTGTATCTATGCGCAATTCCTGAACTTCTAAGGGGCTCCTTTGCAAAATGTTTCAGAGCCATCTCACAACCATTGGATCTGAGATCCAACCGCTACCCGGAGCTCGTATCGTGGTAGCATCTCGGCGCGGGAGCACCTGATATTCTCCTCATTACCATACGTGAGGAGTAGATGATTGCAGTTCCATTGATAAGTGGCTAGCGTTATAGCATCTACAACTGGATGTCCTATATTTGTTCCAAACGCCCGAGTGGCTTGGCCGACCATAATCTATACAGAGATCACAATCTTAACAGAAAAACAATATCCAACTGGACCAAGCAAACATGTCTCAAAACATTTGGTTGACTGACACTCCCCATACCCGGCGCATGAGATGGATATGAGGACGTCCAGACCGCCCGCTATGTAGCACTAATCGCAAGGGCATGCGCCAAATCGCTGAAGACGTCTCTCTTCTTACCAGACCGGTCCTCTTCCTTTCCTCTTTTCTGCCTAGTCCGCACGGCCGCCATCGCAGCTTCATCGTCATTGTTGCTCCGTCCGCATCCCTAACCCACAGAGCTGCCATCGGAGGCCCCAACCCACAACCCCTTCGACCGTGCATCATCGGACGTCGCCCGGTACGTCCAACTCCTTTGGACAAACACCTCACGCTCTATATGCTCGATGAAATATTTGAGCAATTTTTTATTTTTTTATTTTTTGGTAATTCGTAGGTCACCGATGGATTCATTGTCGAATGATGGCTATGGAAACACGAACCTGGGAAAAATTCATATACAAAGAGTTCATCGAATCATTGGATTGAACGACGAAGATGCTGAAATGGTGATGATAATGACGACTAATGTGCACGTGTGCATGCATGGATTTGAGTTTTTAAAAGTAGAGAATGTGGTTGTTGCCGAACCGATGCCCCGCATCCCTCGTGTCTTCCAGCTCGGGCGATCGCAAGGGCATCCCTTGAAGCTGGCGCCGGGAAAGACTAGTGTTGGTCTGTGGAGCCAGTCTATATCCCCAAGGTGCAATGGCCAGGAACCGGTGGCTGTGGCTGGAGCATTACAATTGGTATCAGGGCCGACCCTCATGATTACATGAACATGTGCAGGTCAGGTGCTCGGGCATGTGATGCATGGCACTTGTGACCCGTTGTGGCACACGGCATGACACATATGCCGGACTGGACGCACATACGTGTGGCAAGAGGGAATGTTCCTGATTGGCCGACGCGGACGCCGATTCCTTTGAGTGGGGGTGTATGTGAGAGTCTGGCTTAATAGGAATGATAGACTGCTCATATCAACAAGGAATTACTTCTTTTCCACAAGCCCATTTGAAAAGAACTCCAAAGTTAAGCATGCTTGGCTTGAAGCAATTTGAGGATGGGTGACCGACAAGGAAGTTGATGCCGGGTACGCATGAGTGAGGACAAAATGCGCAGGAAATACTAGTGTGTTGGTTTGTGGGGCCAGTCTTGATCTCTCTAGACGTAACAGCCAGGAACCGGTGGCTGTGGACGAGGTGTTACAGTCTATATCTAGGAGAGCTTCTCGAGGTCATGGGAGAGCGTGACCTCATGGATCTTCCACCAAAGCTAAACGTACTCGACGGTGGCCACGGGGTTGAAAGTGTTGTGGATGTCGGTGATCCATGTAATTTTTTTGAGATAGCTTACCAGGCTTGCTGCCTGCTTGTCCATGTACTATTGGTGAGGGCCTCACTCAAAAGGCGTCACTTTTGATGGTGGCACGAAATGAGGGAGGAAAGGGTTGGCGCGATCTCGGAGATGGACTACCCCTGCAGCAAGTGATCGCACTAAAACCGGCATGAATTGCCATCACCAAGTGTCCACTGCGTAGAGGCTTGGAAGAACTCGCTGGTCTTGCGATCGTTGGGCAGATGAAGGTGCCTCCACAGATGATCGGGGTCGGTAGCTGAGAGCCACAACCACCCAGTATGCAGTGCAACGTTGGTGTGCTAGGGTCTCGGATGGCAAGGCCACCGAGTTCCAAGGGCTAGCAAACTTTGGGCCATGAGACTGGGCAGCAGCCTGCTTTGGTGTCCTTGCACCCAAACCAGAGAAAGTCACAGACTATTTGGAGATTTTCTTGAGGATTGGTGGATTTATCGCCAGAGTAAGCAGGATGTGCACCGCATCGCACGTGGTGAACAAGGACCAGCCGGTCCCCACGAGAGAGCAAGGGGGCCTTCCAAGTAGCTTGCTTCTTAATGAGCTCATCAACGAGTGGGAGCAAAGCGGATGATGTAGATGCCTTACGGATGGATAAGGGGAGATCGAGGTATTTGATGGGGAATTCCGCGAGCAGGTAGGAGAGCAATGACTCGACGGCCTTCAACTCGTCGACAGTGCAGCAGATTGGGGACGTAGAGCACTTGAGGAAGTTAGTGTAGTGGCCAGAGGCGTGGCCAAAAACACGTAGGAGGCCCTTGATGGCTGCAAGCTCCTACGCGCCGGGATGGCAGAAAACGAAATATTTGACTTGCTCCTCACCTTGGGGCGTGTTTGGTTGCCTGTATAAGGCCCAACCAGGGCCACGCGGGAAGGGAACAGGCTGTTTGGACGCCTGGTTTTACTATTGGGCGTGCACATCACGAAACTTAAAGCACCTCTGGGCCTGGCTCATTGGGAACGCATGAATCGGCAGTTTCTCCAGGGCCAGGCCCGAGCGGTCCACGTGGGCGGCGGCGGCTGCACGCGCGCGGCCACGCTCGAGAAGCCGCATTGCTTCCCGAAGCGCCGACAGTTATTAGCCTCACCATCCCTCACCACTCCATCTCCCCACTCTTCCCCACTTTCCCAACTCTCACCGGCGGCGGCAAATCGGAGCAGAGGAAGAAGACCACCGGACTCCATCACCGGCGAGCGGATCAGCAATTGGCCCGCGGCAATGGCGGTAAGCACTTCTCTCTCTTCGACATGCACACTAGATTCGATCCACGGTGATAGATTCGATCCACGGCGGATGGGAATGGGGAATAGAGGTAGATAAGCATAGGGGTAGTTCATAGCAGTTCATACAAGCTCATAGATGCAATATCAAAATGCAGAAGGGGGATAGGGGATAGGGGGATAGGGGGTACACAACGGACACCGGCTAACCGCGGCGGCCGTCATCGGCGTGCGGAGTGGCTGGTCGAGCCGCTGGCCTTCATCTTCTTCTTCATCGCCGTGCGGGCCGGCGGGTCATCGTCGTCGTCCTCTGCGGAGTCGAGGTCGATCTGCCAGGATGGCGGCCTGGCTCCGGCGCCCTCGCTAGAATCTGCATCGCTTCTTCCTCCTCCTCCTTAGGCTCCCCACCGATGACCACCGGTGGCGCGATAGTCGTCTCCCAATACACTGCGACATGGCGGTCATTAGGAGCGCAGTAGGTCTTGTACTTGCACCACTTCTTCCTTTGTTTAGCGTCGTCGGAGACGGCCTGATTCATGGCCCAGCGAATGATGTCAACTGCCATTGCGCCCTTCACTGTGTCAGGAATCAGCGTCTCCAGCTCTTCTTTACCGGCCTTCATGAGCACCGCATTAGATTCGTTCTGCATGGCATGCATGGAGCCGAAGTTCTCGCACACCTCCATGGTGTTCTCGAACTTGGTGCGGTCACAAGCCGACCACCCGAGGAAGAAGCCCTCCAGCCAATACCCCAAGGGAAGGGGTTGGCGTTGGAGCTAGAGCTAGAGCTCATGGCGATGGGGAGGAGGAAGGTTGACAGTGAGAGAAGAGAGGGGGTGGGTAAGTAGTGGTGGGCAGGGTGAGTAAATATAGGGGGGATGGAGAGGAGTAGAAGAGTGACAGTCATGTCGTTTTAACTACATGCTCTTCAATTAGCCATGAACTCTGTGTTGTGCTTGACTCCATGAATTGTGTGCAGATCGAGGAGAGTAGTGAGATGGGCACGGAGGTTGACAACAAGGGCAAGCATTCCCTTCACCCAATGCCCGACGAGGTTGTGCTGCCGCCCACCATTGAGGAAGACCCGAAGATGCCTGAGAGTGGCGAAGACGAGGGCATGGAGGAGCCCCCCAACAACAAGCGCCGCAACTACGGCCACTACCATCAGGAGGATGGCCCGACTCACTTCTGCAAGGTCATCCTTGCACCGAAGTTTGAGTGCATCCCCATGCCCCTGGACTTCACCAAGCACTTCGTCACGATGCCGACGGAGTTCAAGCTCAGGAACAACACCGGCTGCTCCTGAAAGGTGGCGGTGAAGCTGATGAACAGCAGGGTGACCCTGGATCAGGGTTGGGCCACCTACGCAACCGTTCATCATATCAAGATCGGCTACATGGTGACGTTCAAGCTCCTCACTCCCGACACCCTCAAGGTCATCATCTTCGACGATGATGGCATTGAGGTCGTCAACAAGTGCGGGAAGCACGACGAAGTCTTCGCCGCCAAGGAGTAGGCCGGGGCCTCCCTAACTACTATCGAGTCTAATTTGAACTGTTTATATTAATGGTTTATGTGTAGAACTGTTATGAAGTGTGGTACTGCTTATCTAAAATATGCTCTTAAGTAGTTGATCTTCTGTTTATAGTCTGCTGTACTTATGATGTGTGCTACTGGTGTGCCGAAGTGTGATGGTAACCTCACCAACTAGCCAAAGAGATTACCACACACCAGGCGTTGCATACAACCAAACAGCATGCCTTATATTTGTCCATTAACATGCAGGCAACCAAACACCAGGCAGTGTGATTCTGCCCATGCAGGCAAGAGGGCATGCAGGCAACCAAACAACATGCAGATGGTGTATTGAGGTTGCATTTGCATAGCCAGGTTGGATGATGAAATGTATGCAATGCGGGTACTATAGCGCACGTCAACCAAACACGCCCTTGGTGATCAAGAATCCCTCATTTGAATGTTTTATTTGCAAGGACATTCCTCATTTGAACCGGGATTTGACTGCTCATTAGAGAAACTCCAATGGGGTGACCCAAACAGACGGCGCATTTGTCCGCTTTTTGTCCGTTTGGGTCGGGTGCCCGCCGGGCGTCCGCCCAGTTTTGCATTTGGGTCGGCAATGCGCCCAACGTGCCGACCCATTTCATGTCCGCATTCAACTTTTAAATAAAAAAGGCCCGCGGCCGATCATGACAGCGGCCATGTCTCATGCTGGCACCATGCCAGCGCCGGCATACAATGCCGGCTTTAGAAAATACCACAGTTCATGCTGGCGCACTCGCCAGCCGGCCGGCACCCATGCCAGCACACAAAAAATGGTGGGACTTGAGTTCGACCACGCCATCACGGCTCCCGTGGTCATGCCGGCACACCTGTCGACATACAAAAAGATGGCCCTCGACGCCATAGATCACTCGTCCTCAAACTTGCGCATGTCGGACTGCATCTTCTCGAACCACGGCCTCTTCCTTGGCAACAAGGTGTTGAGATCCACCTTCATGATCTTCACCCCGGTCATCATGCTTGCAAGAGCCACTTCTTTCGCCTTTGTCTTGGCGTTGGCGGCCTCGATCTCTAGCATCTTGGCTTGCTTCTCCGCCTCGAGCTCGAACATCTTGGCTTGCTTCTTGGCGTCAAGATCAAGCCTCCTTCTTTGGATCTCCATGAAAGCATCCATTTGCTCCGTCTTGAAACACCGGCACTCCTCCTCCCTTGAGTCCTTCTTATTCATCATGCCGTCCACGCTTGCGATCAAGGTGTTGGTGGCCGCATCTCGCATGTCCTCCTTCTTGGAGTTTGTCTTCCCCCGCGGCCGTGCCGGCTCGCCCTCCCCAACATCCTCCACGGCGCCCTCCCCCCATGTGCCTTGAGCGCGGCATATTGTGCCTTGAACTTCTCTTCGTCCTTGATGACCCAATAGCAATGGAAGAGGTTGAAGCACTTGCCATTGTGTTGAACCTTGAATGCCTCCGAAGCTTGAAATGCCTACAAAATGTTTCCATGCAAGCATATGGGCAAGTGATGGCAAATGAAGACGTAAAAAATGATCTTAATGGCACAAAAGAGGGCGGCTTGCTTGCTATCATACCATGTCTTGCACGTCGATGCCGCTCACGGGGCGGGCCTTGACGCTCTCAAGGGTGGCGCAAAACTTGTTGCACTCTTGTTGGATCACCCTCCACCGCTTGGAAATGGAGACCCAACCGCGCGTGCTCACAAATTAGTAAGGTGGAAACTTCTTGCGCTCATGAAACTCGTGGTGCACACGAGTCCAAAAAGTCGAATGCTTTCGCTCGGCACCCGTCTTTGGGTCTTCTCCAATGTCTTGCCAACACTCGCAAAGAAGCTTTGTTGGAAATATGCCCTAGAGGCAATAATAAATTGGTTATTATTATATTTCCTTGTTCATGATAATCGTTTATTATCCATGCTAGAATTGTATTGATAGGAAACTCAGATACATGTGTGGCTACATAGACAACACCATGTCCCTAGTAAGCCTCTAGTTGACTAGCTCGTTGATCAATAGATGGTTACGGTTTCCTGACCATGGACATTGGATGTCATTGATAACGGGATCACATCATTAGGAGAATGATGTGATGGACAAGACCCAATCCTAAGCCTAGCACAAGATCGGGTAGTTCGTTTGCTAAAGCTTTTCTAATGTCAAGTATCATTTCCTTAGACCATGAGATTGTGCAACTCCCGGATACCGTAGGAATACTTTGGGTGTGCCAAACGTCACAATGTAACTGGGTGACTATAAAGGTGCACTACGGGTATCTCCGAAAGTGTCTGTTGGGTTGGCACGAATCGAGACTGGGATTTGTCACTCCGTGTAAACGGAGAGGTATCTCTGGGCCCACTCGGTAGGACATCATCATAATGTGCACAGTGTGACCAAGGAGTTGATCACGGGATGATGTGTTACGGAACGAGTAAAGAGACTTGCCGGTAACGAGATTGAACAAGGTATCGGGACACCGACGATCGAATCTCGGGCAAGTATCGTACCGATGGACAAAGGGAATTGCATACGGGATTGATTGAATCCTCGACATCGTGGTTCATCCGATGAGATCATCGTGGAACATGTGGGAGCCAACATGGGTATCCAGATCCTGCTGTTGGTTATTGACCGGAGAACGTCTCGGTCATGTCTGCATGTCTCCCGAACCCGTAGGGTCTACACACTTAAGGTTCGATGACGCTAGGGTTATAAAGGAAGTTTGTATGTGGTTACCGAATGTTGTTCGGAGTCCCGGATGACATCCCGGATGTCACGAGGAGTTTTGGAATGGTCCGGAGGTAAAGATTTATATATGGGAAGTCCTGTTTTGGTCACCGGAAAAGTTTCGGGTTTTATCGGTAACGTACCGGGACCACCGGGAGGGTCCCGGGGTCCACCAAGTGGGGCCACCAGCCCCGGAGGCTTGCATGGGCCAAGAGTGGTAGGGACCAGCCCTTGAGTGGGCTGGTGCGCCTCCCACAAGGCCCAAGGCGCAGCAAAGGAGGAGAAGGGGAAACCCTAGGCTTAGATGGGCCCTAAGGCCCACCCTAGGGGGCGCCCCCTCTCCCCTCTTGGCCCCCCCTTTCCCATCTAGGGCTTCCCCCCCCCCCCCTAGGGGTGGGAACCCTAGAGGGGGCGCACCCTCCTCCCCTCCTCCTATAAATAGGAAGGCCTAGGGGCTGCCCAATACATGATTTGATCTCTCCCTGTTGGTGCAGCCCTACCTCTCCTTTCCTCATATCTCGTAGTGCTTGGCGAAGCCCTGCTGGATCACCACGCTCCTCCACCACCACCACGCCGTTGTGCTGCTGCTGGATGGAGTCTTCCTCAACCTCTCCTTCTCTCCTTGCTGGATCAAGGCATGGGAGACGTCACCCGGCTGTACGTGTGTTGAACGCGGAGGTGCCGTCCGTTCGGCACTAGGATCTTCGGTGATTTGGATCACGACGAGTACGACTCCATCAACCCCGTTCTCTTGAACGCTTCCGCTTAGCGATCTACAAGGGTATGTAGATGCACTATCCTTCCCCTCGTTGCTGGTCTCTCCATAGATAGATCTTGGTGACACGTAGGAAAATTTTGAATTTCTGCTACGTTCCGCAACAGTGGCATCATGAGCTAGGTCTATGCATAGTTTCTATGCACGAGTAGAACACAAAGTAGTTGTGGGCATTGATTTTGTCAATTTACTTGCCGTTACTAGTCTTATCTTGATTCGGCGGCATCGTGGGATGAAGCGGCCCGGACCGACCTTACACGTACTCTTACGTGAGACTGGTTCCACCGACTGACATGCACTAGTTGTTGGGGAACGTAGTAATTTCAAAAAATTTCCTACGCACACGCAAGATCATGGTGATGCATAGCAACGAGGGGAAGAGTCTGATCTACGTACCCTTGTAGATCGCAACGGAAGCGTTGACACAATGTAGAGGAAGTAGTCGTACGTCTTCTTCCTGATCCGACCGATCCAAGCACCGTTACTCCGGCACCTCCGAGTTCTTAGCACACGTTCAGCTCGATGACAATCTCCGGGCTCCGATCCAGCAAAGCTTCGGGGAGGAGTTCCGTCAGCACGACGGCGTGGTGACGATCTTGATGTTCTACCGACGTAGGGCTTCACCTAAGCACTACAACGATATGATCGAGGTGGAATTTGGTGGCAGGGGGCACCGCACACGGCTAAGGAACGATCTCAATCATCAACTTGTGTGTCATGGGGTGCCCCCTGCCTCCGTATATAAAGGAGCAAGGGGGAGGGGCCGGCCAGCCTAGGAGGAGGCGCGCCAAGGGGAGTCCTACTCCCACCGGGAGTAGGACTCCCTCCTTCCTTGTTGGAGTAGGAGAAGGGGAAAGAGGTGGAGAGGAATAAGGAAAAGGGGGCTGCGCCCCTTGTCCAATTCGGACCAGAGGGGGGGCGCAGGCCTCCTTCCTTTTGGCCTCTCTCCTCTATTCCCGTATGGCCCAATAAGGCCCATATACTCCCCGGCGAATTCCCGTAACTCTCCGGTACTCCGAAAAATACCCGAATCACTCGGAACCTTTCCGAAGTCCGAATATAGTCGTCCAATATATCGATCTTTACGTCTCGACCATTTCGAGACTCCTCGTCATGTCCCCGATCTCATCCGGGACTCCGAACTCCTTCGGTACATCAAAACTCATAAACTCATAATATAACTGTCATCGAAATCTTAAGCGTGCGGACCCTATGGTTCAAGAACAATGTAGACATGACCAAGACACGTCTCCGGTCAATAACCAATAGCGGGACCTGGATGCCCATATTGGCTCCTACATATTCTACGAAGATCTTTATCGGTCAGACCGCATAACAACATACGTTGTTCCCTTTGTCATCGGTATGTTACTTGCCCAAGATTCGATCGTCGGTATCCAATACCTAGTTCAATCTCGTTATCGGCAAGTCTCTTTACTCGTTCCGTAATACATCATCTCGCAACTAACTCATTAGTCACAATGCTTGCAAGGCTTATGTGATGTGTATTACCGAGAGGGCCCAGAGATACCTCTCCGACAATCGGAGTGACAAATCCTAATCTCGAAATAAGCCAACCCAACATCTACCTTTGGAGACACCTGTAGTACTCCTTTATAATCACCCAGTTACGTTGTGACGTTTGGTAGTACCCAAAGTGTTCCTCCGGTAAACTGGAGTTGCATAATCTCATAGTCAATAATCTAGAGTCAATAATCTAGATCACATCACCATGTGATTAACATCGATAGTTCACATCATCATGTGATTAACACCCATATTTCACATCGCTATGTGACCAATACCCAAAGGGTTTACTAGATTCAGTAATCTAGTTTACATCGCTATGTGATTAACACCCAAAGAGTACTAAGGTGTGATCATGTTTTGCTTGTGAGAGAATCTTAGTCAACGGGTCTGCCACATTCAGATCCATATGTATTTTGCAAATTTCTATGTCAACAATGCTCTGCATGGAGCTACTCTAGCTAATTGCTCCCACTTTCAATATGTATCTAGACTGAAACTTACATCTAGATTAGTGTCAAAACTTGCATCGGCGTAACCCTTTACGACGAACCTTTTGTCACGTCCATAATCGAGAAACATATCCTTATTTCACTAAGGATAATTCTGACCGCTGTCCAGTGATCTACTCCTAGATCACTATTGTACTCCCTTGCCAAATCAGTGCTGGGTATACAATAGATCTGGTATACAGCATGACATACTTTATAGAACCTATGGCCAAGGCATAGGGAATGACTTTCATTCTCTTTCTATCTTCTGCCGTCGTCGGGCTTTGAGTCTTACTCAACTTCACACCTTGTAATATAGGCAAGAACTCTTTCTTTGACTGCTCCATTTTGAACTACTTCAAAATCTTGTCAAGGTATGTACTTATTGAAAAAACTTATCAAGCGTCTTGATCTATCTCTATAGATCTTGGGGCTCAATATGTAAGCAGCTTCACCGAAGTCTTTCTTTGAAAACTCCTTTCAAACACTCCTTTATGCTTTACAGAATAATTCTACATTATTTCCGATCAACAATATGTCATTCACATATACTTATCAGAAATGCTGTAGTGCTCCCACTCACTTTCTTGTAAATACAGGCTTCACCGCAAGTCTGTATAAAACTATATCCTTTGATCAACTTATCAAAGCGCATATTCCGACTCCGAGATGCTTGCACTAGTCCATAGATGGATCGCTGGAGCTTGCATATTTTGTTAGCACCTTTAGGATTGACAAAACCTTCTGGTTGCATCATATACAACTCTTCTTTAATAAATCCATTAAGGAATGCAGTTTTGTTTATCGATTTGCCAGATTTCATAAAATGCGGCAATTGCTAACATGATTCGGACAGACTTTAAGCATAGATACGAGTGAGAAAATCTCATCGTAGTCAACACCTTGAACTTGTCGAAAACCTTTTGCGACAATTCTAGCTTTGTAAATAGTAACACTACCAACGCCCGTCTTCCTCTTGAAGATCCATTTATTTTCTATGGCTTGCCGATCATTGGGCAAATCCATCAAAGTCCATACTTTGTTCTCATACATGGATCATATCTCAGATTTCATGGCCTCAAACCATTTCGCGGAATTTGGGCTCATCATCCCTTCCTCATAGTTCGTAGGTTCGTCATGGTCAAGTAACATGACCTCCAGAACAGGATTACCGTACCACTCTGGTGCGGATTTCACTCTGGTTTACCTACGAGATTCGGTAGTAACTTGATCCGAAGTTTCATGATCATTATTATTAGCTTCCTCACTAATTGGTGTAGGAGTCACAAGAACAGATTTCTGTGATGAACTACTTTCCAATAAAGGAGAAGGTACAATTACCTTATCAAGTTCTACTTTCCTCCCACTCACTTCTTTCGAGAGAAACTCCTTCTCTAGAAAGTATCCATTATAAGCAACGAATGTCTTGCCTTAGGATCTGTGATAGAAGGTGTACCCAACAGTCTCCTTTTGGGTATCCTATGAAGACATATTTCTCCGATTTGGTTTTGAGCTTATTAGGATGAAACTTTTTCACATAAGCATCACAACCCCAAACTTTAAGAAACGACTACTTTGGTTTCTTGCTAAACCATAGTTCATAAGGCGTCATCTCGACGGATATAGATGGTGCCCCTTTTTTAACGTGAATGCAGCTGTCTTTAATGCATGACCCCAAAAACGATAGTGGTAAATCGGTAAGAAACATCATAGATTGCACTATATCCAATAAAGTACGGTTATGACATTCGGACACACCATTATGCTGTGGTGTTCCAGATGGCGTGAGTAGTGAAATTATTTCACATTGTTTTAACTGAAGACCAAACTCGTAACTCAAATACTCTTTTCCACGATCAGATCATAGAAACTTTATTTTCTTGTTACGATGATTTTCCACTTTACTCTGAAATTATATGAACTTTTCAAATGTATCAGACTTCTATTTCATTAAGTAGATATACCCATATCTGCTCAAATCATCTGTGAAGGTCAGAAAATAATGATACCCGCTGCAAGCCTTAAATATTCATCGGACCACATACATCAGTATGTATGATTTCCAACAAATCTGTTGCTTGCTCCATTGTTCCGGAGAACGGCATTTTAGTCATCTTGCCCAAAAGGCATGGTTCGCAAGCATTAAGTGATTCATAATCAAGTGATTCCGAAAGCCCATCAGCATGGAGTTTCTTCATGCGCTTTATACCAATATGACCTAAACGGCAGTGCTACAAATAAGTTGCACTATCATTATTAACTTTGCGTCTTTTGGTTTCAATATTATGAATATGTGTATCACTACAATCGAGATCCAACGAACTATTTTCATTGGGTGTGTAACCATATAAGGTTTTATTCATGTAAACAGAACAACAATTTATTCTCTTACTTAAATGAATACCCGTATTATAATAAACATGATCAAATCATATTCATGCTCAACGCAAACACCAAATAACACTTATTTAGGTTCAACACTAATCCCGAAATTATAGGGAGTGTGCGATGATGATCATATCAATCTTGGAACCACTTCCAACACACATCGTCACTTCACCCTTAACTAGTCTCTATTTATTCTGCAACTCCCGTTTCGAGTTACTAATCTTAGCAACTGAACTAGTATCAAATACTGAGGGTTTGCTATAAACACTAGTAAAGTACACATCAATAACATGTATATCAAATATACTTATGTTCACTTTGCCATCCTTTTTATCCGCCAATTACTTGGGGTAGTTCCGCTTCCAGTGACCAGTCCCTTTGCAGTAGAAGCACTCAGTCTCAGGCTTAGGACCAGACTTGGGCTTCTTCACTTGAGCAGCAACTTGCTTGCTGTTCTTTTTGAAGTTCCCCTTCTTCCCTTTGCCCTTTTCTTGAAACTAGTGGTCTTGTCAACCATCAACACTTGATGTTTTTCTTGATTTCTACCTTCGTTGATTTTAGCATCACGAAGAGCTTGGGAGTTGTTTCCGTTATCCCATGCATATTATAGTTCATCACGAAGTTCTACTAACTTGGTGATGGTGACTAGAGAATTCTGTCAATCACTATCTTATCTGGAAGATTAACTCCCACTTGATTCAAGCGATTGTAGTACCCAGACAATCTGAGCACATGCTCACTAGTTGAGCGATTCTCCTCCATCTTTTAGCTATAGAACTTTGTTGGAGACTTCATATCTCTCAACTCGGGTATTTGCTTGAAATATTAACTTCAACTCCTGGAACATCTCATATGGTCCATGACATTCAAAACGTCTTTGAAGTCCCGATTCTAAGCCGTTAAGCATGGTGCACTAAACTATCAAGTAGTCATCATATTGAGCTAGCCAAACGTTCATAACGTCTGCATCTGCTCCTGCAATAGGTCCGTCACCTAGCGGTGCATCAAGGACATAATTCTTCTGTGCAGAAATGAGGATAAACCTCAGATCACGGATCCAATCCGCATCATTGCTACTAACATCTTTCAACACAATTTTCTCTAGGAACATATCAAAAATAAACACAGGGAAGCAACAACGCGAGCTATTGATCTACAACATAATTTGCAAAATACTACGAGGACTAAGTTCATGATAAATTTAAGTTCAATTTAATCATATTACTTAAGAACTCCCACTTAGATGGACATCCCTCTAATCCTCTAAGTGATCACGTGATCCAAATCAACTAAACCATGTCCAATCATCACGTGAGATGGAGTAGTTTCATTGGTGAACATCACTATGTTGATCATATCTACTATATGATTCACGCTCGACCTTTCGGTCTCCGTGTTCCGAGGCCATATCTGTATATGCTTGGCTCGTCAAGTATAACCTGAGTATTCCGCGTGTGCAACTGTTTTGCACCCGTTGTATTTGAACGTAGAACCTATCACACCCGATCATCACGTGGTGTCTCAGCACGAAGAACTTTCGCAACGGTGCATACTCAGGGAGAACACTTCTTGATAATTAGTGAGAGATCATCTTATAATGCTACCGTCAATCAAAGCAAGATAAGATGCATAAAAGATAAACATCACATGCAATCAATATAAGTGATATGATATGGCCATCATCATCTTGTGCTTGTGATCTCCATCTTCGAAGTACTGTCATGATCTATATCGTCACCGACATGACACCATGATCTCCATCATCTTGATCTATATCAATGTGTCGTCACGTGGTCGTCTCGCCAACACTTGCTCTTGCAACTATTGCTATCGCATAGCGATAAAGTAAAGCAATTATTGGGTGCTTGCATCTTATGCAATAGACAGACAACCATAAGGCTTTTGCCAGTTGCCGATAAGTTCAACAAAACATGATCATCTTATATAACAACTTATAACTCATCACGTTTTGACCATATCACATCACAACATGCCCTGCAAAAACAAGTTAGACGTCCTCTACTTTGTTGTTGCAAATTTTACGTGGCTGCTACGGGCTTAAGCAAGAACCAATCTCACCTACGCATCAAAACCACAATGATAGTTTGTCAAATAGACTCCGTTTTAACCTTCGCAAGGACCGGGCATAGCCACACTTGGTTCAACTAAAGTTTGAGAAACAGTCACCCGCAAGTCACCTATGTGCAAAGCACGTCGGGGAAACCGGTCTCACGTAAGCGTACGCGTAATGTCGGTCCGGGCCGCTTCATCCAACAATACCGTCGAAACAAAGTATGACATGCTGGTAGGCAGTATGACTTATATCGCCCACAACTCACTTGTGTTCTACTCGTGCATATAACATCAAACCATAAAACCTAGGCTCTGATACCACTGTTGGGAACGTAGTAATTTCAAAAAAATTCCTACGCACACGCAAGATCATGGTGATGCATAGCAACGAGGGGAAGAGTCTGATCTACGTACCCTTGTAGATCGCAACGGAAGCGTTGACACAACGTAGAGGAAGTAGTCGTACGTCTTCTTCCCAATACGACCGATCCAAGCACCGTTACTCCGGCACCTCCGAGTTCTTAGCACACGTTCAGCTCGATGACAATCCCCGGGCTCCGATCCAGCAAAGCTTCGGGGAGGAGTTCCGTCAGCATGACGGCGTGGTGACGATCTTGATGT
This sequence comes from Triticum monococcum, assembly GCA_034509565.1. NCBI lineage: Eukaryota > Viridiplantae > Streptophyta > Magnoliopsida > Poales > Poaceae > Triticum > Triticum monococcum. The sequence goes on along the minus strand of CM067845.1, from coordinate 682,662,147 downwards.
TCTACCGACGCAGGGCTTCGCCTAAGCACTACAACGATATGATCGAGGTGGAATTTGGTGGCAGGGGGCACCGCACACGGCTAAGGAACGATCTCAATCATCAACTTGTGTGTCATGGGGTGCCCCCTGCCTCCGTATATAAAGGAGCAAGGGGGAGGGGCCGGCCGGCCTAGGAGGAGGCGCGCCAAGGGGAGTCCTACTCCCACCGGGAGTAGGACTCCCTCCTTCCTTGTTGGAGTAGGAGAAGGGGAAAGAGGTGGAGAGGAATAAGGAAAAGGGGGCTGCGCCCCTTGTCCAATTCGGACCAGAGGGGGGGCGCAGGCCTCCTTCCTTTTGGCCTCTCTCCTCTATTCCCGTATGGCCCAATAAGGCCCATATACTCCCCGGCGAATTCCCGTAACTCTCCGGTACTCCGAAAAATACCTGAATCACTCAGAACCTTTCCGAAGTCCGAATATAGTCGTCCAATATATCGATCTTTACGTATCGACCATTTCGAGACTCCTCGTCATGTCCCCGATCTCATCCGGGACTCCGAACTCCTTCGGTACATCAAAACTCATAAACTCATAATATAACTGTCATCGAAACCTTAAGCATGCGGACCCTACGGTTCGAGAACAATGTAGACATGACCAAGACACGTCTCCAGTCAATAACCAATAGCGGGACCTGGATGCCCATATTGGCTCCTACATATTCTACGAAGATCTTTATCGGTCAGACCGCATAACAACATACGTTGTTCCCTTTGTCATCGGTATGTTACTTTCCCGAGATTCGATCGTCGGTATCCAATACCTAGTTCAATCTCGTTATCGGCAAGTCTCTTTACTCGTTCTGTAATACATCATCTCGCAACTAACTCATTAGTCACAATGCTTGCAAGGCTTATGTGATGTGTATTACCGAGAGGGCCCAGAGATACCTCTCTGACAATCGGAGTGACAAATCCTAATCTAGAAATACGCCAACCCAACATCTACCTTTGGAGACACCTGTAGTACTCCTTTATAATCACCCAGTTACGTTGTGACGTTTGGTAGTACCCAAAGTGTTCCTCCGGTAAACGAGAGTTGCATAATCTCATAGTCATAGGAACATGTATAAGTCATGAAGAAAGCAATAGCAACATACTAAACGATCGGGTGCTAAGCTAATGGAATGGGTCATGTCAATCAGATCATTCAACTAATGATGTGACCTCGTTAATCAAATAACAACTCTTTTGTCTATGGTTAGGAAACATAACCATCTTTGATTAACGAGCTAGTCAAGTAGAGGCATACTAGTGACACTCTGTTTGTCTATGTATTCACACATGTATTATGTTTCCGGTTAATACAATTCTAGCATGAATAATAAACATTTACCATGATATAAGGAAATAAATAATAACTTTATTATTGCCTCTAGGGCATATTTCCTTCACTAGTTGCATAAGGTGGCTAGCGGGTGTCTGTCTCTCCCACTTTAGTCGGATCGGATTCGATGAAAAGGGTCCTTATGAAGGGTAAATAGCAATTGGCATATCACGTTGTGGTTTTTGCGTAGGTAAGAAACGTTCTTGCTAGAAACCCATAGCAGCCACATAAAACATGCAAACAACAATTAGAGGACGTCTAACTTGTTTTTGCAGGGTATGCTATGTGATGTGATATGGCCAAAGGATGTGATGAATGATATATGTGATGTATGAGATGATCATGTTCTTGTAATAGGAATCACGACTTGCATGTCGATGAGTATGACAACCGGCAGGAGCCATAGGAGTTGTCTTTATTTATTGTATGACCTGCGTGTCATTGAACAACGCCATGTAATTACTTTACTTTATTGCTAACCGATAGCCATAGTAGTAGAAGTAATAGTTGGCGAGACAACTTCATGAAGACACGATGATGGAGATCATGATGATGGAGATCATGGTGTCATGCCGGTGACGACGATGATCATGGAGCCCCGAAGATGGAGATCAAAAGGAGCAATATGATATTGGCCATATCATGTCACTATTTGATTGCATGTGATGTTTATCATGTTTATACATCTAATTTGCTTAGAACGACGGTAGTAAATAAGATGATCCCTCATTAAAATTTCAAGAAAGTGTTCCCCCTAACTGTGCACCGTTGCGAAAGTTCGTTGTTTTGAAGCACCACGTGATGATCGGGTGTGATAGATTCTTACGTTCGAATACAACGGGTGTTGACGAGCCTAGCATGTACAGACATGGCCTCGGAACACATGCAAACACTTAGGTTGACTTGACGAGCCTAGCATGTACAGACATGGCCTCGGAACACAGAAGACCGAAAGGTCGAGCATGAGTCGTATGGCAGATACGATCAACCTGAAGATGTTCACCGATGTTGACTAGTCCGTCTCACGTGATGATCGGACACAGCCTAGTTGACTCGGATCATGTAATCACTTAGATGACTAGAGGGATGTCTATCTGAGTGGGAGTTCATAAGATGAACTTAATTATCCTGAACATAGTCAAAAGGTCTTCGCAAATTATGTCATAGCTCGCGCTTCAGTTCTACTGTTTAGTTATGTTCCTAGAGAAAATTTAGTTGAAAGTTGATAGTAGCAATTATGCGGACAAGGTCCGTAAACTGAGGATTGTCCTCATTGCTTCATAGAAGGCTTATGTCCTTAATGCACCGCTCAGTGTGCTGAACCACGAATGTCGTCTGTGGATGTTGCGAACATCTGACATACACGTTTTGATAACTACGTGATAGTTCAGTTAAACGGTTTAGAGTTGAGGCACCGAAGACGTTTTGAAACGTCGCAAAACATATGAGATGTTTCGAGGGCTGAAATTGGGATTTCAGGCTCGTGCCCACGTCAAGAGGTATAAGACCTCCGACGATTTTCTTAGCCTGCAAACTAAGGGAGAAAAGCTCAATTGTTGAGCTTGTGCTCAGATTGTCTGAGTACAACAATCATTTGAATTGAGTGGGAGTTGATCTTCCAGATGAGATAGTGATGTTTCTCCGAGGTCATTACCACCAAGCTGCTAGAGCTTTGTGATGAACTATAATATATCAGGGACATATATGATGATCCTTGAGATATTCGCGATGTTTGACACCACAAAAGTAGAAATCAAGAAGGAGCATCAATTGTTGATGGTTGGTGAAACCACTAGTTTCAAGAAGGGCAAGGGCAAGAAGGGATACTTCATGAAACGGCAATTCAGCTGCTGCTCTAGTGAAGAAACCCAAGGTTGAACCCAAACCCGAGACTAAGTGCTTCTGTAATAAGAGGAACAGCCACTGGAGCAGAATTACCCTAGATACTTGGTAGATGAGAAGGCTGGCAAGGTCGATAGAAGTATATTGGATATACATTGTGTTAATGTGTACTTTACTAGTACTCCTAGTAGCACCATGGTATTAGATACCGGTTCGGTTGCTAAGTGTTAGTAGACTCGAAATAAAAGGCTGCGGAGTAAACGGAGACTAGCTAAAGGTGAGCTGGCGATATGTGTTGGAAGTTTTTTCCAAGCTTGATGTGATCAAGCATCGCACGCTCCCTCTACCATCGAGATTGGTGTTTGCGTTGAGCATAGACATGATTGGATTATGTCTATCGCAATACAGTTATTCATTTAAGGAGAATAATGGTTACTCTGTTTGTTTGAATAATACCTTCAATGGTCTTACACCTAAAATGAATGGTTTATTGAATCTCGATCGTAGTGATACACATGTTCATGCCAAAAGATATAAGATAGTAATGATAGTACCACCTACTTGTTGCACTGCCACGTAAGTCATATCGGTATAAAACGCATGAAGAAGCTCCATGTTGATGGATCTTTGGGCTCACTCATTTTGAAAAGTTTGAGACATGTGAACCATGTCTATTGGTGTATATGCATGAAGAAACTCCATGCAAATGGACCGTTTGGACTCACTTGATTTTGAATCACTTGAGACATGCAAATCATAACACATGGGCAAGATGATTGAAAGCCTCGTTTTCAGTAAAATGGAACTAGAAAGCAACTTGTTGGAAGTAATACATTTTGATGTGTGTAGTCCAATGAGTGCTGAGGTGTGTAGTGGATATCGTTATGTTCTTACTTCACAGATGATTTGATTAGATGTTGAGTATATTTACTTGATGAACCACGAGTCTGAATTATTGAAAGGTTCAAGTAATTTCAGGGTGAAGTTGAAAGATCGTCGTGACAAGAGGATAAAAGATCTATGATATGATCATAGAGATGAATATCTTAATTACGAGTTTGGCATAGAATTAAGACATTGTGGAAATTGTTTCACAACTAATACAGCCAGGAACACCATAGTGTGATGGTGTGTCCGAACATCATAACTGCACCCAATTGGATATGATGCATACCATGATGTCTCTTATAGAATTACCACGAGAGTTTATGGGTTAGGCATTAGAGACAACCACATTCACTTTAAATAGGGCACCACGCAATTCCGATGAGATGACACCGTATGAACTATGGTTTAGAGAAACCTAAGTTGTCATTTCTTAAAAGTTTGGGGCTGCGACGCTTATGTGAAAAAGTTTCAGGCTGATAAGCTTGAACCTAAAGCGGATAAATGCATCTTCATAGGACGCCCAAAATAGTTGGGTATACCTCCTGTCTCAGATTCGAAATCAATAAGGGATTGTTTCTAGAATCGGGTCCTTTCTCGAGGAAAAGTTTCTCTCAAAGGAATTGAGTGGGAGGATGGTGGAGACTTGATGAGGTTGTTGAACCGTCTCTTCAACTAGTGTGTGGCAGGGCACAGGAAGTTGTTCCTGTGGCACCTACACCAATTGAAGTGGAAGCTTATGATAGTGATCATGAAACTTCAGATCAAGTCACTACCAAACCTCGTAGGATGACAAGGATGTGTACTAATTCAGAGTGGTACGTAATCCTGTCTTGGAAGTCATGTTGCTAGACAACAATGAACCTACGAGCTATGGAGAAGCGATGGTGGGCCCGGATTCCAATAAATGGCTCAAGGCCATATAATCCGAGAGAGGATCCATATATGAAAACAAAGTGTAGACTTTGGAAGAACTACTTGATGGTCGTAAGGCTGTTGAGTACAGATGGATTTTAAAAGGAAGACAGACAATGATGGCAAGTATCACCATTAAGAAAGCTCGACTTGTCGTTAAGATGTTTTCCGACAAGTTCAAGGAGTTGACTACGGTGAGATTTTCTCACTCGTAGCGATGCTAAGAGTCTGTTGGAATTATATTAGCAACTACTGCATTATTTATGAAATCTTGCAGATAGGATGTCAAAACATTGTTTCCTCGACATTTTTTTAGGAAAGGTTGTATGTGATACAACCGGAAGGTTTTGTCAATCCTGAAAGATGCTAACAAGTATGCAGAGCTCCAGCAATCCTTCTTAGGACTGGAGTAAGCATCTCGGAGTTGGAATGTATGCTTTGATGAGATGATCAAAGTTTTGGGTTTATACAAAGTTTATTAGAAACTTGTATTTACAATAGAGTGAGTGGGAGCACTATGACATTTCTGATAAGTATATGTGGATGACATATTGTTGATCCGTAGTGACGTAGAATTTCTGGAAAGCATATAGGGTTATTTGGAAAGTGTTTTTCAATGGAAAGCCTGGATTAAGCTACTTGAACATTGAGCATCAAGATCTATAAGGATAGATCAAAACGCTTAATGGTACTTCCAAATGAGCACATACCTTGACATGGTCTTGAAGGTGTTCAAGATGGGTCAGTCAAAGAAGGAGTTCTCGCCTGAGTTGTAAGGTATGAAGTTAAGACTTAAAGCTCGACCATGGCAGAAGAGAGAGAAAGGACGAAGGTCGTCCCCTATGCTTAAGACGTAGGCTCTACAGTATGCTATGCTGTGTACCGCACCTGAAGTGTGCCTTGCCATGAATCAGTCAAGGGGTACACGAGTGATCCAAGAATGGATCACAGGACATCGGTCAAAGTTATCCTTAGTAACTAGTGGACTAAGGAATTTTCTCGATTATGGAGGTGGTGAAAGAGTTCGTCTTAAAGGGTTACGCCGATGCAAACTTTGACACTAATCCAGATTATTCTGAGTAGTAAACTAGATTCGTATAGTAGAACATTTATTTGGAATAGCTCCAAATAGAACGTGGTAGCTGCATCTACAAGATGACATAGAAATTTGCGAAGTACATACGGATCTGAATGTAGCAGACCCGTTGACTGAAACCTCTCTCACAAGCATAACATGATCAAACCCAGAACTCTTTGGGTGTTAGTCACATGGGGATGTGACCTTGAGTGTTAATCACATATCGATGTGAACTGGATTATTGACTCTAGTGCAAGTGGGAGACTGTTGGAAATATGCCCTAGAGGCAATAATAAATTGGTTATTATTATATTTCCTTGTTCATGATAATCGTTTATTATCCATGCTAGAATTGTATTGATAGGAAACTCAGATACATGTGTGGATACATAGACAACACCATGTCCCTAGTAAGCTTCTAGTTGACTAGCTCGTTGATCAATAGATGGTTACGGTTTCCTGACCATGGACATTGGATGTCATTGATAACGGGATCACATCATTAGGAGAATGATGTGATGGACAAGACCCAATCCTAAGCCTAGCACAAGATCGTGTAGTTCGTTTGCTAAAGCTTTTCTAATGTCAAGTATCATTTCCTTAGACCATGAGATTGTGCAACTCCCGGATACCGTAGGAATACTTTGGGTCTACCAAACGTCACAACGTAACTGGGTGACTATAAAGGTGCACTACGGGTATCTCCGAAAGTGTCTGTTGGGTTGGCACGAATCGAGACTGGGATTTGTCACTCCGTGTAAACGGAGAGGTATCTCTGGGCCCACTCGGTAGGACATCATCATAATGTGCACAATGTGACCAAGGAGTTGATCACGGGATGATGTGTTACGGAACGAGTAAAGAGACTTGCCGGTAACGAGATTGAACAAGGTATCGGGATACCGACGATCGAATCTCGGGCAAGTATCGTACCGATGGACAAAGGGAATTGCATACGGGATTGATTGAATCCTCGACATCGTGGTTCATCTGATGAGATCATCGTGGAACATGTGGGAGCCAACATGGATATCCAGATCCCGCTGTTGGTTATTGATTGGAGAACGTCTCGGTCATGTCTGCATGTCTCCCGAACCCGTAGGGTCTACACACTTAAGGTTCGATGATGCTTGGGTTATAAAGGAAGTTTGTATGTGGTTATCAAATGTTGTTCGGAGTCCCGGATAAGATCCCGGACGTCACGAGGAGTTCCAGAATGGTCCGGAGGTAAAGATTTATATATGGGAAGTCCTGTTTTGGTCATCGAAAAAGTTTCGGGTTTTACCGGTAACGTACCGGGACCACCGGGAGGATCCCGGGGGTCCACCAAATGGGGCCACCAGCCCCGGAGGCTTGCATGGGCCAAGAGTGGTAAGGGACCAGCCCTTGAGTGGGCTGGTGCGCCTCCTACAAGGCCCAAGGCGCAGCAAAGGAGGAGAAGGGGAAACCCTAGGCTTAGATGGGCCCTAAGGCCCATCCTAGGGGGCGCCCCCTCTCCCCTCTTGGCCGCCCCCCCCCCCCCCTAGGGGTGGGAACCCTAGAGGGGGCGCACCCTCCTCCCCTCCTCCTATAAATAGGGAGGCCTAGGGGCTGCCCAATACACGATTTGATCTCTCCCTGTTGGTGCAGCCCTACCTCTCTTTTCCTCATATCTCGTAGTGCTTGGCGAAGCCCTGCTGGATCACCACGCTCCTCCACCACCACCACGCCGTTGTGCTGCTGCTGGATGGAGTCTTCCTCAACCTCTTCTTCTCTCCTTGCTGGATCAAGGCATGGGGGACGTCACCGGGCTGTACGTGTGTTGAACGCGGAGGTGCCGTCCGTTCGGCACTAGGATCTTCGGTGATTTCGATCACGACGAGTACGACTCCATCAACCCCGTTCTCTTGAACGCTTCCGCTTAGCGATCTACAAGGGTATGTAGATGCACTCTCCTTCCCCTTGTTGCTGGTCTCTCCATAGATAGATCTTGGTGACACGTAGGAAAATTTTGAATTTCTGCTACGTTCCACAACAAGCTTGTCCTCGGCAGCTGTGTACGCCTTCGTGCGCTTGCTCTTGCGCTTCGGCTTAGGACCGGCGGTTTGGTTGGCGAGCTCGTCCTCGAACAAAGGCTCCACTTCGATGTCGCACTCGTCCTCTTCCTCTAGCCCATAGTCCTCCGAGAACTCGTGGTCGAGGGGGAAGCCGTCCAGGTCGATGCCGACCTGATCACGCATGAAGGCCGCCTGCTTGGGATCATAGCCAGCGGCCGGCGTGAACGCCCCGCGGCCGTCCTGGCTTTGTGTCTCGTCGGGATCGTAGCCAGCGCCCGGCGCACCATCCTCGAAGATGAGGTTTTGCATGTAGTCCTCGTCTACGGCGGTTGGCATTTCCTCGAACAGGTTACCTGCGTTCGGGAACCCGCCCGCCGGCGTCTGTTGCGTGCGTTTCCTCGTGCCGCCGGACGACGAGCCACCGACCACCGGGGTGGCGTTGAGGTCGATGGGCGCGGGCGCGAGCGTGGAAGGCGCGACCATGCTCACGTCGGGTGAGCACTCCCCGAAGAGGCGAGAGGCCTGCGGGTAGACGTGGAAGCCGGGGACCGGGTTGCAAACCGACGCGCGGGGTGAGTCGGGCAGCACCATCCAAGAAAACGCCAACGAGCCAGTACTGGCCGCGGCGACAGCGACTTGGAGGACGCTGTGCTGGCTAGGGTTTAGCCCTAGCATGTAGAGCGCCTCCCTCGTTGACGCGGCGACGCGGGCGTTGGTGAACTCCTGCAGCGCGGCGGCAACGGCGGCGGCCTGCGCGGCGGCCTCATCCCTCGCGTCCGCGGCGTGCCTCCGGCCCTTCCTTTTGGCCGACTCCCTTGCCCACTGTTCGGGCGTCAGCGCCTTCTTCGGCTTGGTCGCGGCAGCGGTCTTGCGTGGGGCACGAGGCTTGCCTTTCCCGGAGGGGGCGACGGCGCCGGACGAGGCGAGGGAGGAGAGGCCGGCAGCGGCGTCGAGGTTGATGGCGTCCTCCATGGCTGGTTCGGGGGCGGGGGCACGCGCGGGCGGGAGCTTTTTTGGGGAAAATGGGGGGAATGTTTGTGGCTGCCACCGACTGGCGGGCCCGGGGATAGGAGTAGGCGCGCGCGTCCGTCTCGTGTCCGCGCCGACGCAAATCCAGCTCAAAATTCGGCCTGGAATGGGTCGCCCGCGCACGAAAAACGGACGCGCGTCCGTTTGAGTCGGCGCGTTGGGCCGCCACTTTTGCCTGCATCGACGCAAACAGACGCGGGCGGACAAAATGGATCGCCCCATTAAAGTTGCTCTTAGTACGTGTTAGAGCTATGGATGTTGAACTCGCTAGATTCCTTTTTGAATGTCCGCAGGGAATTGTTGAGTACTTGGAGGTAGTTGCTTAATGCATACAAAACTACTCAAACCATTGTTAATATTTTATTTTCTATCGAGGCGACCTGAATTGCTAGATTGTTCATTTATCGCTCTGTAGTTCATTGAATCTTTTAATTTAGTTTCTAGATGTACAATAAATAGTCTAACTGGAATTCCGATGCAAACATGTTGGGTAAATGAATAATAAAAAATGGATTGACCTCTGTTCTGCTATGTTGTTAAGCTTAAATGGATTTTAAATCATTCATCTGACTGTACTTAAGTTAGGTGTTTTCTAAAATTCTTATTGACACAGAAAATACATTGTAAGGTCATTGTAAATGGTGTGTATGCTTCTAAGTGTTGATATATACTACTCTCTCCGTCCTATAATGTAAGACTTTTTTGATACTGGTGTAGTGTTAAAAATGTCTTACATTATGAGACAGAGGGAGTATATCACTAAGCTCTCTAGGATTGAAATTGAGGTCTCCAATTAAAATTTGGTCACCTAATTTTAACCGGGTCAACAATTTCTTAAAACTCTTTTTTTATACAATACACTATGATCTCTAATTTTTTAAAGCTGCACAATTAATTGAGGCTTCATTTTAGAATTGGTTCACCCAATTTTGATCGGGTCAACAATTTCTTAAGGAGCTCTCTCATTTAATTATTTAAATTCTCCATGTTCTCTAATTTTAAAGCTCTTTCATTCAATTGAGGTATTGAATTTAGGATTTGATTTACGATTTTGATCGGGCCAACGACCTTTCAAATCAACCAACAACAACTAGCCTATAAAAACATATCAACCCCTCGCAGACTCCCATCACCCAGAATGAAGCGCCACCATGTGGGACGCAGAGTTTCTGAACCCGAGCTCAAATGAGCTCAGGTGAACAGTAAAATTAAAAAAATCAAAATAATCTGAAATTTTGTTGCGATAAACATTGACAAAAGTTTCAAGTGCTTGCAAAAATTCGTCATGGAATCACAGTCCTAGAAGTAATGGCAAAAAAATCGGTACTCTAAAAGTGCTACTTTCAAAAGCATTTTTAGCATTGAATTTGTTTGTCTTTTTGCCACGCCTTACATAAATGTGATTCCATGACGAATTTTTGCAAGCAGTTGACACTTTTGTCAATGTTTGTATTAGAAAAATAGAATTTTATTTATTTTACTGTTCATTGAGCTCATTTGAGCTCGGGAGCAGAAGGACACTTTCGCACCATGTGATACTATAGCATGAATATAATACATGCAACCATCGACGTAAAAAAAATCGCACATAAATATGGGTTGATTAGCAGATAACACAGAATCAATCGCGAAAGGCCACCAAATAACTGCAGTATAAATAAACATAAAACACATTCCATCATCTCCCCGCCACCGGCCAAACTAGATATTCCATCAATTTCAAATATAAGGGTTATTAGTTTTTTCAGGAAAGTCAACTTTCTCTAACTTTGATCAAGTTCAGAGCCAAAAATATCGACATCCATAATGTTAAACAAAAAAATATGAAAAATCATTTCATGGTGAATCCAATAACACCGATTTGATATTATGAGTAATGATATATTTCTTTGAAATTTGATCAAACTTAAAAAGATTTGACTTTTCAAAAAGTAATACACCATATATTTTGAAATAGAGTGACTAAAGAAATTTAAGAATCACAACAACATCAACGGCGCAAGAAAGCACGTCCAACCCTTCTAGTAAGGAAGATGTCGCCCTGATATTACAAATTCTTTCTGGTACGAGCTTTAAAAAGAGGACATGTTAAAAGTTCTAATTACATGTGTCTTGAGTGCAGTTGAATTGATTTTCATACTCCAATATCTATGCAAAATATGAAGTTGTGCGGATGCACTAAGTGTGGGAAGTAGCTCGTGGAGGGTGGCACTAGCGTTCACGTGGGCGCTCTCTATTGAAATAGAGGGTGCTGGCGCTTTGGGTGAGAAATGTGTGGTATTTTTTCCCCAGTTGCAACGCACGGCAAATTTGCTAGTGTATACGAAAAATATATAATATGTATGAAAGAAGTGGATCATGTATTTAAAAAATGTTAATTGGGCATTTTAAAAATGTTAATCAAGTATTTAAAAATGTAAATCAAGCATTTGAAAAATAATAAATATGTACAGAAAAAATAATTGTCATGTATACAAAAAGTATATATAAAGCAAATGCAATGTGTGTGAAAAATGTACACCATGTGTTTAGAAAATGTTAAACATGTATAAAAAAAGTGTTACTGGTGTATATACATTTTGTTTGAAAAAGTATAGATTGCCACTAAAAATTGTCACCGTGTATTTAAAAACATTGACCATGTATTCCAAAAATGTTCTTTTGCAGGAATAAATGTTAATCGTGTATTTATACATTGTTAAATGTGTATATAAAAATTTATTAGATATATAACAAAAATGTACAATGTATATGGAGAAAATTAGATATGATAAAAATTATTTTTCAAACAATTTTAATCATGTATTTAAAAAAGTTAAACTTGTGTATAAAATATGCTTCTGATGTATACAAAAAGTGTAGAATGTGTCCTGGAAAAGTTAACATGTGTGGAACAAGAAGAAACAAATGAAAATCGACAAAGAAACAGAGAAAAACAAAGTAACCCAATAAAAAAAACTACAAAACCAATGCAAAAGAATGAAAACAGTGAAAACGGATAAACAAACAAAGTAAACCGATGAAAACCAACAATATAGCAAAAAAACAGAGAAAAATAAAAACAAATAGGAGAGAAAAGAAAATGACCCAATAAAAAAAGGGAGAGAAAAAATAAAACTGTAGAAAAAAAGGAAAACCGGTAAAATGAATAAAAAACAAACCGATTAAAAAAGGGGAAAAAAGAAACAAAAAAACCAGAGGAAAACACAGCGAACACAACTACAGCGAGCGAGCGAGCGCGCCTAAAATGGGCCGGCCTAATGCTGTATAAGCAAGATATAGCTCTCGCGCTTGAAACTGGATGAAACTTTAACTCATGACAACTAGATTCGTTGGATATGAATGGGACGTTTCAGCGAAAATTTAACTGAAGCAAAGAAAAATTCCAGACCGCATAGATGCCCCCATAATTATTTTTTAGAAGGAGAGAGCGGTGGACAATACTCTCTTGCATCAAGCAATGGCCCGAGTCATGGTGCCGCGTTAGAGCATCTCTAGCAAATCCCGCAAATCGGCCATTCGGCAAAATAACCATCGATTTATAGAACATAACCTATAAACCTAGCCTGAAAAGATCCCTTAAATTCATTTATCCCAGATTTTTTTTGTGAGATCTGGAATCCGCAAGGCCATTTCCTTCGTATCTACATGATTGAAGGCATTTTTTGCCAGGAACTGAAAAATAAAAAAGGGGCTCCCACCACGGTCTTTCCCGAGCGCAACCTCACCGAAACGCCTCGACGCCGGCGGCCACCGGGCCCTAGCCGCCGCCCGCCAGACTACCACCGCCCCGCGAGATGCCGCTACGCGAGCGCCGCGAGGTGTGGTTGAGAGCTAGCTAGCTAGCTACTGTTGCCGCCACCGCAAGCTGGCTATCTAGCCGCCGCCACTGCATCGCGAGTGAGCGAGCTAGCAGCGGTCCGCCCCCATAGTCCTCGTCTTGCTTCACGGGGGTGCCATCACCGGCAAGACGCGCGCTCCTCCTATGTCCCTGACGAGATCCTTGCGGTGGAAGCGGTCGAGATGGATCCAATTGTAATTTAAAGGACATTTTAGGGGGGTCTATGCAATTTTTCTGAGACAATGAAATATTTTACAGTATTTGTTTTGCCGGAATAAAAGTCATACTGTAAAAATGCCAAAAAAAACATTTTGTGGTATCCTTTAAACCGATTTTGCGAGACGGGGTATACTGGATCTGCTAGAGATCCTCTTAGATCATCTCCAATAGAAGATGCAAATTTGGAGATGTAAAATAGGAGATATAAAAATTCACATCTCCAGAAAAGAGGCAACTCGAACAGATGATGCATATTGAAGATGTAAAAGAGCAACTCCAATAAAAGATGCAAAATGAAGATATAAAAACTAGAAACTTCTTTCCAAACGTAGTTCTAAATTAACAACATAAATTAAACGTGTACTAAAACTAATCCAAACTACTCATCGTCCGAGGGCATCCAGTACTCTTCGTCATCCTCATCGGAGGGTTCCAAGAACTACTCATCCTCCTCCTCCGAGGACTCGACGGGGATCACTATCGAGGGGCTGGCCTCGTCCTCCTTCTTCTTCTTCCTCTACGTCGCGCTTCCAGAAGAACTCATGCTTGGCCTGGACATACTCCTGATGCTCCCGCGCGAACCTCGCCTTCGCCACCTCATCGCTATCGCCGGGACCAATGACAATGGCCGACCTCTTCTTTGACTTCTTTGTCGGTATCTCGTCCATCGAAATGCCCTACGGCACGAGCATCTCCGCATCCGCCCAGGTCTCAATCTCCGGGAAGTTGATGTCTATCTTGGGCATTCCGGCACGCCACGCTACCACATCGTAGGCACGCGCGGCCTCGTGGCCGGTGGGGTAGGTGCCGAGCCAGAAGCGGCGGCCGGCATCGAAGAACTCCACGCCGAAGTGACCGGATGGCTTCGCTCGTACGCCGAAGAACCCGGCCTTGCTCTTCGGGAGCTTCTTCGGCGGCATGGCATACGGCGGGGCGGCGGCGATGGGGCAAACCGAAGGAATATGCCCTAGAGGCAATAATAAAGTTATTATTTATTTCCTTATATCATGATAAATGTTTATTATTCATGCTAGAATTGTATTAACCGGAAACATAATACATGTGTGAATACATAGACAAACAAAGTGTCACTAGTATGTCTCTACTTGACTAGCTCGTTAATCAAAGATGGTTATGTTTCCTAACCATAGACAAAAGAGTTGTTATTTGATTAACGAGGTCACATCATTAGTTGAATGATCTGATTGACATGACCCATTCCATTAGCTTAGCACCCGCTCGTTTAGTATGTTGCTATTGCTTTCTTCATGACTTATACATGTTCCTATGACTATGAGATTATGCAACTCCCGTTTACCGGAGGAACACTTTGGGTACTACCAAACGTCACAACGTAACTGGGTGATTATAAAGGAGTACTACAGGTGTCTCCAAAGGTAGATGTTGGGTTGGCGTATTTCGAGATTAGGATTTGTCACTCCGATTATCGGAGAGGTATCTCTGGGCCCTCTCGGTAATACACATCACATAAGCCTTGCAAGCATTGTGACTAATGAGTTAGTTGCGAGATGATGTATTACGGAACGAGTAAAGAGACTTGTCGGTAACGAGATTGAACTAGGTATTGGATACCGACGATCGAATCTCGGGCAAGTAACATACCGATGACAAAGGGAACAACGTATGTTGTTATGCGGTCTGACCGATAAAGATCTTCGTAGAATATGTAGGAGCCAATATGGGCATCCAGGTCCCGCTATTGGTTATTGACCGGAGACGTGTCTCGGTCATGTCTACATTGTTCTCGAACCGTAGGGTCCGCACGCTTAAGGTTTCGATGACAGTTATATTATGAGTTTATGAGTTTTGATGTACCGAAGGAGTTCGGAGTCCCGGATAAGATCGGGGACATGATGAGGAGTCTCGAAATGGTCGAGACGTAAAGATCGATATATTGGACGACTATATTCGGACTTCGGAAAGGTTCCGAGTGATTCGGGTATTTTTCGGAGTACCGGAGAGTTACGGGAATTCGCCGGGGAGTATATGGGCCTTATTGGGCCATACGGGAATAGAGGAGAGAGGCCAAAAGGAAGGAGGCCTGCGCCCCCCCTCTGGTTCGAATTGGACAAGGGGCGCAGCCCCCTTTTCCTTATTCCTCTCCACCTCTTTCCCCTTCTCCTACTCCAACAAGGAAGGAGGGAGTCCTACTCCCGGTGGGAGTAGGACTCCCCTTGGCGCGCCTCCTCCTAGGCCGGCCGGCCCCTCCCCCTTGCTCCTTTATATACGGAGGCAGGAGGGCACCCCATGACACACAAGTTGATCCTTGGTGATCGTTCCTTAGCCGTGTGCGGTGCCCCCTGCCACCAAATTCCACCTCGATCATATTGTTGCAGTGCTTAGGCGAAGCCCTGCGTCGGTAGTACATCAAGATCGTCACCACGCCGTCGTGCTGACGGAACTCCTCCCTGAAGTTTTGCTAGATCGGAGCCCGGGGATCGTCATCGAGCTGTACGTGTGCTAAGAACTCGGAGGTGCCGGAGTAACGGTGCTTGGATCGGTCGGATCGGGAAGAAGACGTACGACTACTTCCTCTACGTTGTGTCAACGCTTCCGTTACAATCTACAAGGGTACGTAGATCAGACTCTCCCCCTCGTTGCTATGCATCACCATGATCTTGCGTGTGCGTAGGAAAATTTTTGAAATTACTACGTTCCCCAACAGTGGCATCCGAGCCTAGGTTTTATGGTTTGATGTTATATGCACGAGTAGAACACAAGTGAGTTGTGGGCGATATAAGTCATACTGCCTATCAGCATGTCATACTTTGGTTCGGCGGTATTGTTGGATGAAGCGGCCCGGACCGACATTACGCGTACGCTTATGCGAGACCGGTTTCCCCGACGTGCTTTGCACATAGGTGGCTTGCGGGTGACTGTTTCTCCAACTTTAGTTGAACCGAGTATGGCTACGCCCGGTCCTTGTGAAGGTTAAAACGGAGTCTATTTGACAAACTATCGTTATGGTTTTGATGCGTAGGTGAGATTGGTTATTGCTTAAGCCCGTAGCAGCCACGTAAAATTTGCAACAACAAAGTAGAGGACGTCTAACTTGTTTTTGCAGGGCATGTTGTGATGTGATATGGTCAAAACGTGATGAGTTATAAGTTGTTATATAAGATGATCATGTTTTGTTAAACTTATCGGCAACTGGCAAAAGCCTTATGGTTGTCTGTCTATTGCATAAGATGCAAGCACCCAATAATTGCTTTACTTTATCGCTATGCGATAGCAATAGTTGCAAGAGCAAGTGTTGGCGAGACGACCACGTGACGACACATTGATATAGATCAAGATGATAGAGATCATGGTGTCATGCCAGTAACGATATAGATCATGACAGTACTTTGGAGATGGAGATCAAAGAAGCAAGATGATGATGGCCATATCATGTCACATATTTTTTTGATTGCATATGATGTTTATCTTTTATACATCTTATTTTGCTTAGTTTGACGGTAGCATTTTAAGATGATCTCTCACTAATTATCAAGAAGTGTTCTCCCTGAGTATGCACCGTTGCGAAAGTTCTTCGTGCTGAGACACCACGTGATGATCGGGTGTGATAGGCTCTACGTTCAAATACAACGGGTGCAAAACAGTTGCACACGCGGAATACTCAGGTTATACTTGACGAGCCAAGCATATACAGATATGGCCTCGAAACACGGAGACCGAAAGGTCGAGCGTGAATCATATAGTAGATATGATCAACATAGTGATGTTCACCATTGAAACTACTCCATCTCACGTGATGATCGGACATGGTTTAGTTGATTTGGATCACGTGATCACTTAGAGGATTAGAGGGATGTCTATCTAAGTGGGAGTTCTTAAGTAATATGATTAATTGAACTTAAATTTATCATGAACTTAGTCCTGGTAGTATTTTGTAAATCATGTTGTAGATCAATAGCTCACGTTGTTGCTTCCCTGTGTTTACTTTGATATGTTCCTAGAGAAAATTATATTGAAAGATGTTAGTAGCAATGATGCGGATTGGATCCGTGATCTGAGGTTTATCCTCATTGCTGCACAGAAGAATTATGTCCTTGATGCACCGCTAGGTGACGGACCTATTGCAGGAGCAGATGCAGACGTTATGAACGTTTGGCTAGCTCAATATGATGACTACTTGATAGTTTAGTGCACCATGCTTAACAGCTTAGAATCGGGACTTCAAAGACGTTTTGAACGTCATGGACCATATGAGATGTTCCAGGAGTTGAAGTTAATATTTCAAGCAAATACCCGAGTTGAGAGATATGAAGTCTCCAACAAAGTTCTATAGCTAAAAGATGGAGGAGAATCGCTCAACTAGTGAGCATGTGCTCAGATTGTCTGGGTACTACAATCGCTTGAATCAAGTGGGAGTTAATCTTCCAGATAAGATAGTGATTGGCAGAATTCTCTAGTCACCATCACCAAGTTAGTAGAAATTCGTGATGAACTATAGTATGCAAGGGATGACGAAAAAGACTCCCGAGCTTTTCATGATGATGAAATCAATGAAGGTAGAAATCAAGAAAGAGCATCAAGTGTTGATGGTTGACAAGATCACTAGTTTCAAGAAAAGGGCAAAGGGAAGAAGGGGAACTTCAAAAAGAACAGCAAGCAAGTTGCTACTCAAGTGAAGAAGCCCAAGTCTGATCCTAAGCCTGAGACTAAGTTCTTCTATTGCAAAGGGACTGGTCACTGGAAGCGGAACTACCCCAAGTGATTGGCAGATAAGAAGGATGGCAAAGTGAACATAAGTATATTTGATATACATGTTATTAATGTATACTTTACTAGTGTTTATAGCAACCCCTCGGTATTTGATACTAGTTCAGTTGCTAAGATTAGTAACTCGAAACGGGAGTTGCAGAATAAACAGAGACTAGTTAAGGGTGAAGTGACGATGTGTGTTGGAAGTGGTTCCAAGATTGATATGATCATCATCGCACACTCCCTATACTTTCGGGATTAGTGTTGAACCAGAATAAGTGTTATTTGGTGTTTGCGTGGAGCATGAATATGATTTGATCATGTTTATTGTAATACAGTTATTCATTTAAGAGAATAAATTGTTGTTCTGTTTATATGAATAAAACCTTATATGGTTACACACCCAATGAAAATAGTTCGTTGGATCTCGATCATAGTGATACACATAATCATAATATTGAAACCAAAAGATGCAAAGTTAATAATGATAGTGCAACTTATTTGTAGCACTGCCGTTTAGGTCATATTGGTGTAAAGCACATGAAGAAACTCCATGCTGATGGGCTTTTGGAATCACTTGATTATGAATCAGTTGATGCTTGCGAACCATGCCTCATGGGCAAGATGACTAAGACTCTGTTCTTCGGAACAATGGAGCGAGCAACAGATTTGTTGGAAATCATACATACTGATGTATGTGGTCCGATGAATATTGAGGCTCGCGACAGGTATCATTATTTTCTGATCTTTACAGATGATTTGGGCAGATATGAGTATATCTACTTGATGAAACATAAAGTCTGAAACATTTGAAAAGTTTAAAGAATTTCAGAGTGAAGTGAAAAAAAAACATCGTAACAAGAAAATAAAGTTTCTATGATCTGATCGTAGAGAAGAGTATTTGAGTTACGAGTTTGACCTTCAGTTAAAAACAATGTGAAATAGTTTCACTACTCACGCCACATGGAACACCATAGTGTAATGGTGTGTCCGAACGTCATAACTGTACTTTATTAGATACAGTGCGATCTATGATGTCTCTTACCGATCTACCACTATCGTTTTGGGGTTATGCATTAGAGACAGCTGCATTCACGTTAAAAAAAAGGGGCACCATCTAAGTCCGTTGAGACGACACAATCTGAACTGTGGTTTAGCAAGAAACCAAAGTAGTCGTTTCTTAAAGTTTGGGGTTGTGATGCTTATGTGAAAAAGTTTCATCCTGATAAGCTCAAAACCAAATCGGAGAAATATGTCTTCATAGGATACCCAAAAGGAGACTGTTGGGTACACCTTCTATCACAGATCCGAAGGCAAGATATTCGTTGCCGAGAATGGATCCTTTCCAGAGAAGGAGTTTCTCTCGAAAGAAGTGAGTGGGAGGAAAGTGGAAAACTTGATAAGGTAATTGTACCTTCTCCCTTATTGGAAAGTAGTACATCACAGAAACCAGTTTCTGTGACACCTACACCAATTAGTGAGGAAGCTAATGATGATGATCATGTAACTTCAGATCAAGTTACTACCGAATCTCGTCGGTAAACCAGAGTGAGATCCGCACCAGAGTGGTACGGTAATCCTGTTCTGAAAATCATGTTACTAGACCATGACGAACTTGCGAACTATGAGGAAGCGATGATGAGCCCAGATTCCGCGAAATGGTTTGAGGCCATGAAATCTGAGATATAATCCATGTATGAGAACAAAGTTTGGACTTTGGTTGACTTGCCCGATGATCAGCAAGCAATTGAGAATAAATGGATCTTCAAGAGGAAGACGGACGTTGATAGTAGTGTTACTATCTACAAAGCTAGAATTGTCGCAAAAGGTTTTCGACAAGTTCAAAGTGTTGACTACGATGAGAGTTTCTCACCCGTATCTATGCTTAAGTCTGTCCGAATCATGTTAGCAATTGCCGCATTTTATGAAATCTGGCAAATGGATAAACAAAACTGCATTCCTTAATGGATTTCTTAACGAAGAGTTGTATATGATGCAACCAGTAGGTTTTGTCAATCCTAAAGATGCTAACAAAATATGCAAGCTCCAGCGATTCATCTATGGACTGGTGCAAGCATCTCAGAGTTGGAATACACGCTTTGATAAGTTGATCAAAGCATATAGTTTTATACAGACTTGCGGTGAAGCCTGTATTTACAAGAAAGTGAGTGGGAGCACTACAGCATTTCTGATAAAGTATATGTGAATGACATATTGTTGATCGGAAATAATGTAGAATTATTCTGTAAAGCATAAAGGAGTGTTTGAAAGGAGTTTTTCAAAGAAAGACTTCGGTGAAGCTGCTTACATATTGAGCTCCAAGATCTATAGAGATAGATCAAGACACTTGATAAGTTTTTTTCAATGAGTACATACCTTGACAAGATTTTGAAGTAGTTCAAAAATGGAGCAGTCAAAGAAAGAGTTCTTGCCTGTAGTACAAGATGTGAAGTTGAGTAAGACTCAAAGCCCGACCACGGCAGAAGATAGAAAGAAATTAAAGTCATTCCCTATGCCTCAGCCATAGGTTCTATAAAGTATGCCATGCTGTGTACCAGATCTATTGTATACCCTACACTGATTTGGCAAGGGAGTACAATAGTGATCTAGGAGTAGATCACTGGACAGCGGTCAGAATTATCCTTAGTGAAATAAGGATGTGTTTCTCGATTATGGACGTGACAAAAGGCTCGTCGTAAAGGGTTACACCGATGCAAGTTTTGACACTAATCTAGATGACTCTAAGTCTCGGTCTAGATACATATTGAAAGTGGGAGCAATTAGCTAGAGTAGCTCCATGCAGAGCATTGTTGACATAGAAATTTGCAAAATACATGTGGATCTGAATGTGGCAGACCCGTTGACTAAGATTCTCTCACAAGCAAAACATGATCACACCTTAGTACTCTTTGGGTGTTAATCACATAGCTATGTGAACTAGATTACTGAATCTAGTAAACCCTTTTGGGTATTGGTCACATGGCGATGTGAAATATGGGTGTTAATCACATGATGATGTGAACTATCGATGTTAATCACATGGTGATGTGATCTAGATTATTGACTCTAGTGCAAGTGGGAGACTGAAGGAAATATGCCCTAGAGGCAATAATAAAGTTATTATTTATTTCCTTATATCATGATAAATGTTTATTATTCATGCTAGAATTGTATTAACCGGAAACATAATACATGTGTGAATACATAGACAAACAGAGTGTCACTAGTATGCCTCTACTTGACTAGCTCGTTAATCAAAGATGGTTATGTTTCCTAACCATAGACAAAAGAGTTGTTATTTGATTAACGAGGTCACATCATTAGTTGAATGATCTGATTGACATGACCCATTCCATTAGCTTAGCACCCGATCGTTTAATATGTTGTTATTGCTTTCTTCATGACTTATACATGTTCCTATGACTATGAGATTATGCAACTCCCGTTTACCGGAGGAACACTTTGGGTACTACCAAACGTCACAACGTAACTGGGTGATTATAAAGGAGTACTACAGGTGTCTCCAAAGGTAGATGTTGGGTTGGCGTATTTCGAGATTAGAATTTGTCACTCCGATTGTCGGAAAGGTATCTCTGGGCCCTCTCGGTAATACACATCACATAAGCCTTGCAAGCATTGTGACTAATGAGTTAGTTGCGAGATGATGTATTACGGAACGAGTAAAGAGACTTACCGGTAACGAGATTGAACTAGGTATTGGATACCGACGATCGAATCTCGGGCAAGTAACATACCCATGACAAAGGGAACAACGTATGTTGTTATGCGGTCTGACCGATAAAGATCTTCGTAGAATATGTAGGAGCCAATATGGGCATCCAGGTCCCGCTATTGGTTATTGACCGGAGACGTGTCTCGGTCATGTCTACATTGTTCTCGAACCGTAGGGTCCACACGCTTAAGGTTTCGATGACAGTTATATTATGAGTTTATGAGTTTTGATGTACCGAAGGAGTTCGGAGTCCCGGATGAGATCGGGGACATGATGAGGAGTCTCGAAATGGTCGAGACGTAAAGATCGATATATTGGACGACTATATTCGGACTTCGGAAAGGTTCCGAGTGATTCGGGTATTTTTCGGAGTACCGGAGAGTTACGGGAATTCGCCGGGGAGTATATGGGCCTTATTGGGCCATACGGGAATAGAGGAGAGAGGCCAAAAGGAAGGAGGCCTGCGCCCCCCCTCTGGTCCGAATTGGACAAGAGGCGCAGCCCCCTTTTCCTTATTCCTCTCCACCTCTTTCCCCTTCTCCTACTCCAACAAGGAAGGAGGGAGTCCTACTCCCGGTGGGAGTAGGACTCCCCTTGGCGCGCCTCCTCCTAGGCCGGCCGGCCCCTCCCCCTTGCTCCTTTATATACGGAGGCAGGGGGGCACCCCATGACACACAAGTTGATCCTTGGTGATCGTTCCTTAGCCGTGTGCGGTGCCCCCTGCCACCAAATTCCACCTCGATCATATTGTTGCAGTGCTTAGGCGAAGCCCTACATCGGTAGTACATCAAGATCGTCACCACGCCGTCGTGCTGACGGAACTCCTCCCTGAAGCTTTGCTGGATCGGAGCCTGGGGATCGTCATCGAGCTGTACGTGTGCTAAGAACTCGGAGGTGCCGGAGTAACGGTGCTTGGATCGGTCGGATCGGGAAGAAGACGTACGACTACTTCCTCTACGTTGTGTCAACGCTTCCGTTGCAATCTATAAGGGTACGTAGATCAGACTCTCCCCCTCGTTGCTATGCATCACCATGATCTTGCGTGTGCGTAGGAAATTTTTTGAAATTACTACGTTCCCCAACACAAACTGCGCGGGGGCGGGGAGGTCGGGCGACGACGGGATTGAATCGACGGCGTGCGGAGCGGCGGAAACGCAACGGCCGGAGATGGGCGGAGGATCGGCGGGGGTGTGCGGCGACATGTGTGGCGGCGACATGTGTGGCGGCGAGAGGCGGAGACGCGACGGCCGAGGGCTGGTGAAGGAGCAGCGACAGGGCCGAATCGGGCGGCATCGAGCGGCGTACATTAGCGGCATCGGGCGGCGGCCGATGGTTGTGGAACGTCGGAGCCGGCAGTGACAGCGATGGCGATGTCGGATCTGGCACCGGGCATGGTGGGCGGGCGGCAGCGACGGTGCAGTGGGAGGAAGATGGGAGGGAAGGAAAATGGAACGACATTTGGGGGTGAAGATGCAAATATGCATCGTGAGCTGTTGTATTTTAGATCTTTGAGAGGCGAAGATGTAAAAAAAATTGCATGTATATCATCTGTTGGAGAGGGATTTTTGGCCTCGGAGATGCTCTTAGACGGGTCTTCCTATATTCCACGATGCATCTCCTCCCTGCTCCCTGGCGGCTGGAACCCTAGCCGCCGCCAGGAGAGGCCATCTTTCAGCGCCGTCCTCTGGCGGCTCCCCTCCGCCGGCGACCTTGGTCGTCGGTGGTGAGGAGGGTCGCCGGATTCACGCGCGTGGATCGTTTTTTCTCCCGTGTAGTCTAGGTTTTTAGGCTGTTCATCGTCTTCGCTTCGGCGGCAATGATGAGGGCGCTGAATAAAGATTCTTCGGATCCTTTCTTGACGAGGCCATCGGTCCTATGGTTGGGGATGGATTTGGAAACCAGTCTGTTCAAGAAAGGATGGCGTGGCGGCGACGGCATCCTCGTGGTGGACCTGTGTCCTCGGGCTCCGCCGTTGCGACGGCGTTTGCTCCAGCGTCGGCGTGGAGCTTGGGAGGTAGTCCAGGAGCGGATGCAGATTATGGTCTACATCGACGACATCTGAAAGACGGAACGTGTGCTGGGTTCATGGTTCGTGGATGGCGGGTATGGTTTTTCTCCTTCACGTCTTAGTCGTGGTGGGGTGCCAGATCTGAAATTCGATGGCGTGTCCGGGGTGTTGCCCCGGTCTGATTCGTTCAATGGCAATGGCTTGACTTTTGGTGAGCCACCTTGGAGGTCCGCAAAGCTGCATATCAGCGATGGAGCCGCGTCTAGCTTGGGTGAGGAGATGATCTGTAATTCTTTTCTTCGATGGCTGCTATGGTGGTACCGGAGGCAGGTGACAGGCGTTAGTGTCAAGCTTAAAGATGTTCTGCTGTCTTTTCGGTTTTGTCATATCGGTTCTTACGTGACTTATACTTTGTTTTTTATGATATGAATAAGACACGTATTACCATGAAAAAAAAGCTCTTAGACCCCTTCCTTGTCAGCTGGCCTTATAAAACGCTCACCACGCGACCAGCCCACCCGCCTACGATCCGCGCACGTACGTCAAGATCATTCACCCCCGCCGCCCTCTGCGCTCGCGGAGCTCACCGGCCGGCCGCTGGCGTCCAAGAGCAGACACATCAGGTAAACCATCCATCCTCCTCCTCCGGTTCCGAACGTCGAGCGAGCAGAGGAATTGTTCCGAGTCGTGTAGATGCCGACATCTTAGTTTAGTAGTAGTCGTTCACTTGTTGTAAACGTCCTCGCTCCCCTCGCCTTCCCCTTGTCCGTCTCCGCCTCAATCTCCGGCGGCGCGCTCGCTCGATCCCCTCCTCTCCAGCTCCAGCTCCAGGTGCGCTCTCTTCCCGACTCGATGCAACAGAGCTTAAGTTTGGACAGATACTCATGATGCTTTGGATCCCTCGTCCCACCGCTAGCTGCTTCTCCTTCTGTGACTTCGTTGCGAATTTTAAGTTTTCCGTCCATGGATTACAGCCCCAATCAGGCAATCAGCCAGTATGATTTTGTAGTGCTTTGTTCCTCTAAGTGTTCGAATTGGCAAAGAACTATTGTGGGGTAGGGCTAGAGGAAACAAAATTGTTATTTTTGCAGTTTCTGCGCGGTGATTTGGTTCTGCGACCAGACAATCGATGTTTTGTTTTGATTAGGCGTCTCTATTTCAGCATATTACAGACTTGAGTTGATGCATTTTCTGTCCATTCTTTTCTGAATCTGCTAGCTGTGGCCACTTGAGTTACTCTGCCCCATGTCCTTCACATAAAGGAGGGAAGTAGACTTTGTCTAAAATAGCTACCATAAGTTTGTAGGCATTGATCTTTTTGGAAGCATCAATACATAGCTGATGTTGACTTTGCCTTAGCAGACCTTTTCATAGCTGAGGTCATCCAATATAGTATCAATAATGATGTGGCCTAGATGTGCCTTTTTCTTCAATTGCCTAACAAAATATAATCCACTTGTGCTAAAGTTATGTTAAACCCTTAGTGGAGTTCAATCTTGATGATTGTCGTATGTGCAAATATCCCCTTCGGACTTTGATCTTAACGACTGTTATTTGTGCAAACCTATACCTTTAGAAGTTTTGCCTTTCACTTCTACCTGTGCTAGTATTTGTCATATACAGGCAACATAGTTAGATGAATGTTGATGCAATTTTATTGAATGAATGTGCTGCTTCTGTTTGTTCCCGCTACCAATGGCGAGGGGGATCCCTAACCCTCGCATATTTTTTCCCTAGTTCTAGCTAGACTTCTAGTAGGAAATGGATACGAGAAATATTCTTATAGCATTGCGTATTACTCCGCCGTTGTACTTGTGTAGTGACTCGATTGTTGTTTTTAGATGGACAGCCACACTTCATCACCGCCCCATGAAGTAACAATGGACATCTCATCGGCATCCGGAAGCAAAATGTGCAGAGGTGCTTCTTGCGACTTCGCCGACTCCACCAACACATCCAAAGACGCAAAGGAAAGGTCTGCGTCCATGAGGAAGCTCCTGATCGCCGTGATCCTCTGCGTTATATTCATGGCGGTTGAAGTGGTTGGAGGCATCAAGGCAAACAGCCTTGCGATCTTGACTGATGCAGCCCATCTTCTCTCGGATGTCGCCGCCTTCGCCATATCTCTCTTCTCCCTGTGGGCAGCTGGTTGGGAAGCGACGCCTCGGCAGTCGTACGGGTTTTTCCGTATAGAGATTCTTGGGGCACTGGTTTCTATTCAGCTCATATGGCTCCTCGCCGGAATTCTCGTCTACGAAGCTATCATGAGGCTCGTCAATGGAAGCGGGGGCGAGGTGCAGGGCTCCCTCATGTTCGCGGTATCAGCTTTTGGTTTGTTCGTTAACATTGTGATGGCAGTGCTGCTTGGCCATGACCATGGTCACGGTGGACATGGACACAGCCATGGGCATTCACATGACCATGGCCATGATCATGGTAACTCAGAGGACAACCATGGGCATGATCATGAGCAGGGCCACGCACATCACCATGAGCACAGCCATGGCAGTTCCATAACCGTCACCACTCATCATCATCACCCTCATTCAACCACTGGACAACACCAGGATGATGCTGAGGAACCGTTGCTTAAGCATGATGATGGTGCCAAGGAAGCTAAGGAGCCTCACCGTCGTAACATCAATGTACACAGTGCTTATCTGCATGTCATTGGGGACTCCATCCAGAGCATCGGCGTGATGGTCGGAGGGGCTCTCATCTGGTACAAGCCCGAGTGGAAGATCATCGACCTCATATGCACCCTCATCTTCTCCGTGATCGTGCTGTTCACCACGGTCAGGATGGTTCGGAACTTGCTCGAGGTTCTGATGGAGAGCACGCCCCGCGAGGTCGACGCCACCAGGCTCGAGGGCGGCCTCCTTCAGATGGAAGGCGTGGTTGCTGTCCATGAGCTGCACGTCTGGGCTATCACGGTGGGGAAGGTGCTCCTGGCGTGCCATGTGACGATCGAGCAGGATGCGGACGCCGATCAAATGCTCGACAAGGTCATTGGGTACATCAAGGAAGAGTACAACATCGGCCATGTCACCATCCAGATCGAGCGCGAGTAAGGCCATTGTGTTTATGTGTGCCGAGCTTGCTTCCTACACTTGAATATTGTGTGAATGCGTGTGGATTGGCAGTCATCATGGTCCCTGAAAATTGCACGGCTGATGGTTCACCTTGTAGTAGTCCCTTTGCCAAAGTTTTCAGGGTACTGAATGTGCAAGGTTTCCATGGATTTTGTATGGTTTTGGTGGGCATTTTATCTGTAGCCTTGCATCTTGTGATGTAGCTTTAAGACAAATCGACCCAACTTCAATGCAAACTGCTCGCACTGGACAAGCTTCTGCTGCGCGCCACCAAAATCATATTGTACTTCACATACAAGCACTCTGGGAATTCGATTATCGGATCCTTGTAGCTGTTCTGATCCTGCTGGATGACCTTGATCAGTTCCTTCAGCATGTCCCTTCTCCTTTTGTTAATGACAACTGCAGCAACAAGGTATCTCAAGAGATTCGGCGCGTTTGGATGCATAGCATTCAGATACCTCTCTTGGGAGAAGAGCTCGATGATCCCATCCCTTCCATTCTCACATGGTTGAAGAAGATGAAGAGGCTCCAATGCATCGGCCATATCCCGCTGTGGAGCTGGTTTCGAGCATCTCTAGCAGAGTCTCTATATCCGCCCGGCCCATAAAATAACCATCGAAAAAATGGGCTGATTAGGTACCGTATATCCGGCCGGCCCGCAAAAGAACTTACGACAACCTCCAAATCTTTTTTATGCACATTGAACCTTTTTCAGATACAATTTTGGAACATTTTTTAACAAGTTAAACATTTTTTAATAGTATGAGACATTTTTTCAAACTACATGAACCTTTTTACATTGTATAATTTTAAAAAAATATTTGAACATGTTTTTGAAATACGTGAACAATTCTTTAACTGTCATGTGCATTGTTTTTGAATGGTAAGAAAAAATTTGTCCCGTGATGATATGTTGGCCGCCACCAGCACAATGTTCACGGGCGTTTGCCGGGGCTATTTGTGACCGATTGCAAACTTACGATAGTCTCGCCTCTGGTGCTCCACTAAATGGACCGGTCAAACACAGTACATTATGTAGTGGTTTAGGAAGGTTATATGGACCCGTTCGAACTTGTTTTAGAACCTTCTGTGTAGATATTTTTCTTCTTTCATTTCCATGTGTTTTGTTTAGTTTCTCTTGGTTCTTTTCTTCACCAATTTCCTTTGGGTTTTTTATCTTTTTATTTTTCAACACATGTCTATTTTTAAAGTACATATTAAATCCATAATGTACATTTTTTCAAATATATATTTTGAATTTTTAAATAAATATTAAATATTTTAATAGCATGAAACCTTTTATAAAACTAAGTAAACATTGTGTTAAGTAAAATAAATAAATGTCCGAACATGTTTTCAAAATGCATGAATATTTCTTTAAAATGTCACACACATTTTTTAAATGGTACGATATGTGTTTGTCCCGAGCTCACACGTTGGGCCGCCACCTGTTCAATGTTTGCACGCACTTTTTGTGCTAGGGCTATTTTGCACCTATCCCTACTCCTATTTGACGCATTTTTTGAGAGATAACTCCGATATGACGGTTTTTTAGGGGTCTCCGATATGACGGCTTAAGCGCCGGTTAGAGTGCTTGCAATAAACCGGCACCTATCCCTCCACAATACTGTATATCTAAATGGACCAGCCCATGTAGGTATTTTCTGTCACCTTGTTTTTGGAACCTTCCCATGATTGCTCTGATGGTTAGATCCTCAAAAAAAAAAAGATTGTTCTGATGGTTTTTTTGGGCAGGTTTTCTTCTGGTTTTCCCTCACACGAGATTTTGCTGGTGTTCTCAGTTTTTTACCTTCCTTTTTTCTTTTTATCAAATTCGTGAACTTTTCACATATTCATGAACTCTTTTCAAAGAAAATTGAACTCCTTTTCAAATATGTGAACTTTTTCTCAAATTCGTGAATCTTTTCCAATTTTATGAACTTTTTCCAAATTTTTCTGAACTTTTTTATCAAATTCGTGAAAAAAAATATTTTTTTGCGAACTTCATTCAATTTTTTGTTGAATTTTTTTCAAACTTAATATTGTTCTATTGTGGAGTCATTGTGATTGATGTCATCTTGAATTTGATCCTTTTTCATACTTTACCAGTTGCGGCTAGTTTAGAACTCCATTTGCAATCTTCTTGAATACTTTCATCACCTTCGCTAGCAAGATACTCCTAGTTCCGGTTGCGAGCTTGTACACAGGCATTTCCCCAAGGATGTCTTAAAGCTCCTTCACCAAATTGCAATAATGAGATGCTTTTTTTTAGGGACCGACGCGTGCTATACAGCCCAGAGCCATTCATGAAGATTGGCCTGATAAGTCAGCGGAAGCAGCAAAGATTAACGACTAGTTCCGTCGCCGAAAGCAAAGGAGCATGGCGGCATGTGAGCCGTTTGAAACGAGCGTCCCGACAATTTGAAACCCAATGTCAGGGCCATCTTCAACGCCGACACTTAAACCGCCTGCATACATTCGGATCACACGGTTCAAACGTGGTATATCATTCAACGCGAGTTTATATCGGTCCATCGAACGGTTTGGATGTATTTTTTTCGTAAACCGAAGACAAAATACGGGTGGCTTTGCGGCGTCTGGATCGCTGCCATGTTCGCTCCTAACTGCCCTCGCCCACCAAAACCCCACCCCCGCTCGTGTGCGCTCTCTATCTGGAACGGTTAGCACTGCTCCAGAGCGTAAGTGCCGCATTCATGTCTGGCCAGAGCGAACGCGACCTCTCACTAGTTCGTCGAGCACCATCCATGTCGTTTCCCGGTGCACACGTCTGCTTCGTGTTCAAACGACACCACAACCGTCAGTCTGTCCGTCTGCTGCACACCATTGCCATTCGGCCCGCTATATAAACTGCGGCCCCGGTCATAGCCACAGTCATCCTCCTCCAGCTCCTTTCTTCTCTTTGCACCACTCCACCATGGCCTCCTCACACTCCAAAGCACTCTGGGACAGACTGCGGCCAGAGGAGAAGAAGGAGATGGCCACCATTGCTGCCGGCTGGCAGGTCGGCAGGCAGCCGAAGGCTGACGACATCCAAATAGAGGACGTTGTCGAGGACGACTCGGCACCACCCTCGTCGGCGCATGGCACCATGACCATCGGCGAGGCCCGTGCTCATTACATGGACATGGTGCGGCAGTAGCAGTTCCGGGAGGCACATGCCAACACGGCCTACAACTTCCAGCTCCTCTAGGACCACCAGCAGGCGGAGGAGCAGCTCGCGGCCGGCAGGGCGATCTCGCCGGACACGGATGTGGTGAGCAGGCAGCGCTGCTCGAGTCCTACCGCTCCACCCGTAAGATCCGCCTCGACTGCTGGCGGTACCACCAGCGCCAGGCGGAATTGGAAGCCACCTACAAGGAGTTCGGCGAGGCGGCGCACAAGGTGTGGGGCAAGACCAACGACAAGGAGGACATCGTCGGCTTCACCAAGGCCGCGACCCGCCTCCACGACCACGAAGTCGGCACATCCACAGGTGCCACCGGCAACAGAAAAGATAGTGCATGGTAGGTCACCGCCGCTCGGGTCCTAGAAAGGCAACCACTCTTCCCCTCCGCCTGAAGCCAAGCTTGAAGGGTTGATAATCGGCAACGGCTTAGTCACTCAAACTACGGTGGCAGAGGCTGCGAAGGCAGAGCTGGAGAGCGCTGAGGCGGAACTGAAGATGACGAAGGTAAGTGCCGGTGCTTCAGTTCTCGGGGCTCACGACCGGATACGGGGAGGGGGCGTCATCGGTCATTTAGTTAAAATAGAAGTACATCAAAATTATACCTCTAGTCACTTTTAGTTGAAGTATGTCTGAAATGTAATGAATTTTGTCATGTTTATATAAAATCCGTCATGTTTGCATGAATCTCTTCGCATTTATATGAAAACCCACTCGGTTTGCATGAATATCATTCGTTTAGTTTCAAGAACGGTTGAAATATATGTGGACAGTGTTGTTATGTGAACATCGTTGGATGGCAGCCCTCGTCACCGGTGTCTGCGGACTGATCTTTTTGTGTATGGACAGATGTTGGAGCAAATTTACGGGTCAGCATGGAAGATCCCTCGGTCATCCATCGGGACAAGTTGTTCAAGCACTAAAGCTACACACATACTAGCCTCGCCGTCATCCATTATCACTCCCCAGGATCGAGATGCTCTACTTAATTTACTTATCTTCATTCACGTCAGCAGCTCATGTACATACAGAAGGCTCACAAAACAAAGAGAAAAGAAAACGAGCGGCGGCAGCAAAAGTGGCCGATGGATCATCAGGAGGACCCTATGAGTCATCATCTGGTGTTAACTGTTAGACTAAACTAATCATCTCTGGTGTGGTGTGGCCTTGTGTTGTGATGCATAGCCCGGCCAAAACGAGGAGCCAGCAGCTTCTTCTTTGGCTCTTTGTTCCTGATTGTTTGTTTACCAGAGCCTGCTTTCACCTCCACTCCTGCGTGTCGCATGGAAAGCAGCCCTCCTGCGCGACGTCGGTGATCTGGACCCCCGTGTCGTACACCTCGCCGGCGCGCCACCGGCTGGGCAGCACCTCCCGGTCGGCCCACACCCACTTCCCGTCGTACCCGCCGGTCACCACCACCCTGAACTGCAGCGGCCCCGCCGGCGCCTGCCGCGTGCTCCACGCCGGCCCGTGCTCCCGCGTCATGAACTTCCAGCTCGACGACCCGACCTGCATCCGTCACCACCAATGGAATCCCGTCAGAAACAAGCACGTCAGTGGTTCTTGGGGAGGGCGGGGGAGGGTTTGCTGCTGCTGCTGGTGCCCACCTGCGCGACGTCGACGGCGACGATGTCGGTCTGGCCGCCCTGGTAGAGGAACCGGACGGCGAGCTCGCTGGGCGCGCGGCTCCGCTCCTCCACCCGCACCGAGAGGTTCTTGCCCCTGTACTCGCACGGCACCCTGCACACGCGCATCAACACCGACAAATTTTAGCCTTCCAAGTCTAGGTCGTCCTAGTAACTACTGTAGAGACAAATCGTGTCCTGTGCTTATTTATGGTGGCACGTTCGGTGGAGACTATTTGCCTCGTTTCTCTTACTACTACTTATTACGAGTACTCCACTACGTACAGCGTTGAAAGGTAAAAAAAATGGCACATGGCGCGGTTGGTGAAAAAGAGGTGGTTTCACTTTTACCTCTTGTACTCGACGTCGACGGCGCGGAGCTTGGTGAGCCGCGCGGCCATGCCGGGGCGGGCCATGGCGGCGAACGCCGGGCTGCTCAGCACCAGGTCCGTGCGGTTCGTCTTCATCCTGGCGCGGTCCGTCACCACGACCCTGGCGCCGGCGCCGCTGCAGAGCTTCTTGTCCTTGCACCTCACCTGCGCTCGGCACACCGAAACCAATTTGATTAGCCAAGGAATCGAGATAGCCCGGTTCTTGGGCAAGCCGACGATCAAGAAGCAAGTGAATCCAGAAGACGAGCCAAAGCCGTTGGGCACAAGATTTCTTGGTGTCTACCTGGAAGCAGGCGCCGCAGCCGACGCCGCCCCGGTACAGGGCCGGGCCGGCGGCGGCGAGCAGGCCGCCGTTGAAGGAGGCGGCCGCCGTGCCGTACCCGCAGGAGCCGGCTGCACGCAGAAGGCAAGCCCAATCAGAACCCACACAACACACAGGCAGAAACCAGAAACAGAAGAGAGCCGGTCGAGGGATCCATCCATGATCCATCATCCATGGGTGGGGGCACTTACCGGCGAGGGTGAGCGAGGAGGTGTAGTAGGCGGCCTTGGAGTGGCGCGCGCAGCGGTCGCAGGCGGAGGCGAGCGACGGGATGGTGAAGAGGAAGAGGAGCGGGAGCAGAAGGATGGATGGGGAGGAGCCGAGGCGGACAGAGACGGCCATCTTCTTTTCTTTTCCTTTCCTTTCTTCCGAGCAGAGTAGCGGTGGGTCGTTCGCTCGCTTGATGAAGCAGAGAGAAGCTCAGAGAGAGAGAGAGAGAGAGAGAGAGAGAGAGGGGCTAGGATGATTCTTGTGCGTGACGACTGGTTATATACACCCCGAGTCAGTCCCGACCCGTATGCCCTGCACTGCAGCTCACGCAAAAGCAGAGCAGCTTCACACCCGCACGTTTTCCTCCGCTTCTCTCTCACGCACGCACGCACGCACACCTTTGACAGTAGTTGTATCAGTAGTGGTATCTTACCTGGAGGAGTTAAGTAGTGGAGTAGTGAGCAGGCGGGCAGGTATAATTGTGTGTAGGTAGGGTACATGGAGGTGAGGACAGGACACGTGCCGATACGGACGGCGCGACGGCGACCGGAGGGTGCGCGCGGGCCGGCCGTATATGTCGACGCGGGCCGGCGACAGAGGGTAGGAGGTGTGGGTGCATGGTGGCATGCGCGCGGCAACATGGGCGATGCCGACGCCACGAGGGTGGGCGGCCGTGCGGGGAAGCGGCGCACGGGGAAGGGGACAGGAAACGGAAGGGAAAAGGGAAGGGATCGCGTGATACGGCGGGGGTCGGGGACGATGCCACCCGTGCGCGCGCGGGGGCAGCAGACAGCGGCGCGCAAGAAAAGAAGGATCCGCCGTCCGTCCGGGTTCCGGACCACCGCGCCGGAGCGGCCAGCTCCTCTTGGCCGCTTGCCACGGAGCATCGGACGTGATGGATCCATCTCGGTCCTCCCTGCATGCCTGGCCGGCCGGCCGTGTCTCTCCTCTCTGGTCCTGCATGTCATGTGCATGCCTCTCTCTTCTCTCCTCGTGTCGTGTCGTGCATGTGCGGTGTGGGTATGGGCGGCCGCTCCGAAAGGTTAGTGGCCGTCGCGCTCTTCTCTCGGGACTTGTGGGAGGAAAAAATCGGCTGCATGCGGCCGCTGTTGACGTCTACATGCATTGCATGCGCTCTTGTGTGCCTGCGTGTGTGGTTACCGTTCCAAGAATCTTAACTTACGACGGGACGGAGTGTGTCTGTGTGTGGTGTGCAGACGCGGCACGTCTCACCGTCTGTGTTGTTGTTACGTGCAACACCCCGTGTGAACTGCGTAATCAGTTGCAAACAGTGGTTGTAGTGGAGGAGTTACGACCGATGTGCAGTGTAGCGTGACACGACTGTCTGTCTGCTCGAGGAGTAAAGGCGACGAAAGCTCTACGATCATCTATACCGGCAGCAAGGAATGCCGCATTTTTCTCCGTGCGTGCACGTCTCGTGTCTTGGTATGCTACCTGCTCGCTGCTCTTGTCCCGCAATCAACATGTAGTATGATACAATACGCTTTGTCGGGAATGCCGAGTTATCGTCGTGTCCATCGCTACGGGCTTTAAAACAAAAACCGTGGCACGCACTGACCCTCGGATTTGGATAGGGGCTACCGAAACATGCTTTGCGTTTCATTCCCGTGGGAATAATCTCGTTTATTTTTTTTAGAAAGGATCAGATCCATTGTATGTTGGATTATGGATGGGCTTAAACCCATATAAGATACTAAATCCTGATTAATCTTGAGGCTCATGTATGAGATGGTAGGTGGTAGGAAGTTTAGTCCCACCTTACTAATTTAGGAGAGTTGAAACCCCTTTAGAAGGGCTGCTCTGTCACTTGCCATTGGGAGCTTGAGAAGAGGAGTGGTACATGCGCGCTCCTTCTTCGCCGTCCGCCTCGGCACGACGCGCACGCACCGCGGGTTGCCGGGATGAGCCGAGCTGGGGAGCGTGTCGACGTGACTGCTCCCGATCCATTTCTAACTCTGTTCGCCTCTACTTCCACTACTTCCTCTGCATACGTGATAGTATGCTTAAGTAATGCTATGAGATGCATACCTTTTATGCCATACTTACTGCTTACTTATGGATTAATCTAATCAGAAAAGTGTTAATACTTTTGATATTATAAAAGTTAATCAGAAATACAAAATATCCTACATATAATAAATTACATTGAGATTTCAAGACAAACGGCACGACGAAAAGTGCCTGTGGAGGCCGAGCTCAATTGAGCTCTCTTTTTTTCAATGTAAATACCTTTTCCACATCTCGTAAAACCTGAAAAAGGGTTTTCATGTACACATATTTGTAGTACACATGTATAAAGTTCATGAACATATATATTCATATGTGATGTACACAAAAAAGGCAAATACATATATTGAAACAGGCTTTTTCTTTGTTGTATTAGGGTCTGATATTTGTTTTTTTGTGTAGCTTGCAAATAATCAGATTAGTTGATGAAATTTTATACATACTTAAAGAATATCCATATGTATTTGTAGAAAAAAACCAATGTTTTTAGAAACTTTTAAATATATTTGATTTTTTTTTTGCAAAACAAGCTCCATGGAGCTTGGCTTTTGCAACGCCACACTCAACTGAACGACCACTACTGCCGTCAGAGTGAGCCGCCGACGCATAGGAAACATGACACCGAAGATGGCTTGACCTTGTCGATGACAACCGGGAAGTCTTCGTGTGCGTGCCCCTAAAAACCAACACCCTGGGGCCGCGGTCGCGTTGTTCGTCCCTTGTATAGATCTGAAGCATATGACACCAAATCTTGTCACATGACGACAAAGCCTGAGCTCAACGCTCCAAGGAGACAACTGAAACCTACGCCTGAGCTCCGTCGACCACGTCCAAATGGATGAACCCAAAGAAGATCGAAGCTCGAAATACATACTCGAAGAAGAAGCGTCGACATCTGTGCGACCATCGTACCCATGAGAACAAAAAAAAAACTAAACTAAACTACTAACCGAAACAGAGACACTAGGATTCTTCTTCCCATCACCGACGCCAGAACGGCATGTAGAGGAAAGGCGAATCCATAAATTTGCGAGTGAAGTTTGAAGAAAAAAGTTTACCCTTTTGCCGCTTGCCACGGAGCAACGAATCATGCATGCATGCGTGCCTGGCCGGCCGTGTCTGTCCTCTCGTCGCGTCGTGCATCAGTGCATGTGTGGGCATGGGCGGCCGCTCCGAAGGTTAGTGGCCGTCGCGCTCTTCTCGGGACTCGGAGGTTTACGTAGTACTACATGCATTGCCTGCGCGCATGCTCCTCTCTCCTCCTCTCCTTTGTGTGCGCGTGTGTGGTGGCCACGGCTCCTACGATGGACGAAGGTGGCTGGATTTCGCGAGCAAGATGCATGGTCTGCTTCCACGCCGTACGTGGCGTCCAACCAGGTGCGTCGGAGTATGTGTGGCGTACAAACGTGGTGCACGTCGTAACGTCTCTGTTGCTACGTACACCCCGTGTATCTCTCACGATGGTGTGAGCCCTGAGCCGTGTAATCAGTTGCAGCAGCAGTAGTCGTAGAGGAGTTATCATGATCGATTGTGCAGTGTAGGCGACACGACTGTCTGCTGTCCGCTCGGGGAATAAAGGCAGCGAAAGCTCTACGATCAACTAGCGTGGAAGGAGCACCACATTTTCCTCTTCTGTGCACGTCTTGTACCTCGGTATGCTATGCTGTTCTTGTGCCGCAATCAATCAAATATGCAAACGCTTCTCGACGGGAATGTGGAGTTATCGAATCGCTGCCGGCTTAAAAAAAAACCTGACGGTGACGCTTGGATTTCGATGGGCCTGCAGAAAAAATATGCTTGCAAATCCGTGGCCCCTCCCCCCTTAATACGACCCCTAATACAATGATCTAAAACTAAAGATGCTTGCCGAATATTTTTCATATATGTGTGTAGTGTACAATTATAATCAATTGAAACGAAGGGACCGTTCCGATCTCTGAATGCGCGAACATTTCTGGCTGCGTGCACACGTACTATTATTTCCGTCTTATTAGCTCAACCTGTCAACCAACATATACGGCGTGGGACAAAATAAGGTCTGAACTGAACCGTTCACGCAAAATAATTTTGTACTTGATATGCCAAACGAATCAAATGAAATAAATAAAATTAGTCAGTACTCCCTGTACTGGTGGTTAACGCTAAACCATGAGCTAGTGGTAGTGCTCTCACTCTCACCTAGACCTAGCCCGTGCACGATGGATGGCGGGTGAGCTTCCCTTGTTGCCGAGCGTTGGATTTATTCCGTTTCTGGCCCTCTCCCCCTGTCGCCTCTCCACATCCACGATTGCTCTCCCTCCTGATTAATCATGCGATTTGTCCATAAAAAACAGTGCATCATCGACCGCAACGGGTCGAAGGGATGAGGCTAGATTATTGAGAGACGGTGCGTGCTGCCGTGCCGTATTCCGTTTGGGTTCGCGCACGACGTCGGGGTTGGTGGTGTGCAAGGTGTCGATATGTGTACAGTAACCGGACCAATCGTCGGACGACTGTCATCGGTTGATTAGCTTTGGAAATGAGGTTAACTTTGTCCAAGATCGGCCGCTCTAGCTTTCTCCTCCGTCCCCGTCCGCCGGTCCGAGTCACTCCGTTTTGCAGGACCCTTGAGGCTCACGGTTTTGAGCAGGGTAACCATCACATGCATCATCATTTTGACGAAGATCCTGACGGTTTTCCGGTGCGCGCGTTGTGGTTTCGTTCACACAGATTCACAGCTTTTACCGACGATCGCCGGAGGGGGTTGGTATGCAAAGCGGCATGACTCGACAAGTCCATATTGCTGGCCCGAGTGTTGCACGTATCATCCGTTGATTCTACACGCGAAATTAGCCATCGGGCGCCAATCATACACGCACGCACATCGTATTGATGCCTGGCTCGAGATAGGGTTTTTGTATTGCATTATTTAGATGGAGGAAAAAGGTAGTATACGGCCGGAGGGGGAAAGGCAGGACAAAGATACAATTGAAAAAGAGGGAATGGGAATCGAAGGTGAAGTAGAAGTACGTTGGGTTGGATTTGATTTGTGGAGCGTGCACAGAAAGGGAGAGCGCGGCGGCCGAGCGTTGAACGGAATTATGGAGGGATGAGGCCATCAGCGATGGATGGGACAGAGGGAGGGTGAGTGGGGGTGGGGGAGGATAGGAATGAACAAAACGGAAGTGGCCACCTTTGCATGATGCCGAGAGAAAGCAAAGGCGACGGAGAAAGATTGGATCAGAGCGGTCCAGTCGGGCTCATCGCCTGGTGGTGGTAGTAGTACGGGATGCATCTCACCCGGCCACACGCCACGCAACGCAACACCGGCCCCGATATATATATATATAGAATGGTGTCAGTGTGACGATGATGTGATGGGGGTTGATCTTGTGTAGTGTCATGGCATCATGGATGTCATCTCCGGTTGGACGACGTTTTCGGCAACTCTGTTTGTTTACCCATTTTAAAAAAATTATTTGTAAAAGAGTCCACGTAATTGAGATTATAGAATTGGACTGATTTTCTTTTTGCGAGGAGGGACCAACTCTATGTCATGTGACATACTCCCAACCGTTTGAAGCTTTCGAATACATAATTTAAGTTCGAAGTTTTTTCTTTTAGTTTTGGATTGTCAAATTTGTTACATACTTTCTCGCAAAAACAAAAAAACTGTTACATACTGAACGAGATGACAGACAAACGAAAGGTGGTACTTCGTGCCGGTCGACCGGTGGGTGCACCCGATCCCGAGCCATCACCATTGTACGACCGTCCTCCGCTCTTACACCTTCTCCTTCCTCCCGACATAATTTACAAATCGAAGCATTCAGACTCGCAAATTGAAATTGTCTCGTTCGCACTACCTTGGCCGGCTCGCAGCACGCCGAGGGCGCGTCATAACGCTGGCAGCAGTGGGCGGCCTTCTCTTCCCCCTTCTTGTCACCGTGATGGTCATGTCCGATGCAAAGAAAAGCATCGACAAAGCCGGTCGGGGCTCCGCCATCAACTGATTCCAGCACGACAATCGCTGGTAACAGCTCCACCTTCCCACAACGCGTGATCATTGTTGTCGCCCTCGCCTGCTCGCCGCAACACCCGCACTCGGTGCGGCCCCAACGCATTCACTTGCATCACCTACTCTTCCCTGCTTCGATGGTTGTAGCACGCCCTCTGATGGGTTGCAGCTTTTGTCGCCAATGGTTGCAGCTCTGTTTGCGGCCGGTTCCAACATGTAGTCTCCATGGTTGCATCATCTTCGACGGTCGGTTCCATCACCACTCACAGGGTTTCAGGTCGCTCACCCTTTGTCAAAGCAATGGGTGACATCATCTCTAGGACCAGTGGAGGTCGGTTCCAGCATCACCGACATGTTGTTCCAACACGTGTCGCCCTCTGCCACAACTCGTTGATGTTTACACATCGTGTGCTTGTTGAAGGCATTGGTTTGAATAGCACAGATGTGCTCTTTGGGGTGAAAATGTAATATCAAAACTTGAATGGTTTGGTACGTCTATGGGGGCTCTTGCGCGTCACAAAACCCAAGATCTGACCTTGAATGGTTTGATACGGCGACAACGACGTTTGTGCGTCAG
Organism: Triticum monococcum; assembly: GCA_034509565.1. NCBI lineage: Eukaryota > Viridiplantae > Streptophyta > Magnoliopsida > Poales > Poaceae > Triticum > Triticum monococcum. The sequence goes on along the minus strand of CM067845.1, from coordinate 682,623,039 downwards.
AAAACCCAAGACCTAATCTTAAATGGTTGGATTCTAGGACAGGCACGCTTGTGCGTCGAAAACCGTGAAATCTAATCTTAAATGGCTAGATTCGGTGACAGCGGTGCTTCACATCGGAAAACCCTATATCTAATCTTGAATGGTCAGATTCGACGACAACGGCGGCATTATGTGTCGTTTCCTTCATAGAATTTTTACCGTCGAAGAACCTGTCTCATAGTTCACGTGAGGGCAATGATGGTGGAGGGTGTGGTTGCTTGTTTGCTTCGTGTCATTGGGTGTTTTGTTATGTGCATTTTTAATGCCTTAACTAGATTTTGATGTTGTATCGTTGCAGCGACCAGTGTAGTCAGTATCATCTTGATATGAATATATTGCTTTTTACCCGAAAAAGGAATCATGTACACAGTGAAGCTTTCTTTCTTATAAAAGAGAGCCTTCTCTTCGATTTCCATTAATAAAAATCACCAGGTCTTACAAGATATTCAAAAGGAAAAAAGCTAACTACACCATGCATCGAGAAGCTAACTGTCGAAGGAAAGAGGGAAAGAACCATCCCTCCCCCCCTCGTTAACTCCCCCCAGCAAGTCGAGATCTAAGGTCTGGGCTCATATTAGGGCCATTACCAGGAACATATCATTTTTTGCGATGACAAGCAGCTAAAAAGGAAGTTCTGGCACACAACTTTTGTCGTGAAATTGTCACGGCAGATGTCCTAGTGTGAGGACTTAGTCGTGAGGCCAACGCATCTATGTGGTAGCTTGAGAGGGGTTGAGCGGAATCGAGAGATGCAACATAAGACAAAGATTTAGACAGCTTCGGGCCCCGGGAAACATCATCCGGTAACAACCCTACGTGTTGTTTGTGGCTAGGTCTCATTATGCTCATGAGAGAGTCACCGGTAAACCGGCTCTTTGTGTCTAGCTCTAGAGATTGTTTCTTTTTACTTCCCCCTCTTTGAGGAGCCCTGCCCCTCCTTATATATGTTGAAGGAGCGGTTTACATGACTAGTCCTAGTTGGATTAGGATTACTCTATTACAAGTGGAGTCCTAGTCTTGCTTCCTTTGTAGAGGAATATCGCTTGTGCTTTACTGATAAACCGGCCCACCATTAACATGAACCGGCCTTCTGGGCCTTGGGCCTTGTCATCCGTCTGACCCGTCCGCCGGGTCACCAGTGTGTCATAATGTTCCGGCGGGTTGCTTGTAAACCGCCAGGTCAGGGCGGGTCGCCAGTGAATCGCCAAGTGTCAGCCGGGTCTCAAGTAAACCGCCAAGTCCGGTTGAGTCATACTTCCGACCGGGTTACGCCGCGGAGTATATCCCCGACAGCTTCCATCTTATACAATTGTCATACATTTTATTATTAAGGCAAAAGACGGGCAAAACAACGAAGGTGAAGAAGCTTGGAAGTAGACGAGGCCGCGTCGTTGGAAGATGATCTGAAGGAAGAAATCACCCTGCCATGATTCTCCCTGTCCTCAGTCGCCATCCATGCGCCCCTCTGAACACCTCCTCTGCAACCTCTCCCACCTGCCTTATTCCTGCTGCCATTATCTAATTTCTTGTGGGGGTTTTCTGCAAAATATTTCAATAACGTAATTTTTTGAGAAACAATTTCACTGGAACACACGGATCATTCACCCTATTGTTCTCAAACACTACACCATTACGCAAATTCCAGAGCGTCCAGAAACATGCTACACGGGCGGGTTACGTCAATCATGTAATTCATGTCGCCTATTGTTGTCGCTAATAACTGCTTGGAACTGTAGAGTTTGTTACTAGTTCTAGTAAGTTAATAATGGTACATAGTATATAAAAATGAGCTTCCAACTGTTAACGCACCCATAAGATGATCATTAGACATGCAACAAATTTGTTTGACGTGTGTCAGGTTTTCTTTTTGGCATAGGATGAGTGGAGTAGGTTTTCCCCCGCTTATATAGTGAAAAAAAAAGGTTGAGAAAATGGCAGTCCTAATTTACGCATGAAGCAGCTGAGTGGATCATCTCGTCTGCAATAACCCGCCCGTGGCATGTTTCTGGGTGTCCAAAGAATCACGGAGGAGGGAGTGACGATTCAATTTGTGCGGACAAGCCCAACAACTCCATTGACCGACCGACTAATGTATTAACGTGCGCCGCGTATTTAATCAATCGTCCCTCATATCATTTCATGGTTGATCCTAAAAAAAGTGCATGGTCGATCCCGTTCGTGCCTGCCCAGCGTCTACTACGATGATTGATCGTCTGAGGTTCTGCGACAGTGTTGATTGTACTACGAGCTAGCGTGCATGCACCACCGCACGGCCGGTCAGACGGACAGCCTATAATAATGCGGGTTTAGATGCGGTTAACCTGTCAATTTTGTCGTCGGAGCACGAGGGGCTAGAAGGGATCCTGGCGCCCGTAGCCCGCCCCCGTGACACAAGCCAACAAGGCGGCCATGCCGGCGAGCGGCGACCAGGTTGGCCGGCCTGTCGCGTCGATCAGATTCTGGCCAGCGCACCGTCCGGTTTCGGTCGAAACCATGGGCTAGAAGCTGCTCATCATGTGGCACTTCCCGGCTCCGCTACCGTCCCAAAACCCAGTCACGTCTCGCGATGCCGCCGTGCACTCCGGACGTCACAACATGCCAACCTCGGCCCGGTCGACCGTGCCTGCTTACACTTGGACGGTCGCCGGACGCCGCGTCCGAACACGAGCGAGCGCCAACCGGCGCAGCGCGCGGCCTGCCGCGATGGCTCTGACTGAAGGGTGTGGCGCGACGTGGCGTAGTATTTGGCTGCACTCGTCTCCTGCTCGAGCCGACGTCGAGGCTGGTGTCGCGTGGCGTGGTGACTACACGCCCTGCCGCGGCATGGGCGGCGAGCTAGCTCGGTGCATGCGCGCGCGGCGCGACACGGGGGGACGCCGTGCCGTGCTCTGCTTGGCGGATCCATGGGCGGCGTCCGCAACGGCAGCGCAGTCCAGTGCACTACCATTACCATATATGCATGCAGTTCATGGGCGGCGCTCGCTCGGTCGCCCCACGCACTTACGACGGACCGGCTGTAGCAGGCCCTACCCATTTGGCACCCCACTGTCTGTACAGCGGCCGGGGCATGCGTGCGTGGGCTTCTCTGTCGTCTTCTCTTCCGGAGGACCGAGTTATTAGATCGACTGTGGCCTCCCTGATGACTCCGTCGCTGTACAGTAGTACAGGCGAGGAGGATCTGTCTGTACAGTATATGTATGTAGACGTGAGAGCCTGTACGTACTTGGGCTGGCGGTCGACCATTAACCTAATTAATTCCTCCATGGTCATCAGCGTTGATGTATCATCACTGGCCAATTTGCGACGACATGCGTCGGCAACGGCGGCGGGGTTTCTACAGCTTCACCTCCATTGCAAAAATTTCTACATCATCAACTATAAGTTTTTTTCAGAATATCATCTATGTTGTAAAAAGGTGAAGACAAAAAAAAATTGCAACATTACCTACGTTACAAAAAGTCTGCAACATGACCTCCGTTGCATAGAATTCTACAAGATAGCCTCTGTGCAAAGGTTTCTGCAACATTACCTCTGTTGCAAAATTTAATGAGTGGCACACCATCTGATCTGATGGCTCACGACCTGGCGGATCTTTTACCTATTTACCCATTTAACACCCCGCTGTCTGTGCAGCGGCCGGGCGTGCGTGCGTCCCTCTGTCGTCCTCTCTTCTCTTCTGGCAAACGACCCAGCCTCCCTGATAGCTCCATCGCTGTACTGTATGTACACATGCCGCGAACCTGAACGTACTTGGCGATCGACCGTCAACCAAATTAATCCCTCCTCCTCTCTAATGAGGCCTTAATGGCCTCACTGATCACCAGCCCTGATGTACCAGCTATTTCGGTTCGTACGTGTCCTTGGCTTGTCCCTGTCACCGGATCTCAACGTCGGCCGCCCTCCCGTCGCCTCGCCGCTTCAAGTCATTTTCCTTCACTGTCCGACATCCCGCAGTGCACACCCTTTAAGTCTCTATAATCAACCGTCTATCTAGAAGACGGAAAGAGAGAGCTAGAGCTACCAGGCGTCTCCGTCATCTCTTTCCTGATGACAAAAAAAAGGCGATCGAGGTAGAAAGCACTGGGCGTACGTGGGTGCCGATGCTGCCGTTATGCTCAGCCCATCCCGACCTGCGGGGCCGGGTCGGGCCGGGCCACGGGATTTGCGTGATCGGACCAGCAAAAGGGTCGACCGTGATATTATTCCGCTCCACTCCCATAGCTCCATGTCATGCCGTGCTAGTATATGCAACATGTCTTGCTTACATCAGGCTTGAGACTTCTGTTTTGTGGGCTTGTGCGTGTCACTTCACCTCTGGGCGCCAAATCAGATGCAGGCACCGGTCCGGTAGTGTAGTGTCGACCGCCTACCGGCATCGCCGCGCTTTCCGAGCGTCTTGTGTCACAGGTGGACTAACGGTCGAATTGCTGGGAACGGCCGCTTTTTTCTTCTGTCTTGCAGCCGTTGGGAGCACACCCACCCAGCACAAAAAAGGCCGTCTGAACCTCTCGAGGTTTGAATCAATATAAATTTTGCAGACTGCTACAAAAGGCAGAATGCAGTGCAGGCATCACCGTCCCTGGAAATCATGGCCAACGCAAGCTCGTGCTGCGGTCAAAGCAGCAAACCCCGATCTTTGGACGGGCCAGCGGAGAGCGGGGACAGACAACGTGTATCATGTACACCCGGGGTGCGCCCGTGGTTCAAGAAATCTCGCCAAAAGTCGCTACAATTTCCTAATGCAATAAGGTACACCGATACAATCATCCAAACATGTCCGTATGTAGATAAAAGAATGGATACACAACGTACACATACTTCAACCCATAAGGAAGGAACAAGTTCTCTTGAAAAAAAGGAAGGAACATGTTAATTTTAGGTTTCTCCTTTTTGTTTTTTTATCTTTGAGTGGAGTTTCAAATTGAACCTATGTGCCTGTATATTCAATCATCTTCAGAAATTTTGGAACGTCTGGCGAGAGTTCCCCCTTGTAGTGAACAAACATGACATTAGAGGTTGCAAGCCACATAACGAAGAGGAAATCTCATGAATATGCTTCTTTTTCTTTGATATTTTGGCATGTGATTGCTTACCACACTCGCTGAGTGGCATCTCGTGAATACTTCAGTAAACTCCCTGTTGTCCGAAAAGATATAGGATTGTAGACATCTGTGTTAATTTCCTGGTTAAATGAATATTCTGTCTGCTTCGTCTAGGGTTTAGCGATGGGCGCCCTTCCGCCGCCGCCGCCAATACCTTCGGACGGGAGCGAATCGGATCGCCGGGAGGAGTCTTCCCGGGCCACGACTCCGATGTACACGGTGTCTACGAGTCTAAGACGACCCTCTCAGGAGTCCGAACACGCCACGCTCTCAAGGCGCATGACGGGGACGGGGGATACAAAAACCCTAGACCCTGATCGCCGCACCGCACAAAACCAGGGGAAGCCTGCAAAACCTCCAGATCACACCACGACTCAGAGGCGCCGCAAGGTAGAGATGTCGCAGATCAATCCAAAGGCGAAGGGTGGGGTGATCAAGGCGGATTCGGTGAGGATCTCGCTCACCCGAAGCCCCTCGGCGATGGAGCGATCGTGGCGTCTAGGAGAGCGGACTCACATGAGGCTTGGGAGGAGGATACGCCGGAGAATAGCAACTGGGACGGACCAGCAACAGACGGAGTTTTGCCGGGGGGAGCGGAAGATCAACTTGCAGGTGAGGTGGACATGGACGATGTTGCTTTCGTTACAGTTGATCTGGATGATGATGAGGAGGAGGTAGACGAGGAAGACAAACCCAGATGGAGATTGATGGGGCTGTACAGATCGCAGCGGAGACCAAGCACAAAAACCCTATCTGGGCACTTTGAGAAAATTTGGCAATTGCGTACGGGGGTCGAGTTTAAGCCGGTTAGGAACAACTACTACATCATATCTCTGTTCTCAGAGGGAGACTTTAGGTTTGTGGCGAGAGGGGGGCCTTGGATATATGATGGTGATGCTCTGCTAGTCACCCCTTTCAATGGTGATGAGCAGCCATCTGAGACTACGCTTGAAGCTGTCCCGGTTTGGGTCCGTGTGTTTGATGTGCCATGGAAGAAGCAAACTAGGGTTTATGGAGAAGCCTTGGGAGGAACCCTAGATGAGGTGCTGGAGGTGGATGTTCCGCAGGCGGGCCATGGGACTCAGGAATTTCTAAGGGTGAGGGTGAAGCTGCCGTATAATAGGAGATTGCAGAAGGAGGTGACGCTGGAGTTTAATGCAAAGGGCACCACTAAACGACTGAAATTCCAGTTAATGTATGAACGGGTACCGCATTTTTGCTTTCATTGTGGGTTCATGGGACATGATAAGGAGGCGTGCGAGAAGAAGAGGGTGGGGTTACCCACGAAGGCCTATGATTCTACGCTGAGATGCTCCCCGTTCAAAAAATTTGATCATAGAGCTGTATTCACGCCATCACCAGGACAACCACGAGCAAGACGGAGTATGGACTTCTCTTTGGGGAGTGCGTCGTCGGCTACGTGCTCACATGCATCGGGGAATGCCAGGGAAAGAGGCCAGGGCTCACATGAAATACCAACCAGGGTGGACGCTATGGATGGGTTTGAGGAAAACGAGGCTACGGCACCGCAGGAGGAGGATGACCAATTGGCAGACCATGTTGAGAAAATGCGGCTACGGCTGGGCACGGAGCAACCTGAGTGCAGCAAAGTGCAACGTATGAAACAATAGTTTGAAGCACAGGAGCATGAAGCGGGAAAAGGACCTATGAGACCGCGAAAGAAGAAGATAACATCACAGCCGAAAAAATCTGCTGCAGTTAAGAAGGATGGGGCACTTGTGATCCGTGGCAAGCCAAGGGGTGAGGATATGATACCAGCTTTGTGGGGGCTGGATACGCTCCAGGTCTCCTTTGGCGGCGCGGTGGACTCCATGGATTACAATGACTCCATCTTGGGGAAACGGCATCTAACCGGGGGCCTTCCAGTCCATGTTATGGTGCCCGATGGCAAGGGAATGGTGCCGTATGAAGAAGGGATAGAGGGGGGCAAGCAGAAGAAAGGAAAAAAGGAACGGTGGGAAACGGAGGATGATGCATGCAGTGCGGGAAGGGGAGGAAATCTGGAGGCAACTAGCCATGGGGCCGCTAGTAAACTGATGGGGCCAGCTGTGGCGCCCCGTCAGGAACAATGAATTGCCTAGTGTGGAACTGTCGGGGGGCGGGGAACCCTCGTACAGTTCGTGATTTACAGGCTCTTTGTAGAGCCAATTCCCCGAGGATGGTGTTTCTGTGTGAGACTAGGAATCAGCTGCAAAAGATGAAAAAGTTGCGCAGTAGGCTTGGGCTCCGTGGTTTTGAGGGCATAAGCAGTCAAGGAAAAAGTGGTGGCCTAGCTTTGTTTTGAGATGAGTCCATGTATGTCAGCATTCAGGACGTTAATGAGAGGTGGATTGATGTTTTTGTCAGGGTGGCTCCCTCGGAAACTCTCTGGCGAGTGACCTTTGTGTATGGTGAACCGAGGGTGGAAAACAGACATCTTATGTGGGAGAGCTTGTGTAGATTAAGGAATACTTCTGAGCTACCTTGGTTAGTTGATTTCAATGAGGCGCTATGGGAGTGTGAACATATGTCCATGACGGCGAGGCCGCAGGCCCAGATGATAGCCTTTCGGGATTGCTTTGAGATGTGCCAGTTGGTGGATCTAGGCTTTTCAGGCTATCCGTTCACATACGATAAGAAATGGAGTGGCCGGGCTAATGTGCAGGTGCGTCTGGACAGAACGGCAGTGGACAATGCTTGGCGAGATATGTTTCCGGAGGCGACGGTGCTCCACATGACGTCGCCCCGGTCGGACCATCGCCCGCTTCTCCTGCGGTGTGCACAAGATACGCAGGTGAAGATGGCAAAGGCGAGGCGCTATGAGGTTATGTGGGAGCGTGAGGCCTCCCTGGCGGAAGTGGTAGAGGCGGCCTGGGCTGCTTCGGGCACGAAAACTGACTTGGGAGGCGTGAGCAAAGCCCTCAAATCAACAATGTTGAGATTACATGAGTGGAGCAATAAGAAGATTGGCAATGTGACAAGAGAGATTGAGAAGTCCAGAAAGAGGCTGGAGGAACTGCACAATATAAATGCCGACCATAGCGAGATACGAAAAGAGTCTGATCATATGGATGAACTCTTGTACAAGGAGGAGATGATGTGGCTGCAACGATCTAGAATGGAGTGGCTAAAACATGGAGATCGGAACACAAAGTTCTTCCATAGGAAAGCAAGACGGAGGGCCCGGAAAAACAAGATCAAGGGACTGCGGGATGACTTGGGAGTCCTTCATTCGGAGCAGGCTGTAATGTCAGGTATGGCTATGAGTTACTTTCAGAATCTGTTTGAAGCTGATCCTAGTTTACTCCCTCATACAGTGGTAAACCTTTTTGATCCGGTCATTACGGAGGAGATGAATGCCAAATTGTGTGAAGCTTTCTCGGAGAAGGAGATTAGTGATGCACTATTTCAGATTGGGCCTCTAAAGGCACCTGGGCCGGACGGTTTCCCGGCGAGGTTTTTTCAGCGTCATTGGGGCACAGTGAAAGATGACATCATTGCTGCAGTCAGACAGTTTTTCTTATCGAGGGTAATGCCAGAGGGGGTAAACACCACCACCATCGTGCTCATTCCAAAGGTTGAAGACCCCCAACGTTTATCTGAGTTCCGGCCCATTAGCTTGTGTAACGTGATTTACAAGATCATCTCCAAGTGTTTGGTGAACCGGTTGCGACCACTACTTGGCGATATCATCTCTGAGGAACAGAGCGCTTTCGTCCCTGGAAGACTCATTACGGATAATGCGTTCATTGCTTTTGAGTGCACTCACTATATTAAAAAGGAGAAGGACCCTGATAAAGCTTATTGTGCTTACAAGCTAGATCTGTCCAAGGCGTATGATCGTGTAGATTGGATTTTCCTTGAGCAAATGATGAGAAGATTGGGCTTCGCGGATCAGTGGGTGAGATGGATAATGACTTGTGTCACCTCAGTCCGTTATTGTTGCAATGTTAATGGAGCTCTATCAGATTCATTTGCACCGTCGCGTGGGCTGCGGCAAGGAGATCCCCTCTCCCCGTTCTTGTTCCTTTTCGTGGCAGAAGGGTTAGCGGCAATCTTGAAACAACGGGTCACTTCTCAGCAGCTGACACCGTTACGGGTCTGTCCACGTGCACCTGGCATCTCACATCTCATGTTTGCAGACGATACCTTGCTGTTTTTCAGAGCAACCGAGCAGGAAGCTTCTCATGTCAAAGGCGCACTTGCCACCTTTGCTCAAGCCACGGGTCAGCTTATCAACCCGCAAAAATGCTCCATTCTCTTTGGTGAGCACTGTCGGAGAACAGACCAGGATGCAGTGGTATTAACACTGGAGGTGCAGCAGCATAGCTTCGAGGAATGCTACTTGGGTCTGCCCACGCCAAACGGGCGCATGTCCAAGGGCATGTTCCAAAACCTCCAGCAGAAATATATGAAGCGTATGGTGGAATGGGATGGCAATCAACTTGCGCAAAGCGGAAGAGAGGTCCTCATTAAATCCATTGCACAGTCTATTCCAACCTACATCATGAGCGTTTTTAAGCTACCGGCAGACACATGTGAAGATCTTATGCGGATGATCCGTAACTTCTTTTGGGGAGTGGAAAAGGGGAAGAGGAAGATGCACTGGCGGGCATTGATTCATCTGATCAAGCCCAAGGCGCAAGGTGGACTGGGCTTCCGAGATCTACGACTCTTTAACCAGGCACTTCTAGCACGCCAAGCTTGGAGGCTACTTACAAACCCTGATAGCTTGTGTGCCCGGTTACTGAAAGCACGCTACTACCCGTTTGGTAACTTGGAGGATACGGTTTTCTCGATAGCGGCCTCAGTTACTTGGCAAGCAATTCAGCACGGGCTTGAACTCCTGAAGAAGGGATTGATCTGGCGCGTAGGAGATGGACGAGCGATCAGGATATGGCGCGATAGCTGGATTCCCAGGAATGGGAGCGGGAGGCCTGCTACCCCCCAAGGAAGATGCCGGGTGCGGCGTGTATGTGACTTGCTGGATGACCATGGAGCATGGAATATGGACTTGGTTCGGAGCATTTTTTTGCCGGTTGACGCGGAGGTGATTGCAACAATTAAAACCTTTCCTGGGTTGGGTCCAGACATGCTTGCATGGGAGTCGGAACGCAGCGGGAACTTCACCGTGAGGAGTGCTTATCGACTTGCTCTTGAGGATCATCTCCGGTTCTCTTCAGTCGCGACGAGCGGGGCACCGGACGGGCGACGGGCCGTCTGGGCTTTTATTTGGAGGTGCCTTGCTCCTCCTAAGGTTCGAATCTTCACCTGGCGGTTGCTCACAGATTGTCTACCCACTTGGGTGAATAAACGCCGCCGGGGTTTGGAGGTCTCTGACAAGTGCCCTCTCTGTGCCTTGGAGCCGGAGGACACGTACCATGTTTTTTGCAGGTGCCCAATGGCGGTCGCACTCTCGCAGGCTATGGCGGACCAATGGAGAATACCTGCGGCTACATCCTTCCGTCGGACGGGAACGGAATGGCTTGCCCAAACCCTCTGTGAGCTGCCGGACACGGAGAGGATGGAGCTCATGATGACATTATGGCGCTGCTGGTATGTTCGAAATGAGATGGTGCACCACAAGAAGCCACCACCAATCGAAGCATCCAAAAACTTCCTCATCAGCTACGTTGATTCATTGGTGGGCGTCCAGAACTCTCCTCAGGCGGATCCAATCAAGGGGAAGCAGGTGGTGGACGCTGTTAGACACCCCCGGCCCATGCAGCATGAGTCTCCTGCTCCAACCACGGTGCTACGCTGGTCTCGACCGGCGACGGGGTGGGCGAAGCTTAACGTCGACGGCTCCTACAATGCCACCAGCGGAGAGGCTGGTACAGGCATGGTCCTCCGGAGCGACACAGGCGACATCATTTTTTCTTCATGCAGAGAACTCCGGACGTGTTTGGATCCTCTGGAAGCCGAACTGCAGGCCTGCATGGAGGGGTTCAACTTGGCACTTCAATGGACCCCTTTGCCTATTGAGATGGAGACAGACTGCGCGGTGGCGGTACATGCACTACTAGCGTCGACGAGGGATAGATCTCGTTTTGCCTTGCTTGTTGATCAGGTTAGGCGTTTGATGCTAGGAGGAAGAGAGGTTAAGCTAGTTCATATTCGTAGAGAACAGAACGGTGTGAGTCATTTTCTTACAAACTTTGGTAGAGTTCATAAACGTACGGTGGTGTGGTTGGGATCTGGACCGGATGAGGTACCAGACTTATGTAATGCCGAGGCACTTTATGTGTGAGAAATAAATTTTCTTTCACCCGCAAAAAAAAGATATAGGATTGTAAAATGGGCAGTCCAAATGAACATATCCAGTGCAACCCGTACACCCAGTTCAGAAAAACACTTGTTAGAAATTGAAAATAATTTAGCAATACAACATATATTTACCATGTCAAAAAATGGATGAAGCATTTCGTGCGCAATGGTGTGGGGTTTCTAGGCCATGGGAAGAATATAAGGCGATAGCACCACTTAGATGGTCTCATGTTACCAATTCAAAAAAATCAAATTTAAATTATTCAAAAAATTCCAAGAAAATTTGTGAATGTTCACAACACATGTGTCTACTAACCCTAAAAAATGCAGATCCAAATTCAAAGTACACATATAGAAGCAAAAAAGACAAAATCAACATGAATAGTGTCAATAAAGACAAAAACATGAATAATGTGAAAATCTACACTATTCACATCTGGATTTGTCTTTCTTGTTTGTCAATGCGTATATCAAATTTGGATATGGAAATTTCAAGGGTTAGGCACATGTGTTTTGAACATTTATGATTATAATTTTTTGAAGCATTTAAATTTGATTTTTTTAAATAATATCATGGGAGTATGTAAGTGGTTTGTTGTGATGACATACTCGCCCCTCTCTCTGGGGAGCTCTTGAAATGTCCACGTGCCTTACTGGCAGCGGCTCAGCTGGGAGTATAGAACCTCATGTTGGAGATCAACTGCCAAGTCAGTCAGTGCCTATGGCTATGGGAATCAGCAATGGAAGGGCGATAATCTCTCGTTCATGTGTTGCTGTAGATGAGGAGTCTACCTCAAATTTCCATGGTGTTTAGCTTATTTTTGTTGGGCATAGTGCTAACATTGCGGGCCATTTGTGTGGAAAAGAGGCCATTGGTCTACATACTTCTACTTAAACTTTTTTTTTAGAAATGAGAGCCTGTTTGGAGAGAACTTTCGTTGTAATTTCTCAAAAAAGAAACTCAAACTTTTGATGTATTCCCTGGGTTTTGGGATGCCGTAGTGCTTTCATCAATGCATCTGTGTGATGAATAGATAGGCGTGCCTATGTCTCGCTTATTGCGAAACGTAGGGCAGCCTAGTCTGTAGGTGAGCACCACACTGGCACGACCCAGCACTTGAGGCGATAGGCCACAACCTTTTTGCTTTTTTCACTTTTGTTTACATTTCCAAATATTCTGAATATATATATTGCAAAAACCATTACATAAATATTTGAAAAAATTAATCAAGCAATTGAAAAATGTTAAATGTGTATAGAAAAATATTTATCATATATACGAGAAATCTATACAATGGTATGAAAATTTTGATTATATATTTAAAAAATATTAATCAAGCGTTTGAAAAAAATTAAATCTGTATAGGATAGATGTTTATCATGTATACAAAAAATATAAAATGTGTATGATTTTTTTATCATGTATTTAGAAAATGTTAAACATGTAACATTTTTTATGTATAATAAAAATATACAATATACATTTAATAAAATTAAATTTATATTTAAAAATAATAATTCTATATTTAAGAAATGTAAACATGTATATAAAAATGTTCCTAATGTATATGATTCATATACATTATGTGTGCAAAACTGTTTATTCAATTAAAAAATATTCACCATGTATTTGAAAAATGTTGATCTTGTATTAAAAAAAGTGTTCAAACTTTTATTTAAGAAAAATATACATCGTGTATTTGGAATTTAGTGAAAAATGAGAAAGAAAGAAAGAAAACTAACAAAAAACAAGAAAGAAACTAAGAAAACCGAAGGGAAAAAAATAGGAAAAAGCTAATGAAAATCGACAAAGAAACAAAAGGAAGGTGAAGAAAATGGTGAAACCAACAAAGAAACAAAGAAAACCAACATACAAAAAAATAAAATGAAATGAAAGTCGATGAAACCACCAAAAAAAAGTATAACAAAGAAGAAAAGGGAAACAGAAGAAAGCCGGTGAAGATAAAAAAAAACCATAAGAAAAAATAGGAATGAAACAAGAAAACCCAACCTCAAACAATGAAAATCAGACAAGAAAACAACAGAGAAAAACCGGCCCAAACGGTGAAAGAAATAAAAAAGAGAAAAATTAAGGAATTGTTACAGTGATGGACCAGCCCAGTCGCGCTGCGCTTCAGGCGAGGGGAGCTACCATCTCGCTCTAAGCGAGATATAGCTCCCATGTGAATAGACATCCTTCGGCTGGAGCGTTAAAGAAAAACACTAAAATCATGTAATCCCTCCGTAAATAAATATAAGAGCATTCCGATCACTATTTAGTGATCTAAGTGCTCTTTTATTTCTTTACAGAGAGAGTAATGAATAGCAGTTTTCTGAAAATTAGGCCATGAATTGAGCCCATTAACACTCTAGAAGCTGATTTTGGTTTCTTGAGCTATGAATCAAGTCTGGATTTGAATTTTTGTGTCATAGTAGATACTTCCTCCGTTCATAAATATAAGATGTATTGCATTTTTTTCTGAATCGAGTGTATGTACACACGTTTATGCATGTTTGTTTACAATTTCAGTCCGTATGTATTTCATATTAAAATATCGAAAACGTTTTATATTTGTGATCCATATGTAGTCCATATTTTTTATAAACATGTGTTTTTTAAATCCGGTGCAGCGGTTGCACCACAAGCTCGGTGCACCAGGTAGGTTCTCCTGTCCAAATATGTACTCTGCTGTAAAATACTTTGCACTTGCAGCATTTACGCATCATAATCAAAAATTATTTTGGATTTAGTTATTCTAGCATAGGTACAACTAAGCAGGGTACACCCTCCCGTTCCCGTATGTGGTATAGAAAGAATTTACACAGAGACCTCATGTACTACATAACTGCAGAGTGATAGATCCATGGGATCGTGTAGAGTAGGATTTCCGGTAGCCCTACCTTCTGTCTGGCCTGACAAGCTCCCGGTGCCGGCCATGGTGCCGGTGATGGCAGAGATTAGTGGTGGCGGTGCTTCCCGTCAACATAGCACTAACCCTAGATCGGTAGGGGATTAGGTGGGGTGTACGGCGTTGCGACGAACCTCGTCCTGCGAGCCGCCAGCCCCCACCTCTTTATATAGTGCAGGTGACAGGGGCCCGTCAACCATAGTGGGTTGAGCGCCCCCGATCAGGGCGCAGATCTAAGGGCCTGGTGGGCCGTTGGGCCCACACGGTGGAGACCATCCTAACATTCTCCCCCTTGATCTCAACTTTTACTCTTGACCTTATACTTTACTCGTTTCATAACAGATCAATACATAGAACATGTTTCATCGTCACAGCTCAATTGCTGATAGAATCAGACAGCCACAACGTACCTCTCTATTTTGAAACAAATTCTTTAACCTTGGGCCCTTCTATTGTCCGGAAATTTTAGACTATACCATAAAACCCATGTCGACTGTGTGTTCTCTGAACACACTGGGCGGTAAGCCTTTAATAAGCAGATCTGCAAACACTTGTCTGTTGCTTTTATGCTTCAAGCATTCCTACATAATTCCGGACTTTCTTCTTTACAATGCATAACTCTATGTCAGTGTGTTTGGCATCAACACTTGACTCGTTGTCATAGGAGCGAAAGACTTAAATAGTTATCGCTGTTGTCAACCATTATCAACTCCGGGTACAGGTCTTCATAACCATTTTGCCTGTCCCTCAACCTCATATCAAGCTATAACATATCTTTGCATCACATTCATGATAATTGTTTCATTCTTTGGAGCTTTTCCACACAAAAACCTCCAAGTATGAAAGTTAGCGACAATTGTGGATTTCGCTATACATTTCACAAGTCATGTCTTTGTACTCACAATCTTTTGAGAGCACTTATTTCTTTCAGCTTGAGGCCGATATCTTTGACTCCATTCCAGTGATCTATATATGGACTGGACATTGCCAAAACAACCCGATATGTGAACTGTGTCAGGGTAATGTATTGAGCTTCCAACAACTGAAGCATATGGTACCATATCCGTTTTCAATCTTTTCTCATCAACTCTTGGAACACCATAGTTTCCAGTTCCATTACCCTTGACTATAAGAACAGGCGTAGGTTTTCTCGCATGCATACTTTAGAGACCTTTCTTAGCATGTCCATTCGACATCCCTAATACCCCCTTTTATTCTTTTCTTTGTGAATCTCAATACTTACAACGAGAGACGCTCTACCAAGAACATTCTTTTGAACTTTGAGGATAAGAACTTCTTTTCTCCTCCTGTAGTAGGTTGACATCACCACTAGCAAGTAGGATGTCATCCACATGCACAGGATTAGGAAATGAATTTCCCATTCTATAACTTTGCACGAATACAATTGTCCTCTCATTTTCTTTAACCCAAAACAACATTTGATTGCTTTAGTCCATAAAAGACTTCTTCACGCAGTATCCCCTGTGTTCTTACTTTCATCTGATGTAACTCAGATCATGATGTGCTACCAACACTCATTGTAATCTATTCAGTGCAAAACACGCAAAAACCTTTCGATTTAAGTCGTGTTTTACACCTTTACATATTTCCTTTGGAGTCACATTGACCTTCTAGACCCTTTACAGCCTACTGTTTATGCTCCATTGGAAATTACTTATGAGTCCCAAACGTCGTTGGGATTCACCAATTTTATTTCATCTCACATAGTCTCTTATCATTTAGATAAGCAGACACTTATCAAAGCTCGAATGAGTGCTTTAAATGAGGTGGGATCAACCTCCATTTGAATTTCACTAACATAGACTTTATAGTAATCAGAAGTATCTGATTTTCTCATTCCTTGAGACCATCAGTGTCTCAGTTACTGACACTTCTTTCATATGGGGATGTTGTTGCTCTGTCATTGCAAGAGGCAAACTAATTCTATAGTCTTTCATTTCTAAGAGGCAATAGGTTTTACAGGGATCTGTATCACAAGATCCATGTTTACTCATTCATCCTTTATAGAGCTAACAACATGTGTTGTATAGGTCATACAACATGCTCCCCCAGATTACTCCATCTTCACTAAAAATGGCGTATCTTTAAACTTTATAATTTGGGTTTATTCTGTTAAAACTTTCTTCTTTATGGCACTTTAAGCATCGTCTTAGTATTCCTTACTCTGCTTTCGGAACTATAAAAGATCTTCTTTTCTTTAGGGGTATTAATATGACCGTCATACTCCCCGAGACGATCACATTCTTCATCACATTATCTAAAGTATAGGGGAGTTTCATCATTCTTAATTTATCTCATATATCTTTCTCCCCCTCAAAATGTGGCAAGATTTTTTCTGCCACAATTTCAAAAACCATTGATAACTCTTGTGAATTGAGGAAACTTTGATTATCTACTTCATTCATCAGATTACTTCATACGAAATGTAGTTATCTCTTCATACAAAATGAAGTTATCTTTTAACTAGTATGTGAGTACTCTTTCCTCGTTCCATTTCAGAAACTCAACAGAGTTCTTTATCATTAGTACTTTTGCAAGTCACACTTGCATATCATTCTTATCTTTAGTTTCGTCTGTTACTTCTATTCTCTTCGGATTTATTGAGTGCTTAATGACCGTTACACATAAGTGAAGGAAATATGCCCTAGAGGCAATAATAAAGTTATTATTTATTTCCTTATATCATGATAAATGTTTATTATTCATGCTAGAATTGTATTAACCGGAAACATAATACATGTGTGAATACATAGACCAACAGAGTGTCACTAGTATGCCTCTACTTGACTAGCTCGTTAATCAAAGATAGTTATGTTTCCTAACCATGAACAAAGAGTTGTTATTTGATTAACGAGGTCACATCATTAGTTGAATGATCTGATTGACATGACCCATTCCATTAGCTTAGCACCCGATCGTTTAGTATGTTGCTATTGCTTTCTTCATGACTTATACATGTTCCTATAACTATGAGATTATGCAACTCCCGTTTACCGGAGGAACACTTTGGGTACTACCAAACGTCACAACGTAACTGGCTGATTATAAAGGAGTACTACAGGTGTCTCCAATGGTAGATGTTGGGTTGGCGTATTTCGAGATTAGGGTTTGTCACTCCGATTGTCGGAGAGGTATCTCTGGGCCCTCTCGGTAATATACATCACATAAGCCTTGCAAGCATAATAACTAAGATGTTAGTTATGAGATGATGTATTGCGGAACGAGTAAAGAGACTTGCCAGTAACGAGATTGAACTAGGTATTGGATACCGACGATCGAATCTCGGGCAAGTAACATACCGATGACAAAGGGAACAACGTATGTTGTTATGCGGTCTGACCGATAAAGATCTTCGTAGAATATGTAGGAGCCAATATGGGCATCCAGGTCCCGCTATTGGTTATTGACCGGAGACGTGTCTCGGTCATGTCTACATTGTTCTCGAACCGTAGGGTCCGCACGCTTAACGTTACGATGACAGTTATTATGAGTTTATGCATTTTGATGTACCGAAGGTTGTTCGGAGTCCCGGATGAGATCACGGACATGACGAGGAGTCTCGAAATGGTCGAGACGTAAATATTGATATATTGGAAGCCTATGTTTGTGAAGGAAATATGCCCTAGAGGCAATAATAAAGTTATTATTTATTTCCTTACATCATGATAAATGTTTATTATTCATGCTAGAATTGTATTAACCGGAAACATAATACATGTGTGAATACATAGACCAACAGAGTGTCACTAGTATGCCTCTACTTGACTAGCTCGTTAATCAAAGATGGTTATGTTTCCTAACCATGAACAAGGAGTTGTTATTTGATTAACGAGGTCACATCATTAGTAGAATGATCTGATTGACATGACCCATTCCATTAGCTTAGCACCCGATCGTTTAGTATGTTGCTATTGCTTTCTTCATGACTTATACATGTTCCTATAACTATGAGATTATGCAACTCCCGTTTACCGGAGGAACACTTTGGGTACTACCAAACGTCACAACGTAACTGGGTGATTATAAAGGAGTACTACAGGTATCTCCAATGGTAGATGTTGGGTTGGCGTATTTCGAGATTAGGGTTTGTCACTCCGATTGTCGGAGAGGTATCTCTGGGCCCTCTCGGTAATGCACATCACATAAGCCTTGCAAGCACTGCAACTAATAAGTTAGTTGTGAGATGATGTATTACGGAACGAGTAAAGAGACTTGCTGGTAACGAGATTGAACTAGGTATTGGATACCGACGATCGAATCTCGGGCAAGTAACATACCGATGACAAAGGGAACAACGTATGTTGTTGTGCGGTCTGACCGATAAAGATCTTCGTAGAATATGTGGGAGCCAATATGGGCATCCAGGTCCCGCTATTGGTTATTGACCGGAGACGTGTCTCGGTCATGTCTACATTGTTCTCGAACCGTAGGGTCCGCACGCTTAACGTTACGATGACAGTTATTATGAGTTTATGCATTTTGATGTACCGAAGGTTGTTCGGAGTCCCGGATGAGATCACGGACATGACGAGGAGTCTCGAAATGGTCGAGACGTAAAGATTGATATATTGGAAGCCTATGTTTGGACATCGGAAGTGTTCCGGGTGAAATCGGGATTTTACCGGAATACCGGGAGGGTTACCGGAACCCCCCCGGGAGACTAATGGGCCTATTGGGCCTTAGTGGAAAAAAGAGAAAAAGGGAAAAGGCCCAAGCTGGCCGGCGCCCCCCTTCCCCAAATCCTATTAGGAATAGGATAAGGGGCCGGCCCCCCTTCTCTCTCTTTTCCCCCCGGGAGTCCTAATTGGATTAGGATTGGGGGGAGGAGTCCTACTCCCGGTGGGAGTAGGACTCCCCTGCGCCTCCCCTCCCTTGGCCGGCCAGCCCCCCTCCTCCAACCTTTATATACGGGGGCAGGGGGCACCCCAAGACACACAACTTGATCCTTGAGATCGCTCCTTAGCCGTGTGCGGTGCCCCCTGCCACCAAATTCCACCTCGATCGTACCGTTGTCGTGCTTAGGCGAAGCCCTGCGTCGGTAGTACATCAAGATCGTCACCACGCCGTCGTGCTGACGGAACTCCTCCCCGAAGCTTTGCTGGATCGGAGCCCGGGGATCGTCATCGAGCTGAACGTGTGCTAAGAACTCGGAGGTGCCGGAGTAACGGTGCTTGGATCGGTCGGATCGGGAAGAAGACGTACGACTACTTCCTCTATGTTGTGTGATCGCTTCCGCAGTCGGTCTGCGTTGGTACGTAGACAACACTCTCCCCTCTCGTTGCTGTGCATCACCATGATCTTGCGTGTGCGTAGGAAATTTTTTGAAATTACTGCGTTCCCCAACAGTGGCATCCGAGCCTAGGTTTTATGGTTTGATGTTATATGCACGAGTAGAACACAAGTGAGTTGTGGGCAATACAAGTCATACTGCCTACCAGCATGTCATACTTTGGTTCGGCGGTATTGTTGGTTGAGACGATCCGGACCAACCTTACGCGTACTCTTACGCGAGACCGGTTCCCTCGACGTGCTTCGCACATAGATGGCTTGCGGAAGACTGTCTCTCCAACTTTAGTTGAACCAAGTGTGACTACGCCTGGTCCTTGAGAAGGTTAAAACGGAGTCTATTTGACGAACTATCGTTGTGGTTTTGATGCGTAGGTGAGATGAGTTCTTACTTAAGCCCGTAGCAGCCACGTAAAATTTGCAACAACAAAGTAGAGGACGTCTAACTTGTTTTTGCAGGGTATGTTGTGATGTGATATGGTCAAGGCATGATGCTAATTTTATTGTATGAGATGATCATGTTTTGTAACCGAGTTATCGGCAACTGGCAGGAGCCATATGGTTGTCGCTTTATTGTATGCAATGCAATCGCGATGTAATGCTTTACTTTATTACTAAGCGGTAGTGATAGTCGTGGAAGCATAAGATTGGCGAGACGACAACGTTGCTACGATGGAGATCAAGGTGGCGCGCCGGTGACGATGGTGATCATGACGGTGCTTCGGAGATGGAGATCACAAGCACAAGATGATGATGGCCATATCATATCACTTATATTGATTGCATGTGATGTTTATCCTTTTATGCATCTTATCTTGCTTTGATTGATGGTAGCATTATAAGATGATCTCTCACTAAATTATCAAGAAGTGTTCTCCCTGAGTATGCACCGTTGCCAAAGTTCGTCGTGCCCAGACACCACGTGATGATCGGGTGTGATAAGCTCTATGTCCATCTACAACGGGTGCAAGCCAGTTTTGCACACGCAGAATACTCAGGTTATACTTGACGAGCCTAGCATATGCAGATATGGCCTCGGAACACAGAGACCGAAAGGTCGAGCGTGAATCATATAGTAGATATGATCAACATGACGATGTTCACCATTGAAAACTACTCCATCTCACGTGATGATCGGTTATGGTTTAGTTGATTTGGATCACGTGATCACTTAGAGGATTAGAGGGATGTCTATCTAAGTGGGAGTTCCTAAGTAATTTGATTAACTGAACTTAAACTTATCATGAACTTAGTACCTGATAGTATCTTGCTTGTTTATGTTGCTTGTAGATAGATGGCTCGTGCTATTGTTCCGTTGAATTTTAATGCGTTCCTTGAGAAAGCAAAGTTGAAAGATGATGGTAGCAATTACACGGACTGGGTCCGTAACCTGAGGATTATCCTCATTGCTGCACAGAAGAATTACGTCCTGGAAGCACCGCTGGGTGACAGGCCTGCTGCTGGAGCAACGCCAGATGTTATGAACGTCTGGCAGAGCAAAGCTGATGACTACTCGATAGTTCAGTGTGCCATGCTTTACGACCTAGAATCGGGACTTCAACGACGTTTTGAACGTCATGGAGCATATGAGATGTTCCAGGAGTTGAAGTTAATATTTCAAGCAATGCCCGAATTGAGAGATATGAAGTCTCCAATAAGTTCTATAGCTGCAAGATGGAGGAGAACTATAATATGCAAGGGATGAACAAGACTATTCCCGAGCTCTTCGCAATGCTGAAAGCTGCGGAGGTAGAAATCAAGAAGGAACATCAAGTGTTGATGGTTAGCAAAATCACTAGTTTCAAGAAAAAGGGCAAAGGGAAGAAGAAGGGAAACTTCAAGAAGAACAGCAAGCAAGTTGCTGCTCAGGAGAAGAAACCCAAGTCTGGACCTAAGCCTGAAACTGAGTGCTTCTACTGCAAGCAGACTGGTCACTGGAAGCGGAACTGCCCCAAGTATTTGGCGGATAAGAAGGATGGCAAAGTGAGCAAAGGTATATGTGATATACATGATGTGTACCTTACTAGAGCTCGCAGTAGCACCTGGGTATTTGATACTGGTTCTGTTGCTAATATTTGCAACTCGAAACAGGGACTACGGAATAAGCGGACACTAGCAAAGGACGAGGTGACGATGCGCGTGGGAAACGGTTCCAAAGTCGATGTGATCGCGGTCGGCACGCTACCTCTACATCTACCTTCGGGATTAATATTAGACCTAAATAATTGTTATTTGGTGCCAGCGTTGAGCATGAACATTATATCTGGATCTTGTTTAATGCGAGACGGTTATTCATTTAAAACAGAGAATAATAGATGTTCTATTTATATGAATAATATCTTTTATGGTCATGCACCTTTGAAGAGTGGTCTATTCTTGTTGAATCTCGAAGATAGTAATACACATATTCATAATGTAGAAGCCAAAAGATGCAAAGTTAATAATGATAGTGCAACTTATTTGTGGCACTGCCGTTTAGGTCATATCGGTGTAAAGCGCATGAAGAAACTCCATACTGATGGGCTTTTAGAACCACTTGATTATGAATCACTTGGTACTTGCGAACCGTGCCTCATAGGCCAGATGACTAAGACACCGTTCTCCGGTACTATGGAGAGAGCAACAGATTTGTTGGAAATCATACATACCGATGTATGTGGTCCGATGAATATTGAGGCTCGTGGCGGATATCGTTATTTTCTCACCTTCACAGATGATTTAAGCAGATATGGGTATATCTACTTAATGAAACATAAGTCTGAAACATTTGAAAAGTTCAAAGAATTTCAGAGTGAGGTTGAAAATCATCGTAACAAGAAAATAAAGTTTCTACGATCTGATCGTGGAGGAGAATATTTGAGTTACGAGTTTGGTGTACATTTGAAAAATTGTGGAATAGTTTCGCAACTCACACCACCCGGAACACTACAACGTAATGGTGTGTCCGAACGTCGTAATCGTACTTTACTAGATATGGTGCGATCTATGATGTCTCTTACTGATTTACCGCTATCGTTTTGGGGTTATGCTTTAGAGACGGCCGCATTCACGCTAAATAGGGCGACATCAAAATCCGTTGAGACGACGCCTTATGAACTATGGTTTGGCAAGAAACCAAAGTTGTCGTTTCTTAAAGTTTGTGGCTGCGATGCTTATGTGAAAAAGCTTCAACCTGATAAGCTCGAACCCAAAGTGGAGAAATGTGTCTTCATAGGATACCCAAAGGAAACTGTTGGGTATACCTTCTATCACAGATCCTAAGGCAAGACATTCGTTGCTAAGAATGGATCATTTCTAGAGAAGGAGTTTCTCTTGAAAGAAGTGAGTGGGAGGAAAGTAGAACTTGACGAGGTAACTGTACCTGCTCCCTTATTGGAAAATGGTACATCACAGAAAACTGTTTCTGCAACACCTATGCCAATCAGTGAGGAAGCTAATGATGATGATCATGAAGCTTCAGAACAAGATACTAGTGAACCACGTAGATCAACCAGAGTGAGATCCGCACCAGAGTGGTACGGTAATCCAGTTCTGGAAGTCATGATGCTAGATCATGATGAACCTACGAACTATGAAGAAGCGATGGTGAGCCCAGATTCCGCAAAGTGGCTTGAGGCCATGAAATCTGAGATGGGATCCATGTATGAGAACAAAGTATGGACTTTGGTTGACTTGCCCGATGATCGGCAAGCAATTGAGAATAAATGGATCTTCAAGAAAAAGACTGATGCTGACAGTAATGTTACTGTCTATAAAGCTCGACTTGTCGCAAAAGGTTTTCGACAAGTTCAAGGGGTTGACTACGATGAGACTTTCTCACCCGTAGCAATGCTTAAGTCCGTCAGAATTATGTTAGCAATTGCCGCATTTTATGATTATGAAATATGGCAGATGGATGTCAAAACTGCATTCCTGAATGGATTTCTGGAAGAAGAGTTGTATATGGTACAACCAGAAGGTTTTGTCGATCCAAAAGGAGCTAACAAAGTATGCAAACTCCAGCGATCCATTTATGGACTGGTGCAAGCATCTCGGAGTTGGAATAAACGCTTTGATAGTGTGATCAAAGCATTTGGCTTTATACAGACTTTTGGAGAAGCCTGTATTTACAAGAAAGTGAGTGGGAGCTCTGTAGCATTTCTGATATTATATGTGGATGACATATTGCTAATTGGAAATGATATAGAATTTCTGGATAGCATAAAGGGATACTTGAATAAAAGTTTTTCGATGAAAGACCTCGGGGAAGCTGCATACATATTAGGCATAAAGATCTATAGAGATAGATCAAGATGCTTAATCGGACTTTCACAAAGCACATACCTGGACAAGATTTTTAAGAAATTCAAAATGGATCAAGCAAAGAAAGGGTTCTTGCCTGTGTTACAAGGTATGAAATTGAGTAAGACTCAATGCCCGACCACTGCAGAAGATAGAGAGAAAATGAAAGATGTTCCCTATGCTTCAGCCATAGGCTCTATCATGTATGCAATGCTGTGTACCAGACCTGATGTGTGCCTTGCTATAAGTTTAGCAGGGAGGTACCAAAGTAATCCTGGAGTGGATCACTGGACAGCGGTCAAGAACATCCTGAAATACCTGAAAAGGACTAGGGATATGTTTCTTGTATATGGAGGTGACAAAGAGCTCACCGTAAGAGGTTACGTTGATGCAAGCTTTGACACTGATCCGGACGATTCTAAATCGCAAACCGGATACGTGTTTACTTTAAACGATGGAGCTGTCAGTTGGTGCAGTTCTAAACAAAGCGTCGTAGCGGGATCTAAAGAGACTTGCCGGTAACGAGATTGAACTAGGTATTGGATACCGACGATCGAATCTCGGGCAAGTAACATACCGATGACAAAGGGAACAACGTATGTTGTTGTGCGGTCTGACCGATAAAGATCTTCGTAGAATATGTGGGAGCCAATATGGGCATCCAGGTCCCGCTATTGGTTATTGACCGGAGACGTGTCTCGGTCATGTCTACATTGTTCTCGAACCGTAGGGTCCGCACGCTTAACGTTACGATGACAGTTATTATGAGTTTATGCATTTTGATGTACCGAAGGTTGTTCGGAGTCCCGGATGAGATCACGGACATGACGAGGAGTCTCGAAATGGTCGAGACGTAAAGATTGATATATTGGAAGCCTATGTTTGGACATCGGAAGTGTTCCGGGTGAAATCGGGATTTTACCGGAATACCGGGAGGGTTACCGGAACCCCCCCGGGAGACTAATGGGCCTATTGGGCCTTAGTGGAAAAAAGAGAAAAAGGGAAAAGGCCCAAGCTGGCCGGCGCCCCCCTTCCCCAAATCCTATTAGGAATAGGATAAGGGGCCGGCCCCCCTTCTCTCTCTTTTCCCCCCGGGAGTCCTAATTGGATTAGGATTGGGGGGAGGAGTCCTACTCCCGGTGGGAGTAGGACTCCCCTGCGCCTCCCCTCCCTTGGCCGGCCGGCCCCCCTCCTCCAACCTTTATATACGGGGGCAGGGGGCACCCCAAGACACACAACTTGATCCTTGAGATCGCTCCTTAGCCGTGTGCGGTGCCCCCTGCCACCAAATTCCACCTCGATCGTACCGTTGTAGTGCTTAGGCGAAGCCCTGCGTCGGTAGTACATCAAGATCGTCACCACGCCGTCGTGCTGACGGAACTCCTCCCCGAAGCTTTGCTGGATCGGAGCCCGGGGATCGTCATCGAGCTGAATGTGTGCTAAGAACTCGGAGGTGCCGGAGTAACGGTGCTTGGATCGGTCGGATCGGGAAGAAGACGTACGACTACTTCCTCTATGTTGTGTGATCGCTTCCGCAGTCGGTCTGCGTTGGTACGTAGACAACACTCTCCCCTCTCGTTGCTGTGCATCACCATGATCTTGCGTGTGCGTAGGAAATTTTTTGAAATTACTGCGTTCCCCAACAGTTTGGACATCGGAAGTGTTCCGGGTGAAATCGGGATTTTACCGGATTACCGGGAGGGTTACCGGAACCCCCCGAGAGCCAAATGGGCC
The DNA here is from genome assembly GCA_034509565.1 of Triticum monococcum. Taxonomy (NCBI): domain Eukaryota; kingdom Viridiplantae; phylum Streptophyta; class Magnoliopsida; order Poales; family Poaceae; genus Triticum; species Triticum monococcum. The sequence goes on along the minus strand of CM067845.1, from coordinate 682,597,400 downwards.
AACATGGGCCTTAGTGGAAAGGTGAGGGGGCAGCCCACATAGGGCTGCGCCTCCCCCCTCTCCCTAGTCCTATTAGGACTAGGAGAGGGGCCGGCCACCTCTCTCTCTCTCCCCTTTAAAGGATTCCTAGTTGGACTAGGATTGGAGGGGGGAGTCCTACTCCCGGTAGGAGTAGGACTCCTCCTGCGCCTCCCTCTCTTTGGCCGGCCAGCCCCCCTCCCTCCAACCTTTATATACGGGGGCAGGGGACACCCCAAGACACACAAGTTGATCCTTGAGATCGTTCCTTAGCCGTGTGCGGTGCCCCCTGCCACCAAATTCCACCTCGATCATACCGTTGTAGTGCTTAGGCGAAGCCCTGCGTCGGTAGTACATCAAGATCGTCACCACGCCGTCGTGCTGACGGAACTCTTCCTCGACGCTTTGCTGGATCGGAGCCCGAGGATCGTCATCGAGCTGAACGTGTGCTAAGAACTCGGAGGTGCCGAAGTAACGGTGCTTGGATCGGTCGGATCGGGAAGAAGACGTACGACTACTTCCTCTATGTTGTGTGATCGCTTCCGCAGTCGGTCTGCGTTGGTACGTAGACAACACTCTCCCCCTCGTTGCTATGCATCACCATGATCTTGCGTGTGCGTAGGAAATTTTTTGAAATTACTACGTTCCCCAACAGTGGCATCCGAGCCTAGGTTTTATGGTTTGATGTTATTTGCACGAGTAGAACACAAGTGAGTTGTGGGCGATACAAGTCATACTGCCTACCAGCATGTCATACTTTGGTTCGGCGGTATTGTTGGACGAGACGATCCGGACCAACCTTACGCGTACTCTTACGCGAGACCGGTTCCCTCGACGTGCTTTGCACATAGATGGCTTGCGGAAGACTGTCTCTCCAACTTTAGTTGAACCAAGTGTGACTACGCCCGGTCCTTGAGAAGGTTAAAACGGAGTCTATTTGACGAACTATCGTTGTGGTTTTGATACGTAGGTGAGATGAGTTCTTACTTAAGCCCGTAGCAGCCACGTAAAACTTGCAACAACAAAGTAGAGGACGTCTAACTTGTTTTTGCAGGGCATGTTGTGATGTGATATGGTCAAGGCATGATGCTAATTTTATTGTATGAGATGATCATGTTTTGTAACCGAGTTATCGGCAACTGGCAGGAGCCATATGGTTGTCGCTTTATTGTATGCAATGCAATCGCGATGTAATGCTTTACTTTATTACTAAGCGGTAGTGATAGTCGTGGAAGCATAAGATTGGTGAGACGACAACGATGCTACGATGGAGATCAAGGTGTCGCGCCGGTGACGATGGTGATCATGACGGTGCTTCGGAGATGGAGATCACAAGCACAAGATGATGATGGCCATATCATATCACTTATATTGATTGCATGTGATGTTTATCCTTTTATGCATCTTATCTTGCTTTGATTGACGGTAGCATTATAAGATGATCTCTCACTAAATTATCAAGAAGTGTTCTCCCTGAGTATGCACCGTTGCCAAAGTTCGTCGTGCCCAGACACCACGTGATGATCGGGTGTGATAAGCTCTATGTCCATCTACAACGGGTGCATGCCAGTTTTGCACACGCAGAATACTCAGGTTAAACTTGACGAGCCTAGCATATGCAGATATGGCCTCGGAACACGGAGACCGAAAGGTCGAGCGTGAATCATATAGTAGATATGATCAACATGACGATGTTCACCATTGGAAACTACTCCATCTCACGTGATGATCGGTTATGGTTTAGTTGATTTGGATCACGTGATCACTTAGAGGATTAGAGGGATGTCTATCTAAGTGGGAGTTCCTAAGTAATTTGATTAACTGAACTTAAACTTATCATGAACTTAGTACCTGATAGTATCTTGCTTTTTTATGTTGATTGTAGATAGATGGCTCGTGCTGTTGTTCCATTGAATTTTAATGTGTTCCTTGAGAAAGCAAAGTTGAAAGATGATGGTAGCAATTACACGGACTGGGTCCGTAACCTGAGGATTATCCTCATTGCTGCACAGAAGAATTACGTCCTGGAAGCACCGCTGGGTGCCAGGCCTGCTGCTGGAGCAACACCAGATGTTATGAACGTCTGGCAGAGCAAAGCTGATGACTACTCGATAGTTCAGTGTGCCATGCTTTACGGCTTAGAATCGGGACTTCAACGACGTTTTGAACGTCATGGAGCATATGAGATGTTCCAGGAGTTGAAGTTAATATTTCAAGCAAATGCCCGAATTGAGAGATATGAAGTCTCCAATAAGTTCTATAGCTGCAAGATGGAGGAGAACAGTTCTGTCAGTGAGCATATACTCAAAATGTCTGGGTATAATAATAACTTGATTCAGATGGGAGTTAATCTTCCAGATGATTGCGTCATTGACAGAATTCTCCAATCACTGCCACCAAGCTACAAGAGCTTCGTGATGAACTATAATATGCAAGGGATGAACAAGACTATTCCCGAGCTCTTCGCAATGCTGAAAGCTGCGGAGGTAGAAATCAAGAAGGAGCATCAAGTGTTGATGGTTAGCAAAACCACTAGTTTCAAGAAAAAGGGCAAAGGGAAGAAGAAGGGAAACTTCAAGAAGAACAGCAAGCAAGTTGCTGCTCAGGAGAAGAAACCCAAGTCTGGACCTAAGCCTGAAACTGAGTGCTTCTACTGCAAGCAGACTGGTCACTGGAAGCGGAACTGCCCCAAGTATTTGGCGGATAAGAAGGATGGCAAGGTGAACAAAGGTATATGTGATATACATGTTATTGATGTGTACCTTACTAGAGCTCGCAGTAGCACCTGGGTATTTGATACTGGTTCTGTTGCTAATATTTGCAACTCGAAACAGGGACTACGGAATAAGCGGACACTAGCAAAGGACGAGGTGACGATGCGCGTGGGAAACGGTTCCAAAGTCGATGTGATCGCGGTCGGCACGCTACCTCTACATCTACCTTCGGGATTAATATTAGACCTAAATAATTGTTATTTGGTGCCAGCGTTGAGCATGAACATTATATCTGGATCTTGTTTGATGCGAGACGGTTATTCATTTAAATCAGAGAATAATGGTTGTTCTATTTATATGAGTAATATCTTTTATGGTCATGCACCCTTGAAAAGTGGTCTATTCTTATTGAATCTCGATAGTAGTGATACACATATTCATAATGTAGAAGCCAAAAGATGCAGAGTTGATAATGATAGTGCAACTTATTTATGGCACTGCCGTTTAGGTCATATCGGTGTAAAGCGCATGAAGACACTCCATACTGATGGGCTTTTGGAACCACTTGATTATGAATCACTTGGTACTTGCGAACCGTGCCTCATAGGCAAGATGACTAAAACACCGTTCTCCGGTACTATGGAGAGAGCAAAAGATTTATTGGAAATCATACATACCGATGTATGTGGTCCGATGAATATTGAGGCTCGTGGCGGATATCGTTATTTTCTCACCTTCACAAATGATTTAAGCAGATATGGGTATATCTACTTAATGAAACATAAGTCTGAAACATTTGAAAAGTTCAAGGAATTTCAGAGTGAAGTTGAAAATCATCGTAACAAGAAAATAAAGTTTCTACGATCTGATCGTGGAGGAGAATATTTGAGTTACGAGTTTGGTATACATTTGAAAAATTGTGGAATAGTTTCGCAACTCACGCCACCCGGAACACCACAGCGTAATGGTGTGTCCGAACGTCGTAATCGTACTTTACTAGATATGGTGCGATATATGATGTCTCTTACTGATTTACCGCTATCGTTTTGGGGTTATGCTTTAGAGACGGCCGCATTCACGTTAAATAGGGCACCATCAAAATCCATTGAGACGACGCCTTATGAACTATGGTTTGGCAAGAAACCAAAGTTGTCGTTTCTTAAAGTTTGGGGGCTGCGATGCTTATGTGAAAAAGCTTCAACCTGATAAGCTCGAACCCAAAGCGGAGAAATGTGTCTTCATAGGATACCCAAAGGAAACTGTTGGGTATACCTTCTATCACAGATCCGACGGCAAGACATTCATTGCTAAGAATGGATCATTTTTAGAGAAGGAGTTTCTCTCGAAAGAAGTGAGTGGGAGGAAAGTAGAACTTGACGAGGTAACTGTACCTGCTCCCTTATTGGAAAATAGTACATCACAGAAAACTGTTTCTGCGACACCTATACCAATCAGTGAGGAAGCTAATGATGATGATCATGAAGCTTCAGGACAAGATACTACTGAACCACGTAGATCAACCAGAGTGAGATCCGCACCAGAGTGGTACGGTAATCCAGTTCTGGAAGTCATGATGCTAGATCATGATGAACCTACGAACTATGAAGAAGCGATGGTGAGCCCAGATTCCGCAAAGTGGCTTGAGGCCATGAAATTTGAGATGGGATCCATGTATGAGAACAAAGTATGGACTTTGGTTGACTTGCCCGATGATCGGCAAGCAATTGAGAATAAATGGATCTTCAAGAAAAAGACTGACGCTGACGGTAATATTACTGTCTATAAAGCTCGACTTGTCGCAAAAGGTTTTCGACAAGTTCACGGGGTTGACTACGATGAGACCTTCTCACCCGTAGCGATGCTTAAGTCCGTCAGAATTATGTTAGCAATTGCTGCGTTTTATGATTATGAAATATGGCAAATGGATGTCAAAACTGCATTCCTGAATGGATTTCTGGAAGAAGAGTTGTATATGATGCAACCAGAAGGTTTTGTCGATCCGAAGGGAGCTAACAAAGTGTGCAAACTCCAGCGATCCATTTATGGACTGGTGCAAGCATCTCGGAGTTGGAATAAACGCTTTGATAGTGTGATCAAAGCATTTGGCTTTATACAGACTTTTGGAGAAGCCTGTATTTACAAGAAAGTGAGTGGGAGCTTTGTAGCATTTCTGATATTATATGTGGATGACATATTGCTGATTGGAAATGATATAGAATTTCTGGATAGCATAAAGGGATACTTGAATAAAAGTTTTTCGATGAAAGACCTCGGGGAAGCTGCTTACATATTAGGCATAAAGATCTATAGAGATAGATCAAAACGCTTAATTGGACTTTCACAAAGCACATACCTTGACAAGATTTTGAAGAAGTTCAAAATGGATCAAGCAAAGAAAGGGTTCTTGCCTGTGTTACAAGGTGTGAAGTTGAGTCAGACTCAATGCCCGACCAATGCAGAAGATAGAGAGAAAATGAAAGATGTTCCCTATGCTTCAGCCATAGGCTCTATCATGTATGCAATGCTGTGTACCAGACCTGATGTGTGCCTTGCTATAAGTTTAGCAGGGAGGTACCAAAGTAATCCAGGAGTGGATCACTGGACAGCGGTCAAGAACATCCTAAAATACCTGAAAAGGACTAGGGATATGTTTCTCGTATATGGAGGTGACAAAGAGCTCACCGTAAGAGGTTACGTTGATGCAAGCTTTGACACTGATCCGGACGATTCTAAATCGCAAACCGGATACGTGTTTACTTTAAACGGTGGAGCTGTCAGTTGGTGCAGTTCTAAACAAAGCATCGTAGCGGGATCTACATGTGAAGCGGAGTACATAGCTGCTTCGGAAGCAGCGAACGAAGGAGTCTGGATGAAGGAGTTCATATCCGATCTAGGTGTCATACCTAGTGCATCGGGTCCAATGAAAATCTTCTGTGACAATACTGGTGCAATTGCCTTGGCAAAGGAATCCAGATTTCACAAAAGAACCAAACACATCAAGAGAAGCTTCAACTCCATCCGGGATTTAGTCCAGGTGGGAGACATAGAGATTTGCAGGATACATACGGATCTGAATGTTGCAGACCCGTTGACTAAGCCTCTTCCACGAGCAAAACATGATCAGCACCAAGGCTCCATGGGTGTTAGAATCATTACTGTGTAATCTAGATTATTGACTCTAGTGCAAGTGGGAGACTGAAGGAAATATGCCCTAGAGGCAATAATAAAGTTATTATTTATTTCCTTATATCATGATAAATGTTTATTATTCATGCTAGAATTGTATTAACCGGAAACATAATACATGTGTGAATACATAGACCAACAGAGTGTCACTAGTATGCCTCTACTTGACTAGCTCGTTAATCAAAGATGGTTATGTTTCCTAACCATGAACAAAGAGTTGTTATTTGATTAACGAGGTCACATCATTAGTTGAATGATCTGATTGACATGACCCATTCCATTAGCTTAGCACCCGATCGTTTAGTATGTTGCTATTGCTTTCTTCATGACTTATACATGTTCCTATAACTATGAGATTATGCAACTCCCGTTTACCGGAGGAACACTTTGGGTACTACCAAACGTCACAACGTAACTGGGTGATTATAAAGGAGTACTACAGGTGTCTCCAATGGTAGATGTTGGGTTGGCGTATTTCGAGATTAGGGTTTGTCACTCCGATTGTCGGAGAGGTATCTCTGGGCCCTCTCGGTAATATACATCACATAAGCCTTGCAAGCATAATAACTAAGATGTTAGTTATGAGATGATGTATTACGGAACGAGTAAAGAGACTTGCCAGTAACGAGATTGAACTAGGTATTGGATACCGACGATCGAATCTCGGGCAAGTAACATACCGATGACAAAGGGAACAACGTATGTTGTTATGCGGTCTGACCGATAAAGATCTTCGTAGAATATGTAGGAGCCAATATGGGCATCCAGGTCCCGCTATTGGTTATTGACCAGAGACGTGTCTCGGTCATGTCTACATTGTTCTCGAACCGTAGGGTCCGCACGCTTAACGTTACGATGACAGTTATTATGAGTTTATGTATTTTGATGTACCGAAGGTTGTTCAGAGTCCCAGATGAGATCACGGACATGACGAGGAGTCTCGAAATGGTCGAGACGTAAAGATTGATATATTGGAAGCCTATGTTTGGACATCGGAAGTGTTCCGGGTGAAATCGGGATTTTACCGGATTACCGGGAGGGTTACCGGAACCCCCCGAGAGCCAAATGGGCCAACATGGGCCTTAGTGGAAAGGTGAGAGGGCAGCCCACATAGGGCTGCGCCTCCCCCCTCTCCCTAGTCCTATTAGGACTAGGAGAGGGGCCGGCCACCTCTCTCTCTCTCTCCCCTTTAAAGGATTCCTAGTTGGACTAGGATTGGAGGGGGGAGTCCTACTCCCGGTAGGAGTACCAGGAGTAGGACTCCTCCTGCGCCTCCCTCTCTTTGGCCGGCCAGCCCCCCTCCCTCCAACCTTTATATACGGGGGCAGGGGACACCCCAAGACACACAAGTTGATCCTTGAGATCGTTCCTTAGCCGTGTGCGGTGCCCCCTGCCACCAAATTCCACCTCGATCATACCGTTGTAGTGCTTAGGCGAAGCCCTGCGTCGGTAGTACATCAAGATCGTCACCACGCCGTCGTGCTGACGGAACTCTTCCTCGACGCTTTGCTGGATCGGAGCCAGAGGATCGTCATCGAGCTGAACGTGTGCTAAGAACTCGGAGGTGCTGAAGTAACGGTGCTTGGATCGGTCGGATCGGGAAGAAGACGTACGACTACTTCCTCTACGTTGTGTGATCGCTTCCGCAGTCGGTCTGCGTTGGTACGTAGACAACACTCCCCCCCTCGTTGCTATGCATCACCATGATCTTGCGTGTGCGTAGGAAAATTTTCGAAATTACTACGTTCCCCAACAATAAGGTGTACGGTCGATACTAAGAAAGCATAATAGCTACTCCATACTTTTCTCCCAGAGTGGGACACATTAAACGCACATGAGTCATCATATCTTTCTCCTGTCATACAGGATAAGTCCTTTGCCTACATTTCTCCTGCCATACAGGAATTTTTGTTGACATAATACTATGTCAACTTTACCCAGTTACGCAGTTATTTTCCCAGACTTTTCCCGCCATGCGGGTTTCATCATAATCATCTTTTCCCGCTTTGCGGGTAATTCCCTGTAAGGGACATAAATGCCATAATTGGCTCTTTTGACAGAATATTCAATCATCAGATTTAGAAAAAAAATCCGAATGCTCTTTGACACACATGCTTGGTCAAATTAAACACGCATGTTGCTTGTTTCATCTCAAATCATGTTGACTGAAATCTTCTTCATAGAGAGTACATGAAAGACATTCGTCAACCAAGACTCTCAATGATCTATCTCTTTTCTTTCTTGGATTAATATCCAAGTATTCTTTTCTTTTGAAGCCATTCTTTGGAGAGAACATACTCCCTCACGTTATGACCTTTCTTGGTCATCTTTCAGGTCACAAGTACCCAACCATTCGCTTTCACGAATGAAAGCATGGAAAACTTTTAGTCTGAGAAAACTTAGTCAATAATCAACATTAATGAGCATAAAAATAACCCCATGTTGGTCTGGTTTAAAAAAATATGCACATTAAACTTTGAAAAACTTTTTTTTATATTCTAAAACACCGTTGGGCAGAAGTAGAATAAAACATCATCCTTCTACATTAATTCCATATCACCGCTGGCGGAAATGGAAATAATGCATATAACTCGTAAATAATGTGATGATAAAATTTCTATTAAGTGACTTTGCTAAGAAAATAATCATCATTATCAAGTTTATCGCAGCGGAAAACTTTTAATATACATTTCTCAATCTTTATCAAATGCTCTGAAAATTGGTCACTTTGATACAAAAATTATCAGAGATTTGAACTTTTAACTATAAGACTCATTGAATTATAATATTGTCATTATCAACGTTGGTCAGAAAATAATAATACCATAATTAAACTTTAATCAAATGTCTTTCTACTGTCATAGCAGAAGCTATCTGAATCTGATTTCACCCACAAGTGAAAAAAAACTACTCTAAAAAAAACTGTTCATCCAATTAAATTTTCCCGTTGGTTCCAATTTAATTGGAGGATAATACTTTTTCTTTCTTTGTAAAAGAGTACTATTAATTATTTACACAGTGGAAAAAGATGAATAAAAAATTCATGAACTTTTAACTGTTTACAGAAACTTTTCTTTGACTAACTAAAAATTCATGAACTTTATTATTTTCTTTATAAAATTCATGAACTTTTCTTTTTTTTGAAAATTTTCTATTTTCATTTAAAAAAACTTTTTTATGTTTACTTTTCTATTTTTTCTAAGCAAAAATTTCGTTGGAAAAAGTTGCATAGAAAAAAGGAATCAAGACTACACATTGTTTTTTGCCTAAAAACAGAACAAAAACAAAAATGCAGGAGTTCTCTGGGCCGAAAAACGGCCTTTTCCGTCGCAGCTCCTGGCCTGGGGCGCCGGTCCAGCCGGCCCACCCCCTCTTGGCCCAGCCAAGGCCTGTGAGGAGCCAGAGCTCACTCCAGCCGCCCGATGCGGGCAGGCCGGATCCGACGCCCGAGCGGGCTTCTTGCATGGTCAAAACAGACCAGTTCACAGCGGGGGGAACCCTAGTTCATTTCCTCACCCCGCGCGTCGCTCGCCTCGTTCTCTCCGCTCCCGCCAGCGCGGTTGCTTCTAGCGGTCCGACGCGCCGCCGGCGAGCCGGCGACGGCGTCCGACGCCCCCCGCGCCGCGCGGAGCTGCTCCAACCCCCTTTCCCCTCGGTCGCTCTCCTCTTGTTCCTCTCCTCCGCCGCTCTCCTCTGTTCCTCTCCTCCGCCTCCTGCGACAGAGAAAGAGAGAGGCGCGCGACGGCTTTCCCGATGCGGTGGGTTAGGGCTACGCCAGCCGCCGGCGACGGCATCGAGCCGCGCCGCGCGAGCCCCCTTCCCTTTTTCCATTTCACCCATCACCGCCAGGCCGAGCTAGAGAGACGCTAGTGGTCGAGCCCCCTAAGCTCCCATCTGTGCATCTCGCCCGCAGCGGCCACGCTCAGCCCGTCTGCCGGCGACGGGGTCGAAAACCTCCGCGTGGCGCGAGGCTCTGCTTCCTCCCCCTTTTCTTTCCATCTTTCAAGCTCCCCATCCACCACCACATTGTAGAGAGAGAGAGAGAGCCACAGGCAGAGCTGTTGTTTGCTCCCCCTCGCGCCGGCGGCTGACGCGCGATACTGCGGCGCCCTCCCTGTCCCCTTTGCCGGCGTGCGAACGCGCCGCCGTCAAATGGCACGGTGGTGGTGCCCTTTGCCCCTTTCGGGGTGGTTCTTCGTCCGGCGCCTCGGCTTGCCGATGCGCGACCGGATCGAGAGGAACGGCACGGCCATGACGGCGGCGCTACTTTAGGGATTTCTTTTCCCTCTTTTCTCTGTTAGGAGTTAGAGTTCTTGAGGAGGGGGGATCTTTCTATCTATGGTTTTCTTTGTACCGAAGATGCTATAACCAAACCTGTCTGATACCATTGATAGATCCATGGGATCGTGTAGGGTAGGATTTCCGGTAGCCCTACCTTCTGCCTGGCCTGACAAGCTCCCGGTGCCGGCCATGGTGCCGGTGATGGCAGAGATTAGTGGTGGCGATGCTTCCCGTCAGCACTGCACTAACCCTAGATCGGTAGGGGATTAGGTGGGGTGTATGGCGTTGCGACGAACCTCGTCCTGCGAGCCGTCGGCCCCCACCTCTTTATATAGTGCAGGTGACAGGGGCCCGTCGACCATAGTGGGTTGAGCGCCCCCGATCAGGGCGCAGATCTAAGGGCCCGGTGGGCCGTTGGGCCCATCAACCATAGTGGGTTGAGCGCCCCCGATCAGGGCGCAGATCTAAGGGCCCGGTGGGCCGTTGGGCCCATGAACCATAGTGGGTTGAGCGCCCCCGATCAGGGCGCAGATCTAAGGGCCCGGTGGGCCGTTGGGCCCACACGGTGAAGATCATTCTAACATAGAGATCCTTCAGTTTACAGATACTCATGGCTGTTGGGACAGAGGGTGAAAGAGAAATAATTGTACAATGATGAAGAGTCAAGGATGAATCAATTGACATTTCAGAGGATAATGCAGAGGAGGATGGATCAACAGCATTTCAGAGCTTGGACGTCGCGAGCTTGATAAGATCCTTCCTCAGTATCTTGCCAGACGCATTCTTGGGGATGTCTGTCACGAACGCCACCTTCCTGACCTTCTTGTAAGGTGCTACCTGTACCAACATATCACAGCAGAAGGTCAGAGAGATTGCAGGATTCAGCTAAGACAAATCTCTATATAGTAAAGAAGATGGTTCATTTTATTGGATTTGATCAGCGCTCTGCGCACCTGTTTCGCCACAAACTCCATCACCTCCTGGGCTGACAGGTTGCTCCCTTTCTTCCTCACCACATAGGCCATCGGGAACTGACCGACATCCCTGTCCGGAAACCTGCATAAAAGACCAAACCATTTAAGAAATCTGGCATAGCAATGTCGATAGAAGTACTTAATTGACTAACAGTATCTCGGTGAACTTACGGAATGACAGCGACATCGGAAACCTCTGGATGAGTCAGCAGAAGAGCTTCCAACTCTGCCGGAGGCACCTATTTTATACACAGGTTACATTCAGATGCCAAGATACGGTCATAAGTCCAGGAGCGTGTCCTTCAGAAGAGATATGGCATTTAGTGATCTTTACCTGATAGCCTTTGTATTTGATCAACTCTTTCAGACGGTCCACCACGAAGAGATAACCATCCTCGTCTATGTAACAGAGGTCTCCGGTTTTGAGCCATCCGTCGGGTGTCACCGTCGACTGTGTTGCCTCTGTGTTGTTGAAGTAGCCTGGGAAGATCAACATTGCAACATGAGATATTTACATTAGCATTGTATATGTCTATGGAGGGGTATGAGCACTTTTACTTTGGACTGCAAGTTTCACCTTGCCGAGGGTGCTATTAAACACGGCGATAACTTTTACTTTGGACTGCAAGTTTCACCTTGCCGGGGGTGCTATTAAACACGGCGATAACTTTTACTTTGGACTGCAAGTTTCACCTTGCCGGGGGTGCTATTAAACACGGCGATAACTTTTACTTTGGACTGCAAGTTTCACCTTGCCGGGGGTGCTATTAAACACGGCGATAACTTATTGAAACACATCATTTCTTAGGATGCTAAAATGCAAGAGCTACCATATTCTAGCAACTGAACTGGTGGATATTCACTATGAATGTTACTGATCCTGACACTCTCAGTTCTGCAATACGTTAGCAGCTGGACAGTGTGAAGACTTGAAAATGAAATAACTATTTCTATTGAACCGTCGCTTGTCAGAGCACATCCCTCAGAAACCTACTGATGCTTATATGATGTTGTGGAAATGAATCCATCTCAAGGTTTATCTACATTTTCATTGCACATCCCTCATAAAACAGCTCATGTAGTGAATTCCAGGGACAAGACACATTGCACTCAATGCAATCAACATTTTCCAAAGTATCGACAAGGCGGGTGGGAGTTCAGTGAACCCATCCACCAACTGACAGGCGATCGGTTCTCAACGCACAAATAATTCCAAGCCAGACATACTTATTCTGGAATTTAAGCATGCGTCTCAATCTGCTGACACCACTATTATTTAGAGGTATGGGAACCGAAAGATGCAGCAAAGATGACTCAGACCTGGGCGGTTGGGTTGTGCCTCCTATGAGTATCTGTCTGAAAAATCCCTTTATGAGTACTACTATTGCACTAAGCTTCAAATAGTATGAAAACGGAAAACAAATGACACCATCATCAGCCACAGCATAACAGCCAGTAACTGAAGGTGACACCTACAACCGGCAAAAGAAAAGACGAACAGAGCTTTGGCTCTATGTTGACACTACAACCATACCACAACGGAGCACCATTAGAGAGAACTGGAGCTATCAGGCATTTTCACCATCGAAATTAGGTCAAGCTGGCACCATTCAAAAACATCCTGAACTACTCACACATGAGGCACATGATTGTTACCAACTACTACAAATTATCCCATGTTGTCTGTCAAAAATACCATGCGGTCTGGACTCCCAATAAGAACAAAATTCTTCTATTGATGTTGGACATGTTTAGTACATTGAGGATTCGGAGTGATCCAGAGAGACATTTTAAATTCAGTTTTGCTGCAGCTCGCTAATCGAACAAAATGTCGCATGCCCTAAACAAAATGAAAGCATAATTTAGAACTCAAACCGAATCGTTTTGTTAATTTAGGCATTTTAGCTTTGACGGTGCCGGTGCGGAGTAGTATATATGTTCATATTGGAAAACAGAATCAAACTGTTAGTAGTTAATTCAGAACACATTAGTGTTGACAATTCGCAGTGATCAGAGAGACATTCTAAATTCCCAGCGTGCAGCACACTAATCGAAGAAAATGCCGGAACATGAAAACGGCGGAATAATAATGTGAGGCCACATGGTTCATCAACTTTAATTTTTGTACCTTTCATGACGTAGGGTCCCCGGATCCAGAGCTCGCCGGTGCGGTTCACCGGCAGCGCCTCGCCGGTCTCTGGGTCGACGATCTTGGCCTCGGTGTTGGGCGACAGGAGCCCGGCCGTCCCGTACCGGCGGCTCTCCTCGGCCGAGTCCGTGGACGCGCCGATGGCCGTGCTCTCCGTCAGCCCGTACCCCTGCAGGATCTCCACCTGGGGGTACTTCTCCCTGAAGCCTTCGATGAGCTCCTTGCTGAGCGGCGCGCCGCCGGAGAGGACCTTGCGCAGGTTGCCCAAAGGCAGCGGCTTGGGGTGCGCGACCATGGCGACGAGGATGGGCGGCACGAGCGGCAGGTAGGTGACCCCGTAGGCGCTGATGCAGCGCAGCATCTCGGGGAGCTCGAACTTGGAGAGCACGACGATGGTGGCGCCGCAGCCGAGCAGGCCGGTGGCGAAGGCGACGAGGCCGTAGACGTGGAACATGGGCACCGTGCAGAGGAAGGTCTCCGTGGTGTCCGAGTCCTCGAGGCGGAAGCGGTTCATGACGATCTGGACCATGGAGATGAGGTTCCGGTGCGTGGCGACCACGCCCTTGCTGGGCCCCGTGGTGCCGGAGGAGTAGAGCAGCGTGGCCTGGTCGTCCTGCGTGACGCGGTCCCGGCGGCGCGCGGGGTCCGGCGCCGTGGTGGAGATCTCGTCCATGGTGGCGACGATCCGCGGGTCGGAGGCGCCGGCACGGGAAGACTCGAGGAGGACGACGCGGAGGCCGTCGGCGGCGCGGGGGAGCTTGGGGAGGAGGTCGCGGGTGGTGAAGGCGAGGACGGGGCGGGCGTCGGCGACCTGCTTGGCGATCTCGGCGGCGGTGTTGAGCGGGTTGGCGGTGGTGACGACGGCGCCGAGCGACATGGCGGCGAGCGCGGCGACGGGGAAGTGGACCGAGTTGGGGGAGAGGATGAGCGCGACGTGGCCCTTGCGGAGGCCGAAGGGCGGCGCGGCGAGCGCGGTGGCGGCGCCGGCGACCGCGCGCCAGAGCTCGGCGAAGGTGGTGCGGCGGCCCGTGGAGGCGTCGACGAGCGCGACGACGCCCGAGTGGCGGCGGGAGGCCAGGAAGGTGACCACGTCCAGGTCCCGGTCCGCGGGCAGCGGCACCTCCGCGCGCTTGCTCCGGAACGCGCCCGTCGCGGCGCAGTAGCCGCTCCGCGGGTCCGCCGCCGCCGTGGCCATCGCGATCGGAGCGCCGCGCCGGCTGGTCGATCGATCTCCCGGCTGGCTGTCGCTGTGTGTCTTTCGTGCGTGCGGGTGGGCGTTGTCTGGGTCTGACCAGTAGTCGGAGTAGGAGTAACTGCTTTCTCCCTGCGGTGGCGGCGGCGGTGGCGGGCGAGTGGTCGCCGTCGACACTCGTCAACTTTACACGGTGGTCAGCTGCAAAGCGTGCCTCGTGCGCCCATGTGCGGAAATGGATGGATAACCAGAAAAGAAAAACTGGTGGGCCCATACAGGAGTATTTGACTGTTCTACGATCAGCGGGCAAAACGTGCATGTGTACGGTGCGCCAACCCCGTTGACTGGTACAGTAGTATACATTTCAGAAGAAGAAGAAGAAAATTAATTGACCGGTAAGCAATCGAAACTACGGAGTACGTATTTGAGAAAAAGGAAAAGAAAGCACCAAAAAGCAATAATTTTGTAAAATCTTTGAAATGGGAGAGCGAAAATTTCGTAATGGGCGTTCTTCCTTTATCATAATCGATTTGATAAGACCGTGTAGGAGCAAGGCTCAAATTTGTTCGTTCGTCATGATGCAGCCATTTTGTGGATGGATATCATTTTTAGACAAGGTAGAAGTGTTACCGAAGGATTTCATTCTATTCTTCCTAATGGAGGAGTAAAGAAAAAGGGACGAGACTTGCTTGCTTCCCGCGCGTGTGTCCATCAATGCTTCCATATACGTGGCTTCATTTGATTGAAACAAAATAAAGCCCGGCCCCATCCTCTTAAAGACAGGGGGATATGATTAGATTAGAAAGGAAAAGGAAAAAAAAGGCAATCGTAGGATGAAGTGGGAGCATGAATAAGAGATGGGAAAGAAGCAGGGAAGCCGGGTCCAAGAAAAAGTACCTCACAGTACGTCTCAATTTGGCACGTGGTTTTATTTCAAGAAAGAAAAGATTTAACATATACCACAGTCAAGTATCTTTGATTTTTTTTCTTTTTGCGGGAGCCAAATATCTTTGATAGTGTAAGGAAAAATAATACGGGCTTGTTAAGTCCAAGTGTGTGTCGATTGCTCAACCGTTGAACTTTTGCATGTAGATGCGTGCTGGACTGAGCACCGCCCAATGGATCTCACAACTCTGGTAAAAAAAAGGACCTCACAACTCTGGTAAAAAAAAGGACCTCACAACATTTTGCCACACCATTTGCAAACATATATTCCTAGTGGTTGCAGCATGTTGTCTTGCAAATCGCAACATCTGCCCTCATTGTTTGTAGCACGTAGTCTCATCGGTCGCACTATCCGCCATTGATGGTTGTAGCATTTAGTCACACCAGTTACAACGTGGCACAAAGTCCATGTTGGTAAACCAGTGATGCATATCAGTGCGCCGACGAGGGAGCCCTAGAGACCACCAAAGGAGGGGTGGGAGAAGGAAAACTCGAACCTCGCTATGTCCAAACCAGGAGATAAAGGAGGAGGAGGGGTTCTTGGGGACCACCATGGCGTCGTCCTTGCAGCGACGTGTTGTCCCCCCCCCCCCGCCACCTTTGACCTTGAATTGGCGGAGCTTAAAGCATGCATGCGAGTGATCCAACTGGCCATGGAGGTGGGTTGTAGAAGCTAGTGCTCCAGAATAACTCCAAACCATTGCCGCCAAGCTGATCAACCCAGAGAGGGACAAGTCTATGTATGGGCCCATGATCGAAGAAGTGAATGGTTTGCTCAGAATCAAAGAAGAGTTTAAGGTAGCTTTGGTGTGGCGTTCAGTTAATAACGTTGCCCATAGTCTAGCTAAGGAGGGTTGCGTGACTGAGCTATGTAAAATATGGTTTTGTATACCGCCGGATTGTATCCATCCATGTTCGGACTCGAATCTTGCCAAAATCAATAAGGGAAACTGGTTGTTTTCACCAGATTGATGTGGGTTCTTCATTAGCCACTCTCGCGTGTGCGACGTGACTCTTCCAGGCCCACACACAGTCCACCTATCTCCACTTTATCCCAAGTTGAATGTTCTCATTCACACGATCTTTTCCCCTCGACCGGTCGTTTTCTTCCTCTAACACATCCTTTCCCCAAAACTAATTCTTCGCTGTTGTCAAGCTTTGCTCTGAAGTTGCGCTGTCACGCCGATGTTGCGAGGCCACACCGCGATCGTAAATCGTGGATCTCCGCCCTCTCCTCTTTTCTCGACCACACATCACTCCTCCATCTCAGTCCATATCGTCCTTACCAACAGATGTTGCGAGCTCACCACCACCCACTGTTGGGGACCGTAGCAGAATTTTAAAATTTTCTACGCATCACCAAGATCAATCTATGGAGTAATCTAGCAACAAGGGGAAGGAGAGAGCATCTACATACCCTTGTAGATCGCTAAGCGGAAGCGTTCAAGTGAACGGGGTTGATGGAGTCGTACTCGTCGTGATCCAAATCACCAAAGATCCTAGTGCCGAACGGACGGCACCTCCGCGTTCAACACACGTACAGCCCGGTGACGTCTCCCATGCCTTGATCCAGCAAGGAGAGAGGGAGAGGTTGAGGAAGACTCCATCCAGCAGCAGCACAATGGCGTGGTGGTGGTGAAGGAGCGTGGCAATACAGCAGGGCTTCGCCAAGCACCACGAAATATGAGGAGAAAGAGAGGGAGGGCTGCACCAACGAGAGAGATCAAATCGCGTGTATTGGGCAGCCCCTAGGCCAAGTATATATAGGGGAAGGGGAGGGGCTGCGCCAACAGGGGAGGAACTTCATGTGTTGGGCTGCCCCTTTGCCTCCACTATATATAGGGGGAGAGGGAGGGCTGCGCCCCCACCTAGGGTTTCCTCCCTAGGGGTGGCGGCAGCCCTAGATCCCATCTAGGGTGGCGGCCACAAGGGGGAGAGGGGGAGGCGCACCTGAGGTGGGCCTTAGGGCCCATCTGCCCTAGGGTTTGCCCCCTTCCCCTCTTGGAGGCGCCTTGGGCCTTGGTGGGAGGCGCCCCAACCCACCTTGGGGCTGGTCCCTTCCCACTATTGGCCCATGTAGGCCTCTGGGGCTGGTGGCCCCACCTGGCGGACCACCGGACCCCTCCGGTGGTCCCGGTACACTACCGGTGATGCCCGGAACACTTCCGGTGGCCAAAACCATACTTCGTATATATTAATCTTTACCTCCGGACCATTCCGGAACTCCTCGTGACGTCCGAGATCTCATCCGGGACTCCGAACAACATTCGGTAACCGCATACATACTTTCCCTATAACCCTAGCGTCATCGAACCTTAAGTGTGTAGACCCTACGGGTTCGGGAGTCATGCAGACATGGCCAAGACAACTCTCCAGTCAATAACCAACAGCGGGATCTGGATACCCATGTTGGCTCCCACATGCTCCACGATGATCTCATCGGATGAACCACGATGTCAAGGATTTAATCAATCCCGTATACAATTCCCTTTGTCTAGCGGTACGATACTTGCCTGAGATTCGATCGTCGGTATCCCGATACCTTGTTCAATCTCGTTACCGGCAAGTCTCTTTACTCGTTCCTTAACACATCATCCCGTGATCAACTCCTTGGTCACATTGTGAACATTATGATGATGTCCTACCGAGTGGGCCCAGAGATACCTCTCCGTTTACACGGAGTGACAAATCCCAGTCTCGATTCGTGCCAACCCAACAGACACTTTCGGAGATACCTGTAGTGTACCTTTATAGCCACCCAGTTACGTTGTGACGTTTGGCACACCCAAAGCACTCCTACGGTATCCGGGAGTTGCACAATCTCATGGTCTAAGGAAATGATACTTGACATTAGAAAAGCTTTAGCATACAAACTACACGATCTTGTGCTAGGCTTAGGATTGGGTCTTGTCCATCACATCATTCTCCTAATGATGTGATCCCATTATCAACGACATCCAATGTCCATGGTCAGGAAACTGTAACCATCTATTGATCAACGAGCTAGTCAACTAGAGGCTTACTAGGGACATGGTGTTGTCTATGTATCCACACATGTATCTGAGTTTCCTATCAATACAATTCTAGCATGGATAATAAACGATTATCATGAACAATGAAATATAATAATAACTAATTTATCATTGCCTCTAGGGCATATTTCCAACAGTTCCCACTTGCACTAGAGTCAGTAATCTAGTTCACATCGCCATGTGACCAACATCCAAGAGTCTACTAGACTCAATGATCTAGTTCACATCACTATGTGATAAACACTCAAAGAGTTCTGGGTTTGATCATGTTATGCTGGTGAGAGAGGTCGTAGTCAACGGGTCTTGCCATATTCAGATCCCTATGTATTTCGCAAAACTTTATGTCATATCGTAGATGCTGCTACCACGTTCCACTTGGAGCTATTCCAAATTATTGCTCCATTATACGTATCCGGTATCTCTACTCAGAGCTATCCGGATAGGTGTTAAGATTGCATCGACGTAACTCGTTACGTCGAACTCTTTATCACCTCCATAACCGAGAAACATTTCCTTATTCCTCTAAGGACAATTTTGACCGCTATCTGGTGATCCAGTCCTAGATCACCTTTGTACCCTCTTGCCAGACATGTGGCAAGGCACACATCAGGTGCGGTACTCAGCATGGCATACTGTATAGAACCTATGACAAGAGCATAGGGGACGACCTTCGTCCTTCCTCTTTCTTCTGCCGTGGTCAAGCTTTGAGTCTTACTCAACTTCACACCTTACAACTCAGGTAAGAACCCCTTCTTTGACTGATCTATTTTGAACTCCTTCAAAAACATGTCAAGGTGTGCGTTCTTTGAAAGTATCATCAGGCGTCTTGATCTATCTCTATAGATCTTGATGCCCAGTATGTAAGCAGCTTTATCCAGGTCTTCCTTTGGAAAAATACTCTTCAAACAACCATTTATGCTTTCCAGAAATTCTACATTATTTCGGATCAACAATATGTCATCCACATATACTTATCAGAAATGTTGTAGTGCTCCCACTCACTTGCTTGTAAATATAAGTTTCTAGCAAACATTGTATAAATCTAAAAGCTTTGATCACTCCATCAAAGCATATATTCCGATTCCGAGATGCTTGCTCTAGTCCATAGAAGGATCGTTGGAGCCAGCATATCTTTTAGCATCCTTAGGATCGACAAAACCTTTTATTATATCACATACAACTTTTTCTTACGAAAACTGGTAAGAAAACTTGCTTTGACATCCATCTATTAGATTTCATAATCAAAAAATACAGCTAATGCTACATGATTCCGACGGACTTAAGCATCGCTACGGGTGAGAAATTATCATTGTAGTCAACTCCTTGAACTTGTGAAAAGACTCTTTCCCACAAGTCGAGCTTCATAGACGGTAACATTACCGCCCACGTCCGTCTTCTTCTTAAAGATCCATTTATCTCAATGGCTTGCCGATCATCGGGCAAGTCCACCAAAGTCCATACTTTGTTCTGACATATGGATCCTATCTCGGATTTCATGGCTTCTAACCATTTGTCGGAATACGAGCCCACCATCGCTTCTCCATAGCTCGTAGGTTCATTGTTGTCTAACAACATGATATCTAAGACATGATTACCGTACCACTTAGGAGTAGTACATATCCTTGTCGACCTACGAGGTTCGATAGCAACTTGATCCGAAGCTTCATGATCACTATCATTAACTTCCTATTCAACAGACGTAGGTGCCACAGAAAACATCTTTCTGTGTTGCATCATTCTCTGGTTGAAATAAAGGTTCGACAACCTCATCAAGTTCTATCTTCCTCCCACTCAATTCTTTCGAGAGAAACTCCTTCTCGAGAAAGGACCCGTTCTTAGCGACAAACAATTTGCCCTCGGATCTGAGATAGAAGGTATACCCAACTGTCACCTTTGGGTATCCTATGAAGATGTGTTTGTCCGCTTTGGGTTCGAGCTTCTCTGGCTGAAGCCTTAAGCATCGCAGCCCCAAACATTAAGAAACGACAACTTTGGTTTCTTGCCAAACCAATGTTCATACGATGTCGTCTCAACGAACTTAGATGGTGTCCTATCTAAAGTGAATGCAGCTGTCTCTAACGCATAACCTCAAAATGGAAACAGTAGATCGGTAAGAGACATCATAGATCGCACCATATCTCATAAGGTTCGATTACGACGTCCGGACACACCATTACCTTGTGGTGTTCCAGGTGGCTTCAACTGCGAAACAATTCCACAATGTCTTAAGTGATTGCCAAACTCATAACTCAGAAAATCCCCTTTTGATCAGATCGTAGGAACATGATCTTCTTTGTTATGATGATTCTTAACTTCACTCTGAAATCGCTTGAACTTTTCAAACGTTTCAGACTTGTGCTTCATTAGGTAGATATACCTATATCTACCCAAATCGTCAGTGAAGATGAGAAAATAGCGATATCCGCCGCACGCTTCAATTCTCATTGGATCAGACGCATCAGCATGCATGATTTCCAACAAGTCACTTGCCCGTTTCATTGTACTTGAAAACAGGGTCTTAGTCATCCTGCCCATGAGGCATAGCTCGCATGTGTCAAGTGATTCGAAATCAAGTGACTCCAAACATCCATCGACATGGAGTTTCTTCATGCATCTTACGCCAATATGACCTAAGCGGCAGTGCCACGAGAAAGTGGTACTATCATTATTAACTCTACATCTTTTGGCGTTAACATGTATATTACCACGACCGAGATTCAATGAACCATTCACATAGGGTGCATGACCATGAAAGGTATCATTCATGTAAACAGAATAACCATTATTCTCTAACTTAAATGAATGAACGTATTGCAATGAACATGATCTAATCATATTCATGCTCAACGTAGACACCTGATAACATTTATCTATGTTCAATACTAATCCCGAAGGCAGATGGAGCGTGCGATGGTGATCTCATCAACTTTGGAAACACTTCCAACACACATCGTCACCTCGCCCTTAGCCAGTCTCCGTTTAGTCCATAGCTTTTGCTTCAAGTCACCAATAATAGTAACTGAACCGGTATCCAATACCCAGGTGCTACCAGGAGTACTAGTGAGGTACACATTAATAACACGTATATACTTTGTTGAAGTTGCCAGCCTTCTTATCTACCATGCATTTGGGGTAATTTCGCTACCAGTAACCGTTCCCCTTACAACAGAAGCACTTAGTCTCGGGTTTGGGTTCAACCTTGGGTTCCTTCACTGGAGCGGCAACTGGTTTGCCATCCATGAAGTTTCCCTTCTAGCCCTTGCCCTTCTTGAAACCAGTGGTCTTGTTAAACCGTCAACACTTGATGCTCCTTCTTGATTTCTACCTTTTGCGGTCTTAAGCACCGCGAACAGCTCCGGGATCAACTCCATCCCTTGCATGTCATCGTTCACCACGAAGATCTAGTAGCTTAGTGATAGTGGCTAGAGAACTCTATCAATCACTATCTTATCTGGAAGTTTAACTCCCACTTGATTTAAGTGATTGTAGCACCCAGACATTCTGAGCACGTTCTCACTAGCTGAGCTATTCTCCTCCATCTTGTTGGCAAAATAACTTGTCAGAGGTCTCAGACCTCTCAACACGGGCATGAGCCTGAAATCCCAATTTTAGCTCTTGGAACATCTCATATGGCGTTCAAAACGTCATTGGAATCTCGATTCTAAGCCGTAAAGTATGGTGCACTAAACTATCAGGTAGTCATCAGAATGTGTCTGTCAGGTGTTCACAACATCCACAGACGATGTTGTAGGGGTTTGCACATCGAGCGGTGCATCAAAGACGTGAGCTTTCTGTGTAGCAGTGAGGACACTCCTCGGACTACGGACCTAGTACGCATCATTGCTTACAATATCTTTCAACGTAATCTTTCTCTAGGAACGTATTGAAACAGGGAGCTACAACTTGAGCTATTTATCTACAACATATTTGCGAAGACAATTTAGACTATGTTCATGATAATTAAGTTCATCTAATCAAATTATTTAATGAACTCCCACTCGGATAGACATCCCTCTCGTCATCTAAGTGAAACATGATCCGAGTCAACTAGGCCGTGTCCGATCATCACGTGAGACGGACTAGTTAACATCGGTGAACATCTCCATGTTGATCGTATCTTCTATACGACTCATGCTCGACCTTTCGGTCTTCCGTGTTCCGAGGCCATGTCTGTACATGCTAGGCTTGTCAAGTCAACCTAAGTGTATTGCATGTGTAAATCTGGCTTACACCCGTTGTATTTGAACGTTAGAATCTATCACACCCGATCATCACGTGGTGCTTCGAAACAACGAACCTTCGCAACGGTGCACAATTAGGGGGAACACAATTTCTTAAATTATTGTGAGGGATCATCTTATTTAAGCTACCATCATTCTAAGCAAATAAGATGTAAAACATGACAAACATCACGTAACATCCCAAATTTTCAATTTGGAATGTTATACATTAGATCATCATGTATATCATATTTTATTTTGCTTTTGGTTTTGATCCTAGAAAATCCTAAGCAACTCAAAGACCCACGGAGAGAGTTGGGAATTTCCTTATTTACATATTTGAGTTTTTTCAAATTCTGTAAACAGGATCATTTGATTTTATTTATTTTATCGTCAATTATTTCTATTACAAAGATATGAGAGAGGAATAAAATGACTTTCCCAAAATATAGAAATATTGAGGATTTAATAAAAAAATCAAATAAGATTTATTTCGGAGTTTCTCGGTATTTTTAATTGAATTTAGGAAAAATATGCATTTTTCAAAGTTGTATTTTGGGCCCAAATAAATGTTCACTTTATCGGGCTCGATTTTAAAAACCCGGCAAAATTTATTTCATGATTTTTGGAGTCCGTTTAGTATTTCTTTTTATTTTTCTTCCGAGCATAATTATTTAAAAAAAAACGAAACCGACTTTGGGCTGTACTCGGCCAGGACTCCGCCTGGCCGGGGCCTTTATATAGCGCGCCCGAGGCCCGAGCCGAGCCAGCCCACCGCCGCCGCCCAAACCCTAGCCGCCGCTGACCTGCCGGAGCAGCGCGCCGTTCGAGGTTCGCGGCCGCGCCTCGATTTCCATGCAGTTTTTTTTAAAAATATTTTTTTCCGTTCATTTTTCTTTTTCAGCGGAATTTTCTGCGGTTATTTTTTTATCGCGATTTCTGATCGTTTTAGTATAACTGTTCGCTCGTTTATCGGAATCAGGCGATTCAAGCGCCTGGAGTTTTGTCTCGAAAGCCTTTTCCAAATAATCAACTTAAACAAGTTTTTGCTACTATAAAATTTGACTTAGATCCAGATTACTAGACCAAAGTTGATTTCTTTCGCCGTTTGATTTCTTTTGCTTCGTTCGATTTGATTCTTTTTGCAAACCAGGGTTCTTAAGTTGAACTTTCTGGTTAGATCTTCTATTTGAGTTTTACCTGTGCATTAGATGAGTACTTATTATATGCTTGTTTGTTTGTCTGCGATAGAATACCCGGAGTGCGCCGCCTGTTACTTCGAATCTCTAGGTTTCGCGGATCATCAGCAAGGCAAGTAACACTTTGATCATACCTTTTCTACAACCCAGTTTTATTGCATTAGATCAACCCGCACACATTGCATGATTAAGATCTAATTAAATTGTGGGATGGGAAGTAGATGAGGTAGTACCTATTACCTGTTTATTATCAAATCTTTGGGAGTTATTTCTATGTTTGCTTATTATGCCATGCTATGCTAGTAGACGTGGATTGGGTGAGTGATATCCATGACAGATGTGAGATTGTTAATTAATGGTTTATCTAAGGTGGCAACTTAAATACACATCTGGGTGGATTGAGGCACCTGGTTTCTATCAGGACTTGCCTGTTTTTCTTTTGGACCGCCACCCAGGCTCAAAGGGATCATGAGATTATTCATACTAGAAACTTCCGTGTGCAGCCACAAGCCATTATGGGCTCTGGCAGGGTAGACTAGCAGATGTAGGGGAAAGTAGGTGTACCGGTCTATCCAACGTAAGGTGCTAGCGCTTCTGAAAGACTATGTCTCGGCCATCCGTTTCTCAAACACCATGTAGTGCGAGAAATCCAACGGAGGCGATCGAGTCTTGTGGGGAAAAGTGCGCAAACCTCTACAGAGTGTAATAAACTAATCATGGTTAGCCGGTGTCCCCGGTTATGGACATCTTGAGTATCTAGTACCTGGATTATCATGTGAATCTCAACATGTTACTCTAAAGTTAAATTTTGATGGGTTTGCTAAATGATGATGCTTAATTGGGATTGAGAATGCTGTCAACCATTCTCAATGTTTAACAACCACCATGATAGTAATTAATTTTATTCCTTTGAAGTATGGAAAAATTGGCTTTACGCAAAACTGTAACCATAGAGCTTTCCACCAGCCAAATATGCATATAGTATAGTGGTTTCATTTCATTACTCTCTATGTGTTACCTTGCCAGCATATTCCATGTGCTGACCCGTTCTCGGGCTGCAACGTTAATGTTGCAGACTTTTCAGACGACGTTAAGGAGTTTTAGGTCGTGGTTCTATACTCAGTGATGCCGTTGGAGTTGATGGACTCACTTATCTTCCAAGCCTTCCGTTATTATCGTTATTAGATGGCCCTAAGCCATATTTATTGTAATAAATTCTCTTTTGAGACACTCGATGTAATAAGTGTGTGATTGCTACTCTGCTATAAATCCTCCGAGTACTGTGTGGTGTCAGCATTACTGATCCAGGGATGACACTGGAGCACAGAGATCAGACTGTTTGAGGTCTGGTCCCTACAGAGATGGTATCAGAGCACACGCTAACTGTAGGACACGACCACTAAGCTAAAAGACCTAGATCACTACTCACTCTCTTCTCTTCTGACTTCTCATGTTTTCTACTCTTTAGGATGGCGGATGCGAGGAACAAGTTCACACAACCGGACGAAGATACACCCTTTGGACGCCACTTGAAGGAAGTCACTAGATACCTGAACATAGGAGTACCAAGCTTCACGGGAACCTACAACGCCACTTTACCTGAGGAAGAGCGTTGGATGATTCAAGTTCAAGTTCCAGGAAGGACGTTCATGCCAGTCACTGAGCCCATAGAGTTTTCTTTTGATGCACCAACTTGGAGTCTAGGAAAGAGTATGGCAGCTCACATTGCCATGGGACACATTGGAGAAGTCTACCGCAAGGATCTCAAGGATACTATCTACCAGATTTGCGGACGCCGAGATGAACACTGGGAGATGATCAGCACCAGGAAGGATAGATCAATTACAGCTTTTATCCAGGAGTTAAACCAGCACATTCGACGACAGGAGAATCAGATGTGCGCCAACATGATAGATCTGAAGAAGGCTAAGACTAGAATCAAGGAACTGGAGGAAGAACTCAAGGCTACACGTGAAGATTATGAAGAAGAAATTGAAGTATTGGTGGAGAAGAATGATGACCTAATCAAGAAGATTGGAATATTTATGGGAGGCCCGACACCAGTAGATGAAGACGAAGAACCCAAGGAGATTAGCCCGGAAGACTACATCATCATCAACGGCACCGACTCAGAAGCAGATAATAGCGATGATGACTATGTTGATGAAGCTGGAGCCGATATCATGGAGTCTACAACCGTAGAATATTTCTAGTAGACCACCTCACCAGTAGTAGTAGTCCACCATGTAAATTTAGTAGTCCGAGCACTTTTGCGATAGCTAGATTGATTGTATGCCTTTGTTTGATTGAATGAGTGAATTGTTTGCTTTTGCCTCATGAGCATATGGGTAGTGTTTTCCCTTTAGACCCCCTCTATTCTTATATCTCATCTTTTCTAAACCCTCAGATGCCTCCGAGACGTGACCCCAGATTTACCATTAAGGATTGGTAACTATGTTTTTCCCTCAGACCTAATAGTATTGGAATCTCAAGGATTGGATGTGATATTAGGCATGGATTGGTTATCAAAGTATGAAGGGAATATTGAGTGTGCTAGTAAGTCAATTTTGCTTACCACACCAGAAGGGAGAAGGATCAAGTATGTATCCCGGCATATGCCAAACAGGACACAAGTAAATTCCTTATCAGGAGTTGTGCAAGAGGAAGTACCAGTGGTAAAGGATTTTCCTGGCGTATTTCCAGAGGAGTTGCCAGGCATGCCACCGGATAGAGATATTGAGTTTTTGATTGAGCTATTGCCAGGCACTGGGCCAATATCAAAGAGACCATACAGGATGCCCGCAAAGGATTTGGTGGAAATTAAGAAGCAGATTAATGAGTTACTGGATAAAGGTTACATTCACCCAAGTTCTTTGCCTTGGGGATCACCAGTACTACTAGTGGAGAAGAAGGATGGATCATTAAGAATGGTTGTTGATTATCGAGGATTGAACGAAGTAACAATCAAAAACAAGTACCCGCTACCAATGATCAATGATCTGTTTGATCGGTTGCAAGGGGCTAAAGTGTTTTCCAAGATCGATTTGCCATCAGGGTACCATCAGTTGAAGATTCGAGAGCAGGACATACCTAAGACAGCATTCACCACAAGATATGGACTGTATGAGTATACCGTTATGTCATTTGGACTGACTAACGCACTTGCCTATTTTATGAACATGATGAACAACGTGTTTATGGAGTTTTTGGATAAGTTCGTCATGGTTTTCATCGATGATATTCTGTTATTCTCAAAGAATGAAGAGGAGCTTAAGGAGCATTTGCGTTTGGTACTTGGAAAGCTCAGAGAACATCAGTTATATGCCAAGTTCAGCAAATGTGAGTTTTGGTTGAAGGAAGTAGGATTCCTCGGACATGTTATATCTGGAGAAGGTATAGCAGTAGATCCCGCTAAAGTTGATATTGTGACCAGGTGGGAAGCACCAACCACAGTTGGAGAGATCCGGAGTTTTCTTGGACTCGCAGGATACTACCGGAGGTTTATTGAGAACTTTTCAAAAATTGCGAAGCCTATGACGGAGTTGTTGAAGAAGGATACTAAGTTCAAATGGATTGAGGAGTGTGAGGCTAGTTTCCAGGAGTTGAAGAAACGCTTGGTTACCTCACCAGTGTTGATTTTGCCAGACCAGACTAAGGATTATGAGGTGTATTGCGACGCTTCACGTCGAGGACTTGGAGCAGTGCTTATGCAGGAAGGGAGAGTTGTTTCGTATGCTTCACGACAACTGAAGCCTCACGAATTGAATTATGCCACGCATGATTTGGAGTTAGCACCCGTAGTGCATGCATTGAAGACGTGGAGACATTTCCTCATTGAAAATCATTGTGAGGTGTACACGGATCACAAGAGTTTGAAGTACATTTTCACGCAAAAGGAGTTGAACCTCAAACAAAGAAGATGGTTGGAGCTCATCAAGGATTACGATATGAGATTGCATTACCATCCTGGAAAAGCTAACGTAGTAGCTGACGCATTAAGCCGTAAGAGCCATGTCAATACGTTAATGACGGGAGAGATACCCAAGGAGCTAGCAGAAAACCTTCGTGAGCTATGTTTGGAGATAGTTCCGAGAGGCTATGTGGCAATATTGGAGATTCAGTCAACATTGATGGATAAAATCAGAGAGGCTCAGAAATCTGACAAGGAGATTGCTTCTATAAAAGAGAAAATGGGCCAAGGAAAATCTAAGGGATTTCGTGAGGATGAGCACGACACCCTATGGTTTGAAGACCGTGTTTATGTACCCAATGACCCGGAGATCAGAAAGTTGATTCTGCAAGAGGCACATGATTCACCGTATTCGATTCACCCAGGAAATACCAAGATGTATTTGGATTTGAAGGATATTTTTTGGTGGACCGGAATGAAGAAGGATATTGCGGAGTATGTAGCAGTTTGTGACGTATGTCAGAGAGTAAAGGCAGAGCATCAGAAGCCAGCAGGATTGTTGCAACCATTGCCGATACCCGAATGGAAGTGGGATAAGCTAGGCATGGATTTTATCACGGGATTACCAAGGACTCGTTCAGGCTATGACTCGATTTGGGTTGTAGTTGATCGATTGACGAAGGTAGCTCATTTCATCCCAGTAAAGACCACTTACACCAGTGCTAAGTTGGCAAATATATATATGACCAGGATCGTATGTTTGCATGGAGTTCCGAGGAGTATCGTATCAGATAGAGGAACCCAATTTACCTCGAAGTTCTGGAAGCAGTTGCATGAGACTTTGGGTACTAGGCTAGAATTTAGTACAACTTTTCATCCGCAGACAGATGGACAGACCGAGAGAGTCAATCAGATTTTGAAGGATATGCTGAGAGCTTGTGCGCTAGATTATGGATCTAGTTGGGACGATAATTTGCCATATGCAGAGTTCTCTTACAATAATAGCTATCAGACCAGTTTGAAGATGGCCCCTTTCGAAGCTTGTACGGAAGGAGGTGCAGGACACCGTTGTCATGGGACGAAGTTGGAGACCGCTAGTTGTTTGGACCAGATCTGATTAAAGAGTCTGAACAGAAGGTGAAGTTGATTCGTGATAGGCTCAAGGTAGCCCAGTCCAGGCAGAAGAGCTACGCAGATTTTAAACGCAAGGAGACAGTTTACGAAGTCGGAGACAGAGCTTATCTTCGAGTATCCCCACTTCGAGGGATTAAGCGTTTTGGAGTTAAGGGGAAGTTAGCTCCACGATTTGTAGGGCCATATCGAGTTTTGGAGCGTATGGGAGAAGTGGCCTACAAGTTGGAATTGCCAGAAAGATTGACAGGAGTTCATGACGTGTTCCACGTTTCTCAGTTGAAGAAGTGTCACGCAGAGATGGCTGACATACCTTTGCGAGACACAGTGCCATTGGAAGCAATTCAGTTGGATAACAATTTGACCTATGAGGAGAAACCAGTCAAGATTCTCGAGTTTGCCAGCCGAGTCACTTGCAGCAAGGTTATCAAGTTTTGCAAAGTTCAGTGGAGTCACCACACGGAGGATGAAGCCACCTGGGAACGAGAGGAAGATTTGCTCAAAGACCACCCTCACCTATTTTCTAGCCAACCCGAATCTCGAGGGCGAGATTCATCTTAAGGGGGGGTAGGTTTGTAACATTCCAAATTTTCAATTTGAAATGTTATACATTAGATCATCATGCATATCATATTTTATTTTGCTTTTGGTTTTGATCCTAGAAAATCCTAAGCAACTCAAGGACCCACGGAGAGAGTTGGGGATTTTGTTATTTACATATTTGAGTTTTTTCAAATTTTGTAAACAGGATCATTTGATTTTATTTATTTTATTGTCAATTATTTCTATTACAAAGATATGAGAGAGGAATAAAATGACTTTCCCAAAATATAGAAATATTGAGGATTTAATAAAAAAATCAAATAAGATTTATTTCGGAGTTTCTCGGTATTTTTAATTGAATTTAGGAAAAATACGTGTTTTTCAAAGTTGTATTTTGGGCCCAAATAAATGTGCACTTTATCAGGCTCGATTTTAGAAACCCGGCAAAATTTATTTCATGATTTTTGGAGTCCATTTAGTATTTTTTTATTTTTCTTCCGAGCGTAATTATTTAAAAAAAACGAAACTGACTTTGGGCCGTACTCGGCCAGGACTCCGCCTGGCCGGGGCCTTTATATAGCGCGCCCGAGGCCCGAGCCGAGCCAGCCCACCGCCGCCGCCCAAACCCTAGCCGCCGCCGACTTGCCGGAGCGCGCGCCGTTCGAGGTTCGCCGCCGCGCCTCGATTTCCGTGCAGTTTTTAAAAAAAATATTTTTTCCCGTTTGTCGTTCTTCTTTTTCGTCGGATTTTCCGCGGTTATTTTGTGATCGCAATTTCTGATCCGATTTTCGTTTTAGTATAACTTTTCGCTCGTTTATCAGAATCAGGCGATTCAAGCGCCTGGAGTTTCGTCTCGAAACCCTTTTTCCGAATAATCAACTTAAACAAGTTTTTTCTACTGTAAAATTTGACTTAGATCCAGATTACTAGAACGAAGTTGATTTCTTTCGCCGTTTGATTTCTTTTGCTTCGTTCGATTTGATTCTTTTTGCAAACCGGGGTTCTTAAGTTGAACTTTCTGGTTAGATCTTCTATTTGAGTTTTATCTGTGCATTAGATGAGTACTTATTGTATGCTTGTTTGTTTGTCTGCAATAGAATACCCGGAGTGCGCCGCCTGTTACTTTGAATCTCTAGGTTTCGCGGATCATCAGCAAGGCAAGTAACACTTTGATCATACCTTTTCTACAACCCAGTTTTATTGCATTAGATCAACCCCCACACATTGCATGATTAGGATGTAATTAAATTGTGGGATGGGAAGTAGATGAGGTAGTACCTATTACCTGTTTATTATCAAACCTTTGGGAGTTATTTCTACGTTTGCTTATTATGCCATGCTATGCTAGTAGACGTGGATTGGGTGAGTGATATCCATGACAGATGTGAGATTGTTAATTAATGGTTTATCTAAGGTGGCAACTTAAATACACATCTGGGTGGATTGAGGCACCTGGTTTCTATCAGGACTTGCCTGTTTTTCTTTTGGACCGCCACCCAGGCTCAAAGGGATCATGAGATTATTCATACTAGAAACTTCCGTGTGCAGCCACAAGCCATTATGGGCTCTGGCATAGTTGATTAAGTCGTGCGAACTCTTACATGGTAGACTAGCAGATGTAGGGGAAAGTAGGTGTACCGGTCTATCCAACGTAAGATGCTAGCGCTTCTGAAAGACTATGTCTCGGTCATCCGTTTCTCAAACACCATGTAGTGCGAGAAATCCAACGGAGGCGATCGAGTCTTGTGGGGAAAAGTGCGCAAACCTCTACAGAGTGTAATAAACTAATCATGGTTAGCCGTGTCCCCGGTTATGGACATCTTGAGTATCTAGTACCTGGATTATCATGTGAATCTCAACATGTTACTCTAAAGTTAAATTTTGATGGGTTTGTTAAATGATGATGCTTAATTGGGATTGAGAATGCTGTCAACCATTCTCAATGTTTAACAACCACCATGATAGTAATTAATTTTATTCCTTTGAAGTAGGGAAAAATTGGCTTTACGCAAAACTATAACCATAGAGCTTTCCACCAGCCAAATATGCATATAGTATAGTGGTTTCATTTCATTACTCTCTATGTGTTACCTTGCCAGCATATTCCATGTGCTGACCCGTTCTCGGGCTGCAACGTTAATGTTGCAGACTTTTCAGATGACGATTAAGGAGTTTTAGGTCGTGGTTCTATACTTAGTGATGCCGTTGGAGTTGATGGACTCACTTATCTTCCAAGCCTTCCGCTGTTATCGTTATTAGATGGCCTTAAGCCATATTTATTGTAATAAGTTCTCTTTTGAGACACTCGATGTAATAAGTGTGTGATTGCTACTCTGCTATAAATCCTCCGAGTACCGTGTGGTGTTAGCAGTACTGATCCAGGGATGACACCGGAGCACAGAGATCAGACTGTTTGAGGTCTGGTCGCTACACATCACATGCAATCAAATAGTGACATGATATGGCCAATATCATTTTGCTCCTTATGATCTCCATCTTTGGGGCTCCATGATCATCGTTGTCACCGGCATGACACCATGATCTCCATCATCGTGTCTTCTCGAAGTTGTCTCGTCATCTATTACTTCTACTACTATGGCTAATGCTTTAGCAATAAAGTAAAGTAATTACATGACGTTTAAGTTGACACACAGGTCATAAATAAATTAAGACAACTCCTATGGCTCCTGCCGGTTGTCATACTCATCGACATGCAAGTCGTGATTCCTATTACAAGAACATGATCAATCTCATACATCACATATATCATTCATCACATCCTTTTGGCCATATCACATCACACGACACATGCTGCAAAAACAAGTTAGACGTCCTCTAATTGTTGTTGCAAGTTTTTACGTGGCTGCTATAGGTTTCTGGCAAGAACGTTTCTTACCTACGCGAAAACCACAACGTGAATTGCCAATTTCTATTTACCCTTCATAAGGACCCTTTTCATCGAATCCGATCCGACTAAAGTGGGAGAGACAGACACCCGCTAGCCACCTTATGCAACTAGTGCATGTCAGTCGGTGGAACCAGTCTCACGTAAGAGTACGTGTAAGGTCGGTCCGGGCCGCTTCATCCCATGATGCCGCCGAATCAAGATAAGACTAGTAACGGCAAGTAAATTGACAATATCGACGCCCACAACTGCTTTGTGTTCTACTCGTGCATAGAAACTACGCATAGACCTAGCTCATGATGCCACTGTTGGGGATCGTAGCAGAATTTTAAAATTTTCTACGCATCACCAAGATCAATCTATGGAGTACTCTAGCAACAAGGGGAAGGAGAGAGCATCTACATACCCTTGTAGATCGCTAAGCGGAAGCGTTCAAGTGAACGGGGTTGATGGAGTCGTACTCGTCGTGATCCAAATCACCGATGATCCTAGTGCCGAACGGACGGCACCTCCGCGTTCAACACACGTACAGCCCGGTGACGTCTCTCATGCCTTGATCCAGCAAGGAGAGAGGGAGGGGTTGAGGAAGACTCCATCCAGCAGCAGCACAACGGCGTGGTGGTGGTGGAGGAGCGTGGCAATACAGCAGGGCTTCGCCAAGCACCACGGAATATGAGGAGAAAGAGAGGGAGGGCTGCACCAACGAGAGAGATCAAATCGCGTGTATTGGGCAGCCCCTAGGCCAAGTATATATAGGGGAAGGGGAGGGGCTGCGCCAACAGGGGAGGAACTTCATGTGTTGGGCTGCCCCTTTGCCTCCATTATATATAGGGGGAGAGGGAGGGCTGCGCCCCCACCTAGGGTTTCCTCCCTAGGGGTGGCGGCAGCCCTAGATCCCATCTAGGGTGGCGGCCACAAGGGGGAGAGGGGGAGGCGCACCTGAGGTGGGCCTTAGGGCCCATCTGCCCTAGGGTTTGCCCCCTTCCCCTCTTGGAGGCGCCTTGGGCCTTGGTGGGAGGCGCCCCAGCCCACCTAGGGGCTGGTCCCTTCCCACTATTAGCCCATGTAGGCCTCCGGGGTTGGTGTGTAACGCCCGGATACTTAAGCTACAGTGATTCCCCGCTAATGATGCCACGTCACCACGGTTATTGTGGTAAACTCTCGATAGTTCAGAACCGAAACAAGTTCAAAATTTAAATAAAAAAAAACAATAAAAGTTTTCAAAAATTAAAACAAAAATGTTCGGTGGTTGCCAAATATTACAAAGATAATCATGGTGTAAAGTTCACAATTTTATAAAATGCCTAAGTGTTTATAAATAAATAAAAACAGAAAAGAGAATAAATACAAAAAAAACAAAACAAAACAAAAGTAAAACAACAGACCCCCCCCCCCCGCGCGCTGGGCCAAGTGGCCCAGCTGGCCTCCACCGCCCGAGCGGGCCGCCCCAACCGCCCCACACCCCCACTCCCTTAACCCCCCCGGGCTTTGGCCCAGCTGACCCCAGGCCCAACTGGGCCACCACCAGGCCCAGCCGGCCACTCCCCCACTCCCTCTTATCCACTTCCCCTGGAAACCCTAGCCCACGCATCACACTCCCACTCCCCATGCCTCTCCTCTCCCCTTCCCGATCCGATCTGGATCAGGGACGAGCCCGCTCCCCCCCACCTCGCGACGCCACCGCCCCGGATCACCGTCGCCGTTGTCTTCTCGCCCCCTCCCCTCGCGCGACCCCCCCACCTGAAGCCGGCGCCAGCCGTCTCCGACCCCGTCACCCTCGCTCGCCGCGACGACCGCACGCGGGTGCCTCGGAGCTCGCCGACCCCGCCCCGCACCAAGATGCCACCTCGCCGGCCTACCTCCTCTACGTCGTCGTCGCTATCTTCCTCCTCAACCCCCGTTGCCTAGCCCCCACGAACTCCGGTGAGGACCCCCGCCGCTGCTCCCACTTGCCCTGCCTACGCCCCGCCGGTGCCGTCCCGTGCCTGTGCGCGCACTCACGTGGCCGCGTGTGCGCCCGTGCGTCGCAGCCACCACGCCCCACCCGCGGTCACCGTGCCCTGAACCCCCTTCTCCTACGGCGTGTCCGCGCCGTGGTCGGCCGCCCGTTGCTCCCTGGCCACGAGGCCTGCCCCGTCCTGGCCCCCCCCCCCCGCACCCCCACTCTGGCGGCGCCTCCCGCTGCACCTCCGTCGTCCATCCGACCCGCGGCACTCCTCGTGCCGTGCTGCCACGGCTCCGCTGCCCCAATCGCGCTGCTGGCCCGCGCCCGCGGCCACCGCTCTCCATTGACGCCCCGTCTCCGGCCGCCGCGACCGGCGTCTCCCGTGGCCGGCGCCCCCTGCCCATCTGGGCATTTGCCAATCGGGCTGGGTGCCTGCGCCCGTAACCCGCGCGCCCGAATCGCTGCGGCCCTTTGGGCCAATGACACATGGGGCCCAGCCCCAGAACGTTAAAAAAAAGAAAAAAAAAGAATAAAAAAAATATATAAAATAAATAATAATTGAAATAATTAAATAAACAATAATAATTAAATTAATTAATTAATTAATTAAGGAATTAATTAAATTAATTAATTATAATTAGATTAACCTAATCACTAATTAATCTAATTAATAGTTAGTTAATTAAAACAGTTTATGACAGGTGGGTCCCACTGGACCCACATGTCAGTTTGACCCAGTCAACTCTGTTGACTGCTGACATCAGCATGACGTCATGCTGATGTCATTAATTTATTTTCGAATTAATTTAAATAATTAATTAAAAATTCCAGAAATTAATAAAATCTTTAGAAAATCATATCTTTTAATCCGTAACTCGGATTAAAATGTTTTCAACATGAAAGTTGCTCAGAACGACGAGACGATTCCGGATACGCAGCCCGTTCGTCCGCCACGCATCCCTAGCATAGCAAACACGCAACTTTCCCCCTCCGGCTCCTCTGCCCGAAAACGCGAAACACCGGGGATACTTTCCCGGATGTTACCCCCCTTCACCGGTATCACCTACTACCGCGTTAGGGCACCTCTAACGCCGTTACTTGTCATGTCATGCATCACCATGCATATGCTTGCTTAAATATTTATTGTTTCTCCCCCCTCTTCTCTCGATAGACACCGAGACCGCCGCAGCTGCTACCCAGTACGACTACGGTGTTGACGACTCCTCTCTCTTGCCAGAGCAACCAGGCAAGCCCCCCCCCCTTTGATCACCAGATATCGCCTACTCTTCTCTATACTGCTTGCATTAGAGTAGTGTAGCATGTTACTGCTTCTCGTTAATCCTATACTGATGCATAGCCTGTCCTTGCTACTACTGTTGTTACCTTTACCTGGAAACCTAATGCTTAGTATAGGATGCTAGTTTATCATCAGTGGCCCTACATTCTTGTCCGTCTGCCATGCTATACTATTGGGCCGTGATCACTCGGGAGGTGATCACGGGTATATACTATATACTTTAAACATGATACATATGGTGACCAAAGTCGGGTTGGCTCGAGGAGTACCCGCGAGTGATTCACGGATTGGGGGCTGAAAGGACCTTTGTCCCGACGGCCCTCTGTGTGGATCTTTGTGGCGGAGCGACAGGGCAGGTTCCGACCACCTAGGAGAGAGGTGGGCCTGGCCCTGGTCGGTGTTCGCGGATACTTAACACGATTAACGAGATCTGGGTATTTGATCTGAGTCTGGCCATTTGGTCTATACGCACTAACCATCTACGTGGGAGCAGTTATGGGTATCCCGACGTCGTGGTATCAGCCGAAGCCTTCGTGACGTCAGCGACTGAGTGGCGCGCGCCGGATTGGACTGGAAAGCCACTAGGCTAGGTCTGCTTCCGGCCGCGTACGCAACGTGCAGGTGTGCAAAGGGCGATGGGCCCAGACCCCTGCGCCATAGGATTTAGACCGGCGTGCTGACCTCTCTGTTGTGCCTAGGTAGGGCTGCGACGTGTTGATCTTCCGAGGCCGGGCATGACCCAGGAAAGTGTGTCCGGCCAAATGGGATCGAGCGTGTTGGGGTATGTGGTGCACCCCTGCAGGGAAGTTTATCTATTCGAATAGCCGTGTCCCTCGGTAAAAGGACGACCCGGAGTTGTACCTTGACCTTATGACAACTAGAACCGGATACTTAATAAAACACACCCTTCCAAGTGCCAGATACAACCGGTGATCGCTCTCTCACAGGGCGACGAGGGGAGGATCATCGGTTAGGATTATGCTATACGATGCTACTTGGAGGACTTCAGTCTACTCTCTTCTACATGCTGCAAGACGGAGGCTGCCTGAAGCGTAGTCTTCGACAGGATTAGTTATCCCCCTCTTATTCCGGCTTTCTGCAGTTCAGTCCACATATAATAGCCTTATCCCAGTTGATACCAATGCATGCATATGTAGTATAGCTCCTTTCTTGCGAGTACTTTGGATGAGTACTCACGGTTGCTTTCCCCCTTCTTTTCCCTCTATCCCTTCTACCTGGTTGTCGCAACCAGATGTTGGAGCCCAGGAGCTAGACGCCACCGTCGACAACGACTCCTACTACACCGGAGGTGCCTACTACTACGTGCTGCCCGCTGACGACGACCAGGAGTAGTTAGGAGGATCCCAGGCAGGAGGCCTGCGCCTCTTTCGATCTGTATCCCAGTTTGTGCTAGCCTTCTTAAGGCAGACTTGTTTAACTTATGTCTGTACTCAGATATTGTTGCTTCCGCTGACTTGTCTATGATCGAGCTCTTGTATTCGAGCCCTCGAGGCCCCTGGCTTGTAATATGATGCTTGTATGACTTATTTTATTTGTAGAGTTGTGTTGTGATATCTTCCCGTGAGTCCCTGATCTTGATCGTACACGTTTGCGTGTATGATTAGTGTACTGTCGAATCGGGGGCGTCACAAGTTGGTATCAGAGCCGACTGCCTGTAGGAATCCCCCCTTCCACACTCCTTGGCCGAAGTCGAGTCTAGACATTGCAAAAACTTTTACTAACTTGGCTGTGTGCCTTACGGGCCCACGTCGCCATCGGGTGGTACTAGGATCTTTTACTCCTCGACCTTTGCTCTGGGACTCTTAACTCTCTTCTACTCGGGTTAAACAAATTTACTAACTCTGACACTAGGATCCCGTTACGACGTTCACCCCAAAGTTGGATAAAGCCATAGTTAATCCTTAGTATAGTATTTTGAACAATTTCCACACTGGCAATTGACTCCTTTGAAACATCTTTGTTTTCAGATGGAACCCACGAGGCAGGTCATGCGCCACACGACGGCCATTGGTGCCTCGGGATCACCTGCCGTGCTAGCTGAGATGATGACCTATCTGGGTTATCGCTGGCACCCCGAGTACACCGTCACCGAGGAGTACCAGGACTTTAACCAGGAGCAGTACCGTGCCACCGTCCACCTCTACTCCCGGGAGTATGACTCCACTACTGTGCTGCACACCGCTTATGGTGTTGGAGTGACCATCGATATGGCAGTTCACGATGCTGCCTATGCCGCTCTGACACGCCTTCGTAGGGAGTACCGGGAGTTGGACACCTCTCCCTTCAGGCACATTGCTATCGCATCTGATATTGGTGCAGAGGGTTACTACACTGCTGCCTACTCCACTGTCACCCGCGAGCCCTTCCACCATCAGAACTTTGTTCTGCATGCTGATGGTCTGGATCGAGCTAACCGAGCTCTTCGCCACGAGTTGTACACCACTCGTCAGCACCTCTACCGTGCTTTGACGATGTTACACCCCTTTGTTGGATCTGGGGAGCTGCCGCGTTCTGCTATCTACCCCGCCAGGACCGTGATGCCTCAGGGTGTCGGTTGGCCAGAGGTGGGAGGCTACTCTCCCGCACTTGGCCCTCTTCTGCCACCTGAGCGTCGGGTTCAGCACCAGAGCCCCCGCGGACCCCAGGTTGCCGACGTGGTGTACCCGCTGCCACACTACCAGCTTTCAGGCTACAGCTACCTCCGCAGTACCGTGTGGGACTGATGTAGACTTGCTTGTTAGTGTTAGTTGCATTCGCCGCGAGCCTGCGTGCCGCCTATGATGTCTTAGACTTTGTGCCGAACTCTGTGTAACGACCTCTATGCATGGTCTCTTTTGTAAGATATGCCGACTACTATGTAGTATCTATCGTGCTGCTTTCGTTGTGCATGTTTCTTCATGAATGATTCTTGTCTTTGCAAATTTCTAAATGCTGAACTACCCCTGTTATATATTAGCAGGATGGTTAGACCAGGTGGTCGTGGTCGTGGTGGCCACCCCCCACCACCGCCTGAGTACATGGCTGGGATGATGCAACAGTTTGAGCTGAATCGTCAGTTCATGGAGAATATTATGGCTTAGTTCCCTCGCCCCAATATGAACCAGCAGCCAACCCAAGTGACTCTGCAGGATTTCATGCGCCTGAACCCAACTGTGTACCGCAGCTCAACTCAGCCTCTGGATGCTGATGACTGGCTCCGTGACATCACCTATGAGATGGAGTCTGCTGATGTAGCCCCTGCCAGCTATGTCACCTTTGCTTCATTCTTCCTGAAAGGACCCGCAGCTCAATGGTGGGACAGCCACAGGCGTACCCTGCCAGCTGGGACAATCATCACCTGGCCAGACTTCCAAGCTGCCTTCCGTGCTCGCTTCATTCCTCAGGGAGTCATGGACCGGAAGAAGCGTGAGTTCCGCAACCTCACCCAAGGCAACAAAACTGTGGAAGCTTATCAACGGGAGTTTCTGGACTTGTCCCGCTATGCTGAAGAGGACATTGCAACTGATGCACGCAGACAGGAGAAGTTCCGGGATGGCCTTCAAGCTGACATCAAACTCGCACTTCTAGTGCATGACTTTGCTGATTTCGCCACTCTGGTGAACAAAGCCATCAATGTCGAAACTGGTCTGCAGGAATACCAGAGCTCTCACAGGCGCAGCCGTGACACGGGCTCATCTTCGGGCCCGTCCTCGCAGAAGCGCAAGATATGGATTCCCAACAGCATGTACCAGCCGAATGCACCTGCCCCAAGGTAGTCCTATGCTGCACCTCGTCTGCCTACTGCTCCAACTAGGCAGCCAAGGCTTCCAGCTCCACCACCCCAAGCTCCTGTTCCTACTCCCGAGAATGGTTTGTGCTTCAGGTGTGGACAACCAGGGCACCGTGCTAGGGAATGCAACCAGAAACAGAATCAACTGGCCCTTCCAGCAACTGGCCGTGGAAACAACCAGCCCCGCAACAACAATGCCAAGTCTTATGGTCGCATTCATGCCAACCATGTTGATCTGAACGAAGCCCAAGACCAGCCTGCTACCGTGATGGGTACGCTCCTCGTAAACTCAGTACCTGCATCTGTTTTATTCGATTCAGGAGCATCGCATTCATTCATGTCAGAAGATTTTGCATACAAGCATGACGTTAAATGTGAGGAGATGAACACTTCGGTATTGGTAAAAACCCCCGTGGGACAATGTCAAACCTCATTGGTTGGCATCGATGTCCCCGTGGAAATCGAAGGGCTGGAATTCTATGCCTCTCCCATTATCTTGAAGTCGTCTAACATAGACCTCATTCTGGGAATGGATTGGTTGAAAGCGCATACTGCTTCTATAGTTTGCGCCACTAAGGTCGTCCATCTGCTACACCCTTCTGACGAAATAATAGCTTACCAAGCTCATCTAGTTCAGAACGCCGAGGCACGACTTTATGCCTTGAATGCGTTGAACACTGCACCACTCGAGGGCATTGAAAACATTCCTGTCGTTCGTGAATTCCAAGATGTCTTCCCAGAAGAACTTCCAGGGATTCCTCCTGCTAGAGCTGTCGAATTCATCATCGACTTGAAACCCGGCACTACCCCTATAGCTAAACGACCCTACAAGATGCCGCCGCATGAACTCATTGAGCTTAAGGAGGAAATCGACAAATCTCTTGTCAAAGGTTTCATTCGTCCAAGTTGCTCTCCTTGGGGAGCACCTTCTCTCTTTGTTAAGAAGAAGGATGGGACAAACCGATTAGTCCAAGACTACCGTCCTATAAACCAAGCTACCATTCAGAATAAATACCCACTTCCTCGGATCAATGATCTTTATGATCAGCTGGCTGGCTCATCAGTGTTCTCCAAACTCGACTTGAGGTTGGGTTACCACCAGATCCGTGTTCGTGAAGGGGACATTCCAAAAACCGCCTTCGTTACTCGGTATGGATCATACGAGTACACCGTCATGTCATTCGGCTTAACGAATGCTCCAGCCACCTTCTCTCGTCTGATGAATTATATATTCATGGATTACCTCGACAAGTTCGTCGTGGTTTATTTGGACGATATCCTTGTATTTTCCAAGAACAAGGAGGAGCATGCTGAACATCTTCGTCTTGTGCTGGAAAAACTTCGAGAGCATCAACTGTATGCTAAGTATTCCAAGTGTGAATTCTGGCTCCCCGAAGTAACCTATCTTGGGCATGTCATCTCCAAGGATGGTATTGCCGTCAACCCTGAACGAGTTCAGGCTATTCTCGATTGGACTCCCCCGAAGAACGTCAAGCAAGTCCGAAGTTTTCTCGGTCTCGCCAGCTATTGCCGTCGATTCGTCGAGAACTTCTCCAAGATTGCCAGGCCTCTGACTAATCTGTTACATAAGGGTGTCAAGTTTGACTGGACAGACAAGTGTCAGGATAGTTTCCAGGCGCTCAAAGACAAGTTGACTTCTGCCCCCGTACTTGCTCCACCTGATACTAAGAAGGACTTCGTCATTTACTGCGACGCTTCCCGTCAAGGATTAGGCTGTGTCCTAATGCAAGAGCGCAGAGTGATTGCTTATCCCTCTCGTCAACTGCGCCCTCACGAAGAAAACTACCCAGTTCACGACCTCGAGCTTGCTGCTGTCATTCATGCACTGAAGCAGTGGCGACATTACCTTCTCGGTAATCGTTGCGAGATCTTCACCGACCATCAAAGTCTGAAGTATCTGTTTACTCAGCCGGATTTGAACCTACGTCAGCAAAGATGGATGGAGACTGTTGCAGACTTTGACGTGGGTATATCCTATACCCCCGGCAAGGCTAATGTAATGGCTGATGCCTTGAGCCACAAGTATTACTGTAACCACCTCCAGGTTCACAAAGTTCACCCATCGCTTGTGGAAGAATTTAGAAGGCTGAACCTCCATATTGTTCCTCCGGGATCACTCGCTCCCCCTCCCGAAGATTTCCCCAAACGGAACCTCCATGTTGTTTCCAAGGGTTCTCTCAATACCCTGGTTGCGAAACCAGATCTTGTGGACACCATCAAATGGATACAGAAGTGTGACGATGAAGTCCTCAAGATTAAGCGCGACCTCAAAAAAAGAAAGCCCTCATTCTTCACTGTTGCTGACGATGGCGCCTTGTATTTCAAAGGCCGCCTAGTGGTACCTTGTTCGAAGAAAAACCTGGATAAAACTAAAGGGGTTATGCAAGAAGCCCATGATACGCCTCTGTCCATCCATCCTGGTAGTACAAAGATGTACCAGGATATTCGTCAAAGATTCTGGTGGTCTAATATGAAGCAGGACATTGCTCGTTATGTTGCTGAGTGTGACGTTTGTCGCCGAATCAAAGCAGAGCATCAAAGGCCTGCTGGAACTCTGCAACCTATCTCTATTCCTGAATGGAAATGGGACCATGTTGAAATGGACTTCGTCACTGGATTTCCCAAATCTCAGAAAGGTAATGATGCTATTCTTGTCGTCATTGACCGGCTTTCCAAAGTTGCCCATTTTCTGGCGGTCAAAGAGACAATCACTGCTAGTCAGCTTGCTACTCTCTACATGGCCAGAATTGTTTCACTCCACGGTATCCCACTGGTTATCAGTTCAGACCGTGGCAGCTTATTCACTTCAAGGTTTTGGGCGAGTTTCCAAGAAGCTATGGGAACTCATCTGTCGTTCAGTACTGCGTTCCATCCTCAGTCACAAGGACAGGTTGAACGTGTCAACCAAGTTCTCGAAGACATGCTTCGAGCTTGTGTAATCTCATTCGGCAAGAAATGGGAGGAATCTCTTCCATATGCCGAGTTCTCTTATAATAATAGCTACCAAGCTAGTCTGAAGATGTCCCCCTTCGAAGTGTTATATGGACGAAAGTGCCGAACCCCTCTGAACTGGTCAGAAACTGGGGAACGTCCACTCTTCGGTCCGGATATTATCCAACAGGCCGAAGAACAAGTTCGCATTATTCGCGAGAATCTCAAGACTGCTCAGTCACGTCAGAAAAGTCAGTATGACCGTCATCACCAAGACATGGTCTATCCACCTGGCGAAAAGGCTTATCTTCGAGTTACACCAATGAAGGGTGCTCACCGCTTCGGGATCAAGGGAAAGCTAGCTCCTCGCTATATCGGTCCCTTCACTATTCTCGAAAGGCGTGGAAAGGTGGCATATCAACTGGAGCTTCCACCGAACCTTTCTCAGGTTCACGATGTGTTCCATGTGTCACAACTCCGCCGTTGCTTCAAGGACCCAATCCGAGCTGTGGATCATGAAGTGCTCGAATTGCAACAGGACCTCTCCTATAAAGAGCATCCGGTCCGCATTCTCGACCAAGCTGAACGCCGCACACGCCAGAAGGCGATCAAGTTCCTCAAGGTCCAGTGGTCGAATCACTCTGAAGACGAAGCCACCTGGGAACGCGAGGATCGCCTGCGTGATGAATACCCCGCATTGTTTCCTTCTACCTCCTAAAATCTTGGGACGAGATTTCTTGTAGTGGAGGAGATTTGTAACGCCCGGATACTTAAGCTACAGTGATTCCCCGCTAATGATGCCACGTCACCACGGTTATTGTGGTAAACTCTCGATAGTTCAGAACCGAAACAAGTTCAAAATTTAAATAAAAGAAAACAATAAAAGTTTTCAAAAATTAAAACAAAAATGTTCGGTGGTTGCCAAATATTACAAAGATAATTATGGTGTAAGATTCACAATTTTATAAAATGCCTAAGTGTTTATAAATAAATAAAAACAGAAAAGAGAATAAATAAAAAAAACAAAACAAAACAAAAGTAAAACAACAGACCCCCCCCCCCCCCGCGCGCTGGGCCAAGTGGCCCAGCTGGCCTCCACCGCCCGAGCGGGCCGCCCCAACCGCCCCACACCCCCACTCCCTTAACCCCCCCGGGCTTTGGCCCAGCTGACCCCAGGCCCAACTGGGCCACCACCAGGCCCAGACGGCCACTCCCCCACTCCCTCTTATCCACTTCCCCTGGAAACCCTAGCCCACGCATCACACCCCCACTCCCCACGCCTCTCCTCTCCCCTTCCCGATCCGATCTGGATCAGGGACGAGCCCGCTCCCCCCCACCTCGCGACGCCACCGCCCCGGATCACCGTCGCCGTTGTCTTCTCGCCCCCTCCCCTCGCGCGACCCCCCCAC
Source organism: Triticum monococcum (assembly GCA_034509565.1). Taxonomy (NCBI): domain Eukaryota; kingdom Viridiplantae; phylum Streptophyta; class Magnoliopsida; order Poales; family Poaceae; genus Triticum; species Triticum monococcum. The sequence continues at coordinate 682,553,608 of CM067845.1, read as the reverse complement.
CTGAAGCAGGCGCCACCCGTCTCCGACCCCGTCACCCTCGCTCGCCGCGACGACCGCACGCGGGTGCCTCGGAGCTCGCCGACCCCGCCCCGCACCAAGACGCCACCTCGCCGGCCTACCTCCTCTACGTCGTCGTCGCCATCTTCCTCCTCAACCCCCGTTGCCTAGCCCCCACGAACTCCGGTGAGGACCCCCGCCGCTGCTCCCACTTGCCCTGCCTACGCGCCGCCGGCGCCGTCCCGTGCCTGTGCGCGCACTCACGTGGCCGCGTGTGCGCCCGTGCGTCGCAGCCACCACGCCCCACCCGCGGTCACCGCGCCCTGAACCCCCTTCTCCTACGGCGTGTCCGCGCCGTGGTCGGCCGCCCGTTGCTCCCTGGCCACGAGGCCTGCCCCGTCCTGGCCCCCCCCCCCCGCACCCCCACTATGGCGGCGCCTCCCGCTGCACCTCCGGCGGCCATCCGACCCGCGGCACTCCTCGTGCCGTGCTGCCACGGCTCCGCTGCCCCAATCGCGCTGCTGGCCCGCGCCCGCGGCCACCGCTCTCCATTGACGCCCCGTCTCCGGCCGCTCCGGCCGCCGCGACCGGCGTCTCCCGTGGCCGGCGCCCCCTGCCCATCTGGGCATTTGCCAATCGGGCTGGGTGCCTGCGCCCGTAACCCGCGCGCCCGAATCGCTGCGGCCCTTTGGGCCAATGACACATGGGGCCCAGCACCAGAACGTTAAAAAAAAGAAAAAAAAAGAAAAAAAATATATAAAATAAATAATAATTGAAATAATTAAATAAACAATAATAATTAAATCAATTAATTAAGGAATTAAGGAATTAATTAAATTAATTAATTATAATTAGATTAACCTAATCACTAATTAATCTAATTAATAGTTAGTTAATTAAAACAGTTTATGACAGGTGGGTCCCACTGGACCCACATGTCAGTTTGACCCAGTCAACTCTGTTGACTGCTGACGTCAGCATGACATCATGCTGATGTCATTAATTTATTTTCGAATTAATTTAAATAATTAATTAAAAATTCCAGAAATTAATAAAATCTTTAGAAAATCATATCTTTTAATCCGTAACTCGGATTAAAATGTTTTCAACATGAAAGTTGCTCAGAACGACGAGACGATCCCGGATACGTAGCCCGTTCGTCCGCCACGCATCCCTAGCATAGCAAACATGCAACTTTCCCCCTCCGGCTCCTCTGCCCGAAAACGCGAAACACCGGGGATACTTTCCCGGATGTTATCCCCCTTCACCGGTATCACCTACTACCGCGTTAGGGCACCTCTAACGCCGTTACTTGTCATGTCATGCATCACCATGCATATGCTTGCTTAAATATTTATTGTTTCTCCCCCCTCTTCTCTCGATAGACACCGAGACCGACGCAGCTGCTACCCAGTACGACTACGGTGTTGACGACTCCTCTCTCTTGCCAGAGCAACCAGGCAAGCCCCCCCCCTTTGATCACCAGATATCGCCTACTCTTCTCTATACTGCTTGCATTAGAGTAGTGTAGCATGTTACTGCTTCTCGTTAATCCTATACTGATGCATAGCCTGTCCTTGCTACTACTGTTGTTACCTTTACCTGCAAACCTAATGCTTAGTATAGGATGCTAGTTTATCATCAGTGGCCCTACATTCTTGTCCGTCTGCCATGCTATACTATTGGGCCGTGATCACTTGGGAGGTGATCACGGGTATATACTATATACTTTAAACATGATACATGTGGTGACCAAAGTCGGGTTGGCTCGAGGAGTACCCGCGAGTGATTCACGGATTGGGGGCTGAAAGGACCTTTGTCCCGACGGCCCTCTGTGTGGATCTTTGTGGCGGAGCGACAGGGCAGGTTCCGACCACCTAGGGGAGAGGTGGGCCTGGCCCTGGTCGGTGTTCGCGGATACTTAACACGATTAACGAGATCTGGGTATTTGATCTGAGTCTGGCCATTTGGTCTATACGCACTAACCATCTACGTGGGAGCAGTTATGGGTATCCCGACGTCGTGGTATCAGCCGAAGCCTTTGTGACGTCAGCGACTGAGTGGCGCGCGCCGGATTGGACTGGAAAGCCACTAGGCTAGGTCTGCTTCCGGCCGCGTACGCAACGTGCAGGTGTGCAAAGGGCGATGGGCCCAGACCCCTGCGCCATAGGATTTAGACCGGCGTGCTGATCTCTCTGTTGTGCCTAGGTAGGGCTGCGACGTGTTGATCTTCCGAGGCCGGGCATGACCCAGGAAAGTGTGTCCGGCCAAATGGGATCGAGCGTGTTGGGGTATGTGGTGCACCCCTGCAGGGAAGTTTATCTATTCGAATAGCCGTGTCCCTCGGTAAAAGGACGACCCGGAGTTGTACCTTGACCTTATGACAACTAGAACCGGATACTTAATAAAACACACCCTTCCAAGTGCCAGATACAACCGGTGATCGCTCTCTCACAGGGCGACGAGGGGAGGATCATCGGTTAGGATTATGCTATACAATGCTACTTGGAGGACTTCAGTCTACTCTCTTCTACATGCTGCAAGACGGAGGCTGCCTGAAGCGTAGTCTTCGACAGGATTAGTTATCCCCCTCTTATTCCGGCTTTCTGCAGTTCAGTCCACATATAATAGCCTTATCCCAGTTGATACCAATGCATGCATATGTAGTATAGCTCCTTGCTTGCGAGTACTTTGGATGAGTACTCACGGTTGCTTTCCCCCTTCTTTTCCCTCTATCCCTTCTACCTGTTTGTCGCAACCAGATGTTGGAGCCCAGGAGCTAGACGCCACCGTCGACAACGACTCCTACTACATCGGAGGTGCCTACTACTACGTGCTGCCCGCTGACGACGACCAGGAGTAGTTAGGAGGATCCCAGGCAGGAGGCCTGCGCCTCTTTCGATCTGTATCCCAGTTTGTGCTAGCCTTCTTAAGGCAGACTTGTTTAACTTATGTCTGTACTCAGATATTGTTGCTTCCGCTGACTTGTCTATGATCGAGCTCTTGTATTCGAGCCCTCGAGGCCCCTGGCTTGTAATATGATGCTTGTATGACTTATTTTATTTGTAGAGTTGTGTTGTGATATCTTCCCGTGAGTCCCTGATCTTGATCGTACACGTTTGCGTGTATGATTAGTGTACGGTCGAATCGGGGGCGTCACATGGTGGCCCCACCTGGTGGACCCCGGACCCCTCCAGTGGTCCCGGTACACTACCGGTGATGTTCGGAACACTTCCGGTGGCCAAAACCATACTTCCTATATATTAATCTTTACCTCCGGATCATTTCGGAACTCCTCGTGACGTCCGGGATCTCATCCGGGACTCTGAACAACATTCGATAACCGCGTACATACTTTCCCTATAACCCTAGCGTCATCGAACCTTAAGTGTGTAGACCCTACGGGTTCGGGAGTCATGCAGACATGGCCGAGACAACTCTCCGGTCAATAACCAACAGCGGGATCTGGATACTCATGTTGGCTCCCACATGCTCCACGATGATCTCATCGGATGAACCACGATGTCAAGGATTTAATCAATCCCGTATACAATTCCCTTTGTCTAGCGGTACGATACTTGCCCGAGATTCGATCGTCGTACATACTTTCCCTATAACCCTAGCGTCATCGAACCTTAAGTGTGTGGACCCTACGGGTTCGGGAGTCATGCAGACATGGCCGAGACAACTCTCCGGTCAATAACCAACAGCGGGATCTGGATACCCATGTTGGCTCCCACATGCTCCACGATGATCTCATCGGATGAACCACGATGTCAAGGATTTAATCAATCCCGTATACAATTCCCTTTGTCTAGCGGTACGATAGTTGCCCGAGATTCGATCGTCGTACATACTTTCCCTATAACCCTAGCGTCATCGAACCTTAAGTGTGTAGACCCTACGGGTTCGGGAGTCATGCAGACATGGCCGAGACAATTCTCCGGTCAATAACCAACAGCGGGATCTGGATACCCATGTTGGCTCCCACATGCTCCACGATGATCTCATCGGATGAACCACGATGTCAAGGATTTAATCAATCCCGTATACAATTCCCTTTGTCTAGCGGTACGATACTTGCCCGAGATTCGATCGTCGGTATCCCGATACCTTGTTCAATCTCGTTACCGGCAAGTCTCTTTACTCGTTCCTTAACACATCATCCCGTGATCAACTCCTTGGTCACATTGTGCACATTATGATGATGTCCTACCGAGTGGGCCCAGAGATACCTCTCCGTTTACACGGAGTGACAAATCCCAGTCTCGATTCGTGCCAACCCAATAGACACTTTCGGAGATACCTGTAGTGTACCTTTATAGCCACCCAGTTACGTTGTGACGTTTGGCACACCCAAAGCACTCCTACGGTATTCGGGAGTTGCACAATCTCATGGTCTAAGGAAATGACACTTGACATTAGAAAAGCTTTAGCATACGAACTACACGATCTTGTGCTAGGCTTAGGATTGGGTCTTGTCCATCACATCATTCTCTTAATGATGTGATCCCGTTATCAACGACATCCAATGTCCATGGTCAGGAAACGGTAACCATCTATTGATCAACGAGCTAGTCAACTAGAGGCTTACTAGGGACATGGTGTTGTCTATGTATCCACACATGTATCTGAGTTTTCTATCAATATAATTCTAGCATGGATAATAAACAATTATCATGAACAATGAAATATAATAATAACTAATTTATTATTGCCACTAGGACATATTTCCAACATCCACCACATGGGGATACTACCGCTACAGCACCCACCACACTATGCATGTCGTCATCGCATTGCATTACTACTGCACGCACCGCCTCTTTAGCAAGCTAGCAACGGGCCGCGCAAGGCTCGCCACCGTTCAAGGATGCTGGTGCTGCAAAACAAATGTCTATGCTACAATGACGAATGCACCCCGCCGTGCATTTGAAAAGCAAGCCACCAATGCTGCTTTGAGATCACGTCGTGAAAAACGAATATAAACATCCATACACACAAACTATTTGGGATGCCCTGAATAAAAAATGACATTATCATCCTGACAGGATTCGTACCCTGGCTGCAGGGTGCGCCACTGCCCACCCTTGCCACTAGGCTACACCTTCAAGCTGAAAATACTTAAGATAATTAACATACTATCTCTACCGTTCATTGCACGATGAACAGCTCAGATTTTCCTGGAAAATTCAGAACCGCATCGCCTTATCCTCTCAACCAGACCCATCATCTTCCTCCTCCACACGCGCGCATCAGTCACCGGCCACAAGCCTCCTCCCGCCCCAATGGAGGCCGTCCTGCGACATCCATCCCTTTCCCGCCTCAAAGCCCCCAACCCAGCTGCTCACAGAACCCAGTACCTCTCCATCACCGTCCCTCGCCGTCCCCGCGTCCCCAAGCGCCGCCTCGCCGCCGCCGCGCTGTTCCAGGACCAGACCAACCCAAGAACCGCGGCAACAAGCAAGGGGGGCGATGAAGAAGATGAGGAGGGTTACGGAGAGGTGGACCGCATCGTCTCCAGCCGAACCGTCAAGAACGCGGTGTTCGCGGAGGACGGCTCGGCCACCACCGTCACCGCCACGGAGTACCTCGTCGAGTGGAAAGACGGGCACGAGCCGACCTGGATCCCGTCGGAGGCGATAGCCGCGGACGTAGTGGCGGAGTACGAGACGCCGTGGTGGGATGCCGCCAAGAAGGCCGATGCGGATGCGCTGGGCGCGCTGCTGTCGGACGAGGCGCTGCGGCGGGACCCGAACGCCGAGGACGCGCAGGGGCGCACGGCGATGCACTTCGCGGCGGGGCTCGGGTCGGAGGAGTGCCTGCGCTTGCTCGCCGAGGCGGGGGCGGACGTGGGCCACGCGGAGCGCGCGGGCGGCGGGCTGACGCCGCTGCACATCGCGGCGGGGTACGGCCGGGCGACGGGCGTGCGCGCGCTGCTGGAGCTGGGCGCCGACGCGGAGGGCCCCGACGGGAAGGGCCGGACGCCGCTGGAGCTGGTGCAGGAGGTGCTGGCCGCGACGCCCAAGGGCGTCCCGGCGGCGTTCGAGCGGCGCCAGGCGCTCGAGGCGGCGGCGAAGGAGCTGGAGAAGGCCGTGTACGAGTGGGGCGAGGTGGAGAAGGTGGTGGACGGGCGCGGCGAGGGCAAGTGGCGGGAGTACCTGGTGGAGTGGCGCGACGGCGGCGACCGGGAGTGGGTGAAAGCGCCGTGGGTGGCGGAGGACCTGGTGAAGGACTTCGAGGCCGGGCTGGAGTACGGCGTCGCGGAGGCCGTCGTGGACAGGAGGCAGGCGGCGGACGGCGACGGGGACGGCAAGTGGGAGTACCTCGTCAAGTGGGTGGACATTGAGGAGGCGACGTGGGAGCCCGCGGAGAACGTGGACGCCGAGCTCGTGCAGGAGTTCGAGCGGCAGCAGCCGGGGAACGGTGGCGCCGCACCGCCGCCGGAGACATTTGCCGGGTGACGGCGGCCGTCGATCGTGCTCGGTTAGCTCTTCGGTTTTGTCGTGTCGATGGAACGTCGCAGTATGTATCATTAACGATCGAAGAGATTTTTGTGTGATTATTAATTAAGAAAACATTCTCGTGAGATTTAGACATTGCAATCTTAAACAATCACGGCGAAGAGAGCCAATCAATTTGTGGTAGGATGGCTAGAAGTGTCATGGTATTTTTAACCCATCAGGATTTAAGTTCGAAACTCGACATTAGTGCTTGCATTTTTCTAAATTTATTTTAACTCTTTTGATGACGTGCGTTCAATGGGGAGAAGACGTCTCGTCGATTATGAAGGTGTCTGTGGCATGTTTGATAATCATAAATGATGTGCCGACTCGATCTCTCGGAGATGCTTATAGGGATAGCGTGCGGGTATGTTTATAGGAATGAGCGTACGTGCATATGTATGAGCGGTTGTGTCTTTACTATGTTAACTCACAAAAACCGTACAAAAAAATGCGGCAGCAGCGGCTTGCATTCCATTGTGGAGCCACCTTAAGGAAGAGAATGTCATATGGATAGGGCTTGCCGGTCGACCGGCCCAAATTTTGATCGGACATCAAGTAGCCGTGCGATTTGACCCACGTCATCATATTTCTTCCCTCATCTCGATAGTAGACAACGCATTGCCCGACAGCGCGTTGTCCCTGCCACAGTTCATTGTAGGAACAACTCGGTGTTCATGGCGCCGCTCGCTTCCTTGCTGCTGCATCGATACTAGCTCGTCGCCCTGACTCAAATCATCGACGAGGATGCTCACAACGCTGCTTGAAGTGCCGGGGAGAAAGCCCCTCGTAGCACATCCGAAGCGGTGCATGTATCCACCTCTGACTAGCGGTAGGGTCACGCCTCACAACAACCTCATCTGTTACGGTTGCTCGCGACGACAAAGCAGCGTGTCGCCTTTGGCGCCGGTGGGTGCCAGTTGCAGCATCCCCTGCCCCTTGTCGTCTTCAACATCTGCAAGTGCTGGCCCTGGCGAAAACCGCTGTCGGTTGTAGCAAAAATCCCAACGCCGGCTGTAGCAAAACACCAACAATCACGGATCCCCACAAAAAAAACAGTTGTCGCGCCGGTAGTTGGTGAGCAGGAAGGGGAGCAGGGCGACCACATGGAATGATAGAGAAAGAAGAGAAGAGTAGCTAGTCAGAGAGGGAGGAAAGAGGAGCAGGGAGAGAGCTGCGTTTTGGCTCCTAGGTGCATATGCACTCATTGTCGAAATACACATTTCGAAAAGTTAAAAAATTCGGAACAAAAATCCCACGTGTATATCCGGACATTTTATGTGCGTTCACAAGGTTTCGGCGAAAAACGACGTTTTTTGTGGCTTGTGTAAAAAAGATAAAAAAATGCCTCGTGAATAGTTAGAATGAAGCATCAGAAATTGTCTTTTTTACACAAGCCACAAAAAACCTCGTTTTTCGTTGAAACCTTGTGCATGCACATAAAATGTCCGGATATACACACGGGATTTTTGTTCCGATTTTTTCAACTTTTCGAAATATGTATTTTGACAATGGGTGCATATGCACCTAGGAGCCAAAGGCAATTACCGGAGCAGGGAGGAGATCTGTCAATGGTGGGGCTCACCGGAGAAGCCACGACGCACTCGGTGGAGCTAGGAACAGAGAGAGATGGTGGAGCGGAGATGGGTTGGATATAAAGGATGCGTGTGTGGGTATCTGCTCACTCTGTGCACCATACAAAAAATAAATTGAAGCAAACCAAAAAACCATACAAAAAAAAACCGAACCGAACCAATTTTACGGTTTATGATTTCTGGTTTCGGTATGGTATGAACTTTTTATACCGATTTGAACTTAGATTTTTATGGTATATACCGAAAAACCGAAGTAAAAAATAAATTTATATTTTTTGAGATGAACAACCATACAAGTTGTCATTTTTTTTTTGTACATGAGTCAACTTCCCTACTAAGCACATAATTTTTTCTTGTAACATAGTCATTTTTCTCTTTTTAAAATGCACGTCCATAACCATCAATAGATGAATCAGTGCATGCATATATACTTACATATATAGTTATATATTATTTTTGTAAAATAGTATGTGTTTTGAGTCATAAATTTGCAAATTATTATTACGTCATTTTCAAATTCGCGTCAACTTTGGTTATGATGGTATATACCAAAACCATACCGAAATAATTTGGTATATACCAAAACCGAACTGTATTTACCGAATTATTAATACCATACAAACCAAACAACCGTATAAACCGAATAAACCGAACGCACAGAGTGAGTATCTGCATGTGGGCCCCTACGGATGCATGACTACATTGCGAGGGTGGGGGGTGGGGGATTTGGCACCAATCAACAGTGTATGCGCGACCGGACTGGGACTCGGCCGGTCGGTCAATGTACAACGTTTACCTTCCATATAGTGTTTCATTTTCTCTCCCACGATTTAACAATTTGTTAGTCATCCAAGAATTCTTCTGCCTATCGATTTTACTTCACTAAATTGTTCATGTAAACCTAAAATATATATTCATCATGACGTAAATCAAGCCGATATGGTTAATGGGCCGAATTCATATCCAAACTAAATATATGTTACTATGCACATATAATTTTACCTTTTTTTGTTTTAAGATGTGTGTTTGAAATTTTATGGCATGATTGATATATGTTGTGCTTGTGTCATCCAATTTCTAGATTTTTTTAAGAATGATATTTCTAGATGGGAGGAGTACCAAGAGTGCGCCCGCATGTAACCCATCTCGGAATTACAAAAGCAAGTCTTATAGGCAGGCAAACGGTTAATCAAAATGATAATTCATCTTTGAGCCCGGCTCATCTAACCTTGGTGAATAGTAAAATCATTAAACACTGCAAAAGATTAAAAAAATTCTGATTTTTTATGGTGCAACATGCTTGAGTATGTGATGCTCGTGCTAAATTTGGTGAAGTTTGGACATTCAAGGAGCCTGTGAGAAAAAAACAAAATGACCTTCGAACAGTGAGGAATTTAAATTTTCTCGCATGTCTGAATTTTCCTTTTTTTTGGCCAAGAGCTTCTCAAATGTCCAAACTTCATCAAATTTGGCATGGAGATCACGCACTCAAACATCTTTCACAACATAAAATGAAATATTTTCTTAATTTTTTCGCTATTTTTTAATGAATTTACTAGTCGCACCCGGGCTCATCAGAGCCCGGGGGCGAAAACGTCGCTCCGTAACCTTAAGGGCTCTCTCTGACGGCACTGACTATTCGACTAGATAGCTTGGGTAAGAAGGCCACCCTAACATACATCAATTTCATCCCTAAACTCTTATTGTATGGTCAATTGATCATTGTCAATAAACAATGCAATGTTGTATCTATATCTGTATCTATATCTATACCAAAATAAGAAGACTCAAAGAAGCAGATTCAACAAATCTCAGCCATCAAACAGCGTCAATTCAATGACCTATATTCCTTCAATGCCGAGGGCTCAATATGTTTAGCATGCAATTAATAATATACCAAATATAGACTATCCACATAATTAACTTGTAATGATATCCTACCTAATATTAACTTGCAATTAATTTTCTGCTTCATATCAACATGTAAATTAATTTTCTGCCATATATCAACCTGCATTGTACGTACTCGGGTAATTACCATCGAACATATCTAAAAGATATGATGTGAGTGTATCTCAAGGATACGCTTACTAAGCGCAGCTTTAACTCTCGCGCAAGGACTCTATATAAGCACAACATCATCCATCCTCCTGGACATACTCTGCCCTAGCAAACGAAACCCAACACTATTACCCATCCTCGAGCTTTATCAAGAAACCATCACATACCATGGTCGCCAGGCATGCCACCCTGTGTTTCCTCCTATTTCTCGTGTTGCACGGAGATCCTACTGCAGTGGCTGGTTCGTGTTCTCTTTCTCTATCTCAAAATGTCTCTGATTCAGTACAAAATTATGAATGGGGTAGTATATTGTTGTGAATTTTATGAACATTTTCATGTGTTGAGATATACTTATGTGTTGATTTCGTGCAGAGGATTGCAGATACAGGAACGATAAGCTGCCGCTATGCCAGGACGTTTTGTGCAAGACGCAGTGCTGGCTGCAGGGGGCAGTGGTGAACGCCGAAGTAAAAGAGTCCAGATGCGTGGGATCAGGGCCAGGCTCCACCTGCTACTGCCTCTTCTGCAAAAAAGATTGAACCTTCTTAAGGTTCCTGCCTAGTGCCTAGCGTCAAGGCCATCCTTAGAGATGAAATCCTACCGAGTTTAATTGTTGTTAAAAATCGTGTACTAGCCAGTAGTGTTATCCTTTTTTTGGGAAATCAGTGGATCCTTTTATATCTATTTTTGTGGGGTAGGAAATCAAACAGTGAATCAAAAAAACCAAGTTCAGCTCCTGTGGGTATGCCTGGAGATTTTAATGAAATTTTGTGCAATCATGAGAAGCAGGGGGGCGTCCCGAGGGATCTGGCTTGCATGCAAGATTTTCATGATGCGCTTCACTTTTGTAATCTGAATGATCTAGGATTTGAAGGTGATGTGTTCACCTGGCGTAATAAGAATTTCAGAGTTGAGGGGTATATTAGAGGGACGAGACTTGCCTGCTCCCCATGCGTGCTCCCATCCATGCTCCCGCGTACGTGGCTTGATTTGATTGGAACAAAATAAGGTCCGACCCTATCCTTTAAAATCAGAAAGGAAATGATTAGATTAAAAAGGAAAAAAAAGCATCTGGATCGTGTTGTGGCATCAGCAGAGTGGTGTGCTAGGTTCCCTATGTACAAAGTAGTAAATGGCAACCCTGAGCATTCAGATCATCGGCCGGTTATCCTGCTGCTCGAAGGAAGCCAACGTCGCAAGAAACAGAAGGAGGGAGACCGCAGATTCAGGTTTGAGGCAAAATCGCTTCTTGAGGAAGGATGTGATGATATTGTGGGGCAGGCATGGGTGGCTGCGGGGAGTGTGGATGTTGGGGAGCGGCTGGCGGCGGTGAATAGGGCCATTTATAAGTGGAGCCGTGAGGTTCTGGGTGACCTGAGTGTACGCATAAAAAAGCTGTGCCATGAGCTAGAAGTGGTATGTAAGGCGCCCCCTGATCTCTGCATCTGGAAGATGCATACTGTTACTTTCTTAATTATTCTCATAAGATAGTACGAAGTTATACAACAACAAGACTAAAGCCATCGTTTAAGCAACAATTGTCGCTACACCTATCCACGATTTTTCCCAACGCATGCGACGTGTGAACACGGTGGGTCCCGTGTGACTGGCCCTTTTCTCTATCCTTCCCTGGAATTTCTTTTCCCCTTTCCTTCTACCTCCAGCCGCGACGGAGCTCTGCTTCTCCACGACCACAAGCCCCTTTTGTTGCGAGCGTAGGCGGCGAGCGTTGGTGGTGAGGCAAACGGGCGGGGGCGTATGCGCGTTGCGCGATGCAGGGGTTGGGGGCGGCCGCCATGACCTCCAGCCTGGGTGGTGGCGGAACCACCACAAGATCTCACCGGCGATGACGTGCTCGTGCGCGAGAAGCCTTCCCATCATGCTGCAAGCTTCAAAGCCTAGCAGGCGATGCGCTGGAGCCGGCAAGGCGTCATTCTTCAACTCACAACCACCGTAGCTGAGCGAACTCGCCGGGATGCTGGAGACACGGTGATCGCGCACTGGAACCAGCCGACGTCGGAGCTGCAACCGTGGTAGGAAATTGCTGGAACCGGGCGCGGGCAAGCTGGAGTCACAGTCGCGGGATGCTGCAACGGTGCTCGACCGACCCAGCCCTGGGGAGCTGCTGAAAAGCTTCAACCTTGGTGAAATTTGTTGGAACCAACATCTCAATTTTGTACTTTTACAAATTTCTACACTTTTAATACCTACTATAATCTAAAAGGGCGTCAAGTCAACAATTAGGGTCAGTTATATTAGTGACGTGCATGTGTATTAACAACAATATCAATACATACATGATGGGTTAGTTATATTGATGGCCAAGAACGGGGAGATGCTGACCCGCCACCAGTGTGGCTATCCATCCATTCTGGGAGTACTGTCCAGCGTATTTCAAATCTCAAAGATATATAGTGCGCGTTCAACGTATCTTAAAGATAGATACAATCTGTCCGAATTAAAATGTTTATCAAGAGCATGCAAAGACTCTCTATATAGGTAGGATATATTAATTCACTATAAGAAAGGTAGGATGTTAATTGCATGTACATATATGGTGAAATATAACTTGACGTTGATATTTGATAGAAATCAATTGCAGGACGTTGTTTGATAAAATATTAATTGCCCGGCAGATTTTATAGGATGACATTGACTTGTTTATAACGGGTGACAGATAGATGCATATCATTTTCTTGGAGATACTATCGGCGGCATCTCCCTTAGTTTGGTAAGAAATAAACTATCACTTCATCACCATGGGTGCCCGGCATTTGGTTCTCTATTTCCTCCTCCTAGTACTTGTGTTACACGTAAGTCCTACTGATGTCGCTGGTTCGTCTCCCTCTCTCTCTCTAACTTGTTTTTCACTTCTTTGCACGGCGTTATACGCATGAGACTGAAGCAATTAACATATGCACCCCGCGAAAAAACTAATGCATGTGTTGTTTTAGTATGGTTTTTGATGCAATTTTATTATTTTTTAATCATTTTGTGTCAATGTTGTTTTTCCATTGTAATTAGCGAATCTAAGGTGCTCTTTAGCTGTATTTTTTAGAAAGAAAACCCTGGCTCAGTAAGTACAAATTACAAAAAAAAACACAAACTCACTAAGATTTAGGAAATTTATACTGGATAGTGATAATTATTTCTACCATCCAGGCAGTGTACCTAACACACTATCTATCCATTCCATCCGTGAGGTTTATGAGGAAACCATCACATCACATACTACTACATGGACGCTAGGCATGCTACCTTGGGTGTGTCTGGTTGCCCGCATCTTCTCCAGTCAGATCCTGGGAAAGCAATCATGGTTTGTTTGGTTACCTGCGTGGCAGACTACTAAAGCAGCCCAGAGCCTGGAACTGGAGTAATGGCCAAATCGATTGTTTCCAGCGAGTCAGGCATGACCGAGTGTAAGGATGGCACACGCTTGCACACGTCCCCTATCCACACCGCCACTCCCTCACACACAACATTGTGATCATCGGCGGCGGGAAGATCTGCATAGTGACCACTAGCGACGACCTTCCGCTTGACGGTAAGCCCTTTCCCTGCCAGATTTAGGGTTTTGCAGGGTTTGATATGGCTTAATTTGGGTGTCGATTTAGGGTTAAATTTTGGGGAAGCTAAGTTAGATTAGGGGGTAGATCCGTCTGATTGGGGCAAGAATAGTTTAACTTGGACTGCGTAGAGCAATGATCTTCACTGATGTGCAGTCCATGTATTAGGGTGATCGTTGGTATGAGGGTTGGTTCTGCCCATTGTAGCTCTGATCCTTGTACTATCTCTCTCCTTCTATATGACAGGAAGCAGTGAAGATCATCACCCTTTACATGCACATTGTTATGATCCTACACATTGTACTTCAGTGGTGTGGTGAGCCTAATGTTCTTCATTGCATTGCCCTTTCGACAAATTAGTCATCGACAATGATGCTTCAGGCAGTTGTTTCAAGGGCAAGGCTATAGTAGAAGGCAATAGTTCAAAGAGGAGGCAGGGGAGGTTGACGAATATCAGATGCTTCCATGAGGACATAGGGCCAACCCACTTCTGCAAGATGCTTTTAGCACCTAGGTTATATTTACTTCTATCTAATACATGATGCCTTTTGTGAGCACATGTGCACCATCCCACAGGAAATCGTTTTGGGGATGAACATTCGCTGCAACTAAAGGGTCAAACGTCGAGATGTCAATGGGGGTGTGCCATGGATCAAGGGTGGGTTGGCTTTGTCATAGCTCACAAGTTGCAGATCAGTACGTCCTCACCATCAAGGTCCTGAGTGGGATAGTTTCAAGGTCATTGTGTTTGACCGTTCCGACATAGACGTGGTGGTTAAGTGCACCCATCATGACCCAACCCTTGCCATGGATGTGTATCACTATGAGTAAAATACACCGGAGGTCCTAAACGTATTTCAAGTGTGTCAAGTAGATTCTTGATTTTGCATTCTTCTTTCTTCATCTTTGGTTCGAAAGAAGTAGACGTTGCTTCCCCTCTAGTTGCACATGCAGCCGCATCATTGCCTTCGATTCTTCTAAGGAGTGTGGCAACGTCTATTAAGTTTCTTCCTATCAATAAATCAATGTATTCGCCTTCCCAAAACCAAAATGAGCATCCATCTTCCTACACACATGAATGAGCATGTTCGAAATGAGCTACCGCAATTGAACCAAAGAATGAGCTATCAAAATGAGCTACTGCAAGTGCACGTACCCCATCGTTTTCGCATTTGAAGAACACATCTGGGGTGCTTCGGCATGCCTGAAGTTAGCCGCAGCTCTGACCGTGTGCAGTCGTCGCACTGTATGAGCGGCAACGGCGAGCCACCGAGCCGCTACGTGAGCGCCGAGCCTGGTGGACGGCCGGACGAATCCATGACCGCAAATCGTCGGTGGAGTCGGGGGGACGAACTCGTACCTGCATGGGGCAATGCTCCCTTTCCGGGGCTGCGGGAGATGCTCCCGTACCACTCCGTCGCTTGGCGCAGCCATCGGCGGCCGGAAAAGCCAAATCCGGCAGCCCGCGATGAAGGTCCGCAGATCCGCAAATCCGGCGGCCCGCCGATGCAGGGGATGGGAGAGGGGAGGCCTCGTGCGTGTGGCGGCCTTTCGGCGAGCTCCTGCCGACTGCTTTCGTCGGAATCTTGGGCGACGGCCCGGCAGCGGCGTGCTACCTCTTGAGCACTGCGTTGGTTTTCCCTTGAAGAGGAAAGGGTGATGCAGTAGAGCAGCGTAAGTATTTCCCTCAGTTTTTGAGAACCAAGGTATCAATCCAGTAGGAGGCCATGCACGAGTCCCTCGCAACTACACAAACAAATAAACTCCTCGCAACCAACGCGATAAAGGGGTTGTCAATCCCTTCACGGTCACCTACGAGAGTGAGATCTGATAGATATGATAAGATAATATTTTTGGTATTTTTATGATAAAGAGAAATAAAGATGCAAGTAAAATAAATGGCAAAGGAAATAACTAAGTATTGGAAGATTAATATGATGGAAAATAGACCCGGGGGCCATAGGTTTCACTAGAGGCTTCTCTCGAGAGCATAAGTATTACGGTGGGTGAACAAATTACTGTTGAGCAATTGACAGAATTGAGCATAGTTATGAGAATATCTAGGTATGATCATGTATGTAGGCATCACGTCCAAAACAAGTAGACCGACTCCTGCCTGCATCTACTACTATTACTCCACACATCGACCGCTATCCAGCATGCATCTAGAGTATTAAATTCAAGAGAACAGAGTAACGCTTTAAGCAAGATGACATAATGTAGAGGGATAAACTCATGCAATATGATATAAACCCCATCTTGTTATCCTCGATGTCAACAATACAATATGTGCCTTGCTGCCCCTACTGTCACTGGGAAAGGACACCGCAAGATTGAACCCAAAGCTAAGCACTTCTCCCATTGCAAGAAAGATCAATCTAGTAGGCCAAACCAAACTGATAATTCGAAGAGACTTGCAAAGATAACCAATCATACATAAAAGAATTCAGAGAAGATTCAAATAATGCTCATAGATAAACTTGATCATAAACCCACAATCCATCGATCTCAACAAACACACTGCAAAAGAAGATTACATCGAATAGATCTCCACAAGAGAGGGGGAGAACTTTGTATTGAGATCCAAAAAGAGAGAAGAAGCCATCTAGCTAATAACTATGGACCTGTAGGTTTGAAGTAAACTACTCACACTTCATCGGAGAGGCTATGGTGTTGATGTAGAAGCCCTCCATGATCGATACCCCCTCCGGCGGAGCTCCGGAAAAGGCCCCAAGATGGGATCTCGTGGATACAGAAAGTTACGGCGGTGGAATTAGGTTTTTGGCTCCGTATCTGGTAGTTTGGGGGGTACGTAGGTATATATAGGAGGAAGGAGTACGTCGGTGGAGCAACGTGGGCCCCACGAGGGCGCCTGGGGGGGGGGGGGTAGGCGCGCCCCCTACCTCGTGCCTTCCTGGTTGATTGCTTGACGTAGGGTCCAAGTCCTGTGGATCATGTTCGTTCCAAAAATCACGTTCCCGAAGGTTTCATTCCGTTTGGACTCCGTTGGATATTCTTTTTCTGCGAAACCCTAAAATAGGCAAAAAAAACAGCAATTCTGGGTTGGGCCTCCAGTTAATAGGTTAGTTCCAAAAATAATATAAAAGTGTATAATAAAGCCCAATAATGTCCAAAACAGGATATAATATAGCATGGAACAATAAAAAATTATAGATACGTTGGAGACGTATCAAGCATCCCTAAACTTAATTCCTGCTCGTCCTCGAGTAGGTAAATGATAAAAACAGAATTTTTGATGTGGAATGCTACTTGGTATAATTTCAATGTAATTCTCTTGATTTTGGTATGAATATTCAGATCCGAAAGATTCAAGACTAAAGTTTAATATTAACATAGAAATAATAATACTTCAAGCATACTAACTAAGCAATTATGTCTCTTGAAAATAACATGGCCAAACTACAAAATCATATAGTCTGGCTATGCTCCATCTATGCTCCATCTTCACCACACAAAGTATTCAAATCATGCACAACCCCGATGACAAGCCAAGCAATTGTTTCATACTTTTGGTGTTCTCAAACTTTTTCAATCTTCACGCAATACATGAGCGTGAGCCATGGACATAGCACTATAGGTGGAATAGAATGGTGGTTGTGGAGAAGACAAAAAGGGAGAAGATAGTCTCACATCAACTAGGCGTATTAACGGGCTATGGAGATGCCCATCAATAGATATCAATGTGAGCGAGTAGGGATTGGCATGCAACGGATGCACTAGAGCTATAAGTATATGAAAGCTCAACAAAATAAACTAAGTGGGTGTGCATCCAACTTGCTTGCTCATGAAGACCTAGGGCATTTGAGGAAGCCCATCGTTGGAATATACAAGCCAAGTTCTATAATGAAAAACTCTCACTAGTATATGAAAGTGATAGCATAAGAGACTCTCTATCATGAAGATCGTGGTGCTACTTTGAAGCACAAGTGTGGAAAAAAGGATAGTAGTATTGCCCCTTTTTACTTATATTTTTTTGGGCCTTCTTTTTTATTTGGCCTTTCTCTTTTTTGGGGACAATACTCTATGAATGATGATCATCACACTTCTATTTGTTTACAACTTAATGATTACAAATCGATACTAGAACAAAGTATGACTCTATATGAATGCCTCCGGCGGTGTACCAGGATAGCAATGATGCATGAGTGACTTATATGAAACAATTATGAACGGTGGCTTTGCCACAACTAAAATGTCAACTACATGATCATGCGAAGCAATATGACAATGATGGAGCGTGTCATAGTAAACGAAGCGGTGGAAAGTTGCATGGCAATATATCTCGGAATGGCTATGGAAATGCCACGATAGGTAGGTATGGTGGCTGTTTTGAGGAAGGTATATGGTGGGTGTATGATACCGGCGAAAGGTGCGCGGTATTAGAGAGGCTAGCAATGGTGGAAGGGTGAGAGTGCGTATAATCCATGGACTCAACATTAGTCATAAAGAACTCACATACTTGCAAAAATCTATTAGTTATCGAAGCAAAGTATTACGCACATGCTCCTAGGGGGATAGATTGGTAGGAAAAGACCATCGCTCGTCCCCGACCGCCACTCATAAGGAGGACAATCAATAAATACATCGTGCTCCGACTTCTTAACATAATGGTTCACCATACGTGCATGCTACAAGAATCACAAACTTCAACACAAGCATTTCTCAAATTCACAACTACTCAATTAGCATGACTCTAATATCACCATCTCCATATTTCAAAACAATTATCAAGTTTCAAACTTCTCATAGTATTCAACACACTCATAAGAAAATTTTATTATTAATCTTGAATGCCTAACATAATTAAAGCAAATTACCATGCTGTTTTGTAGGACTCTCAAAATAATCTAAGTGAAGCATGAGAGAACAATGGTTTCTATAAAACAAATCTACCAATGATACGTCCATTTTGCATTGTGGGATGTTATTACACATTATGTCACAATACATATGCCTATTCTCTCTTATTTTACAAGGTTTACACAAAGAGGGAGAATGCCGGCAACTGGGATTCCGGGCTGGAAAAGGAGCAAATATTAGAAACCTATTCTGCACAGCTCCAAAAGTCCTGAAACTTCAGGGAAGTCATTTTCAGAATATATAAAAAATACCGAGCGCAAGAAGTTCACCAGGGGGGCCACACCCTGCCCATGAGGGTGGGGGCGCGCCTTGCTACCTCTTGAGCACTGCGTTGGATTTCCTTGAAGAGGAAAGGATGATGCAGCAAAGTAGCGTAAGTATTTCCCTCAGTTTTTGAGAACCAAGGTATCAATCCAGTAGGAGGCTATGCGCGAGTCCCTCGTACCTGCACAAAACAAATAACTCCTCGCAACCAACGCGATAAGGGGTTGTCAATCCCTTCACGGTCACTTACGAGAGTCAGATCTGATAGATATGATAGAATAATATTTTTGGTATTTTTGTGATAAAGATGCAAAGTAAAATAAAAGCAAAGTAAAAAAGCAAAGGAAATAACTAAGTATTGGAAGATTAATATGATGAAGATAGACCCGGGGGCCATAGATTTCACTAGTGGCTTCTCCCAAGAGCATAAGTATTTTACGGTGGGTGAACGAATTACTGTTGAGCAATTGACAGAATTGAGCATAGTTATGAGAATTTCTAGGTATGATCATGTATATAGGCATCACGTCCGAGACAAGTAGACCGACTCCTGCCTGCATCTACTACTATTACTCCACTCATAGACCGCTATCCAACATGCATCTAGAGTATTAAGTTATGATAACAGAGTAACGCCTTAAGCAAGATGACATGATGTAGAGGGATAAATTCATGCAATATGATAAAAACCCCATCTTGTTATCCTCGATGGAAACAATACAATACGTGCCTTGCTGCCCCTACTGTCACTGGGAAAGGACACCGCAAGATTGAACCCAAAGCTAAGCACTTCTCCCATTGCAAGAAAGATCAATCTAGTAGGCCAAATCAAACTGATAATTCGAAGAGACTTGCAAAGATAACCAATCATACATAAAAGAATTCAGAGAAGATTCAAATATTGTTCATAGATAATCTTGATCATAAACCCACAATTCATCGATCTCAACAAACACACCGCAAAAAGAAAATTGCATCGAATAGATCTCCACAAGAGAGAGGGAGAACATTGTATTGAGATCCAAAAAGAGAGAAGAAGCCATCTAGCTAATAACTACGGACCCGAAGGTCTGAGGTAAACTACTCACACTTCATCGGAGAGGCTATGGTGTTGATGTAGAAGCCCTCCGTGATGGATGCCCCCTCCGGCGGAGGTCCCAAAAAGGCCCCAAGATGGGATCTCGTGGATACAGAAGGTTGCGGTGGTGGAATTAGGTTTTTTTGGCTCCGTCTCTGATCGTTTGGGGGTACGTAGGTATATATAGGAGGAAGGAGTACGTCGGTGAAGCAACTGGGGGCCCACGAGGGTGGAGGGCGCGCCTGGGGGGGGGGGGTAGGTGCGCCCCCTACCTTGTGGCTTCCTCCTTTATTTCTTGACGTAGGGTCCAAGTCTCCTAGATCATAATCTTCCTAAAAATCACGTTCCCAAAGGTTTCATTTCATTTGGACTCCGGTTGATATTCCTTTTCTGCGAAACTCTAAAATAGGCAAAAAAACGACAATTCTAGGCTGGGCCTCCGGTTAATAGGTTAGTCCCAAAAATAATATAAAATTGGATAATAAAGCCCAATAATGTCCAAAACAGTAGATAATATAACATGGAGCAATCAAAAATTATAGATACGTTGGAGACATATCAAGCATCCCCAAGCTTAATTCCTGCTCGTCCTCGAGTAGGTAAATGATAAAAAAGATAATTTTGATGCGGAGTGCTACTTGGCATAATTTTAATGTAATTCTTCTTAATTGTGGTATGAATATTCAGATCCAAAAGATTCAAGATAAAAGTTCATATTGACATGAAAATAATAATACTTCAAGCATACTAACTAAGCAATTATGTCTTCTCATAATAACATGGCCAAAGAAAGTTCATCCCTACAAAATCATATAGTTTAGTCATGCTCCATTTTCATCACACAAGAATGCTCTCATCATGCACAACCCCGATGACAAGCCAAGCAATTGTTTCATACTTTAGTAATCTCAAACATATAAACTTTCACGCAATATATGAGTGCGAGCCATGGACATAGCACTATGGGTGGAATAGAATATGATGATGGGGGTTATGTGGACAAGACAAAAAAGGAGAAAGTCTCACATCAACGAGGCTAATCAATGGGCTATGGAGATGCCCATCGATTGATGTTAATGCAAGGAGTAGGGATTGCCATGCAACGGATGCACTAGAGCTATAAATGTATGAAAGCTCAACAAAAGAAACTAAGTGGGTGTGCATCCAACTTGCTTGCTCACGAAGACCTAGGGCACTTGAGGAGGCCCATTGTTGGAATATACAAGCCAAGTTCTACAATGAAAAATTCCCACTAGTATATGGAAGTGACAAAACAAAAGACTCTCTATCATGAAGATTATGGTGCTACTTTGAAGCACAAGTGTGGCAAAGGATAGTAGCATTGTCCCTTCTCTCCTTTTCTCTCTCCTTTTTTTAATTCCTCACTTGGGACAATGCTCTAGAAAATGATGATCATCACACTTCTATTTATTTACAACTCAATGATTACAACTCGATGCTAGAACAAAAGATGACTCTATATGAATGCCTCCGGCGGTGTACCGGGATATGCAATGAACCAAGAGTGACATGTATGAAAGAATTATGAACGGTGGCTTTGCCACAAATACTATGTCAACTACATGATCATGCTAAGAAATATGACAATGATGAATGTGTCATGATAAACGGAATGGAGGAAAGTTGCATGGCAATATATCTTAGAATGGCTATGGAAATGCCATAATAGGTAGGTATGGTGGCTATTTTGAGGAATATATAAGGAGGTTTATGTGTGAAAGAGCATATCATATCACGGGGTTTTGGATGCACCGGTGAAGTTTGCACCAACTCTCAATGTGAGAAAGGGCAATGCACAGTACCGAAGAGACTAGAAA
This sequence comes from Triticum monococcum, assembly GCA_034509565.1. Classification (NCBI taxonomy): domain Eukaryota; kingdom Viridiplantae; phylum Streptophyta; class Magnoliopsida; order Poales; family Poaceae; genus Triticum; species Triticum monococcum. Next base: position 682,531,825 of record CM067845.1, on the reverse strand, counting down.
TGATGGAAGGGTGAGAGTGCGTATAATCCATGGACTCAACATTAGTCATAAATAACTCACATACTTATTGCAAAAATCTACAAGTCATCAAAAACCAAGCACTACGCGCATGCTCCTAGGGGGATAGATTGGTAGGAAAAGACCATCGCTCGTCCCCGATCGCCACTCATAAGGAGGACAATCAAAGAACACCTCATGTTTCAAATTTGTTACATAACATTTGCCATACTTGCATGCTACGGGACTTGCAAACTTCAACACAAGCATTTCTCGAATTCACAACTACTCAACTAGCACGACTTTGATATTATTACCTCCATATCTCAAAACAATCATCAAGCATCAAACTTCTCTTAGTATTCAAAACACTCATAAGAATTTTTTTACTAATCTTGAGTACCTAGCATATTAGGATTATTTAAGCAAATTACCTTGCTATTTAAGACTCTCAAAATAATCTCAGTGAAGCATGAGAGATAAATAGTTTCTATAAAACAAATCCACCACCGTGCTCTAAAAGACATAAGTGAAGTACTAGAGCAAAACTATATAACTCAAAAGATATAAGTGAAGCACATAAAGTATTCTAACAAATTCCAAATCATGTATGGCTCTCTCAAAAGGTGTGTACAGCAATGATTATTGTGGTAAACTAAAAAGCAAAGATTCAAATCATACAAGACGCTCCAAGCAAAACACATATCATGTGGTGAATAAAAATATAGCTCCAAGTAAAGTTACCGATGGAAGTAGACGAAAGAGGGGATGCCTTCCGGGGCATCCCCAAGCTTTGGATTTCAGGTGTCCTTAGATTATCTTGGGAGTTCCATGGGAATCCCCAAGATTAGGCTCTTGCCACTCCTTGTTCCATAACCCATCAAATCTTTACCCAAAACTTGAAAACTTCACAACACAAAACTTAAAGTAGAAAATCTCGTGAGCTCAGTTAGCGAGAGAAGACAAAAGACCACTTCAAGGTACTGTAATGAACTCATTCCTTATTTATATTGGTGTTAAACATACTGTATTCCAACTTCTCTATGGTTTATAAACTATTTTACTAGCCATAGATTCATCAAAACAAGCAAATAACACACGAAAAACAGAATCTGTCAAAAACAGAACAGTCTGTAGTAATCTTTAACTAGCGCAAGATCTAGAACCCCAAAAATTCTAAAATAAATTTCTGGACGTGAGGAATTTATCTATTAATCATCTTCAAAAATAATTAACTAAATATCACTTTCCAAATAAAAATGGAAGCAGTTCTCGTGAGCGCTAAAGTTTCTGTTTTTTACAGCAAGATAACAAGACTTTCCCCAAGTCTTCCCAACGGTTCTACTTGGCACAAACACTAATTAAACACAAAAAAACAAAACCAAAACAGAGGCTAGGTAAATTATTTATATTACTAAACATGAGCGAAAAGTAAGGAATAAAAATAAAATTGGGTTGCCTCCCAACAAGCGCTATCGTTTAACGCCCCTAGCTAGGCATAAAAAGCAAGGATAGATCTAGGTATTGCCATCTTTGGTAGGCAATCCATAAGTGGCTCTCATAATAGATTCATAAGGTAATTTAATTTTCTTTCTAGGAAAGTGTTCCATGCCTTTCCTTAACGGAAATTGGAATCTAATATTTCCTTCCTTCATATCAATAATTGCACCAATCGTTCTAAGGAAAGGTCTACCAAGGATAATAGGACATGAAGGATTGCAATCTATGTCAAGAACAATAAAATCTATGGGCACATAATTCCTATTTGCTTCTATACGCGTTGTTACCAAAATTATCCCTACCAACAAAATTCACATCCATAGATTCATTATTGTTCTCAATAAAAGTAGACAAGGGCATATCATTAGGATCAAAAGAAACACTCTTACTAGCAAACTAGTAAACGTGCACGTGCAACGCACGTAATGTAATCAATAATAAAAATATCTATTTTTAATTTTACATCCGTAAAATTTAATGTTCGCAGACCACAACATGACATGTATGATTATAGGATTTTAATATATTCAATTATTTACAAATAGTTTTACAAGATTTTCAAAATCATCAAATGATTACGACGAAAAATTTCTTTGTGAAATCCTTGTGAGAAGACTGATGATAAAAAAAATCAGACCTTCCCTAAAAAATCAGACCCATGTAGATAAATTAAACACACCCGTTAAAAAATGAACAACGCTGCTCACTCTGAGTCTGTCCACCGCCCCCGCGGGGTATGCTCAATTATCCACGCCATTCCCCATTCTCCTGATCGCCATCTCCCCCTTTCCACCTTGTAGGCAGCCCCTCCCCTTCGTCCCCACACCCGGCGCGAGGTCCGCATGCCCCTTCTCGTTGATCCGGTCCCTGAAGTCCCCGAGGAGGCACTTGATACGTCTCCAACATATCTATAATTTTTGATTGCTCCATGCTATATTATCTACTGTTTTGGACATTATTGGGCTTTATTATCCACTTTTATATTATTTTTGGGACTAACCTATTAACCGGAGGCCCAGCCCAGAATTGTTGTTTTTGCCTGTTTTAGGGTTTTGAAGAAAAGGAATATCAAATGGAGTCCAAACGGAATGAAACCTTCGGGATGTGATTTTCTCACCGAATACAACTCAGGAGACTTGGACCCTACGTCAAGCCAACTAACAGGAGGCCACGAGGTAGGGGGCGCGCCTCCCCCCCACACGCGCCCTCCACCCTCGTGGGCCCCCTGTTGCTCCACCGACGTACTTCTTCCTCCTATATATACCCACGTACCCCCAAACGATCAGATACGGAGCCAAAACCCTAATTCCACCACCGTAACTTTCTGTATCCACGAGATCCCATCTTGGGGCCTGTTCCGGAGCTCCACCGGAGAGGGCATCGATCACAGAGGGCTTCTACATCAACACCATAGCCTCTCCGATGAAGTGTGAGTAGTTTACCTCAGACCTACGGGTCTATAGTTAGTAGCTAGATGGCTTCTTCTCTCTTTTTGGATCTCAATACAATGTTCTCCCCCTCTCTTGTGGAGATCTATTCGATGTAATCTTCTTTTTGCGGTGTGTTTGTTGAGATCGATGAATTGTGGGTTTATGATCAAGTCTATCTATGAATAATATTTGAATCTTCTCTGAATTCTTTTATGTATGATTGGTTATCTTTGCAAGTCTCTTCTAATTATCAGTTTGGTTTGGCCTACTAGATTGATCTTTCTTGCAATGGGAGAAGTGCTTAGCTTTGGGTTCAATCTTGCGGTGTCCTTTCCCGGTGACAGTAAGGGCAGCAAGGCACGTATTGTATTGTTGCCATCGAGGATAACAAGATGGGGTTTTCTTCATATTGCATGAGTCTATCCCTCTACATCATGTCATCTTGCTTAAGGCGTTACTCTGTTTTTAACTTAATACTCTAGATGCATGCTGGATAGCGATCGATGAGTGGAGTAATAGTAGTAGATGCAGGCAGGAATCGGTCTACTTGTCTCGGACGTGATGCCTATATACATGATCATACCTAGATATTCTCATAACTATGCTCAATTCTGTCAATTGCTCAATAGTAATTTGTTCACCCATCGTAGAATACTTATGCTCTCGAGAGAAGCCACTAGTGAAACCTATGGCCCCCGGGTCAATCTTTATCATATTAATCTCCTACTACTTAGTTATTTATTTTGCTATTTAATTTGCCTTTATTTCACTTTGCATCTTTATCATAAAAATACCAAAAATATTATCTTATCATATCTATCATATCTCACTATCGTAAGTGGCCCTATAGGGATTGACAACCCCTATTTGCGTTGGTTGCGAGGATTTATTTGTTTTGTGCAGGTATGAGGGACTCGCGCGTAGCCTCCTACTGGATTGATACCTTGGTTCTCAAAAACTGAGGGAAATACTTACGCTACTTTGCTGCATCATCCCTTCCTCTTCGGGGAAAACCAACGCAGTGCTAAAAGAGGTAGCAAGAAGGATTTCTGGCGCCGTTGCCGGGGAGGTCTACGCAAAAGTCAACATACAAAGTACCCATCACATACCCTTATCTCCCGCATTACATTATTTGCCATTTGCCTCTCGTTTTCCTCTCCCCCACCTCACCCTTGACATTTTTATTCGCCCTCTTTTCCGTTTGCTTTAATGCCTTAGTTGGCTCGTTTGCTCGTTTGATTGGAATAGTTGTTTATTTATTACTAAACAGTGAACCTAACATCTATGGATCCTCATCCGCTTGCTAATCTTTTTAAGAGATCCAATTATGATGAACCAATTGCTAGTGAGTTTTGTGCACTAGATTATCTTTATAAGGTTTTGCTTGAAATTCATGAATCTGAAAAGTGTGATGAATTAATTTATGAAGCGATTCACGATAGATCTTTGAATAAAAAGCATGATTGCAATGATTTTATTATAAATTCTATTTATGTAAATTGTGCTAATAATATACAAAGCCCTAAGCTTGGGGATGCTAGTTTTGCTATGTCCTCTACTTGTTGCAATGATCATGATTGGGGTGATTCTTCTTATGATCTTGAAAATTTATTTAAGCCCATGATGAATATGAGATTGATAATAGTGTTTGCAATATTATTGAAACTGGGTTTGGAAGAGTGTCAACTTTAGATCCCACATATTTGGATAATGTTCAATCTTATGAAGTTTTTGATAAAAGTGGGTTTGAAGAGGTCATGACTTTAGTTAATGTTAATCCCACTATTTTGAAAGAGTGTCAACTTTGCATGCATGTGGATCGTGTTGAAAATATTTTATGTGATAGCTATTTTGTTGAATTTTCTTATGATCCCACATGTAATTATTATGAGAGAGGAAAATATGGTGGTAGAAATTTTCATGTTACTAAATTACCTCTCATTATGTCGAGATTGCTATTGTTTCTTTCCGCTTCCTTGCATATGCTAGTTTTTGCTTGCCTTGATAATTTGTTTACCTATAATATGCCTATGCATAGGAAGTATGTTAGACCTAGATGTGATTTTAATGCATTTTATGTTGCTCTCTTTGTGCTTCAATTCTTGTCTTTCGTGTGAGCATCGTTGAAATCTTATGCCTAGCTATAAGGCTTTAAAGAAAAGCGCTTGTTGGGAGACAACCCAATATTTATCCTTGCTGTTATTCAATAAATAATTTATTTAGCCTCTGTTTTGTTTGTGTGTTTTTGTGTTTAATTAGTGTCTGTGCCAAGTAGAACCGTTGGGAAGACTTGGGGAAAGTCTTGTTGAACTTGCTGTAAAAACAGAAACTTTAGCGCTCACGAGAACTGCTGTAATTTTTATTTGGAAAGTGATATTTAGTTAATTATTTTTGAAGATGATTAATAGATAAATTCCTCACGTCCAGAAATTTATTTTAGAATTTTTGGGGTTCCAGATCTTGCGCTAGCTACAGATTACTACAAACTGTTCTGTTTTTGACAGATTCTGTTTTGCGTGTGTTGTTTGCTTATTTTGATGAATCTATGTCTAGTAAATTAGTTTATAAACCATAGAGAAGTTGGAATACAGTAGGTATAACACCCATATAAATAAATAATGATTTCATTACAGTACCTTGAAGTGGTCTTTTGTTTTCTTTCGCTAACGGAGCTCAAGAGATTTTCTACTTTAAGTTTTGTGTTGCGAAGTTTTCAAGTTTTGGGTAAAGATTTGATGGATTATGGAACAAGGAGTGGCAAGAGCCTAAGCTTGGGGATTCCCATGGCACCCCCAAGATAATCTAAGGACACCTAAAAGCCAAATCTTGGGGATGCCCCGGAAGGCATCCCCTCTTTCGTCTACTTCTATCGGTAACTTTACTTGGAGCTATATTTTTATTTACCACATGATATGTGTTTTACTTGGAGCGTCTTGTATGATTTGAGTCTTTTCTTATTAGTTTACCACAATCATCCTTTCTGTACACACCTTTTGAGAGAGCCATACATGATTTGGAATTTGTTAGAATACTCTATGTGCTTCGCTTATATCTTTTGAGTCATATAATTTTGCTCTAGTGCTTCACTTATATCTTTTAGAGCACGGTGGTGGATTTGTTTTATAGAAACTATTGATCTCTCATGATTCACTTAGATTATTTTGAGAGTCTTAATAGCGTGGTAATTTGCTTTAAATCCTAATATGCTTGGTATACAAGATTAATAATAAAACTTTCTTATGAGTGTGTTGAATACTATGATAAGTTTGATACTTGATAATTGTTTTGAGATATGGAGATGGTGATATTAAAGTCATGCTAGTTGAGTAGTTGTGAATTTGAGAAATACTTGTGTTGAAGCTTATGATTCCCGTAGCATGCACGTATGGTGAACCGTTATGTGATGAAGTCGGAGCATGATTTATTTATTGATTGTCTTCCTTATGAGTGGCGGTCGGGGACGAGCGATGGTCTTTTCCTACCAATCTATCCCCCTAGGAGCATGCGCGTAATACTTTGCTTTGATAACTTATAGATTTTTGCAATCAGTATATGAGTTCTTTATGACTAATGTTGAGTCCATGGATTATACGCACTCTCACCCTTCCACCCTTGCTAGCCTCTCTAATACCACGCACCTTTCGCCGGTATCATACACCCACCATATACCTTACTCAAAACAGCCACCATACCTACCTATTATGGAATTTCCATAGCCATTCCGAGATATATTGCCATGCAACTTTCCACCGTTCCGTTTATGACACACTCCATCATTGTCATATTGCTTAGCATGATCATGTAGTTGACATAGTATTTATGGCAAAGCCACCGTTCATAATTCTTTCATACTTGTCACTCATGCATCATTGCATATCCCGGTACACCGCCGGAGGCATTCACATAGAGTCATATTTTGTTCTAAGTATCGAGTTGTAATTGTTGAGTTGTAAGAAAAATAAAAGTGTGATGATCATCATTATTAGAGCATTGTCCCAGTGAGGAAAGGATGATGGTAACTATGATTTCCCCACAAGTCAGGATGAGACTCCGGACGAAAAAAAAGAGGCTATAAAAAAAGAGAAAAGGCCCAAATAAAAAAACGAGAGAAAAAGAGAGAAGGGACAATGTTACTATCCTTTTACCACACTTGTGCTTCAAAGTAGCACCATGATCTTCATAGTAGAGAGTCTCTCATGTTATCACTTTCATATACTAGTGGGAATCTTACAGTATAGAACTTGGCTTGTATATTCCAATGATGGGCTTCCTCAAAAATGCCTTAGGTCTTCATGAGCAAGCAAGTTGGATGCGCACCCACTTAGTTTCTTTTTGATCTTTCATATACTTATAGCTCTAGTGCATCCGTTGCATGGCAATCCCTACTCACTCACATTGATATCTATTGATGGGCATCTCCATAGCCCGTTGATACGCCTAGTTGATGTGAGACTATCTTCCCCTTTTTGTCTTCTCCACAACCACCACTCTATTCCACCTATAGTGCTATATCCATGGCTCACGCTCATGTATTGCGTGAAGATTGAAAAAGTTTTGAGAATGTCAAAAGTATGAAACAATTGCTTGGCTTGTCATCGGGGTTGTGCATGATTTAAATATTTTGTGTGGTGAAGATAGAGCATAGCCAGACTGTATGATTTTGTAGGGATAACTTTCTTTAGCCATGTTATTTTGAGAAGACATAATTGCTTTGTTAGTATGCTTGAAGTATTATTATTTTCTATGTCAATATAAACTTTTGTCTTGAATCTTTCGGATCTGAATATTCATACCACAATTAAGAAGAATTACATTAAAATTATGCCAAGTAGCACTCCGCATCAAAAATTCCGTTTTTATCATTTACCTACTCGAGGACGAGCAGGAATTAAGCTTTGGGGATGCTTGATACGTCTCCAACGTATCTATAATTTTTGATTGCTCCATGCTATATTATCTACTATTTTGGACATTATTGGGCTTTATTATCCACTTTTATATTATTTTTGGGACTAAACTATTAATCGGAGGCCCAGCCCAGAATTGCTGTTTTTTGCATGTTTTAGGGTTTCGAAGAAAAGGAATATCAAACGGAGTCCAAACGGAATGAAACCTTCGGGAACGTGATTTTCTCACCGGATACAACTCAGGAGACTTGGACCCTACGTCAAGCCAACTAACATGAGGCCACGAGGTAGGGGGCGCGCCTGCCCCTCCCCCCAGGCGCGCCCGCCACCCTCGTGGGCCCCCTGTTGCTCCACCGACGTACTTCTTCCTCCTATATATACCCACGTACCCCCAAACGATCAGATACGAAGCCAAAACCCTAATTCCACCGCTGTAACTTTCTGTATCCACAAGATCCCATCTTGGGGCTTGTTCCCGGAGCTCCGCCGGAGGGGGCATCGATCACAGAGGGCTTCTACATCAACACCATAGCCTCTCCGATGAAGTGTGAGTAGTTTACCTCAGACCTACGGGTCCATAGTTAGTAGCTACATGGCTTCTTCTCTCTTTTTTGATCTCAATACAATGTTCTCCCCCTCTCTTGTGGAGATCTATTCGATGTAATCTTCTTTTTGCGGTGTGTTTGTTGAGACCGATGAATTGTGGGTTTATGATCAAGTCTATCTATGAATAATATTTGAATCTTCTCTGAATTCTTTTATGTATGATTGGTTATCTTTGCAAGTCTCTTTGAATTATCAGTTTGGTTTGGCCTACTAGATTGATCTTTCTTGCAATGGGAGAAGTGCTTAGCTTTGGGTTCAATCTTGCGGTGTCCTTTCTCGGTGACAGTAAGGGAAGCAAGGCGCGTATTGTATTGTTGCCATCGAGGATAACAAGGTGGGGTTTTCTTCATATTGCATGAGTCTATCCCTCTACATCATGTCATCTTGCTTAAGGCGTTACTCTGTTTTTAACTTAATACTCTAGATGCATGCTGGATAGCGGTCGATGAGTGGAGTAATAGTAGTAGATGCAGGCAGGAGTCGGTCTACTTGTCTCGGACGTGATGCCTATATACATGATCATACCTAGATATTCTCATAACTATGCTCAATTCTGGCAATTGCTCAACAGTAATTTGTTCACCCACCGTAGAATACTTATGCTCTCGAGAGAAGCCACTAGTGAAACCTATGGCCCCCGGGTCTATCTTTATCATATTAATCTCCTACTACTTAGTTATTTATTTTGCTATTTACTTTGCCTTTATTTTACTTTGCATCTTTATCATAAAAATACCAAAAATATTATATTATCATATCTATCAGATCTCACTCTCGTAAGTGGCCCTATAGGGATTGACAACCCGTATTTGCGTTGGTTGTGAGGATTTATTTGTTTTGTGCAGGTACGAGGGACTCGCGCGTAGCCTCCTACTGGATTGATACCTTGGTTCTCAAAAACTGAGGGAAATACTTACGCTACTTTGCTACATCATCGCTTCCTCTTCGGGGAAAACCAACGTAGTGCTAAAAGAGGTAGCAGCACTCGAGCTCGGCAAGCTCACGAGCGACCGAGCGCAAGGGGCCGTCTGAGGCGGACGCGGTGGCCCGGGATTCGTCTCATCTGCATCGGCGGCTGTGGCCATCCCGCACTGGAGTTGCCCGAGCACGGAGTAGGCCCCGATGCCTCACCAGCTTGAGCGGTTCGGATGCTTCGCTTTCACCGGCGAGCTGCCCGTGCCAAACCCCATATGCGCGTTGGCCCACGGAGGGGGAGGGGTCGAAGAAGCAAGCGCCGGATGGTTCTGGCGGTGCAGACCACCGCAGGCGTCGCGCTCATCATCGCCTTTGCCGGCTGCGAGAACTCCCGCTCCGCGTGCCAATGGCAGCTGGTGAGCCCACGCGTAACTACAAAATTTCAAAATTGGTTCTACTAACTATAATATTTCTTCCTGTGAGTTCTAGTATCTGGTTGTACTAACTAAATTTCTTCCTATGAGTTGTACTGACCAGCAGCCGGTAACTTAGTTGGTTACAGAGGGAGTACAAAATTGCAGATATCATATAGCTGATACTGCAATATCTATTCCTATGAGTAGTAGCAATGATATCTTTTGTTATTCATATAGACCAAATTTAAGATATGATGCTTACGTTACTATTAAGCATATGTAATGAACTCTTTTCTCCATGTTGTTGGTATTGTAAACTTGTTTCTCCATGTTGTTCCTATTTTACCTTTTTAGTAGCGAGATACAGTGGTACATACAAAGGTCTGAACTGAAATGGATAGTTGTAGTTCTCATTGCAGAGTGGTACTCCCTCCGTAGAGAAATATAAGAACACTCTTATATTTCTTTACGGGGGGGGGGGGGTATTTGTTTGCATTACATTGTCAAAAAAAGAACTGTTTGCTTTAGGTTTCCTTTTAGGTGTTGTTGTCAAAATTATAGCTTAATCTGTTGATGGACCTTGTGTATTGAAGTATGATAGGGATCTATGGTATTTCTCCTCTGCAAGGACCAAGGGATATGTGAAATCGACAAAGAAAAGAAAACTTCAGATGTGAATACCTCTGACAGGTATTATGTTTATTTCACTATTACTAATGCGCCGCCTGATAGTTAGATCTCTTCCGTACATACATATATGGTTATTCCAGTCATGTTCTATATTTGTCTTTTAAAGTCAGTGCCCGTCAATACTTTCTTTCGGTAATCAAGTTTTCATCCGATAGATCTGATATATAGATGGAAACATAAGTTTTCATTCATAAATAGTGAGGATTTAGATTAATAGTGAACATCATACCTGTATATAAATCAGAGGCTTGATTTCCTTGTGGTGCAAAATATTCACTAATTTTTCGATCATGTCAGCCAAGGGCCCAACATATGGCATGTAACGATTTCAACCAATCTCCCTACATGAGAAGAATAGTGGATATGACAATGGGTTGTAGCACCCCTAATCTACTCTAATATATAGGGGCCGGTCTCCTTTTATTCCATGCACGACAACACTCCTGTCAAAGTAATTTTGTGAGTCGCTCCCTTCAACCCATATCTTTGCCACTTGAGAAGTCGTCCGGGCATTGTACCTTCGTTGATCCAAGTTGATATCCGTGTTTAGTGAGATTTTGTACTCATGTAGATTCGGTACAGACCCATGGCTCTTGAAAGCTTGCGCATAAGGGTTACACTCTAGTATTTGCAGAATCTTCCGTATGAGGTTAATTAAGATCTAGAGACCTATTAGCCCTATGAACCAAGTCCTGATCTGTATCATAAAATGCACACTTGAGGGTGCTACATTGGAAATTACACAATGGACATACCTTGATCCACAAATATTCTAGCTTCTTCATCAGGTTCATGGTATGCAGCTTCTCCATTATGCAATGCTCCAAGCAGTCTTGTAGGCACTATATTTGCCAATCATAAATGTAGAAAATTTATAGATGAAGACCTTGATATGTGAAGAATAATTATATATAATGTACCTTCTAAATTGGTTTGCTCAACAATGGGCTCAAACATTCCATATGGATCATTTGTCTGGTCGTTGCCCATTATGGAAAATCATAAGATCAGTAGAGTCGTATAATGTACGCATTATAGTAGACGTAGGATAGGCAAAAGTAATTAGCAGATTTGTAGTGTTTTGAGTACCATGCAGAGACGGTTCGACAAGGACTCTTGTATCATTATCCGGCGTATTTTCATGTGGATTGGAGCCGATAAAAGGCTCTATACCTGAACAAAGGAAAGAGAACCCAGATTTATGGTCAAATAAACATTTTTGACACATTTGCATCATAATTAAATTGACGAACTAACCCACATCTTAAATGGTGCAATCTGGGTCACATATTCTGCAGAGTTGGGGTACCTTAACCCCTGAAATTTGGATGTGAGGGCCTGCATTCATAGTAAATTTTATCCACAATTTAGCACACAAGCAACGACAAAAACAGTAGCACAAATTAGGAATTGGTTGATGATACTCACCCAATGGCTGGTTGTTGCTTAAATCCTGAAATGGGGAGCGCACCCCTGCACGACTGGGAGATGACATACCTCGCCTTCATGTGAATATTCATGTCTTAAATTGTTACAAGCATGGATATTGTGCATATAATCATGAACATCAACATCAGATGCTGGCTTTGTATTACTAACAGGCAGATAAGCAATATCCATTTCATCTCTATAAACATACCACATTGTCCTATTTGTTGATATTGTGTTTCAGCAGAGTTGTACACTGTGCACAAGTCACTCTTGTAAAATCTGAAAGCCAACTTTTTTTTGACACCAGGAGCAGGAGATAGGGTGCATGATTTTGTTAGAAAGACAGATGAAGGTGTAAAGGCTTATTATTTAGAACTCTATTCTTAAACATCTACTAATCATGAGTATTGTTACAACAACTAGGAAGAAATCGAACCTGAAGAAGTGCATGGGAGAATCACAGCTATGTGTGGTCGGCTGGTTCGGGGGACGCAGCGGGCGCGGGCACAGGTGCAGGGTGGCCACGGGCGCGGCAGCAGGGCCGGTGCTGGGGCAGGAGGCTCTATCTCTCCTGGGCGTTGGCGATCTCGTAGGACAGATGCCACGCTGTGAGCGGCAATAATCGGCGATGGCGATCATGCACGGAGGCGACAGAGCGGTGCAGTGCGGCGAGGTCGTCGTGCAGGCAGGAGACGCCGTTGGTGGGCAGTGTCCGGCACCAGGTTGCCGTCATGCCAGATGATGAGCTCGAGGTCAAGGGCGTGGAGTTGCCTTAGTTTGCGATCAGATTTCCGTGATTGTAGCGGCCGCGGGACTGGTAGTTCCAATACAAGGGCGTGGAGTTGCGTGCGATCATATTTCCGTGACTATAGGGGCGCGGGGCTGGTAGTTCCAGTGCTCCTCTCCTGGTGAAGCATGGTCAGCCCTTGGAAATTGCTACGTGCACACCATAGAGGTATTAGATCAATCATGGTTGTTAGATTTAGAATTGTGGGCCTAATTGTGTGGTGCTGATTGGTTCGTGCGGGGTTGTGGGACTAACTACGGGGTGCACGTAAAAAGATCTTGTTTGATTGTTCAATAGTAGTGTAGATAATTTCATAAGTTCATCCATCTTTCCACTCAAAACAATAATTTCTTCTATCGCCTGCACCTTTTTATTAGTAGATCTTTCAATATGCCATTGAGAATAATTAACCATAATATTATCTAGGAGTTTAGTAGCTTCTCCTAAAGTGATTTCCATAAAAGTGCCTCCCGCGGCCGAATCTAATAGATTTCTAGAAGCAAAATTCAATCCGGCATAAAATTTTTGTATAATCATCCACAAATTCAAACCATGAGTAGGGCAATTACGTATCATTAATTTCATCCTCTTCCAAGCTTGTGCAACATGTTCATGATCAAGTTGCTTAAAATTCATAATATCGTTTCTAAGGGAGATTATCTTAGCGGGAGGAAAATACTTAGAGATAAAAGCATCTTTGCACTTGTTCCAAGAATCAATACTATTTTTAGGCAAAGACGAAAACCAAGCTTTAGCACGATCTCTAAGCGAAAAAGGAAATACCTACAACTTAACAATATCGCTGTCCACATCTTTCTTCTTTTGCATATCACACAAATCAACGAAGCTATTTAGATGGGTAGCGGCATCTTCACTAGGAAGGCCGGAAAACGGATCTTTCATGACAAGATTCAGCAAAGCGGCATTAATTTCACAAGATCCAGCATCGGTAAGAGGAGCAATCGGAGTGCTAATAAAATCATTGTTGTTGGTATTGGTAAAGTCACACAGTTTAGTGTTATCTTGAGCCATCGTGACAAGCAAGCAATCCAACACACAAGCAAACAAAAAGCAAGCGGGCAAAAAGAGGCAAATAGAGAAAGAGAGGGAGGATAGAGAGAGAGGGCGAATAAAATGGCAAGGGTGAAGTGGGGGAGAGGAAAATGAGAGGCAAATGGCAAATAATGTAATGCGGGAGATAAGGGTTGTGATGGATACTTGGTATGTTGACTTTTGCGTAGAATCCCTGGCAACGGCGCCAGAAATGGCTCGTTGTCGGGAGTCAGATCTTTACTTGCGCGAACCTCCCCGGCAACGGCGCCAGAAATCTTCTTGCTACCTCTTGAGCACTGCGTTGGATTTCCTTGAAGAGGAAAGGATGATGCAGCAAAGTAGCGTAAGTATTTCCCTTAGTTTTTGAGAACCAAGGTATCAATCCAGTATGAGGCTATGCGCGACTCCCTCGTACCTGCACAAAACAAATAACTCCTCGCAACCAACACGATAAGGGGTTGTCAATCCCTTCACGGTCACTTACGAGAGTGAGATCTGATAGATATGATAGAATAATATTTTTGGTATTTTTGTGATAAAGATGCAAAGTAAAATAAAAGCAAAGTAAAAAAGCAAAGGAAATAACTAAGTATTGGATGAAGATAGACCCGGGGGCCATAGGTTTCACTAGTGGCTTCTCTCAAGAGTATAAGTATTTTACGGTGGGTGAATGAATTACTGTTGAGCAATTGATAGAATTGAGCATAGTTATGAGAATATCTAGGTATGATCATGTATATAGGCATCACGTCCGAGACAAGTAGACCGACTCCTGCCTGCATCTACTACTATTACTCCACTCATCGACCGCTATCCAACATGCATCTAGAGTGTTAAGTTCATGATAATAGAGTAACGCCTTAAGCAAGATGACATGATGTAGAGGGATAAATTCATGCAGTATGATAAAAAAAACCATCTTGTTATCCTCGATGGCAACAATACAATACGTGCCTTGCTACCCCTACTGTCACTGGGAAAGGACACCACAAGATTGAACCCAAAGCTAAGCACTTCTCCCATTGCAAGAAAGATCAGTCTAGTAGGCCAAACCAAACTGATAATTCAAAGAGACTTGAAAGATAACCAATCATACATAAAAGAATTCATAGAAGATTCAAATATTGTTCATAGATAATCCTGATCATAAACCCACAATTCATCGATCTCAACAAAGACACCACAAAAAGAAGATTACATCGAATAGATCTCCATAAGAGAGGGGGGACATTGTATTGAGATCCGAAAAGAGAGAAGAAGCCATCTAGCTAATAACTATGGACCCGAAGGTCTGAGGTAAACTACTCACACTTCATCGGAGAGGCTATGGTGTTGATGTAGAAGCCCTCCGTGATGGATGCCCCCTCCGGCGGAGGTCCCAAAAAGGCCCCAAGATGGGATCTCGTGGATACAGAAGGTTGCGGCGGTGGAATTAGTTTTTTTTGGCTCCGTCTCTGATCGTTTGGGGATACGTAGGTATAAATAGGAGGAAGGAGTACGTCGGTGGAGCAACAGGGGGCCCACGAGGGTGGAGGGCGCGCCTGGGGGGGGGGGGGGTAGGCGTGCCCGCTACCTCGTGGCTTCCTTTATTTCTTGACGTAGGGTCCAAGTCTCCTGGATCATAATCTTCCTAAAAATCACGTCCCCGAAGGTTTCATTCCATTTGGACTCCGTTTGATATTCCTTTTTTGCAAAACTCTGAAATAGGCAAAAAGCAACAATTCTGGGCTGGGCCTCCGGTTAATAGGTTAGTCCCAAAAATAATATAAAAGTGGATAATAAAGCCCAATAATGTCCAAAACAGTAGATAATATAGCATGGAGCAATCAAAAATTATAGATACGTTGGAGACGTATCACGCCCTACCCTCCTGGGCGCGCCCCCTACCTCGTGGGACCCCTGGTGGCCATCTTCCGCTATATGGAGTCTTTCGATGAGTAAAAAATCATAAGCCATCTTTCCGGATGAGACTCTGCCGCCACGAGGCGGAACCTTGGCGGAACCAATCTAGGGCTCCGGCGGAGCTGTTCTGCCGGGAACACTTCCCTCCGGGAGGGGGAAATCATCGCCATCATCATCACCAATGCTCCTCTCATCGGGAGAGGGCAATCTCCATCAACATCTTCACCAGCACCATCTCCTCTCAAAACCCTAGTTCATCTCTTGTATCCAATTCTTGTCTCCAAGTCCGGGATTGGTACCTGTAGGTTGCTAGTAGTGTTAATTACTCCTTGTAGTTGATGCTAGTTGGTTTATTTGGTGGAAGATCATATGTTCAGATCCTTTATGCATATTAATACCCCTCTGATTATGAACGTGAATATGCTTTGTGAGTAGTTACGTTTGTTCCCGAGGACATGGGAGAAGTCTTGCTATTAGTAGCCATGTGAATTTGATATTCGTTCGATATTTTGATGAGATGTATGTTGTCTCTCCTCTAGTGGTGTTATGTGAACATCGACTACATGACACTTCTCCATTGTTTGGGCCTAGAGGAAGGCATTTGGAAGTAATAAGTAGATGATGGGTTGCTAGAGTGACAGAAGCTTAAACCCTAGTTTATGTGTTGTTTCGTAAGGGGCTGATTTGGATCAACATGTTTCATGCTATGGTTAGGTTTACCTTAATACTTTTGTTGTAGTTGCGGATCCTTGCAATAGAGGTTAATCATAAGTGGGATGCTTGTCCAATTAAGGATAGCACCCACACACCGGTCCACCCACATACCAAATTATCGAAGTACCGAACGCGAATCATATGAACGTGATGAAAACTAGCTTGACGATATTCCCATGTGTCCTCGGGAGCGCTTTTCTATATATAAGAGTTTGTCCAGGCTTGTCCTTTGCTACAAAAAGGATTGGGCCACCTTGCTGCACTTTATTTACCTTTGTTACTTGTTGCTCGTTACAAATTATCCTATCACAAAACTATTTGTTACCTATTATTTCAGTGCTTGCAGAAAATACCTTGCTGAAAACCGCTTATAATTTCCTTCTGCTCCTCGTTGGGTTCGACACTCTTACTTATCGAAAGGACTATGATAGAGCCCCTATACTTGTGGATCATCAAGACTCTTTTCTGGCACCGTTGCCGAGGAGTGAAGCGCCTTTGGTAGGTGGGATTTGGTTAGGAAAAATTTATATAGTGTGCTGAAATTTATTGTCACTTGTTACTATGGAAAGTAATCCTCCGAGGGGCTTGTTCGGGGTATCTTCACCCCGACCAGTAGAGCAAAGAGTTGCTCCTCAACCTACTGAACCTACTGAAAATGAAAATGTCTGCTTTGAAATTCCTTCGGGTATGTTAGAAAAGCTGCTAGCTAATCCTTTTGCAGGAGATGGAACAAAGCATCCTGATGAGCACCTAATATATGTGGATGAAGTTTGTGGATCATTTAAGCTTGCAGGTGTGCCCGGAGATGTTATTAAGAAGAATGTCTTCCCTTTATCTTTGAAGGGAGATGCATTGACATGGTATAGGCTATGTGATGATACGGGGTCATGGAACTACAAATGATTGAAATTGGAATTTCATCAGAAGTTTTATCCCATGCATCTTATTCATCGTGATCGCAATTATATATATAATTTCTGGCCCCGCGAAGGAGAAAGCATCGCTCAAGCTTGGGGGAGGCTTAAATCAATGTTATATTCATGCCCCAATCATGAGCTCTCAGGAGAAATGACTATTCAAAATTTTTATGCTCGGCTTTCTGATAACAATCGCACCATGCTCGATACTTCTTGTGCTGGCTCTTTTATGATGAAGACTATTGAATTCAAATGGGATTTATTGGAAATAATTAAATGCAAATCTGAAGATTGGGACCTCGACGAAGGTAAGGAGTCAGGTATGACACCTAAGTTTGATTGTGTTAAATCTTTTATGTATATCGATGTTTTCCGTAAGTTTAGCACTAAATATGGACTTGACTCTGAGATAGTAGCCTCTTTCTGTGAACCTTTTGCTACTCATGTTGATCTCCCTAGGGAGAAGTGGTTTAAATATCATCCTCCCATAGAAGTAAAAGTAGCTGCACCTATTAAAGTTGAAGAAAAGATTGTCACCTGTAATGATCCTATTTCCTACTGCTTATGTTGAGAAACCACCTTTTCCTGTTAGGATAAAAGATCATGCTAAAGTTTCAACTGTGGTTCATAAAAGCAAAATTAGAACTTATACACCTCCTGAGCAAGTTAAAGTTGAACCTAATATTGCTATTGTTAAAGATCTCCTGTCTGATAATATTGATGGGCATGTTATTCATTTCTGTGATGAAACTGCTAGAATTGCTAAACCTTGTGCTAAAGATAAACCTAGACCTGTGGTAGGCATGCATGTTGTTAAAATAGGAGATCATTGTTATCATGGCTTGTGTGATATGGTTGCTAGTGCTAGTGCTATACCTCATGACTTATAAAAAGAAATTATGCATGATATTGCACCTGCTGAGTTAGAAGATATTGATGTTACAATTAAACTTGCCAATAGAGACACTATTTCACCAATTGGGATTGTTAGAGATGTTTAAGTCTTGTGTGGGAAAACTAAATATCCTACTGATTTTCTTGTTCTTGATTCCCCACAAGATAGCTTTTGTCCCATTATATTTGGTAGACCCTTCTTGAACGCAGTTAATGCTAAGATAGATTGCAAAAAGGATGTTGTTACTATTGGTTTGGGTGATTTGTCTCATGAATTTAATTTCTCTAAATTTTGTAGACAACACCGTGAAGAGGAATTGCCTAGTAAAGATGAAATTATTGGTCTTGCTTCTATTGTCGTGCCTGCTAGCGATCCTTTAGAACAATATTTGCTAGACCATGAAAATGATATGTTTATGAATGAAAGAAGGGAAATAGAGGAAGTATACTTTAAACAGGAACCCATCCCGAAACACAATTTGCCTGTTGAAATCCTAGGGGATCCTCCTCCACCCAAGGGTGATCCCGTGTTTGAGCTTAAACCGTTACCTGATACTCTTAAATATGCTTATCTTGATGAAAAGAAGATATATCCTGTTATTATTAGTGCTAACCTTTCAGAGCATGAAGAAGAGAGATTATTGAAAACTCTGAGGAAGCACTGCACTGCTATTGGACATACTCTTGATGATCTTAAGGGCATTAGTGCCACTCTGTGTCAACACAAAATAAATTTGGAGGAAGATGCCAAACCAGTTCGTGGTCATCAACGGCGGCTGAATCCTAAGATGAAGGAAGTGGTAAGAAAGGAAATACTAAAGCTCCTTGAGGCAAGTATAATTTATATCGTTGCTGATAGTTAGTGGGTAAGTCCTGTCCATTGTGTCCCTAAGAAGGGAGGTATTACCGTCGTTCCTAATGATAAAGATGAGTTGATCCCGCAAAGAATTATTACAGGTTATAGGATGGTAATTGATTTCCGCAAATTAAATAAAGATACTAAAAAAGATCATTACCCCTTACCTTTTATCGATCAAATGCTAGAAAGATTATCCAAGCATACACATTTTTGCTTTCTAGATGGTTATTCTGGTTTCTCCCAAATACATGTGTTAGCCAATGATCAATCAAAGACTACTTTTACTTGGCCTTTTGGTACTTTAGCTTATAGACGTATGCCTTTTGGTTTATGTAATGCACCAGCTACCTTTCAAAGATGCATGATGGCTATATTCTCTGACTTTTGTGAAAAGATTTGTGAGGTTTTCATGGACGATTTCTCCGTCTATGGATCCTCTTTTGATGATTGCTTAAGCAACCTTGATCGAGTTTTGCAGAGATGTGAAGAAACTAATCTTGTCTTGAATTGGGAGAAATGTCACTTTATGGTTAATGAAGGTATTGTCTTGGGGCATAAAGTTTCTAAAAGAGGTATTGAAGTTGATAAAGCCAAGGTAGATGCTATTGAAAAGATGCCATGACCCAAGGACATCAAAGGTATAAGAAGTTTCCTTGGTCATGCCGGTTTTTATAGGAGGTTCATTAAGGACTTCTCAAAAATTTCTCGGCCTCTGACTATTTTATTACAAAAAGATATACCATTTGTTTTTGATGATGATTGCGTAGAAGCATCTGAAATACTGAAGAAAGCATTAATCTCTGCACCTATTGTTTAGCCACCTGATTTGAATTTACCCTTTGAAATTATGTGTGATGCTAGTGATTATGCTGTAGGTGTTGTTCTAGGGCAAAGAGTTGATAAGAAATTAAATGTTATTCAATATGCTAGTAAAACTATGGACATTGCTCAGAGAAATTATGCTACTACGGAAAAGGAATTCCTAGGAGTTGTATTTGCTTGTGATAAGTTTAGACCCTATATTGTTGATTCTAAAGTAACTATTCACACAGATCATGCTGCTATTAAATATCTTATGGAAAAGAAAGATGCTAAACCTGGGCTTATTAGATGGGTTCTCTTGCTACAAGAATTTGATTTGCATATTATTGATAGAAAGGGAGCTGAGAACCCCGTTGCAGATAACTTGTCTAGGTTAGAAAATGTTCTTGATGACCCACTACCTATTGATGATAGCTTTCCTGTTGAACAACTAAATGTCATAAATGCTTCTCGTACTACTCCATGGTATGCTGATTATGCTAATTATATTGTTGCTAAATTTATACCACCTAGTTTCACATACCAGCAAAAGAAAAAAATTCTATGATTTAAGACATTACTTCTGGGATGACACACATCTTTATAAAGAAGGAGTATATGGTGTTATTAGATGTTGTGTACCTGAGCATGAACAGGAACAGATCCTATGCAAGTGTCACTCCGAAGCTTATGGAGGACACCACGCTGGAGACAAAACTGCACATAAGGTATTGCAATCCGGTTTTTATTGGCCTACTCTCTTCAAGGATGCCCGTAAGTTTGTCTTGTCTTGTGATGGATGTCAAAGAATTGGTAATATTAGTAGACGTCAAGAAATGCCTATGAATTATTCACTTGTTATTGAACCATTTGATGTTTGGGGCTTTGATTATATGGGACCTTTTCCTGCCTCTAATGGATATACACATATTTTAGTTGCTGTTGATTATGTTACTAAGTGGGTAGAAGCTATTCCAACTAGTAGTGCTGATCATAACACTTCTATTAAAATGCTTAAAGAAGTTATTTTTCCGAGGTTTGGAGTCCCTAGATATTTAATGACTGATGGTGGTTCACATTTTATTCATGGTGCTTTCCGTAAAATGCTTGCTAAGTATGATGTTAATCATAGAATTGCATCTCCTTATCACCCTCAGTCTAGTGGTCAAGTAGAATTGAGTAATAGAGAACTCAAATTAATTTTGCAAAAGACTGTTAATAGATCTAGAAAGAATTGGTCCAAGAAACTTGATGATGCATTATGGGCCTATAGAACTGCATATAAAAATCCTATGGGTATGTCTCCGTATAAAATGGTTTATGGAAAAGCATGTCACTTACCTCTCGAACTAGAACATAAGGCTTATTGGGCTATTAAAGAGCTCAATTATGATTTCAAACTTGCCGGTGAGAAGAGGTTATTTGACATTAGCTCACTTGATGAATGGAGAACCCAAGCCTATGAGAATGCCAAATTATTTAAAGAAAAAGTTAAAAGATGGCATGACAAAAGAATACAAAAGTGTGAGTTTAATGTAGGTGATTATGTATTGCTATACAACTCTCGTTTAAGATTTTTCACAGGAAAACTTCCCTCTAAATGGGAAGGTCCTTACGTTAACGAGGAGGTCTATCGTTCCGGTGCCATAAAAATCAACAATTTCGAAGGCACAAATCCGAAGGGTGAACGGTCAAAGAATTAAACATTATATCTCAGGTAATCCTATAAATGTTGAAACCAATGTTACTGAAACCGTAACCCCAGAGGAATACATAAGGGACACTTTCCAGAACATTTCAGACTCCGAAAAGGAATAGGTATGTGGTACGGTAAGTAAACCGACTCCAAAACAGTTTTTATGGCAATATTTCTCCGTTTTGGAATATTTAGAAAAATAGAAAAATAAGCAGTCCGGGAAGGACACGAGGCCTCCACGAGGGTGGAGTAGGGCGCGCCCACCTACCTCGTGGGCACCTCGTGTGGTCTCCGGACTCCGTTTTCTTACACGTTACGTATTTTGGTCGGTAAAAATTCATTATATAATCTCCCGAAGGTTTTGACTCCCGTATCACGCAATTATCCTCTGTTTGTGTTTCGAGCTGTTGCTGCTGCAGATTAGAGCAAGATGTCTTCGCAAGAGTCAGTCGGAGAGAGCCGGGTGTCTCATCCGGCACCGAGATCAATGACAAACAACAATGTTGACCACTTTGGGCCAGCAACGGAGTAAGAGATGGAGGCTGATTTGAAGAGGATAGATGCCATGGAGGAGGATCAAGAAGTCACTTCTCGCTTCTGAGCTGGATTCACAATGGGGGGACTGCAGAGCTCGGCTATCCCAAACTCGGTTATCCCTTCCAATGTTAGATTTCTTTCTTATGAGAATATGAAAAAGAGTGTCACTTGTTCTTCCACAGTTATGCAACACCCTTGGGTGCAGGGAGCTTTGGCTGTTATAGGAAAACTTGGAAAGGAAATAATGGACCTCAAGCAGCAAGTCAATAAGCTCGAGGAGGAGAATCGTATCCTGAGGGGCATCATCGCCAAGAATATCACATCACCATCCCTGAGGAAGGAGACATAATCACATGGGTATGGGCACTCCCCTTGGCAACTGCCAAGCTTGGGGGAGTGCCCCGGTATCGTATCACCATCACTTCTATCTTTACCGTTTTTCTTAGTTCGATCCTTTTGGTAATATCTTGATCTAGTAGAATAAAGTTTTAGTATGATCTAGTTGTGAGTTTTGCTTTATGATCCTTCTATGTAACCGAGTCCGTGAGCTATATATAATAAATATTAGTGTTGAGTCAAGGGCTTGATTATTTTGCCATGATCTAGTAGAACAAAGAGATCATATGGATCTTATGGAGAGTAATGAGCTCACATAGAAAGAGTATGATGAATAAAAGTTGTTGAGAGTTGACAAACATAGTTTTGGTCATCGTTGCAATTAATAGGAAGTAATAAAGAAAGAGAGGTCTTCACATATAAATACACTATCTTGGACATCTTTTATGATTATGAGCACTCATCAAAATATGACATGTTAAAGAGTTGATGTTGGACAAGGAAGACAACCTAATGGGTTATGTTTTCTTACATCTGAGATAAATTATATTGTCATGGATCATCCAACATGATTGAGCTTGCCTTTCCCCCCTCATGCTAGCCAAATTCTTTGCACTAAGTAGAGATACTACTTGTGCTTCCAAACACCCTTAAACCAGTTTTGCCATGAGAGTCCACCATACCTACCTATGGATTGAGTAAGATCCCTCAAGTAAGTTGTCATCGGTGCAAGCAATAAAAATTGCTCTCTAAATATGTATGACTTATTAGTGTGGGAGAAAATAATCTTTATATGATCGTGTGATATGGAAGAAATAAACGCGACGGACTACACAATAAAGGTCCATATCACAAGTGGCAATATAAAGTGATGTTCTTTCGCATTAAGATTTTGTGCATCCAACCATAAAAGCGCATGACAACCTCTGCTTCCCTCTACGAAGGGCCTATCTTTTACTTCTATGTCCTACCTTACATAAGAGTCATGGTGATCTTCACCCTTCCTTTTTAAATTTTATCTTTTGGCAAGCACAACGTGTTGGAAAGATCCTGGTATATATGGCTAATTGGATGTGAGTTTTCATGAACTATTATTGTTGACATTACCCTTGAGGTAAAACATTGGGAGGAAAAACTATAAGCCCCTATCTTTCTCTGTGTCCGATTAAAACTCCATACACATAAGTATTTCATGAGTGTTAGCAATTGTGAAAGACTATATGATAGTTGAGTATGTGGACTTGCTGAAAAGCTCTTATATATTGACTCTTTCCTATGTTATGATAAATTGCAATTGCTCCAATGACTGAGATTGTAGTTTGTTAGTTTCCAATGAAGTTTATGATTCATACTTGAAATTGTGATTGAATTGTTACTCTAGCATAAGAGATTATATGACAAGAATTATATAAGTTGTTGTTCTAAGAATGATCATGATGCCCTCATGTCCGTATTTTATTTTTACCGACACCTCTATCTCTAAACATGTGGACATATTTTTCGATTTCGGCTTTCGCTTGAGGACAAGCAGGCCTAAGCTTGGGGGAGTTGATACGTCCATTTTGCATCATGCTTTTATATCGATATTTATTGCATTATGGGCTGTTATTATACATTATGTCACAATACTTATGCCTATTCTCTCTTATTTTACAAGGTTTACATAAAGAGGGAGAATGCCGACAGCTGGGATTCTGGGCTGGAAAAGGAGCAAATATTAGAGACCTATTCTGCACAGCTCCAAAAGTCCTGAAACTTCACAGAAGTCATTTTCAGAATATATAAAAAATACCAAGCGTAAGAAGTTCACCAGGGGGGCCACACCCTGCCCACGAGGGTGGGGGCGCGCCCCTGGGCGTGCCCCCTACCTCATGGGCCCCCTAGTGGCCCTCCGATGACCACCTTCTGCTATATGGAGTCTTTCGATGAGGAAAAAAGCATAAGCCATCTTTCCAGATGAGACTCCGCCGCCACGAGGCAGAACCTTGGTGGAACCTATCTAGGGCTCCAGCGGAGCTGTTCTGCTGGGGACACTTCCCTTCGGGAGGGGGAAATCATCACCATCGTCATCACCAACGCTCCTCTCATCAGGAGAGGTCAATCTCCATTAACATCTTCACCAGCACCATCTCCTCTCAAAACCCTAGTTCATCTCTTGTATCCAATTCTTGTCTCCAAGTCCGGGATTGGTACCTGTAGGTTGCTAGTAGTGTTAATTACTCCTTGTAGTTGATGCTAGTTGGTTTATTTGGTGGAAGATCACATGTTCAGATCCTTGATGCATATTAATACCCCTCTGATTATGAACATGAATATGCTTTGTGAGTAGTTACATTTGTTCCTGAGGACATGGGAGAAGTCTTGCTATTAGTAGTCATGTGAATTTGGTATTCGTTCAATATTTTGATGAGATGTATGTTGTCTCTCCTCTAGTGGTGTTATGTGAACGTCGACTACATGACACTTCACCATTATTTGGGCCTAGAGGAAGGCATTGGGAAGTAATAAGTAGATGATGGGTTGCTAGAGTGACATAAGCTTAAACCCTAGTTTATGCGTTGCTTTGTAAGGGGCTGATTTGGATCCACATGTTTCATGCTATGGTTAGGTTTACCTTAATACTTTTATTGTAGTTGCGGGTCCTTGCAATAGAGGTTAATCATAAGTGGGATGCTTGTCCAAGTAAGGACAGCAGCCAAGCACCGGTCCACCCACATACCAAATTATCAAAGTACCGAACGCGAATCATATGAACGTGATGAAAACTAGCTTGACGATATTCCCATGTGTCCTCGGGAGCGCTTTTCTATATATAAGAGTTTGTCCAGGCTTGTCCTTTGCTACAAAAAGGATTGGGCCACCTTGCTGTAGTTTATTTACTTTTGTTACTTGTTGCTCGTTACAAATTATCCTATCACAAAACTATTTGTTACCTATTATTTCAGTGCTTGCAGAGAATACCTTGCTGAAAACCGCTTATCATTTCCTTCTGATCCATGTCGGGTTCGACACTCTTACTTATCTAAAGGACTACGATAGATCCCCTATACTTGTGGGTCATCAACCAACGTGCTCTAAAAGATATAAGTGAAGCACTAGAGCAAAAACTATATAACTCAAAAGATATAAGTGAAGCACATAGAGTATTCTAACAATTTCCGAATCATGAGTGTCTCTCTCAAAAAGGTGTGTGCATCAAGGATGATTGTGGAAAACTAAAAAATAAAGACTCAAATAATACAAGACGCTCTAAGTAAAACACATATCATGTGGTAAATAAAAATATAGCTCCAAGTAAAGTTACCAATAGAAGTAGACGAAAGAGGGGATGCCCTCCGGGGCATCCCAAGCTTTGGCTTTTAGGTGTCCTTAGATTATCTTGGGGGTGCCATGGGCATCCCTAATCTTAGGCTCTTGCCACTCCTTGTTCCATAATCCATCAAATCTTTACCCAAAACTTGAAAACTTCACAACACAAAACGTAAAGTAGAAAATCTCATGAGCTCCGTTAGCGAAAGAAAACAAAAGACCACTTCAAGGTACTGTAATGAACTCATTCTTTATTTATATGGTGTTATACCTACTGTATTCCAACTTCTCTATGGTTTATAAACGAATTTACTAGCCATAGATTCATCAAAATAAGCAAATAACACACGCAAAAACAGAATCTGTCAAAAACAGAACAGTCTGTAGTAATCTGTAGCTAGCGCAAGATCTGGAACCCCAAAAATTCTAAAATAAATTGATGGACGTGAGGAATTTATCTATTAATCATCTGGAAAAAGAATTAACTAAATAGCACTTTCCAAATAAAATTTACAGCAGTTCTTGTGAGCGCTAAAGTTTCTGTTTTTTACAGCAAGTTCAACAAGACTTTCCCCAAATCATCTCAACGGTTCTACTTGGCAAAAACACTAATGAAACACAAAAAACACAACCAAAACAGAGTCTAGATGAATTATTTATTACTAAACAGGATCAAAAGGCAAGGAATGAAAATAAAATTGGGTTGCCTCCCAACAAACGCTATCGTTTAACGCCCCTAGCTAGGCATAAAAGCGAAGATAGATCCAGGTATTGCCATCTTTGGAAGGCAATCCATAAGTGGCTCTCATAATAGATTCATAAGGTAATTTAATTTTCTTTATAGGGAAGTGTTCCATGCCTTTCCTTAACGGAAATTGGAATCTAATATTCCCTTCCTTCATATCAATAATTGCACCAATCGTTCTAAGGAAAGGTCTACCAAGAATAATAGGACATGAAGGATTGCAATCTATGTCAAGAATAATAAAATCCACGGGAACATAATTCCTATTTGCAACAATAATAACATCATTAATTCTTCCCATAGGTTTCTTAATAGTGGAATCCGCAAGGTGCAAGTTTAAAGAGCAATCATCAAAATCACGGAAACCTAGCAAATCACACAATGTCTTTGGAATCGTGGAAACACTAGCACCCAAATCACATAAAGCATAGCATTCATGATCTTTAATCTTAATTTTAATAGTAGGTTCCCACTCATCATAAAGTTTTCTAGGGATAGAAACTTCCAACTCAAGTTGTTCTTCATAAGATTGTATCAAAGCACCAACGATATGTTTGGTAAAGGCTTTATTTTGACTATAAGCATGAGGAGAATTTAGCACGGATTGCAACAAGGAAATACAATCTATCAAAGAGAAATTATCATAATTAAATTCCTTGAAATCCAAAATAGTGGGTTCATTAATATTTAAAGTTTTGACTTCTCCAATCCCACTTTTAACAATTTTAGCATCAAGATCTAAAGACTCCGAATTTTTGGAACGCCTTATAGGTAAAGGTGGATAATATTCAGTCCCATCTTAGCACGCATCCTAGCGGTTCTTTCTTTGCACTCATCAATGGAAATTCTCATGGATTTGAGAGACTCATTGATATAATGCTTAGGAGGCATAGATCTAAGTTTCAAAGAATCAACATCAAGAGAAATTCTATCAACGTTCCTAGCCAACTCATCAATCTTAAGCAATTTTTCTTCAATCAAAGCATTGAAATTCTTTTGCGAGATAATAAATTATTTAATATTAGATTCAAAATCAGAGGATATCTTATTAAAATTTCCATAAGAATTGTTGTAGGAATTACCATAGTTATTAGAGGAATTACTATGATACGGCCTAGGATTAAAGTTTCCTCTATACGCGTTGTTACCAAAATTATTCCTACCAACAAAATTCACATCCAAAGATTCATTATTATTCTCAATCAAAGTAGACAAAGGCATATCATTAGGATCAGAAGAAACACTTTTATTAGCAAATAATTTCATAAGTTCATCCATCTTACCACTCAAAACATTAATTTCTTCTGTCGCATGCACTTTCTTATTAGTAGATCTTTTAGTGTGCCATTGAGAATAATTAACCATAATATTATCTAGGAGTTTAGTAGCTTCTCCTAAAGTGATTTTCATAAAAGTGCCTCCCGCGGCCGAATCTAAAAGATTTCTAGAAGCAAAATTCAATGTGGCATAAAAATTTTGTATAATCATCCACAAATTCAAACCATGTGTAGGGCAATTACGTATCATTAATCTCATCCTCTCCCAAGCTTGTGCAACATGTTCATGACCAAGTTGCTTAAAATTCATAATATCGTTTCTAAGAGAGATGATCTTAGCGGGAGGAAAATACTTAGAGATAAAAGCATCTTTACACTTATTCCACAAATCAATACTATTTTTCGGCAAAGACGAAAACCAAGCTTTAGCACGATCTCTAAGGGAAAAAGGAAATAGCTTCAATTTAACCAATATCATTGTCCACATCTTTCTTCTTTTTCATATCACACAAATTAACGAAGTTGTTTAGATGGGTAGCGGCATCTTCACTAGGAAGGCCGGAAAACGGATCTTTCATGACAAGATTCAGCAAAGCATCATTAATTTCACAAGATTCAGCATCGGTAAGAGGAGCAATCGGAGTGCTAATAAAATCATTGTTGTTGGTATTGGTAAAGTCACACATTTGGTATTATCTTGAGCCATCGTGACAAGCAAGCAATCCGACACACAAGCAAACAAGAAATGAGCAAAAAGAGGCGAATAGAGAAAGAGAGGGAGGATGGAGAGAGAGAGGGCGAATAAAACGGCAAGGGTGAAGTGGGGAAGAGGAAAACGAGAGGCAAATGGCAAATAATGTAATGCGGGAGATAATGGTTTGTGATGGGTACTTAGTATGTTGACTTTTGCATAGACTCCCCGGCAACGGCGCCAGAAATCCTTCTTGGTACCTCTTGAGCACTACGTTGGTTTTCCCTTGAAGAGGAAAGGGTGATGCAGTAGAGCAACGTAAGTATTTCCCTCAGTTTTTGAGAACCAAGGTATCAATCCAGTAGGAGGCCATGCACGAGTCCATCGCACCTACACAAACAAATAAACTGCTCACAACCAGCGCGATAAAGGGGTTGTCAATCCCTTCACAGTCACCTACGAGAGTGAGATCTGATAGATATGATAAGATAATATTTTTGGTATTTTTATGATAAAGAGAAATAAAGATGCAAGTAAAATAAATGGCAAATGAAATAACTAAGTATTGGAATATTAATATGATGGAAAATAGACCCGGGGGCCATAGGTTTCACTAGAGGCTTCTCTCGAGAGCATAAGTATTACGGTGGGTGAACAAATTACTGTTGAGCAATTGACAGAATTGAGCATAGTTATGAGAATATCTAGGTATGAACATGTATATAGGCATCACATCCAAAACAAGTAGACCGACTCCTACCTGCATCTACTACTATTACTCCACACATTGACCGCTATCCGGCATGCATCTAGAGTATTAAGTTCAAGAGAACAGAGTCACGCTTTAAGCAAGATGACATGATGTAGAGGGATAAACTCATGCAATATGATATAAATCCCATCTTGTTATCCTCGATGGCAATAATACAATACGTGCCTTGCTGCCCCTACTGTCACTGGGAAAGGACACCACAAGATTGAACCCAAAGCTAAGCACTTCTCCCATTGCAAGAAATATCAATCTAGTAGGCCAAACCAAACTGATAATTCGAAGAGACATGCAAAGATAACCAATCATACATAAAAGATCTCAACAAGATTCAAATATTGTTCATAGATAAGCTTGATCATAAATCCACAATTCATCGATCTCAACAAACACACCGCAAAAGAAGATTACATCGAATAGATCTCCACAAGAGAGGGGAGAACTTTGTATTGAGATCCAAAAAGAGAGAAGAAGTCATCTAGCTAATAACTATGGACCCGTAGGTCTGAAGTAAACTACTCACACTTCATCGGAGAGGCTATGGTGTTGATGTAGAAGCCCTCCGTGATCGATACCCCCTCCGGCAGAGCTCCGGAAAAGGCCCCTAGATGGGATCTCATGGATACAGAAAGTTATGGCGGTGGAATTAGGGTTTTGGCTCCATATGGTTTGGGTGTACGTAGGTATATATAGGAGGAAGGAGTATGTCGGTGGAGCAATGTGGGCCCCACGAGGGTGGAGGGCGCACCTGGGCGGGTAGGCATGTTGGGGAACGTAGTAATTTCAAAATTTTCCTACGCACACGCAAGATCATGGTGATGCACACCAAAAAGAGGGGAGAGTGTTGTCTACGTACCCACGCAGACCGACTGCGGAAGCGTTGACACAACATAGAGGAAGTAGTCGTACGTCTTCCCGATCCGACCGATCCAAGCACCATTACTCCGGCACCTCCGAGTTCTTAGCACACGTACAGCTCGATGAAGCTCCCCGGGCTCCGATCCAGCAAAGCTTCGGGGATGAGTTCCGTCAGCACAACGGCGTGGTGACAATGATGATGTTCTACCGACGCAGGGCTTCGCCTAAGCACTACAACGATATGATCGAGGTGGAATATGGTGGCAGGGGGCACCGCACACGGCTAAGGAACGATCACGTGGATCAACTTGTGTGTCCTAGGGTGGCCCCCTGCCCCCGTATATAAAGGAGCAAGGGGGAGGCCGGCCGGCCCTATGTGGCGCGCCAAGGGGAGGGGGAGTCCTCCTCCTAGTGGGAGTAGGACTCCCCTTTCCTAATCCAATTAGGAAACCTAAGGGGGAAGGAAAGAGAGGGAGAGGGAGAGGGAAAGAGGGGCCGCGCCCCCCCTCCCTAGTCCAATTCGGACTCCCCTTGGGGGGGGCGCCACCTCCTAGGCCGCAGCCCTCTCTCTCCCCTAAGGCCCAATAAGGCGCATTACTTCCCCGGGGGGTTCCGGTAACCCTCCGGCTCTCCGGTTTTCTCCGAAATCACCCGAAACACTTCCTGTGTCCGAATATGGCCGTCCAATATATCAATCTTTATGTCTCGACCATTTCGAGACTCCTCGTCATGTTCGTGATCACATCCGGGACTCCGAACTAACTTTGGTACATCAAAATGCATAAACTCATAATAACTGTCATCGTAATGTTAAGCGTGCGGACCGTACGGTTTGAGAACAATGTAGACATGAATGAGACAAATCTCCGGCCAATAACCAATAGCGGGACCTGGATGCCCATATTGTCTCCTACATATTCTACGAAGATCTTTATCGGTCAGACCGCATAACAACATACGTTGTTCCCTTTGTCATCGGTATGTTACTTGCCCGAGATTCGATCGTCGGTATCCAATACCTAGTTCAATCTCGTTACCGGCAAGTCTCTTTACTCGTTCTGTAATACATCATTCCGCAACTAACTCATTAGTTGCAATGCTTGCAAGGCTTATGTGATGTGCATTACCGAGAGGGCCCAGAGATACCTCTCCGACAATCGGAGTGACAAATCCTAATCTCGAAATACGCCAACCCAACATCTACCTTTGGAGACACCTGTAGAGCTCCTTTATAATCACCCAGTTACGTTGTGATGTTTGGTAGCACACAAAGTGTTCCTCTGGTAAACGGGAGTTGCATAATCTCATAGTCATAGGAACATGTATAAGTCATGAAGAAAGCAATAGCAACATACTAAACGATCGGGTGCTAAGCTAATGAAATGGGTCATGTCAATTAGATCATTCAACTAATGATGTGACCTCGTTAATCAAATAACAACACCTTGTTCATGGTTAGGAAACATAACCATCTTTGATTAATGAGCTAGTCAAGTAGAGGCATACTAGTGACACTAAGTTTGTCTATGTATTCACACATGTATTATGTTTCCGGTTAATACAATTCTAGCATGAATAATAAACATTTATCATGATATAAGGAAATAAATAATAACTTTATTATTGCCTCTAGGGCATATTTCCTTCAGTCTCCCACTTGCACTAGAGTCAATAATCTAGATTACACAGTAATGATTCTAACACCCATGGAGTCTTGGTGCTGATCATGTTTTGCTCGTGGAAGAGGCTTAGTCAACGGGTCTGCAACATTCAGATCCGTATGTATCTTGCAAATCTCTATGTCTCCCACCTGTACTAGATCCCGGATGGAATTGAAGCGTCTCTTGATGTGCTTGGTCCTCTTGTGAAATCTGGATTCCTTTGCCAAGGCAATTGCACCAATATTGTCACAAAAGATTTTCATTGGACCCGATGCACTAGGTATGACACCTAGATCGGATATGAACTCCTTCATCCAGACTCCTTTGTTTGCTGCTTCCAAAGCAGCTATGTACTCCGCTTCACAGGTAGATCCCGCTACGACACTTTGTTTAGAACTGCACCAACTGACAGCTCCACCGTTTAATGTAAACACGTATCCGGTTTGCGATTTAGAATCGTCCGGATCAGTGTCAAAGCTTGCATCAATGTAACCTTTTACGGTGAGCTCTTTGTCACCTCCATATACGAGAAACATATCCTTAGTCCTTTTCAGGTATTTCAGGATGTTCTTGACCGCTGTCCAGTGATCCACTCCTGGATTACTTTAATACCTCCCTGCTAAACTTATAGCAAGGCACACATTAGGTCTGGTACACAGCATTGCATACATGATAGAGCCTATGGCTGAAGCATAGGGAACATCTTTCATTTTCTCTCTATCTTCTGCAGTGGTCGGGCATTGAGTCTGACTCAACTTCACACCTTGTAACACAGGCAAGAACCCTTTCTTTGCTTGATCCATTTTGAACTTCTTCAAAATCTTGTCAAGGTATGTGCTTTGTGAAAGTCCAATTAAGCGTCTTGATCTATCTCTATAGATCTTTATGCTTAATATGTAAGCAGCTTCACCGAGGTCTTTCATTGAAAAACTCTTATTCAAGTATCCCTTTATGCTATCCAGAAATTCTATATCATTTCCAATCAGCAATATGTCATCCACATATAATATCAGAAATGCTACAGAGCTCCCACTCACTTTCTTGTAAATACAGGCTTCTCCGAAAGTCTGTATAAAACCAAATGCTTTGATCACACTATCAAAGCATTTATTCCAACTCCGAGAGGCTTGCACCAGTCCATTGCACCAGTCCATAAATGGATCGCTGGAGCTTGCACACTTTGTTAGCTCCCTTTGGATCGACAAAACCTTCCGGTTGCATCATATACAACTCTTCTTCCAGAAATCCATTCAGGAATGCAGTTTTGACATCCATCTGCCAAATTTCATAATCATAAAATGCGGCAATTGCTAACATGATTCGGACAGACTTAAGCATCGCTACGAGTGAGAAGGTCTCATCGTAGTCAACCCCTTGAACTTGTCGAAAACCTTTTGCGACAAGTCGAGCTTTGTAGACAGTAACATTACCATCAGCGTCTGTCTTCTTCTTGAAGATCCATTTATTCTCAATTGCTCGCCGATCATCGGGCAAGTCAACCAAAGTCCATACTTTGTTCTCATACATGGATCCCATCTCAGATTTCATGGCTTCAAGCCATTTTGCGGAATCTGGGCTCACCATCGCTTCTTCATAGTTCGTAGGTTCATCAGGATCTAGCAGCATGATTTCCAGGACAGGATTACCGTACCACTCTGGTGCGGATCTTGCTCTGGTTGATCTACGAGGTTCAGTAGTATCTTGTCCTGAAGTTTCATGATCATCATCATTAGCTTCCTCACTAATTGGTATAGGTGTCGCAGAAACAATTTTCTGTGATGTACTACTTTCCAATAAGGGAGCAGGTGCAGTTACCTCGTCAAGTTCTACTTTCCTCCCACTCACTTCTTTCGAGAGAAACTCCTTCTCTAGAAAGGATCCAT
Organism: Triticum monococcum; assembly: GCA_034509565.1. Classification (NCBI taxonomy): domain Eukaryota; kingdom Viridiplantae; phylum Streptophyta; class Magnoliopsida; order Poales; family Poaceae; genus Triticum; species Triticum monococcum. Next base: position 682,498,244 of record CM067845.1, on the reverse strand, counting down.
TCTTAGCAACGAATGTCTTGCCTTCGGATCTGTGATAGAAGGTGTACCCAACAGTCTCCTTTGGGTATCCTATGAAGACACATTTCTCCGATTTGGGTTTGAGCTTATCAGGTTGAAGCTTTTTCACATAAGCATCGCAGCCCCAAACTTTAAGAAACGACAACTTTGGTTTCTTGCCAAACCATAGTTGATAAGGCGTCGTCCCAACGGATTTTTGATGGTGCCCTATTTAACGTGAATGCGGCCGTCTCTAAAGCATAACCCCAAAACGATAGCGGTAAATCAGTAAGAGACATCATAGATCGCACCATATCTAGTAAAGTACGATTATGACGTTCGGACACACCATTACGCTGTGGTGTTCCGGGTGGCGTGAGTTGCGAAACTATTCCACAATTTTTCAAATGTACACCAAACTCGTAACTCAAATATTCTCCTCCACGATCAGATCGTAGAAACTTTATTTTCTTGTTACGATGATTTTCAACTTCACTCTGAAATTCTTTGAACTTTTCAAATGTTTCAGACTTATGTTTCATTAAGTAGATATACCCATATCTGCTTAAGTCATCTGTGAAGGTGAGAAAATAATGATATCCGCCACGAGCCTCAATATTCATTGGACCACATACATCGGTATGTATGATTTCCAACAAATCTGTTGCTCTCTCCATAGTACCGGAGAACGGTGTTTTAGTCATCTTGCCCATGAGGCACGGTTCGCAAGTACCAAGTGATTCATAATCAAGTGGTTCCAAAAGTCCATCAGTATGGAGTTTCTTCATGCGCTTTATACCGATATGACCTAAACGGCAGTGCCACAAATAAGTTGCACTGTCATTATCAACTCTGCATCTTTTGGCTTCAACATTATGAATATGTGTGTTACTACTATCGAGATTCATCAAAAATAGACCACTCCTCAAAGGTGCATGACCATAAAAGATATTACTCATATAAATAGAACAACCATTATTCTCTGATTTAAATGAATAACCGTCTCGCATCAAACAAGATCCAAATATAATGTTCATGCTCAACGCTGGCACCAAATAACAATTATTTAGGTCTAATATTAATCCCGAAGGTAGATGTAGAGGTAGCGTGCCGACCGCGATCACATCTACTTTGGAACCGTTTCCCACGCGCATCGTCACCTCATCCTTTGCCAGTGTTCGCTTAATCCGTAGTCCCTGTTTCGAGTTGCAAATATTAGCAACAGAACCAGTATCAAATACCCAGGTGCTACTGCGAGCTCTAGTAAGGTACACATCAATAACATGTATATCACATATACCTTTGTTCACCTTGCCATCCTTCTTATCCGCCAAATACTTGGGGCAGTTCCGCTTCCAGTGACCAGTCTGCTAGCAGTAGAAGCACTCAGTTTCAGGCTTAGGTCCTGACTTGGGTTTCTTGTCTTGAGCAGCAACTTGCTTGCCGTTCTTTTTGAAGTTCCCCTTCTTCTTCCCTTTGCCCTTTTTCTTGAAACTAGTGGTCTTGTTGACCATCAACACTTGATGCTCCTTTTTGATTTCTACCTCCGCAGCTTTCAGCATTGCGAAGAGCTCGGGAATAGTCTTGTTCATCCCTTGCATATTATAGTTCATCACGAAGCTCTTGTAGCTTGGTGGCAGTGATTGGAGAATTCTGTCAATGACGCAATCATCTGGAAGATTAACTCCCATCTGAATCAAGTGATTATTATACCCAGACATTTTGAGTATATGCTCACTGACAGAACTGTTCTCCTCCATCTTGCAGCTATAGAACTTATTGGAGACTTCATATCTCTCAATCCGGGCATTTGCTTGAAATATTAACTTCAATTCCTGGAACATCTCATATGCTCCATGACGTTCAAAACGTCGTTGAAGTCCTGATTCTAAGCCGTAAAGCATGGCACACTGAACTATCGAGTAGTCATCAGCTTTGCTCTGCCAGACGTTCATAACATCTGGTATTGCTCCAGCAGCAGGCCTGGCACCCAGTGGTGCTTCCAGGACGTAATTCTTCTGAGCAGCAATGAGGATAATCCTCAAGTTACGGACCCAGTCCGTGTAATTGCTACCATCATCTTTCAACTTCGCTTTCTCAAGGAACGCATTAAAATTCAACGGAACAACAGCACGAGCCATCTATCTACAATCAACATAAACAAGCAAGATACTATCAGGTACTAAGTTCATGATAAATTTAAGTTCAATTAATCAAATTACTTAAGAACTCCCACTTAGATAGACATCCCTCTAATCCTCTAAGTGATCACGTGATCCAAATCAACTAAACCATAACCGATCATCACGTGAGATGGAGTAGTTTTCAATGGTGAACATCGCTATGTTGATCATATCTACTATATGATTCACGCTCGACCTTTCGGTCTCCGTGTTCCGAGGCCATATCTGCATATGCTAGGCTCATCAGGTTTAACCTGAGTATTCTGCGTGTGCAAAACTGGCTTGCACCCGTTGTAGATGGACGTAGAGCTTATCACACCCGATCATCACGTGGTGTCTGGGCACGACGAACTTTGGCAACGGTGCATACTCAGGGAGAACACTTCTTGATAATTTAGTGAGAGATCATCTTATAATGCTACTGTCAATCAAAGCAAGATAAGATGCATAAAAAGATAAACATCACATGCAATCAATATAAGTGATATGATATGGCCATTATCATCTTGTGCTTGTGATCTCCATCTCCAAAGCACCGTCATGATCACCATCGTCACCGGCGCGACACCTTGATCTCCATCGTAGCATCGTTGTCGTATCGCCAATCTTATGCTTCCACGACTATCACTACCGCTTAGTGATAAAGTAAAGCATTACATCGCGATTGCATTGCATACAATAAAGCGACAACCATATGGCTCCTGCCAGTTGCCGATAACTCGGTTACAAAACATGATCATCTCATACAATAAAATTTAGCATCATGTCTTGGCCATATCACATCACAACATGCCCTGCAAAAACAAGTTAGACGTCCTCTACTTTGTTGTTGCAAGTTTTACGTGGCTGCTACGGGCTTAAGTAAGAACCAATCTCACCTACGCATCAAAACCACAACGATAGTTTGTCAAATAGACTCCGTTTTAACCTTCGCAAGGACCGGGCGTAGCCACACTTGGTTCAACTAAAGTTGGAGAAACAGTCACCCGCAAGCCACCTTTGTGCAAAGCACGTCGGGAGAACCGGTCTCGCGTAAGCGTACGCATAATGTCGGTCCAGGCCGCTTCATCCAACAATACCGCCGAACCAAAGTATGACATGCTGGTAGGCAGTACGACTTATATCGCCCACAACTCACTTGTGTTCTACTCATGCATATAACATCAAACCATAAAACCTAGGCTCGGATGACACTGTTGGGGAACGTAGTAATTTCAAAATTTTCCTACGCACACGCAAGATCATGGTGATGCACATCAACGAGAGGGGAGAGTGTTGTCTACGTACCCACGCAGACCGACTGCGGAAGCGTTGACACAACATAGAGGAAGTAGTCGTACGTCTTCCCGATCCGATCGATCCAAGCACCGTTACTCCGGCACCTCCGAGTTCTTAGCACACATACAGCTCGATGACGCTCCCCGGGCTCCGATCCAGCAAAGCTTCGGGGATGAGTTCCGTCAGCACAACGGCGTGGTGACGATGATGATGTTCTACCGACGCAGGGCTTCGCCTAAGCACTACAACGATATGATCGAGGTGGAATATGGTGGCAGGGGGCACCGCACACGGCTAAGGAACGATCACGTGGATCAACTTGTGTGTCCTAGGGTGCCCCCTGCCCCCGTATATAAAGGAGCAAGGGGGAGGCCGGCCGGCCCTATGTGGCGCGCCAAGGGGAGGGGGAGTCCTCCTCCTAGTGGGAGTAGGACTCCCCTTTCCTAATCCAATTAGGAAACCTAAGGGGGAAGGAAAGAGAGGGAGAGGGAGAGGGAAAGAGGGGCCGCGCCCCCCCTCCCTAGTCCAATTCGGACTCCCCTTGGGGGGGGGGCCGCCACCTCCTAGGCCGCAGCCCTCTCTCTCCCCTAAGGCCCAATAAGGCCCATTACTTCCCCGGGGGGTTCCGGTAACCCTCCGGCTCTCCGGTTTTCTCCGAAATCACCCGAAACACTTCCTGTGTCCGAATATAGCCGTCCAATATATCAATCTTTATGTCTCGACCATTTCGAGACTCCTCGTCATGTCCGTGATCACATCCGGGACTCCGAACTAACTTTGGTACATCAAAATGCATAAACTCATAATAACTGTCATCGTAATGTTAAGCGTGCGGACCGTACGGTTTGAGAACAATGTAGACATGAATGAGACAAATCTCCGGCCAATAACCAATAGCGGGACCTGGATTCCCATATTGGCTCCTACATATTCTACGAAGATCTTTATCAGTCAGACCGCATAACAACATACGTTGTTCCCTTTGTCATCGGTATGTTACTTGCCCGAGATTCGATCGTTGGTATCCAATACCTAGTTCAATCTCGTTACCGGCAAGTCTCTTTACTCGTTTTGTAATACATCATTCCGCAACTAACTCATTAGTTGCAATGCTTGCAAGGCTTATGTGATGTGCATTACCGAGAGGGCCCAGAGATACCTCTCCGACAATCGGAGTGACAAATCCTAATCTCGAAATACGCCAACCCAACATCTACCTTTGGAGACACCTGTAGAGCTCCTTTATAATCACCCAGTTACGTTGTGATGTTTGGTAGCACACAAAGTGTTCCTCTGGTAAACGGGAGTTGCATAATCTCATAGTCATAGGAACATGTATAAGTCATGAAGAAAGCAATAGCAACATACTAAACGATCGGGTGCTAAGCTAATGAAATGGGTCATGTCAATCAGATCATTCAACTAATGATGTGACCTCGTTAATCAAATAACAACACCTTGTTCATGGTTAAGAAACATAACCATCTTTGATTAACGAGCTAGTCAAGTAGAGGCATACTAGTGACACTAAGTTTGTCTATGTATTCACACATGTATTATGTTTCCGGTTAATACAATTCTAGCATGAATAATAAACATTTATCATGATATAAGGAAATAAATAATAACTTTATTATTGCCTCTAGGGCATATTTCCTTCAAGGCATGCCCCCTACCTCGTTCCTTCCTGGTTGATTGCTTGACGTAGGGTCCAGGTCCTCTGGATCATGTTCGTTCCAAAAATCACGTTCCCGAAGGTTTCATTCCGTTTGGACTCCGTTTGATATTCTCTTTCTGCGAAACCCTAAAATAGGCAAGAAAAATAGCAATTCTGGGCTGGGCCTCCGGTTAATAGGTTAGTCCCAAAAATAATATAAAAGTGTATAATAAAGCTCAATATGTCCAAAACAGGATATAATATAGCATGGAACAATCAAAAATTATAGATACGTTGGAGACGTACCACAGCGCGAGGGGGGAGAGGAGGTGGTTGGTGGGTAAAGTGCGGGCTAAAATGTCCCCCCACTAACCGCTTCCCGCTTATATGCAGGGCACCGCAGCGGCGAGGGGAAAACCTGCGAATACCAGGTTGGGGCCGAGATTTTGCCGTGCCCCTCAAATTTTTTTGCGGGCCGGGGCGGGATGCGGGGTCTGATCGGGCAGGTTTTTCCGCCCCGGCCCGCATTTTGGCGGTTATTTTGCGGGTCGGGGCGGGATGCAGTCTGCTAGAGTTGCTCTAAATGTGTGTAAGTCGTTCACCATGGGTCCTAAAAATATTCCAACTATGTCAAGTAGTTCCTAAATTTTGCGGGTAAAATAGATGTATAGGACCGGCAGTGGACGATTTCAAACTTTTAGGAACTACCTTACACACTTGGAATACTTGTAGGGCCTCTAGTATATTTTACTCTATCACTATTATACCTATGGTTGTGCCGTTGTGTGTATGCTTGTTAATGTAGTCATGTGTATGCTTGTTGAAAGTGGTGTGCATATGACTGTGTGTGCTCCTAAACTCACTACTAAAAACAGAGGTTACCACACTCTATGTTTTTCACGTAACCGAACAACAACACGTTGGATCTGAGGAACAAATATTTGCAACCAAAGGTAGTACTTCTATTTCTGTTCTCATGCAGCCTGGAGCTTTGTGGGCAACCAAATGCACTACAAAACATGGTTTACTGTCTCTATTTGCTCATCTGGACTCAACCGAACCACAGATGCAGGAGGCCCAAAATTCATGCACAGAACCAAAAACGCGGCTTATGTTTCTGAAGGAAATATGCCCTAGAGGCAATAATAAAGTTATTATTTATTTCCTTATATCATGATAAATGTTTATTATTCATGCTAGAATTGTATTAACCGGAAACATAATACATGTGTGAATACATAGACCAACAGAGTGTCACTAGTATGCCTCTACTTGACTAGCACGTTAATCAAAGATGGTTATGTTTCCTAACCATGAACAAAGAGTTGTTATTTGATTAACGAGGTCACATCATTAGTTGAATGATCTGATTGACATGACCCATTCCATTAGCTTAGCACCCGATCGTTTAGTATGTTGCTATTGCTTTCTTCATGACTTATACATGTTCCTATAACTATGAGATTATGCAACTCCCGTTTACCAGAGGAACACTTTGGGTACTACCAAACGTCACAACGTAACTGGGTGATTATAAAGGAGTACTACAGGTGTCTCCAATGGTGGATGTTGGGTTGGCGTATTTCGAGATTAGGGTTTGTCACTCCGATTGTCGGAGAGGTATCTCTTGGCCCTCTCGGTAATGCACATCACATAAGCCTTGCAAGCACTGCAACTAATATGTTAGTTGTGAGATGATGTATTACAGAACGAGTAAAGAGACTTGCCGGTAACGAGATTGAACTAGGTATTGGATACCGACGATCGAATCTCGGGCAAGTAACATACCGATGACAAAGGGAACAACGTATGTTGTTATGCGGTCTGACCGATAAAGATCTTCGTAGAATATGTAGGAGCCAATATGGGCATCCAGGTCCCGCTATTGGTTATTGACCGGAGACATGTCTCGGTCATGTCTACATTGTTCTCGAACCGTAGGGTCCGCACGCTTAACGTTACGATGACAGTTATTATGAGTTTATGCATTTTGATGTACCGAAGGTTGTTCGGAGTCCCGGATGTGATCACGGACATGACGAGGAGTCTCGAAATGGTCGAGACGTAAAGATTGATATATTGGAAACCTATGTTTGGACACCGAAAGTGTTCCGGGTGAAATCGGGATTTTACCGGAATACCGGGAGGGTTACCGGAACCCCCCGAGAGGCAAATGGGCCTATTGGGCCTTAGTGGAAAAGAGAAAAGGGGCAGCCCATAGCTGGCCGCGCCCCCCCCCCTTCCCCAAGTCCTATTAGGACTAGGAGAAGGGCCGGCCCCCTCTCTCTCCTTTCCCCCTTGGGAGTCCTAGTTGGAATAGGATTGAGGGGGGAGTCCTACTCCCGGTAGGAGTAGGACTCCTCCCGCGCCCTCTCCCTAGCTGGCCGAACCCCTCCCCCTGCTCCTTTATATACGGGGGCAGGGGCACCCCATAGACACACAAGTTGATCATTGTTGATCGTTCCTTAGCCGTGTGCGGTGCCCCCTGCCACCAAATTCCACCTCGATCATACCGTTGTAGTGCTTAGGCGAAGCCCTGCGTCGGTAGTACATCAAGATCGTCACCACGCCATCGTGATGACGGAACTCTTCCTCGACGCTTTGCTGGATCGGAGCCCGAGGATCGTCATCGAGCTGAACGTGTGCTAAGAACTCGGAGGTGCCGGAGTAACGGTGCTTGGATCGGTTGGATCGGGAAGAAGACGTACGACTACTTCCTCTACGTTGTGTGATCGCTTCCGCAGTCGGTCTGCGTTGGTACGTAGACAACACTCTCCCCCTCGTTGCTATGCATCACCATGATCTTGCGTGTGCGTAGGAAATTTTTTGAAATTACTACGTTCCCCAACAATGGCATCCGAGCCTAGGTTTTTAAGGTTTGATGTTATTTGCACGAGTAGAACACAAGTGAGTTGTGGGCGATACAAGTCATACTGCCTACCAGCATGTCATACTTTGGTTCGGCGGTATTGTTGGACGAGACGATCCGGACCAACCTTACGCGTACTCTTACGCGAGACCGGTTCCCTCGACGTGCTATGCACACAGATGGCTTGCGGAAGACTGTCTCTCCAACTTTAGTTGAACCAAATGTGACTACGCCCGGTCCTTGAGAAGGTTAAAACAGAGTCTATTTGACGAACTATCGTTGTGGTTTTGATGCGTAGGTGAGATGAGTTCTTACTTAAGCCCGTAGCAGCCACGTAAAACTTGCAACAACAAAGTAGAGGACGTCTAACTTGTTTTTGCAGGGCATGTTGTGATGTGATATGGTCAAGGCATGATGCTGATTTTATTGTATGAGATGATCATGTTTTGTAACCGAGTTATTGGCAACTGGCAGGAGCCATATGGTTGTCGCTTTATTGTATGCAATGCAATCGCGATGTAATGCTTTACTTTATTACTAAGCGGTAGTGATAGTCGTGGAAGCATAAGATTGGCGAGACAACAACGATGCTACGATGGAGATCAAGGTGTCGCGCCGGTGACGATGGTGATCATGACGGTGCTTCGGAGATGGAGATCACAAGCACAAGAAGATGATGGCCATATCATATCACTTATATTGATTGCATGTGATGTTTATCCTTTTATGCATCTTATCTTGCTTTGATTGACGGTAGCATTATAAGATGATCTCTCACTAAATTATCAAGAAGTGTTCTCCCTGAGTATGCACCATTGCCAAAGTTCGTCGTGCCCAGACACCACGTGATGATCGGGTGTGATAAGCTCTACGTCCATCTACAACGGGTGCAAGCCAGTTTTGCACACGCAGAATACTCAGGTTAAACTTGACGAGCCTAGCATATGCAGATATGGCCTCGGAACACAGAGACCGAAAGGTCGAGCGTGAATCATATAGTAGATATGATCAACATGACGATGTTCACCATTGAAAACTACTCCATCTCACGTGATGATCGGTTATGGTTTAGTTGATTTGGATCACGTGATCACTTAGAGGATTAGAGGGATGTCTATCTAAGTGGGAGTTCCTAAGTAATTTGATTAAATGAACTTAAAACTTATCATGAACTTAGTACCTGATAGTATCTTGCTTGTTATGTTGATTGTAGATAGATGGCTCGTGCTGTTGTTTCGTTGAATTTTAATGCGTTCCTTGAGAAAGCAAAGTTGAAAGATGATGGTAGCAATTACACGGACTGGGTCCGTAACCTGAGGATTATCCTCATTGCTGCACAGAAGAATTACGTCCTGGAAGCACCGCTAGGTGCCAGGCCTGCTGCTGGAGCAACACCAGATGTTATGAACGTCTGGCAGAGCAAAGCTGATGACTACTCGATAGTTCAGCGTGCCATGCTTTACGGCTTAGAATCGGGACTTCAACGACGTTTTGAACATCATGGAGCATATGAGATGTTCCAGGAGTTGAAGTTAATATTTCAAGCAAATGCCCGAATTGAGAGATATGAAGTCTCCAATAAGTTCTATAGCTGCAAGATGGAGGAGAATAGTTCTGTCAGTGAGCATATACTCAAAATGTCTGGGTATAATAATCACTTGATTCAGATGGGAGTTAATCTTCCAGATGATTGCATCATTGACAAAATTCTCCAATCACTGCCACCAAGCTACAAGAGCTTCGTAATGAACTATAATATGCAAGGGATGAACAAGACTATTCCCGAGCTCTTCGCAATGCTGAAAGCTGCGGAGGTAGAAATCAAGAAGGAGCATCAAGTGTTGATGGTTAACAAAACCACTAGTTTCAAGAAAAAGGGCAAAGGGAAGAAGAAGGGGAACTTCAAGAAGAACAGCAAGCAAGTTGCTGCTCAGGAGAAGAAACCCAAGTCTGGACCTAAGCCTGAAACTGAGTGCTTCTAATGCAAGCAGACTGGTCACTGGAAGCAGAACTGCCCCAAGTATTTGGCGGATAAGAAGGATGGCAAGGTGAACAAAGGTATATGTGATATACATGTTATTGATGTATACCTTACTAGAGCTCGCAGTAGCACCTGGGTATTTGATACTGGTTCTGTTGCTAATATTTGCAACTCGAAACAGGGACTACGGAATAAGCGGACGCTAGCAAAGGACGAGGTGACGATGCGCGTGGGAAACGGTTCCAAAGTCGATGTGATCGCGGTCGGCACGCTACCTCTACATCTACCTTCGGGATTAATATTAGACCTAAATAATTGTTATTTGGTGCCAGCGTTGAGCATGAACATTATATCTGGATCTTGTTTAATGCGAGACGGTTATTCATTTAAATCAGAGAATAATGGTTGTTCTATTTATATGAGTAATATCTTTTATGGTAATGCACCTTTGAAGAGTGGTCTATTCTTGTTGAATCTCGATAGTAGTGATACACATATTCATAATGTAGAAGCCAAAAGATGCAGAGTTGATAATGATAGTGCAACTTATTTGTGGCACTACCGTTTAGGTCATATCGGTGTAAAGCGCATGAAAAAACTCCATACTGATGGGCTTTTGGAACCACTTGATTATGAATCACTTGGTACTTGCGAACCGTGCCTCATAGGCAAGATGACCAAAACACCGTTCTCCGGTACTATGGAGAGAGCAACAGATTTATTGGAAATCATACATACCGATGTATGTGGTCCGATGAATATTGAGGCTCGTGGCGGATATCGTTATTTTCTCACCTTCATAGATGATTTAAGCAGATATGGGTATATCTACTTAATGAAACATAAGTCTGAAACATTTGAAAAGTTCAAGGAATTTCAGAGTGAAGTTGAAAATCATCGTAACAAGAAAATAAAGTTTCTACGATCTGATCGTGGAGGAGAATATTTGAGTTACGAGTTTGGTGTACATTTGAAAAATTGTGGAATAGTTTCGCAACTCACGCCACCCGGAACACCACAGCGTAATGGTGTGTCCGAACGTCGTAATCGTACTTTACTAGATATGGTGCGATCTATGATGTCTCTTACTGATTTACCGCTATCGTTTTGGGGTTATGCTTTAGAGACAGCCGCATTCACGTTAAATAGGGCACCATCAAAATCCGTTGAGACGACGCCTTATGAACTATGGTTTGGCAAGAAACCAAAGTTGTCATTTCTTAAAGTTTGGTGCTGCGATGCTTATGTGAAAAAGCTTCAACCTGATAAGCTCGAACCCAAAGCGGAGAAATGTGTCTTCATAGGATACCCAAAGGAAACTGTTGGGTATACCTTCTATCACAGATCCGAAGGCAAGACATTCGTTGCTAAGAATGGATCATTTCTAGAGAAGGAGTTTCTCTCGAAAGAAGTGAGTGGGAGGAAAGTAGAACTTGACGAGGTAACTGTACCTGCTCCCTTATTAGAAAATAGTACATCACAGAAAACTGTTTTTGCGACACCTATACCAATTAGTGAGGAAGCTAATGATGATGATCATGAAGCTTCAGGACAAGATACTACTGAACCACGTAGATCAACCAGAGTGAGATCCGCACCAGAGTGGTACGGTAATCCAGTTCTGGAAGTCATGCTACTAGATCATGATGAACCTACGAACTATGAAGAAGCGATGGTGAGCCCAGATTCCGCAAAGTGGCTTGAGGCCATGAAATCTGAGATGGGATCCATGTATGAGAACAAAGTATGGACTTTGGTTGACTTGCCCGATGATCGGCAAGCAATTGAGAATAAATGGATCTTCAAGAAAAAGACTGACGCTGGCGGTAATAGTACTGTCTATAAAGCTCGACTTGTCGCAAAAGGTTTTCGACAAGTTCAAGGGGTTGACTACGATGAGACCTTCTCACCCGTAGCGATGCTTAAGTCCGTCAGAATCATGTTAGCAATCGCCGCATTTTATGATTATGAAATATGGCAAATGGATGTCAAAACTGCGTTCCTGAATGGATTTCTGGAAGAAGAATTGTATATGATGCAACCAGAAGGTTTTGTCGATCCGAAGGGAGCTAACAAAGTGTGCAAACTCCAGCGATCCATTTATGGACTGGTGCAAGCATCTCGGAGTTGGAATAAACGCTTTGATAGTGTGATCAAAGCATTTGGCTTTATACAGACTTTTGGAGAAGCCTGTATTTACAAGAAAGTGAGTGGGAGCTCTGTAGCATTTCTGATATTATATGTGGATGACATATTGCTGATTGGAAATGATATAGAATTTCTGGATAGCATAAAGGGATACTTGAATAAAAAAAATTCGATGAAAGACCTCGGGGAAGCTGCTTACATATTAGGCATAAAGATCTATAGAGATAGATCAAGACGCTTAATTGGACTTTCACAAAGCACATACCTTGACAAGATTTTGAAGAAGTTCAAAATGGATCAAGCAAAGAAAGGGTTCTTGCCTGTGTTACAAGGTGTGAAGTTGAGTCAGACTCAATGCCCGACCACTGCAGAAGATAGAGAGAAAATGAAAGATGTTCCCTATGCTTCAGCCATAGGCTCTATCATGTATGCAATGCTGTGTACCAGACCTGATGTGTGCCTTGCTATAAGTTTAGCAGGGAGGTACCAAAGTAATCCAGGAGTGGATCACTGGACAGCGGTCAAGAACATCCTGAAATACCTGAAAAGGACTAGGGATATGTTTCTTGTATATGGAGGTGACAAAGAGCTCACCGTAAGAGGTTACGTTGATGCAAGCTTTGACACTGATCCGGACGATTCTAAATCGCAAACCGGATACGTGTTTACTTTAAACGATGGAGCTGTCAGTTGGTGCAGTTCTAAACAAAGCGTCGTAGCGGGATCTACATGTGAAGCGGAGTACATAGCTACTTCGGAAGCAGCGAACGAAGGAGTCTGGATGAAGGAGTTCATATCCGATCTAGGTGTCATACCTAGTGCATCGGGTCCAATGAAAATCTTTTGTGACAATACTGGTGCAATTGCTTTGGCAAAGGAATCCAGATTTCACAAAAGGACCAAACACATCAAGAGACGCTTCAACTCCATCCGGGATTTAGTCCAGGTGGGAGACATAGAGATTTGCAAGATACATACGGATCTGAATGTTGCAGACCCGTTGACTAAGCCTCTTCCACGAGCAAAACATGATCAGCACCAAGGCTCCATGGGTGTTAGAATCATTACTGTGTAATCTAGATTATTGACTCTAGTGCAAGTGGGAGACTGAAGGAAATATGCCCTAGAGGCAATAATAAAGTTATTATTTATTTCCTTATATCATGATAAATGTTTATTATTCATGCTAGAATTGTATTAACCGGAAACATAATACATGTGTGAATACATAGACCAACAGAGTGTCACTAGTATGCCTCTACTTGACTAGCTCGTTAATCAAAGATGGTTATGTTTCCTAACCATGAACAAAGAGTTGTTATTTGATTAACGAGGTCACATCATTAGTTGAATGATCTGATTGACATGACCCATTCCATTAGCTTAGCACCCGATCGTTTAGTATGTTGCTATTGCTTTCTTCATGACTTATACATGTTCCTATAACTATGAGATTATGCAACTCCCGTTTACCAGAGGAACACTTTGGGTACTACCAAACGTCACAACGTAACTGGGTGATTATAAAGGAGTACTACAAGTGTCTCCAATGGTGGATGTTGGGTTGGCGTATTTCGAGATTAGGGTTTGTCACTCCGATTGTCGAAGAGGTATCTCTTGGCCCTCTCGGTAATGCACATCACATAAGCCTTGCAAGCACTGCAACTAATATGTTAGTTGTGAGATGATGTATTACGGAACGAGTAAAGAGACTTGCCGGTAACGAGATTGAACTAGGTATTGGATACCGACGATCGAATCTCGGGCAAGTAACATACCGATGACAAAGGGAACAACGTATGTTGTTATGCGGTCTGACCGATAAAGATCTTCGTAGAATATGTAGGAGCCGATATGGGCATCCAGGTCCCGCTATTGGTTATTGACCGGAGACATGTCTCGGTCATGTCTACATTGTTCTCGAACCGTAGGGTCCGCACGCTTAACGTTACGATGACAGTTATTATGAGTTTATGCATTTTGATGTACCGAAGGTTGTTCGGAGTCCCGGATGTGATCACGGACATGACGAGGAGTCTCGAAATGGTCGAGACGTAAAGATTGATATATTGGAAGCCTATGTTTGGACACCGGAAGTGTTCCGGGTGAAATCAGGATTTTACCGGAATACCGGGGGGGTTACCGGAACCCCCCGGGAGGCAAATGGGCCTATTGGGCCTTAGTGGAAAAGAAAAAAGGGGCAGCCCATAGCTGGCCGCGCCCCCCCCCCCTTCCCCAAGTCCTATTAGGACTAGGAGAAGGGGCCGCCCCCCCTCTCTCTCCTTTCCCCCTTGGGAGTCCTAGTTGGAATAGGATTGAGGGGGGAGTCCTACTCCCGGTAGGAGTAGGACTCCTCCCGCGCCCTCTCCCTAGCCGGCCGAACCCCTCCCCCTGCTCCTTTATATACGGGGGCAGGGGGCACCCCATAGACACACAAGTTGATCATTGTTGATCGTTCCTTAGCCGTGTGCGGTGCCCCCTGCCACCAAATTCCACCTCGATCATACCGTTGTAGTGCTTAGGCGAAGCCCTGCGTCGGTAGTACATCAAGATCGTCACCACGCCGTCGTGCTGACGGAACTCTTCCTCGACGCTTTGCTGGATCGGAGCCCGAGGATCGTCATCGAGCTGAACGTGTGCTAAGAACTCGGAGGTGCCGGAGTAACGGTGCTTGGATCGGTTGGATCGGGAAGAAGACGTACGACTACTTCCTCTACGCTGTGTGATCGCTTCCGCAGTCGGTCTGCGTTGTTACGTAGACAACACTCTCCCCCTCGTTGCTATGCATCACCTTGATCTTGCGTGTACGTAGGAAAATTTTCGAAATTACTACGTTCCCCAACAGTTTCTTCCTCCCTCTCATCTAGGATCTAGCTTGTTTTTGTCTTCTTTGCTCGCGGTGTGAGGCTATAAGAGACCAAACTAATAATTAACTGATGCATGGACATTTATAGTTATGTTATTTCCTTTTCCTTTTAATGTAATATTGTGTTTTTTCTGTGCAGAGGATTGCAGATATCGGGTTTCGACAACGCCATTCTGTTTTGACACCTTGTGCAAGGCGTTGTGCTGGACGCAGGCGCAAGTCATTGGCACCCGTGTCAAACAACAAACATGCTGGAGATTGGAGGACAACACCAGTTGTGTCTGTCTCTTCTGCAGAAAATAACCTTAATAAAGCAAGAAAAACAAAGGTTTCTAGCTTTCTGCTGAATAAAGCGCCATAGTGCATTTGTGACATGCTTTTCACAATCCTTCAAAGCTTTTCTAATAAATCCTATAGTTTTCTCCATTACTAGAATTAGAGGAGCTATCGTCTATACTAGAAGGGTTGGGCGCACTTTGCTGCGGCATTGGTATTGTTGGGTTTTCATAAAAATATTACTCTCTGTTTCAAAATAGAAGGCATATTCTTTTTTGAAAAGCCAAACCTCTTTAAGTTTGATCAAATTAGAAGTATATCAAAATCAATAATATCAAATTGGTATCATTACATTCATCATGAAACGGATTTTTATATTTTATTTATTTAGTATTGTGGATGTCGATATTTTGGCTCTGAACTTGGTCAAAGTTAAAAGAAATTTGAGTTTTCAAAAAACTAAATGCACCTTCCATTTTAGAACTGGGGGAATGTTTAGCGAGCAGAGGAGATGATGGCGTGTCTTTTATTTTTATTCATATAATGCGGTGTTTTGGTCGGCTTTTCACAATGTGATTCTATGTTATCTGCTAATCAACCCATATATATGAGTCGGTCGCTGCATGTACTATATTGATGATACAGTGTCACATAACGACCCTTTATTTTTCTAATTGGTGACAGGGTGAGTGGGATTGATATGTTTTTATAGGCCAGTTGTTGCTAATTGATTTGAAAAATCATTGGCCCGGTCAAAATCGTAAACCAAATCTAGTATTGAATACCTCATTCGAATGGAAGAGCTTTAAAATTAGGGAGTATGGTAAATTAAAATAATTGAATAAGAGAGCGCCAGAGGATATAAAACCCAGCATATCTTCCTTTCTGTAGACTAGAATATCTGCCGCACACTCTTTTGTAATCCCCTGACACCCCCCCCCCCCCCCCCCACACACACACACACTTTCCCTCCTCACCAAAACGGTGTAGGGACCATGTATGTACTTGTACATAACCCCCATTTTTAAAATATATATGCAGTAGGAGCTCCTACTGTTTTGACCCTAAAAAAAGGCGACCCAATTCTAAATTAGAGACCACAATTGACTGTGAGCCCTTAAAAATTAGGGAGCATAGTATATTAAAAATATAGTTGTCCAAACAAACTTCAGTTTTTCTGAAAACCCCAAGTTTGTATTTCATTTTTCTTAAGAAGAAAAAGGGCATCCAATCTCTCTCTCTCTCTCTCTCTCTATATATATATATATATATATATATATATATATATATATATATTCCCTCCCTCCCTCTCTCCCTCTCTATCTATCAACATTTTTCACCACCCCGAAAGTGCATATGTTGAATTTCTTAAACTAAAAACAAAGATCATTTAGTCTTTATTTTTACACGCTCACATTTATTTTTAAAAGGCACACAAATAAATTCGCTTATCCATATGTTTTGGGGAAGGGAGACAGCTTTGCTTCAGTTGCTGCAAGAATTAGACCATTTCTATTGAAAATGCTCTTAGTTATTGTGGCCTATTAGACCGGCGTCAACACATGTGTTGTTTTTACTAATACGTATCGTTCAGCGAAAAACCTTAGCCTCTGCAATCCAAGAGAGCCTAGGTCATTTATTTTCTCTAGCCGGTAGCCGGGTGCCAACGCGAACGGCAGCAGTCACCAACGTATGAAAGCTTTCTTTGTGAGGCGGCCGCCGAATACTCTAACGCGACGACGTTACCGTCCGGGGATAAATGCTAGTGTGGCCACCCATGCATCCATTCTGACTACCTCCATTTAGCGTAGTAGTATCTCAAAGATACATAGATATGGCTATTGAATATGAACATATCATTATTTATCAAGAGCATGCTATATATAGACATATGGACACAACATCACACCGTGCTATCGGTGTTTATATTCCCTTGAGGTTCGGCAATAAAGACACTTATCAGTCCATCCATGGATGTCCGGCTTGTTGTTCTCCGTTTCCTCCTCCTAGTACTTGTGCTACATCCAAATCCTGCTGCCATGGCCGGTCTGCCCCCCCTCCTCTCTCTCTCTCTCTCTCTCTCTCTCTCTCTCTCTCTCTCTCTCTCTCTCTCTCTCTCTCTCTCTCTCTCTCTCTCTCTCTCTCCCACCCTCTCTCATTTTTAGGTTTGTTAACTTGATGCAGAAAAGATTGTTCTTATGTTTTTGTTAGCTTCGTGGATATGCTCGTGTAGTGAGACCTTGACAGACTGAATACTAACGCATGGGTATCCGTGATTGTTTATTTCTGTGCAGAGAATTGCGGGAAAGGAGCTTATAGGCAGCCATTTTGTTTCGACGCTTGGTGCAAAGGGCTTTGCTGGATGAAGGCGGCTCTCATCGAGGGCGGCCATGTCAAAGACGCCTGGTGTTACAAAACACCATTGGATGCCATTTGTGTTTGTTTGTTCTGCAGCAAATGATTAATTAATCTCAACAACAAAAATAAAGGGTTTCCGCTAAATGAAGTACTTGCTGCTTTTTCTCTCTGAAAATGAGAATCAGCCACCCAAACTGATGCGCATAGTCATATACGTATTATTAATTCTTCAACAATCTCAACCGATGACCAAGTACAACTCAATACCGATGCCGAATAAATGAGCTTAAAAAAACCAACAACATCTACAAAAGGATCTTCCTCACAACAATGTCTCCACAAACTTAGCACGGACCCTATAATGTTTGACAAAGCAACCAACAAAAACGCTACTCATAAACAAAGCTTTCAGGGAAGGATCACCACACCATGTCGATGTTAATGGGTCCAATCAAATTACACTTAGAATTTTCATCCTCGGACTCAATATTCGAGACAACGCCTTCAATAAAGGCACAACACACGCATGTGACAAAGCCGAATCAAGCTGAAGAGACGAGAACATGGATTTCAACCCAAAGTATGCCCATATTTGTGGTTGAAGCCAAGCTAGATCCTGCCGATGTCAAACCCTTGATACAACCCTCCGGCTCTTGGAAAAGACATCTGGAGCAAGTCAAGGGCCTCGTTGCCCCGCTTGCGGACACTGCTGCACTGCCTTCGGTCCCTGTCAATATGGTTTATTTCCCATGCACTGTAGCATTGTCCATAATTAGTTCTTATAGATATTTTATGTTTACCACTAACAATAGTACTCACATCTTAATTATGTACTTTTTAAAATTTCTACACTTTTAATCATACAATCTAAAAGAGCATCAAGTCATCAATTTCCTTTTGATGTAGGTGCAAAATTCTCCAGATATTAATGGCGTGCTTGTGTATTAACAACAATATCAATACATACATGATGGATTAATTATATTGATGGCCAAGAACGGGGAGATGCTAACCCGCCACCAGGGTGGCCATCCATCCATTCTCAGGGTACCGTCAGGCGTATCTCAAATCCCAAAGACATATAGTAAGCATTCATTGCATCTTAAAGATAGATACAATCATTCCGAATAAAAATGTTTATCAAGAGCATGCAAAGACTCTATATAGGTAGGATATTAAATCACTATAAAAAGGCAGGATGTTAATTGCATGTAGTGATGTAGATATATGGTGAAATATAATTAGACGTTGACCCTTGTTTCAAAAAAAAATTAGACGTTGACATTTGATAGAAATTAATTGCATGATGCTATTTGAAAAAATATTAACTGCCCATCAGATTTTATGTGATGACGTAGACTTGTTTATAACCGGTGACAGATATATATGCATATAATTTTCTTGGAGATACTATTGGTGGCGTCTCCCTTAGGTTTGATAAGAAAGAAACTATCACTTCCATCACCATGGATGCCCGACATATGGTTCTCTGTTTCCTCCTTGTACTTAACGGAAATCCTACTGCCGTTGCTGGTTCGTCTCTCTCTCTCTCTCTCTCTCTCTCTCTCTCTGTCTCTCTCTCTCTCTCTAACTTGATTTTCGCTTCTTTGCACGGCGTTATACATGAGAGACTGAAGCAAATAACTAAGGCAACATGTGTACCCTGCTAAAAAAACTAATGCATGTGTTGTTTTAGTATGGTTTTTTATGTGATTTTATTATTATTAGTCATTTTGTGTCGTCTTGTATTTCCATTATAATTATAGGATCTAAGATGCTCTTCAGCTGTGTTTTTGTTTTAAAAAAAAACTAGCTCGGCAAGTACGAAGCACAAAATATAAACCGCAAACCCACTAAGATTTGGGAAAATTGTACTTAATCCTGATAATTATTACTACCATCCAACCAGTGTACTCCCTCAATTCATTTTGTTAGAGTTGTGTCGAATATTATTGTACAAGTTAGGTTACAGTTGGACTTGGAGTCGTACGGTGTGTAGACAGAGTAGGAGTCGTGTCCAAGTAGGACACTTGTATCCTAGGCCTCTCATATATAGCGGGGGTAGACACACGATGTAACCTATGCCAACATAATAGCACAGGCACGCGGAGGAGCCGGCGGCGTGCGCCGGCGCCCGGGCGGCCGGGGTGCGGTATTGTGACGGTGTCATGGGGAGGAGCGCCCGTAGTCAGGCCCCGGGGATGTAGCCATATCGATGAACCTCGTTAACAAATCTCGGTGTCGTGCCTCGTGTGATTGCTTGGTCCTCGGTAGATCGACGGAGTGCCTCAGATTTATTCTAACAAGTGGTATCAGAGCAAGGTTCGATTTGAGGTTCCGATGTTGATTTAGAGATGGAGCAGAATTTGTCGAATCAGTTGGCGGTCGGAACATGCGACTGGAAAAGATTGATGGAGACGGCGGGAGTTCTGTTCGTGTGAGAAGCAATCGAGGGGCAGCACGCGTACATCTCGGCGAGATCGGATCTGGCGACGGCGGCAGGTCCGAAGTTCGGCTCGATCCCGCGACGTGCGAAGGCGCTAGGCAGCAGGGTGATACGTTGGCCAGGGCAGCGGCCCAGGTGCAAGGAGCTGCTCAGGCGCTAGGCCGAGGCCCAGGTGGCCCAACGGCAGACACAGGCTGCTGCAGTCGCGTGAGCGATGCGGGATGCGGGAGTCAAAGGGCGCATGCTGTAGAGGCTAGAACCGATCGTGCAAGTTGGATTTGTTAAAGAAAAAAGATGTCTTTCTGCTGCAATCAAAGGGTGTCGCTTGGTGTTGTCTTGTCACCAGGGTGTGAACATTGATGGCCATGGATCGATTGAGTACGTGTGTGTGAAGACGAAAAGAATAGTTCAGGAAATTTGTGTGTGGTGGCTCGGCTTGCTACGGGCAAACAATAAGGCTCCGGGTGCTATTTCTTTTGGAATTCTTTGCTTTGTACATGGATTGAAGATGGTAGGAATGCAGCGATGGCATTGTTCGGCATGATGGTCGAATGGAAATCAAGACAGGCGACATGCGTATAAGGCTTGGAGGAGTCTGGAGTGCGTCGTGACAGGAACATGCATACACAGAGCGTCAAGCAATGCACGGAGATGTGCGGGCGGACACGATGCAGGGTGGAGCATGGTTGCAGTCGGATAATTTCGGCTGGGTCGGACTGGACTGTCTGACGGACCGACATGGATGTTGGTTAAAATAGAAGACGGCGGTGATTTCAGCGACGACGACATAGGAGCGTGATGCTGATGGTGGCCGACTTCTGGGGCGTGGAAACACGTGGTGCAGGCCTGAGGGCTTGTGCGGCTTCGACAGACTATGGCGCAGGGTTGATTCAAGACGGTGCACATGAGAGCTTGGAGTCGACAGGGCGCGGTAGGGTGGCACGTACAACCACCATGGAGTCATGTTGAAGGTGGAGTTGGAGTCTGATGGAGGACTACACTCTGTGCTGATGGAGGGGCTACGGCGTAAATGCATGGAGAGTCGAAGCTTATTTCAGCGGGTAAAGCAAGAGACACGTGGATCGGATTGGGCGCCAGTGGTCTGAAGGAGGCGTGATACTCGGCATCGGTCGGTGATGATCGATGGTTCTCTGCAGTGGGAGTTGAGACAGTGGGGGCTAGCTACCCGGGAGACTCGACCAGGACAGCAGAGGCTCGACGCAGTGATAGCGGCGAGGCGTGCGGTAAGCACGGGACACAACGACAGGCCAAGGCACTACTGGTGAGACATGTGGTCAGACAAAGTGTGCAGGGGGTGCTGAAGCAGTGTTGATGAGTACCGGATTCAAGTTGGTGACTGGGTCTATCGGTGCCGGAAGATGGACAGGAGTTGACCATGAAGAATCTGAGAAAGTGGCGGAGGGTCTGAAATTGTCAAAAGCTGAGAGAGTACATGACTGCATATTCTGTGGTGTTCAGTGCACATGGCAAAGTGCGGATGACAAATACAGAAGGAGGCGGAGTGCTATAGCGGTGGGACATGTCAGAGACTATCCGGAAGAAGGGTGAGACAACTGCGAATTTGACTCAGGGTGACACAGGGCGACGGTGCAATTCCTTCAAGTTTCAGACAAGCGATTAAGAAAGAGCGTGATGTTGAGTTCAGGTAACTCTTATGTAGAGTAATGAGGAACTTGTTTTTGCTCGAGTGTTGACTGTGAAGAAAACGAGAAGGGACTACAGTTGCAGGTGGAGTCACATGGAGTCTGGGAGTAGCAGCGGTGCTCATGGTGTATCTCAAGTCCAATGTACATGGAGGTTTGACGCGCGGACGAATTCAAGGTGGTGAAAAATATTCGCCAAGGTGGAGTTTGTTAGAGTTGTGTCGAATATTATTGTACAAGTTAGGTTACAGTTGGACTTGGAGTCGTACGGTGTGTAGACAGAGTAGGAGTCGTGTCCAAGTAGGACACTTGTATCCTAGGCCTCTCATATATAGCGGGGTAGACACACGATGTAACCTATGCCAACATAATAGCACAGGCACGCGGGGGAGCCGGCGGCGTGCGCCGGCGCCCGGGCGGCCGGGGTGCGGTATTGTGACGGTGTCATGGGGAGGAGCGCCCGTAGTCAAGCCCCGGGGATGTAGCCATATCGATGAACCTCGTTAACAAATCTCGGTGTCGTGCCTCGTGTGATTGCTTGGTCCTCGGTAGATCGACGGAGTGCCTCGGATTTATTCTAACACATTTATATAAGGTGTATTTGTTTTTTGATAAAATTCCAGAATGTATGATGCATTTCTTCTAATTCCTCATAATTCCCTTGAGTTGTCTCGTGCCCCTAGGTATTCTCTACCTACCCACCTGTGTCGGTTTCGGGTACAGGTACCTTTTTGTTGAAGGTCGTTCGAGCTTTTCCTTGGCCCTCTAGAAAAAAGGAAAGTATCTCTCTCCTAATTGTATGTATCCTCTCTGTTGATTGCATGTATGTCTTACTTTCCCGGACTAACTGATTTACTTGTCACTAATCAACAAATTTGCCAAGGGTAATTTGGTCTTAACATGTCTATAATTATGTGTCTTGGTCGCCGTGCCAAAATTAATACACCTTACATAAAGAAATGGAGGGATTATTTGACATGCTCTCCATCCATTCCATCCTCGAGGTTTCTGAGAAACCATCACATCATATACTACTACATGGACGCCAGACATGCTACCTTGGGCGTGTTTGGTTGCCCACATCATCTCTAGCAATCTGGGAAGGTAATTTTGGTCGTTTGGTTAGATGTGCGTGCGGTTAGGCTTGCATAGCACACTACTCAAAGTAGCCTAGAGCCCGGCTTTGGAGTAATGGCCGAATCAACCGTTTCTAGTGAGTCAGGCACGAGCGAGCGCAAGGAGGCCACATGGTTGCACACGCGGGGATGAGAGGGAGAGGGTGCATAGTTTCTCAAAACCGCCCCATAAATCTCCTCATCCCTCTCTCACCGCTCACTCTCCCCTGTCTATGCCACCACTCCCTCACATGTAGCTTTGTGATTATCGGCGGTAGGAATATCTGCATGGCTACCACCGGCGGCGACCTTCCGCATGGCGATAAGCCCTTCCCTGCCGGATTAGGGTTCGATTTAGCATCTGGTTTAGGGTTTTACAGGCCTCTATTTAGGGGTTGATAGGGCTCAGTTTGTGTGTCAATGTAGGGTTATATTTTTGGAAAGCTAAGTTCTATTAGGGGGTATATCAATCTGAATTGGGGGAAGAACAATTTAACTTGGACTGTCTTGAGCAATGATCTTCACTGATGTGCAGTCCATGTATTAGGGTGATCATTGGTATGAGGGTTGGTTCTGCACATTGTAATTCTGATCCTTGTACCACTTTTATCCTTCTATATGACAACAAGCAGTGAAGATCATCACCCATGACATACACATTGTCATGATCCTACACATTGTAGTTCGATGGTGTGTTGAGCCTAATGTTCTTCATTGCATTGCCCTTCCGACAAGTTGGTCATTGACAATGATTCTTCGGGCAGCCGTTCCAAGGGCAAGGCTGTAGTACAAGGCAACAGTTCATAGAGGAGTCAAGGGAGGCCGACAAATATCGGCGGCTTTCATGAGGACATAAGTCCATCCCACTTCTGCAAGGTGCTTAGCACTTGGGTTATATTTACTTCTAATCCATGATGCCTTCCACTAGCACATGGGCACCGTCAGGAAATTGTTCTGAGGACGAACACCAGCTGCATCTAAAGGGTCAAGCTCCGAGATGTCAACGGGGCCATGCCATGGATCAAGGGTGGGTTTGTTTTGCCATAGGTCCTGGCTGTGGGTAGTTTCAAGTTCATCGTGTTCGACATTTCTGACGCATGTGTGGTGGTCAAGTGCGGCCATCATGACCCAACTTGTCATGATCCAAGAGTTGTAATATTTGTTTGTTAGTCTGTCAGTCCTGAGCTATTATGCCTACAATTGTGTGGTTATGCATATGTTTGCTTGTCACTATTATGCCTATGATTGTGTCGCTATGTGTATATTTGTTAATGTAGCCATGCGTACGCTTGTTGAAAGTGGTGTGTATGACTGTGTGTATGCTTGTTGAAAGTGGTGTGCCTATGACTGTGTGTGCTTGTAACCTCACCGCTCAAAAAAGATGTAACCATATTGTATGTCTTACACATAGCCAAACAACAGTAAGTTTTACCTGGCGAGCAAAGACTTGCCACCAAACGTCGTACGTCTGTTGTGCTCTCATGCAGCCTGGAGCTTTGTGGGCAACCAAACGCACCGCGCAACATGGTTTATTGTCTATATTTACTCAGCCGGACTCAACCGAACCACACATGCAGGAGGCCCAAATTCATGTAGAGAACCAAACATGCCCCTTACAAGTTTCTTCCTCCCCCACATCTAGGGTCTAGCATGTTTTTCTCTTCTTTGCTCGCGGTGTGAGGCTACGAGAGACCAAACTAATAGTTAACCGATGCGTGGACATTTACAATTACACATGTAATGCAATAATGTGTTGTTTCCTTTTTCTTTTAATGTAATAATGTGGTGCAATTACACATGTAATGCAATAATGTGTTGTTTCCTTTTTCTTTTAATGTAATAATAATGTGGTGTCTGCGTGCAGAGGATTGCAGATACCGGGTTTTGACGATGCCATTCTGTTTCGACGCCTTGTGCAAGGCGTTGTGCTGGACGCAGGCGCAAGTCATCGGCGCCCGTGTCAAACAAAAAACGTGCTGGAGATCGGAGGGCAGCACCAGCTGTGTATGTCTCTTCTGCAGAAAATAACCTTAATAAAGCAAGAAAAATAAAGGTTTCTGCTGAATAAAGCGCCACAGTGCATTTGTGCCATGCTTTTCACAATCCTTCAAAACTTTTCTAATAAATCCTATAGTTTTCTCCGTTTGTAGAACCAGAGTGGCTATCGTCTATATATAGCTGTCCAAACAAAGTTCAGTTTTCTTTTTCTGAAACCCCCAAGTGTGCCATGCTCCCTCCCTCCCTCTCTCTACATTTTCCGCAACCCCGAAGTGCATATGTCGAATTTCTTGAGCTAGAAATAAAGATCATTAAGTCTTTATTTCTCCTTTTGCCAGAAACATGAGTATGCACGCTTTACACGCTCACATATTTTTTCCAGAGACGAGTGAATTCGCATATCCATATGTTTTGGGGAAGGGAGACGGCTTTGCCTCAGTTGCTGCAAGAATTAGACCATTTCCTTGTGTTTCTGGCTTTCTGCACAAATCAGGCAGAAATTCAGTTTTACCAAGAAAGTATCAATGGCTCAACTATCGACGTTGCGGAGCTCAGGAATTCCCATATGCTCCCAGAGAGCAGAAACCATTCGTTTCAAAGGGTGGAGGGCACACAGTGTACTTCCCTAGGACTGCAAATGTCCAAGTGCAAAGAATTACTACGAAAACCTTGTGGTTTTCCAGGATTACAAGTTTTACAGCACAAACTACAAGCTCTTTTCACAATTGCTTCCTGTCGTAGCTTGTCTAGTGTGGATGCTTGGGTTTTCATTAATGAAAATCGGAAGGGGGAAGCCCTTCTTTTATCAAAAAAAAAAACTACAGGCTCTACAAAAAGGTCGTAGTATAATTCGCCCCGGGTTCGATGCTCTCCTTCAGCCCCATTCGATAAGAGGACAGATAGGTTTAGTTTTTTACATAGTATTACAGTGGTTAGTGATTGTATTTAGTTGTATAATCTACTTATGCACCATTGGAATGCACCTCATCTGAAGCTCGGCCGAGATTTTTGTGGCATTGCTGTTAACTACCACAAGCTTCAGGTTCTTGCCTCTAGAGAGCTCTCGATTTCTGCACTTCGAATCAGTGGGGTGCTTCTGCTCGTCGAGGTCCATGGCCTCAGGATTGCTCGGGGCTCTCGGAGACAAAACCGGATTCTTCTGCGAGGACTGAGAGTTCCTGGTCGCCGCTCAGGAGCTGAGTGGAAGGAAGGTACATAGTCAGTTCGTGAACACATAGGAAGCATAGTGCTTTCATCATCTTAGGAAGCATGGGCAAGCCATGACGTAGTGTAGTGACCGACAACATCATATGTGGAAAACTAAAGCTAGATGCGTGCAACTGCGAAGTAAAACAGAGGATGTCATCTGAGGATAAGCTGCAGATTCAGTGTGTGCCCAATACTGGCAGAAATGCACATGTGCACCAAGAACTCAAATCGTGCCTCAACATAAAACGCTGAATGGGTGTCATCATGAACTTGAACTTTAATGGAAACATCCAAGTTATGGGGAGTACCTTCCCGTTGATGACCCATGTTGGAAAACCTTCTAGACCAGTGGCTACACATTCGTTGGCCATTTTCTTCCCCTTACCGGCTCCATTAGGGAAGCATTCCACATAATCCAAAATTTCCATAGCTTCACGACCAAACAACTGCATGACCATATGGTAAGAATTATAAGTAGGTCGTGATTGATTTTGCTCTGCTTCATTTTTGGAGATCTAGCACAGCAACAATGAGGTCCTGTGGTAGTAACTATTAAAAGCTGTTGATTCAAGGAAAATGAAAGAACTCATACTTGTTTTTGGTCATTGCAGTGAGTACACCAGAATGCTCCATACATCTTAGCACCTATAGAATGTAGATGTCTTGCCAGTGAAATAGCAAAAGGGGTTGATTCTGATGTTACCTCTGTTTTGTATGGTTCTAATACGAAATCACCTGTGCTGCATAAAATGAAGGAAAAAGGAAAGTCTATTAGTCACTTGTGATGATCTTAAAGGAAACGAACTATGTAGACTAAAATTCACATTGACCTCAAATCAAAATGGCTGGTTCCTAAGTAAAAAAGGAAAAGTAAAATGGTTGTCCGGAAGAGAAATTCACTATGGGATATGAAACATACAACCATAATAGAGAGTAAAATGTAACGTTTTGCTGCACGTTCGATGAAACTTCAAGTAAATGGCAAAAAGAGACGCCTTATAATTTGTATTTTCACTGAGGCAATCTCATCATTCAACGTTAATAATCAATGTGAGAGGAAGTCTCACCCCTTTAATTGAGTAGTAGCCGAACTATATGAGTTTGTTAAAGCAAGAGCAACAATGACAGCTACAGCTAACTGAAGACCAACAAACTTCTGGATGCGTGCCAAGCCAATGTCCTGCAGCAATTCCTTATAGCACAAGGTCAGTTGGATGGGCTACTTGATTACCAAAAGATCTAAATGAAGAGGAACACACTGATATGTTTAAGAAAAGCACACACCTTTAGTCTGATGAAAAATAATGTGAAGGAGATAAATGCTGATGATAGGCAGTATAAGCAAGACGTCCCGACAAATTTGGTGTTCAGGATGAAAAGAAAATAAGCGCTCGCAGTCGCCAGTGAAGTAGCAAGCAGAAGCAAGGTTAGGCGGATATCCAAGTCATCGAGTCCAGGGAGTAACTCCTCTCCGTTTTCTTGCAGAGAAAGTGCAGTAACCAAACCATATGTCACCATACCAACTAATGGAAGAGGGATCCCTACAGAATTAAGACAGACCAATTGTTACCTATGAGCATCCATAGCACTGTATTATGTGAAAGTATATCTTAGCGCACACACCACGGCAGAATGATAAAGGGGAAATTCATACATAGTTGTATAAATTCTGAATCTGAAACCATGCGCAACATTTGAAATATAATGGGCACCGGATCTCGAATGTCGCTAAGTTATCAACATACAATCCTACCTACATACTGACAATGCAAGCATAATGAAAGCAGTACAATTTTCAGAACTAGCCCTCAATCCCATGAGCAGTGGGCCTGTGGGCGAGGAAATTACCGAAGACGACGGAGTAGTCGCTGTCGAGCACGTCGCCGCAGCCTCCCCCGGAGACGGGGCAGAAGGCCTCGGAGCCCGTGAGCTTGAGGTAGCTGAGGTAGCCGGTCTCCAGGAGCCCCAGCCCCGCGACGCCCGCGGTCCAGGCGCTCGTGGAGACGCCCCACAGGGACGAAGGCAGTTCCGGCGGGGATGGCAGCGGCGCGGGGGTCTCCTGCTGCTCCGGGGAAGGAGGCTCGGCGCAGCACCTGAACCGCGCGGCTCTCTGCGTGGACCACGGAATCAGAGGACGCGGCGAGGGCGCTCGAAAGTGCGGCTGGTGGGTGTGTCTTACCTTGTCGCGCAGGGAGGATGTAGTGGTGGTGGAGACGGCGCGGCGGGCCGCGGGCGGGAGGAGGGCGATGGAGAGAGACGCGGAGATGGTCGCCATGGCCGGAGACGGAGGTGAGTGGTGAGAGCTGGCCTGACCGCTCAGGCTCAGCTCTCTGCACACGACTGTTCTGTGGGCCACACTTCTCAGCTAAGCTTGCTTACTGGACCTTGCATTTGATCCATACACTCATGGAAAGAAGTCTGGGCCCATCAAATAACACTGTTTTTTTTCTTTTAAATTTCCATTTCAACCTTGCTATGGGATGATGGCAGGAATTCTCACTGCAGAAGAAAATACTGAAATCCAGAGAACAAGAAAGTGGGAGAATAATCCAACCATGGTGTTAGTATACTACTACAAAATTACAAATCCTGCAGCCATGCACACGCGTGTTCTCACTTTCTTTTCTTTTTCTCAGGCGTCTTTTATCGACTCATAATATAGCATCAAGCGGTACACTCATCATGAATACCTCATCTCTTCATATTTAGTAGGACGCACACAATCAACACTAACACACACCCATGAGAACCAAAGATCATGACTATTGCATCTTGGCGAAGATCTTGTCGAGGTGGAACAGGTGCTTGCGCACGCGGTACACGTGCAGCGTGTACATGGCCGCAGCGCAGGTCACCAGCAAGAAGGAGAGCGCGATCAGCTCGCCGAAATCCTGTAATAATTTGGTTGCACACGGAGATCATCATCACCATTCACCAAAGTCATACTCGTCTCGCCGTTTGGCAACACAACTGACCGAAACAAAAGACATGAGTGAACCGCGTGCGTACCCTGGGGTCGGAGATGATGATGCCCATCACGTAGGTGAGCAGGTCGAACACGGACTGCAGCGAGCTCTGGACCCCTCCGACGGCGCACCGGTCCGCGTCGGGCACGCCGTCCTGCATCAGCTGCGTGACCGCCAGGTCGAACATCCAGAGGCCGAGGCGCGAGGCGGCGACGCCGGCCATGAGCACCCACGCCGACGCCACGCGGCCGCCCACCCAGACGGAGCCGACGCAGAGCAGCAGGCAGCACCACTGCGTCCAGATGGACCAGAGCCCCGTCCGGAGCGTGGACAGCCGCGCGTGCGCGGCCGGGTACACCACCGTCGCCGCGATGCCTACCATGGCGCTGAACCCCCGGGCCAGGCTGATCACGTACGCCGGGATGCCCTCCCAGTCCAGCGTCGCCGTCATCAGCGTGCCAAAGCTGCAGCAGCAACGGAAACAAGATCAAGGTCCAATAAATTGTACCAAGTTATTGCTGAATCCGTGCATCAAATTGGGTAAAAAAACTCATCATGCAGCTTAATGAATTGCCTTAGCACGGAGAAGTAGAGTATGGCGAGAGCAACACCCGGCAGCACCACCTCCTGCCTCGCGTACACGGCCCAGGACTCCCAGCAGGGCAGGACGGAGAGCCGCGCCGTCAGTCTCTCGCTCCAATCTGACGACGCGTCCTGGGAGTAACCCTGCACCGCCTCGTCGGCCTCCGGCGCCGAGGCCGCCGCGTCCCTTGCCAGGCTGTTGGCGCCGAGAGCGGGCACGCTGTTGTACACGGACACGAAGAGCCAGTACACCAGCCACACCGAGGCGACGTTCCACAGCGCCAGCGCCACCGCGGAGGCCTGCGTGGACACGAAGCTGATCACGAACCCCGACAGCACCGGCGCCAGAAGCTTGCAGCTCAGGTCGATCCTCCGGATGGCCGAGTTGGTTCCGGTCAGCACCGCCGGCGGATGCCCGCCGCACATCACCACCACCCTGCATGCATCGTCGCGGCCATCAAGTTCTAACAACAACACGTACGTACAACTAATACATTTAGGCCCTCTTTGATTCATAGGATTCTCAAAACGCGGGAATAAGAAAAATAAAGAATTTAAATGGCATGCCCACTTGAATCCCATAGAATTAGCACAAAGTATTTGATGTCATAGAAAAAACAAAGGAAGTGAGAAAAGAGGTTTTGAGTGGATGCTAGATTTTCAATGAAATGTAGTACACATGATTCCGTAGGAGAAATTTCTATATGATTCAATCCTATGAATCAAACGATCAATGAAGGAAAAATTTCTAAGGATTCTAACCCTCCAAAAATCTTATGAAATTCTTTTGAATCAAAGCCCTTAGTTAAGTTGTGGGTGTCGAACGGAATTGTGTACCATTCTCTCTCGATCAGTATGGTTCCGGCGAGAGTCGAGAGCGCCGCGAGCGCGCCTGACACGTTGGTGACCACGACTAGAGCCACGAAGACGGGGAAGCTCGTCACTTTCAGGTCATCGTAGACCAGCAGCGCGGTTACCGAGACTCCAGCAACGATGAAGGATAAGCTTTGAACTAGCAGCCACAGGCCCAAAACCTGCATTTTGCCATGTATATTAAGTCACTGGCGAATGCTAATCATGATTAAGAAATTCCTCTTCGTCAGCTCATCCTTACTGCTCATCCAAGACAGTTCTGTAAAACATTCGCATATATATGAGGTATATCAGAGTCACATTTTTACATAATTAGTTTATATCCAAGATGGTTGTTTCATAATACCATTGTTATGATAAGTAATATATTCGAGACAGTTTTTACAATGTGGAGGACTAACTTGTACTCCCTCCATCCCAAATTATTTATCTTAAATTTTTTATTAAGAGGGTGTTTGGATCCAAGAGACTTATTTTAGAGGGTGCTTGGATATGTTTTAGTCTCATGACTAAAAGTAGTGGGACTAAAACTTGCTAGCCTCATCTATGCTTGGATCCAAATACTAAAGAGACTAAAATCAAGTTAATGAGCATTTATTATTCTCCAAACCCTCCAATCCAGAACTCGCATGTGTTAAAGGAGATAAGTTAAATGAGGAGAAAGATGACTAATCCATATTTTAGTAGGGGTATCCCTGACTAAAAAAATTAGTCTCAAGACTAGTTTTAGCCACTCTTTAGTCAGGGGTGCTTGGAACTTTAGCCTCTTAAAAAGACTATTTTTAGTCAAACTAAAATAAGTTCCTTGGATCCAAGCACCCTCCTAGTCTGATTAAAAATAGTCTCTTTAAGAGGCTAAAGTTCCAAGCACCCTGACTAAAGAGGGGCTAAAACTAGTCTTGAGACTAAAATATTTTAGTCAGGGGTACTCCTACTAAAATGTGGATTAGTCTTCTCTTTCCTCATTTAACTCCTCTTCTTTAACACAGACGAGTTCTGAATTGAAGGGTTTGAAGGATAATAAATGCTCATTAACTTGATTTCAGTCTCTTTAGTATTTGAATCCAAGCATGAGTAAGGCTAGCAAGTTTTAGTCACACTACTTTTAGTTATGAGACTAAAACATATCCAAGCATCCTCTAACATAATTTACATGAAACCTAACATTCTCAATTATTTAGTAACCCCTATTCATGATTGATTTATTACTTGGTTAAACATAGTTATTGGGGGCGTGACATACATGGGTTATTTGATAAGATGATGATTATGTTGGGGTATTGATATTGTACGGAGCTGCTCTTGCAAGTATATTGTTGTGGTAAACATTGCATAGTTTGGTGCTTGTGGATTTCATGATATGGTTCAGATTTCCTACATGCACACAAGGTGTTTGCTGAAATGCATATATCAACAAATAGCTCGTTGTTTTGATCGTTTCCGCTGCCATCTACGCTCACATGGGCTGATTCTACGAGGTCCCCCAAAAAAATCGCGTTTACGAGATCTGTTGGGGTAGTTTCTTTTTTCTTGTTTGCCAAAATCCCCTTAAAACAGCTTTTTACACGGGAAAGAGAACTTGTTGAGATGCCCTGTTTCTAGTCATAGGTTCAATGAGCAATTTCTCGTGATCTTCTGGAAACAAAGAGCGAAAGAGGGTGTTAACAGACCTGAAGGTAGGTGAGGCTGTCGACGAGGGCGCCGACCATGGGCCCGAAGACGGCGACGGAGGCGGACTCGACGACGCCGTAGACGGCGGCGAAGAGCAGCGAGCCCGGCCAGACGCGGATCATGTACAGCCCCACCGAGAACTCCCACATGCTGCGACGCGACGCGATCCGATAAGGGTGGTGGGATTAATCGCTGAAGCGAGGAGGGAAAGGCACTTGGCCGTACGTACCGCGCGCCCCATCTGGCGAGGAAGTGGCCGGCGTAGAGGCGGCGGAGGAGGGCCGCGTCCAGGCCGCCGCCGACGCCGTCGAGGAGAGGCACCAGATGGCCGCCGCTCCCGTTCTCCGCCAGGCCCTCCATCTATCTACCCAAGCACGGCGGACGGGGCGGGTTCGCCGGAGAATGGCTGGGGATGGGGGGAGCG
Source organism: Triticum monococcum (assembly GCA_034509565.1). Lineage (NCBI taxonomy): Eukaryota > Viridiplantae > Streptophyta > Magnoliopsida > Poales > Poaceae > Triticum > Triticum monococcum. The sequence goes on along the minus strand of CM067845.1, from coordinate 682,465,683 downwards.
ATCGAGCGGGGTTTTGTTTTTTTGTGGGGTTCGGAGGTGGGCGAGAGTTTGACTTTGCCACGGTAGCCAGATGGGCCTCAAAAAAAAAACTTGAACAATTGATGGATGTCTGGCTGGCTACATATAATACGGCGGGTAAATTTCGTGTTTTAACACTTTTCTAAAACCTATTTGAGATTTGACCCTAGTTTAAATTTTTTTCAAGATCTAACCCTTTTGCTACCGCCAGAGACTATGTCGGTAGGGTATAACAGCCTACCGCCAAGATCCCTAGTGGTAGGGTTGCATGTCCTACCGTCAAAAACCTCCTACGTATTGAACACAGTGCGTGCTACCGTCAACCCGGTTGACGGTAGCGATGTTTCCTACCGCCAAAGTCCCTGGCGGTAGGCTGTTAGACCCTACCGCCATGGACTCTGGCGGTAGGCAAGAAAAGTGGGAGAATAATAATCCAAACATGGTACTGTTCCTGGGCTTCCAGATGCAGAATCACAAAGCATACAGTCATGCATAAGCATGCTCTCATTTTTCTTGTGTGTATATATACAGCCATGGATGGTATTAAAATCACAAAATATCTGATGAACACTAGGAATATAAACCAAATGATGACTTGGAATTTGGACTTCCAAATGTACGTGCCACCAGAACATTCTTCGGCATGTGATTCCGGTGAAGGGCGGCATTTCTTTTTTGGTCTTCCATGTACAAGTTTCAGGTAATACAGCTATATCCTGCAGTTCGCCGCTGTAGAATTATGCGGACAGATGCAAGTTAGTGAACAAGGGCGGTAAAACCTTTCGTCCGTTTTTGAGGAATATATAAGGTTGTCTAAACTCTGACGACCAAGAGCTATAAGCAGTTGCGTGGATACAGGGGGGCGGAAACTCACTGCAGTAGACGAACTGGTTGAAATCCAAAGTCACTTTCCCTTGCTTGGTTGTGTCAAATGAACTGAACAAGTTACTGGAAACCAATAAAATGTTCATCAGTAATTCGGAGTAAATTTTAGCACATGGTCTTTTGAGAGAGATAAATCACTGAACACATTTCTGCAAAATGTTCCTTGTTATTCAAATGTAAATCAAGTAATCACAGACCAGTCTACAATTAGGTTTTAGTTGCAAAGTAGAAGATGTCCAACAGCTGTGTACTGTGAAACATTGAAAAGCACGTCAGAAACATGTTGTGCGTACCGAGCTGACTGCACAAAGATGCAGATTGATATGAACTCATCCAAACGAACCATCCCCTTCTTGCTCTTGTCGAAGCTCTGAGAATAGACAGGTACGAAATTAGCTGAACAAAATGAAGTAAAGAATAAGAAGCACAAATGCAGCTAATACTAGCCAGGGGCTCTAGGCTGCGTAAATAGGAAATGGATATGGTCGGACGAATGAAGTAAAGAATGCTGAAGTAGCATTTTCTCAAGTTCTGTCATACTGCAAGTTTTTTTTTACAGGGATATACTGCAAATTCTTCCTTTTATATTCACCGTTGACTTCAGTTTCCACCTACATTTTCTCAGTTGCATGACCCATTTCAAGCTCAAATATGAAAACCCATGATCATATAACTCATTTCAGTACTTCAACGACCAACACTGGTTTTCTGAACAGCAACGACGGGCGATCGACGAACACTAGTTTTACACCTAGATGCTCCAATTTGCAAGAAAAGGCATCTTAGGATAAATAACTTCTTCATCTCAAGTTTTAAATTTGGACAGGTTCACCCTTCAAATGTATCACTGCAATAGTTAATCACAAGCTCATGATGCCTTCTGGGAGAGCCTCTAAAGCTAGACATGAATAATCCTAGGATAAACCATGCAGTAGCAGTGAAAGTGAAGTACCTCACAGACAGTGTAGAAGGCAGGTGAATCCAACGAGAAACCGAGTTTGATTAATGCCTGTATAGAACATGAAGGGAATTAAACAAAATCCATGTAATGTTGCTCATATGGGACACAGTTGACAGTACATCTCAAAAGTAGAGAAATTAACATATCACCTCATACACATCCTCAAGGCTGAGAAATCCACGACCCCTGAAATTAAGGAGAGGATAAGAAAAGTAGACAAGAATGATACTATCTGAAAACACATGCACAAACAAACTGAACACCTAAAGTCAAGAAAAATACAAACTGTAGCAAAGTTTAGGGTGGCATTTGAACAATTTATGAATGCCGCACATGGCTACAAACTCATGAAACATGATACCTTTCTAGGGTGGAGAAGACACCCTGCACCTGCAAATTGAAAAGGAGTAGAGCATATAAACAATCAATTCAAACAGGAAGCATGGAACTAAGAATGTATTGCAATGAAGCTCACGCCTCCGAAATGTAGTGTAGCGTACCATATAGTGTAACTTTAGTACAGAATATCGGGCTAATTTACTTAACAATTCAGTTGTTTACCTAACTTCAAATACCATGGCCACAAGACTATCGTTTTTTTTAAGGAAAGACAAGTGACAGATCGAAACAGAGATCCCCCATACCTTCTGAAGGAACTTGTTAAGAGCCAAGAACTCTGCAAAGTACAAAGGGATACAGCAAGCGAGGTCAAAATCAGATCATCTTTCCAAGTGATCACAGCATGGAGTCAATGGTCAACTTTCCCTATAGTAGCAGAGTTCATGCGGATATGAGCGGCTAACCTTCGAAGCTCATGGTGCCGTTCCGATCGAAGTCATACATCCTGCACAGTACAGTACAGACATCATTGACCCTCCCAATCCCCAAATGAGCTCGAGTCATCGGATAAATTAGACAGAGCGCACAAGCCGAAAGCCCCGGCGGCCAGAGGAGGTGGAGGAGGACCTGATCATCTGCTGCACGACGGAGAGGGGGAAGTCGAGGTTGCCAACGGCCAGCGCGCTCTGGCGGGAGGAGAGCAGATTTCCGGGTTAGTGGTCGAATTCTGCTCGCCGGCACTTCCGAGTAGGGGGGCGAGGGGATAAGGAGAACCTGGAGCTGAGGAGCCGTGATGTTGCCGGTGCCGGCGGCGTCGACGCGGTCGAACCACTCCCGGAGCACCACCGCGTTCTCCATCTCCGCCTCTCCGGCGACGGACCAGAGCGTTTCCGTGGGGTGGGGGGAGGGAGGTGGGAAGCTGGCAGGTTTACGTCTTCGTTAATTTCCGCCTTCGAACCTAGAATACGTGATGCGCGTACATGTACTCCTCTGTTTCTTTTTAGTCTACATGTAAGATTCGATCGAAATCAAACTTAATCAACTTTGACTAAGTTTATAAAAAAAATATCAAGATTCATAATATAAAATTAATAAAATATTTTACAACAAATGTCTTGCAAAGTTTTGCAACAAGAGTCTTGTTGTAGAAAAGATAAAAAATGAAAAAAAAACTATACGATGGGTCCATCAACAAATCAGACGGCTCAAGGATGCGAATCCCGCCCACGCATAACATGTCCACCAAGTTTCACCTGTAAAATTTATGACTCTATCGGAGGCTGGAAAACACTCCCTCCGTTTCTTTTTAGTCTATATATTTGATCAAAGTCAAACTTTAACTTTGTAGGAAAAAATGTCAACATTTACAATAAAAAACTATATCATATGAAAATTAATTTCATGATGCATCTAATAATCTTTTCTAGTTTCATGCAAAAAGACTTCTGTTGTAAAATCTTCTCTTCTCTAGTTTTCCCGCAACAATACCCTTGTTGCAGAATTTTTTCTTCTCTAATTTCCTGCAACAAGACTCTTATTGTAAAACCTTTGCCACATCCCATTTTGTGCAATAAGACTCATATTGCAAAAATTACAGCAACATTTTTGGCCACGTCGCGCACTTGCACAGTCATAGTTTGCTGAGGTGTGCGCGTGTTCCAGTAGGCCACGTGTCCAACAAGGAAGGCGGCGGACATTCCACACTAGATCGGCCGGCCGATCATAATCATTTCCCAAATTTGTTTATAGTCAAATTCACTTCTAAACTAAATATGCATACATACATTAAGAATAAATTTATGGACCCTCTTAGCTAGTGAACGTTCACTGGATGGCATTTGCGAATGTTTTGGTGACGGTTTTAGTTGTACGAGGGGTGGCACTTTCTTTAGAACAACGATGTCAATTTCTTTACAGAAGGGCGTTTTTCTTCTAAAACTGTCACCGTTTGATCTCGCTTTACAACCAAAACTGATAGAAAAATGCATTCACTTGCCACCCCTTTCCCAGCTGACATTCCCCAGATAACATCACCGTAAATTTTATTCAAACTAAATTTGCACGACCGAAACTATCGCAGGAACTAAATTGTTGAAGTGCCATCCTAAGCTTTCTTATCTATGTTTAGGTACTTTATTTTTTTCGGTTTTCTCGTCTTCTCTCATTTTTCATCCTGTTCATTTCTTGCACCTCTCCAACATTTACCCTTTATCTGTTTAAAAAATCCACAAAAATAGTTAAAATATATCTTAGGCAAAACTAACCAATGGAATTCCGATGAGAAATTAGTACTACCTCCGTTTCGGATTATAAGATGTTTTCAATGTTTTCAATATAGACTACATACAGACTAAAAATGAGTGGTCAAACATACTAAAACGCGTCTATATAGATCAGATTCAGAAAAAAGTTAGAACATCTTATAATTCGAAACGGAGGCAGCAACATTTTACTTCACAACAATCATCACAACTGAAGCAGTAGATTGCCATTCCTTTCATTTTTCGCATGTATATAGAAGCAATTGATTAAAACGGAGAGTTCCGTTTTCCCTAAGATCAGCTCACTTTCTTATTGAATCTTTGCAAATGCAACCACATGCTGACAGCACTCTAACTCTAGCACACGTCACTTACATGCCTAGTAAACGGAAGAAATTAAACAAGATAAACCTTACATGTGTCTTGTCTACAGCCTACCCTTGATCTTCTGCACAACCAGGAGGGCATCCTCCCAAGGTAAGTTCAGTGACCGACAGAATCGTAGCATTGTGTTCGTATTGGCCATCCTGAACTTCACGCCATCAAATCTGAGGGCTTCAATGTGCTTACCAGCATTGATGAAAACAGATGGGGTGTTGCTGCTTCACTCTGATTCACCACTATGAAATAACATGGACAGTGGACGACGGTCTGCATCAGTAACATCCGCCGCTGCCCTTGGCAAAGCAGCAGCATCATCGGTGGATGCACACGGTGACTCAGCACTCATGGTGTCCATGATCACTTTTCCGAGAACAAATCGGACCTCGGCAGTAACTCCGTCTTCCAGCAACTTATAGTCAATCCCATGAGACCCTCTTCTCTTGTCGTATGAAATTAGGTCAGAATCAAGGCCGTTAAATATCCCCAACACTCTGCCCTTCTCCCTGGCTGATACAAAAACCTGGGAACAGACCCACGAGAAATCTTAGTATGCATGATGATTATCAACTGACCTGAGAACAAATATACGAGGCAATTAGCAATTTAACTAAACTATATAGCGACTGTTCTGCTACATCCATGCATATTCTCTTGTTAAAACTGGCAGCGATTCAGCAGTGTATTGTGTGCTAACTTAAGTGGCTAGGCAATATTGATTCAAGTGACATCAATAAGAGCCCCAGCCACTGTTCTATTTTTCTATTTGCCCAGTAAAACAGAAACGTCTGGAAGTGATAATAAAATGATACCAATATTTGAGAGCACAGAAACAATCTAAACAACTATTTAAATATTAAAGATGCAATTAAAAAGCGCTTCATAAAACGCACTGCTGATTCAGCCTGGAAACGGGAAAATAACATAAGTTGCCCCCAGAACAGGAAAACAGAAAATTCAATAAAAAAACGTAAGAACTGCTGGTGTGAAGATGCATGGTTGGGAATTAGGATACGCTAAAGCGGTACTTACAAGTCCTGAAAATTGCGATGCCCCCGGATATCTGACCACTGATTGTTTGAGAGTATTTAAACATGTCAATGTATCAACCGAAGATTTGACTAGTGACGCTAGATGTGATGTCCGTTCCATAAGATTATCCACTTTGGCCCCAGAACGCCCAAAAGCTTCTGGGACATATGTAACTGGTGCTCCAACATCTTCGTTCAGGAACTCGATGGCGCTGTCCCATGTTCCAAAATGCATCAGTGCAGCAAAAGCCTTGATTACCTGGGCATCTTGTGGAGAATTTACCAATGCATTGTGAAATGCCAACAGTGCTAGCCTGTTAAATAATATCAAGTGAATGAAATATCCGGAGCATGAGTGACAAAGAATATTCATACCGAGGACTGAAAATTGGGTCAAGATATGCTACTTGGTTGTCAAATAAAGAAACAGAAAAAACAGTTTGCCTACTCAGAATAATGGGTGCTAGTATAGGCACAAAAGAGGACAACGTAAATGCACACTGACAGTGGTACGGAGTACTGCAGATATTATAAAACTACGTTAAGTATGTAAGTTTCCAGGCTGGCATAAGTAAATCTAAGAAGATGCACTTTGTCTTCTCTACTCATCCAGACTGAAAAGTGAAAACTACTCCCTCCATCTGGGTTTATTGGCCCTCCTTGTATTTAGTGTTGAACTTTGACCATAAAGTTAACTAATAAAATACGTATGAATATGTCACAAAAATTATATGGTATCTTCTTTTCAATACAAATCTAATGGCATACTTTTTGTAGCATAAAGAGAGAAGTGCATATTACACCCCTCAACTCTAGCCCTAGTCTAATATACAACCCCCAACTCCAATACCATCTAGTTTACACCCCCCAACTCTCAAAACCAGGCGGAATTCAAAATATGTTGTGAGTTATATTTAGATGGCCAAAGTTTGTTTGATCCAAAATACTAGGGTGCTTAATAAACTTGGACGGAGGGAATAATACGCCATGATTATGATGATATAGCCTAATAAACTGTATGCCAAAATGTAAAGAAGATAAATATGGTGATATAGCAAAACCATGATTATCTTCTAATGTGAAACCCAGGAATTAAAGTGATGATATTAGTAATATGACATGAGATGATAACAAATGTTAGAACAACCACCAGATTACGAAAGTACACACCCACCATGCTGATAAAACAGCCCTTAACAGAGCCAGCAAATGTGTATATTAGTTTTACTAGAAATCAGTCAGTAGATTAAGGAACTATAAAAGAACCACTATAGGTTTGCATCACTCACGGCAGTGCAAGCCTGATCAGCTATACTTTATGCTTGTCTGGTTGGTACTTGGTATATCTAGTACCAGCACTTCCTGAGGAGCATAATTTAATACTAGCAAGTACAAACAAAGGAATGCTGTATGGTTTACTGCCCTTGGTATAACTTGAGTAAACCCATAATCGTAAGCACAGTCAAGTCGAGACATGCACTTCAGCACTCAAGGACTCTTACCACAAAGAGCAGTGGCATGGGCGGTCAGCGGAGAAAAACTTGTCAAGATTAGCCAATAGATTCTGCACAAGTGAAATCAACAGCATGAGACAACATATTAAGCCATAATCTTAAAATCCAAATTTCACATGAACTAACGGGAAGGACACCCACATGGCAACAGCAATTTGAAAAGGGAATCAAGTACTGCTGAAATATAATACCAACTTAGAAAGCATCAGAAATAAGCAACATGACAAGTGGTAGTTCTAAAGTATAGAAAGATGTCAAAGTGACAGATACATCATCTAGTTATTGGCAACACTCTGCCAGTGCCATGACGTGTGCACAGGAAAACAGTTCTTTTCACCAAATAACCCAGCAATAAAGAAACTGGGGATGTACAATAAGTCAATCTAATTAAAAAATAAACCCAGTTGATAGCCCCACAAGCCCGTAACTGCAGATGACTAGAGACCTAATATAGAGTGTTGATGGAAGCATCTTTTGCCAAGGTGAGGAATACCTCAGGACAACGAAGCCAGCCCCATCATTTTGACAGCTATGAATATGTACCCACACTAATAGCAAAACTAGAGTTAAGTGTGCGCTTAAATTTTGCAATATATTTAGAATCCAACTTTCCACACAACATGGCACATTTCATAGTTACTCACCATGAGCATCAGCCCTCTGTCACTAGATTTGCCCTTTAACTGATCTGACAAATATGCTGCCTAAAATTCAAAGAGCATTCAATAGTGAGTAAGCTGGAAGAGAAGTGGTCACGACCAGAAATCTACTTGTCTAGCAACGAGACCGCGTTGCTCAACTTACCTGAAAAGGCAGCAAAATATCGAGAAGTCCATATTTTCTAAGTAATCTAATCGAAGACTCTGCCGCCCCATAAGATAGCATATATTTCATTTCCATAGCCAACCTTGTCTGCAGAATAAATGAGGTCATCAACGTAAAGAGAAAATACACGAGAAAACATATATGTTTGCACATCGCTTTCAGGGAGATAAACCTTGTCGATATCTATGATGGATGGAGAAAGATCACGTATTGCAGTAGAAGTTTCGCTGGAAAACTGAAAGCCAAGGCGAGCAGCAACTCTCAAGCCACGCAAAATTCTGGCTGAAAGAAATTAGAATCAAAATTTGTCTTGGATAGATAATAATAATACAAATCAAGGACATTCTTGAACACCTACCAGGATCCTCCTTGAAAGAAACATGGGCAGGAATCACTGTACACACCTGATTGATGATTTAAGGAGTTAAGCAGAAGGAAAAGGGTAAGTAGACAAGGGCATGGTTGAATCTGCCTGAGAAGACTCTCACTCACTATTACCTTGTTTTTTCTTAGATCCTTTACTCCATTCACATAATCATAAACTCTGTAATTGAATGGATTAAAGAATAGGCTGCCATACAAGCATTAAACAATGTTAGTAATTTAGCTCCCATGATATTTCACAAAAACTGCATTTGATGAGCATGTGAAGTACAAGACTTCGTACAGAACATATTACCTGTTTACTGTAAAGTCTCTTCTCATTGAATCCTTCCAGCGAAGAATATCCCCCTCATCATGGCCATCTGTCTCTTCTGAGCAGTTTACATTTTCATTTCCTTTCACTTGAGTCGTATTTGTTTTGAAGCTTGAAACCTGTAAGAACAAAAGACAACATAAGCAAACGAGGGTTAGACAACAATGCTCTAAGAACCAGTATCCAAAATGCCAATGTTCCTATGAATAATAAACCTCAAATAATGAACCACGCCATCTAACAAGGCATATTGGAAAGCGTTTGCCAACGATGAAACAACGTGAGAAAACATGTTGTTTAATCTGAAAAGAATCAGAAGCACGTCAATGGGACAATGGTATCATTATTTTTGGAAAAAAGAAACATGTGTGATCTTTGAATGAACTGAAACCTGTTTGAGACTTGCAGTGGTGATCACATCAAAATCTTTAGGTGCCCTTTTGAGTAGCAAATCTCTCACACATCCCCCAACAAGATAAGCTTCAAATCCTGTAAAACAACTTTGTCCTTGAGTACTGCATACATTCTTACATTCTGTGGTTTATGTTTTAGCACAGTGGTGTGTTAAGAAGCAAAAGCATGACATGAATGTGGTGTCCAAGCTCTTAGCTTTGAAACGGGGATAAATAACCAAGCAACTTCTATGCACCTTTTCGTTTCAGCATTTGTAGAACAGTCATACAATTGCGAGGTATAGCGCCCGCGGGGATTCCAACAGCTCTCGAGTCAAAATATTTCCATGACGAAGGATCGATGAATCCTGCACACGAATAACAGTTGATAAAGTCGATTTGCATAGACATACATGGCTTACATTTGTTTGTCAGGATTTACTTGAACATCTTTACTCAAAACGAACAACTGGGTGCTTCCCATACACCAAAAACCAGTGCAGAGAGAATGTGATAATAATAATAAGTACAAGTACAGGAGCTAAACGAGAACAAGCTACCCGTGCAGCTGCACAACAGCTGCGGAAGGCGAGCTGCATAGATATGATTTACCTGGCCTTGAAGCGGAGCTGGACCGCCCGTTCCGCAGACGACCGCCGTCTTCCTTCCTCGAGCCGTACTTCCTCATCTGAAGGTAGCAGGGCGATGGATGGGTTAGAGACAGAGCAAAAAACTGCTTAAGTGCGCCGCCGGCGAGGTGCTCGACGGAATGCCAGAGGGGCATGGGGGAGGAGGCGGCGTGGCGACTGACCTGGAGGAGACGCGAGGCCGCGGAGCTGAGGCGGGAGAGGAGGGGAGCGGGAGAGGGGAGAGAGGAGAGGTCGGTGCACCGTCGGACCGCCGTCATGACATGGCCTGGGGCGGCAGGCGGGCGGTGGCGGCGCGGAGGGCGTGCTGTGCGGCAGACGGCGGGGAGTCTTTGGCATGCACGGTGCGCACGGTTGTTGTACCTGGCAGGCCAGGCTGAAGCGGGCCGCTCTCAGTGGCCACGGAGTGGGGGCCGGGCGCAGTCGGGCTGACGGCGATACGGCCCATTAAGGCCAGTGAACCAACGAGATGAGCCCAAGCTCAACGCAAATGCTATTTCTCGCTCGTTGCCGGTAGCAATAGGTCTCGCCTACATCTTTTGAGGAGTTGGGATCATATGGAAGTACTGCGAGGGAAACATGGGGCAGGCAAGGGCATGTTCGGCCAGTTACTAAGGGTGCGTTTGGATCTTAGGCAAGGTCCTAGCCTTGCCTCGCAAGAATATTCATTTGGTTAGGAAAAATAAAGCTAGCCTCTCATGTCAATCTAGCTTTTAATTGCCAGAAAAACCTTGCCGAGGGAGGTGAGCCAATTCGGCTCTCTCGCACTGGCAAACACACAATCATGGGCATCTTTGACGATTAACGCTTCAATTTTGCGCCTTTCCAAACACTAAGCCTTGCTTTCGACGACTCTAGCCGGAACACGCTAGATTAACCTGGCCTAGCTAAGCTAGTTGTGCTAGTAAACCAAACGATCCCTAAGTGGCAAGCGCCAGGGTTGGGAATGGTGAAGCTAAGTGAGGTGGAAGTGACCGAGATGATCAAAACCATTTTTGGTGCTTCTGTAGTGGTATTTGAGGGTGTTACGGATCCAGTGATGCTCAAGGCTTTGGCATGCAAGGGGCAGTATCTCTAGCTGAGGACCTGCATGTAAATACTATTAGTATCACATTCGACTATATGAGAGTCGTTAATGAGTTGCAGGGATCTATCCATCATGGATCCTATTTGCATGATTCTAAAGGAGACCGGAGATCAAGTTGTAGAGTTTCAACAGTGCACTTTTCGTCATGAATAACGCGGTTGTAATGGGGAACCCCATCGATTACCTATGGGAGCTACTCGCCTACTACTATGCAGTAGGGCGCTATGTTTGGTTTCTTGAGCCTCGAGCTCACTTTCCTATTACCTGAAACATTGAAGTTTAAATAAAGTAGTGTTGTTTTACCATTAAAAATCGCTTACAGCGTAGTGCTACTCGGTTGATTCAATACTATAGTTGTGCGTGAGTTATTTGGGATTTTTTTTATCATTTTTTCTACTGTTTTGCATTGTTTTTCTTCGGGTGTTCACCCATTTTCCTCTTTATTTTATTTCCTTTTTTGGTTTTCTTTCTTTCATTTTCACTGGTTACTTTAGTTTTTTTTCTTTTTATGACACATGTATAATTTTTTATACATATTATATATTTCCTGTATGCACTAGGATTTTTTATAAAATTCTAATATTCTTCAAATACATTATTAATATCTTTTTAAGATATATGTTTTGATATCTATTTTTTCCTACACATTGTAAAGTTTTCTTATACATCTAAAACATTTTTCCAATCATTTTTTAAAAAAATTGATCTTAAAAAATAAGTGTTAAACATTTTTAAAATACATGTTGAAACTTTTTTAGCGACACACATACTTTTTAATCTATACATTTTTTATATTTGTATAAATATATTTTTACGTGTCAGAAACATGTTTTTGAAACACGTGAACCTTTTAAAATGTAACATGCTTTTTTTGAATGGGACGAAGCAACATTTTTTGAATTGCATGAACATATTTTTACATAGTAACAAACGTTTCAAAATTTTCACCTACATTTTTTTGGAAAAGTGAAGATTTTTTAATGGCGCATACATTTTTTTAATGTACACACGTTTTTAAAACCGTTGATCTACCATTTTTTACACTGCATGAACTTTTCCTAATGTGCGGCAAACAATTTAAAAGATAAAACTAAATTACTTTTTGACAATACATGTATTTAATATTTTTCAAAATACAATGAGAAGTGAAAAAATGACTGTGACATCAACATGGTGAGACCACATGGCTACTGGGTCAGCCCACTCCCAGCTCTCTGTACGTGAGCTCAAAGCTTTGCAAGACTTGGCTTGGCCTCGAAGGTCCAGTGAGCTGAGCCCATGCCCCTAGGCAGGCTCAACAAGGCAAATCAAGACGTGGTGTATTGCTAAAATAACTAATAATTTACGATCAATATTAGTAATTCACACTCACATATACACTATATAGCCTTGCATCGAGTTGTGGCATAGTTTATCAGGTTTGTTAATTATGTTATTGATGGCCTGCAAAACACACAGGGTTATGTAGCGTCTTTGTGCAAATATTCCAAACGTATTGGTCTCCATGAAAAGCGGTTTGAAGTCTTGGTGCGAGTGATTCAGTCGCACACAAATTGTCACAGGTCTTATGTAAATTAATTGTTTTGATATCTACAAGGACTTCTAATCTCGCCCCGTGTCGCTCCCCCGCGGGCGACCCGGATGCTCAAACCCTAGCCGTCGGCCCCTCGATCCCCCTCCCCCTCCCCTCCCCGCCGCCGCCACCGGCGGGCGCCGCCGGGCAAAGCCCGCGTGGTGCCGGTGGCGGCGGGATCTGCTCGCGCTCGCCTGGAGTAGGGGCCGCGGGGGGCCTTCTTCTTCGTCTGGTGGCGGTGCTCGGAGGCCGGCGCGTCGTGGCCAGCGGGGGCGCGCAGGCAGGAGATGGAGCAGGGCTGCGCGGCGAGCTGGTTGGTCGCGGCGCGCGTGCGGGTTGGGGTGACGCGCCTTGACGCGTCCGGCGGGCGGCGCGGAGGCTGGCGGCGTTCGGTCTTGGCGCGAGCGGCATGGCGGAGCGCGTGCAAGGCGCGGGCGGCGGGCGTGGTCTTGCGCAGCGCTCTTCTCGCGGGCGGCGCTGGTGCTCGCGGTTGGGTTGGAGGCACAGCGGGGGCAAAGGCGAGGGCTTCCTTCGGATCCTGGCAAGGAGCTCTTCTGGTTGGTGGCTGCAGGTGGAGCGTCAGCATCGGCGGTGGCGGCGGCGTTGGATCAGCCATGGGGGCGGCGGCGCCGTGATGGCCCTGCTAGGAAGGTGTCCTGGCGTGCAGCGGGCGTCTGGCCGCCTCCGTGTGAGGGATCGCAGCGATGCCCCGGTGGAGTTGGCGCCGGAGTGAGGTTGGAGGGGCGGGCTAGATCCAATCTGGCGGCAGTCTCTTGGTCGATGAAGGCCGTTGGAGCGGATCTGGCTTTTGCTCTGCTTGGAGGTTGTGGTTGCTCCTCGATGGCGATGTTGGTGGAGGTCTGGTTCACGCTCTCTCGACAGTGCGGGTGGTGTGGGACCTCGGCCTTGCGGCTTTGACGGATTTGCTGCGGTGACGGCGGTGCTTGCGGCTTTGACGGATTTGCTGCGGTGACGGCGGTGCGAGGCTTCAGGAACGGTGCTGCCTACCTCGTCGGAGTGGAGATGTGCAACGTCACGGATGAAAATCCTGTCCGGTTTTTTGGCCGGCCGGCGTCGATGGCACCCGCGGGTGTCGTTCCCTCTCTGGAGGCGATGTCGAGTGTGTTGCCATCTCCCTCGTGATTGGTGTTGGCAGTTGTCTCCGGGCGAAAGCCTTGGTCCTCTGGAGCGGCATGTTGGCGGCGTCTGCGACGTCGTTTCTCTGTTGGGAGCATCATGCAAGGAGACTGAGCTTCCTGTTGGCGCTCCTCCGGTGTTCGTCGTGGCCCTGACCGCTCTCCTCCGGCGCTATGTATGGTCGTCACGGATGAACCCAAAGGAAGCTGGAGTTGCTATTCTTCGGAGATGTTCGGTGTCGATCAAGACGCGGCGAGGTGTTTCGGTTTTGGACAGCTTTTCCGTGTTGTAGTTGTGATGTCGTGTGTGGCTGTCCTGAGGATAGCTGGAGCGTGTTGTTGTGCTACGCTAGTTGTTCGCAGCGAGTGGTAGGTGTCATGTATTAATTTTCTCTCCTTCTATAAAGCTATGGTACGCTATTTGCGTATCCTCGAAAAAAAAGGTTGAAACAAAGCAGCAAATTTATAAACTAAATAACATGAAAGGAAAAAGGATAGAAAATGAAACACACGCCTTGTCAGGCTCCTCCTTGTCCCCCTTTCCCCTTTAGTGCATGTGTGTTATAGAGTGTAGTTGCAGTCAACATGTCACATGCAGTTGCAGCTTATTTATGTGGACATGTGGTTTCCTGGCTCTCTCTAGTAGTTGTGGGGCGCGTTGCATCGCTTGCAGTTGTAGTTGACATGCCCACATCTAGTTGCAATCCAGGGGTATGCAACTGGCCGTTCCTCCTCAGTGACTGCAACAAAGACATTTTAAAACACATTGCAGTTATGTTTTAAACTCAATCGATTGTGTTTTGGCAATCCCTAAAAAGGAAAACGAAGACACTGTTGTCACTGCCCTTCGTCACCAATGGCATAGAAACGAAAAAACACGCAAATATTCACTTCCTCTCCATTATAAGTTGCAGACACTTTGTGTTGGAAATGCCCTAGAGGCAATAATAAATTGGTTATTATTATATTTCCTTGTTCATGATAATCGTTTATTATCCATGCTAGAATTGTATTGATAGGAAACTCAGATACATGTGTGGATACATAGGCAACACCATGTCCCTAGTAAGCCTCTAGTTGACTAGCTCGTTGATCAATAGATGGTTACGGTTTCCTGACCATGGACATTGGATGTCGTTGATAACGGGATCACATCATTAGGAGAATGATGTGATGGACAAGACCCAATTCTAAGCCTAGCACAAGATCGTGTAGTTCGTATGCTAAAGCTTTTCTAATGTCAAGTATCATTTCCTTAGACCATGAGATTGTGCAACTCCCGGATACCGTAGGAGTGCTCTGGGTGTGCCAAACATCACAACGTAACTCGGTGGCTATAAAGGTGCACTACGGTTATCTCCGAAAGTGTCTGTTGGGTTGGCACGAATCGAGACTGGGATTTGTCATTCCGTGTAACGGAGAGGTATCTCTGGGCCCACTCGGTAGGACATCATCATAATGTGCACAATGTGACCAAGGAGTTGATCACGGGATGATGTGTTACAGAACGAGTAAAGAGACTTGCCGGTAACGAGATTGAACAAGGTATCGGGATACTGACGATCGAATCTCGGGCAAGTACTATACCGCTAGACAAAGGGAATTGCATACGGGATTGATTGAATCCTTGACATCGTGGTTCATCCGATGAGATCATCATGGAGCATGTGGGAACCAACATGGGTATCCAGATCCTGCTGTTGGTTATTGACCGGAGAGTTGTCTCGGCCATGTCTGCATACTCCCGAACCCGTAGGGTCTACACACTTAAGGTTCGATGACGCTAAGGTTATAGGGAAAGTATGTACGCAGTTACCGGATGTTGTTCGAAGTCCCGGATGAGATCCCGGACGTCACGAGGAGTTCCGGAATGGTCCGGAGGTAAAGATTGATATAGATAGGAAGTATGGTTTTGGCCACCGGAAGTGTTCCGGGCATCACCGGTAGTGTACCGGGACCACTGGAGGGGTCCGGGGGTCCACCGGGAGGGGCCACGGGCCCCGGAGGCATACATGGGCCAAGTGTGAGAAGGGACCAACCCCTAGGTGGGCTGGGGCGCCTCCCCACCAAGGCCCATGCGCCTAGAGAGAAGAGGGGGCAGACCCTAAGGGCAGATGGGCCCTAAGGCCCATGCCTGGTGCGCCTCCCTCTCCCCCCCCCCACTTGGCCGCCACCCTAGATGGGGATTGGGGCTGCCGCCACCCCTAGGGTGGAAACCCTAGGTGGGGGCACAGCCCTCCCTCTCCCCCTATATATAGTGGAGGCAAAGGGGCAGCCCAACACACGAAGTTCTTCCCCTGTTGGCACAGCCCTACCCGTCTCCCTCCTTGTCTCTCGTAGTGCTTGGTGAAGCCCTGCTGGAGTCCCGCGCTCCTCCACAACCACCACGCTGTCGTGCTGCTGCTGGATGGAGTCTTCCCAACCTCTCCTTCTCCCCTTGCTGGATCAAGGCGTGGGAGACGTCACCGGGATGCACGTGTGTTGAACGCGGAGGCGCCGTGGTTCGGCGCTTAGATCGGAATCAACCGCGATCTGAATCGCTACGAGTACGACTCCTTCATCCGTGTTCTTGCAACGCTTCCACTTAGCGATCTACAAGGGTATGTAGATGCACTCCCCTTCCCCTCGTTGCTAGATTACTCCATAGATTGATCTTGGTGATGCGCAGAAAATTTTAAATTTCTACTACGATCCCCAACGGTGGCATCATGAGCTAGGTCTATGCGTAGTTTCTATGCACGAGTAGAACACAAAGCAGTTGTGGGCGTCGATTTTGTCAATTTACTTGCCGTTACTAGTCTTATCTTGATTCGGCGGCATCGTGGGATGAAGCGGCCTGGACCGACCTTACACGTACGCTTACGTGAGACCGGTTCCACCGACTGACATGCACTAGTTTCATAAGGTGGCTAGCGGGTGTCTGTCTCTCCCACTTTAGTCAGATTGGATTCGATGAAAAGGGTCCTTATGAAGGGTAAATAGAAATTGGCATATCACGTTGTGGTTTTGGCGTAGGTAAGAAACGTTCTTGCTAGAAGCCTATAGCAGCCACGTAAAAACTTGCAACAATAATTAGAGGACATCTAACTTGTTTTTGCAGCATATGCCTTGTGATGTGATATGGCCAAAAAGGATGTGATGAATGATATATGTGATGTATGAGATTGATCATGTTCTTGTAATAGGAATCACGACTTGCATGTCGATGAGTATGACAACCGACAGGAGCCATAGGAGTTGTCTTAATTTATTTATGACCTGCGTGTCAACATAAACGTCATGTAATTACTTTACTTTATTGCTAAAGTGTTAGCCATAGTAGTAGAAGTATTAGATGACGAGACAACTTCAAGAAGACACGATGATGGAGATCATGGTGTCATGCCGGTGACAACGATGATCATGGAGCCCCGAAGATGGAGATCATAAGGAGCAAAATGATATTGTCCATATCATGTCACTATTTGATTGCATGTGATGTTTATCATGTTTTACATCTTATTTGCTTAGAACGACGGTAGCTTAAATAAGATGATCCCTCGCAATAATTTCAAGAAAGTGTTCCCCCTAACTGTGCACGCGTTGCGAAGGTTCGTTGTTTCGAAGCACCACGTGATGATCGGGTGTGATAGATTCTAACGTTTGAATACAACGGGTGTAAGCCAGATTTACACACGCAATACACTTAGGTTGACTTGACGAGCCTAGCATGTACAGACATGGCCTCGGAACACGGAAGACCGAAAGGTCGAGCATGAGTCGTATAGAAGATACGATCAACATGAAGATGTTCACCGATGTTGACTAGTCCGTCTCACAGGATGATCGGACACGGCCTAGTTGACTCGGATCATGTTTCACTTAGATGACTAGAGGGATGTCTATCTGAGTGGGAGTTCATTAAATAATTTGATTAGATGAACTTGATTATCATGAACATAGTCTAAATTGTCTTTGCAAATATGTTGTAGAAAAATAGCTCATGTTGTAGCTCCCTATTTTCAATACGTTCCTAGAGAAAGACTAAGTCGAAAGATATTGTAAGCAATGATACGGACTGGGTCCGTAGTCCGAGGAGTGTCCTCACTGATACACAGAAGGCTTACGTCTTTGATGCACCGCTCGATGTGCAAACCCCTACAACATCGTTTGTGGATGTTGTGAATACCTGACAGACACATCCTGATGACTACTTGATAGTTTAGTGCACCATACTTTATGGCTTCGAATCGGGATTCCAATGACGTTTTGAATGCCATAAGACATATGAGATGTTCCAAGAGCTGAAATGAGGATTTCAGGCTCATGCCCGTGTTGAGAGGTATGAGACCTCTGACAAGTTCTTTTGCCAACAAGATGGAGGAGAATAGCTCAGCTAGTGAGCATGTGCTCAGAATGTCTGGGTGCTACAATCACTTAAATCAAGTGGGAGTTAAACTTCCAGATAAGATAGTGATTGATAGAGTTCTCTAGCCACTATCACTAAGCTACTAGATCTTCGTGATGAACTATGACATGCAAGGGATGGAGTTGATCCCGGAGCTGTTCGCGGTGCAAGACCGCAAAAGGTAGAAATCAAGAAGGAGCATCAAGTGTTGATGGTTTAACAAGAGCACTGGTTTCAAGAAGGGCAAGGGATAGAAGGGAAACTTCATGGATGGCAAACCAGTTGCCGCACCAGTGAAGGAACCCAAGGTTGAACCCAAACCCGAGACTAAGTGCTTCTATTGTAAGGGGAACGGTCACTGGTAGCGGAATTACCCCAAATGCATGGTAGATAAGAAGGCTGGCAACTTCAACAAAGTATATACGTGTTATTAATGTGTACCTCACCAGTACTCCTGGTAGCACCTGGGTATTGGATACCGGTTCAGTTGCTATTATTGGTGACTTGAAGCAAAAGCTACGGACTAAACGGAGACTGACTAAGGGCGAGGTGACGATGTGTGCTAGAAGTGTTTCCAAAGTTGATGAGATCACCATCGCACACTCCATCTGCCTTCGGGATTAGTATTGAACCTAGATAAATGTTATCAGGTGTCTACGTTGAGCATGAATATGATTAGATCATGTTCATTGCAATACGGTTATTCATTTAAGTTAGAGAATAATGGTTATTCTGTTTACATGAATAATGCCTTTCATGGTCATGCACCCTATGTGAATGGTTCATTGAATCTCGATCGTGGTAATACGCATGTTCACGCCAAAAGATGTAGAGTTAATAATGATAGTACCACTTTCTCGTGGCACTGCCGCTTAGGTCATATTGGCGTAAGATGCATGAAAAAACTCCATGTCGATGGATGTTTGAAGTCACTTGATTTTGAATCGCTTGACACATGCGAGCCATGCCTCATGAGCAGGATGACTAAGACCCCATTTTCAGGTACAATGAAACGAGCAAGTGACTTGTTGGAAATCATACATGATGATGCGTGTGACCCAATGAGAATTGAAGCGTGCGGTGGATATCGCTATTTTCTCATCTTCACTGACAATTTGAGTGGATATAGGTATATTTACTTAATGAAGCACAAGTCTGAAACGTTTGAAAAGTTCAAGCGATTTCAGAGTGAAGTTAAGAATCATCATAACAAGAAGATCATGTTCCTACGATCTGATCAAAAGGGGATTTTTTGAGTTATGAGTTTGGCAATCACTTAAGACATTGTGGAATTGTTTCGCAGTTGAAGCCACCTGGAACACCACAGCGTAATGGTGTGTTCGGACGTCGTAATCGAACCTTATGAGATATGGTGCAATCTATGATGTCTCTTACCGATCTACCGCTATTATTTTAAGGTTATGCATTAGAGACAACTGCATTCACTTTAGATAGGACACCATATAAGTCCGTTGAGACGACGTCATATGAACATTGGTTTGGCAAGAAACCAAAGTTGTCATTTCTTAATGTTTGGGGCTGCGATGCTTAAGGCTTTAGCCGGAGAAGCTCGAACCCAAAAGCGGACAAACACATCTTCATAGGATACCCAAAGGTGACAGTTGGGTATACCTTCTATCTTAGATCCGAGGGCAAATTGTTTGTCGCTAAGAACGGGTCCTTTCTCAAGAAGGAGTTTCTCTCGAAAGAATTGAGTGGGAGGAAGATAGAACTTGATGAGGTTGTCGAACCTTTATTTCAACCAGAGAATGATGCAACACAGAAAGATGTTTTCTGTGGAGCCTACGTCTGTTGAATAGGAAGTTAATGATAGTGATCATGAAGCTTCGGATCAAGTTGCTATCGAACCTCGTAGGTCGACAAGGATATGTACTACTCCTGAGTGGTACGATAATCCTGTCTTAGATACCACTTTGTTAGACAACAATGAACCTACGAGCTATGGAGAAGCGATGGTGGGCCCATATTCCGACAAATGGTTAGAAGCCATGAAATCTGAGATAGGATCCATGTATCAAAACAAAGTATGGACTTTGGTGGACTTGCCCAATGATCGGCAAGCAATTGAGATAAATGGATATGTAAGAAGAAGACGAACGTGGGCGGTAATGTTACCGTCTATGAAGCTCGACTTATGGGAAAGAGTCTTTTCACAAGTTCAAGGAGTTGACTACGATGAGAATTTCTCACCCGTAGCGATGCTTAAGTCCGTCGGAATCATGTTAGCATTAGCTATATTTTTCGATTATGAAATCTGACAGATGGATGTCAAAAACAAGTTTTCTTACCAGTTTTCGTAAGAAAGAGTTGTATGTGATACAATCAAAGTTTTGTCGATCCTAAGGATGCTAAAAGGTATGCTGGCTCCAGAGATCCTTCTATGGACTAGAGCAAGCATCTCGGAGTCAGAATATATGCTTTGATGGAGTGATCAAAGCTTTTAGGTTTATACAATGTTTGCTAGAAACTTGTATTTACAAGAAAGTGAGTGGGAGCACTGCAACATTTCTGATAAGTATATGTGGATGACATATTGTTGATCCGAAATAATGTAGAATTTCTGGAAAGCATAAACGGTTGTTTGAAGAGTGTTTTTCAAAGGAAGACCTGGATAAAACTGCTTACATATTGGGCATCAAGATCTATAGAGATAGATCAAGACGCCTGATGATACTTTCAAAGAACGCACACCTTGACATGATTTTGAAGGAGTTCAAAATAGATCAGTCAAAGAAGGGGTTCTTACCTGAGTTGTAAGGTGTGAAGTTGAGTAAGACTCGAAAGCTTGACCACGGCAGAAGAAATAGGAAGGACGAAGGTCGTCCCCTATGCTTTTGTCATAGGCTCTATACGGCATGCCATGCTGAGTACCGAACCAGATGAGTGCCTTGCCACATGTCTGGCAAGAGGGTACAAAGGTGATCTAGGAGTGGATCACCAGATAGCGGTCAAAATTATCCTTAGAGGAATAAGGAAATGTTTCTCGGTTATGGAGGTGATAAAGAGTTCGACATAAAGAGTTACGTCGATGCAAGCTTAAACACCTATCCGGATAGCTCTGAGTAGAGATACCGGATACATATAATGGAGCAACAATTTGGAATAGCTCCAAGTGGAACGTGGTAGCAGCATCTACGATATGACATAAAGTTTTGCAAAATACATAGGGATCTGAATATTACAGACCCGTTGACTACAACCTCTCTCACAAGCATAACATGATCAAACCCAGAACTCATTGAGTGTTAATCACATAGTGATGTGAACTAGATTATTGAATCTAGTAAGCTCTTTGGATGTTGGTCACATGGCGATGTGACCTGTGAGTGTTAATCACATGGCGATGTGAACTAGATTATTGACTCTAGTGCAAGTGGGAGACTGTTGGAAATATGCCCTAGAGGCAATAATAAATTGGTTATTATTATATTTCCTTGTTCATGATAATCCTTTATTATCCATGCTAGAATTGTATTGATAGGAAACTCAGATACATGTGTGGATACATAGACAACACCATCTCCCTAGTAAGCCTCTAGTTGACTAGCTCGTTGATCAATAGATGGTTACGGTTTCCTGACCATGGACATTGGATGTCGTTGATAATGGGATCACATCATTAGGAGAATGATGTGATGGACAAGACCCAATCCTAAGCCTAGCACAAGATCGTGTAGTTCGTATGCTAAAACTTTTCTAATGTCAAGTATCATTTCCTTAGACCATGAGATTGTGCAACTCCCGGATACCGTAGGAGTGCTTTGGGTGTGCCAAATGTCACAACGTAACTGGGTGGCTATAAAGGTGCACTATGGGTATCTCCAAAAGTGTCTGTTGGGTTGGCACGAATCGAGACTGGGATTTGTCATTCCGTGTAACGGAGAGGTATCTCTGGGCCCACTCGATAGGACATCATCATAATGTGCACAATGTGACCAAGGAGTTGATCATGGGATGATGTGTTACAGAACGAGTAAAGAGACTTGCCGTTAACGAGATTGAACAAGGTATCGGGATACCGACGATCGAATCTCGGGCAAGTACTATACCGCTAGACAAAGGGAATTGCATACGGGATTGATTGAATCCTTGACATCGTGGTTCATCCGATGAGATCATCGTGGAGCATGTGGGAACCAACATGGGTATCCGGATCCCGCTGTTGGTTATTGACCGGAGACTTGTCTCGGCCATGTCTACATACTCCCGAACCCGTAGGGTCTACACACCTAAGGTTCGATGACGCTAGGGTTATAGGGAAAGTATGTACGCGGTTACTGTTGAGGATATAACCACTAAGGGTAAACCGCCCAGGAGGGGCTGGTTCACCTTTACCTATACTGAAGCCCAAGGAAACCCAGAAGATGGCGCTTTACGGATAAGGCTTAGAGGCCCAGAGCCCGCAGGCGATTTAGGGTCCATGGTAGTAAACCGCCATGATTGTATAAACTTGCATTATAAGATAGGAAAGAGGAGACCGAGGCGGACACTTGTATGAGCCAGCCTCGGGACTCTGTAGACCGGCTGGGGTCCTCCTGAGTATATAAAGGGGTGACCTGGCGGCGGTTCAGGGACAGAGAACAACAACTCGAGAGCCAGACAAAGCGGATTCGCTCCCTGGCCTTCGAACCCCTAGCAATACCAATCACAACTAGACGTAGGCTTTTACCTTCATCGAAGGGACCGAACTAGTATAAACTCCCGTGTCCCTTTGTCCGGTTTAACCCCTTTAAGCTAACCCGTAGCGATGGCTGCACGACTAAGTCCTTTCATGAGGACATCTGCCGTGACAAACCCACGACAGTTGGCGCCCACCGCGGGGCTATCGCACGGTGGTTTTGAGTTCTTGAAGGGCAGCTTCGATGGACTCAAGGGATACGCCGTGGTCCGGATGACGAAGAGTCGCCGTGGAAAGCTCTACATCGACAACACAGGATGGGGTCCCGAGGCTGATTCAATCGAATACGGGTACCGGGTCCCCTTTGGTGGGATTCACGTCTTCATCGGCAAGATCGGCGAACTGGCCCCCGAGCCGGACATCTGCACTGACATCATCGAAACGGCTCGGCGTGCAAGTTCTTCACCGGTTCAGCCCGAGGCAAGGCATGTTTTCGTAGGTGTCGTCCATGGATCAGGGTACGAGGACGGACCGGTCTCCGATGGAGAAACCGTAGTCTGCTCTGATGACGAGTCTTCTGGAGAAACCGAATCGCTTTACCAGTTGCAGGACGGCCGGATTGAGGGAGGATCCGAGGGCAACAGTATTCCGGATTCCCCCGGTCTGCCAAACCGGGCTGCTATCTTCATGGCCGGCACACGATCGGCGCCTCATTCATCTACCGCCGCAGCAGTGCTCTCCGGTTCAACGACGGCCACACCAGCAGGGGCAGGAAGCTCGGCGCCGCCTCCGGCCCAAGTCTTATCTGATTTGTTCGATGCTCTGGCGGCACTGATGTCCGCGGAGGTAGACGCAGCAGCCAGGGATCAACACGATGCGGAGATTCTAAAAGTGAAAGATCAGATAGCCCAGGCTAAAGCGGACCTGGCAGCAGAGAACGCCAGGATGGCTACGGAGTGGGCCGAGTTGGAAGCACAGGCTTATCGGATTAGACTGGATCAGAATGCTTCGGAGGAGGTCATGAGAAGAAGGTACCGATCACGTCTCTCGTTGGTTTATGAGCCACATAATCTTTTCAACACGCCAGGTGCAGGAGTTGGTAACCAACCCACGCTATACCGGGCGGGGGCGCCGGGAGCAGGAGCGCCGGTTTAGCCATGCACAACGGACCTGCCTCGCTAGAACAACGTTGTACCATCAACGCCGCCCGGGCATTATTCCAACCCGTTGGACAACATTGTGGCCACCGCTTCGCGTCTGGCGGCCCTCCCAACCGACGACGAGTCACCAATTGCAGTGGAAGCGTGTCGGGTCAGGGATCTCCTTCAGACAGCACTAAATCAATAGCAAGCATATTCGCATAGCCGTGAGAGGATTCATTCCACTCCCCGTCCAAGCCAGAGTTATAGCAGACACGTGGAAGACGAACCGGCCATGTCCAGTAGTGCACGCCGCCGAAATTCGCCACAGGGGAACAACCCGACCGGGGGAGGTGCTAATGCGCAAGATGTTATGGACCACGGTCGCGCATGTCGAGAGGCCGAGTTGACAGCTCGACACGAAGCACGACAACATACTCCGGTTCACCCCACTGCCTCCATGGAGCCAGGGGTGATGTTCAGTTCCCTAGGGGTACCATGTTTAACTCCCGCATTGTGTAATGTGCGACTACCCAAGGATTTCAAGGGACCTCGTAAGGTACCAAATTACACCGCCGATTTGCAGCCAGAGGCGTGGGTGGAGAGCTATGAGATGGCAATGGAGATGTTAGATGTGGATGAGGCAGTGTGTGCTAAATATTTCACCATGATGTTGGAAGGAACAACCCGCACTTGGTTGAAGAGCTTGCCGACCAACTCTATTGAATCATGGGCCGAACTGAAGCACCGGTTTATCCAGAACTTCAAGGATACGTGTAAGCAGCCAATGTCGATTGTAGATCTGGCCGCTTGTGTCCAAGAGGAAGGAGAGTCCACGTCCCATTGGTTCAAACGGGTCTCAGCAATTTTGCATTCATCATATCGTATCAATGCAGACATCGCAGTGTTAACGTTAGAGGGCAATTGCCGTTTCAAGCCGTTGAAACGGAAGTTGGGAAGGCTCAAACGTCACTGCAACGACATGTCAACACTCATGGCCGCTTTGGTTAAATATGCTGATTCAGATAATACCAAGGATCCGGATTCAGAGGAGGACAACCCGGAGAAGGGAAAGAAGAACGGCGGTGCAAAATGGCAGCACCACAACCAAGGAGGCCATGGGAATAATGGTAAGCGTAAAGCGGATAGTTCAGACTTTGTGGCTAACACAAATATGCAGCGTCGCAAAGGTAAACCGCCCCAGCGCGGTGGAGGGATGAATCTGGAGCGTTTGTTAAACCAACCCTGCCCGAAGCATGGAACCAAGGAGGCCCCTTCCACACATCTTTGGAAGGATTGTCACATAATGAGGGAGTTCAAAAACTCTGATCTATACCGGTATGATCAGGATCCACCGGGCGGTTCAGGTCCAGGTTTCCATGGGGGCGGCGGTTCAAGCTCTGGATTTCAGAATAACCAGGGCCATCAGAACAACCATGGTAATAACCAACAGAATAACCAAGGGAATTAGCAACAGTCAGGTTACCAAAGTCACCTCAAGCAGTTGAACATCATACAATATCATGTGTTTACTACTAGCCTGTGCAAGCGGGATCAGAAGCTTGACAAGAGGGCAGTTAATACTGTTGAACTGGCCATGCCACGTTATCTACGATGGTCGGAGCAGCCCATTGTGTGGAGCAGAGAGGATCACCCGCTCCGGGTTGACAATCCGGGTCAACTAGCCTTGGTGGTGGCACCTCAGGTGGGGGGCTATAAGTTTACCAAAGTTCGGATGGATGGAGGGAGCAGTATCAACATCCTGTACTATGAGACTTTCCGTCGCATGGGGTTGACAAATAAGAATCTTAAACCATCAAACACTATTTTTCATGGTGTAGTACCAGGTAAATCGGCATACCCTGTTGGAAAGATTGCTTTGGAAGTCGTGTTTGGAGATGAGCATGATTCTAGGTCTGAAACATTGACCTTTGAGGTGGTGAAAATCCAGAGCCCATATCATGCGCTATTCGAACGACCGGCTTACGCGAAATTCATGGCGAGACCCTGTTATGTCTATTTACAGCTCAAAATGCCGGGTTATAAGGGGACGATCACAGTACATGGAAGTCGAAAGATTGCTTTGGATTGCGAAGAAGGTGAAGGGGCCTATGCTGAATCGGTTTGTGCTACAGAGGAGCTGAAATTCTATAAGGACAATGTTGATCCGGCGGACATGACCCCTCTGAAGAAGCCCACAACTGAGCATGACCCGGCCCTGACGTTCAAACCGGCTAATGAGACTAAACTCGTTGACTTCATCCCTGGTGATTCATCCAAGCAGTTTAGTATCAGTGCCAATCTGGATCCGAAATAGGAAAGCGCGCTCATCGAGTTCATCCGTGAGAACCGGGACATCTTTGCATGGAAACCTTCTGACATGCCAGGTGTACCGAGGGAACTCGCTGAGCACACTCTCAATATTGATCCTAAGTTTAAACCGGTCAAGCAGTTCCTTCGTCGTTTTAACGAAGAAAGACGCAAGGCCATTGGTGAAGAGGTAGCCCGGCTACTGGCAGCTGGGTTTATCATCGAAGTGTTTCATCCCGAATGGTTGGCTAATCCGGTGCTTGTCCTTAAGAAAAACGGCACTTGGCATATGTGTGTGGACTACACTGATTTGAATAAGGCCTGCCCGGTAGATCCTTTCTCTCTCGCGCGTATTGATCAGATCATCGATGCGACGGCGGGTTGTGAGCGTCTGAATTTCCTGGATGCTTATTCAGGTTATCATCAGATTAAAATGGCAGTTAAGGACCAGGAGAAGACAGCCTTCATCACTCCCTTTGGAGCCTTCTGCTATGTTTCTATGCCCTTTGGGCTCAAGAGTGCCCAAGCAACCTACCAGCGTTGTGTGCAAAATTGTCTTCACAAGCAGATCGGGCATAATGTTCATGCCTATGTGGATGATATTGTGGTGAAGTCCAGGAAGCAGGAAACCTTGATAGATGATCTCAAGGAGACGTTCGACAATCTTCGGGCTTACAAAATGATGCTCAACCCAGACAAATGCGTTTTTGGTGTTCCGACAGGCAAGCTCTTGGGCTTTCTTGTGTCCAACAGAGGTATTGAGGCCAATCCGGAAAACATCAAAGCAATCACATCCTTGGCTAAACCGGCGTGTATCAATGATGTTCAGCGTCTGGCCAGCCGGATTACAGCCCTCAGCCGGTTTATCAGCCGTTTGGGAGAGAAGGCGATTCCCCTGTATCAGATGTTGAAGAAGACAGATAAATTCGTCTGGAGTGATGCCGCCAATGCGGCATTTGAGGATTTGAAGCGGCAGCTGGCTGAACCGCCAGTCCTCACTGCTCTGGTTGATAATGAGCCTCTATTGTTGTACGTGGCTGCCAATGCCCGAGCGGTCAGTGTGGCGATTGTGGTTGAGCGTAAGGAGGCTGGAAAATAATATCCGGTTCAACGACCAGTTTATTATATCAGTGAGGTACCGATCGAACCAAAGCAAAGATATCCGCATTGGCAGAAGCTAGTGTATGGAGTTTTTATAGCAAGTAGGAAGCTCAAGCAATACTTTCAAGGCCATCCTATCACAGTGGTTAATTCTGCTCCTTTGGGCGATATAATCCAGAATAGAGAAGCAACTGGCCGGGTTGTGAAGTGGGCAATTGAGCTTGGTCCCCATGGTTTGAAGTATACGCCCCGAACAGCCATCAAATCTCAGGCGGTTGTTGACTTCATCAATGATTGGACCGAGTTACAGGCACCAGAGGATAAACCGGATAATACATACTGGACCATTCACTTTGATGGATCCAGACAGTTGGAAGGCTCGGGGGCTGGGGTTGTCCTCACTTCCCCTCGAGGAGATAAGATTTGTTATGTTCTCCGCTTAATGTTTCCTTGTACTAACAATGCAGCAGAGTACGAGGCCTTACTCCACGGTCTTCGTGTGGCTAAGGAAATGAACTTAAGCCGGGTTCGATGCTTTGGATATTCTGATCTGGTGGCTCAGCAAGTTTCTGGTACTTGGGATTCTAAGGACCCACTCATGGCGGCTTATAGGCGTGAGGTGGATATTATAGTAGGTCACTTTAAGGGTTATCAGGTGGAACAAATCGACCAGCGCAAGAATGAAGTAGCAGATGCTCTAAGCCGGCTAGGATCTCAGCGTAAACCGGTACCACCCAATACCTTTCTAGATATCTTGCATAACCCATCTATAAAGTTGCCTACAGAGGAGGATTTAGCTGTTCCTGATCCGGAGGCCCAGTTGGTAGCCGCTTTACATGCCACTCCGGATTGGACGGTTCCATATTTGGCATATCTGAAACGGGGCGAATTACCAGATGACGAACTTTTCGCCGGACAGATAGTCCGACGGTCCAAGTCTATGGTTGTTCACAATGGCGAGTTACACCGTTCTAGCGTTTCAGGCGTATTCCAACATTGTGTTTCTCCTGAAGAAGGACAAGAGATTCTACGTGAAATCCATGAAGGGGATTGTGGTCACCATGCCGGTTCAAAATCCTTGGTGGCTAAAGCTTTCCGACATGGGTTCTACTGGTTGACAGCTCATTCTGATGCGGAAGACTTGGTAAAACGGTGTGACGCTTGTCAGAAATTTTCACGTCGAGCTCATGTTCTGGCTCAAGAGTTACGCATGATTCCCATCACTTGGCCGTTTGCTACTTGGGGGCTTGATATGGTTGGACCCTTTAAGCGCTCCAAGGACAAGAAGACTCACCTGTTGGTGGCGGTTGATAAGTTCACCAAATGGGTTGAAGCGGAGCCCATCAGTAAATGTGATGCAGCCACGGCGGTTCAATTTCTCAAAAAGATTATTTTCCGTTTTGGCTTTCCACACAGCATCATCACAGATAATGGTACGAACCTTTCTAAAGGTGAGATGGAGGAGTTTTGCCAACGAGAGCACATCCGGCTTGATGTAGCGTCCGTGGCTCACCCCCAGTCTAATGGTCAAGCTGAGAGGGCGAATCAAGAGATCCTGAAGGGTATCAAGCCTCGGCTTATGGTCCCTTTGAAGAGGATGCCGGGTTGTTGGGTGGAAGAATTACCATCTGTGTTATGGAGTATAAATACCACCCCAAACCGATCTAAGGGATATACACCATTTTTCATGGTTTACGGGGCTGAGGCTATCCTCCCAAGTGATATTCGTCACGACTCGCCCCGGGTTGCGAAATATGTTGAAGCAGACAACGAGCAAGCACGCTAAGAGGCGCTGGACCTGTTAGATGAGAAACAGGACATGGCTTTGGCTCGGTCGGCGGTTTATCAACAAGACCTGCGGCGTTATCACAGCCGCCGGGTTAAGACAAGAACCTTTCAAGAAGGCGATTTGGTACTTCGGCTCATTCAAGACCAGACTGATATGCATAAGTTATCCCCACCTTGGGAAGGGCCCTTTGTGGTCAGCAAAAATCTGCACAACGGATCATACTACCTCATTGACGTTTGAGAAGACTCACGTAGCTCTGAGGAGGAGAGCCGGGGGCCATGGAACATAGCTCTCATACGGCCTTATTACACTTGAAGCCACATGCTTTTCTTATGTACATATTTCAACAAGTATATATTATGATCAATATAATAAACCGGCATCCTTGCTATTAAGCAGGGTCTCCGCCGTTTTTTCTTCAAAATATCTGTTAACTTGGGGGCTTCAGCTAATAAAGCGAAGTACTACCTGTTAGCCCGG
This sequence comes from Triticum monococcum, assembly GCA_034509565.1. Lineage (NCBI taxonomy): Eukaryota > Viridiplantae > Streptophyta > Magnoliopsida > Poales > Poaceae > Triticum > Triticum monococcum. Next base: position 682,436,091 of record CM067845.1, on the reverse strand, counting down.
CTACCATGCCACCACCTAGCTTGGGAGCTTCACACCCAAGGGGCCAAAGAGAGTTTGATTGCTCAAAGCACAACTCAAACATAGGCACCCATTGAGCACAGCTCACAAAGTTACTTGGGGGCTCTTTGTGTCAAATACCAAAGAGTTTGAAAGGACCCTTGTAGCCGGGTATCGACCCACGGCTTGGAAGCCTGGTGTATTCACCTAAAACCCCGGGTTAACCTGCCTTCATCAAGTAAGCCACTCCTATCCAGGTAATCCTGGCATGACCCGTCGAACGTTTGACAGTTACTCTCATTGAGACCCTGAACTTGTCAAAGTTAAAACGATGATTGGTTAGTTGGAGGGCCATCTTAAAAGGCTTTGTCAAAATGGTTTAACTCAGTGGCCTGGCAGCCCATGAAAAGCCTCGATTTGGGCCTGGCAGCCCTTGAAAAGCCTCGATTTGGGCCTGGCAGCCCTTGAAAAGCCTTGACCATGGTTTTTGTTTGCTTCTTGCCAAGTTTTTTGTTTTTTCATAAGGTTTATGTTAAACCGGTGTTTCTTAACCCGGTATGGCATACAGATCTTCTGTTAAAGCATATAATTGAAGGTAACCCGACATCCTTCAAACCGGTCTGGCTTTGACACCTTGTCTCCAGCAATCGTCCGGTGTTCATCACAACCCGGTTCTATATCATATATACCAACATGGCATGGTGGAAGTTGGGTTTTCACCCTTCTTAAAATCACAATTGGTAAACCAACATCAATGTTTCATATCACAACTATGATTTATTATTGCTGCAACCATAGTTGCTTACCAAGTTGTGTTGGGTATTTTGACCCGTCCGGTGGTAAACCGCCCGGACAGATTTTTCTTATGCAGACACAGGGAGTGCATAATATTGTGAAACTACATAAGCCAGTATTGAAATTATCGTGACGGATCAACACAAAGTGTATCCCAGTGCACGATGGCAACGGATTAAAGTATTTTCACTAGCCTATTACAAGGCGCTTGAAGGCCCAAAAGTATGGTGTTTCCAACAGAACAAAGTTTATGGAGCATCACTGTGATTGGCGGATCAAGCTTCATTACCATGTTGATGTGAAGTTGATGGGTCATTTGGCGTCGGATCAGCCTCCTCCTCCCCACCTAGTGGCTGGAAGTTTGTGGTGGTCCAGTCAATCCGGGTTAAGGCCTGAAAGATAGCTTCTTCACTGATAAGTTCCGATGGATCAATGTCAGGGGCATAAGTGTGCTTACGGATTGGCGGAATAAGATTTTGCGCTTCCGGCATGACAACATTAACCCGTTTGTTGTTGGCGTCATAATAAGACCGGTGAACAGTCAAGTTAGCATCTTTTGCCAGCTGACTCGCCAGAGGACGCATTTCCCTTGTCACTTTTTTAAGGGCTTCATCATCAAAATCTGCCCCGTTTTCTTGTGTGCTTGGAAAGCCTTTGGCAAGGTCAACCGGATCCAAGTCGGCTATCCATGCTTTGGCTCGGGTGAGTGCCAACAAAGCGCTAGCCCTGGTAGCAGATCGCTTTACCTCTTCTATCTGTGCTGGTGCCATGGATAGCCTTGCCAAAGTGTCCTTGATCAGTGTTGGGGCCAGATTGTCGTAGGATGTTGCGCAGATAACCCGTTGAGCACCGGCGTATAGTTGTTCAAGTAGAGTATATGCTGCTTTCAGCTTCATCCGTACATCTGAGCCCAGATGAGTAATGCGGCTACCTGCAATGGTTTAAGAATTTCATATTTCAACCGGCACCTTACAAGATGGATATTTCAGCTGCCTTGCTAGGAGTACTTACCAAATACTGTGGAGGTCATGGCGTTCACTTGACGCTTCAACCCAGAAAGCTCTTCTGCCACCGGTTTAAGAGCGGACTCGGCGTCTTCAGCCCATTTCAGCAATGTATCCTTCTCAGTGTCCCAATTGGCACGTTCAGTCTTGAATTCTTCCTTCAGTCGTTCCATGGAAGTTAAAGCGGCTTGAAGCTCATCTTTGGCTTTAGAAGATTCTTCTTAATAGGATTTGATACTCTCTTAAAGATCAGCAATTTGCGTCCGTTGATGGTTTATATCAACCTGCCACAATCATAGGAGCATATCAATATTTTATCAAAGTCTCGAGGATTAATACAAGTTTCAATCCTGGCACTTGGGGGCTAATGCGGACTGCTTCTTTCCTACTGCTTATTCAAAGTCCCGAGGATTAATACAAGTTTCAATCCTGGCACTTGGGGGCTAATGCGAATTTCTTCTTTCCTACTGCTTATTCAAAGTCCCGAGGATTAATACAAGTTTCAATCCTGGCACTTGGGGGCTAATGTATATTTGTTCAAAAACTTAAAAGTCAACAATGTGCAGTATGGAAGGTCAAAAGTCCCGGTTTGTCTTTACAAGCTAAACCGGCCCTTGGGGGCTACAAGATACAAGGCAGTGAAAATACAAAGATAAGGATGAAAATGTTTACCTCATAGTGTTCCTTCATCAGATTTACCAAATCAGCTTCATTATCTCGGCTTGTATAAAGCCGGTTCAAGAATCCGTAATGAAGATCTTGGGCAGAAAGATTAGCATATTTTGACAAGTCAGCTTCCATCTTCCCCTTGCCCATAGAAGTAAACTCATCCTTGGCGGTATGTTTTGCCAAGATAACTGGATTGCCCGGAGCGGTATAAGCAGTGCCAGTAACAATAACGTCATCATCTTTGGCTGTGTTAGGAGTGGTAGCAGGGCTTGGCGGATTAGCAGTTGAGCTCAGTGGATCAACAACCAGACTTGCAGGTATAGCATGTGGACTTGAGGTACCCTCATGTGTGGCCGGATCAGCTTCCGGCGGATCAGCGTTGTTAGCTGGCTCCGGCGGGACAGAATCATCCATGATATTATCAAGATTTTTATCAGAATTTTCAGGAGTTTTCTCTGGTTCAACTTTGCCAGTAGGGGCACTGGTCTTAGCCTTCTTACTCAGACGAGCTTTGGCACTAATATTAAAACAAGGATTAGCATGATTAACCGAGTTATGAAGGAGAAGGGAGGGCTGCATGCTTACCCAGGGACGGTTTTCAGTGGAGGCAGCTGAGTGGTTGATGAACCGCCAGACGAATTAGAAGATGCCTGGTAATTTGAATCAGATGGATTGAGAGGGCATTGGAAGAAACCTTTCAAAAGATAATGTTTTTCAGGAGAACAAGCAACCTCTGGACGACGTTTCCGGTTTGGTGTATGAGGTAAACCGGAAGAAGTGACATGTTGACCGCTGTGCCGAGTTGTGCGACGCCCTTCGATTTGCTGTGTCTTCAAAGAAAGTTTTTGATCCAAATGAGCAACAAGGTGAGAGCATTTCACTTTCCGAACTGCATGGCGAAATCGTTGAACCGGCACAAGTTCTGAGTCAGAAAGACAAATTACCTCAACATGACCTGCATGGCTGGCCTCCGCATCATCCTGGGAGTAATCATTATCAGTAAAATATATGAATAGAAGTCAAGGGAGTCAAACTTTACCTCTTCAGCCGAGTCACCGACATCCTCTGGTGGTTCCGAAGACTCAGCAGTTTTCTTTTTGGCAGCTCTCTTGATGACCTTGGTCTTAACACGAGGAGCCTTATCCGCTTTATCTTGAGATTTCCTTTTCCAGAAGGAGCTACTGGCCTGCGAGATTGCACAAAGGGTTATTATAGCAGTGTTAAAGCAGAGAAGGATCAGGAAAAGTACAAGGTTACAATCTTTACCGCTGGCGGTTTGTTGGAGGCATAAAAAGGGCGCAGACCAATTTGAGTACATACGGTGAGCGGTTCGTCAAGTATTTTCTTTACACCTTTAGTGACTTCATCATCAGTCAGTTCTATTTCATTAAGCCGTTGTGGATCATTGGTGTTGCCGGTATATTCAAACATCAATCCGGGGTGGCGGCTTAAAGGTAGAATGCACCATGAAATCCAACAGTGGACGAGATCAACACCAGTTAAACCCTTGGCAAGGAAAGTCCGGAGTTTGGCGAGTTGAGGTGCATAGGCTTGTCGGTCTTTGGCAGACAATCTTTGAGGTAAAGGGTGATTATTGCTGAGCCGGTGCGGACGGTAGCCCGGTAAAGGATTCTCTTCAGTAGGGGCAGTATTCTGACAGTAGAACCAAGTTTGGTTCCAGTCTTTTGGATGGGTGTGAAGTTTCGCGTGAGGAAAATCAACCTCTTTCCTCTTTTGGATCGACACACCACCAAGTTCAGTATTGGGTCCGTCAGAAAATTTAGTCCGGTGGTTTAAGTGAAAGAGATCTTGAAAGAGATCGACAGTTGGTTCTTCTTGCAGGTAAACCTCGCAGAATACTTGGAAATCGCATATGTTGGACACAGAATTTGGTCCAATATCTTGAGGGTGAAGTTGGAAGCTGGCAAGAACATCCCGGAAATTTTTTGATCTGGGAGGACTGAAACCTCGAGCTAAATGTTGCATGAACACAATCACTTCTCCATCTTGAGGCTCAGGAGGGCACTCAGGGCCAGGAACTCGCCAATGGAGGACATTTTTTTGAAGCTAAAGCGCCTGTGGTGACATATCCATTGATTTGCGTTTCTGTGATCCGAGATGGAACCCAGTTGTAAGCAGCAAATTGCTTCGTCATCTTACAAAGTCTGTAAAAGGAAAATGGACGGTTTATGATTGACGGTTCATATGTGTTTGTCAATGTTAAACCGGCAATTCAAGGTATACGTATGAAGTGAACCAGGCATTGCTATTCAAGTCTAGATGGCGGCTTAAGAGAGGGCTAATGACATATGACGGATTATCAATTATTAAAGGTTAAACCGCCCTTGGGAGCAGATCCCAATCTGAAAATTTGCTAAGTGTTGCGGAAACAAGTTTCACAAGATGGTGATATAATTTTGGATCTACCGTTGTTCAAAAAACAAATTTTTCTGAGCCCTACAATGGTGTTAAACAGAACAGAGAAGGTTCAGATAAGGATTTATACAGGAACATGTAAGATGTTGTAGTACGGCATATTAAAGCTACAGATCCAGCCGCAAGGGGAAACTATCAGGCCTAGCTAGATTCAGTAAGGTGCTAAAGGAAAAGCAGAAAAAGTACTGATGAACACTGACGAACACCGAAGAAATTTAGAAACCCTAATGTAGATTTAACAAGTAAAGGAAAGGAGTATTTACCAGGGACACGCAGCGGCGGAGTATCTCAAGAGATCTGGTACGAACAAGGTGATGCAGCGGCCTAGTTGGTGCAGACTGGAAGATCGACGACGGCGGCGGCGGCAATGCTTGAGGTCTTCGGGTCACGAGGAGGAAGACGATGCGAATAGGAAAGGGGGGAAATGGAAGGCGCCCCGGTCTTATTTATAAGGGAAGTGGGATAAAACAGCAGGCGCAAAAATTGAGGAGTCGGGAGCAGCAAAAGAGGATGCATCTGTCGCCTCGATCTTCGGGAATTAATTAAAGAGAAGGGAATCTTTATAAATCTTTTTATATAGGGATGACATCACAATGATTTACTGCAGTGACAGAAGATGACGTCATGGCGGTTCACCAAAGTTCACAGGGAGAAGACAATATGGTGGTTTACTAGAATTGTCAGAAATTCAGGTAGTTTTTCTAAGGGTTGAAGATTGACATGAACAGGTTCAAATCAATCTGGGGCCTAATGTTGAGGATATAACCACTAAGGGTAAACCGCCCAGGAGGGGCCGGTTCACCTTTACCTATACTGAAGCCCAAGGAAACCCATAAGATGGCGCTTTACGGATAAGGCTTAGAGGCCCAGAGCCCGCAGGCGATTTAGGGCCCATGGTAGTAAACCGCCATGATTGTATAAACTTGCATTATAAGATAGGAGACCGAGGCGGACACTTGTATGAGCCAGCCTCGGGACTCTGTACACCGGTCGGGGTCCTCCTGAGTATATAAAGGGGTGACCCGGCGGTGGTTCAGGGACAGATAACAACAACTCGAGAGCCAGACAAAGCGGATTCGCTCCCTGGCCTTCGAACCCCTAGCAATACCAATCACAACTAGACGTAGGCTTTTACCTTCATCGAAGGGGCCGAACTAGTATAAACTCCCGTGTCCCTTTGTCCGGTTTAACTCCTTTAAGATAACCCGTAGCGATGGCTCCACGACTAAGTCCTTTCACGAGGACATCTACCGTGACAACCCCACGATAGTTACCGAATGTTATTCGGAGTCCCGGATGAGATCCCGGACGTCACGAGGAGTTCCGGAATGGTCCGGAGGTAAAGATTGATATATAGGAAGTATGGTTTTGGCCACCGGAAGTGTTTCGGGCATCACCGGTAGTGTACCGGGACCACTGGAGGGGTCCGGGGGTCCACCGGGAGGGGCCACGGGCCCCGGAGGCATACATGGGCCAAGTGTGAGAAGGGACCAGCCCCTAGGTGGGCTGGGGTGCCTCCCCACCAAGGCCCATGCGCCTAGAGAGAAGAGGGCGCAAACCCTAAGGGCAGATGGGCCCTAAGGCCCGTGCCTGGTGCGCCTCCCTCTCCCCCCACTTGGCCGCCACCCCAGATGGGGATTGGGGCTGCCGCCACCCCTAGGGTGGAAACCCTAGGTGGGGGCGTAGCCCTCCCTCTCCCCCTATATATAGTGGAGGCAAAGGGGCAGCCCAACACACGAAGTTCTTCCCCTATTGGCGCAGCCCTACCCCTCTCCCTCCTCGTCTCTCGTAGTGCTTGGCGAAGCCCTACTGGAGTCCCGCGCTACTCCACCACCACCACGCCGTCGTGCTACTGCTGGACGGAGTCTTCCCAACCTCTCCTTCTCCCCTTGCTGGATCAAGGCGTGGGAGACGTCACCGGGCTGCACGTGTGTTGAACGTGGAGGCGCCATGGTTCGGTGCTTAGATCGGAATCAATCGCGATCTGAATCGCTACGAGTACGACTCCTTCATCCGCGTTCTTGCAACGCTTCTGCTTAGCGATCTACAAGGGTATGTAGATGCACTCCCCTTCCCCTCATTGCTAGATTACTCCATAGATTGATCTTGGTGATGCGTAGAAAATTTTAAATTTCTGCTACGATCCCCAACACTTTGTACCTCTGTAGTTGTGTATATGTGTTACATAGTGCAGTTGCAGTCAATATCAACAATTCCGGTTCAAGGGTGGACATGCAACTATCGCGGATGTGTGAGAAACCACTTAAATTGAGAAAACACCCCCTAGAAGTGTGGGAGGAGGGTTTCTACATGAACGTAGAAACAAGGACACAAAAAAGGGAAAAGGAAAAAAGAACAATGAAAAAGGAAGAAGGGAAAATGAAAAATGAAAAATCATCATATTTTCTATAAATTGCCATATGAATTAGAAGTCGTATAAGAAAGACATGTTTGATCTTGAGTGGAACAATAGTAAAATAGAAATAAACCATCAAACTAAAAAACAAAGTATAGCTTAACAAACATGAGATTTCTCACACGCCAGAAAAAAGGGCCAATTGACAAAGAGACCCTCCATCATGCCCAATCCATTATGGGTCCATGCCCAACACAAAGAAAAAACAAAAAGTGAAAAAAATAAACAGGTTTGTCACACCGTAATGGGTCGGCATGACATGAGACAACCAACGCTCATGAATCGTAAAGCAATGTAGATCCAACAACTTAAGTGTGTCGACTGAGACTTCCATAAATATCAATCGACTAATATTTAGCAAGCCCAAACAATAAAAACAATTTCAACTCTTCACGCTTATTTTCAAAGTTTGCTTCTTTCAAAGCAGTTGATGGAATTTTATCTTCTTCAGTAAGTCATAAACTTATCTACAAGAAAATATCTCATGCTTTCCTTCTTCTTCTGTAGGTGCCGTCGCCGGAGCGCCTTAGAGCATCTACAACCGGACCTCTTAAACCCGCCTCATATGTTGGGGCGGGCCGCCCGGCACGATTTTTAACCCAGATAGGCTCCTCAAATGGCCCTCAAATGCCCGGGCTAACCAGCACCCCCATATTCAGCCCAAATATGAGGTGGATATGGGGGCGCCTGGGCGTGTCCGGGCATGCCCGCCATGCCTGTACTTTCACTAGTGTGATATCCCAACAATGTTGACATAGTTGAATCATATGCATGTTGGGGGACGCAGTATTTCAAAAAAATTATCTACGGTCACGCAAGATCTATCTAGGAGATGCATAGCAACGAGAGGGGAGAGTGTGTCTACATACCCTCGTAGATCGAAAGCGGAAGTGTTTAGTAACGCGGTTGATGTAGTCGAATGTCTTCGCGATCCAAGTGCTGAACGTACGGCACCTCCACGTTTAGCACACGTTCAGCTCGATAACGTCCCTCGGGCTCTTGATCCAGTTGAGACCGAAGGAGAGTTCCGTCAGCATGACGGTGTGGCGACGGTGATGATGAAGTTAACGGCGCAGGGCTTCGCCTAAGCACTACGACGATATGACCGAGGTGTGTAACTATGGAGGGGGGCACCGCACACGGCTAAGACAAATCTTGAAGTGCCTTTGGGGTGCCCCCTGCCCGCGTATATAAAGGAGGGAGGAGGAGGAGGCCGACCTAGGAGGGGCGCGCCTATAGGGGGAGTCCAACTAGGATTCCCAATCCTAGCTGTAGTCCCCTTCCTTTTCCAAGAGGGAAGGAGTAGGAGAGGGAGAAGGAAAGAGAGGGGGGCGCCGCCCCCTCCCTAGTCCAATTTAGACTTGCCATGGGGGGCGCGGCCAGCCCTTGAGGCCCTTTGAAACGATCGAGAAGAGGTGTCTAGAGGGGCGTGATTAGACACTAAGTACCAAAAGTTGCAGTTTTTAATTTCTTTAAGTTGAAGTGGAGTTTTGGCACAAGTTTAACAACCACAATACATATCAAGCAAGCATGCAAAGAGTATATGAGCAGCGGAAAGTAAAGCATGCAACTTGCAAGAATGTAAAGGGAAGGGTTTGGAGAATTCAAACGCAATTGGAGACACGGATGTTTTTGTCGTGGTTCCGATAGGTGGTGCTATCGTACATCCACGTTGATGGAGACTTCAACCCATGAAGGGTAACAGTTGCGCGAGTCCACGGAGGGCTCCACCCACGAAGGGTCCACGAAGAAGCAACCTTGTCTATCCCATCATGGCCATCGCTCACAAAGGACTTGCCTCACTAGCGGTAGATCTTCATGAAGTAGGCGATCTCCTTGCCCTTACAAACTCCTTGGTTCAACTCCACAATCTTGTCGGAGGCTCCCAAGTGACACCTAGCCAATCTAGGAGACACCACTCTCCAAGAAGTAACAAATGGTGTGTTGATGATGAACTCCTTGCTCTTGTGCTTCAAATGATAGTCTCCCAAACACTCAACTCTCTCTCTCACAGGATATGGATTTGGTGGGAAGAAGATTTGAGTGGAAAGCAACTTGGGATTGCTAGAGATCAAGATTCATATGGCAGGAATGGAATATCTTGGCCTCAACACATGAGTAGGTGGTTCTCTCTCAGAAAATGTGTATTGGAAGTGTAGGTATCTTCTGATGGCTCTCCCCATGAATGAAGAGTGGGTGGAGGGGTATATCTAGCCTCCACACAAAAACTAACCGTTACACACAATTTACCAATCTCGGTGAGACCGAATTGATAAACTCGGTCGGACCGATTCAGCAAATCTAGTGACCGTTAGGGTTTTCGGTGGGACCGACTGGATCAACTCGGTGGGACCGATGTGCTAGGGTTAGGGTAAATCCAAAACTCGGTTTGACCGATTACTCAAACTCGGTGGGACCGATTTGGGTAATAAGTGAAACAGAGAGTTGGCCAAGCCAACTCGGTGGGGCCGATTGCATATCTCGGTGGGACCGAAAATATTGCAGTAGGTAACAGAGAGTTTGCAAGCCCATCTCGGTGAGACCGAGATCCCATCGGTGAGACCGAACTGATTAGGGTTTCTGGCAGTGGCTATGTCAACTGAACTCGGTGGCTCCGGATAGAAAGAATCGGTGGGGCCGAGTTTGACTTTTGGTTTAGGTCATATGTGGATGTGGGAAGGTAGTTGAGGGTTTTGGAGAATATCACTAAGCACTTTGGGCAAGCAAGCCATTACGCAACACCTCATCCCCTCTTGATAGTATTGGCTTTTCCTAAAGACTCAATGTGATCTTGGATCACTAAAATAGAAAATGTAGAGTCTTGATCTTGAAGCTTGAGCTAATCCTTTGTCCTTAGCATCTTGAAGGGGTTCCACATCCTTTAGTCCATGCCACTTAATTTTGTTGAACTTGTCTGAAACATACTAGGTAAAAGTATTAGTCCAACAAGAGATATGTTGTCATTAATTATCAAAATCACCCAGGGACCACTTGTGCTTTCATTATCCCCCTTTTTGGTAATTGATGGCAACATACATCAAAGCTTTAGATAAAGATATAGAGAATAGCAAGTAAAGCTTTGGAAAGACATGTAACAAGCATATGCTCCCCCTACATGTACGCAATCATGTGAATATGGAATATAGAAGCATGTGAGAGCATAACCATGACAGAGTAGCAATGTGTTACATGTATCTTGGCTATATGCATGAGGGCAAAAGATATGAATATGGGAAATGTACCTTCATGCCCATGAGTCCTTATTGCAAACAGTATGTACATCAGCAAGAATTTCTTATACACATGACTATGATGCATATACTTACCTTGTGGTCTTGAGTTGGCTAGGATGGGATGTGTTGGGGAACGTAGTAATTTCAAAAAAATTCCTATGCACACGCAAGATCATGGTGACGCATAGCAACGAGAGGGGAGAGTGTTGTCTACGTACCCTCGTAGACCGGAAGAGGAAGCGTTAGCACAACGCGGTTGATGTAGTCGTACGTCTTCACGGCCCGACCGGTCAAGCACCGAAACTACGACAGCTCTGAGTTCTAGCACATGTTCAGCTCGATGACGATCCCCGGACTCCGATCCAGCAAAGTGTCGGGGAAGAGTTTTGTCAGCATGATGGCATGGTGACGATCTTGATGTTCTACCGTCGCAGGGCTTTGCCTAAGCACCGCTACAATATTATCGAGGATTATGGTGGAGGGGGGCACCGCACACGGCTAAGAGAACGATCACGAAGATCAACTTGTGTGTCTAGAGGTGCCCCCCTGCCCCTGTATATAAAGGAGCAAGGGGGGAGGCCGGCCGGCCCTTAAGGCGCGCCAAGGAGGGGGAGTCCTCCTCCTAGTAGGAGTAGGACTCCCCTTTCCTAGTCCAACTAGGAAGAGGGAAGGGAGAAGGAAAGAGAGGGAGAGGGAGAGGGAAAGAGGGGCCGCGCCCCCTTCCCCTAGTCCAATTCGGACTCCCCATGGGAGGGGGCGCGCCACCTCTTGGGCTGCTGCCCTCTCTCTCCCCTCAGGCCCACTAAGGCCCAATACTTCCCCGGGGGGTTCCGGTAACCCTTCCTCCACTCCGGTTTTCTCCGAAATCACCCGAAACACTTCCGGTGTCCGAATATAGCCGTCCAATATATCGATCTTTATGTCTCGACCATTTCGAGACTCCTCATCATGTCCGTGATCATATCCGGGACTCCGAACAACCTTCGATACATCAAAATATATAAACTCATAATGAAACTATCATCATAACGTTAAGCGTGCGGACCCTACGAGTTCGAGAACAATGTAGACATGACCGAGACACGTCTCCAGTCAATAACCAATAGCGGAACCTGGATGCTCATATTGGTTCCCACATATTCTACGAAGATCTTTTATCGGTCAGACCGCATAACAACATACGTTGTTCTCTTTGTCATCAGTATGTTACTTGACCGAAATTTGATCGTCGGTATCTCAATACCTAGTTCAATATCGTTACCGGCAAGTCTCTTTACTCGTTCCGTAATACATCATCCTGCAACCAACTTATTAGTTGCAATGCTTGCAAGGCTTATGTGATGTGCATTACCGAGAGGGCCTAGAGATACCTCTCCGACAATCGGAGTGACAAATCCTAATCTCGAAATACGCCAACCCAACAAGTACCTTCGGAAACACCTTTAGAGCACCTTTATAATCACCCAGTTACGTTGTGACGTTTGGTAGCACACAAAGTGTTCCTCCAGTAAACGGGAGTTGCATAATCTCATAGTCATAGGAACATGTATAAGTCATGAAGAAAGCAATAGCAACAAACTAAACGATCAAGTGCTAAGCTAACGAAAAAGGGTCAAGTCAATCACATCATTCTCCTAATGATGTGATCCCGTTAATCAAATGACAACTCATGTCTATGGTTAGGAAACATAACCATCTTTGATCAACGAGCTAGTCAAGTAGAGGCATACTAGTGACACTATGTTTGTCTATGTATTCACACATGTATTATGTTTCCGGTTAATACAATTCTAGCATGAATAATAAACATTTATCATGATATAAGGAAATAAATAATAACTTTATTATTGCCTCTGGGGCATATTTCCTTCAGTCTCCCACTTGCACTAGAGTCAATAATCTAGATTACACAGTAATGATTCTAACACCCATGGAGCCTTGGTGCTGATCATGTTTTGCTCGTGGAAGAGGCTTAGTCAGCGGGTCTGCAACATTCAGATCCGTATGTATCTTGCAAATTTCTATGTCTCCCACTTGGACTAAATCCCGAATGGAATTGAAGCGTCTCTTGATGTGCTTGGTTCTCTTGTGAAATCTGGATTCCTTTGCCAAGGCAATTGCACCAGTATTGTCACAAAAGATTTTCATTGGACCCGATGCACTAGGTATGACACCTAGATCGGATATGAACTCCTTCATCCAGACTCCTTCATTTGCTGCTTCCAAAGCAGCTATGTACTCTGCTTCACATGTAGATCCCGCCACGACGCTTTGTTTAGAACTACACCAACTGACAGCTCCACCGTTTAATGTAAACACGTATCCGGTTTGCGATTTAGAATCGTCCAGATCAGCGTCAAAGCTTGCATCAACGTAACCGTTCACGATGAGCTCTTTGTCTCCTCCATATACGAGAAACATATCCTTAGTCCTTTTCAGGTATTTCAGGATGTTCTTGACCGCTGTCCAGTGATCCACTCCTGGATTACTTTGGTACCTCCCTGCTAGACTTATAGGAAGGCACACATCAGGTCTGGTACACAGCATTGCATACATGATAGAGCCTATGGCTGAAGCATAGGGAACATCTTTCATTTTCTCTCTATCTTCTGTGGTGGTCGGACATTGAGTCTTACTCAATTTAACACCTTGTAACACAGGCAAGAACCCTTTCTTTGCTTGATCCATTTTGAACTTCTTCAAAACTTTGTCAAGGTATGTGCTTTGTGAAAGTCCAATTAAGTGTCTTGATCTATCTCTATAGATCTTAATGCCCAATATGTAAGCAGCTTCATCGAGGTCTTTCATTGAAAACTCTTATTCAAGTATCCCTTTATGCTATTCAGAAATTCTATATCATTTCCAATCAATAATATGTCATCCACATATAATATCAGAAATGCTACAGAGCTCCCACTCACTTTCTTGTAAATAAAGGCTTCTCCAAAAGTCTGTACAAAACCAAATGCTTTGATCACACTATCAAAGCATTTATTCCAACTCCGAGAGGCTTGCACCAGTCCATAAATGGATCGCTGGAGCTTGCACACTTTGTTAGCTCCCTTTGGATCGACAAAACCTTCTGGTTGCATCATATACAACTCTTCTTCTAGAAATCCATTCAGGAATGCAGTTTTGACATCCATTTGCCAAATTTCATAACCATAAAATGCGGCAATTGCTAACATGATTCGGACAGACTTAAGCATCGCTACGGGTGAGAAGGTCTCATCGTAGTCAATCCCTTGAACTTGTCAAAAACCTTTTGCAACAAGTTGAGTTTTATAGACAGTAACATTACCGTCAGCGTCAGTTTCTTCTTGAAGATCCATTTATTCTCAATTGCTTGCCGATCAATGGGCAAGTCAACCAAAGTCCACACTTTGTTCTCATACATGGATCCCATCTCAGATTTCATGGCTTCTAGCCATTTTGCGGAATCTGGGCTCACCATCGCTTCTTCATAGTTCGTAGGTTCATCATGATCTAGTAGCATGACTTCCAGAACAGGATTACTGTACCACTTTGGTGTGGATCTTACTCTGGTTGATCTACGAGGTTCGGTAGTAACTTGATCTGAAGTTTCGTGGTCATTATCATTAGCTTCCTCACTAATTGGTGTAGGTGTCATAGAAACCGGTTTCTGTGATGTACTACTTTCCAATAAGGGAGTAGGTACAGTTACCTCATCAAGTTCTATTTTTCTCCCAGTCACTTCTTTCGAGAGAAACTCCTTCTCTAGAAAAACTCCGAATTTAGCAACAAAAGTCTTGCCTTTGGATCTGTGATAGAAGGTGTACCCAACTGTCTCCTTTGGGTATCCTATGAAGACACATTTCTCCGATTTGGGTTCGAGATTATCAGGTTGAAGCTTTTTCACATAAGCATCGCAGCCCCAAACTTTCAGAAACGACAACTTTGGTTTCTTGCCAAACCACAGTTCATAAGGCGTCGTCTCAACGGATTTCGATGGTGTCCTATTTAACGTGAATGCAACCGTCTCTAAAGCATAACCTCAAAACGATAACGGTAAATCAGTAATAGACATCATAGATCGCACCATATCTAATAAAGTACGATTACGACGTTCAGACACACCATTACGCTGTGGTGTTCCGGATGGCGTGAGTTCCAAAACTATTCCGCATTGTTTCAAATGTAGACCAAACTCGTAACTCAAATATTCTCCTCCACGATCAGATCATAGAAACTTTATTTTCTTGTTACGATGATTTTCAACTTCACTATGAAATTCTTTGAACTTTTCAAATGTTTCAGACTTATGTTTCATTAAGTAGATATACCCATATCTGCTTAAATCATCTGTGAAGGTGAGAAAATAACAATATCCGCCACGAGCCTCAACATTCATTGGACCACATACATCTGTATGTATGATTTCCAACAAATTCGTTGCTCTCTCCATAGTACCGGAGAATGGCGTTTTAGTCATCTTACCCGTGAGGCACGGTTCACAAGTACCAAGTGATTCATAATCAAGTGGTTCCAAAAGTCCATCAGTATGGAGTTTCTTCATGCGCTTTCTACCAATATGACCTAAACGGCAGTGCCACAAATAAGTTGCACTATCATTATCAACTCTGCATCTTTTGATTTCAACATTATGAATATGTGTATCACTACTATCGAGATTCATCAAAAATAGACCACTCTTCAAGGGTGCATGACCATAAAAGATATTACTCATATAAATAGAACAACCATTATTCTCTGATTTAAATGAATAACCGTCTCGCATCAAACAAGATCTAGATATAATGTTCATGCTCAACGCTGGCACCAAATAATAATTATTTAGGTCTAATACTAATCCCGAAGGTAGATGTAGAGGTAGCGTGCCGACCGCGATCACATCGACTTTGGAACCATTTCCCACGCGCATCGTCACCTCGTCCTTAGCCAATCTTCGCTTGATCCGTAGCCCCTGTTTCGAGTTGCAAATGTTAGCAACAGAACCAATATCAAATACCCAGGTGCTACTGCGAGCATTAGTAAGGTACACATCAATAACATGTATATCACATATACCTTTGTTCACTTTGCCATCCTTCTTATCCGCCAAATACTTGGGGCAGTTCCGCTTCCAGTGACCAGTCTGCTTGCAGTAGAAGCACTCAGTTTCAGGCTTAGGCCCAGACTTGGGTTTCTTCTCCTGAGCAGCAACTTGTTTGCTGTTCTTCTTGAAGTTCCCTTTCTTCTTCCCTTTGCCCTTTTTCTTGAAACTGGTGGTCTTGTTGACCATCAACACTTGATGCTCCTTCTTGATTTCTACCTCCGCGGCTTTTAGCATTGCGGAGAGCTCAGGAATAGTCTTATTCATCCCTTGCATATTATAGTTCATCACGAAGCTTTTGTAGCTTGGTGGCAGTGATTGAAGAACTCTATCAATGACACTATCAACAGGAAGATTAACCCCCAGTTGAGTCAAGTGATTATGATACCCAGACATTTTGAGTATATGTTCACTGACAGAACTATTCTCCTCCATCTTGCAGCTATAGAACTTATTGGAGACTTCATATCTCTTAATCCGGGCATTTGCTTGAAATATTAACTTCAACTCCTGGAACATCTCATATGCTCCATGACGTTCAAAACGTCATTGAAGACCCGGTTCTAAGCCATAAAGCATGGCACACTGAACTATCGAGTAGTCATCAACTTTGCTCTGCCAGACGTTCATAACATCTGGTGTTGCTCCTGCAGCAGGCTTGGCACTTAGTGGTGCTTCCAGGACGTAATTCTTCTGTGCAGCAATGAGGATAATCCTCAAGTTACGGACCCAGGCCGTGTAATTGCTACCATCATATTTCAACTTTGCTTTCTCAAGGAATGCATTAAAATTCAACGGAACAACAGCACGAGCCATATATCTACAATCAAACATAGACAAGCAAGATACTATCAGGTACTAACTTCATGATAAATTGAAGTTCAATTAATCATATTACTTAAGAACTCCCACTTAGAAAGATATCCCTCTAATCCTCTAAGTGATCATGTGATCCAAATCAACTAAACCATGTCCGATCATCACGTGAGATGGAGTAGTATGAATGGTGAACATCATTATGTTGATCATATCTACTATATGATTCACGCTCGACCTTTGATCTCCGCGTTCTGAGGCCTTATCTGTTATATGCTAGGCTCGTCAAGTTAAACCTGAGTATTCCGCGTGTGCAACTGTTTTGCACTCGTTGTATTTGAATGTAGAGCCTATCACACCTGATCATCACGTGGTGTCTCAGCACAAAGAACTTTCGCAACGGTGCATACTCAGGGAGAACACTTATACTTTGATAATTTAGTGAGGGATCATCTTATAATGCTACCATCAATCAAAGCAAGATAAGATGCATAAAAGATAAACATCACATGCAATCAATATAAGTGATATGATATGGCCATCATCATCTTGTGCTTGTGATCTCCATCTTCGAAACACCCTCATGATCACCATCTTCACCGGCGCGACACCTTGATCACCATCGTAGCATCGTTGTCATCTTGCCAATCTTATGCTTCCACGACTATTGCTACCGCTTAGTGATAAAGTAAAGCATTACAGCGCAATTGCATTGCATACAATAAAGCGACAACCATATGGCTCCTGCCAGTTGCCGATAACTCGGTTACAAAACATGATCATCTCATACAATAAAATTTAGCATCATGTCTTGACCATATCACATCACAACATGCCCTGCAAAAACAAGTTAGACGTCCTCTACTTTGTTGTTGCAAGTTTTACGTGGCTGCTACGGGCTTAGCAAGAACCGTTCTTACCTACGCATCAAAACCACAATGATAGTTTGTCAAGTTGGTGTTGTTTTAACCTTCGCAAGGACCGGGCGTAGCCACACATGGTTCAACTAAAGTTGGAGAAACTGACACCCACCAGCCACCTGTGTGCAAAGCACGTCGGTAGAACCAGTCTCGCATAAGCGTACGCGTAATGTCGATCTGGGCCGCTTCATCCAACAATACCGCCGAACCAAAGTATGACATGCTGGTAAGCAGTATGACTTATATCGCCCACAACTCACTTGTGTTCTACTCGTGCACAACATCAACGCATAAAACCTAGGCTCTGATACTACTGTTGGGGAACGTAGTAATTTCAAAAAAAATCCTACGCACACGCAAGATCATGGTGATGCATAGCAACAAGAGGGGAGAGTGTTGTCTACGTACCCTCGTAGACCAGAAGCGGAAGCGTTAGCACAACGCGGTTGATGTAGTCGTACGTCTTCACGACCCGACCGATCAAGCACCGAAACTACGGCAACTCCGAGTTCTAGCACACGTTCAGCTCAATGACGATCCCCGGACTCCGATCCAGCAAAGTGTCGGGGAAGAGTTCCGTCAGCACGACGGCATGGTGACGATCTTGACGTTCTACTATCGCAGGGCTTCGCCTAAGCACCGCTACAATATTATCGAGGATTATGGTGGAGGGGGGCACCGCACACGGCTAAGAGAACGATCACGAAGATCAACTTGTGTGTCTAGAGGTGCCCCCCTGCCCCTGTATATAAAGGAGCAAGGGGGAGGCCGGCAGGCCCTTGAGGCGCGCCAAGGAGGGGGGAGTCCTCCTCCTAGTAGGAGTAGGACTCCCCTTTCCTAGTCCAACTAGGAAGAAGGAAGGGGGAAGGAAAGAGAGGGAGAGGGAGAGGGAAAGAGGGGCCGCGCCCCCTTCCCCTAGTCCAATTCGGACTCCCCATGGGAGGGGGCGCGCCACCTCCTGGGCTGCTGCCCTCTCTCTCCCCTCAGGCTCACTAAGGCCCAATACTTCCCCTGGGGGTTCCGGTAACCCTTCCGGCACTCCGGTTTTCTCCGAAATCACCCGAAACACTTCCGGTGTCCGAATATAGCCGTCCAATATATCGATCTTTATGTCTCGGCCATTTTGAGACTCCTCATAATGTCCGTGATCATATCCGGGACTCCGAACAAGCTTCGGTACATCAAAATATATAAACTCATAATGAAACTGTCATCATAACGTTAAGCGTGCGGACCCTACGGGTTCGAGAACAATGTAGACATGACCGAGACACGTCTCCAGTCAATAACCAATAGCGGAACCTGGATGCTCATATTGGTTCCCACATATTCTACGAAGATCTTTTATCGGTCAGACTGCATAACAACATACGTTGTTCTCTTTATCATCAGTATGTTACTTGCCCGAGATTTGATCATCGGTATCTCAATACCTAGTTCAATCTCGTTACCGGCAAGTCTCTTTACTCGTTCCGTAATACATCATCCCGCAACAAACTTATTAGTTGCAATGCTTGCAAGGCTTATGTTATGTGCATTACCGAGAGGTCCTAGAGATACCTCTCCGACAATCGGAGTGACAAATCCTAATCTCGAAATACGCCAACCCAACAAGTACCTTCGGAGACACCTTTAGAGCACCTTTATAATCACCCAGTTACGTTGTGACGTTTGGTAGCACACAAAGTGTTCCTCCGGTAAATGGGAGTTGCATAATCTCATAGTCATAGGAACATGTATAAGTCATGAAGAAAGCAATAGCAACAAACTAAACGATCAAGTGCTAAGCTAACGAAAAAGGGTCAAGTCAATCACATCATTCTCCTAATGATGTGATCCCGTTAATCAAATGACAACTCATGTCTATGGTTAGGAAACATAACCATCTTTGGTCAACGAGCTAGTCAAGTAGAGGCATACTAGTGACACTATGTTTGTCTATGCATTCACACAGGTATTATGTTTCCGGTTAATACAATTCTAGCATGAATAATAAACATTTATCATGATATAAGGAAATAAATAATAACTTTATTATTGCCTCTAGGGCATATTTCCTTGAGGATGAGCCTGCATAAACAAGGTTAGATAACACAGATGCACCCACTAGCTAGAGCAAACAAAAGAAACCACTAGAGTACCAAGACTGGGATGACATGTAGAGTGAGTACGGAGTACCACGATAGATATTGACATGTCCCCAAAGAGAAAGATATGCAATGAATTTAAGAATTTTCTTTCCCTTGGATGTCTTGCTCCCCCTGAATCTAGCATGGGATACTGGGAGAAGATAGGGAACAGAAAACAGAGCTCAAAGAAACAAATGAACAGAGCTAATGCAAATAAGCACATATGAACATGTCTTTCCCCCAAGAAGACATGTGGCATCTCTCCTCTTGAACATCAAGCATCTGGGATCCTTGAAGATTACTCTTTCCTGGAGTATTCCCTCCCCCTAGAGATCTCTCCCCCTATGATTAAGCTTTGATGTGATCTCTCTCTCCCCCTTTGACATCAATTTCCAAGAAGGGTCTTCTGGAATTTGTTGTGAATGGGTTCGATCCTTGAATCACAGTACAAAGCATTAAGGTAAATGTGATGCTTGAAGAGGACATGATTCATTGAGTGGAGCTGGATCAAGAATAAAACAGGAATAAATGGCAAAATGTTTTTCCTGTAGTGAAATCGGTGTCACCGAGTTGTATGCTTCGATTGCGCCGAAAATCTTCGGCTAGACCGGAGACATGAAACCGGTGGAACCGAGTTCATCATAGAGAAAAACACTTGTCACCTCAGCTCACTGGACAAATAAGATCTCACAAAGATTTGCAATGAATTGGATGCAAAAAATGCAGAACAAAAAGCAAAGAAAAGAAACTAAAAGATCTAGATAAAGTTTTTTTTGAGACAAATGCAAGAGCACGGAAAAGAACACAAGAAAACTTCATCTAGAGATGGTCGGCGACAAAGTCACCTATGTTAGAGTACATTGACTTAGGAGTCAAGTGAGATCACTTGATCATAGGTCGTACTCCTCGTTTTTAAGCTCAAAATGGGGTTACCATTTTTCATTTATGTATCTTGATGTATTCACATCTTGTCGAGTTGCTTTGACTCATGACTTGGAGTAAAGCTACTCTAAGATGGAATAACATACCTTCGGTGGCGGTGTTGATCTTGATCATGTAGTTGAACTTGTGTGGGTTGCTCAAGGTTGATGTAGCCCATCAAGAGTTGGGAGCACCCTTTGGATTTTGAGTTCATCTACCTACATGGGTTAGTTTTTGTAAGGAAGAGCACTTGTGTATCCAACATGACAATCATGAAACTCAACATAGAATTTGTCAAAGGATATGTTTGAAAGGTTTCGTGCTTCCTTGTCATCAACCAACATTGTGTAGAGACTTGGTGATGTAGAGATTGCTCAAGATGTGAGTGAGTTGCAATCTCATAGAATTAGATTCATCCAAGTACCTACAAGGGTTAGATAACATGCAAGATGCAAATTTTCAGGACATGAGATAATCATCATAAGAGAAATATCAAGTGATTAGTCATAATCTCAAGTCTTTCATGTATCCAATGGAGTTCCTACTCCAAGTTTGAAGCATCAATGATGTTCAATTCGCCTCTTAACCTCCAAAACACTTTCTGATCAAGTGGTTTTGTGAATATATCCGCTAATTGCTTATCAGTGCGAACAGGCTTAAGGTTTATGTCACCCTTAGCAACGTGATCTCGAATGAAATGATGACGAACTTCAATATGCTTAGTTCGAGAGTGTTGCACGGGATTGTGAGAAATCTTGATAGCACTTTCATTGTCACAAAGTAATGGAACATGTTTCACATATATCCCATAATCTTTAAGAGTTTGGGTCATCCAAAGTAATTGAGCACAACATGAACCAGCGGCAATGTATTCTGCTTCGGCGGTGGATAAGGATACCGAGTTTTGTTTCTTGGAAGACCAGGACACAAGAGATCTACCAAGGAATTGACAAGTACCCGAAGTGGACTTTCTATCAACCTTGTCACCGGCATAGTCCGAGTCAGAGTAGCCAACAAGATCAAAGGAAGCCCTCTTTGGATACCAAATGCCAAAATTTGGTGTATGTATTAAGTATCTCACTATCCTCTTCACGGCCTTAAGATGACATTCCTTAGGAGCACCTTGATATCGTGCACACATGCACACACTTAGCATGATATCGGGACGCGAAGCACATATATATAATAATGAACCAATCATAGAGCGGTAAACTTTTTGATCAACCGGTTCACCATCTTTGGTCAAATCAAGATGTCCACTAGTAGGCATGGGTGTAGTCATACCTTTGCATTCTTGCATATTGAACTTCTTGAATAAGTCCTTGGTGTACTTCGTTTGAGAGACAAAGGTGCCTTCCTTAGTTTGCTTTATTTGCAAACCAAGAAAGAATTTGAGTTCACTCATCATAGACATCTCAAACTTCTCCGACATTAGCTTCCCAAACTTTTCACTAAAATGAGGGTTAGTTGATCCAAATATAATACCATCGACATAAATTTGGCATACAAATAGTTCTCCATTAACCCTTTTAGTAAAAAAGAGTAGAATCTATTTTTCCAATTTCAAAGCCTTTTTCAATAAGGAACTTGGTCAAGCATTTATACCATGCTCTAGGAGCTTGTTTAAGACCATAAAGGGCTTTGTGAAGTTTGTAGACATGATTAGGTTTCTTAGGATTGACAAAGCCAGGAGGTTGCTTAACATAAACTTCCTCCTCAATTTCACCATTTAGAAAAGCACTTTTAATGTCCATTTGGTACAAGGTGATATCATGGTGATTAGCATAAGCAAGTAAGATGCGAATGGACTCAAGTCTAGCAACGGGAGCATATGCCTCACCATAGTCCATACCTTCGACTTGTGTGTAGCCTTGGGTGAAGAGACGTGCTTTGTTGCGAACCACTTGTCCGTCTTCATATTGCCTGTTCCGAAATACCCATTGGTACCAATGATGTTGTGGTTGTTGTCGAGCTTTTCAACCAATGTCCACACTTGATTTCTCTCAAAGTTGTGTAGCTCTTCATGCATAGCGTTTATCCTATCTGGATCTTCCAATGCTTCTTCAACCTTCATAGGTTCAATGCGAGAGATGAATGCGTAATGTTCACAAAAGTTAGCCAAACGAGTTTTAGAGCGAGTGATTCTCCCGGTTTGGATATCATTGTAGATTTGCTCCACGGGATGATCTTTAGCAATTCTTGCTCGAACTCGTGAAAGCTTTTGCTTGGGTCTTGGTTGAACATCTTCTTCATCTTGTTCTTCTTCTTGGCCTTCTTCATTGTTAGCGTTGTCGTTCTCTTGTCGTGGTGGAGAAGGAGGTTGTTGACGTTCGTCTTGGTGCACTTCCTCGTTATCTTCATCTTGGTGTGTCCCACTTGTCGATGCTTCCATATCAACTCTTCGTTCACCTTATCGTGAGGTAGAAGCTTCCACTTGGACGGACGAGGTACTCTCCTTTATCTCCATTGGACGAATCTTGCCAATAGACAAGTCTTGGATTGCTTTCGAGGGATATTTGTCTCCTACATCAATTGGCAATTGCTCTACTTGTGAGCCGTTAGATTCATCAAACTTCACATCTACCGTTTCTTCAACCTTTCGGGTGAAATTGTTGTAGACACGGTATGTGTGAGAGTTTGAGCCATAACCAAGTAGGAAACCTTCATGAGACTTAGGAGCAAATTTAGAACGACGATGCTTATCAAGAATGTAGCACTTTGAGCCGAATACTCGAAAGTATCCAACTTGGGGTTTGTTACCGGTGAGGAGCTCGTATGCCGTCTTGCCGAGTAGCTTGTGAAGATACAAACGGTTTGTTGCATGACAAGCTGTCTCAACCGCTTCCGCCCAAAAGTGTTTTAGCGTCTTGTACTCATCAAGCATCGTTCTTGCCATCTCGATAAGAGTCCGGTTCTTCCTCTCAACAACTCCATTTTGTTGAGGTGTGTACCTAGCCGAGAACTCATGTGCGATCCCTTCTTTGTCAAGAAAGGTGTCTACACTTGCGTTCTTGAACTCCATTCCGTTGTCGCTCCGAACCTTCTTGATCTTCACGTTAAATTGATTTTGGGCCTTCCTAGCAAAGTTTTTGAAGATCTTTTGGACCTGCGATTTGTCATCAAGAAAGAACACCCACGTAAATCTTGAAAAATCATCAACTATGACTAGACCAAATGAGTTACCACCGAGACTCTTGTAGGCATTTGGACCAAAGAGATCCATGTGAAGTAGCTCGAGTGGTCTTCTTGTGGTCATGATGTTCTTAGCGCGATGACTTCCTCCAACTTGTTTCCGTGCTTGACAAGCACTACAAAGTCTATCCTTGTCAAATATGACATCGTTAACGCCAAGGATATGATTTCCTTTAATGAGTTTGTCAAGGTTTCGCATGCCAACATGGCTTAGCCTTCTATGCCACAACCAGCCTTTAGAAGATTTAGCAATTAAGCAAGTTTTAGGTTGAGACTTTTTAGTGAAATCAACAATGTAAAGATCTCCTCTACGTATACCAGTAAAGACCATTTTATGATTATCTCTACGAAACACTTGGCAGTCTACTTCAGTAAATAGGACATTGAGACCGAAATCAGCAAGTCTAGATACTGAAAGTAAGTTGTAGCCAAGAGATTCAACGAGCATGACATTTTGTATGGAGCTATCATGTGAGATGGCCACCTTACCAAGGCCAACCACCTTACCCTTTGAATTATCACCAAAAGTGACATACTTTCGAGGGCCGTCGTTTCCAGCAAGCTCACGGAACATGTCTTTATCTCTGGTCATATGATCAGTACATCCACTATCAAGGACCCATTCCTTTCCTCCAACCATGTAGCCGCGAAGATTTGCCATAAGACCAAAGTGTCTCATAGCATCATCGAGATAATAGTCACTATCATCATCCTCATCATAGTATTCATGTTCAACATCATTTTGTGATTGATCAATTCCTAGAGAGGGTAATTCATTAGACAAATGATCATTTCTGTAGTTATCTTTATGAATTCTAATAGCTCTAGAAATGATATTGCTAATGATTCCAACATCTCCTTTGGCACTCGTAAGATTAGTAAGCTCAAATAAGCAGTCACAAAATTTGGGATCATTGGAACTCATCTTAATCAAGGCAATAGACTTATGGAGGATTTCATCTAGATCTTTCAAGGAATAATTTGGAAAGAGTTCCTCAAGAAATTTCCATATGGTGTAGGCACACTTAAGAGTAGGCAAACATCCAATCAAGTTTCTAGGCAAGCCTCTAGTGATAAGATTAAGAGTTCTAAGATTGCGAATCATGTCAATTGACTCATCAAGGGTAGGATGCATGGGATCAACATGAGGTGCACAAGGGCTAGCAATATACTTGTTCAAGTGATATTCATTGAAAATCTCAAGCATTTCATTTTTCCATCCATGAAAATATTCTCCATCAAGAATAGGCACTCTATGTCTAAGACTCCCCAAAGTAGACACATCCATCTTCCTCCAAAGGTGTTTAAACCAAGGTAATGGAGACCAATGCTCTGATACCAATTGAAAGGATCGAGAAGAGGTGTCTAGAGGGGGGTGATTAGACAATGAGTACCAAAAGTTGCAGTTTTTAATTTCTTTAAGTTCAAGTGGAGTTTTGGCACAAGTTTAACAAACACAATACATATCAAGCAAGCATGCAAAGAGTATATGAGCAGCGGAAAGTAAAGCATGCAACTTGCAAGAATGTAAAGGGAAGGGTTTGGAGAATTCCAACGCAATTGGAGACACGGATGTTTTTGTCGTGGTTCCGATAGGTGGTGCTATCATACATCCACGTTGATGGAGACTTCAACCCACGAAGGGTAATGGTTGCGCGAGTCCACGGAGGGCTCCACCCATGAAGGGTCCACGAAGAAGCAACCTTGTCTATCCCATCATGGCCATCACCCACGAAGGACTTGCCTCACTAGTGGTAGATCTTCACGAAGTAGGCGATCTCCTTGCCCTTACAAACTCCTTGGTTCAACTCCACAATCTTGTTGGAGGCTCCCACGTGACACCTAGCCAATCTAGGAGACACCACTCTCCAAGAAGTAACAAATGGTGTGTTGATGATGAACTCCTTGCTCTTGTGCTTCAAATGATAGTCTCCCCAACACTCAACTCTCTCTCACAGGATATGGATTTGGTGGAAAGAAGATTTGAGTGGAAAGCAACTTGGGAAGGCTAGAGATCAAGATTCATATGGTAGGAACGGAATATCTTGGCCTCAACACATGAGTAGGTGGTTCTCTCTCAAAAAATGTGTATTGGAAGTGTAGGTATGTTCTGATGGCTCTCTCCATGAATGAAGAGTGGGTGGAGGGGTATATATAGCCTCCACACAAAAACTAACTGTTACGCACAATTTACCAATCTCGGTGAGACCGAATTGATAAACTTGGTTGGACCGATTCAGCAAATCTAGTGACCGTTAGGGTTTTCGGTGGGACCGACTGGATCAACTCGGTGGGACCGATGTGCTAGGGGTAGGGTAAATCCAAAACTTGGTTTGACCGATTACTCAAACTCGGTGGGACCGATTTGGGTAATAAGTGAAACAGAGAGTTGGCCAAGCAAACTCGGTGGGGCCGATTGCATATCTCGGTGGGACCAAAAATATTGCACTAGGTAACAGAGAGTTTGCAAGCCCATCTCGGTGAGACCGAGATCCCATCGGTGAGACTGAACTGATTAGGGTTTCTGGCAGTGGCTATGTCAACTGAACTCGGTGGCTCCGGATAGAAAGAATCGGTGGGGCCGAGTTTGACTTTTGGTTTAGGCCATATGTGGATGTGGGAAGGTAGTTGAGGGTTTTGGAGCATATCACTAAGCACTTTGAGCAAGCAAGCCATTACGCAACACCTCATCCCCTCTTGATAGTATTGGCTTTTCCTAAAGACTCAATGTGATCTTGTATCACTAAAATAGAAAATGTAGAGTCTTGATCTTGAAGCTTGAGCTAATCCTTTGTCCTTAGCATCTTGAAGGGGTTCTGCATCCTTTAGTCCATGCCACTTAATTTTGTTGAACTTGTCTGAAACGTACTAGGTAAAAGTATTAGTCCAACAAGAGATATGTTGTCATTAATTATCAAAATCACCCAGGGAGCACTTGTGCTTTCACCCTTCTCTCCTTTCTCGTATGGCCCATTAAGGCTCAATACTTCCCCCGGCGAATTCCCGTAACTCTCCGGTACTCCAGAAAATACCTGAACCACTCAGAACCTTTTCGATGTCCGAATATAGCCTTCCAATATATCGATCTTTACGTCTCAACCATTTCGAGACTCCTCGTCATGTCTGTGATCTCATCTGGGACACCGAACAACCTTCGGTACATCAAATCACATAACTCATAATACAAATCGTCATCGAACATTAAGCGTGCGGACCCTACGGGTTCGAGTACTATGTAGACATGACCGAGACACATCTTCGGTCAATAACCAATAGCGGAACCTGGATGCTCATATTAGCTCCTACATATTCTACGAAGATCTTTATCGGTCAAACCGCATAACAACATACGTTGTTCCCTTTGTCATCGGTATGTTACTTGCTCGAGATTCGGTCATCGGTATCCTCATACCTAGTTCAATCTCGTTACTGGCAAGTCTATTTACTCGTTCCGTAATGCATCATCCCATAACTAATTCTTTATTCACATTCCTTGCAAGGCTTATAGTGATGAGCATTACCGAGAGGGCCCAGAGATACCTCTCCGACAATCGGAGTGACAAATCCTAATCTCGATCTATGCCAACTCAACAAACACCATCGGAGACACCTATAGAGCATCTTTATAATCAGCCAGTTACGTTGTGACATTTGATACCACACAAGGTGTTCCTCCGGTATTCGGGAGTTGCATAATCTCATAGTCAGAGGAACATGTATAAGTCATGATGAAAGCAATAGCAATAAAACTAAACAATCATTTATGCTAAGCTAATGGATGGGTCTTGTCCATCACATCATTCTCTAATGATGTGATCCTGTTCATCAAATGACAACACATGTCTATGGCTAGGAAACTTAACCATCTTTGATTAACGAGCTAGTCAAGTAGAGGCATACTAGGGACACTCTATTTGTCTATGTATTCACACATGTATCAAGTTTTCGGTTAATACAATTCTAGCATGAATAATAAAAAATTATCATGATATAAGGAAATATAAATAACAACTTTATTATTGCCTCTAGGGCATATTTCCTTTAGTCTCCCACTTGCCCTAGAGTCAATAATCTAGTTTACATCGCCATGTGATTTAATACCAATAGTTCACATCTTTATGTGATTAATTCACATCTCCATGTGACTAATACCCAAAGGGTTTACTAGAGTCAATAATCTAGTTCACATCGCTATGTGATTAACACCCAAAGAGTGATCATGTTTTGCTTGTGAGAAAAATTTAGTCAACGGGTCTGCCACATTTAGAGCCGTATGTATTTTGCAAATTTCTATGTCTACAATACTCTGCACGGAGCTACTCTAGCTAATTGCTCCCACTTTCAATATGTATCTAGATTGAGACTTGGAGTCATCTAGATCGGTGTCAAAAGCTTTCATCGACGTAACTCTTTACGACAAACTTTTTTATCACCTCCATAACCGAGAAATATTTCCTTAGTCCTCTAAGGATAATTTCGACCATTGTCCAGTGATCTACTCCTAGATCACTATTGTACTCCATTGCCAAAATCATGCTAAGGTATACAATAGGTCTGGTACACGGCATAGCATACTTTATAGAACATATGACTGATGCATAGGGAATGACTTTTCATTCTCTTTCTATTTTCTGTCGTGGTTGGGTTTTGAGTCTTTACTCAACTTCACACCTTGCAACACAGGCAATAACTCCTTCTTTGACTGCTCCATTTTGAACTACTTCAAAATCTTATCAAGGTATGTACTCATTGAAAAAACTTATCAAGCGTCTTGATCTATCTCTATAGATCTTGATGCTCAATGTGTAAGCAGCTTCACCGAGGTCTTTCTTTGAAAAACTCCTTTCAAACACTCATTTATGCTTTCCAGAAAATTCTACATCATTTCCGATCAACAATATGTCATTCACATATACTTATCAGAAAGGTTGTAGTGCTCCCACTAACTTTCTTGTAAATACAGGCTTCATCGCAAGTCGTATAAAACCATATGCTTTGATCACTTTATCAAAGCATATATTTCAACTCTGAGATGGTTGCACCAGTCCATAGATGGATCGCTGGAGCTTGCACACTTTGTTAGCACCTTTAGGGTGTCAAAACCTTCTTGTTGCATCATATACAGCTCTTTTTAAGAAATCCATTAAGGAATGCTGTTTTGACATCCATTTGCCAGATTTCATAAAATGTGGCAATTGCTAACATGATTCGGACAGACTTAAGCATTGCTACTATCAACGTCTGTCTGAAGGAAATATTCCCTAGAGGCAATAATAAAGTTATTATTTATTTCCTTATATCATGATAAATGTTTATTATTCATGCTAGAATTTTATTAACCGGAAACATAATACATGTGTGAATACATAGACAAACTTAGTGTCACTAGTAAGCCTCTACTTGACTAGCCCGTTAATCAAAGATGGTTATGTTTCCTAACCATGAACAAGGTGTTGTTATTTGATTAACGAGGTCACATCATTAGTTGAATGATTTGATTGACATGACCCATTTCATTAGCTTAGCACCCGATCGTTTAGTATGTTGCTATTGCTTTCTTCATGACTTATACATGTTCCTATGACTATGAGATTATGCAACTCCCGTTTACCGGAGGAACACTTTGGGTGCTACCAAACGTCACAACATAACTGGGTGATTATAAAGGAGTACTACAGGTGTCTCCAAAGGTAGATGTTGGGTTGGCGTATTTCGAGATTAGGATTTGTCACTCCGATTGTCAGAGAGGTATCTCTGGGCCCTCTCGGTAATGCACATCACATAAGCCTTGCAAGCACTGCAACTAATATGTTAGTTGTGAGATGATGTATTATGGAACGAGTAAAGAGACTTGCCGGTAACGAGATTGAACTAGGTATTGGATACCGACGATCGAATCTCGGGCAAGTAACATACCGATGACAAAAGGAACAACGTATGTTGTTATGCGGTCTGACCGATAAAGATCTTCGTAGAATATGTAGGAGCCAATATGGGCATCCAGGTCCCGCTATTGGTTATTGACCGGAGACGTGTCTCGGTCATGTCTACATTGTTCTCGAACCGTAGGGTCCGCACGCTTAACGTTACGATGACAATTATTATGAGTTTATGCATTTTGATGTACCGAAGTTAGTTCGGAGTCCCGGATGTGATCACGGACATGACGAGGAGTCTCGAAATGGCCGAGACATAAAGATTGATATATTGGATGACTATATTTGGACACCGGAAGTGTTCCGGATGATTTTGGAGAAAACCGGAGAGCCGGAGGGGTTACCGGAACCCCCCGGGGAAGTAATGGGCCTTATTGGGCCTGAGGGGAGAGAGAGGGCAGCAGCCCAAGAGGTGGCGCGCCCCCCCTCAAGGGAGTCCGAATTGGACTAGGAGGGGAGGGCGCGCCCCCCCCTTTCCCTCTCCCTCTCCCTCTCTTTCCTCCCCCCCAAGTCTCCTAGTTGGACTAGGAAAGGGGAGTCCTACTCCCACTAGGAGGAGGACTCCCCCTCCCTTGGCGCGCCCCATAGGCCGGCCGGCCTCCCCCTTGCTCCTTTATATACGGGGGCAGGGGGCACCTCTAGACACACAAGTTGATCGTTCCTTAGCCGTGTGCGGTGCCCCCTACCACCATATTCCACCTCGATCATATCGTTGTAGTGCTTAGGCGAAGCCCTGCATCGGTAGAACATCAAGATCGTCATCACGCCGTCGTGCTGACGGAACTCCTCCCCGAAGCTTTGCTGGATCGGAGCCCGGGGATCGTCATCGAGCTGTACGTGTGCTAAGAACTCGGAGGTGCCGGAGTAACGGTGCTTGGATCGGTCGGATCGGGAAGAAGACGTACAACTACTTCCTCTACGTTGTGTCAACACTTCCGTTGCAATCACAAGGGTATGTAGATCAGACTCTCCCCTCGTTGCTATGCTTCACCATGATCTTGCGTGTGCGTAGGAAATTTTTTGAAATTACTACGTTCCCCAACAGTGGCATCCGAGCCTAGGTTTTATGGTTTGATGTTATGTGCATGAGTAGAACACAAGTGAGTTGTGGACGATATAAGTCATACTGCCTACCAGCATGTCATACTTTGGTTCGGCGGTATTGTTGGACGAGACGACCCGGACCAACCTTACGCGTACGCTTACGCGAGACCGGTTCCCTCGACGTGCTTTGCACATAGATGGCTTGCGGGCGACTATCTCTCCAACTTTAGTTGAACCGAGTGTGGGTACGCCCGGTCCTTGAGAAGGTTAAAACGGAGTCTATTTGACAAACTATCGTTGTGGTTTTGATGCGTAGGTGAGATTGGTTCTTACTTAAAGCCCGTAGCAGCCACGTAAAACTTGCAACAACAAAGTAGAGGACGTCTAACTTGTTTTTGCAGGGCATGTTGTGATGTGATATGGTCAAGGCATGATGCTAAATTTTATTGTATGAGATGATCATGTTTTGTAACCGAGTTATCGGCAACTGGCAGGAGCCATATGGTTGTCGCTTTATTGTATGCAATGCAATCGCGATGTAATGCTTTACTTTATTACTAAGCGGTAGTGATAGTCGTGGAAGCATAAGATTGGCGAGACGACAACGATGCTACAATGGAGATCAAGGTGTCGCGCCGGTGACGATGGTGATCATGACGGTGCTTCGGAGATGGAGATCACAAGCACAAGATGATGATGGCCATATCATATCACTTATATTGATTGCATGTGATGTTTATCTTTTATGCATCTTATCTTGCTTTGATTGACGGTAGCATTATAAGATGATCTCTCACTAAATTATCAAGAAGTGTTCTCCCTGAGTATGCACCGTTGCGAAAGTTCTTCGTGCTGAGACACCACGTGATGATCGGGTGTGATAGGCTCTACATTCAAATACAACGGGTGCAAAACAGTTGCACACGCGGAATACTCAGGTTATACTTGACGAGCCAAGCATATACAGATATGGCCTCGGAACATGGAGACTGAAAGGTCAAGCGTGAATCATATAGTAGATATGATCAACATAATGATGTTCCCCAATGAAACTACTCCATCTCACGTGATGATCGGACATGGTTTAGTTGATTTGGATCACGTGATCACTTAGAGGATTAGAGGGATGTCTATCTAAGTGGGAGTTCTTAAGTAATATGATTAATTGAACTTAAATTTATCATGAACTTAGTACCTGATAGTATCTTGCTTGTTTATGTTGATTGTAGATAGATGGCTCGTGCCGTTGCTCCTTTGAATTTTAATGCATTCCTTGAGAAAGCAAAGTTGAAAGATGATGGTAGCAATTACACGGACTGGGTCCGTAACTTGAGGATTATCCTCATTGCTGCACAGAAGAATTACGTCCTGGAAGCCCCGCTGGGTGCCAGGCCTGCTGCTGGAGCAACACCAGATGTTATGAACGTCTGGCAGAGCAAAGCTGATGACTACTCGATAGTTCAGTGTGCCATGCTTTACGGCTTAGAATCGGGACTTCAACGACGTTTTGAACGTCATGGAGCATATGAGATGTTTCAGGAGTTGAAGTTAATATTTCAAGCAAATGCCCGGATTGAGAGATATGAAGTCTCCAATAAGTTCTATAGCTGCAAGATGGAAGAGAACAGTTCTGTTAGTGAGCATATACTCAAAATGTCTGGGTATAATAATCACTTGATTCAATTGGGAGTTAATCTTCCAGATGATTGTGTCATTGACAGAATTCTCCAATCACTGCCACCAAGCTACAAAAGCTTCGTGATGAACTATAATATGCAAGGGATGAACAAGACTATTCCTGAGCTCTTCGCAATGCTGAAAGCTGCGAAGGTAGAAATCAAAAAGGAGCATCAAGTGTTGATGGTTAACAAAACCACTAGTTTCAAGAAAAAGGACAAAGGGAAGAAGAAAGGGAACTTCAAGAAGAATGGCAAGCAAGTTGCTGCTCAGGAGAAGAAACCCAAGTCTGGACCTAAGCCTGAAACTGAGTGCTTCTACTGCAAGCAGACTGGTCACTGGAAGCGAAACTGCCCCAAGTATTTGGCGGATAAGAAGGATGGCAAGGTGAACAAAAGTATATGTGATATACATGTTATTGATGTGTACCTTACTAATGCTCGCAGTAGCACCTGGGTATTTGATACTGGTTCTGTTGCTACTATTTGCAACTCGAAACAGGGACTACGGATTAAGCGAAGATTGGCTACGGACGAGGTGACGATGCGCGTGGGAAACGGTTCCAAAGTCGATGTGATCGCGGTCGGCACGCTACCTCTACATCTACCTTCGGGATTAATATTAGACCTAAATAATTGTTATTTGGTGCCAGCGTTGAGCATGAACATTATATCTGGATCTTGTTTAATGCGAGATGGTTATTCATTTAAATCAAAGAATAATGGTTGTTCTATTTATATGAGTAATATCTTTTATGGTCATGCACCCTTGAAGAGTGGTCTATTCTTGTTAAATCTCGATAGTAGTGATACACATATTCATAATGTAGAAGCCAAAAGATGCAGAGTTCATAATGATAGTGCAACTTATTTGTGGCACTGCCGTTTAGGTCATATCGGTGTAAAGCGCATGAAGAAACTCCATACTGATGGACTTTTGGAACCACTTGATTATGAATCACTTGGTACTTGCGAACCGTGCCTCATGGGCAAGATGACTAAAACACCGTTCTCTGGTACTATGGAGAGAGCAACAGATTTGTTGGAAATCATACATACAGATGTATGCGGTCCGATGAATATTGAGGCTCGTGGCGGATATCGTTATTTTCTCACCTTCACAGATGATTTAAGCAGATATGGGTATATCTACTTAATGAAACATAAGTCTGAAACATTTGAAAAGTTCAAAGAATTTCAGAGTGAAGTGGAAAATCATCGTAACAAGAAAATAAAGTTTCTACGATCTGATCGTGGAGGAGAATATTTGTGTTACGAGTTTGGTGTACATTTCAAAAATTGTGGAATAGTTTCGCAACTGACGCCACCCGGAACACCACAGCGTAATGGTGTGTCCGAACGTCGTAATCGTACTTTACTAGATATGGTGCGATCTATGATGTCTCTTACTGATTTACCGCTATCGTTTTGGGCATACGCTCTAGAGACGGCCGCATTCACGTTAAATAGGGCACCATCAAAATCCGTTAAGACGACGCCTTATGAACTATGGTTTGGCAAGAAACCAAAGTTGTCATTTCTGAAAGTTTGGGGCTGCGATGCTTATGTGAAAAAGCTTCAACCTGATAAGCTCAAACCCAAATCGGAGAAATGTGTCTTCATAGGATATCCAAAGGAAACTATTGGATACACCTTCTATCACAGATCCGAAGGCAAGACTTTTGTTGCTAAATTCAGAAACTTTCTTGAGAAGGAGTTTCTCTCGAAAGAAGTGAGTGGGAGGAAAGTAGAACTTGACGAGGTAACTGTACCCGCTCCCTTATTAGAAAGTAGTACATCACAGAAAACTGTTTCTGCGACACCTACACCAATAAGTGAGGAAGTTAATGATAATGATCATGAAACTTCAGAACAAGATACTACTGAACCTCGTAGATCAACCAGAGCAAGATCCGTGCCAGAGTGGTACGGTAATCCAGTTCTGGAAGTCATGCTGCTAGATCATGATGAACCTACGAACTATGAAGAAGCGATGGTGAGCCCAGATTCCGCAAAGTGGCTTGAAGCCATGAAATCTGAGATGGGATCCATGTATGAGAACAAAGTATGGACTTTGGTTGACTTGCCCGATGATCGGCAAGCAATTGAGAATAAATGGATCTTCAAGAAAAAGACTGACGCTGATGGTAATGTTACTGTCTATAAAGCTCGACTTGTCGCAAAAGGTTTTCGACAAGTTCAAGGGGTTGACTACGATGAGACCTTCTCACCCGTAGCGATGCTTAAGTCTGTCTGAATCATGTTAGCAATTGCCGCGTTTTATGATTACGAAATATGGCAGATGGATGTCAAAACTGCATTCCTGAATGGATTTCTGGAAGAAGAGTTGTATATGATGCAACCGAAAGGTTTTATCGATCCAAAGGGAGCTAACAAAGTGTGCAAGCTCCAGCGATCCATTTATGGACTGGTGCAAGCATCTCGGAGTTGGAATAAACGCTTTGATAGTGTGATCAAAGCATTTGGTTTTATACAGACTTTTGGAGAAGCCTGTATTTACAAGAAAGTGAGTGGGAG
Organism: Triticum monococcum; assembly: GCA_034509565.1. Classification (NCBI taxonomy): domain Eukaryota; kingdom Viridiplantae; phylum Streptophyta; class Magnoliopsida; order Poales; family Poaceae; genus Triticum; species Triticum monococcum. Next base: position 682,401,295 of record CM067845.1, on the reverse strand, counting down.
CTCTGTAGCATTTCTAATATTATATGATGATGACATATTACTGATTGGAAATGATATAGAATTTCTGGATAGCATAAAGGGATACTTGAATAAGAGTTTTTCAATGAAAGACCTCGGTGAAGCTGCTTACATATTAGGCATAAAGATCTATAGAGATAGATCAAGACGCTTAATTGGACTTTCACAAAGCACATACCTTGACAAAATTTTGAAGAAGTTCAAAATGGATCAAGCAAAGAAAGGGTTCTTGCCTGTGTTACAAGGTGTGAAGTTGAGTCAGACTCAATGCCCGACCACTGCAGAAGATAGAGAGAAAATGAAAGATGTTCCCTATGCTTCAGCCATAGGCTCTATCATGTATGCAATGCTATGTACCAGACCTGATGTGTGCCTTGCAATAAGTTTAGCAGGGAGGTACCAAAGTAATCCAGGAGTGGATCACTGGACAGCGGTCAAGAACATCCTGAAATACCTGAAAAGGACTAAGGATATGTTTCTCGTATATGGAGGTGACAAAGAGCTCACCGTAAAAGGTTACGTTGATGCAAGCTTTGACACTGATCCGGACGATTCTAAATCGCAAACTGGATACGTGTTTACATTAAATGGTGGAGCTGTCAGTTGGTGCAGTTCTAAACAAAGCGTCGTAGCGGGATCTACATGTGAAGCGGAGTACATAGCTGCTTCGGAAGCAGCAAACGAAGGAGTCTGGATGAAGGAGTTCATATCCGATCTAGGTGTCATACCTAGTGCATCGGGTCCAATGAAAATATTTTGTGACAATACTGGTGCAATTGCCTTGGCAAAGGAATCCAGATTTCACAAGAGGACCAAGCACATCAAGAGACGCTTCAATTCCATCCGGGATCTAGTCCAGGTGGGAGACATAGAGATTTGCAAGATACATACGGATCTGAATGTTGCAGACCCATTGACTAAGCCTCTTCCATGAGCAAAACATGATCAGCACCAAGACTCCATGGGTGTAAGGATCATTACTATGTAATCTAGATTATTGACTCTAGTGCAAGTGGGAGACTGAAGGAAATATGCCCTAGAGGCAATAATAAAGTTATTATTTATTTCCTTATATCATGATAAATGTTTATTATTCATGCTAGAATTGTATTAACCGGAAACATAATACATGTGTGAATACATAGACAAACTTAGTGTCACTAGTAAGCCTCTACTTGACTAGCCCGTTAATCAAAGATGGTTATGTTTCCTAACCATGAACAAGGTGTTGTTATTTGATTAACGAGGTCACATCCTTAGTTGAATGATCTGATTGACATGACCCATTTCATTAGCTTAGCACCCGATCGTTTAGTATGTTGCTATTGCTTTCTTCATGACTTATACATGTTCCTTTGACTATGAGATTATGCAACTCCCGTTTACCGGAGGAACACTTTTGGTGCTACCAAACGTCACAACGTAACTGGGTGATTATAAAGGAGTACTACAGGTGTCTCCAAAGGTAGATGTTGGGTTGGCGTATTTTGAGATTAGGATTTGTCACTCCGATTGTCGGAGAGGTATCTCTGGGCCCTCTCGGTAATGCACATCACATAAGCCTTGCAAGCACTGCAACTAATATGTTAGTTGTGAGATGATGTATTATGGAACGAGTAAAGACTTGCCGGTAACGAGATTGAACTAGGTATTGGATACCGACGATCGAATCTCGGGCAAGTAACATACCGATGACAAAAGGAACAACGTATGTTGTTATGCGGTCTGACCGATAAAGATCTTCGTAGAATATGTAGGAGCCAATATGGGCATCCAGGTCCCGCTATTGGTTATTGACCGGAGATGTGTCTCGGTCATGTCTACATTGTTCTCGAACCGTAGGGTCCGCACGCTTAACGTTATGATGACAGTTATTATGAGTTTATGCATTTTGATGTACCGAAGTTAGTTCGGAGTCCCGGATGTGATCACGGACATGACGAGGAGTCTCGAAATGGTCGAGACATAAAGATTGATATATTGGATGACTATATTCGGACACCGGAAGTGTTCCGGATGATTTCGGAGAAAATCGGAGAGCCGGAGGGGTTACCGGAACCCCCCGGGGAAGTAATGGGCCTTATTGGGCCTGAGGGGAGAGAGAGGGCAGCAGCCCAAGAGGTGGCGCGCCCCCCCTCAAGGGAGTCCGAATTGGACTAGGAGGGGAGGGCGCGGCCCCCCTTTCCCTCTCCCTCTCCCTCTCTTTCCTTCCCCCCAAGTCTCCTAGTTGGACTAGGAAAGGGGAGTCCTACTCCCACTAGGAGGAGGACTCCCCCTCCCTTGGCGCGCCCCATAGGCCGGCCGGCCTCCCCCTTGCTCCTTTATATACGGGGGCAGGGGGCACCTCTAGACACACAAGTTGATCGTTCCTTAGCCATGTGCGGTGCCCCCTGCCACCATATTCCACCTCGATCATATCGTTGTAGTGCTTAGGCGAAGCCCTGCGTCGGTAGAACATCAATATCGTCATCACGCCGTCGTGCTGACGGAACTCCTTCCCGAAGCTTTACTGGATCGGAGCCCGGGGATCATCATCGAGCTGTACGTGTGCTAAGAACTCGGAGGTGCCGGAGTAACGGTGCTTGGATCGGTCGGATCGGGAAGAAGACGTACGACTACTTCCTCTACATTGTGTCAACACTTCCATTGCGATCTACAAGGGTACATAGATCAGACTCTCCCCTCGTTGCTATGCATCACCATGATCTTGCGTGTGCGTAGGATTTTTTTTGAAATTACTACGTTCCCCAACACTGTCTTCCTCTTGAAGCTCCATTTATTCTCAATGGCTTGCCGATCATTGGGCAAGTCAACCAAGGTCCACACTTTGTTCTCATACATGGATCCCATCTCAGATTTCATGGCCTCAAGCCATTTTGCGGAATCTGGGCTCATCATCGCTTCCTCATAGTTCGTAGGTTCATCATGGTCTAGTAACATGACTTCCAGAGAGGATTACCGTACCACTCTGGTGCAGACCATACTCTATTTGACCTACGAGGTTCGGTAGTAACTTGATCTAAAGTTTCATGGTCATCATCATTAGCTTCCTCACTAATTGGCGTAGGAATCACTAGAACTGATTTCTGTGATGAACTACTTTCCAATAAGGGAGCAGGTACAATTACCTCATCAAGTTCTACTTTCCTCCCACTCACTTCTTTCGAGAGAAACTCCTTCTCTAGAAAGGATCCACTCTTAGCAACAAAGATCTTGCCTTCGGATCTGTGATAGAAGGTGTACCCAACAGTTTCTTTTGGGTATCCTATGAAGACGCACTTCTCCGATTTGGGTTCGAGCTTATCAGGTTGAAACTTTTTCACATAAGCATCGCAACCCCAAACTTTAAGAAACGACAGCTTCGGTTTCTTGCTAAACCACAGTTCATACGATGTCGTCTCAACTGATTTTTAGGTGCCCTATTTAACGTGAATGAAATTGTCTCTAATGCATAACCCTAAAATGACAGTGGTAAATCAGTAAGAGACATCATAGATCGCACCATATCTAATAAAGTACGGTTACGACGTTCGGACACACCATTACATTGTGGTGTTCTAGGTGGCGTGAGTTGCGAAACTATTCCACATTGTTTCAAATGAAGATCAAACTCGTAACTCAAATATTTGTTTCTGCGATCAGATCGTAGAAACTTTATTTTCTTGTTATGATGATTTTCCACTTCACTCTGAAATTCTTTGAACTTTTCAAATGTTTCAGACTTATGTTTCATCAAGTAGATATACCCATATCTGCTCAAAACATCTGTGAAGGTTAGAAAATAACGATACCCGTCGGGAGCCTCAACACTCATTGGACCGCACACATCAGTATGTGTCATTTCCAACAAGTGTGTTGCTCGCTCCATTGTTTCGAAGAACGGAGTCTTAGTCATCTTGCCCATGAGGCATGGTTCGCAAGCATCAAGTGATTCATAATCAAGTGATTCCAGAAGTCCACCAACATGGAGTTTCTTCATGCACTTTACACCAATATGACCTAAACGGCAGTGCCACATATAAGTTGCACTGTCATTATTAACTTTGCATCTTTTGGCTTCAATATTATGAATATGTGTATTACTACGATCGAGATTCAATAAACCATTTATATTGAGTGTATGACCATAGAAGGTTTTATTCATGTAGATAGAACAACAATTATTCTTTGACTTAAATGAATAACCGTATTTCAATAAACATGATCCAATCATATTTATGCTCAACGCAAACACCAAATAACATTTATTTTAGGTTGAACACTAATCCCGAAGGTAAACGAGTGTGCAATGGTGATCTTATCAACCTTGGAATCACTTCCAACTCACATCATCACATCGCCCTTAACTAGTCTCTGTTTATTTTGCAGCTCCCGTTTCGAGTTACTACTCTTAGCAACTGAACCAGTATCAAATACTGAGGGGCTGCTATAAACACTAGTAAAGTACACATCAATAACATGTATATCAAATATACCTTTGTTCACTTTGCCATCCTTCTTATCCGCCAAGTATCTAGGGCAGTTCCACTTCCAGTGACCATTTCCTTTGCAGTAGAAGCGCTCAGTTTCAAGCTTGGGTCTAGCTTTGGGCTTCTTCATGGGAGTGGCAACTTGCTTACCATTCTTCTTGAAGTTCCCTTTCTTTCCCTTGCCCTTTTACTTGAAACTAGTGATCTTGTCAACCATCAACACTTGATGCTTTTCTTGATTTCTACCTTCGCCGATTTCAGCATCGTGAAGAGCTCGGGAATCGTTTTACGTCATCCCTTGCATATTATAGTTCATAACTAAGTTCCAGTAACTTGGTGATAGTGACTAGAGAACTCTGTCAATCACTATCTTATCTGGAAGATTAACTCCCACTTGATTCAAGCAATTGTAGTACCCAAACAATCTGAGCACATGCTCACTAGTTGAGCTATTCTCCTCCATCTTTTAGGCAAAGTACTGTCAGAGGTCTCATACCTCTCGACACGGGCATGAGTCCGAAATACTAATTTCAAATCTTGGAACATCTTATATGCTCCGTGGCGTTCAAAACATTTTTGAAGTCCCGGTTCTAAGCCGTAAAGCATGGCGCATGAAACTATCAAGTAGTCATCATACCGAGCTTGCCAAACGTTCATAACATCTGCCTCTGCTCCTGCAATAGGTCCGTCACCTAGTGGTGCATGAAGGACATAATTCTTCTGTGCAGCAATGAGGATAATCCTCATATCACGGAGCTAGTCCGCATCATTGCTACTAACATCTTTCAACATAGTTTTCTCTAGGAACATATCATAAATAAAACAGGGAAGCTATACGCCATAGATATGCAAATACTATCAGGACTAAGTTCATGATAAATTTAAGTTCAATTAATCATATTACTTAAGAACTCCCACTTAGATAGACATCCCTCTAGTCATCTAAATGATCACGTGTCCATATCAACTAAACCAGGTCCGATCATCATGTGAGAGGGAGAAGTTTTCAATGGTGAACATCACTATGTTGATCATATCTACTATATGATTCATGCTCGACCTTTCGGTCTCAGTGTTCCGAGGCCATATCCGCATATGCTAGGCTCGTCAAGTTTAACCCGAGTATTCTGCGTGTGCAAAACTGGCTTGCACCCGTTGTATGTCAATGTAGAGCTTATCACACCCGATCATCACGTGGTGTCTCGACACGACGAACTGTCGCAATGGTGCATACTCATGGAGAACACTTATACCTTGAAATTTTAGTAAGGGGTCATCTCATAATGCTACCATCGTACAAAGCAAAATAGGATGCAGAAAATATAAACATCACATGCAATCAAAATATGTGACGTGCTATGGCCATCATCATCTTGTTCCTTTGATCTCCATCTCCAAAGTACCGTCATGATCTCCATCGTCACAGGCATGACACCATGATCTCCATCATCTTGATCTTTATCAACGTGTCGTCACATGGTCGTCTCGCCATGATACATCTCCAATGTATGTATAATTTTTGATTGTTCCATGCTATTATATTATCCATCTAGGATGTTTTATATGCATTTATATGCTATTTTATATGATTTTTGGGACTATCCTATTAACCTAGAGCCTAGTGTCAGTTTCTGTTTTTTCCTTGTTTTTGAGTTTTATAGAAAAGGAATACCAAACGGAGTCCAATTGAGGTGCCAATCTTTGATGATTTTTTATGGGCCAAAAGAAGCCCCCGGGGTAAAATAGTTTGGCCAGAATAGTCCCGAGCCGTCCACGAGGGTGGAGGGCAAGCCCTACCCCCCTAGGCGTGCCCCCTGCCTCGTGGACGACTCGGAGACCCCCCTAACATGAGACCGATGCCAAAAATTCCTATAAATACGGAAACCCCAGAAAAGAAACCTAGATTAGGAGTTCCGCCGTCGCAAGCCTTTGTAGCCACCAAAAACCAATCGGGACCCTGTTCCGACACCCTGCCGGAGGGGGGACCCATCACCGGTGGCCATCTTCATCATCCCGGTGCTCTCCATGACGAGGAGGGAGTAGTTCACCCTCCGGGCTGAGGGTATGTACCAGTAGCTATGTGGTTGATCTCTCTCTCTCTCTCGTGTTCTTGATGTGGCACGATCTTGATGTAACGCGAGCGTTGCTACTATAGTTGGATCTTATGATGTTTCTCCCCCTCTATCTCCTTGTGATGAATTGAGTTTTCCCTTTGAAGTTATCTTATCGGATTGGGTCTTTAAGGATTTGAGAACACTTGATGTATGTCTTGCATGTGCTTATCTATGGTGACAATGGGATATTCATGTGATCCACTTGATGTATATTTTGGTGATCAACTTGCGAGTTTTGTGACCTTGTGAACTTATGCATAGGGGTTGGCACACGTTTTCGTCTTGACTCTCCGGTAGAAACTGTGGGGCACTCTTTGAAGTTCTTTGTGTTGGTTGAATAGATGAATCTAAGATTGTGTGATGCATATCGTATAATCATACCCGCGGATACTTGAGGTGACATTGGAGTATCTAGGTGACATTAGGGTTTTGGTTGATTTGTGTCTTAAGGTGTTATTTTACTATGAACTCTCGGGTTGTTTGTGACACTTATAGGAATAACCCAATGGATTGGTCGAAAATAATAACTTTGAGGTGGTTTCGTACCCTACAATAATCTCTTTGTTTGTTCTCCGCTATTAGTGACTTTGGAGTGACTCTTTGTTGCAGGTTGAGGGATAGTTATATGATCTAATTATGTTATCCTTGTTGAGAGAACTTGCACTAGTGAAAGTATGAACCATAGGCCTTGCTTCAACGCATTGTAATACCGTTTTCGCTCAATTTTATCATTAGTTACCTTATTGTTTTTATATTTTCAGATTACAAAAACCTATATCTACCATCCATATTGCACTTGTATCACCATCTCTTCACCGAACTAGTGCACCTATACAATTTACCATTGTATTGGGTGTGTTTGGGACACAAGAGACTCTTTGCGATTTGGTTGCAGGGTTGTTTGAGAGAGACCGTCTTCATCCTACGCCTCCCATGGATTGATAAACCTTAGGTCATCCACTTGAGGGAAATTTGCTACTGTCCTACAAACCTCTGCACTTGGAGGCCCAACAACGTCTACAAGAAGAAGGTTGTGTAGTAGACATCACGCCAACTATTGTTTTTGCAATTATTGCTATCGCATAGCGATAAAGTAAAACAATTATATGGTGCTTGCATCTTATTCAATAAAGAGACAACCATAAGGCTCCTGCCAGTTGCCGATAACTTTAACAAAACATGATCATCTTATACAACAATTTATATCTCATCACGTCTTGACCATATCACATCACAACATGCCCTGCAAAAAACAAGTTAGACGCCCTCTACTTTGTTGTTGCATGTTTTACGTGGCTGCTACAGGCTTAGCAAGAACCGTTCTTACCTACGGCATAAAAAGCACAACGTGGTATAGTGATTGCTTTTTGATCTTCAGAAAGAACCATGTTCATTAAATCCGATTCAACAAAAGTTGGAGAAACAGACACCCGCCAGCCACCTGTGTGCAAAGCACGTCGGTAGAACCAGTCTCATGAGCGCGGTCATGTAATGTCGGCCCAAGCCGCTTCATCCAACAATACCGTCGAATCAAGAAACAACTAGTGATGGCAAGCAATATGTATGTACCCACGCCCACAACTCCTTTGTGTTCTACTCGTGCATATAACATCTACGCATAGACCTGGCTCGGATGCCACTGTTGGGGAACGCAGTATTTCAAAAAAATATCTACGATCATGCAAGATCTATCTAGGAGATGCATAGCAACGAGAGGGGAGAGTGTGTCTACGTACCCTCGTAGACCGAAAGCGAAAGCGTTTAGTAACGCGGTTGATGTAGTCGAACGTCTTCACGATCCAACTGATCCAAGTACCGAACGTACGACACCTCCGCGTTCAGCACACGTTCAGCTCGATGACGTCCCTCGGGCTCTTGATCCAGTTGAGGCCGAATGAGAGTTCCGTCAGCACGACGGTGTGGCGATGGTGATGATGAAGTTACCGGCGCAGGGCTTCGCCTAAGCACTACGACGATATGACCGAGGTGTGTAACTATGGAGGGGGGCATCGCACACAGCTAAGAAAAATCTTGGAGTGCCTTTGGAGTGACCCCTACCCACGTATATAAAGGAGGGAGGAGGAGGAGGCCGGCCTAGGAGGGGCGCGCCTATAGGGGGGGTCCAACTAGGATTCCCAATCCTAGTTGGAGTCCCATTCCTTTTCCAAGAGGGGAGATAGGGAAGGAGTAAGAGAGGGAGAAGGAAAGAGAGGGGGCGTCGCCCCCTCCCTAGTCCAATTCAGACATTCCATGGGGGGGCAACCCTTGAGGCCCTTCTCTCCTTTCCCGTATGGCCCATTAAGGCCCAATACTTCCCCCGGCGAATTCCCGTAACTCTCCAGTACTCCAAAAAAATACCCGAACCACTCAGAACCTTTCCGATGTCCGAATATAGCCTTCCAATATATCGATCTTTACGTCTCAGCCATTTCGAGACTCCTCGGCATGTCCGTGATCTCATCTGGGACTCTGAACAACCTTTGGTACATCAAATCACATAACTCATAATATAAATCATCATCGAACGTTAAGTGTGCGAACCCTACAGGTTCGAGAACTATGTAGACATGACCAAGACACATCTCCGGTCAATAACCAATAGCGGAACCTGGATGCTCATATTGGCTCCTACATATTCTACGAAGATCTTTATCGGCCAAACCGCATAACAACATACGTTGTTCCCTTTGTCATCGGTATGTTACTTGCCCGAGATTCGATCGTTGGTATCCTCATACCTAGTTCAATCTCGTTACCGACAAGTCTCTTTACTCGTTTCGTAATGCATCATCCCGTAACTAACTCTTTAGTCATATTGCTTCCAATACTTATAGTGATGAGCATTACCGAGAGGGCCTAGAGATACCTCTCCGACAATCGGAGTGACAAATCCTAATCTCGATCTATGCCAACTCAACAAACACCATCGGAGACACCTGTAGAGCATATTTATAATCAGCCAGTTACATTGTGATGTTTGATACCACACAAGGTGTTCCTCCGGTATTCGGGAGTTGCATAATCTCATAGTCAGAGGAACATGTATAAGTCATGATGAAAGCAATAGCAATAAAACTAAACGATCATTTATGCTAAGCTAACGGATGCGTCTTGTCCATCACATCATTCTCTAATGATGTGATCCCGTTCATCAAATGACAACACATGTCTATGGTTAGGAAACTTAACCATCTTTGATTAACGAGCTAGTCAAGTAGAGGCATACTAGGGACACTCTGTTTGTCTATGTATTCACACATGTATCAAGTTTCCTGATAATACAATTCTAGCATGAATAATAAACATTTATCATGATATAAGGAAACATAAATAACAACTTTATTATTGCCTCTAGGGCATATTTCCTTCAATGCAAATCCCTCAAGTGCGGTGTAGAGTTCACTCCAAAATTACTTGTTCTATAGACATTGTTGTCGGGCACGAAACCACCACAAAGCTATTCCTTAGAATAACACCTTAAGATGCAGATCAACCAAAGCCCTAATGTCACCTAGATATTCCAATGTCACCGCAAATATCCGTGGGTTTGGTCATACGATAAGCATCACACAATTTCAGATTCATCTATTTGATTCCCAAGGAGTGCCCCAAAATATCTATCAGAGAGTCAAGATGAGAACGTGTGCCAATGTCAGGACCCCGATTCCAAGTCACCTCGATCTAGCCGGTAACACCTCACATCACATTGCGGCCTCACGCACGGTATTCCCACGGGTGTTGCCTTACCATGGCCCGGGACCATTTGTGCCTTTTGGCTCACGTATATGATAGTGTCACTAGCATCCATATGACAGAGAACCCGGGCCGACATGGCTAGTCGTGAACCCAAAGTGGCACAGACCTATGGAGACAGGCATACGTGAATCACATCGAGCATGTTGGTCATCAGCGTGTGAATCCGGGCTGTAGCACTGGGCTAACAGGACTCCGGGGAACCCGTGCTGTAGCAGGCTAAGCAGGACTCCGGAAGTCACCGCGTGAAATTTCCCCGAAGGGACAGACATAGGAACAAAGTGAAACACATGCCGGCCAGTCAAGTGTCCAGAGCAGTAGTGCTGGGCTAGCAGGACTCCGGTGAACCGGGCTGTAGCGGACTACTATCGCTCAGGAAGCACTAGACTACATTTCCCCATATGAGAGGCTGCCAAGGATAAACAACTAGATTGTCGGATCCCACTCATACCAAGCATTTCAATCATACACACAATATGCCCGATATGAGTACATACAACATGGCATCACAACAAAACTCTACAACTCAAGTACTTTATTTAAAGGCTCTAAAGACCCATACATAACATGTTCATACAGGTAGGGGTCACATGACCCGACACTCAAGTCATACAAGCATACAAGCACATGCAGAAGCAAATAATCTGAGTACAGACACTAGAAAGAAAGAAGGCTTCTCGAAGCCTGTCTATCTATGTAGGGCCCTCCATGGCCATTGATCACCACCTGGGTGGCAAGTCACTCATCGACGTCGAGATCTACATAAAACCCATTGGAGGGGGCGGTGTTGTCGTCTGAAAACAGTAATTAAGCAAACATGAGTACAAAGGTACTCAGCAAGTCTTACATCAGAACCTACTATACATGCTCATTCTCAAGAAGGTGGTGGGGTTATTGCAGCAAGCCCGCTTTGACTCTTGGCTAAGCTATCCTATGGAACTCCACTGCTAAAATAGTTTTCGCACATGAGTCCACTACTCACCAACACAATACTCCACCGGGGATCCTCCCTCGTCATCCTACGAGAGCGCCATCCTCGGTACTCAAGATAATGGATACTACTAAAAGACTCAAGATAAGTGTGAGTAGACATCACGAGACGCCAAACGGGCGCCCGGCATACCCGGCCATGGTGTATCTACCGCAACATAGCCCACCCCTAGGGTCAGCGCTACGCATGACCGCCAACACATAACCTACAAACACCAGAAACTAATTGCAGTACTAGGGTGATTAAGAAGCCGAGAGGGTCCATTGGTTTCGGGCCCAATGTATGGTAGTAATTGCATCTTAAATCACACATACAGATCTCAGTTCTTATGGACGGCCTCAATGAAACAACCCACCATGTACTCCTACATGGCCTCTCATAGATACCTTTACCAAATCATGTTCAACACATCCCTCACATTACCGACATAATCATTTCACTCTAGCCCATCACCCAGATGAGCCAGACCTGACACAACTCTAAGCATAGCGGGCATAGCACAGTAGGAAACACATACATGGATCAGTCAACTCCTACACATGCTAGTGGGTTTCATCTAGTTACTGTGGCAATGACAGGTCATGCAGAGGATAAGGGTTCAACTACCGTAGCACACAGCAGTTTGAATCGCGTTGTCTTAATGCAGTAAACAAGAGCAGAAGCGAGAACATGGGTTTGTATCGGAATGATCAATGGGTTGCTTGCCTGATGTAGTGGTAGTAGGGTACTGCCCTTCAGACGGATACTCGGGGTTATCCTAGGAGGCAGAACCTACCACGAAAGACACACCGAACATAATCAACACATGACAATATGCAACAATATGATGCATGCTATGACATGGCAAAATGAATGTGTCTTGGCCTAATGCAAGCTAAAACAGAAAGGAATGAACTCATTTGAATCAAAGATTCAAATGTTAGTTCATTTAACATAGCCTTATTAGTGCATTATCTTCTTTTGCTTAAACAGCAAGGTTATCTTGTTTTGTCATGCATGAAACCATTACAGATGGATAGATTGAATTTTTCTGATCATTTTTCATATATAAATTGTTTGATTTGGAGCTATGGTTGATTTTCTATGATTTTTAGAAGTTTTGGCTATTTTCTGGAATTTCCTATTAAAGAATAAATCCAGAAAAGGATTTACTGCGTCAGCATTGCGTCAGATTGACGTCAGGGGTCAACGGGCTGGTCTAGGTCAAACCTGACCAGTGGGACCCGAGTGTCAGTAGTTAATTAACTAACTAATTTTTTGATTAGTGCTAATCTAAGTTAATTAGCTGGGCGGTCCCACGTGTCAGAGACTCAGGGGAGATCAACCTGGGCCCACACGGGGTCAAACAAGGGAAAACTCGCCGGCATTTAGCCGCCGGAGAGGCCAGACACGGCGAAGCAGCGCGGGTTTTGCACTCCGGTGACCAAAAGGACGGCGGAGACCATCTACGTGATGCGGGGAGTGAGCCGCGTCGAGTGGTGGCAGTGGGTGGAGCTGGGGTGGCCGGAAACGACGGCGGCGACGAGCGTTGCGGCTGCCGGAGTTTGGGCGAGGTCGAACTAGTCGCTAGCAGGCATGGCGAGGGGCGTGCGGGGGTGCTACGGGCTCCTGCGAGTGCATTGAAGACGATGGCATGCTCGGTTGCGGCCCAACATGGTTGTGGCCACGACGACGACGTGCGGTGGCGGCGGCGAGCTTCAGCCGCGGTGGTTAGTAAGGCTAGAGGAGGAAATAGACGGCGGGGAGCAAGGGGTTCGGTAGAGGAGCTCACGGCGGTTGCAGAACGCGTCTCAGCGGGCTCGAGGAAGAGCTGGAGCAAGCGGGGCGGCGAGGGGGATCTCCGGCGACCGAGGTTGAAGATGAGCTCGGTGCAGCATCTCCGGGGCGAGCGAGCGCTCGGGGATGGGTCGAGGCGAAGCAGTGGACGACAGTGGAACTTCTTGGCATGGCGAGGCAACAAGTGGACAGCGGTGGCTGCGGTGGTGCTTGTCGGCGGCGACGGTTGCGCCCCGCTCCGGGGGAGAGAGCGAGAGAGGCGAGGCAGGGGGAGAGTGGAGCGGTCGAGGGGGTCCAGGGGGTCTATGTGGCACTCGTAGGCGCGTCCGGGGCGTCGGCAGAAGCAGGAGGTGGCCGGCGTGTGGCCGCGGGCGCCGGCCACGCGCCTCTCATCCTCCTGGCGAGAGGAGGAGGATGACTGGCGCGAGCCAGTGGACTGGGCCGAGCTGGGCCAGGCCAGGGCGACAGGTAAGTCTCTGTTCTCTCTCTCTCCTTTTCTGTTTTTCATTTATTCTATTATTTCTATAACTTCAGGGCTTTATTAAAAATGCCAGGGCATTTCCAAAAATCATAAAATTAATCATGGCTACTGCTTAGAATATATCCAACAGCAAACATTTTAGTTTATGATTATCTGAGCATTTAAAATATATTATAGCATTTAAATGCCCAATTGCAAATACTATAAGAATTAATACAATGACCTTAAGATGTCCTAGAAAAATGTGCACCATTTTTGTCAAAGGTTTTAACCCAAAACAAAAAGGGTGGGCTTTTTAGATGGGCATTTCAGGTTCATTGAAAAAGTTTTTAGTAAACCCTAGTTGTTCCAGGGGGTGCTGGGGGTTCTGCCATCCCCATTTCAAATTTAAAATAAATTTAAACATGATGCACATGTCCAACCAATCGTAATGCATGACTAACACAGGGATGTGACAACTCACCCCCACTCAAAAGAATCTCGTCCCGAGATTTAGGATCCTCCAGGAAGAAGGTGGGGTACTTGAGTCGAAGACGATCCTCCCTTTCCCAAGTGGCTTCTTTCTCGGAATGGTGTGACCATTGAACCTTGAGGAACTTGATATTATGGCGTCGAGTGGTACGCTCGGCTTGATCAAGGATGCGAACGGGAGATTCCCGATATGAGAGGTTATCTTGTAGATCAAGCGTTTCGTGGTCTACTCCATGGATAGGATCCGCAAAGCAACGCCTGAGTTGAGAAACGTGGAAGACATCATGAACTCTGGAAAGATGCAAAGGTAGTTCCAATTGGTAGGCAACTTCTCCTCGTTTGGCAAGAATGCGAAAGGGTCCAATGTAACGAGGAGCCAATTTGCCTTTGATACCGAAACGATGGGTTCCCTTTAACGGAGTAACCCGAAGGTAAGCCTTCTCGCCGACTTCATAAGTCATGAGCTTATGTTTACGATCATATTGGCTCTTTTGACGAGATTGGGCTGTTTTCAATTTCTCATGAATAACGCGAACCTGCTCTTCTGCTTCCTGAATCATATCCGGGCCAAAGAGTTGTCTTTCCCCGGTTTCTGACCAGTTAAGAGGCGTTCGACATTTTCGTCCATAAAGAACTTCGAAAGGAGCTTTGCCCAAGCTAGCTTGATAACTATTGTTATAAGCAAACTCCGCGAATGGAAGGCATTTCTCCCAACCCATTCCGAATGAGTTGACAAAAGCTCAGAGCATATCTTCCAAAATTTGATTGACTCTCTCTACTTGACCACTTGATTGAGGATGGAAGGCGGTGCTGAAAGAGAGACGAGTTCCGATAGCATTTTGGAAACTCTCCCAAAATCGAGAGGTGAAGAGACTTCCACGGTCTGAGTTAATTTCCAATGGAACACCATGAAGAGACACTATTCGCGGGAGATGTATAAGTCAGCTGGCTGGCTAGCGGTGATACTCTCACGAACAGGTAGGAAATGGGCTACTTTGGAAAGACGGTCGATCACAACGAAGATGGCATTGTTCCCTCTCTTGGTCCTGGGAAACCCAGTAATGAAATCCATACTGATTTTATCCCATTTCCACTCAGGAATAGCCAAAGGTTGAAGGGTGCCAGCAGGCCGTTGATGCTCTGCTTTAACACGACGACAAACGTCGCAATTAGCAATGTATTGAGCGATTTCTCTCTTCATCCTAGTCCACCAAAACCTCTGGCATAGATCTTGATACATCTTAGTACTACCGGGATGAATGGTGAGAGGGGATTCATGAGCTTCCTTAAGGATCAGCCACCTCAGGTTTCGTGCCTTGGGAACCACTAGGCGGTTTCCAAAGTATACGACACCTTGATCATCAACGGAGAAACAATTCGCGACTCCTTTCTTAATGTTTCTCTTAGTACGGGAGATTCCCGGATCTACCTTTTGTGCCCTGATGATATGATCCATAAGGGTAGGTTTCGCCACCAGGGTGGATAGGAATCCTCGAGGAACAATGTGAAGATTAAGCTTACGAAATTCCTCATGGAGAAGTGGTTGACTTTGTTGTAACATCAGGTTGTTACAATAGGACTTACGACTTAGTGCATCAGCCATGAAATTGGCTTTGCCCGGGGTGTAAGTTATTCCTAAGTCGTAATCCGAGATCAACTCGACCCAACGTCTTTGCCTGAGATTCAAATCCGGTTGGGTGAAGATATATTTCAAACTTTGGTGGTCGGTGAAGATCTCGCAACGATTACCGAGGAGGTAATGTCGCCAAGTTTTGAGTGCATGGACCACAGCTGCAAGCTATAGATCATGTGTGGGATAGTTTTCCTCATGTGGGTGTAATTGCCGTGAAGCATAGGCAATTACCTGACGATCTTGCATGAGTATGCAACCTAGTCCTTGTCGCGAGGCGTCGCAGTAGATAATAAAGTCCTTGGAGAAATCTGGTGGTACCAGTACGGGAGCAGATGTCAGGCGTCTTTTCAGTTCCTGAAAGCTGAACTGGCACTGTGGAGTCCACTCAAACTTTTTATCTTTCTTGAGGAGTTCATTTAGAGGTTTAGCAACCTTGGAGAAATTCTCGACGAAGCGGCGGCAATAGCTCGCTAAGACAAGGAAGCTCCGAACTTGCTTGACCGTCTCAGGTGGAGTCCAATCATGGATGACTTGAACTCACTCGGGATTGACAGCAATACCCTTACCAGAGATTACATGGCCTAGGTAGGTCACTTCTGGCAACCAAAATTCACACTTGGAGAATTTGGCATAAAGGCGATGCTCTCGAAGTTTCGTCAATACCAGCCTTAGATGTTCGGCATGTTCCTCTTCATTCTTGGAGTAGATGAGTATGTCATCGAGGTATACTACGACGAATTTATCCAAATACTCCATGAAGACCGAGTTCATTAACCGAGAGAAGGTGGCTGGGGCATTGGTTAAACCGAAGGACATAACGGTGTACTCGTATTGGCCATAACGAGTAACAAAGGCCGTTTTGGGAATGTCCCCGTTTCTGATTTTGATTTGATGGTAGCCCAACCTCAAATCCATCTTGGAAAAGACTGAGGATCCAGCGAGCTGATCATACAGATCGTTGATCCTGGGAAGCGGATACTTGTTCTTGATGGTGACCAAGTTGACAGGTCGGTAATCTACAACCATCCGGTCCGTTCCATCCTTCTTCTTGACAAAGAGGACGGGGCAAGCCCAAGGAGAGGAACTAGGACGGATGAAACCCTTTTTCAAGGACTCATCGAGTTGGTTCTTAAGCTCGGCTAGTTCTAAGGGTGCCATCTTATAGGGTCTTCTAGAAATTGGAACGGTTCCTGGAACAAGGTCTATCACAAACTCGACATCCCTGTCAGGTGGAACACCTGGCAGTTCTTCTGGAAAGACATCCGGAAAGTCTCGGACTACCGGAACATCCTCAAGGTATGGAAGGGGGTTGGCATTTAGGGAGTAAAGCTGGCGCTTGGCCACTCGAGTTAAGACATTGACTGTCTTGCCCGATGGGTGAGTAAGTTGAACGGTTCTAGTGGCACAATCAATCTTAGCATAATGAGCTAACATCCAGTCCATACCCAAGATGATGTTTATGTCCGAGGACTTGAGAGCTATTAAGGATGCAAGGAAGACAAGTCTATCAACAAGAATTTCATTCCCATGGCTTACTCTAGAAGTTTTCCATCTAGAGCCAGGGGTTTGAATTTCCATGGTAGTGGGCATGTCACAGAATGTCGTGTTATGCAAACGAGCATAGTTCTCGGATATGAATGAATGAGATGCTCCAGTATCGAAAAGAACAGATGCCGGATGGCAATTAATAAGGAGCGTACCAAGGACGACGTTAGGATCCTCATGAGCCTCCTCGGCTGAAACATAGTTGACATGGCCACGTGCAGTGGTGACCGGCTTGGCGTAGAATGTCTTTCCCGCTGGCTTACCACGGCCAACGGACTTTCCAGACTGGTTGGGGTTGTTGTTCTGGGGACACTCTCGGCTATAATGACCCGGCTCTCCACACTTGAAACATGTCACAACATTGGGGCGTGGAGCAGCATTAGCAGCGGGGCCACCATAGGGCTTGGGCGGTGCAAACTGCTGGTTGGGATGAGGCGCCTCAAAGGATGGCCTCGGAATGAACCTGGGTGGCAGTGCCATGCTTGGAATCCACACCCGGCGCTTCTGAGATCCAGAGCCGGATGAAGAGCCAAAATCACGGAAGTGCTTGCGTGTAGCGTCATAGTCAGACTGGCCTGTCTCAGCACTGATGGCTTTATTGACCAACTTCTGAAAGGAGGTGCACTCATGCAGACGAAGATCACAGCGAAGCTCAGGGCTAAGTCCCTTGCGGAACCTTGCCTGCTTCTTAGCGTCGGTGGATACCTCTTCAGGAGCATATCGTGCCAGATTCCCAAATTCACGACTATATGCATCCACAGTCAGTCTTCCTTGGGTGAAATTGCAGAACTCCTCCCTCTTGCGATCTATGAGACCTTCTGGAATGTGATGCTCACGGAAAGCCTCACTGAATTCAGCCCAAGTAGTGATTTGGCCGACCGGGCGCATAGCTTCAAAATTTTCCCACCAAAGGCTAGCAGGGCCTTCGAGGTGATAGGCAGCATAAGTAACCTTATCAGCTTCGGCTACGTTGGCAGAACGTAGCTTGTGGGTGATGCTGCGAAGCCAGTCATCCGCGTCGAGGGGCTCGACGGAATGGTTAAACTTTGGTGGGTACAGCTTGATAAAGTCATTGATTGACACCAAGTCATTTTGCTGATGGCGTGCAGTGTTCTGCTCAATCCGCTCCAGCAAGCGGTTAGTCTCACGCTTGTTTCTTTCCGCCTCCAGCATCACTTCGGCCAGAGAAGGTGGGTGAGGCAGATTTTCACCCCTAGCTGCACTGGCTTCCCCCTGCTCCGGGGCAGCAGGGTTGCTGCGGGTGTTGACCATCCTAGGAGAAAACAAGACAACGGTTTAGATAAGGATGGCACAAACTTAGCAAGGAAGTGCAGAATGTAATGGATAACACGGAATGCAGAGATGGTCATTGCACGACATGGTAATATAGAAACTTCCATATATATACCATTGGTCATACACACCGTACATAGTTTAATACAAGCCCAGGCTAGAGTACAACTACGGTGAAAGACATTACATCTCATCGGAGGCATTCCAAGCTCCTATACATTATTTTCCTACACCTCCGGAGTGTGATACACACCAGGTCATATCCCACGGTCACGCGGGACTGTGGAGAATACAACTACTACGATACTAGTGAAACTACTACTAGCTCAGACGGCTCCATAGTAATCCTCATAGAAGTCGCCACCAAAACCTGGAAGTGGAACATGATCATCTGGGAACAGACGGTCCTGCGGAGCCTGCGGACCAAAGGGACTCGGATGTGGCCTTGGTCCCACAGGTGGTGGCAGACAGGGACCACGAGGAGGGGTGATGCCTCCTACATCGCGCCACTCCATACAGTCTAGCAATCCAGACCGTACAGGGTACAGATCCCTCAGATCCATGTATCCTGCCTGTACCGCCGGTGCAAACCGAGTCAAAGTGGCCCAGTGATCAGCACGAGAGTTAAAAAGCTCCATACGCAAGGCCCGATTTTCGCGGTCCTTATCCTCGAGCATCTCGGCAGTGGTGCGGAGTAGTGACTCCTCATGTGTGGGGTCAGCATAGATAGCCTGGAGATACCCTTGCGCTCCCGGAAGTGAAGCTGGCATATAACGGAAGTCGGTGTTCCGAAGTATGCCAGTCCGGACTCGCATGATGGTCATCATGGAATAGGCAGCATCCTGCACAGCCATCTCAACAGTAACCCCGAGTCCATAGGAACAGTGAAGGGGCTCAGTGGCTCCAGGATAAGAGGGATATATCCTGACGGTATAGAGGTACTGGCTCTGGTTGAAGTCTCGGAATTGCTCTTCGACAGTGTATTCGGGATACCAATGGTAACCCGTCTCGATCATTACCCGAACCAACATAGCAGTATGACCAGGCACATCGAGGCACCGGGTCAGGCGAACCACTTGGTTTTGAGCACGAGTGGCCATCTGAAAGCACAACCACAATGCAAAGGCATTAGAATTTCTAGGGAAAATTGGACAGCATAACAGCTGTAAATGCTCAGAAAAGGATTTGAGACATCCACGACAGTTTGCAATACCACTCAACAACATCATATCAAGGTTCTGATTCAACTGGCAACATGCTAAAAGTAGTAGAAACTGTACTGAGGCTTGTAACAACAATCCTATAAGCTACTACGGATTAGTAACGCGTGAACCTGATAGAAGAAGAGAGCCTAGTCCTTAACCCACGTTGAATAAGAAGAGAATGACTCAGATCAGAGGGCATAAGGTAAAGGAGTAAAAGAGCCTTATGTTCCCTCCCACAATCAATTCCCCTACATATAACTAAAGCATTTCTAGACTCGACATCGACCAGTTTAGCTCAACGAACCTACAGGCAGTCCGGCTCTGATACCAACGCTACCAGGACCCCGATTCCAAGTCACCTCGATCTAGCCGGTAACACCTCATATCACATTGCGGCCTCACGCACGGTATTCCCACGGGCGTCACCTTACCAAGGCCCGGGACCGTTTGCGCCTTTTGGTCATGTATATGATAGTGTCGCTAGCATCCATATGACAGAGAACCCGGGCCAACATGGCTAGTCGTGAACCCAAAGCAGCACAGACCTATGGAGACAGGCATACGTGAATCACATCGAGCATGTCGGTCATCAGCGTGTGAATCCGGGCTGTAGCACTAGGCTAACAGGACTCCGGGGAACCCGGGCTGTAGCAGGCTAGGCAGGACTCCGGAAGTCACCGTGTGACATTTCCCCGAAGGGACACACATAGGAACAAAGTGAAACACATGCCAGCCAGTCAAGTGTCCAGAGCAGTAGTGCTGGGCTAGCAGGACTCCGGTGAACCGGGCTGTAGCGGACTACTATCGCTCAGGAAGCACTAGACTACATTTCCCCATATGAGAGGCTGCCAAGGATAAACAACTAGATTGTCGGATCCCACTCATACCAAGCATTTCAATCATACACACAATATGCCTGATATGAGTACATACAACATGGCATCACAACAAAACTCTACAACTCAAGTACTTTATTTAAAGGCTCTAGAGAGCCATACATAACATGTTCATACAGGTAGGGGTCACATGACCCGACACTCAAGTCATACAAGCACATGCGGAAGCAAATAGTCTGAGTACAGACACTAGAAAGAAAGAAGGCTTCTAGAAGCCTGTCTATCTACGTAGGGCCCTCCATGGCCATGATCACCACCTGGGTGGCAAGTCACTCATCGACGTCGAGATCTACATAAAACCCATCGGAGGGGGCGGTGTTGTCGTCTGAAAACAGTAATTAAGCAAACATGAGTACAAAGGTACTCAGCAAGTCTTACATCAGAACCTACTATACATGCTCATTCTCAAGAAGGTGGTGGGGTTATTGCAGCAAGCCAGCTTTGACTCTTGGCTAAGCTATCCTACAGAACTCCACTAGTAAAATAGTTTTCGCACACGAGTCCACTACTCACCAACACAATACTCCATCGGGGATCCTTCCTCGTCATCCTACGAGAGGTCCATCCTCGGTACTCACACTTATCTTGAGTCTTTTAGTAGTATCCATTAACTTGTCTATGAACTGTATAGGCAACCAAGTAGTCCTTTACCGCGGACACGGCTATTCGAATAGATGATGTTAACCCTGCAGGGGTGTACTTCTTCATACACGCTTTCACCACTTACCGCCGTTTACACGACATGTACTCGGCAACCTTCAAGCGGAAGCCCAACGAGGGTGTCAGCCACGGCCTACCTAAACACTCAAGTCTCTAGTCCAGGTTTATCGCCTATCCAGGTTCCATCCACAGGGAGTCCGGCCGAGGTTTCCACATACGGCCCCGAACGATGTGAACAGGGTCCCGAGACGCCAAACGGGCGCCCGGCATACCCGGCCACGGTGTATCTACCGCAACATAGCCCACCCCTAGGGTCAGCGCTACGCATGACCGCCAACACATAACCTACAAACACCAGAAACTAATTGCAGTACTAGGGTGATTAAGAAGTCGAGAGGGTCCATTGGTTTCGGGCCCAATGTATGTTAGTAATTGCATCTTAAATCACACATACAGATCTCAGTTCTTATGGACGGCCTCAATGAAACAACCCACCATGTACTCCTACATGGCCTCTCATCGATACCTTTACCAAATCATGTTCAACACATCCCTCACATTACCAACATAATCATTTCACTCTAGCCCATCACCCAGATGAGCCAGACCTGACACAACTCTAAGCATAGCAGGCATAGCACGGTAGGAAACACATACATGGCTCAGTCAACTCCTACACATGCTAGTGGGTTTCATCTAGTTACTGTGGCAATGACAGGTCATGCAGAGGATAAGGGTTCAACTACCGTAGCACACAGCAGTTTGAATCGCGTTGTCTTAATGCAGTAAACAAGAGCAGAAGCGAGAACATGGGTTTGTATCAGAATGATCAATGGGTTGCTTGCCTGATGTAGTGGTAGTAGGGTACTGCCCTTCAGACGGATACTCGGGGTTATCCTAGGAGGCAGAACCTACCACGAAAGACACACCGAACATAATCAACACATGACAATATGCAACAATATGATGCATGCTATGACATGGCAAAATGAATGTGTCTTGGCCTAATGCAAGCTAAAAAAGAAAGGAATGAACTCATTTGAATCAAAGATTCAAATGTTAGTTCATTTAACATAGCCTTATTAGTGCATTATCTTCTTTTGCTTAAACAGAAAGGTTATCTTGTTTTGTCATGCATGAAACCATTACAGATGGATAGATTGAATTTTTCTGATCATTTTTCATATATAAATTGTTTGATTTGGAGCTATGGTTGATTTTCTATGATTTTTAGAAGTTTTGGCTATTTTCTGGAATTCCCTATTAAAGAATAAATCCAGAAAAGGATTTACTGCGTCAGCATTGCGTCAGATTGACGTCAGGGGTCAACGGGCTGGTCTAGGTCAAACCTGACCAGTGGGACCCGAGTGTCAGTAGTTAATTAACTAACTAATTTTTTGATTAGTGCTAATCTAAGTTAATTAGCTGGGCGGTCCCACGTGTCAGAGACTCAGGGGAGATCAACCTGGGCCCACACGGGGTCAAACAAGGGAAAACTCGCCGGCATTTAGCCGCCGGAGAGGCCAGACACGGCGAAGCAGCGCGGGTTTTGCACTCCGGCGACCAAAAGGACGGCGGAGACCATCTACGTGATGCGGGGAGTGAGCCGCGTCGAGTGGTGGCAGTGGGTGGAGCTGGGGTGGCCGGAAACGACGGCGGCGACGAGCGTTGCGGCTGCCGGAGTTTGGGCGAGGTCGAACTAGTCGCTAGCAGGCATGGCGAGGGGCGTGCGGGGGTGCTACGGGCTCCTGCGAGTGCATTGAAGACGATGGCATGCTCGGTTGCGGCCCAACGTGGCTGTGGCCACGACGACGACTTGCGGTGGCGGCGGCGAGCTTCAGCCGCGGTGGTTAGTAAGGCTAGAGGAGGAAATAGACGGCGGGGAGCAAGGGGTTCGGTAGAGGAGCTCACGGCGGTTGCAGAACGCGTCTCAGCGGGCTCGGGGAAGAGCTAGAGCAAGCGGGGCGGCGAGGGGGATCTCCGGCGACCGAGGTTGAAGATGAGCTCGGTGCAGCATCTCCGGGGCGAGCGAGCGCTCGGGGATGGGTCGAGGCGAAGCAGTGGACGACAGTGGAACTTCTTGGCATGGCGAGGCAACGAGTGGACGGCGGTGGCTGCGGTGGTGCTTGTCGGCGGCGACGGTTGCGCCCCGCTCCGGGGGAGAGAGTGAGAGAGGCGAGGCAGGGGGAGAATGGAGCGGTCGAGGGGGTCCAGGGGGTCTATGTGGCACTCGTAGGTGCGTCCGGGGCGTCGGTAGAAGCAGGAGGTGGCCGGCGTGTGGCCGCGGGCGCCGGCCACGCGCCTCTCGTCCTCCTGGCGAGAGGAGGAGGATGACTGGCGCGAGCCAGTGGACTGGGCCGAGCTGGGCCAGGCCAGGGCGACAGGTAAGTCTCTGTTCTCTCTCTCTCCTTTTCTGTTTTTCATTTATTCTATTATTTCTATAACTTCAGGGCTTTATTAAAAATGCCAGGGCATTTCCAAAAATCATAAAATTAATCATGGCTGCTGCTTAGAATATATCCAACAGCAAACATTTTAGTTTATGATTATCTGAGCATTTAAAATATTTTATAGCATTTAAATGCCCAAATGCAAATACTATAAGAATTAATCCAATGACCTTAAGATGTCCTAGAAAAATGTGCACCATTTTTGTCGAAGGTTTTAACCCAAAACAAAAAGGGTGGGCTTTTTAGAAGGGCATTTCAGGTTCATTGAAAAAGTTTTTAGTAAACCCTAGTTGTTCCAGGGTGGTGCTGGGGGTTCTGCCATCCCCATTTCAAATTTAAAATAAATTTAAACATGATGCACATGTCCAACCAATCCTAATGCATGACTAACACAGGGATGTGACAGCCAACCCCTATGCATAGGCCCTAAAGTCACGAAACCCGCAAGTTGATCACAATAATGTACATCAAGTAACTCAATCAGATATCCCAATGTCACTACAGATATCCTCATACAAAACACATATTAAGTCCTTTCAAATCCTTAAAGACTCAATCCGATAAGAAAACTTCAAAGGGAAAACTCAATTCATCAAGAAGATAGAGAGGGGGAAAACTCCATATGATTCATCTATGTCAACAAAGCCCGTGTTACATCAAGATCGTTCCATCTCAACAACACGAGAGGGAGGGAGAGATACAACACATAGCTATTGGTACATACCCTCAACCCTCAGGGAGGACTACTCCCTCCTCATCATGGTGGCCGCTGGGATGATGAAGATGGCCACCGGTGATGATTCTCCCTCCGGCATAGTGCCGGAGAAGGCTCTAGATTGGATCTCGCAGTTCTAGAACTGGCGGCAGCTGGAACAAAATTTCGTCGACTCCCCTAGGGTATTTGGAATATTTGGGCATTTATAGAGCGAAGAGGCGGTGCAGGAGGCCAACGAGGTGGGC
This sequence comes from Triticum monococcum, assembly GCA_034509565.1. NCBI lineage: Eukaryota > Viridiplantae > Streptophyta > Magnoliopsida > Poales > Poaceae > Triticum > Triticum monococcum. The sequence goes on along the minus strand of CM067845.1, from coordinate 682,376,580 downwards.
ACAGCCCACCTGGGCGCGCCTGGGCCCAGGCGCGCCCTGGTGGGTTGTGCCCCCCTCGAGGCATCCCCTAGGTGCTTCTCTGGCCCACTGGATGTCTTCTGGTCCAAAAAATTCACAAAAAGTTTCGCTGCATTTGCACTCCGTTTGATATTGATTTCCTGCGATGTAAAAAACAAGCAGAAAACAACAACTGGCACTTGGCACTATGTCAATAGCTTAGTCCCAAAAATGATATAAAATGATTACAAAACATCCAAGAATGATAATATAATAGCATGGAACAGTCAAAAATTATAGATACGTTGGAGACGTATCATACGTCTCCAACGTATCTATAATTTTTTATTGTTCCATGCAATTATATTATCTATTTTGGATGTTTAATGGGCTTTAATATGCACTTTTATATTATTTTTGGGACTAACCAATTAACCGAAGGCCTAGTGCAAATTGTTGTTGTTTTTGCCTATTTCAGTGTTTCGCAGAAAAGGAATATCAAACGGAATGAAACCTTCGCAAGGATCTTTTTGGAACAAACGCAATCCAGGAGACTTGGAGTGGATGTCAAGGAAGCAACGAGGCGGCCACGAGGTAGGGCGGCGTGCCCCCCACCCTCGTGGGCCCCTCGTAGCTCCACCGACCTACTTCTTTCGCCTATATATACTCTTATACCCTGAAAACATCCAGGGGAGCCACGAAACCACTTTTCCACCGCCGCAACCTTCTGTACCCGTGAGATCCCATGTGGGGACGTTTTCCGGTGATCTGTCGGAGGGGGATTCGATCACGGAGGGCTTCTACATCAACACCATAGCCTCTCCGATGATGTGTGAGTAGTTTACCACAGACCTTCGGGTCCATAGTTATTAGCTAGATGGCTTCTTCTCTCTCCTTGATTTTCAATACAAAGTTCTCCTCGATGTTCTTGGAGATCTATTCGATGTAATACTTTTTGCGGTGTGTTTGCTGAGATCCGATGAATTGTGGGTTTATGATCAAGTTTATCTATGAACAATATTTGATTCTTCTCTGAATTCTTATATGCATGACTTGATATCTTTGCAAGTCTCTTCAAATTATCAGTTTGGTTTGGCCTACTAGATTGATCTTTCTTGCAATGGGAGAAGTGCTTAGCTTTGGGTTCAATCTTGTGGTGTCCTTTCCTAGTGACAGCAGGGGCAGCAAGGCACGTATTGTATTGTTGCCATCGAGGATAAAAAGATGGGGTTTATATCATATTGCTTGAGTTTATCCCTCTACATCATGTCATCTTGCCTAATGCGTTACTATGTTCTTATGAACTTAATACTCTAGATGCATGTTGGATAGTGATCGATGTGTGGAGTAATAGTAGTAGATGCAGAATCGTTTCGGTCTACTTGACACGGACGTGATGCCTATGTTTATGATCATGCCTAGATATTATCATAACTATGCGCTTTTCTATCAATTGCTCGGCAGTAATTTGTTCACCCACCGTAAGATATGCTATCTTGAGAGAAGCCACTAGTGAAACTGTAGGCTCGAAAGTATGTCTATAGGGGGGTGATTAGACTACTTGACCAAATAAAAATCTAGCCTTTTCCCAATTATAGTTCTTGGCAGATTTTAGCAACTTTGGACAAGTCAAGCAATCCTAACACGATTCAAGCAAGCATGCATAGAGTATATGAGGAGCCGAAATTAAAGCATGTAACTTGCAAGAATGTAAAGGGAAGGGTTTGGAGGATTCAAACGCAATTGGAGACACAGATGTTTTGTCATGGTTCTGATAGGTGGTGCTATCGTACATCCACATTGATGGAGACTTCAACCCACGAAGGGTAACGGTTGCGCGAGTCCACGGAGGGCTCCACCCACGAAGGGTCCATGAAGAACCAACCTTGTCTATCCCACCATGGCCATCGCCCACGAAGGACTTGCCTCACTAGCGGTCGATCTTCATGAAGTAGGCGATCTCCTTGACCTTACAAACTCCTTAGTTCAACTCCACAATCTTGTCGGAGGCTCCCAAGTGACACCGAGCCAATCTAGGAGACACCACTCTCCAAGAAGTAACAAATGGTGTGTTGATGATGAACTCCTTGCTCTTGTGCTTCAAATGATAGTCTCCCCAACACTCAACTCTCTCTCACAGGATATGGATTTGGTGGAAAGAAGATTTGAGTGGAAAGCGGCTTGGGGAATGCTAGAGATCAAGATTCATATGGTAGGAATGGAATATCTTGGTCTCAACACAAGTGTAGGTGGTTCTCTTTCAGAAAATATAGGTTGGAAGTGCAGGTTTGTTCTGATGGCTCTCTCTACGAATGAAGAGGAGGTGGAGGGGTATTTATAGCCTCCACACAAAATCTAATCATTACACATAACTTCCCAAACATGGTGAGACCGAATGATTAAACTCGGTCGGGCCGATTCAGCAAAGCTAGTGACCGCTAGGGTTTTCGGTGGGACCGACATGCAACTCGGTAGGACCGGTATGACTAGGGTTAGGGCATAACGTAATCTCGGTGAGACCGATTACACAAACTCAGTGAGAGCGATTTTGGTAATAAGCTAGCCAGAGAGTTGGTCAGGTAAACTCGGTGGGACCGATCGCTCATTTCGGTGAGACCAAAATGTTATGAAGGGAAAAAAGAGAGTTTACATTGCAATCTTGGTGGGACCGATCGCTCATCTCGGTGAGACCGAAATGTTACGAAGGGAAACAGAGAGATTACAACCCCATCTCGGTGAGATCGAGATCCCTATCGGTGAGACCGATTTGCCTAGGGTTTGTGGCAGTGGCTAAGACATTTGAAACTCGGTGGCGCCGGATAAGAAGAATCGATGGGGCCGAGTTTGACTTTTGGTTTAGGTCATATGTGGATGTGAGAAAGTAGTTGAGGGTTTTGGAGCATATCACTAAGCATTTTGAGCAAGAACCTCATTAAGCAACACCTCATCCCTCCTTGATAGTATTGGCTTTTCCTATAGACTCAATGTGATCTTGGATCACTAAAATAGAAAATGTAGAGTCTTGAGCTTTGAGCTTGAGCCAATCCTTTGTCCTTAGCATTTTGAGGGGTCCACTTTTCTCATCCATGCCATGCCAATCATTGGGCTTTCCTGAGATATTAATCTTGAAATAGCATTAACTCAATGAGCTATATGTTGTTAGGAATTCCCAAAACCACCTAGGGATAGTTGCACTTTCAATCTCCCCCTTTTTGGTAATTGATGACAACATATAGATCAAAGCTTTGACAAATGATAATAAGAGTGAAAAACATTGTCGCTTTGAGAAGTATGTGAAAAGCAAGAGCTCCCCCTAAGTTTGTGCATAGTTTAAGATTTGCTTTGGACTGCAAATGCACAAAGAGTTAGGATCATGGGTTACTCTTCCATGTCACATACATCTTGGTGGAGCGCTCAAAATGATAATAATTAGAATACATGCACTCATCACCAAGCAAAGTGAATGATCACATAAAAAGGATAATGTCATCCAACAAGCATTAAGGTAGCATATGATCAAACACATGATCATCTAAGCAAGCACAAAGGCATAAAGTATCTCAACCAAGCAAATAAACGAAGTTTAACCACCAAACAAAAAGAGAGAATAAAAAGCAACACTCTCTCTCGAAGCCTATGATCTATACATTTTCTCCCCCTTTGGCAACAAGTTACCAAAAGGTTCATAAAAATGCATAGTGCTAAAACGACTCTCAAGCTTGGTCTTCAGGTGGTAGTGTAGACAAAACTCCAAGAACGAAGGCATCAGTCGATGTAGATGGAGCCGGTGGAGTAGGTGCTGGAGCCGGCGGTACTGAAGCTGTAGCTGGTGTAGATGAAGTTGCTTTGGTGTCTGGAACATGCATTGCAGCAGACCTTTGACCTCTGGGCACTCTAGCAAAAGCATTAGTGGTTGTCTTGCCCTTCTTCTCCTGCACTTCATCCTGAAGTTTCTCAACGACTGACTGGATCTCAGTGACCTTCACATCTAAGTCATAGAACTTCTGCTCCACAATCCTCTCCAAGCTCTCCTCGTTTTGAGTCAGGGTGACCAGTCCCTTCTCAATCCTCAGAGTGGAGGTAATCAAGTAGCTAGGCTGATCTTGCTTGCTCTTCAGAAGATACTGAGATGCTTCTTCAGTAGTTGGCATCCTTGCAGCCTTTTCAGCCTTTGCCTTCTCCTTCTTGGCTTGTGCGTGCACAGAAGATGGTTCATTTTCATCCATCACCATAGTGTTGTCCTCAAAGTCTGGGTAGATGGGCAGGTGCTCCTTTTCCAGCAGATATGTGCCAGTGCCCATCTTGGAGTTAATCAGCTCCTGGATCTGTGGGGCATATCCACAACCCCTCTTCTGATCTGCAGCTGTCCTATTTATGGTTTCCACAATTAGGCTCATGACTTTGAACTTCTGTGGGACATCAAAGATGTGAAGCAAGTTAATTGCATGGCCTCTGATCATCTTGTGTTCACTTGACTTTGGCAAGAGAGTGTGCCTGAGGATCCAGTTGATTGTTGGGAAGCCCGACATAAGGTAATGTATAGATCCAAACTTGTGTGTCTCAAGAGCAGCATCTGGGATCTCCTTGTACATGTGTGCCATCATGTTGTGATCCTTCTTCTTCTTGGCATAGACATCCAAGTCATCTTCACTCTCTTCTGGGGCATTGATCAACTTAGCCCATTCTGCAACTGTTGACTGATACCTAGTACCTTCAGACATCTAAACAATCCTTCCATCTGGGTAGAAGTGAGCTGTGGAGTAGAACTGCATGATGAGCTCATCATTCCATTTTGTGAGCTTCTGAGCCACAAACTCATCAACTCCACAAGCCTTGAAGCTGTCATATACACCAGGGAAGTGATCCTCAGTTTCCTTAATGAATGACCAATCGACCCATCTCATGTCACACACTATGGGCTTCTTGTCAAGCAAGATGGTCTCATAGAAGTCCTGTTGTTCCTTTGTATGGAACCTGTAGTCCACATCAGTCCTTCTCCTGGTGGCATATGGATCAGACTCTCTCCATAGCCTTAGACCAAAGTCCTTCCTGACTTTCATGTTCTCTACAACTGGATGAGCATCATCGTGGTCTGGAATTTTTGGCTTCAATTTCCTCAAGACAATAGAATCATCTTCTTCTTCCATTGCAGCTTTAGGCATTGGGGCCTTGTTCTTCTCTGCTGCTGGGATGTTCCTGGTGCTCCTCTTGGGTGCAGTTTTGGGTTTTGGAGCAGCTGGCTTAGGAGTTCCTTTGGGCTTAGATAGAGCAACCCCTGATCTTATGGCATCTCCCATAAGCTTCTGACCTTTGGGTGCTGGTGCTGCATCCTCTTCCTCTTCCTCTTCTTCAGAATCTTTCATTATTGAAGATCTCCCAAGCACTCTGGCAGTGGTCTTCTTGACCCTTTCCTTTCTTTTCTTTTCTACCACAACCTGCTCTTTGGGTGCAGATCCCAAAGTCTCTTGAGTAGATGTTCTGGCTTTTGACATTGGAGCTCTCTTGGCAGGAACCTTTTGCTTCATCCCTGGCTTAGTGGCAATAGCTGTGCCATATTCCTTTTTCAGGACTTTCCTCTTTGAGGTGGCTTCTTCCTCCTCAGCCACACAGTCCTCATCCTCTGACTCTAAGGTTCTTTTCTTGCTGGCCCTGGTGGCAGCCTTTGGAAGATTGTTGGGTGTGCGCCTGCTTCCATCATCTGAACTGCTAGAGGGACTAGTGCCCTCACTCAAGTGAACCTGTTCCTCTGACTTGTTCTAACTATCACTCTGATCCGACATGATGCAAACACTGATAGCAGACCCTGTGAATAGATTATAGATGAGGTAGAGTGGATGAGCGTCACAAAGTACAAAGGTTTTTGCAAAAGAATGAATTAAAAACTTAGTTTTAGTTTTTGCACAGAAAGCATTTCGGATCTACCGATTTGCAAACTCGGTGATACCGAAGCAGCTTTTGGAACCTAAACTAGTGAACTCGGTCAGACCGAGTCACAGTTCGGTGGCACCGAGACTGCTAGGGTTTCACAAAGTGCTGAACTCGGTCACACTGATTTGCAATTCTCGGTCAGACCGAGAATCACATGTGCAATGGCCTGAGCCAAATCGGTGGAACCGATTTCATCAACTTGGTCAGTCCGAGATGGTTTCGGCGGAAACCTAACCCTAAATTTTCAATTCACGACTAAACTACAGAGTGTTTTCGATGGATAGAATGATCTCAATCGTGGCAAGATACATGGCAAAGCAATGTGCTGGGGAATCGGAGTAAGAACAACACAAAGATCAAGTTCATACCCTAGTTCGGCGATGAACTTGCTACGGCGGCAACGGCGGAGATGATCCCCTTGATGGCGGCGGAGACCAGCGACAGGAGGCGGCTGGCGACGAGGAGGATGATCCGGAGACCCAGGGAGGCAGAGCAGGCTAAGCGTGGGCGAGGAGGTTCGAAAAGTTTTCCAAAATTTGACCCGTGGATATATATAGCCTGACCCTGTCAGTGTGACCGAGTGGAACAACTCGGTGTGACCGAAAAGTTCAAATCGGTTGCATCGAGATTGAAAACCTAGATCGACTTAGTGATCTCGGTATGACCGAAATGGATGAATCGGTCAGACCGAAACACACAAAGAAGTTTTGGAAGTTTAAGTCTATGACGAATCGGGGACTCTGAGTGCTCCTCACACAGAGTGGTTCGAATCTGACTTGATGAAACTTTGTGATGCAGCATGAATAGAGTTTGAGACGAGAAAAGCATAGATAGCTAGAGAAGGTTGATACGTCTCCAACGTATCTATAATTTTTGATTGCTCCATGCTATATTATCTACTGTTTTGGACATTATTGGGCTTTATTATCCACTTTTATATTATTTTTGGGACTAACCTATTAACCGGAGGCCCAGCCCAGAATTGCTGTTTTTTTGCCTGTTTAAGGGTCTCAAAGAAAAGGAATATCAAACGGAGTCCAAACAGAATGAAACCTTCGGGAACGTGATTTTCTCAACGAACAAGACCCAGGAGACTTGGACCCTACGTCAAGAAATAAAACAGGAGGCCACGAGGTAGGGGGCGCGCCCACCCCCACCAGGCGCGCCCTCCACCCTCGTGGCCCCCCTGTCGCTCCACCGACGTACTCCTTCCTCCTATATATATACACGTACCCCCAAACGATCAAAACAGGAGCCAAAACCCTAATTCCACCGCCGTAACTTTCTATATCCACGAGATCCCATCTTGGGGCCTGTTCCGGAGCTCCGCCGGAGGGGGCATCGATCACGGAGAGCTTCTACATCAACACCATAGCCTCTCTGATGAAGTGTGAGTAGTTTACCTCAGACCTACAGGTCCATAGTTAGTAGCTAGATGGCTTCTTCTCTCTTTTTGGATCTCAATACAATGTTCTCCCCCTCTCTTATGGAGATCTATTCGATGTAATCTTCTTTTTGCGGTGTGTTTGTTGAGACCGATGAATTGTGGGTTTATGATCAAGTCTATCTATGAATAATATTTGAATCTTCTCTAAATTCTTTTATGTATGATTGGTTATCTTTGCAAGTCTCTTCAAATTATCAATTTGGTTTGGCCTACTAGATTGATCTTTCTTGCAATAGGACAAGTGCTTAGCTTTGGGTTCAATCTTGCGGTGTCCTTTCCTGGTGACAGTAAGGGAAGCAAGGCACGTATTGTATTGTTGCCATCGAGGATAACAAGATGGTGTTTTCTTCATATTGCATGAGTCTATCCCTCTACATCATGTCATCTTGCTTAAGACGTTACTCTGTTTTTAACTTAATACTCTAGATGCATGTTGGATAGCGGTCGATGAGTGGAGTAATAGTAGTAGATGCAGGCAGGAGTCGGTCTACTTGTCTCGGATGTGATGCCTATATACATGATCATACCTAGATATACTCATAACTATGCTCAATTCTGTCAATTGCTCAATAGTAATTTGTTCACCCACCGTAGAATACTTATGCTCTCGAGAGAAGCCACTAGTGAAACCTATGGCCCCCGGGTCTATCTTTATCATATTAATCTCCTACTACTTAGTTATTTCCTTTGCCTTTATTTTACTTTGCATCTTTTATCATAAAAATACCAAAAATATTATCTTATCATATCTATCAGATCTCACTCTCGTAAGTGGCCCTATAGGGATTGACAACCCCTATTTGCGTTGGTTGCGAGGATTTATTTGTTTTGTGCAGGTGTGAAGGACTTGTGCGTAGCCTCCTACTGGATTGATACCTTGGTTCTCAAAAATCGAGGGAAATACTTGCGCTACTTTGCTGCATCATCCCTTCCTCTTCGGGGAAAACCAACGCAGTGCTCAAGAGGTAGCAAAGGTTCTTAGGCATTCTTGTCCATCCACTTGGCCAAAAGAAAAGGAAACCAATCAATCAAAACAACAAGTGGATGTCCTCGAATGAGTAAATTATGCAACCAACATGCTCACACAATAAAATGACAAATGAAATATGTGGCAAAGCATGCACAAACAATTCTAGCATCTATCAAGCAATTGGCGATGACTAGGTCATCTATATATGAGTATATTGACTTAGGAGTCAAATGAGAACATTTGATCATAGGTCATACTCATCATTTGAGCACAAGTGGGGTTACCACTTTTACATAAAGCTTTGTTGTGTTCACACCATTAGAGTTGCTTAAACTCAATTGTTAGAGCAAAGCCCCCTAGATGTGAGATCCCCCCTAAGAGGGATGAACTAACCTTTGGGTTTTGTCGATGATGACTTCATGTAGGTGTTGAAGATGTGGATGCTCTAAGTTGATGTAGATCATTCGGAGCTGTCCTTTGGAGTGAGTTGCACTTTCAATACCTACACGGGTTAGTCCCACAAGGAACAAACAAGGATATCCATAGACATAGAGTGATGCACACACAATATTGACCAGAGAGTCGTCTCGGTCATGTCTGCATGTCTCCCGAACCCGTAGGGTCTACACACTTAAGGTCCGGTGACGTTAGGGTTGTAAAGATATGTATATGCAGTAATCCAAAAGTTTTTCGGAGTCCCGGATGAGATCCCGGACGTCACGAGGAGTTCCGGAATGGTCCGCAGGTAAATAATAATATATAGGAAGTGTTGTTTCGGCCAACGGGAAAGTTTCGGGGTCACCGGTATTGTACCGGGACCACCGGAAGGGTCCCGGGGGTCCACCGGGTGGGGCCACCCATCCCAGAGGGCCCCATGGGCCAAAGTGGGGAGGGGAACCAGCCCATAGTGGGCTGGTGCGCCCCTTAGGCCCACCCCATGCGCCTAGGGTTGGAACCCTAGGGGTGGGGGGCGCCCCACCTTGCCTTGGGGGCTACTCCAGCCCTGGCCACTGCCCCCCCTTGGGAGATCCAATCTCCAAGGGGCCGGCGCCCCCCCTAGGGGCCTATATAAAGGAGGGGAGGGAGGGGGCAGCCGCACCCTGCATCCTTGGCGCCTCCCTCTCCCATGCAACACCTCTCCCTCTCGCGCACACGCTCGGCGAAGCCCTGCTGCACGTGACAACTGCATCCACCACCACGCCATCGTGCTGCTGGATCTCCATCAACCTCTCCTTCCCCCTTGCTGGATCAAGAAGGAGGAGACGTCATCCACTCCGTATGTGTGTTGAACGTGGAGGTGCCGTCCGTTCGGCGCTTGGTCATCGGTGATTTGAATCACGGCGAGTACGACTCCATCATCCACGTTCTAGTGAACGCTTCCGCTCGCGATCTACAAAGGTATGTAGATGCATCCGATCACTCGTTGCTAGATGAACTCATAGATGGATCTTGGTGAAACCGTAGGAAAATTTTTGTTTTCTGCAACGTTCCCCAACAACTACCTACCGCCGTTGTGCTACATCATCCCTTCCTCTTTGGGGAAATACCGACATAGCTTCAAGTGACATCAACCGGGCACACCTCAAATTTCATTTGTTGCATCTGCACATCTCATACTCGATTCTTATATCCATACAAAGACATGCAAAAGGAAAGAAACCTACATACTACGTCGATCCTAGCTACTCCTCGTCGGAGATCACGACGATCTCCGTGCCCGGCTCTGGCAGCATGGGCGGCAGCTGCAGCTCCGACTCCTATGGCTTCTCCGCTCCGGCCTCCTCCGCCTCTATCTCCGCGTCGAGCTCGGTGAAGAGCGCGTCAGACTCCGTTTGCTCCCGTCGTAGGAACGCCCGATTGGTCTCCACATAGGCCTCATCCTGGATGGACTCCAGGATGGCCTACTGCTCGGCCATCTCGTTAGACTGGGCGACGACAAACTCCGCCTCCGCCTGCTCCATGTTGAAGCCGGCACCTGCTGGTCCGCATCCTCCACCTCCATCGAAGCCATCTCCTCCTCCTCCGGCTCCGGCGAGTTCAGAGGCAGCCCGACAGTGATGCGGGCGGCGTGCGTGGCTTCCCTCGCCCGGATCTGCTGCTGGATCTCGTAGTGGCGTGATACGTTGCTACCTCTTGAGCATGTGTTGGTTTTCCCTTGAAGAGGAAAGGGTGATGCAACAAAGTAGCGTAAGTATTTTCACTCAGTTTTTGAGAACCAAGGTGTCAATCCAGTATGAGACTACACGCAAGTCGCCTAGTACCTGCACAAACAAATAAGAACCTTGCAACCAACGCGATAAAAGGGGTTTTCAATCCCTTCACAGCCACTTGCAAAAGTGAGATCTGATAGAGATAATAAGATAAATATTTTTGGTATTTTTATTGTATAGATTAGAAAATAAAGATTGCAAAAATAAACAGCGACAGAAATAGCTAGTTGACAGGAAATTGATATGATGTAAAGTAGACCCGGGGGCCATAGGTTTCTAAAAGTGCAACAATCCCTAGGTGGTTTTGGTAATTCCTAACAACATATAGCTCATTGAGATAATGCTATTTCAAGATTAATATCTCAGGAAAGCTCAATGATTGGCATGGCATGGATGAGAAAAGTGGACCCCTCAAAATGCTAAGGACAAAGGATTGGCTCAAGCTCAAAGCTCAAGACTCTACATTTTCTATTTTAGTGATCCAAGATCAAATTGAGTCTATAGGAAAAGCCAATACTATCAAGGAAGGATGGGGTGTTTCTTAATGAGGTTCTTGCTCAAAATGCTAAGTGATATGCTCCAAAACCCTCAACTACTTTCTCACATCCACATATGACCTAAACCAAAAGTCAAACTCAGCCCCACCGATTCTTCTTATCCGGCGCCACCGAGTTTCAAATGTCTTAGCCACTGCCACAAACCCTAGGCAAATCGGTCTCACCGATAGGGATCTCGGTCTCACCGAGATGGGGTTGTAATCTCTCTGTTTCCCTTCATAACATTTCGGTCTCACCGAGATGAGCGATCGGTCCCACCGAGATTGCAATGTAAACTCTCTGTTTTCCCTTTGTAATGTTTCGGTCTCACCGAAATATGCGATCGGTCCCATCGAGTTTACCTGACCAACTCTCTGGCTAGCTTATTACCAAAATCGGTCTCACCGAGTTTGTGTAATTGGTCTCACCGAGATTACGTTATGCCTTAACCCTAATCATATCGGTCCCACCGAAAACCCTAACGGTCACTAGCTTTGCTGAATCGGTCTGACCGAGTTTAATCATTCGGTCTCACCGAGTTTGGTAAGTTACGTGTAACGGTTAGATTTTGTGTGGAGGCTATAAATACCCCTCCACCTTCTCTTCATTCGTAGAGAGAGCCATCAGAACAAACCTACACTTCCAACCTATATTTTCTGAAAGAGAACCACCTACACTTGTGTTGAGACCAAGATATTCCATTCCTACCATATGAATCTTGATCTCTAGCCTTCCCCAAGTTGCTTTCCACTCAAATCTTCTTTCCACAAAATCCATATCCTGTGAGAGAGAGTTGAGTGTTGGGGAGACTATCATTTGAAGCACAAGAGCAAGGAGTTCATCATCAACACGCCATTTGTTACTTCTTGGAGAGTGATGTCTCCTAGATTGGCTAGGTGTCACTTGGGAGCCTCCAACAAGATTGTGGAGTTGAACCAAGGAGTTTGTAAGGGCAAGGAGATCGCCTACTTCGTGAAGATCTACCGTTAGTGAGGCAAGTCCTTCGTGGGCGATGGCCATGGTGGGATAGACAAGGTTGCTTCTTCGTGGGCCCTTCGTGGGTGGAGCCCTCCGTGGACTCGCGCAACCGTTACCCTTCGTGGGTTGAAGTCTCCATCAACGTGGATGTACGATAGCACCACCTATCAGAACCATGACAAAACATCCGTGTCTCCAATTGCGTTTGAATCCTCCAAACCCTTCCCTTTACATTCTTGCAAGTTACATGTTTTACTTTCTGGTACTCATATACTCGGACGGACTTCAACTTCGCTACGGGTGAGAAAGTATCATCGTAGTCAACCCCTTGAACTTGTCGATAACCCTTAGCGAGAAGCCGAGCTTTATAGATGGTCACATTACCATCCGCGTCTGTCTTCTTCTTAAAGATCCATCTATTTTCTATGGCTCGTCGATCATCGGGCAAGTCAGCCAAAGTCCATACTTCGTTTTCATACATGGATCCTATCTCGGATTTCATGGCTTCCAGCCATTTCTCGGAATCCGGGCCTGCCATCGCTTCTTCATAGTTCGAAGGTTCACCGTTGTCTAACAACATGATTTCCAAGACAGGGTTGCCGTACCACTCTGGTGCGGAACGTGTCCTTGTGGACCTACGAAGTTCAGTAGCAACTTGATCTGAAGTCTCATGATCATCATCATTAACTTCCTCTCTAGTCGGTGCAGGCACCTCAGGAACATTTTCTTGAGTTGCGCCATTTTCCGGTTCAAGAGGTAATACTTCATCAAGTTCTACTTTCCTCCCACTTACTTCTTTCGAGAGAAACTATTTCTCTAGAAAGGATCCATTCTTGGCAACAAAGATCTTGCCTTCGGATCTGAGGTAGAAGGTATACCCAATAGTTTCTTTAGGGTATCCTATGAAGACGCATTTTTCCGACTTGGGTTCGAGCTTTTCAGGTTGAAGTTTCTTGACATAAGCATCGCATCCCCAAACTTTTAGAAACGACAGCTTAGGTTTCTTCCCAAACCATAATTCATATGGTGTCGTCTCAACGGATTTCGACAGAGCCCTATTTAAAGTGAATGCGGCAGTCTCTAAAGCATAGCCCCAAAAAGATAGCGGTAAATCGGTAAGAGACATCATAGATCGCACCATATCTAATAGAGTGCGATTACGACGTTCGGACACACCATTACGCTGAGGTGTTCCAGGCGGCGTGAGTTGTGAAACTATTCCACATTTTCTTAAGTGTGTGCCAAATTCATGACTCAAGTATTCTCCTCCATGATCTGATCGCAAAAACTTGATTTTTCTGTCACGTTGATTCTCAACCTCACTCTGAAATTCCTTGAACTTTTCAAAGGTTTCAGACTTGTGTTTCATTAAGTAGACATACCCATATCTACTCAAGTCATCAGTGAGGGTGAGAACATAACGATAGCCACCGCGAGCCTCAACGCTCATTGGACCGCACACATCAGTATGTATGATTTCCAATAAGTTGGTTGCTCGCTCCATTGTTCCTGAGAACGGAGTCTTGGTCATTTTACCCATGAGGCATGGTTCGCACGTGTCAAATGATTCATAATCAAGAGACTCTAAAAGTCCATCTGCATGGAGCTTCATCATGCGTTTGACACCTATGTGACCAAGGCGGCAGTGCCATAAGTATGTGGGACTATCATTATCAACCTTACATATTTTGGTATTCACGCTATGAACATGTGTAGCATTACGCTCGAGATTCATTAAGAATAAACCATTCACCATCGGAGCATGACCATAAAACATATCTCTCATATAAATAGAACAACCATTATTCTCGGATTTAAATGAGTAGCCATCTCGAATTAAACGAGATCCCGATACAATGTTCATGCTCAAAGCTGGCACTAAATAACAATCATTGAGGTTTAAAACTAATCCCGTAGGTAAATGTAGAGGTAGCGTGCCGACGGCGATCACATTGACCTTGGAACCATTCCCGACGCGCATCGTCACCTCGTCCTTCGCCAGTCTCCGCTTATTCCGCAACTCCTGCTTTGAGTTACAAATGTGAGCAACTGCACCGGTATCAAATACCCAGGAGCTACTATGAGTACTGGTAAGGTACACATCAATTACATGTATATCACATATACCTTTTGTTTTGCCGGCCTTCTTGTCCGCTAAGTATTTGGGGCAGTTCCGCTTCCAGTGACCACTTCCCTTGCAATAAAAGCACTCAGTCTCGGGCTTGGGTCCATTCTTTGGCTTCTTCCCGGTAGCTTGCTTACCGGGCGCGGCAACTCCCTTGTCGTCCTTGTTGAAGTTCTTCTTACCCTTGCCTTTCTTGAACTTAGTGGTTTTATTGACCATCAACACTTGATGTTCTTTCTTGACTTCTACCTCTGCTGATTTCAGCATTGAAAATTACTCAGGAATGGTCTTTTCCATACCCTGCATATTGAAGTTCATCACAAAGCTCTTGTAGCTTGGTGGAAGCGACTGGAGGATTCTGTCAATGACCGCATCATCCGGGAGATTAACTCCCAGCTGAGTCAAGCGGTTATGTAACCCAGACATAGTGAGTATGTGCTCACTAACAGAACTATTTTCCTCCATCTTACAGCTGAAGGATTTGTCGGAGACTTCATATCTCTCGACCCGGGCATGAGCTTGAAAAACCATTTTCAGCTCTTCGAACATCTCATATGCTCCATGTCTCTCAAAACGCTTTTGGAGCCCCAGCTCTAAGCTGTAAAGCATGCTGCACTGAACGAGGGAGTAGTCATCAGCACGTGTCTGCCAAGCGTTCATAACGTCTTGGTTTTGTGGGACGGGTGCGTCACCTAGCGGTGCTTGTAGGACATAATCTTTCTTGGCAGCTATGAGGATGATCCTCAGGTTCCGGACCCAGTCCGTATAGTTGCTGCCATCGTCTTTCAGCTTGGTTTTCTCTAGGAACGCGTTGAAGTTGAGGACAACGTTGTCCATTTGATCTACAAGACATATTGTAAAGATTTTAGACTAAGTTCATGATAATTAAGTTCATCTAATCAAATTATTCAATGAACTCCCACTCAGATGGACATCCCTCCAGTCATCTAAGTATAACATGACCCGAGTTAACTAGGCCGTGTCCGATCATCACGTGAGACGGACTAGTCAACATCGGTGAACATCTTCGTGTTGATCGTATCTTCTATACGACTCATGCTCGACCTTTTGGTCTTCTGTGTTCCGAGGCCATGTTTGTACATGCTAGGCTCGTCAAGTCAACCTAAGTGTTTGCATGTGTAAAACTGTCTTACACCCATTGTATGTGAACGTTGGAATCTAACACCCGATCATCACGTGGTGCTTCGAAACAACGAACTGTCGCAACGGTGCACAGTTAGGGGGAACACTTTCTTGAAAATATTATGAGGGATCATCTTATTTACTACCGTCGTTCTAAGTAAACAAGATGTACAAAACATGATAAACATCACGTGCAATCAAATAATAAAAGTGACATGATATGGCCAATATCACATAGCTCCTTTGATCTCCATCTTGGGGCTCCATGATCATCTTGTCACCGGCATGACATCATGATCTCCATCATCATGATTTCCATCATCGTGTCTCCATGAAGTTGCTCGCCAACTATTACTTCTATTACTATGGCTAACGTGTTTAGCAATAAAGTAAAGTAATTTACATGGCGTTTCTCAATGACACGCAGGTCATACAAAAAATAAAGACAACTCCTATGGCTCCTGCCGGTTGTCATACTCATCGACATGCAAGTCGTGATTCCTATTACAATAGCATGAACATCACATATATATCATTCATCATTCATCATAACTTTGGCCATATCACATCACAAAACACTTGCTGCAAAAACAAGTTAGACGTCCTCTAATTGTTGTTGCAAGTTTTACGTGGCTGCAATAGGGTTCTAGCAAGAACGTTTTCTTACCTACGTGAAAGCCACAACGTGATTTGTCAACTTCTATTTACCCTTCATAAGGACCCTTTTCATCGAATCCGCTCCAACTAAAGTGGGAGAGACAGACACCCGCCAGCCACCTTATGCAACTAGTGCATGTTAGTCGGTGGAACCGGTCTCACGTAAGCGTACGTGTAAGGTTGGTCCGGGTCGCTTCATCCCACAATACCATTGAAGCAAGATAAGACTAGTAGCGGCAAGAAAGTTGACAACATCAACGCCCACAACAAATTGTGTTCTACTCGTGGATAGAGAACTATGCATAGACCTAGCTCTGATACCACTGTTGGGGAACGTTGCAGAAAACAAAAAATTTCCTACGGTTTCACCAAGATCCATCTATGAGTTCATCTAGCAACGAGTGATCGGATGCATCTACATACCTTTGTAGATCGCGAGCGGAAGCGTTCACTAGAATGTGGATGATGGAGTCGTACTCGTTGTGATTCAAATCACCGATGACCAAGCGCCGAACGGAAGGCACCTCCGCGTTCAACACACGTACGGAGCGGATGACGTCTCCTCCTTCTTGATCTAGCAAGGGGGAAGGAGAGGTTGATGAAGATCCAGCAGCACGACGGCGTGGTGGTGGATGCAGTTGTCACGTGCAGCAGGGCTTCGCCGAGCGTCTGCGCGAGAGGGAGAGGTGTAGCAGGGGAGAGGGAGGCGCCAAGGATGCAGGGTGCGGCTGCCCCCTCCCTCCCCTCCTTTATATAGGCCCCTAGGGGGGGGCGCCGACTCCTTGGAGATTGGATCTCCCAAGGGGGGCGGCGGCCAGGGCTGGAGTAGCCCCCAAGGCAAGGTGGGGCGCCCCCCCCCCCCCACCCTAGGGTTCCAACCCTAGGCGCATGGGGTGGGCCTAAGGGGCGCACCAGCCCACTATGGGCTGGTTCCCCTCCCCACTTTGGCCCATGGGGCCCTCCGGGATGGGTGGCCCCACCCGGTGGACCCCCGGGACCCTTCCGGTGGTCCCGGTACAATACCGGTGACCCCAAAACTTTCCCGTTGGCCGAAACAGCACTTCCTATATATTATTATTTACCTCCGGACCATTTTGGAACTCCTTGTGATGTCCGGGATCTCATCCGGGACTCCGAACAACTTTCGGATTACTGCATATACATATCTTTACAACCCTAACGTCACCGGACCTTAAGTGTGTAGACCCTACGGGTTCGGGAGACATGTAGACATGACCGAGATTGCTCTCCGGTCAATAACCAACAACGGGATCTGGATACCCATGTTGGCTCCCACATGCTCCTCGATGATCTCATCGGATGAACCACGATGTCGAGGATTCAAGCAACCCCGTATACATTTCCCTTCGTCAATCGGTATGTTACTTGCCCGAGATTCGATCGTCGGTATCCCAATACCTCGTTCAATCTCGTTACCGGCAAGTCACTTTACTCGTACCGTAATGCATGATCCCGTGACCAGACACTTGGTCACTTTGAGCTCATAATGATGATGCATTACCGAGTGGGCCCAGTGATACCTCTCTGTCATACGGAGTGACAAATCCCAGTCTTGATCCGTGTCAACCCAACAGACACTTTCGGAGATACCCGTAGTATACCTTTATGGTTACCCAGTTACGTTGTGACGTTTGCTACACCCAAAGCACTCCGACGGTATCCGGGAGTTACACGATCTCATGGTCTAAGGAAAGGATACTTGACATTGGAAAAACTCTAGCAAACGAACTATACGATCTTATGCTATGTTTAGGATTGGGTCTTGTCCATCACATCATTCTCCTAATGATGTGATCTCGTTATCAATGACATCCAATGTCCATAGTCAGGAAACCATGACTATCTGTTGATCAACGAGCTAGTCAACTAGAGGCTTACTAGGGACATGTTGGTGTCTATTATTCACACATGTATTACGATTTCCGGATAACACAATTATAGCATGAATAAAGACAATTATCATGAACAAGGAAATATAATAATAACGCTTTTATTATTGCCTCTAGGGCATATTTCCAACAGTATTTCCCTCAGATATGAAACCAAGGTTATCGAACCAGTAGGAGAACCAAGCAACACAACGTAAGCAGTCCCTGCACACAGATAACAAATCCTCGCAACCCAACGTGTTAAAGGGGTTGTCAATCCCTTTTGGGTAACGGTGCCAGAAATTGGTGTGTGGCGCGAGAAAGTTGTAATAGATTAAATAAATATATCGCAAATAAAATAAAGTGCAGCAAAGTTTTTTTGGGTTTTTTGATTAATAGATCTGAAAATAAATGCAAGAGAAAAGTATACCGCAAAGGCAAATAAACAAGAAAGAAGACCCGGGGGCCGTAGGTTTCACTAGTGGCTTCTCTCGAGAAAAATAGCAAACAGTGGGTAAACAAATTACTGTTGGGCAATTGATAAACCTCAAATAATTATGACGATATCCAGGCAATGATCATTACATAGGCATCACGTCCAAGATTAGTAGACCGACTCCTGCCTGCATCTACTACTATTACTCCATACATCGACCGCTATCCAGCATGTATCTAGTGTATTAGGTTCATGGAGAAACGGAGTAATGCAATAAGAACGATGACATGATGTAGACACGATCTATCTATGTAGAGATAGACCCCATCGTTTTATCCTTAGTAGCAACGATACACACGTGTTGTTTCCCTTTCTGTCACTGGGATCAAGCACCGTAAGATCGAACCCACTACAAAGCACCTCTTCCTATTGCAAGATAAATAGATCAAGTTGGGCAAATAAAACCCAAATATCGGAGAAGAAATACGAGGCTATAAGCAATCATGCATGTAAGAGATCAAAGAAACTCAAATAACTTTCGTGGATATAAAAAGATAGATCTGATCATAAACTCAAAGTTCATCGATCCCAACAAACACACCGCAAAAGAGTTGCATCATATGGATCTCCAAGAGACCATTGTATTGAGAATCAAGAGAGAGAGAGAGATGAAGCCATCTAGCTACTAACTACGGAGCCAAAGGTCTACAAAGAACTACTCACGCATCATCAGAGAGGCACCAATGGAGGTGGTGAACCCCATCCGAGATGGTGTCTAGATTGGATCTGGTGGTTCTAGACTCTGCGGCGGTTAGATGAATATTTCGTCGACTCCCCTAGGGTTCTGGGATTTTTGGGGTATTTATAGAGCAAAGAGGCGGTTCGGGGGGCACGCGAGGTGGGCACAACCCACCAGGGTGCGCTTGGGCCTCCTGGCGTGCCCTGGCGGGTTGTCCCCTCCTCGGGACTCCCCCAGGTGCAACCAGGGCCCAACATGTTCCTTCCGGTCCATAAAAAATCTCCGTAAAGTTTCGTGGCATTTGGACTCCGTCTGATATTGATTTTCTGCGATGTAAAAACACGGAAAAACCAGGAAGTGACACTTGGCACTATGTCAATAGGTCAGTACCAAAAAATGATATAAAATGATTATAAAACATCCAAGATTGATAATATAACAGCATGGAACAATAAAAAATTATAGATATGTTGGAGACGTATCACCGGTCACTGTTGCGGCCACGTCCGCGGGCGTTTGAGGGCCCGGATTTGCCATATGTGGCTGTAGATGCTCTTATCTTTGATGGCCTTTGAGCGATGTAGGTGCGGAGGACCTCAACCCCCTCGCCCGCTGGCAGGAGGGATCTTGTTCTCATTCTTGTTAGGTTCAACATCCTGGTTAGGGCTGTGTGGTGGCGGTGATTGATGGAGCTAAATTCAACAGATCTCAAGTTAGGGGTCCCAAATTGGTGATCTCGGCTGGATGGTAACAAAACGAACAAGAGACACAATGTTTATCTAGGTTCGGACCCTCTCAAAGAGGTAAAACCCTATGTTCTACTTCTGTTTTTATTGATTGTGATGGGTTACAAAGTACATGATGATCTATGTAGATATTGTATGAATGTATCTAACTTTGCCCTATGGACTAAACCTATCGGCTTATACAAGGACTGGAGTATCTAGGGTTACATGTAGGTTGGTTACATCTATTGATAAGCTTGCTGATGATTTGAACATGCCTTGAAATGTGCGCCAGGTCTTCGGAGGATTCCAACTTGAGCATGCCGGGACCATGGTAAACATGGCCCATTTATTTGGTTGTGTTGGGTCCTTGGCCCGGCCCATGACTTGGCAGGCCGGCGTGGTTTGCACCCCCTAGTGCAGAACACCGTCAGCGATGTCGAATAATGTCTCCCACGTTATATCCCCGTCCCGATGGTGCATCTAGTATCGTCGGTGGGTATGTGAAGATGTGTCTTCGTCGGATTTTGTGAGATTTGGTCGGCGCTGGTTTCTACGGATCGGTTTGGATCCGAGTTTTGTTCATTTTCATTCGGGTGTTTATATGTTTGATCCTTTCAATATATGACTTTCTTCATCGATGATGGCTGCTGCTCTGGTGCGCTGGTCCTTTAGGGTCTTAGCACGACAACTTTTCGACTGTCTACTACGACAAGGTTTGCCTGACTCCGGTGAGAGAGGGGTGATGACGGCAACACACCTTCCGCTCGTAGTCATCTAGGAGGTCCACGGACCTGCTTGTTGTTTTTATTACTTCTGATGTTCTTTGTACCGCCGTGATTGAAAATAAAAAAAGTTCGATGCAAAAGCTTAGCACCGAAGCAACTTGGGAGCAGAAGCACCGTGTCATCAAACGAGAAAAACGAGGGGGCAGCACGTATCGGACACACAATGCGTACTACCGGACAGGAACGGACTACGTCTTCCGGCGACGGGGGCCTTGACACTAGAACCTTCTCCCCTCTCCTATCCGCACCGACCCTGACAGCCCGCTCCACGCGGCCGGGCCCACCTACCCCGCATCACGCAAGGCGATCCCAGCCGTCCGTCCCCGCCTCAAGGCCCCTCTCCGCCGCCCGATCCTCCGCCCACAGCCGTTCTTCCTCCTCCGGCGAAGCGAACGCTCGTACAAAAGCGAGAGAAAAGAGGGGAACAGACGGACGAACTCGCGCACACAGCACGACACAAGCCACAAACCCCTCCCCTCTCTCCCACTCCACAGGCCGGATCGGGGCGGAGGCCGGCCGGATCGACCCTCGGGCCAGCGGCATGGGCGGCGGCGAGGGCGGGGCGGGCGGCGAGCCAGCGGCGGGAGCGGCCCCGGCCGCGGCCGCGCAGGCGACGCTGCACATCCGCGGCACCAGCGGGAACAAGTTCGCGGTGCGGGCCGACCTGGGCGCCACCGTCGGGGAGTTCAAGGCGGTCGTCGCCGAGAGCTGCGACGTGCCCGCGCCGCAGCAGCGGCTGATCTACAAGGGCCGGATCTTGAAGGACGACCAAACCCTAGCCAGCTACGGTGCGTGCGTGCGCTCCCTCCCCCCCTCCCTGAGAAGCTCGGGCTTCGGTGCATCTTCCTGTGGTTAACCTGGCGTGGCTGATGATTTGTTTAGTTAGGTCCGATGCTTGCGCCGCGTTGCTCTGCCTATGGTGGTACCTCTGTGTTGGATGCAATGCCCGCCTCACTTGCTTTGCTAGGAGGTGGGCGAGATGCAGCTTAGCACTTTCGAGAATGTATGCGATGGGTGTCTTATAATTTTCTGTGGTCCGTGCCTCCTTGGTTGATGGATTGGTGCAGAGGCATAGCCCAATAAGTAGCCTTAGGCGTTGAATGATAGCACACCTTAGTGAACATTATGCTATATAAGTGAAGTGAACGCTGCTCTGATGCCGCCACATGAATGTAGTTCCAGACACCATGGCGCCATGCAAGTGCCAGTGTCACCCTAGGCGCTGGCATACAGACAGTAAGCATGCACGAATCAACTCATCTTGCTGGATTGCAGAATGACAGCATCTTAGCAGCCACTGATTAGCCACTAGGAAGGCTATTGTTAATGCTTTCGGGTTCCCGCCCATAACTGTATTTAGATTGGTTTCAAGTGCTTGTTATTAGGGTTACGTGTTATCAACCATTGTCATCCACGTGTAACGTGTTTTCATTCAGCCGGCACGATGCTATTATTCCTATTATGGCATTAAAGTCTTGTCGTGTTTCGACAACAATAGAAACCATCTTTTATTGCATTATCCATGTGGTACTCTTCATCAAACAGGAAATTCTGTTTGAAACTACTGCAAAGTTTTAGTGCATCCTCGCCTATTTTAATATGTACCTACAAATTACCATATCAGATCTACTGTTCTGTAGATATCGTTTTGTACATGTATTTAAGTAGTTTTGTTCTTCATGAAAAAGGTTTTTTCTCTAACCATTGCTTCATGTTCATGTTTGGTGCTTGGCAAAGTTGAATAAGCTAGCACTTTTGCTGCAAGTCACAACATCAACATGACATGTTTAGCTTGTTCCTTTGGACAAGTATGAGTAAACTTGCCATACATTGCTATCCTAACATACTTGAACTGGCCATACAAAGAATATGTATAATTTGGAAAATTCCTTGCAATTGTCATTAACTCCATTCAATAAAAAGGAACTAAACGTGAACAAATTTCTCATGCTAGACTGGTACCTCCAGTAAAAAAATCCAACTATCTTTATTTGACAATTTATTGGAAATAATTTTTTTGTTTTCATGCCTTTGAGCTATGTGTCACAAGTCATGACAGAACAATATGGAGCCACATTATATCTGCATGTTTTAGTGTGTGAATGTAAGTACAGAAGATCCTGTCCAGTTAAGTCAGCACTTTCAGAACACGCTAACTTTGGATATAGAAATGCCCTTTGTGATTGTGTAGGACCGACTGCTTTATATAGAGTTGCTGTCAGTAGTCTGTTGCTTGATTCTAGGAACTTCAGTAGGTACACACAGATTTGAAGCACAAACGAAGTGATAATTCTAGTAACTTACCTGTCCATGTGCTTCAGGATTATGGACGGTGATGCATGGAAGTACACCTTGTTAATTTTACAAATTCACTCTCATTCTGGTGCCTTTACCCCCTTCCCTTTTGAAGGTGCGGAGACCGATCACACCATCCATATGGTGCGGGGTGCTGCACCACCAGCAACATCGGCTCAAGTGTGTCGACCGAGACTCAGCTAAATCTCAGTTGACTGATATTTAGCAAGCCCGAGCGATAAAAGCAATTCCAACTCTCCACACTTATTTTTGAAGTTCTTTTTTCTGGAGCGGTTGATGGAATTTCATCTTCTTCCATGAGTCGATGCAAAAGCTTAGCACCGTAACAACTAGGGAGCAGAGCAGTACTGTGTCAAATGACAAAAACGAGGGAGCGGCACGTATCGGACACACAATGCATACTACCGGACAGGACGGACTACGTGTTCCGGCGACGGGGCCTTGACACTAGAACCTTCTCCACTCCCATTCACACCAACCCTGACAGCCCGTTCCACGCGGCTGGGTCTACCTACCCCACATCACGCAAAGCGTTCCCAGCCGTCCATCCCACGCCACACGCCCTCGCTGCAGTTAGATCTCCCCCACAACCACTCTTGCTCATCTGGCGAAGCGAACGCTCCTACAAAAGCGAGAGAAAAGAGGAGAATGGACGAACTCGCGCACACAACAGACAACACGACACAAACCCCTCCCCTCTCCCACTCCACAGGCTGGATCTGGGTGGAAGCCGGCCAGATCGACCCTTGGGCTAGGGGCATGGGCGGCGGCGAGGGCGAGGTGGGCAGCGAGCCTGCGGGAGCGGCCTCAGATGTGGCCGCGCTGGTACCGCTGTACATCCGGGACACCAGGGGGAACGATTTCTCGGTGTGGGCCGACCTGGGCGACACCGTCGGGGAGTTCAAGGTGGACTTCGCAAGGACCTGCAACGTGTCGGCGCCGCGGCAGCGGCTGATTTACAAGGGCCGGATCTTGAAGGACGACCGAACCCTAGCCAGCTACGGTGCGTGCGTGTGCTCCCTTATCCCCATCCTGAGAAGCTTGTTCTTTGCTGTGATTTCCTAATCTGGCGTCGCTGATGGTGTGATTGGTTAGTTCCTATGCTGGTCTGCCTTGGGTGGCGCCTGTGTCTTAGATGCTGCCTGCCATATTTGTTTTGCTAGCAGGAGGGTGAGATGCAGCTTAGCCCCTTTGACGATGTGTACAAGTAGTGCCCTACTTTTTTTTGGGGGGGGGGGGGGGGGTTCTTGCCTCCTTGGTTGACGGAATGATGGTGAAGAGGCATATCCGCATGAACAGATGCTATAGAAGTGAAGTGAACACGGTTATGATGCCTCTACGGAAATGTAGTTTCGGACAATACGATGGCATGCAAGTGCCAGCGGCACGTACGCTACGCACCTTGCGTTTGTAAGCAAAATTCTAGGTGGTGATAAGCATGCACGAATCGACACATCTTGCTGGATTGCAGCATGACAGCATCTTAGCAATCACTGATTAGCCACTAGGAATGCTATTATTAATGCTTTCAGGTTGCCACCCATAACTGTATTTAGATTGATTTTCAAGTGCTTGTTATTAGGATTACGTGTTATCAACCATTGTCATCCACATGTAACGTGTTTCCATTCAGCTGGTACAATGCTATTATTCCTATTATGTCATTAAATCTTATCGTGTTTCGACAACAATAGGAACCATCTTTGATTGCATTATCCATCTGGCACTCTTCATCAAACAGAGAAATTTTATGGGAAACTACTTCAAAGTTTTAGTGCATCCTCGCCTTTTAATCTGTACCTGCAAATTACCATGTCAGATCTACAGTTCTGTAGATTTCTTTTTATACATGTAGTTAAGTAGTTTTGATCTTCATGAAAAAGGTACTCCGTATTTTTTTAACCATTCCTTCATTGATTCATGTTCATGTTTGGTACTTGGCAAAGTCGAATAAGCTAGCATTTTTTATGTAAGTCACAACATCAACATGATATGTTTAGCTTGTTCCTTTAGATAAGTATGAGTAAACTTGCCATACATTGCTATCCTAACATACTTCAACTGGCCATACAAATAAGATGTATAATTTGGAAAATTCCTTGCAATTGTCATTAACTCCATGTAATAAAAAGGAACGAGACATGGACAAATTTCCCATGCTAGACTGGTACCTCCAGTAAAAAATTCAACTATCTGTATGCGACAATTTATGGAAAAGAATTTTGTGTTCCGTTCATGCCTTGAGCTATGCGAGACACATTATATCTGCTTGTTTTAGTGTGTGAATGTAAGTACTGGAGATCCTGTCCAGTTAAGTCTAACACTTTCAGAACATGCTAACTTTGGATATAGAAATGCCCTTTGTGGTTCTGTAGGACTGATTGCTTATATAGAGTTCAGTCAGTAGTCTGTTGGTTGATTCTAGGAACTTCAGTAGGTACACACAGTTTTTGAAGCGCAAATGAACTGTTAATTCTTATAACTTACCTGTCCATGTGCTTCAGGATTAGTGGACCTACCCTTGATTGGTTAATGCATGGAAGTACAACTTACTAATTTTATGAATCACTCTCATTCTGGTGCCTTTTTTCTCCTTCGCTTTTGAAGGTGTGGAGGCCGATCACACCATCCATATGGTGCGTGGTGCTGCACCACAACCAACATCGGCTGCCCCATCTGCAGCCAACCTTGGGACTTCAACTACGACTCCTGCGAATACCCCGCCAGCTGGTCTTGGAGGCTTGTTTCAAGGTCTTGGTAGTACAGGAACTGCTGGCAGTGGAGCTTTTGGTTTATCTGGCTCTGGCCTTCCAGGATTAGAGCAGATGCAACAGCAGTTAACTGAGAATCCCAACTTAATGAGAGAAGTATTGAATACACCAGCCATGCAAAACATAATGAATAGCCCTGATCTGATACGCGATTTAATTATGAACAATCCTCAAATGCGTGAGCTCGTCGACCGTAATCCGGATCTGGCACATGTCCTGAATGATCCAAGCATTCTCCGCCAAACTGTTGAAGCAGCCAGGAATCCTGAACTTATGAGAGAGATGATGCGGAACACAGATAGAGCCATGAGCAACATTGAATCTTCTCCAGAAGGGTTTAATATGCTGCGCCGCATGTATGAAACTGTTCAAGAGCCATTTATGAATGCAACCACAATGGCTGGGGAGGGCGACACAAATGCAAACCCATTTGCAGCTCTTCTAGGAAACCAGGGGTCTAACCAAGCCAGAGATCCAACTGGAGATGCACCAACTACTGCTCCTGCTCCAAATACTAATCCACTCCCAAATCCCTGGGGTGCAAATGGTAGGTTTGGCCGTTTGGGTACTCCCATATTTTTGGTGTTCATATGTTCATTTGTTCTTGTCCTGTTTTGCTATCTAAGACTTAAATCTACAGCTGGGGCTGCACAAGGAGCAGCAAGGCCTTCTGCTGCTGCAAGGAGTGCCACAAGCGGTGGCCTAGGAGGGTTGGGTTCTGCAGATTTCGGAAGTATGTTGGGTGGTGGCTCTGATGCTTCCTTATTGAACCAGGTTTTACAAAACCCTGCCATGATGCAAATGATGCAAAACATTATGTCTAATCCTCAGACCATGAATCAGGTACACAGCTTCAACTATTTCTGTTTTTGAATAGTGCATAATGTTTTGGCCTGAGTGCTTAATGTTTTGGCCCACTCCTAATGTTTTCTTGCATGTAGTTGCTCAACATGAACCCGAATGTACGTAACATGATGGAATCAAATACCCAAATGAGAGAAATGTTTCAGAATCCAGAATTTCTTCGCCAGTTGACATCTCCTGAAACATTGCAGGTGAAATTTATACTGCTATATGTATGTGCACAGCATGTGATTATATATGATAAACTAAATTGCTTTCCTTTTATGTAGCAATTAGCTTCATTCCAGCAGGCATTGACGTCACAGCTTGGTCAACAAGCTGCTGGCCAGTAAGTATCTTCAGCTCAACTTGACCTCCTTAGCTTATGATGTTTTTTATTCCCCTCTATCTAATGCGCTTCTTGTTGCGTCTTGTTGAACCTAAAATGAAGAGAGTAGGCATTTATAGTTGAATCTGTTTTCATGTTTATGACCAAAAAAGGGCTTTGTTGTTGTTGTTGTTGATGCTAATATGGTAAGCCTTGCTCTATGCACTCTTTGTTGAATCTGTTTTCTTGCTTGATTCAGGGAGCGGACCCAAGCGGGCACTACTCCAGGTAATTTGCTCATTACCTAGTTACCATTTGAATGGCTTATCTTACCTAGCATTGATATATGCATAATTCATTAATGAGCATCCTGCCTGAATCTATATATCTGTATTTTTTATGGTTGTGTTCCTTTACATTCTTTTGATAAGTTAAACATCACTTTTTTATATTGCTCTCCATGAGTTCTGTTTTTGTCTAGCACACTGAGATTTCCCCCCTTTTGGGTTGTACCGTGGTTGTATAATAAATTAACACCCTTTGGGCGATCAACAAACTCTACTTGGAAACAGTTTTGCGTTCCTGATTTGTTATATATTCATTCCGTGCTTTCTTTTTTATATCCTTGATGAGATGCCTCATCCAACTCTTTCATGCAAAGTCAATGATTTTTTTTTATCTTATACTCTACTTGCAAACTCGTGGTAAGTGAAAACATGCTTAAACTTTTAGCTGTAATTACACAAACATCTAGCTATTTTTCTAATAATGTATTGGATGCTAGGCAACGTTAACCTCAACAGCTTGATGAGCATGTTCAGTGGGCTTGGAGCTGGCGGTGGCCTGGGTGGTGTCCCAAATATCCCGACTGGTTAGTATGTGTTTCATTGTTTAATAATATTGAAAGAAACGCCGTCTGATAGTGCGATTGTGTGTTGTCCATGAACCTTGCTCATCGGTTTAGTTTCTGAATTGACAGTGCCACCGGAAGAGCGCTACGCGACACAGCTAGCTCAGCTCCAAGAAATGGGTTTCTTCGACCCACAGGAGAACATCCGGGCGCTGTTGGCTACCAATGGGAATGTCCATGCGGCGGTGGAGCGCCTTCTTGGGAACTTTGGGCAATAGTAGTAGTTGGCATTGTGAGGTTTGATTGGTTGTATACCCGAGCCGGTCCCGGTGAGATTTGAAAGGCAGTATCTCTAGATTCTATGTGGTTTTAAGATGGATGAATAAACCAGTGTATCTACTGGCTACCCTTTGCATGCATGCATGCATGCATACATGAGTCCCGTGTCGTGTCGTGGTGGTTAAACTGTGGTATATTGCTGTTGGTAGTAGTACCTTGGGTCGTCGGTGTACATACATATTGAATCGTGGTGGTCTTAAAAGTACAATCATGTGTCCGCTGTCTTTCTGCCCTGATCTAACCGCCCATGTATTTTTTCTGTCTATATAATTCATGGAAGACGCGGCGCCAGATTTGCTTGATTCCTATGCAGACACCTTTGGTGAATGCTTACAGAGCAGTTTCGAAAAAGATTTTGTAAGATGCTGTGTGAAGCACCGAAGAGAGAGAAGCATACAGAAGAAGCGAGCGGCACATGCTCTGACGTCTCGTGTAATTCTGGCGCAAGGCCCAACGTGTAACTTGGCGGTTCACCTGACGCATGAGGTGAAAAATCGTCATCAGTAGCAGTAGGAGAAAAGAGGTGAGGTGAAAAATCTCTTTTTTCTGGCTACTAGTTCCTTCCGGGCAAGGCAGGCGGCTCTTCTGGCATGGCACGGCCGCGTGCGTGCGTGCGTGCGTGCGTGCCATGGCCATGTGAACGGCATCTGCCAAATTCGCATCCCCCGCCCCGTTCACACCCAGTTCACGTTTATCCGACGGCCGCGCCAGAAACTGCCCGTTTTATTCTGGCCGGGGAGCGCCCGGCGGGGCGCGCGTGGATGAGGCGCGCGCGGCCCGCATCCGCCCACCCGACCCCCGGAGCAGGCACAAGCACACGTACGCCCACGATCAAAACAACCCCAGAAGCGTCCGGCACGGGGACAAATCTTTCTCGCCCTCTCGTTCCCGCTATAAAGCATCCGCGCCGCGTCATTCTGCGCGCGCACCGCCGGCCGTCCGCCCGTCGATCCTTCGCCATGGACCCCTACAAGGTGCGTGCTCTGCTCTGCTCTCTCTCCGCTGCCCTCGCCACTCGTGCTGCTTCTTGCTTGGCTTTGGTTCTGATGGAAGTTTTGTGTCGTGTGCGCTGCGTGTGTGGTGCAGTACCGGCCGTCGAGCTCCTTCAACGCCCCGATGTGGAGCACCAACTCCGGCGCGCCCGTCTGGAACAACGACAACTCCCTCACCGTCGGATCCCGAGGTACCCTTCCCTTCCCTTCCCTTCCCTTGTTACCACTGCTTGCTGAACCTGAACCACGGACGTGTGGTGTGGCTGCCTGTGCCCGCTCTCTCCACATCGGAGCATAGCACTATAGCACGTACGCCGTAGCATTAATCTGTTAAAATCCTCCGGAATTTCTTTTTTCATCCAAGGAGACTCCAGGCCCCCGTTTTCAATTAAGAAAACAGAGTATTTTTTCTTTTTTTACAAGATGAGGCAGGCAGGCAATAACAGCCATACACCCCCAATACATACATACATACATACATACATACATACATACATGCAGCCTACATCAGATCAGAGGTGCTAATCTAAAAGAAAAAGAAACTTAACTAGGGGAGGTACAGGCCCTCTCGGTCACACCCAGAAACTGCACGCTAAGCATCACACACTGCTGGACTCAACCCACATAAGAGACTTCTTTCAACTGCAAAAACGTCTTATATTTTGGTACATAGGTAGGAGTATTACACTTCATCACTGGTAGGCATGCATCCTTTTGACCGTAGGCCCCAGCCATGCCCTCTCTTGAAGATTTCACTAGTCACTTGAGCAAGTCTTCTAGACATTATGAGCAGCAAATTTCCGCAACCCTCTTTACTATAGAACAGTCCACGAACACGAATCCAGTAAAGAACATAAGAAAACATAACATCGTGAGATCATTAGGAAGTACACTTTGAAAGCAAGATTTGTTCCTTGTTTTCCAGATAGTCGGAAGAAGTCCAACAACACCTATATATAGAGATCATAGCCCAGCATGCATCACCCAGATGCAGAGGCCGGGGGCCATCCTCTTTTTTGAAAAAAAAATTCCTTGTCAGTATAGCTAGGCAACCAGTTCTGGCATAAATCAAGAAAAGATTTTGGGGTTTTGGAATTTCCTAAAGCAGCCCCAATAACATTCCATAAGAACCTAGCTAGTGAGCAAGAAAAGAATAAGTGATCAATGCTCACTTCATTGTCACAAAATTCACATTTCCCACTTTCTATCATATAGAAGTCCATAAAGTCGTCGAGGAATAACACCAGCTTGTACGTAGAAGTGAAACCTGGTACTAGCTTTAATTTCAGGCTGCTCCTCTAGTAAATTTGAGATGGCAGCACAAAGAATAAGTTGATTACCTTGCAATCCTAAGTGATTAGTGCCTCGCCGGGGATCCAAATTGTCAGGGCAAACTAAGCTAGATTACAAGCCCGAGATTACAGAAAATGTTCAGATGATACTATACTAAAGTTCGCAGTAAGCAAACTTAAAAAGTGTTTTGCGATCTTAAGCCCCCCAAAAAGAATGATTTAGGCTTCAGTACGATTGGGAGCAACTGAATCATTCATGGTGAAACAAAGACACAAAGAACTTGATTATTCTTTAAGTGTTAATAATCATAGAGGAGATTAAGAACAATTCAGGACAAACATACCATGCATATCAAATTATCAATCGAGTGTTTGATGCTGACGACGCCTGCAAATTGATTTACTGACGATGCTTGTATGTACTGTGACTGTGAATTCAGGCCCGATCCTGCTGGAGGACTACCACCTGGTGGAGAAGATCGCCGACTTCGACCGCGAGCGCATCCCGGAGCGGGTGGTGCACGCCCGGGGCGCCAGCGCCAAGGGCTTCTTCGAGGTGACCCACGACGTCTCCCACCTGACCTGCGCCGACTTCCTCCGCGCGCCGGGGGTGCAGACCCCCGTCATCGTGCGCTTCTCCACCGTGATCCACGAGCGCGGCTCCCCGGAGACGCTCCGCGACCCGCGCGGCTTCGCCATCAAGTTCTACACCCGGGAGGGCAACTGGGACCTGGTCGGCAACAACTTCCCCGTCTTCTTCATCCGCGACGGCATGAAGTTCCCGGACATGGTGCACGCGCTCAAGCCCAACCCCAAGACCCACATCCAGGAGAACTGGCGCATCCTCGACTTCTTCTCCCACCACCCGGAGTCGCTCCACATGTTCACCTTCCTCTTCGACGACGTGGGCGTGCCCGCCGACTACCGCCACATGGACGGCTCCGGCGTCAACACCTACACGCTCGTCAACCGCGCCGGCAAGGCGCACTACGTCAAGTTCCACTGGAAGCCCACCTGCGGCGTCAAGTCCCTCCTCGAGGAGGAGGCGGTCACCGTGGGCGGCGCCAACCACAGCCACGCCACCAAGGACCTGACCGGCTCCATCGCCGCCGGCAACTACCCGGAGTGGACGTTCTACATCCAGACCATCGACCCGGACCACGAGGATCGGTTCGACTTCGACCCGCTGGACGTGACCAAGACGTGGCCCGAGGACGTGGTGCCGCTGCAGCCGGTGGGGCGGCTGGTGCTGAACCGCAACATCGACAACTTCTTCGCGGAGAACGAGCAGCTGGCCTTCTGCCCCGGGATCATCGTCCCCGGGGTGTACTACTCGGACGACAAGCTGCTGCAGACGAGGATCTTCTCCTACTCGGACACGCAGCGCCACCGGCTGGGGCCGAATTACCTGCTGCTGCCGGCCAACGCGCCCAAGTGCTCCCACCACAACAACCACTACGACGGGCTCATGAACTTCATGCACCGCGACGAGGAGGTCGACTACTTCCCCTCCAGGTTCGACCCCGCCAAGCACGCGCCCCGCTACCCCATCCCCTCCCGCACCCTCAACGGCCGCCGCGAGAAGGTACTCCTGCTACCTCCTCATCTCTTCTTCTCACAAATCAGCAAGTTCAAAACTTAAAATGCATGAATTGTAGATGGTGATCGAGAAGGAGAACAACTTCAAGCAGCCCGGGGAGAGGTACCGCTCCATGGACCCGGCAAGGTGCGTAGTACCAAGCTATTGTATCAATTACTCTCTCCGTAAACTAATATAAAAGCGTTTAGATCACTATTAGTTTACAGAGGGAGTAACATAGCCAGCAATTGTTCTAACTGAATGATGTGTGTGTGTGTGTGTGTGTGTGTGTGTGTGTGTGTGTGTGTGTGTGTGTGCAGGCAAGAGCGATTCATCAACAGATGGATCGATGCGCTGTCCGACCCCCGCCTCACCCACGAGATCAAGGCCATCTGGCTCTCCTACTGGTCTCAGGTAATCAAACACGACAACATTCTTACAGATGTGCACCACACATGCAATGTCCTCTGAAGAAGTTTGTGTAATTTTTTCCATGTTCTGTGAAAAATACTACTATCAAGATGCTGAATTTGCTTCTTGTGCGGTCGTGCAGGCTGACAAGTCTCTCGGCCAGAAGCTCGCGAGCCGTCTCAGCTCGAAGCCGAGCATGTAAGATCAGTCCATGGAGCGCGCAAATCAGAAATCTGCTTCAGGGCCGTGGAAGTTCTTCCCTCTTATCGGCGAGGAATTACATACCAAATGCTGCATCTAGTTACTTCATTTTACTGAGCCTATTTTGAAAAGAGGACATACATATGATTCCATGTAATAATTTGTACAAGAGCCCGTTTCTCCTCATACTTCATGATTATTGTAAAGTGAATGCATCTTGATTAATGAACCGAATTAAGAATAAGTTGAAGAGTATGTATACTACTCCCCCGTTCACTTTTGTAAGTCGTTTCAGACAGCTCAAAATATGCTGTTTTGCACATTGTCTGAAATGTCTTCAAAGTCTTATAAAAATGAACAGAGGGAGTACCAATAATCTCTTGTGTTTGTCCTTTGCAATGGCTTCTTTTCTTGGAACAGCACCTAATAATTTTAGGGGCGTGGCTATGCCTGAGTTGACTTAGAAATGCTTATTTTTCTCTCAGTGATCCCGATAGCTCTCCAATCAAAATCTTCTACTTCCTCTGTTTAGTTGCATGAATCCCATGGTCTTCATCGACCGGTTCTCAGTGGCGAGTTAGAAAGTTACTACCTCTGTAACTTAATGTACTGTAAGACATTTGAACTGTAAAAACGTCTTACATTAAGTTACAGACGGAGTAGTTCTTAGTTGAATAGAAAACCCCGTTTGTGATTCAGAAATGTACGTAAGTCTGGTGCTGAAATAAATCGCACGTGACAAGGCACTCAGACTTTAGCACTTTAGCAGACTACCATTTCTTAGGTAAATTATATTTTCCTTTCCATGGCAACACACACTTTTTTGTTACAATGTTCTACAGACTTCTCAGAAAACAAACAATAAATATAAATAGTAAAGTTGCATTCTATGTTCTTTCATCAAACCTCGTGTTGGTTATATTGGAGTCACCGTGCAAATTATCTTTTTCAGCCCGTCGTGTTTTCCTGCAAGGACTAAGCATTGCTCTTCCTCAACTCCGAGGATGATAGGTATCACAACAAGTAGATACAGGATAGCAATACTTCAGAAGCAATATTAATAACAGCGACAATGGAACATGACAAAACCTGAAGGACGACACATCTACCTTCTCAAGATGCAGGTCTAGCAGCACCTCACTACACATTTATCTTTATTATTAATCAATCGCCAAGCAATCATTATTCACGAAGGCAGTGACTCCAATATTTGGATAAATGAGCTCTTAAGAGTAAAATGTATTTTTATGTTAATTTAATTGGTTGCAGCTGTTCTTAGCAATGGAATGTTCAGTCTGCATGCCCGCCTAGTGTCTACTTCATACTTCAGAGAGTACCCGAGTCAGTTCCAGAGAGTACCCGATTCAGTTCCAGTTCCAAGCCTTGTACCCTTTTCTTTCCATCCAAAAATCTACTGCTTATACAGTTTACAAATATCTTAAATGTACTCTTAAGAGCTCATTTATGTGGCTACTCTTCTCGATGTGTCGCTACCAGGATTCGGCAACTCTCCTCAAATTAAGTGTAGCTACCAGGATCCGAGCAAGTCTGTTCATATCTCAATGGTAGTCTTTTGTATATATAAAAATCATCATGGCTCACTTAATTATGCCTTTTTCAGGTATATCCCCACAAAAAGAAACCTATGCAAATGAATGCTATGAAGAAGTTTTAGAACACACTATAAATGATTGTGTGTTCATTTTTTCTTACTACCGACTACAACCACCGGTTCTCAAGATTCGAACGCCTACAAGTGTGTTGTCAAATCATCTTATATGTACAGATTGTAAGGAACCCAAGTGCCTCTGTAGTCTCCACCTGCAAGTCATCTTGTGTTTGAACTTCCTAGATGATTTATGCATGCACCTTCATATAAACTGAAAGTTGTTATCTAACTACTTCCTCCGTTCCTAAATATTTGTCTTTCTAGAGATTTCAACAAGTGACTACATACGGAGCAAAATAAGTGAATCTACACTCTAAAATATGTCTATATACATCCGTATGTGGTAGTCCATTTCAAATCTCTAAAAAGACAAATATTTAGGAACGGAGGGAGTAGTTTATTATATGTGTGTTGCAGACCAAATTGTCTAAATTATTCGTACTACTGTGAGGTACCCAAGCATATGCATATGCCTATGCGCCTGCCAATGGCCTTGTATTTTGAAGTGCATGGGTGAAAACCACTGGCTAGCCCTAGTGCATAGGAAATGGCTCTCCACTATTTTCCTACGATGTTCTGTATGAACTTTGGTGACAATGGGCATGCGTATTTTACACCAGGTCACCAGATGTGTGTTGGCAGGCAAGCGTGCCCTCCTATCTATGCATACCGTAGACCCCGGTCCAATTGCATATAAACTGAGTAAAAAATGTCAACGCTTTGTAAGTTTGACCAAACATGTATAAAAACATGAAGATAAATAATATCAAATCAATTTCAATATACCCACCATTAGATATATTTTCATAATGTGTTTATTCAATATTTTTGTAATGCACTGTGTGACTCATTTGTATGTAAACTACTCCCTCTGTTTCTTTACTCTCATATAAGATTTGTTTTGACTCAAACTTTGTAAAGTTTGGCCAATTTTATACAAAAAAATATCAACATTCACTATACCAAATCAATATCATTAGATGCATCATGGAATAAAATTTCAAATTATATATCTTTAGTATTGTATAGATGTTGATATTTTTTAATATAAATTTGATGAAAATTTATAAAATTTGAGTTAAGACAGTTTTATATGCGGAGTAAAAAGAAACAGAGAGAGAGTACCTAAATGTTTGTGTGTTGCTGTGTAATTTCCTTTTATTTATGTATCTATAGTTGTTTAAATGATTGGGCGCCATTAGAATAAGAAATTATTATGTCAACATAAAACAACTGCACATCCTGTAGTTTTAAAATGATGTGATGCCAAAGTATGCATGGATGTTGAACTTCATCTAAACTGGTAAATTTACATGACTTAAAAGCCCCTCGACTTTGCCTTCGAAGAGAGGGAAATATAATATGTGGGCAGTACTGTATGTGGGTCATGTGGGCTGAACTAGGAAGGCATGTATGAGGGGCGGAGCTAGCCTAATGCAAGGGTATGCAGCGCATACCCAATATTTTCTGCAAAAGATATTTAGTCTAGATGCTCATATATGCATATATATCATGCATGGTGTTCATTTTACACGTAGAACTCACTAAAAATGAGAAAGAACAACGCTCCAGTGTCCTCCTGCGACCAGGCTTCCTTGGGCTAAGATCCACTTTCGGCAAGCACGGGCCTTCAATTCTCGTTCTGGGCCCAGGAACACACGACTCGTCGGAAAGCCAGGAACTGGGGCGTCGTGCTGTCGCCGGATCGTGGATCGCCTTTGTTGACCTCATCGCTCGTCCTCGGCAGGCATGGCGGGGCGTCCTCCGGTGAACACATCCGGCAGGCAACGGCCAACGGCGGCGTGTGCACGATCCCATCATGAGTACCCTTTTGATTCCTCTCATATAATATTTTTTTTGCGGGTAGATTCCTCTCATATTTTATTTGTTCAAGTTTTCAAATAAATATAGAAGGTTATCTTTTATCCTTAATTTATTGTTTGATCCATCATCAGATCATATTTGATTGAATTTGTTTTTATATTTAATTGAATTTTTTTGACTCGTTAAGCTCATAGCTCGCTTCTTAATGAATGGAGCCAATCATTGTTTTTAGCTTGTTAAGCTTTACGAGCTTAACGAATGAGCTAACGAGTTTCACGAGTAGCTCGTTAAGCTCGTTAGTAACAAGACAACACATATTTTTATCGCACGTGACAAAAATTTTGTAGCACTTCAGCCCATCTATTCAATCTACTTTACGTAGGAGACAACAAGCTAGTGCATTTCTTTTCGTACTCACCATGTTCCTTCTTATAAAACACATATACACACTCATCATGCAGACCATGACACATCAGAGTCTGTAGCGAGCGCTCACGAGCTTAACGTGCTTGAAATGAACCGAGCCGAGTAGGGCTTCCTGCTCGTTAACCGTAATGAGTTTAACAAGCCGAGCCTTAACGAGCACGAGCTTAACAAGCCGAGCAGCTCATTAATCCACCCCTAGATGACACTGCTCAAATCTGGTGTAACCTTTTCAGTTTAACAATGTGTATTAATTTATTTGATTGCAAATAAAAGTGTATTCGAATTTGGATCTGGAATTTTGAAGGATGATAGATACATGTCTTGTGAACGTTCATAAATCCTTTTAGCTATTTTCAAAACACATAAATTCTCTTTTTTTTCCTTCTGAAGTGGGAGCATGGAAACAAAGGAGAGTTGATATCACCGGATTATTCTCCCGGGCCACGGTATCCCAACGGGAAGAAAATGTGACGCGTAAAGATGCATGAAAATCTGCACCTAGTGTGCTACAGTGCATCGCTACGGGACACATGACATGAACTGATTGAAAGACTTTTTTACGATAAATGATCGAAAGACTTGGGCACGAAGACACGGGAACCATTGGCCAATTGACTATTTGACCGCAAAGACGGTCGTCTGCATCTCTGATGCGGGTACAGGACTGGGTCCCACTGGGGCAGCTGACGAGCCTAGCAGCTGTGCTGTGGCAGCCATGAATACGGCGGTAGCAGCCACCAAATTTCTATTTTGACCCCTTTCTGAAATCAATTCGAGATTTGACCTTAGTTTAAAATTTTGTTAAAGATCTGACCCTTTTACGCAAGACACCATGGCGGTACGGTCTAACAACCTACCACCAGAGACTTTGGCGATAGGAAATATCGCTACTGTCAACCGGGCTGGTGGTAGTCTGCACAATCCTACCGTTAAGGTGTTTAACGATAGGCACAAGCACGCACTGTGTTCAATACTTAGGAGGTTTTTGACGGTAGGGCATGCAACCCTACCGTCAGGGACCTTGGCGGTAGGCTGTTATACCCTACCATCATGGTCCCTGACGATAGCAAAAAGTCAGATCTCGATTTTTTTTCAAACTAGGATCAAATCTTGAATAGGTTTTAGAAAAGGATGAAAACACGAAATTTAGCACCGAGTCATGAAGGATTGAGATGGCCCGTGAGCATCTCCTGGCCGGAAACACAGAACAGTTCTTGTGCATTGTGTTTGTATCTTTTTATGCTTCATTTTAAATCAATAAAATTTCCCGTATTTTTTATTAAAAAGGCAACCACCACATATCGCCTATGTAATTTTTTTTGAGCATAATACAGACACAAGTGCTCATATACACGCGCGTACACTCACCCCTATGAACGCACACACGCACACCCTACCTCTATGAGCATCTCCGAGAGACTGAGCCGGCATATCATCTTGAGATTTACAAAGTCACCGTAGGTGCCTCGTCATCGACGGGAACGTCTCCTCCCACTGAAAGCGCATCGCCGGAATCCTAATAAATCCAGGAATAATGCGAGCACCAGGATTTGAACCCTGATGGGTTGTGGATACCACTGTCCACCTAACCAACTCAACCACAGGTTGATTCGCCATACCGCCTATGTAATTACTGTCTTTGTATCGAAGGTATATATACCTTAATGTTTAATCAGCGAAATCAACTGTTCATTCTCTCAAACACAACACGTTTTTATCAGCACTCAAAAGGGCGGTTTCGTTAATGAAAGAACAGGTGGCAAAATCGACATTTTTTGCTCACCACCTTTAGTTTCTCAAAAGAAATTGAGCAGGGAGTTTCTCAATTTATAGTGTGTGTGAAAAAGGTAATTTAACCAGCATAATGCTGTAATGGTTGTTTGCATCAATCAAGAGGCCCTCCTTTTCAAATTGAAAAGGAAAACACCATGGTTTCTTGTAGCACAAAGAATACTACTAGTACTACCTGCCCCCTTATGACTCGTTAGCACCCCTCAAAATTTTGAGCCTTTTTATGGCCTATAACTCAAAATTCGAGGGGGGCTTATAAACTCGGACGGAGGAAGTAATTTTGCATGTTGAGTGCATGAAAAATACTTTTTTTTGCTCTACCACGAGTGAGGCTATTCTTAAATATAAGTACATACAAGTAACATATATAGGTTACTAACTTTTGTTATAGTTTCTGCCAGAGCATATTATTCGTGAAAGTATATGCTAGCAAGATCTGATACAGTAGGGCATGAACATTAATAGAGAAAAACAAGCAGAAAATAGAGAAAAACGAAAATCTTTAATCCGTGTATTCATGCTTCATGATGACAACTCTTACATGATGTGTACAAATTAATGCATTCCATCCCTTTTCGTATAACTGATGTAAGAATGAATGAATGATGAAGTTGAAGCTAGTTGGAGCAAGATATGACTAGTTAGTAAATCGTTACCCGCAAGAGATTTAGTCATTTAGACAAGATGAATGCTCAAATTTATGATCCATTCAAGCAAGAGATAACCCTAAACCCTGCGCAATATTTCCCCAAAATGAATGCAAATGAAGATAGCAATTGGCACATTTAGCCATGTGAATGAACTACTCCTAGTAATCAAATTAATACGTAGTATCGTAATGCAATCCAAGACCAACAAGCCGTTCAAATTTTCTCTTCATGTAATTAAGCTCACAATGCCCACCATGTTTAGGATCATGAACATTAGTATAGTACTCCTACTGGTTTAGCAAAGATTTCTCAGCTGCAAAACCAAACATACTCGCTAATGCCATTGCCTCTTGAACAACTCCAGCCCCGCCGGCGCCGCTAGCCCCCTCATCTCTCCGGCGAGGTCGACGCCGAACAGCCTCACGACATGGGCTTCTTCTCTTTTGCCTGTCTCCACCACCGGCGGCGGCGACGCCGCTGCGCCGCCACTCGCCGTCATGGTCTTCTTGTAGTCGATGAAGAAGTGCTTCTCCTGTCCGTACTCTGAGCAGGAGAACACGACGACGTCGCCGGCGACGAGGCCCTTCTCCCGGACGAACCGGCTCCAGCCCTTGGTGAGCACGTAGCTCTGGCTGCTGTTCCAGTACGAGTACCTGAACCGCCACACCTTCCCCTCGCCGTCCTCGAAGTTGAGCAGCACGCACTTGTCAGCGGCGGTCGTTGTCTCCGGCGCGCGCTTCAGGGGGATGTGCTTCTCGGCGTGCTGCTTCGGCAACACGATGCGGTTCAGCTTGCCGACGTCGCTCGGAGTCAGCACCTTCTCGAAGAGGGGCTCCCTCGCCCACGACGGCGTCGGCTCCGCGCGCGCCCCAATGCCGCGGCCGCGGCGCAGGCCCCGGCGGAGCTCGTCGGAGTAGGTGTGCTTGCGGAGCATGTCGACGATCTCGGCCTTGGAGTGCGCCGCCAGGAAGGCGAGCTCCGTCGACGCGGCCGTGCGCGGGAAGTTGGTGGCGGCGTCGAGGCCGCGGTAGCGGAGCGCGGCCACGTCGTAGGCGCGCGCCGCGGCGTCCTCGTTGGGGAACGTGCCGATCCAGACGCGCGCGTGGCGATCGTAGATCTGGGCGCCCCACCGCCCGTTGGGCTGCGGCACCACGCCCTTGAACCGCGACGACGCCGACTGCGCCGATGCCGACGCCGAGCGCGAGGTCACGGCCTCGTCGGGGATGGCGACAGGTAGGCCCAGCGGCGTCGGCAGCCGACCGGCGGCACCCGACTCGGTCGTGGCCGTGGACGCGCCGGAAGAGTGCTGGGAGGAGTGCTCCGGCGTGGAGCCGAGGATCTGCAGTCCCATGGACTGTTGCTTTTCTGTGGCTTGGCATCTGCCCTTTGGGGAAGGGACGTCCTTTTGGAGGGTGTGTATGGGCCAATTCTTTTCCCCCATGATTCTTCAGAATGTGATTCTGGTAATCTGCCCACAAAATCAACTGCTCATAAAATCCACCGTCTAGTTCTTTTCTGAGATTTCAGCCTATGATTGTTGTATGAGTTGTGTGATGAAATGTCTCTAACAGCCCTAGATTGGAACTGAGTGTTGAATTGCTAACACTTATTTATTTCGGACAATTTCACGTGTAATATGA
Source organism: Triticum monococcum (assembly GCA_034509565.1). NCBI lineage: Eukaryota > Viridiplantae > Streptophyta > Magnoliopsida > Poales > Poaceae > Triticum > Triticum monococcum. The sequence goes on along the minus strand of CM067845.1, from coordinate 682,336,090 downwards.
ACGAGTGGGGCGGTTACGATGGCGAGCTTCGATTACATGATTAGGGTCAGATGGTTGAGCTATCGTCTTTGGCGACCAGCAAACGGAGGGCTAAAACCTATAGTTTTGGAGTAAGGGATGAGCGTGAAAGCCGTTGTGCTTCTGTACACGCACATATGTTTTCTTGCTGGGGCGGACACGAATTTCTCTCTAAAGGCGAAGAAAAAGATAATACGAATTACCATATCTTCAGCTTTAAGCTCTTTCTTTCGTAGTACTAAATTATACTACAGAAACACAACCTTGAAAGGAATAGTTAATCACACAATCAATTTTCCAAACCTCCAATTTTGTTCAACTAAAATATTAGATGGCCAGGACTAGCAAGATATGGTCAAGGACACAGAAACAACTCCCCGCAAAAAGAAAGGACATATAAACAACGGGACTGCATTTAAGATTTGTTGGGTAGTTGGGGGTGGTCGTTGGAGATGATGGGGTCTGCTACTCTGCCACTGGTCAGGTCTTTGACCGTTCAAATGCATACGAGAATATATAGAGGAATACATAGGATTGTTGAATCATGAAATACATTCTGATTAATATAGTGAAAGATAAAACTTTCAATGAGTAAGGGAGTACTGGATAGAGATTGCAAACACCATTTTCCTCATGTTTGAATAGTTGGCATCGTCAAACATTCTTATTGGCGGAGGTTAAAACCACAACATTTCTACGATTTAATAACACAAAGTTTAAATTCTTGGTAGTGCCGAAAAAGCGTTTACCAACCTGTTACACCATGGCTTCAACCGCAAAGGCAAAACCTCACTCGGTGTAGATCTTAAAGAAGTAGACAGTCTCTAAGCACTCATAAACTTCTTGGTTCCTTCACACTTTGAGGACTCCCAAACATACCTAGACGATCTAGGAGGAGTACACCATTCAAAGTAATAAGATTGGTGTTGCTTGGTGATGAATTTTCTTCTTGTGCATCCAAAGATAACCACCCCACACTCAAACTCTCGTATAATGGATCATTGGATGTGGAGAAGTTTGGGTGTTGGAAGATTCACTTGAAACGAAGGAGAAGAGGAGAGAATCACATTTTTGGCATGGATGTTATAGTGGAAGGCCCTTTGTACTTAGCACGTGACTGAGGAGTTCTCCCTTATTAATGTTTTTGAAATGAAGCTCTCTTGACCGAATTAGTGAGTTTGGTTGGGGTTGCACATGCTCTAGTACAAAGGCTTGCACAAGTGCTCCAGTTGCTCAAAGTAGAGTTGTGTTGTAGGCTCTGAATGGATTTGCAATGACCGTCTCTCTGAATGGGCCAGAGGGTCCAATTGGATTTGGCTTGGTGGCTCTGAACAGTGCAAAGAGGATGAGAGATAGCATAGAAATGGTTGAGGTGTTCCGTGTTCGGTTATTTTTTTAGGTTGATCTTGAAGAACGTAGGAAGCAGCTCATTGCCTCAGTTACCTGATCCACTTTGATAGTTTCGGCATAGTTATACACTTAGTGTGATCTTGGATCACTAAAAGCCGTAAAACCTGTCCTTACCCATGCCAACGCCTGCCCTTGAAGTAGAGGTCATCTAGTCTTCTTAGTTGCAACCTTGAGGGACTAATCTCAAATATGCTTGAACAAACAACGGTCCATCCAATCAGGTTGACATTTACCATGAAAACACACTAGGGAAATAGATGCATTTTCAAATATGTCACAAAAATACATGTGTCTCTTATTTAGTACTACCCCCGTCCCAAAATAAGTATCTTAACTTTATACTATCTATAGTACAAACTTAGTACACATCTGTTTCAAAATTAATGTCTCAACTTTATACTAACTTTAGTACAAAGACTTATTTTGAGACAAAAGAAGTAATAAGTATTCATATACGGCCGCCCTTTTCCTTGTGTGTGATCGTCAGTTTTTCTAAGTGATGAACTAAGTTACAAAAGCTTCTGCTCGGGACACAACAAGTATAATGAAAATGAGTAGCCAAAACACGAGGAATGTTAGGCAAATGCTACTATTTATTACCGGTATGTAACACTGAAGCTTATTTATTTCTCAAAAAAATTGGAATCTTATTTATTTGTTTATGCAAGGAGCTCATTTTCTTGTGATAAATACCACAATGGTATTGGACTCGACGACTTAATAGAGTGCAGATAGGTCAACTAATTGAATTAACTAATTATCAGGTGAGGGGAGAAATACAATCAGCGTCGACTTTCTCTCGTTTTCCTTCCCCAACCCTAGACGGCTAGGGCAAACTATCCCCTCCAGGCTTCACCGGTGAGCCCGTGGATTCGCCTCCCCTCTGCCTGCCGCTCCGGCGGCCGGTGGTGGGGAGGCCCAATGCCTTCAGTCCGTTTAGTAGTTTATGTTAGGTTTTTTAGTTCTTGAAGGTGCGGCGTTCGGGCGGATGGTGACACTTCTTCTTCGAGTTTGTCTTCTGGACTCTAATCCTTCTTGAGTTCATCTGTCTGGACATGTCGACGGAGCTCTGACGTAGATTCATGCCGTCTCTTTGGGGCGACGAGGTAGGGTTTCTCGTCATGTGGCGAGATTTGATGTCAGCTGCTTCAAATCTATGCAATGGTTCAGTGGCGATGACTATGGCTCCAAGGCTTTGGTCGTTAGGGTCACATGCACGAAAATTTCTTGGCTGTCATCGACAAGGTTTCTGATAGGGGAGCGGCGACAATGGCATGTCGGTGGTTCGTTTGGCCGACAGTTGTGGTCGTCCGAAGCCTCGATGTACTTTATATTAGGTGCTTCATAATTTGGTACCGATCCTTCTAGTGAAATAATAATAATATAATTATTAGGTGAGTGACAGGGAAGATCTTGGAAAGAGAGATGGCGGTATGACGAGGATTTGGAAAACCCAAAGTCCTTGTGTATACCCTTTATTAACAGCTTTGAAATAACGTAATTTGTTGCCATCCAAAGATCGGCATCAAGTTGATTGGCACCCGTTGTGTAATCCCTGGAGCTACTGAACAGTATTCCTTAGATGAATGCCGCTGCTCGGCTGCTCCACAGTTTGTACGAAGATGAATACGCTGGTTCTGATTTGCTGAGGTATATGCGCATAAATTACACACATTTTATCTCAATACCGGGCTAAAAGGATAGGTAATATAGACAGACAAAAACACACTTGCATTTTCCATGGGCCGAGACTTGAATTTTCGGGCGGCGGGTTGGAGCATTGTCCTTGTCCGGCCGGGTGAGCAAGCACGGTGGTGGACAAGTGGCTGAGGTGACAGGCGAGAGAGCTCACGATCTCAGCCAAGTCCAAAGCATGCGGCCTTGCACTGCACCCCCCCCTGCAGTGAAGCATCCCGACCCATACGCCTCTCCTTCTGTCGTCTCCCGTCGACTTTTGCTGTTGCTGCTATTTTTTGATGGTTATCGCCTCCCTGCGCCTGGTCGCCTTCATCCATCAGTTACACCCACCCACCGCCTACAGACCTACTGATTTCGACCACGAGTTAAATTACCTCCAACGCTAACCTAATCTTCCATCTGTGGTTCCGTCCTTCCAATGCTTTCATTGGCGTCCGGGGGCTGGCTCAGAATCTTGGGGCAAAAGTATGCTTTCATTTGTGTTAATGTGAATGTGATTATCTCCTTAATGAAAACATACTACCACTACCAGCTATACCCGAATTGTTTCTTGAGCATCCAAAATTCAACATGGATCCGCCACAGGCATGGACTTTTATATTCTGTATGTATGACCACCGGTGGGGCCTTTTTTCCCCTAAAGGATTCATATTATAGTTCATCAAAAGTACAAAGTATCATATGAGAGTAAATTGCATGAAACCACCACTTTGAAGGCTAGGTTTGCGAAAAACACTATAATACATTTTTTTTCCAGAAAACACCACGTCTTTAGTAATCTTTTTGCAAAAACCACTGATCGGCGGATCTGGCTCTGTTAAGCGTGTTTATGACAGATAGGGACTATTTTCTGCTTACGTGGCATAGCGGTTTAGGTTTAATGCAAAAAAGCCCCCCAATTTTCTCCCTTGCTTCCTAGGCCCTCCAATCACGCCACAAACCTTCCCCTCGCTCCCAACCTCTCTCCCTCCGCAGCCGGCAAGCGTGCACACGAGCTCAACGCCGCCCCTGCATCCCGGGCCGCCGTCGTCGTGCCCCCACCGTCCCCACAGCTCGACGTGGTGAGCGTCTGGGGCTACAATGTCCGCCCTTCCCCTATCCCCCATCTTCGCCGGCCCCAGACCATCTTTAGATCGAGTCGCCGCCACTCCAACCGCGAGCATCGATCATCTGCATCACGCCACTGCCACCCCTTGTCAACTTCCCTGTCTAGCCACCGCTCTGGGCCGCCCCGCCTCCGCCCCGCCGCCGCTGTCCTTGGTCTGGATCGAGCTGCTGTTGTCGTCCTCAAGTTTGATCGAGCCCGAGGAGTCGCCGCCAGAGCCTAGCGTTGGCAGCGCCGGCGACATGGTTCGCGAGCTCCACGCCGCCTTCTCACCAATGGCCATGGTCGACGGAGTTGGGCAGCAGCCGTGGGCGTTCGCGTCGCCGCCGAACAGAGCGGGCGGGATCACTCCGGTGACGCAGAGGGGACAGCCTCTCCGACACCGGCACAAAGTTCCGCGGCCGGGACCACGGCGCCCACCACGGAGGACGACGAGGATCCCCCGATCCAGATCCTCGTCGGGGAGGAGCAGTTCCACCACGGAGGAGCATTGGGGCCCTGGTCAACGCGAGGTCGAGGGCGGGGGATGAGGCTGATTTGCACGAGCTCTGCTCCAGTGGTGGTCAATTGCGTTTTTTTGGGGAGGGGGTGACTGTGTAAAATTTAAGGGTCTAGTTTGTAATTTTAGATTAAAACCCGCCTAGCACAAAAAATTATGCCACGTAAGCAGAAAATGGGCCCCATCTGTCATAAACACGCTTAACAGAGCCAGATCCGCCGATCAGTGGTTTTTGCAAAAAAGATTACTAAAGACGTAGTGTTTTCTGTAAAAAAAATGTATTGTAGTGTTTTTCGCAAACCTAACCCTCAAAGTGGTGGTTTTCTGCAATTTACTCTATCATATGATAAAAAATACATTAAGCTTCCTAGACCACCGAACAACCACTGTCATTGCCAAAACGAGTTGCTGACACGCCTATGTCGCTGCTCCCATGCCGGAGTCTGCTAGACCTGGTCGATGGCAATCAGGAGGTCTTCATGCATGTTCCCCTAAGAACCAGCACCCCGAAGCTGTAGTCATCGTCACTGGACCCTTGAATCGATCTGAAGAAACTAACACGAGATCTTGATGTCGCGTGCACATGGCGAAAAACCCTAACCTCACCGCCCAGAAGAGCCGACAGAAATCTATGTCAAAGCTCCATCAAATCCCTCTCAACGAATGAACTCGTCGAGGATCGGATCCCGAAACACCGATCAAAACATGAAGTGCCGTCATTGTGAGGACTAAAACCCTAAACTATCTACTAGTGGGAGCCAAGGCACAAGAATTTCCCTTACCTTCACCGGCCGCCGGAGCGGGTACGAAGAGGATGAAAATCCACAAGCTCGCTAGCGGAGGTCGTGGGAAGGGAAGCTTTGCCCGAGCCGTCTTGCGAAATCGGGCCTACCCTTGCCCCTAGTATTTTTTTTGTTATCATATATTAAAGATATTTAAGCTAACCATCCATGGTTATTTATTCGAGACCAGTGATACAAACAAAGATTTAGGTGTTTTGGACCTCGCGCTCCATGAATTTTGAATAACATATATATGAAAACTCATATTTAAAAATTCAAAGAATTATAAGAAACCCCACATGTATATATAGATGCAATTCTAATATGAATACATTTTCGCTAGGTGATTCTTTAGGAAGTATAACACATCCTCCATCTAGGTGTATAAGTCATTTTAGGTTATGCATCGCAACCAAGGCGGAGAGGAAAACGAGAGAACTTAGTGTTTTTTTGCTAATTAATAGCATTGCATGCAACGAACTAACCACCACATGTCGTGTTTGGTAGTTTCAAGTCATTAAAAACATGCAGTGGCGGCGCCACGATAGGGGCGAGTATGGTTGGCCGCCCCGGGTAGACGGAAGAATGTATACAAAAAAATACGATTCATTATACATGGGCTAACACAGATATAAGTGACAGAACGGCTCCGTTAAAAGCGAACCAACCTATGGTTGAATGGTCAGAGGGATAGTGATATCCCAGCCCACAAGGGTTCAAATCCTGGTGCTCGCATTATTTCTGAATTTATTTCAGAATTTCATGCGACGCGCTTTCAGTGGGAGGAGACGTTCTCGTCGACGACAAGGCGCACGAGGTGCCTACGATGACTTCATAAATTTCAAGATGACATGCCGGCTCAGTCTCACAAAGGTGCTCATACAAGTAGGGTGTGCGTGTGTGCGTTGGATGAATGTATGGGTCTATGTATAAGCGCTTGCGTCTGTACTGATGTTAAAAAAAAACCGACTCCGTTGTACATGGGCTAGCACAAAGCCCAAACGCTGGCAGCCTAGCACGGCCACTCATTCACCTACACCCCAAATCGCAATCGCAGGAAGGAAATCCCCAATGAGGTGAGGAAGCGAGGGCAACTGCGTAACCTAGGCGTCGCTGACTCGCCGCCAGAGAGCTCCGCCAGACGCCGGCACCTGATCCAGATCCGAGCAAACCAAAAGATGCAGCACCCTGCGTGGGAGGAAGCAGCAGCGGCACCGGCACCGGCACGGCATCGAGCTCGTGCAAACGGCTGGCAGCTGCAATTTGCAAAATCAGCTAGCGCAGCCAGCAGGTACACACCAACATAGAGTCAGAGACAGTCCATTTTCTTCTGAATATGACCTTCAATTCAGTACCAATTATTGAACTGATGCTCATAGAGGAAAAGCATCAGTACGTAGTATATGTGTTTTGTAAGAGCTTGGTTTACATCTTTTGAAGCCTGCTGATATGGCCATATATGTTACAATTGATCAAGGCAATTGCTGCTTATATTGCCAATTCGCCATATATTTAATAATTAATTTCTTCTGATGTTGTAATCTAGGGAGTCCTCAAAAGAATGAAACTAATTGCTGCATATTTTGGAACTCCTCCACCAACTGTATCAAGTGTTCCTTGAAGCCTCTGATGCGAACATTTTTCGAGTGCATCTAGCTTCATATTTGATTTTTTGAGTATTTGTTCAGCATGCTTGCATTTGTCCATAAAAATTTTTTAGTCCTAAATGTTTCGCCCCGGCTAAGTTCAATTCCTTGATCCGCCACTGAAAGCATGCACGGTCCACATTTCTTATTGATTGATATGTCATGAAACAAGAAACGAGGTAGTAGGAGTTAATGTACCGTGCCTAAGTGTTTTGAGAATATTTGGAGGGTGCTTGGATCCAAGGGACTTACTCCCTCCGGTCCTTTTTACTCTGCATATTAGGTTTGTCCGAAGTCAATCTCATTCAACTTTGACCAAATTTATATAAAAAATTTTAGACATTCACATAACAACACCAATATCATTAGATTCATCTTGAAATATATTTTCATATTATATTTATTAGATATTATAGATGCTAATAATTTCTAATATAAATTTGGTCAAACTTAGCAAAGTTTGACTTTCAGCAAATCCAATGTGCAAAGTAAAAAGGACCGGAGGGAGTATTTTAGTCTGACTAAAAATAGTCTCTTTAAGAGGCTAAAGTTCCAAGCACCCCTGACTAAAGAGGGGCTAAAACTAGTCTTGATATTAAAATTTTTTAGTCAGGGATACCCCTACTAAAATATGGATTAGTCATCTCTCTATTCATTTAACTCCTTTCCTTTAACACATGCGAGTTCTGCATTGGATGATTTGGAGAATAATAAATGCTCATTAACTTGATTTTAGTCCCTTTAGTATTTGGATTCAAATATGGTTGAGGCTAGCAAATTTTAGTCCCACTATATTTAGTCATGAGAGACTAAAACGTATCCAAGCATCCTCTTTGTTTTTATAAGGTGATTTAGGGTAGCTAATTACTACCGGAAAAGGCCCATGCCAATATCCATATGCATGCACATGCATGCAGGACCGCATATCCATGTGCATATATACCACAGTTGGCATGTTGAAGGAAGACATTTACTAACATTTGGTTGGTTCATCTGCATCGAGTCCAGATGAGTAAACGGCCACAGCTGCAACTTTAAGCAAAGCAAAGCATTTACCGCACTCGTCAGTGTGGGGTTGCCGTACCTGCATCGCGATGCTGCAACCTTCGGAAGCGCCGCTCGCCCAGTCAGGATATCCTGGTCCAGTCCATTACTCCTGCATGCAGTCTGTACGAATATACGCAGCCTACGATCGTATGCCTGCATGCAGTCTGTACGAATATATGCATAAACTATGGTGGTGTTTGGTTTCTAGTTCTACGATTTTTTCTAGTCTCTAACTTTTTGAAAAAGATTTTTAACGAGGTGTTTTTAAAAACTTTTAGCAAAAAGTTTCGAAAAAATTCCACCCTATTTAATTTGCTAGGGACTTTTTTTAATCACAACACACAAAAAAAATCCATGAAACCAAATGCCCTCTATGTGCGATGGATGTCGGCACGACTAGTACAACATGCAGCATTAGCTAACTAGCCACGCCTTTGCATGCAAAAGTAGCCCTGATGATCTCCGCTAGGCATGCTCGGCTTCACGCACGCTCGACACGTACAAGGCACTAGACGCCAGATGAGTAAAGGCCCTTTGGCAGGCCATCGGGCAGAGCAGGCGACTGCGAGAAAGCATGGGTCGTTCGTGGTTGTGGTCCTTGCGCGCCATGAAGGCGTACACGGACGACTGCCACTGCCCAATGCCCAGCATCCCGTACGTATCCGGCCGGCCGCGGCTGGTGCAAAAACAACAAAATTAACTTGTGAACGAAATCAATCCACAGACTAAGAGCATCTCTAATGTCTTGTGTAAATTTGATAGTCTATATCTTCATATACACAATGGTGTATTTTTTTTTTATTTTAGACAACCTCAGTTTTTCAGTGGATTGTCTAAATTTGGCAGTCTATGTTTTCAACGGCTATATTTTCAACAGTTTTCAACACAAAGAGCAGCAGCAGCAGCAATATTCAGATATTCAGAGAACATCACCAATATTCAGATGTTCAGAGAACAACACCACACGCTCCTGCCTCGCAGCCGCCTCGCGCTCATGCCTCACGGCCGCCGCTCGCACACACGCTCGCCGCCGGCGCCCCAGCCGCCTCACGCTCGTGCCTCACGGCCGCCGCTCGCGCACAGGCTCGCACCCGCCGCTCGCGCATCCCCCTCACACCCGCCGCTCACGCACATGCTCGCCGCCGGCGTCACGCTCGCAGCCGGAGCCCCGTCTCCGTGCCCCTTCTCTCGCATCCACTTCCGCAAGGGCGACATTGGCCGGCAGCGGCGGCCGGATTTGGCCCCATCTCCCTGCCCCGTCTCTTCAATCACTCCCTCTCTTCGAATCGGAAAAACTAGAGCGTACCTCAGCGACGGCGAGCTCCTCGGGGCAGTGGCGTGGGCGTCTCCTCGTCTCCAACTTCTCCAGATCGGCGCGGGAGCGAGCTCGCGAAGGGGCAGCTCTGTTTGGACGTCCTCGCTCCGTCGTCTAAATATGGACTATGCGTAGCGATTCGGATGGATGTCTAAAATTTAGACTAGCACATACACAAGCCGCTGGAGACATTTTTTGCCTTCTGATGGTCTATATTTGACATAGACTATGGAATACACAAGCCACTAGAGATGCTCTAAACTGCTTTGAAAAAATCGCTCAGCTGACCCTTTCGTCCAACACCCGACAGCAGGCGTCACATTTTACAGTGCAGTGCCTAGCTCTCAAGCGCTGCACGTTTGGCCAGCGTGACACCCACGGCCCCCGCACCGAGCAGTGTAGCGCCTTCGAGCTAGGCACCACATATGCAATGTGCCGCGCCTAAGAGCTAGGCGCCACACATGTTATGTGCAGCGCCTGGCTCTTAGGCGCTGCACATTCTGTTAGTAGTTGATAGGTTGGCCCTCCTCCTCCACTCACCCCACACCCCAACCATCAACCCCACCCCCACCCGCGAGCCCCTCTCTCCCGCTCTCTCCCCTCTCTAATCCTTCTCAAAATCTTCCAAATCTGAAGATTTTCTCCGTGGATTTCGAACCCAATCCCTCCTCCAAGGTGATCTCCGTGGATTTTCTCCGGGACCTTCATCATCTAAAAAATGCTCACATTTTCTCAGTCGTTGCTAGTTTGAGGAAACCCTAGTTTTTTATGGATCTTGAAATTTGTATGGAGATCTGAGATGTTTGTTTGCCAATTTGCTAGGATTAGGCTTGTTAGTATGTTAGGGTTAGGGTTATGCGTGTTGTTATGTTAGGGCTAGGGTTAGGGTTGTTAGTATGTTAGGGCTGTGCTTATGGTCATTGTTAAGTGGGGGTTAGGGTTATTGTTTCATATCTATGTTAGGGTTTGTATTCGGTGTTAATTTTCGGATGAGTACTTATGGAAGATATGTTAAGATTTGTTGTTTAATTATTATAGGGATGGGAAGAACATGTATGTATGTTCATCATGTAGACAAAGATGCCTTTTTGAAAGGCAATATTGAACCGGACCCGGATGAGCTTGACATGGCGTTTGAGAGTAGTCCTAGCTATGCGGAGGTCTTGGAACAAGTGAGGAAAGATTTGAATTGGATGGACCCAAGTGATATTGTTGAGTTTGAGGGAAGGCATAATGTGGGTTTTGGAATGCACGTCCGTTGGAAGACCATGTGTGTGAACTCCGAGCAACGTTTGGTTGCATACAAGGAGATGGTGGCCGAATCACTAGACAAAGCTTCTTGAGTTATTTGCCGCGAAGAAGGTTGAGTCTAGTTTGCATTTGGATTTGAACTGGAACCCCTCCCCGTTGGTTGCTAGTAGCCCCCCACCCATGAACCAAGATGAAATGAGTGAACCTCCTTTTGACTCAACAAGTGAGGCCAACATTGAGCCCAATTTCAAACAACAAGAATGAAGTTTTGCAAGAGGAGAATGTTGAGTATGAGGACAATGGCAATGAAGTTGATCTCCATGGCAACAATGTGAGTGATATCAACAAATGTTATGTGCAAGAGACAATGGACCCTTCCAGACCTTATTCTCGTGGCTATGCATCGGAGTTGGATGATGAAGATCCCGATGAAGAAGTTGATGAGGAGGGGTTCACCGTGAATGAGGCCGAAGCTTACAAGAAGGTATTCGATGGGATCATTGGACACCATTGTTCAAGGATGTTACTCTCGCAGATGAAGCCGTGGTAGATGGCAGCAAAGGTATATTTCTTGGAGTTAGGCCAACTTCTCACTGGGATTTGGAGCACGGCAAGAACGATATTGCTCTCGGGTCTAAGTTTGGAACCTTCTTGGAATTGAAGATGTGGCTCGACGACTACTCGATTACGCATTATCATCCACACAAGGTGGTTCACTCGGACATCAATGTGCGTTACACGGTTGCATGTGAGGAGGCCCAATGTCCTTGGATTGTTCATGCAAGACCATGGAAAGGAGGACCCCCTTGGCACATAGTGAGTTGTGTACCAAGTCACATACGCTGAGGCAAGAAGGTGGATGGCAAGGTTGTGTCCCAAGACCACAGACAACTCACATCCGAGTTCATCGCTTACAGGCTTTCCAACTCAATATCCTCACTTCCAACCATGAGCATTTAACAAGTCATGGACCTTGTGAAAGCCATCTTTCATTATAAGGTGAAATACGACAAGGCATGGAAAGCGACGCAAGCCGCATTCAAGATGTTGTATGGTGGTTGGGAGGAATCATACAACTGAATCCCTAGGTTGTTGGGAGCTCTGGCCACCACCTACCCGGGCATGGTTCATGTGGTTGAGCCTCATATGCAAAAAAACAACAATTCACAATGGAAGGACCGTTCGATTACTTGGACGTGCATTTTGGGCGTTCGAGCAATGTGTGAGTGCTTTTGAACACTACCGATCGGTCATCTCCATTGATGGCACGATCTTGACCGGACAATACAAGGGCACTATATTGGTTGCAATAGCAAGTGATGCCAATAACGGGTGTTGCCTTTGGCCTTTGCTTTGGTTGAGGTGGAGAACAATGATAACTGGGAGTGGTTATTGCATCTTTTGAGAACCATGGTATTGTTGGCTGAAAGGGAAATTTGTGTCATATCGTATCGCCATCCAGGAATTCTTAACGCGATGGACATTGACATTCCCGGGCATGCTCCATTGCACCATCGATGGTGCATGAGGCACTTTTGTTCAAACTTATATAGGGCTTGTGGCTGATGATCATCAAGGAGTTGGCCGATGATCATCAAGATTGTTGTCTCGCTTTCTCCGACAAGCGGTTTGCCAACTTGTACAACCAATTGCTCACACACAAAAAACTTGATCCTGGGGGTCTTGACTTTCTCAATAGGAACATTCAAGAAAGGAATAAGTGGGAACGTGCTTTTGATGAAGATGGCCGGAGGTACGGTCAAATGACAAGCAACATGGCAGAATGCTTCAATAGGGTGCTGAAGGGTGTACGTGCGTTACCCGTGACGACAATAGTTCAGTACACATTCGACAAGATGAATGCATACTTTCTGAAGTACTCAATGGAAATGGATAAGGAGATTGCGGGTGAGAACAAGCACAAGTACAAGTTGTCGTGGAATTGTCACGGCAGATGTCCTAGTGGAAGGACTTAGTCGTAGGGCCATCGCAACTAGGAAGCTTAAAGGGGTTAATCGGGACAAAGGACACGAGAGGTTTTATACTAGTTCGGCCCCTTACGATGAAGGTAAAAGCCTACGTCTAGTTGTGTTGGTATTGCTGGGGTTTCAATTATCAAGAGGCTAGTTCACCGGCTTGCTCGATCTCTCCCTAAGCCGCCACCGGGCCATCCCCTTATATACACGAGTTGATGCCTGGTGGCCTACAGAGTCCCGACCGGCTCATAAGTCGTGTCCGGCTCGGTGACTTCTTTTACATGCCTTTCTTTGCAAGTCTTTCCTTACATACGGCGGTTTACAATACTAGGCCTTAAGCCGCCTCTAGGCCTTTGGGCCTTCTATAAGATTTGATAAACTATCGTCTTGAATGTTTACTGGGCTTCCTTTGTAACCCGCCATTGGGGCTGACCCGGCCCCTCCTGGGCGGGTCATAACTAATAGTTATATCCCCAACATTAGGCCCCAGGTTGACTTTGAACTTTGTTCTTTGTCAATCTTCAACATTTAGACAAAATCCATCTTCCTATCCTCACAGAAGATTTTGTAACCCGCCATGACGTCATCTCTTGAAAACACAAAAAACTTTTATGACGTCATCCCTCAACAGATCTTCATCTTTAATGCCTCCCGAGAATCGAGGCATCCGTTTAGTTGGATAATCATAATTTGGGTCTTCCTCGATTTTTGCGCCCGTCTGTTCACCTTTTGCTTTATAAATAGGCACGCCCGGCCTTTTCTCTTTCTTCTCTCTTCTTCATCTCCTTCCTCTCGCAACCCTCCTGTCGCTCGAGCTCCACCGCCGTCGCAGCGCTCATCGTCGTCCTCAAGCTCGGCCGCTGCATCACCCTAATTCTGTCCAGAGAAGGGCGGCGATCCTCCGCAGCAACTCCGCGCCCGTAAGCTCTCACCTTCTCACCCCCATAGATTTGCATTAGGGTTCAGGAGGTTTCCTTCTTGTGTTCTTCGCTGTTCGTCGTAGATTTGTTGCAACTTCTCTTACCGCACCCTCTTTTGATCTAAAAGCAGTGCAAAACTTAAGCGGTAGCTGTTTCTCATCCATTTTAGATGTCAGTAGATCCCTTTCCTTTGCATAGATATCTTCTTAGAGCTGATGAACTCATCTGGGCTATATTTTTAGGTCTAGGAAGTTTCTCATTTTGAACGGCCATTTGATCCATAGTAATATTCAGAAGTTAAGAAACTTGTTTGTCTCCATACTTAATCAATTCTGCCACTGGTATTTCTCAAATGTCTGTAGTCATGGCAGCTTACTGTGCCGGCTTATTTTTCCTTATGTGACATTAGCCCATAATTAAGCCGCCATTACTCACCTGTATCATCATCATTTACTTTTACCATTATCATTCAATTGAACCGGCATGTTGCCTTTCTTTCAGTTTGTTTTTGAACATCATGCCATCCAAAGCGCCGACTGTCTGCAACTGGGTTCCCTCAACCGTGACCGAGGAACGTTTGAAAGAGTTCTCCTCCATAGGATTTTTGCCAGGAAAAACTATCATGTCTTATCGTGCACCTGACCCGGAAGAAGAACGGCCCAATCCAAGAAATGGTGAAGTCATTGTCTTTACTGACCACATGAACCGTGGCTTTTCACCGCCCGACTCAAAGTTCTTCAGAGATGTTCTCCATTTTTTCAAACTCCACCCTCAAGATCTTAGTCCCAATTCCATATCCAATAGCTGCAACTTTCAAGTGCTCTGTGAGGTGTACCTTCAGGAAGAGCCGACTGTGGAACTCTTTAGAGAGTATTTTTATCTGAACCGGCAGAACGAGTGCACCAACAGCCCTAGCCTGGAACTTGGAGGTGTCTCAATTCAGCGTCAACAAGGCGCCGTCTTCCCCCTTATAGTCTTGCCAAGTCATCCCAAGGACTGGAATCAGACTTGGTTTTATTGTCAACACTTCACCAGCAAATGAGCATCCACTGCCGGATTATCGCTCAGAGCATCTTGACTCCAAATTCGCACTTCCTGACAAACTCACTGCTGCTAAATGCAAGAAGCTGGTACCATCCATCAAAAGGATTAATGCTTTATTGGGGAATGACTTAACTGGAGTTGACTTAACCCGTTGCTGGGTTGCGTGGCGGGTCATCCCTCTAAGCCGTCGATCAAAATTGATGTACGGATATGGTGGAGGCCCAGATGACTCTCTTCGTCACAGCTCCGTTCAATTAACTGAAGAAGATATTGTTTCAATGTCCACCCTTCTAGTGAACGGAAAATACGAAGACTGTAGTAAAGTCGGGTTAAACCCCTTCTGCAAGCTTAACCCGGTGCCAGAAGTAAAGAAACTTTGAACTCTCTCCTTCGTACTTCTCCTAGCCATATTGTTCTTTAACACTTGCCTCACCTTTCATCTTGTTTTTTTACCTGTTTACAGGCCAAATCTGATTTCTGGAAAGTCAAATATGACCACGAAGCTGCCAAGAAAGTGAGAGTCGCCGCCATAAACACCAAGAAAATGACCCGGCGGTTGAAAAAGAAGAAGAAGAGCACTGCTGAAGATTTGATGAAGCTTGACGATACTTCTGAGTCGGAGGTAGCCCTTGACTCCCTTGGCCAACTTTTTAATAATCTTATTAACACTGATCATTACCAGGACGACACTGGGGCCAGTCAGGCCGTGGACGAAGAGGTAACTATTTCCTCCGACTCAGCCCATTTGCCAAGACAGAAACTTCGAGTCGTAACCCGGAGAGTAAGGTTTTCACACCCTTTGGCTTATCTGGACCCTCACTTTCTTTTGAAAAAGCAGCAACATGGGAGCCGCCGTCAAGCACGGACCAAAGACGAACCGCCTGTTGTTCTTCAACAAACTCCTCAAAAACGCCAGAATGAGGTTTATTTCTTTGTCTTTGACTTTCTGTTAATGGATCTCCTCCCTTGCATTACTTACTTTGTCTTACCTTTGCAGGAGGTGTCTCGCTCTTCTGGTGACTCATCTCAGACCCAATTTCCGGCCTTCAAGACTGCCCCTGGGTAAGGAAAAATCCTCTTTCTTCCATGTTTTTCAAACTGTCTCTTTATACTGACAGTCCTATAACATTTCTCTTAGTGGTCAAGCTAAGTCTAAGAAGGCCAAGGTAACCAAGCCAGTGGAGGACCCGCCAGTGCTTGCACCTGAACCGGCAAGGCCACCTTCTCCTCCATCAATTGAAGCTCCAGAAGACCCGCCTGTCAATGATGAAGTAATTCCTCCTGAGCCGGCAATTGACGATACCATCGTGAATCCTTCTGCAACTGGACCATCGAGCTCGGCCAACCCGCCATCACCGTCTGTGCAAGACGTTTTGGTCACTGGGAACCACTTTGTTGAGCTGGGGAATCCCACCGTGTTGGCTCGTCACACGGCGAAACAAGAGGCGCTGGAGAGACAGAAAGTGCGTTTTGATGTTTCACATTATGACCATCTGAATGCCAACGACATTTTATCCGGTTATCTCAGCCATGTGCACTCCAGCCGCGACTCAGAGATCGAAATGGTCAAGCAGTTGCAGCTGAAATACGAGGTATGTTCTTTCGGCTTACTTATATTCCGCCAGCCCCAAGTCTTCAGATTATGAGAGAACCGAAATGATTTGTAGACTTTATGATATAGGTTAATACTTTTACCTTTGAAACTTTTCTGGAGTTCAATAAAATAGAATAAAGCTTCACATGTAGTCCCCAAGGGCCAGTTCATTTGATCATAAATGAGCCGGTACTTTAAATTGTCTTGTACCGTATCCAAAGAACTTTGTAATCCGGTTTAACCTTGAGAAACTTGCTGAATAGCATACATTAGCCCCCAAGTGCCAAGTGCTGTTACTTTGTAAAGTACTTGGGACTTTAAGATATGTTTTTAGAGTCATAAGAAATTGTTTTGGCATACATTAGCCCCCAAGTGTCAAGTGGTGTTACTTTGTAAAGTACTTGAGACTTGAATCTTGACCTTTAAACCTTAATTGAAATCTTGACTCATCTGGGTATGTTGTGCAGAATGCCTTATCTGAACCGAGCTCGCAATTAACTGATGCGAAGACTCGGCTGGTGGATCAGGAGGTAGAGATCAAGTCTGCTGACTCCAAACTGCAAGTAAGTCTCTTTGAGACGGAAAAAAATTAAAAACCAGCTTCTCTGCCAAGAAGAAAACTTGGGATGAAGAAAAAACGCTTCTGACACAACATGCCGAGAAAGCTGAAGCTGCCCTTGAAGAGGTTACGACGGAGCTGACCGGTTTGAAGAATCGGGTGTCACAGATGGTGTCCGCCATCTTTGGTAAGCCATCTGTACTGAACTTTTTACCTTCTTTTGACCCGGACTACAAGCCACTAGTTGACCCTTCGTGTTTAAGACGTATGCAGGCCCTCGAAGCAAGAATCTGAGTCAAGACCACATGATTAAGCTGAAGGCGGTCTATACTTTAGTAGAGTTGTTGTACATTGGCGCACAAAACAAGCACTCGCCGCTATCTCTCCTGCCAATCAAGGACCCAACCGGCTCAGCGATGTGTTAAAGAAGCTGTCAATCTTGCCCTCCAGGTTCCAAGAAGTGAAGCGCTCCTGTGCCAGAGCCGGAGCTTTGACTGCCCTGAGCCGCTCCAAGGCTTGGGTGCCAGATCTAGACCCGGCGGACGTAGCCAGAGGGTATCCTACCGTGAAGTAAGAAGGATCTCCCTTTGAACAAGATGACTTCATGGCTTGCGTGCGCAGAGTTTGACCTCAGGCGACTATTCTTGGAGATAAAACCAATATCGACAAGTATCAGCCGGGTTTTGATGTGGAAAATAAGAAGATGGCAACTCCCTCGTACAAGGTGACAGATTTAATCTCGCCTGTTCGTGAAAATACATTTGCTCCGGAAGTTGATCCGGCCGGCCTGATTGACGAAGAAGCAGAATTTGTCGCCGTGAACAGTTTTGATTGGTCAAAACCCAGCTTCCAATCAGCAGAGGGCGGTGAACCGGCGATGGAGGAGTGATAACCATCTTCATCGGCTTATAAAAGCCTTGTAATAGATTAGCTGTGAAAACACTGCATGCTTTGCCTATGCCATCGTGCATAAAACACTGTGTGTGATTCTATGTTTCCTGATGGCAATATATGCATCACTTTTATGGTTGTCCCTGCAATACTTCAGCTCTGTTCCTGTAGATACAAGAGAAAAATCTGGCTTGGTGGCTTAGTACCGAACGGGTTAGAACACCCGGCTTATAGCCAATATTTTTACCATAGTAGGAAACAGAAACAAACATAAAAGAGAACAAGGCTGAAATAACCCTTTGATTAATACAGGAGGCAATTGCTCATAAACAATAGCCATACTTGTACCTTTGATCTTCGGACCACCGGTTTAAATAACCCGGGTGATGAAGTTGATAATCCGATCTTTTTGAGAAGTCAATGCTTCTGAATACTGAATGATTATCATGCCCGGGCGGCTTGTTGTCAAATAGCTAAGCCGGTGAAAACACCATGCTGATTATTTGTGAAATCGAGACAACAAAAAACCAATAAAGCGAATAACATGTAGTAAAAATTAACCATGTAATTAAAGGTTGGGGGTTTATGATTCGAATACGATTAGCAAACCGGACCAAAGGGGTTAAGCTAAGGTTCGAATACGACCATATAGCCCCCAGCGCCTTTGGCGTTGCGCCGATCAAGAGGGTACAGATAGCTATGTTCTCTTTGGTTCGAATACGACCTATGTTTGAACAGGAAGCCCCCAAATGACCTTGAGAGGTTTTTAACGACCCTGATTTGAATACGATCCAAGTCGGACCCAAAAGGGGTTAAGCTATGATTCGGATACGATCAAGAAGCCCCCTAGTGAGTTTGGCTTTGAGCCGATCAAAAAGGTTACGACATCTATGTTCTCTTTGGTTCGAATACGACCTATGTTTGAACAGGAAGCCCCCAAGTGACCATGATAGTTGCAGCTAGATTCGAATATGATCATAAGCCGGACTAAAAAAAGTGAGACTTGATTCAAATATGATCAGCTCCTTAATAGTCATTTGAAAAATAGTAGTAAAAAATAATAAAGATGCATAATCTTTCTGAAAAGAAAAGAGACCGACGGTCCTGCTTTATTACTTATCATAATATATACAACTTCAAAGTATGTACATGATGAGAGCCAGTGGCTCAGGTGTAGTAAGGCCGGAGTTGAGCAATGTTCCACGGCCGGCGGGTCTCCTCTTCCAACTTACGTGAGTCTTTGTGCTCTCGAACGTCAATGAGGTAATACGACTCGTTGTTTAAGTTCTTGCTGTCCACAAAGGGTCCTTCCCAAGGCGGGGATAACTTGTGTGCATCCGACAGATCCTGGATGAGTCGGAGCACCAGGTCGCCTTCTTGAAAAGTCCTGGACTTAACCCGGCGGCTGTGATAATGGCCCAGGTCCTGTTGATAAATTGCTGATCGAGCCGCTGCTAAATCTCTTTCCTCATCTAACAGGTCAATTGCATCCTGTCTGGCTTGTTCATTATTAGCTTCAACATAAGCCGCCACACGGGGCGAGTCATGACGGATGTCACTAGGCAATACTGCTTCTGCTCCGTAAACCATGAAGAAAGGTGCATAACCTGTAGACCTGTTAGGGGTGGTGTTGATACTCCACGGCACCGAGGGTAACTCCTCTACCCAACACCCGGGCGTTCGCTGCAAGGGAACCATAAGCCGGGGCTTGAGACCTTTTAAGATTTCCTGATTTGCTCTCTCAGCTTGACCATTGGATTGAGGATGAGCTACAGAAGAATAATCAAGCCGAATATGCTCACGTTGACAAAACTCCTTCATAGCCCCTTGGGATAGATTAGTGCCATTGTCAGTGATAATGCTGTGTGGAAAACCAAAATGGAAGATCACCTTTTTCATGAATTGAACCGCCGTGGCCGCATCACACTTACTCACCGGCTCTGCCTCAACCCACTTTGTGAATTTGTCAACTGCTACTAGAAGATGTGTCTTTTTATCCTTAGACCTTTTGAAAGGTCCAACCATGTCAAGCCCCCAGACCACAAGCGGCCAAGTGATTGGAATCACCCGTAGCTCTTGAGCCGGCACATGTGCTCGTCGTGCGAATTTCTGACATCCATCACATCTACTGACCAGATCCTTCATGTCAGCGTGAGCCGTCAACCAGTAAAAACCGTGACGAAAAGCCTTGGCCACCAAAGATTTTGACCTGGCATGATGACCACAATCGCCTTCATGGATTTCACGAAGTATTTCTTGGCCTTCTTCAGGGGAAACACATCGCTGAAACGCTCCAGAGACGCTGCAGTGGTATAGCTCTCTGTCAGAAATGGTCATTCACTTAGACCGCCGGGTTATCTATCGAGCCAGGGTCTCATCCGCTGGCAACTCTCCCCGGGTCATGTAAGCCAAGAACGACACTGTCCAATCTGGGATGACATGAAGAGCCACCACCAACTGTGCCTCCGGGTCAGGAACGGCTAGATCTTCTTCTGTGGGTAACTTAACAGACGGGTTATGCAAAACATCCAAAAAGGTGTTAGGTGGCACCGGCTTACGCTGAGATCCCAACCGGCTTAGAGTATCAGCCGCTTCGTTCTTCCTACGGTCAATGTGTTCCACCTGATATCCTTTAAAATGTCCCGCAACAACATCAACTTCACGGCGATAAGCCGCCATGAGAGGGTCTTTGGAATCCCACTTGCCTGATACCTGTTGAGCCACTAAATCTGAGTCGCCAAGACACCGGACCCAGCTCAAGCTCATCTCTTTGGCCACTCGAAGACCATGGAGCAAGGCTTCATATTCCGCTGCGTTGTTAGTACAAGGAAACATCAGCCGCAACACATAACAAAATTTTTCACCTCGAGGGGAGGTTAAAACAACTCTAGCCTCCGAGCCTTCCAACTGTCTGGACCCATCAAAGTGAATAGTCCAATATGTGTTGTCTAGTTTCTCCTCCGGCATCTGCATCTCTGTCCAGTCATTAATAAAGTCAACCAGCACCTGAGACTTGATCGTAGTACATGGCACATACTTCAACCCATGAGATCCAAGTTCAATGGCCCACTTGGCAACTCGTCCAGTGGCCTCTCTATTTTGGATGATGTCGCCCAAAGGCGCAGAGCTAACCACAGTGATCGGGTGACCCTGAAAGTAATGCTTGAGCTTCCGGCTTGCCATGAACACCCCATACACAAGCTTCTGCCAATGTGGATATCTTTGTTTAGATTCGATCAGTACCTCACTGACGTAATAAATCGGCCATTGATCCGGATGTTCCTTACCAACCTCTTTGCGCTCCACCACAATTGCCATACTAACAACCCGTGAGTTAGCGGCTACGTACAACAATAGCGGCTCTTTCTCAATTGGAGCAGCAAGAACTGGTGGCTTAGCAAGCTGTTTCTTCAGATCCTCAAAAGCATACTTCGCAGCATCACTCCAAACAAGGTCATCTGTTTTCTTCATCATTTGATACAAAGGCATCGCCTTCTCCCCTAGCCGGCTTATGAACCGGCTTAAAGCAGCCACATGACCCGCCAGCCGTTGAACGTCATTGATGCATGTTGGTTTGGCCAGGGATGTGATTGCGTTAATCTTCTCCAGGTTAGCTTCAATACCTCGGTTGGACACCAAAAAACCCAAGAGCTTGCCGGCTGGGACTCCAAAAACACACTTAGCCGGGTTAAGCATCATTTTGTAGACTCGGAGGTTATCGAAGGTCTCTTTCAGATCTGTGACCAAGGTCTCCTCTTTCCTGGACTTCACCACTATATCGTCCACATAAGCATGAACATTACGCCCAATCTGATTGTGAAGACAATTCTGCACACACCGCTGATAAGTCGCCTGGTCACTCTTAAGCCCAAAAGGCATAAATACATAGCAGAAAGCTCCAAACGGAGTAATAAAAGTTATCTTCTCCTGATCTTTGACTGCCATCTTGATCTGATGATAACCTGAATAAGCATCCAAAAAACTCAAACATGCTCAACCCGCCGTAGCATCGATGATCTGATCAATACGGGGGAGAGCAAAAGGGTCAGCTAAACAAGCCTTATTTAAATCGGTGTAATCTACACACATATGCCAGGTGCCGTTCTTTTTGAGCACAAGCACCGGGTTGGCTAACCACTCTGGGTGAAAGACTTCCACAATGAACCCGGCCGCCAAGAGCCGGGCCACCTCTTCTCCAATGGCCTTGCGCCTTTCCTCGTTGAACCACCGGAGAAACTGTCTAACCGGTTTAAACTTTGGATCAATATTGAGAGTGTGCTCAGCGAGTTCCCTCGGGACACCCGGCATGTTGGAAGGTTTCCATGCAAAGATGTCCCGGTTCGCACGGATGAACTCGATGTGCGTGCTTTCCTATTTTGGATCCAAGTTGGCACTGATGATGAACTGCTTGGATGAGTCGCCAGGCACAAAGTCAACCATCTTGGTGTCATCAGCTGATTTGAATTTTAACACCGGATCATGCTCCGTTGTTGGTTTCTTTAAAGACGTCATGTCTGCCAGGTCAACATGATCCTTATAAAATTTAACTCCTCTGTTGCACAAACAGACTCAGCATATGCAGCATCACCTTCTTCACACTCCAAGGCTATTTTCCGGCTTCCATGTACTGTAATGGTGCCCTTATAACCCGACATCTTGAGCTGCAAATACACATAACACGGCCGAGCCATGAACTTGGCATAAGCCGGCCGTCCAAACAGAGCATGATATGGGCTTTTGATCTTAACCACCTCAAAGGTTAATTTTTCTGCTCTGGAGTCATACTCATACCCAAAGGCTACTTCCAGTTCAATCTTACCAACTGGGTATGCCGACTTGCCAGGTACCACACCGTGAAAAACAGTGTTGGATTGCTTAAGACTCTTATCAGTCAACCCCATCCGACGGAACGTCTCATAGTAGAGGATGTTGATGCTGCTGCCTCCATCCATGAGCACCTTAGTGAATTTATATCCACCAACCTGAGGCGCCACTACTAAGGCCAAGTGACCCGGATTATCAACCCGAGGTGGATGATCCTCTCTGCTCCACACAATAGGCTGTTCTAACCAATGTAAGTAACGTGGAATCGCCGACTCAACGGCATTGACGGCCCTCTTGTGAAGCTTCTGGTCCCTCTTACATAAACTAGTGGTGAACACATGATATTGCCCACTATTCAACTATTTTGGGTTGCTCTGATATCTAGACTGTTGCTGCTGATTACCTTGGCCGAGTTGTGGATTATATCCTCCTTGGTTACCTGGATGGCCCTGACCGTGAAATCCTCCTCCACCCGAACCGGCGCCCGGGCCATGGAAACCACCCCCACCTGAACCGCCGCCTGTGCCGTGACCTCCATCAAATGCATTTGAATTTTTAAACGCCTTCATGATTGTACAATCCTTCCACAGGTGGGTGGCTGGCTTCTCCCGGGTGCCATGCCTTGGACAAGGTTCATTCAATAGTTGCTCAAGGGTGGGACCTGACCCGCCCGACCGAGGGGTTGCCTGCCCTTGCGCCGTTGATTGCCGCCCTGCGCATTGGTGTTAGCGACAAATTCATCAGCCTTACATTTATTACCTCCTTGATTTGCCGGGTTATGCTGGTGACCCTTGCCGTTGCCGTTCTTCTTTCCCTTCGCTGTCTTTTCTTTGTCAGACACCAGGTCCTTGGTACTATCAGAATCAGCATACTTGATGAGACCCGCCATCAACTGGCCCATGTCATTGCAGTCATGCTTAAGCCGCCCCAACTTCTGCTTCAGAGGTTCAAAACGGCAGTTTTTCTCCAACATCAAGACTGGTGAGCCGGCATCCATCTTGTCAGATGAATGTATTATCTCCTTGACCCGGCGCACCCAATGGGTTGTAGATTCACCATCCTCTTGTTTACAATTAGTCAGGTCCACAATCGACATGGGTTGTTTACATGTGTCTTTGAAGTTCTGAATGAACCGGGCCTTCAACTCCGCCCATGAGCCGATAGAATTGGGTGGCAACCCCTTCAACCAAGTACGAGCTGTTCCATCCAACATCATAGTGAAATATTTGGCCATTGCCGCGTCGCTGACCTCCAACAACTCCATAGCCATCTCATAACTATCCATCCAAGCCCCAGGTTGCAAGTCGGCTATGTAATTAGGCACCTTACGAGGTCACTTGAAGTCCTTTGGCAACCGCTCATTACGTATGGCCGGCACCAGGCAAGGGACACCTAATCGGTTCTTGTGGCCACTCCAGCCTCAACTAAGGTCGCTGGATAAGCCGGAAAAGTCTGATGACCCGCCTGCTCCGCTGCCAGTTGAACCGCCCGCTCAGCCTCTTGTCGGATCCTCTCCTGATCCGCCAAGTTAAGGGCTCCAGCCTGTACCGGCTCATGCCTGTGCGGCCGGTTGCGGAGTTGAGCATTGCTTGACATGTCCACTGAGTCCATATGCCTACTGTAGCTTCGGCTCCGGCTTGGGCGAGGAGTTGAATGGATCCTATCTCGACTGTAGGAACACGCATCCTGCTATGCCAGAGCTATTTGAAGAAGTTCTCTAACCCTTCACATTTCGATTGCCGCCGGCGAGTCGCCTTCCATCGGGAGAGCCGCCAAACGAGCCGACACTGCAATGAGGTTTTCCAAGGGATTGGATAAGTGACCCGACGGTGTTGGTACATAATGAGGCGGAGCGGTATGTACACGAGGTGGTTCCATGGCGCGCGGTTGAACCGGTGCCCCGGGCGTTGTGATCCGATTTGCCTCCGGCGGGTTGCTTGCCCCAGCCCCGGGTGTATGAAAAAGGTTCCTAGGATCGAGCGTTAGAGGTAGACGTGACTGAGTTTTCTGATGCCTTCTTCTCATGACTTCATTTGACGCATTCAGATCCATCGAGAGTCGGAAAGTCTCCGCTTGAAGCTGTTGAACACGAACGTCCAAAGTCGTCCGCTCCGCTGCCATCCTGACCTCCTCTGCGGCTAAATTTTCTTTAGCTTGTACCACCTCTTCACGTACGCGTGCCACTTGTGTGTCATGTTGGGATTTATCGACCGACTCTACCACGACAGTCAACAGAGTCGTCAGTTTATCTGTGAGGTCCATTAGAATCTGAGCTGGGGGGCGCGCAGGGCCTCCTAACCCGGCTGCGGCCGACCCAGTAGATATTGCTGCTGCTGCCGTGGAGTTCTGCCCGGGCTGTGTTCCTGCCATGAAGACTCCGGCCCAGTTCGGCGGCTCAAGGGGGTCCGGAATACTGCTGCCATCAGAACAGCCCCCGAGCATGCCATCCTGCAGCTGATACAAAGAGTCCGTCTCAACCGTTGATGATGTAGCGTCAGAACAGACGGCCGTCTCAGCGCCATCCACCGATCCTTCAGAGTATTCACCGCCGTGGATGCAGCCTACGAAAGCATGCTTCATGACACATTAAACACGGGTGGTCCTCGCGCGCTGAGCCATTTCGATGAGGTTGGTGTGGACGTCCGGCTCAGGGCCCGACTCGCCGATCCGGCCGATGAAGACATGAATTCCGCCGAAGGGGATCCGGTACCCGTACTCGATTGAGCCGACCTCGGGGCCACATCCTTCGTCGCTGATGTAGAGCTTGCCGCAACGACTCTTGGTTATCCGGCCCACAGCGTATCCCTTGAGCCCTTCGAAGTTGCCCTTCAAGAACTCACATCCACCGTGCACTGGCCCCACGGTGGGCGCCAACTGTCGTGGAATTGTCACGGCAGATGTCCTAGTGGAAGGACTTAGTTGTAGGGCCATCGCAACTAGGAAGCTTAAAGGGGTTAATCGGGACAAATGACATGAGAGGTTTTATACTAGTTTGGCCCCTTACGATGAAGGTAAAAGCCTACGTCTAGTTGTGTTGGTATTGCTGGGGTTTTGATTATCAAGAGGCTAGTTCGCCGGCTTGATTCTCGATCTCTCCCTAAGCCGCCACCGGGCCGTCCCCTTATATACACGGGTTGACGCCTGGTGGCCTACAGAGTCCCGTCCGGCTCATAAGTCATGTCCGGCTCGGTGACTTCTTTTACATGCCTTTCTTTAAAAGTCTTTCCTTACATACGGCGGTTTACAATACTAGGCCTTAAGCCGCCTCTAGGCCTTTGGGCCTTCTATAAGATTTGATAAACTATAGTCTTGAATGTTTACTGGGCTTCCTTTGTAACTCGCCATTGGGGCTGACCCGGCCCCTCCTGGGCGGGTCATAACTGATAGTTATATCCCCAACACAAGTACAATTTCCCACCAAAAGTTGATGAATGGTTGGAATTTCAATCACGGAAGACGGACTCACAAAAGGCTATATTATATAACAATGACAATTGGTTGTACGAAGTGAAAAAGCTAGGAGGAACCACAAACGATGCCCGCCAACACAGAGCCCAGGCTTGCAAGGTCTCCCTAACACGGTGTGATTGCTCTTGGGGGAGGCCATCGTTGCTTCATCTCCCATGCTCGCACTTGTATACTGAAACTCACGTTAGGAATGTGGACATCAATCATCCGCTCACCGCGAGGGAGTCAGATTTCTTGAGACATCTCCAACGTATCTATAATTTTTTATTGTTCCATGCTGTTATATTATCAATCTTGGATGTTTTATATTCATTTTATAGCAACTTTATACCATTTTTGGGGACTAACCTATTGACATAGGTGCCCAGTGCCAGTTGCTGTTTTTTCTTGTTTTTTACTTCGCAGAATATCAGTACCAAACGGAGTCCAAACGCAGCGAAACTTTTTGGAGATTTTTTGGACCAAAAGACAACATGGGAGCCAAGGAAGCACCTGGGGGGGGGGGGGGGAGGCCCGTGGGGCCCACGAGACATCAGGGCGCTCCAGAACCATGAGATCCAATCTAGATCCCTATTTCGGCACACCGTGGAGGGGAGCACGATCACGAAGGGGTTCATCCTCATTGGTGCCTCTTTGATGATGCGTGAGCAGTTCACCATAGAACTACGGTTCTGTAGGTAGTAGCTATATGGCTTCTTATCTCTTTTTGATTCTCAATACAATAGTCTCTTGGAGATCTATTTGATGTAATGACTTTTGCGGTGTGGTTGTTGGGATCCGATGAAGTTCGAGTTTATGATCAGATCTATATCCATGAATATTATTTGAGTCTTCTTTGATCTCTTATATGCATGATTATTTATAGCCTCGTATTTCTTCTTTGAATATTTGGTTTAGTTATGCCAACTAGATTGATTTTTCTTGCAATGGGAAGAGGTGCTTTATGATGGGTTCGATCTTGCGGTATCCTCACCCAGTGACAGAAGGGGTAGCGAGGCATGCATGTATCATTGCTATTAAGGATAAAAAGATGGGATATATTCCTACATGAATAGATCTTGTCTACATCATGTCATCAATCTTATTGCATTACTCCATTTCGCCATGAACTTAATACACTAGATACATGCTGGATAGCGGTCGATGTGTGGAGTAATAGTATTAGATGCAAAATTGTTTCGGTCTACTATCTTGGACGTGATGCCTATATTCATGATCATTGCCTTGGATATCATCATAATTATTTGTTCTTCTATCGATTGCCCAACAGTAATTTGTCTACCCACTGTGTGCTATTCTCTCGAGAGAAGCCACTAGTGATATCTACGACCCCCGGGTCTATCTTTATCATATTTGCTTTCCAATTTATCTTTTGCCATATTTGTTTTCAGATCTATTATTCCAAAAAACCCAAAAAATACCTTGCTGCACTTTTTTTTACTTATTTTATTCCGTGTTTTATTCAGATCTATTTATCCAAACTCATACAATTTTTTCTACCTTTTTACCGTGGATGGATTGACAACCCCTCTTGCACGTTGGGTTGCAAGTATTAGTTCTTTGTGTGTAGCTAGGTACCATTTACATAGTGTTTTTTTTGGTTCTCCAACTGGATTGATACCTTGGTTTCACAACTGAGGGAAATACCTACCGTAGCTATACTGCATCATCCCTTCCTCTTTGGAGAAATATCGACGCAGTTTCAAGCCGCATCAGTTCTAATCATGACGGTAAAGAATACATGGGCTCCCCGATTTCACCCATACTTTGCCAATCACAATGGCCAGAGTACCATGCAGTTCAACTATGGCTTGATCCAGATATGATGGTCGTTAAATGGGGAAGATGTAACACAAAGCATCTTAGAGGTGACATGGCCGGATGGGGCCATGGTGGCGGCCAATAATCGGGCAACGACTAATTCCAAGAGCCTCGTGAGAGCTCCCGTCGCGGGGAATGAAATGGTCAGGGACACAACAAAAAGAAAATGTACCAAGCCAAGAAAGAGGTCGATGAAAAATGATGCAAGCACAAGCCAACAAGGAAACACACAACCAGGTGTAAGCAAAGCAAGTGGTTGTCAACAAGGGTCAAACCAAGTAAGTGGTAGACAACAAGGGCCAAACAAGGCAAGTGGTAGCCAGCAAGGGCCAAACCAAGAAAGTGGTAGCCAATAAGGGCGAAGCCAATGAGGAACTAGGCAACAAAGAGGGAGCCAACTAGGTTTGACAAGAGGCCGTGCTGGTGGTGGTCTTCGCCGTGGTGATGTTGTAGGCCGTGTTGGTGGTCTTGGCCTTGGTGGTGGTCTTGGCCTTGGCGGTGGTCTTGGCCAAGGGCATCGTAGAGGAAAGTTTGGATACCTAGATGGACCATTCCCGTATGTGGCTCCCTAACTATAATCTTTCAATTTACATGTTTTTCCATATGTTGTTGTTGTCTTTATTCACTGGTATGTTGCAATTCACATGTTTTTTCATATCTTTTTCTTGCCATTACTAACTATTATGTTTCTCTCATTGTAGGTCTGGCCGCTTCTCAACCCAACAAACCAGCAATCAAGGGGGTGGAGGAGAAGGATGGGGAAGGTGAGACGGCAGGGTGGTGGGAGAAGGCAGCAAGGAAGTTGAGAGAGGAGGATGTAGCCGCACTAGAGAGGAAGAAGGAAGAGGAGTTAGAAGAGAAGAGGAAGGAAAAAGAAAGAGGAATATTTGAGGAGCTTGTGAGGAGTGACAAGATGAAGATGGCATGCGAGAAGGCAGCTGCGCAACAACAAAAGGATTTTGAAGAAAAATGTAAGAAACTTTGGGCTTTCGAGGATGCAAAGAAAGAGAGGGAAAATAAGATATTTATGGAGAGGGTGGTCCGCGAGACTCATCTCATAAGGAAAAGGGAGGAGGAAGAACCACAAGAAGGGAAAGGGGACTTGCTCGACACAATAACAGAACAATATGACCTTGTTATCTTCTAAACTATGATCTTTGCTTTGGTTGTGGAATATGACCTTGTTGTCATGTAGACTATGATCTTTGAACTTTGCCATATGCTCCTCAAGATATTGTGCACTCCCTTATTTGTTTTTCGACTTGGTGCTATGCTCTAAACCAATATCATGTTGTGATTCTAATTTGGAATGTGCTATGTGTTGTCTATTTCAATATGTGCTTCGTTCAATGTTCCCAAAAATATGTTGTCGTCAATAGTGCAGCCAAAATACACAGTGTAGCGCCTGACCTTTAGGCACTGCACTGTGTGGTGTAGCACCTGATAGTAAGGCATTGCACCAACACTTAGAAAATTATTCGACCGAGATTCTGCATGTAACCTTGTGTTGTTCTTTGTACAGCATGTCCACATGTCCAAATTTGAAGGGATTTTTTTGTTATTTTTGTAGATTTATTGTGGTAAAAGTAGAGTCCCGATTGACTTAAGGACCCCCTATCATGCGGTTGTCTAGTCCCTATCATGCAGTCGTCTAGTAGCTTCCCGTAGCCCATCCTCTGGCTTGTGGGACTCTTTTGGCCTGAAAAGAATTCCTAGTTTTTTTCACATTTTTTTGCTACATCAATGTTTAACATAAAAAGCCAAAAACATCAGAAAAGAGGAATTGACCTTTGACAATTAATAGGTTCATCCAAATAGAAGTGATAAAAATTGAAGCCAAAATATATCATGAAAAATAAGTAAAAACTTATATATGAGTCATAGACATATCACATGCCAACAAGGCAAAGATGAGTACTAACAGAGTCCAAGAAGCGCCACAGTTCCGGCTCGCAGCCATGCACCAAACACGCAAATGCGCTCCACGCACACCACCGCACATCCACCGAAGCCTAGATCCATAGCACCCGCAACATGACATCATCCGTCCGCACCATCTGAGACTACCCACAGTGGGAGTAACATAGGTAGTAACATCACACATATCTAGATAAAATAGATGATGTGGCAAGCAATAAATGAAAAAGAGAGGGATGTAGTAACACAACTAGTTACTATTAGTATGAGTAACATCACACATATCAAGGCAAGATGAGTCTATAGCATAATAAATGAAGTATTGCATGTTACCACACATATGTTACTCCCCACTATAGAGGTAGTAACATAGACTAGTAACATGGGCATGTTACTGCTCTATGTTACTACCCATTGTGACTAGTCTAAGTCCACCAAGCCAGACTGCTCTATGAGCGACAGAGCAACAAATGCACGCTGACCAGTCCCTGGTGAGCCAGAGCGCCACCCACGCACCGGGCAACAAACCTGTGCCGCCCAACCCATTGGGCGCATGTGCCGCATCCTCCTAGCTCTTTCCTTCACGCACGCACCCCCGCGCGCGGCCTCCCTGCATGCACGATCTCCCAAAGCAGAGTTGCCGCGTGCTTGCTTCGTCAAATCCATGCGGCCCAGTGTCAGAGAGCACCTGCGCCACCCCTTTGCGCCACTATCGCACTCTCGCACCACCCTAAGCATTGCAAACCTGACTAATCCTTGCCGCTATGTGACCAAACCGGTGTTGGGAATAATAGTAGAAAAAAAATTCACCTACGAACACCCAGGGACAATATTCAGATGCATATCGGGTTTGGATCAATGAATAATTACCGATTCCGGAGTGTAGCGGAAGTAGATGAGTTGATGTAGATCATACTTGGAGTCCCTCGAACCTCGATGACGATCCCATGAACCACCCTTGAATGATCCCTCGAATGGAAGACCAAAAGCATGACCTCTCTACTTGGTTGCAAGCGTACGGTCTTCACGATCCGGTAGCGCTTCTGAAGAAATATGCCCTAGAGGCAATAAGAAAGTCGTTATTTATATTTCCTTATATCATGATAAATGTTTATTTATTCATGCTAGAATTGTATTAACCGGAAACTTGATACATGTGTGAATACATAGACAAAACAAAGTGTCCCTAGTATGCCTCTACTTGACTAGCTTGTTGATCAAAGATGGTTAAGTTTCCTGACCATAGACATGTGTTGTCATTTGATGAATGGGATCACATCATTAGGAGAATGATGTGATGGACAAGACCCATCCATTAGCTTAGCATAATGATCGTTAAGTTTTATTGCTATTGATTTCTTCATGACTTATACATATTCCTTTGACTATGAGATTATGCAACTCCCGAATACTGGAGGAACAACTCGTGTGCTATCAAACGTCACAACGTATCTGGGTGATTATAAAGATGCTCTACAGGTGTCTCTGAAGGTGTTTGTTGGGTTGGCATAGACCGAGATTAGGATTTGTCACTCCAAGTATCAGAGAGGTATCTCTGGGCCCTCTCAATAATGCACATCACAATAAGCCCTGCAAGCAATGTGACTAATGAGTTTGTTGCGGGATGATGCATTACAGAACGAGTAAAGAGACTTGCCGGTAACAACACTGAACTAGGTATGATGATACCGACGATCGAATCTCGGGAAAGTAACATATCGATGACAAAGGGAATGACGTACGTTGTCATTGCGGTTTGACCGATAAAGATCTTCATAGAATATGTAGGAACCAATATGAGCATCCAGGTTCTGCTATTGGTTATTGATCATAGATATGTCTCTGTCATGTCTACATAGTTCTCGAACCCGCAGGATCCGCACGCTTAATGTCCGATGACGATTTGTATTATGAGTTATGTGTTGATAACCCACAAGTATAGGGGATCGCAATGGTTTTCGAGGGTAGAGTATTCAACCCAAATTTATTGATTCGACACAAAGGGCGCCAAAGAATATTCTCAAGTATTAGCAGATGAGTTGTCAATTCAACCACACCTGGAAACTTAATATCTGCAGCAAAGTATTTATTAGCAAAGTAATATGATAGTCACGGTAACGGTAGCAAAAGTAGTGTTTTTGGTATTTTGTAGTGATTGTAACAATTGAAGGAAATATGCCCTAGAGGCAATAATAAAGTTATTATTTATTTCCTTATATCATGATAAATGTTTATTATTCATGCTAGAATTGTATTAACCGGAAACATAATACATGTGTGAATACATAGACAAACAGAGTGTCACTAGTATGCCTCTACTTGACTAGCTCGTTAATCAAAGATGGTTATGTTTCCTAACCATGGACAAAAGAGTTTTTATTTGATTAACGAGGTCACATCATTAGTTGAATGATCTGATTGACATGACCCATTCCATTAGCTTAGCACCCGATCGTTTAGTAAGTTGCTATTGCTTTCTTCATGACTTATACATGTTCCTATGACTATGAGATTATGCAACACCCGTTTGCCGGAGGAACACTTTGGGTGCTACCAAACATCACAACGTAACTGGGTGATTATAAAGGAGTACTACAGGTGTCTCCAATGGTAGATGTTGGGTTGGCGTATTTCGAGATTAGGATTTGTCACTCCGATTGTCGGAGAGGTATCTCTGGGCCCTCTCGGTAATACACATTATACAAGCCTTGCAAGCATTGCAACTAATGAGTTAGTTGCGGGATGATGTATTACGGAACGAGTAAAGAGACTTGCCGGTAACGAGATTGAACTAGGTATTGGATACCGACGATCGAATCTCGGGCAAGTAACATACCGATGACAAAGGGAACGACGTATGTTCTTATGCGGTCTGACCGATAAAGATCTTCGTAGAATATGTAGGAGCCAATATGGGCATCCAGGTCCCGCTATTGGTTATTGACCGGAGACGTGTCTCGGTCATGTCTACATTGTTCTCGAACCGTAGGGTCCGCACGCTTAACGTTACGATGATAGTTATTATGAGTTTATGCATTTTGATGTACCGAAGGTTGTTCGGAGTCCCGGATGTGATCACGGACATGACGAGGAGTCTCGAAATGGTCGAGACATAAAGATTGATATATTGGAAGCCTATGTTTGGACATCGGAAGTGTTCCGGGTGAAATCAGGATTTTACCGGATCACTGGGAGGTTACCGGAACCCCCCGGGAGCCATATGGGCCTTATTGGGCTTTAGTGGAAAGGTGAAAGGGGCTGCCCATAGTGGGCTGCGCGCCTCCCCCCTCCCCTAGTCCTATTAGGAGTAGGAGAGGTGGCCAGCCACCTCTCTCCCTCTCTTTCCCCTTGGGAGTCCTATTAGGAATAGGATTGGGGGGGGGGGGGAGTCCTACTCCCGGTAGGAGTAGGACTCCTCCTGCGCCTCCATAGGCTTGGCCGGCCAGCCCTCCCCCTGGCAACCTTTATATACGGGGCTAGGGGGCACCTCTAGACACACAAGTTGATCATTGAGATCGTTCCTTAGCCGTGTGCGGTGCCCCCTGCCACCAAATTCCACCTCGATCATATCGTTGTAGTGCTTAGGCGAAGCCCTGCGTCGGTAGTACATCAAGATCGTCACCACGCCGTCGTGCTGACGGAACTCGTCCCCGAAGCTTTGCTGGATCGGAGCCCGGGGATCGTCATCGAGCTGAACGTGTGCTAAGAACTCGGAGGTGCCGGAGTAACGGTGCTTGGATCGGTCGGATCGGGAAGAAGACGTACGACTACTTCCTCTATGTTGTGTCAACGCTTCCGTTGCGATCTACAAGGGTACGTAGATCAGACTCTCCCCCTCGTTGCTATGCATCACCATGATCTTGCGTGTGCGTAGGAATTTTTTTGAAATTACTACGTTCCCCAACAGTGGTATCCGAGCCTAGGTTTTACGGTTTGATGTTATTTGCACGAGTAGAACACAAGTGAGTTGTGGGCGATATAAGTCATACTGCCTACCAGCATGTCATACTTTGGTTCGGCGGTATTGTTGGATGAAGCGGACCGGACCGACATTACACGTACGCTTACGCGAGACCGGTTCCCTCGACGTGCTTTGCACATAGATGGCTTGCGGGCGACTGTCTCTCCAACTTTAGTTGAACCAAGTATGGCTACGCCCGGTCCTTGAGAAGGTTAAAACGGAGTCTATTTGACAAACTATCGTTGTGGTTTTTGATGCGTAGGTGAGATGAGTTCTTGCTTAAGCCCGTAGCAACCACGTAAAACTTGCAACAACAAAGTAGAGGACGTCTAACTTGTTTTTGCAGGGCATGTTGTGATGTGATATGGTCAAAGCATGATGCTGATTTTTATTGTATGAGATGATCATGTTTTGTAACCAAGTTATCGGCAACTGGCAGGAGCCATATGGTTGTCGCTTTATTGTATGCAATGCAATCGCGATGTAATGCTTTACTTTATTGCTAAGCGGTAGTGATAGTCGTGGAAGCATAAGATTGGCGAGACGACAACGATGCTACGATGGAGATCAAGGTGTCGCGCCGGTGACGATGGTGATCATGACGGTGCTTCGGAGATGGAGATCACAAGCACAAGATGATGATGGCCATATCATATCACTTATATTGATTGCATGTGATGTTTATCTTTTATGCATCTTATCTTGCTTTGATTGACGGTAGCATTATAAGATGATCTCTCACTAAATTATCAAGAAGTGTTCTCCCTGAGTATGCACCGTTGCGAAAGTTCTTCGTGCTGAGACACCACGTGATGATCGGGTGTGATAGGCTCTACGTTCAAATACAACGGGTGCAAAACAGTTGCACACGCGGAATACTCAGGTTATACTTGACGAGCCAAGCATATACAGATATGGCCTCGGAACACGGAGACCGAAAGGTCGAGCGTGAATCATATAGTAGATATGATCAACATAGTGATGTTCACCAATGAAACTACTCCATCTCACGTGATGATCGGACATGGTTTAGTTGATTTGGATCACGTGATCACTTAGAGGATTAGAGGGATGTCCATCTAAGTGGGAGTTCTTAATTAATATGATTAAATTGAACTTAAATTTATCATGAACTTAGTCCTGGTAGTATTTTGCAAATTATGTTGTAGATCAATAGCTCGCGTTGTTGCTTCCCTGTGTTTATTTTTGATATGTTCCTAGAGAAAATTGTGTTAAAAGATGTTAGTAGCAATGATGCGGATTGGATCCGTGATCTGAGGTTTATCCTCATTGCTGCACAGAAGAATTATGTCCTTGATGCACCGCTAGGTGACAGACCTATTGCAGGAGCAGATGCAGACGTTGTGAACGTTTGGCTAGCTCAATATGATGACTACTTGATAGTTTAGTGCACCATGCTTAATGGCTTAGAATCGGGACTTCAAAGACGTTTTGAACGTCATAGACCATATGAGATGTTCCAGGAGTTGAAGTTAATATTTCAAGCAAATACCCGAGTTGAGAGATATGAAGTCTCCAACAAGTTCTATAGCAAAAATATGGAGGAGAATCGCTCAACTAGTGAGCATGTGCTCAGATTGTCTGGGTACTACAATCGCTTGAATCAAGTGGGAGTTAATCTTCCAGATAAGATAGTGATTGACAGAATTCTCTAGTCACCATCACCAAGTTAGTAGAACTTCGTGATGAACTATGATATGCAAGGGATAACGGAAACGATTCCCAAGCTCTTCGTGATGCTGAAATCGATGAAGGTAGAAATCAAGAAAAACATCAAGTGTTGATGGTTGACAAGACCACTAGTTTGAAGAAAAGGGCAAAAGGGAAGAAGGGGAACTTCAAGAAGAACGGCAAGCAAGTTGCTGCTCCAGTGAAGAAGCCCAAGTCTGGTCCTAAGCCTGAGACTAAGTGCTTCTACTGCAAAGGGACTGGTCACTGGAAGCGGAACTGCCCCAAGTATTTGGCGGATAAGAAGGATGGCAAAGTGAACAAAAGTATATTTGATATACATGTTATTGATGTGTACTTTACTAGTGTTTATAGCAACCCCTCAGTATTTGATGCTAGTTCAGTTGCTAAGAGTAGTAACTCGAAACAGGAGTTGCAGAATGAACAGAGACTAGTTAAGGGTGAAGTGACGATGTGTGTTGGAAGTGGTTCCAAGATTGATATGATCATCATCGCACACTCCCTATACTTTCGGGATTAGTGTTGAACCTAAATAAGTGTTATTTGGTGTTTGCGTTGAGCATGAATATGATTTGATCATGTTTATTGTAATACATTTATTCATTTAAGTAAAAGAATAAATTGTTGTTCTGTTTACATGAATAAAACCTTATATGGTTACACACCCAATGAAAATAGTTCATTGGATCTCGATCTTAGTGATACACATATTCATAATATTGAAACCAAAAGATGCGAAGTTAATAATGATAGTGCAACTTATTTGTGGCACTACCGTTTAGGTCATATTGGTGTAAAGCGCATGAAGAAACTCCATGCTGATGGGATTTTGGAATCACTTGATTATGAATCACTTGATGCTTGCGAACCATGCCTTATGGGCAAGATGACTAAAACGCCGTTCTCCGGAACAATGAAGCAAGCAACAGATTTGTTGGAAATCATACATACTGATGTATGTGGTCCGATGAATATTAAGGCTTACAGCAGGTATCATTATTTTCTGACCTTCACAAGATGATTTGAGCAGATATGGGGATATCTACTTGATGAAACATAAGTCCGAAACATTTGAACAGTTCAAAGAATTTCAAAGTGAAGTGGAAAATCACTGTGACAAGAAAATAAAAGTTTCTACGATATGATCGCAGAGGTAAAATATTTGAGTTACGAGTTTGGTCTTCAGTTAAAACAATGTGAAATAGTTTCACTACGCACGCCACCTGGAACACCACAGCATAATGGTGTGTCCGAACGTCATAACCGTACTTTATTGGATATAGTACAATCTATGATGTATCTTACCGATCTACCACTATCATTTTGGGGTTATGCATTAGAGACAGCTACATTCACGTTAAATAGGGCACCATCTAAATCCGTTGAGACGACACCGTGTGAACTATGGTTTGGCAAGAAACCTAAGCTGTCGTTTCTTAAAGTTTGGAGTTGCGATGCTTATGTGAAAAAGTTTCATCTTGATAAGCTCAAACTCAAATCGGAGAAATATGTCTTCATAGGATACCCAAAGGAGACTGTTGGGTACACCTTCTATCACAGATCCTAAGGCAAGACATTCGTTGCTTATAATGGATCCTTTCTAGAGAAGGAGTTTCTCTTGAAAGAAGTAAGTGGGAGGAAAGTAGAAAACTTGATAAGGTAATTGTACCTTCTACCTTATTGGAAAGTAGTTCATCACAAAAATCTGTTCTTGTGACTACTACACCAATTAGTGAGGAAGCTAATGATGATGATCATGTAACTTCAAATCAAGTTACTACCGAATCTCGTAGGTAAACCAGAGTGAGATCCGCACCAGAGTGGTACGGTAATCCTGTTCTGGAGGTCATGTTACTTGACCATGACGAACCTATGAACTATGAGGAAGCGATGATGAGCCCAGATTCCGCGAAATGGTTTGAGGCCATGAAATCTAAGAGATGATCCATGTATGAGAACAAAGTTTGGACTTTGGTTGACTTGCCCGATGATCGGCAAGCAATTGAGAATAAATGGATCTTCAAGAGGAAGACGGACGCTGATAGTAGTGTTACTATCTACAAAGCTAGAATTGTCGCAAAAGGTTTTCGACAAGTTCAAGGTGTTGACTACGATGAGAGCTTCTCACTCGTATCTATGCTTGAGTCTGTCCGAATCATGTTAGTAATTGCCGCATTTTATGAAATCTGGCAAATGGATAAACAAAACTGCATTCCTTAATGGATTTATTAAAGAAGAGTTGTATATGATGCAACAGAAGGTTTTGTCAATCCGAAAGGTGCTAACAAAATGTGCAAGCTCCAGCGATCCATCTGTGGACTGGTGCAAGCATCTCGGAGTTGGAATATACGCTTTGATGAGTTGATCAAAGCATATAGTTTTATACAGACTTGCAGTGAAGCCTGTATTTACAAGAAAGTGAATGGGAGCACTACAACATTTCTGATAAGTATATGTGAATGACATATTGTTGATCGGAAATAATGTAGAATTATTCTGTAAAGCATAAAGGAGTGTTTGAAAGGAGTTTTTCAAAGAAAGACTTCGGTAAAGCTGCTTACATATTGAGCTTCAAGATCTATAGAGATAGATCAAGACACTTGATAAGTTTTTTCAATGAATACATACCTTGACAAGATTTTGAAGTAGTTCAAAATGGAGCAGTCAAAGAAAGAGTTCTTGCCTGTATTACAAGGTGTGAAGTTGAGTAAGACTCAAAGCCCGACCATGGCAGAAGATAGAAAGAAAATGAAAGTCATTCCCTATGCCTTGGCCATAGGTTCTATAAAGTATGTCATGCTGTATACCAGATCTATTGTATACCCTGCATTGATTTGGCAAGGGAGTACAATAGTGATCTAGGAGTAGATCACTGGACAGTGGTCAGAATTATCCTTAGTGAAATAAGGATATGTTTCTCGATTATGGACGTGACAAAAAGGTTCGTCGTAAAGGGTTACATCGATGCAAGTTTTTGACACTGACCCAGATGAATCTAAAGTCTCAATCTGGATACATATTGAAAGTGGGAGCAATTAGCTAGAGTAGCTCCGTGTAGAGCATTGTAGACATAGAACTTGCAAAATACTTACGAATCTGAATGTGACAGACCCGTTGACTAAAATTATCTCACAAGCAAAACATGATCACACCTTAGTACTCTTTGGGTGTTAATCACATAGATATGTGAACTAGATTACTGACTCTAGTAAACCCTTTGAGTGTTGGTCACATGACGATGTGAACTATGGGTGTTAAACACATGGTGATGTGAACTATTGCTGTAAAATCACATGTCAATGTGAACTAGATTATTGACTCTAGTGCAAGTGGGAGACTGAAGGAAATATGCCCTAGAGGCAATAATAAAGTTATTATTTATTTCCTTATATCATGATAAATGTTTATTATTCATGCTAGAATTGTATTAACCGGAAACATAATACATGTGTGAATACATAGACAAACAGAGTGTCACTAGTATGCCTCTACTTGACTAGCTCGTTAATCAAAGATGGTTATGTTTCCTAACCATGGACAAAAGAGTTGTTATTTGATTAACGAGGTCACATCATTAGTTGAATGATCTGATTGACATGACCCATTCCATTAGCTTAGCACCCGATCGTTTAGTAAGTTGCTATTGCTTTCTTCATGACTTATACATGTTCCTATGACTATGAGATTATGCAACTCCCGTTTGCCGGAGGAACACTTTGGGTGCTACCAAACGTCACAACGTAACTGGGTGATTATAAAGGAGTACTACAGGTGTCTCCAATGGTAGATGTTGGGTTGGCGTATTTCGAGATTAGGATTTGTCACTCCGATTGTCGGAGAGGTATCTCTGGGCCCTCTCGGTAATACACATTATACAAGCCTTGCAAGCATTGCAACTAATGAGTTAGTTGCGGGATGATGTATTACGGAACGAGTAAAGAGACTTGCCGGTAACGAGATTGAACTAGGTATTGGATACCGACGATCGAATCTCGGGCAAGTAACATACCGATGACAAAGGGAACGACGTATGTTCTTATGCGGTCTGACCGATAAAGATCTTCGTAGAATATGTAGGAGCCAATATGGGCATCCAGGTCCCGCTATTGGTTATTGACCGGAGACGTGTCTCGGTCATGTCTACATTGTTCTCGAACCGTAGGGTCCGCACGCTTAACGTTACGATGACAGTTATTATGAGTTTATGCATTTTGATGTACCGAAGGTTGTTCGGAGTCCCGGATGTGATCACGGACATGACGAGGAGTCTCGAAATGGTTGAGACATAAAGATTGATATATTGGAAGCCTATGTTTGGACATCAGAAGTGTTCCGGGTGAAATCAGGATTTTACCGGATCACCGGGAGGTTACCGGAACCCCCCGGGAGTCATATGGGCCTTATTGGGCTTTAGTGGAAAGGTGAAAGGGGCTGCCCATAGTGGGCTGCGCGCCTCCCCCTCCCCTAGTCCTATTAGGACTAGGAGAGGTGGCCGGCCACCTCTCTCCCTCTCTTTCCCCTTGGGAGTCCTATTAGGAATAGGATTGGGGGGGGGGGAGTCCTACTCCCGGTAGGAGTAGGACTCCTCCCGCGCCTCCATAGGCTTGGCCGGCCAGCCCTCCCCCTGGCAACCTTTATATACGGGGGCAGGGGGCACCTCTAGACACACAAGTTGATCATTGAGATCGTTCCTTAGCCGTGTGCGGTGCCCCCTGCCACCAAATTCCACCTCGATCATATCGTTGTAGTGCTTAGGCGAAGCCCTGCGTCGGTAGTACATCAAGATCGTCACCACGCCGTCGTGCTGACGGAACTCCTCCCCGAAGCTTTGCTGGATCGGAGCCCGGGGATCGTCATCGAGCTGAACGTGTGCTAAGAACTCGGAGGTGCGGAGTAACGGTGCTTGGATCGGTCGGATCGGGAAGAAGACGTACGACTACTTCCTCTACGTTGTGTCAACGCTTCCGTTGCGATCTACAAGGGTACGTAGATCAGACTCTCCCCCTCGTTGCTATGCATCACCATGATCTTGCGTGTGCGTAGGATTTTTTTTGAAATTACTACGTTCCCCAACAACAATAGCAACGGAAAAGTAAATAAGCGAAGAACAATATATGGAAAGCTCGTAGGCAATGGATCGGTGATGGAGAATTATACCGGATGCGGTTCATCATGCAGCAATCATAACCTAGGGTGACATAGAACTAGCTCCAGTTCATCAATGTAATGTAGGCATGTATTCCGAATATAGTCATACGTGCTTATGGGAAAGAACTTGCATGGCATCTTTTGTCCTACCCTCCCGTGGCAGCGGGGTCTTAATGGAAACTAAGGGATATTAAGGCCTCCTTTTAATAGAGTACCGGAAAAAAGCGTTAGCACATAGTGAATACATGAACTCCTCAAACTATGGTCATCACCGGTAAGTATCCCAATTATTGTCACTTCGGGGTTAACGGATCATAACACATAATAGGTGACTATAGACTTGCAAGATAGGATCAAGAACTCTCATATATTGATGAAAACATAATAGGTTCAGATCTGAAATCATGGCACTCGGGCCCTAGTGACAAGCATTAAGCATAGCAAAGTCATAGCAACATCAATCTCAGAACATAGTGGATACTAGGGATCAAACCCTAACAAAACTAACTCGATTACATGATAGATCTCATCCAACCCATCACCGTCCAGCAAGCCTACGATGGAATTACTCACGCACGGTGGTGAGCATCATGAAATTGGTGATGGAGGATGGTTGATGATGACGATGGCGACGGATTCCCCTCTCCGCAGCCACGAACGGACTCCAGATCAGCCCTTCCGGGAGGTTTTAGGGCTTGGCGGCGGCTCCGTATTGTAAAACGCGATGAATTCTTCTCTCTTATTTTTTATCACCAAAAGAAAATATATAGAGTTGGGGTTGAGGTCGGAGGAGCTCCAGGGGGCCCACGAGGTAGGGGGGCGCGCCCTAATGGGGCAGGCGTCCCCCACCCTCGTGGACAGGTGGTGCCCCCCCCTGGTCTTCATCTTTTGCAAGGATTTTATTATTATTTCCGAATAGATGTCCCGTGAACTTTCAGGTCATTCTGAGCACTTTTGTTTCTGCACATAAATAACACTGAGGGAGTCCTAGATTAGGGGGTATCCGGACAGCCGGACTATATCCTTTGGCCGGACTGTTGGACTATGAAGATACAAGATTGAAGACTTCGTCCTGTGTCCAGATGGGACTCTCCTTGGCGTGGAAGGCAAGCTTGGCAATACGGATATGTAGATCTCCTTTCTTGTAACCGACTCTATGTAACCCTAGCCCCCTCCGGTGTCTATATAAACCAGAGGGTTTAGTCCGTAGGACCAAGAACAACAATCATACCATAGGCTAGCTTCTAGGGTTTAGCCTCTCTGATCTCGTGGTAGATCAACTCTTGTACTACACATATTATCAAGAATAATCAAGCAGGATGTAGGGTATTACCTCCATCAAGAGGGC
Source organism: Triticum monococcum (assembly GCA_034509565.1). Taxonomy (NCBI): domain Eukaryota; kingdom Viridiplantae; phylum Streptophyta; class Magnoliopsida; order Poales; family Poaceae; genus Triticum; species Triticum monococcum. The sequence continues at coordinate 682,294,138 of CM067845.1, read as the reverse complement.
CCAAACCTGGGTAAACATCGTGTCCCCGGCCTCCTGTTACCATCCTCCTTAGACGCACAGTTCGGGACCCCCTACCCGAGATCCGCCGGTTTTGACACCGACATTGGTGCTTTCATTGAGAGTTCCTTTGTGTCATCATCGTTAGGATGGATGGCCCCTTCAATCATCGATAGCGATGTAGTCCAGGGTAAGACTTTCGTCCCCGGACAAATCTTCGTATTCGGTGGCTCCGCACTGTGGGCCAACTCGCTTGGCAATATAGAGCAGATCGAGAATTACGCCCCTGGCCACCAGGTCAGGTTTGGAAGCATAAACCACACGGCCAACATCCACGGAGACTTGATCTTCGGCAGATTCGAGCCCTTGCCGAGTGCGCTGCACGGTCACGATGAGCATGATTTAGCTCTACCATCGGACAATGTCCGGGAGATCACACCTGTGACCGTTCCGACCGTCAATTCGGAGCCCATTGCGCCATCCAAGGACGGGTGGATAGACCCCGTCACGGAGGCCGCATCTTCAGCGGCGATCGAGTCAAATACCGACCTTACCCTTCACGGGAGCCGTGAAGCCGAACTGCCGGACTCTTCCCCGGCCACGGACTCCGAACCGCCTGCGCCCGTGCCTATCGAATCCGACTGGGCGCCGATCATGGAGTTCACCTCCACGGATATATTTCAGCACTCGCCCTTCGGCGACATACGGAATTTATTAAAGTCTCTCTCCTTGTCAAGAGAGTCCTGGCCGAACTATGTCCGGCAGGATTGGGATGCGGACGACGAAGAAATTCGCCACCTACCCACCACCCACTTAGTACCAACTGTCGACGATTTGACCTACATGCTCGACTTCGACTCCGAAATCATCGACGGTACGGACGAGATGCAGGAGACGAACAGGAGCCACTGCCCACAGAGCACTGGACGCCCACTTCATCATATGATGTATACATGGTGGACACACCCAAAGAAAACGACGACAAGGAACGGAAGGACACAGCGAAGGATCGATCCCTCGAGAAGCAGTCAAAGCGGCGGCGTAAGCGCCGCTCCAAATCCCTCCTCGGCAGAAACAACGATCATATAGACCCAGCGATAGAGCAGGGTGAGCCAGCAGACGACGAACACGGCATTGAACCACCGTCCGACCACGGCAACGCAGAGAATCAAACCGAACAACCCGTCTCCGGCAAAGATAGCAGTCCGGATGACATCACACCGGACAGGCACCCAGAGCAACATAATCCCCATCAAAGGCTTGTTGCCACTGCGAGGAGTCTGAAAAAACAGAAGCAAAGGCTCAGGGCTGCACAAGACATACTCAGAATTAGATGGAGTAAAGTACTCAACACCGCAGCAAAGTACGACGGCAGTCTCCACACAAAGAGCTACCCGAAGCGAAAGCTGCTACCTGAATTGGATGATGAGGCCTTAGAGCCCCCGCAATCAAAAAACAAAACAGCCATCCGGTCGGATAGACGACCTCGTGGCCAACATAGAGCGGCAAACGACGCCACACACAAGCCAGTAAGCGATCCACATGAGGACGTGCATCAAAAGGACGACGCAACCAGATCCATCTACGGGCCAAGCAAGCGCGCTCCAGCAAGGAATGCAACACAACAAAAATCTGAACACCACGGTACACCCAAATACATGGGTGCCGCACACCCCCTATGTTTCACTGATGAGGTGCTGGACCATGGATTTCCAGAGGGATTCAAACCCGTACACATAGAGGCGTACAAAGGAACGACAGACCCTGGGGTCTGGATTGAGGACTACATCCTCCATATCCACATGGCTCGAGGAGACGATCTGCATGCCATCAAGTACTTACCCCTCAAACTCAAAGGACCAGCTCGGCACTGGCTTAAAAGCCTCCCCGAAAACTCCATTGGAAGCTGGGAAGAGCTCGAGGACGCTTTTCGGGAAAATTTTCAAGGGACCTATGTCTGACCACCGGATGTAGACGATTTAAGTCACATAAGTCAACAGCCCGGAGAGTCAGCCCGAAAGCTTTGGAACATGTTTCTCACTAAAAAGAACCAAATAGTCGGCTGTCCGAACGCCGAAGCCTTAGCAGCTTTCAAGCACAGCGTTCGAGACGAATGGCTTGCCAGACACCTTGGCCAAGAAAAGCTGAGAACAATGGCAGCATTAACAAGCCTCATGACCTGCTTTTGCACGGGCGAGGACAGCTGGCTAGCCCGATGTAGCACCAGCGACCCAATTACATCCGAAGTCAGGGACGGAAACGGGAAGCCATGACGCAGCAAAAACAATCGCCGGAATAAGGAAGACAACCCGAAGAGCATGGCGGTAAACGCCGGATTCAGAAGCTCTCGGCCAGGTCAGCAAAAGCTGCCCTCCAAGGGCAACAGAGACGAACTGTCCAGCCTAAACAAGATTCTGGACAAAATATGTCAGATCCACAGCACCCCCGATAAACCTGCAAATCATACCCATAGAGAATGTTGGGTCTTCAAGCAGTCTGGCAAGCTCAAGCCGAACACAAGGGGTAGGTTACACCAAGCCAAGACGAGGACGAGCCTCGCAAGCAAAGCACTGGGGAACAGAAGAAATTCCCACCAGAAGTAAAAAAAGTAAACGTGTTACACATGATGAAGGGGAGAAACAAAGCGGCACTCCTAGAGACGCATGCCCCAGGGCCTATCACCACGGAGTTTTGCCACTGGTCGTCCCAACTGATCACCTTTGACCATCGGGATTACTCGGCAAGTATCCGGCATGCAGGATGGGCTGCCTTGGTGTTAGACCCGATAATTGACGGATACCACCTCACACGAGTCCTGATGGATGGCGGCAGTAGTATAAACCTGATATATCAGGACACAGTCCACAAAATGGGGATAGACCCAACAAAAATCAGCCATAGCAATACTACCTTTACAGGAGTAACGCCAGGCCCAAAAGCCCATTGCACGGGCTCCCTGCTACTAGAGGTTATATTCGGCTTTCCCGATATCTTCCGTAGTGAAAATTTAACCTTCCACATCGCTCCGTTCCGAAGTGGCTATCAAGCACTACTCGGATGCGAAGCTTTCACTCGCTTCCCTCATGCTTAAGATGCCCGGTCCACGTGGCATCATTACAGTAAATGGAAATATTGAGCGCTCCTTGCACGCGGAAGACCGTGCGGCTGACAGGTCGTTAAGACCACGGACGCGGTTAGATGAGTCCGGTGTAGCTATGTATAATTGATACAGGTTTGATGGCCATACCCCTATAACAATACAAGGGGCTCAACGCGTGTAAACAAGTGACAATTAGGCTCAACATTACTCATCTTGAACTGTACATGGTTTATTTAGTATAACCTACCTTTTGCATGACAACTTTTCAGCTAAGTTCCTCTCTTTTACAGATGACCATCGTGCTACACCCATCTAGGATACGACACAACGGAGACACAGGCGCAGACGTGCAGCAGGGACCTGTTCCAAGGATTCTTTTTAGATTAAGACCCTGCGTAAACCTTTTTTTACTGTCTCTTGTTGATACACATCCCTCGGATTCTCAGTACAATTGAGAAGGATGCTGATGTATTGGCATGTGGCCAAGTCAGAATATTGCACGTACCTGGACACCAGGGGCTTATTACAAAGGGCACTGTTTAGCCCGGTTTACATCATAAAGACCGAATACCTTAGGGAGTGTTCGGCGTCGTGAGTTTGGCCTTATATGCATCAGCTCCGAATCATGTCTTTGGTCAAATGTTGGGTTTGCCCGGCTCCTGTGTTTTGCTGCGTTACGTTCATCCGAACGAGCACCTCAGTAGAGAAAGCCGAAAACTGACTGTCATGATATAGCGTGAGACTGGTCAACCACTCGATGACCTAGCGGAATCTTTGGGATTCCTCCGCCTTAACAAGGGCCGTTTTCCGGCCAAGCATATACGCACCCTGAATTCGGATGAGCGCGGAGCCATCAGGGGCTATATAGTAGCCTCACGGTCAAACTCCTCTGGCTAAGTGAAAGTGTTAAAGCATTATAGTCCGATTGCCTAGTTCGCTGCGCTATCACCTCCTTAATGGACCAAGACGTTGGATCAAGTGTGAACATGCGTCTTCTGCCAACGCCCCCGCAATATATGCGTGGGGGCTGAAGCCGACGACTGCCATCTTTCAGGTTATATACATATATACATAAACGGCCGCACATGAGGTATTATAATTCTTTCAAGCACAAGTATAAAATAGCCTTTACAATTCAGTAAAACATTTTTTTTCAATGGGAATACATGTCATTAGAACATAATATTCTTCGAGCACTGCGCTTCTATTGAATGAGCGCCCTCAAGAATTTCTCGAAAGTAGTTACTCGGCTCTCGTCTGAATCTTGGGCTGCAATGGCGGTGGCCTCCATCTCCGCCCAGTATGTCTTCACACGGGCAAGGGCCATCCACGCACCCTCTACGCACGCTGACCTCTTCATCGCGTTGATGTGCGGCACTGCACCAAGGAACTGCTGCACCAAACTAAAATAATTGTTCAGCTTTGGCCTTTCCGGCCACAGATGATACACAACAGACCTCATGGTGAGTCCGGACAACCTATTCAGCTCGGCCATTTGGCCAACCGATAGTCAATGGAAGCGGACGCTCTGGAACGTTAAATTGTGACTAGAATAGCTTTTCCACTTCGCGATCTTTTTGATCTCGGAAGTATTCAGCTGCATCGATAGCACTCGCCGCTAAGTCCAGATATGCGTCTGCAGAACTCCACAGCCGGTCCAAAGGGGCGTACCTAGGATCTCCGAACTTCATCCGCAGCATAAAGGGCTTCCCAGCCATGATATCCCCGGCTTGACGCAGCTCCTCCTTCATCGCTCTCATTGCAGAGCGGGTGTCTTTGGTCGTCATCGTGGCCTTCTCCAGGTCTGTCCTCTTCGCTCGATCTTCCTTTTCAAGAAGCTCGTAACGGTCAGCGGCATTCTTCAATTCCACAGCCATCCTGGCTATCTCCTCCTTGCTTTGGCAGTGAGCAGCCTGTTCGGCTTTCAGCTCCTTAACTGCCTTTAGGGCAGCCGCATCGCTTTTCCTGGCTTATTCTTTAGCTCGGGCAAGTTCCGCCCGAAGGTTCTCCACGGCCGCAGCTCCATTTGCATTCACACACATGTTATAGATACTGGCATCATGCTCCTCTTCCATGTGTCGCCAGAGGAATCACATACCCTGTGCCTCATCAAGCCCCTTGTTGACAAGTACGATGTCGGCATCTGCCACGTCAAGCTGCCGCTTTAGCTCGGCAAACTCATCAGTCCGGCTGGCCACCGGACCCTCCGCCACCTACATATTAAGGCGTCACGATTATTCCTGGGACTATGATCCTCTGTGCGCTGTCGTCTTTGACAGCACCCAAAGTCTCAGGGGCTACTATCTACATAGGGCACATCTAAAAATGTGCGGTACTATAAAAAATGTACATCATTTCGCGTACCTCAAAACCCGTCAGTAGACTCATAAAGGCTTCATGCAACCTGCTTTCGGCGAACGAAATCCTTTCAATCACCGTACCCATCAACGTGCGGTGCTCTTCTAAGATAGCCGCTCGCTCTAGCAGATCCCTCAGTACGTCCGACCGCACACCAGACGGTGCCGGACTCTTTCGATTGCTCTCTTCAAGAGCCGAATACTGAGGACTTCGGGTGGCCATAGGATTGCCTTCTGGCCTTGCCGGATTAGGAGAAACCCTCCGCGACGACACCTCGGGGTCGCCCGCCTCATGAGGCGGTATGGCAGGGGGAGGCGTTTTGCTCTCCATCATCTCTGGAAGAAGATCCCCTGAAGACGAGCTCTGCTGAGAAGGGCTAAGATCTGAACTGCAAGATAAATGCTTTGGTTATTTTCCTTAGAAGTAAAGCGAGGTATTTTCATTTTTAAGTACCCTTTTACTTACAGCTCGATGGAGGGCTGATCCCCTTGAGGCCATAGTGCGGCCGGGGTAGCCCTCAGGGCAGGACCCTCCGGTGAAGATTTCTTCCCCCGTTTGGAGACCATTGTCTCCGGGTCCTCGGAGGCGGTCCTCTTCCTTCCCTGGGGAGAGGAAGTTTCAGTCCCTCCTCCCCGGCTAACCTCCTTTGCGGAGGCGCTAGCCTCCTTGTTCCCCCCTTTACATTCTCCTAAGGGAGCTTGATAAGGCGCGATCTCCAGCATCCTGGTTAGCACGGGATTTGGTGAGGTCTCAGGGAGGGGGGCCGGACACCTGATCAAATTTGCCTTCGCTATCCAATCCTGGTCAAAGAGCGGCTTTTTTAGGGCGACGTTGTGATAAATAAACGGACAGTGTGTTCGGATGCGGGGCTACTTACTTGGGTATCCGGGCGATTGCAGCTCAGACCTACATCCTCTGTGATGTCCGGACACATTATTTGTGGTCCGAAGAACAATTTGTACATCTCCTTGGGTGTCATGCCGAGGAAGTGTTGGATAGCTCGCGGTCCCTCCGGGTTAAACTCCCGCATGCGGAGGGGACGACGTTTGCAAGGCTGGACTCAACGAACTAGCATAACTTGCACTACCATAACCAGACTGAAATCTCTCTCAAAGAGATCTCGGATATGGTTTTATAGTATTGGCACGTCCTTGGCTGGACCCCAGGTTAGCCCCCTGCTGACCCATGACATCAGTTGTGGTGGGGGGCCTGAGCGAAAGGTGGGGGCAGCTACCCACTTGGCACTTCGGGGAGCTGTGATGTAGAACCACTCCCGCTGCCACAATCCGGGCAACTCTGGGAAGCTACCCTCAGGCCATGGAGCGTCAACGATTTTGCTTATTGAAGCACCTCCGCACGCTGCGTGCTGCCCCTCGATCATCTTTGGCTTCACATCGAAGGTCTTGAGCCACAGGCCGAAGTGAGGGGTAATGCAGAGGAAGGCCTCACATACGACAATAAATGACGAAATGTGAAGAAGGGAATCCGGGGCCAGATCATGAAAATCTAGCCCATAATAGAACATAAGACCCCTAACAAAGGGATCCAGAGCGAGGCCTAGTCCTCGGAGGAAGTGGGTGACGAACACGACGCTCTCATTGGGTTCGAGAGTAGGGACGACTTGCCCTCGGGCAGGCAGCCGATGCGAAATTTCGGCGGTCAGATATCTGGCCTCTCTCAACTTCTTGATGTCCTCCTCCGTGACGGAGGAAGGCATCCACCGACCTTGAAGGTTGGATCCGGCATAGTTGAAGGTCCGAAGTGCCTAAACCTGAGCTTTGGGTCTTGGAACTCAAGGCGGGAGGCGGATTCGATTAAGATCGAGAGGAAAAAGCCTTGTCCCCTTTATAAAGAGGGTGAATATCAAGCGTCCTCCTCGTGGCCGTTTGGGACTTGCCTAAGATCTAGGAGTCCTACCCATAGGCACGGTTGGGTTACCCATGTCCGTATTGATGAGAATCCTGTGATAAAGGGGACACGATCTCTGCTTCGACAAGACTTGCCAAGGAAACCGCCTCGCGAAACATGCTGAGATGGGTTATGAAAAACGATTCAAACAAAGACCTGGCTGTGGTGTGATGTCACACTACGGGGTACGTTAGCAGATTAGATTTGTGAAAATATTATTCTCTCTATGGTGGTATGTGGAACTCGTTTTGCAGAGCCGGACACGATCCTCTTGTTCAAAATCTTCTATGAAGTATTCGGAGGAGGAACCCGCCTTGCAATGCCGAAGATGATCTGCGCGCCGGACTCATCATCATTGAAGCCCGGTTCAGGGGCTACTGAGGGAGTCCTGTATTAGGGGGTATCCGGACAGCTAGACTATATCCTTTGGCCGGACTGTTGGACTATGAAGATACAAGATTGAAGACTTCGTCCCGTGTTCGGATGGGACTCTCCTTGGCGTGGAAGGCAAGCTTGGCAATACGGATATGTAGATCTCCTTTCTTATTACCGACTCTGTGTAACCCTAGCCCCCACCGGTGTCTATATAAACCGGAGGGTTTAGTACGTAGGACCGAGAACAACAATCATACCATAGGCTAGCTTCTAGGGTTTAGCCTCTCTGATCTCGTGGTAGATCAACTCTTGTACTACTCATATTATCAAGAACAATCAAGCAGGACGTATGGTATTAACTCCATCAAGAGGGCCCGAACCTGGGTAAACATCGTGTCCCTGGCCTCCTGTTACCATCCGCTTTAGACGCAGAGTTCGGGACCCCCTACCCGAGATCCGCCGGTTTTGACACCGACAAACACCATAGCAATTCTGCTGAAAACAGCGTCAGTCCGGGTTAGTTCCATTCAAATCATGCAAGTTAGAGTCCGAAGCAAGGGCAAAAGTGTTTTGAAAAGTAGATACGACAGAGACGTATCAACTCCCCCAAGCTTAAACCTTTGCTTGTCCTCAAGCAATTCAGTTGATAAACTGAAAGTGATAAAGAAAAACTTTTACAAACTATGTTTGCTCTTATTGTTGCAAATATGTAAAGCCAGCATTCAAGTTTTCAGCAAAGATTATGACTAACCACATTCACAATAATGCTTAGGTCTCAAGTTTACTCATATCAATGGCATAATCAACTAGCGAGTAATAATAATAAATCTCGGATGACAACACTTTCTCAAAACAATCATAATATGATATAACAAGATGGTATCTCACTAGCCATTTCTGAGACCGCAAAACATAAGTGCAGAGCACCTTTAAAGATCAAGGACTGACTAGACATTGTAATTCATGGTCCAAGAGATCTAGTCAAGTCATACTCAATGTGAACTAACAGTAATGAATGCAAATGACGGCGGTGCTCTCCAACTGGTGCTTTTTAATAAGAAGATGATGACTCAACATGAAAGTAAATAGATAGGCCCTTCGCAGAGGGAAGCAGGGATTTGTAGAAGTGCCAGAGCTCGATTTTGAAATAGAGATGAATAATATTTTGAGCGGTATACTTTCATTGTCAACATAACAACCAAGAGATGGCAATATCTTCCATGCTACACACATTATAGGCGGTTCCCAAACAAAATGGTAAAGTTTATACTCCCCCTCTACCAACAAGCATCAATCCATGGCTTGCTCGAAACAACGAGTGCCTCCAACTAACAAGAGTCCCAAGGGGAGTTTTGTTTGCAATTATTTTGATTTGATTTGCATAAAGCATGGGACTGGGCATCTCGGTGACCAGCCACTTTCTCATGAGTGAGGAGCGGAGTCCACTCCTCTTGAGAATAACCCACCTAACATGGAAGATACGGACAACCATAGTTGATACATGAGCTATTCGAGCATACAAAACAGGATATTTATTTGAAGGTTTAGAGTTTGGCACATACAAATTTACTTGGAACGGCAGGTAGATACCGTATATAGGTAGGTTTGGTGGACTCATATGGAATAACTTTGGGGTTTATGGAGTTGGATGCACAAGCAGTATTCCCACTTAGTACAGGTGAAGGCTAGCAAAAGACTGGGAAGTGACTAGCTAGAGAGCGACAGCAGTCATGAACATGCATTAAAATTAATCAACACCGAATGCAAGCATGAGTAGGATATAATCCACCATGAACATAAATATCGTGAAGGCTATGTTGATTTTGTTTCAACTACATGCGTGAACATGCGCCAAGTCAAGTCACTTAAATCATTCAGAGGAGGATACCACCCTATCATACCACATCACAACCATTTTAATACCATGTTGGCACGCAAGGTAAACCATTATAGGCTCCTAGCTAATCAAGCATGGCACAAGAAACTATGATCTCTAGTTGTCATTGCAAACATGTTTATTCATAATAGGCTGAATCAGGAATGATGAACTAATCATATTTACAAAAACAAGAGAGGTTGAGTTCATACCAGCTTTTCTCATCTCAATTAGTCCACCATATATCGTCATAATTGCCTCTCACTTGCAAGACCGAATAGTGTGAATAATAATAATAGTGCACATGCATTGGACTAAGGTGGAATCTGCAAGCATTCAATAAACAGGAGAAGACAAGGCAATATGGGCTCTTTTGTTAGGTCAACGATAATGCATATAAGAGCTACTTCAAAAATTTAATTATGGTCTTCTCCTATCGACCCCCAAAGAAAAGAAAAGAAATAAAACTATTTACACGGGAAGCTCCTAACAAGTAAAAGAAGAACATGAAATCTTTTTGGGTTTTCCTTTTAATTACTACTACAAGCATGGAAAGTAAACTGATTAAAAGCTACAACTATTTTTTTGGTTTTTCTTAAGGTTTATCAAACACACAAGAGAGCATAAAAAGAAAATAAACTAGCATGGATGATACAATGAAAAAGTATGAGCGCCAACATCTAGCAATGAGTGTGTAAACATAAATGTAATGTCGGTGAGAAATACATACTCCCCCAAGCTTAGGCTTTTGGCCTAAGTTGGTCTATGGCCACGGTTGGCCTGGCGGATATCCATAATAATAGTTGGGGTCGTACTGAGATGCAGCGGCTATCGCCTCATGAGCTGCAGCATGGCGACGAGCAGCCTCCACCCTCCTCTCGTACTCATCTGCCTCCTCTCTGGTAATAACACATCTTCATTTTGCCTGATAATCAAAGAAGGAAGGAGCAGGGAGAGTAATACGGACAACACGACGTCTGTCAAAGATTAAGCGATACTGGAGAGGTGATTCATTCCTCTCGACAAACTGGTGGTGAACCATAGCCTGATAATCCAAATAAGCAGGAGGCAACTCAATATCATCTTCGCGTATGGCTATACTAAGAAAATTAGCAATGCGGGTCGCATAAATTCCACCAAAGAAATCTCCATTAAATCTATTAAGATGCAACCTACGTGCAACAATGGCTCCCAAATTATAAGATTTATCTCCTAACACAACACTCCTAAGAATACTGAGGTCGGGGACACACATGTGACATGCCTCATCTTTACCATTAATGCATCTACCTATGAAGAGAGCAAGATAATGTATAGCAGGAAATTGAATGCTCCCTATAGTAGCTTGTGTTATATCTCTAGATTCCCCCATAGTTATACTAGCAATAAAATCTCTAAATTCAGATTTGCGAGGTTCCCTGACACTACCCCATTGTGGAAGTTTTCAAGCAGTGGTAAAATCCTCTAAGTCCATAGTGTAAGAATTTTCATAAAGATCAAACTGGATAGTTGGAGAATTACGTGAAGATGAAAATTCAAACCTCCTCACAAAGGAACTAGTGAGATAGTGATACTGGCTGCACTTTTCTTCCTCGAAGCTCACAAGATCAGCGTTACACAAATATGTGTTAAATTCTTCCTTAATTCCCGCTTGATCCATAAAATTTTTCGAAGGCCATTCACAAGGATGCATTGGAGCGTTTCTTGGTTGCTCATCATCAGCATCACACATTGCAAGTCTGGGATCTTGTTTCCTTGAAGAGCCACCTTGGCACATTTTCCTAAACATATTTCTTCCTTTGAAAAATTTCTGAAATTTTTAGTAACTTCAAAATAAAAGTGAACCAAACTCAATAGTATTGATAGCAACTACTCCTACAAGTGCCTAGAGCCTATATCACGCATCAAAACTACTTTTGACCATATAAATTTGACATGCAAGCTCAAGAACAGGGTCACCTAAGCAGCACAAATTTGCAATGAATAAAGCACTAGAACAAAAACTAATTGGACCAATGGAGGAGTCACATACCAAGGAACAATCTCCCCAAGCAGTTTTGTGAGAGGTGCTTTGAGCAAGGAGATCGAAAATGGCAGCAAAATGAGCTTGGACTCGGGTTTGAGCTAGATATTCATGTTTGTGGGAGGAAGGAGTGTGTGGGTGCAAGGATAAGTGGAGGAGGGCCACCATGGGCCCACGAGGCAGGGGGGCGCGGCCCTGACCCTCGTGGCCAGGTGCCAGCTCCTCCTGCTGTGTTCTCAGTGCCAAATATTCTCAAATCTTCCAGAAAAAATCATATTTAAATTTCAGGGCATTTGGAGAACTTTTATTTCCGGGGTAGTTTTATATTGCACGGATAAATCAGATAACAGATAGAAAAATACTAATTTTATTTTATTTAATATAAATAACAGAAAGTAAGAGGAGGGTACAACAGGTTGTGCCTTCTAGTTTCATCCATCTCATGCTCATCAAAAGGAATCCACTACAAGGTTGATCAAGTCTTGTTAACGAACTCATTCCGAATAACATGGAACCAGAGAAATTTTGAATAACACTATGTTACCTCAACGGGGATATGCACATCCCCAATAACAAGAATATCATATTTCTTCTTGACAATAGGAAGAGGAAATTCAAAACCTCCAAATATAATCGATGGAATTTTTCCAATAGAGTTGATACTATGAACTTGAGGTTGTTTCCTCGGAAAGTGTACCGTATGTTCATTACCATTAACATGAAAAGTGACATTGCCTTTAGTGCAATCAATAACAGCCCCTGCAGTATTCAAAAAGGGTCTTCCAAGAATAATAGACATACTATCATCCTCGGGAATATCAAGAATAACAAAGTCCGTTAAAATAGTAACATTTGCAACCACAACAGGCACATCGTCACAAATACCGACAGGTATAGCAGTTGATTTATCAGCCATTTGCAAAGATATTTCAGTAGGTGTCAACTTATTCAAATCAAGTCTACGATATAAAGAGAGAGGCATAACACTAACACCGGCTCCAAGATCACATAAAGCAGTTTTAACATAGTTTCTTTTAATGGAGCTTGGTATAGTGGGTACTCCTGGATCTCCAAGTTTCTTTGGTATTCCACCCTTAAAAGTATAATTAGCAAGCATGGTGGAAATTTCAGCTTCCGGTATCTTTCTCTTATTTGTAACAATATCTTTCATATACTTAGCATAAGGGTTCATTTTGAGCATATCAGTTAATCGCATACGCAAAAAGATGGGTGTAATCATTTCAGCAAAGCGCTCAAAATCCTCATGATCCTTTTTCTTGGATGGTTTGGGAGGAAAAGGCATGGGTTTCTGAACCCAAGGCTCTCTTTCTTTACCGTGTTTCCTAGCAACAAAGTCTTTCTTATCATAACGTTGATTCTTTGATTGTGGGTTATCAAGATCAACAACATGTTCAATTTCTATATCATTATCATTACTAGGTTGAGCATCATCATGAACATTATCATTAACATTATCACTAGTTTCAGGTTCATTAGCAGATTGTGTTTCAGCATCAGAAATAGAGATATCATTTGGATTCTCAGGTGTTTCAACAATAGGTTCACTAGAAGCATGCAAAGTCCTATGATTTTTCTTTTTCTTCCTATTAGAAGGACTAGGTGCATCCACAATATTTCTTTGAGAATCTTGCTCAATCCTTTTAGGATGGCCTTCAGGATACAAAGGTTGCTGAGTCATTTTACCACCTCTAGTCATAACTCTAATAGCATTATCATTATTCTTACTATTCAATTCATTGAGAAATCATTTTGAGCTTTAAGTACTTGTTCTACTTGAGTGGTAACCATAAAAGCATGTTTACTAATAAGTTTAAGTTCACCTTTGACATTAGCCATATAATCACCCAAGTGTTCAAGCATGTTTGAATTGTATTTCAACTGTCTACCAAAATAAGCATTAAAATCTTCTTGCTTAACCATAAATTTATCAAACTCATCTAAGCATGGGCTAGCAAACTTAGTAAATGGGATTTCAGCTTTATCATATCTATAGTTAGAATTTACCTTTACTACCTGTGTCGGGTTATCAGGACCATGAGTTTCTTCAATAGGAGATGGATTAAGGTCTTATGTTTCTTCAACAGGCGGTAAATTAAGACCGTGTATTTATTCAATAGGAGGTAAATTCTTAACATCTTCAGCTTTAATACCTTTTTCTTTCATAGATTTATTTGCCTCTTGCATATCTTCAGGAAGTGTCCAATTATTTTCATTTGTCAACATATTATTAATAGAATTTCAGCTTCATCCGGTGTTCTTTCCCTGAAAACAAAACCAACACAACTATCTAGGTAATCTCTGGAGGCATCGGTTAGTCCATTATAAAAGATATCAAGTAATTCATTTTTCTTAAGAGGATGATCAGGCAAAGCATTAAGTAACTTGAGAAGCCTCCCCCAAGCTTGTGGGAGACTCTCTTCTTCAATTTGCACAAAATTATATATATCCCTTAAGGCAGCTTGTTTCTTATGAGCAGGGAAATATTTAGCAGAGAAGTAATAAATCATATCCTGGGGACTACGCACACAACCAGGATCAAGAGAATTAAACCATATCTTAGCATCACCCTTTAATGAGAGCGGAAATATTTTAAGGATATAAAAGTAGCGAGTTCTCTCATCATTAGTGAATAGGGTGGCTATATCATTTAATTTAGTAAGATGTGCCACTACAGTTTTAGATTCATAGCCATGAAAATGATCAGATTCAACCAAAGTAATATTATCAGGATCAACAGAGAATTCATAATCCTTATCAGTAACACAGATAGGTGAAGTAGCAAAAGCAGGGTTAGGTTTCAATCTAGCATTAAGAGATTGTTGCTTCCATTTAGCTAATAACCTCTTGAGTTCGTATCTATCTTTGCAAGCTAAAATAGCTAAATCAGCTTCTTTTTCAAAAACATAACCCTCAGGAATAAAGGTGAGTCTTCATCATCACTTTCATCAATATTATCAGATTCAATATTTTCATTCTCTCTAACCCTAGCAAGTTGTTCATCAAGAAATTCACGAAGTGGCACAGTAGTATCAAGCATAGAAGTAGTTTCATCATAAGTATCATGCATAGTAGAAGTGGCATCATCAATAACATGCAAAATATCAGAACGAATAGCAGAAGCAGGTTTAGGTGTCGCAAGCTTACTCAAAACAGAAGGTGAATCAAGTGCAGAGCTAGATGGCAGTTCCTTACCTCCCCTCATAGTTGAGGGATAAATCTTGGTTCTTGGATCTTTCAAGTTCTTCATAATGATAAGCAGATATAAATCCCAAGTGACTCAAAGGATAGAGCTATGCTCCCCAGCAACGGCGCTAGAAAATAGTCTTGATGACCCACAAGTATAGGGGATCGCAACAGTTTTCGAGGGTAGAGTATTCAACCCAAATTTATTGATTCGACACAAGCGGAGCCAAAGAATATTCTCAAGTATTAGCAGCTGAGTTCTCAATTCAACCACACCTAGAAACTTAATATCTACAACAATGTATTTAGTAGCAAAGTAATGTTATAGTAGCGGTAACGGTAGCAAAAGTAATGTTTTTGGTATTTTGTAGTGATTGTAACAATAGCAACAGAAAAGTAAATAAGCGAAGAACAATATTTGGAAAGCTCGTAGGCAATGGATCGATGATGGAGAATTATGCCGGATGCGGTTCATCATGTAACAATCATAACATAGGGTGACATAGAACTAGCTCCAGTTCATCAATGTAATGTAGGCATGTATTCCGAATATAGTCATACACGCTTATGGAAAAGAACTTGCATGACATCTTTTGTCCTACCCTCCCGTGGCGGCGGGGTCCTAATGGAAACTAAGGGATATTAATGCCTCCTTTTAATAGAGTACCGGAACAAAGTATTAGCACATAGTGAATACATGAACTCCTCAAACTATGGTCATCACCGGTAAGTATCCCGATTATTGTCACTTCGGGGTTAACGGATCATAACACATAATAGGTGACTATAGACTTGCAAGATAGGATCAAGAACTCTCATATATTGATGAAAACATAATAGGTTCAGATCTGAAATCATGGCACTCGGGCCCTAGTGACAAGCATTAAGCATAGCAAAGTCATAGCAACATCAATCTTAGAACATAGTGGATACTAGGGAGCAAACCCTAACAAAACTAACTCGATTACATGATAGATCTCATCCAACCCATCACCGTCCAGCAAGCCTACGATGGAATTACTCACGCACGGTGGTGAGCATCATGAAATTTGTGACAGAGTATGGTTGATGATGACGATGGCGAAGGAGTCCCCTCTCCGGAGCCCCGAACGGACTCCAGATCAGCCCTCCCGAGAGGTTTTAGGGCTTGGCGGGGGCTCCGTATCGTAAAACGCGATGAATTCTTCTCTCTGATTTTTTTCTCCCTGAAAGCAAATATATAGAGTTGGAGTTGAGGTCGGAGGAGCTCCAGGGGGCCCACGAGGTAGGGGGGCGCGCCCTAGGGGGGCAGGTGCGCCCCCACCCTCGTGGACAGATGGTGGGCCCCCTGGTCTTCATCTTTTGCAAGGATTTATTATTATTTCTGAATAGATGTTCCGTGAAGTTTCGGGTCATTCCGAGAACTTTTGTTTATGCACATAAATAACACCATAGCAATTCTGCTGAAAACAACGTCAGTCCGGGTTAGTTCCATTCAAATCATGCAAGTTAGAGTCCAAAACAAGGGCAAAAGTGTTTGGAAAAGTAGATACGACGGATACGTATCATGTGTTTTGGTGACCGAAGGTTGTTCGGAGTCCCGAATGATATCACGGACATGACGAGGAGTCTCAAAATGGTCGCGAGGTAAAGATTGATATATTGGACGATGGTATTCGGACACCGGAATGGTTTCAGAGTAGTTCGTGTATTTTTCGAAGTACCGAGGGGTTACTGGAACCCCCCGGGGAAAGTAATGGGCCTACATGGGCCATAGGGAAGAGGGG
Source organism: Triticum monococcum (assembly GCA_034509565.1). Taxonomy (NCBI): domain Eukaryota; kingdom Viridiplantae; phylum Streptophyta; class Magnoliopsida; order Poales; family Poaceae; genus Triticum; species Triticum monococcum. The sequence goes on along the minus strand of CM067845.1, from coordinate 682,277,531 downwards.
AGTCAGCCCACAAGGGGTGGCCGCGCCCCCCTCGCATGGGGAGTCTGAATTGGACTAGGGGAGGGGGCGCGCCCCCCTTTCCTTCTCCTCTTCCCTCTCCTTTCTCCTTTCCCCTCCGTAAGAAAGGAAGGGGGGTGGGAATAGGACTTGGTGTCCTATTCGGTTTCCCCCTTGGCACCCCCCTCTAGGCTAGCCGTCTCCTCCCCTCCTCCTTTATATACGGGGGCAGAGGGGCACTCCAAAGCACAACAGTTGTTCTCTTAGCCGTGTGCGGTGCCCCCCTCCGTAGTTTACTCCTCCGGTCATAGCGTCGTAGTGCTTAGGCGAAGCCATGCGCGGATCACATCACCATCAGCGTCACCACGTCGTCGTGCTGACGGAACTCTTCCTCGACCCTCTGTTGGATCAAGAGTTCGAGGGACGTCATCAAGCTGAACGTGTGCTGAACTCGGAGGTGCCGTACGTTCTGTACTAGATTGGTTGGATCGTGAAGATATTCGACTACATCAACCGCGTTAAGCTAACGCTTCCGCTTTCGGTCTATGAGGATACGTGGATACACTCTCCCCCTCTTGTTGCTATGCATCTCCTAGATAGATCTTGCGTGATCGTAGGATTTTTTTTGAAATTGCATGCATTCCCCAACATCTATGCCATCCAAAGCTAATTGTCGCTAGAGAATTAGAGGAAGGATACTAGAACAACACATTGCTTCTAATTATGAGGATTATAGGTGGCTAGGGCCAGCTCTAATTAGTCAACTAAGACCAACTAAAACTAGAACTAGATCAACTAGAGGAGGCTCCAAAACTTGTGTCATCACAAGGTGGAAATCATCTAGTATATATAGGTTTAGGGGAGAACACCAATGAGGAAGGAGTCCCCCTTGGTGCGTCGGCCTATGTGTAACACCCTCGATGCGACTATAGCTCCCACGTGTCGAGGCACGACTTAGAGACATAATCGCATTGAAGGCAATGTCGCAAGTCAGGCAATCTTCACAACATCCCATGTAATATAATTAATAAAAGGGGAGATAACATAGTTGGCTTAGACTCACCACGTCAATCAAGATACATAAATAACATTGCATCAATTCAAACACTCATGGCCCGACTACGATGCCAAAATAAAAGATAACACAACAAGCGACACGGTCCCGATCACCCCAACTAGGCACCACTACTGATCATCAGGAAAAGAAACATAGTACCGCTGAGAGTCCTCGTCGAACTCCCACTTGAGCTCGAGCGCGTCACCTGGAGTGGAATCATCAGGCCCTGCATCTGGTTTAATAGTAATCTGTGAGCCACAGGGACTCAGCAATCTCGCACCCTCGCGATCAAGACTATTTAAGCTTAATAGGTAAGGCAAGGGAAATATGAGTGGAGCTGCAGCAAGCGACTAGCATATATGGTGGCTAACATATTCGCAAAAGAGAGCGAGAAGAGGAGGCAAAGCACGAGCGAGAAACTAGAGACCAACCTGCGCAAGCATTACTCCAACACCGTGTCCACTTCCCGGACTCCGCCGAGAAGAGGCCATCACGGTAACTCACACGGTTGATTTATTTTAATTAAGTTAAGGTTCAAGTTATCTACAATCGGACATTAACAAATTCCCATCTGCCCATAATCGCGGGCACGGCTTTCGAAAGTTCAAATCCCTGCAGGGGAGTCCCAACTTAGCCCATGACAAGCTTTCACGGTCAACGAAGGAATAGACCTCCTCCCGAGACGTTCCGATCAGACTTGTTACCTCGGTTCTTCAAGACACTTCGACAGGTTAAAACTAATCCAGCAACACAGCCTGAATGTGCTGACAAATCCCGATAGGAGCTGCACACATCTCTTTCTCAGGGCACACTCAGGTTGTCCAAACTTCCCGTAGGCCAGCCCAGAGTTGCCCCTGGTAGCCACCAGCGGCTGACGAGTTGGACCAACACTCAGAGGAGCACTGGCCCGGGGGGGGGGGGGGGTTAAAATAAGATGACCCTCGAGCTCTAGAAACCCAAGGGAAAAAGAGGCTAGGCGTCAAATGGTAAAACCAAGGTTGGGCATTGCTGGAAAAGCTTTAATCAAGGCGAACTATCAAGGGGTTCCCATTATAACCCAACCGCGTAAGGAACGCAAAATCCGGGAACATAACACCGATATGACGGAAACTAGGGCGGCAAGAGTGGAACAAAACACTAGGCGAGAGGTTGAGCCTTCCACCCTTTACCAAGTATATAGATGCATTAAGATAACATGGCAATATAATGATATCCCAACAAGTAAATAATGTTCCAACAAGGAACGGTCTCCAATCTTCACCTGCAACTAGCAACACTATAAGAGGGGCTGAGCAAAGCGGTAACATAGCCAATCAATGGTTTGCTAGGACATGCTGGGTTAGAGGTTTGACATGGCAATTTGGGAGGCTTGAAAGCAAGTGGTAGGCATCGTAGCATTGGCATAGCAAAAGAGCGAGCATCTAGCATAGCAAAGATAGTAGTGATTTCGAGGGTATGATCATCTTGCCTGCAAAGTTGTCAGAGTTGACTGGATCCTCGAAAGAAAACTCAATGGGCTCCTCGGTAGCGAACTCGTCTCCCCACTCTACCCAAACAAGACAAACAAGCAACAAGGACACAATCAACCACGTGCAAAGCTCAAACAATATGATGCAAAGATGGTATGCTATGCGGGATGCGATGCGGGATGTATATGCAAGATTTGACAAGGAATGCATGAACCTGGCCTCAACTTGGAAATCCAAGTTTGCCACTGGAAAGATGAGATGAAATCGCTTGAAAACAATATAAAGAACGCCAAAATCGGAGTTACGGTTTGGAAATGGTAAGCGATTCAAATATGACCATGGTCTACGATTTACAGCAAGTAGCCATCTAAATGCAATGAGATGAACATGCTACATCACTCAAACATGACAACACAATACATGGCAGGGATGAATTCAAGATGCTTAACAAAAGTCTAGCACTGAGCTACGGCCAAATCATCCATTAACAGGTTCAAGCAAGCATGACAAAAATGCATATGGTAAACAGATTTCAGACTTAGTGAAATTAACACTTGTCTGGAATTTCAGATCAGGTAGCACTCTTCGAAGCAACAAAACTACATGCTACAGGACCTGAACATGGCAAAGTAAAACATGGCGTGGAGCTACTCAAAAAGCTTAACAAAAGTCCCTTAGTGACCTTGAGCCAAAAGGGACCGGAAAACACATTTGCAAGCATGTGAACATAGCAAAAGCATAATCAGTTTTCAGACTTAGTGAAAACTGGCACATGCTGAAAACAGATATCAAGGAGGCATGTTTACGAGCTCGATGCACTCACTACGGAGCAAGTCATGATAAGCTAAGCATACATCCATCAAGAATACACAAAATGCAAGCTAGACATGGCAAAAACAATAACATAGCATGCACGGATCAACTACAACATCCTCGACAAAGTGCTAACACGTAGACAATCTGCCCAGATTCATGAAGTAGCAAAAGTAGAGCTCGATTGACTCAAGCTAGGGTGCTCCATAATTGCAAACAAATACATGGATAGATAGAGCACTACAAGATTAATTAAACATCCTTACTGATCATCCTCAAAAGAGGCACGAATCACTAGGAAACAACATGAAGATATGGCATCATGAGAAAAACAGATCAAGGGCTTAGTGGAATTGCTAAGTCCCTGAAATCAGCATTACCAAGTGCCTCACTTTGAAAGCTTGTGCTAGCCACCACACACATCACAAAAATACATGGGTTGCACCTCTGGAAAGATGGCAAAACCGTTAACAAAACATATGCAGAACTCATGGGCATATCATGCACACATTAAACATGGCAAAAATGACAAATATCTAAATGGAGCAGCAGATCTAACAATTAGCTCAAGTAGCCCTCTTCTAACACCATTTCGGGCATCAAGATGAACTCAAATGAAAATTATGCAATGAGATGAAATGATGTGCTCTCTGAGGCAAACATTTTGATATGCTATATGCCCAAATCGGAGCCACGGATGCGGAGATATAGCATGATGAACAGGAGCACATGAACTAGGGTTTCGGGCAAAAAGTCAACCGTCTCCAACTCAGATCTAGATCCGGCCGGGATCACTGTTCAAGCGCGGAAGTCGAGGTCGCCGGAATCGGAGGTGGGCCGCAGAGTAGAAACCGTCCGACTGGGGCGGCCTTGCCGGCGACGAGGGGTGGCGAGGAGGCGGCGCCGGCGGGCACGGACACCGAGGTGGCCGCGGGCGGCACGGGCGGCGTCTGCCGGTGCGAGGAGGCGGCGAGGCGGCGTCCTCACCGGAGATGGCGCGCGACGGCGGGGGTGGCCGGCGACGGGGAAGACGCGGGCGGCGCGCTGGGGCGGCTCGGCCCGGGCGGCGGTGGAGGAGGGCCCGCCTTGGGCCTCGCGGGCCGGCGACGGAGGAGGCCCCGCGCGAGACAGGTGGTGGCCTCTCACTAGCTGGGCGCGGCGGCGCGGTGTTTCCGGCCCGGGGCAGACATTGTCCGTCAGCGGCGGGCGATTTTAGGGTTTCGGGGGAGAAGGAGATCCGGATTTTGGAGGGGGTCTATTTATAGGCATAGAGGGAGCTAGGAGAGTCCAAATGAGGTGCGGTTTTCGGCCACGCGATCGTGATCGAACGCTCTATATGATGGAGAGGGTTTTGATGGGTTTTGGGCCAAAATGGAGGGGTGTTGGGCTGCAACACACACGAGGCCTTTTCGGTCCCTCGGTTAACCGTTGGAGTATCAAACGAAGTCCAAACGATATGAAACTTGACAGGCGGTCTATCGGTAGTAACCCAAGGCCGCTTGGCAAGTCTCGGTCCAATCCAGAAATGTTTAATCCCCACACACGAAAGAAAGGTAGAAATGACCACCGGAGGAGAACGAAGCGCTGGAATGCAAAACGGACAACGGGGAAAATGCTCGAATGCATGAGATGAACACGTATGCAAATGCAATGCACATGATGACATGATATGAGATGCATGACAATGATAACAACACACGGAGACAAAAAACCCGAACCCGAGAAAATAAAATAACTTAATGCCGGAAACGGCAAGAGTTGGATTACATATTGGGTAAGTCATATCCGGGGTGTTACAACACTCCACCACTACGAAAGGATCTCGTCCCGAGATCTAGGACTGAAAGAACGCTGGGTACTCAGAACGGAGGTGATCCTCGCGTTCCCAGGTAGCTTCACGGTCGGAATGGTGTGACCACTTGACTTTGAGAAATTTGATTGACTTGTTGCGAGTCTTGCGTTGAGTCTCTTCAAGAATAGCAACTGGGTGCTCACGATAAGAGAGATATTCTTGGAGCTCAATGTCCTCAAAGTTGACGGTGCGGTCAGGAGTCTTGAAGCACTTTCGGAGCTGAGAGACATGGAACACATCATGAACATTTGCAAAGTTTAAAGGAAACTCGAGTTGATAGGCTAGATCGCCTCTCTTGCTGACGATCTTGAAAGGTCCCATGTATCTAGGGGCAAGCTTCCCTCTGATACCGAAGTGACGAGTACCTTTCATAGGAGAGACGCAGAGGTAAACATGATCTCCGATCTCGAAAGCCAAATCACGGTGCTTACTATCATAGTAGCTCTTCTGACAGGATTGGGCTGCTTTGAGGTTATCTCGAATGACTTTGCACATTTCCTCTACCTCTGTGATTAAGTCATTGCCCAAGAGCTGACGTTCACCGGTTTCAGACCAGTTGAGAGGGGTACGGCACTTCGTGCCATACAAAATTTCAAATGGGGCCTTGCCTGAACTTGCTTGAAAACTGTTGTTGTAGGAGAATTCAGCATAAGGAAGACAATCCTCCCACTTCATGCCGAAGGAGATCACACAAGCCCTGAGCATATCTTCAAGAATCTGGTTGACACGCTCGACTTGACCGCTAGTTTGAGGATGGAAAGCTGTGCTAAAGCGGATGTTGGTACCCATGGCCTTCTGAAAATAATCCCAAAACTTGGAGGTAAAGATGCTGCCACGGTCTGAAGAGATCACTTGTGGAATACCTTGCAGAGAGACAATTCGAGAGGTATAGAGTTCCGCCAATTGAGCTGCAGTGATTGACTCTTTGATAGGCAGAAAGTGAGCCACTTTAGTGAGTTTGTCGATGACAACGAATATAGCATCATTGCCACGCTTGGACTTTGGAAACCTAGTCACGAAGTCCATCTCAATGTGGTCAAACTTCCATTCTGGAATGGCAAGAGGTTGGAGGAGACCAGCTGGCCTTTGGTGTTCTGCCTTCACTCTTCTGCAGACATCACATTCATTCACGAATTGAGCAATCTCGCGCTTCATTCGAGTCCACCAATAAGCCTGTTTGAGGTCCGGATACATCTTCGTGCTCCCAGGGTGGATGGAGAGGAGAGAATTGTGAGCCTCGTTCATGATCACTTTACGGAGGTCACCTTTGGGCACGACGATACGATCCTCAAAGAAGAGAGTATCCTTGTCGTCAAGGCGGTAGCACTTGTACTTGGGTTGACTCTTGGCAATCCCAATCTTCACCTTTTTCACCATAGCATCAAGAATCTGGGCTTGGCGAATCTGGTCTTCCAAGGTAGGAGAGACTTGAAGGTTGGCGAGGAAACCTTGAGGAACAACTTGCAGATTAAGTTTGCGGAAAGCTTCACAAAGCTCGGGTTGATAAGGCTTGAGAATTAGACTGTTGCAATAAGCCTTCCTGCTCAATGCGTCAGCAATCACATTGGCCTTGCCTGGAGTATACTCGATACTCAGATTATACTCTTGAATCATTTCGACCCATCGAGTTTGCCTGAGGTTGAGATTAGGCTGAGTGAAGATGTACTTGAGACTCTTGTGATCAGTGAAAATGTCCACTTTTCTTCCCAATAAGAGATGTCTCCAAGTCAAAAGAGCATGCACGACTGCCGCCAACTCAAGATCATGAGTGGGGTAGTTCTTCTCATTGGGCTTCAATTGGCGAGAGGTATAAGCAACAACTTTCTTCTCTTGCATCAACACTGCGCCAAGACCTTGGAGAGAGGCATCACAAAGGACCTCGTATGGCTTGGATTCATCAGGCGGAGTCAGAACTGGAGCAGTGATCAATTTCTCTTTCAAAGTGTTGAAAGCAATGTCACACTCTGGAGACCAAACGTACTTGACGTGCTTCTGGAGAAGATTTGAGAGAGGCTTCGCGATCTTAGAAAAGTTTTCAACGAATCTTCTACAATAGCTTGTGAGACCGAGGAAGCTACGGAGTTGCTTCACGTTCTGAGGAGGTTCCAAATTCACAATTGCAGACACCTTCTCAGGATTCACCGCAATGCCCTTGGCAGAGATGATATGACCAAGATAAAGAACCTCATCGAGCCAAAATTCGCACTTGGAGAACTTGGCGTAGAACTTGTGTTCTCTGAGCTTATCGAGTACCAAACGCAAGTGCTTGGCATGATCTTCCTTGTTCTTCAAGAAAACCAGAATGTCGTCGAGATAGACCAAAACGAAGTCATTGGTGTAGGCGTTGAAGATGAAGTTCATCATGCGAGAGAACGTTGGAGGAGCGTTGACAAGGCCAAAAGACATGACAGTGTATTCATATGGACCATAGCTTGTCCTGAAGGCCGTCTTGGGAATATCTTGCTCACGAATTCGAATCTGATGATAACCCATACGGAGATCAAGCTTGGAGAATACTTGGGCACCTTTGAGTTGTTCGAACAGCTCGTTGATGTTGGGAAGTGGGTATTTGTTCTTGATGGTCTTCTTGTTCAATGGACGGTAGTCAACACAAAGTCGGTCCGTTCCATCCTTCTTCTTCACAAAAAGAACACCACAACCCCACGGAGAAGAACTAGGCCGGATGAGACCCATTCTTTCTTGAATATCGAGTTGCTTCTTCAGCTCCTTCAACTCTTCAGGCCCGAGCTTGTAAGGACGCTTGCAAACAGGTTCCGTGCCAGGCTCAAGATCAATAACGAATTCAATTGGCCGGTGCGGAGGCATTCCTGGAAGCTCTTCTGGAAAGACGTCTTGATATTCATAAACGATTGGAATCTGCGAGATAGCATCCAGTTCACCCTTCTCATTGAGATAAAACAGACGGATAGTATTACCCCCGAGCGGCAAAAACAATTACATCCTCAGACGAATGAGTCAATTGAATCTGCCTGGCTGCACAATCAAGCTGAGCCTTGTGCTTAGAAAGCCAATCCATTCCGAGAATAAGATCAATATCCGAGTTACCAAGAACCATTGGAGAAGCCAGAAACTTGAAATCACCCATCATGATAGAAATATCCAGAATCTCGTGGTTAGCGAGCAAACATTTACCCGGAGAGACAACTGCTAACGGACTATGCATAACTTGGGAAGTCAACTCATGCTTAGATGCAAAAGGCTTCAAGATGAAACAATGTGATGCACCAGTGTCAAAAAGAAATTTTGCGGGAACATCGTTAACAGGAAGGTTACCCATGATGACATCTAATGAATCCTCTGCCTGAGCCGCGTTCAACAAGTTGACCTTGGCATGCTTGTGGTATGCTTGACCATAGCTGTACTTGCCGATCTGACAGGAGGAGGAGGAAGACGCCTCTGGTTGAAGCACTTGTTGGCATAGTGACCCTTCTGTTGGCACTTGTTGCACGTGACCTCTGAAAGCGGAAGGTGGTACGGAGCACTCGATCTTGGAGCTTGAGACGAAGTCTTGTTCTGAAAGCCAGGGTTGGCTGGGTGGGAAGAACCACTGCCACCTTTGCTCTTCTGATACGGCTGACGGAACGGAGGAGGAGGAAGCCAAAACTTCTGCTGCTTGGCCACTTGAGTAGAGGAAGAAGGAGTAGCATCTCTGACTCGCTTCTTGGAAGCATCACACCTCAGTTGAGCGACCTCTTGCTTCAGTGCCATGTTGTAGAACTCGTCGTACCTCAAGGGCTCAAAGAGAACAAGAGCTAGCTGGATTTCTTCTCTGAGACCACCCCTGAACTGGTATATCATGCTCTTCTCATCAGGAACGTCCTGCTCGGCAAAGCAGGCGAGCTTCTGGAACAACTTGTTGTAGTCATAGACAGACAAAGAGCCTTGCTTCAGGTTGCGGAATTCCTCACGCTTGCTTTCAACCACACTCGGGGGAATATGGTGAGCTCGGAAATCTTGGCGGAATTCATCCCAGGTAATCACACGTCCACCTCTGGAATCCTTGTACTGCTGGAACCATTCTGCAGCTTGATCTTTGAGTTGGAAGGAAGCGAACTTGACGAAGTCCTCAGGCCTTACGTTACTGCACTCGAAATGCTTGCATAGATCCACGAGCCAATCGTCAGCATCGGTTGCCTCAACACAATTGCTGAAAGTCTTTGGCCCGTTAGCAAGGAACTGGTTGAGTGTAGCAAAGTGATTCTGATTGTTGCCTTGGTTCCCTTGGTTGCCTTGATTCGCTTGATTGCGCTCTTGAAGAATTTGCATGATCAACTGTGTGTTTGCATTGGTTGCGGCCATCACAGCTTGCCATGCCTCCGGAGGAGGTGGAGGTGGTGGCGGATCAGGATTCGGAGTCGTGCGCGTTGGAGGAGCCATCCTGAAGAGGTTGACATCCATTAGCACATTGACAGATAAATGAAGCTGAATCCAACGGAATGATAATTGCAACATAAAGTCTTCACATCCGAACAAAATGAACGAATGCATTCCTCTTGAAATGGTCACATTTCCATAAATTGAGAAGCCACTTAGAATTTAGGTAGAGAAATAAATCAACAAGGTATGGGTCAAGAACGAATACTTGGTAAGAAATCCCAATCTCAAACCAAATATCCGTGGAAGAAGAACTAGAGCTACAAGAATTCCCACCTATGAAACTCCCGAACCTTTCCGGTTATGCAATCAGGTGTTGGGGATACAGGGGAAGCATAATATCTCACCCAAATCTAGCAAATCCTACGTCCAGCTGTATCCATCCTTCAATACATAACCGAGAAAAACTTCGGAAACCATCTACCTCAACCTTCGAAAAGCATCCGTTATACAAGTTATGGCGATACTCCCGAACTCCCGCCCCAGTACTGGGTGGCGTCGAGGTTATCTCACCAATGAACTGCATAAAATAGATTTTCGATGTCGGCGTACTAAACTCAGGTATTCCAGAACTGCAATGATAAAATTATGACGACAAAACCTCAGAGCTCAACTCCCCGGGACACTTCCACAAAACCCCTGACAGGAGGCACCAAGACAATGTTCTCATCATAAAACCATCGGAACGATTCCAAGATACCCGCGTGATCCTAAATTTTTTTAGTGAAATTTGAGAAGAGAAGAGTCAAAACTCTACGTCAGGATGCCTTACCAGAGCGATGAGGAGACTGGGAAGTAAAAAGAATTCCTAAACTCTCCGATATATAATTCCTAAATGACTCAAAACATTTTTGTAGACACAACTCGGCTGCTAAGAACGATCAATCAGTTGGGGCTCCTAAGGTCCGGGAAGGCTCTGATTACCAACTTGTAACACCCTCGATGCGACTATAGCTCCCACGTGTCGAGGCATGACTTAGAGACATAATCGCATTGAAGGCAATGTCGCAAGTCAGGCAATCTTCACAACATCCCATGTAATATAATTAATAAAAGGGGACATAACATAGTTGGCTTACACTCGCCACGTCAATCAAGATACATAAATAACATTACATCAATTCAAACACTCATGGCCCGACTACGACGCCAAAATAAAAGATAACCCAACAAGCGACACGGTCCCGATCACCCCAACTAGGCACCACTACTGATCATCAGGAAAAGAAACATAGTATCGCTGAGAGTCCCCGTCGAACTCCCACTTGAGCTCGAGCGCGTCACCTGGAGCGGAATCATCAGGCCCTGCATCTGGTTTAAAAGTAATCTGTGAGCCACAGGGACTCAGCAATCTCGCACCCTCGCGATCAAGACTATTTAAGCTTAATAGGTAAGGCAAGGGAAATATGAGTGGAGCTGCAGCAAGCGACTAGCATATATGGTGGCTAACATATTCGCAAAAGAGAGCGAGAAGAGGAGGCAAAGCGCGAGCGAGAAACTAGAGAGCAACCTGCGCAAGCATTACTCCAACACCATGTCCACTTCCCGGACTCCGCCGAGAAGAGGCCATCACGGTAACTCACACGGTTGATTTATTTTAATTAAGTTAAGGTTCAAGTTATCTACAACCGGACATTAACAAATTCCCATCTGCCCATAATCACGGGCACGGCTTTCGAAAGTTCAAATCCCTGCAGGGGAGTCCCAACTTAGCCCATGACAAGCTTTCACGGTCAACGAAGGAATAGACCTCCTCCCGAGACGTTCCGATCAGACTCGGTACCTCGGTTCTTCAAGACACTTCGACATGTTAAAACTAATCCAGCAACACCGCCCGAATGTGCCGACAAATCCCGATAGGAGCTGCACATATCTCTTTCTCAGGGCACACTCAGATTGTCCAAACTTCCAGTAGGCCAGCCCAGAGTTGCCCCTGGTAGCCACCGGGGACTGACGAGTTGGACCAACACTCAGAGGAGCACTGGCCCGGGGGGGGGGGGGTTAAAATAAGATGACCCTCGGGCTCTGGAAACCCAAGGGAAAAAGAGGCTAGGCGGCAAATGGTAAAACCAAGGTTGGGCATTGCTGGAAAAGCTTTAATCAAGGCGAACTATCAAGGGGTTCCCATTATAACCCAACCGCGTAAGGAACGCAAAATCCAGGAACATAACACCGATATGACGGAAACTAGGGCGGCAAGAGTGGAACAAAACACTAGGCGAGAGGCCGAGCCTTCCACCCTTTACCAAGTATATAGATGCATTAAGATAATGATATCCCAACAATTAAATAATGTTCCAACAAGGAACGGTCTCCAATCTTCACCTGCAACTAGCAACGCTATAAGAGGGGCCGAGCAAAGCGGTAACATAGCCAATCAACGGTTTGCTAGGACATGGTGGGTTAGAGGTTTGACATGGTAATTTGGGAGGCTTGAAAGCAAGTGGTAGGCATCATAGCATTGGCATAGCAAAAGAGCGAGCATCTAGCATAGCAAAGATAGTAGTGATTTCGAGGGTATGATCATCTTGCCTGCAAAGTTGTCAGAGTTGACTGGATCCTCGAAAGCAAACTCAACGGGCTCCTCGGTAGCAAACTCATCTCCCGACTCTACCCAAACAAGACAAACAAGCAACAAGGACACAATCAACCACGTGCAAAGCTCAAACAATATGATGCAAAGATGGTATGCTATGCGGGATGCGATGCGGGATGAATATGCAAGATTTGACAAGGAATTCATGAACCTGGCCTCAACTTGGAAATTCAAGTGTGCCACTGGAAAGATGAGATGAAATCGCTTGAAAACGATATAAAGAACGCCGGAATCGGAGTTACGGTTTGGAAATGGCAAGCGATTCATATATGACCACAGTCTGCGATTTACAACAAGTAGCCATCTAAATGCAATGAGATGAACATGCTACAGCACTCAAACATGACAAAAATACATGGCAGGGATGCATTCAAGATGCTTAACAAAAGTCTAGCACTCAGCTACGGCCAAATCATCCATTAACAGGTTCAAACAAGCATGGCAAAAATGCATATGGTAAACAGATTTCAGACTTAGTGAAATTAACACTTGTCTGGAATTTCAGATCAGGTAGCACTCTTCGGAGCAACAAAACTACATTCTACAGGACCTGAACATGGCAAAGTAAAACATGGCATGGAGCTACTCAAAAAGCTTAACAAAAGTCCCTTAGTGACCTTGAGCCAAAAGGGATCAGAAAACACATTTGCAAGCATGTGAACATAGCAAAAGCATAATCAGTTTTCAGACTTAGTGAAAACCGGCACATGCTGAAAACAGATATCAAGTAGGCATGTTTACGAGCTCGATGCACTCACTACAGAACAAGTCATGATAATCTAAGCATACATCCACCAAGAATACACAAAATGCAAGCTAGACATGGCAATAACAATAACATAGCATGCACGGATCAACTACAACATCCTCGACAAAATTGCTAACACGTAGACAATCTGCCCAGATTCACGAAGTAGCAAAAGTAGAGCTCGATTGACTCAAGCTAGGGTGCTCCATAATTGCAAACAAATACATGGATGGATAGAGCACTACAAGATTAATAAAACATCCTCACTGATCATCCTCAAAAGAGGCACGGATCACTAGGAAACAACATGAACATATGGCATCATGAGAAAAACAGATCAAGGACTTAGTGGAATTGCTAAGTCCCTGAAATCAGCATTACCAAGTGCCTCACTTTGCAAGCTTGTGCTAGCCACCACACACATCACAAAAATACATGGGTTGCACCTCTGGAAAGATGGCAAAACCCTTAACAAAACATATGTAGAACTCATGGGCATATCATGCACACATTAAACATGGCAAAAATGACAAATATCTAAATGGAGCAGCAGATCTGACAATTAACTCAAGTAGCCCTTTTCTGATAGCATTTCGGGCATCAAGATGAACTCAAATGAAAATGATGCAATGAGATGAAATGATGTGCTCTCTGAGGCGAACATTTTGATATGCTATATGCCCAAATCGGAGCTACGGATGCGGATATATAGCATGATGAACAGGAGCACATGAACTAGGGTTTCAGGCAAAAAGTCAACCGTCTCCAACTCAGATCTAGATCCGGCCAGGATCACTGTTCATGCGCGGAAGTCGAGGTCGCCGGAATCGGAGGTGGGCTGCCGGAGTAGAAACCGTCCGGCCGGGGCGGCCTTGCCGGCGACGAGGGGCGGCGAGGAGGCGGCGCTAGCGGGCACGGACGTCGAGGTGGCCGCGGGCGGCACGGGCGGCATCTGCCGGTGCGAGGAGGCGGCGAGGCGATGTCGTCACCGGGATGGCGCACGGCGGTGGGCCTGGCCGGCGACGGGGAAGACGCGGGCGGCGCGCTGGGGCGGCTCGGCCCGGGCGGCGGTGTAGGAGGGCCCGCCTTGGGCGTCGCGGGCCGGCGGCGGAGGAGGCCCCGCGCGGGACAGGCGGCGGCCTCTCACTGGCTGGGCGCGGCAGCGCGGTGTGTCCGGCCCGGGGTGGACATTGTCCGTCGGCGGCGGGCGATTTTAGGGTTTCGGGGGAGAAGGAGATCCGGATTTCAGAGGGGGTCTATTTATAGGCATAGAGGGAGCTAGGAGAGTCCAAATGAGGTGCGGTTTTCGGCCACGCGATCGTGATCGAACGCTCAAGATGATGGAGAGGGTTTTGATGGGTTTTGGTCCAAAATGGAGGGGTGTTGGGCTGCAACACACACGGGGCCTTTTCGGTCCCTCGGTTAACCGTTGGAGTATCAAACGAAGTCCAAACGATACGAAATTTGACAGGCGGTCTACCGGTAGTAACCCAAGGCCGCTTGGCAAGTCTCGGCCCAATCCGGAAATGTTTAATCCCCACACATGAAAGAAAGGTAGAAATGACCACCGGAGGAGAACGAAGCGCCGGAATGCAAAACGGACAACGGGGAAAATGCTCGAATGCATGAGATGAACACGTATGCAAATGCAATGCACATGATGACATGATATGAGATGCATGACAATGATAACAACACACGCAGACAAAAAACCCGAACCCGAGAAAATAAAATAACTTGAGGCCAGAAACGGCAAGAGTTGGATTACAAATTGGGTAAGTCATATCCGGGGTGTTACACTATGGGGGGGAGTTGGACTCCCACCCCTAGTAGGATTCGGGGCACCTCCCTATTGGGCCCTAGTGGCCCAATTCCTTCTCCACCTCTTGGCCTTACTAGGCCCATTATTATTAAATTAAATATATATTCATTCTAAATATTTTCAGAGCATTATAAATATAATTTAACATCCTAGGTAACATTTTCCACATATAAATAATTAATTGATAATACCCGGTGAGGGAGTCCGGGATTAGGGGTCTCCGAATAGCCGGATTATATCCTTTGGCCGGATTGATGGACTATGAAGATACAAGATTGAAGACTTCGTCTCGTGTCCAGATGGGACTCTACTTGGCATGGAAGGCAAGCTAGGCAGTATGGATATGGATATCTCCTCTTTTGTAACCGACCTTGTGTAACCCTAACCCTCCATGGTGTCTATATAAGCTGGAGGGTTTTAGTCCGTAGGACACAATAACATACAATCATACCATAGGCTAGCTTCTAGGGTTTAGCATCTTTGATCTCGTGGTAGATCTACTCTTGTAATACCCATATCATCAAGAGTAAATCAAGCGGGACGTAGGGTTTTACCTCCATTAAGAGGGCTCGAACCTGGGTAAAACATCGTGTCCCATGCCTCCTGTTACCATCCGCCTTAGACGCACAGTTCGGGACCCCCTACCCGAGATCCGCCGGTTTTGACACCGACATTGGTGCTTTCATTGAGAGTTCCTCTGTGTCGTCGCCGTTAGGCTTGATGGATCCTTCTATCATCGATAGCGATGCAGTCCAGGGTGAGACTTTTGTCCCCGGATAGATCTTTGTGTTCGGCGGCTTCGCACTGCGAGCCAACTCGCTTGGCCATCTGGAGTAGATCGAAAGTTATGCCCCTGGCCACCAGGTCAGATTTGGAAGCTTAAACTACACGGCCGACATCCGCGGAGACTTGATCTTCGACGGATTCGAGCCTCTGCCTTGTGCGCCACGCGGTCACGATGAGTACGATTTAGGTCTACTATCAGACAGTGGTCAAGAGATCGCACCGGCAGCCGCTCCGACCCTCAATTCGGAGCCAGTTGTGCCGTCCATGGACAGGTGGATGGACCCCGCCACGGAGGCCTTACTCTCAGCGGCGATCGAGCCGAACATCGACCTTACCCTGCACGAGAGCCGTGTTGTCAAACTGCCAGATCCTTCTCTGGCCACGGACTCCGAACCGCCTATGCCTGTTCCTAGCGAATCCGATTGGGCGCCGATCATGGAGTTTACCTCCGCGGATATTTTTTAGCACTCGCCCTTTGGCGACATACTGAACTCATTAAGGTCTCTCTCCTTGTCAGGAGGATCCTGGCCGAACTATGTCCGGCAGGATTGGGATGCGGTCAACGAAGAAATTCGCGGCCCACCCACCACCCACTTAGTAGCCACTGTCGATGACTTAACCGACATGCTCGACTTCAACTCCGAAGACATCGATGGTATGGACGATGATGCGGGAGACGAAGGGGAACCACTGCCCACATGGCACTGGACAGCCACCTCATCATACGATATATAGATGGTGGACACACCCGAAGAAGGCAATGGTGATGAGACATCGGAGGATGACCCCTCCAAGAAGAAACATAAGCGCCGACGTCAGCGGCGCCGCTCTAAGTCCCGCCAAAGCAAAAGTGGTGATACCAGCATAGGAGATAATAACACTCCAGATAGTGTCGAAGATGGCAACAATCCCCTCCAGCACGATCTAGGACAGGAGGATGGAAAGGCCAGCCCTCCAGAGAGAGCGGCAGACGGAGAGGCGGAGGATGATAATTACATGCCCCCCTCCGAAGACGAGGCAAGCCTCGACGATGCCAAATTCGTCGTGCCAAAGCATCCCATCGAACAAGAGCGCTTCAAGCGCCGGCTTATATCCACGGCAAATAGCCTTAAGAAAAAGCAGTAGTAGCTTCAAGGTGATCAAGATCTGCTAGCTGACAGATGGACTGAAGTCCTCGCGGCCGAGGAATATAAACTCGAACGCCCCTCAAAGAGTTACCCAAAATGCAGGTTGCTACCCCGACTGGAGGAAGAAGCGTATGACGCGGCTGATCGGCTACCTCGTGGCCGCGACACAGAGGCATTCCAGCCAAAAGCTCAGCCTGCTCCCCGACGCCATTCAAATAAAAAGGCATGGGGAAATACGCCAGACCTGCGAGACGTACTGGAGGACAAAGAAAAACATGCAAGACTGATCTACGGATCACGAGGGCGCGCCACCATGCGAGACGATAAACGTCACGCCAGATACAGTAAAAGTAAATCCGGCCGGGCCGAACACAGCGGGCAAGACTCATTGGTGCTGCATCGCGATATAGCCCAGTATAGAGGTGCCGCACACCCCTTATGCTTCACAGACGAAGTAATGCATCATCAAATCCCAGAGGGTTTCAAACCCGTAAATATTGAATCATATGACGGCACAACAGATCCTACGGTATGGATCGAGGATTTCCTCCTCCACATCCACATGGCCCGCGGTGATGTCTTACACGCCATCAAATACCTCACACTAAAGCTCAAAGGACCAGCGTGGCATTGGCTTAACAGCTTGCCAGCAGAGTCCATTAGCTGTTTGGAAGATCTGGAGGCCGCATTCCTCGACAACTTTCAGGGCACTTATGTGCGACCACCAGATGCCGATGACTTCAGCCACATAATTCAGCGGCCAGAAGAATCGGCTAGGAAATTCTGGACTTGGTTCCTAACAAAGAAAAATCAAATCGCTGACTGTCTAGATGCAGAGGCCCTAGCAGGTTTCAAACACAACATCCGCGACGAGTGGCTAGCCCGACACCTTGGTCTAGAAAAGCCGAAATCTATGGCAGCCCTCACGACACTCATGACCCGCTTTTGTGCGGGAGAAGACAACTGGCTGGCTCGTAGTAATAACATATCAAAGAACCATGGTACTTCGGATACGAAGGACGGCAATAGCAGGTCACGCCGCAACAAACATAAGCGCCGCATTAACAACGACAATACCGAGGATACGACAGTCAATGCCGGATCCAAAGGCTCTAAACCCGGTCAATGGAGAAAGCCATTCAAAAGAAGCACTCCGGACCCATCCAGTTTGAACCGTATACTCGACCGCTCGTGTCAAATACAGGTATCCCCGACAAGCTAGCCAACCACACCAACAGAGATTGTTGGGCGTTCAAGCAGGCTGGCAAGTTAATTGCCCAAGACAAAGATAAGGGGTCACACAGCGATGACGAAGAGGAGCCCCGGCAGCCGAACACCGGAGGACAGAGGAGGTTTCCCCCACAAGTGCGGATGGTGAACATGATATACGCAACCCACATCCCTAAGAAGGAGCGGAAGCGTGCGCTCAGGGACGTATATGCGTTGGAGCCAGTCGCCCCAAAATTCAACCCATGGTCCTCCTGTCCGATCACCTTCGATCGCAGGGACCACCCCACTAGTATCCGTCATGGCGGATTCGCCGCACTGGTCTTAGACCCAATTATTGACGGATTTCACCTCACTCGAGTCCTCATGGATGGCGGCATCAGCCTGAACCTGCTTCACCAGGACACATTGTGCAAAATGGGTATCGACCCCTCAAGGATCAAACCCACAAAAACGACCTTTAAAGGTGTCATTCCAGGTGTAGAAGCCCATTGCACAGGCTCAATTACACTGGAAGTGGTCTTCGGATCCCCGGATAACTTCTAAAGCGAAGAATTAATCTTCGATATAGTCCCGTTCCGCAGTGGCTATCATGCACTGCTTGGGCGAACCGCATTTGCGAGATTCAATGCGGTACCGCATTATGCATACCTCAAGCTCAAGATGCCAGGACCTCGGGGGGTCATCACAGTTAATGGAAACACAGAGCGCTCTCTCCGCATGGAGGAGCACACTGCGGCCCTCGCAGCAGAATCGCAAAGCAGCCTCTCAAGGCAATCCACCAGTTCGGCGTTTCAAGACCCGGACACCTTCAAGCGCGCTCGGAGTAATCGGCAACTAGACCGCTTGGCACGACCTGAGCTCGCATAGAAATGCGCCCCCACCCCAGTCCCAGCCAAACGGCGAAATCCATGGCACGCATACATAATTACGCATTAAAAATACCATGGGCACAAGTGGGGAGGGGGGCACAACTACGGCACGCCCCAATACGCGGCTTAAACTGCACTAGGGGCTTCCTGCTTTGTTATTTTTCTCTTTCAGGACTTTAATCTCTGGAAACCCTGTCCGGCAGCATGATTGCCGAACACATGATGCAGCAACCAAGGAGGCAGAAAGCTACGTCACACCCCCGAACTCCCAGGTGGATTACGATAACGAGTTAAATATTTGCTTTAATACTATTCCTCAGCTTGCCCTTGGAAGGGACATAGTCCTAATTTTTGCTTATCGCAGTATCTGTATCATTCTACTCTAACGCACCTTTTTGAATAAACAATGCATAACATTACGACTATTATTGCATTCTTGTTATATATATATTTATATGTGTTCATTAATGACACCTTGCAACCGTACACTTTGGTATGGCCAATACACTAGGGGCTTAAGTACCCCACAATATGGTGTGAGAAGTCCGAACACTTTCACATGTGCGGCACCCCGAACTTATAGCATTATATGCATCAGCTCCGAATCATGTCTTTGGTCAAATGTTGGGTTTGCTCGGCTCCTATGTTTTGGTACCTTACGTTCCGCTCTATCGGCAAAGGTAGCACTAGGAGAACTACTGCAATTGTGCCCTAGTTTTGCTGGGCTAAGCACCTCAATAGAGAAAGCTAAAACTGACTGTCATGATAAGGCGAGAGATTGGTCGCTGTTCGGCGAGGTTTCGAGTCCCTAAAGACTTATGCCGCTTAGAGCGAGGAGCCGGTCCTGTCCGGCTTAAAGGCGTGTATCGCGCCCCGAATTCGGCCTTCCGAATACGAGGGGCTTCTCCGAAGTTTAAAATTATAGAATTCTATGGCTAAGTGAGAGTGATAAAGCATTATTAGTCCGGTTGCCTTGTTCGCTGTGCTGAGCACCTCCCTCGAAGGACCCAAAAATGGGAACAAGAGTGCTCAGGTTTGTCCCGAACACCCCAGCGCGGCATGGGGGCAGAAGCCGAGGACTAGCCATCTCTTAGATTGGATAAACAGCCAAACAGAAGGTAATATTTTAAATTCAAACAAGCGTTGCATAGCGCATATGAAACAAGTTTTCATCATACAGGATCACACGAGCAAGTTTACTCAAATATTACATCCTTTGGACATTCGTCTGCTACAAGATGGGCACCCTTCAGGACACCCTCATAATAAATTTCGGGGGTGCGATGCTCCTTGCCCTGCGGCGGTCCTTCCTTGATCAGCTTCATGATGTCTAGCTTGGCCCATTGCACCTCCACACGGGTGAAAGCCCGGCGTGCACCTTCGATGCAGACGGACCGCTTGACGACTTCCAGCCGTGGGCAGGCAGCCACAAGCCGCCTCACCAGGCCGAAATAGCTGTTCGGAAGGGCGTCGCCAGGCCACAGCCGGACTGTAAAGCCCTTCATGGCCTGTTCGGCCGCCTTGTGTAGCTCGACCAGCTGATTTAGCTGGTCGCTCATAGGCACTGGGTGTTCGGTCCCAGTATACTGAGACCAGAATAGCTTCTCCGTTGAGCTTCCCTCCTCGGCCTGGTAAAACGGTGCGGCATCCGACACGCTGCGGGGCAAATCGAATGGTCGTGGAGAGCTCTGGATTCGGGTAAGTAATAGGTAATTTACTTTCACATGCTTGCTTTGCATATAGAATGCCTTACCCGTCGCTATTTTCTTCATCGCGTCAATCTCCTGGAGGGCCTTTTGGGCTTCGGCCTTGGCACTATTTGCACTCTCGAGGGCCACGACAAGCTCAGACTCTCGTGTCTTCGAGTCAAGCACCAACGCCTCGTGCTTCGTCACGAGAGCCTGGAGCTCTTGCTGCACCTCGCCCACCCGAGCCTCTTGCCTTTCCCGCTCGGTGCGCTCCTTGGCCGCTTTATCTTCGGCCTCGGACATCGCTTGCTTTAGGGTCGCCACTTCGGTCGTGGCCCCTGGCAAATTCATGATGACCCTGTCATTTTGCAATCACATTCTTTTAATACATATCCATAGACTAGGTACTACTTACCTTTGTTCTCCTCGAGCTGCCTCTTGGCAAGGCTGAGCTCTTTCTTGGACCCCTCGAGGTCCTGCTTCAGTGTGGCGACCTCCGCAGTCAGTCCGGGAGAGGCCAGCAGCGAAGCCTGCATACGCATATAGACATACTTATGTTAGACTCCTGCGGTATTATTTGATCCTCTATTCGGCTTTTCTTTGTGAACACCGAACAGAGCATGAGGGGCTACTGTCTATGCGGTAATATTTTTCCTATATTTTAAACACTTACCTCAAAGCCTATTAGAAGGCTGGCACAGGCTTCAGTCAATCCGCTCTTGGCGGACTGAACCTTCTGGACCACCACACTCATAATAGTACGGTGCTCCTCATCGATGGAAGCGCTGCGAAGCGCTCCCAGCAGATTGTCCGGCGCCTCTGGATGGACAGAGGTCACCGGCACGGGCATTGTCGGTGTCAAAACCGACGGATCTCGGGTAGGGGGTCCCGAACTGTGTGTCTAGGCCGGATGGTAACATGAGGCAAGGGACACAAAGTTTTACCCAGGTTTTGGCCCTCTTAATGGAGGTAAAACCCTACGTCCTGCTTGATTAATATTGATGATATGGGTAGTACAAGAGTAGATCTACCACGAGATCGGAGAGGCTAAACCCTAGAAGCTAGCCTATGGTTTGATTGTTGTTCTGTATGTTGTATCGACTAGCCTGGCCTCGGTTTATATAATGCACCAGAGGCCTAGGATAACAAGAGTCCTAGTCGAATACGCCGGTGGGGAGTAGTCCTTGTCTTGATCGCCAAGTCTTGTGGAATCTTCCTTGTATGCGGCAGTTGTCCGAACTGGCCCATGTGTATACTGCCATGGGGGTCCTCGGCCCAATCTAACAGATCGGGAGATGACGTCGTGAGTACCCCCTAGTCCAGGAGACCATCAGTAGCCCCCCTGAACCGGTCTTAAAGTTAGGGACGCTCCTCGATTGTTCCAAACCGTTCTTCATCTTCGGTCATCGGTCTTGAAAACTGGTTCAACAAATCTTCTCATCTTCGATCTTGAGGATCGCCGAAATGCATTCGACGAGTTTACACGTCGGGTATCCGAGGAGCCCTTTTAAGTTTCCGGTCTTTATCAATGCCTTGTTATTTTTATGCCACACCTCGGGTTTGAAATTGTTCCCGGGCGGCAGCGTCCTCTTGCGTCTGAGCTCCAACGCCGGACTGCATTCGAGGTATCTTTTGTAGCCGAGCACCAACGCCGGACCGCTTCCCAGCTCTAACGCCGGAATGTATCCGAGCTCCAATGCCGGACTATGTATCCGAGCTCCAACGCCGGACTGTATCCGAGCTCCAACGCCGGACTATATCCGAGCTCCAACGCCGGACTGTATCCGAGGTGTCGTAAATCATCTTGGTTCAAAGAAGTTTGAAGGAGTTTAGCCAGGCTTAATGCCAGAAATGCCCTCTATGGAGCCAGCCACTAGCGCCCGAGCTTTATGCCGGACTGCTTTCGAGGTGGTGCACCACCCCGACTGTGGGCCGATTTTCTGTCAATATTTTTTATTGGTGCAATTTATTCTCTGCCGAGATATATAGCCACTAGCCCTCAAGGTGTGTATCGGTCTACAACCCGAGATGCACCTGAAGGATGACGTAAGACCGCTGATCCCAGTAGCCGCTGAGACTCAGGTTGATTTGCAAAATTGGCCTGAGGATCAAGTCCAAGCTCGGCAGAATACTTCGGGACACTAAAAGCAGCGTGCTCAGTCCTCGAGACTCAGGTTGGGTGCGGCCGACCAACCTGAGGATCAAAATCTCCTCGAAAACTATATTGCACATAAAATTTTCTGCATTGGACAAGCAATGCAGTAGCCCCTGAGACACTGGTCGGGTGGTAACACCAGATCAGGGGATCAATGTGCCCCTTTAATATTTGTAAATAATAAGCCCGAAGCCCAGTAGCCCCCGAGCCTTAATGTGGGCACGGGTGGCCGAATTAAGGATCAATATCCATAGTAAAATCACAAATTATGTGTAATCACTCTATGTATCCAAGTATTTTACGTCATTAATGCTCGGATCCGCATTGTACAAAACTTTGTTGACCGACCATCGGCTTCCACCTCCTCAGCCAGTAGCCGAGGAGTGTTTGTCCTACTTTATAAAGCCTTTATGATGGCAAAGATTTACATCAAACAAGGCAATCTGGCCATACGGTTTTATAAACAAAGGTACACAGAGAGTTATATTACTGTATAACAGAAGAAATGTCTTCCAAAGAAAATAGTCCCGCTATCGGTTCCTTTCTTTGGGTTGTCATGCTAAGCATGATCATTAAACCTCAGCTCTAATGTAAGAGCAAAATATTGAGGATTTAGTTTGGGAGGCCAGTTAATAGCCCCCGGTAGTGTTCGGCAACAGTCGGGGTCAAGCCATAAACACTCCGGCCAATGTTATGAACGGCCCATTATTTAATATAGTCATCGGATCGCTGACCAGTTTACGCTTATTGTGAAAGTTAGTTTTCGGCTTTCTCCACTTAGGTGCTTAACTATGTGAGCTGGAAGCACAATCGCAGTGGTTCTCCCTTTGCATGCCTAGCCGAACAAAACGGAACGTAGGAAGCAAGTGCAGGAGCCGGGCAACCCAACTATTGACCGAAGACACAATTCGAAACCGATGCATATATAGCAATATCTGAGAATGTTTTTGCCGAATCCCTAAAGGTGTACGGCGTTGCACTGCGAGACTAATGCTGGAAAAGCACAAATAGTTTAAAAGTGCCAAAAAGCTTGGAAAACAAAGAAACGTCAGTAAAACCACGACGTCCGAACAATATCAAGTGTTCGGTGCCAATCCGAAAGTTGGTCTTAGAAAAAAGAAGTGCTTCTGTCGTGCTTTAACATGATACATCCTATCTCAAGACTTCGAGCGGGTCAGCCTACGGCTTCAACCTCGTATCCCGAGGGCGGAGTACTTCTCATCAGGCCAGTTTAGCAAACTAAACTCCAGCGGCTTTTAAGAGAAATTAGGCTCCCCGGCTAGTGACCGCACACTCATGTCGAAACAAGGAGTAATAAATAATAATAGAAAACTTTGCAACGACTAAGAAGAAGAACACTTATTATAAAACGGCTCAAATAAACTTAAGAGCCCCCAAGTGACTTGGGTAGAAGAATGATTGCATGTACCAAAGTACTTATATCATATCTATGTTCAACCGAACTTTAAACGTGTCTTAACCGACCGTCAGCTTCTCCCTCTTTGGTCAAGGACCGAAAAGTGTTATGTACTCCATCCGTCGAGAATATCGACGGTGTTTCCAATAACCAGGCAATCAGGCCATAAGGTTGTAACAGACAAAGCGCGCTAAGGGAACTTGTCGGAGTAAATAGCCATGGGTAGCCTAGCCGGCTTCCCCTGGCCCATCAGAAAAAATTACAAGCCTAGCCGACTTTCAAGAAGATTCAAGACCTAGGGCCGCCTCCCCCCTCAGCCGGCTGCCTCCTAGGCGGCTTCGGGGGCGGCCCGCCCTTTACCCTCACGAAGAAAGCTGTGGAAGGCCGACTACGAGAAGCCGGCTACAGTAAGGCCGGCTACGAGAAGCCGGCTCCCATAAAGCAGTCAAAGCCGTACCCGCAATGTACGCGTCCACCCTGCGATGATGAAATGGGGCGTGGCTACAGTGGAGCCTGCCACCCCTGAAACCCGGAGCACGCCTGGTACAGTGCGCCGTACGGGTGGCCACGACCCGTCCGGCGCGGCACTGTTGCCACGGCAGCTCCGACGCCGTCCACGACGGGCCGCCAGCGTGGCCCCCGAGGCGGTGGGCCCCTTCGGGCAGAGAGATGCCGAAGGCGGCCGCACCTCCTCTCAAGCCGGCAAGATAGAGGGCCGGCTTCCCATAGCCGGCCTGCCATTTTCCTCGAAGGAGACGCCCATTAAGGAGATAAGATACGGCGGGGCTACAGTAATCGCCCGCCAAGGCGGCGTTACTGTAGCCACGCTTACCCCGACCAAGCATGCGTCAACAGCACGGAGCAACAGTAACCAGCCACCGACCAGGCCCTGGCCTGTGGGGCCTGCCTGTCGACCAAGGAGCCGGCAGCCGGCGGGACCCACCAGCCGGCGGGCCCCAGTAGCCGGCGCAGAAGCCGGCAAGCATAGTCACAGACAGCTGGGCCCCGCGCCCTGCTGGATTACCATTGTACCCCCGGGGGGTAGGCCTATATAAGCCCCCCGGTGCACCCATGCAAAGGGTTGGACTCTGAAGTTAGACCTAGACACCATACAAGGAGACGAAGCAAGCTAGCTGAGCCCTTCTTCCTCCTTCCACCCAAAACAGCTCAAGGAGCATTGTAGCTACTTGTTCATTTAGTAACCACGCGGAGACCCCGCAGAGCAGCAGTAGGGGTGTTATCTCCTCGGAGAGCCCTGAAGCTGGGTAAGATTCGCCGGCGTGCATGCCTACGCCTTATCCCGTTTCCAGGCACCGGTGATGCTTTATTGGCTCCCACAATGATAAGCCACCCGTTGGCATATGTCGCTCCTACCACCCGACATTTGGCGCCCACCATGGGGCCAGGTGCACCGTCGTCCGGAGACCTGTTCTGGACGGGAACCCTTTTCCTTCCCCGCGAGCGTAGCCAGCCCGGCTCGCCTGATGGCGCTTGCCGTGACGCGCTGCAGGGCGTCACCAACATCTGCGCGGCGAGCAGCCTCGCCGACCTCTTCGACAAGACCCGCATCTCCGACGAGCTTGCTTCCGATGCGGGCACCGACCACCTCGCCAACCTCCTCAGCCAGCTCCACGTCTCCAGCGAGCCCGCTGCGGATTTGGAGTCGGTTGGCTCCACCGACCCGATGCCTGTCGACTCCGACACGACATCCTATGACACCTTCCCCACCGACGTCACGGTCTACAACGACCTGCTCCCTCCGGCTAGTGATCGCGATTCTGACACTACCGAGGTGATGGTTATCGGCCACGACGGCCCGACTGACGAGGGCGCCCGCGATGCCCCACGCGTGGCGGCCCACGACTTGTCCGCCCCCCTTCCGGCTGACGCCAACGACGAAGTTCTAGACGTGCGCCGCCTCGCCCTCCTCGCGGAGGGCCGGCGGCTGGGCTCCGTAAGACGCCTCACCGAGGCCTACCAGCGCGAAGCTGACCGCGCCGCCTTCGGCACGCCGGCTCCGGCTGGCCCAAGCCGGGCTGGTGCTGTCAGGCAACGCGGCGCCGTCATCGCCGACACACTTGGAGTCGATCGCCCGGTTTACGCCACCCCGCTCGAGAACCTGCGCGCCGCCCAGGCGGCCGTAGACGAGCTGGACGGCTTGGAAGCCGAAGACCTCCCCCACATGACGCGGCGTATACAACAACTAATTGATGCAGCCGCCCGGCGGCACGAAGCCGACGCCTACGCGGGGAGCCCTTCCCGATCGCCGACTACGAGCAACACCCGCGCGCGGCGCGAGAAAGAGCCGGCTTCCAGCCGAAGCCAGACCCAAATCTCCATCGAGCGAGACACGGACGGCCGCCCCCGAGCCATGGAATGGCGGGGCACCCCGCCTCCGCCTCGAACTCGCGGAGAGAGATACCCCACCCCGCCTCCAGTAGCGCACCCGACTCTCAGCGGCCGGCTTGGTCGCCGCGAAGGAGTTGGCGAAAACGATGCCCGCCACCGGATCGACCGCCTGGCCCGATCCCTGGCGCTGGAAGAAGAAGATGATGTCGGCCCGCCTTGCTTTGGCCCCCGCATCCGCGACGAGCCCTTCCCTAAAGAGTTCTCGCTCCCAAGAGACACGCCCAAGTACAACGGCTCGGTGAAGCCGGAAGACTGGCTGACCGACTACTCCACAGCCGTCGGCATCGCCAATGGCAACCGGCGCGTTGCCGTAAAGTACGTGCCCCTCATGCTGCAAGGCACGGCACGGACTTGGCTTAACAGCCTCAAGCCTCTCAGCATCAACAGCTGGGTGGATTTCACCGAAGCCTTTGTTTGCAACTTCACCAGCACCTACAAGCGGGCTCCCAAGCCCAGACAGCTCTCCCTGTGCGTACAGGGCCCAGCCGAGTCCACTCGCGACTACCTCACGCGTTGGGCCAAGCTCCGCAACTCCTGCGAGGGGGTGCACGAGGTGCAAGCCATCGAATACTTCATTGCCGGGTGCCGAGAGTGCCCCCTCCTCAAGCACAAGCTTCTCTGCGATGAGCCGACTACCCTCGACGAGCTCCTGAACATCGCCGACAAGTATGCCACCGCCGACTCCTCGATGAAGACCAAGCTCCGGGTGGACGCGTCCGGAAAAGTGCTCAATCCGGTGCCCCAAGCACCGACCGGAGATGGCGGCCGACGCCAACACTAGAACGATCAGAAGCGCAAAGGCCCTGCGCCGCCTCCCGCTAGCCGGCAGGTGGCCATGGTCGAAGATGCACCGCTTGAGGGGCAGCCTGCGCCCAAGAAACCCAAGGGCGGCCGGCCGGCTTGGCAGCCGGCCTTCTCCTACGAGCAAACCCTCGACGCCCCGTGCAAGTTCCATAGCGGCGCGAAGCCGTCTAACCACATGACCCGCAAATGTAACTGGCTCGCCCGAATCTCCAAGGGCGAAGGGCTCACGCCGACTCCGCCTGCCGGCCCGCCGCCGCCGGCTCCGCCGCCCAAGGCCGCTCGGCCCGCGGTCAACGCCATGCAGGACGAGTTCCCCGACGAGCAAGCGTCTTACGTTGTCTTCACGAGCCAGCCCGAAGACCGGCACAACAAGCGCCGAGAGCAACAAGAAGTCTATGTGGCTGTCGCCAGCCCGGCCGGCCACATGCACTTGTCAGAGAAATCCATCAGTTGGAGCCGGGCCGACCACCCAGAGGTGATGCCGTCCCCCGGCTCCTACGCTTTGGTCCTGGAGGCCACCCTTGCAACGGATACGCGCGCCGCACGCTTCTCCCGCGTGCTGATCGACGGCGGAAGCAGCATCAACATCCTGTACCGCGACACCATGGAGAAGCTGGGTGTCAAGGCAAAGCAGCTTGCGCCGACTCGAATGGTGTTCCACGACATCGTACCCGGTTTGTCCTGCGCCCCCATCGGCAAGATCAAGATCGATGTACTCTTTGGGGGCAAGGATCATTTCCGCCGGGAAGCAATCTGGTTCGAGGTGGTGGACCTGGAGAGCCCTTACCACGCCTTGCTTGGCCGACCCGCCTTGGCCAAGTTCATGGCGGTCCCCCACTACGCATACCTCAAGATGAAGATACCAAGCTCCAAGGGCGTCATCACCGTCGCCGGCGACTACAAGAAGTCCACCGACTGCGCCGCGGCCAACAGCCGGCTGGCCGAATCCCTCGTGATTGCCGAGGAGAAGAAGAGGCTGAACAGGGTCGTGGCCCTGGCCAGCAAGCAGCTAAACCAACCCGCCGACTCCAAGGAGTATGATGCCCAAGGATCTTTCCAGCCGCCCAAGGAGACCAAGAAGATACAACTCGACCCCGAGCACCCCGAGAGGTTTGCCTTCATTGGGGCGAGCCTGGATAGCAAATAGGAAGGCGAGCTCGTCGATTTCCTCCATGAGAATCGGGATATCTTTGCATGGTCCCCCAAGGACATGCCGGGTGTTCCGAAGGATTTCGTCGAGCACAAATTACATGTGCGGGAGGATGCCAAACCAGTTAAGCAGCCTCTCCGCCGACTGTCAGAGGAGAAGAGAAGGATCGTAGGGGAGGAGATAGCCCGGCTTCTCGCAGCCGGCTTCATCATGGAAGTTTTCTTCCCCGAGTGGCTCGTGAACCCGGTTCTCGTGCTGAAAAAGAATAACATGTGGCGCATGTGTATAGATTACACAAGCCTCAACAAAGCCTGCCCAAAAGATCCCTTCACTCTGCCCAGAATTGATCAAGTGATAGACTCCACAGCCGGATGCGAGCTGTTGAGCTTTTTGGATGCTTACTCGGGATACCACCAGATAAAGCTGAACCCGGATGACCAACTGAAGACCGCCTTCATCACGCCGTTTGGAGCCTTCTGCTACCTGACCATGACGTTCGGCTTGAGGAATGCCGGCGCCACTTTTCAGCGTTGCATGCAGAAGTGCCTCCTCACGCAGCTTGGCAAGAATGCCCACGTCTACGTGGATGATGTCGTGGTGAAGACGGAGAAGCACGGCACTCTGCTGGAAGACCTGAAGGAGACATTCGAGAACCTGCGCCGGTTCCGAATCAAGCTCAACCCCGAGAAATGCGTGTTCGGAGTGCCAGCCGGCCAGCTCCTAGGCTTTCTGGTCTCCGAACGCGGCATCGAGTGCAACCCTGTGAAGATCAAGGCCATCAAGAGGATGGCGGTCCCAACCAAGCTTCGAGAGATTCAGAAGTTCACTGGGTGCCTGGCCTCTCTGAACCGCTTCATCAGCCGGCTTAGGGAGAAAGCCCTCCCTCTCTACCGCCTCATGAAGAAGAGTACCCACTTTGAGTGGAATGACCAGGCCGACCAAGCTTTCCATGATCTGAAGAAGATGCTGGCCACGCCGCCTCTCTTGGCGGCGCCGACTGAGAAAGAGCCCATGCTCCTTTATATTGTCGCCACTAGCCGGGTGGTCAGCACTGTCATTGTGGTCCAACGCCCCGAAGAAGGCCGAGCCCAGCCGGTCCAGAGGCCGGTTTATTACCTGAGCGAGGTGCTGTCCGCCTCGAAACAGAACTACCCGCACTACCAGAAGATGTGCTACGGCGTGTACTTCACCGCCAAAAAGCTGAAGCCATACTTTCAAGAACATCCTATCACGGTCGTATGCACTGCCCCGCTGGCCGAGATCATAGGCAGCCGGGATGCATCCGGCCGGGTGGCTAAGTGGGCCATCGAGTTGGCCCCTTACACGATCTTCTACCAACCCCGCACCGCCATCAAGTCGCAAGCACTGGCCGACTTCCTCGTCGACTGGGCCGAGACCCAGTACTTACCGCCAGCTCCCGACTCCACCCATTGGCGCATGCACTTTGACGGATCCAAGATGTGCACCGCCTTGGGAGCCGGCGTCGTCCTTACCTCTCCTAAGGGCGACAAGCTTAGATACACGCTGCAGATCCACTTCGCCGCCTCCAACAACGTAGCCGAGTACGAAGCCCTCATACACGGGCTCCGGCTGGCCAAGGAACTCGGCATCCGCCGGATCCTGTGCTATGGCGACTCGGATTTGGTGGTTCAGCAATCTTCTGCGACTGGGACGCCAAGGACGCAAACATGGCAAGCTACCGCTTCCTAGTGCAGCAAATCAGCGGATACTTTGATGGATGTGAATTCCTCCATGTGCCGCAAGCCGACAACGAGCCAGCAGATGCCCTGGCCCGAATAGGCTCCATGCGGCAAGCAATACCAACTGGCGTCGCCCTAGAGCGCCTCCTCAAGCCATCCATCAAGCTGTCTCCGGAATTCGACTCCATCTTCGTGCCGCCTAACCCCGACGGGGCCGGGTCCGGCTCGAAGAATCAAGCAGTCGGCCCGAGGACTTCAATACTCGGCTCGGGGACTGTAGTACCCGGCTCAGGGACTGCCGCACCCGGCTCGGGGACTACGGTAGCCGGCCCGGGGACTTCTTCGGCACAGCAAGCGACGGCCGACTCCAGCACTTCATTACCCAGCCCGCCCACCCTGGTGGCTGTAGCCACTATGGTGGCAGGGGAAGTCGCAGCTCCATCATGGGCCCAAACCATCCGCAAATTTCTGGTGTACCAAGATCTGCCGGCTGACGAAACCGAAGCAAGACAACTCCAGCGCCGAGCCGGAGCATATACAATCGTCAACAGAGAGCTTGTCAAGCGCAGCGTCACCGGAGTCTTACAGCGATGCGTCGAGCAGGAGAAAGGCATTGCAATCCTCAGAGATATACACCAAGGAGAGTGCGGCCACCACGCCGCATCAAGATCACTTGTCGCCAAAGCCTTCCGCCACGGTTTCTTTTGGCCGACTGCTTTGGACGACGCCAAAGAGCTAGTCAAACACTACAAAGGCTGCCAGCTTTTCAGCTCACAGCAACACATGCCGGCTTCGACACTCAAGACCATTCCCATCACCTGGCCCTTTGCCGTCTGGGGATTGGATATGGTGGGCCCATTCAAGACGGCGCGCGGCGGCATGACACATTTGCTCATCGCCGTCGACAAATTCACCAAGTGGATTGAGGCGAAGCCGATCAAGAAGCTGAATGGGCCGACTGCGGTGACTTTCATTGCAGATATAACAACCCGGTATGGCGTACCACACAGCATCATCACCGACAACGGCACGAATTTTGCCAAAGGTGCCTTGGCACGGTTCTGCGCTGCACAAGGTATCCGGCTGGACCTTGCGTCAGTCGCCCACCCGCAGTCAAACGGCCAAGTGGAGCGAGCAAATGGCCTCATCCTATCCGGCATCAAGCCACGACTGGTCGTTCCCCTGGAGCGTTCAGCCGGCTATTGGCTCGACGAGCTGCCGGCTGTCCTATGGAGTCTGCGAACTACCCCCAATAGATCAACCGGCTTCACTCCTTTTTTCCTTGTATATGGTGCCGAGGCAGTCATCCCAACAGACATCGAGTTCGACTCGCCTCGGGTAACCATGTACACGGAAGCGGAAGCCAAAGAAGCAAGAGAAGACGGCGTCGACCTGCTGGAAGAAGGCCGGCTGTTAGCCCTCAACCGGTCTGCCATCTACCAGCAGGGTTTGCGCCGCTACCATAGCCGGAGGGTCCGACCAAGATCCTTCCAGGAGGGCGACCTTGTGCTCCGGCTGATCCAGCGAACAGCCGGCCAGCACAAGCTCGCAGCCCCCTGGGAAGGCCCCTTCGTCGTCAGCAGAGCTTTAGGCAACGATGCCTACTACCTCATCGACGCGCAGAAGCCGAAGGCACGCAAGAGAGACGACTCCGGCAAGGAGTCGGAACGACCATGGAACGCCAATCTTCTTCGGAAGTTTTACAGTTAAAATGCAGTATGTATCATGTCCACTTTTGTATTAAGTACAAAACAATAGGCTCCCCGAGGAGGACTCAGGGACTGCCATCCTTTATTTTATGAATGAAAGTTATCATGCGTATGATATCACCTATTCATTTATTTTGTCCGGCACCGGGTTCGACGAGTCGACCTGGGGACTAGCCGACTGGAGTTATATTAGGAGCCCTACCCGCAGTCAGACAAGTAATGTGCCGACACCCAGGCTTGGCTCTTGCCAAAATCGCAGTTCGAAGAACCGACTGCCCGGCTGGCAAGAGTCATAAGCCGGAAAGGGTGCGCACACGAAAAACGGCTAGGGACTAACGGGCTTATATGTAACAAAAGCCGGCTTGCCGCCTCCCGCCGACTGACTACCAGAGTAGCCGGCCGGCCGGCTTACATTCAGTCTGCTTCAAATCCAAGAAAGCTCGAGTACTTGCCTTCCCAAAGAGGGAAGGCGGCAAAGGAAAAATCCTAAGGATAAAAAAGTGCACTTGAATGGAAGCCAACACATGCATACATTAATATTTACACAAAGGACCTCCAGAGAGGTCGACATCCAACATTGTTCGATACACCCCCAGTGGGTGGAATTGCGGAAACTTAAAATTGTTCGAAAAAGCAAAAGCAGGAACAATAGGAACGGCAGATCAAGCCGGCGGGGCCGCTGACGAGTCGGGCTGGGCAGTGGAGGCGGTCGTGCCGGCTGGAGGAGCGGCCGGCTGGCCAACTTCGGCCTGATCATCGCCTCCGGCAGAGGGCGCGCTCCCGCGTGGCTTGTTGCTGGAGGCACGGTCGGCTTGAGGGCGGTCGGCCGTCTCACCAGTCGGCTCGGCGTCTCTGCCGTCTTCCTCATCGTCGTCCTCGCCCTCGTCGCTGGAGGCGATCTCCTTGACCGAGTCCTCGCCTTCCGCCGGGTTCAGCCCGAACCACTCCTCCGGCTGGGCGACGCCGTCATCACTGAGCTCCGGCGTGAAGACGCTGGTGTCGGTGCACTCGGCGATCGTCGAGGCGTGCTGCGCGATCGACGGCCGCACCTCCTCCAGCTCCGCGTCGGCCTCCAACCGCCAAGTCCGCAGCTGGTCCAGGCTTAGCCCTGGGTACCATGCGCGGACGAACTCCAACGCACGCCCGGCTCCGAGACGGGCTGCCGACGCCTTCCAAGCCTCGAAGCGGCCGACTGCGACTTCTAGCCAGTCGACAGTCCGGCTTGGGGTGCGGGGAATCACTTGGCCGGGCCAGAGCGCGGCCAGCACCTGCGCCCCGGCACGTTGGAGCCGGCGGAGCATCCGATGGGCCGGCTGCAGCCGCGCTTGGATGGCGATGAGCTGCTCCGACAGCGTTCGATTCGCATCCGGCGGAATAACAACTCCAGCCTGACGGCGCGCCTCGCGATGGGCCTCGATGGCTTGGGCGGCGAGGACGGAGTGACCGGGAAAGTAATCTGCGTAAAAGTAACAAGCACAAGTCAAAATAAAAGCCTCAGGCGGCCGGCAGATGGAGGAAGAGTAAGAAAGGCGGCCTACCATCGATCAGATCTTCGATCCGGCCGAAACCTTCCTCCAGCGCCTCGCGCGTCTCGGCCCAGCTCGCCGCCTTGGTCTCGAGCTCCGCCTTCAGGGCAGCCTCGCCGTCCTGGGCCTTCTGCAGGGCCGCCTTATGGCTTTCCTCTTGGTCGGCCAGTCTCTTGGCCAGGCGGTCGCGCTCCTGAACCAAGTGGGCGTTCTCGGCGTCCTTGGCACGAAGAACGGTCTGCACTTCGCCAAGCTCCCTCCGCAAGTCGGCGTTGGCCTCTGCATAAGCAAAAGACAAAAAGAGAAAAGTCAGCAAGGGAAAAGTCGTCAAGGAAGATCCGACCCGACTGCTCTGCAGTCGGCCCGAATCTCGGGGACTACACCCAGTGGGTGCGCTGTCGCGCCCCCACGAGAGACAGATAAAAGCAATACACTTACGTCGGCTGCTGGGCAGGTCTTCGGTCCTCGGCTCAGCTCCCGAGCCTGGGAGTTGAAGGCGGCGGCACGAGAATTGTGATAATCCTGAAAATCAGACAGAAAACAGAGTTAAGATAGTCGTCGGGAAAGATCTGACCCGACTGCGCTGCAGTCGGCCCGGATCTCGGGGACTACACCCAGTGGGTGCGCTAGTGCGCCCCCACGGAAAAAACCAAAGGACCAGAGCGGTCGACAAGTGAAAACTTACCCGGATTGCGGACCGCGTCGACAGAAACTCCTGAGTAAATTGCCTCAGGAGGCCGGCCTGTGCCTGCAGCCGGCTCCGAATCCCTTGGGCCGCCACGTTCAGCTCGCCGCTTCCTCCGGTGGGAGTCCATCCGGACGTGGCGGAGCTGGCCGCCTCCAAGGCGTCTACCGTCTGGTCGGCACCCACGGGTCGGCGCGGGTCCGGCAGGGCCGTGCTCCCTCCGGCGCGCTGGCTCGCCGCCAGCTCAATTTCAAGACCGGCTCCGGCCTCGGGTGCGGCCCGGGCCGGCTCCTCCGGCACCGCCGACGACTGGCCGCCTTCGCCCGCTCCGGCTGGCGTTGCCGGCGGCGTCCTCTCAGCGAAGACCTCGAAGAGCTCGTCCCTCTGCATCAGCGGCTGATCGGGAGTGATCTCCTCCGCCGTGGGCAGCGGGATGTCCGGGTCCATGGTGTGGAGGGGGATGGCGAGCAGCGGAGGCCGGCTATGCGTGCCCTCCACCTCCGTCTCCGCGGTCGCCCGCTCTGATGGAGTCTCGGCCGCCGCGTTCGCTCGCTCCGTCGCCGCCCGGGCGGCTTCCCGCTCCGCCGCCTCCCTCTCTTGTCGCGCCTCGCGGGCGTTCCGCTCCGTGGCTTCTGCAAGATCGGCGCAGGGGTCCACGCGGCGGGGCCCTGAAGATCCAGCGCCTGGCCCGACCATAGAGCCGCCTAGGCCTCGCTCGAGCAAAAGCGGCGCCCTGCTCAGAAATCAGAGAAGAGTTAGAACAAAGGAAGACAACAAAAAACAAGCACGCAAGCGGCTAGAGGGCTTACGTGGAAACTGCTGGAGGTTTCTTCACCGCCTTCCAGAAACGGGCCGCCTTCGCCGCCGCTTCGTCTCGCTTCATGGCCGCGGCGGAGGCCCTCGTCTTTTTCGGCCGGCTGCCGAAGAGAGGAAGCGCGGCCCGGCGTTTCGACTTTCCACCACCGGCAGCCGGCGCGGCGGACGAGCCCGCGCTGTGGCAGTCGGTTGCCGGCTGGTGGCGCGGGATATCTTCGGCGTCGGCGTCATCCGGCCAGTCGTCAAAGCTGGCCGAGAGCCCCATGCCTCCGGGCTCGGCGACGTCCCCCGTGGCGGCGTCCTCCATGGCGACCGCAGCCAAATCCGGGTCGTCGGGGTCGTCTACCGTACGGTCCGGGGCATACTAGCATTCGACTCCGGCCGCCCCGGCTGGTGGCGGGAGAAGAGGATTCTGACAAAAAAAAGAGAAAGGAGAAGAGCCGCCTGGTTAGAAGCCGGCCGACTCAAGCCGGCTGATGACAGAAAGAAGGACTCACCACGGGCGGCGGATGGGCGCGGGAGTACGGCGCCTTGCCGTATTGCCAGTCGTCGGCGAGCTTGAGGTTGGCGACGTAGTTCACCATGAGCGCTACCTCGGCATGGGGCATCTCCCATGTGCTCAGCCGGCAGGGGTCGAAGCGGCCGCTCATCTGGCATAGCATGTGTGGCCGGCTCTGAAGGGGAAGGATCCGGCGCTCGACGAAGGCGGCCACCAAGTCGGCTCTGCGCAGGCCTTCCGACTGGATCATTACCCGTAGCCGGGCGATGGCGGTGTTCCCAGCAGGAGATAGGGACTTGGACCGGAAGCCCCAAGACGGCCGCCTCCCAGCCGGCGGGCCGGCTACGTAAGCCGGCAGATTGACGTAGTCGCCTTGCGGGGCGACGTTCTTGACGTAGAAGTAAGATTTATGCCAGAGTTTGACTGACTGGATTAGAGGAATGTGCGGGAAGGGGTTGTTGTCGCTTGCCCTCTTCATCCCCCGCAGGGGGCGGGCATGCCGGCGGAGACGCTGCCAAGCTTGTTTTGGAAGAGCTCCGCCCAAAGCTCCAGCGTCGGCAGCACACCCAAGAAGCCTTCGCAGAGAGAGACGAAGGCCGACAGCTGCATCACCGCGTTGGGCATGAGGTGATGCGGCTGGAGATGGTAGAAGTCGAGGAAGGATCGCATGAAGCCGCTCGCCGGGAAGCCGAAGCCACGCAAGAAATGCGTGTGGAAGACGACGCGCTTGCCTTCCCCTGGCGCCAGCGAGATCTCCGTCTCCGGCGCCAGGCGAGCCTGCATGAGGTTGGCGGCGGGCAGGCGCCGGGTCTGGCGGAGAAACTCGATGTGGTCTTCATGAACGTTGGACCCGTCCCACGAGCTTGACAGCGCCATGGACATGGCGGCGTGGGTGGGCTGCGACGGGAGGCTGCGTCGAGCGCGAGGAAGAAGAAAGGAAAGGGAAGAAGAGCAAGGAGGGACGGGGAGCGGGGGAGCGAACGAGCCTTTGTCTCTCCCCCTCCCCCTCCTACTTGTAGGCTCGTGCGCCGGAGCCGAGGAGGCGCGGTGTGGGGGATCGTGGGGATCGATCGTGCCCATCTCCCCGACGCCCCGCGTTAATTGCGCGCCTTGAAGACACGAGGAAACGGCCGCGGGGAGGCGACCAGCCCCCTCGGGCCGCAGAAGATCTGCGCCCGGGCCGAGGCCAAGGAGTGGCCGGCCCGGGCCTGCGGCGGTGTCCCGTCGCGCGCGTGCGATGGCAGGACTTCTCCGCCACGTG
This sequence comes from Triticum monococcum, assembly GCA_034509565.1. Classification (NCBI taxonomy): domain Eukaryota; kingdom Viridiplantae; phylum Streptophyta; class Magnoliopsida; order Poales; family Poaceae; genus Triticum; species Triticum monococcum. The sequence continues at coordinate 682,240,951 of CM067845.1, read as the reverse complement.
GCCCGTCGTGGGGCCCGCGGCCAGCCCGCGGGTCAGCCACGGTCATATTAATAAACAAGGGAGTTCTCTGAAGTCGGCCTACGACGGCGAGGTCGGCTCCTCAGGGTATGAAGCTGACCGAGCTTCTCGTCCCTCTGTCCGCCGTGAAGCTCGCCCAGTTTCGGGGACTACTGTCGGAGTAAATAGCCATGGGTAGCCTAGCCGGCTTCCCCTGGCCCATCAGAAAAAATTACAAGCCTGGCCGACTTTCAAGAAGATTCAAGACCTAGGGCCGCCTCCCCCCTCAGCCGGCTGCCTCCTAGGCCGGTTTCGGGGGCGGCCCGCCCTTTACCCTCACGAAGAAAGCTGTGGAAGGCCGACTACGAGAAGCCAGCTACAACAAGGCCGGCTACGAGAAGCCGGCTCCCATAAAGCAGTCAAAGCCATACCCGCAATGTACGCATCCACCCTGCGATGATGAAACGGGGCGTGGCTACATTGGAGCCTGCCACCCCCGAAACCCAAAGGACGCCTGGTACAGTGCACTGTACGGGTGGCCACGACCCGTCCGGCGCGGCACTGTTGCCACGGCGGCTCCGACGCCGTCCACGACGGGCCGCCAGCGTGGCCCCCGAGGCGGTGGGCCCCTTCGGGCAGAGAGATGCCGAAGGCGGCCGCACCTCCTCTCAAGCCGGCAAGATAGAGGGCCGGCTTCCCATAGCCGGCCTGCCATTTTCCTCGAAGGAGACGCCCATTAAGGAGACAAGATACGGCGGGGCTACAGTAATCGCCCGCCAAGGCGGCGTTATTGTAGCCACGCTTACCCCGACCAAGCATGCGTCAACAGCATGGAGCAACAGTAACCAGCCACCGAGCAGGCCCTGGCCTGTGGGGCCTGCCTGTCGACCAAGGAGCCGGCAGCCGGCGGGACCCACCAGCCGGCGGACCCCAGTAGCCGGCGCAGAAGCCGGCAAGCATAGTCACAGACAACTGGGCCCCGCGCCCAGCTGGATTACCATTGTACCCCCGGGGGGTAGGCCTATATAAGCCCCCCGGTGCACCCATGCAAAGGGTTGGACTCTGAAGTTAGACCTAGACACCATACAAGGAGAGGAAGCAAGCTAGCTGAGCCCTTCTTCCTCCTTCCACCCAAAACAACTCAAGGAGCATTGTAGCTACTTGTTCATTTAGTAACCATGCGGAGACCCCGCAGAGCAGCAGTAGGGGTGTTATCTCCTCGGAGAGCCCTGAAGCTGGGTAAGATTCACCGGCGTGCATGTCTACGCCTTATCCCGTTTCCAGGCACCGGCGATGCTTTATTGGCTCCCACAATGATAAGCCACCCGTTGGCATATGTCGCTCCTACCACCCGACACAACTTATGCTATATTACTGTGAAGTGTAAGAAGCATCTTCGAAGAAAATAGTACCCCACCGATACCTTTCTTCGGTTCTCATTGTTATTATGAGACTTGTGCAATAGATTTTTTGTACTCATGAGTTCTGTTGTGTGCCGACCATCATTGAAAACTATAAGAGCGCTAGCTTTCAGCTTCACCCAGTCTGAGGTCTGGCTCGGGCGACCCGATTGTGACAATCGCAGAGGTGCTCCCTTTACTCCCTAGCCGAACAATCGGGAACGTAGGGGTAAACACAGGAGCGAGGCAACCCAGCTTGCAAATCGCTTAAGTCAATATGGTGCATATTGTGGCGTAATACACGAACAAGGAACGAAGCCATACAAGTATAATCATATGCAAAAGGAAAAGCTTCGTGAAGGAAGCCCGCAAATGAATTGGGTATTTGAATTTATGCGTCACAAACAAAGTTTGGACAAGGAAATTTTTTACAAGCAAATTTTTTCCAAAAAAGTATAATGCTTGGTTGAACCGAACACAAGTTAGAAATTAAAGCTTTGAGCATGAAAGCGACTTAGCTGGTTAATGTGTTCGGTATTGATGACGCGGTCCAAGCTTGATGCGGGGCAAGGTTCCATCCCCCAAGCTGGTCCCGAGGTGGCGGAGCGGAGAGCTCGACACGCCGAAGTGGTGACATAGCATGGTCACTGCAGACCGACAGAGTGATGCCGAAGTCCTTGGATCATTTTCCTATGCACAAAAATAGTGCAAACCGGAGATAATAGTAATAATGATAATTAAAAAAATGTTGCATAATAAATAATTTATGCAAAGTGAGGAATAGAAAAAATATGGCTTGGCGCCAAAGTAAATGTCGATGCAGGGCGTCGGTGTGATGTAGTAAAGGCGTGGCAAAGCCTGAATTCACAGGACGTCCCAGCTCCAGATGCGGCGTTCGCCGGACTATGTACGAAAACTGATCGAACCCCCACGCGACCGTTGATAATGCAGTCACCATTTGATAGACCTGTGTACATATCATGGACAAACCAGAGTAATAATTTCTTGGGAAAAATGAACCCAAACAAGCAAAAAATACTGGGATTAATAGCACCTGGTTTATTTGTTGTAGCAATCCGAAGAAGGTGATTCCCAAAATTGGGACTCACTCCGCACACCCATTGCCTGATGGGCGATAAAACAACGGCATGGCAATGCTGGTAAAGGTTGACTCGCCGAGGCAAAGCCCTCGGCCCAGCTAACGTGACGGAGCTGGTCGGCTAGTGACGCCGAAGTGTCCGGAGTAGGTTGATGAAGAGATGGCGATGCCCCCGGTACAGCCGAGATGTCGAAGCCTCGACGTCAGCCGATGAGTCGAAGTAGGTCGGCGTGATGGACACCAGCTTGAAGAAGCAATAGTGCGGCCCTGTCGATGCAGGTCGTGACGTGGTCGATGCCGGCTTAATGAAGCAACCGTGCGGCGATGCTGGTAATGCCCGCTCCGTGTAATCCGTGGGGCGGCGATGTTGATGTTGATTTATCCTTCGCGATGCCGGACTCTTGTTCGGCTTGCCGAGATGATGATACGAAGAAGTTGAGCTCGGCTAAAGTGACGACGTGTCTAGCGCAGGTCGGCAGCCGTGGAGTAATATTACCGGACTGGTTTGACACTAGCATGATGTTGAAGATCATGTTCAAAAGATTTTAAAGTTAGTGGGATGTGTTCGGGAACAAAACACAATACCTCATACAAAACTTCCTTCAAAAGGGAAGTCCGAAATCCCGTTCATAAAAAAGATGAACTCGGGTCGGATTCGTTTTCGCGCAGAAAACAGATCCGAAAAGTGATGCACTAATCGGAAGGTTCTCGGAGTTTCGACGGTCGGATCGAGATGAGATTTTGAGAGGTGGTAGATATAGGAATTCCGCAGCCGATCAACGGTTGGATCTTCCAAAGGACGTCCGAGCTAGAAGCTAGACACCACGCCCTAAACTCATCCAAATTCCCATCCAGATTTGACAGGGCTCCGGTATATCATGGATCGCCAGAGATTCCTCCATCGGAACTCGACAAAATTTTCCAGGTTTGTTTATAGACTCAATTCCGCACAATTCCACCAAAGCGATCGTCAAAGCGATACTCGAGGAGGTGGCGGCGGCAGATACGAGTTCGCTGTCCAAAAAAACAGCACGGTCGCTTGAGGGCAATGTTGACATTGAGCCCCCGAGCTCCATAGATGATTCCTCCGTGATCTTGAGAGAGATCGGAGTTGATGTTTGATGAAGGCCCTCGTCCGAACATGGTGATCCGAACACGGGGTGCAATTCTTGGTCGAACCAAGGTGACCAGTCGAACTAGTGACAAAGACGCCGAAGTCGTAGTTGATCTGCTGGCGACCTATCGACCCTTTTGTCGATCACACAGCGGAACTCTCAATGAAAGCACCAATGTCGGTGTCAAAACCGACGGATCTCGGGTAGGGGGTCCCGAACTGTGCGTCTAGGCCGGATGGTAACAGAAGGCAAGGGACACGAAGTTTTACCCAGGTTCGGGCCCTCTTAATGGAGGTAAAACCCTACGTCCTGCTTCATTAATATTGATGATATGGGTAGTACAAGAGTAGATCTGCCACGAGATCGGAGAGGCTAAACCCTAGAAGCTAGGCTATGGTATGATTGTTGTTCTGTATGTTGTATCGACTAGTCTGGCCTCGGTTTATATAATGCATCAGAGGCCTAGGATAACAAGAGTCCCAGCCAAATACGCCGGTGGGGAGGAGTCCTTGTCTTGATCGCCAAGTCTTGTGGAATCTTCCTTGTATGCGGCAGTTGTCTGAACTAGCCCATGTGTATACGGCCATGGGGGTCCTCGGTCCAATCTAACAGATCAGGAGATGACGTGGTGAGTACCCCTAGTCCAGGACACCATCAGGCGTCTTTCCCCTCTTGGAAGGAGGCCGCCTGCCCAAGTCCGGAACCACTGGAGGTTCCGGCATGGTGCTGGGCTGAGGTCCGAACTCGGAGCCCTCAGGGCCCTTGTTCCCTCTGCTCCCGGAGTCCGGAAGGTCGCCTTGAGGTGCCTCCGGGACTACCTCCCCTCGACCCGGTGCCTCTTGAGACAATACCTCGACGTCGTTCGTAGGGCAAGGGGAGGTGGGGGTCGGAAGTGGATCGCTATCCATATCCGACGAGCCCAGGGAGCCGTCCGACGATACATTGATACGGGCTCGTGGCGACCTGCATAATCATATTCGGCGTTAGGAGAAGCAGTGCAACAAAGGAATGCTATGAGTTACTCTGGTATCCGAATACTTACGACTTCGCCAGGGGCTTGGCCCTGAGCAGCCACTCGCCTTCGCCTTCGGCCGCGGTGGTGGAACTGTCCGGAAAGAGAGTCCTTCCGTTCTTGGACCCTTCGGCCTCCCCAGTTGGGGCGGCCTTCCTTTTCTTGTCTCCCCCAACTAAAGGGGGAGCATCTTCTTCTTCCTCCTCGTCTTTGGGGGAGGAGTGTGTCGCAGAGTTATCACACGATGAGTCTGATGAGGCCTGGCATCGGGAACTCTTTCGGGTTCCCTTGGCCTTCTTGGTCTTCTCCGGCACCTTGTAAGGAGCCGGGGTCAGCATCTTCGTCAGGAGAAAGTCTGATGGGCCTTCGAGCAAAGGAGCCGGACAGTCGATCTGTCCGGCCGTCTCTTGCCAGTCCTGTCAAAGGTACGGGAGCTTAGATCCCGCATAGAGTCAAACTACGAAAAACAAGTATCCCGTGAGAGGTAAAATAGCTTACCGCGCTGGCTTGGCGCTTCGCGCAGAATCCATGATCCTCGGTAGTGGGAGGGGGAACCGCGGCACCCTTGAATAGCACCTTCCAGGCATCCTCGTGAGTTGTGTCGAAGAGCCTGTTCAGAGTTCGGTGCTGGGCCGGGTTGAACTCCCACAAGTTGAAAGCCCGTTGTTGGCACAGGAGGATCCGACGGATGAGCATGACCTGGACTACGTTGACGGGTTTGAGCTTCTTATTCACCATGTTTTGAATACATGTTTGGAGTCAGGTCACCTCTCCCAAACTACCCCAGGACAGGCCCTTCTCTTGCCAGGAGGTGAGCCGCGTGGGGATGCCAGATTGGAACTCGGGGGCCGCTGCCCATTTAGGGTCGCGCGGCTCGTTGATGTAGAACCACCCCGATTGCCACCCCTTTATGGTCTCCATGAAGGAGCCCTCGAGCCATGTGATGTTGGGCATCTTGCCCACCATGGCGCCTCCGCACTCTGCCTGGCGGCCGCTCACTACCTTCGGCTTGACATTGAAGGTCTTCAGCCATAGGCTGAAGTGAGGCTTGATGCGGAGGAAGGCCTCGCACACGAACGCCGAGATGTTGAGGATGAAGTTCGGGGCCAGATCGTGGAAATCCAGGCCATAGTAGAACATGAGCCCTCGGACAAATGGGTGGAGACGGAATCCCTGTCCGCGGAGGAAATGGGTAATGAACACTACCCTCTCATGGGGCCTCGGGGTGGGGATGAGCTGCCCCTCATCTGGGAGCCGGTGCGCGATGTCGTCGGGCAGGTATCCGGCTCTCCTTAGCTTCTTGATGTGTCCCTCCGTGATGGAGGAGACCATCCACCTGCCTCCCGCTCCGGACATGGTTGGAGAAGGTCGAGGTGGGAAATGCGGACTTGGGCGCTGGAGCTTGAGTGTGCGAAAATGGATGAGCAAAGGAGGAAGAAGGCGTGGATGAAAAGGTGAATCCTTATCCCTTTATATGGGCGTCCGAAACTATGCGCCCCCACTAGCCTGGTAAAACTGGCTTATCCCCCAAGCGTCGTAATCGATGGCGTGGTTGGGTTACCCACGCCCGTATTGATGAGAATCCCGTAATAAGGGGGACATGATCTCTGCTTTGACAAGACGTGTGAAAAAACTGCCTCGTGTTATGTGCGGAGCTAGTTAAAGGAAACGGTTCGAATAATTACTGGGGCATGGCATAATGTCATGTTGCCAAAACATGTCAGCAGATTAAGATTTGTGGAAATATTATTCTCTCTACGGTGGTATGTGGAATTTATTTTGCAGGGTCGGACACTATCCTGGTATTCAAACTCTTCTGTGATATGTTTGGAGGAGGAACCCGCCTTGCAATGCCGAAGACAACATTGCACGCCGGACTCATCGTCATTGACGCCTGGTTCAGGGGCTACTGAGGGAGTCCAGGATTTGGGGTCTCCGGACAGCTAGATTATATCCTTTGGCCGGATTGATGGACTATGAAGATACAAGATTGAAGACTTCGTCTCGTGTCCGGATGGGACTCTACTTGGCGTGGAAGGCAAGCTAGGTAGTATGGATATGGTTATCTCCTCTTTTGTAACCGACCTTGTGTAACCCTAACCTTCCTCGGTGTCTATATAAGCCGGAGGGTTTTAGTCCGTAGGACACAATAACATAAAATCATACCATAGGCTAGCTTATAGGGTTTAGCCTCTTTGATCTCGTGGTAGATCTACTCTTGTAATACCCATATCGTCAAGAATAAATCAAGCAGGACATAGGGTTTTACCTCCATCAAGAGGGCCCGAACCTGGGTAAAACATCATGTCCCCTGCCTACTGTTACCATCCGCCTTAGATGCACAGTTCGGGACCCCCTACCCGAGATCCGCCGGTTTTGACACCGACACCCGGTATTACCCGATATTCAGCAAAACGCTTCCAAAACCTCTCAGAACTATTCCGGATATTAATGAAACAATTCCATAAATATATATTCTCATTACTCCCATACTACTAACTCTCTACAGATCGTGATTACCTTAAGCTTGTGACCCCGTAGGTTCGGTAAATCATAGACATGAACAAAACCCCTTCGTTCAATGATCGATAGAGGAACCATCGACATTCATATCATCCCTAGATTACACAAATGCTATTCGAGTGAACTTTGGTTATCTAGTGATGTTCCCTTTGCTTCGTGATACTTTACAAAACCGATGTGCATTGATACGTCTCCAACGTATCTATAATTTTTGATTGTTTCATGCTATTACATTATCTGTTTTGGATGTTTTATATGCATTAATATGCTATTTTATATTATTTTTTGGACTAACTTATTAACCCAGAGCCCAGTGCCAGTTTCTGTTTTCCTTGTTTTTGAGTTTTACAAAATAATATATCAAACGGATTCCAAACGGAATAAAACTTTACGATGATTTTTCTTGGACCAGAAGACACACGTAGGACTTGGAGAGAAAGTCAGAAGAGCCCCGAGGGCTCCACAAGCCCTCAGGGTGCGCCCTAGGAGGGGGTGCCCCTGGCTTGTGGGCCCCATAGGACTCCTCTAACCCTAATCTTTGGCCTATAAATTCCGAAATATTCCCAAACGACCAGAAGCATCCATGTCGGGGGGATGGACCCCGGGCAGGCAACGGAACCCGAATCCTCTTCAAAAACAACGGGGTTGGCACTGCCCCTCAATACCAGCATGTGCTTGGCCGGGTCACTCGACCCGGCCAAGCCCCGCAAGCCGGCCAGACTAGCCGACCCGGCAGGACACGTCGGCTCGGCCCGAACAACTAGCGCAAGACAGCTGAACCCGGCACAACCAAAGCCTGAACCCGGCACAACCAAAGCCTCCTCAACAAGCCAGCACCACCCGTGGCGTGCTACGCAATAAAGCCACGGGTCAACTCCCGTCCCATCCAGGTTGTATGATGGGACGAGACTTCAATCAACGATGACCGAGGTAAAAGTGCCGCGCCCATGCCTCTGGTCAGCAGGAACGTGGCAACTGTGCCCCTCACCTAGCCGCTGACCAGGGCCGACGTGGCTATAGTGCCCCGCCTTCACCGCTGACGACAGCAAGCCGCAACCTGACGGAGAGCACTGTACACGACTCAACTCGGCCAGGCCCTGACGATCGACAAGACGGCGCACATTCCCCCTAGGCATGCGGGGTCCACACCTAGGGGAACCCGTCGAACCACAAGCCCTTAGCGGGACCCAGCCCAGGTCCTCGGACACCGACAATGCGGACCCACCAACTTGTAACATTACCACCGTACCCCTAGGGGGTTGGCCTATAAAACCCCACAGGAGCCCTCATGCATAAGGGCGAACTCATTCCATCACACACACCTAGTCAGCAACACCCAAGGAGAGGGAACTGCCTAAGCCTTGGCCAGCTTCCTTCCTCCTCCATACAGCTTCAGGAGCAACATTGTGATATCAATCATACAAGAACACTCGGTAGGACTAGGGGTATTATCTCTCCGGAGAGCCCCGAACCTGGGTATGTCCGGCGTCCCGCGCCCGCTCATGCCGACCTCGCCTCTGGAGTCCACCAGCGCCCTCGAGCCTCCTCCTCTCTTTAGCCACCCCTTGGCATCTGCCATGCGCCCACCAAGACAGTTGGCGCCCACCGTGGGGCAGCTCGAGGAGCTGGCCGGGAACATGCTTCAGACGGGGCCCTTCTCCTACACCGACGAGTCCGTCGCGCTGGCGGACGACGTTGTCGGCGCGCTTGTCGCCTCCTTCGCCGTGCTACGCATCTCCGATGCGTTCGCGACCGACGAGTACCCCAGCGAGGTGCTTAGCTACTCCGACTCTCCCCTCTCCCTCGGCGGCGACATTTCTGCCGGGGCTATGGACGTCCACGTGGAGGTCTTCGTCACCGGCGACGGCGCCTCCTCCTCGTGGAGCAAGACGAGGAAGGCTGCCGAAGCCAGGGCCGTAGCGGAACGGATCGAGCCGTCCGATCCATTGCGCGCCGTGATGCAGAGCCTCTGCATCCCCATCGGCACCGACGTCGACGCCACCAACATCGCTGAGGCCTGAACCCAGCTCGAGGAAAGGCGCCAGCAGATGCTGGACCCGTCCGAGACGCTTGCCGCCACTCAGCATCGCCTGGACGCCGCTCAGCTGGAGCGTGATGCCGCCTACGGATTCACGCCCGCCGCGGCCGACCCAAGCCGGGTCGCCGATGTGCGTGCCCGAGAGGAGCGATCGGCCGGGCCCTTGGCGCCGTCCCAACCGTCTACGAGACCCCAGCGAAGAACATGCGCGCTGCCCAGGCAGCCGCAGCCGGCCTGGACCAGCTCGCGGGTGAGGAGCTGAAAGACCGCATCGGGCGGATGTGCGAACTCCTCCACGCCGCCAACATCCAACGGGACCGCCTCAACCAGCTCGCCAAGCCGGCGGGATCCGGCTCCGCCAGCCTTGGCGGGTCTGGTGAATTTCTGCACACCGCTTCCTCGCCACCCGGCGAGGCGCACTCCGGCCGAGCCCGGACTCGGCGTGACCCGGCCGCTACAGCCGTCGGCAGATTGGGCGACCAGCCCGTCCTAGAGATCCAGCGCAGACCCGGCCAGCATTGCCGGCGTCCGGCTCCAACCGGCCCGTCCCCCCGTGGCCTGGCCGCAAGTCGACTCGGCCCACACGCAATCAACGACGCCGACGCTCGCCACCGCATCGATCGGCTCGCTCACTCCCTGGAGATGGAGGAGAGCGGCGCTATCGGGCCGGCGTGCTTCGGCCCCCGCATCCGGGAGGAGCCCTTTCCCAAAGGATTCATGCTCCCCCGCGACACCTCTAAGTACAACGGGACGGTGAAGCCCGAAGACTGGCTCTACAACTACACCACGGCCATTGGCATCACCAGTGCCAATCGTCGTCTCGCCGTGCGCTATGCACCGCTCATGCTCCAAGGGTCGACCCGCACATGGTTGAACAGTCTGCCGATGGGCAGCATCAACACGTGGGTGGACTTCGAGGAAGCCTTCATCCACAACTTCACGGGACCTACAAGCGACCCGGCCGCCCTAGCCAGCTCGCCATGTGCGTGCAGGGACCTACGGAGACCAGTCGCGAGTACCTCACACGGTGGACCGAGCTCCGAAACAACTGCGAGGGCGTCCATGAAGTCCAGGCGATCCAGTACTTCGTCAACGGGTGCAGAGACGGCACCCTCCTCAAGCACAAGCTCTTATGCTCCGAGCCGGCCACCATGGCCGCGCTCATGGTGACGGCGGACAAGTATGCCAACGCCGACTCCGCCATGAAGATCCAGGTGGCGCTGGATGAAGCCAGCATGGCGAAGCCGGTTCCCCCTCTGAAGCCGGCCGACGAAAGTAGCCGGCAGCAGCATCACCAAAACAACAAGCGCAAGGCCGACCAGCCGGCGCCGCGTCGCGACATCCGGCTCGTCGCGGCCGCCGAGCCTGCGACGGAGCCGGCGGCGAAGCGCCGGCAAACTGGCAAGACGGCATGGCAACCCGCCATGAGCTTCGAGCAGATGCTCGATGCCCCTTGCAAGCACAACAGCGGCGCAAGACCCTCCACGCACACGCGTCGGTAGTGTGCCATCACCAAGCGCATCATGAGGGGCGACGTCCCGCCCCCTAGCGGCGTGGTGCACGACGACGCCTACCCGGACCAGAACACGGCCTACGTCGTCTTCACCAGCCTCGGCAACGACAAGAGCAGTGAGTGACTCCTTCGACAGGAGGTGAACACCGTCGTCCCGGCCAAGCCGGAGTTCATGCATTGGTCGGATCGCCCGATCACCTGGACCCGGGAGGATCACCCGGCAGTCATGCCGAGTCCGGGTGGTTACGCCCTCGTCCTCAACCCCACCATCGTCGCGTGGCGCACATGCAAGTTCTCCCGAGTCCTCATCGACGGTGGCAGCAGCATCAACATCCTCTACCGTGACACGATGACCAAGCTCGGCCTCAAGGCCGAGGACCTGGAGCCGACCCGAACGATCTTCCACGGCATCGTGCCCGGTCTGTCCTGCTCCCACATTGGCCGGGTCTAGCTAGATGTCTTGTTCGGTGACAGCGGCCACTTCCGGTGCGAACCAATCAGGTTCGAGGTGGTGGACCTGTCCAGCACGTATCACACGTTGCTGGGCCGGCCCGCGCTCGCCAAGTTCATGGTGGTTCCCCACTACGCGTACCTGAAGATGAAGATGTCGGGTCCCAAGGGCCTTATCACCATCACCGGAGATTACCGCAAGTCCCTGGAGTGCGCCCGAGACAGTGCCAAGTTGGCCGAGTCGCTGGTCATTGCCGAGGAGCGGCGCCAGCTCGACCGGATCGTCGGCCTGGTAGGCGAGGCCTCCGCCGCGTCGATCCTGACCTCGGACCCAGCCAATGAGGCCACCTTCAAGCCCTCCAAGGAGATCAAGAAAGTGAAGCTCAACCCAGAAGACCCAAGCTGCAGCAAGTACGTTGTCGTAGGCGCTCGTCTCAACAGCAAATAGGAAGGCGAGCTCGTCGACTTCCTCCGTGAGAATTGGGATATCTTCGCATGGACCCCCAAGGACATGCCGGGTATCCCGAGGAAGTACGCCGAGCACAAAATTCACGTCTGCAAGGACGCCAAGCCTGTCCGTCAACCCCTACGATGATTTTCCAAAGAGAAGAGAAGAACCATTGGTGAAGAGGTCGCCAAGCTTTTGGCGGCCGGCGTCGTAATGGAAGTATTTCACCCGAGTGGCTGGCCAATCCAGTCCTCGTCTTAAAAAAGAACGAGACCTAGCGCATGTGTATCGACTACACCAGCCTCAACAAGGCCTGTCCCAAGGATCCGTTCGCCCTCTCATGGATCGACCAAGTCATCGACTCGACTGCCGGGTGTGAGATCCTGTCCTTCCTGGACGCTTACTCCGGTTACCACCAGATCAAGCTGGACCCGACCGACGCCCTGAAGACGTCCTTCGTCACGCCCTTTGGGGCGTATTGCTACATCACCATGTCGTTCGGCTTGATGAACGCCGACGCCGCCTTCCAGCGCTGCATGCAGAAATGCCTGCTGCCGCAACTCGGCCGCAATATCCACGTGTACGTGGATGACATCATGGTGAAGACCAAGCAGCACCTCACGCTCCTCGACGATCTAAAGGAAACATTCACCAACCTCCGCAAATACAAGGTCAAGTTTGACCCAGAAAAATGCATTTTCGGCGTCCCTGCCAGAAAGCTACTCGGCTTCCTCGTCTCGGAACGCGACATTGAGGCGAACCCGGAGAAGATCAAGGCCATCGAGCGCATGCGCAAGCCGGCTCGGCTGTGCGATGTCCAGAAGTTCACCGGATGCTTGTGTAGGGGAACGTAGTAATTTCGAAAATTTTCCTACGCACACGCAAGATCATGGTGATGCACAGCAACGAGAGGGGAGAGTGTTGTCTACGTACCAACGCAGACCGACTGCGGAAGCGATCACACAACGTAGAGGAAGTAGTCGTACGTCTTCTTCCCGATCCGACCGATCCAAGCACCGTTACTCCGGCACCTCCGAGTTCTTAGCACACGTTCAGCTCGATGACGATCCTCGGGCTCCGATCCAGCAAAGCGTCGAGGAAGAGTTCCGTCAGCACGACGGCGTGATGACGATCTTGATGTACTACCGACGCAGGGCTTCGCCTAAGCACTACAACGGTATGATCGAGGTGGAATATGGTGGCAGGGGGCACCGCACACGGCTAAGGAACGATCTCAAGGATCAACTTGTGTGTTTCGGGGTGTCCCCTACCCCCGTATATAAAGGTTGGAGGGAGGGGGGCTGGCCGGCCAAGTGGAGGGAGGCGCAGGAGGAGTCCTACTCCTACCGGGAGTAGGACTCCCCCCTCCAATCCTAGTCCAACTAGGAATCCTTAAAGGGGAGAGAAAGAGAGGTGGCCGGCCCCTCTCCTAGTCCTAATAGGACTAGGGAGAGGGGGGGAGGCGCAGCCCTATGTGGGCTGCCCTCTCACCTTTCCACTAAGGCCCATGTTGGCCCATTTGGCTCCCGGGGGGTTCCGGTAACCCTCCCGGTAGTCCGGTAAAATCCCGATTTCACCCGGAACACTTCCGATGTCCAAACATAGGCTTCCAATATATCAATCTTTACGTCTCGACCATTTCGAGACTCCTCGTCATGTCCGTGATCACATCCGGGACTCCGAACAACCTTCGGTACATCAAAATGCATAAACTCATAATAACTGTCATCGTAACGTTAAGCGTGCGGACCCTACGGTTCGAGAACAATGTAGACATGCCCGAGACACGTCTCCGGTCAATAACCAATAGCGGGACCTGGATGCCCATATTGGCTCCTACATATTCTACGAAGATCTTTATCGGTCAGACCGCATAACAACATACGTTGTTCCCTTTGTCATCGGTATGTTACTTGCCCGAGATTCGATCGTCGGTATCCAATACCTAGTTCAATCTCGTTACTGGCAAGTCTCTTTACTCGTTCCGTAATACATCATCTCATAACTAACATCTTAGTTATTATGCTTGCAAGGCTTATGTGATGTGTATTACCGAGAGGGCCCAGAGATACCTCTCCGACAATCGGAGTGACAAACCCTAATCTCGAAATACGCCAACCCAACATCTACCATTGGAGACACTTGCAGTACTCCTTTATAATTACCCAGTTATGTTGTGACGTTTGGTAGTACCCAAAGTGTTCCTCCGGTAAACGGGAGTTGCATAATCTCATAGTTATAGGAACATGTATAAGTCATGAAGAAAGCAATAGCAACATACTAAACGATCGGGTGCTAAGCTAATGGAATGGGTCATGTCAATCAGATCATTCAACTAATGATGTGACCTCGTTAATCAAATAACAACTCTTTGTTCATGGTTAGGAAACATAACCATCTTTGATTAACGAGCTAGTCAAGTAGAGGCATACTAGTGACACTCTGTTGGTCTATGTATTCACACATGTATTATGTTTCTGGTTAATACAATTCTAGCATGAATAATAAACATTTATCATGATATAAGGAAATAAATAATAACTTTATTATTGCCTCTAGGGCATATTTCCTTCAGTCTCCCACTTGCACTAGAGTCAATAATCTAGTTCACATCGCCATGTGATTTAACAGCAATAGTTCACATCACCATGTGATTAACACCCATAGTTCACATCGTCATGTGACCAACACTCAAAAGGTTTACTAGATTCAGTAATCTAGTTCACATATCTATGTGATTAACACCCAAAGAGTACTAAGGTGTGATCATGTTTTGCTTGTGAGATAATTTTAGTCAACGGGTCTGTTACTTTCAGATCCGTAAGTATTTTGCAAATTTCTATGTCAACAATGCTCTGCATGGAGCTACTCTAGCTAATTGCTCCCACTTTCAATATGTGTCCAGATTGAGACTTAGAGTCATCTAGATTAGTGTCAAAACTTGTATCGGCGTAACCCTTTACGACGAACCTTTTGTCACGTCCATAATCGAGAAACATATCCTTATTTCACTAAGGATAATTCTGACCGCTGTCCAGTGATCTACTCCTAGATCACTATTGTACTCCCTTGCGAAATCAGTGCAGGGTATACAATAGATCTGGTAAACAGCATGGCATACTTTATAGAACCTATGAATGAGGCATAGGGAATGACTTTCATTCTCTTTCTATCTTCTGCCGTGGTCGGGCTTTGAGTCTTTACTCAACTTCACACCTTGTAACACAGGCAAGAAACCTTTTCTTTGGCTGTTCCATTTTGAACTACTTCAAAATCTTGTCAAGGTATGTACTTATTGAAAAACTTATCAAGCATCTTGATCTATCTCTATAGATCTTGAAGCTCAATATGTAAGTAGCTTTACCGAAGTCTTTCTTTGAAAAAACTCCTTTCAAACACTCCTTTATGCTTTACAGAATAATTCTACATTATTTCCGATCAACTTTATCAGAAATGCTGTAGTGCTCCCACTCACTTTATTGTAAATACAGGCTTCACCGCAAGTCTGTATAAATCTATATGCTTTGATCAACTTATCAAAGCGTATATTCCAACTCCGAGATGCTTGCACCAGTCCATAGATGGATCGCTGGTGCTTGCACATTTTGTTAGCACCTTTTGGATTGACAAAACCTTCTAGTTGCATCACATACAACTCTTCTTTAATAAATCCATTAAGGAATGCAGTTTTGTTTATCCATTTGCCAGATTTCATAAAATGCGGCAATTGCTAACATGATTCGGACAGACTTTAAGCATAGATACGAGTGAGAAAAGCTCATCGTAGTCAACACCTTGAACTTGTCGAAAAACTTTTTGCGACAATTCTAGCTTTGTAGATAGTAACACTACTATCAGCATCCGTCTTCCTCTTGAAGATCCATTTATTTTCTATGGCTTGCCGATCATCGGGCAAGTCAATCAAAGTCCATACTTTGTTCTCATACATGGATCATATCTCAGATTTCATGGCTTCAAGCCACTTTGCGGAATCTGGGCTCACCATCGCTTCTTCATAGTTCGTAGGATCATCATGATCTAGTAGCATGACTTCCAGAACAGGAATACCGTACCACTCTGGCGCGGATCTTACTCTGGTTTACCTACGAGATTTGGTAGTAACTTGATCTGAAGTTACATGATCATCATCATTAGCTTCCTCACTAATTGGTGTAGTAGTCACAGGAACAGATTTCTGTGATGAACTACTTTCCAATAAGGGAGCAGGTACAGTTACCTCATCAAGTTCTACTTTCCTCCCACTCACTTCTTTCGAGAGAAACTCCTTCTCCAGAAAGTTTCCGAATTTAGCAACAAAAAGTCTTGCCTTCGGATCTGTGATAGAAGGTGTATCCAATAGTTTCCTTTGGATATCCTATGAAGATGCACTTCTCCGATTTGAGTTTTGAGCTTATCAGGATGAAACTTTTTCATATAAGCATCGCAACCCCAAACTTTAAGAAACGACAACTTTGGTTTCTCGCCAAACCATAGTTCATAAGGCGTCGTCTCGAAGGATATAGATGGTGCCCCTTTTTAACGTGAATGCAGCTGTCTCTAATGCATGACCCAAAAACAATAGTGGTAAATCGGTAAGAGACATCATAGATTGCACTATATCCAATAAAGTACGGTTATGACGTTCGAACACACCATTATGTTGTGGTGTTCCAGGTGGCGTGCGTAGTGAAACTATTTCACATTGTTTTTAACTGAGGACCAAACTCGAAACTCAAATATTTGTCTTCGCGATCAGATCGCAGAAACTTTATTTTCTTGTCACGATGATTTTTCACTTCACTCTGAAATTCTTTGAACCTTTCAAATGTTTCAGACTTATGTTTCATCAAGTAGATATACTCATATCTGCTCAAATCATCTGTGAAGATCAGAAAATAATGATACCTGTCGCGAACCTCAATATTCATCGGACCACATACATCAGTATGTATGATTTCCAACAAATCTTTTGCTCGCTCCATTGTTCCGAAGAACGGCGTTTTAGTCATCTTGCCTAAAAGGCACGGTTCGCAAGCATCAAGTGATTCATAATCAAGTGATTCCAAAATCCCATCAGCATGGAGTTTCTTCATGCGCTTTACACCAATATGACCTAAACGGCAGTGCCACAAATAAGTTGCACTATCATTATTAACTTTGCATCTTTTGGTTTCAATATGTGTATCACTACGATCGAGATCCAACGAACTTGTTTCATTGGGTGTATGATCATCGAAGGTTTTATTCATGTAAACAGAACAACAATTATTCTCTGACTTTAATGAATAACCATATTGCAGTAAACATGATCAAATCATATTCATGCTCAATGCAAACACCAAATAACACTTATTTAGGTTCAACACTAATCCCGAAATTATGGGGAGTGTGCGATGATGATCATATCAATCTTGGAACTACTTCCAACCCACATCGTCACTTCACCCTTAACTAGTCTCTGTTTATTCTGCAACTCCCGTTTCGAGTTACTAATCTTAGCAACTGAACTAGTATCAAATACTGAGGGGTTGCTATAAACACTAGTATAGTACACATCAATAACATGTATATCAAATATACTTATGTTCATTTTGCCATCCTTTTTATCCGCCGATCACTTGGGGTAGTTCCGCTTCCAGTGACCAGCCCCTTTGCAGTAGAAGCACTTAGTCTCAGGCTTAGGATCAGACTTGGGCTTCTTCACTTGAGCAGCAACTTGCTTGCCGTTCTTCTTGAAGTTCCCCTTCTTCTCTCTGCCCTTTTCTTGAAACTAGTGGTCTTGTCAACCATCAACACTTGATGTTTTTCTTGATTTCTACCTTCGTTGATTTCAGCATCACGAAGAGCTTGGGAGTTGTTTCCGTTATCCCTTGCATATTATAGTTCATCACGAAGTTATGCTAACTTGGTGATGGTGACTAGAGAATTCTGTCAATCACTATCTTATCTGGAAGATTAACTCCCACTTGATTCAAGCGATTGTAGTACCCAGACAATCTGAGCACATGCTCACAAGTTGAGCGATTCTCCTCCATCTTTTAGCTATAGAACTTGTTGGAGACTTCATATCTCTCAACTCGGGTATTTGCTTGAAATATTAACTTCAACTTCAGGAACATCTCATATGGTCCATGACGTTCAAAACGTCTTTGAAATCCCGATTCTAAGCCATTAAGCATGGTGCACTAAACTATCCAGTAGTCATCATATTGAGCTAGCCAAACGTTCATAACGTCTGCATATGCTCCTGCAATAGGACTGTCACCTAGCGGTGCATCAAGGACATAATTCTTCTGTGCAGCAATGAGGATAAACCTCAGATCACGGATCCAATCCGCATCATTGCTACTAACATCTTTCAACAAAATTTTCTCTAGGAACATATCAAAATAAACACAGGGAAGCAACAACGCGAGCTATTGATCTACAACATGATTTGCAAAATACTACCAGGACTAAGTTCATGATAAATTTAAGTTCAATTTAATCATATTACTTAAGAACTCCCACTTAGATAGACATCCCTCTAATCCTCTAAGTGGTCACGTGATCCAAATCAACTAAACCATAACCGATCATCACGTGAGATGGAGTAGTTTTCAATGGTGAACATCGTCATGTTGATCATATCTACTATATGATTCACGCTCGACCTTTCGGTCTCTGTGTTCCGAGGCCATATCTGCATATGCTAGGCTCGTCAAGTATAACCTGAGTATTCTGCGTGTGCAAAACTGGCTTGCACCCATTGTAGATGGACGTAGAGCTTATCACACCCGATCATCACGTGGTGTCTGGGCACGACGAACTTTGGCAACGGTGCATACTCAGGGAGAACACTTCTTGATAATTTAGTGAGAGATCATCTTATAATGCTACCGTCAATCAAAGCAAGATAAGATGCATAAAAGGATAAACATCACATGCAATCAATATAAGTGATATGATATGGCCATCATCATCTTGTGCTTGTGATCTCCATCTCCGAAGCACCGTCATGATCACCATCGTCACCGGCGGGCCACCTTGATCTCCATCGTAGCAACGTTGTCGTCTTGCCAATCTTATGCTTCCACGACTATTACTACCGTTTAGTAATCTAGTAAAGCATTACATCGCGATTGCATTGCATACAATAAAGCGACAACCATATGGCTCCTGCCAGTTGCCGATAACTTAGTTACAAAACATGATCATCTCATACAATAAAATCAGCATCATGCCTTGACCATATCACATCACAACATACCCTGCAAAAACAAGTTAGACGTCCTCTACTTTGTTGTTGCAAGTTTTACGTGGCTGCTACGGGCTTAAGTAAGAACTCATCTCACCTACGCATCAAAACCACCACGATAGTTCGTCAAATAGACTCCATTTTAACCTTCTCAAGGACCGGGCATAGTCACACTTGGTTCAACTAAAGTTGGAGAGACAGTCTTCCGCAAGCCATCTATGTGCAAAGCACGTCGAGGGAACCGGTCTCGCGTAAGAGTACGCGTAAGGTTGGTCCGGATCGTCTCAACCAACAATACCGCCGAACCAAAGTATGACATGCTGGTAGGCAGTATGACTTGTATCGCCCACAACTCACTTGTGTTCTACTCGTGCATATAACATCAAACCATAAAACCAGGCTCTGATGCCACTGTAGGGGAACGTAGTAATTTCGAAAATTTTCCTACGCACACGCAAGATCATGGTGATGCACAGCAACGAGAGGGGAGAGTGTTGTCTACGTACCAACGCAGACCGACTGCGGAAGCGATCACACAACGTAGAGGAAGTAGTCGTACGTCTTCTTCCCGATCCGACCGATCCAAGCACCGTTACTCCGGCACCTCCGAGTTCTTAGCACACGTTCAGCTCGATGACGATCCTCGGGCTCCGATCCAGCAAAGCGTCGAGGAAGAGTTCCGTCAGCACGACGGCGTGATGACGATCTTGATGTACTACCGACGCAGGGCTTCGCCTAAGCACTACAACGGTATGATCGAGGTGGAATATGGTGGCAGGGGGCACCGCACACGGCTAAGGAACGATCTCAAGGATCAACTTGTGTGTTTTGGGGTGTCCCCTGCCCCCGTATATAAAGGTTGGAGGGAGGGGGGCTGGCCGGCCAAGTGGAGGGAGGCGCAGGAGGAGTCCTACTCCTACCGGGAGTAGGACTCCCCCCTCCAATCCTAGTCCAACTAGGAATCCTTAAAGGGGAGAGAAAGAGAGGTGGCCGGCCCCTCTCCTAGTCCTAATAGGACTAGGGAGAGGGGGGGGGGAGGCGCAGCCCTATGTGGGCTGCCCTCTCACCTTTCCACTAAGGCCCATGTTGGCCCATTTGGCTCCCGGGGGGTTCCGGTAACCCTCCCGGTAGTCCGGTAAAATCCCGATTTCACCCGGAACACTTCCGATGTCCAAACATAGGCTTCCAATATATCAATCTTTACGTCTCGACCATTTCGAGACTCCTCGTCATGTCCGTGATCACATCTGGGACTCCGAACAACTTTCGGTACATCAAAATGCATAAACTCATAATAACTGTCATCGTAACGTTAAGCGTGCGGACCCTACGGTTCGAGAACAATGTAGACATGACCGAGACACGTCTTCGGTCAATAACCAATAGCGGGACCTGGATGCCCATATTGGCTCCTACATATTCTACGAAGATCTTTATCGGTCAGACTGCATAACAACATACGTTGTTCCCTTTGTCATCGGTATGTTACTTGCCCGAGATTCGATCGTCGGTATCCAATACCTAGTTCAATCTCGTTACTGGCAAGTCTCTTTACTCGTTCCATAATACATCATCTCATAACTAACATCTTAGTTATTATGCTTGCAAGGCTTATGTGATGTGTATTACCGAGAGGGCCCAGGGATACCTCTCCGACAATCGGAGTGACAAACCCTAATCTCGAAATACGCCAACCCAACATCTACCATTGGAGACACCTGCAGTACTCCTTTATAATTACCCAGTTACGTTGTGACGTTTGGTAGTACCCAAAGTGTTCCTCCGGTAAACGGGAGTTGCATAATCTCATAGTTATAGGAACATGTATAAGTCATGAAGAAAGCAATAACAACATACTAAACGATCGGGTGCTAAGCTAATGGAATGGGTCATGTCAATCAGATCATTCAACTAATGATGTGACCTCGTTAATCAAATAACAACTCTTTGTTCATGGTTAGGAAACATAACCATCTTTGATTAACAAGCTAGTCAAGTAGAGGCATACTAGTGACACTCTGTTGGTCTATGTATTCACACATGTATTATGTTTCCGGTTAATACAATTCTAGCATGAATAATAAACATTTATCATGATATAAGGAAATAAATAATAACTTTATTATTGCCTCTAGGGCATATTTCCTTCAGCTTGGCCTCGGTCGGCCGGTTTCTAAGCCGGTTGGGCGAGAGGGCGCTACCCTTGTACCAGCTGATGAAGAAGACGAGCCCGTTCGAATGGAACGGCAAGGCAGACGAGGCCTTCCAAGACCTCAAGCGCATGCTCTCCACCGCACCAGTCCTGGTCGCGCCGACCGACAAGGAGCCGCTGCTGCTCTACATAGCCGCGACCTCGCGGGTGGTCAGCACAGTGCTGGTGGTCGAGCAACCAGAGAAGGGCAAGATCCAAGCCGTCCAGCGCCCAGTCTACTACGTGAGCGAGGTGCTCTCCAACTCCAAGCAGAACTACCCGCACTACCAGAAGATGTGTTACGGTGTGTACCTCACCGTCAAGAAGCTGAAGCAGTATTTCCAAGAGCATCTTGTCATCGTGGTCAGCACGGCACCTATCGGAGAAATCATCGGGTGTCGGGATGCCTCTGGCCTGGTTGCCAAGTGGGCAATCCAGCTAGTCGGCCACACCATCCTCTTCGAGCCCCGCACCACGATCAAGTCTCAAGCCCTGGCTGACTTCCTCGTCGACTGGACCAAGACCCAGTACTTGCCGTCGCCTCCCGACTCGACGCATTGGCGCATGCACTTCGACGGGTCCAAGATGCGACTCGGCTTGGGGGACGGCATCGTACTGTCGTCCCCAAAGGGAAACCGGCTCTCCTACGCACTCCAGATCCACTTCGCCGCCTCCAACAACGTCGCCGAGTACGAAGCCCTTGTGGACGGCCTCCGGCTTTCCAAGGAACTCGGCATCCGGCGCGTCCTGTGCTACGGCGACTCGGACCTAGTGGTGCAGCAGTGCTCCGACGAATGGGACGCGCGCGACTCCAACATGGCAAGCTACTGCTTCCTCGTCCAGAAGCTGTCCGGATCCTTCGAGGGCTGCGAGTTCCTCCATGTCCCGCGCGCGGAGAACGAAGCAGCCGACATGCTCGCCAAAATCGCCTCGTCACGGCAAGCCATCCCGTCCGTCGTCTCCCTCGAGCACCTGCGCAAGCCATCCGTCAAGCCATCGTCGGACTCCTAGTCCATCCACGTTCCGGACGACCCAGCCGCACCTAAACCCGGCCCGGGGACTGCTCAACCCAGCTCGGGGGCTGCCGACTCGGAACCCACCCTGGTGGCCATCTTAACCGTGGTTACGGCTCCATCTTGGGCCCTCCCAATATCGGAATTTTTGGAGAACGGGGTTATCCCCATGGTCAAGACCGAAGCTCGGCAAGTGCAGTGTTGGGCGTCCACCTACAACATCATCAACAACGAGCTCGTCAAGCGCAGCTCCACCAGCGTGTTCTAGCGCTGCGTCGAGCAGGAACGAGGCATCGACATCCTCCGCGACATACACCAGGGCGAGTGCGGGCACCACGCCACATCACAATCCCTGGTGGCCAAGGCATTCCACCACGGCTTCTACTGGCCCACGGCCCTCAAAGACGCCGAGTCGCTCGTCCTCAAGTGTGAGGGATGCCATCGCTTCAGCAAACGCAGCCACCAGCCGGCGTCAGCACTCCGCACCATACCGATCGCCTGGCCCTTCGCGGTCTGGGGACTCGACATGGTGGGACCCTTCAAAACCGCTCGAGGCGGCATGCCGCACTTGCTGGTGGCAGTGGACAAATTCACCAAGTGGATCGAGGCAAGACCAATCAAGAAACTGGACGGGCCAACAGCCGTCCGGTTTGTCAAGGACATAGCGGTGCGCTACGGCATGCCGAATAGCATCATCACCGACAACGGCACCAACTTCGCCAAGGGCGCGCTTGAACAATACTGCTCCGTCTCCGGCATATGCCTCGACCTGGCATCCGTTGCGCATCCACAGTCCAACGGGCAGGTCGAGCGGGCCAACGGACTTATCCTGTCCGGCGTCAAGCCGTGACTCGTCGAGCCACTCATGCGCTCACCCGGCAGCTAGCTTGACGAGTTGCCAGCCGTTCTCTGGAGTCTACGCACCATGCCGAATCGGTCGACCGGGTTCACCCCGTTCTTCCTCGTCTACGGAGCCGAAGCCGTCATCCCGACCGACATCGAGTTCGACTCGCCGCGCGTCGCGATGTACACCAAAGCTGAAGCCAGAGATGCCCGCGAAGATGGCGTCGACCTGCTCGAAGAAGCACGCCTCCTGCGCTCAGTCGCTTGGCCATCTACCAGCAAGGCCTGAGGCACTACGACACCAAGAAGATCAAGCCCCTCGCGTTCCGTGAGGGCGACCTCGTCCTCCGACTCGTCCAAGAGCAGGCAGGCCAGCACAAGCTTTCCCCTCCATAGGAGGGCCCATTCATCGTGAGCAGGGCCTTGCGCGACCGCAACGCCTACTACCTCGTCGACGCACACAAAACACGAAAGCGCAAGAAGGATACCGCCGGTGAAGAAACGACCCGACCGTGGAACGCGGAGCTCCTCCGTCCATTTTACAGTTAGCCGCACAAGCGTATGTATCATCACCTTTTGTAAACGTATCAAACTACGGGGTCCTCGAACAAGACTCGGGGGCTGCCTTTTGTCGACCAATTTATTGTGTCCTATCTTCTCGCATCACTATACCACTGAACCCGGCCACCGGTCCGACTCGCTCGACCCGGGGGCTCGGGGGCTGCCCGGCTCGGTCGCCACCCTGCCGCCTTACTTGGTGATTCTTGTTAAAGTTAGGATGCCGCGGTCCCCCACTTCGCCCTAAAGCCACATATCTAGCTTTGGCCGTCGGCTGGCAAGTACAACGGGCCAAAGCTCCTTTACGCTTCATACACTAAGTCAAAGGCTGTCGGGTCGATCAACCCGGCTAACCATTCATCAAATGAACAGCCGCATGACCGGCTGCTCGCCAACCGGCTTCGCCGGATTGCCACCAGCCGACCCAGTGGGTGTTTCGCTCGCGCTCAACGTTTCAAGGGACCTGAGTCCTGCGCGCTCCTCTCAAAGAACCGAACTCCTTGTCACGGACCGGAGCCTCGACCATCTAACTCGTGCGGGGGGGGGAGGTTTGAGAAAGGAAAAAACTCATGAAATCGGTCCAAAAAACGAAAGGAAAAAAGAAAAAGCACCCACGACATCCACACAAGTATTTAAATAAAGGCCCATGACCCGAGTTCATTACACCCTAAAACCCCCAGTGGGTGGGTGGATCTGCTATTTAACAAATCATTACACGAAGTGTCTCAGGCATCTCCAGCGCCGCGTCGCGACGTCGACAGCTCTCCCCTGGCGGCCTATGGATCTGGCAAGGTGCCGGTGTCCTCCTCAGCACCCGCATCGTGGTAGACGCCCGTCTCCTCCGAGCTCCCCTCCGGATCGTGGAGGAGCAAGCCGTAGTCTTCGCCATCCACGGCCCTGCCATCTTCCATCCGCTCCAGATGGAACTTGTCATGGAAGGCGAACTCGGCGATGTAGCTGTCCCGGGAGGCATTCCGGCCAGCTTGCTCCTTCAAGTGCTGCTCCGAACCGGCCCGCTGGCCCATGAACGTGTCCAACTGCAGGTCCGTATGCGAGGACAGTGCCAATCGGAGCACCATCTCAGCACCGGCACGAGCAGCGGAGACGCGCCACTCGCCAAGCCGGTCCGGCCCCATCTCCAACCAACGCGCCAGGCGCGAGAAGCTGCTCAGTTGGACGGAGCCCAGCCACAGGGCCGTCATCAGCGCGGTGCCGACCTGGGACAGCCGCCCCAACTGCGTTCCCAGGACCTATAGGCGGGCCTCAGCGGCGGCGATGATCTCCGAGAAGGTCCAGGCCACCCGCGGATCCGTCCCGGACCCAACGACGCCGGTCGGGTCGCGCTGATGGCGGACGGCTTCCTCCGCCAGCCCCTGCGTCTCCGGGAAGGCCCCTGTCGCAAAGGAAGAAGCAAGTTAGAAGAAGAACAACAAGGAAGAAAGGCCGGATCTCGACCCGGCGAACGACAAGAAAAAGCACTTACTAGAGAAGGACTCCTCCAGGTGTTGCACTTCAAGCAACGTACCACGCCGCTCCCGTTCGATGGGGCGATCACGCTCCTTGAGCACCTTCTCCAGACCGGCCGCCTTGGCAAGGGCCGCCTTCAGCTCGGCGTCCTTGTCTTCGGCCGCCTTCTCGGCCGCCTCGCGGCGACGGGCCTCATCCTGACGAGCCCCCTCAGCCGTGGTGACCTGCTCCCGCAGGCGATCCACCTCAGCCTGGAGCCGGCCCTTGTCGTCGGCCAGCTGGCCACGCTGCTCTTCCGCCTCCACCAGGGCCTGCTGAGCCTCTACCACCTTGGTGGCTTCCACCTTGTGGTGCTCCACCTCGGCCTCGAGATGGCTCTTGTGACCCGCCAGCTGCTCATGCAGCCGGTTGGCCTCGTCAAGGGACCGCCGAGCCGTGGCCGCCTCCACCCTCGCCTGCGCCGCCTCGATGCCAAGGCGGCTGGTGTCGGCAACGAGCCGGTCGTAGTGATGACCGGCCCGAAGTAGATGAGTCCGCCAGGACAGCACCTCAGCTGCGAAGAAGGACTCAACAGAAGAAAAGGCAAGACTTAAGATTTGGCCCAACTGTTACACAGTTGGCCCGAATCTCGGGGGCTACACCTAATGGGTGCGCTAGCGCGCCCCCACTAGAAAAGAGCACAAGAATACCTGCGGTGACGCGGAGCTCCCCCTCCTTGGTGGCACGCCGCTCCATGAGCTCCCGACGCTTGCCGAGGAGACGATTGTAGGCAGCAACACAAAAGGCGTCAAGATGCCGAAGAAAGCAGAAATCAGAACAAGGCCAACACTCTAAAAGATTTGACCCAACTATTACGTAGTTGGCCCGAACCTCGGGGGCTACACCCAGTGGGTGCGCTGGCACGCCCCCACAAAATAGAAATTACAAGAAAACTTACCGGAACGGCATGCTCCAGGTCGCGCGTCCACTCCACCTCGGCCTGGGCGAAGGCCTCAAGCCGTTCCGTCCGGCCTCGTAGGCGTCGACTGACGGCGTCCAGCGCCGCCTCCTCCTGGGTCTGAGGCCCGAAGACAACGGCGCTGCCGCTCCGCGCTGGCTGCGGCACGGCAGCTCGGCGCCCTCCCTGCCGGGGCACCAAGGCGTACTCCCCGCTGGCCACTCACGACGCGGCCAGCACCTCCTCTGACGCGCCTCCCGGGGCCGACGACGACCCGGACGTCGGGATGTCCAGCGTCACCGTCTCCGGCCCAGCTGCCGGGGCGGCCTCCGGCACCGCCGCCCGCGGTGCCTCCTCCAAAACCGGCGGCTCCTCCTCCGCCGCCTCCACCACCATCAGCCCCTGCTCGCCCGACCACGTCGGCCTGCGGCGGGGAGTCATCCGCCACCTCCACGACCGCCCGGTCGGGGATCACCACCGCAGCTCGGCCTCCACGGCCGCGCTCCCTCGCCAGCGCCGGCTCAAAGACCATCGCTGCCACCACCGTGCCCTCCGGCATCTCACGCCAGGCCGGCTCCGTGTCGCCTCGCGCCCATGCCGCCGCCACGTCGGTCCAAGCTCGGACCAACGCCGCCTTTAGCTCCGCCTCGGCCCAGTTCCTGTCCCGCCAGGCCACGGCTTTCGGTCGTTCGGATCCAGGCCGAGGTCCGAGTCGGCCTGTTCCTCCACCTCGGCCTGGTCGGCGAGGTCGGACTGGCTCCTGCGGAACTCGGGCCCTTCGGCGGCCGCGGCTTCCGCCGGCGCCCTCGCCAGCGCGATTGGCGACCTAAAGAAGAAGACGGAATAAGCAGAAAAGAAACAAGACTAGCTCAAGGAAAAAATCGGAGCGCGAGCAAGAGATGAAGCTTACCCCGCCAAGACCGGGACCAGGGTTGGCCTCCCGTCCCCGCCGCCGCGCTTCCTCTTGGCCGGCCTCCCGGCCTCGGCCGGGTCCACCGTGCACTTCGGGGCTTGGGGTCGCGGCGCGACGCGGTCTTTCCCATGCGAGGACCCGGTTCCGCCCGCGTCGCCGCCTCCCCCGCCCAACGCCGCTACACCAACAACTGGCGTCAGCACCGACCATTTCATGCCGCGGTCAGCAACTCAAGACACACGAGGAAAAACATGAGACTTACCCGCGCGATGCCCAGCGCCGGTGTCGGACTCGGCCTCCTCCTCCCCGTCACGAGCCGCGGGCTCCTCTTGAGCCACCGGCGCCACCTACGACGAGGCCCAGGCATAAGGATGCCGAATCGCGTTCAGAAGTACCACCCGCATTGCATCAGGACGGACGAGAAGGTGCACGGCGGCAAAGTAAGAAGACCAGACACTCACATGCGGCGCCAGGTTCAACTGGTTGTACGGCCCCTTGCCGAACTCCCGGTCCTCCCCAAGGTTGGCCTTGGAGATGTCATTCACGCCGGGCACGACCTGCGCCGTGGACAGCCGCGTCGACCCCATGCGGTTGGCGTCTTGAAGGCCGACCATCCCGCCGATGAGGCAGGAGCGCCCCTGAAGCGGAAGGACCCGACACTTGATGAACGCGGTGAGGAGGTCTCTGCTGGTGAGCCCCTCCGGCATCCTCATCACCGTCACCCACTCGCAGATATTGACGATCTCCTGCGACAGGCGCCTGGGCGAGTAGCCCCAGTTCGTCTTGCCCGCGGCGGTGCGATGGCGAAGGCCGGAAGGTTGATGCGATCCGCGCCAAGGTTGCGGACATAGAAGAAGGAGTTCTGCCACTTCTTGGCAGAATCCTCTAGTGGGATCTTGGGGAAATCCGCTCCCGACTGCTTCGAGATGACGACGACACTACAGTCGGCGAACTCCCCGGCAGACGGGCCCTGCTGCTTCAAGGAGAAGAAGCACGCCCAGAGGTTGATCGAAGGCTCGACCCCTAGGTACCCCTCACAGAGGGTGACAAAGCCGGAGAGCTGGACGATGGCGCCGACGCCAAGATGATGCGGCTGGAGCCCGAAGAACTCCAGGAACACACGGAAGAAGGTGCTCACCGGCACCCCGAAGTCGTGCTTGAAGTACGTGAGGAAGACCAGGCGGTCCTGCCCCTCGGGCCGAGGCCTCTGCTCGCCCCGTGGCAGGCGGACGCTGACGTCCATCTCCCGCGGCAGGCGCTACGCCGCCCAGAGTTGGGCGATGTCCTCGAAGGTGACGCTCGAGCCCATCGAGGAGCCCGATGGCAGCGACATGATCTAAGGAAGAATAAGAAGAAGGAAAATGGACGGCGAAGGAGTTCTGCTCGGAGCAGCTGGCACCGCAGTGCGTCGGTTGCAACGAGTGGAGCGAGAGCAAAGGGACAGGAGGGCGCGAGCGAGAATAATGTCCGCCGCCCCCTGCCCCCCAATTTATAACCCTAGGTTTGAACGTGGGGAAGTGGGATCGTCTGCGTGCACCCGTTCAACTACCCCGCAATAAGTGCGCACGTACGCGCGCAGTAATTGCCCGGGGAAGAGCAACCGGCCCCGGGACGCCACAATAAATCCGCGCGCTTGGGCCAAGGGCGCGTGGCGGTGGGCCCCAGCCCGTCGCCCGATCCCTTCACACGCGTGGTCTGCCAGGCCCCTCCGACTTCCGGGCACCACGTGGCACCCACGCGAAGCCCGAGGGATTGCCCCAAGATTCGGCGGACTTCTCAGTCCCCGCCACGGCCGGGATGCCACGATCCGGTTTCTTAGCAAACCGGCACACAGTGGGTGTTGCCAGACCCGGCGCTCGCAGAATCCACCTTGCTTAATGGGGAAACTGTGAAGGCCCACTCATCCGAAGACGGCGGACCTTCACAGCTTCGGGGACTACTATCGGGGGGATGGACCCCGAGCAGGCAACGGAACCCGGATCCTCTTCAAAAACAACGGGGTTGGCACTGCCCCTCAATACCGGCACGCGCTTAGCCGGGTTACTCGACCCGGCCAAGCCCCGCAAGTCGGCCAGACTAGCCGACCCGACAAGACACGTCGACTCGGCCCCAACAACTGGTGCAAGACAGTCGAACCCGACACAACCAAAGCCTCCTCAACAAGTGTAGGATCGAAAGTATGTCTAGAGGGGGGTGATTAGACTACTCGACCAATTAAAAATCTATCCTTTTCCCAATTTTAGTCTTTGGCAGATTTTAGTTATCTTAGAACAAGGCAAGCAATCTTAACACAATTCAAGCAAGCATGCAAAGAGTCTATGAGCAGCGGAAAGTAAAGCATGCAACTTGCAAGAATGTAAAGGGAAGGGTTTGGAGAATTCAAACGCAATTGGAGACACGGATGTTTTTGTCGTGGTTCCGATAGGTGGTGCTATCGTACATCCACGTTGATGGAGACTTCAACCCACGGAGGGTAACGGTTGCGCGAGTCCACGGAGGGCTCCACCCACGAAGGATCCACGAAGAAGCAACCTTGTCTATCCCATCATGGCCATCTCCCCCGAAGGACTTGCCTCACTAGCGGTAGATCTTCACGAAGTAGGCGATCTCCTTGCCCTTACAAACTCCTTGGTTCAACTCCACAATCTTTGTCGGAGGATCCCAAGTGACACCTAGCCAATCTAGGAGACACCACTCTCCAAGAAGTAACAAATGGTGTGTTGATGATGAACTCCTTGTTCTTGTGCTTCAAATGATAGTCTCCCCAACACTCAACTCTCTCTCTCTCACAGGATTTGGATTTGGTAGAAAGAAGATTTGAGTGGAAAGCAACTTGGGAAGGCTAGAGATCAAGATTCATATGGTAGGAATGGAATATCTTGGCCTCAACACATGAGTAGGTAGTTCTCTCTCAGAAAATATGTATAGGAAGTGTAGGTATGTTCTGATGGCTCTCTCCACGAATGAAGAGTGGGTGTAGGGGTATATATAGCCTCCACACAAAAACTAACCGTTACACACAATTTACCAATCTCGGTGAGACCGAATTGAGAAACTCGGTCAGACCAATTTAGCAAACCTAGTGACCGTTAGGATTTTCCGTGGGACTGAGATGCAACTCGGTAGGACCGATATGGTTAGGGTTAGGGCATAACGTAATCTTAGTGTGACCGATTACACAAACTCGGTGGGACCGATTTTGGTAATAAGCTAACCAGAGAGTTGGTCAGGTAAACTCGGTGGGACCGATCGCTCATTTCAGTGGGACCGAAATGTTACAAAGGGGAAACAGAGAGTTTACATTGCAATCTTGGTGGGACCGATCGCTCATCTCGATAGGACCAAAACGTTACGAAGGGAAACAGAGAGATTACAACCCCATCTCAGTGTGACGGAGATCCCTATCGGTGAGACCGATTTGCCTAGGGTTTGTGGCAGTGGCTATGACATCTGAACTCGGTGTCGCCGGATAGAAAGAATCGGTGGGGCCGAGTTTGACTTTTGGTTTAGTTCATACGTGGATGTGGGAAGGTAGTTGAGGGTTTTGGAGCATATCACTAAGCATTATGAAGCAAGAACTCATTAAGCAACACCTCATCCCTCCTTGATAGTATTGGCTTTTCCTATACACTCAATGTGATCTTGGATCACTAAAATATAAAATGTAGAGTCTTGAGCTTTGATCTTGAGCCAATCTTTTTTTCCTTAGTATTTTGAGGGGTCCGTTTCCTCATCCATGCCATGCCATTCATTGAGCTTTTCCTGAAATATTAATCTTGGAATAGCATTAGCTCAATGAGCTATATGTTGTTAGGAATAACCAAAACCACCTAGGGATAGTTGCACTTTCAATCTCCCCCTTTTTGGTAATTGATGACAACATATAGATCAAAGCTTCGACAAATGATAATAAGAGTGAAAAACATTGTTGCTTTGAGAAGTATGTGAAAAGCAAGCTCCTCCTAAATTTGTGCATAGTTTATGATTTGCTTTGGAATGCAAATGCACAAAGAGTTAGGCTCATGGGTTACTCTTTCATGTCACATACATCTTGGTGGAGCGCTCAAAATGATAATAATTAAATACATGCACTCATCACCAAGCAAAGTGAATGATCATTTAGGGATAAAATGATAATGTCATCCAACAAGCATTAAAGTAGCATATGATCAAACACATGATCATCCAAGTATCACACAGACAAAAAGTATCTCAAACAAGCAATGCAAATAAAGTTCAACCACCAACACAAGAGAGAATAAAAAGCAACGCTCTCTCTTGAAGCCTATGATCTATACAGTGTTCTCCCCCTTTGGCAACAAGTTACCAAAAAGTTCCTAGAAAATGCATAGCACTAAATCGTCTCTCGGGCTTGGTCTTCAGGTGGCGGTGTCCGGATAACTCCAAGAACGAAGGCTTCAGTCGATTTAGATGGAGCTAATGGAATAGGTGCTGGAGCTGGTGGCACTGAAGCTGTAGCTGGTGCAGATGAAGTGGCTCTGGTGTCTGGAATAGGCTCTGCAGCAGACCTCTGAGCTCTAGGCACTCTGGAAAATGCATCAGTGGTTGTCTTGCCCTTCCTCTCCTGCATATCATCCTGAAGTTGCTCCACAACAGACTGGATCTCAGTTACCTTCACATCCAAGTCATAGAACTTCTGCTCCATGATCCTTTCCAGGCTCTCCTGGTTTTGAGTCAGGGTGGCCAACCCCTTCTCAATCCTCAGAGTGGAGGCAATCAAGTAGCCAAGCTGATCTTGCTTGCTCTTCAGAAGATACTGAGATGCTTCTTCAGTAGTTGGCATCCTAGCAGCTTTTTCAGCCTTTGCCTTCTCCTTCTTGGCTTGTGCGTGCACAGAAGATGGTTCATTTTCATCCATCACCACAGTGTTGTCCTCAAATTCTGGGTAGATGGGCATGTGCTCCTTGTCCAGCAGATATGTGCCGGTGCCCATCTTGGAGTTAATCAGCTCCTGGATCTGTGGGGCATACCCACAACTCCTCTTTTGGTCAGCAGCTGTCCTCTTGATAGTTTCCACTATTAGGCTCATGACTTTGAACTTTTGTGGAACATAAAAAATGTGCAAAAAATTTATTGCATGGCCTCTGACCATCTTGTGATCTCCTGACTTTGGCAAGAGAGTGTGCCTAAGGATCCGGTTGATAGTTGGCAACCTTGACAGAAGGTAATGTACAGATTCAAACTTGTGTGTCTCAAGAGCAGCATCTGGGATCTCCTTGTACATGTGTGCCATGGTGTTGTGATCCTTCTTCTTGTTGGCATAGACATCCAAGTCATCTTCACTCTCTTTTGGGGCATTGATCAACTTCTCCCATTCAGCAACCGTTGACTGGTACCTAGTGCCTTCAGACATCCAGACAATCCTTCCATCTGGGTAGAAGTGAGATGTGGACTAGAACTGCATGATAAGCTCATCATTCCATTTTGTGAGCTTCTGAGCCACAAACTCATGAACTCCACAAGCCTTGAAACTGTCATATACTCCTGGATAGTGTTCATCATTCTCCCTGATGTACTCCCGGTCGACCCATCTCATGTCACACGCTATGGGCTTCTTGTCAAGCAACACTGTCTCATAGAAGTCCTGTTGTTCCTTTGTATGGAACCTATAGTCCATAGCAGTCCTTCTCCTGGTGGCATATGGATCTGACTCCCTCCATAGCCTCAGACCTGAGTCCTTCCTGATCTTCATGTTCTCTGCAACTGGATGAGCATCATTGTGATCTGGAATTTTTGGCTTCAACTTCCTCAAGACATGTGACTCATCATCTTCTTCTCCCATTTCAGCTTCAGGCACTTGGGCCTTGTTCTGCTCCTCAGCAGGGATGTTCCTGGTGCTCCTCTTTGGTTTTGGCTTTGGAGCTGGAGCAACAACCTTAGGAGCAGTCTTAGGCTTAGATGGAATAGCCCCTGCCCTGATGGCATCACCCATAAGCTTCTGGTGCAGCATCTTCTTCCTCTTCCTCTTCAGAATCTCTCATGATTGAGGATCTCCCAAGCACTCTAACAGTGGTCTTTTTGACCCTCTCTTTCCTCATCTTCCCTTCTGCAGCAGCTTCTTTGGGTTCAGATGCCAAAGGTACTTGAGTAGAGGATCTGGCTTTAGACATTGGCTGTCTTCCTACTGGCCTCTTGGTCTTTAGACCTGGCTTAGTTGCAGCAGCAGTGCTATATTCCTTTTTAACCACTTTCTTCTTGGAAGTGGCCTCATCCTCAACTGCCACATAGTTTTCATCCTCAGATTCAGAAGTTTTCTTCTTTCTGGCCCTGGTGGCAGCTTTGGGTAAGTTGCTTGGGGTGCTCCTGCTACCATCATCTGAGCTGCTAGAGGGACCAGTGCCCTCACTCAAGTGAAGCTGCTCCTCTGACTTGTTCTGGTTGTCACTCTGATTAGACATATTACAAACACTGACAGCAGACCCTGTGAATAGATTACAGATGAGGTAGAGTGGATGAGCATCACAAAATACAGAGGTTTTTGCAAAGGAATGAATTAAAAACTTAGTTTTAGTTTTCCACAGAAAGCATTTCGGATCAACCGATTTGTAAAGTCGGTGATACCGAAGCAGCTTTTGGAACCTAAACTAGTGAACTTGGTCAGACCGAGTCATAGTTCGGTGATACCGAGACTGCTAGGGTTTCACAAAGTCCTGAACTCGGTCACACCGATTTGCAATTCTTGGTCAGACCGAGAATCACTTGTGCAATGGCCTGAGCCGAATCGGTGGAACCGAGTTCTACAACTCGGTGGGTCCGAGATGGTTTCGGCGGAAACCTAACCCTAAATTCTCAATTCACGACTAAACTACGGAGTGTTTTCGATGGATAGAATGATCTCAATCGTGGCAAGATACATGGCGAACACAATGTGCTAGGAATCAGATAAGGATAGCACAGTGATCGAGTTCATACCCTAGTTTGGCGATGAACTCGCTATGGCGGCAACAACGGGGATGATTCCCGTTGACGGCGGCGGAGACCAGTAGCAGGAGGCGGCTGGCGACGAGGAGGATGATCCGGAGACCCAGGAGGCAGAGCGGGCTAAGCGCGGGCGAAAGAGTTCGCAGAAAATTTCCAAAATTTTGCCCGTGGGTATATATAGCCCGACCCTGTTGGTGTGACCGAGTGGAACAACTCAGTGGCATCGAGATGCATAACTGCAAGAAGTTACTGAAACTCGGTGTGACCAAAAAGTTCAAATCGGTTGCACCGAGATTTAAAACATAGATCGACTTAGTGATCTCGATATGACCGAAATGGGTGAATTGGTCAGACCGAAACGCACACAGAAGTTTTGGAAGTTTAAGTCTATGACGAATCGGGGACTTCGAGTGCTCCTCACACAAAGTGGTTCGAATCTGACTTGATCAAATTTTGTGATGTAGCATGAATAGAGTTTGAGACGAGAAAAGCATAGATAGCTAGAGAAGGTTCTTAGGCATTCTTTCCATCCACTTGGCCAAAATAAAAGGAAACCAAAAATCAAAACAACAAGTGGATGTCCTCGGATGAGTAAATTATGCAACCAACATGCTCACACAATAAAATGACAAATGAAATATGTGGCAAAGCATGCACAAACAATTCTAGCATCTATCAAGCAATTGGCGATGACTAGGTCATCTATATATAAGTATATTGACTTAGGAGTCAAATGAGAACATTTGATCATAGGTCATACTCATCGTTTAAGCACAAGTGGGGTTACCACTTTTACATAAAGTGTTGTTGTGTTCACACCATTAGAGTTGCTTTAACTCAACTGTTAGTGTAAAGCTCCCCCTAGATGTGAGATCCCCCCTAAGAGGGATGAACTAACCTTGGGTTTTGTCGATGGTGACTTCATGTAGATGTTGAAGATGTGGATGCTCTAAGTTGATGTAGATCATTTGGAGCTATCCTTTGGAATGAGTTGCACTTTTAATACCTACACGGGTTAGTCCCACAAGGAACAAATAAGGATATCCATATACATAGAGTGATGCACACACAATATGATGTCTATGAAAGCTTTAGGTTACCTTGTCCCTTGTCTTACCAACAAGAAGGTTTGTGACTCCTTGAACTAGTGCAAGATGTGGAAGTTGATTGCACTCGTTCTTGCCAAAATGATAAGAGTGAAGAATGTTGGCGGAGTCACCCTCAAGAACTCTATAGTTCTTCTTCTTCGGGATCCACACCATCTTGATGGGAATCCTCAGAGTTGTAGTTGTACTTGATGAAGTGGAACTTGATGTAGTCTTGGGAACCCACACTAGTGCAGAACCGGGCAATAGCACCGGTTCGTAAGGCCCTTTAGTGCCGGTTTAGGAACCGGCACTAAAGGTTCGGCACTAAAGCCCCCCCTTTAGTACCGGTTCAGCATGAACCGGTGCTAAAGGGCAACCACGTGGCATGAGCCAGCTCCAGGGGCCGGGAGCCCTTTAGTACCGGTTGGTAACACCAACCGGTACTAAATTGTTGGGGTTTTTTTGG
Organism: Triticum monococcum; assembly: GCA_034509565.1. Lineage (NCBI taxonomy): Eukaryota > Viridiplantae > Streptophyta > Magnoliopsida > Poales > Poaceae > Triticum > Triticum monococcum. The sequence goes on along the minus strand of CM067845.1, from coordinate 682,205,701 downwards.
TTTTATGATTTCTTTTTCATTTAATTTTGTGTTTTCCATTTTAATTCTTTTTCGTTTGCCGGTATTTTACGGTACTACACATTGTACACGTTATGCATATATATATATAAATAGAATTTCTAGTAGAACCAATCATATATATATCATCAATCATGTCTCACAAACCACCATATTAATTCACACATACACACATGTATAGCTATATACAATTTCTCCTACATATGCATGTTGCCTTCGGAGCCAGTGGCATTAGCCTAATTGGTGCCTTCGGAGCACGATGACAATTGGAAGTGGTTCATGTCTTTTTCGATGGGGGCGGTAGCGGGTAATAGTATTCTCCCTTCGGATTTATGACCTGGTCGAGCAAAAATCCCGCTATTTCCTCTTGAAGTGCTTCTACGCGCTCCGTTGGTAGGAGCTTGTCCCGCACCTCTTTGAACTGTTAAGAAGGAGATCAATATGCACGTGTATTAGTTGTGTGACTAGATATCGATAATGGTGTAAAAATTGTGAATATTGTTCTGACAAACGTACCCATTCCTGTCTTTGAGATCTGCTCCTTTCGGACGCCATCATGCGAATGTTCTCGCAAACGCAGTATGCACACAGATCAGTCCCCGGCGCCTGCTTCAGGGCCTTTATTACGAGAATGGAATTTAATTTGATCAGATAATAATTAATCAAGCATGATAATTAAAGAGATGGCAGCTAGCTAGCTAGCTAGTACTACTTAATTACTTACCTTGGCTCGAAACCATTTCAGCTGTGGTTTCCATTCGCCTTCCGTGACGCTGATGAACCTTGCCCAAGCCCTGCCCGCAGACAAAAAAATGAATAAAGGGGTTATTAAATAGTTCATATCATGAAATGACGAACTAAATAGGCCGAGATATATAGTTAATAATGATTGAAATTACCTGTTGACTATCCCAAACAAGATGTTATAGTCACTGTTTGCTTTGAGTAGCGAGTCCAGTATTTCAACTGTTCCGGCGTCAACTTTAATTATACACAAGATCCAGTGAAATCTGCATGCACACACGTTTGCATGTCTTAATTAAGCGGGCATATGTAAGCAAAAACATGTAGCTAGCTAGTAGGCAAAAACAGAGAATTTGTAGTACAAGAAAGTGTGACTCACTGGAAGTTGTAAGGAAGTAGTATATCTTCATTGTATTTGAGGCGCTTCAAGAACTCTAGCATGCTGTCCTCTACCTCTTTTTCATAATATGCATCTAATTTCCATGTGTATTCATTAACGGTGTTTGGGTCAATGAACCCAATGCCATAGCGTCCACCTTTTCTCATTTCATACATCTTCATCCTGCATAATACCACAGAAAAGAATATAGTGAGGATAATTACATGTAATGATTGATCAAAAGGATCACTACAGCTAGCTTGAGACTTAAATTACAGAAAGAAATCACTTACAGACAATAGCAACTGACGATAGATTTGTCGAGTGCGTCTTGATTGTATAACTGAAACAGTTCAGAATACTCAACGACCACAGCTTTCTCATGGTAGTAATCATCCTTCTTGACATACACCATGAGGGACTCTCGATCGGATCTCTTGGTAATGTCCATGTACCATTGATGCAATTCATACATTCTCGTTGGGAGCTTCTTGACATCTTCTGGCTCGACCAAAGGTTGGCCCCGGACAAATTTCCGTTTTATTTCCTCCTCTGTAATCAGAGGCATGCCCTCGATCTCGAGGAGTTGTCCAACAGTGATCTTGAGTTCTTCAGCTTGCATTATATGCTCCTGGGTTATTACCACATCGCCCACCTCGGGAACGTAAACCGTTTGGCCACAATAATATTGGGCGCGCGTACTGTGATGTGTTGTTGGCGGCACAACAAGCGGGGGGATCGATTGCGCCGCCTGTTTTCCCAGCTGGGCAACGGTTTTCCCGCATTTTTTGACAGCTGCTTGTTGTTTGCTCGAGCTCGAGCTCGCCTCCTTCTGTAGACGTTGTTAATGTAACTTCCTGATGTGGCGCTCATAGTCTGAGTCAACAGGCTTAGGAGCTGGTGGTTGAGCCATACGAATGAAGTGGTCAACTACTTCCACAGGCACTTTCTCCCTTGGCGGCGGTGGCGGTTTCGGTCCAAAATGGGCGTCGATTTCTGCCCGCACTATGGCATTGGTTTGCTCCTCGGTCCTGTCGTAAGCCCTCACAGGAAGAGGAGTACTGAGGTTTGGACCATATTTATATCGCTTGCCTCCGCCTGTACTTCTTGTACTATCACCTCGACTCGTACCGCTACGCACCATAGCTGCGGGGTGTCTCTTCTGTGATTGCTGAGGCGGCGGAGACGGCTGATGGGGCTGAGTTGGACGAGGAGGAGTGGCCTGAAGCTGTGCCGGATTGGAGGAGGAGTGGCCTGAGGTTGTGCCGGACTTGGAGGAGGAGTGGACGTCTGACGCTGTGTCGGACTTGGAGGAGGAGTGGCCTGACACTTTGCCGGACTTGGAGGAGGAGGAGTGGCCTCACGCGTTGGTGGACTTGGAGGAGCGGGAGTCTGCTGACTCGGTGGCGGACTTCGACGAGGAGTCGGGTGACGCGGTGTCGGTGGCCTTCGAAAGATGATGCAATCCTTTCTCCATAGGATGATACGATGTTTGGCATCTCCGAGTGTGTGCTCCTCGTCACCTCCAGGAATGTCAAGCTCTAGCCCTGAATATTGGTCCACCACCTCATCAACCACGACACAAGCATAGCCTGCTGGAATCGGGTTGCAATGGAAGGTTGCATCGGGGGAATTTGTATAAGCAACACCGTCCGCCACCTTCAAGGATATGTTCTTAATTTTGAAGTGTAGCTCGCAGTCAGTGTTCTCTGCGATATCATCCACGGGGTATCTATCCAGCAGTGCGTCGCCCGGGGCGGAACCCACGGTGCTTCTCGGCATGGATGGGGCGGTGGTATCCAATGCTGGATCATCCGCTAGCTGCTGCAGCTGCTGAGACCCCCTTTGCTGGCTAAGTGAGTCGATCTGCTCCTGCTACCGCTGGAATTTAGCTGCCAATTCCGCTTGACTTGCTTCTAGGCCTTGAAGGCGTTCATAGTCCCGCTTCCTCTGCTCCTCCCCCATCTTCCTCTTCTTCTCCTCCGCAATCTTCTTTCTCGCACGGGTTCTGTAGTCGGCGTTCCAGTCCGAAAACCCCTCATACCACAGAATAGCGCCCTTGCCTCGTGTTCTTCCTGGGTGTTCAGGATTTCCCAGGGCACGCGTAAGCTCGTCGTTCTCTCTGTTGGGCTGGAACACCCCCGATCGAGCCTCTTCTATTGCAACAAGTAGTGCATCGTCGGCTCCGTTTAGACATGCCTTCGTCGAAACATTGCCTGTCTTCGGGTCCAACTCCCCCCCATGCGCATAGAACCAAGTCCTGCACCGGGGGAGCCAGCTCGTAGTAACCGGAGTGACACTTGCATCCTCCATCTCTTTCTCAGACTTATCCCACTTAGGCATTGCCACCGCGTAGCCACCTGGCCCCAGCTTATGGAACTTATTCTTTTTTTTGGCATTCTTCTTGTTTATTCTCGACCGTTCCTTAGCTAATTCTGAATCCTTGAATTTCACGAAATCATCCCAATGAGCACTTTGATTCTCTAGTATCCCCTCGAATACTGGAGTGTTCCTTCCTCCCTTGACGTACTTCTCCCACGTCGTTCTCTTGTGGTTCTTGAATGCAACCGCCATCTTCCTAAAAGTAGCGTCCTTGACTTTCCACACATCTGCTTCTGTGAAATGATCTGGTAGGGTGAAATGTTCCATGAGAGTATCCAAAGCAGTTTTTTTATTCTCGTCGACAAAAGTAACATTTGGACGTGGCTTTGCTGGCTTTCTCCATTCTTGAAGGGAGATCGGGAGTTGGTCCTTCACAAGAACTCCGCACTGACGAACGAACTTGTCTGCAATCTTCTTAGGCGCTAATGGTTCGCCATTAGGTTTGAATGACTCGATATTGTACTTTACTCCCTCCTTCAACTTTTTGTTCGGGCCTCGTTTCGTCCTTTTGCCTGAAGATTTGCTCGATCCGAATGGCTGAAAGAAGAAATATCGATTCATTAATATATCTTCAACTCATTTAAAACATGCGATGATCACCAGATTCCTGCTTATATAAATATATATACCTCGCCGGTGTTTGTTGTTTCAGGATCAACATGTTCTTCGTCGTAGTTCATGACTTCATCTTCTCGGTCGTCGCGATCGAATATCATATCACCCTCTTCGGTGTTGTTTAGAAATTCAGAGCCGTCAAAATCTTCTTCATTCCGATCATCATCTGGCCCTGTATGATATCGAACATGGTCTGTTCTCTCTCTCTGTCAGTATTGTCCGCCATAGCTTTTATTTAACTATGCCAAAAGAAATATAAAACAATTTAGTATTCAAATTACATCGTCTCGAATAATAGATAATCTCGAATACATCGTCTCGAATAATAGATATAATCTCGAATACATTGTCTCGAATAATATATAATCTTGAATACATCGTCTTGAATATTATATATCGAGTACATCACTGGCTAGGTAGCTAATAAAGATCGAATACTATAGAAGAATCTAGGACACTCGCGGTTCCTGTGGCGCAGGCGGTGGACACCCAAAGAGAAGGAACCCTCACAGGATCATAGCTGAAGTGAGATCCCTGAAGAAACTGCCAGGTATTGGAGAACCTGCCGCCCTCTAACGCAACCATGTAGCGATGGACGTGCTCGTCCTCCTCCCTAACACGGCGACGTACCTCCTCCGGTGGGGCCGGCTCCCTCCGCACCGAAACTGGCCCACGCGAACGCCACCAAACGAGGTCAGGGTCGATGACGGGACCCGAGGCCGGGTTCCTCATCAAGCGGCACGCCCGTCCAGGCAGCACCTCCCAGTGCCAGCACGGCGGAGCCCAGTCCCGGACATGGGTCAGCCGGACGTCGTCGCGGACGGGTCGACGGCGAGGATGCGGGCCGGACATCGTCGAGAATAAATACTAGCTATATGCCTGCAAAAAGTAACATTTTTTAATGATTGGATTTTGATAACTAAAATTTCTAACATTTCTATATAACTAACATTCCTATAACATATCTAACAATGCTATATAACTAACATTTCTATAACATTTCTAATATTTCTATAACTAAAAAACAGAAAAAACTAGCATTTCTATATAACTAACATTTCTATAACATTAATATAGAAAAAACTAACATTTCTATATAACTAACATTTATAACATTTCTATATATAACTAAGATTTCTGTAACATTAATACAGAAAAAACAAAAGAAAAATACTAAAAACTAAAAACTAAAAACATTGTGTGTGTGTGTGTTTGTGTGTATGTGTGTGTTTGTGTATGCATGCGTGTGTGCAGAGGCGACGGCGACGGCGAGCCAAGGCAACGGCGTCGACGGTGCGGCGGCTTCGATTGGAGGGAGGAGAGGGGGGGACAGGGGCTCACAGCGCGGGCGAGAGGTCGAGGCGACGGCGATGGCGACGGCGACGCGGGCAGGTGCAGGGACGTGGACGCGGGCCGGTGCGGGGACGGGGACGGGCCGGTGACGCGGACGGCGTGACGGGGGCGGCACGACGAGGACAGGGGCGACGCGACAGGGACGGCGCGACAGGGGTGGAGACGGTGCGACGGGGACGGTGCGACGGGGGTGGCGACGGTGCGGGACTAGGCGGCAGCGATGAAGCAGAGGAAACTGACGAAATTTTTCGAAGTGTTTTCTTATATAGAAAACACCTTTAGTACCGGTTGGAGCCACCAACCGGTACTAAAGGCCTGTTTTGGCCAGGCCAAGCGGCGGGAAGCATCCCCCTTTAGTACCGGTTCCTGGCTCCAACCGGTACTAAAGGCCCCCCTTAGTATCGGTTGGTGCCACGAACCGGTATGAAAGGAGGGTGCGCTGCCAGGCGAGGGGCGCAAAGTTTAGTCCCACCTCGCCTAGCGAAGGGCAGCCGCACTGGTTTATAAACCCAGCCGCGGCTGCTCCTTCGAGCTCCTCTCAAATGCAGGCCTTCTGGGCCTACCTGTGCTGTGCTGCCCCGTGGGCCTACCGGGCCTTTGTGGGCCTGCATCCTGGCCCAACAACGGGTTGGGTTTCTAGTCGTATACAGGCCGCTCTAGCCTAGTAGGCGGGCTTTTTTTATTTTTTTTGCTTTATTTATTTTTGAGTTGTTATTTTTTGTGTATTTAGAGTTTCTTTGTGAATATTTTTGCTTTAGGTACAAAAAATTACAAATTTTCTGTTAGTGCCCATAGTTTTCAAATTTGAATAGTTTAAATTTTGAATTATTTGAAATTAGTGTGAATCACTAGTTTGTGAATAACTTAACTTTAAAAATCAGTAAAGGCATGAAAGAATTTGTTTGCACATAAAATTTCTTCGCGTTTCAAATGCCAAAACACATAATTAACTACACTAACTATTACAGAGATTCTCTTCTGGGTGTGAAACACAGAAGAAAGTGATGATAGCTAGTGAAGCCGATCACATCCCAGATCTTTGGGTGTGAAACTTTTTCTTCGCGTGTGTCCCTTTGCACCGTAACCATGGAAAATCTTCATCATTTAACGGGATGCTCGGGTCAATATTCACTGTGAATGGAGCAATTTCATCAAACTTTTCATAATCTTCTGACTTGTCTGTCTTGTCATCCACTCCCACGATGTTTCTCTTCCCAGAAAGAACTATGTGCCGCTTTGGCTCATCGTACGATGCATTCGCTTCCTTATCTTTTCTTTTTCTTGGCTTGGTAGACATGTCCTTCACATAGAAAACCTGTGCCACATCATTGGCTAGGACGAATGGTTCGTCTGCATACGCAAGATTGTTGAGATCCACTGTTGTCATTCCATACTGCGGGTCTTCCGTTACCCCGCCTTGTGTCATATTGACCCATTTGCACCGAAACAAAGGGACCTTCAAACCATGTCGATAGTCAAGTTCCCATATGCCATGTATATAACCATAATATGTTTCCTTTCCCGTCTTGGTTTCTGCATCAAAGCGGACACCACTGTTTTGGTTGGTGCTCTTCTTATCTTGGGCGGTCGTGTAAAATGTATTACCATTTATCTCGTACCCTTTGAAAGTCATTATATTCGAAGATGGTAACTGGGACAGCAAGTACATGTCATCTTCAATAGAGGTGTCATGCATGGTACGTGCTTGCAACCAGCTGGCGAAACTCCTGGTTTGTTCACGTGTAATCCAGTCATCAGACCGCTCCGGGTGTTTGGAGCGTAGCAAATTCTTGTGTTCATCCATATATGGAGCCACCAAGGCGGAATTCTGTAGAACTGTGTAGTGTGCTTCAGTGAGAGAATGTCTGTCCATACATATTATTTTTCCCCTCCTAGCATGCCTTTTCCATCCAGTGTGCCCTTATGCCGCGATTCAGGAACACCAATCGGCTTAAGGTCAGGAATAAAGTCAATACAAAACTCAATGGCCTCCTCATTTTGACGGCCCTTGGAGATGCTTCCTTCTGGCCTAGCACGGTTGTGAACATATTTCTTTAAGACTCCCATGAACCTCTCAAAGGGGAACATATTGTGTAGAAATACAGGACCCAAAATGTTAATCTCTTCGCATAGGTGAACTAGGACGTGCGTCATGATGTTGAAGAAGGATGGTGGGAACACCAACTCGAAACTGACAAGACATTGCACCATATCATTCTGTAACCTTGGTATGATTTTTGGATCGATTACCTTCTGAGAGATTGCATTGAGAAATGCACATAGCTTCACAATGGCTAATCGAACATTTTCCGGTCGAAGCCCCCTCAATGCAACCGGAAGCAGTTGCGTCATAATCACGTGGCAGTCATGAGACTTTAGGTTCTAGAACTTTTTCTCTGCCATGTTTATTATTCCCTTTATATTCGACGAGAAGCCAGACGGTACCTTAATACTGAGCAAGCATTCAAAGAAGATTTCCTTCTCTTCTTTGGTAAGGGCGTAGCTTGCATGACCCTGATGTATACCATCTTTTCTGTGCATATGTTGCTGGTCCTCCCGTGCCTCAGGTGTATCTTTTGTCTTCCCATACACGCCCAAGAAGCCAAGCAGGGTCACACAAAGATTCTTCATCACGTGCATCACATCGATTGCGGAGCGGACCTCTAGGTGTTTCCAATAGGGCAGGTCCCAAAATATAGATTTCTTCTTCCACATGGGTGCGCGTCCGTCAGCGTCATTCGGAACAGGTTTTCCACCAGGACCCTTTCCAAAGACCACCTTCAAATCCTTGACCATATCATGTACATCAGCACTAGTACGGTGGCCAGGCTTCGTCCGGTGATCCGCCTCACCTTTGAAATGCTTGCCTTTCTTTCTGATGGGATGCCTGCTCGGAAGAAATCGACGATGTCCCAGGTACACATTCTTCTTACAATTAGCCAAATATATACTGTCAGTATCGTCTAAACAGTGCGTGCATGCGAGGTATCCCTTGTTTGTCTGTCCTGAAAGGTTACTAAGAGCAGGCCAATCATTGATGGTCACGAACAGCAACGCCTTTAGGTCAAATTCTTCCCCCATGTGCTCATCCCACGCACGTACACCTATTCCATTCCACAGTTGTAAGAGTTCTTCAACTAATGGCCTTAGGTACACAATAATGTCATTGCCGGGTTGCTTAGGGCCTTGGATGAGCACTGGCATCATAATGAACTTCCGCTTCATGCACAACCAAGGAGGAAGGTTATACAAACATAGAGTCACAGGCCAGGTGCTATGGTTGTTGCTCTGCTCCCCAAAAGGATTAATGCCATCTGTGCTTAGACCAAACCATACGCTCCTTGCGTCATCTGCAAACTCCTTCCCGTACTTTATTTCGATTTTTCTCCACTGTGACCCGTCAGCGGGTACTCTCAACTTTCCGTCTTTCTTACGGTCTTCTCTGTGCTATCGCATCACCTTGGCATGCTCTTTTTTTTGGAACAAACGTTTCAACCGTGGTATTATAGGAGCACACCACATCACCTTGGCAAGAATCTTCTTCCTAGGGTGCCGGCCCTCGACATCACCAGGGTCATTGCGGCTGATCTTATAGCGCAATGCACCACATACCGGGCAAGCGTTCAAATCCTCGTACTCACCGCGGTAGAGGATGCAATCATTAGGGCATGCATGTATATTCTGCACCTCTAACCCTAGAGGGCAGACAACCTTCTTTGCTTCGTAGGTACTCTCGGGCAATTCGTTGTCCTTTGGAAGCATATCCTTTATCATTACCAGCAACTTTCCAAATCCCTTGTCAGATACACCATTCTCTGCCTTCCATTGCAGCAATTCCAGTGTGGTGCCCAGCTTTTTCTTGTCACCTACGCAATTCGGGTACAACAATTTTTTGTGATCCTCTAACATGCGCTGCAACTTCTTCTTCTCCAAATCACTTGCACAGTTTCTCTTTGCATCGGCAATGGCCCGACCTAGATCATCAACGGGCTCATCTGATGCCTCTTCTTCAGCTTCTTCTCGCATTGCCGGCTCAGCTTCTTCCTGCATTACCGGCTCAGCTTCTTCCCCCATTGTTGTATCATCGTATTCAGGGAACCCATGGCCAGGATAGCTGTCGTCGTCCTCTTCTTCTTCATTGTCTTCCATCATAACCCCTCTTTCTCCGTGCTTGGTCCAAACATTATAATGGGGCATGAAACCGGACTTAAACAGGTGGACGTGAATGGTTCTTGACGTAGAGTAATTGTGACCATTCTTACAGCGAGCACATGGACAAGGCATAAAACCATCCGCCCGCTTGTTTGCCTCAGCCGCAAGCAGAAAAGTATGCACGCCCTCAACGAATTGGGGAGAGCATCGGTCATCGTACATCCATTGCCGGCTCATCTTCATTACCCAACACCGAATAGACCAAATTAATACAAGTTCATACATAAAGTTCATACAACACTTAAATGCAACAAACAAATAACTCTCTAGCTAAAGCATTTAAATGCAACAACAAATACGATCAAGATCGCAACTAAGGTAACAATGGATCCAATAGCATAATGATACCAAGCCTCACTATCGATGGCATATTTTCTAATCTTTCTAATCTTCAAGCGCACTTTCTCCATCTTGATCTTGTGATCATCGACGACATCGGCAACATGCAACTCCAATTCCATCTTCTCCCCCTCAATTCTTTTCAACTTTTCTTTCAAGTACTCGTTTTCTCCTTCAAGTAAATTTAACCACTCGGCAATAGGGTCGGTTGGAATTTCCGGTTCACATACCTCCTAGAAAAAATTTCTATGTCAATTTTGTCATAAACACGAAATGCAACTAGTTTTAAAAGAGAATATACATACCACATCCGAATCATAACAAGGACTAGGGCCGACGGGGACGGATATCAAAACCATGGCACTATATGTATAACAAACAACGTACGGGTAAGATAATTATACGAGTAACTATATATCCAAATCACACAAACATCAATTTTTATATAAAATTTCATGAACAAGAGGCTCACCACAAGGTGGTGCCGGTGACAGGACGGTGCGGGCGATCGACGGTGGCTACGATGGAGATTTAGAAGGCACTAAGTAAATCACACCTACATATGCAAACTAAGTGTTATTTTTGACCTCAAATTGCATATAAATAAAATACTAGCACACACATATATATATATATATATCCTCCCAAATTACTAAACTCACAAATTAATCACTATATAAAGCATTGCAAGAGCTAATCTAGCAATGAGAGATGAAAGGACAAAGTTGCTAACCTTTGTGATCATTTGAATGGATGGGGGCCTTCAAATCTTGACAAATTTTGGGCAAAATGTGAGATGAGCTCGAGAGGAAGAGGGGAAGAACAGAGAGGAGAGGGGAAAGGGGAAGAACAGAGGGAGCTCGGGTGGACGAAGGGTTTATGTAGGACGACCTTTAGTACCGGTTCGTGCCAAGAACCGGTACTACAGGGGCTGGAGGGCCCCCATTCTGACAACATCCTGCCACCACTCTCATTAGTACCGGTTCGTGGCACGAACCGGTGCTAAAGGTTCACCACGAACCAGTACTAAAGAAAGCGGCCCGGCTAGCCGTTGGAACCGGCACTAATGTATACATTAGTGCCGGCTCAAATACAAACCGGCACTAATGTGCTTCACGTTCGACCCTTTTTCTACTAGTGCCACTTGACCAAGGCCTTAGGAGCTTCTTCAAATGCATCAATTTCCTCTTGAAGCTTGTCCTTGCCTTTTTTGCTTGTGGTCTTGTGGTGGAAGATCATCTTGAGCTTGTGTCCCTTGGAAAGAAGTAGGATCATACTTCTCTTGTTGAGGAACAAACTTCGTCTTGGGGTATTGTTCTTCTTCCCACTCAACTCCATTAGCATTGAACTTTCGTTCAAAACCAATACCTTGATTCTTCCGGTGCCTTCCTTGCTTGTGTACAATTTCCTCGAATTGCTTACTCCCGGCAAGGCTCTTGTAAACACCTTTCTCTATAATTCCCTTCAATAAGCTATTTTCTTGCTCAAGTGTAACTTGGCTAAGAGAATCGTTAGTGCAATCAAGAGAACTACTAGAAGCAACAACATTGGATTTAGCATGATTATTGTTACTGCTAGAAGAAGAATCTTTCTTGTTCTTGATACTAGACTTGACTTGAGGCATGTAAGTGGATAAGAGTAAACGCTTGGCAATGTAAGAAGAACTTTTCTTGCGAAGATCATCATTGATTTCCTTTAAGAACACATGCTCTTGCTCAAGATTGAGCTTCTCAAAACGTAATTTCTCACGAGTCCTTAAAAGTTCTCGATGATCTCCTAGGATAGTTTCATGCGCTAACTTAAGAGTGTTTAGTTCTTTAGTTAGAGACTCAATCTTCTCCTTATCATTGTCATTCGTTTCATCTTGATTAGCATGATTAATTGACGTTTCATCATAGTATTCATCACTATATTTGTCAACAAGTAAATCATCATCACCTAACAAGTCATCTTCATCACTATTGAAATCAACATACTCGGGGTGTGATACCTTTGGACCTTTGGCCATGCAGCATATTCCAATTCCTTCATTTGGTGAATCAAATATGTCGTAGGAGTTGGTTGACACAAGTGCTAGACCGGCAACACCTTCATCTTGAGTATATTCGGAGTCAGAGTGATAGCTTCTCTCGGAGTCATTGTTGGAGTCGGAGCCGGATACCCATTCACCAACATGAGCTTGATGTCTTCATTTTTTGTAGCTCCTTGATGACTTGTCCTTCCTTTCTGAATCCTTGCTTCTCCGTGAGGGTCTTCATTCATATCGATCATCCCTACTCCTTCTCTCCCTTGATGGTGATTCTTCTCTTCTACTTCTTCTTTTGGGAGAATCTTCTCTTCTCTTGTGGGGAGCCATACACTCATTGGAGTAGTGTCCGGGTCTTCCACAATTGTAGCAGTTTCTCTCTCGACTAGAAGATCTTTTGTCATTGTAGGACCTTGACTTGGAACTTCTCTATTTGCTTCTACTCTTGTAAAATTTGTTGAAGTTCTTCACCATTAAGCTCAATTCTTCATTGAAGGTTTGTTTCTCACTTGATGATGTGGGGGCTTCACATGAGGCTTTGTAAGCACCACTTGATTTGTTGTGAAGTTCCTCCTTATCCTTGAGTGACATCTCATGAGCAACAATTCTTCCAATGACTTCCGTTGGCTTTAAATCTTTGTAATTTGGCATCATTTGGATCAATGTGCATACGGTATCGTATTTTCCATTCAAGGCTCTTAGGATCTTCTTGATGATGAATTTGTCGGTCATCTCTTCACTTCCTAAGTCGGCAATCTCATTTGTGATAAGAGCAAGCCTAGAGTACATTTCAGCGACACCTTCACCATCCTTCATTTTGAACTTGTCAAGTTGACTTTGAAGCACATCCAACTTGGATTCCTTGACGGAGTCGGTACCTTCATGCATGTCAATCAAAGTATCCCAAATTTCCTTTGCATTCTCAAGACGGCTGATTTTGTTGAATTCTTCGGCGTACAATCCGTTGAAGAGGATATCACAAGCTTGAGCATTGTATTGTAGCATCTTCAACTCTTCCGCGGTAGCTTCACGATTCGGTTCTCTCCCATCAAAGAATTCACCTTGCAAGCCAACACACACAATAGCCCAAACGGCGGGGTTATGTCGAAGAATGTGCATTTTCATCTTATGCTTCCAACTAGCAAAATTAGTACCATCAAAGTAAGGACCTCTACGGTGATAATTTCCCTCGCTAGACGCCATACTCTCCTAGGTTGTGAAACCAAGGCTATGACCACTAAAAGCTATGGAAATCAAAGCAAATGGAGACCAAAGTTCTGATACCACTTGTAGGATCGAAAGTATGTCTAGAAGGGGGGTGATTAGACTACTTGACCAATTAAAAATCTATCATTTTCCCAATTTTAGTCTTTGGCAGATTTTAGCTATCTTAGCACAAGTCAAGCAATCTTAACACAATTCAAGCAAGCATGCAAAGAGTCTATGAGCAGCGGAAAGTAAAGCCTGCAACTTGCAAGAATGTAAAGGGAAGGGTTTGGAGAATTCAAACGCAATTGGAGACACGGATGTTTTTGTCATGGTTCCGATAGGTGGTGCTATCATACATCCACGTTGATGGAGACTTCAACCCACGGAGGGTAACGGTTGCGCGAGTCCACGGAGGGCTCCACCCACGAAGGGTCCACGAAGAAGCAACCTTGTCTATCCCATCATGGCCATCGCCCCCGAAGGACTTGCCTCACTAGCAGTAGATCTTCACGAAGTAGGCGATCTCCTTGCCCTTACAAACTCCTTGGTTCAACTCCACAATCTTTGTCGGAGGCTCCCAAGTGACACCTAGCCAATCTAGGAGACACCACTCTCCAAGAAGTAACAAATGGTGTGTTGATGATGAACTCCTTGCTCTTGTGCTTCAAATGATAGTCTCCCCAACACTCAACTCTCTCTCTCACAGGATTTGGATTTGGTGGAAAGAAGATTTGAGTGGAAAGCAACTTGGGAAGGCTAGAGATCAAGATTCATATGGTAGGAATGGAATATCTTGGCCTCAACACATGAGTAGGTAGTTCTCTCTCAGAAAATGTGTATTGGAAGTGTAGGTATGTTCTGATGGCTCTCTCCATGAATGAAGAGTGGGTGGAGGGGTATATATAGCCTCCACACAAAAACTAACCGTTCCACACAATTTACCAATCTCGGTGAGACCGAATTGAGAAACTCGGTCGGACCGATTTAGCAAACCTAGTGACCGTTAGGATTTTCGGTGGGACTGAGATGCAACTCGGTAGGACCGATATGGTTAGGGTTAGGGCATAACGTAATCTCCGTGTGACCGATTACACAAACTCGGTGGGACCGATTTTAGTAATAATCTAACCAGAGAGTCGGTGAGGTAAACTTGGTGGGACCGATCGCTCATTTCGGTGGGACCGAAATTTACAAAGGGGAAACAGAGAGTTTACATCGCAATCTCGGTGGGACCGATCGCTCACCTCGGTAGGACCTAAACGTTACGAAGGGAAACAGAGAGATTACAACCCCATCTCGTTGTGACCGAGATCCCTATCGGTGAGACCGATTTGACTAGGGGTTGTGGCAGTGGCTATGACATCTGAACTCGGTGGCGCCGGATAGAAAGAATCGGTGGGGCCGAGTTTGACTTTTGGTTTAGGTCATATGTGGATGTGGGAAGGTAGTTGAGGGTTTTGGAGCATATCACTAAGCACTGTCAAGCAAGAACTCATTAAGCAACACCTCATCCCTCCTTGATAGTATTGGCTTTTTCTATAGACTCAATGTGATCTTGGATCACTAAAATATAAAATGTAGAGTCTTGAGCTTTGAGCTTGAGCCAATCTTTTTGTCCTTAGTATTTTGAGGGGTCCACTTTCCTCATCCATGCGATGCCATTCATTGAGCTTTTCTTGAAATATTAATCTTGGAATAGCATTAGCTCAATGAGCTATATGTTGTTAGGAATTAGCAAAACCACCTAGGGATAGTTGCACTTTCAACAAGCCAGCACCACCCGTGGCGTGCTACGCAATCCAGCCATGGGTCAACTCCCGTCCCATCCAGGCCGTATGATGGGACGAGACTTCAATCAACGATGACCAAGGTAATAGTGCCGCGCCCATGCCTCTGGTCAGCAGGAACGTGGCAACAGTGCCCCTCACCTACCCACTGACCAGTGCTGGCGTGGCTACAGTGCCCCCGCCTTCACCGCTGACGACAGCAAGCGGCAACCTGACAGAGAGCACTGTACACGACTCGACTTGGCCACGCCCTGACGATCGACAAGACGACGCACAGTTCCCCTAGGCATGCGGGGCCCGCACCTAGGGGAACCCGGAGAACCACAAGCCCTCAGCGGGACCCAGCCCAGGTCCCCGGACACCGACAATGCGGACCCACCAACTTGTAACATTACCACCGTACCCCTGAGGGGTTGTCCTCTAAAACCCCCAGGAGCCCTCATGCATAAGGGTGAACTCATTCCATCACACACACCTAGTCAGCAACACCCAAGGAGAAGGAACTGCCTAAGCTTGGCCAGCTTCCTTCCTCCTCCATACAGCTCCAGGAGCAACATTGTACTATCAATCATACAACAACACTCGGCAGGACTAGGGGTATTATCTCTCCGGAGAGCCCCGAACCTGGGTATGTCCAGCATCCCGCGCCCGCTCATGCCAACCTCGCCTCTGGAGTCCACCAGCGCCCTCGAGCCTCCTCCTTTCTTTAGCCATCCCTTGGCATCTGTCGTGCGCCCAACACGACAGTCCACCAAAATACTTTTCCGCCGCCGTAGCCTTCTGTACCTGTGAGATCCCATCTTGGGGCCTTTTCTGGCACCCTGCCGGAGGGGGATTCGATCACGGAGGGTTTATACATCAACTCTATCGCACTTCCGATGAAGCGTGAGCTGTTTACCACAGACCTACAGGTCCATAGCTAGTAGCTAGATGGCTTCTTCTCTCTCTTTGATCCTCAATACCATGTTCTCCACGATGTTCTTGGAGATCTATCCAATGTAATCTTCTTTTGCGATGTGTTTGTCAAGATCCAATGAATTGTGGATTTATGATCAGTTTATCTATGAATATTATTTGAATCTTCTCTGAATTCTTATATGCATCATTGATATCTTTGTATTTCTCTTCGAATTATCGGTTTGGTTTTGCCAACTAGATTGGTTTTCCTTGCAATGGGAGAGGTGCTTAGTTTTGGGTTCAATCTTGTGGTTTCCTCACCCAGCGACAAAGTAGGGGTAGCGAGACACGTATTTGTATTGTTGCCATAAAGGGTAAAAAGATGGGGTTTTCATCATATTGCTTAAGTTTATCCCTCTACATCATGTCATCTTACTTAAGGCCTTACTCCGTTCTTATAAACTTAATACTCTAGATGCATGCTGGATAGCGGTCGATGTGTGGAGTAATAATAGTAGATGCAGGCAGGAGTCGGTCTACTTGCCACGGATGTGATGCCTATATTCATAATCATTGCCTTGGATATCGTCATAACTTTGCATTTTTCTATCAATTGCTCGACAGTAATTTGTTCACCTGCAAGCTCAAGAAGTAGCAAAGGGTACGAAAGAGACTAGATTTTTATCAATCTCGATTTTTTTTGCAGTCAGATGATGCTAAGTCGAAATATCGCCTAGCAAGATGGGACATCATTTGTCGACCTAAGGACCAGGGTGTCTTGGAGTTGAGAACCTGGCGATTAAAAATAAATGCCTAATGATTCGCAATCTAAATGAAACAAATATTACGAAACAAATATTTGCAATCTAAATCTCCAGCCCAAGTTACCGCAAGACCTAATGATTCGCCATTCTGGAAGGGGCTTATGAGAACGAAAGAAATGTTTTTTCGTAGGGCCAAATTCTTTGTTGCCAATGGGATGACAACAAGATTTTGCGAGGATACGTTGTTAGGGGAAACACGGGCGTGAGAGTCCGAATTTGAGGTATATGGATACCAGCCATGAGATATGTGGGACGGTCCGAATGCGTCCACGGGCGTGCCTGGATGAGTCCGCAAACAAATAGGTGGCCAGATTTGTCAAGTTCGACGGTAGATGCTCTAAAACTCGAAAACGATGTGGAAACGATACATTTCTACACGATCCTTGCACAACACTAACATGGACCATGCAAATTGAAAACAAGGGGGGAGGGAAATGTACAGTGTAGTATCACTCTTTCAAAACCCAATCGAGATGACGTGGACCCATGTACAGTGTAATTAATTGTGTTCCTGCCACACACGTGCCAGACACGCGCACACATTTATGCATGCATGGATGCAGCTTTGTTGCGTACGGGTATGTGTATACTGCTACTGTCTGCTGCGTTAGCTGTCGGCAGGATTATTAACATGCAGCATTTGTTGGGTAGCCAGGGTTTGCATGCCAAATCTAGTCCTGACGTGCATGCTCCGGTTTCATGCATGACAAGGCAGTAGACGCCAGATTAATAAAGACCCTTTGGCAGGCCATCGTGCAGCGCAGGAGCAAACACGTCCGTGCATGTGTCGTGTGACACGTATGTGGTCGTGGCCCTTGGGTGCCCTAAACGGACGCCTGCCACTGCCACACGCATAGGTCCACCGGACCATCCGTCCATCCCGTACTACGTACGTACTACGTATCAGGCGTCACCTGGTAACTTTGTCGCCTTGTTACTACTGTAGCTTCGCTTGCATCTCGTCAACTTACGACACACCTGGTACTGTTGAGCTGGACGGAACCGTTGATGCAACACTTTTTTTTAACTCAAGGAAGCCGCCATCAAGCGCACTATTTCATTCAACTCATAGATAATGTACAACATGAATTACATAGCTCTGAACCTGAAAATTGAGAAGGGACCGCAGAAAAGGGCAAGGTACATTGGAATGAGAAGAACGTGAACAACTAAAGACAGGTTCTACTCTCGGGTTGAGAACATGATGAGCACGATTGTGAGGAATTCCATTGGTATTCCCGGAGATGTGATAAATAGCATTAAGAGAATGAGAGATTTGAAAGAACTCGCTAATTGGTTGTGTGCAGCTAATGTTGGTGTTATTGATTTCTCTTGAAACAGTCATCTTTGCAATGAAAGATTGTCAGTGAGAAAAGAACATTGTTGAAGTTGAAGGCTGCAAGAGATTTTAGCAGCAAATAGAAGTGCATAAACTTCAACAATAAGAGGTGAACAAACATCATGAGTAGAGCACTGGTAGAAAAAGGACCCGTTGTCCCGGTTCGTAAGGGCCTTTTGTCCCGGTTCCTGAACCGGGACTAAAGGGTCGGTACTAATGCCCTGTCCCTTTAGTTCCGGTTCAATCCAGAACCGGGACTGATGGGTCTCCACGTGGCCTGTGCGCGGAGACCAGGCAGGAGACCCTTTGGTCCCGGTTGGTGGCACCAGCCGGGATCAATAGGCATCCACCCGTCAGCATTTCTGTGGCTGGGGTTTTTGTTTTTTTTGAAAGGGGGGGGGGATTTGGGGGATTTGGGGGGTTAATTTAGGTGTTTCATATATTGTGTTACCTAGCTATAATTAATAGAGAGAAGTGTCCTCTCTTATGTCCGTGCTTGGTCGACGCTACGTACTATACATACGTATAGATAGGACTAGACACGCTAGCTAGCTAGTAAGCAAACGAAGGAAACAGAAGATCGTCATGAACACATATGCATACAGAGAGAAGTGATATCGACCACCTCTCCTTCTCCGAGAGATTGGTCGAAAAACAAGTTCTCGTATATCTATCCGACACTACCGGCTACATATATACAATAATTATCTCTTACAAATATAATCATACGGACTCATGGTCCACAAAGTATTCTCCGTCTTCAGCGATCACGTGGTCAAGAAAGAATGCCGCCAATTCCTCTTGAATTGCTCGCATGCGAGCTGGTGCTAGGAGTTCATCCTGCTTCCGAAACATCTAATTTGAAGAAGGGGGGTCAATACATATATATATGAATGAATGAAACTCAACACAAATGATGGTAATAAAATAAAATTGTGAATGTTGTTATTTACGTACTTCATATTGTTCGTCAGTGTAGCCCCGCTCACAGGTCGTGTGGCGGATGGACTCGCAAACGTAGTATCCACATAAATCATTCCCTTGTTCCTACCACAACCACTTTACAAGAAATAGAGGTCAATCAAACTGATAAGCAAGAATGCCAAATCAATAGGAGATGCGCGGAACATGCTACTATAGTACTTACTTTCGGGTGTCTAAATTGCAGCTTCTTCGGGAGTCCTGGAGCTTTTTTGGAGATTTTTTTCCAAACCCTGCCAGACAAAGAAAACAATTACTTGATATATCAGGAAATGAACAAAGTTGCTGATATGGTGGATAATGATCGATTTAACTTACTTCTCGAGCATTTGAGTCATGTCTGCATAGTCCTGGGGATCTTTTCGTCTTGATTCTAAGACGGTTACTAGTCCCTACTCAAGCTTAATCTCTAGGAGAATATAGTGGTAACTGCACACGCATGCATAACTCATCAATTACATTACTATAACCTTGACTAATATATAAGGAAAACCGAATACGCACAAGACAGTAACACTCACTTGAAGTTGTAAGGAAAGAGTATTATATCTTTGTTTTCATTTATTACCAACGATCGTAGCAAGTTGGCCTCGGTAGTTGCGGCATGAAATTTAAGCTGAGTTGCATCTATGAGATATGTGTTAATGAACCCAATATCACCGACTTGTCTTTTCTTCAATTCGGCGATCTTCAATCTGCATAATATAGCGAGGATGGTTATAAATACATGCAATGAAAGAGCTGAGCTATATAGAGAGAATTAATGACAGAAGTAGTACTACTTACAGACAGTAGCAGGTGACCGTTGTTTTATCGAGGGCCAATTGATTGAAAAACTGAAAGAACTCCTCAAATGGAACAGGCAACAGTTCAATTCCAACGAGGTCATGCTCCTTTTTAACTTTCACATACAAAGTACTCCTCCCCCCAGAGTCTCTGCAGATTTTCAAGTACCAATCATGCAATCTTCGCATCATCTTTGATAGAGATCTTTCATCTTTGACGAGAGGCTTCCCGTACTCGTATCTTTGTATCTGCACCTCCATGAAATCATAATGTACATCGCCGGGCAGGTAATCGCCAAGATTGCTATAACCGGGCACCATCCTCGGATCATTAGCGACGTTGTCGCTAGGCACCTTGAGCGGGGGGCACGATTGCTTCGCTTGTTCGCCGAGCTTGGCAATTTGTTTCCCAGCTCGTCGTTCTTTCAGCCTTTGATCACTGACAGTACTTCTCGACCGCTCCGCTTCGGCAAATTCCTTTCCAATAATGTGCTCATAGTTTCCTTTCGGCGGAGACTTGGGTGGTTTTGTCAGGGCAGCCAGAGTGCGCTTCGCTTTCACCGGATCTACCTTCTCCTCCAGAGGTGGATGTTTCTTTACTTTCACCCCTTCAAAGTAGTTCCTCACTTCTTCTCGTGCGATCTCGGCGTTCTCCTCCGGGGTCCTCTCGTATGGTAACTTCTCTGGAGTCTTCAGAGAAGGACCGAATCTGTATTTCCTCCCGCCTCTGGCTGTACTGCTAGACGCCGGCAGAGCAGACGGAGCAGTTGTCTTCTTTACTTGCTTACGAGGCGCAGGAGAAGGACTACGACGCGCTGGAGCAGCCGGAGCGGCGACAGGTCTCTTCCGCCCTTGCTGACGAGGCGGAGAAGGAGGAGGCTGGCTGCTCGGGCGCATCGGCGCAGGCGGAGAAGGAGGCGCAGTGCCGCCACGCGCCGGAGAAGGAGCCGGTCGAGTGCCCTGATCGTCACTCGCTGGAGGAGGAGGCGGTGGAGGAGGCGGGGTGCCCTGACTCACCGAAGGAGGAGGCGGTGGAGGAGACGGAGTGCCCTGACTTGCCGGAGGAGGAGGAGGCGGAGGCGTCCAGTTCGGAAGGTTGATGAGCTCCTTCCGCCATAGGCATGGAGTCTTCAGAGTAGACCCCAGCCTAGTCTCCCCTTCACCGGTAGGGTGGTCAAGATGGAGGTCCTCAAATCCCTCCGTTATTTCATCCACCATCACCCTAGCATATCCTTCTGGAATCGGCCGGCAGTGAAAAGTTGCGCCGGGTTCAGTAGGATAAACAGAGCCAACAGCCGCCTTGACCTTTTAATTCATCTATTGCGTCATAAGGTGGCAATTTTGAGACTCCGTGATAGCATCCACGGGATAGCTGGCAGGAGCCGTCAAGGCATGCTCTGGCTGAAGCAGCTCGGTGGAAGCCACGCTGCTTCTCCGCTGAGATGGCGGGGTAGCTTCGGGGGAAGCTTCGGCGGTACGTTTGCTGCGATTTGCTTCTCGTTCCTCTATCGCTTGAACCCTTGCTTGCAGCGCCTGCATTTGGGTCTGCTGCAATTTTTTCCTCCTCTCCTGGGATTTGTAACCGCCTGCGTCCGGAAACCCAACCTTCCATGGAATGGAGCCTGGCGTGCCTCATGTCCGTCCAGGGTGCTCAGGATTCCCGAGGGCCATTGTGAGCTCGTCGTTCTCTCTATCTGGAAAGAACGTCCCTTGCTGCGCTGATTCGATATACTGCTGAAGCTTCCTGACTGGTATGTCCATTTGATCGTTCGTCCAAATGCACTTCCCTGTTACAGGGTCCAAGGTTCCGCTAGCCCCGAAGAACCAAGTCCGACAACGGTCTGGCCAGTTAATTGTCTCTGGTTCGATCCCTTTATCAACCAGATCATTCTCAGTCTTGGCCAACTTAGGCCAGGCTACGAGGTAGCCACCTGACCCCGTGCGATGGTGATGCTTCTTCTTCGCAGCATTTTGCTTGTTTGTCGCCAACATCTTCTTACTCTTTTCCGATGTATTGTGGGCCACAAATGCGGGCCAGTGATCTCTGATCTTCTCATATCTGCCCTTGAATTCTGGTGTCTCTTTATTTTCAACAAACTTATTCAGCTCTTTCTTCCACCTCCTGAATAGTTCTGCCATCCTCTTAAGAGAAAAAGACTTGATTAATTCCTCTTTAACTGGCTTCTCTGGATCATCCTCTGGCGGTATGGTGAAATTTGACTTCACCTCAGTCCAAAGATCATTTTTCTGCATATCATTGACATAAGACACCTCAGGGTCTTCTGTAGCCGGCTTTAACCATTGCTGGATGCTGATCGGGATCTTGTCCCTAACCAAAACCCCGCACTGAGCAACAAATGTGCTCTTTCTCCGGAGGGGTTCAATCGGTTGGCCGTCGGGCGCGATTGCTATGATCTCAAACTTTTCATCCGAGCTCAACTTTTTCTTCGGGCCTCGTCTCTTTACCGAAGTTGTGCTCGATCCGGAGGGCTAGAAAAAAGAACAAAGACTTAATTAATATGTGTACATACCAAAACAATGAATGCATCAATTAGCTAGTCAGCATAAGCTTAACTAATATATATATATATATACCTGGTCGGACTCGGTTTGGTCACCCGAGACGTCATCACGGTCTCCTTCTTGCACCGGCATTGGATCACTGGAGCCATCCTCACGGTCTCCTTCTTGCACCGGCATTAGGTCACCGGAGCCATCATAATCATAGCCAGCTGCTTCCAGACCAACGGTGTCGTTGAGAAACAACGAGACGACGGCATCACTTCCTCGTGCGATTATGTCCCCCAACAACTCTTCTTGTACTTCGTCTCGGGCGGTGTCCATAGTTTCTACAAATATTGACAACATGGCAATTATTATTCAAACATGACAGATGGATATATTAGTGGCAAACGTAGAACTAATATTAATTAGTGGCCTCGACGCTGCTTCTCTAGGGTTTGGGGTGGCCTCGACGCTGCTTCTCTAGGGTTTGGGGTGGCCTCGACAACGCTTCAAGGATAAAAAAAGAAGAGGAAGAAGAAAAAAAGGAGGAGAAGAAAGAATAGAGGAGTAAGAACTCCTCTATTCTTTCTTCTCCTCTTTTTTCTTCTTCTTCCTCTTTTTTTATCAGGAACGAGGATCGTCGAGGGTCACCGAGCGGTAGAGGAAACCCTAAATAGCAAGTATCGTGGGTGTGAGATACATGTGGCCGTCGGTGTTGGACACTACATCCACATCCCACAAGTGACGTGGGCGTCGAAGCCCGCGCCACTTGTGGGACGTGGATGTAGTGTCCGACACCGACGTCCACATGTATCTCACACCGACGATACTTTCTATTTAGGGTTTCCTCTACCGCTCGGCGGCCCTGACCCTCGACGAACCTTCTTCTCCTCTTTTTTCTTCTTCTTCTTTTTTTTCTCCTTCCTCTTTATTTTATCGGAAACGAGGGTCGTCGAGGGTCAGGGTCGCCGAACGGTAGAGGAAACCCTAAATAGCAAGTGTCGTGGGTGTGAGATACATGTGGCCGTCGGTGTCGGACACTACATCCACGTCCCACAAGTGACGTGGGCGTCGAAGCCCGCGTCACTTGTGGGGCGTGGATGTAGTGTCCGACACCGACGGCCACATGTATGTCACACCGACGATACTTGCTATTTAGGGTTTCCTCTACCGCTCGGCAACCCTCGACGACCCTCGTTCCCGATAAAAAAAGAGGAAGAAGAAGAAAAAAAAAGAGGAGAAGAAAGAATAGAGGAGTAGAACTCCTCTATTCTTTCTTCTCCTCTTTTTTTGCTTCTTCCTCTTATTTTTTTATCCTCTTCTTCCTCTCATGTTCGACAACCCTCGACCCCTCGGCGACCCTAGACCCCCTCTCGACCCCCTCATGTCGAAGTTATCGGGTAGGGGGTATATCGACAACGACATACCCGATACATACATACATACATACATACATACATATCACATGCATCCATACATATATGAACAAAATTAATATCTACTAATTAACAACCTAAATAAAAAACCAATACATATAGGAAGAAGAAGAAAAAAGAAGAGAAGAAAGAATAGAGGACAAGACTTCCTCTTCTTCATCTCCTCTTCTTCTCCCTCTTCTTCTTCCTCTTCTTCCCCTCCTTCCCTCGACCCCCTAAACTAGTTCTCAACCCTCGACCCCCTAAACTAGTTCTCAACCCTCGACCCCCTAAACTAGTTCTCGACCCCCCCTCATGTTGAAGGTATCAGGGAGGGGGTATATCGACGCCCCCTCATGTCGAAGTTATCGGGGAGGGTTATATCGACCCCCCTCCTGTCGAAGTTAACGGGGAGGGGGTATATCAACAATGACATGCATACATGGAAAAAAATGCTATCCATCTATACGTACATAGCCACATACATATATACATGGAAATAATGCTATGAAAAAAATATGAACAAAAAAATGCTATGAACAAAAAATAATACACATAAACAAAAAAAATACATATATGAACAAAAAATGCTCTGAACAAAAAAAATAATACACATATATGAACATCTATACATACATATAGCCACATACATATATACATTATATATATGAACGAAAAAATGGAAAAATGATAAACAGGTGGCGGCGGCTCACAGCAGCGAGGTTGACCGGCGAGGGCGACGGCGGGGGCGGCGGATGGCTCGGGGAGGAGGGCGGCGAGGGCGGCACGAGCTCGGGGAGGAGGGCTCGGGCACGACGGCGAGATCGGGGGCGGCGCGGGCTTGGGGACGACGGTGAGCTCGAGGGGCGGCGTGAGCTCGGGGAGGAGGGCTCGGGGACGACGGCGAGCTCCGGGGCGGCGCGGGCTCGAGGGCGGCAAGGGCTCGGGGGTGGCACGGGCTCGAGGGGCGGGCGGCGGCGGCGACGAGGAGCGGGTGGTGACGGCGACAGCGACCTCGGGGCGGCGACGGCGAGCACGGGCAGCCTGGCGGCGTCGTCGGGGCGGGATCGAAGAAACTGAACCAAAATTTTCACAAGTGTGGCTTATATGGACGGAGCATTGGTCACGGTTCGTGGCACAAACGGTGACCAATGCCCCCCTTTAGTCCTGGTTGGTGCCACCAACCGAGACCAAAGGCCTCTTTTCAGCAGCCCCTTTAGTCACGGTGGGAAGCGGTGGCCTTTGGTCTCGGTTGGTGGCACCACCGGGACTAAAGGGGGGCATTGGTCGCGGTTTGTGCCACGACCCGTGACCAATGCCCCGCTTTAGTCCCGGTTGGTGCCACCAACCGAGACCAAAGGCCTTGTGCGGCTGCTGCGTCGAAAGTTTAGTCCCACCTCGCTAGTTGAGAGGGGTGCGCAGTGGTTTATAAGCCCCACTGCCGCACCCCTCTCGAGCTCCTCTCCATTGCAGGCTTACGGGCCTAATTGTCACTTCTATGCCTGTGGGCCTCCTACGGGCCTGAATCCTGGCCCTTGGATGGGTTTCTAGTCGTATTCAGGCCATGGGGCCCAGTAGGTGGCATTTTTTGTTTTTTTGTTTCTTTATTTATTTTATTTTGTTTTTTGCTTTATTTTTAATCCTTTATGCTTTTAGTTTTAGAAAAATTATAAACTTTTTGTTAATGCCATTAGTTTTCAAATTTGAAAACACTTTTTTTTGTTTTTTTGTTTTCTTTGTTGCTTTATTTATTTTATTTTGTTTCTACTTACAACAAAATACTTATTGTTGCTATTTTTTTCCAGTTTTTTTGTTTTGTTTTCTGCATTATTTATTTTCTTTTGTTTTTTGCTTTATTTTTTTTCTTTTTTGCTTTTAGTTTTAGAAAAATTATAAACTTTGTGTTAGTGCCATTAGTTTTCAAATTTGAAAACACTTTTTTAATTTTTTTTGTTTTCTTCGTTGCTTTATTTATTTTATTTTGTGATTAACTTTACTATAAAAACAGTTTTTTTTCCTGTTTTTTGATTTGTTTTTTGCATTATTTTTTTTGTTTTTTACTTTAATTTTTAATTCTGTTTGCTTTTAGGTTAGCAAAATTATAAACTTTCTGTTAGTGCCATTAGTTTTAGAAAAATTATAAACTTTCTGTTAGTGCCATTAGTTTTCAAATTTGAATAGTTAAAATTTGAATTCTTTGAAATTTGTGTGAATCACAAGTTTGTGATTAACTTACTAAAAAATGAGAATAGATGCGCTTATAGAGAAAATTCAACCTAAATTCATAGTAAATTTCTATGAATTTCAGAGAAATTCACTATGAATTTAGGTTAACCTTTTCTCTATTAGGGCATCTATTTTCACTTTGGGAGGAGCTCAACAAGGCAGAGAGGGAAGGGCTTATAAACCGGTGTGAGCCCCCTTCGGTTGGCGAGGTGGGACTAAACTCTGCTCGCAACGAGGACCAACCCTTTAGTCCCGGTTTGTGGCACAAACCGGGACTAATGGTCATCGGCCAGGGGCGAGGAGCAAAATTATAAACTTTCTGTTAGTGCCATTAGTTTTAGAAAGTTGAAAGTTGAAAGTTGGCATGGGCCAGGGACTAATGGTCATGGTATTACGAGGGCCGAACCATAAGACATTAAAGCATTTCAAATGAACTCTGAAAAAGTTGAAAGTTGGCATGGTATCATAATTTCACCCACATAGCATGTGCATGTACAAAACGGACAATGGTAGCATGTTCGTGTGTTACAAAGTTGGCATGGTATCATCATAATAGTTGCGGGAGAAAGTCTTCACTTTTTCTTTGCTTGTGTCATTTTCTTATTGTGCCGTAACCATGGATAATCTTCATTGTTTATCAGGATGCTTGGGTCAGCCTTGACATTGAAGGGAGGAATTTCATGAAACTTTTCATAATCTTCAGACATGTCTGTCTTGCCATCCATTCTCAGGATGTCCCTTTTTCCTGAAAGAACTATGTGGCGCTTTGGTTCATCGTATGATGTATTCGCTTCCTTATCTTTTCTTTTTCTCGGTTTGGTAGATATGTCCTTCACATAGATAACCTGTGCCACATCATTGGCTAGGACGAACGGTTCGTCAGTGTACCCAAGATTTTTCAGATCCACTATTGTCATTCCGTACTGTGGGTCTACCTGTACCCCGCCGCCTGACAGATTGGCCCATTTGCACTTAAACAAAGGGACCTTAAAATCAAGTCCGTTGTCAAGTTCCCAAATGTCCACTATGTAACCATAATATGTGTCCTTTCCGCTCTCCGTTGCTGCATCAAAGCGGACACCGCTATTTTGGTTGGTGCTCTTTTGATCTTGGGCGATCGTGTAAAATGTATTCCCATTTATCTTGTATCCTTTATAAGTCAATACAGTCAACGATGGTGCCCTGGACAACAAGTACAACTCATCACAAACAGTGTTGTCATCTCTGAGACGTGTTTCCAACCAACTGCCGAAAGGCCTGATGTGTTCACATGTAATCCAGTTGTCACACTGCTCCGGGTGTTTGGAGCGTAGACTGTTCTTGTGTTCATCGACATACGGGGTCACCAACGTAGAGTTCTATAGAACTGTGTAGTGTGCTTGAGACCAAGAATATCCGTCCCTGCATATTATTGAGTCTCTTCCAAGAGTGCCTTTTCCAGTCAGTCTCCCCTCATACCGCGATTTAGGGAGACCTATCTTCTTAAGGCCAGGAATGAAGTCAACACAAAACCCGATAACATCCTCTGTTTGATGGCCCATGGAGATGCTTCCTTCTGGACTAGCACGGTTACGGACATATTTCTTTAGGACTCCCATGAACCTCTCAAAGGGGAACATATTGTGTAGAAATACGGGCCCCAGGATGACAATCTCGTTGACTAGATGAACTAGGACGTGCGTCATGATATTGAAGAAGGATGGTGGGAACACCAGCTCGAAACTGACAAGACATTGCGCCACATCACTCCTTAGCCTTGGTACGATTTCTAGATCGATCACCTTTGAGAGATTGCATTGAGGAATGCACATAGCTTCACAATGGCTAATCGGACGTTTTCCGATAGAAGCCTCCTCAATGCAACCGGAAGTAGTTGCGTCATAATCACGTGGCAGTCATGAGACTTTAGGTTCTGAAACTTTTTCTCTGGCATATTTATTATTCCCTTTATATTCGACGAGAAGCCAGTCGTGACCTTCATACTGAGCAGGCATTCAAAGAAGATTTCTTTCTCTTCTTTCATAAGAGCGTAGCTGGCAGGACCTTTATACTGCTTCGGAGGCATGCCATCTTTTTCGTGCAAACGTTGCAGGTCCTCCCGTGCCTCAGGTGTATCTTTTGTCTTCCCATACACACCCAAGAAGCCTAGCAGGTTCACACAAAGGTTCTTCGTCACGTGCATCATGTCGATTGAAGAGCGGACCTCTAGGTCTTTCCAGTAGGGTAGGTCCCAAAATATAGATTTCTTCTTCCACATGGGTGTGTGTCCCTCAATGTCATTCGGAACAGCTAGTCCACCGGGACCCTTTCCAAAGATTACGTAGTGTAAATCATTGACCATAGCAAGTACGTGATCACTGGTACGCATGGCGGGCTTCTTCCGGTGATCTGCCTCGCCTTTGAAATGCTTGCCTTTCTTTCGACATTGATGGTTGGTCGGAAGAAATCGACGATGGCCCAGGTACACATTCTTCCTGCATCTGTCCAAGTATATACTTTCAGTGTCATCTAAACAGTGCATGCATGTGTGGTATCCTTTGTTTGTCTGTCCTGAAAGGTTACTTAGAGCGGGCCAATCGTTGATAATGCCTTAAGGTTAAATTCCTCCTGTCTGTGCTCATCCCACGTACATACACCGTTTCCATTCCACAGCTGTAAAATTTCTTCAACTAATGGCCTTAGGTACACATCATTGTCGTTGCCGGGTTTCTTAGGGCCTTGGATGAGAACTGGCATCATAATGAACTTCCGCTTCATGCACATCCAAGGAGGAAGGTTATACATACATAGAGTCATGGGCCAGGTGCTGTGATTGCTGCTCCGCTCCCCAAAAGGATTAATGCCATCCGCAGTTAAAGCAAACCATACATTCCTTGGGTCCTTTGCAAACTCATCCCAGTACTTTCTCTTGATTTTTCTCCACTGCGAACCGTCAGCGGGTGCTCTCAACTTCCCATCTTTCTTTCGGTTCTCACTGTGCCATCGCATCAACTTGGCATGCTCTTTGTTTCTGAACAGACGTTTGAACCGTGGAATTATAGGAGCATACCACATCACCTTCGCAGGAACCCTCTTCCTGGGGGGCTCGCCGTCAACATCACCAGGGTCATCTCGTTTGATCTTATACCGCAATGTACCACATACCGGGCATGCGTTCAGATCCTTGTATGCACCGCGGTAGAGGATGCAGTCATTAGGGCATGCATGTATCTTCTCCACCTCCAATCCTAGAGGGCATACGACCTTCTTTGCTGCGTATGTACTGTCGGGCAATTCGTTATCCTTTGGAAGCTTCTTCTTCAATATTTTCAGTAGCTTCTCAAATCCTTTGTCAGCCACAGCATTCACTGCCTTCCACTGCAGCAATTCCAGTACGGTACCGAGCTTTGTGTTGCCATCTTTGCAATTGGGGTACAACCCTTTTTTGTGATCCACTAACATGCGATCGAACTTCAGCTTCTCCTTTTGACTTTCGCATTGCGTCCTTGCATCGACAATGACCCGGCGGAGATCATCATCATCGGGCACATCGTCTGGTTCCTCTTGATCTTCAGCAGCTTCACCCGTTGCAGCATTGTTGGGCACATCGTCCGGTTCCTCTTGATCTTGACCAGCTCCCCCCATTGCAGCATCACCGTATTCAGGGGGCACATAGTTGTCATCGTACTCTTCTTCTTCGCCGTCTTCCATCATAACCCCTATTTCTCCGTGCCTCGTCCAAACATTATAGTGTGGCATGAAACCCTTGTAAAGAAGGTGGGAGTGAAAGATTTTCCGGTTAGAGTAAGACCTCGTATTCCCAAATTCAGTGCATGGACAACACATAAAACCATTATTCTTGTTTGTGTTGGAAATATGCCCTAGAGGCAATAATAAAAGCACTATTATTATATTTCCTTGTTCATGATAATTGTCTTTTATTCATGCTATAATTGTGTTATCTGGAAATCGTAATACATGTGTGAATTCATAGACACCAACATGTCCCTAGTAAGCCTCTAGTTGACTAGCTCGTTGATCAACAGATAGTCATGGTTTCCTGACTATGGACATTGGATGTCGTTGATAACGAGATCACATCATTAGGAGAATGATGTGATGGACAAGACCCAATCCTGAACATAGCACAAGATCGTATAGTTCGTTTGCTAGAGTTTTTCCAATGTCAAGTATCTTTTCCTTAGACCATGAGATCGTGTAACTCCCGGATACTGTAGGAGTGCTTTGGGTGTACCAAACGTCACAACATAACTGGGTGACTATAAAGGTATACTACGGGTATCTCCGAAAGTGTCTGTTGGGTTGACACGGATCAAGACTGGGATTTGTCACTCCGTATGACGGAGAGGTATCTCTGGGCCCACTCGGTAATGCATCATCATAATGAGCTCAAAGTGACCAAGTGTCTGGTCACGGGATCATGCATTACGGTATGAGCAAAGTGACTTGCCAGTAATGAGATTGAACGAGGTATTGGGATACCGACGATCGAATCTCGGGCAAGTAACGTACCGATTGACAAAGGGAATTGTATACGGGATTGCTTGAATCCTCGACATTGTGGTTCATCTGATGGGATCAACGAGGAGCATGTGGGAGCCAACATGGGTATCCAGATCCCGATGTTGGTTATTGACCGGAGAGCCGTCTCGGTCATGTCTACATGTCTCCCGAACCCGTAGGGTCTACACACTTAAGGTTCGGTGACGCTAGGGTTGTAGAGATATGAATATGCAGTAACCCGAAAGTTGTTCGGAGTCCCGGATGAGATCCCGGACGTCACGAGGAGTTCCGGAATGGTCCGGAGGTGAAGAATTATATATAGGAAGTGCAGTTTCGGCCATCAGGAGAGTTTTGGGGGTCGCCGGTATTGTACCGGGACCACCGGATAGGTCCCGGGGGTCCACCGGGTGGGGCCACCCATCCCGGAGGGCCCTATGGGCTGAAGTGGGCAGGGGAACCTGCCCATAATGGGCTGGTGCGCCCCCCTTGGCCCACCCCCTACGCCTCGGGTTGGAAACCCTAGGGTGGGGGGCGCCCCACTTGCCTTGGGGGCCACTCCACCCTTGGCCGCCGCCCCCCTAGGAGATCCCATCTCCTAGGGCCGGAACCCCCCTTGGGGAGCCTATATAAAGGGGGGGGAGAGGGTCAGCCACACCCTTGACTCTTGGCGCCTCCCTCTCCCCTGCTACACCTCTCCCTCTTGCAGTAGAACGGCGAAGCCCTGCTGCAGTGACTCCTGCATCCACCACCACGCCGTCGTGCTGCTGGATCTTCATCAACCTCTCCTTTCCCCTTGCTGGATCAAGAAGGAGGAGACGTCACGCTGACCGTACATGTGTTGAACGCGGAGGTGCCGTCCGTTCGGCCCTAGGATCTCCGGTGATTTGGATCACAACGAGTACAACTCCCTCATCCCCGTTCACTTGAACGCTTCCGCTCGCCATCTACAAAGGTATGTAGATGCAATCTGATCACTCGTTGCTAGATGAACTCATAGATGGATCTTGGTGAAACCGTAGGAAATTTTTTGTTTTCTGCAACGTTCCCCAATAGTTTGCCTCAGCCGCATCGAGAAACTCATGCATGCCCTTAATGTACTCGCAGGTGTGTTTGTCACCGCACATCCATTGCCGGTTCATCTGCGTGTATTATATATAATTAAGTGTCCAAATTAATAGAAGTTCATCATCACATTAAAACCAAAGTGCATACATAGTTCTCATCTAACAACATATAGCTCTCGAGAGCATCTAATTAATTAAATCATACATTGAAACTATGTAAAACATTTCAATGCGAAAACAAATGCGATCATAATCGCAACCAAGGTAACAATTGATCCAATGGCATAATGATACCAAGCCTCGGTATGAATGGCATATTTTCTAATCTTTCTAATCTTCAAGCGCATTGCATCCATCTTGATCTTGTGATCATCGACGACATCCTCAACATGCAACTCCAATATCATCTTCTCCTCCTCATTTTTTTATTTTTTCCTTCAACAAATTGTTTTCTTCTTCAACTAAATTTAACCTCTCGACAATAGGGTCGGTTGGCATTTCCGATTCACATACATCCTACATAAATAAAATCTATGTCACGTTGGTCGGCATAATTTTCATAAACAATAAATAAACCAATAGTTATAAAGATAATATATATACCACATCCGAATCATAAACATGACGAGGGCCGACGGGGGCGGATACCAAAACCATCGCACTATATAAGATGCAATATTAAAAGTAAGAAAATAATACAAGTATCTATGTAAACATACAAGTAAGAATATTTTTCCTTTCAGAAAGAAGATAAGAACAAGAGGCTCACCACGGTGGTGCCGGCGATGAGCTCGGCGCGGGTGATCGACGGCGGTGAAGACGGGGACGGGGCGTGACGGACCGCTAATCCTAGACAAATATTATGGAAAATGGAGCTTGGAGGTCGAGCTTGGAGAGGAGAAAGCCTAAGTAGTGTGGCTCGGGCATTCCATCGAACACCTTGTGTGCATAGGAGGTGAGCTAGAGCACCACCAAGCCCTCTCCCCCTCGGCCAGAGAAAAACAGAGCACTAGGGTGCTTTGCTCGCGAGTGAGGGGTATATATAGGCACCTCATTGGTCCCGGTTGGTGACATGAACCAGGACTAAAGGGAACCCTTTGGTCCCGGTTCAAGCCACCAACCGGGACCAATGGTGGTGGGCCAGGAGCGAGGCCCATTGGTCCCGGTTCATCCCACCAACCGGGACCAAAAGGTCCAGATGAACCGGGACCAATGGCCCACGTGGCCCGGCCGGCCCCCTGGGCTCATGAACCGGGACCAATGCCCCCATCGGTCCCGGTTCTGGACTGAACCGGGACTAATGGGCTGACCCGGCCTGGACCAAAGCCCTGTTTTCTACTAGTGGAGGATTGAATCATTATTCTCGAATCAGAATCGTCTTTGGGGAGGATGTGAACACCAATACCAGTAGCCAGATTGCCACCATACCCAGGCACATTCTTCTTATGCCAAAAAGCATCTGAATATATTTTGGTACCTGAAATAGCCAAGTCAAATTTGAGGGTGGAGCCTTGTTGTACTTGTTCTTGCCCTTGAGAGAGTATGGTTGTGGATTGCTTCTTCTTCGAAGAAGGCAGCTCCCATGTGATTCTTTCCTGCAAAAAAGAACATCGTTTCTTGCTTTCCACAAACACCACAAGAAGGTAAATATATTAGGAATAGATGCTTGCGGATGGTTCATGTTAATTAGAGCCTAAATAATATCTAGAACAGAATTTTGATTGAGAGCAAGAATATCAGATCTAATATACCAGGAGTGCCCGAACCAAGAGGCTCTAGAAAAGTTGCAAAGAAAGAAAAGATGCATTTCATCTTCATATGAATCACATCTAGAGCATGTAGAAAAAATATGAGAGGAAAACCTGCCAGCTCTAAGACCAATTGGGAGAGCATGCCTAAGTAAGCTCCACGCAAAAGTTTTGACCCTTGGAGCCATGAATTTGTGCTTCCAGACCTGCTGCAAAATATCTTTGGTTGATTGGTTCAACTGTCTTGGTTGATTTGCCTGCACAATATGAATTTGTTGTAAACACAACTTATATGCACTCTTAGAATTGCACTTACCAGAAGGAGTGGGGTTCCAACAAAGGATATCCCTACTATCATCAAGAACTATAGGAGTTGCAATAATAGCCGAATCAGTCGGTTCCTGAAAAAGGTTAGTGATGAACTCAGAATTCCAAACTTTTTGGCCTGGCAGCCAAAGATCAGAGACCTTAGCTGGGTAAATAAAAGCACTATGATGGACAATAAGGTGATCATATATGTTATCCCAAGTAGTACACCAAGGTGAACTCCAAATAGAAATGTTGCCTTGGGTGATCTGATAAAAAGAATGCTCCTTGAGCATCAGCAAGAGCTTGAGAATGGAAGTCCGAAAAGCAGATTTCGGAGTATTCGGTGTAGCTCTCCAAATGGAAGAATCATGAAAATACTTAGCACACAGAACTTGATAGATTTAGCTTTCTGGATTTTCAGCAAGTCTCCAGGCAGCCGCAAGGAGACCTTGATTCATAGCCAACATGTTTTTGATTCCCAATCCGCCTTCTTTTTTAGGAGTACAATATCTTTCCAAGCCCTGAGACATAAAGCTCTTGCACTAGCTTCCTCTCTAACACCAACCCACCAAAAATTACGAATGATTACCATGAGCTTCACAAGGATACAATTTATCAGCTTTGTAAGTATCACGGAAAAACAGCCCTACGCTGACAACAAAGCAGTGCTAGCATTGTTGAGCAATAGCCCCGGTTCGCGAACGTGCTAGACCACACTTCACCTCCTCCGCCTCCGGCTGCCGAGCCCTGCGAGTATTGTCCCACACACTCTATCAAGTTGTTCGAGCACAACACCCCGTGATTTCTACACATGGGTAAGGTTATCTCCAAGGCCGACTCCCAAACCACCTGCATACGAGTCCAGATCATGCTATTCGGACGTGTTGTGTCATCCAATGCGAGCTTATTTCGATCCGCCGAGCGATCCGGGGATACATTTTTTCACAAACCAGAGAAAAACTAGGTGGTTTTGCGGGCGTCCGGACCGCTACATGCCCGCTCCTGACCGTCCTGGCCCACCAAAAATCCCTCACCCGCCTCTCCCGCACTTGCCTTCCAATGCATGTGCCGCTTCCCCTGGTGCATCAGTGCCGGCCCAGAGCATGCAGCGGCCGGGATTAATGCCGTGATGTGACCGGACGGGAGGGCGGCGCTGACCAACGCAGCCTCTCGGGAGCCGCCGCTTCAATGTGACCCGGATTTCGAAGGAACCAATGCCGGCCGCTGTGTCGCATTGAAGCAGCTGACCGTCTGTTCGCCTGGCCTGGCCGAGGCTATGTAAGCCGTACTCTGGTACCGTTCACATCGCAATGTCTCCGCTCTTCCTCCTTATCCTCCCCTCCCCGCCCTTCTTCCTCCACAACTTCGACGATGGGCAAGTCGTGGGCGTCGACGCCAGCAGGCAGCGGTTCCCGGTCGGGCTCCGGAGGATCGTGGCGACGCCTCTGCGCTCTCCAACGCGCAACCACAACATCCAAACCAGATATTGCGTGAAGGAGGAGCTCCGTTCGCCACCGCTCATGCCTAATGCGATCGCTGCGAAGGCGCGCGGTCGCCTTCGCCACTACCACAGTGGAGGCAGCGGACGCGACACCTCTTCGTCCTCCCGAGCCCTATTGGCGCAAGAATATGCTGGTAGGGAGCGGTGCCAATAGGACAGGCGTAGTGCGGCGTGCCGGTCGGAGTTCGCAGACTTCGACGTCCCGCCGCCACGCATTGTGACAGACCCGGAGCTGGCGTACGCCTGGGCCCTGGACCGCTCTATGATGTTGGCCGAGATGAGCAAGTGTCATCTCCGCCACCTCGATGGAGAGATGGCCAAGTACGGCGAGGAGTGGCCTCTCAGCGAGATCACCAACGCCAACGCTGCCTCCACCAAGGCCCCCTCTCCCCTCCTCCGCCCACGTTGTCGGTGGCCGCAGACACACTGTGCATGGGCATGAGGAAGTGGAGAGGATTTTCCGCGAGCATCACGCGCCTGCCGGGAAGCCCTGCCGCGACGCCGCCTCTTCCGCCGCCCGAAGCCTAACAACAACGACTCCAACAGTGTATCCGGCGACGATGATGGAGGAAGAGCCGCCGGCCAGCCCGACATGGCATACGAGGTCACCGTCAAGTATAGTGTAGTTTATGGTTATTTTTAAGGTTTTTAGTTCGCACGACGGAATATTGTCCGGTTTTATGTAAAAATTATCCTAGTTTAAATGAACTTTTTCCGGTTTATATGAAATCAACTGTGTTTAGATGAATTTCGTTCATTTAGTACAAACGGTAGATGAAATGTATGTGGGCAGCGTTGGATGCCGGACTCCAGCATCAGTATCCATGGACCCCCCTGGTCCACGGACTGATGCCAAAGCAAATTTAAGGGTCAGCGTTGCAGATGC
The DNA here is from genome assembly GCA_034509565.1 of Triticum monococcum. NCBI lineage: Eukaryota > Viridiplantae > Streptophyta > Magnoliopsida > Poales > Poaceae > Triticum > Triticum monococcum. The sequence goes on along the minus strand of CM067845.1, from coordinate 682,169,654 downwards.
GCTAACCTTGCCATGACAAACAACTTTGTGCTATTCTTGAAATTTCCTAGCTCGGCGTTATATTGTTTTTTGTTCATAAGTAAATATAACGGAAAATGTGCTATGTGTATCCAACCAAGTGCAACTACTATAGGCTTAACCGTCGAGTGAAGGTTGAGAAAATAGTATAACAAAAGTGCCCTTCTACTCCCGAGCTCATTTGAGCTCGGGATGAATAGTACATTTTGAAAGAAAGAAACAAAATTAAAAAATTCTGTATTTTTTCGGTGTAAAATTTGACAAATGTTCTCGGTGCTTGCAATTTTTTATCCCTAATTAACATTCATGGAAATCATGAAAAAGAAACACTGCAAAATGCTTTCAAAAATAACATTTTTGGAGTGTTGATTTTTTTTTTACCACGACTTCCACGAAGAAATTTAAGGATGAAAATTTGCAAGCACTGAACATTTGTCAGAGTTTGCACCAAAAAAGTTTTTTTTTCGAATTTTACTGTTCATTATAGAGCATTTGAGCTCGGGACTAGATACTACACATCCTATTTCTATATCCTTCTTACATCCAGGATACTTCGCATCTTAGTGGAGGATATATTACATTAGCTTTACTATCATGATTAATTGCATGCACCAACCAATATAGGAACAATTTGTGGGAGAGGCATTTGACATTGTATCCAACATTTTTTCTTACGTCTACAATACTTTGGAGTTATGTAATATGTGACGGGGCAAAAATATTACAGGTCAATTTATATCAGGTACACCTTTATATATAAGAAAATTACATGTTAGAAAAGTGTTGAAATCGAAGTTTGATGCTCTCTTGAGTGGACTTGTTTATACATACCATACACAATGGCGGATCTAGGAATTTTCTCCTTAGTATTCATTTGTGCAATGCAATAGCAATATGACAACAAATATACAACAAGCTCGCAACACTATACCAACGGATCAACAACTCTTTGGTATTCCATTGAAGTCCCCGGAAGACCCCTGGCGCCGCCACCTATCATATCACGACAAGATCCTATATGAATTTAGAGTTTGCTAACCACATGTTTCATAAAACAAAAAAGGAATTGCTAGATCAGGATGTCATCGATCATATACACACGTGCTTGCAGTTGGAGTCTCCAACCCAGTATACAAAAAACAGGAGACATGAGTTGTGTACCCCCCCCCCCCCCCCCCTCTCAAATCAATCAATATTTCTATTCATTCCAATGACATCCAAGGGATGTGGTTCATTTTCAACCTCCAACCCTTTTCTTCCTCATCCTCGCACGCGCCGCGATTTACCATATAACCAAACTAGCAGAGTGGCCCGCTCGATGCGCGTGCTAGAATTTATAAAGTTTAATAATGAGAACATAATATATTGTTTGTCTAAAGAAAAATTGGAAACATATGTGATGGCATTTACAAATATACGACTCTTGCGCATATAGTTTTGTCTTAGGTATTTTTGGTTATTTATTTATACATTAATATACATGTTATCCATTTTTCATTTTGCGTCTGATTATGCATGCCATAGTAATTGTATTCTTTATGACCACTCGTGTTGTATTTATTTATATTTTTTAAATACATGGTCAATCTATCTGAGGTTAGTAGGTTTAGTTTTAATCATTGTAAATTTTATATATACTATATCTCTTAATATGAACAATTTTTTTACCATAGCGAGTCATTGATATATTATTGTTGAAATACAGAAAATGCATATACTTTATAGTGCAACAGAATGATTAAATAAGTACCATCATATTTATTCGCTTAGCAAAGGTTGTTCCTTCAGAAGTATGTGTTCAGGGTGTTTTGAAGGACTAAAATCAATAAGAATGAGACTGAACTTATAGAAAAAAATTCCCACTTTGCTCATGGCCCTTCTTGACATTATGCTTGATGGTAATGCATACTGAGAAGTACTCTATAAACTATTTTCAGTATGCTATATAAATTTCATAAGCTCTATGGAATAGTTGCAGGTAAAAAAATTTAGAACAATAATTAATAGTCCAGAAATACACAAAGTGAACCATGCAATTCTTTCCAGAATATCAATTGTTACGCCTCACTATATAAAGATAGTGACTTAACAAAAGTTAGTCCAATAGCAGTTGCGGCTTCTTTGGAGTGGGTGTTCCTTCACCGCGGCGGAACTTTCATGTGTTTGCTCCTCCCATAGGAGCAAGCTTCCCGTTGGTTTGTGCTTGTGTGGTTGTCATGTTTTTCTTGTGTTCACTATGTCATCAAGGGACTTAACCCATGTTATACCGATGTTCAAGTGGGCTTGGCCCCATATGTATTGTCATTCACTTGTTTTTTCTACTAATAAACTCGGCAACAATCCATTGGTTTCAGAATTAGAAAAAATGTTCAGAGAAACCACAAAGTTATCAAATGTGTATTAATACTTTGTCCAAAATGGTTTTGTAAAAATTGATCATTAAAGATGGTATCACACTCTAATAAAAACAGTATGAACTGAAATTATGCTCATAAAAATATTCGGCCAGATAAAGGTGAGAAATGGAAAACTGACACTCAAAGTAGTGTGTCGATCCTTTTGTTTTTCCATATTGGTTCCCATATGTTTTGGGTACACCAATGATTTTACATATAAGCTTTTATAGAAAATCATTAATGAGACGCTCTTCTCCGTAGATACCCGAGTAGGTTAAAGTTTAAGATCGGACTGGTTGAAAATTTCGAACTAAAACTATAAAATTGCACATGCAAGTGGACGTGCAGTCAAGATTTTTCTTAAACAGAAATATACGCGTACTTGACTCAGTAAATTACATTTTTGGAAATAAATATAGCTATATTACCAAACCTGCACATTATGGTCTATAGAGAACATACCAAATTGTACTTTTGCTATTGGCCTCTTTGGTATTGAAACAATGATGACGCCTTTTGTGAAAAGAGAAATTCTTAATTTTAAGATGTTTGGAATAAAATCGTGTAGTTCTGCTAATTGAAGGCATGTCTACTGATTTGATAGTGTGGCTTACTCCATACGTATCTGCTAAGATCATGTGGTGCAACCTAGTTTTCTGATAAAAGCGATTGTAGGTGAGTGTTATAAAACTTCCTTCCTCTGTCCTAAATGAGAGAAATGCATTTTTCAACACTGAACTCTTGCCCTAATCTAATTTACAACCCCGAACTTCAATATCATCTAAATTACAACCCTCAACTCTCAAAACCGGCCAGGATTCAACCCTCCCCTCCTTGTTGACCGGTTTTGACCAGGGGTGACCAGTTTTGACCAACAGGTCCAATCAGCATGCCATGTCGGAAAAAAAAAATCAAAAATTCAAGAAAAAAATAAATAGAAATCTGTAAGATCGAGAAAAAATCAGGGAAAAAAATAAAAAAACAAATTTCTGAAAAAAGTTTGCGAAAAAAATTCGGAAACTTTTTCTGTAATTTTTGGGAAAAAATAAAAAAGTTGAACTTGTTTGGAAATTACTTTTTTAGACTTTTTTTTCCCTATTTTACAGTTTTAATATAATTTTCTTGGGAATTTGAATTTTTTCACCTTGGATTTTTTATTTTAAGTATTTTTTGGTCTTTCATGGAAATATTGATAATTTTGTTTTTCAAAATTTGATTTTATTTATTTTCCCTGATTTTCCCCGGAAATTTGATTTTTTTATATTTCTTTTCCTGGATTTTTTTATTTTATAGCTTTTTAAAAACGATGCTGATGTGGCATGCTGACTGGACCCGTTGACTGGCCAAAACCGGTCAACAGAGAGGGGAGGGTTGAATCCTAACCGGTTTTGAGAGTTGGGGGTTGTAATTTCGACGGTACTGGAGTTCGGGGTTGTATATTAGACCAGGGCAAGAGTTCGGGTTGAAATATGCACTTCTCTCGTCCTAAATTATAAGACTTTCTTGGTAACCTACCAAAAACGTCTTATAATTTGCACAGCGGATTAATCAGTAGAATGAATCATTTACCCAACTAATGTACACATACTTTAGAACCTTTTGTGAGTACGCACGCTTATTTCTGATCGACATCTATATTGCTTCTTGATTCGATACTCATGATGCCCCTGAATCTAACATGATAACCATGAGCTTGTAGACCCTGTCATTTTCCTAACTCAAAACCTGAAGTGTCCATAACAATGGACTAGCTTGTACATGAACCTTTACATCACTCATAAATATCTTATATCGATCTACTATATGGATTTTTTAATCAAAAAAAAAATTATATTTCCGCCTTTCTAATCAAATAATATTTTTTTACATTTACTACCCAAAGTTTGAAGCATAGAATGTTGTTCTTAAAAAAGTACATATGAAGCCAATAGCAACAGTACAATGCAGAAGTGAAAATAATAATAATTGCAGAAGCATTTTTATGTACCGGTGTTAACAACTACACAATCATAAAAAAACATAATGCATCAAAGATTCAAGGTGTGTTCAATTTTATCGAGAAAAAGGTGTTTTCACTTACCTATTATTTAATTCAGCCATTAGTACACAATTTGATACGTGAGCATGTGGAAGCACATAAGCTGTAGGTGTCCTCGTTGCATCACCCAATGTTAGAAATGAATTATTAAAAGGGGGACGATCATTATTTTATTTGAATAAAAAATTGTAAGTAAACTTGTTTCTGGGACTGTAGTCTAATATGTGACTCAGACCTGCCGTGTAACAATATGACGCTGGGTTCTGAGATGGCCAAAGAGGGCGTGAAATATATAACAAAAATTGATGGTAAAGTTTAAAGGAAAATTGTTGTCAACAAAAATTGTTGTAGACTATTGCATACCGATTAGCCTAATAATTTTAGATGCTACAGCAGTGTGTCCTTCTTTTATAATTTTTGCTCAACATAACAAAATGATGATGCACCCATCTTATTTTGCATGTTATGCAATATTGTTTCTTGTATATTGACATATACACACAGCCATGAATAATGTAAAGCTCTTGTTTTACATGGTTTATGCTAATAAAAAATTGAAGAATTTATGTTGTACTCCCTTCGTCTCAAAATAAGTGTCTCAATCTTAATACAAATACAAAGTAGAGACACTTATTTTGGGACAGAGTGAGTATTATACATGCGCACATAGACGGATCAGTAGAAAAAAATACCTAGTAAAAAATTGAAACACTTATTTTAAGATAGAGTGAGTATGATACACACGTGCATAGACAGATCAGTAGAAGAAAAATACCTCACGTACGTGATTGCACCAAGCTGTGAGCTGCCTGTAGAAAATTTTACAATCGATCTTGTATCAATGTCTGAACCATAATTGCATCGTTCTGGCCGCTCCTATTGTTCCAGTATTCCTGTACTCATGAGCGGCCGGCGACCCATCCAACACACATCGTACAAAGCATTGGCTCTAGTTAAACCATCCATAATTAGAGCATCTCGAGCCACGTCTCCAACATGTCCTCTCAGGCGACTTTTTCGACGCTAGCATCGAAAAAACGCCCCAGTCGCACCCCTAGGACGTCGAAATCCGCCGGCTTGGCCCGTTTTGGGCCCGGCGATCGCAGGCCGAACCCGGCGCATTAGTGGGCGCTCGGGGACTCCAGCGGAAGGAAAAAACACGCCAGACCCACGCCATCAGGCCAAAAGTCAAGTCCTTCTTCCATATTCGCCCCCCAGCCCCGGCGCGCTCGGCCGCCAACCGACTGAGCCCGGCGCCGCCCACCGCCCGCCACCGCTAGATAGCCCATCCCTGCCGAAAAAAGAGCACATGTTTTGCCGAGGAAGCCCCTCCACCAGCAGCTAGGCGATTTTCTGGCGTTTCCGGCCACGGAGGGGCAGTGTAGCGGCAGGTACGCGTCCACCGCGCCCGCAAGGTGTTCGGCGATTTGCCTGCCTCGGCAATGGACTCGGACGACGAGGAAGCGCTCACCGCACTGCTGGAGAAGGAAGCCCAGGCCGACGTCCAGGAAGAGGAACATCTCATGGTTCTCGCCGCCCTCGCCGGCCTGCTGGCGAGCAATGAAAAGCCGCGGCGAGGTGGCTTGGCGCCGGGACGGATGAAAGCAAAGAAGCGGCGTAGTCTCGAACACTACCGCATGTTCTACTCCGACTACTTCGCCGATGCTCCACTGCACGGTGACAAAACATTTCGGTGCCGTTAGCGGATAAGCCAAAAACTTCTCCTCTGGATTGTGAATTCCATCCGGGAGTTCCACAGCTACTTCAAGTGCAAGAAGGATTGCACCGGCAAACTTGGATTCACCTCGATCCAGAAGTGCACGACAACGATGAGGATGCTTGCATACAGAGTTCCTGGTGATTCACTCGACGACTATGGGCGCATGGCCGAGTCCACCACCATTGAGTGTTTCTACAAGTTCTGTCGGGCAGTGGTGGCAGTGTTTGGACCACAATACTTGTGAACACCCAATGCAGAAGAAACTGCTCGGATCCTAGCATAGAATGCAGCAAGAGGATTTCCTGGGATGCTTGGAAGCATCGGCTGGATGCATTGGAAATGGAAGAACTGCCATTTGCTTGGCAGGGGATGTACAAAGGCGCCAAAGGCGGTTGCAGTGTGGTACTTGAGGAGGTGGCCACACAGGACCTCTGGATTTGACAGTCCTTCTTTGGTATTCCAGGAACTCACAATGACATCAACATGATGCAGTGCTCCCCAATCTTTGCCAAGCTTGTTGAAGGTCATTCTCCTCCGGTGAACTTCAAGGTTAATGGGAGGCACTACAACAAGGGGTACTACCTAGCTGATGGCATAAATCCAAGATGGTCTACATTTGTGAAGACTATCACAAATGCTATGCAAGGGGGCAAGAAGCCCACTTTGCCAAGGTGTAGGAGTCTTACAGGAAGGGTGTCGAGCGGGCATTTGGTGTGCTCCAATCTCGATTTGCTGTTGTCCGGTACCCTGCTCAGATCTGGTCGAAAGATCAAATATGGGAGATCATGACTTGCTGTGTCATCTTGCACAACATGATCATCGAGAGCGAGCAGGAAGAGCCAGTGTTTGACATTGAACCATACTACAGGCAGGGTCCTTTAGCCGAAGTTGATCACCAACTACTGGCAACCTGGACTAACTACCTCAGTATGCATCAGAAGATCCGAGACCCACAGGTGCATCATCAACTACATCAAAATCTAGTGGAGCATCTATGGAGGATCAAGGGCGACGCCTAGCTCAACGTGTGATGACGTATTTGTTGAACTATATATAATTTGTATTGAACTATTTGTTGTTGCACTATTTTGTTAAATTATTTGATTTTCTGTGATGACCAATGTGATAAAAAATTATTTATGTTGAGAATTTAACGCCGAACCACACCGAATATGAGCCGTTTCTCACCGATACCGCCATTGTTCTATTTATCTGGGCCGAAAAGCGGCCGCGAATGGGCTGATATCGGCGCCTGGGGCCGACCTGGGGGTGACGGCTGGATGCCCAACCGCCCCAGCGGCAATTCTACCGCCTGCATGCCCCCAGGCGGCGATTTTTATGCCTCCAAGGGGCCAATAGCTGGAGATGCTCTACTCTGGCCATTCTTGCCTTGCTTCGACCGCTATATATCAGCGGCCAAGGTCTTCACAAGCTCGGCGCCTTGTGGTGCCGCATCGCCCACGTACGCTCGTCCACGTGCCCTCGTTGTCAAGTATTCTCTAGATCTCTACGTAGCTATTCGGGACGCGGATGCATGGGCAAAGCAAATATAGAGCCGGATGCTGCAGCGTACATTACATATTGTTGACTTCTGGCCGTCCGGCCGAGCGCAACGATTATGAAGTCCGCGGTGTGATTACCCACAAGTATAGGGGATCTATCGTAGTCCTTTCGATAAGTAAGAGTGTCGAACCCAACGAGGAGCAGAAGGAAATGATAAGCAATTTTCAGTAAGGTATTCTCTGCAAGCACTGGAATTATCTGTAACAGATAGTTTTGTGATAGGGTAATTTGTAACGGGTAGCAAGTAATAAAAGTAAATAAGGTGCAGTAAGATGGCCCAATCCTTTTTGTAGAAAAGGACAAGCCTGGACAAACTCTTATATAAAGGAAAGCGCTCCCGAGGACACATGGGAATTATCGTCAAGCTAGTTTTCATCACGCTCATATGATTCGCGTTCGGTACTTTGATAATTTGATATGTGGGTGGACCGGTGCTTGAGTACTGCCCTTCCTTAGACAAGAATCCCACTTATGATTAACCCCTATTGCAAGCATCCGCAACTACAATAGAAGTATTAACGTAAACCTAACCATAGCATGAAACATGTGGATCCAAATCAGCCCCTTACGAAGCAACGCATAAACTAGGGTTTAAGCTTCTGCCACTCTAGCAACCCATCATCTACTTATTACTTCCCAATGCCTTCCTCTAGGCCCAAACAATGGTGAAGTGTCATGTATTCGATGTTCACATGACACCACTAGAGGAAAGACAACATACATCTCATCAAAATATCGAACGAATACCAAATTCACATAACTACTTATAGCAAGACTTCTCCCATGTCCTCAGGAACAAACGTAACTACTCACAAATCATATTCATGTTCATAATCAGAGGGGTATTAATATGCATAAAGGATCTGAACATATGATCTTCCACCGAATAAACCAACTAGCATCAACTACAAGGAGTAATCAACCCACACGTACCAATCTGAGGCTTTGGGACAAAGATTGAATACAACAAATGAACTAGGGTTTGAGATGAGATGGTGCTGGTGAAGATGTTGATGGAGATTGACCCCTCCCGATGAGAGGATCGTTGGTGATGACTATGGTGATGATTTCCCCCTCCTGGAGGGAAGTTTCCCCGACAGAACAGCTCCGCCGGAGCCCTAGATTGGTTCCTCCAAGGTTCCGCCTCGTGGCAGTGGAGTTTCGTCCTATGAACTAGCGTATGATTTTTTCCTGGATGTAAGACTCCATATAGCCAAAGATGGGCATCAGAGCGCTGCCAGGGGGCCCACGAGGCAGGGGGCGCCCCCCAACCCTCATGGATGGCCCCCCTCTGGTACTTCTTTCACCCAATATTTTGTATATATTCTAAAACTTGCTCCCGTGAAGTTTCAGAACTTTTGGAGTTGTGCAGAATAGGTCTCTAATAATTGCTCCTTTTCCAGCCCAGAATTCCAACTGCCGGCATTCCCCCTCTTCATGTTAACCTTGTAAAATAAGAGAGAATAGGCATAAGTATTATGACATAATGTGTAATAACAGCCCATAATGCAATAAATATCGATATAGAAGCATGATGCAAAATAGACGTATCAACTCCCCCAAGTTTAGACCTCACTTGTCCTCAAGCGAAAGCCAATTTCAAAAAATATGTCCATATGTTTAGAGATAGAGGTGTTAATAAAATAAAATACGGACATGAGGGCATCATGATCATTCTTAGGAAAACAACATATATAAATATTGTCATATGAATTCTTATGCTAAAGTAACAATTCATTCACAATTTCAAGTATAAATCAAAAACTTCATTGAGAACCAACAAGCTATAATCTCAGTCATTGAAGCAATTGCAATTTATCATAACATAGGAAAGATTCAATATAAGAGCTTTTCAGCAAGTCCACATACTCAACCATCATTTAGTATTTCACAATTGCTAACACTCACGCGATATTTATGGTTATGAAGTTTTAATCGGACATTGAGAAAGATAGGGGCTTATAGTTTTACCTCCCAACCTTTTACCTCAATGGTAATGTCAACAATAATAGTTCATGAAAACTCACATCCAATTAGCCATATATATCAGGATCTTTCCAACACATTGTGCTTGCAAAAGGATAAAATGTAAAAAGGAAAGGTGAAGATCACCATGACTCTTGTATGAAGTATAAGACAAGAATAAAAGATAGGCCCTTCGCAGAGGGAAGCATAGGTTGTCATGTGCTTTCATGGTTGGATGCACACAATCTTAATGCGAAAGAACATCACTTTATATTGCCACTTGTGATATGGACCTTTATTATGCAGTCCGTCGCTTTTATTTCTTCAACATCACAAGATCGTATAATGCTTATTTTCTCCACACTAATAAGTCATACATATTTAAAGAACAATTTTTATTGCCTGCAACAATGACAACATACTTGAATGATCTTACTCAATCCATAGGTAGATATGGTGGACTCTCATGGCAAAACTGGGTTTAAGGATATTTGGAAGCACAAGTAGTATCTCTACTTGGTGCAAAGAATTTGGCTAGCATGAGAGGGAAGGGCAAGCTCAACATGTTGGATGATCCATGACAATATAATTTATCTCAAATGTAAGAAAACATAACCCATTACGTTGTCTTCCTTGTCCAACATCAACTCTTTAGCATGTCATATTTTAATGAGTGCTCACAATCATAAAAGATGTCCAAGATATTATATTTATATGTTAAAACCTCTCTTTCTTTATTACTTCCTATTAATTGCAACGATGACCAAAACTATGTTTGTCAACTCTCAACAACTTTTATTCATCATACACTTTATATGTGAAGCCATTACTCTCCATAAGATCCATATGATCTCTTTAAATCTTTTTATTATTTCTCTTTTATTTTATTCCCTCAAGATAATATCAAGATAATCAAGCCCTTGACTCAACACTAATCTTTATTATAGATAGCTCACAGACTCGATTACATAGAAGGATCATAAAGCAAAACTCAAAACTAGATCATACTAAAACTTTATTCTACTAGATCAAGATATTACCAAAAGGACCGAACTAAGAAAAACGGTAAAGATAAAAGTGTGATGGTGATACGATACCAGGGCACTCCCCCAAGCTTGGCAGTTGCCAAGGGGCGTGCCCATACCCGATACTCAGTTCTCCTTTGTTGGTGAAGTAGGTGTTGGTGATGATGGATAGTCGCACATCGAGCATAGGAGGTCCTCCAATTTGCGGATAATGCCCTTGAGTGCGACGATATGCTCCTTCAACAAAATATTTTCACTTGTGAGATACTTGTTTTGAATGCAAGCTAACTCAATCATCTTGAAAGCTTCAATCTCTGTTGGGGTAAAGAGATTGTGATGAGATTGAAGGATGTCTTCTTCTACTGCTGTGGGAACTTGATCCCCCATGGCCTTCTTGATCCCATCATCCTTCTTGATCTCTCCGGGCTATTCTCTCTTCAGCTCTATCTTCATTAGCCAAGCATTGTTGCCCTCATTGTTGGAGGAGGAGGGAGACGACATGATGCCTGGCCTTGACAACCCTGACAGAAAACAGCTCGAAACAAAAATAGGAGATATTTGCGTGGTACGGTAGTCAAAACCTTCGGGAGATTATATAATGAATTTTTACCGACCAAAATAAGTATCATGCTAGAAAACAGAGTCCGGAGCAGACGAGGTTCCCACGAGGCAGGGGGCGCGCCCTCCACCCTCGTGGAAGCTTCGTGTCCTTCCCTGACTACTTCTTATTTTCCTATTTTCTTAAATATTCCAAAATGGAGAAAAATTGCTATTAGAACTGTTTTGGAGTCGGTTTACTTACCGTACCTCATACCTATTCCGTTTCGGAGCCTAGAACGTTCTGGAAAGTGTCCTTTATGTATTCCTCCAGGGTTACGGTTTCAATAACATTAGTTTCAACATTTATAGGATTACCTGAGATATAATGTTCGATTCTTTGACCGTTCACCACCCTCGGATTCGTGCCTTCGAAGTTGTTGATTTTTATGGCACCGGAACGATAGACCTCCTCGATGACGTAAGGACATTCCCATTTAGAGAGGAGTTGTCCTGCAAAAAATCTTAAACGAGAGTTGTATAATAATACATAATTACCTACGTTAAACTCACGTTTTTGTATCCTTTTATCATGCCATCTTTTAACTTTTTCATTAAACAGTTTGCCATTCTCATAGGCCTGGTTTCTCCATTCATCAAGTGAGCTAATGTCAAAATGCATCTTCTCATTGGCAAGTTTGAAATCATAATTGAGGTCTTTAATGGCCCAATATGCCTTATGTTCTAGTTCGAGAGGTAAGTGACATGCTTTTCCATAAACCATCTTCTACGGAGATATTCCCATAGGATTTTTATATGCAGTTCTATAGGCCCATAATGCATCATCAAGTTTCTTGGACCAATTCTTTCTAGACCTATTAACAGTCTTTTGCAAAATTAATTTAAGCTCTCTATTACTCAGTTCTACTTGATCACTAGACTGTGGATGATATGGAGATGCAATTCTATGATGAACATCGTACTTAGCAAGCATTTTACGAAAGGCACCATGAATAAAATGTGAACCACTGTCGGTCATTAAGTATCTAGGGACTCCAAACCTCGGAAAAATAACTTCTTTAAGCATCTTAATAGAGGTGTTATGATCAGCACTACTAGTTGGAATAGCTTCTACCCACTTAGTAACGTAATCAGTAACAACTAAAATATGTGTATAACCATTAGAGGAAGGAAACGGTCCCATATAGTCAAAGCCCCAAACATCAAATGGTTCAATAACAAGCGAATAATTCATAGGCATTTCTTGACGTCTACTTATATTACCAATTCTTTGACATTCATCACAAGACAGGACAAACTTATGGGCATCTTTGAAGAGAGTAGGCCAATAAAAACCGGATTGCAATACCTTATGTGCAGTTCTATCTCCAGCATGGTGTCCTCCATAAGCCTCAGAGTGACACTTGCGTAGGATCTATTCCTGTTCATGCTCAGGTACACAATGTCTAATGACACAATCTACTCCTTCTTTATAAAGGTGTGGGTCATCCCAAAAGTAATGTCTTAAATCATAGAAGAACTTTTTCTTTTGCTGGTATGTGAAACTAGGTGGTATAAATTTAGCAACAATATAATCAGCATACCATGGAGTAGTAAGAGAAGCATTTATGATAGCTAATTGTTCATCAGGAAAGCTATCATCAATAGGTAGTGGGTCATCAAAAACATTCTCTAACCTAGACAAGTTGTCTACAACGTGGTTCTCAGCTCCCTTTCTATCAATAATATGCAAATCAAATTCTTTAAGCAAGAGAACCCATCTAATAAGTTTAGGTTTAGCATATTCTTTTCCATAAGATATTTAATAGCAGCATGATCAGTGTGAACATTTACCTTAGAATCAACAATATAAGGTCTAAACTTATCACAAGCAAACACAACTGCTAAAAACTCCTTTTCAGTAGTAGCATAATTTCTTTGAGCACTATCTGGAGTCTTACTAGCATATTGGATAACATTTAATTTCTTATGAACTCTTTGTCCACAACAACCCTTACAGCATAATCACTAGCATCACACATAATTTCAATTGGTAAATTCCAATTAGGAGGCTAAACAATAGGTGCAGAAATCAAAGCTTTCTTAAGTATTTCAAATGCTTCTACACAATCATCATCAAAAACAAAAGCGACATCTTTTTGTAAGACATTAGTCAGAGGCCTCGAAATTTTAGAGAAGTCCTTAATGAACCTCCTATAAAAACCGGCATGACCAAGGAAACTTCTTATACCTTTGAGGTCCTTGGGACACGTCATCTTTTCAATAGCATCAACTTTAGCTTTATCAACTTCAATGCCTCTTTCAGAAATTTTATGCCCCAAGACAAGACCTTCATTAACCATAAAGTGGCACTTCTCCCAATTCAAGACCAGATTAGTTTCTTCACATCTCTGCAAAACTCGATCAAGGTTGCTTAAGCAATCATCAAAAGAGTACAGAAAAATCATCCATGAAAACCTCAACAATCTTTTGACAAAAGTCAGAGTATATAGCAGTCATACATCTTTGAAAAGTAGCAGGTGCATTGCATAAATCAAAAGGCATATGTCTATAAGCAAAGGTACCGAAAGGGCAAGTAAAAGTTGTCTTTTCTTGATCCTCTTTTGACACAGGTATTTGAGAGAAACCAGAATAACCATCTAGAAAGAAAAAATGTGTATGTTTAGATAATCTTTCTAGCATTTGATCAATAAAAGGTAAGGGTAATGATCCTTTTTAGTAGCTTTATTTAATTTGCGGAAATCAATTACCATTCTATAACCTGTAACAATTCTTTGTGGGATCAATTCATCTTTATCATTAGGAACAACAGTAATACCTCCCTTCTTAGGGACACAAATGACATGACTTACCCATTGACTATCAGCAACGGGATAAATTATACCTTCCTCCAGAAGCTTTAGTATTTCTTTTCTTACCACTTCTTTCATCTTAGGAATTAACCGTCGTTGGTGATCAACAACCGGTTTCACATCCTTCTCCAATTTTATTTTGTGCTGGCATAGAGTGGGACTAATGCCCTTAAGATTATCAAGAGTATATCCAATAGCAGAATGGTGCTTCTTTGGAGTTTTCAATAATTTCTTTTCTTCATGCCCTGAAAGGTTAGCACTAATAATAACAGGATATATCTCTTTCTCATAAAGATAAGCATATTTAAGAGTATCACGTAAAGGTTTAAGCTCAAACCCGGGATCACCCTTGGGTTGAGGAGGATCCCCTAGAATTTCAACAGGCAAGTTATGTTTCAAAATAGGTCTCTGTTTAAATAATACTTCATCTATTTCCCTTCTTTCATTCATAAACATATCATTTTCATGGTCTAGCAAATATTGTTCTAAAGGATCATTAGGAGGCACGGCAATAGAAGCAAGACCAATGATTTCATCTTTACTAGGCAATTCTTTATCATGGGGTTGTCTACGAAATTTAGCAAAATTAAACTCATGAGACATATCCGCCAAACCAATAGTAACTACATCCTTTTTGCAGTATATCTTAGCATTAACAGTATTCAAGAAGGGTCTACCAAATATAATGGGACAAAAGTTATCTTGTGGGGAACCAAGAACAAGAAAATCAGCAGGATATTTAACTTTCCCACATAAGACTTCAACATCTCTAACAATCCCAATTGGTGAAATAGTGTCTCTATTGGCAAGCCTGATTGTAACATCAATTTCCTCTATCTTAGCAGGTGCAATATCATGCATAATTTCTTTATATAAGGAATGAGGTATTGCACTTGCACTAGCACCCATATCACATAAACCATGATCGCAATGATCTCCTATTTTAATAGAAATAACAGGCATGCCTACAACGGGACTATGTTTATTTTTTGTATCGGGTATAGCATTTCTAGTAGATTCATCACATAAGTAAATAACATGCCCATCAATATTATCGGCCAAGAGATCTTTAACCATAGCAACACTATGTTCAACTTTAATTTTCTCAGAGGGAGTAGGTGTTCTAGTATTACTCTTACGAACCACAATTGAAGCTTTAGCATGATCCTTTATTCTAACAGGGAAAGGTGGTTTCTCAATATAAGCAGTAGGAACAATAGGATCATTATAAGTGATAGTCTTTTCTTCAACTTTAATAGGTGCAACTACTTTTACTTCAATGGGAGGATTATATTTAAACCACTTCTCCTTAGGGAGGTCAACATGAGTAGCAAAGGATTCATAGAAATAAGCTACTATCTCAGAGTCAAGTCAATATTTAGTGCTAAATTCGAGGAAAGCATCGGTATCCATGAAAGATTTAACACAATCAAACTTAGGTGTTATACCCGAATCCTTACCTTCGTCGAGATCCCAATCTTCAGAGTTGCGTTTAATTCTTTCCAATAAATCCCATTTGAATTCAATAGTCTTCAACATAAAAGAGCCAGTACAAGAAGTATCGAGCATGGATCAATTATCGAGAGAAAGCCGAGCATAATTTTTTTGGATAATAATTTATCTTGAGAGCTCATGATTGGGGCATGAATATAACATTGACTTAAGCCTCCCCCAAGCTTGAGCGATGCTTTCTCCTTCACGAGGCCAAAAAATTATATATAATTACGATGGTTTCTCAATATAAGCGGTAGGAACAATAGGATCAACATTATAAGTGATAGTCTTTTCTTCAACTTTAATAGGTTCAACTACTTTTGCTTCAATGGGAGGATGATATTTAAACCACTTCTCCTTAGGGAGATCAACATGAGTAGCAAATGATTCATAGAAAGAAGCTACTATCTCAGAGTCAAGTCCATAGTTAGTGTTAAATTCAAGAAAAGCATCAGTATCCATAAAAGATTTAACACAATCAAACTTAGGTGTTATACCTGACTCCTTACCTTCGTCGATTTCCCAATCTTCAGAGTCGTGTTTAATTCTTTCCAATAAACCCCATCTGAATTCAATAGTCTTCATCATAAAAGACCCAGTACAAGAAGTATCGAGCATGGAGCGATTATTGAGAGAAAGCCGAGCATAAAATTTTTCAATAATAATTTCTTTTGAGAGCTCATGACTGGGGCATGAATATAATATTTACTTAAGCCTCCCCCAAGCTTGAGCGATACTTTCTCCTTCGCGAGGCCAAATATTATATATATAATTACGATCACGATGAACCAAATGCATAGGATAAAACTTCTGATGAAATTCCAATTTCAATCGGTTGTAGTTCCATGATCCCATATCATCACATAGCCTAAACCATGTCAATGCCTTTCCCTTCAAAGATAAAGGGAAGACCTTCTTCTTGATAACATCCTCGGGCATACCTGCAAGCTTAAATAATCCACAAACTTCATCCACATAGATTAGGTGCAAATCGGGATGCAATGTTCCATCACCTGTGAAAGGATTAGCTAGCAGTTTCTCTATCATACCCGAAGGAATTTCAAAGTAAACAATTTCAGTAGGTTCAGTAGGTTGAGGAGAAACTCTTTGCTCTACTGGTCGGGTGAAGATACCCCAAACAACCCCCTCAAAGGATTATGTTCCATAGTAACAAGTGATAGTAAATTTCAGCACACTATATAAATTTTTCCTTACCAAATTCCACCTACCAAAGGTGCTTCACTCCCCGGCAACGGCGCCAAAAAAGAGTCTTGATGACCCACAAGTATAGGGCATCTATCGTAGTCCTTTCGATAAGTAAGAGTGTCGAACCCAACGAGGAGCACAAGGAAACGATAAGCAGTTTTCAGTAAGGTATTCTGTGCAAGCACTGAAATTATCGGTAACAGATAGTTTTGTGAGAGGGTAATTTGTAACGGGTAGCAAGTAATAAAAGTAAATAAGGTGCAGCAAGATGGCCCAATACTTTTTGTAGCAAAGGACAAGCCTGGACAAACTCTTATATAAAGGAAAGCGCTCCTGAGGACACATGGGAATTATCGTCAAGCTAGTTTTCATCACGCTCATATGATTCGCGTCCGGTACTTTGATAATTTGATATGTGGGTGGACCGGTGCTTGGGTACTGCCCTTCCTTGGACAAGCATCCCACTTATGATTAACCCCTATTGCAAGCATCCGCAACTACAACAGAAGTATTAACGTAAACCTAACCATAGCATGAAATATGTGGATCCAAATCAGCCCCTTACGAAGCAACACATAAACTAGGGTTTAAGCTTCTGCCACTCTAGCAACACATCATCTACTTATTACTTCCCAATTCCTTCCTCTAGGCCCAAACAATGGCGACGTGTCATGTAGTCGACGTTCACATGACACCACTAGAGGAAAGACAACATACATCTCATCAAAATACCGAATGAATACAAAATTCACATGACTACTTATAGCAAGACTTCTCCCATGTCCTCAGGAACAAACGTAACTACTCACAAATCATATTCTTGTTCATAATCAGAAGGGTATTAATATGCATAAAGGATCTGAACATATGATCTTCCACCGAATAAACCAACTAGCATCAACTACAAGGAGTAATCAACACTACTAGCAACCCACAGGTACCAATCTGAGGCTTTGGGACAAAGATTGGATACAAGAGATGAACTAGGGTTTGAGATGAGATGGTGCTGGTGAAGATGTTGATGGAGATTGACCCCATCCCGATGAGAGGATCGTTGGTGATGACGATGGTGATGATTTCCCCCTCCCAGTGGGAAGTTTCCCTGGCAGAACAGTTCCACCGGAGCCCTAGATTGGTTCCACCAAGGTTCCGCCTCGTGGCAGCGGAGTTTCGTCCCGTGAGCTAGCTTATGATTTTTTCCTGGTCGAAAGACTCCATATAGCCAAAGATGGGCATCAGACGGCTGCCAGGGGGCCCACGAGGCAGGGGGCGCGCCCAGGGGGTAGGGCACGCCCCACACCCTCGTGGATGGTGGGTGGCCCCCCTCTGGTACTTCTTTCGCCCAATGTTTTTTATATATTCTGAAACTTGCTCCCGTGAAGTTTCAGGACTTTTGGAGTTGTGCAGAATAGGTCTCTAATAATTGCTCCTTTTCCAGCCCAGAATTCTAGCTGTCAGCATTCCGCCTGTTCATGTAAACCTTGTAAAATAAGAGAGAATAGGCATAAGTATTGTGACATAATGTGTAATAACAGTCCATAATGCAATAAATATCGATATAGAAGCATGATGCAAAATGGACGTATCATGGTGGCGACAACATCTTGGATAGAAGCTCTATAACCTAATAAACTAACTTTTCCTAGCTAGGTAAATTGAAGGGGTACGATAAAAAATAATTAAAGGCATTGGTGGGTAATTTGTTTGAAGTATTATGTAAGTAGACTATTTAGGAGATCCATTGGTTGTAATTAGCCAGTCAAATTAATTAATGTTCGGATGTTTTTAAGTTTTGTGGGATTTTCTAGCTTAATCTCTTTTTCTGATAGTCTGTTAATTATTTTTTATATATAATAGATAGATGCACGCTCGCTGCCTCGCCTCCAACATGGACCTTTCGAAACCCTAACCTATCCATGTCACCAGCTCGACAACGATCTATTTTGAGCGGCAGCGCTAAGTGAAAAGGGATCCCCACCCGCACTTGTCTATCGCATCGCTTTGCATCATCCCCATCCATGACAGCTCCATCCTATCTCATGCTCGGGCGCACAATGGTATGTGGAATTGACTTGTCCATAAAATAATTTAAAAAATGAAATAATATCCGGCCGACGTTCACTGGGAGAGGGTGGTATTTCGAACATTTTTCACGACATATTTAATTGTGTCTGGGGTAATTAAGAGGTTCTTCACGGTCGTGGTAGCGTGGCACGGGCATGGTGGAGTTGGCAACGTCATCCTTTCCCTCACTCTTTCTGTAGACTTCATCTGCCGCCTCGTCGATCCTCTTGAAGGTGGCTTCTTGCTTCGCCTGATGGAGGCGGTACCGTTAGTAGTCACCACGGATATCACGAGCGATGCAATAGGACTCGACCTACGCCTCCTATTTTTTTCAGGTCCACATCTAGCGCTTTGGATCAGTCCTCCGCGGGCCGGTCCTCATCGAGGAGGCGGAGGTTGTACTCTTGGCCGGCAGGCCCCTGCCGGAACGCGGTATCCCGCTCTGCCAATACCATTTCGGTGTAGTGAGCACAGCCATCGCCCATGGTGATGCCCGCATGGACTGGTGAGGAGGGCAGCGCCGGCTCGTCGTCGTCCGCATCCTCCATTGGGACTTCTGCAGCGCCGACCTACGTATGCCTGCTGGCCTACCTCGTTAGCAATGGAGATGATCTCCGTCTTATAATTGAACTAGAGGTTGTCCGAAATGGCTTCTTTGATGCCCTCGATTCAACCATACACTAATCATACATGTAAATGTGTACGATCAAGATCAAGGGCTCACGGGAAGATATCACAACACAACTCTAGACAAAAAAATAATAATACAAGCTTTATATTACAAACCAGGGGCCTCGAGGGCTCTAATACACAAGCTCGATCATAAATGAGTCAGCGGAAGCAACAATATCTAAGAACAGACATAGGTTAAACAAGGTGCCATAATATAGCTAGCACAAACTGGGATACAGATCAAAAGAGGCGCAGGCCTCCTGCCTGGGATCCTCCTAAACTACTCCTGGTCGTCATCGGCCTGCACGTAGTAGTAGGCACCCTCGGTGTAGTAGGAGTCGTCATCGACGGTGGTGTCTGGCTCCTAGGCTCCAGCATCTGGTTGCAACATCCAAGAAGAATGGACAGGGGAAAGGGGGAGCAAAGCAACCATGAGTATCAATGAAATGGGTAGTATTTATGGACTGAACTACAAAATGCCAGAATAAGAGGGGGATAGCTATGCCTATCGAAGACTACACTTCTGGCAGCCTCCATCTTGAAGCATGTAGAAGAGTGTAGCAAGTGCAGCATCAAGTAGCAACACATAGCGTAATCCTACCCGGCAATCCTCTCCTCGTCGCCCTGTGAGAGAGCGATCATCAGGTTGTATCTGGCACTTGAAAGGGTGTGTTTTAGTTTTATTAATCGGTTCTAGTTGTCATAAGGTCGAAGTACAACTCTGGGTCATCCTTTTACCGAGGGACACGACTATTCGAATAGATAAACTTCCCTGCAGAGGTGCACCACATTATTCAACACGCCCGATCCCTATGGCCGGACACAGTTTCCTGGGTCATGCCCGGCCTCGGAAGATCAACACGTCGCAGCCCTACCTCGGCTCAACAGAGAGGTCAGCACACCGGTCTAAATCCTAAGCACGCAGGGGTCTGGGCCCATCGCCCGTTGCACACCTGCACGTTGCGTACGTGGCCAGTGAGAAGACCTAGCCCCCCTTTTACAAGACCAGGCGTCGCAGTCCAACTCGGCGCGTGCCGCTCAGGTAATTAATTAAGACAACAATAATAATAACAGCAATAATAATAATTATTAATTAGGACAATTAATTAACTTAATTAGCCTATGTTAGTTAATCTAATTAGCTAACTAATCTAATTAATCTGTTAGTTAGATAGTCAGTCCATGACAGACAGGACCCACCCATGAGTTGACTAGTCAATGGTTAACTTTAGCTGCTGACATCATGATGACGTCATAAATGCTTTTGATTAAATTAATCTATTAATTCCTAAAAATGATTAAATCCTTTTAAAATTAAAATAAAATAAACCGTGCCTCGAATGAAAATACTTTATGCATGAAAGTTGTTCAGAGCGACGAGACAAATTTGAATACACAGTCCGTTTGTCCGCCACATATCCCTAGCTTAGCAAACAGGCAACCATCTCCCTTCTGGTCCGTCTATCCGAAAACGCGAAACACCAGGAATACTTTCCCGGATGTTTCCCCCTTCGCAGGTATCACCTACTACCGCGTTAGGGAACACCGAGTACCGCTATTTGCTTTGTCATGCATCTGTTTGCATTATATTCATTGTTTCTTCCCCCTCTTCTCTCCGGTAGACTACGAAACTGACGCCGCCGCCGCTGCCCCGATCGATTACGGTATTGACGACCCCTCCTTCTCTGTCGAGCTTCCAGGCAAGCAAACCCCCTTTGATCAACCAGATATCGCCCACTCTCTTCTCTCTTATTCTTGCATTAGGTTTGCTATTATTGTTGATTCGATAGCTCCTATTCTGTTGCATAGCCTGTCATTGTTGCTACAATTGTTGATACCTTTACCCCCTAATGCTTAGAATAGGTTCCTAGTATTACATCAGTGGCCCTACACTCTTGTCTGTCTGCCATGCTATGTTACTGGGCCGTGATCACTCGGGAGGTGATCACGGGTATATACTATACTATTACATACTTAACTTGATGATTCAGAGATGGGGGCTGAAGGGGCAGGTGGTTCCACCAAGGTAGTGGTGGGCCTGGGTTCCCGACAGCCCCATGATGGTTACTTTGTGGTGGAACGACAGGGCAGGTTGCGACCGCCTAGGAGACAGGTGGGCCTGGTCCCCGGTCGGCGTTCACGGATACTTCAAAATAACACGCTTAACGAGATCTTGGTATTTGATCTGAGTCTAGCTACGATCCTATACACACTAACCAACTATGTTGGAACAGTTATGGGCACTCAACGTCGTGGTATCACCTGAAGCCTTCTTGACGTCAGCGACTGAGCGGCGCGCACCGCGTTAAATATCACGATGAATGTAGGGCCACTGATCACCTCCTGAGTGGTCACGGCCCGGTAGTATAGCATGGCTGACGGACAAGAATGTAGGGCCACTGATGGAATACTAGCATCATATACTAAGAAATTAGGATTGCAGGTAAAGGTAACAACTGTAGCAACAATGACAGGCTAAGCAACAGAATAGGATTAACCGAAAGCAGTAACATGCTACACTACTCTAATGCAAGCAGTAGAGAGAAGGAATAGGTGATATCGGGTTGTTCAAGGGGGGGGGGCTTGCCTGGTTGCTTTGGCAAGAAGGACGGGTCGTCGTCGATGTAGTCGTACCGGGGGTCGCTGTCGGTGTCAAAACCGGCGGATCTCGGGTAGGGGGTCCCGAACGGTGTGTCTAGGATTGATGGTAACAGGAGATGGGGGACACAAAGTTTACCCAGGTTCGGGCCCTCTCTATGGAGGTAATACCCTACTTCTTACTTGATTGATCTCGATGAATATGAGTATTACAAGAGTTGATCTAACACGAGATCGTAATGGCTAAACCCTAAAAGTATAACCTGACTATGATTATCAGGATCTGTCTACGGACCTAGCTCTCCGGTTTATATAGACACAGGAGGGATCTAGGATTACACAAGACCGGTTACAGAGAAAGGAATCTTCATAGTTGATCGCCAAGCTTGCCTTCCACGCCAAGGAGAATCCCATCCAGACACGGGTAAAGTCTTCGGTCTTTGTATCTTTATGGCCCATCAGTCCGACCCATATTCAATAGATCGGACATCCAAGGACCCCTTAGTCTAGGACTTCCTCAGTAGCCCCTGAACTAGGCTTCAATGACAATGTGTCCGACGCGTAGATTGTCTTCAGCATTGCAAGGCGGGTTCCACTTTCCGAATACTCCAAGATAGTCTTCAGATAAAACGAAGGTGTCCGGATCTGCAACACAAGTACCACACACGACTGCAGGGAATATAATACTTCACGAGTCCCATCTGCTGATAACTTTTTACAAGATTACATCACGTCTGTCCGACCATTATATCGAACCGTTTTTGTCTGGCGTCCTGCGTTTCAAGATGCGGTTTCCATTGGCACGTCTTGTCAAAGCAGAGATTGTGTCCCCTTATTGCAGGATTCTCATAAATACAAGCATGGGTAACCCTACCGTGCCGTTTACACAGCCCTTGGGAATAGGCGAGTTTTAGGGCGAGTGGGGAGACGTTCAATATTCAATGCCTTCATAAGGGGATAAGGATTCCCCTTCTTCTCCCACGCCTTCTCTCTTCCTCTGCCCTTCCACTCTTGAGGTCTAGCAGCCAAGTTCTGATCTTTCCCCACTCGAGCAAGCACTCAACCATGTCCAGATCCAGAGGTCAAGGCAAGTGGATGGCCTCCTCCGTCAAGGAGAAGACATTACTGAGCTTCGGGCGGCCGGGTATCCGGCGAAGGAAATTGCCCACCGTATTCGAGCCAAGGGGCAAGTCGTCCCCACACCAAAGCCCAACGAGAGGGTGATATTCATTCCTCATTTCCTCCGCGGGCTAGTGTTTCCACTCCACCCTCTCGTCCATGGGCTGATGTTCTATTACAGGCTAGACTTCCATGATCTAGCCCCGACCTCTTTCCTCAACATCTCGGCGTTCATCGTCGTGTGTGAGGCCTTCCTCCGCATCCAACCCCTCTTCGGGCTATGGCTCAAGGTCTTCAATGTGAAGCCAAAGGTGATGGACGGCCAGCATGCTGAGTGCGGAAGCACCATGGTGAGAAAGCTGACCAATGTCTCCTGGCCAAAAGGCACTTTCATGGAGACTATCAAGGAATGGCAGAAACTATGGTTCTACATCACAGAACCCCGCGGCGCCACCTGGGCCACGATTGTCGAATTCAACTCCAGAATCCAATGCGACTCACCTCCTCGTCAGACGAGCTGATAGCACTGCAAACGCGCGCAAAGCATGGTGGATAAAGATATCAAGCTCGTCGACGTAATCTAGGTGATGCTGGTTCGCCGGATCCTCCCATGCCAAAGCCGAAGTCGCCCTTTATGGGAGTTCAATCCGAAGAAGCACCAAACCCTGAAGATGCTCTTAGAAACCACTCACGAAGATGCTTGGAAGTTGCTCCTCAAGGGAAATGAGACACCGCCAGCCACGGACTCGGACCGCGGGCACGACATTAACCACCTCGCCAACGAGGTAAGTTTTTTAATGCATCCTCTACTTGCTTGTTTCAAGGATGATATCTGAGCTTTTATTATCATTGCTTCTTCAGGAATGGATGGAGAGGGCCAAGAGGATTCGGTGTCCATCTCCGCTACCCGAGGAACCAGTCATCCCACATCTAGCAAAGATCCTAGTACCAGCGCCCTATAAGGCGCCGGAGAAGAAGGCCAAGGTGGTCCAGAGTGGCCCCCGCCGCAAGGGCGCTTTGGACGCGACGTCTGAAGACAAGACCCGCTCCTCCACCGTCGAAGACGACGATGATGATGAGGAGGAGTAGAGCGGATCTC
The DNA here is from genome assembly GCA_034509565.1 of Triticum monococcum. NCBI lineage: Eukaryota > Viridiplantae > Streptophyta > Magnoliopsida > Poales > Poaceae > Triticum > Triticum monococcum. The sequence continues at coordinate 682,145,267 of CM067845.1, read as the reverse complement.
CCCCCGATGGGGGGAGGAAGAAGAGGGCGGCCTCCACAAATCTGGAGGCGGAGGCGCCCAAGAGGGGGAAATGCCCCCTTGTGGATAACTCCGTCCGGGACGTCGACAGCAGCCCGGAGCGAAGGCACCGGACCAAGCCCCTGGCCGCATCATGAGTACAAAGAACCCGCACTCGTCTATTTATACGGACTCTCGACACTATGGTATTAATATGGTTAATCATGTTATTGCAGTCCGGCCCATGACAGCTCCCAGCGATCCTCATACACCGTCGGGCGCTTACTCTACCAAGGACAAGGGAGATGATGAGGTGCTGTCCAAAAGGACCTTCCCAGGCCAGGGAGAGGTTCAGGAGGCCGTCATGGTGGCGCCAGGAGGCAAGACCTTGGCTTTCGGACACATGGGGGAGCAGATCCCCATGGCGACTAGGGGCCTCGATCAGTTCGGCCCCCAGCCGAATATGATTCCGGAGACCCATGCAGTTCCGAAATCCGGCGAACAACCTCCTTTGAAAGAAGGGGGTGTGTGCCTGTCCTCTTGGGGAACGTAGCAGAATTTCAAAAAAATTCTACGCATCACCAAGATCACTCTATGGAGTCATCTAGCAACGAGGGGGAGAGGGGTGCATCTACATACCCTTGTAGATCGCGCGCGGAAGCGTTCAAGAGAACGGGGTTGATGGAGTCGTACTCGACGTGATCCAAATCACCGATGACCTAGTGCCGAACGGACGACACCTCCATGTTCAACACACGTATGGTTGGGAACACGTCTCCTCCTTGTTGATCCAGCAAGGGGGAAGGAGAGGTTGATGAAGATCCAGCAGCACGACGACGTGGTGGTGGAAGCAATGGTGATCTAGGCAGGGCTTCGCCAAGCGCAGGGAGATGGAGGAGTGTCACGGGAGGGAGAGGGAGAGGCCAGGGGCTTGGGTGCGGCTGCCCTCCCTTCCCCCCACTATATATAGGGTCCCTAGGCGGGGCGCCGGCCCTAGGAGATCCAATCTCCTAGGAGGGCGGCGGCCAAGGGGGTGCCTTGCCCCCCAAGGCAAGGGTGGCGCCCCCACCCTAGGGTTTCCAACCCTAGGCGCAGGGGAGGCCCAAGGGGGGCGCACCAGCCCACTAGGGGCTGGTTCCCCTCCCACTTCAGCCCATGGGGCCCTCCGGGATAGGTGGCCCCACCCGGTGGACCCCCAGGACCCTTCCGGTGGTCCCGGTACAATACCAATAACCCCCGAAACTTTCCCGATGGCCGAAACTTGACTTCCTATATATAAATCTTCACCTCCGGACCATTCCGGAACTCCTCGTGACGTCCGGGATCTCATCCGGGACTCCGAACAACTTTTGGGTTACCGTATACTAATATCTCAACAACCCTAGTGTCACCGAACCTTAAGTGTGTAGACCCTACGGGTTCGGGAGACATGCAGACATGACCGAGACGACTCTCCGATCAATAACCAACAGCGGGATCTGGATACCCATGTTGGCTCCCACATGCTCCATGATGATCTCATCGGATGAACCACGATGTCGAGGATTCAATCAATCTGCATACAATTCCCTTTGTCAATCGGTACGTTACTTGCCCGAGACTCGATCGTCGGTATCCCAATACCTCGTTCAATCTCGTTACCGGCAAGTCACTTTACTCGTACCGTAATGCATGATCCTGTGATCAACCACTTGGTCACATTGAGCTCATTATGATGATGCACTACCGACTGGGCCCAGAGATACCTCTCCGTCATACGGAGTGACAAATCCCAGTCTTGATTCGTGCCAACCCAACAGACACTTTCGGAGATACCTGTAGTGTACCTTTATAGTCACCCAGTTATGTTGTGATGTTTGGCACACCCAAGGCACTCCTACGGTATCCGGGAGTTGCACAATCTCATGGTCTAAGGAAATGATACTTGACATTCGGAAAAGCTACAGCAAACGAACTACACGATCTTTGAGCTATGATTAGGATTGGGTCTTGTCCATCACATCATTCTCCTAATGATGTGATCCCGTTATCAATGACATCCAATGTCCATAGTTAGGAAACCATGACTATCTTTTGATCAACGAGCTAGTCAACTAGAGGCTCACTAGGGATGTGTTGTGGTCTATGTATTCACACATGTATTACGATTTCTGGATAACACAATTATAGCATGAACAATAGACAATTATCATGAGCAAAGAAATATAATAATAACCATTTTATTATTGCCTCTAGGGCATATTTCCAGCATGTCCCACCGGTGACCTCTGTCCAACCAGAGGCACCGGATAATCTACTGGAAGCGCTACGAGGCGCTTCCATTGTGGAAGAACACTGTATCCTTATGGGTACGGTGATTGAGAAGGTTCAGTACGTCAAGAGCGGACTGATCGAAGACTGCAGCGGCCTGCCGACAGGTTTTGAGGTAAGAACGTAACAGGTTCAAATCCCAATATAGACATTAGCCCCTGAGACATTGTCCGGTTTTCGGAAAGAAAAGCCAGACAGAGGATCAATGCAATTTCGTAGGAAACTAACTAAAATGTGTCTGATGTGAATACGCAGGCTTCGTTGCTGGCCGCGACCTCACACACTGCCGAAGTCTCCGGCCTGACGCAGAGATTAGAGCAGGCCGAGGAGGAGCTCGCCAAGCAAGGAAGTAGCTAGAAGACCAGCAAGGTATACAATGACTCGCTATATATTCGGAAAGAATAAATTATGTATACCGACCGTAGTGTTATGATATGTGTAGGGGCGACGACAAAGGTCGAGGCCCTGAAAAAGGCCCTGACCGAAGCCGAGGGGAAAGCTGTCAAGGAGCAAGTCGCTCGCAAGAATCTTAAGTCCCGGCTAAACGAGGTCCAGCAAGAGCTCCAGGACGCTGTGAAGACGTATGAGGCCCTGGAGGGTGATGTATCGGCTCGTTAGACCGAACTCGCCAAGGCTCGTCAAAGCGCGGAAGCGGCCCGGGTTGAAGCCCAGGGTGCCCTCCAAGAGATCCAGGAGGCCAAGAAGATCGCAACGGGTAAGGCATTTAGTATGCAAAGCAAGTATGTGAAGAAAAAATATTTCCTACTAACCCGGATTCGGAGTTCTCCAGGGGCATTTGCAGATCTTCCGTGTAGTGTGTCCGACACCGCAGAGTTCTTCCGAGATGAAGAAGGGAGCTCAATGGAGAAACTTCTCTAGTCGCAATACCATGCGCTAGAGCATCCCGTGCCCTTCACCGCCATGAAGGATGAGTTGCATAGGGTGGCCGAACGGGCCATGAAGGATTTGATAATCCGGCTGTGGCCTGTCGAAGCTATGCCCGGCAGCTACTTCGGGCTTGTGAAGCGGCTGGTGAATGCTTGTCCTCGGCTGGACGTCTTCAAGCGATCGGCCTATATTGAAGGTGCGCGCATGGCCTTCGCCCGCGTCAAGGTGTGGTGGGCGAAGATGGACGCCGTCAAGCTGACGACCAAGGGGCTGCCAGAGGGCAAGGAGCACCGCACGCCCGAGCGGTATTTTGCAGATGTCCTGGTGGGGTCTCGCACCGCACGCCCGATCAGTCTTTGTGGGTTTGATCTGTGATGGGTTAATGCCCATTTTGAGCATTGTATCCTGGTAGAGAAAGTTGAGGCTACTACCACCGTCCATTAGGACTCGCGTCAGGTGGAACCCATCAATTATTGGGTCCAGGACCCATGCGGCAGAACCGCCATGACGGATACTGGTCGGATGATCCCGGCGATCAAAAGTGATCGGGCAAGACGATCATAGATTAAATTTTGGGGCGACTGGCTCTATCACATAGACGTCCCGGAGCGCGCGCTTGCGCTCCCTCTTGGGGATGTGGGTAGCATATATCATGTTCACTGTTTTGACCTAAGGGGGAAACTTCTTTTGTCCCCCCGTGTTCGGTGGCCGGGGCTCATCGTCGTCGTCTTCGCTTTGCGATCCCTTATCCTTGTTTTTGGCATTTAAATTGCCGACCTGTTTAAAAACCCAACAATCTCTATTGCTATGATTGGGTGGTTTGTCTGGGGTGCCATGAATCTGGCACGGATGATCAAGTATGCGGTCCAACCTAGATGGGCCCGAATTGTTCTTTTTGAATGGCTTCTTTCGCTGACCGGACTTAGAGCCACTGAATCCGGCATTACCCGTCGTATCCTCGGTGTTGTCATTGTTGTTTCGACGCTTGTATCTGTTGCGTCGAGACTTGTCATTGCTATTTTTAGCTTCAGGGGTGCCGACGTCCTTTGCATTGTTCTTGCTACGGGCCAGCCAACTATCCTCACCCACACAAAAGCGGGTCATGAGTACCATAAGGGATGCCATGGATTTTGGTTTCTCTTGGCCGAGGTGGCGGGTGAGCCATTCGTCGCGGATGCTTTGTTTAAAGGCCGCTAGGACTTCGGCATCCGGATAGTCGACGATCTGGTTCTTTTTAGTTAAGAACCTAGTCCAGAATTTCCTGGCGGACTCTCCGGGCTATTGAACTATATGGGTTAAGTCATCAGCATCCGGAGGTCAAACATATGTACCTTGGAAGTTATCAAGGAAGGCTTCTTCCAAGTCCTCCCAGCTGCAGGTGGAATTTTCGGGCAGGCTGTTCAACCAGTGCCGGGCTGGTCCTTTGATTTTTATGGGGAGGTATTTACTGGCATGAAGTTCATCGCCGCAGGCCATATGAATATGGAGAATGAAGTCTTCGATCCATACCGCGGGGCCTATGGTTCCATCGTATGATTCTATATTCACGGGTTTGAACCCTTTTGGGAATTCATGTTCCATGACTTCATCAGTGAAGCAGCGAGGGTGTGCGGCGCCTCTATATCGGGCCGTATCACGACGTAGCTCTGATGGAGTCTGTCTGCGGCTTTCAGCCCGCACATGACTAGGTTTGTCACGTCCGAATAGATGGCCGTCGTCGCGTGTCAAGGCACGTCCTCGCGATCTATAGATCGATCTGGTATGTCCTGCTTTATTGTTCAGGTCCTGTCGAAGGTCATCTGTATGACCGCGAGCTGATTTACCTCTGCCCTTGCGATGAGGCGGGGTGGGCTGGTATTCGGCTTGAGTTGCCGTTTTATCCCGACCATGTGGTGGTCGGTCAGCCGCATTGCGCGATGGTGGTATGTGTTCCAGTGCCTCGTCGTCGAACTAAGGTAGCAATTTGCGCTTCAGGTAGCTTTTGGCTGGGTGTTTGAGGCCGTATTCTTCGGCTGCTAGGACATCGATCCATTTATCGTTAAGCAGATCTTGGTCAGCTTGAAGCTGCTGCTGCTTCTTTTTCAGCTTCCTTGCAGTGGCTATTAGCTGGCGCTTGAAGCGCTCCTGCTCAAGTGGTTCCTCAGGCATGATGAAATCCTCAGTGCCGAGGCTCACCTCATCCTCGAAGGGCGGAGGGTAACTACTGTCCTCCGAGTCTTCGTGTGTGGCCTGTTTACGAGGGCTATCCTACCCATCTTCCCATTCATCCTATTCAGTAGCTACATCAACGGGGTCTTCATTGTCTTCGGCACCTTCCGAAGTGTTATCTTCTCATGTGCTGGTGTTGTTGTCTTTACTGCGGCGTGACTTAGAGCGGCGCCGCCGACGCCGGCGCTTCGATTGTATCTCGGGAGGTTTATCCTCAGCCGGATCTTCCTTGTCATCGCTGCTATTCTCCTTTGGTGCATCCACCATGTATATATCATACGAGGAAGTGGCCGTACAGCATCCGATGAATAGCGGGTTCTGGGCCTCTTCTTCTCTGGCATCATCGTCCATACCGTCGATGTCGTCGAAGCCGTAATCGAGCATGTCAGTTAGGTCTTCGACAGTGGCTATGAAGTGGGTGGTGTGTGGGAAGTGAAATTCTCCATCATCAGCCTCCGGTTCGAACCGGACACAGTTCAGTTGTGAGCCTCCCGCTAAAGATAGTGCTCTTAACGAGTTTAGCACGTCACTTGAAGGCGAGTGCCGGAAGATGTCCGCGGCGCTGAATTCGGTAATCGATGACCGATCATGCTCGACATGCGCGGACGCACAAAGTTTGGAATTTATAACTGGAAACGAGTCGGTAGCTCCGGTGACATAGATGTTACTTGAAGTTAAGTCTGTGTGGGGCTCCAACGCCATAGAGTCTGCGGCTTCCGTGGCGGGGTTGAGCTTCCTGTCCTCGGATGGCGCAACCTGCTCCGGATCTAAGGCCAGAGCGGTTTCAGGTGCAATTTCCTGGGTATGGCCCGATGACAGATCTAAGTCATGTTCATTGTGGTGGCTGGGAGCGGCTGCCATGGTCTCGAATCCGTCGAAGATCAAGTCTCCATTGATATCTGTGACGTAGTTCAAGCTTCCGAATCTGACCTGGTGGCCAGGGGCGTAGCTTTCGATCTGCTCCAGATGACCAAGCGAGTTGGCCCGCAGTGCGAAGCCGCCGAACACGAAGATCTGTCCGGGGAGGAAGACTTCCCCTTGGACAACATCGTTGTAGATGATTGAAGGATCCATCAGACCTTTTGAGGATGGCACAGTGGAACTCTCAATAAAAGCACCAATGTCGGTGTCAAAACCGGCGGATCTCGGGTAGGGGGTCCCGAACTATGCGTCTAGGATTAATGGTAACATGAGACAGGGGACACAATGTTTACCCAGGTTCGGGCCCTCTCTATGGAGGTAATACCCTACTTCCTGATTGATTGATCTTGATGAATATGAGTATTACAAGGGTTTATCTACCACGAGGTCGTAATGGCTAAACCCTAAAAGTCTAGCCTGACTATGATTATTAGGATCTATCTACGGACCTAGCGCTCCGGTTTATATAGACACGAGAGGGATCCAGGGTTACACAAGGTCGGTTATAGAGAAAGGAATCTTCATAGTTGATCGCCAAGCTTGCCTTCCACGCCAAGGACAGTCTCATCCAAACATGGGTAAAGTCTTCAGTCTTTGTATCTTTACAGCCCATCAGTCCAGCCCATATCCAATAGATCGGACACCCTAGGACCCCTTAGTCCAGGACTCCCTCAATCGCCGGCAGTCTTGAGGTCTACCAAAAAGAAGTAACGAAGGGGGAACACAACAAATAACAAAGCAATCAAAGCATCACAAAAGCGTAGCATGGCAATACGCGGTGCTAGAGGAGACCCAACGCAGTACTAGGTGCTACTGGCGAAGGAGGAAAACATCCGCGAAATTATTCCCGATGTTTGACGTTGCGGGCAGATGAAACGGAAGTGGATTGTTGCATGTTCACTATGCTAGGGACATGTGGCTGACAAACGGACCGCGCATTCGGATTCGTCTCATCGTTCTGAGCAACTTTCGTGTACAAATTATTTTCATCCGAGTTACGGATTATTTAATACGAATTTTGAAAGTTTTAAAGAATTTCTGGAATTTAATTATTTATTTAAATTCGAATTGTCCATAATAGAAAATGATGATGTCATCATGACGTAGATGTGATGTCATTAGGTCGAACACAACTGACCAGGTCAAACAGCGGGCCCCACTAGTCAGTGTCACATTAGTTAATTAGGGACTAACTAACTTGTTACAGATTAATTAGGGGGTGGGTCTCATTAGTCAAAGACTGATTAGCTAATTAGTTAAATTAGCACAGGGCCCACATGTTAGTGACTGGGCCAGCCGAGTCAGCATAGTTGACTTGGTCAACTATTCAACAGGGGGCCCCGGGCCACTGGTCAGTGACCCAGTGGGGTGGCCCCAGGGTGCCACGTAGGCTTGCCTTGCCGGAGTTGCTCTGCCGAGTTCCAACGCGGCGACGAGGCGCGGGTGAGCTTCAGGTTTCGCCCACAGGGCATCTCCGGGGCTGTGGCTGGTCTCGCTCGTACGGGGACTCGACGGTGGTCTGAAAGGTGGTGGTGGCAGCGCCAGAGGTGGCCGGAAACACCGCCGACGACGTGGTTTAGCGGCGGTGCATTTTAGGTGAGTGGCGAACGGCGGCAGTATGGTGCAAATGCGCGAACTAAAAGGGAGTGGGAGGTTCTACGCCTTGCGGGGAACACGGTGTGCATGGGCTCGTGACCACTTGGTCGCCAAAGCCACGCCGGCGACGAGCTCGGGCGGAGCCACGTTTGGGCACGACGTGGAGGAGGAGCTACGACGGCAGAAATGCCCGGGAAAGAGAGGGGAAAGAAGCACATGCTCACGGTGCTCCTATAGGTGTGCGCAAGTGGGCTTGGGGAGGGCTCGGTGCGGCGGATTCGGTGGCGAAGCTCGTCAGAGTAGAGGAGGAAGACGGCAGCGTCGTGGGTGTTGCGGTTGCTCCGAGCTCCAACAAGGTGCACCAGTCGAAGCAGGGGATGACGGCGGCCCTTGGAGACACAGTGGGGCGGCGAGGTGGGCACGGTGGCCGGAGCCATGGCGGCGGTGGCGTTCACCTGCGATGGGGAAAGGGGAGAAGAGAGGAGCGACGTGAGGGAGAGGGGAACTGGGGGCGCCAGGGTTATGGTATAGGTCGGGGACGACCTAGTAGGCAACGGGGAAGCGGTGGATGGCCGCCCCGTGGCCATCCTTGGCCGCGGGCGGTGGAACGGCGTCCACCCCACCTCGGTTGAACAGATAGGGGTGACCCCTAAGGTGGGGTGGGCTGTGCACTGGGCCTGTGCACTATGCACTCAAGCCTAGGGCATAGTGAGTTTTCTTTTCCTTTTCTTTTATTTCTACTAGCAAAAGAGTCTGTGCGTTGCAACGGGAGAATGCAAGGCCTGAGAATCAGACTCGAATGCATAGATATTCTAATTGTGCAATATTATCAAACATGTCAAATACATTGCCGATTTTTGTTAACGTTTAACTCATTTTTCTTCTTCTTATTCCACCCATTATCTCTGCCCCCGAATTCAAGATTGTCACTATAAGCAATGGCTCAACCGACATGCAATACCGATGGGTATTGAGAAGCAAATATAAAAAATATAAAAAAAGGGCATTCTAAGGGCGATTGGAGTCGAGAAAGTCGATAAAATCCTGGAGATAAAATGTTACTTATGGTATAAAAAGAGTCATTCTGCTTCCGCTCGTTTGATTTTCAAAGACGTCGCCGTTCATCATCATAGACGTCATCAGGGCCTAGATTATTATCTCGCCATTATGCGTCTATGATTAACCATCATCATAGACGTTCATCATCATAGACGTCATTCTGCGTCTATGATTATCCATGAAGCTGCTCGAGAACTCGAGATAGAAGGTGAGGTTGTGTAGCTTTGTACCTAATGTACACCTTACCGTTGCCGTCATCAGGGCCTAGATTCCGCACCCATAGGCCTTGCCTCTACAAGGTACCACCTCTGACAATGAAATTTGTGGACACCGTTTTCAAGTCCGTTCTCTATTGCAGACTCACCACCTCTACAAGGTACCACCTCAGATCTTCCCCGCAGCGTATCCGACGCCGCCGCATTCTACCAAGCCGAAGAGGGCAGCTCGACGGAGAAGGTGTTCTGGTCTTAGTATGCTGAGGCTGGACAACCTGTGCCCTTGAGCGACCAGCTGAAACAGCTGGTCGAGCTCCACAAGGCGGCTGAACAGGCCATGAAGGGCTTCATAGTTCGGCAGTGGCCCGGAGAGGCCCTGCCTGGGAGCTACTTCGGGCTGGTGCGGTGACTGGTGGAGGCCTGTCCAAGGCTCGAGGTCATCAAGCGCTCTGTCTGCATCGAAGGTGCCCGTAGGGCCCTTGCCCGTGCAAAGGTGCACTGGGGCAAGCTGGACGGTGAGAAGCTTGTGAGGGACGGGCCGCCGCCGGAGAAGGAGCATCGCAAGCCCAAGAACTATTACAAGGATGTTCTTGCTGGTGCCCGCCTTGTGGCGGATGAATGTACCAAGGATGTAATTTTTGAATGAACTCGCTCGTGTTATCCTGTGCGCTGAAAACTTGTTCATATGCGCTTAAGCAGTGCTTGAATTTAAAATATTACTTTCTGTGTGGCCCTTTATCAAAAAAAAAATTGAGAGATGGCTAGTCGTCGGCTTCTGCCCCCATGCCACTAGTGCTGGGGTGTTCGGGATAAACCTGAGCGCTCTTTTTCCCATGATTGGGTCCATCGAGGGAGGCGGTCAGCACAACGAACCAGGCAATCGGACTATAATGCTTGAACACTCTCACTTAGCCATAGAACTCTATAATTTTAAATTTCGGTGAAGTCCCTAGTTCGGAAGACCGAGTTCGGGGCGCTATCCACGCCTTGGCCGGACAAAGCCAGCTCCTCGCTCGAAGCGGCATGAGCCTTTAGGGACACGAAAAACCTCTCGAACAGCGACCGGTCTCTCGCCACATCATGAGAGTCAGTTTTAGCTTTCTCCACTGAGGTGCTTAACCCGGCTCAACCGGGGCACAATCGCAGTGGTTCTCCTAGTGCTACCTTAGCCGATATAGCGGAACGTAAGGCACCAAAACATAGGAGCCGGGCAAACCCAACTATTGACCCAAATCATGATTCGGAGCCGATGCATATAGTGCTATAAGTTCGGGGTGCCACACTTGTGAAAGTGTACGGACTTCTCATGCCATATTTATGGGTACTAAAGCCCCTGACGTATTTTGCCGTACCATAGTGTACGGGTGCAACATGTCATAAACATATATATGAAAAGATGATAATGCGAAAAATAGACAGAAAGCTATGCATTGTTTATAGAGAGGCTATTTATCAAAGCCGAACGATACAAATAGTGCGGTAAGCAAAAGATATTGGACTATTTAGTATGTCCTAACCAGGGGCAGGCCGCGGAATTGTATTTAAAAACAGGTATACCGCTCGTAACAGAGACCACCTGGGAGTTCCATAATGCGGCATGGCTTGTCTGCCTCCCTGGATCTTGCATCATTTGTGTGGCAGTCGAATTGCCGAATAGGTCGTCCGATAGTATGGAGTCCTGAAAGTAAGAGAAAATTAAAAAAAGAATCGAGCAGCCCCTAGTACGTTTTAAGCCGTATTTTGGGCGTGCTGTTATTGTGCCCCTTCCCCTGTGCCCATGGTATTTCAAGGGCGTAGTTATGTACATGAGGTACTGGTTTCGCTATGTCGCGAGTGCTGGGGTTGGGGCTGCATTGCTACGCTTGCTTAAAGTGTGCCAGGCGGTCCTGATGTGGGTTACTCCGGGTGCGCTTGGCAGTGTCTGGCTTTTTAATGGCCGGACTGGAGAATTGCCTGAGAAGGCTACTTTGTACCTCCACTGCGAGAGCCGTTGTATGCTCCTCCGTACGGAGGGAGCGTTCGGTGTTTCCGTTGACCGTAATTACTCCTCGAGGGCCTGGCATCTTGAGCTTGAGATATGCGTAGTGCGGCACCGCATTGAACTTTGCGAATGCGGTTCGTCCGAGCAGGGCGTGGTAGCCACTGCGAAACGGGACTATATGGAAGATTAACTATTCGCTTCAGAAATTGTCCGGGGATCCGAAGACCACGTCAAGTGTTTCTGAGCCTGTACAGTTGGCCTCTACACCTGGTATAACGCCTTTAAAGGTCGTTTTTGTGGGCTTAATCCTTGAGGGATCTATGCCCATTTTTCGCACTGTATCCTGATAAAGCAGGTTCAGGCTACTGCCGCCGTCCATGAGGACTCTTGTGAGATGAAATCCGTCGATGATTGGGTCGAGAACCATGCGGCAAAGCCACCATGACGGATGCTAGTGGGATGGTCCCTTCGATCAAAAGTGATCGGGCAGGAGGACCATGGGTTGAACTTTGGGGCGACTGGCTCTATCGCGTATACGTCCCGTAGCGCACGCTTCCGCTCCCGCTTGGGAATGTGGGTTGCGTATATCATGTTCACCATCCGCACTTGTGGGGGAAAGCCCTTCTGTCCATTGTTGTTCGGCGGCTTGGGCTCCTCGTCATCGCTCTGCAGCCCCTTGTCTCTGTTTTCGGCCCTTAACTTGCCTCCTTGCTTGAACACCCAACAATCTCTGTTAGTGTGATTGGCTGGCCTTTCGGGGGTGCCATGTATCTGGCACAAGCGATCGAGTATTCAGTCCAAACTGGACGGGCCCTGAGCATTCTTTTTGAATGGCTTTTTCCGCTGACCGGATTTATAGCCTTTGAATCCGCCATTGACTGCCATGTCTTCATTGCTGTCGCTGCTAACGCGGCGTTTCTGCTTATTCCAACGTGTCCTGCCACTTTTGTCCTTGGTATCTGATTTACCAGGGTTCTTTGATAAGTTGTTACTGCGAGCTAGCCAGCTGTCTTCTCCCGTGCAAAAGCGGGTCATGAGTGTCGTGAGGTCTGCCATAGATTTCGGCTTTTCCTGTCCCAGGTGCCGGGTAAGCCACTCGTCGCGGATGTTATGCTTGAAGGCTGCTAGGGCCTCTGCGTCCGGACAGTCGACTATCTGGTTTTTCTTTGTTAGGAACCATGTCTAGAATTGTCTGGCCGATTCCTCTGGCTGCTGAATTATGTGGCTTAAGTCGTCGGCATCCGGTGGTCGCACGTAAGTGCCCTGGAAGTTGTCGAGGAATGTGGCTTCCAGGTCCTCCCAAGAACTGATTGAATCTGCTGGCAAGCTGTTGAGCCAATGCCGGGCCGGTCCTTTAAGTTTGAGCGGGAGGTATTTGATGGCGTGTAGATCATCGTCGTGTGCCATGTGGATGTGAAGGAGATAATCCTCGATCCATACCGCCGGGTCTGTTGTGCCATCGTATGATTCGATGTTTACAGGTTTGAAACCCTCTGGGATTTTATGATCGATTACTTCATTCGTGAAGCATAGCGGGTGTGCGGCGCCTCTATACTGGGCTATATCACGACGCAGCTCGGAAGAGCTATGTCTGTTGTGTTCAGCCCGGCCGAATTTGTTGTATCCGGAGTGGATATCATTGTCACATGCCGTAGGGAGCCTGCGCAATCCGTAGATCGATCTTGTTTGTCTTGCCTTATCCTCCAGTATGTCTCGCAGGTCGGGGGCATTTTCCCGTGCCTTATTTGAGCGGCGTCGGGGCATGGCTTGGGTGGAGGGCCGAGAGGCCTCTCTGTCGCGGCGAGGTGGCCGGTCTGCCATGTCGTGCGCTGGTGATGTAGGTGCTTCCTCCTCTGATCGGGGTAGCGAATTGCATGTCGGGTAATTCTTGGAGGGGCGTTCGAGTTCATACTCTTCGGCCGCAAGGACTTCAGTCCATCTGTCAGCTAGAAAATCTTGGGCAGCTCTAAGCTATTGCTGCTTTTTCTTGAGGCTGCTTGCTGTGGCTAAAAGCCTGCTTTTGAAACGCTCTTGTTCGGCGGGGTCTGATGGTATGACGAATTCGTCGTCATCGAGGCTTGCCTCGTCTTCAGAGGGAGGCATGTAGTTATCATCCTCGACCTCTTGGTCTGCCGCTCTCTCATGAGGGCTGGCTTCTCCATCTTTCTGTACCGAATCTTGCTGAGGTGGATGTTCTTCGGCGCTATCCGGGGTAGTATTATCTACCGTGCCGGAATCACCGTTTTTGCTTTGGCGGGATTTAGAGCGGCGCCGCTGATGCCGGCGCTTTGGCTGTTTCTTGGGGGTGTCATTCCCCACTGTTCCATCGCCATCTCCATCTTTTGGAGTATCCACCTTATATATGTCATATGACGAGGTGGCCTTCCAGCGCCCTACAGGTGTTGGTTCCTGTTCGTCTCCTACATCGTCGTCCATACCGTCGATGTCTTCGGAGCCGAAGTCAAGCATGTCGGTTAAATCATCGACAGTGGCTACGAAGTGGGTGGTGGGTGGGCTTTGAGTTTCTTCATCGTCCGTATCCCATCCTCGCTGACCGTAATCCGGCCAGGGCTCTCCTGATAAAGAGAGAGACTTAAGAGAATTCAGGATGTCCCCAAAAGGCAAGTGCTGAAAGATGTCTGCGGCGGTGAACTCCATTATCGGTGCCCAATCGGATTCGATTGGCAGGGGCGCGGGGGGTTCGGAGTCCGGGGACGAGTCCGGATCCTTGGAGTCACGGGTCATGCAGAGTGTGGGGCTAGCATTCGGCTCGATTGCTTTTGGGATCGCAGCCCCCGAGGTGACGTTCAACCGTTCATCCTCGATTGGCGCAATAGGCTCCGAGTTAGGGATCGGAACCGATGCGTGTGCGGCCTCCAGGACACTGTCCGGGGGCAGAGCTAAATCATGCCCCTCGAGGCAATGCGGCACGCTTGGCCGTGGCTCGAACCCGTCGAAGATCAAGTCTCCGCGGATGTCAGCCGTGTAGTTTAAGCTTCCAAACCTGACTTGATGGCCAGGGGCGTAGCTTTCGATCTGCTCCAGGTGGCCGAGCGAATTGGCCCGCAGAGCGAAGCCGCCGAAGACGAAGATCTGTCCGGGGAGAAAAGTCTCACCCTGGACCGCATCGTTGTTGATGATCCAAGGAGCCATCGGGCCTAAAGGCCACGACACAGAGGAACTCTCAATGAAAGCACCAATGTCGGTGTCAAAACCGGCGGATCTCGGGTAGTAGGTCCCGAACTGTGCGTCTAGGATGGATGGTAACAGGAGGCAGGGAACACGATGTTTTACCCAGGTTTGGGCCCTCTTGATGGAGGTAAAACCCTACGTCCTGCTTGATTAATATTGATGATATGGGTAGTACAAGAGTAGATCTACCACAAGATCAAGGAGGCTAAACCCTAGAAGCTAGCCTATGGTATGATTGTTGTATATGGAGTTGATGAAGTTGTCCTACGGACTAAAACCCTCCGGTTTATATAGACACCGGATAGGGTTAGGGTTACATAGAGTCGGTTACAATGGTAGGAGATCTTGAATATCTGCATCGCCAAGCTTGCCTTCCACGCCAAGGAAAGTCCCATCCGGACACGGGACAAAGTCTTCAATCTTGTATCTTCATAGTCCAGGAGTCCGGCTGAAGGTATAGTCCGGCTACCCGAACACCCCCTAATCCAGGACTCCCTCAGTCTATTTGGGTTCCTAAGACCCTTGTTACTAACATCAAAGGAACCATTACAAAATGGGTACCTAAAACCAAGCATTGATCTCTTGTAGGTGTTTGCTTCTGGTGGTGGATCATGGTTGCTCGATAGCGGAGCTACAAATCATATGACCAGAAGCAAGGACTTGGTGGTGGACGTGCACAAGGTTCCATCTATACCCACCAATGTCGAGTGGGGTGACGCCTCATCTTCTAAGGTATTGGGACTTGGCAAGGTGGTCATCTCTCATGATCTCACGATCGAGAAGGTCAT
The DNA here is from genome assembly GCA_034509565.1 of Triticum monococcum. Lineage (NCBI taxonomy): Eukaryota > Viridiplantae > Streptophyta > Magnoliopsida > Poales > Poaceae > Triticum > Triticum monococcum. The sequence continues at coordinate 682,130,112 of CM067845.1, read as the reverse complement.
GCTTGTTGAGTCCCTTGCATAAAATTTACTTTCCGTTCGTCAACTTGCAATCATGGGCTTTGCCACTTTCTTTGATATCGATACCGTGGCCCTCTTGTGGAGCAAGACTGTTAAAGTAGCCTTTGTTGGGCATGTCGAGAACGGTCTATATGTGATTAACTTTTCGGAGTGACCCACTAAGACCGCGACATGCCTAATGGCAAAAGTTGATGTGGGATGTCTTTGGCATCGCCGTTTATCCCATGTCAATATGAGGTCTTTGCAAAGTCTCCTCAAGGGGGACCATGTCCGTGGACTGACGGATGTTAGTTTTGCTAAAGATCGTGCTTGCAGTGCCTGTATCGAAGGAAAGCTACATGAGAAGGCTCACCCTCCCACGACTATCATTTATTCAAAGAGGCCTTTGGAGGTCCTTCACATGGATCTCTTTGGGCCTCCATCCTTCGATAGTCTTGGAGGTAGGAAGTATTGCTTGGTGATTGTGGATGACTACTCAAGGTACACGTGGGTGTATTTCTTCAAGAGGAAGAGCGAGACCCAACAAACCGTCATTGACTTTGCAAATGAAGCACAACGTCAACACAATGCAAAGATCTTGACAATAAGAAGTGACAATGGCACAGAGTTCAAGAACTACACCTTGGATGAATTTCTTAGTGATGAGGGAATCAAGCATCAATATTCCGCACCATACACCCCTCAACAAAACGGTGTCGCGGAGAGGAAGAACCCGACGTTGATGGATGCGGCAAGGAGCATGATGGCGGAGTTCAAGTCTCCGTACAACTTTTCGGCCAAAGCCATCAACACCGCGTGTCATGCATCCAATCGGCTCTACCTCCGCAAGGGCTTGAACAAGACTCCATATGAGATACTCACCGGTAACAAGCCCAACCTCAAGTACTTTCGGGTATTCGGGTGTAAGTGTTTCATTCTCAAGAAAGGTGTTCGTTTGTCTAAATTTGAGGCTAGAGCTCATGAGGGCATATTTGTTGGTTATGCTACAAACTCTCATGCTTACCGTGTCCTCAATAAATCCACGGGACTTATTGAGGAGACGTGTAACGTGGAGTTTGATGAGAATAATGGCTCCCAAGTGGAGAAAAGTGGCACTTGTGATGTAGGTGATGAAATTCCTCCTCAAGCCATTAGAAGAATGGGTGTTGGTTTTATCCTACCCATTGAGGAACCCCTTGTGGCCGAAGGAGAAGGACAATGCTCCACTCAAGTGGAGCCATCACCAACCCAAGGCCCACACGCTTCTGAAGAACAAAGTGAAGGCTCTCAACCTCATGAACAAGACCAAGGGCAAGATCATACTCAAGACGGTGTTGACACACCAAGTGATGCCCAAGGTCAAGTTCTCTCCCCCGAGCAAGTTCAAGATCAAGAGCAAGTTCATGATGGCGCACAAGATGATCAGTTAACCGCTCCTCAACTCACCACCGAGGAGGAATTAGAGCGTCGTGCCGCCAAGATTGCATCCAAGCTCTCCACCAAGGATCATCTCATGACGAATGTGCTTGGAAGCTTAAGAAAGGGGGTAAGCACTCATAGACAATTAGCAAATTATTGTGAGCATCAAGCGTTTGTCTCTTGTGTGGAACCCCACAAGGTCTATGAGGCACTAGAAGATACGGATTGGCTCAATGCCATGCACGAAGAACTCAACAACTTCGAGCACAACAAAGTGTGGAGATTGGTGCCAAGGCCAACGGGGAACCACAATGTCATTGGAACCAAGTGGATATTCAAGAACAAGCAAGATGCCCATGGGATTATCATTCGCAACAAGGCTCGTTTGGTAGCACAAGGCTACTCCCAAGTCGAGGGTATCGACTACGGTGAAACCTTTGCTCCCGTTGCTCATCTTGAATCCATTCGCATGTTGATTGCATATGCTTCTCATCATAATTTTAAGTTACAACAAATGGATGTGAAGAGTGCTTTTGTTAATGGTCCCATTAATGAATTGGTTTACGTCAAGCAACCCCCTGGGTTCGAGGATCCCTACTTTCCCGATCATGTGATTAACTCGATAAGGCGCTCTATGGCCTTAAACAAGCCCCACGTGCATGGTATCACCACCTTACCGAATTGTTACAAGACCGTGGTTTTGAAGTTGGGCTAATCGACCCCACTCTTTTTACTAAGAAGGTCAAAGGGGAGTTGTTTGTGTGCCAATTATATGTTGATGATATTATCTTTGGTTCTCCTAACAAAGCTTTCAATGAGGAATTTGCCGCTCTCATGACCTCAAAGTTCGAGATGTCCTCCATGGGAGAGTTGAAGTTCTTTCTAGGGTTCAAAGTGAAGCAAAGAAGAGAAGGAACCTTCATCAATCAATCCAAATACACTCACGGCATGCTCAAGAGATTCAAGCTAAGTGACGTCAAGACGGCTTCCACTCCAATGCCCACCAAGTGCCAACTTGACTTAGATCCCAATGGTAAAGTGGTGGATCAAAAGGTATATTGTTCCATGATTGGATCCTTGATTTAACTTTGTGCATCTAGACCAGACATCATGTTGAGTGTGGGAATTTGTGCATGGTTTCAAGCCGCACCTAAGGAAAGTCACTATGTGGCGGTCAAACGAATCTTTCGATATTCGGCTCATACCCCAAACTTTGTCCTATGGTACCCTAGAGGATCAAACTTCAAGCTTGTAGGGTACTCGGATTCCGATTGGGCGGGAGACAAAGTGGATAGGAAGTCCACTTCCGAAGGGTGCCAATTCCTTGGTTGCTCTTTGGTAAGTTGGTCTTCCAAAAAGCAAAGTTGTGTGTCTCTCTCGTCCACTGAGGCGGAGTATGTTGCCGCCGGTAGTTGTTGTGCTTAACTCCTATGGATGAGGCAAACTTTAAAGGATTACGGTGTCACTTGTGACAAAGTGCCTCTTTGGTGTGACAATGAAAGTGCCATCAAGATCTCTCTCAATCCGGTGCAACATTTCAAGACGAAGCATATTGAGATCTGGTATCACTTCATCCGGGATCACATTAGACGAGGAGAGATCGAGCTCAACTATGTCAACACTCATGACAACCTTGCAGATATTTTCACGAAGCCCTTGGATGAAGCAAGATTTCGCGAGTTAAGGCATGAGCTAAATATCATTGATTCGAGCAATGTGTCTTGAACCCTTGCACACCCTACCACGCTAAATTTGTTGTCTAGTTTAGGTGTAGGCATGGATATAGGGGGAGTGTTGTTCTCTCAATGAACTCTCCCTCCCCCCATTATGCATATATTGATTGTGTCTTTCACATTAGCCATATTTGATGGTACTTGTGCTTCAAAGACGAGTTTTGGTCATGGACCCAAGGATAATTCTTCGCGGTGCCATACCAATTGACTCAAACATAGGTGGCCTCGGCCACCGTCCTCTCTTCGGGAGGTTGGAGTTAGCCTTGTTGTTCTCGTGTTGTTTTCTCTCTTTCTTTCTTTGCTCTTTGTGTTAGGTTCTCCTAGGGTGTTGTTTCTCTCCTGTTTTGTGCCCCTTCTTCCTCCCTTCGGGGCTTGGGCTTAGGTGGTCGGGCGGTACAACCGGTACCACGAGCGGTTCTACCGCTGGTACCGGGTTGTGCCATCCCAAGGGTCTCCGTTCGGTGCTTGGGCGGTTCCATTGCACAAACCCATGGTAACCCATGTCCGGTACTACCGGTTGATGCCGTGCGGTACTACCGCTGCCTCCCAGGCACCAGAAGTACCGCCTCCATCCACCGGTCTGTACCAGACGAGCGGTACAACCGCTCCCCTAAGCGGTTCTACCGGGGCATGTGTACGGGCCTATATATACTCGACGGGGCTGAAGGGTTGTCTTTTTCCCTTCGTCCTCGTTCCTCTTTTTTTTCCCTAGCCGCCGGCCATCTCTAGCCCTGCCCTGGAGTGCGTCTCGCGCTTCGGATCCTTGGCTCTCCGTGGATTCTCTCCGTGGAGGCCTCCCGATCTCTTCCCATGGATGGTGGTAATGCCTCGTGTTCTTTGCCTCTAGTTTTTTTAGGGTTCTTCCTTGTCTAGGGCTTTACTTATCTTTCCGCGTTTAGTGTTCGATCTATGGCTTAGAAGAGTTCTTTGTTAGCCTCCTGTCTTGTTTGCAGCACTTAGAATTCAGAATATTACTTGTGTGATTCGTATGCCTCGGTTAGATCTATCTTCCCTGGTAGTGCCACTGTCAGCGGTTCTACCGCCCCTACGGGCGGTACAACCGCTGGAGCGGTACTACCACCCCTACGGGCGGTACAACCGCTGGAGCGGTACTACCGCCCCTATGGGCGGTACAACTGCTGGAGCGGTACTACCGGCGTAAGATCCGGTACAACCGGAGTATATCAACCACTAAGCACTGTTCTATCTTCTCTGTTGTTGCAACTTGCTCCTTTTCTGCTAATGGGTGCAATCCTCTCATACTTGTTGGGTTTTTGTGTGTTCTTTTCGTGTGTGTGTTCAGGTTGCTCTAGTTCTCACTCTGCTCCTCGCAAGACCAAGAAGAGGGCACGAAGGACCTTGCGCCCGGTTGTGTCTGATGATGAAGAAGAAGTTGTGATTCCCACCAAGCCCACTCGCCGTGAAAAGTCTGCAGCTGCTAAGCAACTTGTGGTTATGCCGTTGCATCGTTGGAAAGCCAAGGATTGGGAAGCCTTCCGCTCAAAGAATCCGTATGAGGTTCCCATTGCTCCCCGTTGGACCACTGTTCAGTTCCGGAACGAGATGCAAGTGCGGATTGTTCATGAACTCTTTGAGCACAACAAGAATAGATATGCCAAGCAGTGGACAATTGATTTTGATCATTGGAGAAAAAACATGGAGTATTTTGGTGAGGCGCTAGCTCTCTGTGAGGAGTTTGATCTTGCCAAGATCATGTCAGTCAACTGTGACTTTGATGTTCAACTTATCCATCAGTTCTATGCCACGGTTCATTTTGGGGAAGATGATGCGCGCACTCTCACCTTTATGTGTCGCGATGAATTGTTTCGCGTTCCCTGGAGGGCTTTCTGCAATGCTATTTGGTATGAGGATACCGGTCTGGAAGGAAGGGGTGGCATTCGCCCTCATGATTTTCCTGAGTCCATGCCTAAGGAGAAGCTTGCCCCTTTGTACATTCGGGGCTGTGGGGTTATTGGAGAATCCAAGGATTTGGAGAAGGTCTATGACATCATGCACCGAGTGTTCCGCAGTGTGCTCTTCCCCAAGGTGGGCAATCAAGATGAGATTCATGGCTATCTGGTTGATTTGATGGTTGCTATGAAGACCATGGTGGGGACAGGGGCAATTGTGTCAAATTGGCTGTGGCATGAGATGTACAACATGGTCATCTACCGCAAAGTCCCAATCTACGCTCCATTTGTCATGTGCTTTCTGAACTCTATGTGGGCTGTTCGTCGTCCTGGAGAGCTCCTCACTTCTCGAGACAACCTCACTGTTCATGAGGTCAAGCTCCTTAAGAAGAAGAAGCATGCCGAGCCTCGCTTCCCTGAACATGCTCCTGAGGATGTCTATGCTACTTCTGACGATGAGGACTTTGAGCTGGAGCCAGGGGCCCAGCCTTCGTGGGTGGCCAAACTTACTGCCAAGGTGAAGAAGACCTTTTGTCTCCAGGCTGACATCCAGAAAAAGATGTATGAGGCACATGTCAATGAGAAGCTTGCACGGCGTCGCCAAATTGCAATGATGAAGCACCTCAACATGCAGGTTTAGAGTGGCTCTGAGAAGAGCATCACCCCAGAGGAGCATTGGATCTCTACCCATAGCACCTGGACTAATGATGAAGCCCCTCCCTAGCCATCATCCTCGTTTGTAGCAGCTGACAATGCCATGGAAGAATCTGATCACGACGACGATGACGACTCTGATAATGAAGATCCAGATGCAACCGAGGAGTAAGAGGAGGACGCCTGAGCTTTCGGTCGCTAGCTTCGCTCTTTTCCTTTTTGGTGTCTTGATGCCAAAGGGGGAGAGGGTTCTATAGGTCTCGGGGATTTGCTTGGTTTTTTTCTCTTGTTCTCGTGTTTTATGTTTGTTTGTGGACCTGTTTCATTCCGTGCTGTGTGTGAGACTTGTTACTCCATTGACCTTTCCGTTCGTAGGTCTTTATCGTTATTATTGCCTCTAAGTATTATATTGTCTATCCTTTTGAACTCAGAGTGATGAGTCTATAAAATATAGGGGGAGTCTAGTCCTGGAAGTGTGCCCATGCTTTCTATCCGCTAGTACTTGTTGGGGCACACATTCAGGGGGAGTTCCGTCTAGATTTCATTGACTTATCTCTTGCAAATCGTGTTGTTGTCATCATCCACCAAAAAGGGGGAAATTGAAAGGGCATTTCCCTACTTTATGTTTTGGATGATGATGACAACCCTTTGTGGTCTAATCGTGTGCTATATGTTTCAGGTTCTCGATGCTTAGGCTTACATCGGATTGCTATTGCCTCTCGAAGTAAAAGATCGAAGACGTGTCCTCTACGCTTTTATTTTCTTCGGTCGTAGAGTACCCGTACTATCAAGAGGGAATCCTCATTAGGAAGCTCTGGGGGAATCAGTTCACATACACTTTTCTCACCCTCTCTCTGCCTTCCTCAGGTGTGTGTGGGAGAGAGAGAGTCCTTGCCTCTTCCCCTCTTTTCTGCTCACTGTGTCTGCCCAGCGGTTGTACCGCTCTCTGGAGCGGTTGTACCGCTGGGTCTTGTCGCTCACCAGCTTTGCTCGAGCGGTTGTACCGCTGCCTCCGGGCGGTGGTACCGCCACCATGCTCTGCAACAGCTGGGGCGGTGGTTCCGTCCATACACCGCTCAAGTACCACTCTCGCTTCTGGTTTGATGCGGTTCTTGGGCAGTAGTGGCCTGGTTGGTCTGGTCGTTCCATGATGACCGGTACCATCGGTGGTCCGAGCGGTTCTTCCGCTCAGGACTTAGCCGCCCAAGAGCTCAAGGCCATGCGGTTGTTCCGGCCAGGCACCGCCCAAGTACCGGTCAAGCTCCTGTTTTGATGCGGTGGTTGTGCGGTAGCCAGGCGGTTAGTCCGGTTATTTCTCTTAGCCGGTACTACCGCCCGCCTGTCCGGTTGTACCGCTTGGTAGGGTTCTGCAGTTACACCGTGAGTCCCGGTTGTACCGGGACGAGGACCGGTTGTACCGCTGCAGTGTAAAAAACGCAGTAACTGTTGGAAATATGGGTGGCTATTTAAGGAGGCTTCTCTCACCTACCACTCTCACCTTGACCTCTCTCACTCCACCATTAATGCCCTTCAAGCTCTCTTGCCCGATCTCTCTCTCTAGCCACTCAAACTTGTTGATTTGCTAGGGATTGAAGGAGGAGACCTAGATCTACACTTCCACCAAAGGATATTTGCTTCCCCCATACTTTCTTGTGTGGATTTTGTTACTCTTGGGTGTCTGAGCACCCTAGACGGTTGAGGTCACCTCGGAGCCATATTCCATTGTGGTGAAGCTTCGAGGTTTTTGTTGGGAGCCTCCAATTAAGTTGTGGAGAGAGCCCCAACCTTATTTGTAAAGGTTCGATCGCCGCCTTGAAGGGCACCAATAGTGGAATCACGGCATCTTGCATTGTGTGAGGGCGTGAGGAGAATACGGTGGCCCTAGTGGCTTCTTGGGGAGCATTGTGCCTCCACACTGCTCCAACAGAGACGTACTTCCTCTCAAAGGGAAGGAACTCCGGCAACACATCCTCGTCTCCACCGTCTCCATTCTTGGTTATCTCGTGCCCTTATTTGAGCAAGCTTACTTGTTTCATATCTCTTGCTTGCTTGTGTACCTATCCTCGTTGCATCATGTAGGTTGCTCACCTAGTTGCATATCTAGACAACCTACTTTGATGCAAACTTTAAATTGTTAAAGAAAAGCTAAAAATTGTTAGTTGCCTATTCACCCCCCCTCTAGTCAACCATATTGATCCTTTCAATCGGTACCAAGGGCGAGGGACGAAGAGAACCATTTTCCCGCTCGTTTGAACGAGGCGGGCCAATAGGCAAAGTTCTCGTCCATCGGTGGTTACCGGAATGTTATCAACAACAGTAAAAAGGTCTTACTGACAGAGTGGTACAACAAGGTGCTTACCTAAGCAGAGAATTATTACTACTCAGTTAAGTCCGATTACAAGAAAGTTTAAACAAACTAATGGAATGGAAAATGTGATTATGAGATTTAAACAGAACAATGGAAAGGAAAATGTGTTTAAACACATAGTTCGGGGGTATATCCTTCCCAAGGATAAGCAGAGCACGATATCCATGACAGAATATGACATAGAAAACCCTTTTAGGAAAGGGGAGAGAAATTTCATGACATTACCCATACGACAGTGTTTGGATAATTGATAAAGAAATTTTAGCATTGTGCTTCAGATGCTCGATTGCATTGACATGGTCATCAGGTAAAGGTAGGACCTTGGATTCACAAAGGGTCCATCGCAAACAACTTATAGAATAAGTCTTACAATTTCCTCATGAAAGAATTGTTAACCTTGCTAAAAAGGAAGCTATAACAATAGGTCCTCCGGCCAGGTGTGCTAGGCATGCCATCACCTTACCGGTTCATATAAAGGCCAATGTTATAACTCTTGGAAATATGTGCCAACCATCATATTTGACTGTGACTCAGACCTAATTGGGTTTAGGATACCTCAGACTCAGGATGCCTGAGAAGAAAAGGTGCAACACAAATTGACGAGAAGACATTGTAAGATTCTCAGGGAATAAACTATGGAAGCGAGTTCTGAAACAAGAGTTCATCATTAAACCAAGGAGAGGATGAGGAGCTGGCTGATGGACTTAGCTTCAATTCATCAAGAATTCCAACAAGATGGATTTCCACAATTATGTGAACAAGGAGATAACATTTGTTAGATCAAATGGTATAATATAATGATGTATGTTCAAGGAAATACACAATTAAACATTGGTTGAAAGGTGCGCCCGGAATATGGGTCAAGTAGCAAGATCAATGTTAGAATGGTGATTCAATAACCAAAAGACTTAGAATGAAACTATCGACCACTCACTTCAAAGCAATAGGGTTGCTAGAAGTTTTGAATTCACACATCATAGTTAAACGGCCGGTATCCCGGTTAGAAACAACACGGGGACCAAAATATGAACGGAGATGATGAGAAGTATTACTATATCAAGAATTCTTAAGAGGTGGTGAAATTCTCACAGCATTCTTGACATAAAAGGTGGTAATACTCCAAGGTAGAACATAACATAAGTTGGATAGCAAGGATCTCAAGTACAACAGAAACCAATAACAAGTTTTGTGTTGGAGGGAATGCAATAATGTTGTTGATGATAACCCAAATCATCGAGGGCTAAGGATGGTATTTCTCACCAAGAATTTGATATATATCTTGGAAGACCTCATAATGTTGATGATGTTCACGAAATTTTTTGTAGAGAGGCTACATGCAGAAGCAATCGAACAACAACTACATCAAGCAAAAGGACTGATGTAGCTAAAGATTATTGGAACCACAGATACGACAAAAACTTGGAATCACACTTGATGTTCAAGGCGAAACGGTATGACGAGGAAGATCGACGTAAGTTCAGCTCATTATCGAAAATTGTGCTCCGGGAAGAAGGGCCAGGCAGTAATGTAGCCAATCATGCTAGGAATGTCATGATGGGGTATTAAACTTCCCAACAACAAAGTACTAGGAGTATTGAACCACATTGTTAGTTCGATTCACTCTGCGGTGTTCTTGGTTGACGACAACTCAGAATCCATGGAGTGACTATGACAGGAAAAGGGTACTACTTCACCAAAAGTTCAAAAGAGGTAGGGCAATAGCATGATATCCTTGAGATATGAGGGGGTAATACTCGAAAGTAGGACAAAATAAAGGTTGGACAGGGGTAATGATCTACAAAAGACAAGTACTTTAACTTGCTCGAGAAAAAGAATCAAAGAATATCAATATGACCGAAACCATGATTGCGAAAGACCACATCCTAGAAATAAGATGAACTTATACCAAGGGAATAATTAATTTAAGAGAAGCTTCCATGATAAGATCTACATCGTGTCAATGGGAATGAACACAAAGTTCAAGGTCGACTCCCACTTCTCCAATGCACAACCTTACATTCACTTCTCTTTCCGAGAATGGCATTAGTGTTGAAAGCTTTACCTGTTGAAATACCAGATAAGTATGACCCATGAAATCCCTCAGGTTCACACATATTAAGGAATGCATAGGTTCAACCCATTGGGGTATCTTAGTAGCATATACCACAAACTTCAGGAGTAAATAACACATGCTCGAAAGTAGAGCGTGGTTGATGATAACCCACAAGTATAGGGGATCGCAATAGTTTTTGAGGGTAGAGTATTCAACCCAAATTTATTGATTCGACACAAGGGGAGCCAAAGAATATTCTCAAGTATTAATAGTTGAGTTGTCAATTCAATCACACATGAAAGACTTAATATCTGTAGCAAAGTATTTAGTAACAAAGTAGTATGGAAGTAACGGTAATGGTGGCAACAGTATTGGTTTTGTAGTGATTGTAACAGTGGCAACGGAAAAGTAACTAAGCAAAGATCAATATGTGAAAAGCTCGTAGGCAATGGATCAGTGATGGATAATTATGTCGAATGCGATTCCTCATGCAACAATTATAACATAGGGTGACACAGAAGTAGCTCAAGTTCATCAATGTAATGTAGGCATGTATTCCGAATGTAGTCATACGTGCTTATGGAAAAGAACTTGCATGACATCTTTTGTCCTACCCTCCCGTGGCAGCGGGGTCCTATTGGAAACTAAGGGATATTAAGGCCTCCTTTTAATAGAGTACCGGACCAAAGCATTAATTAACACTTAGTGAATACATGAACTCCTCAAACTATGGTCATCATCGGGAGTCGTCCCGATTATTGTCACTTCAGGGTTACTGGATCATAACACATAGTAGGTGACTATTGACTTGCAAGATAGGATCAAGAACTCACATATATTCATGAAAACATAATAGGTTCAGATATGAAATCATGGCACTCGGGCCCTAGTGACAAGCATTAAGCATAGCAAAGTCATAGCAACATCAGTCTCGGAACATAATGGATACGAGGTATCAAACCCTAACAAAACTAACTCGATAACATGATGAATCTCATACAACCCATCACCGTCCAGCAAGCCTACGATGGAATTACTCACGCACGGCAGTGAGCATCATGAAATTGGTGATGGAGGAAGGTTGATGATGACGATGGTGACGGATTCTCCTCTCCCGAGCCCAGAACGGACTCCAGATTAGCCCTCCTGAGAGATATTAGGGCTTGGCAGCGGATCTGTATCGTAAAACACGATGAATCCTTCTCTCTGATCTTCCCGAACGTGAATATATAGAGTTGGAGTTGACGTCGGTGGAGCCTGAGGGGGCCCACGAGACAGTGGGGCACGCCCCGGGGGGTGGTTGCGCCCCCACCCTTGTGGACAGGGTGGGGGCCCCCAGGTGTTGATTCTTTCGCTAGTATTTTTTATAAATTCCAAAAATATTCTCCGTGAAGTTTCAGGTCATTCCAAGAACTTTTATTTCTGCACAAAAATAACACCATGGCAATTCTGCTGAAAACAGCGTCAGTCCGGGTTAGTTCCATTCAAATCATGGAAGTTAGAGTCCAAAACAAGGTCAAAAGTGTTTGTAAAAGTAGATACGATGGCGACGTATCAACTCCCCCAAGCTTAAATCTTTGCTTGTCCTCAAGCAATTCAGTTGACAAACTGAAAGTGATAAAGAAAAACTTTTACAAACTCTGTTTGATCTTGTTGTTGTAAATATGTAAAGCCAGCGTTCAAGTTTTCAGCAAAGATTATGAACTAACCATATTCAAAATAACATTTAGGTATCATGTTTACTCATGTCAATGGCATAATCAACTAGCGAGCAATAATAGTAAATCTCGGATGACAACACTTTCTCAAAACAATCATAATATGATATAACAAGATGGTATCATGCTAGCCCTTTCTGAGACCGCAAAACATAAATGAAGAGCACCTATGAAGTTCAAGGACTGACTAACATTGTAATTCATGGTAAAAGAGATCCAATCACAGTCATACTCAATGTAAACTAACAGTAATGCATGCACATGAGAGCAGTGCTCTCCAACTGGTGCTTTTTAATAAGTGGGTGATGACTCAATATAAAAGTAAATAGATAGGCCCTTCACAGAGGGAAGCTGGGATTTGTAGAGGTGCGAGAGCTCGATTTTTCAAATAGAGATAAATAATATTTTGAGTGGCATACTTTCATTGTCAACATAACAACTGAGAGATATCAATATCTTCCATGCTACAAACATTATAGGCGGTTCCCAAATAGAATGGTAACGTTTATACTCCCCCTACAACAAACAAACATCAATTCATGGCTTGTCCGAAACAACGGGTTCCTCCAACTCACAACAATCCTGGGGGAGTTTTGTTTACAATTATTTTAATTTTAGCATGGGACTGGGCATCCCAGTTACCAGCTATTTTCTCGTGAATGAGGAGCATAGTCCACTCCTCATGAGAATAACCCACCTAGCATGGAAGATATAGACAACCCTAGTTGATACATGAGCTATTCGAGCATACAAAACAAAATTTCATTTGAAGATTTATAGTTTGGCACATACAAATTTACTTGGAATGGCAGGTAGATACCGCATATAGGAAGGTATGGTGGACTCATATGGAATAACTTTGGGATTTATGGAAGTGGATGCACAAGCAGTATTCCCGCTTAGTACAAGTGAAGGCTAGAAAAAGCCTTGGGAGCGATCCACTAGAGAGCGACAACAGTCATGAACATGCATTAAAATTAATCAACACTGAGTGCAAGCATGAGTAGGATATAATTCACCACGAACATAAATATCGTGGAGGCTATGTTGATTTTGTTTCAACTTCATGCGTGAACATGTTCCAAGTCAAGCCACTCAAATCGTTCAAAGGAGGATACCACCCTATCATACCACATCACAACCATTTTAATAGCCTGTTGGCACGCAAGGTAAACCATTATAAAACCCTAGTAAATTAAGCATGGCATGAGCAACTATAATCTCTAATTGTCATTGCAAACATGTTTCATTCATAATAGGCTGAATCAGGAATGATGAACTAATCATATTTACAAAAACAAGATAGGTCGAGTTCATACCAGCTTTTCTCATCTCAATCAGTTCAGCATATATCATCATAATTGTGTTTCACTTGCATAACCAAACGGTGTGGATAATAATAATAGTGCATGTGCATTGGACTAAGCTGGATCTGCCAGCATTCAATACAAGGGAGAAGACAAGTTAATATGGGCTCTTTGTTAGATCAACAATAATGCATATGAGAGCTACTCAACATTTTCATCATGGTCTTCTCCTCTCGACCTCCAAAGAAAAGAAATAAAACTATTTACATGGGAAAGCTCCCAACAAGCAAAAGAAGAACGAGAAATCTTTTTGGGTTTTCTTTTAATTATTACTACTACAGGCATAGGAAGTAAACTAGCTAAAAGCTACAACTAATTTTTTTGGTTTTTCTTAAGGTTTTTCAAACACACAAGAAGAATGCTGGAAAAGAAAATAAACTAACATGGATAGTACAATGAAAATGTATGAGCACCGACAATTGGTATGAGTGTGTGAACTTGAATGTAATGTCGGTGACAAATACATATTCCCCCAAGCTTAGGCTTTTGGCCTAACTTGGTCTATGGCCATGGCTGGCCTGGTGGATATCCAAAATTGCAACTGGGATCGTACTGTGATGCAACAGCTACTGCCTGACGAGCTGTAGCTTGGAGGCGAGCTGCCTCCGTCCTCCTCTCGTACTCGTTTGCCTCCTCCCTAGTTATAACATATCTCCTTTTTGCCTGAAAGTCAAAGAAATTAGGAGCAGGGAGGGTGATATGGACGGTGCGGCGCCTGTCAAATATTAGTCGATACTAGAGGAATTGTTCAGTCCTCTCAACAAACTGATGGCGAACGATGGCATTATAATCTAGGTAAGCAGGAGGTAATTCTATATCATTTCCATCGATGGGTATATCAAGATAGTTTGCTACACGAGTTGCATAAATTCCACTAAACATATCTCCACTTATACTGTTTTGATGCAACCTACGTGCAACAATAGCCCCCAAGTTATATTGTTTATCGCCTAATACAACACTCTTGAGGACACTAAGATCTGGAACACACATGTGACAAGCCTCATCTTTCCCGTTAATGCATCTACCAATGAAGAGAGCAAAATAATGTATGGAAGGGAAATGAATGCTCCCTATGGTAGCTTGTGTGATTTCTCTAGATTCGCCCACAGTAATACTAGCAAGAAAGTCTTTATATTCAGATTTGCGAGGTTCGCTAACATTGCCCCACTGCAGGAGTTTACAAGAAATTTTAAAATCTTCTAGGTCCATGGTATATGATTTACCATAAAGATCAAATAAAATAGTGTGAGAATTGCGCGAGGATATACATTTAAACCTTCTCACAAAGGAATCAGTTAGATAGAGGTATTGCCGGCACTTATCTGGCATGAAGCGCGTTACGCACATACGCGTCAAATTCATCCTTGATGCCTACCTGGACCATGAACTCCTCTGACGGCCATTCACAAGGCTGCACTTGAGCTTCCCTCAGTGGTTCATCGTCTGGCTCACGTATCGCGAGCCTCGGTCCTAGCTTCCTTGAGGAACCACCTTGGTACATTTTCCTAAACATTTTTCCTCCTCTGAAAAATTTCTGAAATTTTTAGTCACTCAAAAATAAAAGTGAACCAAACTCAACAAGATTGATAGCAACTACTCCTACAAGTGCCTAGAGGCCATATCATGCATTAAAACTACTTTTGACCATATAAGTTTGACATGCAAGCTCAAGAACAGGGTCACCTAAGCAGCAAAAATTTGCAATAAATAAAGCACTAGAATAAAAACTAATTGGACCATTGGAGGAGTTACATACCGAAGAACAATCCCCCAAAGTAGTTTTGTGAATGGAGCTTTGAGCTAGGAGATCGAAAATGGCAGCAAGATGAGCTAGAACTCGGGTTTTAGCTGTGGTAGGATTTTTTTCTAGAGGAAGACAAAGTGTGTGGGTGCTGGAATAAGTGGAGGGGGGCCACGTGGGGTCCACGAGGTAGGGGGCATGCCCTAGGGGGGTGGGCACGCCCTGGACCCTCATGGCCAGGTGATGTGGCCCCCTGGTGTGTTCTCAGTGCCAATAATTCTTAAATATTATACAAAAAATCGTCTAAAATTTTCAGGGCATTTGGAGAACTTTTATTTTCGGGGTATTTTTTAATGCAAGGATAATTCAGAAAACAGACAGAAAATATTATTCTTGCTTTATTTAATCTAAATAACAGAAAGTAAAAAGAGGGTACACAGAGTTGTGCTTTCTAAATTCATCCATCTCATGCTCATCAGAAGGAATCCCCTAACAAGGTTGATCAAGTCTTGTTAACAAACTCTTTCTGAATCCCATGAAACCAGAGAATTTTCGAATAACACTAAGTTACCTCAACGGGGATATGCACATCCCCAACAATAGGAATATCATATTTCTTCTTGATAGTAGGAAGAGGAAATTCAAAACCTCCAATAGTAATCGTTGAAGTTTTTCCAATAGAATTAATACTGTGGACTAGAGGTTGTTTCCTCGGAAAGTGTACCGTATGCTCATTACCATTAACATGAAAAGTGACATTGCCTTTGTTGCGATAAATAACAGCCCCTACAGTATTCAAAAAGGGTCTACCAAGAATAATAGACAAACTATCATCCTCGGGAATATCAAGAATAACAAAGTCCATTAAAATAGTAACGTTTGCACCCACAATAGGCACATCCTCACAAATACTGACAGGTATAACAGTTGATTTATCAGCCATTTGCAAAGATATTTCAGTAGGTGTCAACTTATTCAAATCAAGTCTAAAATATAAAGAGAGAGACATAACACTAACACCGGCTCCAAGATCACATAAAGCAGTTTTAACATAGTTTCTTTTAATGGAGCATGGTATAGTTGGTACTCCTGGATCTCCAAGTTTGTTTGGTATTCCACCTTAAAAGTATAATTAGCAAGCATGGTGGAAATTTCAGCTTCCGGTATCTTTCTTTTATTTCTGACAATATCTTTCATATACTTAGCATAAGGATTCATTTTAAGCATTTCAGTCAAACACATAAGCAAAAAGATAGGTCTAATCATTTCAGCAAAACTCTCAAAATCCTCATCATCCTTTTTCTTGGATGGTTTAGGAGGAAAAGGCATGGGTTTCTAAACCCATGGTTCTCTTTTTTTACCGTGCTTCCTAGCAATGAAGTCTCTCTTATCATAACGTTGATTCTTTGATTGTGGGTTATAAAGATCAACAGCAGGTTCAATCTCTACATCATTGTTATTGCTAGATTGAGCATCAACAAGAACATCATCATTAACATTATCACTAGGTTCATGTTCATTACCAGATTGTGTTTCAGCATCAGAAATAGAAATATCATTGGGATTCTCAGGTGTCTCAACAACAGGTTCACTAGAAGCATGCAAAGTCCTATCATTTTTCCTTTTCTTCTTCTTAGAAGAACTAGGTGCATCAACATTATTTCTCTAAGAATCTTGCTCAATTCTCTTAAGGTGGCCCTCAGGATACAAAGTTTCTTGAGTCATTTTACCCCCTCTAGTCACAACTCTAACATCATTTTCATTTTTCTTATTATCTAATTCATTGAGCAAATCATTCTGAGCTTTAAGCACTTGTTCTACTTGTGTGGTAACCATAGAAGCATGTTTACTAATAAGTTTAAGTTCAACTTTAAATCTAGACATATAATCACTCAAGTGTTCAATCATATAAACATTACGTTTCAATTTTCTACCAACATAGGCATTGAAGTTTTCTTGTTTAACAATAAAATTATCAAACTCATGCAAGCATTGGCTAGCAGACTTATTACGAGGAATATCACCTTCATCAAATCTATAGAGAGAATTTACCTTTACTACCTGTATCGGGTTATCAAGACCATGTATTTCTTCAATAGGTGGTAAATTCTTAACATCTTCAGATTTAATACCTTTTTCTTTCATAGATTTCTTTGCCTCTTGCATATCTTCAGGAATGAGAAATAGAATGCCCCTTTTCTTCGGAGTTTGCTTGGGAGTTGGCTCAGGAAGTGTCCAATCATTATCATTACTCAACATATTATTCAATAGAAATTCAGCTTGATCAACAGTTCTTTCCCCAAAAACACAACCAGCACAACTATCCAGGTGGTCTCTGGAAGCATCTGTTGATCGATTATAAAAGATATCAAGTATTTCATTTTTCTGGAGAGGATGATCTGTCAAAGCATTAAGTAATTGGAGAAGCCTCCCCCAAGCTTGTGGGAGACTCTTTTCTTAAATTTGCACAAAATTATATATTTCCCTTAAGGCAGCTTGTTTCTTATGAGCGGGGAAATATTTAGCAGAGAAGTAATAAATCATTTCCTGGGGACTACGCACACAACCAGGAGCAAGAGAATTAAACCATATTTTAGCATCACCCTTTAACGAGAACAGAAATAACTTAAGAATATAGAAGTAACGAATTTTCTCCTTATTAGTGAATAGGGTGGCTATATCATTTAATTTGGTAAGATGTGCCACAACAGTTTCAGATTCATAGCCATAAAAAGGATTAGATTGTACCAAAGTAATTAACTCAGGATCGATGGAGAAATCATAATCCTTATCGGAAATATAGATAGGTGAAGTAGCAAAAGCAGGGTCAAATTTCATTTTAGCATTCAAAGATTTTTCTTTCAACTTAGCTAACAGTTTCTTAAGATCATATCTATCTTTGCAAGCTAAAAAGTCTCTAACAGTTTCTTCATCCATAACATAACCCTCAAGTACATCACGCAACTCATATCCAGGGGGAGAATCTTCATCATCACTTTCATCAATATTATCAGTTTCAATAATTTCCTTCTCTTCATCAAGAAATTCACCTAATGGCACAGTATTATCAAGCATAGAAGTAGTTTCATCATGAGTATCATGCAAAGAAGAAGTGGCATCATCGATAACATGCGACATATCAGAATCAATAGCAGGAGTAGGTGTCGCAAGTTTACTCATAACAAAATGTGAATCAAGTGCAGAGCTAGATGGCAGTTCCTTACCTCCCCTCGTAGTTGAGAGAAAATTCTTGGTTCTTTCATTAGTGCCTCATAGTGATCAACAAATATAAATCCCATGTGACTCAAAGAATAGAGCTATGCTCCCCAGCAACGGTGCAAGAAAATAGTCTTGATAACCCACAATTATAGGGGATCGCAACAGTTTTCGAGGGTAGAGTATTCAACCCAAATATGTTGATTCGACACAAGGGGAGCCAAAGAATATTCTCAAGTATTAACAGTTGAGTTGCCAATTCAACTGCACCTGAAAGACTTAATATTTGCAGCAAAGTATTTAGTAACAAAGTAGTATGGAAGTAACGGTACCGGTGGCAAAAGTAACAATATTGGTTTTGTAGTGATAGTAACAGTGGCAACGCAAAAGTAACTAAGCAAAGATCAATATGTGAAACCTCGTAGGCAATGGATTAGTGATTGATAATTATGTCGGATGCGATTCCTCATGCAACAGTTATAACATAGGGTGACAGAGAACTAGCACCAGTTCATTAGTGTAATGTAGGCATGTATTCCAAATATAGTCATACATGCTTATGCAAAAGAACTTGCATGACATCTTTTTTCCTACCCTCCTGTGGCAGCGGGGTCCTGTTGGAAACTAAGGGATATTAAGGCCTCCTTTTAATAGAGTACCGGACCAAAGCATTAACACTTAGTGAATACATGAACTCCTCAAACAACGGTCATCACCGGGAGTGGTCCCGATTATTGTCACTTCGAGGTTACGAGATCATAACACATCATAGGTGACTATTGACTTGCAAGATAGGATCAAGAACTCACATATATTCATGAAAATGTAATAGGTTCAGATCTTAAATCATGGCACTCAGGCCATAGTGACAAGCATTAAGCATAGCAAAGTCATAGCAACATCAGTCTCAGAACATAATGGATACTAGGGATCAAACCCTAACAAAAATAACTTGATTACATGATAAATCTCATCCAAACCATCATCGTCCAGCAAGACTACGATGGAATTACTCATTCACGACGGTGAGCATCATGAAATTGGTGATGGAGGAAGGTTGATGATGACGATGGTGACGGATTCCCCTCTCCGGAGCCCCGAACAGACTCCAGATCAGCCCTCCCGATGGAGATTAGGGCTTGGCGATGGCTCCATATCGTAAAATGTGATGAATCCTTCTCTCTAATCTCCCCGAACATGAATATATAGAGTTGGAGTTGACGTTGGTGAAGCCTCAGGGGGCCTACGAGACAGGGGGCGCACCCCCACCCTCGTGGACAGGGTGTGGGCCCCCTGGTGTTGATTCTATTGCTAGTATTTTTTATAAATTCCAAAAATATACTCCGTGAAGTTTCAGGTCATTCCGAGAACTTTTCTTTCTGCACAAAAATAACACCATGGCAATTCTGCTGAAAACAGCGCCAGTCCGGGTTAGTTCCATTCAAATCATGCAAGTTAGAGTCCAAAACAAGGTTAAAAGTGTTTGGCAAAGTAGATACGATGGCGACATATCAACTACCCCAAGCTTAAACCTTTGCTTGTCCTCAAGCAATTCAGTTGACAAACTGAAGTGATAAAGAAAAACTTTTACAAACTCTGTTTGATCTTGTTGTTTTAAATATGTAAAGCCAACATTCATGTTTTCAGCAAAGATTATGAACTAACCATATTCATAATAACATTTAGGTCTCATGTTTACTCATATCAATGGCATAATGAACTAGCGAGCAATAATAGTAAATATCGTATGACAACACTTTCTCAAAACAATCATAATATGATATAACAAGATGGTATCTCGATCGCTAGCCCTTTCTGGGACTGCAAAACGTAAATGAAGAGCAGCTCTGAAGTTCAAGGACTGACTAAACATTGTAATTCATGGTAAAAGAGATCCAGTCACAATCATACTCAATGTAAACTAATAGGAATGCATGCACATGACAGCGGTGCTCTCCAACTAGTGTTTTTTAATAAGAGGGTGATGGCTCAACATAAAATTAAATAGATAGGCCCTTTGCAGAGGGAAGCGGGGATTTGTAGAGGTGCGAGAGCTTGATTTTTGAAATAGAGATAAATAATATTTTGAGTGGCATACTTTCATTGTCAACATAACAACCGAGAGATATCGATATCTTCCATGCTCCACACATTATAGGTGGTTCCCAAACAGAATGGTAAAGTTTATACTCACCCTACCACCAACAAACATCAATCCATGGATTGTCCGAAACAACGGGTTCCTCCAACTAACAACAATCCTGGGGGAGTTTTTTTACAATTATTTTAATTCAAGCATGGGACTGGGCATCCCGGTTACCAGCTATTTTCTCGTGAATGAGGAGCGGAGTCCACTCCTCATGAGAATAACCCACCTAGCATGGAAGATATGGACAGCCCTAGTTGATAAATGAGCTATTCGAGCATACAAAACAGAATTTCATTTGAAGGTTTAGAGTTTGGCACATACAAATTTACTTGGAACGGTAGGTACATACCACATATACGAAGGTATGGTGGACTCATAGGGAATAACTTTGGGGTTTATGGAAGTGGATGGACAAGCAGTATTCCCGCTTCGTACAAGTGAAGGCTAGAAAAAGACTAGGAAGCGACCAACTAGAGAGCGACAACAGTCATGAACATGCATTAAAATTAATCAACACTGATTTCAAGCATGAGAAGGATATAATTCACCATGAACATAAATATCGTGGAGGCTATGTTGATTTTGTTTCAACTTCATGCGTGAACATGTGCCAAGTCAAGCCACTCGAATCGTTCAAAGGAGGATACCACCCTATCATACCACATCACAACCATTTTAATAGCATGTTGGCACGCAAGGTAAACCATTATAAACTCCTAACAAATTAAGCATGGCGTCAGCAACTATAATCTCTAATTGTCATTGCAAACATGTTTCATTCGTAATAGGCTGAATCAGGAACGATGAACTAATCATATTTACAAAAACAAGATAGGTCGAGTTCATACCAGCTTTTCTCATCTCAATCAATTCAGCATATATCGTCATAATTGCCTTTCACTTGCACAACCGAATGGTGTGGATAATAATAATAGTGCACGTGATTTCGACTAAGCTGGAATCTGCAAGCATTCAATACAAGGGAGAAGACAAGGTAATATGGGCTCTTTGTTAGATCCACAATAATGCATATGAAAGCCATTCAACATTTTCATGATGGTCTTCTCCTCTCGACCCCCAAAGAAAAGAAATAAAACTATTTACACAGGAAAGCTCCCATCAAGCCAAAGAAGAACGAGAAATCTTTTTACGTTTTCTTTTTATTATTACTACTACAGACATAGGAAGTAAACTACTTAAAAGCTACAACTAATTTATTTAGTTTTCCTTAAGGTTTTTCAAACACACAAGAAGAATGCTGGAAAAGAAAATAAACTAACATGGATAGTACAATGAAGAAGTATGAGCACCGATAATTGGAATGAGTGTGTGAACATGAATGTAATGTTAGTGAGAAATACGTACTTGACCAAGCTTAGGCTTTTGGCCTAAGTTGGTCTATGGCCACGGCTGGTCTGGTGGATATCCAAAGTTGTAACTGGGGTCGTACTGTGATGCAGCAGCTACTGCCTGACGAGCTGCAGCTTGGAGTCGAGCTGCCTTTGTCCTCCTCTCATACTTGTTCGCCACCTCCCTAGTTATAACATATCTCCTTTTTGCCTTAAAATCAAAGAAAGTAGGAGCAGGGAGGGCGATATGGACGATGCGTCGTCTGTCAAAGATTAGTCGGTATTGGAGGAATTGTTCATTCTTCTCAACAAACTGATGGCGAACAATGGCATTATAATCTAGGTAAGAAGGAGGTAATTCTATATCATTTCCATGTATGGGTATATCAAGATAGTTAGCTACAAGTGTTGCATAAATTCCACGAAACAAATCTCCACTTATACTATTGTGATGCAACTTACGTGCAACAATAGCCCCCAAGTTATATTGTTTATCACCTAATACCGCACTCTTGAGGACACTAAGATCTGGAACACACATGTGACAAGCCTCATCTTTCCCGTTAATGCATCTACCAATGAAGAGAGAAAAATATTGTATGGAAGGGAAATGAATGCTCCCTATGGTAGCTTTTGTGATTTCTCTAGATTCCCCCACAGTAATACTAGCAAGAAAGTCTTTATATTCAGATTTGCGAGGTTCGCTAAAATTGCCCCACTGCAGGAGTTTACAAGCAATTTTAAAATCTTCTAGGTCCATGGTATATGATTTATGATAAAGATCAAATAAAACAGTGTGAGAATTGCGCGAGGATATAAATTTAAACCTTCTCACAAAGGAATCAGTTAGATAGCGGTATTACCGGCACTTATCTGACACGAAGCTCTCAAGATCAGCGTTACACACATACGCGTCAAATTCATCCTTGATGCATGCCTGGACCATGAACTCCTCTGACGGCCATTCACAAGGCCGCACTTGAGCTTCCCTCGGTGGTTAATCGTCCGGTCACGTATCGCGAGCCTTGGTCCTTGCTTCTTTGAGGAACCACCTTTGTACATTTTCCTAAACATTTTTCTTCCACTGAAAAATTTCTGAAATTTTTAGTGACTCAAAAATAAAAGTGAACCAAACTTGGCAGTGGCTCTGTATCGTAAAACGCGATGAATCCTTCTCTCTGATTATTCTCCCCCCCAAACATGAATATATAGAGTTGGAGTTAACGTTGGTGGATCCTCAGGGGCCCATGAGACAGGGGGGCGCGCCCCCACCCTCGTGGACAGGGTGTGGGCCCCCAGGTGTTTATTCGTTCGCTAGTATTTTTATAAATTCCAAAAATTTTCTCCGTGAAGTTTCAGGTCATTCCGAGAACTTTTATTTCTTCACAAAAATAACACCATGGCAAATCTGCTGAAAACAGCGTCAGTCCGGGGTTAGTTCCATTCAAATCATGCAAGTTAGAGTCAAAAACAAGGTCAAAAGTGTTTGGAAAAGCAGATACGATGGAGACGTAACAGTTGACAAAGCAGAGATACAATTTACCAAGGGCATTATATATCCATGGAAAGGCTCACAAGATTATTGAATATGAAGAACGTTGTCGGATTGTGGCACCATGATCCGCATGGAGCTAGGGGACTTCGCACGTGAGCCCAGGATAACACCTGACGCACGACAGGTCCGTGATACAGCATTCCAGGTACAATAATATTAATCAAATACATGTATATAGGATTACATCATTGATGAATACAGTCATTTGGCATAGCTCTAAGGCTATTTAAATGGCGGCAGAAGTCTTGGTTTGGCGGCTCATCAACTCTGGCTTGGCTCCACAACTCACAGGACTGGCAAGGTTACAGCCTAGCGCGACCAATTCAAGTAAACCATCCAGGTACGACCTACAAGATGGCATGACACGCCAGGTCAGTACATTGAATGTACTTGCAAGACAACCAAATACATAGCATCCAAACAAGTAGAAGACAAAGCAAGAACCAAGCGTATGCACCAACCTTTCTCAAAACAGTTACTAAACATGTCATGATATAGATCAACTAAGCATGAACAACATCATAGAATCTACTAACATGGTACTAACAGGGCATATCAAAACATGCTTCTAACATGGTAACAGTACAGCATAGCATATCATCTCCCTCATGGCTTAATCTAGCATATCAATCAAGCATGGCATGTCATCATGAAACTATGCTGAATATAAACTACCGGTCATATCCAATATAGACATAGCATGTTAAATTTATGCAACTATCTCCTGTTCTGCCATGGTTCTTTAAATGCAAACAACAACTCATTACTCATGCAATGCAACCAAGCTTGTGCACGGAGTCCCTTGGACTCTCTTACCAACGGGTTGCCTCGCAACCGAACGGTGATCATGACGAATCACAAACGGAACCATACTCGGTTCAACGGGTTACCTTGTAACCAAACGGTGATCACTCACGGATCACAAACGGAAGCATACTCGGTTCAATGGGTTACCTTGTAACCAAACATTGATCACTCATGGAACACAAACGGAACCACACTTGGTTCTATGCGTTACCTTGTAACCAAACGATGATCACTCATGGATCACAAATGGAACCACACTTGGTTCAACACTCACCGAGACCTCGTCTCGTGATCATATCAAAATATCGCCGTGACTTCTCACGACTATCTCATAGTCCAAGTCACCACATTCTTGTTACCACATTAATTAACTTAATTATTTAAGGTTCATCCTCCATTTCGACCAAGACTCGATAGTGTGACCTACTACGAACTGTGCTGCTATCGATAGACTTAATAACACTCAGTAGAGGTAGCGCATGGTACCCACACCACGGAACCCATGGCCTCGCACTCTCTTTCGGGTGGACCAATGGCGTTCCGACAAAACTGACCTACTGCCATGAAACTCTCCCGGCCACTCCGACTCCCCACTGGGCTAAGTCCTGGGTGGCCCCATGTCTACCAAAGACACCAACGGCCACCGTCGTGGCAAAACGGCCACCATCGTGGCAAAACAAAACAGTCCCAAACGGGGACTTGAGCTCAAAACCAAACCCGGGCACAGAAGGCTTATGTCCGCCTACCTGATCAGGGTAGCGCACGCCCATAAGCTTCCCTCGTTGGAGGCACCGGCGAGAGGCATGACAATAGATCGCATTAGGGCCTTCCCACAAAGGCAAAATTTGGTTGCACTGAAGAAGTTCGATTTGGTGGCACTATGACTCGATCCCATCACTGACGGAGGAGTTTTGTTATATTAAGTCATATTATCATCTTCTCCATCATGATGAGCATATTTAACATGAATGCAACAATGAGCATGCAGCATACAAATACATGGACAAAATGTCAAACTTCTCAAGTGCACAACTATAACATAAGGAACATGACATTACCAAGTACTAGCATATCAATGGTGCATTACCATCATCATAGCATTTTATAACAATGACACAAAAACAAAGTAGAGTAGTGACATGGCATTATCAATAACAACATTCTAATTAACATGGCAAAAGATATCCTGAAAACACAAGCATGTATATTAAGCATAACGGAATAACTGCATCTCGGGGTGGTAGCCGCTGCCGCCGACGAGAGCCGTAGCGGGAGCAGCAAGGCATGCGGCGGAGGGAGGCTTCGGCCGCCGGAGACAGAGAAGGTATGGTGGAGTAGGGAAAGGGCTGAGGCTACAGGGAGGTTCTCCTAAGCCTAAGGGATGTAGTGGTGGAGGTGGAATGGAGGAAGGGGTGTGGCATTGCCAGAATCGGGCGAGACCCGAGGCGGCGGCCACGCCGGAGGTGGTGGTCAAGGAGAAGCTCTTGGGAAAAATGAGGAGCGTGGGGAGGCGTAGAGGAGGGTGGGGAAGCTGCTGACAAGCTTTGTGGGGGTCGCGGGCTCTTCAAATAACCGGGGCGAGGGCACCCGAGCCGGTCACCGCCGAACGAGTCTGGCCACGGCTCTGTCGGCCGCAGCAGTCACGGGGATGCATGGGAAGGCGATGAGGGGGAAGTGGACGAGCGCCAGAGGCTCACAGAGACGAGAAGCGCTCGTGGACGAGGGGAGGAAGAGGACACCGGTGAGGAAGGCGACGGTGCACAGGAGAACACTGTTCGGTCGTTGGCACGGCTCGCTGGAGAAGAAAACATAGGGGGCAAGAGGTCCAGGGGAAGGCGACGGCGAGGGGGGACTGTAGGACATTAATGGCGAGGCCAGAGCCGGTCAGAGCAGCGTTGCCGACGAGAACAGTGGCTAAACCACCGTTTTGGGCTAGCTGCACTCGTGATCACCACGGGCAAGGCACGCTCTGGAGTTTTTACTAATGCCACCTCATGTCTACCACATAGTCCGTCGAAGATAGAGCGTTACAACGATAAAGAAACGGGCAGAGACAAATTGAGATGAGTATCCAAGCTCCACTAGTTTGTTGTAGCAAACTTGACCACACTCTAGAGATTAAACCAGAGTGGTGAAAAGGTAAAATTGATGACTGGTAGGCTTAGGGTAACAAGGACTATGGTCCTGGGAGTTATGAGGTCATTAGGACAAAGATTTAACATAGTTGCTATACAACTGCTAAATCTGACCCGGAAACTAAATCATGAAGAATCACTCAATAGGAGTGATGGATTGAGCTAAAAACTTGGCAAATCTTGATGATTTGGACATACAATGGTGCTGTAAAAAAATTATACCAAATGGACTTGCCAAATTGGTACTCCCTTCACAGTTATCATTTTTGTCCAAAAACTTGAGAAAAATGCTCAGGACAAATGGCTAATTGAAATGTGCCAAAATTTTGTGGCGAAATGTTATATAGATATTAGAAGACATGGGAAAAGTTTCATCTAGAATGGATCAAGATAAAATACACTTGCTTCACAAATTGAAAATTTTGACAGAAACCAAGAATTGCTCCTATGCTCACATAGTTCAATGAAATGAACTGAATTTAGCTGGAGGCTAATGACTCAGGGTTCTTGAGGATATGGCAAAGTTTCATACCATTTGGAATTTCTATGAAGGTACTTCATTCACAAAGTTGTGTTCTAGTCAGAAACTTTGAAAAATTGCACAGGGATCTGGGATGAATGGATTGAGCTCATATTTCGCATCCACGGGTTATTTAACAATGTTAATCACCCTGCCAAATTTCAGCTTCATTGGAATTAGGAATAAAGCACTTCCTTTGCAAAAGTTCAAAGAAGACAAAAACTTGCATTGGATCATGTGCCCAATTTTGACTGTAGAATCATAAGATTAGGATGGAACTAGTGAATATATAGCAAGGACAAGCTGCACAATTTATGTGGGAATTTTCTCTGCTATAAAAATAGTAATTCCTTTGGAAAATTGCAGAAATGCAATATTGGCATTAAATAGGAAAAGGCAATTTTCGTTATTTAATTATGGCCAATATATTTGCCAGAGCTTGGATTTGGCATAAGTATCAACTCCCCAATTCTCATGAATTTAGGAGATGGCTAGCTATGCCTTTGGATTTTATTCCTCAGAAAGGCAAGAAAAGGAATAAGTCACAATTCAAAAATATTGCATGTGACTTAGCAATATTTTTGCATATCCAAGGTTCAGAAAGATAGGAGGATCTCTGGGAACAATTGGGAGGATCAACAGATCAAGGAAAATGATGGCTCCTTTGTAAGCACAAAGGACATATCCAAATTCCAAAATTTGGGAATTAGGGTTTGAGAGGGTTTGAGATGATGCAAATGAGGTCTTGCCCACTGACAAAGACATGAGCAATGTTTTGAAAGGTTGAAAATGACAAGAATCATCAGAGTCATCCAGCAAACTTAGGATTTTTTTTTGAAAATGAGTGCTAGGAAGGAATAACAGCACAAAAATTGACAAACCAATTTTGGGGCTGTTACAAACCTTCCCCCCTTAAAAAGAATCTCGTCCTCGAGATTCCTAGGGTTACAGCACAACTGAACGATAACCACTCCAGGAAAAACCGCGGAGTTAATTTTAACCCTTTGGTCAAATTCAAACGAGTTGGGGGCACCGATAATTGGTACACCTGGGGAAGGATATGGCAAACCTGTTTATATCCACGGCTAGGGGCACTTGAGATCGGACTCCCGAAAAATTTCTAGATGCACCCCAATGAACAGTGGTTTCACCTACTGACACGTGGGTCCAGGGCCCACTGGCAGCCTCCTTCTTCTACCTCCAGCTTGCTGCTTCTTCTTCGTCGCTGCTCCGCGTGTGGCTTGGCGCAGCACGCATATAGCTCCTAGGGCAATGAGACCCTAGAGCCATAGTGCGCGGCATGTATGGCGCCTGTGCAGCAAGCACTCACGTCGGGGGCTAGCACCTTGTCAGCACTGCTCGCGGATTCGCCTCCTGGACGCCGGTGATCAAGTGACGAGCGGTTCTCCTGGACCTCGCTCACCGAACACTGGGGTTGGGCTATAAAAGACGGCAGCACGGCTCTCCTCCAACACCAACACAATGCCGCTCTACTACCTCTTCGGTTTGGACGAGATCGAGCCGAGCTCCTTCGGCGAAGAAATGTTCTTGGCGGTGCTACGGTTGTTCCTCGCGGAACTGCTGGTAACGCTCATCGGCTCATCGATCCTCCTGCTGATTCTCATCAGGAATGATCGGGCTCGGGACAATGCGCGGCTAGGTGCGGTGGCTCGAGATGCGAGAGAAGATCGATGGTGCACTGAGTGGTCCTCCACCTGGCTTGATCCTCCGTCGCTTTGCACCGGCGGAGTAACCATGTGTGGCGGTGGGGCGGGGGCGGTGACTTGCCTGCGCCATGCAAGGCAGAGACGATGGTGTCCAGATGCAGGCGAGGTGGTTGTACCAGCTCAGGAAGCACACTGCGGTACGGGAAAATTTCACGGATTGCTCCACGAAAAAGTAGGTGTCGAGGTAGAATCGGAGTTGACATCTATATCGGGGTAGATGTACTGGATCGAGGGAAATAAAGTTGGCAGTGTTCCTCCGGAAATGAAATTGGGAGAAAGAATTAGAGACGAGGAATTTCCAGGCGGAAATGCCTCTGCGAGGTTCTAGATTTAAAAATCCGGCACACGGTGTATGCACAGATAGATAGGGACATGTGACTTTGCATTCCCCCGAGTACTGCCCGAATGTACTCGTGGGTGAACCGGGTATGCGTGCAGTATGCAGTATAATCTAAACTAGCAAATAGACAAAGGCAATAAACATGCAAAAAGGAAAAACACACTAGACAAATCATACTAAAGTGTTTTAATGCTAGTGGGTATATGTAATCCTGGTATACATATACCTACACCAGCGCACATTTTATTAAAGACTCAGGACAAGCCAATGTTGTTTTTAGTGTATGTGCTGTACTGATTAAAATCTTGTTAGCACACATTGCCAACCCTATCAAACATCTCTGTTTGACAGAGAGACAAACAAAAACAAGCACAAAAATCAAAAGCAAGAAAGCATACATAAACACATCATGGTTTACAACCACTGCAAGCATACAACAAAGCACGAGCACTCTACGCGCTAAACGAAACTACTCACTCCGGGATACAGGGTTCTATCCTCATACCAGGGATGAACCGACAAACCAACCTACTTGCAGAAACAACTGATTGCGCGGCTGAGGTCATGTTGAGGGCTTGCCTTGCTGGGGTTCTTCGGGAGGACGTAGACTGAGCCAATCTCCACCTTCATCGTCCGACAACACAATGGGTTGGGGTTCGACTACTGGGGGTGTGGCTGAAATTGATCCAAGCATATGTTGTTGGTGGATTCGGTAGAGAGCCTTGCCAAGGGTGATGATGTTTGGCCGAGGCCACAACACAGGCTGAGAGGGTAGCACTGGCTCGGATGGCGTTGGGTGAACAACTTGAGAGGCGAACTTACGAGCCTCATGATAAGCTTCCTTGACAACTTGTACCGCATCATTGTCCAAGGTTTTGAATTCGGCAAGCATCTTTGAAATCATCATCCCCTGGGCAGTGATATATTGTACTAGGTGAGCGATTGCTGGGTCATCTCCCGAAACAGTGATAGGAGGCTGAATTCCTGCTTTCGTCACCACGGGGGAAAAGCAAAACTCCCGCCTCTCTGCCACTTGTAGGAACTTGGTTCAGAGGTATAAGATAGCCTCCACAGCAGCGGCCTGAATGGCCAAATCAGTGGTAGGCATGGCTCTACCCCGAAAAACCAACGGCTGGCCATCTACTGCGGGACCTGGGCCGATGTGCACTCTTGCATCATAGCGATGAAGGTGAGGAACGGATGTCGACTGGAACACCAGGTAATCGGGGCTAGTATTACAGCCAAATGCTTTGGTGAGCATCTCAGCAAGAAAGGGTGGAAAGATAGGGTGGTTGACGGCAAAGGTACGGGTGTGAAACTTGGGAGCTTTGAGGGTGCTAGCCATACCTGGAGTGTTATTAGCTAGGCTTCTTTGCAGGGACATGGCTGACCAAGGAGTGAGTGATACGGCTAGCGGAAATGGGGCTTTTGTAGGCAGCTATGCGGGACATGCCCGCATGGTGTGGCCCCTTTCCCTTAATGGCGAAGGGTAAGCGGTGCGGCCGACCAGAAAGGATATGGTTGCTATTCGTTCCACGGATAACTAGCAGGGGACAGTGGGGTGAGGACGTGTCGGTCCCAACTGTGCCACCTGTGGATTAACAGTGGCCATGCTGGATGCCGAGGATGGGTCAAATCCCTTAGGGTCATTACAGTTTAATGGTAGCAGTGATCTAATGCTAGGATAACCTATGCCAGCCTGGCTGCTCTGATACCATGCCCTATGGCACCCAGATCCGCATGGAGCAGGGGGCCTTCGCACGTCAGCCCAGGATAAGACCTAACACACGACATGTCCGTGATACAGCATTCCAGGTACAATAATATTCATCAAATACATGTATATAGGATTAAATCATTGATCAATACAGTCATTTGGCATAGCTCTAACGTTATTTAAATGGCAGCGCAAGTCTTGTTTTGGCGGCTCATCAACTCTGGCTGGGCTCCACAACTCACAGGACTGGCAAGGTTACGGCCTAGCGCGTCCAATTCAAGTAAACCATCCAGGTACGACCTACAAGCTGGCATGACACGCCAGGTCAGTACATTGAATGTACTTGCAAGACAACCAAATACTTAGCATCCAAACAAGCAGAAGACAAAGCAAGAACTAAGCGTATGCAACAACCTTTCTCAAAATAGTTACTAAACATGGCACGATATAGATCAACTAAGCATGAACATCATCATAGCATCTACTAACATGGTAATAACAGGGAATATCAAAACATGCTTCTAACATGGTAACAGTACAACATATCATATCATCTCCCTCATGGCATAATCTAGCATATCAATCAAGCATGGCATGGCATCATGAAACTATGCTGAATATAAACTACCGGTCATCCAATACAGACATAGCATGTTAACTTTATGCAACTATCTCCTGTTCTGCCATGGTCTTTAAATGCAAACAACAACTCAATACTCGTGAAATGCAACCAAGCTTGTGCATTGAGTCCCTCGGACTCTCTTACCAACGGGTTGCCTCGCAAATGAACGGTGATCATGAAGAATCACAAACGGAACCATACTCGTTTCAACGGGTTACCTTGTAACAAAATAGTGATCACTCACGGACCACAAACGGAACCATACTCGGTTCAACGGGTTACCTTGTAATCAAACGGTGATCACTCATGGATCACAAACGGATCCACACTTGGTTCAACGGGTTAGCTTGTAACGAAACGGTGATCACTCATGGATCCCAAACGGAACCACACTTGGTTCAACACTCACCAAGACCTCGTCTCGTGATCATATCAAAACATCGCCATGAGTTCTCACGACTATCTCATAGTCCAAGTCACCACATTCTTGTTACCACATTAATTAACTTAATTATTTCAGGTTTATCCTCCATTTTGACCAAGACTCGATAGTGTGACCTACTACGAACTATGCTACTATAGATAGACTTAATAAGACTCTACATAGGTAGCACACTGTACCCACACCACGGAACCCATGGCCTCGCACTCCCATTCGGGTGAACCAACGGCGTTCCGACAAAACCGACCTACTGCCATGACACTCTTTTGGCCACTCCGAGTCCCCACTGGGCTAAGTCCTGGGTGGCCCCGTGTCTACCAAAGAGACCAACGGCCACCATCGTGGCAAAACAAAATGGTCCCAAACGGGGACATGAGCTCAAAACCAAACCCGGGCACACAAGGATTATGTCCGCCTACCTGATCAGGGTAGCACATGCCCATAACCTTCCCTCATTGGAGGCACCGGCAAGAGGCACGACAATAGATCACATTAGGGCCTTCCCACAAAGGCAAAATGTGGTTGCACTAAAGAAGTTTGATTTGGTGGCACTATGACCCAATCCCATCAATGATGGAGGAGTTTTGTTATTATTAAGTCATATTATCATCTTCTCCATCATGATGAACATATTTAACATGAATGCAACAATGAGCATGCAGCATACAAATGCATGGACAAAATGTCAAACTTCTCAAGTGCGCAACTATAACATAAGGAACATGACATTACCATGTAGTAGCATATCAATGGTGCATTACCATCATCATAGATTTTTATAACGGTGACACAAAAACAAAGTAGAGTAGTGACATGGCATTATCAATAACAACATTCTAATTAACATGGCAAAAGATATCCTGAAAACACAAGCATGTATATTAAACATAACAGAATAACTGCACACAAAAACGATAAGAAACAACTGCAACTACACACACACACAAGGTGCAAGCAAAGTCAACATGCAAGTTCGGGGCTCATGATAAGAGGTTGTCTTGCCTGGGGGTCGATAAATACTCCGGGAAAAAGTGTGAAACGACCGCGGAAAGAGCTGCCGGTAACAATTCTCTCTCGGAGGGTGCGGTTTACGGGCAAGGGCAAAATGTTCATTTTCACTGGATGAAAACATAATGAAAATGATACCAATGGAAAGGGCTCGACGAACAGAGAACATGAGCATTGGAATCACCTCAATCGGAGTTACGAGCGCAAAGTTCTGTCCGTTCACTTTTTAGGCAGAAAAGCAACTAAAGCAGTGAATGTTTCACGTTCACAAAATAAGCACTTCGGCCGGCTGAGCTGAAAAAGAGAAAGCGCTCTTTTGAGAATACGCCTTCAGAGAAGTGAAAGCGTATTTTCGTCTAAAAGAACAAAAGAATGCGCTTTCTAACCTGGGAAACGTACTCAGGGAAGAATATGTTTTCATAGCGAGGAAACGGCTTCGCGGCGGAGGCGCCACCACTCAACTGACGTGGCGCTGGCCCTGGCCCTACGGTCGCCGACGGGTGGGGCTGCGCGGGAAGGGGCTCGCCTGGCCTGGCTTCTTCTTCCTCCCGCTCGGGATTGAACGAGGCCGAGGGAGGGGATTGCCCTGACGGTGAGCGACAGCGACTCCGGTCACTGCTCGCGATGGCCGACCTACCCAGATGCTCAGGAAGGAGAGACGCATCTCGGGGTGGTAGCCACTGCCGCCGACGAGAGCCGTAGCGGGAGCAG
The DNA here is from genome assembly GCA_034509565.1 of Triticum monococcum. Taxonomy (NCBI): domain Eukaryota; kingdom Viridiplantae; phylum Streptophyta; class Magnoliopsida; order Poales; family Poaceae; genus Triticum; species Triticum monococcum. The sequence continues at coordinate 682,096,851 of CM067845.1, read as the reverse complement.
CAAGGCACGCGGGGAGGGAGGCTTCGGCCACCGTAGACAGAGAAGCTACGGTGGAGTAGGCAAAGGGCTGAGGCTACAGGGAGGTTCGCCTGAGCCTGAGGTATGCAGTGGTGGAGGTGGAATGGAGGGAGGGGCATGGCATTGCCGGAATCGGGCGAGACCCGAGGCGGCGGCCACGCCGGAGGTGGTGGTCGAGGAGAAGCTCTTGGGCGAAATGAGGAGCGTGGGGAGGCGTAGAGGAGGGTGGGGAAGCTGCTGACGAGCTTTGAGGGGGTCGCTGGCTCTTTAAATAACCGGGGTGAGGGCACCCGAGCCAGTTGCCGCCGAGCGAGTTCGGCCACGGCTCTGCCGGCCGCAGGAGTCACGGGGACGCACGGGAAGGCGACAAGGGGGAAGTGGACGAGCGCCAGAGGCTCATAGAGACGAGCAACGCTCGCGGACGAGGGGAGGAAGAGGACACCAGCGAGGAAGGCGACGGTGCACAGGAGCGCACTGTTCGGTCGTTGGCACGGCTCGCCGGAGAAGAAAACAGAGGGGGCAAGAGGTCTAGGGGAAGGCGACGGCGAGAGGGGACTGTAGGACATTAATGGCGAGGCCAGAGCCGGTCGGAGCAGCGTTGCCGACGAGAACAGTGGCTAAACCACCATTTTGGGCTGGGTGCACTCGTTATCACCACGGACAAGGCATGCTCTGGAGTTATTACCGATGCCACCTCATGTCTACCGCGTAGTCCGTCGAAGATAGAGCGTTACTACTATAAAGAAACGGGCAGAGACAAATTGAGATGAGTAAACCAAGCTCCACAAGTTTGCTATAGCAAACTTGACCACACTCTAGAGATTAAACCAGAGTGGTGAAAAGGACTACAGTCCTGGGAGTTATGAGGTCATTAGGACAAAGATTTAACACAGTTGCTATACAACTGCTAAATCTAACCCAGAAACTAAATCATGAAGAAGCACTCAATAGGAGTGATGGATTGAGCTAAAAACTTGCCAAAGCCAGAAGATTTGGACATACAATGATGCTGTAAAAAAATTATACCAAATGGACTTGCCAAATTGGTACTTCCTTCACAGCTATCATTTATGTCCTAAAACTTGAGAAAAATCCTCAGGACAAATGGCTAACTGAAATGAGCCAAACTTTTGTGGAGACATGTTATATAGATATTAGAAGACCTAGGAAAATTTTCAGCTATAATGGATCAAGATAAAATACACTTGCTTCACAAACTGAAAATTTTGACAAAAACCAAGAATTGCTCCTGGGCTCACATCGTTCAATGAAATGAACTGGATTTAGGTGCAGGATAATTATTTATGATACTTGAGGAGATGAAAAAGTTTCATCCCATTTAGAATTTCTATGAAGGCACTTCCTTCACAAAGTTGTGTTCTGGTCAAAAACTTTGAAAAATTGCACAAGGAGCTGGGATGAATGGATTGAGCTCATATTTGGCATCCATGGGTTATTTAACAATGTTAATCACCCTGCCAAATTGCAGATCCATTGGAATTAGGAATAAAGCACTTCATTTGCAAAAATATCAGAGAAGACAAAACCTTGCATTGGATCATGTGCCCAATTTTGCACTATAGAATCATAAGATTAGGATGGAACTAGTGAATATATAGTAAGGACAAGCTCCACAATTTATGTGGGAATTTTCTCTGCTATAAAAATAGTGGTTCCTTTGTAAAATGGCAGAAATGCAATATTGACATTAAATAAGAAAAGGCAATTTTCCTTATTTAATTACGGCCAATATATTTGCCAGAGCTTGGATTAGCGATAAGTATCAACTCCACCAATTCTAATGAATTTAGGAGATGGCTAGCTATGCCTTTGGATTTTATTCCTCAGAAATGCAAGAAAAGGAATAATTCACAATTCAAAAATATTGCATGGAACTTAGCAATATTTTTGCATATCCAAGGTTCAAAAAGATAGGAGGTTCTCTGGGAACAATTGGGAGGATCAACAGATCAAAGAAACTGATGGCTCCTTTGTAAGCACAAAGGACATATCCAAATTCCAAAAATTTGGAATTAGGGTTTGAGAGGGTTCGAGATGATGCAAACGAGGTCTTGCCTACTGACAAAGACATGAGCAAGGTTTTGAAAGGTTGAAAATGACAAGAATCATCAGAGTCATCAAGCAAACTCAGGAGATTTTTTTAAAATGAGTGCGAGGGAGGAATAACAACACAAAAATTGATAACCCAATTTTGGGGTTGTTACACGGATGAAATCCAACAAAGGATCTGGGGGTCCACAAGGGATTTGATGTGAGCATCGATACTCAACCAGAAGAAGAATGCAAGGAAATCAGATGATAGAAACAACTGACTAATTCAAAGCTCAACTGCAAAGGAATTATGAATTCCAAGTCAAGGGATCAGAAGCACTGATTAGGGATGGATAAGTTGATTGGTCGAGAACCAGCTCCTGTTCAAATGACGTCTGAGCCAGAAGGATGGATTCTAGGATCAGACCGAGGATTGCGAGCATTCGCAACATATTGAATCAACGGACTCAAAATGATAATGACAAAGGATATTATGAATGTTGCTTGTCATATGGAACACATCCATAATGCAGGCAGACAAGTATTTGTCGAGCGGTAGCGTGCAGAGGACTACCGAAAGATCAGATAGTATTTCAATGTATCTTGTGAATCATATGAACAACGGGGGAAGAACGGATACTTGGTAAGTGCGAGGAATTATCCGTAGGGTTATTCTTGAGGCAAGAACGGTAAGGGAGTAAGCTCAAACGATTCTTAAAAGTCAGAGAACAATTTGATATATCTTGTAATGACAAGAGCAAGTCGGAGTAATTGTATCAACGACAAGTGTATGTCATTATCCATATGGAGGCCTCAGTAGTATGGAATTGTAACGACAAAGGGCACAAGGGTCTCGGGAAGCATCAGAGAGTATTTGCAGAATCTTTTGATGAAGCAGGTGATCATCTGGAACGAAGGGCTCTCCGGGAGAAATCATCTACGAGAACCTAGAGTTAGAATTAACAAAATCATTTAACCCGAATAGAAGAGAGATCAGAATCCTAGAGTATAGATGAGGAATAAAAGACCCTAATACCACCCAATGGCAACGTGGGCCCGTAAGCCAGACAACCATGTTAGTAAAAGTTTTGCGACGACTAGACTCAACTTTGGCCAATGAGTTTGGAAGGCGGATTCCTACATGCAGTCGGCTCTGATACCAACTTGTGACGCCTCCGATTTGACCGTACACTAATCATACATGCAAATGTGTACGATCAAGATCAAGGACTCACGAGAAGATATCACAACACAACTCTAGACACAAATAAGAATAATACAAGCTTTATATTACAAGCCATGGGCCTCGAGGGCTCGAATACATAAGCTCGAAAACACAAGAGTCAGCGGAAGAAAAAAGTACAAACATAAGTTAAACAAGTTTGTCTTAAGAAGGCTAGCACAAAAGTAGCAACGATCGAAAAGGCAAGGCCTCCTGCCTCGGACCTCCTAACTAGTCCTCAAAGTCGAACTCCACGTAGAATCATCCTCGGGATCCTCTGGCTCCTGGACACCGTCATATGATCGCAATAACCTGGAAAGGGGGAAAGTGAAAAAGCAAAGAAATCGTGAGTACTCATCCAAAATACTCGCAAGCAAGGATCTACACTACATATGCATTGGTATCAATGAAATGGGTAGTATTTATGGACTGAAGTGCAGAATGCCTGAATAAGAGGGGGATAGCTAGTCCAATAGAAGACTACGCTTCTGGCAGCCTCCATCTTGAAGCATATAGAAGAGAGTAGATGGCAAGTTCACCAAGTATCATCGTATAGCATAATCCTACCTGGCGATTCTCTCCTCGTCACCCTGTGAGAGAGCGATCACCGCGTTGTATCTGGCACTTCAAAGGGTGTGTTTTATTAAGTATCCGGTTCTAGTTGTCATAAGGTCGAGGTACAACTCTGGGTCATCCTTTTACCGAGGGACACGACTATTCACATAGATAAACTTCCCTGTAGGGTGCACCACATTACCCAACACGCTCGATCCCTCTGGCCGAACGCACTTTCCTAGGTCATACCCGGCCTCGGAAGATCAACACATCTTAGCCCACCTATACTCAACAGAGAGGTCATCACGCCAGTCTAAATCCTAAGCGCAAGGGTCTGGGCCCATTGCCCATTGCACACCTGCACGTTGCGTACGCGGCCGGTGAGCAGACCTAGCAACCTCCATTACAAAGGAAGTTGCGTTACGTGGTCCAACCCGGCACGCGCCGCTCAGTCGCTGACGTCAAGAAGAGCTTCGGCTGATACCATGACGTCGAGTGCCCCTAACTGTTTCCGCGTAGTTGGTTGGTGCGTATAGGCTCGTAGCCAGAGTCAGATTAAATACCAAGATCTTGTTAAATGTGCCAAATACAAAGTAAGAGTGGGGCCGTCGAGAACCTAAACCCACCACTACCGGGATGGAACCACCCGTCCTTTCAGCCCCCACATCGGAATCACTTGCGGGTACTCTACGAGCCGACCTGACTTTAGTCACCACATGTATCATATAATATGTATGTAAGTATATACCTGTGATCACCCCCCAAGTGATCACGGCCCGGTAGTATAGCATGACAGATGGACAAGAATGCAGGGCCACTAATGGAATACTAGCATCCTATACTAAGCAATTAGGATTGCAGGTAAGGGTAACAACTGTAACAACAATGATAGGCTATGCAGCATAATAGGATTAACCAAGAGCAGTAACGTGCTACACTACTCTAATGCAAGCAGTAGAGAGAAGGAATAGGTGATATCTGATTGATCAAGGGGTGGGGGCTTGCCTGGTTGCTATGGCAAGAAGGATGGGTCGTCGTCGACATAGTCATACTGGGGGTCGTCGGCAGTCTCGTGGTCTACCATAAAGAAGTAACGAAGGGGGAACACAATAAATAACAGAGCAATCAAAGCATCACAAAGCGTAACATGGCAATACGCGGTGCTAGAGGTGACCTAACACAGTACTAGGTGCTACTGACGAAGGGGGAAACATCCGGGAAAGTATTCCCTGTGTTTGACGTTTTCGGGCAGATGAAACGGAGGTTGATTGTTGCACGTTCGCTATGCTAGGGACGTGTGGCTGACAAACGGACCACGTATTCGGATTTGTCTCATCGTTCTGAGCAACTTTCATGTACAAATTATTTTCATCCCAGTTACGAATTATTTAGTCTGAATTTTCAAAGTTTTAAAGAATTTCTGGAATTTAGTTATTTATTTAAATTTGAATTATCTAGAATAGAAAATGATGACATCATCATGATGTAGGTGTGACGTCAGTAGGTCGAACCCATCTGACCAGGTCAAACCTGACCAGTGGGCCCCACTGGTCAGTGTCTCATTAGTTAATTAGGGACTAACTAACTTGCTACAGATTAATTAGGGGGGTGGGTCCCATTAGTCAAAGACTGGTTAGCTAATTAGTTAATTAACGGTTTAAATAACCTTTTATTTATTTATAAAATCAGTTAAATTAGCACGGGGCCCACAAGTCAGTGACTGGGCCAGCCCAGTCAGCACAGTTGACCTCGTCAACTAGTCAACAGGGGGCCCTAGGCCCACTGGTCAGTGACCCATTGGGGTGGCCGCAGGGTGCCACGTAGGCTTGCCTCGCCGGAGTTGCTTCGGCGAGCTCCAACGCGGCGGTGAGGCGCGGGTGAGCTTCGGGTTTCGCCCACGGGGTATCTCCGGGGCTGTGGCTGGTCTCGCTTGAACGGGGACTCGACGGCGGTTCGAAAGGTGGTGGTGGCAGCGCCGGAGGTACACGAAAACGCCGCCGGTGACGAGGTTTGGTGGCGGTGCATTTCGGGTGAGTGGCGAACGGTGGCAGTAGGGTGCAAATGCGTGAACTAAAAGGGCGTGGGAGGTTCTCGGCGTTGCGGGGAACACGGTGCGCACGGGCTCTTGACCACTTGGTCGCCAGAGGCAAGCCAGCGACGAGCTCGAGCGGAGCCGCATTCGGGCACGACATGGAGGAGGAGCTACGGCGGCGGAAATGCTTGGGAAAGAGAGGGGAAAGAAGCGCATGCTCACGGTGCTCCTGCAGGTGTGCTCAAGTGGGCTCGGGGAGGGCTCGGTGCGGGCGAATTCGGCGGCAAAGCTCGTTAGAGCATAGGAGGAAGACGACAACGTCGTGGGCGTTGCGGTGGCTCCGAGCTCCAACGAGGTGCACCAGTCGAAGCAGTGGACAACATCGGCCCTTGGAGACACAGTGGGGCGGCGAGGTGGGCACGGTGGCCGTGGCTAGGCCGGAGCCATGGCGGTGGTGGTGCTCGGCTGTGATGGGGAAAGGGGAGAAGAGAGGAGGGACGTGAGGGAGAGGGGAACTGGAGGAGCAAGGGTTAGGGTATAGGTCTGGGGCGACCTATTAGGCGACGTGGAAGCGGCAGATGGCCGCCCCGTGGCCATCCTTGGCCGCGGGCGGTGGAACGGCGGCCACCCCGCCTCTAGTGAATAGATAGGCGGTAACCCCTTAGGTGGGTTGGGCTGTGCACTGGGCATGTGCACTATGCACTTAGGCCCAGGGCATAGTGAGTTTTCTTTTCCTGTCCTTTTATTTCTATTTTTTATTTATTTCTTCTCAGTTTTGCCTTTAGTTTGGGTAGCAAATGAAATTTTGGTGAGCATGAAAATTGGCACATAAATATTAGTCCATATAATTTGAGTTGCACACAAAGTTTCAAGTCATTTTGAAATAGACTAATATTTGTTTACTCTTAAAAGGTTAATTTGAATGTTGTTTCTTTTTTGTTTTAATTATCTTAGAGGCATATAAACATTCCCAAAATGTTGTTTGATGTTTGTTAATTTGTTAGTGAATATTTACAACCTTTTAAATATTTTTAATTCACTATTTTATGAAATTATAATTTGACTTGTTATTTGAATTTGAATTTGATCTCAGTTTGAAACAAGTGGGGTTTAGCAAAAGTTTAATTATGATGACCTGACATGATTACCAAGGGTTTACTGTAGCTTAACTATCGGGGTGTCACACCAGACCCCTGCGCACTTAGGATTTAGACCGGCGTACTGACCTCTATGTTGAGCCGAGGTAGGGCTGCGGCGTGTTGATCTTACGAGGCCGGGCATGACCCAGGAAAGTGTGTCCGGCCAGAGGGATCGAGCGTGTTGGGTAATGTGGTGCACCCCTGCAGGGAAGTTTATCTATTCGAATAGCCATGTCCCTCGGTAAAAGGATGACCTAGAGTTGTACTTTGACCTTATGACAACTAGAACCAGATACTTAATAAAACACACCCTCTCAAGTGCTAGATGCAACCCGATGATTGATCTCTCACAGGGCGACAAGGAGAGGATCGTCGGGTACGATTATGCTATGCGTTGCTACTTGATGCTGCACTTGCTACACTCTTCTACATGCTTCAAGATGGAGGCTGCCAGAAGTGTAGTCTTCGATAGGCCTAGCTATCCCCCTTTTATTCTTGCATTCTGCTGTTGAGTCCATAGATACTACCCATTTCATTTATACCAATGCATATATAGTGCAGATCCTTGCTTGCGAGTACTTTAGATGAGTACTCACGGTTGCTTTGTTCCCCTCCCCCCCTGTCCATTCTTCTCAGAGGTCGCAACCAGATGCTGGAGCGCAGGAGCCAGACGCCACCGTCGACGACGGCTCCTACTACACCGAGGGTGCCTACTACTACGTGTAGGCCGCCGATGACCAGGAGTAGTTTAGGAGGATCCCAGGCAGGAAGTCTGCGTCTCTTTCGATTTGTATCCCAGTTTGTGTTAGCCATCTTATGGCACCTTATTTAACTTATGTCTGTACTCAGATATTGTTGCTTCCGCTGACTCGTTTATGATCGAGTTTGTGTATTCGAGCCCTCGAGGCCCGTGGCTTGTAATATAAAGCTTGTATTATTTTATTTGTATCTAGAGTTGTGTTATGAGATCTTCCCGTGAGTCCTTGATCTTGATCATACACATTTGCATGTATGATTAGCGTACGATTGAATCAAGGGCGTCACAGCTTTGGAGCTCGAGGAGGCCCTAGCGGCCGTGGTACGGAGAGGAGAAAGGGAGCGAAGGAGGATGGATGCGCCTATGGGTGGACCTGGAGTTTAAATAGTTGCCGAATGGCAGGGCAAGTGACGTGCTGGTTAATAGCGGGCGGCAAAAAGACGGCGGGTTGTGTCAGAGTAGGTTCATCGGCAAGCGCGCATGTTTAATGTAGGGAGGTGGAACAACGGGCTGTCATTTGAACGTGGAGGAGTCGCATGCACCGGGAAGCGGCATGGCCGACGCTCACAGCCGATGTGCCGCTTCAATGCCAGAGCGACGTGAGAGGTCGCGTCACCTCTGTATGGGCATGAATGCGGCACTGACGCTCCGAAACGATGTTGACCGCTTTGGGAGGGAACACACATGGAGCGGGGAGAAGGTTTTGGGTGGGCCAGGATTGTCAGACGCTTATATGGTAGCAATCCGACCCCCCGCGGAGCCTCCTCCATTTGTTTCTGGTTTACAAGAGAAAATACATTCAAATCGGGCCGTGTTGGGTGGCAACACGTCCGAACTGTTTGGATGGTTTCACACGATTTGAGGGTGGGCGGCGGAGATGTCCTTAGCTACAGTTACTTTTCTAATTTCTTACTAGATCTTAAATTCATAGCAATGGTTCGTGTAATGATTGTGACTATGAATAAAGTTGCATTTGTTTGTAAAACAAAATATACTTATCCGAAAAAAAAAAAATCGTCACCCAGAATCGGTACCATCAGTAGATGGGACGGCTCACGCTGTTCTTTTTTCTAATTTTCACGCAAGGAGCTGCTTCTGTTCCGGTGTTTCCAAAACCCCATCGAGATGGTGAAGACACATATACAGTGTGATGTGTTCCTGCTACACACGTGCCAGACACGCGCACACATTTATGCATGCATGCAGCTCTGTCGTGTACGGGTAAATGCATATACTGCTATTGTGTGCTTTGTTAGCTGTCGGCAGGATTATTAAGAGTTAATTGCGCTTTTGGTACATAAACTTGCACGTCATGTACAAATTCATACATAAACTTGAAAAATGATACAAATCGGTCTAACAACTTGTATTTTGGGTACATTTACCAACATTTTCGTCATTGGTCGTTAGTCATTCATTAAACTGTGCATGTAAGCTGGCCCACACTGCATAGATGTGTGTGGATCCCATCTGTCAGTGGCACAGAAACAAACAGAGATATATATAAAAGTAGCCCCTCCACAGCAGAATTTGAACTAGCAACTTCTCCAAGCAAACATCAAAGATTAGCCACTGCACCACCGGCCACTCTTTGTATCTGGTAATGGATTTGAATTCAAAATATGTATTGCACGGGATTTGCTGCTTGCGTGTCTCTCATCACCCCTTTTTTCCCCTGGTCCAGTGAGTACCCAAAAATTCGGTGAGCAAAGAATGTTTTTGATATTGGTCAAATATAATTACTTTTTTGAATATAAAAGGTCAGGTATTGTCAAATAGAGCTCGTATGCATATATTTTTCACATGACAGTTTTTTTCCAAGTGAAAAGGTGCGCGAACCAGCTTGCAAAACTGGGCCATTTTAGTGTTATATTCAATGTTTTTCAAAAAATCAGTGAGCACAGAATGTTTTTTATATTGTTCTTTTATTGGATTTGAAAAGTCAGATATTGACAAATAGAGCTCATATATATGCATATGTTTTTCACATAACGACTTTCTTCCAAGTTATAAGGCCGGCGAACCATCTTGCAAAAACGGGACCTTTTAGCGTTATATTCTTTTAGCGTTATATTCGACCCTTTAAAAAAATGGTGAACACCAAATGATTTTGATATCGTTCTTTTTTTTAATTTAAAAGGTCAGATATTGTCAAATAGAGCTCATATGCATATGTTTTCCACATAACAACTTTCTTACAAGTGATAAGGCGACAAACTTGCAAAAATGGAACCTTTTTAGCATTATATTCAATGCTTTTAAAAAAACAGATGAGCACTGAATGTTTTTTATTTTTTTATTTAGAAGATCAAATATTGTAAAATAGAGCTCATATGCATATTTTTTTCACATAACAACTTTCTTCCAAGTGAAATGGCGGGTGAACCATCTTGCAAAAAAAGTGGACCCTTTTAGCGTTATGTTCAGCATTTTAATAGAAAAAATGAAGATGTGTTTGCACTTAAATAATTCAAATTTGAAATTTATTCAAAAACTTCAAACAAAATATACTGAAAAATTCTGAGTTTCTTCAGTACTCACTGGACAGGGAAAAAAGGGGTGATGTGAGAGGCACGCAAGCAGCAAATCTCACGCAATACATATTTTGGATTCAAATCCATTACCGGATAGAGTATATAGAAGACATCATGTCCTAAATAACAAAGAGTGGCCGCTGGTGCAGTGGCTAATCCTTTGATGTGTGTGAGGAGACGTTGCTACTTCGAATCCGGCTGAGACGCTGTTAGTTTATGTTTTGTACGCCACTGACAGGTGGCATCCACACACATGTATGTAGTGTGGGTCAGCTCATGCACAGGTTAACGGAGGATTAATGGGAAATGACGGAAATGTAGGTAAATGTACCTGAAACACAAGTTGTTGGACCTATTTGTGACATTTTTCAAGTTCATGTATGAATTTGTACATCGAATGCAGCATTTGTTGACGTGCATGCTCCGGTTTCATGCATTACGAGGCAGTAGACGCCAGATTAATAAAGACCCGTTGGCAGGCCATCGTGCAGCGCAGAAGCAAACACGTCCGTACATGTGTCGTGTGACGCGTATGTGGTCGTGGCCCTTGGGTGCCCTAAACGGACGCCTGCCACTGCCATTGCCACACGCATAGTTCCACCATCCGTCCATCCCGTACTACGTACGTATCAGGCCTCACCTGGTAACTTTGTCGCCTTGTTACTACTGTAGCTTCGACTGCATCTCGTCAACTTACGACACACATGGTACTGTTGGGCTGGACGGAACGGTTGATGCAACACTGTAAGCATGACCGAAAAATAGCCCTAGGCTGACAACAAAGCAGTGCTAGCGTTGAGCAATAGCCCTAGTCCGCGAACGTGCCAGGCCAGACTTCACCCCCTAAGCCTCCGGCCGCCGAGCCCTGTGAGTATCATCCAAGGCAGTCTGTCAAGGCTGTAGAGAATGGTTTGGTGCATTGATAATAATTGATCGTGCATCACACACACACACACACACACACATATATATATATATATATATATATATATATATATATATATATATATATATATATATATATATATATATATATATGGGGTGCGACCGGTGTCTTGTCTCTCAAGATACAAGTACATACAGGCGAAACAAACACTACAGGTGCGGCATATAAAACCCAGACCTACATACGTGTACACATGTTCAACACCCCCCTCCTCCCCCGCAGTCGAAGCGTCGCCGGTGACGCAGAGACTGGACCGAAAGCCCTCAAACGTCGAGGTGGGTAGTCCCTTCGTCATGACCTCTGCGAAGTGTTGATCGGTGGGCACATGGAGAATTCGAACACGACCAAATGCGACGTGCTCCTGGACGAAGTGAATGTCGAGCTCAATATGCTTCGTCCGTCGGTGATGGACAGGGTTGGCAGTGAGATACACCACGGAGATGTTGTCACAGTAAACAAGTGTCGCCTTGGTAACCTCGCATAGCAACTCCTGAAGTAGCTGTCGTACCTAAGAGCACTCCGCGACGGCGTTGGCCACAGCTGAGGGAGTCCTGGATTAGGGGGTTTTCGGATAGCCGAACTATACCTTCAGCCGGACTCCTGGACTATGAAGATACAAGATTGATGACTCCGTCCCGTGTCCGGAAGGGACTTTCCTTGGCGTGGAAGTCAAGCTTGGCGATACGGATGTTCAGATCTCCTACCATTGTAACCGACTCTATGTAACCCTAATCCTATCCGGTGTATATATAAACCGGAGGGTTTTAGTCCGTAGGACAACATACACATCAACAATCATACCATAGGCTAGCTTCTAGGGTTTAGCCTCCCTGATCTCGTGGCAGATCTACTCTTGTACTACCCATATCATCAATATTAATCAAGCAGGACGTAGGGTTTTACCTTCATCGAGAGGGCCCGAACCTGGGTAAAACTTCGTGTCCCTTGCCTCCTGTTACCATCCGGCCTAGATGCACAGTTCGGGACCCCCTACCCGAGATCCGCCGGTTTTGACACCGACATTGGTGCTTTCATTGAGAGTTCCTCTGTGCCGTCGCCGTCAGGCCCGATGGCTCCTACGATCATCAATGGCGATGCATTCCAGGGTAAGACCTTCCTCCCCGGATAGATCTTCGTCTTTGGTGGCTTCGCACCGCGGGCCAATTCACTTGGCCATCTAGAGCAGATCGAAAGCTACGCCCCTGGCCGTCAGGTCAGATTCGGAAGTTTAAACTACACGACTGACATCCGCGGGGACTTGATCTTCGACGGATTCGAACCACTGCCGAGCGCGCCGCACCGTCATGACGAGCATGATCTAACTCTGTCGCCGAATGGTGCCCTGGAGGCTGCACCCGCACCGGCTCCGACCCTTAGTTCAGAGTCAACTGCACCGATCGAGGATGGGTGGTTGGACGCCACCTCAGGGGGCTGTGATCCAAACGGCGATTGAGCCAAACACCAGCCCCGTACTCTGCGAGGCTCGTGACTCCAAGGAGCCAGACTCCTCTCCGGACTCCGAACCCTCCGCGCCCCTGCCAGTCGAATCCGATTGGGCGACGATCATGGAGTTCACTGCCGCAGACATCTTTCAGCACTCGCCTTTCGGCGATATCCTGAAGTCACTGAAGTCTCTCTCTTTATCAGGAGAGCCCTGGCCAGACTACGGTCAGCAAGGTTGGGGTACGGACGATGAAGAAATTCAAAACCCACCCACCACCCACTTTGTAGCCACTGTCGACGACTTAACCGACATGCTCGACTTCGACTCCGAAGACATCGACGGTATGGATGCTGATGAAGGAGATGATGAAGAACCAGAATCCTACTAGGCCCTGGAAAGCCACCTCGTTATATGACATATACATGGTGGACACCCCAAAAGAGGGAGAGGGCGATGGAACAGCAGAGGACGACCCCTCCAAGAAACAGCCCAAGCGCCGGTGTTAGCGGCGTCGCTCAAAATCCCGCCAACACAAAAACGGTGATTCCAGCACGTGAGATAATAATACTCCGGAGAGTGCCGAAGAAAACCCCCTCCAGCAAGGTTTAGCACAAGAGGATGGAGAAACCAACCCTCATGAGAGAGCGGCAAACAGAGAGGTCGAGGACGATAATTATATGCCTCCCTCCGAAGACGAGGCAAGCCTCGACGACGACGAATTCGTCGTGCCAGAGGATCCCGTTGAGCAAAAGCGTTTCCAACGTAGGCTTATGGCCACGGCAAGAAGCCTCAAGAAAAAACAGCAACAGCTCAGAGCTGATCAAGATTTGCTGGTTGACAGATGGACTGAAGTCCTTGCGGCCGAAGAGCATAAACTCGAACGCCCCTCCAAGAGTTACCCAAAGCGCAAGTTGCTACCCCGATTAGAGGAGGAAGCACTTGATGCGGCCGAACGGCCACCTCGTGGCCGCGACAGAGAGGCCTCCCGGCCCTCCACTCAAGCCGCACCCCGTACCAAGGCACGGGAATATGCGCCGGACTTACGAGACATGTTGGATGACAAGGCAAGGCAAACACGATCGATCTATGGATTGCGTGGGCACCCCACGGCTCGAGACAGTAACCGTCATGCCGGCCACAAATTCGGCAGGGCCGAACACAGTAGACAAAGCTCATTGGAGCTACGTCATGATATCGCCCAGTACAGAGGCGCCGCACACCCACTGTGCTTTACAGATGAAATAATGGATCATCAAATCCCCGAGGGTTTCAAACCTGTAAACATTGAATCATATGATGGCACAACAGACCCTATGGTATGGATCGAGGATTATCTCCTTCATATCCACATGGCCCGCAGCGACGATTTTCACGCCATCAAATACCTCCTACTCAAGCTTAAAGGACCAGCTCGGCATTGGCTCAACAGCTTGCCAACAGGGTCAATAAGTTGTTGGGAGGATGTGGAAGCCGCATTCCTTGACAATTTCCAGGGCACTTATGTGCGACCCCCAGACGCCGATGACCTAAGTCACGTAATCCAGCAGCCAGAGGAATCGGCCAGACAATTCTGGACACGGTTCCTTACAAAGAAAAATCAAATAGTCGACTGTCTGGACGCTGAGGCCCTAGCAGCCTTCAAGCACAATATCCATGACGAGTGGCTAGCCCGGCACCTCGGACAGGAAAAGCCAAAAGCTATGGCAGCACTCACGACACTCATGACCCACTTTTGCGCGGGAGAAGACAACTGGCTCGCTCGTAGCAACAATTTGACCAAGAACCCTGGTAGTTCGGACACCAGGGACATTAGTGGCAGGTCGCGTCGCAACAAGCAGAAGCGCCGCATTAACGGCGACAATGCTGAGGATACGGCAGTTAATGCCGGATTCAGAGGCTCTAAATCCGGTCAGCGGAAGAAGCCATTCAAAAGGAATCCTAGGGGCCCGTCCAGCTTGTTCCGAATACTCGACCGCTTGTGCCAAATACATGGCACCCCCGAAAAGCCGGCCAATCACTCCAACAAGGATTGTTGGGTGTTCAAGCAGGCAGGCAAGCTAAGCGCCAACAATGAAGACAAGGGGCTGCATAGCAATGACGGCAAGGAGCCCCGGCCGCCGAAAAACAATGGACAGAAGGGTTTCCCCCCACAAGTGCGGACGGTGAACATGATATACGCCACCCACGTCCCCAAAAGGGAGCGGAAGCGCGCGTTAAGGGACGTATATGCGGTAGAGCCAGTCGCCCCAAACAGTAGTAGAAAACAGGGCTTTGGTCTAGGCCGGGTCAGCCCATTAGTCCCGGTTCAGTCCAGAACCGGGACCAATGGGGTCATTGGTCCCGATTCGTGAGCCCAGGGGGGGCGGCCGGGCCACGTGGGCGATTGGTCCCGGTTCATCTGGACCTTTTGGTCCCGGTTGGTGGGATGAACCGGGACCAATGGGCCTCGCTCCTGGCCCACCACCATTGGTCCCGGTTGGTGGCTTGAACCGGGACCAAAGGCTCCCCTTTAGTCCCGGTTCATGTCATCAACCGGGACCAATGAGGTGCCTATATATACCCCTCGCTCGCGAGCAGAGCACCCCAGTGCTCTGTTTTTCTCTGGCCGAGGGGGAGAGGGCTTGGTGGTGCTTTAGCTCACCTCCTATGCACACAAGGTGTTCGATGGAATGCCCGAGCCACACTACTTAAGCTTTCTCCTCTCCAAGCTCGACCTCCAAGATCCATTTTCCATAATATTTGTCTAGGTTTAGCAGTCCGTCACGCCCCGTCCCCGTCTTCACCGCCGTCGATCACCCGCGCCGAGCTCATCGCCGGCACCACCGTGGTGAGCCTCTTGTTCTTATCTTCTTTCTGAAAGGAAAAATATTCTTACTTGTATGTTTACATAGATACTTGTATTATTTTCTTACTTTTTATTATTGCATCTTATATAGTGCGATGGTTTTGGTATCCGCCCCCGTCAGCCCTCGTCCTGTCTATGATTCGGATGTGGTATATATATTATCTTTATAACTATTGGTTCATTTATTGTTTATGAAAATTATGCTGACCAATGTGACATAGATTTTATTTATGTAGGACGTATGTGAATCGGAAATGCCAACCGACCCTATTGTCGAGAGGTTAAATTTAGTTGAAGAAGAAAACAATTTGTTGAAGGAAAAAATAAAAAAAATTGAGGAGGAGAAGATGATATTGGAGTTGCGTGTTGCGGATGTCGTCGATGATCACAAGATCACGATGGATGCAATGCGCTTGAAGATTAGAAAGATTAGAAAATATGCCATTCATACCGAGGCTTGGTATCATTATGCCGTTGGATCAATTGTTACCTTGGTTGCGATTATGATCGCATTTGTTTTCGCATTGAAATGTTTTACATAGTTTCAATGTATGGTTTAATTAATTAGATGCTCTGGAGAGCTATATGTTGTTAGATGAGAACTATGTATGCACTTTGGTTTTAATGTGATGATCAACTTCTATTAATTTGGACACTTAATTATATATAATGCACGCAGATGAACCGACAATGGATGTACGGTAACAGACACACCTGCGAGTACATTAAGGGCGTGCATGAGTTTCTCGATGCGGCTGAGGCAAACAAGCAGAATGGTTTTATGTGTTGTCCATGCACTGAATGTGGGAATATGAGGTCTTACTCTAACCGCAAAATCCTTCACTCCCACCTGCTTTACAAGGGTTTCATGCCACGCTTTAATGTTTGGACGAGGCACGGAGAAATAGGGGTTATGATGGAAGACGGCGAAGAAGAAGAGTACGATGACAACTATGTACCCCCTGAATACGGTGATGCTGCAACGGGGGGAGCTGGTGAAGATCAAGAGGAACCAGACGATGTGCCCAATGATGCTGCAACGGGTGAAGCTGCTGAAGCTCAAGAGGAACCAGACGATGTGCCCGATGATGATGATCTCCGCCGTGTCATTGTCAATGCAAGGACGCAATGCGAAAGTCAAAAGGAGAAGCTGAAGTTCGATCGCATGTTAGAGGATCACAAGAAAGGGTTATACCCCAATTGCGAAGATGGCAACACAAAGCTCGGTATCGTACTGGAATAGCTGAAGTGGAAGGCAGAGAATGCTGTGGCTGACAAAGGATTTGAGAAGCTACTGAAAATATTGAAGAAGAAGCTTCCAAAGGATAACGAATTGCCCGACAGTACATACACAGCAAAGAAGGTCGTATGCCCACTAGGATTGTAGGTGGAGAAGATACATGCATGCCCTAATGACTGCATCCTCTACCGCGGTGCATACAAGGATCTGAACGCATGCCCGGTATGCGGTGCATTGCGGTATAAGATCAGACGAGATGACCTTGGTGATGTTGATGGCGAGCCCCCCAGGAAGAGGGTTCCTGCGAAGGTGATGTGGTATGCTCCTATAATACCACGGTTGAAATGTCTGTTCAGAAACGAAGAGCATGCCAAGTTGATGCGATGGCACAGTGAGAACCGAAAGAAAGATGGGAAGTTGAGAGCACCCGCTGACGGGTCGCAGTGGAGAAAAATCGAGAGAAAGTACTGGGATGAGTTTGCAAAGGACCCAAGGAATGTATGGTTTGCTTTAAGCGCGGATGGCATTAATCCTTTCGGGGAGCAGAGCAGCAATCACAGCACCTGGCCCGTGACTCTATGTATGTATAACCTTCCTCCTTGGATGTGCATGAAGCGGAAGTTCATTATGATGCCAGTTCTCATCCAAGGCCCTAAGCAACCCGGCAATGACATTGATGTGTACCTAAGGCCATTAGTTGAAGAACTTTTACAGCTGTGGAATGGAAACGGTGTACGTACGTGGGATGAGCACAGACATGAGGAATTTAACCTTAAGGCGTTGCTGTTTGTGACCATCAATGATTGGCCCGCTCTCAGTAACCTTTCAGGATAGACAAACAAAGGATACCACGCATGCACGCACTGTTTAGATGACACTGAAAGTACATACCTGGACAAATGCAGGAAGAATGTGTACCTGGGCCATCGTCGATTTCTTCTGACCAACCATCAATGTCAAAAGAAAGGCAAGCATTTCAAAGGCGAGGCAGATCACCGGAAGAAGCCCGCCATGCGTACCGGTGATCACGTACTTGCTATGGTCAATGATTTACACTACGTAATCTTTGGAAAGGGTCCCGGTGGACTAGCTGTTCCGAATGACGCTGAGGGACACACACCCATGTGGAAGAAGAAATCTATATTTTGGGACCTACCCTACTGGAAAGACCTAGAGGTCCGCTCTTCAATCAACGTGATGCACGTGACGAAGAACCTTTGCGTGAACCTGCTAGGCTTCTTGGGCGTGTATGGGAAGACAAAAGATACACCTGAGGCACGGGAGGACCTGCAATGTTTGCACGAAAAAGACGACATGCCTCCGAAGCAGTATAAAGGTCCTGCCAGCTACGCTCTTACGAAAGAAGAGAAAGAAATCTTCTTTGAATGCCTGCTCAGTATGAAGGTCACGACTGGCTTCTCGTCGAATATAAAGGGAATAATAAATATGCCAGAGAAAAAGTTTCAGAACCTAAATCTCATGACTGCCACGTGATTATGATGCAACTGCTTCCGGTTGCATTGAGGGGGCTTCTACCGGAAAATGTCCGATTAGCCATTGTGAAGCTATGTGCATTCCTCAATTCAATCTCTCAGAAGGTGATCGATCCAGAAATCGTACCAAGGCTAAGGAGTGATGTGGCGCAATGTCTTGTCAGTTTTGAGCTAGTGTTCCCTCCATCCTTCTTCAATATCATGACGCATGTCCTAGTTCATCTACGACGATATTGTCATCCTGGGGCCCATATTTCTACACAATATGCTCCCCTTTGAGAGGTTCATGGGAGTCCTAAAGAAATATGTTCGTAACCGCACTAGGCCAGAAGGAAGCATCTCCATGGGCCATCAAACAGAGGATGTTATCGGGTTTTGTGTTGACTTCATTCCTGGCCTTAAGAAGATAGGTCTCCCTAAATCACGGTATGAGGGGAGACTGACTGGAAAAGGCACTCTTGGAAGAGACCCAATAATATGCAGGGACGGATATTCTTGGTCTCAAGCACACTACACAGTTCTACAGAACTCTACCTTGGTGACCCCGTATGTCGATGAAAACAAGAATAGTCTGCGCTCCAAACACCCGGAGCAGTGCGACGACTGGATTACATGTGAACACATCAAGACTTTCAGCAGTTGGTTGGAAACACGTCTCAGAGGTGACAACACTGTTTGTGATGAGTTGTACTTGTTGTCCAGGGGACCATCTTTGACTGTATTGACTTACAAAGGATACGATATAAATGGGAATACATTTTACGCGATCGCCCAAGATCAAAAGAGCACCAACCAAAACAGCGGTGTCCACTTTGATGCAGCAATCGAGAGTGGAAAGGACACATATTATGGTTACATAGTGGACATATGGGAACTTGACTACGGACCTGATTTTAAGGTCCCTTTGTTTAAGTGCAAATGGGTCAATCTGTCAGGCGGCGGGGTACAAGTAGACCCACAGTACGGAATGACAACAGTGGATCTGAAAAATCTTGGGTACACTGACAAACCGTTCGCCCTAGCCAATGATGTGGCACAGGTTATCTATGTGAAGGACATGTCTACCAAACCGAGAAAAAATAAAAGATAAGGAAGCGAATACATCATACGATGAGCCAAAGCGCCACATAGTTCTATCAGGAAAAACGGACATCCTTGGAGTGGACGGCAAGACAAACATGTCTGGAGATTATGAAAAGTTTCATGAAATTCCTGCCTTCAATGTCAAGGCTGACCCAAGCATCCTGATAAACAATGAAGATTATCCATGGTTACGGCACAATAAGCAAATGACACAAGCGAAGAAAAAGTGAAGACTTTCTCCCGCAACTATTATGATGATACCATGCCAACTTTGTAACACACGAACATGCTACCATTGTCCGTTTTGTACATGCACATGCTATGTGGGTGAAATTATGATACCATGCCAACTTTCAACTTTTTCAGAGTTCATTCGAAATGCTTTCATGTCTCATGGTTCGGCCCTCGTAATACCATTATTCAAATTTGAAAACTAATGGCACTAACAGAAAGTTTATAATTTTTTCTAAAACTGATGGCACTAACAGAAAGTTTATAATTTTTGTGACCTAAAAGCAAAAAGAATTAAAAAATGCAAAAAACAAAAGAAAATAAATAATGCAAAAAACAAAAAAAACTGGAAAAAGTAAAGTTAATCACAAACTTGTGATTCAAACAAATATCAAAGAATTCAAGTTTTAACTATTCAAATTTGAAAACTAATGGCACTAACAGAAAGTTTATAATTTTTCTAAAACTAATGGCACTAACAGAAAGTTTATAATTTTGCTCCTCGCCACTGGCCCATGACCATTAGTCCCGGTTTGTGCCACAAACCTGGACTAAAGGGTTGGTCCTCGTTGCAGGCAGAGTTTAGTCCCACCTCGCTAACCGAAGGGGGCTCACACCGGTTTATAAGCCCTTCCCTCTCGGCCTTGTTGAGCTCCTCTCAAAGTGAAAATAGATGACCTAATAGAGAAAAGTTTAACCTAAATTCATAGTGAATTTCTCTGAAATTCATAGAAATTTAGTATGAATTTAGGTTGAATTTTCTCTATAAGCGCATCTATTATCATTTTTTAGTAAGTTAATCACAAACTTGTGATTCAAACAAATTTCAAACAATTCAAATTTTAACTATTCAAATTTGTAAACTAATGGCACTAATAGAAAGTTTATAATTTTTCTAAATCTAATGGCACTAACAGAAAGTTTATAATTTTGCTAACCTATGAGCAAACAGAATTAAAAATTAAAGCAAAAAACAAAAGAAAATAACTAATGCAAAAAACAAAACAAAAAAACTGGAAAAAAATAGCAACAATAAGTATTTTGTTGTAATTAGAAACAAAATAAAATAAATAAAGCAACAAAGAAACCAAAAAATGTTTTTCCAAATTTGAAAACTAATGGCACTAACAGAAAGTTTATAATTTTTTTTAAAACTAAAACCAAAAAGAATAAAAAAAATAAAGCAAAAAACAAAAGAAAATAAAATAAAGCAACAAAAAAACAAAAAAAAATTCCACCTACTGGGCCCCCACGGCCTGAATATGACTAGAAACCCATCCAAGGGCCAGGATTCAGACCTGCATGAGGCCCAGTAGGCCCACAGGCATAGCAGTGACAATTAGGCCCGTAAGCCTGCAATGGAGAGAAGCTCGAGAGGGGTGCGGCAGTGGGGCTTATAAACCACTGCGCACCCCTCTCAACTAGCGAGGTGGGACTAAACTTTCGATGCAGCAGCCGCACAAGGCCTTTGGTCCCGGTTGGTGGCACCAACCGGGACTAAAGGGGGGCATTGGTCACGGTTGGTGACATGAACCGTGACCAATGCCCCCCTTTAGTCACGGTTGGTGCTACCAACCGGGACCAAAGGCCACCGCTTCCCGCCCTTTGGGCTGCTGAAAATACGCCTTTGGTCCCGGTTGGTGGCACCAACCGAGACTAAAGGGGGCATTGGTCACGGTTTGTGCCACGAACCGTGACCAATGCCTTTGCTATATAACTAGCACTTGTGAAAATTTCCATTCAGTTAGATTTCCCCGCCCGACGCTGCCAGGCTGCCCCTCTACGCCTTGCCGTCGCCGTCGTCGCCCTGCCTCCGACGCCGTCCTGCGCCGCCCAAACGCCGTCGCCACCCCGTGCCGTCGCGGTCACCTCCCCGCGCTGCCTCGACGCCGTTGCCGCCCCTCGTCGTGCCCCTACGCCGTCGCCGCCCCGCGTCGCCACCCCGACGCCATCTCTGCCCCGCCTCTGCCTCGCCGTCGCCGCCCCGTGCCGCCGTCACCTCTCGCTTTGGTCAGGGCCGGCACCGCCCCCCTCTTCGATTCCCCCCTGTTTTTAATTTTTTTGCAAATTCATATATGTTTTTTTCCTGATTATATGTATATGTATAGTATATGTATGTGTGTATATGTATGCAAAATATAGATTAACAGAAAAATAGTATTTTTTCTGTTCATAGATTTTTTTGGTGATATTGATTATTGTAAATATGCAAATGTTTGCATATTCATATGAACAATGAATTAGGCAAAACCTTTACTTTTTTTCTAAAATTTCTATGTGAACATTATTTAAAAAAAAAGCAATACTACTTCATGTATTTTTAAGAAGGAAGAAGAAGAAAAAGAATGAGAGGAAAAAGGAAATAAGAAGAGGGGAGAGGAAGACGAGGAGAAATAAATAAGAAGAAGAAAAAAGAAGAAAAAGAAGAGGAGAAGAAGAAAGGAATAGAGGAGAAAAGAGAAAATAGAAAATATATTCTATTTTCTCTTTTCTCCCCTATTCCTTTCTTCTTCTCCTCATTTTTTTCTTCTTTTTTTTCTTCGACACGTGGGGGGGGGGTCGAGAATGTAGGACATTCATGAGAGAGGCGAGGAAGAAGGGGAAGAAGAGGGAGAAGAAGAGGAGAGGAAGAAGAGGAAGTCTTCTCCTCTATTCTTTCTTCTCTTCTCTTTTCTTCTTCTTCCTATATGTATTAGTTTTTTTTATTTAGGTTGTTAATTAGTAGATATTAATTTTGTTCATATATGTATGGATGCATGTGATATGTATGTATGTATCGGCTATGTCGTTGTCGATATACCCCCTACCCGATAACTTCGACATGAGGGGGTTGAGAGGGGGACTAGGGTCGCCGAGGGGTCGAGGGTCGTCGAACATGAGAGGAAGCTCCTCTATTATTTCTTCTCCTCTTTTTTTCTTCTTCCTCTTCTTTTTTTATCCTTGAAGCATTGTCGAGGCCACCCCAAATCCTAGAGAAGCAGCGTCGAGGCCACCCCAAACCCTAGAGAAGCAGCGTCGAGGCCACTAATTAATATTACTTCTACGTTTGCCACTAATATATCCATCTGTCATGTTTGAATAATAATTTCCATGCTGTCATTATTTGTAGAAACTATGGACACCGCCCGAGATGAAGTACAAGAAGAGTTATTGGGGGACATAATCGCACGAGGAAGTGATGCCGTCGTCTCGTTGTTTCTCAACGACACCGATGGTCTGGAAGCAGCTGGCTATGATTATGATGGCTCCGGTGACCTAATGCCGATGCAAGAAGGAGACCGTGAGGACGGCTCCGGTGACCCATTGCCGGCGCAAGAAGGAGACTGTGATGACGTCTCCGGTGACCGAAGCGAGTCCGGCCAGGTATATATATTAGTTAAGCTTCTGCTAACTAGCTAATTGATGCATTCATTGTTTTGGTATGTACACATATTAATTAAGTCTTTGTTCTTTTTTATAGACCTCCAGATCGAGCAAAACTTCGGTAAAGAGACGAGGCCCGAAGAAAAAGTTGAGCTCAGATGAAAAGTTTGATATCATAGCAACCGCGCCCAACGGCCAACCGATTGAACCCCTCCGGACAAAGAGCGCATTTGTTGCTCAGTGCGGGGTTTGGTTAGGGACAAGATCCCGATCAGCATCCAGCAATGGTTAAAGCCGGCTACAGAAGACCCTGAGGTGTCTTATGTCAACGATACGCAGAAAAATGATCTTTGGACTGAGCTGAAGTCAAATTTCACCCTACCGCCAGAGGATGATCCAGAGAAGCCAATTAAAGAGCAATTAATCAAGTCTTTTTCTCTTAAGAGGATGGAAGAACCATTCAGGAGGTGGAAGAAAGAGCTGAATAAGTTTGTCGAAAATAAAGAGACACCAGAATTCAAGGGCAGATATGAGAAGATCAGAGATCACTGGCCCGCATTTGTGGCCCACAAGACATCGGAAAAGAGTAAGAAAATGTCGGCGACAAACAAGCAAAATGCTGCGAAGAAGAAGCATCACCATCACACGGGGTCAGGTGGCTACCTCGTAGCCCGGCCTAAGTGGGCCAAGACTGAGAATGATCTGGTTGATAAAGGGATCGAACCAGAGACAATTAACTGGCCAGACCGTTGCCGGACTAGGTTCTTTGGGGCTGGCGGAACCTTGGACCCTCTAACAGGGAAGTGCATTTGGACGAACGATCAAATGGACATACCAGTCAGGAAGCTTCAGCAGTATATCGAAGAAGCACAGCAAGGGACGTTCTTTCCAGATAGAGAGAACGACGAGCTCACAATGGCCCTCGGGAATCCTGAGCACCCTGGACGGACACGAGGCACGCCGGGCTCCATTCCATGGAAGGTTGGGTTTCCGGACGCAGGCGGTTACAAATCCCAGGAGAGGAGGAAAAAATTGGAGCAGACCCAAATGCAGGCGCTGCAAGCAAGGGTACAAGCGATAGAGGAACGAGAAGCAAATCGCAGCAAACGTACTGCCGAAGCTTCCCCCGAAGCTACCCCGCCATCTCAGCGGAGAAGCAGCATGGCTTCCACCGAGCTGCTTCAGCCAGAGCATGCCTTGATGGCTCCTGCCAGCTATTCCGTGGATGCTATCACATCGTCTCAAAATAGCCACCTTATGACGCAATGGATGAATTTGAAGGTCAAGGCGGCTGTTGGCTCTGTTTATCCTACTGAACCCGGCGCAACTTTTCACTGTCGGCCAATTTCAGAAGGATATGCTAGGGTGATGGTGGATGAAGTAACGGAGGGATTTGAGGACCTCCAGCTTGACCACCCTACCGGTGAAGGGGAGACTAGGCTGGGGTCTGCTCTGAAGACTCCATGCCTATGGCAGAAGGAGCTCATCAACCTTCCGAACTGGACGCATCCACCTCCTCCTCCTCCTCCGGCAAGTCAGGGCACGCCGCCTCCTCCACCGCCTCCTCCTCCGGCGAGTCAGGGCACCCCGCCTCCTCCACCGCCTCCTCCTCCGGCGAGTGACGATCAAGGCACTCGACCGTCTCCTTCTCCGGCACGTGGCGGCATTCCGCCTCCTTCTCCGCCTGCACCGACCCGCCCGAGCAGCCAGCCTCCTCCTTCTCCGCCTCGTCAGCAAGGGCGGAAGTGACCTGTCGCCGCTCTGGCTGCGCAGGCGCGTCGTAGTCCTTCTCCTCCGCCTCGTAAGCAAGTAAAGTAGACAACCGCTCCGTCTGCTCTGCCAGCGTCTAGCAGTACAGCAAGAGGCGGGAGGACATACAGATTCGGTCCTTCTCTGAAGACTCCAGAGAAGTTACCATACAAGAGGACCCCGGAGGAGAACGCCGAGATCGCGCGAGAAGAATTGAGGAACTTCTTTGAAGGGGTGAAAGCAAAGAAACATCCTCCTCCGGAGGAGAAGGTAGATCCGGTGAAAGCGAAGTGCACTTGGCTGCCCTGACAAAACCACCCAAGTCTCCACCGAAAGGAAACTATGAGCGCATTATTGGAAAGGAATTTGCCGAAGCGGAGCGGTCGGGAAGTACTGTCAGTGATCAAAGGCTGAAAGAAGGACGAGCTGGGAAACAAATTGCCCAGCTCGGCAAAAAAGCGAAGCAATCGTGCCCCCCCCCCCCCGCTCAAGGTGCCTAGCGTCAATGTCGCTAATGATCCGAGGATGGTGCCCGGTTATAGCAATCTTGGCGATTACCTGCTCGGCGATGTACATTATGAACCCATGGAGGTGCAGATACAAATATACGAGTACGGGAAGCCTCTCGTCAAAGATGAAAGATCTCTATCAACGATGATGCGAAGATTGCATGATTGGTTCTTGAAAATCTGTAGAGACTCTAGGGGGAGGAGTACTTTGTATGTGGAAGTTAAAAAGGAGCATGACATCGTTGGAATTGAACTGTTGCCTGTTCCATTTGAGGAGTTCTTTCAGTTTTTCAATCAATTGGCCCTCGATAAAACAACGGTCACCTGCTACCGTCTGTAAGTAGTACTACTTCTGTCATTAAGTCTCTCTATATAGCTCAGCTCTTTCATTGCATGTATTTATAATCATCCTCACTATATTATGCAGATTGAAGATCGCTGAATTGAAGAAAAGACAAGTCGGTGATATTGGGTTCATTAACACATATCTCATAGATGCAACTCAGGTTAAATTTCATGCCGCAGCTACCGAGGCCAACTTGCTACGATCGTTGGTAATAAATGAAAACAAAGATATAATACTCTTTCCTTACAACTTCAAGTGAGTGTTACTATCTTGTGCGTATTCGGTTTCCCTTATATATTAGTCAAGGTTATAGTAATGTAATTGATGAGTTATGCATGCGTGTGCAGTTAGCACTATATTCTCCTAGAGATTAAGCTTGAGCAGGGACTAGTAACCATCTTAGACACAAGACGAAAAGATCCCGAGGACTATGCGGACATGACTCAAATGCTCGAGAAGTAAGTTAAATCGATCATTATCCACCATATCAACAACTTTGTTTTCTTTGTCTACCAGGGTTTGGAAAAAATTCTCCAAAAAAGCTCCAGGACTCCCGAAGAAGCTGCAATTTAGACACCCGAAAGTAAGTACTATAGTAGTAGCATGTTCCGCGCATCTCCTATTGATTTGGCATTCTTGCTTATCAGTTTGATTGACCTCTATTTCTTGTAAAGTGGTTGTGGCAGGAACAAGGGAATGATTTCTGTGGATACTACATTTGCGAGTCCATCCGCCACACGACCTGTGAGCGGGGCTACACTGACGAACAATATGAAGTATGTAAATAACAACATTCACAATTTTATTTTATTACCATCATTTGTGTTGAATTTCATTCATTCATATATATATATATATATATATATATATATATATATATATATGTATGTATGTATGTATTGACCCCCTTCTTCAAATTAGATGTTTCGGAAGCAGGATGAACTCCTAGCACCAGCTCGCATGCGAGCAATTCAAGAGGAATTGGCGGCATTCTTTCTTGACCACGTGATCGCTGAAGACGGAGAATACTATGTGGACTATGAGTCCGTAGGATTATATTTGTAAGAGATAATTATTGTATATATGTAGCCGGTAGTGTCAGATAGATATACGAGAACTTGTTGTTCGACCAATCTCTCGGAGAAGGAGAGGTGGTCGATATCACTTCTCTCTGTATGCATATATGTTCATTACGATCTTCTGTTTCCTTCGTATGCATATATGTAGCCGGTAGTGACGTATGTATAGTACGTAGCATCGACCAAGCACGGACATAAGAGAGGACACTTCTCTCTATTAACTATAGCTAGCTAACACAATATATGAAACACCTAAATTAACCCCCAACCCCCCGTTTAAAAAAAACAAAAACCCCAGCCACAGAAATGCTGACGCGTGGATGCCTATTGGTCCCGGTTGGTGCCACCAACCGGGACCAAAGGGTCTCCTGCCTGGGCTCCCCGCACAGGCCACGTGGAGGCCCATCAGTCCCGGTTCTGGATTGAACCGGGACTAAAGGGACAGGGCATTAGTACCGAACCTTTAGTCCCGGTTTAGGAACCGGGACAAAAGGCCCTTACGAACCGGGACAACAGGCCCTTTTTCTACCAGTGAAAGTTCAACCCATGGTCCTCCTGCCCGATCACCTTTGATCGAAGAGACCATCCCACTAGCATCCGTCATGGTGGATTTGCTGCATTGGTTCTAGACCCAATTATTGACGGATTTCATCTCACTAGAGTCCTCATGGACGGCAGCAGCAGCCTGAACCTGCTTTACCAGGATACAGTGCGAAAAATGGGCATCGATCCCTCGAGGATTAACCCCACCAAAACGACCTTTAAAGGCATAATACCAGGTGTAGAGGCCAACTGTACAGGCTCAGTCACACTTGAAGTGGTCTTCGGATCCCCGGATAATTTCCGAAGCGAGGAATTGATCTTCGACATAGTCCCATTCCGCAGTGGCTATCATGCACTGCTCGGACGAACCGCATTCGCCAAATTCAATGCGGTACCGCACTATGCATACCTTAAGCTCAAGATGCCAGGCCCTCGTGGAGTAATTACGGTCAATGGAAACACCGAATGCTCCCTCCGAACGAAGGAGCACACGGCGACCCTTGCAGCGGAAGTACAAAGCATCCTCTCCAGGAAGTTCTCCAGTCCGGCCATTAAACGTCTGGACACCGTCAAGCGTGCCCGGAGTAACCTACAACAAGACCGCCTGGCACGTTCCGAGCAGGCATAGCAATGCGGCCCCAACCCCAACCCTTGCAAAAAGGCGACGCCAGTACTTCGCGTCCATAACTATGCTCTGGAAATACCATGCGCATAGGGGGAGGGGCACCATCACGGCACGCCCAAAACACGGCTTAAACTGCACGAGGGGCTGCCGATTTTTTACTTTTCTCTTACTTCCAGGACTCTACTCTTCGGAAGGCATGTTCGGCAGTTCAATTGCCGCACAAACGATGCAAGGACCAGGGAAGAAGACAAGCCATGCCGCATTATGGAAATCCCAGGTGGTCTCTATCACGAGCAGTATACCTGTTTTGCATACTATTCCGTAGCTTGCCCCTGGAGCAGACATGTTAAATAGTCCAACTTTTCGTTTATCGCATTACTTGTATCGTTCTGCTTTGATCGCAGCTATTTTTAATAGACAATGCATAGCTTTTGTCTATTTTTTGCATTATCTTTTTATAAATAAATGTTCCTTAACGACATGTTGCACCCGTACAACTTGGTACGGCCAAAATACGTCAGGGGCTTTTAGCACCCCTCAATATGGTGTGAGAAGTCCGAACACTTTCACAAGTGCGGTACCCTAAACTTATAGCACTATATGCATCGGCTCCGAATCATGTCTTGGGTCAATAGTTGGGTTTGCCCGGCTCCTATGTTTTGGTGCCTTACGTTCCGCTATATCAGCTAAGGTAGCACTAGGAGAACCACTGCGATTGTGCCCCAGTTGAGCTGGGCCGAGCACCTCAGTGGAGAAAGCTAAAACTGACTGTCATGATGAAGCGAGAGCTGGTCGCTGTTCGAGAGGTTTTTTCGAGTCCCTAAAGACTTATGCCGCTTAGGGAGAGGAGTCGGCTCTATCCGGCCAAGGTGTGGATAGCGCCCCGAACTCGGTCTTCCGAATACTAGGGGCTTCGCCGAAATTTAAAATTATAGAATTCTATGGCTAAGTGAGAGTGTTCACGCATTATAGTACGATTGCCTCATTCGTTGGGCTGAGCGCCTCCCTCGAAGGACCCAAATATGGGAAAAAGAGCGCCCAGGTTTATCCCCGAACACCCCAGCACTAGCGGCAAGGGGGCAGAAGCCGACGACTCGCCATCTCTCAGTATTGATAAACAGCCGCACAGAAGGTAATATTTTAAAATCAAGCAGCATTGCTCAGCGCATATGAACAAGTTTTCAGCGCATAGGACAAAATGAGCGAGTTTTACTCAAAAATTACATCCATAGTACATTCATCCGCCACAAGGCGGGCACCCTTCAGAACATCCTTATAATAATTCTCGGGCTTGCGATGCTCTTTCCCCGGCGGTGGCCCGTCCTTCACAAGCTTGTCAGCATCCAGCTTGCCCCAGTGCACCTTAGCACGGGCAAGGGCCCTACGGGCACCTTCAATGCAGACGGAGCGCTTGATGACTTCGAGCCTTTGACAGGCCTCCAGCAGCCGCCGCACCAGCCCGAAATAGCTCCCAAGCTGAGCCTCTCCAGGCCACAGCCGAACTATGAGGCCCTTCATGGCCTGTTCGGCCGCCTTGTGGAGCTCGATCAGTTGCTTGAGCTGGTCGCTCAGGGGCACGGGGTGTCTGGCCTCAGCGTACTGAGACCAGAACACCTTCTCTGTCGAGCTCCCCTCCTCGGCTCGATAGAATGCGGTAGCAGCAGACACACTCCGGGGAAGATCTACGAACGCGCCTGGAGAACTCCGGATTCTGGTAAGTAACAAGTAACTCACGCTTATGTGTTTGCTTTGCATAAAGAATGCCTTACCCGCCGCTATCTTCTTCACCTCATCTAACTCCTGGAGGGTCTTCTGGGATTCGGCCTTGGCAGACTTGGCACTTTCAATAGCCGCCGCGAGCTCGGACGCTCGCGTCCTTGAGTCATGCTCCAAACTCTCATGTTTTTCCATGAGAGCCTGGAGCTCTTGCCGCACCTTGCCAACCTCGGCCTCATACTTCTCCCGCTCAGTGCGCTCCATGGCCGCCGTCTTCTTGGCCTCGAGCAGCGCTTGCTTAAGGGTCGCCACCTCAGACGTGGCCCCTACAATAGCCACGATAATCCTGTCATTTTTTGCAATTGCACCTTTATATATATATATATTTAATTCCAACAAGGTATTTCTTACCTTCATTATCCTCGAGCTGCTTCTTGGCACGCCCGAGCTCTTGCTCGGACTGCTCGAGGTTCTGCTTTAGCAAGTCCACTTCCGTAGTCAGTGCGGCGGACGTCCGCAGGGAAGCCTGCACACGCATATTGACTCCTTTTTGTTAGACTCCTGCGAATTTTCTTTGATCCTCTATTCGGCTTTTCTTCCCGAACGCCAAACAGAGCATCAGGGGCTACTGTCTATGCGGTAATATTATTTACGCATTCTTTACTTACCTCGACGCCTGTTAAAAGGCTTGTACAAGCTTCAGTCAGTCCGCGCTTGGCGGACTGAACCTTCTGGATCACCGCACTCATAATAGTGCGGTGCCCCTCGTCGATGGAGGCGCCTTGGAGCGCCTCCAACATATTGTCCGGCGCCTCCAGTTGGACGGAGGTTACCGGCACGGAGGGCTTGCTCCTCTTGGAAGGAGGTCCCCCGCCGGACTCTGGAACCTTTGAAGGTTCCGGAGCGGTGTCCGGCCCAGGGCCGGACTTGGAGCCCTGGGGGGTTTCATCCCCTTACTCCTGGAGTCCGGGAGGTCGCATCGCGGCGCCTCTAGGACCACCTCCTCCCGGATTGGAACCTGTCGGATGTGAGTTCAAGTCCGACGAGTTGAAGTAGTCGGATGTGAGTTCGTAGGGCGGGGGGAGGAAGCCATCGGATGTGAGTTCACGTCCGACGAGTCCAGTGAGCCGCTCGACGATGCGTCGAGCCAGTCTTTGGGTGGGCTGCATAAACACATTCTACATAATGGAAAGCTGTGCAATAAACGAATACTATGAATTACTTTGGCATCCGGAGACTTACGATTTCGCCAGGGGCTTGGCCCTGGGCGCCCACTCCTCTCCGCCGTCGTCGGTGTCGGTGTAGTAATCCGGAGAAAGGGTTTTCCTCTTCTTGGACCCTTAGTCCTCCCTAGTTGGGGCAGCCTTCCTTTTCTTCCCTTCCCCCGCTGGAGGGGGAGGGGTCTCTTCTTCCTCCTCCTCGTCTTCTTGGGAGGAGTGCATCTTGGATTCGTCGGATGGTGAATCCGACACCTCCAGGCGCCGGGCACTCTTTCGAGTCCCCGCGGCCTTTTTTGCGGCCTTCTTCTCCGGCACCACATAGGGTGCCGGAGCCAGCAGCTTCGCCCATTGAGCGTCCGTTGGGCCTTCGGGTAAAGGCGCTGGACAGTCGATCCGTCCGGACTTCTCCTGCCAATCTTGTCAAAGGTAAGGAGTTTAGATCCCGCACAGAGTTAAACTATGAAAAACTAGTGCCCTGTAAAAGGT
This sequence comes from Triticum monococcum, assembly GCA_034509565.1. Lineage (NCBI taxonomy): Eukaryota > Viridiplantae > Streptophyta > Magnoliopsida > Poales > Poaceae > Triticum > Triticum monococcum. Next base: position 682,065,624 of record CM067845.1, on the reverse strand, counting down.
ACGAAAAACTTACCGCGCTAGCATGACGCTGCGCGCTGAATCCGCGATCGTCAGTAGCGGATGAGGGAGCCTCGGCGCCTTTGAAAAGCACCTTCTAGGCATCTTCGTACGTCGTGTCGAAGAGCCTGCTCAGAGTTCGGTGCTGTGCCGGATTGAACTCCCATAGGTTGAAGGCCCATTGTTGACATGGGAGGCTCAGGCGGATGAGCATAACCTGGACTACGTTGACAAGCCTGAGCTGCTTGTTCACCAGGGACTGGATGCATGTTTGCAGTCCGGTCACCTCGTTTTGGTTGCCCCACGATAGGCCCATCTCTTTCTAGGACGTGAGTCGCGTTGGGGGTCCGGACCGGAACTCGGGGGCTGCGACCGACTTAGGGTCGCGCGGCTCGGTGATATAAAACCACCCCGATTGCCACCCCTTCAGGGTCTCCACAATGGTGCCCTCGAGCCATAAGACGTTGGCCATCTTGCCCACCATGGCGCCTCCGCACTCCGCCTGGTTGCCACGCACCACCTTCGGTTTGACGTTGAAAGTCTTGAGCCATAGGCCGAAGTGGGGGCGGATGCGGAGGAACGCCTCGCACATGACGATAAACGCCGAGATGTTGAGGACGAAGTTCGGGGCCAGATCATGGAAATCCAGGCCGTAGTAGAACATGAGCCCCCGGACAAATGGATGCAGAGGGAAGCCCAGTCCGCGGAGGAAATGGGGGAGGAATACCACCCTCTCATGGGGCCTAGGGGTGGGGATGAGCTGCCCCTTTTCGGGAAGCCGGTGTGCGATGTCGCTAGCTAGATATCCGGGCTTCCTCAGCTTTTTGATGTGTCCCTCCGTGACGGAGGAGACCATCCACTTGCCTCCCGCTCCGGACATGACTGGAGAAGGTTGAGGTGGTAGTGCGGACTTGGGTGCTGGAGCTCGAGTGCGCAAGAATGGATAGGCAAAGGAGGAAGAAGGCGTGGGTGAAAAGGTGGATCCTTATCCCCTTATATGGGTGGACGCAACTACGTGTCCCCACCAGCCTGGTAAAACTCGCTTATCTCCAAGCGCCGTAATCAATGGCGCGATTGGGTTACCCACTCACGTATTGATGAGAATCCCGGAATAAGGGGACACGATCTCTGCTTTAACAAGACGTGCCAAGGAAACCGCCTCGCATAACGCGCTAAGATGGGACAGTAAAACGGTTCGAATAAAAGCTTGGCCGTGGTGTGATGTCACACTTCGGAGTACGTAAGCAGATTAGATTTGTGTAAATATTATTCTCTCTATGGCAATATGTGGAAACTTATTTTGCAGAGCCGGACACTATCTTTGTGTTCAAAATCTTCTATGAAGTACTTGGAGGAGGAACCCGCCTTGCAATGCCGAAGACAATCTGCGCGCCGGTCTCGTCGTCATTGAAGCCTGGTTCAGGGGCTACTGAGGGAGTCCTGGATTAGGGGGTATTCGGATAGCCAAACTATACCTTCAGCCGGACTCCTGGACTATGAAGATACAAGATTGAAGACTCCGTCCCGTGTCCGTAAGGGACTTTCCTTGGCGTGGAAGGCAAGTTTGGCGATACGGATGTTCAGATCTCCTACCATTGTAACGGACTCTATGTAACCCTAACCCTATCCGGTGTCTATATAAACCGGAGGGTTTTAGTCCGTAGGACAACATACACATCAACAATCATACCACAGGCTAGCTTCTAGGGTTTAGCCTCCCTGATCTCGTGGTAGATCTACTCTTGTACTACCCATATCATCAATATTAATCAAGCAGGACGTAGGGTTTTACCTCCATCGAGAGGGCCCGAACCTGGGTAAAACTTCATGTCCCTTGCCTCCTGTTACCATCCGGCCTAGACGCACAGTTCGGGACCGCCTACCCGAGATCCGCCGGTTTGGACACTGACAACAACCCTGTACTCAGCCTCGGCGCTCGATCGTGAGAACGTCGGTTGTCGTTTAGATGACCACGAAATCAGAGAGGGCCCGAGGTAGACACAGTAGCCAGAAGTGGAGCGGCGAGTGTCGGGACACCCAGCCCAGTCGGCGTCAGAGTAGGCAACAAGGCTGGTGTCAGGTGATGCCGTCAAGGTGAGACCCATAGCTGTGGTTCCACGTATGTACCGAAGAATACTTTTCACCAGAGCCCAATGAGTATCACGAGGAGCATGCATATGAAGGCACACCTGCTGGAAAGCGTACTGAATGTCCGGACGCGTCAGTGTGAGGTACTGAAGCGCACCGACGATGGAGCGGTAGAAGGGAGCGTCGGACGCCGGAGAACCCTCGACGGCGGACACCTTAGCCTTCGTGTCGACATCCGTAGGAGCAGGCTTGCAGTTAAGCATGCCCGCTCTCTCTAGAAGCTCGTAGGCGTACCTTTGCTAGTGCAGGAAGAAGCCAGTGGCTCGGCGCACAACCTCGATGCTGAGGAAGTAGTGGAGAGCCCCCAAGTCCTTGAGGGCGAACTCGGTGCCGAGGTGAGCTGTGATCTGCTAAAGGAGCACAGGCGAGGAGGCGGTCAGGATGATGTCATCGACATACAGGAGGAGGTACGCGGTGGCGGGACCCTGGTGATAAACAAACAGGGAGGCATCAGACCGTTTGGACTGGAACCCCTGCTGCTGAAGAAAGACCGCGATCCGCTGGTACCAGTCCCGAGGCACCTGCTTCAACCCGTAGAGAGAACGGGAGAGCAAGCACACATGGTCCGGATAGTCAGTGTCGACGATACCTGTAGGGTGCTGACAGAACACTTGCTCGTGGAGATGGCCATGCAAGAAAGCATTAGACACATCGAGCTGGTGGACTTGCTACGTGCGAGAAACAGCGAGCTAAAGAATAGCGCGAATCATGCCTGGTTTGAAATCCGGGGCGAAGGTGTCGGTGAAGTCCACGCCGGCACGCTGGCGAAAGCGACGCACGGCCCACCGCGCCTTGTAGCGTTCAAGGGAACCATCGGGGTGAGTCTTGTGGCGGAAGACCCACTTGCCAGTGATGACGTTGGCATGGGGAGGCCGCGGGACAAGCTGCCACGTATGGTTGCGCTGCAGGGCGTCGAACTCCTCACGCATCGCAGCAAGCCAGTTCGGATCCCGAAGGGCTGCGCGAACGGAGGTGGGGAGTGGGGACGGGGCCGCAGGGGACGCGACACACGCGTAATCGTCGGAAGTGTAGCGTGTGCTAGGACGAGACGTCCCAGTCTAAGCCTGAGTGACCACACCAGCCGGCAGAGCCGAGAGGGGGACCGGTAAGGATGAGCTCGAGCCGGTCTCCGGATCGGCCGAAGCGGCCAGGGCATCAGGGGCGGCCGGCGGGGCCGCGGCGCCAGGGGCAGCCGAGGGGGGAGGGGGCTGAGGGGGTGCCAGGAGCCGCGGCGGCGGGCGCCGCGGCGACAGGGGCGGCCGAGGGGCCACAGCGACGGGGTCCACCGAGGGGGCCGCAACGACGAGGGCCGCCAAGGGAGCCGCGGCGACGGGGGCCGCCGCCGCCGGGAGCGCGGACAGGGCCAAGCCTGGTGCATGGCGGGGCGGTTCGCCAGAGGTGGGGGCAGGGCGAACCGCACCGCGGGGGACGCCGAGGGTGACGGTACCTGCTGAAACAGGAACACCAACTCATCAAAGTACACGTGCCGCGAGGTGAAAACGCGGTGGGACACTGGATCATAGCACCGGTAACCTTTGGTGTTGGGAGGATAACCAAGGAAGATGCAAGGAAGCGACCGGGGAGCGATTTTGTGAGGTGCAGTGGACGCGGTGCTAGGATAATAGAGACACCCAAAGATGCGAAGACCATCATAAGATGGAACCGCACCGAAGACGATCTGGCCCCGAACTTCAGCCTCAACATCTCGGCATTTATCGTCTTGTGCGAGGCCTTCCTCCGCATCAAGCCCCACTTCGGCTTATGGCTGAAGATCTTCAATGTCAAACTAAAAGTGGTGGGCGGCCGCCAGGTGGAGTGCGGAGGCGCCATGGTGGGCAAGATGCCCAACATAACATGGCTTGATGGCTCCTTCGTGGAGACCATAAAGGGGTGGCAATCGGGGTGGTTCTATATCACCGAGCCGCGCGACCCCACATGGGTAGCGGACCCCGAGTTCTGATTTGGCATCCCCATGCGGCTCACTTCCTGGAAAGAGAAGGGCCTGTCCTGGGGTAGTTCGAAAGAGCTGACCGGACTCCAAACATGTATTCAAAAGATGGTGGACAAGAAGCTCAAGCTTGTCAACATAGTCCAGGTTATGCTCATCCGCCGGAGACTCCCGTGCCAACAACGGGAGTTCACCTTGTGGGAGTTCAATCCGGCGCAGCACTGAACTCTGAACAGGCTCTTCGACACGACTCACGAAGACACTTGGAGGGTGCTGTTCAAAAGTGCCGAGGTCCCTCCCCCTACTACTGAGGATCACGGATTCAGCATGAAGCGCCAAGCCAGTGCGGTAAGCTGCTTTACCTTTCACAGGATACTTATTTTTTTATATAGGTTGACTCTATGCGGGATCTAAACTCCCGTACCTTTGACATGACTGGCAGAAGATGGCCGGACAGATCGACTGTCCGGCTCCTTTGCCCGAAGGCCCCACAGACGCTCTTCTGGCGAAGATGCTGACTTCGGCCCCTTATAAGGTGCCGGAGAAGACTAAGAAGGCCAAGGGAACCCGAAAGAGTTCCCGACGCCAGGCGTCGTCGGACTCACCGTCCGATGACTCTACGGCGCACTCTTCTCCTGAAGACGAGGAAGAGGAAGAAGAAGATGCTCCCCCACCGACTGGGGGAGACAAGAAAAGGAAGGCCGCCCCAACCGGGGAGGCCGGAGGGTCCAAGAAGGGAAGGACTCTCCTTCCGGACAGTTCCACCGCCGCCGACGTAGGCGAAGGCGAGTGGTTGCCCAGGGTCAAGCCCCCGGGGAGATTGTAAGTATTCGGATACCAGAGTAACTCCTAGGATTCCTTTGTTGCACTACTTTCCCTAACGCCGAACGCAATTATGCAGGCCACCACGAGCCAGTATCGATGTATCATCGGACGGCTCCTTGGGCTTGTCAGACATGGATAGCGATCCAGTCCCGACCACCACCTCCCCTCATCCTGCCAACGACGCCGAGGTGCTATCTCAAGAGGCACTGAATCAAGAGACAGTCCTGGAGGCGCCTCAAGGCGACCTTCTGGACTCCGGGAGCCGCGGGGACGAGGCCCCTGAGAGCTCCGAGTTCGGCTCTCAGCCGAACACCGCGCCGGACCCTCCAGCGGTTCCGAGCTCGGGCAGGAGGCCTCCTTCTAAGAGGGGCAAGACGCCTGTGCCGGTGACCTCTGTCCATCCAGAGGCATCGGACAATCTGCTAGAAGCGCTTCGCAGCACTTCCATCGACGAGGAGCACCGCACTATCATGAGTGCGGTGATCCAGAAGGTTCAGTCTGCCAAGAGCGAATTGACTGAAGCCTGTGCCAGCCTTCTAACAGGCTTCGAGGTAAGTGTTAAAATGTAGTAGAAATATTACCGCATAGACAGTAGCCCCTGATGCTTTGTTCGGTGTTCACAAAGAAAAGCCGAACAGTGGATCAGATAATATTGCAGGAGTCTAATATAAGTATGTCAATATGCATATGCAGGCTTCGCTGCTGGCGTCCGCCGCACTAACTGCGGAGGTCGCCGTACTGAAGTAGGACCTCGAGGAGTCCCAGAAAGAGCTTGACCTTGCCAAGAGGAAGCTCGAGGAGAACAAGGGTAAGTAATATCCTGTCTATAGATATGTATATATAAAAAAGGACGTGATTGCAAAATGACAGGATCATTGTATGTTTGCCAGGGGCCACGACTGAGGTGGCGACCCTGAAGCAAGCGCTGACCAAGGCCGAAGATACAGCGGCCAGGGAGCGCACCGAGTGAGAGAAGCACGAGGCTCGGGTGGGCGAGGTGCAGCAAGAGCTCCAGGCTCTTGTGGCGAAGCACGAGGCGCTGGAGCTTGACTCCAAGACGCGGGAGTCTGAGCTTGCCGCGGCCCTCGAGAATGTAAAAAGTGCCAAGGCCGAAGCCCAAAAGGCCCTCCAAGAGATCGACGCGATGAATAAGATAGCGGCGGGTAAGGCTTTCTATATGCAAAGCAAGCATGTAAAAGTAAATTACCGATTACTTACCCGGATCCGGAGCTCTTCAGGAGCATTCGTAGATTTGCCCCGCAGTGTGTCCGATGCCACACAATTTTACCAGGCCGAGGATGGAAGCTCGACGAAGAGGCTGTTCTGGTCTCAGTATGCTGAGGCCGAACATCTGGTGCCAATGAGCGACCAGCTGAAGCAGATGGTCGAGCTACATAAGGCGGCTGATCAGGCCATGAAGAGCTTTATAGTCCGGCTGTGGCCTGGCGACGACCTTCCGAACGGCTTCTTCGGCCTGGTGAGGCGGCTTGTGGATGCCTGCCCACGGCTGGAGGTCGTCAAGTGATCCGTCTGCATTGAAGGTGCACGCCGGGCTTTTGCCCGTGTGAAACTGCAGTGGGTCAAGCTAGACGCCGTGAAGCTGATCAAGGAGGGGCCGCCGGAGGGCAAGGAGCACCACCACCCTGAGATGTACTATGAGGGTGTTCTGCCGGGTGCTCGTCTTATTGCAGATGAGTGCTTAAAAGATGTAATATTTGAATGAGACTAGCTCGTTTTATCCTGTATGTATGAAAACTTGTTTCATATGCACTATGCAACGCTTGTTGGAATTTAAAATATTACCTTCTGTTTGGCTGTTTATCCAATCTGAGAGATGGCTAGTCCTCGGCTTCTGCCCCCATGCCACGAGTGCTGGGGTGTTCGGGATAAGCCTGAGCACTCTTGTTCCCATGTTTGGGTCCTTCGAGGGAGGTGCTCAGCACAACGAACAAGGCAACCGGACTAATAATGCTTTATCACTCTCACTTAGCCATAGAATTCTATAATTTTAAATTTTGGCAAAGCCCTTGGTATTTGGAAGGACGAATTCGGGGCGCGATACACGCCTGTAAGCCGGACAGGGTCGGCCCCTTGCCCTAAGCGGCATAAGTCTTTAGGGACTCGAAAAAACCTCACCGAACAGCGACCAGTCTCTCGCCTTATCAAGACAGTCAGTTTTAACTTTCTCTACTGAGGTGCTCAGCAAGGCAGAACCGGGGCACAATTGCAGTAGTTCTCCTAGCGCTACCTTTGCCGATAGAGCGGAACATAAGGTACCAAAACATAGGAGCCGGGCAAACCCATCATTTGACCACAGACATGATTCGAAGCTGATGCATATAATGCTATAAGTTCGGGGTGCCGCACTTGTGAAAGTGTTCGAACTTTTCACACCGCATTGTGGGGTACATAAGCCCCTGGTGTATTGGCCAGACCAGAGTGTACGGCTGCAAGGCGTCATTAATGAACACACACACACACACACATATATATAACAAGAATGCAATAATAGTCGTAATGTCATGCATTGTTTATTGAAAAATTGCGTTAAGCCAGAGTGATACAAATAGTGCGATAAGCAAAGAGTAGGACTATGTCCCTTCCAAGGGCAAGCTGAGGATGATATTAAATTGAATATTTCACTCGTTACTGTAATCAACCTGGGAATTCCGTGGTGTGACGTAGCTGTCTGCCTACTTGGTTGGTGCATCATGTGTTCGGCAATAGTGCTGCCGGACAGTGTTTCCAGAGATTTAAGGTCCTGAAAGAAAAAGAAAAATAACCAAACGGGAAGCCCCTAGTGCGGTTTAGGCCACGTTTTGGGGCGTGTCGCAGTTGTGCCCCCTCCCCACCTGTGCCCATGGTATTTTTAATGCGTAATTATGTACACGCGGCACGAATATCGTCGTAGGGCTGGGATTGGGGTGGCCGCCGCATTGCTAGGCGAGCTCAGATCGCGCCAGGAGGTCTATTTGCCGATTGCCCCGAGCGCGCTTGGAGGTGTCCGGGCTTTGAAACGCCGAACTGGTTGATTGCCTTGAGAGGCTGCTTTGCGCTTCTGCTGCGAGGGCCCCGGTGTGCTCCTCTGTCCAGAGAGAGTGCTCTGTGTTTCCATTGGCTGTAATAACTCCGTGAGGTCCTGGCATCTTGAGCTTGAGGTATGCATAATGCGGTACCGCATTGAATCTAGCAAACGCGGTTCGCCCGAGCAGCGCGTGATAGCCACTGCGGAACGGGACTATATCAAAGATTAACTCTTTGCTTCGGAAGTTATCCGGGGATCCGAAGACCACTTCTAGTGTAATTGAGCCTGTGCAATGAGCCTCTACACCTGGAATGACACCCTTAAAGGTCGTTTTTGTGGGTTTTATCCTTGAGGGGTCTATACCCATTTTGCACACTGTGTCCTGATAAAGAAGGTTCAGGCTGCCGCCGCCGTCCATAAGGACTCGATTGAGGTGAAATCCATCGATGATTGGGTCTAGGACCAGTATGGCGAATCTGCCATGACGGATACTAGTGGGGTGGTCCCTGCGATCGAAGGTGATCGGACAGGAGGACCAAGGGTTGAACTTTGGGGCGACTGGCTCCAACGCATATACGTCCCTGAGCGCACGCTTCCGCTCCCTCCTAGGGATGTGGGTTGCGTATATCATGTTCACCTTCCGCACTTGCGGGGGAAACCTCTTCTGTCCTCCAGTGTGCGGCTGCCGGGGCTCCTCCTCATCCTTGCTATGTGGCCCCTTGTCCTTGTTTTCGGCAATTAACTTGCCGGCCTGCTTGAACACCCAACAATCCATGTTGGTGTGATTGGTTGGCTTGTCTGGGGTGCCGTGTATTTGACACGAGCGATCGAGTATACGGTCCAAGCTGGACGGACCCGGCGTACTTTGTTTGAATGGCTTTTTCCGCTGACCGGGTTTAGAGCCTTTGAATCCGGCATTGACTATCGTATCCTCAGTATTTTTGCTATTAATGCGGCGCTTATGCTTGTTGCGACGTGACCTGCTATTGCCGTCCTTGGTATCTGAGGTACCATGGTTCTTTGATATGTTATTACTGCGAGCCAGCCAGCTGTCTTCTCCCGCACAAAAGCGGGTCATGAGTGTCGTGAGGGCTGCCATAGATTTCGGCTTTTCCTGACCAAGGTGCCGGGATAGCCACTCGTCTCGGATGTTGTGCTTGAAAGCTGCTAAGGCCTCCGCATCCGGACAGTCGACGATTTGATTTTTCTTTGTAAGGAACCGAGTCTAGAATTGCCTGGCCGACTCTTCTGGCTGCTGAATTATGTGGCTCAAGTCATCGGCGTCTGGTGGTCGCACATAAGTGCCCTGAAAGTTGTCGAGGAATGCGGCTTCCAGATCTTCCCAACAGCTAATGGAGTCTGCTGGCAAGCTATTAAGCCAATGTCGTGCTGGTCCTTTGAGCTTTTGTGGGAGGTATTTGATGGCGTGTAAGTCATCGCCGCGGGCCATGTGGATGTGGAGGAGGAAATCCTCAATCCATACTACGGGATCTATTGTGCCGTCGTATGATTCAATATTTATAGGTTTGAAACCTTCTGGGAATTGATGTTCCATTACTTCGTCTGTGAAGCATAAGGGGTGTGCGGCGCCTTTGTATTGGGCTATATCGCGATGCAACTCGAATGGGTCTTGCCCGCTGTGTTCGGCCCGGCCGGATTTGCTTTTACTGTATCCGGTGTGACGTTTGTCGTCTCGCAGAGTGGTGCACCCTCGTGATCCGTAGATCGATCTTGAATGCTTTGCCTTGTCCTCCAATATGTCTTGCAGGTCTGGCGTATCTCCCCATGCCATTTTATTTGAATGGCGTTGGGGTGGATGCTGAGCTTTTGGCTGGAATGACTCTCTATCGCGGCCATGAGGTGGCCGATCAGCCGTATCATACGCTTCTTCCTCCAGTCGGGGTAGTATGCGCCTTGGGTAACTCTTGGAGGGACGCTCGAGTTTATATTCCTCGGCCGCGAGGACTTCGGTCCATTTGTCAGCTAGCAGATCTTGATCAGCTTAACGCTGGTGCTGCTTTTTCTTCAGGCTATTTGCCGTGGCCATAAGCCAGTGCTTGAAGCGCTCTTGTTCGACGGGATCCTCTAGGACGGCGAATTCATCGTCGCCGAGGCTTGCCTCGTCTTCGGAGGGGGGGATGTAATTGTCATCCTCCTCCTCTCGGTCTGCCGCTCTCTCAGGAGAGCTGGCTCCTTCATCCTCCTGCTCTAAATCTTGCGGGAGGGGATTGTTGTTGTCTTCGGTGCTATCCGGAGTGTTATTATCTCCTGTGCCGGTATCACCACTTTTGCTTTGGCGGGACTTAGAGCGGCGCCGCTGACGTTGGCGCTTGGGTTGCTTCTTGGAGGGGTCATCCTCCGCTATCTCGTCGCGATTGCTTTCGTTGGGTGTATCCACCATGTATATTGCATATGACAAGGTGGCTTTCCAGTGCCCTATAGGCGCTGGTTCATGTTCATCTCCTACATTGTCGTCCATACCGTCGATGTCTTTGGAGTCGAAGTCGAGCATGTCGGTTAAATCATCGATAGTGGCTACGAAGTGGGTGGTGGGTGGGCGTCGAATTTCTTCGTCTTCCGCATCCCAATCCTGTTGGCCATAATCCGGCCAGGGCTCTCCTAACAAAGAGAGAGACTTTAGTGAATTTAGAATGTCGCCGAAGGGCGAGTGCTGAAAGATATCCGTGGTGATGAATTCCATGATCGGCGCCCAATCGGATTCGATTGGCAGGGGCGCGGATGGTTCGCAGTCCAGAAAAGAGTCCAGCACCTTGGAGTCACGGGCTGCGCAGAGGATTATGCTGGTGTTTGGCTCGATCGCCGTTGAGACTGCAGCCCCTGAGGCGGTGTCTAACCACCCGTCCTCGACTGGCGTAGTTGGCTCCGAGCTAAGGGTCGGAGCTGATGCGGGCGCAGCCTCTGGGCTACTGTTCGGCGGTAGAGCTAGGTCATACCCATCGCAACAGTGCGGCGCGCCCGGCTGTGGCTCGAACCTATCGAAGATCAAGTCTCCGCGGATGTCGGTCGTGTAGTTCAAACTTCCAAATCTGACCTGATGGCCAGGGGCGTAGCTTTCAATCTGCTCCATATGGCCAAGCGAATTAGCCCATAGTGCAAAGCCGCCGAATACGAAGATCTGTCCGGGGAGAAAAGTCTCGCCCTGGACCGCATCGCTATCGATGGTAGTAGGAGCCATCAAACCTAACGGTGATGACACAGAGGAACTCTCAATGAAAGCACCAATGTCGGTGTCAAAACCGGCGGATCTCGGGTAGGGGGTCCCGAACTGTGCGTCTAGGCCGGATGGTAACAGGAGGCAGGGGACACGATGTTTTACCTAGGTTCGGGCCCTCTTGATGGAGGTAAAACCCTACGTCCTGCTTGATTAATATTGATGATATGGGTAGTAGTACAAAAGTAGATCTACCACGAGATCAGAGAGGCTTAACCCTAGAAGCTAGCCTATGGTATGATTGTATGTTATGGTTGCTGTTGTCCTACGGACTAAAAAACCCTTCGGTTTATATAGACACCGAAGAGGGTTAGGGTTACACAAGGTCGGTTACAAAGGAGGAGATATCCATATTCGTATTGCCTAGCTTGCCTTCCACGCCAAGTAGAGTCCCATCCGGACACGAGACGAAGTCTTCAATCTTGTATCTTCATAGTCTAACAGTCCGGCCAATGGAGATAGTCCGGCTATCCAGAGACCCCCTAATCTAGGACTCCCTCAAACATCGTCACCACGCCATCGTGCTCACGAAACTCTTCCCCGAGCTCTACTGGATCGTGAGTTCGCAGGACGTCACCAAGCTGAACGTGTGCTGAACGTGGAGGTGCTGTACGTTCGGTGCTGAGGATAGGTCGATTGTGAAGACGTACGACTACATCAACCGCGTTGTCATAACGCTTCCGCTTAATAGTCTATGAGGGTACGTGGACAACACTCTCCCCTCTCATTGTTGTGTATCACCATGATCCTGCGTGTGCGTAGGATTTTTTTCTTCAAATTACTACGTTCCCCAACACTATTATATTCTCAAATTATATCTGTTCTCATTAAAGGGTGATGCTAAGATATGGTACAATACTCTTGCTCCCGGTTGTGTGTGTAGTCCCCAGGATATGATTTATTACTTCTCTGAAAAATATTTTCTTCTCATAAGAAATAAGCTGCCTTACAAGAAATATTTAACTTTGTGCAAATTGAAGAAGAGAGTCTCCCACAAGCTTGGGGGAGGCTTCTCCAATTTCTTAATTCTTTGATTGATCGTCTCCTTAAGAAAAATGAAATACTTGATATCTTCAAGAATGGACTAACCGATGCTTCTAGGGATTTCTTAGATAGTTCTGCTAGTTGTGTTTTCAGGGAACGGACTGTTAAACAAGCTGAGGAATTATTGAATAACATATTGAAAAATTATGATGATTGGACTCTTCCCGAACCACCGGCTAAACGCACTTCGAAGAAGAGGGGTATATTATTTCTCAGTCCTGAAGATATGCAAGAGGGAAAGAAATGGATGAAGGAAAAAGGTATTAAAGTGGAAGATGTCAAAAATTTACCTCCTATTGAAGAAATGCATGGACTTGATACACCACCACCAAAGGTGGTAGAGGTAAACTCTTGATTGAAATTTTATGAAAGGGACAACCCTTATTATATGCATCCTAGTCAATGCCTTTATGAGTTTGATAACTATATTAGAAAACAAGACCACTTCAATGAAAATGTTATGAAACAATTAAATACAATTCTGATATGTTTTCATTCTTGAGCGACCTATTATTTAGAATCTCTAATGATGTTAGAGGTGTAGGAAAACATGCTACTACGTTTTGAGCTTGCGTTGGTCTTCCCCGAAGAGGAAGGGATGATGCAGCAGAGTAGCGTAAGTATTTCCCTCAGTTTTTGAGAACCAAGGTATCAATCCAGTAGGAGGCCACGTGCAAGTCCCTCGTACCTACACAACACAAAGAGCTCAACGCAACCAATGCGATTAGGGGTTGTCAATTCCTTCACGGTCACTTACGGAAGTGAGATCCGATAAATAATATTTTTGGTATTTTTGATATAAAGATGCAAAGTGAAAAGTAAAAGGCAAAGTAAAAAAAAACAAGATTAAAGTGATGGAGATTGATGTGATGAGAATAGACCCGGGGGCCAAAGGTTTCACTAGTGGCTTCTCTCGAGAGCATAAGTTTTCTACGGTGGGTGAACAAATTACTGTTGAGCAATTGACAGAATCGAGCATAGTTATGAGAATATCCAAGCATGATCATGTATATAGGCATCACGTTCGTGACAAGTAGATTGAAACGATTCTCCATCTACTACTATTACTCCACTCATCGACCACTATCCAGCATGCATCTAGAGTATTAAGTTAAAAACAGAGTAACACTTTAAGCAAGATGACATGATGTAGAGAGATAAATTCATGCAATATGAAATAAACCCCATCTTGTTATCCTCGATGGCAATGATACAATATGTGTCTTGCTGCCCCTTCTGTCACTGGGAAAGAACACCGCAAGATCGAACCCAAAGCTAAGCACTTCTCCCATGTCAAGAACTACCAATCTAGTCGGCCAAACCAAACGGATAATTCGAAGAGACTTGCAAAGATAACCAATCATACATAAAAGAATTCAGAGAAGATTCAAATATTGTTCATAGATAGACTTGATCATAAACCCACAATTCATCGGTCTCAACAAACACACCGTAAAAGAAGAAGATTACATCGAATCGATCTCCACAAGAGAGGGGGAGAACATTGTATTGAGATCCAAAAAGAGAGAAGAAGCCATCTAGATACTAACTATGGACCCGAAGGTCTGAAGTACACTACTCACACTTCATCGGAGGGGCTATGATGATGTAGAAGCCCTCCGTGATGACGGCCCTCTCCGGCGGAGCTCCGGAACAGGCCCCAAGATGGGATCTCGTGGATATAGAAAGTTGCGGCGGTGGAATTAGGTTTTTGGCACCTGTTCTGATCGTTTGAGGGTACGTGGGTATATATAGGAGGAAGGAGTACGTCGGTGGAGCACCGAGGGGCCCACGAGGCAGGGGGGCGTGCCCTGTAGGGGGGGGGGGCGCCCCCTACCCTCATGACCGCCTCCGGTACTTCTTGGAGTAGGGTCCAAGTCTCTTGGGTCTTATCCGAGAAGAAAATCACGTTCCAAAAAGGATTTTTCTGTTTGGACTCCGTTTGATATTCTGTTTCTTCGAAACACTGAAATAGGCAAAAAAAACAGCAATTCTGGGTCGGGCCTCCGGTTAATAGGTTAGTCCCAAAAATAATATAAAAGTGGAAAATAAAGCCCAATATAGTCCAAAACAGTAGATAATATAGCATGGAGCAATCAAAAATTATAGATACGTTGGAGACGTATCAGGCATCCCCAAGCTTAATTCCTGCTCGTCCTCGAGTAGGTAAATGATAAAAAGAGAATTTTTGATGCGGAGTGCTACTTGGCATAATTTCAATGCAAAATTTCTTAATTGTGGTATGGATATTCAGATTAGAAAGATTCAAGACAAAAGTTCATATTGACATAAAGAATAATAACACTTCAAGCATACTAATAAAGTAATTATGTCTTCTCAAAATAACATGGCCAAAGAAAGTTATCCCTACAAAATCATATAGTCTGGCTATGCTCTATCTCCACCACACAAAGTATTTAAATCATGCACACCCCCGATGACAAGCCAAGCAATTGTTTCATACTCTAACTTTTTCAAAACTTTTTCAATCTTCACGCAATACATGAGCATGAGCCATGGACATAGCACTATGTGGAATAGAAGGGTGGTTGTGGAGAAGACAAAAAGAGGGCAAGATAGTCTCACATCTAGGCGTATCAACGGGTTATGGAGGTGCCCATCAATAGATATCAATGTGAGTGAGTAGGGATTGCCATGCAACGGATGCACTAGAGCTATAAGTATATGAAAGCTCATCAAAAGAAACTAAGTGGGTGTGCATCCAACTCGCTTGCTCACGAAGACCTAGGGCAATTTAAGGAAGCCCATCATTGGAATATACAAGCCAAGTTCTATAATGAAAAATTCCCACTAGTATATGAAAGTGACATAACGAGAGACTCTCTATCATGAAGATCATGGTGCTACTTTGAAGCACAAATGTGGTAAAAGGACAGTAACATTGTCCCTTCTCTCTTTTTCTCTCATTTTTTTATTTGGGCCTTTTCTGTCTTTTTTATGGCCTCTTTTTTTTCGCCCGGAGTCTCATCCCGACTTATGGGGGAATCATAGTCTCCATCATCCTTTCCTCACTTGGGACAATGCTCTAGAAAATGATGATCATCACACTTTTATTTTTCTTACAACTCAACAGTTACAACTTGATACTTAGAAGAAATATGACTCTATATGAATGCCTCCGGCGGTGTACCGGGATATGCAATGAATCAAGAGTGACATGTATGAAAGAATTATGAATGGTGGCTTTGCCACAAATACAATGTCAACTACATGATCATGCTAGCAATATGACAATGATGGAGCATGTCATAATAAATGGAACGGTGGAAAGTTGCATGGCAATATATCTTGGAATGGCTATGGAAATGCCATGATAGGTAGGTATGGTGGCTGTTTTGAGGAAGGTATATGGTGGGTGTATGATACCGGCGAAAGGTGCGGGGTATTAGAGAGGCTAGCAATGGTGGAAGGATGGGAAAAAGTGCATATAATCCATGGACTCAACATTAGTCATAAAGAACTCATATACTTATTGCAAAAATCTAGAAGTTATCAATGCAAAGTATTACGCGCATGCTACTAGGGGGATAGATTGGTAGGAAAAGACCATCGCTCGTCCCCGACCGCCACTCATAAGGAAGACAATCAATAAATAAATTATGCTCCAACTTCATCACATAACGGTTCACCATACGTGCATGCTACGGAAATCACAAACTTTAACACAAGTATTCTTTAAATTCACAACTACTAAACTAGCATAACTCTAATATTATCACCTCCATATCTCAAAACAATTATCATGCTTCAATCTTCTCTTAGTATTCAACACACTCAAAGAAAATTTCACATATCTTGAACACCAAGCATATTTATATTAAGCAAATTACCATGCTATTAAGACTCTCAAAATAATTTGAGTGAAGCATGAGAGATCAATAGTTTCTTTAAAACAAACCACCACCGTGCTCTAAATGATCTAAGTGAAGCACATAGAGAAAAATTATAACGCTCAAAAGATATAAGTGAAGCACGTAGAGCAAAACTACATAGCTCAAAAGATATAAGTGAAGCACATAGAGCAAAACTACATAGCTCAAAAGATTTAAGTGAAGCACATAGAGTATTCTATCAAATTTTAATTCATAGATGACTCTCTCAAAAGGTTTGTACAGCAAGGATGATTGTGGCACACTAACAAACAAAGACACAAATAATACAAGATGCTCCAAGCAAAACACATATCATGTTGGTGAATAAAAATATAGCTCCAAGTAAATTACCGATGGAAGTGGACGAAAGAGGGGATGCCTTCCGGGGCATCCCCAAGCTTTGACTTTTTGGTGTCCTTGGATTATCTTGGGGGTTCCATGGGCATCCCCAAACTGAGGCTCTTGCCACTCCTTGTTCCATAATCCATCAAAAGAACTCACCCAAAACTAGAAAACTTCATAACACAATACTCAATAGAAATCTCGTGAGCTCCGTTAGAGAAAGAAAACAAAAGACCACTTCAAGGTACTGTAATGAACTCATTATTTATTTATTTTGGTGTTAAACCTACTGTATTCCAACTTCTATATGGATTATAAACTATTTTACTAACCATAGATTCATCAAAATAAGCAAACAACACACGAAAAACAGAATCTGTCAAAAACAGAACAGTCTATAGTAATCTGTAACTAACGCAAACTTATGGGACTCCAAAAAATCTACCAAAATTAGAAGGCCTAGATAATTTCTTTATTGATCAGAAGCAATTGGAATAAGTATTTTATCATGTTCTGATGATTTTTAGTAATTCGGGCACTGAATGCAAAGTTTCTGGAAATTACAGCAAGATCAAATAACTATCATCCAAGAAGATCCAATAGGTCTAGCTTGGCACAAACACTAATTAAAACACAAAACCACATCCAAACAGAGGGTAAATGGGTTATTATTACCTAGCAGAAGAAAAACACAAAAAACAAAAAATAAAATTGGGTTGCCTCCCAACAAGCGCTATCGTTTAACGCCCCTAGCTAGGCATAAAAGCGAGGATAGATCTAGGTATTGCCATCTTTGGAAGGCAATCCATAAGTGGCTCTCATGATATTTTCATATGGAAATTTTATTTTCTTTCTTGGAAAGTGTTCCATGCCCTTTTTTAATGGAAATTGGAATCTAATATTCCCTTCCTTCATATCAATAATCGCACTAACCGTTCTAAGGAAAGGTATGCCAAGAATAATAGGGCAAGAAGGATTGCAATCTATATCAAGAACAATGAAATCTACGGGAACATCATTCCTATTTGCAACAATAAGAACATCATTAATTCTTCCCATAGGTTTCTTAATAGTGGAATCCACAAGATGCATGTTTAGAGAGCAATCATCAAGATCGCGGAAATCTAGCAAATCACACAAAGTTTTGGGGATAGTGGGGACACTAGCACCCAAATCACACAAAGCATAAAACTCATGATCTTTAATTTAAATTTTAATAGTTGGTTCCCACTCATCATAGAGTTTTCGTGGGATAGAGACTTTCAACTCAAGTTTTTCTTCATAAGATTGCATCAAGGCATCAACAATATGTTCGGTGAAGGCTTTCTTTTGACTATAAGCATGCGGAGAATTTAGCACGGATTGCAACAAGGAAATAGAATCAATCAAATAGCAACTTTCATAATTAAATTCCTTGAAATCCAATATAGTGGGTTTAGCAACATCTAAATTTTTATTTCTTTCAATCCCACTTTCGTCAATTTCATCATAAAGATCTAAATACTACGAATTTTTGGAATGGCTTCTAGGTAAAGGAAGATCATATTCAGTTTCATCAAGATTCATATTGCAAAACAAAGATTTGATAGGGGACACATCAATAACTTTTAGATCTTCATCTTGATTTTCATAAGAATTAGAAGAACACGCTTTAATAAAGGCATCTTTGGAAGCACGCATCCTAGCGGTTCTTTCTTTACACTCATCAATTGAAATTATCATGGCTTTTAGAGACTCATTAATATCCTGCTTAGGTGGAATAGATATAAGTTTCAAAGCATCAACATCAAGAGCAATTCTATCAACGTTCCTAGCCAAATCATCAATCTTAAGCAATTTTTCTTCAATCATAGCATTAAAATTCTTTTGCGAAGAAATAAATTCTTTAATATTAGATTCAAAATGAGGGGGCATCATATTTCCATAAGAGTTGTTGTAGGAATTCCCATAATTATTAGAAGGATTACTAGGATAAGGCCTAGGATTAAAATTCCCTCTATAAGCGTTGTTACCAAAATTATTCCTACCAACAAAATTCACATCCATAGATTCATTGTTATTCTCAATCAAGGTAGACAAAGGCATATCATTAGGATTAGAAGAAACACTCTTAGTAGCAAATAATTTCATAAGTTCATCCATTTTTCCACTCAAAACATTGATTTCTTCTATCGCATGCACTTTTTTATTAGAAGATCTTTCAGTATGCCATTGAGAATAATTAACCATAATATTATCTAGGAGTTTAGTAGCATCTCTTAAAGTGATTTCCATAAAAGTGCCTCCCGCGGTCTAATCTAAAAGATTTCTAGAAGCAAAATTCAATCCGGCATAAAATTTTTGTATAATCATCCACAAATTTAAACCATGAGTAGGGCAATTAGGTAACATTAATTTCATTCTCTCCCAAGCTTGTGCAACATGTTCATGATCAAGTTGCTTAAAATTCCTAATATCGTTTCTAAGAGAGATGATCTTAGCGGGAGGAAAATACTTAGAGATAAAAGCATCTTTGCACTTGTTCCAAAAATCAATACTATTTTTAGGCTAGGATGAAAACCAAGCTTTAGCACGATCTCTAAGCGAAAAAGGAAATGGCTTCAATTTAACGACATCATTATCGACATATTTTTTCTTTTGCATATCACATAAATCAACGAAGCTATTCAGATGAGTAGCGGCATCTTCACTAGGAAGGCTGGCGAATTGATCTTTCATAACAAGATTCAACATAGCAGTATTGATTTCAAAAGATTCAGTTTTGGCAAGAGGAGCAATCGGACAGCTAAGAAAATCATTATTGTTGGTATTGGAGAAGTCACACAATTTGGAAGTATCTTGAGCCATCGCAAGAAACAAGCAATCCAACACACGAGCAAACAAAAGGCAAGCAAGTAAAAGGCAAACGGAGAAGGAGAAGGGGAAGGAGAAAGAGAGGGCGAATAAAACAGCAAGGGTGAAGTGGGGGAGAGGAAAACGAAAGGCAAATGGCAACTAATGTAATGCGGGAGATAGGGATTGTGATGGGTACTTGGTATGTTGACTTTTTGTGTAGACTCCCCGGCAACGGCGCCAGAAATCCTTCTTGCTACGTCTTGAGCTTGCGTTGGTTTTCCCCGAAGAGGAAGGGATGATGCAGCAGAGTAGCATAAGTATTTCCCTCAGTTTTTGAGAACCAAGGTATCAATCCAGTTGGAGGCCACGCGCAAGTCCCTCGTACCTACACAACCCAAAGAGCTCAATGCAACCAACGCGATTAGGGGTTGTCAATCCCTTCACGGTCACTTATGGAAGTGAGATCCGATAAATAATATTTTTGGTATTTTTGATATAAAGATGCAAAGTGAAAAGTAAAAGGGAAAGTAAAAACAAAACAAGATTAAAGTGATGGAGATTGATATGATGAGAATAGACCCGGGGGCCATAGGTTTCACTAGTGGCTTCTCTCGAGAGCATAAGTTTTCTATGGTGGGTGAACAAATTACTGTTGAGCAATTGACAGAATTGAGCATAGTTATGAGAATATCTAGGCATGATCATGTATATAGGCATCACGTCCATGACAAGTAGATCGAAACGATTCTGCATCTACTACTATTACTCCACTCATCGACCGCTATCCAGCATGCATCTAGAGTATTAAGTTAAAAACAGAGTAACGCTTTAAGCAAGATGACATGATGTAGAGAGATAAATTCATGCAATATGAAATAAACCCCATCTTGTTATCCTCGATGGAAATGATACAATACGTGTCTTGCTGCCCCTTCTGTCACTGGGAAAGAACACCGCAAGATCGAACCCAAAGCTAAGCACTTCTCCCATGGCAAGAACTACCAATCTAGTTGGCCAAACCAAACGGATAATTCGAAGAGACTTGCAAAGATAACCAATCATACATAAAAGAATTCAGAGAAGATTCAAATATTGTTCATAGATAGAATTGATCATAAACCCACAATTCATCGGTCTCAACAAACACACAGCAAAAGAAGAAGATTACATCGAATAGAGCTCCACAAGAGAGGGGGAGAACATTGTATTGAGATCCAAAAATAGAGAAGAAGCCATCTAGCTACTAACTATGGACCCGAAGGTCTGAAGTAAACTACTCACATTTCATCGGAGGGGCTATGATGATGTAGAAGCCCTCCGTGATGACGGCCCTCTCCGGCGGAGCTCCGGAACAGGCCCCAAGATGGGATCTCATGGATACAGAAAGTTGCGGCGGTGGAATTAGGTTTTTGGCTCCTATACTGATCGTTTGGGGGTACGTGGGTATATATAGGAGGAAGGAGTACGTCGGTGGAGCACCGAGGGGCCCACGAGGTAGGGGGGCGCGCCCTGTAGGGGGGGGCGCCCCTACCCTCGTGACCGCCTCCGGTACTTCTGGGAGTAGGGTCCAAGTCTCCTGGGTATTATCCGAGAAGAAAATCACGTTCCAAAAAGGATTTTCCTGTTTGGACTCCGTTTGATATTCTGTTTCTTCAAAACACTGAAATAGGCAAAAAAAACAGCAATTCTGGGCTGGGCCTCTGGTTAATAGGTTAGTCCCAATATAGTCCAAAATAGTAGATAATATAGCATGGAGCAATCAAAAATTATAGATACGTTGGAGACGTATCACATGCCCCTATGGTTCATACTCAGTTAGAACAAGCTGCTAAATGTCAAAGAGACTTGCTTGATGAAATGAACAATAGTATAAATGATCTTGTTGTTAGAGTTATGACTAGAGGAGGTAGAATGACTTAGGAACCACTTTATACCGAGGGACACCCTAAAAGAATTGAACAAGACTCTCAAAGAATTAACACTCATGCACTCAGTCCTTCTAAAAAGAAAAAGAAAAAGAATAATGATACGACTTGCATACTTCTAGTGAACCTAAAATAGAAAAACCTTCTGAAGATAATAATGATGTCTCTATTATTGATGCTGAAACGCAATGTGGTATTGAACATTCACCTAGTGATAATGAAAAATATAATGATGATGTTCATGAAGACACTGAAGCAAACAATGATGAAGAACCAGATAATGACGTTGAGATAGAACCCGCTGTTGATCTTGATAACCCACAACCCAAAAATGAAAAATACGATAAAAGAGACTTTGTGGATAGAAACATGGTAAAG
Organism: Triticum monococcum; assembly: GCA_034509565.1. Lineage (NCBI taxonomy): Eukaryota > Viridiplantae > Streptophyta > Magnoliopsida > Poales > Poaceae > Triticum > Triticum monococcum. Next base: position 682,044,032 of record CM067845.1, on the reverse strand, counting down.
AAAGAGAACCATGGGTTCAAAAATACATGCCCTTTCCACCCAAACCAACTAAGAAGAAAGATGATGAAGAATTTGAACGCTTTGCTGAAATTCTTAGGCCAGTCTTTTTGCGCACTCGCTTGACTGATATTTTAAAGATGGCCCCTTGTGCCAAATACATGAAAGACATCATCACTAATATGAGAAACATACCGGAAGCTGAAATATCCACCATGCTTGCTAATTATTCTTTTAAGGATGGAGTACCTAAAAAACTTGGAGATCCGGGAATACCAACTATACCTTGCTCCATCAAAAGAGATTATGTTAAAACTGCTTTATGTGATTTAGGAGCTGGTGTTAGTGTTATGCCTTTCTCTTTATATAAAAGACTTGATTTGAATAAACTCACACCTACTGAAATATCTTTGCAAATGGCTGATAAATCAACTGCCATACCTATCGATATCTGTGAGGATGTGCCTGTTGTTGTTGCGAATGTCACTATCTTAACTGACTTTGTTATACTTGAGATGCCCGAGGATGACAACATGTCGATTATCCTTGGTAGACCCTTTTTGAATACTGCAGGGGCTGTTATTGATTGCAATAAAAGCAAGTTCACTTTTCATATCAGTGGTAATGAACATACGGTGCACTTTCTGAAGAAACAATTTCAAGTGAATGGCATTAATGTTATTGGAAAATCTCCGACAATCACTATTGGAAATTTCCAACTACCTCTACCTACTACCAAAAAGAAATATGATATACTTAATGTTGGGGACATGCATATCCCCGTTAAGGTAAGTTAGTGTTTTACAAAGTTCTTCGGTTTCATGCTAATCGAAGGTGGTTGTTAATAAGACTTGATCAACCTTATTAATGGATCATTTTTGAGAGGTATGAAGTTGATGAATTTAGTAAGCACTACCTTCTGTCCTTACCCTTTGTTTTCTGGTTTTCTTAGTTAAATAAAATAAAACACCATGTTTATCCTGTTTTCTGGATATCTCGTGCAATAAAAATGATCCAAAAATAAAAGTGCTCTGAATGCCCTGAAAATTTAACATGATTTTTTCTGAATATTTCTGATGCAAATAACATCAGAGGGGGGTGCACATGGTAACCACAAGACACCAGGGCGTGCCAACAACCCCAGCCACGCCCTGGTGGGTTGTGTTCCCACGTGGGTCCACTCACTTATCTCTTTAGCCCATGTAATCTCCTACCTCCAGAAAAAAATCACCATTGCTCTCTCTCTCTCTCCTATTCTTGCTCTCAAACCTGCGGATTTCGATCTCTTTGCTCGAACCTACGTTTCCAAAAATGTTTTGGGGGATTGCTACTTGTTATGTGACTCCTCCATTGCTCCAATTTTTTTTGCTTTAGTGGTTTGTATTTTGAATAATTAGCTACTCTTGGTGTTGCTATAGATCAGCTTGCATGTTGACTTCTTAGAGTTCTAAGTAGTTTGACTGCTTGATATGGTCTCTATGCATCCTTATGAGTAGTTGCTATCAATCTTGTGAAGTTTTGTTGACAAAAATTTTGTGGACAATTTTATTCATAATTTTGTCTATAGGAATAAGATGAGTTTCTTTAGGAAGTTTGTCTCCAAGAAAAATGCCAAGGGAGTCATTGGGGAATCACCGGACAATGACCTCCATACTCGGAGAAGGGCGGAGGTGCGGTCGTGCGAATAGCTGCATAATCCCTTCATGGAGGGGGCCGACATTCATCAAGAGTTCGCCCAATTCGCTGCAAATGCCAGGCTAACCGACTTCATCGCAGCTGAGTGTGAACAATATCATCTGCTTACAAATTCCTTTGTGCAAAATTTTCATTTTCTGAGTAGGAATAATCCCCCTGAGGTGCAGTTTAATTTATATGCTGAAACCCGTGAGATACCACTCACCGACTTTTGTGATATATGCTTGATCCCTTCTGATGGGGAAATAAGAGAGCCTAGACCTGCAGAGTTTGAGGACTTTTATCATACTTTGTCAGTGGGAGATGAGAGATGTGTATCGAGTGTCACTTCCACTAGTTTCAGTTTCCTTCTGTGCATTATTTGGGTCTATTTACCGTGAAATGTTTAATTACTAGAGATAAGGTCAACCCACTTAGTGCCCCTGACTTCGCCATCTTACGCCGTCCACTATATGTCATTAACTGTTAGGGAACGTAGTAATTTCAAAAAAATTCCTACGCACACGCAAGATCATGGTGATGCATAGCAACAAGAGGGGAGAGTATCGTCCACGTACCCTCGTTGACCGTAAGCGGAAGTGTTATGAGGACGCGGTTGATGTAGTCGTACGTCTTCACGATCCAACCTATCCAAGTACCGAACGTACGGCACCTCCGAGTTTGGCACACATTCAGCTTGATGACATCCCATGAACTATGATCAGCAGAGCTTCACGGGGGAGTTCCGTCAGCACGACAGCGTGATGACGGTGATGATGTTGCTACCGGCGCAGGCTTCGCCTAAGCACTGCTACGATATGATCGAGGTGGATTATGGTGGAGGGGGAACCACACACGGCTTGGAACAATCAACTTGTGTGTTCTAGGGTGCCCCTGCCCCCGTATATAAAGGAGCAAGGGGGGAGGCCGGCCGGCCCTTGCAGGGCGCACCAGAAGGAGTCCTCCTCCTAGTAGAAGTAGGACTCCCCTTTCCTACTCCTACTAGGAGGAGGAAAGGAAGGAGGAGAGGGAGAAGGAAGGAGAGGGAGGAAAGGAGGAAAGGGGGCCGGCCCCTAGTCCAATTCGGTTTGGGCTAGGGGGCCGCGCTCCCTACCTCCTCTCTTCCACCACTTGGCCCATGAGGCCCAATACTTCTTCCCCGTATTCCCGTAACTCCTTGGTACTCCGAAAAATTCCCGAATCACTCGGAACCTTTCCGATGTCCGAATATAGTCGTCCAATATATCGATCTTTACGTCTCGACCATTTCGAGACTCCTCGTCATGTCCCCGATCTCATCCGGGACTCCGAAATACCTTTGGTACATCAAATCACATAACTCATAATACCGGTCGTCACCGAACGTTAAGCGTGCGGACCCTACGGGTTCGAGAACTATGTAGACATGATCGAGACTCGTCTCCGGTCAATAACCAATATCGGAACCTGGATGCTCATATTAGCTCCTACATATTCTATGAAGATTGAGGGAGTCCTGGATTAGGGGGTGTTCGGGTAGCCGGACTATACCTTCAGCCGGACTCCTGGACTATGAAGATACAAGATCGAAGATCTCGTCCCATGTCCGGATGGGAGTTTCCTTGGCGTGGAAGGCAAGCTTGGCGATACGGATATTCAAGATCTCCTACCATTGTCGGGTGGTAGGTGCGACATATGCCAACGGGTGGCTTATCATTGTGGGAGCCAATAGAACATCGCCGGTGCCTGGAAACGGGATAAGGCGAAGACATGCACGCCGGCGAATCTTACCCAGCTTCGGGGCTCTCCGGGGAGATAACACCCCTACTGCTGCTCTGCAGGGTCTCCGCATGGTTACTAAACGAACAAGTAGGTACACAATGCTCCTCGAGCTGTTTGGGTGGAAGGAGGAAGAAGAGCACAGCTAGCTTGCTTCCTCTCCTTGTATGGTGTCTAAGTCTAGCTCGAGAGTCCAACCCTTTGAATGGGTGCACCGGGGGGTTTATATAGGCCTACCCCCGGGGGTACAATGGTAATCCAGCTGGGCGCGGGGCCCAGCTGTCTGTGACTATGCTCGCCGGCTTCTGCGCCGGCTGCTGGGGCCCGCCGACTGGTGGGTCTTGCCGGCTGCCGGCACCCTGGTCGACAGGCAGGCCCCACTGCCCAGGGCCTGGTCGGTGGCTGGTTACTATTGCTCCGTACTATTGACGCGGGCTTGGTCGGGGTAAGCGTGGCTACAGTACCGCCGCCCGGGCGGGCGATTACTGTAGCCAGCCGTATCTTGTCTCCTTAATGGGCGTCTCCTTCGAGGAGGATGGCGAGCCGGCTATGGGGGGCCGGCTCTCCATCAGGCCGACTTGGGAGGAGGTGCGGCCACCTTCGGTATCTCTCTGCCCGAAGAGGCCCACCGCCTCGGGGGCCACGCTGGTGGCCCGTCGTGGACGGCGTTAAGACCGCCGTGGCAACAGTGCCGCGCCGGACGGGTCGTGGCCACCCGTACGGCGCACTGTGTTGGGCGTGCTCCGGGTTTTGGGGGTGGCAGGCTTTACTGTAGCCACGCCCTGCTTCATCATCGTGGGGTGGACGCGTACTTTGCGGGTACGGCCTTGACTGCTTTATGGTAGCCGGCACCTTGGAGTCGGCCTCTTTGCAGGCGGCTTCTCGCAACCGGCCTTCCCACAGCTTTCTTCATGAGTGTAAAGGGCGGGCCGCCCCCGAAGCCGGCCTAGAAGATAGCCGGCAGTGGGGAGGCGGCCCCAGGTCTTGAGTCCTCTTGAGAGCCGGACGGGCTCGTAATTTTTTCAGAAGGGCCAGGGGAAGCCGGCTAGGCTACCCATGGCTATTTACTCCGACAGTAGTCCCCGAAGCTGAGCAAGCTTCGCGGCGGACAGAGGGACGAGAATCTTGGTCAGCTTCTCACCATGAGGAGCCGACCTCGCCGTCGTAGGCCGACTTCGGAGAATTTCTTTGTTTTATCATCATGACCGCGGTTGACCCGCGTGCTGACCGCGGGCCCCACGACGGGCCACGTGGCGGTGAAGTCCTGCCGTCGCACGCGCGCGACGGGACGCCGCCGCAGGCCCGGGCCTGCCACTCCCTGGCCTCGGCCCGAGCGCAGATCTTCTGTGGCCCGAGGGGATGGCCCACCTTCCCGTGGCCGTTTCTTCTTGTCTTTAGTGCGCAGTAAACGCGGGGCGTGGGGAAGTGGGCACGATCGATCCCCACGACTCCCCACGCCGCGGCTCCTCGGCTCCGGCGCACGAGCCTACAAGTAGGAGGGGGAGGGGGAGAGGCAAAGGCTCACTCGTTCCCCCGCTCCCCGTCCCTCCTCGTTCTCTTTTCTCTTCTTCTTCCTCTCGCGCCCAACGCGTCTTCCTGTCGCAACTCCCCCACGCCTCCATGTCCATGGCGTTGTCGAGCTCGTGGGACGGCTCTAACGTCCACGACGATCACATAGAATTCCTCCGCCAGACCCGGCGCCTGCCCGCCGCCAACCACGTGCAGGTTCGTCTGGCGCCAGAGACGGAAATCTCGCCGGCGCCGGAGGAAGGCGAGCGGGTCGTCTTCCGCGTGAATTACCTGCGCGGCTTTGGCCTCCCGGTGAGTTGGGTTCATGCGCTCCTTCCTCGAGTTCTACCACCTCCAGCCGCATCACCTCACGCCCAACGCGGTGATGCTGCTGTCGGCCTTCGTCTCCCTCTGCGAAGGATTCTTGGGAGTGCTGCCCACACTGGAGCTCTGGGCGGAGCTCTTCCAGAACAAGCTCGGCACTGTCATCGCCGGCGTGCCCGCCCCCTGCGGGGCCTTCATCTCTATGAAGAGGACAGGCGAGAGCAATCCCTTGTGGGGGCGCGACGGGGGCACCCACTGGGTGTAGTCCCCGAGATCCGGGCCGACTGCAGCGCAGTCGGGTCGGATCTTTCTTGACAACCTTTCCCTTATTGACTTTTTCTCTTTGTCTTTTCTTCATGCAGGGGCCAACGCCGACTTGCGGAAGGAGCTTGGCGAGGCGTAGACCGCTCTTCGCGCCAAGGACGCCGAGTACGCCGCCTTGGTCCAGGAGCGCGACCGCCTGGTCAAGAAACTGGCCGACCAGGAAGAAAGCCACAAGGCGGCCCTGCAGAAGGCGCAGGATAGCGAGGCTGCCCTGAAGGCGGAGTTTGAGACCAAGGCAGCGAGCTGGGCCGAGATGCATCAGGCGCTGGAGGAAGGCTTCGGCCGAATCGAAGACCTGATCGATGGTAAGCCACTTTTCTTGCCCTTCCTCCATCTGCTAGCCGCCTGGAGTTTTATTCTGACCCGTGCTGGTTACTTTGCGCAGATTACGTTCCCGGCTATTCCGTTCTCGCCACCCAAGCCATTGAGGCCCATCGCGAGGCGCGCCGTCAGGCTGGAGCTGACATTGCACCGGATGCAAATCGGACGTTGGCGGAGCAACTCATTGCCGTCCAGGCGCGACTGCAGCCGGCCCATCGGATGCTTCGCCGGCTCCAACACGCCGGGACCACGTCAATCTGCCGGCTTACGTAGCCGGCCCGCCGGCTGGAAGGCAGCCGTCTTGGGGCTTCAGATCCAAGTCCTTATCTCCGGCTGGGAACGCCGCCATCGCCCGGCTTCGGGTAATTATCCAGTCGGAAGGCCTGCGCGGAGCCGACTTGGTGGCCGCCTTCGTGGAGCGCCGGATCCTTCCTCTCCAAAGCTGGCCCCACATGATGTGCCAGATGAGCGGCCTCCGCGACCCATGCCGGCTGAGCACATGGGAAATGCCCCATGCCGAGGTGGCGCTCATGGTCAACTACATCGCCAACCTCAAGCTCGCCGCCGACTGGCTATACGGCAAGGCGCCGTACTCTCGCGCCCATCCACCGCCCGTGGTAGGTCTTTCTTTCTATCTTCTTTCTATCATCAGCCGGCTTTATATCGGCCGGCTTCTGACCAGGCGGTTCCTTTTTATCAGAACCCTCTTCTTCCGCCGCCAGCCGGGGCGGCAGGAGTCGAACGCCGGTATGCCCCCGACCGTGCGGTATATGATATCGATGACCCGGACCTGGGGGCGGCCGCCATGGAAGACGCCGCCACGGGGGGCGTCGCCGAGCCTGGAGGCACGGGGCTTTCGGCCAGCTTTGACGACTGGCCGGATGACGCCGACGCCGAAGAAATCCCGCGCCGCCAGCCGGCAACCGATCGCCACAGCGCGGGCTCGTCCGCCGCGCCGGCTGCCGGTGGTGGAACGTCGAAGCGCCGGGCCGCGCTTCCTCCCTTTGGCAGTCGGCCGAAGAAAACGAGGGCCTCTGCCGCGGCAACGAAGCGAGACGAGGTGGCGGCGAAGGCGGCCCGCTTCCGGAGGGCGGTGAAGCAGCCTCCGACGGTTTCATCGTAAGTCTTTCGCTGCTTGCGTGCCCGTTTATTGTTGTCTTCTTTGGTTCTAACCCTCCTCCATTTTCTAGGCAGGGCGTCACTTTCCCTTGAGCGGGGCCCAGGCGGCTGTGTGGTTGGGCCGGGTGCCGGATCTTCAGGGCCCCGCCGCGTGGACCCCCGCGCCGACCTCGCGAAAGCCATGGAGCGGAACGCCCGCGAGGCGCGAGAGGAGAGGGAGGCGGCGGAGCGGGAGGCCGCCCGGGCGGCGAAGAAGCGGGCTGACGCGGCAGCCGAGACTCCGACGGAGCAGGCAACTGTGGAAACGGAGGCGGAGGGCACGCGTAGCCGGCCTCCGCTGCTCGCCATCCCCCTCTGCACCATGGACCCAGACATCCCGCTGCCCTTGGCGGAGGAGATCACCCCAGATCAGCCGCCGGTGCAAAGGGAGGAGCTCTTCGAGGTCTTCGCGGAGAGGACGCCGCCGGCAGCGCCAACCGGAGCGGGCGAAGGAGGCCAGTCGTCGGCGGCGCCGGAGGAGCCGGCCCGGGGTGCACCCGAGGCCGGAGCCGGCCTTGAGATTCAGCTGGCGGCGAACCAGCGCGCCGGAGAGAACACGTCCCCGGCGGACACGCGCCAGGCCGCGGGTGCCAACCATTCGGCGGAAGCCTTGGAGGCGGCCAGCTCTGCCACGTCCGGGTGGACTCCCAGCGGAGGGAGTGGCGAGCTGAACATGGCGGCCCAAGGGGTTCGGAGCCGGCTGCAGGCTCAGGCCGCCCTCCTGCAGCAATATACTCAGGAGTTCTTGTTGACGCGGGCCGCTATCCGGGTAAGTTTTTCACTTGTCGACCGCTCTGGTCTTCTGATTTCTTCCATGGGGGCGCGCCAGCGCACCCACTGGGTGTAGTCCCCAAGATCCGGGCCGACTGTAGCGCAGTCGGGTCGGATCTTTCTTGACGACCATCCTAACTCCGTTTTCTGTCTGAACATTAGGATTATCACAACTCTCGCGCTACTGCCTTCAACTCCCAGGCTCGGGAGCTGAGCCTGAAGACCGATGACCTGGCCAGCAGTCGACGTAAGTATTTTGCTCTTGTCTGTCTCTTGTGGGGGCGCGACAGAGCACCCACTGGGTGTAGTCCCCGAGATCCGGGCCGACTGCAGCGCAGTCGGGTCGGATCTTTCTTGACGACCTTTCCCTTATTGACTTTTTCTCTTTGTCTTTTGTTCATGCAGGGGCCAACGCCGACTTGCTGAAGGAGCTTGGGGAGGCGCAGACCGCTCTTCGCGCCAGCGACGCCGAGTACGCCGCCTTGGTCCAGGAGCGCGACCGCCTGGTCAAGAAACTGGCCGACCAGGAAGAAAGCCACAAGGCGGCCCTGCAGAAGGCGCAGGACAGCGAGGCTGCCCTGAAGGCGGAGTTTGAGACCAAGGCGGCGAGCTGGGCCGAGACGCGTCAGGCGCTGGAGGAAGGCTTCGGCCGAATCGAAGACTTGATCGATGGTAAGCCACTTTTCTTGCCCTTCCTCCATCTGCTAGCCGCCTGGAGTTTTATTCTGACCCGTGCTTGTTACTTTGCGCAGATTACTTTCCCGGCTATTCCGTTCTCGCCACCCAAGCCATCGAGGCCCATCGCGAGGCGCGCCGTTAGGCTGGAGCTGACATTGCGCCGGATGCAAATCGGACGTTGGCGGAGCAACTCATTGCCGTCCAGGCGCGACTGCAGCCGGCCCATCGGATGTTCCGCCGGCTCCAACGTGCCGGGACCACGTCAATCTGCCGGCTTACGTAGCCGGCCCGCCGGCTGGAAGGCAGCCGTCTTGGGGCTTCAGATCCAAGTCCTTATCTCCAGCTGGGAATGCCGCCATCGCCCGGCTTCGGGTAATGATCCAGTCGGAAGGCCTGCGCGGAGCCGACTTGGTGGCCGCCTTCATGGAGCGCTGGATCCTTCCTCTCCAAAGCCGGCCCCACATGATGTGCCAGATGAGCGGCCTCGGCGACCCATGCCGGCTGAGCACATGGGAAATGCGCCATGCCGAGGTGGCGCTCATGGTCAACTACATCGCCAACCTCAAGCTCGCCGACGACTGGCAATACGGCAAGGCGCCGTACTCTCGCACCCATCCACCGCCCGTGGTAGGTCTTTCTTTCTATCTTCTTTCTGTCATCAGCCGGCTTTATATCGGCCGGCTTCTGACCAGGCGGTTCCTTTTTATCAGAACCCTCTTCTTCCGCCGCTAGCCGGGGCGGCAGGAGTCGAACGCCGGTATGCCCCCGACCATGCGGTAGATGATATCGATGACCCAGACCTGGGGGCGGCCGCCTTGGAAGACGCCGCCATGGGGGACGTCGCCGAGCCTGGAGGCACGGGGCTTTCGGCCAGCTTTGACGACTGGCCGGATGATGCCGACGCCGAAGAAATGCCGCGCCGCCAGCCGGCAACCGATCGCCACAGTGCGGGCTCGTCCGCCCCGCCGACTGCTGGTGGTGGAACGTCGAAGCGTCGGGCCGCGCTTCCTCTCTTCGGCAGTCGGCCGAAGAAAACGAGGGCCTCCGCCGCGGCAACAAAGCGAGACGAGGCGGCGGCGAAGGCGGCCCGCTTCCGGAGGGCGGTGAAGCAGCCTCCGGCGGTTTCATCGTAAGTCTTTGGCTGCTTGCGTGCCCATTTTTTGTTGTCTTATTTGGTTCTAACCCTCCTCCATTTTTTGGGCAGGGCGCCGCTTTCCCTTGAGCGGGGCCCAGGCGGCCCTGTGGTTGGGCCGGGTGCCGGATCTTCAGGGCCCCGCCGCGTGGACCCCCGCGCTGACCTCGCGGAAGCCACGGAGCGGAACGCCCGCGAGGCACGAGAGGAGAGGGAGGCGGCGGAGCGGGAGGCCGCCCGGGCGGCGAAGAAGCGGGCTGACGCGGCAGCCTAGACTCCGACGGAGCAGGCAACCGTGGAAACGGAGGCGGAGGGCATGCGTAGCCGGCCTCCACTGCTCGCCATCCCCCTCTGCACCATGGACCCAGACATCCCGCTGCCCTTGGCGGAGGAGATCACCCCAGATCAGCCGCCGGTGCAAAGGGAGGAGCTCTTCGAGGTCTTCGCGGAGAGGACGCCGCCGGCAGCGCCAACCGGAGCGGGCGAAGGCGGCCAGTCGTCGGCGGCGTCGGAGGAGCCGGCCCGGGGCGCACCCGAGGCCGGAGCCGGCTTTGAGATTCAGCTGGCGGCGAACCAGCGCGCCGGAGAGAACACGGCCCCGCCGGACACGCGCCAGGACGCGGGTGCCAACCAGTCGGCGGAAGCCTTGGAGGCGGCCAGCTCTGCCACGTCCGGGTGGACTCCCAGCGGAGGGAGTGGCGAGCTGAATGTGGCGGCCCAAGGGGTTCGGAGCCGGCTGCAGGCTCAGGCCGCCCTCCTGCAGCAATATACTCAGGAGTTCTTGTTGACGCGGGCTGCTATCCGGGTAAGTTTTTCACTTGTCGACCGCTCTGGTCCTCTGATTTCTTCCATGGGGGCGCGCCAGCGCACCCGCTGGGTGTAGTCCCCGAGATCCAGGCCGACTGCAGCGCAGTCGGGTCGGATCTTTCTTGACGACCATCCTAACTCCGTTTTCTATCTGAACCTTAGGATTATCACAACTCTCGCGCTGCCGCCTTCAACTCCCAGGCTCGGGAGCTGAGCCGGAAGACTGATGACCTGGCCAGCAGCCGACGTAAGTATTTTGCTCTTATCTGTCTCTTGTGGGGGCGCGACAGCGCACCCACTGGGTGTAGTCCCCGAGATCCGGGCCGACTGCAGCGCAGTCGGGTCGGCTCTTTCTTGACGACCTTTCCCTTATTGACTTTTTCTCTTTGTCTTTTGTTCATGCAGGGGCCAATGCCGACTTGCGGAAGGAGCTTGGCGAGGCGCAGACCGCTCTTCGCGCCAGGGACGTCGAGTACGCCGCCTTGGTCCAGGAGCGCGACCGCCTGGTCAAGAAACTGGCCGACCAGGAAGAAAGCCACAAGGCGGCCCTGCAGAAGGCGCAGGACAGCGAGGCCGCCCTGAAGGCGGAGTTTGAGACCAGGGCGGCGAGCTGGGCCGAGACGCGTCAGGCGCTGGAGGAAGGCTTCGGCCGAATCGAAGACCTGATCGATGGTAAGCCACTTTTCTTGCCCTTCCTCCATCTGCTAGCCGCCTGGAGTTTTATTCTGACCCGTGCTTGTTACTTTGCGCAGATTACTTTCCCGGCTATTCTGTTCTCGCCACCCAAGCCATCGAGGCCCATCGCGAGGCGCGCCGTCAGGCTGGAGCAGACATTGCGCTGGATGCAAATCAGACGTTGGCGGAGCAGCTCATTGCCGTCCAGGCGCGACTGCAGCCGGCCCATTGGATGCTCCGCCGGCTCCAACGTGCCAGGGCGCTGGTGCTGGCCGCCCTCTGGCCCGGCCAGATGATCCCCCGCACCCCAAGCCAGACCGCCGACTGGCTGGAAGTCGCAGTCGGCCACTTCGAAGCTTGGAAGGCGTCGGCAGCCCGTCTTGGAGCCGGGCGGGCGTTGGAGTTCGTCCGCGCAAGGTACCCCGGGCTAAGCCTGGACCAGCTGCGAACTTGGCGGCTGGAGGCCGACGCGGAGCTGGAGGAGGTACGGCCGGCGATCGCCCAGCGCGCCTTGACGATCGCCGAGTGCACCGACACCAGCGTCTTCGCGCCCGAGCTTAACGACGACGGCGTCGCCCAACCGGAGGAGTGGTTCGAGCTGAACCCGGCAGTGGGCAAGGACTCGGCCGAGGAGATCGCCTCCAGCGACGAGGGCGAGGAAGACGAGGAAGAGGACGGTGAAGACGCCGAGCCAGCCAGTGGAACGACCGATCGTCCACAAGCCGACCGTGCCTCCAGCAACGAGCCGCGCGGAAGCGCGCCCTCTGCCGGAGGCGGTGATCAGGCCGAAGTTGGTCAGCCGGCCGCTCCTTTAGCTGGCGCAACCGTCTCCACCGCCCAGCCCAGCTCGTCAGCTGCCCCGCCGGCTTGATCTGCCGTCCTTGTTGTTCCTGCTTTTGTCTTTTCGAACAACTTGAAGTTTTCGCAATTCCACCCACTGGGGGTGTATCAAACTATGTTGGGTGCTGACCTCTCTGGAGGTCCTTGGTGTAAATATTGCTGTGTCCATGTTTTGGTTTTCATTCGAGTGCACTTTTTATCCTTAGGCTTTTTCCTTTGTCGCCTTCCCTCTTTGGGAAGGCAAGTACTCGAGCTTTCTTCGATTTGAAGTGAACTGAATGCAAGCCGGCCGGCCGGCTACTCTGGTAGTCGGTCGGCGGGAGGCGGCAAGCCAGCTTTTGTTATATATAAGTCCGTTAGTCCCTAGCCGTTTTTCGTGTGCACATCCTTTCCGGCTTGTGGCTCTTGCCAGCCGGGCAGCCGGTTCTTCGAACTGCGATTTTGGCAAGAGCTAAGCCTGGGTGTCGGCACATTACTTGTCTGACCGCGGGTAGGACTCCTAATATAACTCGAGTCGGCTAGTCCCCGGGCCGACTCGTCGAACCCGGTGCCGGACGAAATAAATAAATGAAAAGACGATATCATACGCATGATAACTTTCATTCACAAATAAAAGATGGCAGTCCCTGAGTCCTCCTCGGGGAGCCTATTGTCTCGTACTTAATACAAAAGTTGACGTGATACATACTGCATTTCAACTGTAAAATTTTCAAAGGAGATTGGCGTTCCATGGTCGTTCCGACTCCTTGCCGGAGTCGTCTCTCTTGCGTGCCTTGGGCTTCTGCGCGTCGATGAGGTAGTAGGAATCGTTGCCTAGAGCTCTGCTGACGAGGGAGGGGCCTTCCCAGGGGGCTGCGAGCTTGTGCTGGCCGGCTGTTCGCTGGATCAGCCGGAGCACAACGTCGCCCTCCTGGAAGGATCTTGGCTTGACCTTCCGGCTGTGGTAGCAGCGCAAACCCTGCTGGTAGATGGTAGACCGGCTGAGGGCTAATAGTCGGCCTTCTTCCAGCAGGTCGACGCTGTCTTCTCGTGCTTCTTTGGCCTCCACCTCCGTGTACATGGTTACCCGAGGCGAGTCGAACTCGATGTCTATTGGGATGACCGCCTCAGCACCGTACACGAGGAAGAAAGGAGTGAAGCCGGTTGATCTATTTGGGGTAGTACGCAGACTCCATAGGACAGCCGGCAGCTCGTCGAGCCAACAGCCGGCTGAACGCTCCAGAGGTACGACCAGTTGGGGCTTGATGCCGGAGAGGATGAGGCCGTTTGCTCCCTCGACCTGGCCGTTTGACTGCGGGTGGGTGACGGACGCAAGGTCCAGCCGGATACCTTGTGTAGCGCAGAATCGTGCCAAGGCTCCTTTGGCAAAATTCGTGCCGTTGTCGGTGATGATGCTGTGCGGTACAGCGTACTAGCTTGTTATATCTGCGATGAAAGTCACCGCAGTCGGCCCACTCAGCTTCTTGATCGGCTTTGCCTCAATCCACTTGGTGAATCTGTCCATGGCGATGAGCAAATGTGTCACGCCGCCGTGCGCCGTCTTGAATGGGCCCACCATGTCCAGTCCCCAGACGGCAAAGGGCCAGGTGAGGGGAATGGTCTTGAGTGCCGAAGCCGGCATGTGTTGCTTGGAACTGAAAAGCTGGCAGCCTTTGCAGTGTTTGACTAACTCTTTGGCATCGTCCAAAGCAGTCGGCCATAAGAAACCATGGAGGAAGGCTTTGGCGACAAGTGATCTTGAGGCGGCGTGGTGGCCGCACTCTCCCTGGTGTATATCTCTGAGGATTGCGATGCCCTTCTCGTGCTCGACGCATCGCTGGAGGACTCCGGTGACACTACGCTTGACAAGTTCTTTGTTGACGATCGTGTATGCTCCGGCTCGACGTTGGACTTGTCTCGTTTCTGTTTCGCCAGCTGGCAGATCTTGGTTTACTAAGAAGTTGAGGATGGTTTGGGCCCATGATGGAGCTGCGACCTCCCCCGCCGCCAATGTGGCTACTGCCACCAGGGTGGGCGGGCTGGGTGATGAAGTGCTGGAGTCGGCCGCCGCTTGCTGTGCTGAAGAAGTCCCCGGGCCGGCTACCGCAGTCCCCGGGCCGGCTACCACAGTCCCCGAGACGGGTGCGACAGTCCCCGAGCCGGCTACTGCAGTCCCCGAGCCGAGTACTAAAGTCCCTGGGTCGCCTGCTTGGTTCTTCGAGCCGGACCCGGCCCTGTCGGGGTCAAGCGGCACGAAGATGGAATCGGATTCCGGAGACGGCTTGATGGACGCCTTGAGGAGGCGTTGTAGAGCGACGCCGGTTGGTATTGCTTGCCGCATGGAGCCTATTCGGGCCAGGGCATCTGCTGGCTCGTTGTCGGCTCGCGGTACGTGGAGGAATTCGCATCCATCAAAGTACCCACTGATTTGCTGCACTAGGAAGCGGTAGCTTGCCATGTTTGCGTCTTTGGCATCCCAGTCGCCAGATGATTGCTGAACCACCAAATCCGAGTCGCCATAACACAGGATCCGGCGGATGCCGAGTTCCTTGGCAAGCCGGAGCCCATGTATGAGTGCCTCGTACTCGGCTACGTTGTTGGAGGCGGCGAAGTGGATCTGCAGCGTGTATCTGAGATTGTCGCCCTTAGGAGAGGTAAGGACGACGCCGGCTCCCAAGCTGGTGCGCATCTTGGATCCGTCAAAGTGCATGCGCCAATGGGTGGAGTCAGGAGCTGGTGGTAAGTACTGGGTCTTGGCCCAGTCGACGAGGAAGTCGGCCAGTGCTTGTGACTTGATGGCGGTGCAGGGTTGGTAGAAGATCGTGTAAGGGGCCAGCTCGATGGCCCACTTAGCCACCCGACCGGATGCATCCCGGCTGCCTATGATCTCGGCCTGCGGGGCAGTGCATCCGACCGTGATGGGATGTTCTTGAAAGTAGGGCTTCAGCTTCTTGGCGGTGAAGTACACGCGGTAGCATATCTTCTGGTAGTGCGGGTAGTTCTGCTTTGACGCGGACATCACCTCGCTCAAGTAATACACCGGCCTCTGGACTGGCTGGGCTCGGCCTTCTTCGGGGCGTTGGACTACGATGACGGTGCTGACCACCCGGCTAGTAGCGGCAATATAAAGGAGCATGGGCTCTTTCTCAGTCGGCGCCGCCAGGACAGGCGGCGTGGCCAGCATTTTCTTCAGCTCGTGGAAAGCTTGGTCGGCCTGGTCATTCCACTCGAAGTGAGTGCTCTTCTTCATGAGGCGGTAGAGAGGGAGAGCTTTCTCTCCAAGCCGGCTGATGAAGCGGTTCAAAGAGGCCAGGCACCCGGTGAACTTCCGGATTTCTCGAAGCTTGGTTGGGATCGCCATCCTCTCGATGGCCTTGATCTTCACTGGGTTGCACTCGATGCCGCTTTCGGAGACCAGAAAGCCTAGGAGCTGGCTGGCTGGCACTCCGAACACGCATTTCTCGGGGTTGAGCTTGATTCGGAACCAGCGCAGGTTCCCGAATGTTTCTTTCAGGTCTTCCAGCAAAGTGTCGCGCTTCTCCGTCTTCACCATGATATCGTCCACGTAGACGTGGGTGTTTTTTCCGAGCTGCGTGAGGAGGCACTTCTGCATGCAACGCTGAAAGGTGGCGCCGGCATTCCTCAAGCCGAACGTCATGGTCAGGTAGCAGAAGGCTCCGAATGGCGTGATGAAGGCGGTCTTCAAGCGGTCATCCGGGTTCAGTTTTATCTGGTGGTATCCTGAATAAGCATCCAAAAAACTCAACAGTTCGCATCCGACTGTGGAGTCTATCACTTGGTCAATTCTTGGCAGGGCGAAGGGATCTTTGGGGCAGGCTTTGTTGAGGCTTGTGTAGTCTATACACATGCGCCACTTGTTATTCTTTTTCAGCACGAGGACCGGGTTGGCGAGCCACTCCAGGAAGAAAACTTCCATGATGAAGTCGGCTGCAAGAAGCCGGGCTATCTCCTCCCCTATGATCGTTCTCTTCTCCTCTGACTGTCGGCGGAGAGGCTGCTTGACTGGTTTTGCGTCCTCCCACACATGTAATTTGTGCTCGGCGAAATCCTTCGGAACACCCGGCATGTCCTTGGGGGACCATGCAAAGATATCCCGATTCTCACGGGAAATCGACGAGATCGCCTTCCTATTTGCTGTTTAGGCTTGCCCCAATGATGGCAAACCTTTTGGGGTGCTCGGGGTCGAGCTGTATTTTCTTGGTCTCCTTGGCCGTTTGGAAGGATCCTTGGGCATCATACTCCTTGGAGTCGGCGGGCTGGCTCAGCTGCTTGCTGGCCAGGGCCACGACCCGGTCCAGCGTCTTCTTTTCTTCGGCAATCACAAGGGATTCGGCCAGCCGGCTGCTGGCCGCGGCGCAGTCGGCGGATTTATCGTAATCGCCGGTGATGGTGATGATGCCCTTGGAGCTTGGTATCTTCATCTTGAGGTATGCGTAGTGGGGGACCGCCATGAACTTGGCCAAGGCGGGTCGGCCAAGCAAGGCGTGGTAAGGGCTCTCCAGGTCCACCACCTCGAACCAGATCGCTTCCCGGCGAAAATGCTCCTTGCACCCAAAGAGTACGTCGGTCTTGATCTTGCCAATGGGGGCACAGGACAAACCGGGTACGATGCCGTGAAACACCGTCCGAGTCGGCACAAGCTGTTTCGTCTTGACACCTAACTTCTCCAGGGTGTCGCGGTACAGGATGTTGATGCTGCTTCCGCCATGGATCAGCACGCGGGAGAAGCGGGCGGCGCGTGTGTCCGTCGCGAGGGTGGCTTCCAGGACCAAGGCGTAGGAGCCGGGGGACGGCATCACCTCTGGGTGGTCGGCCCGGCTCCAGCTGATGGATTTCTCTGACCAATGCATGTGTCCGGCTGGGCTAGCGGCGGCCACATTGACTTCTTGATGCTCTCGGTGCTTGCTGCGCTGGTCTTCGGGCTGGCTCGTAAAGACGACGTAAGATGCCTGCTCGTCGGGGAACTCGTCCTGCACGGCATCGACCGAGGGCCGAGCGGCCTTGGGCGGCAGAGCCGGAGGCGGCGGGCCGGCAGGCGGAGTCGGCGTGAGCCCTTCGCCCTTGGAGATTCGGGCGAGCCAGTTACACTTTCGGGTCGTGTGGTTGGACAGCTTCGCGCCGCTATGGAACTTGCACGGGGCATCAAGAGTTTTCTCGTAGGAGAAAGCTGGCTGCCAAGCCGGCCGTCTGCCCTTGGCCTTCTTGGGCGTGGGCCGCCCCTCAGGCGGCGTGTCTTCAACCGTGGCCACCTTCCGGCTAGCGGGAGGCGGCGCAGGGCCTTTGCGCTTCTGGTCATTCGGGTGTTGGCGTCGGCCGGAATCTCCCGCCGGCGTGCTGGGCGCCGGATTAAGCACTTTTCCGGACGCGTCCACCCGGAGCTCGGTCTTCATCGAAGAGTCGGCGGTGGCGTACTTGTCGGCGATGTTCAGGAGCTCGTCGAGGGTAGTCGGCTCGTTGCAAAGGAGCTTGTGCTTGAGGAGGGTGCCCTCTCGGCACTCGGCAGTGAAGTATTCGATGGCT
Organism: Triticum monococcum; assembly: GCA_034509565.1. Lineage (NCBI taxonomy): Eukaryota > Viridiplantae > Streptophyta > Magnoliopsida > Poales > Poaceae > Triticum > Triticum monococcum. The sequence goes on along the minus strand of CM067845.1, from coordinate 682,026,544 downwards.
TGCACCTCGTGCACCCCTTCGCAAGAATTGCGGAGCTCGGCCCAACGCGTGAGGTAGTCGCGGGTGGACTCGGCTAGGCCCTGTACGCACAGGGAGAGCTGCCTGGGCTTGTGAGCCCGCTTGTAAGTGTTGGTGAAGTTGCGAACGAAGGCTTCAGTGAAATCTACCGAGCTTTTGATGCTGAGAGGCTTGAGGCTATTAAGCCAAGTCCGTACCGTGCCTTGCAGCATGAGGGGCACGTACTTCACGGCAACGTGCCGGTTGCTGTTGGCGATGCTGACGGCTGTGGAGTAGTCGGTCAGCCAGTCTTCCGGCTTCACCGAGCCGTTGTACTTGGGCGTGTCTCTTGGGAGCGAGAACCCTTTGGGGAAGGTCTCGTCGCGGATGTGGGGGCCAAAATAGGGCGGGCCGACATCGTCTTCTTCTAGCGCCAAGGATCTGGCCAGGCGGTCGATCCGGTGGCGGGTGTCGTTCTCGCCGACTCCTTCGCAGCGACCTAGCCGGCCGCTAAGAGTCGGGTGCGCCACCGGAGGCGGGGTGGGGTATCTCTCTCCACGAGCTCAAGGCGGAGGCGGGGTGCCCCGCCATTCCATGGCTCGGGGACGGCCGTCAGCGTCTCGCTCAATGGAGATTCGGGTCCGGCTTCGGCTGGAAGCCGGCTCTTTCTCGCGCCGCGTGCGGGTGTTGCTCATAGTCGGCGTCCGGGAAGTCGCGCCGTGATCGCGGCGCGGGGGAGGGCTTCCCGCGCGGGCGTCGGCTTCGTACCGCTGAGCGGCCGCATCAATTAGTTGCTGTATGCGCCGCGTCATGTGGGGGAGGTCTTCGGCTTCCAAGCCGTCCAACTCGTCTACGGCCGCCTGGGCGACGCGCAGGTTCTCGAGGGGTGTGGCGTAGACCGGGCGTTCGACTCCCAGCGTGTCGGCGACGACGGCGCCGCGTTGCCTGACAGCACCAGCCCGGCTTGGGCTAGCCGGGGCCGGCGTGCTGAAGGCGGCGCGGTCAGCTTCGCGCTGGTAGGCCTCAGTGAGGCGTCTCACGGAGGCCAGCCTCCGGCCCTCCGCCCGGAGGGCGAGGCGGCGTGCCTCCAGTGCTTCGTCGTCGGCATCAGCCGGGAGGGGGACGGACAAGTCGTGGGCTGCCGCGCGCGGGGCGTCATGGGCGCCCTCGTCGGCCGGGCCGTCATGGCCGATAACCATCACCTCAGTGGTGACAGTATCGCGATCGCCGGCCGGAGGGAGCGGGTCGTTGTAGATCGTGACGTTGGTGGGGAAGGTGTCGTAGGACGCCGTGTCAGAGTCGACAGGCATCGGGTCGGTGGAGCCAACCGACTCCAGATCTGCAGCAGGCTCGCTGGAGACGTGGAGCTGGCCAAGGAGGTTGGCGAGGTGGTCGGTTCCCGCATCGGAGGCGAGCTCGTCGGAGATGCGGGCCTTGTTGAAGAGATCGGCGAGGCCGCTCGCCGCGCAGATGTCGGTGACGCTTTGCAGCATGTCGTGGCAAGCGCCATCGGGCGAGCCGGGCCGGCTACGCTCGCGGGGGAGGAAGAGGGTTCCCGTCCAGAACAGGTCTCCGGACGACGGTGCACCTGGCCCCACGGTGGGCGCCAAATGTCGGGTGGTAGGTGCGACATATGCCAACGGGTGGCTTATCATTGTGGGAGCCAATAGAACATCGCCGGTGCCTGGAAACGGGATAAGGCGAAGACATGCACGCCGGTGATTCTTACCCAGCTTCGGGGCTCTCCGGGGAGATAACACCCCTACTGCTGCTCTGCGGGGTCTCTGCATGGTTACTAAACGAACAAGTAGCTACACAATGCTCCTCGAGCTGTTTGGGTGGAAGGAGGAAGAAGAGCACAGCTAGCTTGCTTCCTCTCCTTTTATGGTGTCTAAGTCTAGCTCGAGAGTCAACCCTTTGCATGGGTGCACCGGGGGGTTTATATAGGCCTACCCCCCGGGGGTACAATGGTAATCTAGCTGGGCACGGGGCCCAGCTGTCTGTGACTGTGCTCGCCGGCTTCTGCACCGGCTGCTGGGACCCGCCGACTGGTGGGTCCCGCTGGCTGCCAGCACCCTGGTCGACAGGCAGGCCCCACTGCCTAGGGCCTGGTCGGTGGCTGGTTACTGTTGCTCCGTACTGTTGACGCAGGCTTGGTCGGGGTAAGCGTGGCTACAGTACCGCCGCCCTGGCGGGCGATTACTGTAGCCCCACCGTATCTTGTCTCCTTAATGGGCGTCTCCTTCGAGGAGGATGGCGAGCCGGCTCTCCATCAGGCCGACTTGGGAGGAGGTGCGTCCGCCTTCGGTATCTCTCTGCCCGAAGGGGCCCACCGCCTCGGGGGCCGCGCTGGTGGCCCGTCGTGGACGGCATTAAGACCGCCATGGCAACAGTGCCGCGCCGGACGGGTCGTGGCCACCCGTACGGCGCACTGTGTTGGGCGTGCTCCGGGTTTTGGGGGTGGCAGGCTTTACTGTAGCCACGCCCTACTTCATCATCGTGGGGTGGACGCGTACTTTGCGGGTACGGCCTTTACTGCTTTATGGTAGCCGGCTCCTTGGAGTCGGCCTCTTTGCAGGCGGCTTCTCGCAGCCGGCCTTCCCACAGCTTTCTTCATGAGGGTAAAGGGCGGGCCGCCCCCGAAGCCGGCCTAGAAGATAGCCGGCAGGGGGGAGGCGGCCCCAGGTCTTGAGTCCTCTTGAGAGCCGGACGGGCTCGTAATTTTTTCAGAAGGGCCAGGGGAAGCCGGCTAGGCTACCCATGGCTATTTACTCCGACAACCATTGTAACTGACTCTATGTAACCCTAACCCTATCCGGTGTCTATATAAACCGGAGGGTTCTAGTCCGTAGGACAACTTCATCAATATCATCATACAACAATCATACCATAGGCTAGCTTCTAGGGTTTAGCCTCCTTGATCTCGTGGTAGATCCACTCTTGTACTACCCATATCATCAATATTAATCAAGCAGGACGTAGGGTTTTACCTCCATCGAGAGGGCCCGAACCTGAGTAAAACATCATGTTCCCTACCTCCTGTTACCATCCGGCCTAGACGCATAGTTCGGGACCCCCTACCCGAGATCCGCCGGTTTTGACACCGACAAAGATCTTTATCGGTTAAACCGCATAACAACATACGTTGTTCCCTTTGTCATCGGTACGTTACTTGCCCGAGATTCGACCGTCGGTATCTCAATACCTAGTTCAATCTCGTTACCAGCAAGTCTCTTTACTCGTTTCTGTAATGCATCATCCCGCAACTAACTCATTAGTTGCATTTCTTGAAAGGCTTATAGTGATGTGCATTACCGAGACGGCCCAGAGATAGCTCTCCGACAATCGGAGTGACAAATCCTAATCTTGATCTATGCCAACTCAACAAGTACCATCGGAGACACCTGTAGAGCACCTTTATAATCACCCAGTGACGCTGTGACGTTTGGTAGCACACAAAGTGTTCCTCCGGTAATCGGGCGTTCCATAATCTCATAGCCATAGAAACATGTATAAGAGTATGAAGAAAGCAATAGCAGTAAACTAAAACGATCAAGTGCTAAGCAAACGGAATGGGTCAAGTCAATCACATCATTCTCCAAATGATGTGATCCCGTTTATCAAATGACAACTCATGTCTATGGTTAGGAAACCTAACCATCTTTGACAAACGAGCTCGTCAAGTAGAGGCATATTGGTGACACTCTGTTTGTCTATGTATCCACACATGTGGTCTGTTTCCGGTTAATAGAATTCTAGCATGAATAATAAACATTTATCATGATATAAGGAAATAAATAATAACTTTATTATTGCCTCTAGGGCATATTTTTCCTTCAGTCTCCCACTTGCACTAGAGTCAATAATCTAGTTCACATCTTTATGTGATTAGTTCACATCTCCATGTCACTAATACCCAAAGGGTTTACTAGAGTCAATAATCTAGTTCACATTGTTATGTGATTAACACCCAAAGAGTGATCATGTTTTGCTTGTGAAGAAGTTTAGTCTACGGGTCTGCAACATTCAGATCTGTATGTATTTCGCAAATTTCTATGTCTACAATGCTCTGCACTGAGCTACTCTAGCTAATTGCTCACACTTTCAATATGTATCCAGATCAAGACTTAGAGTCATGTATATTGATGTAAAAAGCTTGAATCAACGTAACTCTTTACGACGAACTCTTTTATCACCTCCATAACCGAGAAATATTTCCTTAGTCCTCTAAGGATAGTTTTGACCGTTCTCAAGTGATCTACTCCTAGATCACTATTGTACTCCCTTGCCAGAATCATGTTGAGGTATACAATAGGACTGGTAAACAACATAGCATACTTTATAGAACCTATGACTGAGGCATAGGGAATGACTTTTCATTCTCCTTCTATTTTCTGCCGTGGTCGGGTTTTGAGTCCTTACTCAACTTCACACCTTGCAACACAGGCAAGAACTCCTTCTTCCGCTGTTCCATTTTGAACTTACTTCAAAATCTTGTCAAGGTGTGTACTCATTGATAGTATATCAAGCGTCTTGATCTATCTCTATATATCTTGATGCTCAATATGTAAGTAGCTTCACCGAGGTCTTTCTTTGAAAAACTCTTTTCAAACACTCCTTTATGCTTTCCAGAAAATTCTACATTATTTCCGATCAACAATATGTCATTCACATATACTTATCATCAATGTTGTACTGCTCCCACTCACTTTCTTGTAAATACAGGCTTCACCGCAAGTCTGTATAAAACCACATCCTTTGATCACTTTATCAAAGTATATATTCCAGCTCCAAGATGCTTGCACCAGTCCATAGATGGATCGCTGAAGCTTGCACACTTTGTTAGCACCTTTAGGATTGACAAAACCTTATTGTTGCATCATATACAACTCTTCTTTAAGAAATCCATTAAGGAATGTAGTTTTGACATCCATTTGCTAGATTTCATAAAATGTGGTAATTTGCTAACATGATTTGGATAGACTTAAGCATTGCTACAAGTAAGAAAATCTTTTTGTAGTCAACGCATTGAACTTTTTCAAAAAAACCTTTTACAACAAGTCTAGCTTTTAAGATAGTAACACTACTTCAGCGTCCGTCTTCCTCTTGAAGATCCATTTATTATTAATGACTCACCGATCATCGGGCAAGTCAATCAAAGACCATGCTTTGTTCTCATACATGGATCCCATCTCAAATTTCATGGCCTCAAGCCATTTTGCAGAATCTGGGCTCATCATCGCTTCCTCATAGTTCGTAGGTTCGTCATGGTCAAGTAACATGACTTCCATAACAGGATTACCATACCACTCTGGTGCCGATCTTACTCTGGTTGACCTACGAGGTTTGGTAGTAACTTGATCAGAATTTTCATGATCATCATCATTAGCTTCCTCACTCACTAGTGTATGTATCACTGGAACTGATTTAAGTGATGAACTACTTTCCAACAAGGAGCAGGCATAGTTACCTCATCAAGTTATACTTTCCTCCCACTCACTTCTTTCGAGAGAAACTCCTTCTCTAGAAAGGATCCATTCTTAGCAACAAAATATATTGCCTTCAGATCTGTGATAGAAGGTGTACCCAAAAGTTTCTTTTGAGTATCCTATGAAGACGCACTACTCCGATTTGGGTTCGAGATTTATCAGGTTGAAACTTTTTTATATAAGCATCGTAACCCCAAACTTTAAGAAACAACAACTTTGGTTTCTTGCCAAACCATAGTTCATACGGTGTCATCTCAACGGATTTAGATGGTGCCCTATTTAACGTGAATACAGTTGTCTCTAATGCATAACCCCAAAACGATAGTGGTAAATCGGTAAGAGACATCATAGATTGCACCATATCTAATAAAGTACGGTTATGGCGTTCGGACACACCATTACGCTGTGGTGTTCCAGGTAGCGTGAGTTGCAAAACTATTCTGCATTGTTTGAAATGAAGACCAGACTCGTAACTCAGATATTCTCATCCACGATTAGATCGTAGAAGCTTTATTTTCGTGTTACGATGATTTTGCACTTCACTCTGAAATTATTTGAACTTTTAAAAAAATCAGATTTATGTTTCATAAAGTAGATATACCCATATCTGCTCAAATCATCTGCGAAGGTCAGAAAATAACGATACCTGCCGCGAGCCTCAACACTCATCGGACTGCATACATCAGTATGTATTATTTCCAATAAGTTAGTTGCTCGCTCCATTGTTCCAGAGAACGGAGTCTTAGTCATCTTGCCCATGAGGCATGGTTCGCAAGCATCAAATGATTCATAATCAAGTGATTCCAAAAGCCCGTCAGCATGGAGTTTCTTCATGCGCTTTACCCCAATATGACCTAAACGACAATGCCACAAATAAGTTGCACTATCATTATCAACGTTGCATCTTTTGGCTTCAATATTATGAATATGTGTATCACTACGATCGAGATCCAACAAACCCTTTTCATTGGGTGTATGACCATAGAAGGTTTTATTCATGTAAACAGAACAACAATTATTCTCTAACTTAAATGAATAACTGTATTGCAATAAACATGATCAAATCATATTCATGCTCAGCGCAAACACCAAATAACATTTATTTTAGGTTCAATACTAATCCCGAAGGTAAAGGGAGTGTGCGATGGTGATCTTATCAACCTTGGAATTACTTCCAACACATATCATCACCTCGCCCTCAACTAGTCTTTGTTTATTTTGCAAATCCCGTTTCGAGCTACTACTCTTAGCAACTGAACCTGTATCAAATGCCGAGGGGTTGCTATAAACACTAGTAAAGTACACATCAATAACATGTATATCCAATATACATTTGTTCACTATGCCATCCTTCTTATCCGCCAAGTATCTAGGCAGTTCCACTTCCAGTGACCATTTCCTTTGCAGTAGAAGCACTCAGTTTTAGGCTTGGGTCTAGCTTTGGGTTTCTTCACTTGAGCAGCAACTTGCTTGCCGTTCTTCTTGAAGTTCCTCTTCTTCCCTTTGCCCTTTTCTTGAAACTAGTGGTCTTTTCAACCATCAAAACTTGATGCTTTTCTTGAATTCTACCTTCGTCGACTTCAGCATCACAAAGAGCTTTGGGAATCGTTTCTGTTATCCCTTGCATATTATAGTTCATCACGAAGTTCCAGTAAGTTGGTGATAGTGACTAGAGAACTTTGTCAATTACTATCTTATCTGGAAGATTAACTCCCACTTGATTCAAGCAATTGTAGTAACCAGACAATCTGAGCACATGCTCACTAGTTGAGCTATTCTCCTCCACCTTGTAGGCAAAGTACTGTGAGACGTCTCATAACTCTCGACACGGGCATGAGTATGAAATACCAATTTCAACTCTTAGAACATATTATATGCTCGGTGCCGCTGAAAACTTTTTTGAAGCCCCGATTCTAAGCCGTAAAGCATGGTGCACAAAACTATTAAGTAGTCATCATATCGAGCTCGCCAAACGTTCATAACGTCTGCATCTCGTCCTGCAATCGGTCTGTCACCTAGCAGTGCATCAAGGACATAATTCTTCTGTGCAGCAATGAGGATAATCCTCAGGTCACGGATCCAATCCACATTATTCCTACTAACATTTTTCAACTTATTTTATCTCTAGGAACATATCAAAAATAAACGGGGAGCTACATCACGAGCTATTGATCTACAACATAGTTATGCAAATACTACAAGGACTAAGTTCATGATAAATTAAAGTTCAATTAATCATATTACTTAAGAACTCCCACTTAGGTAGACATCCCTCTAGTCATCTATATGATCACGTGATCCAAATCAACTAAACCATGTCCGATCATCACGTGAAATGGAGTAGTTTTCAATGGTGAACATCACTATGTTGATCATATCTACTATATGATTCACGCTCGAACTTTCGGTCTCTAGTGTTCCGAGGCCATATCTACTTATGCTAGGCTCGTCAAGTTTAACCCGAGTATTTGTGCGTGTGCAAAACTGGCTTACACCCGTTGTATGTTAAGTAGAGCTTATCACACCCGATCATCACGTGGTGTCTCGGCACGATGAACTTTGGCGACGGTGCATACTCAGGGAGAACACTTGTACCTTGAAATTTAGTGAGAGATCATCTTATAATGCTACCGTCAATCAAGAAGAATAAGATGCATAAAGGATAAACATCACATGCAATCAATATAAGTGATATGATATGGCCATCATCATCTTGTGCCTTTGATCTCCATCTCCAAAGCATCGTCATGATCACCATCGTTACCGGCGCGACACCTTGATCTCCATCGTAGCATCGTTGTCGTCTTGCCAACTATGGCTTCTACGACTATCACTACTACTTAGTGATAAAGTAAAGCAATTACAGGGCGATTGCATTGCATAGAATAAAGCGACAACCATATGGCTCCTGCCAGTTGCCGATAACTTCGTTAGAAAACATTTTCATCTCATACAATAAAATATAGCATCACGCCTTGACCATATCACATCACAACATGCGCTGCAAAAACAAGTTAGACGTCCTCTACTTTGTTGTTGCAAGTTTTACGTGGCTACTACGGGCTGAGCAAGAACCATTCTTACCTACGCATCAAAAACCACAATGCGGTATAGTGATTGCTTTTTGATCTTCAGAAAGAACCTTGTTCATTGAATCCGATTCAAATAAGCTAGAGAAATAGACACCCACTAGCCCCCTGTGTGCGAAGCACGTCGGCAGAACCAGTCTCGCATAAGCGTACGCGTAATGTCGGTCTGGGCCGCTTCATCCAGCAATGCCGCTGAATCAAGAATCAACTAGTGACGGCAAGCAATATGTATATACCCACGCCCACAACTCCTTTGTGTTCTACTCGTGCTTGTGACATCTACGCACAAACCTAGCTCCGATGCCACTGTTGGGGAACATAGTAATTTCAAAAAAAATCCTACACACACGCAAGATTATGGTGATGCATAGCAATGAGAGGGGAGAGTATCGTCCACATACCCTTATAGACCGTAAGCGGAAGCCTTATGAGAAATGTAGTCGTACGTCTTCAGGTTCCGACCGATCCAAGTACCGAACGTACGGCACCTCCGAGTTCGGCACACGTTCAGCTCGATGACGTCCCACGAACTCCGATCCAATAGAGCTTCACGGGAGAGTTCCATCAGCACGACGGCGTGATGATAGTGATGTTGTTGCTACCGATGCAGGGCTTCGCCTAAGCACCGCTACGATATGATCGAGGTGCATTATGGTGGAGGGGGGCACCGCATACAACTTGGAACAATCAACTTGTGTGTTCTAGGGTGCCCCCTGCCCCTGTATATAAAGGAGCAAGGGGGAGGCCGGCCGGCCCTTGCAGGGAAGGCCAAGAGGAGGATTCCTCCTCCTAGTACGAGTAGGACTCCCCTTTCCTACTCCTACTAGGAGGATGAAACGAAGGAGGAGAGGGAGAAGGAAGGAGAGGGAGGAAAGGAGGAAAGGGGGGGCGCCCCCCTAGTCCAATTCAGTTCGGGATAGGGCGGCCGCGTGCCCTGCCTCCTCTCTTCCACCACATGGCCCATGAGGCTCAATACTTCTTCCCCGTATTCATGTAACTCCCCGGTACTCCGAAAAATACCAGAATCACTCAGAACCTTTCCGATGTCCGAATATAGTCGTCCAATATGTCGATCTTTAGGTCTCGACCATTTCGAGATTCCTCGTCATGTCCCCGATCTCATCCGGGACACCGAACTACCTTCGGTACATCAAATCACATAAACTCATAATACCGATCGTCACCGAACGTTAAGCGTGCGGACCCTACGGGTTTGAGAACTATGTAGACATGACCGAGACTCGTCTCCGGTCAATAACCAATAGCGGAACCTAGATGCTCATATTGGCTCCTACATATTCTACGAAGATCTTTATCGGTCAAACCGCATAACAACATACATTCTTCCCTTTGTCATCGGTATGTTACTTGCCTGAGATTCGATCGTCGGTATCTCAATACCTAGTTTAATCTCGTTACCGACAAGTATCTTTACTCGTTTCCGTAATGCATCATCCCGCAACTAACTAATTAGTTGCATTGCTTGCAAGGCTTATAGTGATGTGCATTACCAAGAGGGGCCCAGAGATACCTCTCCGACAATCAGAGTGACAAATCCTAATCTCGATCTATGCCAACTCAACAAGTACCATCGGAGACACCTGTAGAGCACCTTTATAATCACCCAGTGACGTTGTGACATTTGGTGGCACACAAAGTGTTCCTCTGGTAATCGGGAGTTGGATAATCTCATAGTCATAGGAACATGTATAAGTGATGAAGAAAGCAACAGAAGTAAACTAAAACGATCAAGTGCTAAGCTAACAGAATGGGTCAAGTCAATCACATCATTCTCCTAATGATGTGATCCCGTTTATCAAATGACAACTCATGTCTATGGTTAGGAAACATACCCATCTTTGACCAACGAGCTAGTCAAGTAGAGGCATACTAGTGACACTCTGTTTGTCTATGTATCCACACATGTGTTATGTTTTCGGTTAATACAATTCTAGCATGAATAATAAATATTTATCATTATATAAGGAAATAAATAATAACTTTATTATTGCCTCTAGGGCATATTTCCTTCATTAACACCTTTAGCCTAGGGGCTATTATTGCATGTCGTTTGCGCCCTAACAGGACCATGGGCAGAATTCATGGGGTATTTACGCTACTCGCATAGGGAGTCACTTTAACGTTTAGATACACCAACATGATCATTGTTTTCCCATGGTTTATCTAGATCACCAGGCAATGGCGGCTCATCAGTTTATTGATAGTGAGGACTCTATTAATAATATTCCTTACAACCTGGTTTTCAGTGTGGATACCCGTGATACTATTCCGTTGACTGCACCTGCTTTGTTTGATTCCATTGCCAGGGGTGAATACATGATCATGCCAGATGACATCATTGCCTACCAGAATGCCCAGGCAGCTGCGGAGGAGGATCCTCAGGAGTGGGACGCTGAGGTGTCACCTGCTCAACATTTCGACATGGGACCAGATGGCTACTACAGATGGTGATTACCAAGCTAGGCCAAAAGCCTAAACTTGGGGGAGTACGTGTTTCCACCGAGATTTTATTCATGCTCGCATATTTCATTCCAGTTGTTGGCGTTCACACCTTTTCATTTCATTATCCATGCTAGATATATTTTTCTCATTTTCTTGTGTGTTTGAAAAACTTTGAGAAAACCCAAAAATGTTTCTTGCTTCTTTTCGGTTTTTCTTTCTATTTTAATTAGTTGTAGTATTAAAAGAAAACCCAAAAAGATTTCTCGATTATTTTTCTAGCTTGTTGGGAGCTCTCCCGTGTAAATAGTTTTTCTCGTTTTTATTTTTCTTCCTTTAATTTGCTTTCTTCAAGAAAAACTAAAAACTCCACAAATACTTTAGTATGTTTCTCTAAAATTCTTTTTTTCTTATTGAGTCATACTAAGGAGAAGACCACGATGAAAATGTTGAGTGGCTCTCATATGCATTATTGTCAATCTAACAAAGCGCTCAAATTACTTTGTATTATCCTTTTGTATAAAATGTTTGCAGATTCCTGCTTAGTCCATGGCACTTTTGGACTATTATTATTTTCATATCATTTGGACGTGCAAGTGAAAGGCAATAATGACGATGTTTGATGAACTGGTTGTGGAAGAGAGAAACGGGTATGAAATCAACTTCTTCTATTTTTGTAAATATGTTTAACCTAGTATCGACGATTCAACATATTATGATCAAACATGTTTGCAATGACAATTAGAGATAATAGTTTCTCATGCCATGCTTAAGTACCTAGGAGTGGATAATGATTTTATCTTGGATGTTAACATTGCGTTGAAATGATTGTGATGTGGTATGATGATATGGTATCCTCCTATGAATGTTTCAAGTGGCTTGACTTGGCATATGATCAAGCATCTAGTTGAATGAAAACCAACATAGCCTCTACGATATTTATGTTCATGGTGTCCATATCCTACTCGTGCTAGTATCCAATGTTCATTATTCATAATGCATGTTCATGACCGTTTTCGCTCTCTAGTTGGCCGCTTCTCGCCCTATTTGCTAGCCTTCGCTTGTACTAACCAGGAATACTGCTTTTGCGTCAAAACCCTTAAACCAAAGTTATTCAGATGAGTCCACCATATCTACCTATATGCGGTATTACCCTGCCGTTTCTGTGTGCCTCTCTTGTTCATGGAGCAACATGGGGTAGTCAGTATCTTCCATGCTAAGCGGGTTATTCTCACGCCGAGTGTTTACTCACTCATCCTTGCAAGAGAGGGGCGGTATTAGGGATTCCCAGTCCTAGATTCAAAAATTGCAAATAATTAAACAAAACTCCCTCAGGATTGTTGTTGGTATGGACGGTACCCGTGGATTGTGTTTGTTGGTGGAGGGGGAGTAAACCTTTACTTTTATCGCTTGCGAACAGCCACTAATGTGTTTAGCATGGAAGATATTGATAACTTTAGGTTGTGAAGTAAAAAAGGAAGGGTGCATTTCCCGAAATTCCATTTATCTCTGTTTTTAAAACTTTGAGCTCTGGCACCTCCGCAAATCCCTGCTTCCATATGCGAAGAGACTATCAATTTAATTTTACGTTGAGTCATCACCTACTTAAATAAGTGCCAGATCTGAGAGCACTATTGTCATACTTATGCATTGTGTATAGTAAATGTTGGACATCATGACTGGATCTTTTATACCAGGAATTACAATGTTTAGTCACTGCTTGAACTTTGGAGGTGCTCTGCATTTATGTTTTGCGGTCTCAGAAAGGGCTAGCGAGATACCACTTTTGTCATATTATATCATGATTGTTTTGACAAAGTGTTAGCATTTGAGATATCTTATTATTGCTCACTAGTTGTTTATGCCATTGATATAAGTTAATATAATTTTGAAGAGTTATTGCTAATATGATTAGTCATGATCTTTACTGAATATCTGGGTTCTACTTAAGCTTATTTATGTAAATAAGAGAAAAAGAGTTCGTAAAAGTTTTTCTTTTTCACTTTTAGTTTATCAACTGAATTACTTAAGGACAAGCAAAGGTTTAAGCTTGGAGGAGTTGATACGTCTCTGCCGTATCATGTTTTCCTAACGCTCTTCCTCTTGTTTTGGACTCTAATTTGCATGATTTGAATGAAACTAACCTGGACTGACGCTGTTTTAAGCAGAACTACCATGGTGTTGTTTTTGTACAGTAATAAAAGTTCTCGGATTGGAACAAAACTTTTTGGAGAATTATTTCATAATACATAAAAAATACTGGAGGCAAAAACCACCGGAGGGGGGGTGTAGGATCGAAAGTATGTCTAGAGGGGGGGGGTGATTAGACTACTTGACCAATTAAAAACTTAGCCTTTTCCCAATTTTAGTTCTTGGCAGATTTTAGCTATCTTAGTGCAAGTCAAGCAATCATCACACAATTCAAGCAAGCATGCAAAGAGTTTATTGGCAGCGGAAAGTAAAGCATGCAACTTGCAAGAATGTAAAGGGAAGGGTTTGGAGGATTCAAACGCAATTGGAGACACGGATGTTTTCCCGTGGTTCGGATAGGTGGTGCTATCCTACATCCACGTTGATGGAGACTTCAACCCACGGAGGGTAACGGTTGCGCGAGTCCACGGAGGGCTCCACCCATGAAGGGTCCATGAAGAAGCAACCTTGTCTATTCCACCATGGCCATCGCCCACGAAGGACTTGCCTCACTAGCGGTAGATCTTCACGAAGTAGGCGATCTCCTTGCCCTTACAAACTCCTTGGTTCAACTCCACAATCTTGTCGGAGGCTCCCAAGTGACACCTAGCCAATCTAGGAGACACCACTCTCCAAGAAGTAACAAATGGTGCGTTGATGATGAACTCCTTGCTCTTGTGCTTCAAATGATAGTCTCCCCAACACTGAACTCTCTCTCATAGGATTTGGATCTGATGGAAAGAAGATTTGAGTGGAAAGCAACTTGGGGAAGGCTAGAGATCAAGATTCATATGGTAGGAATGGAATATCTTGGTCTCAACACATGAGTAGGTCGTTCTTTCTCAGAACATATGAGTAGGAATGGTGTATGTGTTCTGATGGCTCTCTCTTCGAATGAAGAGGAGGTGGAGGGGTATTTATAGCCTCCACACAAAATCCAACCATTACACACAATCTACCAATCTCGGTGGGACCGAATAAGAAAACTCGGTCTGACCGAAATAGTAAACCTAGTGACCGTTAGGAATTTCGGTGGGACTGAGATGCAACTCGGTAGGACCGATTCGGTTAGGGTTTGGGCATAACGTAATCTCGGTGAGACCGATTGCACAAACTCGGTGAGACCGAGTTCGGCAATTAGCTAACCAGAGAGTTGGTCAGGCAAACTCGGTGGGACCAACTTGCTCTTTCGGTGAGACCGAAAAGTTACAAGAAGGAAACATAGAGTTTACCTTGCATCCTCGGCGGGACTGATTCGCTCTTTCGGTGAGACCGAAAAGTTACGAAAGGGAAATAGAGAGTTTGCAAGCCCATCTCGGTGAGACCGAGATCCTTATCGGTAGGACCGAATTGCTAGGGTTTGGCAGTGGCAAATGACAAGTGAAACTCGGTGGCGCCGGATTGACAGAATCGGTATGACCGAGTTTGGCTTAGGGTTTAGGTCATTTGTGGATATGGGAAAGTAGCTGAGGATTTTGGAGCATATCATTAAGCACATAAAGCAAGAGGCTCATTAAGCAACACCTCATCCCTCCTTGATAGTATTGGCTTTTCCTAAAGACTCAATGTGATCTTGGATCACTAAAATATAAAATGAAGAGTCTTGAACTTTTGAGCTTGAGCCAATTCTTTGTCCTTAGCATTTTGAGGGTTCCACTTTCACATCCATGCCATGCCAATCATTGAGCTTTCCTAAAATAATAATCTTGGAATAGCATTAGCTCAATGAGCTATATGTTGTTATGAATTACCAAAACCACCTAGGGATAGTTGCACTTTCAGGGGGCCCTGGTTGAGCACAAGCCACCAGGGCGCGCCACCCCTCCAGGCGCACCCAGGTGGGTTGTGCCCACCTGGTGGCCCCGCAGACCCAAATTCCAACTCCTTAAATACCCATATTTGGAGAGAAAAATCGAGGAGTAAGTTTCATTGCGTTTCACAATATGGAGCCACCCCACCTCCTGTTCTTCATTGGGAGGCCATATCTGGAGTCCGTTCGGGGCTCCGGAGAGGGGGGTCTTCGATCTTCGTCATAACCAACCCTTCTTCATCGCTAATTCCATGATGCTCCCAATCGAGAGTGAGTAATTACTTCGTAGGCTCATTGGTCGATGAGGAGTTGGATGAGATTCAGCATGTAATCAAGTTAGTTTTGTTAGGGCTTGATTCCTAGTATGCATTATGTTCTGAGATTGATGTTAATATGACTTTGCCATGCTTAATGCTTGTCACTTTGGGCCCGGGTGCCATGATTTCAGATCTGAGCCATTTATGTTTTCACCATTATATCTATGTTCTAGATCCGTTCTTGCAAGTCATATTCACGTATTACGTGTTATGATCTATAAACCCCGATGTGTTAGTAATTGGGATACTTCCCGGTGATGACCGTTGAGGGAGTCCTGGACTAAGGGGTCCTCGAACGTCTGTCCTGTTATCCATGGGCCGTGAAGACATGAATACCGAAGACTGCACCGTGTCCGGATTGGACTCTACTTGGCGTGGAAGGCAAGCTTGGCGACCGAAGACCCCTTCTTATGTAACTGACCCCATGTAAACCCTAGATCCCCTCAGTGTCTATATAAACCGCACGGGATAGTCCGGAAACAACCCCACATATACTCATTACCGTATCCATAGGCTAGACTTCTAGGGTTTAGCCATTACGATCTCGTGGTAGATCAACTCTTGTAACACTCATATTCACCAAGATCAATCAAGCAGGAAGTAGGGTATTACCTCCATATAGAGGGCCCAAACCTTGGTAAACATCGTGTCCCCCGTCTCCTGTTACCATCGATCCTAGACGCACAGTTCGGGACCCCCTACCCGGGATCTGCCGGTTTTGACACCGACATTGGTGCTTTCACTGAGAGTTCCACTATGTCGTTGACAAAAGGCTCGATGGCCCCTTCAATCCTCAATAATGACGCTGTCCAAAGAGGAACCTTCCTCCTCGGATAGATCTTCGTATTCGGCAGCATCGTACTGCAGGCCGACTCGCTTGGCCATCTGGAGCAGATCGATAGCTACGTCCCCGGCCATCAGGTCGGATTCTGAAGCTTGAACTACGTCACAGATATCCATGGAGATTTGATCTTCAAAGGATTAGATCCCACAGCGATCGCTCCCCCTCATCCCGATGAGCGTGACTTAAATCTTTCATCGGATCACACCCAGGAGATGGTTCCTACGGCTACAACGACCTTAGAGCCAAAGCAGACTGAGCCATCTGAAGGCTCAGAGTCCGAGGCGTTGGAGCCGCATGTGGACTCGATGCCCTGTGATATTCGCTTTAACGAAACTCTGGACTTGTCTCCGGCTACAAGTTTTGGCTGTATACACCTGCGGACACCGAGCTAGATCTGTTATCGATCCTTGAGTTAAGCGCCTATCGGTGTCAAAACCGGCAGATCTCGAGTAGGGGGTCCCGAATTGTGCGTTTGAGGCGGATGGTAACATGAGGCAGGGGACACGATGTTTACCTAGGTTCGGGCCCTCTTGATGGAGGTAATACCCTACGTCCTGCTTGATTGATATTGATGATATGAGTATTACAAGAGTTGATCCACCAGGAGATCGTAGAGGCTAAACCCTAGAAGCTAGCCTATGGTATGATTGTATGTTGTGCTACGGACTAAACCCTCCGGTTTATATAGACACAGGAGGGGGCTAGGGTTACACAGAGTCAGTTACAAGGGAGGAGATCTACACATCCGTATTGCCAAGCTTGCCTTCCACGCCAAGGAAAGTCCCAACCGGACACGGGACGAAGTCTTCAATCTTGTATCTTCATAGTCGAACAGTCCGGCCAAAGGATATAGTCCGGCTGTCCGGAGACCCCCTAATCCAGGACTTCCTCAGTAGCCCCTGATCCTGGCTTCAATGACGATGAGTCCGACGCGCACTTTTGTCTTCGGCATTGCAAGGCGGGTTCCTCCTCCGAATACTCCATAGAAGATTTCGAACACAAGGATAGTGTCCGGCTCAGCAAAACAACTTCCACATACCACCGTAGAGAGAGTAATATTTCCACAAATCTAATCTGCTCACACGTTTTGACAGCATGACATCATGTCATGGCCCGGTCTTTATTCGAACCGTTTTTCTCAACCAGCACTGCACATATCGCGAGGCGATTTCCCTGATAGGTCTTGTCAAAAGCAGAGATCGTGTCCCCCTTATTACGGGATTCTCATCAATACGGACGTGGGTAACCCAATCGTGCCCGTTGGTATGACTCCTCGATTTTAGGTAAGTCCCAAACGGCCACGAGGAGGACGCTTGATATTCATCCTTTTTATAAAGAGGCCAAGGCCTGTCCCTTTTTCCCTCTCATGCTCAATCGAATCCTTCCCCCGCCTCGAGTTCCAACACCCACAGCTCAGGTCAGGCGCTTCAGACCTTCAACCATGTCCGGATCCAACCTCCAAGGTCGGTCGAGGCCTTCCTCTGTCACAGAGGAGGACATCAAGAAGCTGAGAGAGGCCAGGTATCTGACCGTCGGAATCTCGCACAGGCTGCCTGCCCGAGGGCAGGTCATCCCCACTCCCAAACCCAACGAGAGTGTTGTGTTCATCTCTCACTTCCTTCGAGGGCTAGGCCTCGCTCTGGATCCCTTCGTTAGGGGGCTCATGTTCTATTATGGGCTGGATTTCCATGATCTGGCCCCGGATTCCCTCCTTCATATCTCGTCGTTCATCGTCGTGTGTGAGGACTTCCTCCACATTACCACACACTTCGGCCTGTGGCTCAAGACTTTCAATGTGAAGCCAAAGATGATCGAGGGGTGGCATGCAGAGTGCGGAGGTGTCGTAATAAGCAAAAGCGCTGATGCTCCATGGTCAGAGGGTTCCTTCCCAGAGGTGTCCAGTTTGTGGCAGCGGGAGTGGTTTTATATCACAGCTCCCCGAAGTGCCAAGTGGGTAGCCGCCCTGCCTTTCGCTCAGGCCCACCACCACAACTGATGTCATGGATCGGCAAGGTGCTGTAGTGGGGGCTAGTAAATGATGAGCCGATATTGCAGAGTCGCATCCGAGATCTCCTTGAGAGAGATGTCAGCCTAGTCGTGGTAATGCAAGTCATGCTAGTTCGTCGAGTCCAGCCTTGTAAACGTCGACCCCTCCGTATGTGGGAATTCAACCCGGAAGGACCGCGAACTATTCAGCACTTCCTCGGCATGACGCTCAAAGAGATGTACAAATTGTTCTTCGAACCCCAAATAGAGTGTCCGGACACCACCGAGGATGCGGGTCTGAGCTGTAATCGCCCCGATACCCAAGTAAGTAATCCCATGGCCAAACATGCTATCTTTCTATTTATCACAACATCATTATGAAAATTCGCTCTTTGACCAGGACTGGATAACAAAGGCGAAGATGATCAGGTGTTTGGCCCCCCTTCCCGAAGGCTTGGCCAATCCAGTACTAGACAGAATGCTTGAGCAGGTGCCTTATCAGGCGCCCTCAAAGCAAGATAAAGGGGGGAATAAAGAGGCTGAAAGCAGGCCTCACTAATTATTCATCCAAACCAGGGGAATTAGCGCCTCCGCGAAGGAGGATAACCTGGGAGAAGAATCTGAAATTCCCTCTCCCCAAAGAAGGAAGAGGATCACCTCAGAAGACCCGGAAACAAAGGTTTCCAAACGGGGGAAGAAATCTCCGCGAGAGGGTCCTGCCTCGGAGGGTACTCTTGCCGCACAGTGTCCGCAAGGGGATCAGCCCTCTACCGAGCTGTAAGTAAACAAAAAGTACTTAATAGAAAAAATATCTTACATTACTTCTGAAGATAATAACCGAAGCATATGTCTTGCAGTTCAGATCGTAGCCCTTCTCGACAGAGTTCGTCTTTGGGGGATCTTCTTCCGGAGATGATGGAGAGCGAAACACCTCCCCCTGCCACCCCGCCTCATGAGGCGGGCGCCCCTGAAGTGTTGTCGCGGAGGGTTTCTCCAGATCAGCCAAGGCCATAGGGTAATCCTTTGTCCACCCGAAGTTCCCATTATTCAGCTCCTAAAGAGAGCAATAGAAAGAGTCTGGAACCGTTCGGTGTGCGGTCGGATGCACTGAAGGATCTTCTGGAGGAAGCGGCCATCTCGTAAGCACATCGTACGCTAATGGGTACGGTGATTGAAAGGATTTCATCTGCCGAAAGCGGGTTGCATGAAGATTTTATGAGTCTGCTGAAAGGCTTTGAGGTACGTGAAATAGCGTATGTTTTTGACAGTACCGCACATGTTAGGTGTGCCCTATGCAGATAGTAGCCCCTGAGACTCTAGTTGTCGTCGAGAACGGCGGCAAACAAAGGATCATAGTCCCGGGTAGTAATCAGATCGCCTTCATGTGCAGGTGGCTGAAGGTCCGGTGTCTAGCCAGACTGATGAGTTTCTGACCTGAAGCGGCAATTTGATGCGGCAGACGCCGACATCGTGCTTGTCAACAAGCGGCTCGACGAGGCACAGGGTATGCGATTTCTCCGGTGATCAACACATATTAAGAGGAGCATGATGCCAGTATGTTTAATATGTTTTTGACTGCAGATGGAGCTGCCACCATGGAGACCCTTCGGGCAGAACTTGCCCGAGCCAAGGAACAAGCCACAAATAGCAATGCGGCCGCTCTAAAGGCGGCCGAAGAGCTGAGGGCCGAAAAGGGCGCGCATTGACAAAGCAAAGAAAGAATGGCTGTCGGTGTCAAAACCGGTGGATCTCGGGTAGGGGGTCCCGAACTGTGCTTCTAGACCGGATGGTAACAGGAGGCAAGGGACACTAAGTTTTACCCAGGTTCGGGCCCTCTTGATGGAGGTAAAACCCTACGTCCTGCTTGATTAATATTGATGATATGGGTAGTACAAGAGTAGATCTACCACGAGATCAGAGAGGCTAAACCCTAGAAGCTAGCCTATGGTATGATTGTTGTTCTGTATGTTGTCCTACGGACTAAAACCCTCTGGTTTATATAGACACCGGAGAGGGTTAGGGTTACACAAAGTCGGTTACAATGGTAGGAGATCTACATATCCGTATCGCCAAGCTTGCCTTCCATGCCAAGGAAAGTCCCTTCCGGACACGGGACGAAGTCTTCAATCTTGTATCTTCATAGTCCAGGAGTCCGGACGAAGGTATAGTCCGGCTATCCGGACACCCCCTAATCCAGGACTCCCTCAGTAGCCCCTGAACCAGGCTTCAATGACGACGAGTCCGGCGCGCAGATTGTCTTCGGCATTGCAAGGCGGGTTCCTCCTCCAAGTACTTCATAGAAGATTTTTAACACAAAGATAGTGTCCGACTTTGCAAAATAAGTTTCCACATATTGCCATAGAGAGAATAATATTTACACAAATCTAATCTGCTGACATATTCCGTAGTGCGACACACCATAGCCAAGTCTTTATTCGAATCATTTTATTGTCCCACCTCAGCATGCTATGCGAGGCGGTTTCCTTGGCATGTCTCATCGAAGCAGAGATCGTGTCCCCTTATTCCGGGATTCTCATCAATACGGGCGTGAGTAACCCAACCGCGCCATTGATTACGGCGCTTGGGGATAAGCGACTTTTACCAGGCTGGTGGGGACACATAGTTTCGTCCACCCATATAAGGGGATAAGGATCCACCTTTTCACCTATGGCTTCTTCCTCCTTTGCCTATCCATTCTTGCGCACTCGAGCTCCAGCTCCCAAGTCTGCACTCCCCACCTCAACCTTCTCCAGCCATGTCCGGAGCGGAAGGCAAGTGGATGGTCTCCTCCATTACGGAGGGACACATCTAAAGACTAAGGAAGGCCAGATACTTGTCTAACGACATTGCGCACCGGCTTCCTGAAGACGGGCAGCTCATCACCACCCCTAGGCCCGACGAGAGGGTGGTGTTCCTCCCCCATTTCCTCCATGGACTAGGCTTCCCTCTCCACCCATTTATCCGGGGGCTCATGTTCTACTATGGCCTGGATTTCCACGATCTGGCCCCGAACTTTGTCCTCAACATCTCGGCGTTTTCGTCGTGTGCGAGGCTTTCCTCCGCGTCCCACTAGTGCAAAACCGGGCAATAGCACCGGTTCGTAAGGCCCTTTAGTGCCAGTTTGGTAACCAACGCTAAAACGTAGGCACTAAAGGCCCCCCCTTTAGTACCGGTTCAGCACGAACCGGTGCTAAAGGGCAACCACATGGCCCGAGCCAGCTTCGGGGGCAGGGAGCCCTTTAGTACCGGTTGGTGTCACCAACCAGTATTAAAATGTTGGGGGGGTTTTGGGTTTATGATTTCTTTTTCATTTAATTTTGTGTTTTCCTTTTAATTCTTTTTCGTTTGCTGGTATTTTACGATACTACATATTGTACACGTTATGCATATATATAAATAGAATTTCCAGTAGAACCGATCATAATATATATATATATATATATATATATATATATATATATATCATCAAATGTCTCACACGACCACCATTAATTAATTCACACATATATACACACATGTATATATATATAGACACACACACACACAGTTTCTCCTAATTGGTTCCTTCGGAGCCAGTGGCATTAGCCTAGCTAATTGGTGCCTTAGGAGCATGATAGCAATTGGAAGTGGTTCATGGGGGCGGTAGCGGGTAATAGTACTCTCCTCTTGAATTGGTTCTATGCGGTCCTGTGCTAGGAGCTTGTCCCGCACCTCTCTGAACTGTTAAGAAGGAGATCAATATGCATGTGTATTAGTTGTGTGACTAGATATCGATAATGGTGTAAAAATTGTGAATAGTGTTCTAACAATCGATATCATACCCACTCCTGTCTTGAGATTTTCTCCATCTTTAAGGGAGTCCTGGATTAGGGGGTGTTCGGATAGTCGGACTATACCTTCAGCCGGACTCCTGGACTACGAAGATAGAAGATTGAAGACTTCGTCCCGTGTCCGGATGGGACTTTCCTTGGCGTGGAAGGCAAGCTTGGCGATGCGGATATTCAAGATCTGCTACCATTGTAACCGACTCTATGTAACCCTAACCCTATCCGGTGTCTATATAAACCGGAGGGTTGTAGTCCGTAGGACATCAACTCCATATACAACAATCATACCATAGGCTAGCTTCTAGGGTTTAGCCTCCTTGATCTCGTGGTAGATCTACTCTTGTACTACCCATATCATCAATATTAATCAAGCAGGACGTAGGGTTTTACCTCCATCAAGAGGGCCCGAACCTGGGTAAAACATCATGTTCCCTGCCTCCTGTTACCATCCGGCCTAGACGCACAGTTCGGGACCCCCTACCCGAGATCCGCCGGTTTTGACACCGACATTGGTGCTTTCATTGAGAGTTCCTCTGTGTCGTCGCCTTTAGGCCCGATGGCTCCTTTGATCATCAACAACGATGCGGCCCAGGGTGAGACTTTTCTCCCAGGACAGATCTTCGTCTTCGGCGGCTTCGCTTTGCGGGCCAATTCGCTTGGCCACCTGGAGCAGATCGAAAGCTACGCCCCTGGCCATCAAGCTAGGGTTGGAAGATTAAACTACACGGCTGACATCCGCGGAGACTTGGTCTTCGATGGGTTCGAGCCACGGCCAAGCGCGCCGCACTATCTCGAGGGGCATGATCTAGCTCTGCCTTCGGACAGTGTCCTGGAGGCCGCACACGCATCGGTTCCGACCCCTAACTCGGAGCCTATTGCGCCAATCGAGGATGAGCTGTTGGACGTCACCTCGGGGGCTTCGATCTCAAAGGCGATCGAGCCGAACGCTAGCCCCGCACTCTGCATGATCCGTGACTCTGAGGATCCGGACTCCTTTCCGAACTCCGAACCCCCCGCGCCCCTGCCGATCGAATCCGATTGGGCACCGATAATGGAGTTCACCGCCGCAGACATCTTTCAGCACTCGCCTTTTGGCGACATCCTGAATTCTCTTAAGTCTCTCTCTTTATCAGGAGAGCCCTGGCCGGATTACGGTCAGCGAGGGTGGGATACGGACGATGAAGAAATTCAAAGCCCACCCACCACCCACTTTGTAGCCACTGCCGACGATTTAACCGACATGCTTGACTTCGGCTCCGAAGACATCGACGGTATGGACGACGATGTAGGAGACGAACAGGAACCAGCACCTGCAGGGCGCTGCAAGGCCACCTCGTCATATGACATATATATGGTGGATACTCCAAAAGATGGAGATGGCGATGGAACAGTGGGGGATGACACCTCCATGAAACAGCCAAAGTGCCGGTGCCAGCGGCGCCGCTCTAAATCCCGCCAAAGCAAAAACGGTGATTCTGGCACGGGAGATAATACTACCCCAGATAGCGCCGAAGAACACCCACCTCAGCAAGATTCGGCACAGGAAGATGGAGAAGCCATCCCTCATGAGAGAGCGGCAGACCGAGAGGTCGAGGATGATAACTATACGCCTCCCTCCGAAGACGAGGCAAGCCTCGATGACGACGAATTCGTCATACCACCAGACCCTACCGAACAAGAGCGTTTTAAATGCAGGATTTTAGCCACGGCAAGCAGCCTCAAGAAAAAACAGCAACAGCTTAGAGCTGCCCAAGATTTGCTAGCTGACAAATGGACTGAAGTCCTTGCGGTCGAAGAGTATAAACTCAAACGCCCCTCCAAGAGTTACCCAAAGCGCAGGCCGCTACCCCGATCAGAGGAGGAAGCACCTACATCACCAGCGCATGACATGGCAGACCGGCCACCTCGCAGCAGTGACAGAGAGGCCTCTCGGCCCTCCACCCAAGCCATGCCCCGACACCGCTCAACTAAGGCATGGGAAAATGCGCCAGACCTGCGAGACGTACTGGAGGATAAGGCAAGACAAACAAGATCGATCTACGGATCGCGTAGGCGCCCTACGGCAGGTGACGATAATCTTCACTCTGGATACAACAAATCCGGCCGGGCCGAACACAGCAGACATAGCTCTTCCGAGATGTGTCGTGATATAGCCCAGTACAGAGGCGCCGCACACCCGCTATGCTTCACGAATGAAGTAATGGATCATAAAATCCCAGAGGGTTTCAAACCCGTAAACATCGAATCATACAATGGCACAACAGATCCGGCGGTATGGATCGAGGATTGTCTCCTTCACATCCACATGGCACGCGGCGATGATCTGCACGCCATCAAATACCTCCCGCTCAAACTTGAAGGACCGGCCCGGCATTGGCTTGACAGCTTGCTAGCAGACTCAATCGGTTCTTGGGAGGACCTGGAAGCCGCATTCCTCGACAACTTCTAGGGCACTTACGTGCGACCACCGGATGCCGACGACTTAAGCCACATAATTCAGCAGCCAAAGGAATCGGCCAGACAATTCTGGACACGGTTCCTAGCAAAGAAAAACTAGATAGTCGACTGTCCGGATGCAGAGGCCCTAGCAGCCTTCAAGCATAACATCTGCGACGAATGGCTTGCCCGGCACCTGGGACAGGAAAAGCCGAAATATATGGCAGCCCTCACGACACTCATGACCCACTTTTGCGCGGGAGAAGACAGCTGGCTAGCTCGCAGTAACAACTTATCAAAGAACCCTGGTAATTCGGATACCAAGGACAAAAGTGGCAGGACACATCGGAATAAGCAAAAACGCCGCGTTAGCAGCGACAGCAATGAAGACACAGCAGTCAATGCCGGATTCAAAGGACATAAATCCGGTCAGTGGGAAAAGCCATTCAAAAAGAATACTCAGGGCCCGTCCAGTTTGGACCAAATACTCGATCGCTTGTGCCAGATACATGGCACCCCCGAAAGGCCAGCTAATCACACTAACAGGGATTGTTGGGTGTTCAAGCAGGCAGGCAAGTTAAGAGCCGAAAACAAAGATAAGGGGCTGCACAGCGACGACGAGGAGGAGCCCAAGCCACCGAACAACAATGGAGAGAAGGGCTTTCCCCCACAAGTGCGGACGGTGAACATGATATATGCAACCCACATTCCCAAGCGGGAGCGGAAGCGTGTGCTACGGGACGTATATGCGATGGAGCCAGTCGCCCCAAAGTTCAACCCATGGTCCTCCTGCCCGATCACTTTTGATCGAAGGGACCATCCCACTAGCATCCGTCATGGCGGCTTCGCCGCATTGGTTCTCGACCCAATCATCGACGGATTTCATCTCATAAGAGTCCTCATGGACGGCGGCAGTAGCCTGAACCTGCTTTATCAGGATACAGTGCGGAAAATGGGCATAGATCCCTCAAGGATTAAGCCCACAAAAACGACCTTTAAAGGCGTTATACCAGGTGTAGAAGTCAACTATACAAGCTCAGTAACACTTGACGTGGTCTTCGGATCCCCGAACAATTTCGGAAGCGATGAGTTAATCTTCGATATAGTCCCGTTTCGTAGTGGCTATCACGCCCTGCTCAGACGAACCGCATTCACAAAGTTCAATGCGGTGCCGCACTACGCATATCTCAAGCTCAAGATGCCAGGCCCTCGAGGAGTAATCACGGTCAACGGAAACACCAAACGCTCCCTCCGTACAGAGGAGCACACGGCGGCTCTAGCAGCGGAGGTACAATGTAGCCTTCTCAGGAAATTCTCCAGTCCGGCCGTTAAAAAGCCAGACAATGCCAAGCACGCCCGGAGTAACCCACAGCAGGACCGCCTGGCACACTCTGAGCAAGCGTAGCATTGCGGCCCCAACCCCAGCTCTCGCGACATAGCGAAACCAGTACCTCGCATACATAACTACGCCCTTGAAATACCATGGGCACAGGGGAAGGGGCACAATAACGGCATGCCCAAATTACGGCTTAAAACGTACTAGGGGCTGCCGGATTCTTTTTTTAATTTTTTCTTACTTTCAGGACTCCATACTTCGGACGACCTGTTCGGCAATTCGACTGCCGCACAAACGATGCAAAATCCTGGGAGGCAGGCAAGCCATGCCGCATTATGGAACTCCCAGGTGGTCTCTGTTACGAGCGGTATACCTGTTTTAAATACAATTCCGCGGCCTGCCCCTGGTCAGGACATACTAAATAGTCTAATATGTTTTGCTTACCGCACTATTTGTATTCTTAGGCTTTGATAAATAGCCTCTCTATAAACAATGCATAGCTTTCTGTCTATTTTTTGCATTATCTTCTTTTCACATATATGTTTATTAAATGACATGATTGCACCCATACACCATGGTACAGCAAACACGCCAGGGGCTTCAGTACCCCTCATAATGGTGTGAGAAGTCCGTACACTTTCACAAGTGCGGCACCCCGAACTTATAGCACTATATGCATCGGCTCCGAGTCATGATTTCGGTCAATAGTTGGGTATGCCCGGCTCCTATGTTTTGGTGCCTTACGTTCCGCTATATCGGCTAAGGTAGCACTTGGAGAACAACTGCAATTGTGCCCCGGTTCAGCTGGGTTAAGCACCTCAGTGGAGAAAGCTAAAACTGACTGTCATGATGTGGCGAGAGACCGGTTGCTGTTCGAGAGGTTTTTCGAGTCCCTAAAGGCTTATGCCGCTTCGAGCGAGGAGCTGGCTTTGTCCAGCCAAGGCGTGGATAGCTCCCCGAACTCGGTCTTCCGAACTAGGGGCTTCGCCGAAATTTAAAAGTATAGAGTTCTATGGCCAAGTGAGGGTGTTCAAGCATTATAGTCCGATTGCCTGGTTCGTTGTGCTGAGCGCCTCCCTCGAAGGACCCAACTATGGGAAAAAGAGCGCTCAGGTTTATCCCGAACACCCCAGCACTAGTGGCATGGGGGCAGAAGCCGACGACTGGCCATCTCTCAATTTTTGATAAACGGCCACACAGAAAGTAATATTTTAAATTCAATAAGCATTGCTTAGCGCATATGAACAAGTTTTCAGCGCACAGGATAAACACGAGCGAGTTCATTCAAAAATCAGATCCTTGGTACATTCATCCTCCACAAGGCGGGCACCTGCAAGAACATCCTTGTAGTAGTTCTCGGGCTTGCGATGCTCCTTCCCCGGCGGCGGCCCGTCCTTCACAAGCTTCTCACCGTCCAGCTTACCCCAGTGCACCTTTGCACGGGCATGGGCCCGACGGGCACCTTCGATGCAGACGGAGTGCTTGATGACCTCGAGCCTCGGACAGGCCTCCACCAGCCGCCGCACCAGCCCGAAATAGCTCCCAGGCAGGGCATCTTCGGGCCACAGCCGAACTATGAAGCCCTTCATGGCCTGTTCGGCCGCCTTGTGGAGCTCGACCAGCTGTTTCAGCTGGTCGCTCAAGGGCACAGGGTGTCCGGCCTCAGAATACTGAGACCAGAACACCTTCTCCGTCGAGCTACCTTCTTCAGCTCGGTAGAATGCGGCGGCGTCGGATACGCTGCGGGGAAGATCTGCGAATGCCCCTGGAGAGCTCCGGATTCGGGTAAGTAAGAAGTAGTTCACTTTTATATTTCCGCTTTGCATAAAGAATGCCTTACCCGCTGCTATCTTCCTCATCTCCTCCAACTCTTGGAGGGCCTTTTGGGCTTCGGCCTTTGCAGACTTGGCAGCCTCTAGGGCCGTCGCAAGCTCGGATGCTTGCGCCTTCGACTCAAGCTCCAAACTCTCATGTTTTTTCATGAGAGCCTGAAGCTCTTGCTGCACCTCGCCGACCTGAGCCCCAAGTCTGTCTCGCTCGGTGCGCTCCGTGGCCGTTTTCTTTTCGGCCTCAAACAGCGCCAGCTTAAGGGTCGCCACCTCAGTCGCGGCCCCTACAATAAGCAGTACAATCCTGTTATTCTTTTTGCAATCAAGCCTTTTTATAGGCACTTTTTCTGTAAGGTATTTCTTACCTTCTTTCTCCTCGAGCCGCCGCTTGGCAAGGCCGAGCTCTTGCTCGGTCCGCTCGAGGTCGTGCTTCAGGACACCCACCTCCGTAGTCAGTGCGGTGGTGGATAGCAGCAAAGCCTGCATACGCATATTGACTTTTTTTAGACTCCTGCAAAATTTAATAGATCCTCTATTCGGCTTTTCTTTCCGAACGCCAAACAGAGCATCAGGGGCTACTGTCTATGCAGTAATATTTTTGCATATTTTTACTTATCTCGAAGCCTGTTAGAAGGCTAGCACAAGCTTCAGTCAGTCCGCTCTTGGCAGACTGAACCTTCTGGATCACCGTACTGATAATAGTACGGTGCCCCTCGTCGATGGAGGCATCGTCAAGCACCTCCAGCAGATTGTCCGGCACCTCCGGTTGGACGGAGGCCGCCGGCTCAGAATGCTTGCTCCTCTTGGAAGGAGTTCGCCTACCGCGGTCCGGAACTGTGGAAGATTCCGGCGCGGTGTCCGGCACAAAGCCGGACTTGGAGCCCTAGGGAGCCTTATCCCCTTCACTCCTGGAGTCCGGGAGGTTGCCTTGTGGCTCCTCCGGGACGACCTCCTCCTGCCCTGGGGCTTGTCGCGATTGCACTTCGGCATTGTCTGCAGTGCGGGGGGAGACAGCGGACGGAACTGAGTTCACGTCCGATGAGTCTAGGGAGCCGCCCGACGATTCGTCGAATTCAGCCCGGGGCAGACTGCATAATTACATTCGACATTAGGGAAAGCTGCGCAACAAAGGAACATCATGAGTTACTCTGATATCTGAACTTACAATTTCGCCGGACGCTTGGCCCTGTTTGGCCACAACTCTTTGCCCTCTTCGGCGTCGGGGGCGTAGTTCAGCGGAGGGGTCTTCCTTTTCCTAGACCCCTCGGCCTCCCCCGTTGGGGCAGCCTTCCTCTTCTCTCCTCCCTCCGCTGGGGGGGAGAGTTTTCTTCTTCCTCCTCCTCATTTTCACTGGAGGAGGGCCTCTCGGACTCATCAGATGACGAGTCTGACACCACCATGTTGCGGGCACTCTTTCAAGTCCCCGTGGTCTTCTTCTTCTTGGCCTTCTTCTCCGGCACCACATAAGGCCCGGAGCCAGCAGCTTCACTAGTAGAGCTGGGGCTGGGTCTTCGAGCAGCGGAGCCGGACAGTTAATTGGTCTGGATATCGCCCGCCAAGCCTATCAAAGGTAATGGAGTTTAGATCCCGCATGGAGTCAAACTATGAAAAAAGCTTAAAATCCTGTAAAAGGTGTAGATGGCCTACCTCGCTATCATGACGCTACGAGCTGTATCCGCGGTCCTCGGAAGCGGATGCGGGAGCCTCGGCGCCCTTGAATAGCATCTTCCAGGCGTCTTCGTACGTCGTGTCGAAGAGCCTGCTGAGGGTTTGATGCTGGGCCAGGTCGAACTCCCACAGATTGAAATCCCGTTGTTGGCACGGGAGGATCCAGCGGACGAGCATAACCTGGATTACATTAACAAGCCGGATTGGCTTGTTCACCAGGGACTGGATGCATGTTTGCAATCCGGTCACCTCTTTTTCGTCACCCCACGACAGGCCCGTCTCTTTCCAGGACATAAGCCGCGTGGGGGGTCCGGATCGGAACTCGGGGGCTGCGGTCCATTTCGGATCGTGCGGCTCGGTGATGTAAAACCACCCGGATTGCCATTCCTTTAGGGTCTCCACAAAATAGCCCTAGAACCATAGGACGTTGGCCATCTTGCCCACCATGGCGCCTCCACACTCTACCTGGCTGCCGCGCACCACCTTGGGCTTGACGTTGAAGGTCTTGAGCCAGAGGCCGAAATGAGGGCGGATGCGGAGAAAAGCCTCGCACACGACGATAAACACTGAGATCTTGAGGATGAAGTTCGGGGCCAGATCGTGGAAATCCTTGCCGTAGTAGAACATGAGCCCCCGGACAAATGGGTGGAGTGGAAAACCCAGTCCGCGGAGGAAGTGGGGAAGAAATACTACCCTCTCATGGGGCCTTGGGGTGGGGAGAAGCTGCCCCTTTTTAGGAAGCTGGTGCGCGATGTCCTTGGACAGGTATCCGGCCTTCTTTAGCTTCTTGACTTGGCCCTCCGTGGCGGAGGAGACCATCCACTTGCCTCCCACTCCGGACATTGCTGGAGAAGGTTGAGGTGGGAAGTGTGGGCTTGGGCGCTGGAGCTCGAGTGCGCAGGAGATGGATAGGCAAAGGAGGAAGAAGGCGTAGGTTAAAAGGTGGATCTTTATCCCCTTATATGGGCGGATGCGGTTGTGCGTCCCCGCCTGCCTAGTAAAACTCGCTTGCCTCCCAAGCGCCGTGATAAGTGGCGCGGTTGGGTTACCCACATCTGTATTGATGAGAATCCCGCAAAAGGGGGGTACACGATCTCTGCTTTGACAAAGACGTGCCAGGGAAACCGCCTCGCAAAACACGCTAAGGTGGAAAAGCGAAAATGATTCGTGTAAAGGACTTGGCCGTAGTGTGATGCCGCACTGCGGAATATGTCAGCAGATTTGATTTGTGTTAATATTATTCTCTCTATGGCAATATGTGGAAGCTTATTTTGCAGAGCCGGACACTACTCTTGGTGTTTACAATCTTCTATGAAGGACTTGGAGGAGGAACCCGCCTTGCAATGCCGAAGACAATTTGCGTGCCGGACTCGTCGTCATTGAAGCCTAGTTCAGGGGCTACTGAGGGAGTCCTGGATTAGGGGGTATTCGGATAGCCGGACTATACCTTCAGCCGGACTCCTGGACTACGAAGATACAAGATTGAAGACTTCGTCCCGTGTCCGGATGGGACTTTCCTTGGCGTGGAAGATAAGCTTGGCGATGCGGATATTCAAGATCTCCTACCATTGTAACCGACTCTATGTAACCCTAACTGTCGGTGTCAAAACCGGTGGATCTCAGGTAGGGGGTCCCGAACTGTGCGTCTAGGCTGGATTGTAACAGGAGGCAGGGAACACGATGTTTTACCCAGGTTCGGGCCCTCTCGATGGAGGTAAAACCCTATGTCCTGCTTGATTAATATTGATGATATGGGTAGTACAAGAGTAGATCTACAACGAGATCAAGGAGGCCAAACCCTAGAAGCTAGACTATGGTATGATTGTTGTATATGGAGTTGATTGCCTACGGACTACAACCCTCCGGTTTATATAGACACCGGATAGGGTTAGGGTTACATAGAGTCGGTTACAACGGTAGGAGATCTTGAATATCCGCATTTCCCAGCTTGCCTTCCACGCCAAGGAAAGTCCCATCCGGACACGGGACGAAGTCTTCAATCTTGTATCTTCATAGTCCTGGAGTCCGGCTGAAGGTATAGTCCGGCTACCCGAACACCCCCTAATCCAGGACTCCCTCAGTAGCCCCTGAACCAGGCTTCAATGATGACGAGTCCGGCGTGCAAATTGTCTTCGGCATTGCAAGGCGGGTTCCTCCTCCAAGTCCTTCATAGAAGATTGTAAACACCAAGAGTAGTGTCCGGCTCTGCAAAATAAGGTTCCACATATTGCCATAGAGAGAATAATATTAACACAAATCAAATCTGCTGACGTATTCCGCAGTGCGTCATCACACTACGGCCAAGTCCTTTACTTGAATCGTTTTTACTTTTCCACCTCAGCGTGTTTTGCGAGGCGGTTTCCTTGGCACGTCTTGTCAAAGCAGAGATCGTGTACCCCCCTTTTACGGGATTCTCATCAATACGGACGTGGGTAACCCAATCGTGCCCGTTAGCATGTTTTCTCAATTAAAGGCGAGTCCCAAACGGTTACAGGGAGGGCTCCTGGTATTCAGCCTCTTATAAAGATACCAGGGCCTTATCCTTTTCTCCAATCCCAAAACAAGTTCGCCTGTCGCCTCGAGTTCCAACACCCTAGGCTCCAGATTCCGGGTGCCTCGGACCTTCGACAATGTCCGGTTCCGACCTTCAAGGCCGATGGATGCCCTCCTCCGTCACGGAGGAGGACGTGCTAAAGTTGAGAGAGGCTAAGTTCTTGACCGCCAAAATTTCACATAGGTTGCCTGCTCAAAGGCAGGCTATCCCCATTCCCCAGCCCGGTGAGAGCGTAGTGTTCATGTCTCACTTCCTTCGGGGGTTAGGCTTCCCGATGGATCCCTTTGTGAGGGGACTGCTGTTTTATTATGGGCTGGAATTCCACGACTTAGCTCCGGAGTCCATCCTCCATATCTCCTTGTTTATCGTTGTGTGCGAAGCATTCCTCCGTGTTACCCCTCACTTCGGACTAAGGCTCAAGACCTTCAAAGTGGAGCCGAAGATGATCGAGGGACGGCACGCAGAGTGCGGAGGTGCTGTTATAAGAAAAAAATGCTGATGCTCCATGGCCCGAGAGCTCTTTTCAAGACGAGCTGGGCTTGTGGCAACGAGAGTGGTTTTATATCACCGCTCCCCGGAGCACAAAATGGGTGGAGCCTCCTGCCTTTCTCTCGGGTCCCCCACCACGGCTAGCGTCATGGGTCAACATAGGGTTAGATTGGGGTTGGCCAAAAGACAAGGTGACGCAGGTCAGAGGGACCGCGAGCTCTCCAGAACTTTATGGGCGCAACACCCGCGGAGATGTATAAACCGTTCTTCGGATCACAAGAGATGTGTCCGGATTTAACCGAGGATGCAGGCCTAAGCCGCAACCGCCCAGATACTCAAGTAAGCAACCTTGTGCCCGGACCTTCTATCCGTATAATTGTCATAAACTTGCCCCTAAAAGAGCCGTCCTTTTAAACAGGAGTGGATAGCGAAGGCAAAGCTGATCAGGTGTCCGGCACCCCTTCCTGAAACCAGGCTGGATCTCGTGCTGGTCAGGATGCTGGAGATAATACCTTTGGAGGGGGAGGACAAGGAAGCTATGGCCTCCTCGAAGGAGGCTGCTCCGGAGGGAGGAACCGACAATTTCTCTCCTAAGGGGAAGAAGAGAGCTGCCTCTGACGACCTGGAAACCATGGCCTCGAAGCGGGGGAGAAATTCCTCGTTAGAGGGTCCGACGCCGGGGAGTTCCTCGGCCGGACTACGCCCTCAAGGGGATCAGCCCTCCAGCGAGCCGTAAGTGGAGAAAGATTTTCCTTTTGAGGGATGAGGGAAATCCTTGATTTATATCTGAGAAGATTAACGAAACCTTTAACTTGTAGCTCGGACCTCAGCCCTTCTTAGCAGAGCTCGTCTTCGGGGGATCTCCTTCCGGAGATGATGGAGAGCGGGATGCCTCCCCCTGCCGTGCCGCCTAGCGAGGCGGGCGACCCTGAGGTGTCATCACAGAGGGTTTCTCCGAATCCGGCAGGGGCGGAAGGTAGCTATGTGCCCCCCACCCCCGAGGTTCTCCATGTCTGGCCTTCGAAAGAGGTCATGGGACGAGCTCGGCACCGTCTAGTGCTCGGTCGGAGGAGCTAAAGATTCTGCTGGGGCGAGCTTGTATCTCAGAGGAGCATCGTGCATTGATGGGTATGGTGATTGAAAGGATTTCATCCGTAGAGAGCGGATTGCATGAGGCCGTCAAAAGTTTACTGACGAGTTTCGAGGTACATTAGATAATTTACACTTTTGGCAGTTGTGCATGAATAAGATGCGCCCTGTCTAGATAGTAGCCCCTGAGACTCTGCGCGTCGTCAAGGAATGACGGCATGCGGAGGATCATAATCCCATGTCTAAGGTGTCGCCTTTGAATGTAGGCGGCATTGTGTCCGGAATCGAGCCAAACTGACGATTTTGCCGAACTAAAGCGGCAACTGAACGTGGCAGATGCCGACATCACGCTTGTCAACAAGCGGCTTGATGAGGCTCAAGGTATGTAATTCCTCGGGCGGCATCAGGTAAGAACAGTTTTATGCCCGTGTCTTACGATGTGTGTGCTTGACGCAGATGGTGCGACCGCCGTGGAGAGTCTTAGGGCAGAACTAGCCCGAGCTAAAGAACAAGCCAGAGAAAGTGATGCGGCCGCCAAGAAAGCCCTTGAAGAGCTGGGAGACGAACAGGTTGCTCATTGCCGAAGCAAGGAAGAGATGGCTGAGATGGCCGAAAAGTTAAAAAGCGCTACAGACCGTTGCAGACATCTTGAAAAAGAAGACCAGGCGAAACAGACGGACTTAGAGAAGGCCGTTGCCAATGCCAAGGACGCGCGCTCTATGATGAGAGCTGCAAGGGAGGAGCTGCGTCAGGCCGAACAGATTGCGGCTGGAAAGCCCTTTATGCTGCGAAGGAAATTTTGCGATCCGAAGTTTGCTCCGTTGGACCGGATGTGGAGTGTGGAGGATACCTATCTGGACTTGGCAGCGAGTGCTGCTGATGCGACCGAACTGGTCGCTGTTTCACAATCCAGAGCGTCCACTGGCGGTGGACGATCATTTGGCTCAATGGGCCGAACTGAATAGGTTGTCCGGAGTCTCCATGAAGTACGTCATGGGTCACCTGTGGCCGGGGAGATCGGAGCCGAGGAGTTATTTCAGCTTGGTGCAGCAATTCCTTGACGCGGTGCTGCATATAAATGCAATGAAGAGGTCAGCATGCATAGAGGGCGCTAGGATGGCTCTTGCCCGTGTTAAGACATACTGGGGAGAGATGGAGACCACCATTGTTGCGTCCCGAGATTCGGACAAAAGCCGAGTACCCTCCGAGCACTATTTTCAGGAAGTTCTTGAAGGCGCTCGTGTAATAGAGACGCAGTGCTCGAAAGATGCTATGTTATGATAGCATATGTAATTATAAAGTAATATTTTGATAAACTGTAGTGGCCTTTTTTATACTTGTGCCTTCAAGTATTGGGAACACCTCCTGTGCGGCCGTTTTAAGATGTATATATATATATATATATATATATATATATATATATATATATAGGTAGCAGTCGTTGGCTTCAGCCCCCACGCACATAGTGCGGGGGTGCTCGCAGAAGACGCATTTTCACACTTAACCCAACGTCTTGGTCCTACAAAGGAGGTGATAGCGCAGCGGGCCACGCAACCCGACTATAATGCTTTAACACTTTCACTTAGCCATAGGAGTTTGACAGTGAGACTATTTAGGTAGCCCCTTGGTGGCGACTGCGCTCGTCCTGAGTTCGGGGCGCGTATGTGCCTGGCCGGGAAGCGGCCCTTCGTTAAAGCAGAGGAATCCGATAGATTCCGATAGGTCATTGAGTGGCTCACCAGTCTCACGCTACATCATGACAGTCAGTTTTCGGCTTTCTCTACTGAGGTGCTCGCCTGGCCGAACTGGGGCACAATCGCAGTAGTTCTCCTGGTGCTACCTTAGCCGATAGAGCGGAACGTAAGGTAGCCGAAGTCAGGAGCCGGGCAACCCAACATTTGACCAAAGACATGATTCGGAGCTGATGCATATAATGCCAAAACTCGCGCCGCCGAACACTCCCTAAGGTGTTCGGTCTTTATGAGTGCAGGCGAAACAACACTCTTTATTAAAAAAGCCCCTAGTGTCCACGTACGTGCAAAAATTCTGACGTGGCCACATGCCAAGACGCCAGCTTCCTCCTTGGTTATATCAGAAAAAACCAGGGGATGTGTAGCAACAAGAGACAGTAAAAAAGGTTTACGCAGGGTCTTAATCTAAAAAGAATCCTTTAGGACGGGTCCCTACTGCACGTCTGCGCCTGTGTCTCCGTTGTGCCGTATCCTGGACGGGCGCCGCACGACGTTCATCTGTAAAAGAGAGGAACTGAGTTGAAAAACGGGTCGTGCCGAAAATGTTTAAAATAAACAAAGTATAAAGTAAAATATATAAGATTGAGCTTTATTGTCTCTTATTGTATATGCGTGGAGCCCCTAGTGCGGGGGTATATGGCCACTAAGCCTGCATCAATGGTGATTTTGCACCGAACTCGTCTATCCGCGTTCGTGGTCTTGAATGACCTATTTTGAAGTTTTTTGGCCGGTGAGGCCATTTTGCTGTGGGGCTGTCAAAGCGGCCGCACAGTCCTCCGCATGGGGAGTAGCACTTTAGTGCTTCCCCTCCAAAGAGATAATCCCTCGTGGACCGGGCATCTTAAGCGTAAGAGATGCATAATGCGGTATTACGTTAAAGCGAACGAAAGCTTTGCGTCCCAGTAGTGCTTGATAGCGACTTGAGAATGGGACCACCTAGAAGGTCATCTTTTCACGGTGGAAGTTATCGGCAGAGCCGAATATGACTTCGAGCCGGAGAAAACCCATACAATGGGTCACCGGACCAGGTATTACTCCTTGAAAGGAGGTTTTGCTGCGGCGGATTCTTGCTGGGTTTATCCCCATGTGCTGGATTGTATCCTGATATATCAGGTTTAGTCCACTGCCGCCGTCCATAAGTACATTTGAAAACTGGAGTCCGCCAATTATTGGATCGAGTATCAAGGTAGTCTAGCCTACATTCTTGATATTTCTAGAATAATCTAGCTGATCGAAGATGATCGGTTTTGACAACTAGTGGCAGGACCCTTTGGGGATGGGCCGTGTGGTGCGTACCTTTACGGGCGCCGCACGTTTTGTTATGTGAAGTGAGTTCACTATTTTCACTTCTTGTGGGAAGTTCTTTTGTTTCCTGGTGCTCTGCTTTTGGGGTTCGTCCTCGTCTTCGCTTGGTGTGTCGAGCCCCTTGTGTTCGGCATTGAATCTGCCGGATTGTTTGAAAACCCAACAGTCTCTGTGGGTATGGTTAGCAGGCTTCCTGGGAGTACTGTGTATCTGACATATCCTGTCCAGGATTTTATTTAGGTTGGATGGATTGTACCTGTTATCCTGGGGGGCAATTTTGCCTAATTTTGTCGTGAGCCTTTGAATCCGGCATTGACTACCGTGCTCTTCGGACTTTTATCCTTAGTCCGGCGATGGTCCTTATTGCGTCGCGGTTTTCCATTTCCATCCCTAGTTTCGGATGTACTTGGGTCGCTGGGGCTGCACCTTGCCAACCAGCTGTCCTCCCCTGCACAAAAGCGAGTCATGAGGCTTGTTAGTGCGGCCATTGTTCTTGGCTTTTCTTGGCCGAGGTGTCTGGCGAGCCATTCATCTCGGACGTTATGCCTGAAAGCTGCTAAGGCTCCAGCGTCCGGACAGTCGACTATCTGATTCTTTTTAGTGAGGAATCTATTCCAGAACTGCCGAGCTGATTCTCTGGGTTGTTGAGTTATGTCACTAAGATCGTCTGCATCCGGAGGGCAGACATAGGTCCCTTGAAAGTTTGCTCGGAAAGCATCCTCAAGCTCTTCCCAGCTTCCAATTGTGTTTTCGGGAAGGCTTTTAAGCCAATGCCGAGCTGGCCCTTTAAGCTTAAGGGGTAAATATTTTATGGCGTGGAGATCATCTCCTCTAGCCATGTGTATATGGAGGATATAATCCTCGATCCAAACTCCAGGGTCTGTTGTTCCATCATATGCCTCTATGTTTATGGGTTTGAATCCCTCTGGAAATTCATAGTCCAGGACCTCATCGGTGAAACATAGGGAGTGTGCGGCGCCCCTGTATTTGGGTGTGCCGGATTCTGATGATTGCTTCATAGCATTGCTTACGAGAGCTTGCTTTCTTGGCCCATAAATGGACCTGACTGGGCCATGGTGCGAATCCTTAAGTGGGTCGCATGCCGATTTAAGTGCGGCGCCGCTTGCCACTTTATGGGGTCGTCTATCCGATCGTGTGGCTTTCGCATTTTTTGAATGCGAGGGCTCTAGGGCCTCTTCGTCGAATTCAGGCAGTAGCTTTCTTTTCGGATAGCTTGTAGTGCGGCGACTGTCGCCGTATTTATCGGCGGTATTGATTACTTTGCTCCATCTAGTCCGGAGTGCATCTTTCGCTGTTTTTAGCTTCCGCTTCTTCTTTTTTAGGCTGCGTGCAGTTGCAACGAGCCTCTCATGGAGGTTCTTTTGCTCCATAGGTTTATCAGGCGTGAGGTCATCCGGAATGCCGTTTTCGCTGCAGGAGGGATGTTTGGTTTCTCTATCCGTGTTGCCCTGTTTGGCCGGTTGCTCTAAGGCCTGCTCGTCGTCTACCGGCTCGTCCTGCTCTATGGCTGGGTTTTTATCGAGGCGGGGCTTGGGTCGGCATTTATGCCGACGCTTTGATTGCTTTTCGGGGGGTCGGTCTCCTGTTCCATCCCCCTTTTCCTCGTTGTCGCTTCCTTTAGGGGTGTCCACCATGTACACATCGTGAGATGAGGTGGCTGTCCAATGCCCTATGGGTGTTGGTTCATCGGAATCTCCTGCATCGTCATCCATGCTATCGATGTCTCCGGAGTTGAAGTTGAGCACGTCGTTTAAATTGTCGACAGTGGCTACCAAGTGGGTGGTGGGTGGGCTTTGAATTTCTTCATCGTCCGTGTCCCATCCTTGCTGACCGTAGTTCGGCCAGGGCTCTCCTGACAAAGAGAGAGACATAAGAGAATTCAGGATGTTGCCAAAAGGAGAGTGCTGAAAGATGCCTGCGGCAGTGAACTCCATTATCGGCGCCCAATAGGATTTGATCGGCAGTGGCGTGGGGTGTTCGGAGTTCGGAAAGGAGTCCGGATCCTCGGAGTCACGGATCATGCAGAGTGCGGGGCTAGCGTTTGGCTCGATCGCCCTTGAGATCGAAGCCCCCGAGGTGGCATCCAACCGCTCATCCTCGATTGGCGCAATAGGCTCCGAGTTAGGGGTCGGAACCGATGCGTGTGCGGCCTCCAGGACACTGTCCGGAGGCAGAGCTAGATCATGCCCCTCGAGATAGTGCGGCGCATTTGGCCGTGGTCAAACCCGTCGAAGATCAAGTCTCCGCGGATGTCAGCCGTGTAGTTTAAGCTTCCAAACCTGACTTGATGGCCAGGGGCGTAGCTTCCGATCTGCTCCAGGTGGCCGAGCGAATTGGCCCGCAGAGCGAAGCCGCCGAAGACGAAGATCTGTCCGGGGAGAAAAGTCTCACCTTGGACCGCATCGTTGTTGACGATCAAAGGAGCCATCGGGCCTAAAGGCGACGACACAGAGGAACTCTCAATGAAAGCACCAATGTCGGTGTCAAAACCGGCGGATCTCGGGTAGGGGGTCCCGAACTGTGCGTCTAGGCCAGATGGTAACAGGAGGCAGGGAACACGATGTTTTACCCAGGTTCGGGCCCTCTCGATGGAGGTAAAACCCTACGTCCTGCTTGATTAACATTGATGATATGGGTAGTACAAGAGTAGATCTACCACGAGATCAAGGAGGCTAAACCCTAGAAGCTAGCCTATGGTATGATTGTTGTATATGGAGTTGATTGCCTACGGACTACAACCCTCCGGTTTATATAGACACCGGATAGGATTAGGATTACATAGAGTCGGTTACAACGGTAGGAGATCTTGAATATCCGCATCGCCTAGCTTGCCTTCCATGCCAAGGAAAGTCCCATCCGGACACGGGATGAAGTCTTCAATCTTGTATCTTCATAGTCCTAGAGTCCGGCTGAAGGTATAGTCCGGCTACCCGAACACCCCCTAATCCAGGACTCCCTCACTAACCCTATCCGGTGTCTGTATAAACCGGAGGGTTGTAGTCCGTAGGACATCAACTCCATATACAACAATGATACCATAGGCTAGCTTCTAGGGTTTAGCCTCCTTGATTCGTGGTAGATCTACTCTTGTACTACCCATTTCATCAATATTAATCAAGCAGGACGTAGGGTTTTACCTCCATCAAGAGGGCCCGAACCTGGGTAAAACATCGTGTTCCCTGCCTCCTGTTACCATCCGGCCTAGACGCACAGTTCGGGACCCCCTACCCGAGATCCGCCGGTTTTGACACCGACAATGTGTATTAGTTGTGTGACTAGATATCGATAATGGTGTAAAAATTGTGAATAGTGTTCTAACAATCGATATTGTACCCACTCCTGTCTTTGAGATTTGCTCCTTTCGGACGCCATTATGCGAATGTTCTCGCAAACGTAGTATGCACATAGATCATTCCCCGGCGCCTCCTTCAGGGCCTTTACGAGAATGGAATTTGATCAGATAATAATTATCAAGCATGATAATTAAAGAGATGGCAGCTAGCTAGTACTACTTAATTAATTACCTTGGGTCGATACCATTTCAGCTTTTGTTTCCATGCGCCTGGAGTGGCCCTGATGAACTGTGCCCAAGCCTTGCCTCGCCGACAAAGAAAATGAATAAATGGGTTATTAAATAGTTGTTATCAGGAAATGACGAACTAATTAAATAGGCCGAGATATAGTTAATAATGATTGAAGTTAGCTGTTGACTATCCCCTTCATGATGGTGTAGTCACTTGCTTTCTTAAGTAGCGAGTCTAGTACTTCAACTGTTCCTTCATCAACTTTAATGATTAACAAGATCCAGTGAAATCTGCATGCACACACGCTTGCATGTCTTAATTAAGCGGGCATATGTAAGCAAAAACATGTAGCTATAGCTAGTAGGGAAAAACAAAATTTGTAGTACAAGACAGTGTGACTCACTGGAAGTTGTAAGGAAGTAGTATATCTTCATTGTATTTGAGTTCCTTGAAGAACTGTAGCATGCTTTCCTCTACACATTTTTCGTGATATGGATCTATTTTCCATGTGTATTCATTAATGGTATTTGGGTCAACGAACCCAATGCCATAGCATCCACCTTTTTTCATTTCATAAATCTTCATCCTGCATAATACCATAGAAAAGAATATAGTGAGGATAATTACAGGTAATGATTGATCAAAATGATCACTACAGCTAGCTTGAGACTTAAATTACAGAGAGAAATCACTTACAGACAATAGCAACTGACGATAGATTTGTCGAGTGCGTCTTTATTGTATAGCTGAAATAGTTCTGAATACTCAACGGTCACAGCTTTCTTATGGTAGTAATGCTCCTCATTGACATTCACCATGAGGGACTCTCGATTGGAAATCTTGGTAATGTCCATGTACCATTGATGCAATTCATACATTCTCATTGGGAGCTTATTGACCTCCTCTGGCTCGACCAAAGGTTGGCCCCGGGCATATTTCCATTTTATTTCCTCCTCTCTAGTCGGAGACATGGGCTCGATATCGAGGAGTTGTCCAATAGCGATCCCGATCGATTCAGCCTGCGCAATATGCTCCTCGGTTATTACCACATCGCCCACCCCGGGAACGTTAACTGTTTGTCCACAATAATATTGGGCGCGCCTACTCTCATGTGTTGTTGGCACAACAACCGGGGGATTGATTGCGTCGCCTGTTCTCCCAGCTGGGGAACGGTTTCACCGCTCCTTTTGCCAGTTGATTTGCTCGAGCTCCAGCTCGCCTCTTTCTGTAGACGTGCTCGATTTAGCTTCCTAAGGTGGCGCTCATAGTCTGTGTCAACAGGCTTGGGAGCTGGTGATCTAGCCATACGAATGAAGTGGTCAATGTTTTCCACAGGCACTTTCTCCCTTGGCGGAGGTGGCGCTTTCGGTGCAAAATGGGCTTCCACCTCGGCCTTCGAGATGGCTACGGTTTCCTCCTCGGACTTGTCGTAAGAACTCTGCTGAAGAGGTGCAAGGCTTGGACCATATTGAAATCGCTTGCCTCCGCCTGTACCTGCAGTACTACCTCGACATGTACCGCTACGCACCATAGCTGAGGCGCCTCTCTTCCGTGATTGCTGAGGCGGCGAAGACGGCTGACATGGCTGAGTTGGAGGAGGAGGAGTGGCCTGAAGCTGTGCCGGACTTGGAGGAGGAGTGGCCTGAAGCTGTGTCGGACTTGGAGGAGGAGTGGCCT
Organism: Triticum monococcum; assembly: GCA_034509565.1. NCBI lineage: Eukaryota > Viridiplantae > Streptophyta > Magnoliopsida > Poales > Poaceae > Triticum > Triticum monococcum. Next base: position 681,984,856 of record CM067845.1, on the reverse strand, counting down.
GACGCTTTGCCGGACTTGGAGGAGGAGTGGCCTGAAGCTGTGCCGGACTTGGAGGAGGAGTGGCCTGATGCGTTGGTGGACTTGGAGGAGCGGGAGTCTGCTGACTCGGTGGCGGATTGCCACGAGGAGTCGGATGACGCGGTGTCGATGACCTTCAAAAGATGATGCAATCCTTTCTCCATAGGATGATACGATGGTTGGCCTCTCCTAGTGTGTGCTCATCGTCACCTCCAGGAATGTCAAGCTCTAGCCCCAAATATTGGTCCACCACCTCATCAACCAAGACACAAGCATAGCCCGCTGGAATCGGGTTGCAATGGAAGTTTTCCTCGGGGGGATTTGTAAAAGCAAGGGCGTCCGCCACCTTCATGGATATGTTCTTCATTTTGAAGTGTAGCTCACAGTTAGTGTTCTCCATGATGTCATCCACTGGGTAGCTATCCAGCAATGCGTCGCCCGGGGCGGAACCCACGCTGCTTCTCGGCATGGATGGGACGGTGCTATCCATTGGTGGATCATCCGCTAGCTGCTGAGACCCCCTTTGCTAGCTAAGTGAGTCGATCTGCTCCTACTGCCGCTGGAATTTGATTTCCAAGTCTGCGTGCGCTGATTCTAGGCCTTGAAGGCGTTCATAGTCTAGCTTCCTCTGCTCCTCCTCCATCTTCCTCTTCTTCTCCTCCGCAATCTTCTTTCTCGCACGGGTTCTGTAGTCGGTGTTCCAGTCCGAAAACCCCTCATACCACGGAATAGCGCCCATGCCTCGTGTTCTTCCCGGGTGTTCAGGATTTCCCAAGGCACGCGTAAGCTCGTCGTTCTCTCTGTTGGGCTCGAACAACCCCGATCGAGCCTCTTCTATTGCAACAAGTAGCTTATCTTCGGCTCCGTCCAGACATGCCTTCTTCGAAACTTTGCCTGTCTTCGGGTCCAACTCCCCTCCATGCGCATAGAACCAAGTCCTGCACCTGGGGGGCCAGCTCAATGTTTCTAGAGTGACACATGCATCCAGCATCTCTTTCTCAGACTTATCCCACTTAGGCATTCCCACCGCATAGCCACCTGGCCCCAGCTTATGGAACTTATCCTTTTTTGCGGTATTGGCCTTGTTTATTCTGGACCGTTCCTTAGATAATTCCGAATCCTTGAATTTCACGAAATCGTCCCAATGAGCACTTTGCTTCTCTAGTGTTCCCTGGAATACTGGAGTCTTCCTTCCTCCCTTGACGTACTTGGCCCATTGTAGAATCTTGTGGTTCTTGAATGCAACCGCCATCTTCCTAAGAGCAGCGTCCTTGACTTTCTCCACATCTGCATTTTTGAAATGATCTGGTAGGGTGAAACGTTCCATGAGCATTTCCTAAAGCAAATATTTTTGTCTGTCGTCGACAAAAGTAACTCCTGGACGTGGCTTTGCTGGCTCTCTCCATTCTTGAAGGGAGATCCGGAGTTGGTCCTTCACAAGAACTCCGCACTGACGAATGAACTTGTCTGCAATATTCTTAGGCGCTAATGGTTTGCCATTAGGTCTGATTGCCTCGATATTTTACTTTACGCCCTCCTTCAACTTTTTGTTCGGGCCTCGTTTTGTCCTGTTGCCTGAAGATTTGCTCGATCCGGATGGCTGAAAGAAGAAAGATCGATTCGTTAATATATCTTCAAGTCATTTAAAACATGTGATGATCACCAGATGCCTACTTATATAAATATATATACCTCGCCGCTCTTTGTTGTTTCAAGATCAACATTTTCTCCGTCATGTTCATAGTTCATGACTTCATCAATTCGGTCGTCGCGATCGAATATCATATCACCCTCCCCGATGTTGTTTAGATATTCGGAGCCGTCATAATATTCTTCATTCTGATCATCATTGCGTATGATATTGAACAGGGCCTCTTCTCCCTCTCCGCCGGTATTGTCCGTCATAGGTTTTGTTTAACTAATCCAAAAGAAATATATTCAAATTACAATGCATGGATGCAAACAATTAATAAGGAAAAACTGAATCAATCATAGTACATAATAAGCATCATCGAATATAATCTCGAATACATCGTCTCGAATAATAGATATAATCTCGAATACATCGTCTAGAATAATAGATATAATCTCGAATACATCGTCTTGAATAATATATAATCTCGAATACATCGTCGGATCATGCGGCGCGGGTGGTGGACACCCAAAGAGAAGGAACCCTCACAGGATCATAGCTGAACTGAGATCCCTGAAGAAACTGCCAGGTATTGGAGAACCTGCCGCCCTCTAACGCAACCATGTAGCGATGGACGTGCTCGTCCTCCTCCCTGACACGGCGACGTACCACCTCCGGCGGGGCCGTCTCCCTCCGCATCGAAACTGGCCCACGCGAACGCCACCAAACGAGATCAGGGTCGACGACCGGAGCCGGGTTCCTCATCAAGCGGTGCGCCCCTCCAGGCAGCACCTCCTAGTGCCAGCCCGGCGGAGCCCAGTCCCGGACATGGGTCAGCCGGACGTCGTCGCGGACGGGTCGATGGCGAGGATGCGGGCCAGGCATCGTCGAGAACAAATACTAGCTATATGCCTGCAAAAAGTAACATTTTTTTAATGATTGGATTTTGATAACTAAAATTTCTAACATTTCTATATAACTGGCATTCCTATAACCTTTCTAACAATGCTATATAACTAACTTTTCTAATATTTCTATAACTAAAAAACAGAAAAAAAAATTATAACATTTCTATATATATAACTAACATTTGCATAACATTTCTAATATTTCTGTAACTAAAAAAAGAAAAATTTCTACCTTTTTTATAACTATTTATATAACTAAAAAACAGAAAAATTTCTAACAATTCTAACATTTCTATAACATTTCTAACAATGCTATATAACTAACTATTTCTATAACTAAAATAAGAAAAATTTCTAACATTTTTATAACTAATTCTATAACTAAAAAACTAAAAAAATGTATGTATGTGTGTGTGCTCACCGGCGAGGCGAGAGGCGACGGGGGGCGGCGACGGGTACTGAGGGAGTCCTGGATTAGGGGGTGTTCGGGTAGCCGGACTATACCTTCAGCCGGACTCCAGGACTATGAAGATACAAGATTGAAGACTTCGTCCCATGTCCGGATGGGACTTTCCTTGGCATGGAAGGCAAGCTTGGCGATGCGGATATTCAAGATCTCCTACCATTGTAACCGACTTTGTGTAACCCTAACCCTCTCCGATGTCTATATAAATCGGAGGGTTTTAGTCCGTAGGACAACTTCATATACAACAATCATACCATAGGCTAGCTTCTAGGGTTTAGCCTCCTTGATCTCATGGTAGATCTACTCTTGTACTACCCATATCATCAATATTAATCAAGTAGGACGTAGGGTTTTACCTCCATCAAGAGGGCCCGAACCTAGGAAAAACATCGTGTTCCTTGCCTCATGTTACCATCCGGCCTAGACGCATAGTTTGGGACCCCCTACCCGAGATCCGCCGGTTTTGAGACCGACATTGGTGCTTTCACTGAGAGTTCCTATGTGTCGTCGCTTTTAGGTCCGATGGCTCCATCGATCATCAACAACGATGCAGTCCAGGGTGAGACTTTTCTCCCTGGATAGATCTTCGTCTTCGGAGGCTTTGCACTGCGCGCCAATTCGTTTGGCCACCTTAAGCAGATCAAAAGCTACGCTCCTGGCCATCAGGTCAGGTTTGGAAGCCTAAACTACATGGCTGACATCCGCGGGGACTTGATCTTTGACGGATTCGAGCCACAGCCAAGTGCGCCCCACTGTCTCGATGGGAATGATATAGCTCTGCCGCCGAACAGCGCCTTGGAGGCCGCACACGCATCGGTTCCGACCATTGATTCGGAGCCTACTGCGCTGATCGAGGATCAGCGGTTGGACGCTGCCTCAGGGGCTGCGATCTCAGAGGCGATCGAGCCGAACTCCAGCCCCGCACTCCGCATGGCCCGTGACTCCAAGGAGCCAGATTCCTCTCCGAACCCCGAGCCCCCCGCGCCCCTGCTGATCGAATCCAATTGGGCGCTGATAATGGAGTTCACCGCCGCGTACATCTTTCAGCACTCGCCCTTCGGCGACATCCTGAAGTCTCTAAAGTCTCTCTCTTTATCAGGAGAGCCCTGGCCGGACTACGGTCAGCAAGGTTGCCATATGGGCGATGAGGAAATTCAAAACCCACCCACCACCCACTTCGTAGCCACTGTCGATGACTTAACCGACATGCTTGACTTCGACTCCGAAGACATCAACGGCGTTGACGATGATGTAGGAGACGAACAAGAACCAGCACCTGTAGGGCGCTGGAAGGCCACCTCGTCATATGACATATATATGGTGGACACTCTAAAGGATGGAGATGGCGATGGAACAGCAGGGGACGATACCTCTAAGAAACAGCCCAAGCGCCGGCATCAGCGGCGCCACTCTAAATCCCACCAAAGCAAAAACGGTCATTCCGGCACGGTTGATAATACTACTCCGGATAGCGCCGAAGAACACCCCCTCCAACAAGATTCAGCACAGGAGGACAGAGAAGCTAGCGCTCATGAGAGGGCGGTGGACCAAGAGTTTGAGGACGATAATTATATGCCTCCCTCCGAAGATGAGGCAAGCCTCGACGACGACGAGTTCGTCGCGCCAGAGGATCTTGCCGAACAAGAGCGTTTTAAACGCAGGCTTATGGCCACAGCAAGTAGCCTCAAGAAAAAGCAGCAACAGCTTAGAGTTGATCAGGATTTGCTAGCTGACAGATGGACTGAAGTCCTTGCGGCCGAAGAGTATGAGCTTGGACGCCCCTCCAAGAGTTACCCAAAGCGCAGGCTACTACCCTGACTAGAGGAGGAAGCACCTACATCACCAGCGCATGACATGGCCGACCGGCCACCTCGTGGCCGCGACAGAGAGGCCTCTTGGCCCTCCACTCAATCCATGCCCCGACGCCGCGTCAAGCATACTAAGGCATGGGAAAATGCGCCCGACCTGCGCGACATACTGGAGGACAAGGCAAGTCAAACAAGATCGATCTACCGATCACGCAGGCGCCCCGCGGCACGTGACGGTGATCGTCACTCTGGATGCAATAAATCCGGCTAGGCCGAACTCAACAGACAAAGCTCCTTCGAGCTGCATCGTGATATAGCCCAATACAGAGGCACCGCACACGCACTATGCTTCACAGATGAAGTAATGGATCATAAAATCCCTGAGGGCTTCAAACCCGTAAACATCGAATCGTACGATGGCACAACAGATCCTGCGGTATGGATCGAGGATTATCTCCTTCATATCCACGTGGCCCGCGGTGATGATCTACACGCCATCAAATACCTCCCACTCAAACTTAAGGGACCGGCCCGGCATTGGCTTAGAAGCTTGCCAGCAGACTCAATCGGTTCTTGGGAGGACCTAGAAGCCGCATTCCTTGATAACTTCGAGGGCACTTATGTGCGACCACCGGACGCCGATGACCTAAGCCACATAATTCAGCAGCCAAAGGAATCGGCCAGGCAATTCTGGACACGGTTCCTAACAAAGAAAAACCAGATAGTCGACTGTCCGGACGCAGAGGTCTTAGCGGCCTTCAAGCATAATATCCGTGACGAGTGGCTTGCCTGGCACCTGGGACAGGAAAAGCAGAAATCTATGGCAGCCCTCACGACACTCATGACCCGCTTTTGCGCGGGGGAAGATAGCTGGCTAGCTCACAACAACAATTTAACCAAGAACCTTGGTAATTTGAATACCAAGGACAAAAGTGACTGGTCGCGTCGGAACAAACAAAAGCGCCGCGTTAATAGCGACAGCAACGAGGATACGACAGTTAATGCCGGATTCCGAGGCTACAAATCCGGTCAACGGAAAAAGCCATTCAAAAGAAATACTCAGGGCCCGTCCAGTTTGGACCGAATAGTCGACCGCTTGTGCCAGATACATGGCACCCCCGAAAAGCCAGCCAATCACACCAACAGGGATTGTTGGGTGTTCAAGCAGGCAGGCAAGTTAAGAGCCGAAAACAAAGACAAGGGGCTGCATAGCGACAACGAGGAGGAGCCCAGGTCGCCGAACAACAGTGGACAGAAGGGATTTCCCCCGCAAGTGCGGATGGTGAACATGATATACGCAACCCACATCCCCAAGAGGGAGCGGAAGCGTGCGTTACGGGACGTATATGCGATGGAGCCAGTCGCCCCAAAGTTCAACCCATGGTCCTCCTGCCCGATCACCTTTGATCGAAGGGACCACCCCACTAGCATCCGTCATGGCGGCTTCGCCACATTGGTTCTAGACCCAATCATTGACGGATTTCATCTCACAAGAGTCCTCATGGACGGCGGCAGCAGCCTTAACCTGCTTTACCAGGATACTGTGTGAAAAATGGGCATAGATCCCTCGAGGATCAAGCCCACCAAAACGACCTTTAAAGGCATCATACCAGGTGTAGAAGCCAACTGTACAGGCTCAGTCACACTAGAAGTGGTCTTCAGATCTCCGGATAACTTCCGAAGCGAGAGTTAATCTTCAACATAGTCCCGTTCCGTAGTGGCTATCATGCACTGCTCGGGCGAACCGCATTCGCAAAATTCAACGCGGTACTGCACTATGCATACCTCAATCTCAGGATGCCAGGCCCTAGAGGAGTAATCACGGTCAATGGGAACACTGAACGCTCCCTCCGAACGGAGGAGCACACGACAGCGCTCGCAGCAGAGATACAAAGTAGCCTCTCTAGGCAGTTCTCTAGTTCGGCCTTCAAAAAGCCAGACACTGCCAAGCGTGCCCGGAGTACCCTACAACAAGACCGCCTGGCACGTTCTGAGCTAGCATAGCAATGCGGCCCCAACCCTAGCCCTCGCGATATAGCGAAACCAGTGCTTCACGTACATAACTACGCTCTTGAAATACCATGGGCACAGGGGAAGGGGCACTATCACGGCACGCCTGAAATACGGCCTAAACCGCACCAGGGGTTGCCGGATTCCTTTTTTTCTTTTTTTCTCTTACTCTCAGGATTCCATACTTCGGATGACCCATTCGGCAATTCAACTGCTGCCCAAACGAAGCAAGATCCAGGAAAGCAGACAAGCCACGCCGCATTATGGAAATCCCAGGTGGTCTCTATTGCGAGCAGTATACCTATTTTTTAATACAATTCCGCGGCCTGCCCTGGCCAGGACATGTTAAATAGTCCAATTTCTTTTGCTTATCACACTATTTGTATCGTTCTGCTTTCATAGCAGCCTTTCTATAAACAATGCATAGCTTTTTGTCTATTTCTTACATTATCCTCTTTTTATATATATGTTTATCAATAACATGCTGCATCTGTACACTGTGGTACGGCAAAAATACGCCAGGGGCTTCAGTACCCATCAATATGGCATGAGAAGTCCGTACACTTTCACAAGTGGGGCACCCCGAACTTATAACACTATATGCATCGGCTCCGAATCATGATTCTGGTCAATAGTTGGGTTTGCCCGGCTCCTATGTTTTGGTGCCTTACGTTTCGCTATATCGGCTAAGGTAGCACTAGGAGAACTACTGCGATTGTGCCCCAGTTAAGCTGGGCTGAGCACCTCAGTAGAGAAAGCTAAAACTAACTATCATGATGAGGCGAGAGACCGGTCGTTGTTCGAGAGGTTTTTCGAGTCCTTAAAGACTTATGCCGCTTCGAGCGAGGAACCGGCTTTGTCCGGACAAGGCGTGGATAGCGCCCCGAACTCGGTCTTCCGAATACTAGGGGCTTCGCTGAAATTTAAAATTATAGAGTTCTATGGCTAAGTGAGAGTGTCCAAGCATTATAGTCCGATTGCCTTGTTCATTGTGCTGAGCGCCTCCCTCGACGGACCCAATCATGGGAAAAAGAGCGCTCAGGTTTATCCCGAACACCCCAGCACTAGTGGCATGGGGGCAGAAGCCGATGACTGGCCATCTCTCAATTTTTTGATAAACGGCCGCACAGAAAGTAATATTTTAAATTCAACAAGCATTGCTTAGCGCATATGAACAAGTTTTCGGCGCACAGGATAACACGAGCGAGTTCATTCAAAATTTACATCCTTGGTACATTCATCCGCCATAAGGCGGGCACCAGCCAGAACATCCTTGTAACAGTTCTCGGGCTTGCGATGCTCATTCCTCGGCGGCGGCCCATCCCTCACAAGCTTCTCACCGTCCAGCTTACCCCAGTGCACCTTTGCACGGGCAAGGGCCCTACGCGTACCTTCGATGCAGACAGAGCGCTTGATGACCTCGAGCCTTGGACAAGCCTCCACCAGCTGCCGCACCAGTCCGAAGTAGCTCCCAGGCAGGGCCTCTCCAGGCCACAGCCAAACTATGAAGCCCTTCAGGGCTTGTTTGGCCGCCTTGTGGAGCTCGACCAGCTGCTCCAGCTGGTCGCTCAAGGGCACAGGGTGTCCGGCCTCAGTGTACTGCGACCAGAACACCTTCTCCATCGAGCTGCCTTCCTCGGCTCGGTAGAATGCGGCGGCATCGGATACGCTGCGGGGAAGATCTGCGAATGCCCCTGGAGAGCTCCGGATTCGGGTAAGTAACAGGTAGCTTACTTTTATATGTCTGCTTTGCATAGAGAATGCCTTACCCCCCCGCTATCTTTTTCACCGCATCCAATTCCTGGAGGGCCTTCTGGGCTTCGGCCTTGGCAGCTTCAGCAGTTTTTAAGGGCCGCAGTAAGCTCGGACGCTCGCATCTTCGAGTCGAGCTCCAAACTCTCATGTTTTTTCATGAGAGCCTGAATCTCTTGCTGCACCCCGCCGACCTGCGCCTCAAATTTCTCCCGCTCGGTACGCTCCATGGCCGCTTTCTTCTTGGCCTCGGACAGCGCCTGCTTGAGGGTTGCCACCTCAGTTGTGGCCCCTACAATAAGCAGGGTACTCCTGTCATTTTTTGCAATTGCGTCTTCTTATAGGCATTTTTTCTATAAGGTATCTCTTACCTTCTTTCTCCTCGAGCTGCCGTTTGGCAAAGCCGAGCTCTTGCTCGGTCCGCTCGAGGCCCTGCTTCAGGGCACCCACCTCCGCAGTCAGTGCGACGGTGGCCACCAGCGAAGCCTGCATACGTATATTGACCCCTTTTTAGTTAGACTCTTGCGATATATAAGAGATCCTCTATTCGGCTTTTCTTTCTGAACGACAAACAGAGCATCAGGGGCTACTGTCTATGCGGTAATATTTTTTATATATTTTCTACTTACCTCGAAGCCTGTTAGAAGGCTAGCACAAGCTTCAGTCAGTCTGCTTTTGGTGGACCGAACCTTCTGGACCACCGTACTCATGATGGTACGGTGTCCTCGTCGATGGAGGCGCCCTTAAGCACCTCCAGCAGATTGTCCGGCACCTCCAGTTGGATGGAGGACGCCGGTTCAATAGGCTTGCTCCTCTTGGCAGGAGATCGCCTGCCGCGGTCCGGAACCATTGATGATTCCGGCGCGGTGTCCGGCTTAAAGCCGGACTTGGAGCCCCGGGGGGTCTTGTCCCCTTTACTCCTGGAGTCCGGGAGGTCGCCTCGCGGTTCCTCCTGGACCACCTCCTCTTGCCCTAGAGCTTGTCGCGACGCCACTTCGGCGTCATCCGCAGCGCAGGGGGAGGCAGCTGGCGGAACTGAATTCACGTCCGAGGAGTCCAGGGAGCCGCTCAACGACTCGTCGAGCCTGTCCTTGGGCGGGCTGCATGATGATATTCGACATTAGGGAAAGCTTCGCAACAAAAGGAATATCATGAGTTATTCTGGTATTCGAACACTTACGATTTCGCCGGGCGCTTGGTCCTGTCCGGCCACTCCTCTTCGTCCTCGTCGGCGTCGGGAGCGTAGTCCGGCGGAGGGGTTTTCCTCTTCTTGGACCCTTCGGCCTCCCCTACTGGGCGGCCTTCCTCTTCTTTCCTCCCCCCGCTGGAGGGGGAGAGGTCTCTTCTTCCTCCTCCTCGTCTTCACGGGAGGAGTGCGTCTCGGACTCGTCGGACGACGAGTCCGACACCACCATATGCCGGGAACTCTTTCGAGTCCCCGTGGCCTTCTTCTTCTTGGCCTTCTTCTCCGGCACACATAAGGTGCCGGAACCAGCAGCTTCACTACGAGAGCAGGGGCTGGGTCTTCGGGCAAGGGAGCTGGACAGTTAATCAGTCCGGACTGCGCCTGCCAATCCTTTCAAAGGTGAGGGAGTTTAGATCCCGCATAGAGTCAAACTATGAAGAAACTTAACATCCTGTAAAAGATGAAAATATTTTACCTCGCCAGCAGGACGCTGTGAGCTAAATCTGCGGTCTTCAGAGGCGGATGCGGGAGCCTCGGTGCCTTTGGTTAGCCCCTTCCAAACATCTTTGTACGTCGTGTCAAAGAGCCTGCTCAGAGTTCAGTGCTGCGCTGGGTTAAACTCCCACAGATTGAAGTCCCGTTCTTGACACGGAAGGATCCGGCGGACGAGCATGACCTGGACTACATTGGCAAGCCTGAGCTGCTTGTTCACCAGGGACTGGATGCATTTTTGCAGTCCGGTCACCTCTTCTTCGTCGCCCCACGACAAGCCCATCTCCTTCTAGGACGTGAGCCGCGTAGGGGTCCGGATCGGAATTCAGGGGCTGCGATCCACTTCAGATCGCGTGGCTCGGTGATGTAACACCACCCCTTCAAGGTCTCCACAAAGGATCCCTCAAGCCATCGGACATTGGCTATTTTGCCCGCCATGGCACCTCCGCACTCCGCCTGGTTGCCGCACACCACCTTTGGCTTGACGCTGAAGGTCTTGAATGAGAGGCCGAAATGGGGGCGGATGCAGAGGAATGCCTCGCACACGACGATAAACGCCAAGATATTGAGGATGAAGTTCGGGGCCAGATCGTGGAAATCTAGGCCATAGTAGAACATGAGCCCGCGGATGAATGGGTGGAGAGGAAAACCTAGTCCGCGGAGGAAGTGGCGAAGAAATACTACCCTCTCATGGGGCCTTGGGATGGGGAGAAGCTGCCCCTCCTCAGGAAGCCAGTGCGCGATGTCTTTGGACAGGTATCCGGCCTTCCTTAGCTTTTTGACATGGCCCTTCGCAACGGAGGAGACCATCCACTTGCCTCCCGCTCCGGACATTGTTGGAGAAGGTCGAGGTAGGAAGTGCGGTCTTGGGCGCTGGAGCTCGGGTGCACAGAAGATGGATAGGCAAAGGAGGAAGAAGGCGTAGGTAAAAAGGTGGATCCTTATCCCCTTATATGGGCGGATGCGACTGTGCGTCCCCACCAGCCTAGTGAAACTCGCTTGCCTAGCGCCGTGATAAATGGCGCGGTTGGGTTACCCACGTCTGTATTGATGAGAATCCCGTAAATGGGGGACACGATCTCTGCTTTGACAAGACGTGCCAAGGAAACCGCCTCGCAAAACACGCTGACGTGGAAAGGTGAAAACGATTCAAATAGAGGCTTGCCGTAGTGTGATGTCACGCTGCGGAATACGTCAGCAGATTAGATTTGTGTTAATATTATTCTCTCCGTGGCAATACGTGGAAACTTATTTTGCAGACCCGGACACTATTCTTGGTGTTTACAAACTTTTATGAAGAATTTGGAGGAGGAACCCGCCTTGCAATGCCGAAAACATCGACGCGCCAGGACTCGTCGTCATTGAAGCCTGGTTCAGGGGCTACTGAGGGAGTCCTGGATTAGGGGGTGTTCGGGTAGCCGGACTATACCTTCAGCCGGACTCCAGGACTATGAAGATACAAGATTGAAGACTTTGTCCCGTGTCCGGATGGGACTTTCCTTGGCGTGGAAGGCAAGCTTGGCGATGAGGATATTCAAGATCTCCTACCATTGTAACCGACTTTGTGTAACCCTAACCCTCTCCGGTGTCTATATAAACCGAAGGGTTTTAGTCCGTAGGAGAACTTCATATACAACAATCATACCATAGTCTAGCTTCTAGGGTTTAGCCTCCTTGATCTCGTGGTAAATCTACTCTTGTACTACCCATATCATCAATATTAGTCAAGCAGGATGTAGGATTTTACCTCCACTAAGAGGGCCCGAACCTTGGTAAAACATCGTGTTCCTTGCCTCCTGTTACCATCCGGCCTAGATGCACAGTTCGGGAACCCCTACCCGAGATCCGCCGGTTTTGACACCGACAGGGACGGCAACGGGCGCGGCGACAACAGGGACAGGGACGGGGTGGCGACGAAGGGGATGGGCCGAGGCGGCGACGACGGGGACGGGGCGGCGATGACCGGGACGGGGACGATGCGGGACGGGCCGGGACGGCGCGGCGGTGATGACGGGGATGGGGACGACGGGGCGGCGACGACGGGGACGGGGCGGCAACGGGGGCGGCGACGGGGGATATGGAGACGGGGGCGGCGGGCGACAGGGCAGAGGAGAAGAAGCAGATGAAAACTGAAATTTTTGAAGTGTTTAGTTATATAGGATGGACCTTTAGTACCGGTTGGAGCCACCAACCAGTACTAAAGGCCTGTTTTGGCCAGGCCAAGCGGCGGGAACCGCACCCCCTTTAGTACCGGGTGGTGGCTCCAACCGGTACTAAAGGCCCCCCCTTTAGTACCGGTTGGTGCCACCACCCGGTACTAAAGGAGGTGCGCTGGCACAGGTGCGGTGCGGCAAGTTTAGTCCCACCTTGCTAGCCGAGGGGCGTCCGCACTGGTTTATAACCCCCCGTGCGGTAGCTCTCTCGAGCTCCTCTCCAAAGCAGGCCTACTGGCCTACATGTTCTGTGCTGCCCTGTGGGCCTACTCGGCCTTTGCGGGCCTGCATCCTAGCCCAACAACAGGTTGGGTTTCTAGTCGTATGCAGGCCGCTCTGGCCCAGTAGGCGGGTTTTTTTTGCTTTATTTATTTTTGAGTTGTTTTTTTGTGTATTTAGAGTTTCTTTGTGAATATGTTTGCTTTAGGTAAAAAAAATTACAAACTTTCTGTTAGTGCTCGTAGTTTTCAAATTTAAATAGTTTAAATTTTGAATTATTTGAAATTAGTGTGAATCACTAGTTTGTGAATAACTTAACTTTAAAAATCAGTAAAGGCATGAAAGAATTTGTTTGCACATAAAATTTCTTCGCCTTTCAAATGCCAAAACACATAACTACCCTAACTATTCCAGAGATTCCCTCCTGGGTGTGAAGCACAGAAGAAAGTGATGATAGTGAAGCCGATCACATCCCAGATCTTTGGGTGTGAAACTTTTACTTCGCGTGTGTCCCTTTGCGCTGTAACCATGGAAAATCTTCATCATTTAACGGGATGCTCGGGTCAATATTCACTGTGAATGGAGCAATTTCATCAAACTTTTCATAATCTTCTGACATGTCTGTCATGTCATCCACTCCCACGATGTTTCTCTTCCCAAAAAGAACTATGTGCCGCTTTGGCTCATCGTACGATGCATTCGCTTCCTTATCTTTTCTTTTTCTTGGCTTGTTAGACATGTCCCTCACATAGAAAACCTGTGCCACATCATTGGCTAGGACGAATGGTTCGCCTGCATACGCAAGATTGTTGAGATCCACTGTTGTCATTCCGTACTGCGGGTCTTCCGTTACCCCACCTTGTGTCATATTGACCCATTTGCACCGAAACAAAGGGACCTTCAAACCACGTCGATAGTCAAGTTCCCATATGTCCTGTATATAACCATAATATGTTTCCTTTCCCGTCTTGGTTTCTGCATCAAAGCGGACACCACTGTTTTGGTTGGTGCTCTTCTTATCTTGGGCGATCGTGTAAAATGTATTACCATTTATCTCGTACCCTTTGAAAGTCATTATACTCGAAGATGGTAACTGGGATAGCAAGTACAGGTCATCTTCAATAGAGGTGTCATGCATGGTACGGGTCTGCAACCAGCTGGCGAAACTCTTGGTTTGTTCACGTGTAATCCAGTCATCAGACCGCTCCGGGTGTTTGGAGCGTGGCAAATTCTTGTGTTCATCCATATACGGAGCCAGCAAGGCGGGTGCCTCAGCGAGAGAATGTCCGTCCATACATATTATTTGTTTCCCTCCTAGCGTGCCTTTTCCATCCAGTCTGCCGCGATTCAGGAACACCAATCGGCTCAAGGTCTGGAATAAAGTCAATACAAAACTCAATGACCTCCTCATTTTCATGGCCCTTGGAGATGCTTCCTTCTGGCCTAGCATGGTTATGAACATATTTCTTTAAGGCGAGATTTCCGTGCGCACCCCAGTGTTCGAACCTTAAGGGTCTGCCGGAACCCGAAATCCGACAGGAGCCTCCGACAAAGATTGTGGAGTTGAAACAAGGACTTTGTAAGGGCAAGGAGATCGCCTACTTCGTGAAGATCTACCGCTATTGAGGCAAGACCTTCGTGGGCGATGGCCATGATGTGATAGACAAGGTTGCTTCTTCGTGGACCCTTCGTGGGTGGAGCCCTCCGTGGACTCACGCAACCGTTACCCTCCGTGGGTTGAACTCTCCATCAACATGGATGTACGATAGCACCACCTATCGGAACCACGACAAAAACAGCCGTGTCCCCAATTGCGTTTGAATTCTCCAAACCCTTCCCTTTACATTCTTGCAAGTTGCATGCTTTACTTTCCGCTGCTCATAGACTCTTTGCATACTTGCTTGAATTGTGTTAAGATTGCTTGACGTGTGCTAAGATAGCTAAAATCTGCCAAAGACTAAAATTGGGAAAAGGTTAGATTTTTATTTGGTCAAGTAGTCTAATCACCCCCCTCTAGACATACTTTCGATCCTACAAGTGGTATCAGTGCTTTGGTCTCCATTTGCTTTGATTTCCATATCTTTTGGTGGTCATAGCCTTGGTATCACAACCTAGGAGAGTATGGCGTCTAGCGAGGGAAATTATCACCGTAGAGGTCCTTACTTTGATGGTACAAATTTTGCTAGTTGGAAGCATAAGATGAAAATGCATATTCTTGGACATAACCCCACCGTTTGGGCTATTGTGTGTGTTGGCTTTCAAGGTGAATTCTTCGATGGGAGAGAACCGAATCGTGAAGCTACTGCATATGATTTGAAGATGCTACAATACAATGCTCAAGCTTGTGATATCCTCTTCAACGGATTGTGCCCCGAAGAATTCAACAAAATCAGCCGTCTTGAGAATGCAAAGGAAATTTGGGATACTTTGATTGATATGCATGAAGGTACCGACTCCGTCAAGGAATCCAAGTTGGATGTGCTTCAAAGTCAACTTGACAAGTTCAAAATGAAGGATGGTGAAGGTGTCGCTGAAATGTACTCTAGGCTTGCTCTTATCAGAAATGAGATTGACAGCTTAGGAAGTGAGGAGATGACCAACAAATTCTTCATCAAGAAAATCCTTAGAGCCTTGGATGGAAAATACAATATCGTATGCACATTGATCCAAATGATGCCAAATTACATAGATCTCAAGCCAACGGAAGTCATTGGAAGAATTGTTGCTCATGAGATGTCACTCAAGGATAAGGACGAGCTCCATAACAAGTCAAGTGGTGCTTACAAAGCCTCATGTGAAGCTCCCACATCATCAAGTGAGAAACAAACCTTCAACGAAGAATTGCGCCTAATGGTGAAGAACTTCAACAAGTTCTACAAGAGTAGAAGCAAGAAAAGAAGTTCCATGTCAAGGTCCTACAATGACAAAAGATCTTCTAGTCGAGAGCGAAACTGCTACAATTGTGGAAGACCCGGACACTACTCCAATGAGTGTACGGCTCCCCACAAAAGAAGAGAAGATTCTCCCAAAAGAAGAAGTAGAAGAGAAGAATCACCATCAAGGGAGAGAAGGAGTAGGGATGATCGATATGAACGAAGACACCCTCGAAAGGAAGGACAAGTCATCAAGGAGCTACACAAAACGAAGACATCAAGCTCATGTTGGTGAATGCGTATCCAGCTCCGACTCCGACAGTGACTCCGAGAGATGCTATCACTCCGACTCCGAATATACTCAAGATGATGGTGATGTCGGACTAGCACTTGTTTCAACCAACTCCTACGACATATTTGATTCACCAAATGAAGGAATTGGAAGATGCTTCATGGCCAAAGGTCCAAAGGTATCACACCCCGAGTATGTTGATTTCAATAGTGATGAAGATGACTTGTTAGGTGATGATGAGTTATTGTTGACAACTATAGTGATGAATACTATAATGAAACGAATGACAATGATAAGGAGAAGATTGAGTCTCTAACTAAAGAACTAAACACTCTTAAGTTAGCTCATGAAACTATCTTAGGAGATCATCGAGAACTTTTAAGGACTCATGAGAAATTACGTTTTGAGAAGCTCAATCTTGAGCAAGAGCATGAGTTCTTAAAGGCAATCAATGATGATATTCGCAAGAAAAGTTCTTCTTACATTGCCAAGCGTTTACTCTTATCCACTTACATGCCTCAAGTCAAGTCTAGTAACAAGAACAAGAAAGATTCTTCCTCTAGTAGTAACAATAATCATGCTAAATCCAATGTTGTTGCTTCTAGTAGTTCTCTTGATTCCACTAATGATTCTCTTAGCCAAGTTACACTTGAGCAAGAAAATAGCTTATTGAAGGGAATTATAGAGAAAGGTGTTTACAAGAGCCTTGCCGGGAGTAAGCAATTCGAGGAAATTGTACGCAAGCAAGGAAGGCACCGAAAGAATCAAGGTATTGATTTTGAGCGAAAGTTCAATGCCAATGGAGTTGAGTGGGAAGAAGATCAATACCCCAAGACGAAGTTTGTTCCTCAACAAGAGAAGTATGATCCTACTTCTTCCAAAGGGACACAAGCTCAAGATGATCTTCCACCACAAGACCACAAGCAAAAAGGCAAGGACAAGCTTCAAGAGGAAATTGATGCATTTGAAGAAGCTCCTAAGGCCTTGGTCAAGTGGGTTCCCAAGACTACATCAAGTTCCACTTCATCAAGTATGTAACGCCCCGAGACCGATGTGCTAGGTGTCGTGCAGTTATTCGTTGTTGTTGCGTTGTCATGTGCTTGCGTGTTGCATCATGTCATCATGTCATCATGTCATAATCTTTTGCATCTCAACTAAATAATTCGTATGGATCTTCGATCCATTTAAATCGAGGGAAGGATGACTTCTCTTTATAACATATCCTCCCGATATTAGTGGGGCTATTATAAAATATTCCATTCTTTCGGAATTAACCAAAACACACTGGAAAAATCCCCACTCCCTTTCTACTTCAAGTTTGGTCCCCAAACTTTGCCAACATCTCTTTTCCCATTTATCGAGGCTCCTCCTAAATTCTCAACATTTTTGGACTCTTCTAAATCCTAGTCCTTATGCAAACCTTTTTAATTAAATTCAAATGACTTTGAATTTAATTCTTGCAATCTTGCCCACTTCATTTTTCTCGGAACAAGTGCATTTTTGTGAGTCCGGGGAAATTATCCGCGTGTCCACCTTCTTCCCCTAACCTCCTCTTTCTTTTCTTTCTCTTTAATCGTTTTCTGCTAAAAAATAAGAGAAGGGAAGAGAGAGGAGCCAGCCCAGCCGGCCCATCCCTGCGGCCACCTAGGCCTCCCGCAGCCCACTACCTAACCCTAGCCCAGTCCCCAGCGCAGCCCGATCCCATCTCTCGATCTCCCCCTCGATCCCTCTCTCCCGCCTAGCGCCGCCAGAGAGAGAGGATCGATCTCCCTCTCCCTCTCGCTCCCACACGCTGCCCGATCCCCATCCCCCCTCCTAGCGCTGCCGCCAGGGCACCACGCCCGCTCCTACGTCGCCCTTTTCCCTCTTCAGGCGGCCATGGAGCCCCGCCGCCGGCGTCCCGTTGCCGCCCGGAGCGCCGCCGCCGTCCTTGTCCGCGACCACCGAACCAGGCCGCGCCCTGCTCCTCCCTCTCCTGCGCGCCATCCTGCCGTCTCCTGCGCCTCCTCCATGGCCCTCCTCCTCCGGCCTCCTTGTCGTCCTGCCATGGCCACCGGAGCTGCTCTTCCCCGGCGCGCCCCCTGCACCGGTTCCTTCCACGCCCGGCATCGAGCAGCCAGCGCCGCGTCGCCGGACCCTGTTCACCGCTGCTTCGTCCGCCGTCCCCGGCCTCCCCGTCCTCTGCTTCGTCCCCTCGTTAGGGCCCTACTTCGCTGGAGCCCAGCGCCATCACCTCCTCTGCCAGGTTGCTGCCCCATGCGAGACCGCCAAGAGCCTTTTTCGGTGAGACCAAGCCCGCAAGTTCCACGGATCGGCAAGTACCACCACAACACCATCTCCGGAGTCCAAGTCCGAGGACTAACGCGTTTAGGTAACTCGTCAAGTACATCTTCGTCAAGATCGATGCGTGGACAGGCACCGTTTGCGTGGATTACGTCAAGTACCTCGACGACCGTCGAGACCGCCAAGTTCTACTACCGATGAACGCTTTGGGCGTCAAGTACCCCTTCGAGTTGACGAGATCGGCAAGTTCGAGGACCCCAAGTACCCCTTCGAAACGTGTTCCTCAACCATCATCTCCGGAAACGCCAAGTACCCCTACGCACGACGACGCCAAGTCCGTTTCGGGATTCATCAAGTACCGCTACCGATATGGCTCCAACGTCTACGAAACGTGTACCACTACCGTCGCAAGTACCACTCCGAACCATGTACGACGACCGTCGCCGAAGACCCGTGTAACGTGAACGTGGACGACTACCGTCGCGAGTACCTCTACGTCGTCATGTACCCCTACTTCCCACGACGACCCCGTGAACAACTACTTCCTCGTCGACACGTGTACCCCTACCGCAGAACTCGATCCGTTTCGATGATGCTCGCTTCAAAGGTATAACCGCCAGAACGATGCCCGTGAATGAATGCATGTTGTATGAGATGCACCCTTGTTCGATAACGTCGCCCCTCGTTTGCCTTGCCACCGACATGTGGGAACTCGGTATCCGAGAGTACCCCCACCTTCTATCGCTTGTCACGCTCCCGCCGCACTCCCTTTTGCGCCGGGATCTCAATCGAGTTACCGGAACCGATATGTTGCCGTGGCATCATTTTCGGATTCGTTGCCGTGACCCCCCTTTTTTTTCCCTTCCACCACGGTGACAATGCTTCATAATGCTCTTATCAACTTTTTGCATAAAAATTGCTTAAAACTTGATTATGTCATCCGCATCATGATAACAACAATTAAAAATTGTTTTAATTGATGTTTGGTTAAATTTGCCCCTATGCCATGCTAAAATGATTTAATTCATAGCTAAATAACCGTAGCTCCGAATTAAATAAACTTTATATGTAAATGGGGTAGAATTTTGCCTAGTTTATCATGGTGGCATCACTTTGCATGTTAAACAACTCAAAAATTGTGTTTAGGACAGATCAGGACCAAACCTAATATTTGCACATGAGGATTTTCCGGAATTGTTGTTCGTTGTTTCCGGCCTCATTTAAACTTGACTAGTTGGGTAGTTTTCATTTGCTTCACCTCTTGCCATGTTAATCAACATTTAATATTGTTGGGGTACATAACCGAGAGAGAACTAAATAAGCCATGTGGTGTTTCGTCAATATGCACCTCATTGCATATTGAGCTCCACTTAACTTGTAGTGTTGATTGTGCACTTTGCCATGCCATGCCATGCTTCATTAAACCGGTCATGCATCATACTCGTTTGGGCATCATGCCATGTTGATGTGTTGGTTGTTTACTATGTTGTGTGCTTCTTTTCTGGTGATTGCTTCCTCGGGTTGATTCCGGTAACGTTGAGTTTGTGAGGATCCGTTCAACTACGTCCGTTTGTCTTCTTCATGGACTCGTTCTTCCTCCTTGCGGGATTTCAGGCAAGATGATCATACCCTCGAAATCACTACTATCTTTGCTATGCTAGTTTGCTCGCTCTTTTGCTATGCCATTGCTACGGTGCCTACCACTTGCTTGTCAGCCTCCCAAATTGCCATGTTCAGCCCCTAACCCACCATTGTCCTAGCAAACCGTTGATTGGCTATGTTACCGCTTTGCTCAGCCCCTCTTATAGCGTTGTTAGTTGCAGGTGAAGATTGAAGTTTGTTCCTTGTTGGAACATGGAGATGTTGTTCCTTGTTGGAACATTTATTTACTTGTTGGGATATCACCATATATCTTATTTAATTAATGCATCTATATACTTGGTAAAGGGTGGAAGGCTCGGCCTTATGCCTGGTGTTTTGTTCCACTCTTGCCGCCCTAGTTTCCGTCATATCGGTGTTATGTTCCCGGATTTTTGCGTCCCTTACGCGGTTGGGCTATAATGGGAACCCCTTGACAGTTCGGCTTAAGTAAAGCTTCTCCAGCAATGCCCAACATTGGTTTTACCATTTGCCACCTAGCCTTTTCTTTCCCTTGAGTCGGCTGGCTCAAGGGTCATCTTATTTTAACCCCCCCGGGCCAGTGCTTCTCTAAGTGTTGGTCCAATTGAGCGATGTCCGAGGCTACCAGGGGCAACTCTGGGCTGGCTTACCCGACGTCTTGCTCATCCGGTGTGCCCTGAGAAAGAGATATGTGCAGCTCCTATCGGGATTTGTCGGCACATCTGGGTGGTGTTGCTGGTTTAGTTTTACCCTGTCGAAATGTCTTGTTGTACTGGGATACCGAGTCTGATCGGAATGTCTCGGGTGGAGGTCTATTCCTTCGTTGACCGTGAGAGCTTGTGATGGGCTAAGTTGGGACACCCCTGCAGTGATTTGAACTTTCGAAAGCCGTGCCCGCGGTTATGGGCAGATGGGAATTTGTTAATGTCCGGTTGTAGAAAACTTGAAGTCGACCTTAATTAAAATGAATCAAGCGCGTGTGTAACCGTGATGGTCTCTTTCCGGCGGAGTCCGGGAAGTGAACACGGCTGTTGGAGTTATGCTTGACGTAGGTAGTCCAGGATCACTTCTTGATCATACTTTTATCGACCGTGCCTTGCCTTCTCTTCTCGCTCTCTTTTGCGAATAGGTTAGCCACCATATATGCTAGTTGCTTGCTGCAGCTCCACCTCATACATTTACCTTACCCTTAAGCTTAAATAGTCTTGATCGCGAGGGTGCGAGATTGCTGAGTCCCCGTGGCTCACAGATACTTCCAAAACCAGTTTGTAGGTGGCGATGAGTCCGTGCAGATGACGCAACCCAGCTCAGGAGGAGCTCGATGAAGATCGTGTTCTTTATGTCGTTCCGTTCTAGTTGATCAGTAGTGGAGCCCAGTTGGGGTCGATCGGGGACCTTTGTCGCATTTGGGGTTTCTTCTTTATTTTGGCTCCGTAGCCGGGCCCAGATTGTACTTGGTTGATGTAATGTTTTGTTCATGTATTTGTGTGAAGTGGCGAGTGTAAGCCAACTATGTAACTCTTTCTTTATTATATTACATGGGTTGTGTGAAGATTACCTCACTTGCGACATATACCTTCAATGCGATTATGCCTCTAAGTCGTGCCTCGACATGTGGGAGATATAGTCGCATCGAGGGTGTTACAAGTTGGTATCAGAGCCTTCCCCGACCTTAGGAGCCCCCATTGCTTGATCGTTTTTAGCAGCCGAGTTGTGTCTAGAAAAATGTTTTGAGTCTTTAGGAATTATATATCGGAGAGCTTAGGAATTCTTTTTACTCCCCAGTCCCTTCGTCGCTCTGGTGAGGCATCCTGACGTAGAGTTTTGACTCTTCTCCTCTCAAATTTCACTAAATTTTTTTTTAGGATCACGCAAGTATCTTGGATTTGTTCCGATGGCTTATGATGAGAATACTGTCTTGGTGCCTCCTGTCAGGGGTTTAATGGAAGTGTCCCGGGGAGTTGAGCTCTGAGGTGTTGTCATCATAATTTTATCGTTGCAATTCTGGTATACTTGAGATATGTTCGCGACATCGAAAATCTCCTTTATGCAGTTCGTTGGTGAGATAACCTCGACGCCACCCAGTACTGGGGCGGGAGTTCGGGAGTATCGCCATAACTTGTATAACGGATGCTTTTCGAAGGTTGAGATAGATGGTTTCCGAAGGTTTCTTGGTTATGTGTTGAAGGATGGATGCAGCTGGATGTAGGATTTGCTAGCTTGGGTGAGATATTATGCTTCCCCTGTATCCCCAACACCTGATTGCATAACCGGAAAGTTTCGGGAGTTTCATAGGTGGGAATTCAAGTAGCTCTTAGGATATCTTTCCGACAGATATGTGATATGAAATTGGGGTTCGACGTCTAGTGGTTCGCCTATTCACGGTCGATTTTACAGTGGTCTCGTTGTGTCTTAAAGAGTCCTTGGCTATGCTGACTCGGGGACGCTTCGTATGTCATGTGCACTGCCTTGTACATGATGGTGCTGTACGATCGAGCCCGTGTAGGTCCCACCACGAAAACTTCAGACGAAATCTCTATCATATGTTTGTTCTGGCTTATTCTGCAAGCCAACCCTTTGTTTTTGTTTTGAGTTGTGGTATTCGAGTTGCTTCGAAGTCAAATGTTGATCCCATACCTTTCATAAGCGGTGTTCTCATATTTTGAGGTGAATACCAATCCTTCATGATAATCGAGGTTGTCATGTTAATTCTTTTCAACCGGTGTTCTTCCCTTGTAGTGGATCCGACCATTTCAACATCAGCAAGACCAATTATCACTTCTTCTCAACGGTGTTTGTTCCATCCGTCTCCAAGTTGCCTTTGTTTTTCCCACCCTCCCACCCTTGTTTTCTTCAAGGACTCAGTTTTCTTAATCAAATATCCATTTTATTATTGTGAAGTCTCTCCATTCTTTTTCCTCAATGTTCTTATCCGGTGATTCTCATGAAGATTCTAACGGAGTTTCTAGTTCATCATTCTTCATTCTTTTTCTTCTCGGGTGTTGCCAATTCAAGCTTTCGGTGTTGATCATATCCTTTTTCCTTGTTTCAAATACCTTCTCATGCCGGTGCTACTCATATTTACTCATTTCTCGCTATTCAATTGTTCTGGAGTGCTGAAGATATCTCAGAAGATTTGTGTCTCCATTATCAATCCGTCCAAAATATTTTGAGGTTGTTATCTCATTCAAGTCATTTAATTCAACCGGTGCTTTCTCTCTTTTAAATCATTTCAACGGTGTTTCTCTTGAGTGGGCCCTAACCCATAGATCTTTTCCCAGGATCTTACCTGACTCTTCTTATTTTCTCGGAGCTATCCTAAATTCTTTTCGAAGTTTGACGTAAGTATGAGTTATCATCAGTCATATGTATTTTCTCCAAGATCAGTCAAATTCTTTTCATCGTTGGATCAACCTCTTCGTTTCGATTCTCCGGAGTGTCTAAATAATTCTTGGTGGTGTTTCTCGTCGTTATGCTTGGATTTTGAAGACCGAAGAAGAGTTCTCCTTCATATCTTGCTCCATTCTCTTCAAGATTCGTGATTCTAGCTTGTTGTCAGCCTCTAATAATTGTTTTTGGTTGTGAGAATTCTTTTCACCCAGCCGGAGCAATTCAGGAGTCTTTTCAGTTTGTTTCTCCGGAGCCCATCATCTCAGAATTTATCCATTCTCAGCTTTCAGCTCTCGTTCTCCAAAATTTTACCGGTGCTTCGTTCAAGTGATTTTAGTCGGCTCGTCAGCTCTTCGTTCTCATGTATCAAAATTCTCTCAAGCATCTTCATTCATTTGTTAATTTTTACCGGTGATGCACCCCTACTTCGATAATTGTCAATTCTTACGGTGGTTCTTTCAAGATCTCTCTTCCTTGTTCATCATATCAATTCATTTGTTGTTCCAATCCTACCGGTGGTTCGTTGAAGACGCTCTCAAGTTTATGTTATATCTCTCTTAATCCTTGCTATGAGAATAAGTAGTATGCCAATTCCATTGGTTGTCATCAATTTAAATTGGTGAAGGATACGCATAATGTAATTCTTATTCTTGTTTCATCAAGTTTATTCTATTCCTATTTTTTCCGGAGCGGCTCATCATACTTATTCTTGGTTTCAATAGTTCATCTTTTTTTTCCCGGAGTTCCAAGCTCTCTCAGTTTATTTCATCGGGAAGATCCATCTAATCATTGCAAGGATTCACCTTGTGTTTTCAATTTATCTTTCTTTTATTCTTTTGTTTTTGGAGTGTTCATGAAGGTTCTACATGATGGTTCACCAAGGATCTAATTCCTTCTCGAAGTTTTCATCGAGATTCTTTTCTAAGGAGCTCAAGTTTTCTTCATATTGTAATTCGGAGTGCATTCTTTCTTCCGTATCATTGGAGGTGATATTATGTCATTCTTGATAATTGGAATTCATGTTTCATGATTCACATGTTGTTAAGAATGAGATATTTTAATCCATCAATCTCGTCATTGGAATTATCTTGGGTTATATTTCACCAAAGCCTTCCCTAGGGATTGTTGCTATTTATGGTGCTTATAAATGATCCAAGTTCTTCATTTATTCTCCCGGTGAAATAGTTTCTTGTCTCCTTGTTCTTACCAATTCAATTCTTTTCCCGTGAGTGGCAGGTTTTTCATCTCTTAATTTGAGAGGTATTCCATAAGACCATATCAAGCTTATTATTTTCGTCGTGGGTTTTCCAACAACTCCGTTCTACCTTCTGTTGTAACCGTGCTCTCTCAAGTTATTGTTTCCCTTCGTTCATCCCATTCCATTCTTACTTTTGTTCCAGAGACATTGTGATGTTGTTCTGTTCAACCTTCTTCTTGTTCTTGTCAGGATCATGTTCTTTTCATGCTTATCCATTTAACCGGAGTGCCGTGTCCTCTTTTCAAGTATCCTCTCATCTTGTCAAGTTCAATTCCTTCCATTTGCAGTCGGAGTGCTGCCCAAATTGTACTATTCCTTCCCTATCTTGCTTAACCAGAGTATTGTGCCCATTTGTTCAAGTTCTTTTCGCCTTATCAAGTCTTGCATCCCTTTCTCAACCGGAGTGTCGTGTTGTCATTTGAGCTCTCTCATCTTATCAAATTTTGACTCCCTTCTCAACCGGAGTGCTGCCCGAATTTGGTTTTTCCTTGATCCCCTTCCTTAACCGGAGTGTTTTCTATATATATCTTCCCTTCAACCTCAAGGTTTCGCAATGCTCTTTGTCCCCCATTTCTAACGGAGTGTTTTCAACTTTGTTCATCTTCGGTGTATTCTTTCTTTCAATTTGTATTCAACCTCTCAAGGTTGTGGTTTCACTCGTTTGTCAAAGGAGCAACTTAGTTTTACCTCTCCTCTTTTCTCTTCCGTTGTTTTACCCCCGGTGCCATTCTAGATCTCGGGACGAGATCCTCTCGTAGTGGTGGAGTGTTGTAACGCCCCGAGACCGATGTGCCAGGTGTCGTGCAGTTATTCGTTGTTGTTGCGTTGTCATGTGCTTGCGTGTTGCATCATGTCATCATGTCATAATCTTTTGCATCTCAACTAAATAATTCGTATGGATCTTCGATCCATTTAAATTGAGGGAAGGATGACTTCTCTTTATAACATATCCTCCCAATATTAGTGGGGCTATTATACAATATTCCATTCTTTCGGAATTAACCAAAACACACTGGAAAAATCCCCACTCCCTTTCTACTTCAAGTTTGGTCCCCAAACTTTGCCAACATCTCTTTTCCCATTTATCGAGGCTCCTCCTAAATTCTCAACATTTTTGGACTCTTCTAAATCCTAGTCCTTGTGCAAAACTTTTTAATTAAATTCAAATGACTTTGAATTTAATTCTTGCAATCTTGCCCACTTCATTTTTCTCGGAACAAGTGCATTTTTGTGAGTCCGCGGAAATTATCCGCGTGTCCACCTTCTTCCCCAAACCTCCTCTTTCTTTTCTTTCTCTTTAATCGTTTTCTACTAAAAAAATAAGAGAAGGGAAGAGAGAGGAGCCAGCCCAGCCGGCCCATCCCTGTGGCCACCTAGGTCTCCCGCAGCCCACTACCTAACCCTAGCCCAGTCCCCAGCGCAGCCCGATCCCATCTCTCGATCTCCCCCTCGATCCCTCTCTCCCCCCTAGCGCCACCAGAGAGAGAGGATCGATCTCCCTCTCCCTCTCGCTCCCACACGCTGCCCGATCCCCATCCCCCCTCCTAGCGCTGCCGCCAGGGCACCACGCCCGCTCCTACGTCGCCCTTTTCCCTCTTCAGGCGGCCATGGAGCCCCGCCGCCGGCGTCCCGTTGCCGCCCGGAGCGCCCGCCGCCGTCCTTGTCCACGACCACCGAACCAGGCCGCGCCCTGCTCCTCCCTCTCCTGCGCGCCATCCTGCCGTCTCCTGCGCCTCCTCCATGGCCCTCCTCCTCCGGCCTCCTCGTCGTCCTGCCATGGCCACCGGAGCTGCTCTTCCCCGGCGCGCCCCCTGCACCGGTTCCTTCCATGCCCGGCATCGAGCAGCCAGCGCCGCGTCGCCGGACCCTGTTCAACGCTGCTTCGTCCGCCGTCCCCGGCCTCCCCGTCCTCTGCTTCGTCCCCTCGTCAGGGCCCTGCTTCGCTGGAGCCCAGCGCCATCACCTCCCCTGCCAGGTTGCTGCCCCGTGCGAGACCGCCAAGAGCCTTTTTCGGTGAGACCAAGCCCGCAAGTTCCACGGATCGGCAAGTACCACCATGACACCATCTCCGGAGTCCAAGTCCGAGGACTAACGCGTTCGGGTAACTCGTCAAGTACATCTTCGTCAAGATCGATGCGTGGACAGGCACCGTTTGCGTGGATTACGTCAAGTACCTCGACGACCGTCGAGACCGCCAAGTTCTACTACCGATGAACGCTTTGGGCGTCAAGTACCCCTTCGAGTTGACGAGATCGGCAAGTTCGAGGACCCCAAGTACCCATTCGAAACGTGTTCCTCTACCGTCGTCTCCGGAAACGCCAAGTACCCCTACGCACGACGACGCCAAGTCCGTTTCGGGATTCATCAAGTACCGCTACCGATATGGCTCCAACGTCTACGAAACGTGTACCACTACCGTCGCAAGTACCACTCCGAACCATGTACGACGACCGTCGCCGAAGACCCGTGTAACATGAACGTGGACGACTACCGTCGCGAGTACCTCTACGTCGTCATGTACCCCTACTTCCCACGACGACCCCGTGAACAACTACTTCCTCGTCGACACGTGTACCCCTACCGCCGAACTCGATCCGTTTCGATGATGCTTGCTTCAAAGGTATAACCGCCGGAACGATGCCCGTGAATGAATGCATGTTGTATGAGATGCACCCTTGTTCGATAACGTCGCCCCTCGTTTGCCTTGCCACCGACATGTGGGAACTCGGTATCCGAGAGTACCCCCACCTTCTATCGCTTGTCACGCTCCCGCCGCACTCCCTTTTGCACCGGGATCTCAATCGAGTTACCGGAACCGATATGTTGCCGTGGCATCATTTTCGGATTCGTTGCCGTGACCCCCCTTTTTTTCCCTTCCACCACGGTGACAATGCTTCATAATGCTCTTATCAACTTTTTGCATAAAAATTGCTTAAAACTTGATTATGTCATCCGCATCATGATAACAACAATTAAAAATTGTTTTAATTGATGTTTGGTTAAATTTGCCCCTATGCCATGCTAAAATGATTTAATTCATAGCTAAATAACCGTAGCTCCGAATTAAATAAACTTTATATGTAAATGGGGTAGAATTTTGCCTAGTTTATCATGGTGGCATCACTTTGCATGTTAAACAACTCAAAAATTGTGTTTAGGACAGATCAGGACCAAACCTAATATTTGCACATGAGGATTTTCCGGAATTGTTGTTCGTTGTTTCCGGCCTCATTTAAACTTGACTAGTTGGGTAGTTTTCATTTGCTTCACCTCTTGCCATGTTAATCAACATTTAATATTGTTGGGGTACATAACCGAGAGAGAACTAAATAAGCCATGTGGTGTTTCGTCAATATGCACCTCGTTGCATATTGAGCTCCACTTAACTTGTAGTGTTGATTGTGCACTTTGCCATGCCATGCCATGCTTCATTAAACCGGTCATGCATCATACTCGTTTGGGCATCATGCCATGTTGATGTGTTGGTTGTTTACTATGTTGTGTGCTTCTTTTCCGGTGATTGCTTCCTCGGGTTGATTCCGGTAACGTCGAGTTTGTGAGGATCCGTTCAAATACGTCCGTTTGTCTTCCTCATGGACTCGTTCTTTCTCCTTGCGGGATTTCAGGCAAGATGATCATACCCTCGAAATCACTACTATCTTTGCTATGCTAGTTAGCTCGCTCTTTTGCTATGCCATTGCTACGGTGCCTACCACTTGCTTGTCAGCCTCCCAAATTGCCATGTTCAGCCCCTAACCCACCATTGTCCTAGCAAATCGTTGATTGGCTATGTTACCGCTTTGCTCAGCCCCTCTTATAGCGTTGTTAGTTGCAGGTGAAGATTGAAGTTTGTTCCTTGTTGGAACATGGAGATGTTGTTCCTTGTTGGAACATTTATTTACTTGTTGGGATATCACCATATATCTTATTTAATTAATGCATCTATATACTTGGTAAAGGGTGGAAGGCTCGGCCTTATGCCTGGTGTTTTGTTCCACTCTTGCCGCCCTAGTTTCCGTCATATCGGTGTTATGTTCCCGGATTTTTGCGTCCCTTACGTGGTTGGGCTATAATGGGAACCCCTTGACAGTTCGGCTTAAGTAAAGCTTCTCCAGCAATGCCCAACATTGGTTTTACCATTTGCCACCTAGCCTTTTCTTTCCCTTGAGTCGGCTGGCTCAAGGGTCATCTTATTTTAACCCCCCCGGGCCAGTGCTTCTCTAAGTGTTGGTCCAACTGAGCGATGTTCGAGGCTACCAGGGGCAACTCTGGGCTGGCTTACCCGGCGTCTTGCTCATCCGGTGTGCCCTGAGAAAGAGATATGTGCAGCTCCTATCGGGATTTGTCGGCACATCTGGGTGGTGTTGCTGGTTTAGTTTTACCCTGTTGAAATGTCTTGTTGTACTGGGATACCGAGTCTGATCGGAATGTCTCGGGTGGAGGTCTATTCCTTCGTTGACCGTGAGAGCTTGTGATGGGCTAAGTTGGTACACCCCTGCAGGGATTTGAACTTTCGAAAGCCGTGCCCGCGGTTATGGGCAGATGGGAATTTGTTAACGTCCGGTTGTAGAAAACTTGAAGTCGACCTTAATTAAAATGAATCAAGCGCGTGTGTAACCGTGATGGTCTCTTTCCGGCGGAGTCCGGGAAGTGAACACGGTTGTTGGAGTTATGCTTGACGTAGGTAGTCCAGGATCACTTCTTGATCATACTTTTATCGACCATGCCTTGCCTTCTCTTCTCGCTCTCTTTTGCGAATAGGTTAGCCACCATATATGCTAGTTGCTTGCTGCAGCTCCACCTCATACCTTTACCTTACCCTTAAGCTTAAATAGTCTTGATCGCGAGGGTGCGAGATTGCTGAGTCCCCGTGGCTCACAGATACTTCCAAAACCAGTTTGCAGGTGCCGATGAGTCCGTGCAGATGACGCAACCCAGCTTAGGAGGAGCTCGATGAAGATCGTGTTCTTTATGTCGTTCCGTTCTAGTTGATCAGTAGTGGAGCCCAGTTGGGGTCGATCGGGGACCTTTGTCGCATTTGGGGTTTCTTCTTTATTTTGGCTCCGTAGCCCGGCCCTGATTGTACTTGGTTGATGTAATGTTTTGTTCATGTATTTGTGTGAAGTGGCGAGTGTAAGCCAACTATGTAACTCTTTCCTTATTATATTACGTGGGTTGTGTGAAGATTACCTCACTTGCGACATATACCTTCAATGCGATTATGCCTCTAAGTCGTGCCTCGAAACGTGGGAGATATAGTCGCATCGAGGGTGTTACAAAGTACAACTACAACTCCGAGGATTCCCATCAAGATGGTGTGGATCCCGAAGAAGAAGAACTAGAGAGTCCTTGAGGGTGACTCCGCCAATATACTTCACTCTTATCAGTTTGGCAAGAACAAGTGCAATCAACTTCCACATCTTGCACTAGTTCAAGGAGTCACAAACCCTCTTGTTCGTAAGACAAGGGACAAGGTAACTTAAAGCTTTCATAGACATCATCTTGTGTGTGCATCACTCTATGTCTATGGATATCCTTGTTTGTTCCTTGTGGGACTAACCCGTGTAGGTATTGAGAGTGCAACTCACTCCAAAGGATAGCTTCAAATGATCTACATCAACATAGAGCATCCACATCTTCAACACCTACATGAAGTCATCATCGACAAAACCCAAGGTTAGTTCATCCCTCTTAGGGGGGATCTCACATCTAGGGGGAGCTTTACTCTAACAATTGAGTTAAAGCAACTCTAATGGTGTGAACACAACAACGCTTTATGTAAAAGTGGTAACCCCACTTGTGCTTAAACGATGAGTATGACCTATGATCAAATGTTCTCATTTGACTCCTAAGTCAATATACTCATATATAGATGACCTAGTCATCGCCAATTGCTCAATAGATTCTAGAATTGTTTGTGCATGCTTTGCCACATATTTCATTTGCCATTTTATTGTGTGAGCATCTTGGTTGCATAATTTACTCATTCAAGGACATCCACTTGTTGTTCTGATTGATTGGTTTCCTTTTCTTTTGGCCAAGTGGATGGACAAGAATGCCTAAGAACCTTCTCTAGCTATCTATGCTTTTCTCGTCTCAAACTCTATTCATGCTGCATCACAAAATTTGATCAAGTCATATTCGAACCACTTTGTGTGAGGAGCACTCAGAGTCCCCGATAAACTTCCAAAACTTCTTTGTGCGTTTCGGTCTGACCAATTCACCCATTCGGTCATACCGAGATCACTAAGTCGATCTAGGTTTTCTACCTCGGTGCAACCGATTCGAACCTTTCGGTCACATCGAGTTTCAGTAACTGCTTGCAGTTATGAATCTCGGTGCCACCGAGTTGTTCCACTCGGTCACACCGACAGGGTCGGGCTATATATACCCACGGGTCCGAAAACTTTCCGAACCTCCTCGACTCGTGCTTAGCCCGCTCTGCCTCCAGGGTCTCCGGATTGTCTTCCTCGTCACCAGCCGCCTCGTGCTGCTGGTCTCCGCCGCCGTCAACGGGAATCAACCCCGCCGTTGCCGCCGTAGCGAGTTCTCCACCGAATTAGGGTATGAACTCGATCACTGTGCTGTTTTATCTCCGATTCCCCAGCACATTGTGTTCGCCATGTATCTTGCCACGATTGAGATCACTCATATCCAGTCAAAACACTCCGTAGTTTAGTCGTGAATTAAGAATTTAGGGTTAAGTTTCTGCTGAAACCATCTCGGACCCACCAAGTTGTGGAACTCGGTACCATCGATTCGGCTTAGGCCATTGCACATGTGGTTCTCGGTCTGACCGAGAATTGCAAATCGGTGTGACCGAGTTCAGGACTTTGTGAAACCCTAGCAGTCTCGGTGCCACCGAACTATGACTCGGTCTGACCGAGTTCACTAGTTTAGGTTCCAACAGCTGCTTCGGTATCACTGAGTTTACAAATCGGTTGATCCGAAATGCTTTCTGTGGAAAACTAAAACTAAGTTTTTGACTCATTCTTTTGCAAAAACCTCTGCATTTTCTGATGCTCATCCACTCTATCTCATCTATATCTATTCACTGGGTCTGCTGTCAGTGTTTGCAATATGTCTGATCAGAGTGACAGCCAGAACAGGACAGAGGAGTAGGTTCACCTGAGTGAGGGCACTAGTCCCTCTAGCAGTTCAGATGATGGTAGCAAGAGCACCCCAAGCAATTTACCCAAAGCTGCCACCAGGGCCAGAAAGAAGAAGACCTCTGAATCTGAGGATGAAGACTATGTGGCAGTTGAGGATGAGGCCACTTCCAAGAAGAAAGTGGTTAAGAAGGAATATAGCACTGCTGCTGCCACCAAGCCAGGCATGAAGCAAAAGGTTCCTGCAAAGAGAATTCGATTGTCTAAGGCCAGAGCATCTACTCAAGTCCCTTTGGAATCTGAACCCAAAGAGGTTGCTGCAGAAGGGACGAAGAGGAAGGAGAGGGTCAAAAAGACCACTGCTAGAGTGCTTGGGAGGTCCTCTATCATGAGAGATTCTAAAAAGGAAGAGGAAGAAGATGCTGCACCAGCACCCAAAGCTCAGGAGCTTATGGGTGATGCCATCAGGGGAGGGGCTATTCCATCTAAGCCTAAGACTGCTCCAAAGGCTGCAGCTCCAGCTCCAAAGCCAAAACCGAAGAGGAGCACCAGGAACATCCCTGCCGAGGAAAAGAACAAGGCCCCAGTGCCTGAAGATGAAACGGAAGAAGAAGATGATGAGTCAAATGTCTTGAGGAAGCTGAAGCCAAAAATCCCAGATCACAATGATGCTCATCTAGTTGCTGAGAACATGAAGATAAGGAAGGACTCAGGTCTGAGGCTATGGAGGGAGTCTGATCCATATGCCACCAGGAGGAGGACTGCTGTGGATTACAGGTTCCATACAAAGGAACATCAGGACTTCTATGAGACCATCTTGCTTGACAAGAATCCCATAGTATGTGACAAGAGATGGGTCGACTAGGAGTACATCAAGGAGAATGAGGATCACTATCCAGGTGTATATGACAGTCTCAAGGCTTGTGGAGTCGATGAGTTTGTGGCTCAGAAGCTCACAAAATGGAATGATGAGCTCATCATGCAGTTCTACTCCACAGCTCATTTCTACCCAGATGGAAGGATAGTTTGGATGTCTGAAGGTACGAGGTACCAGTCCACGGTTGCTAAATGGGCGAAGTTGATCAATGCCCCAAAAGAGAGTGAAGATGACTTGGATGTCTATGCCAACAGGAAGAAGGATCACAACACAATGGCACACATGTACAAGGAGATCCCAGATGATGCGCTTGAGACACATAGGTTTGGATATGTACATTACCTTCTGTTAGGCTTGCCAACCATCAACTAGATCCTCAGGCACACTCTCTTGCCAGAGTCAGGTGATCACAAGATGACCAGAGGCCAGCAATAAACTTGCTTCATATCTTTGATGTCCCATAGAAGTTCAAAGTCATGAGCCTTATAGTTGAAACTATCAAAAGGACAGCTGCAGATCAGAAGAGGAGTTGTGGGTATGCCCCACAGATCCAGGAGCTGATCAACTCCAAGATGGCCACTGGTACATATCTGCTGGACAAGTAGCACATGCCTATCTATCCAGACTTCAAGGACAACACTGTGGTTATGAATGAGGATGAACCATCTTCTGTGCACGCACAAGCCAAGAAGGAGAAGGTAAAAGCTGAAAAGGCTGCAAGGATGCCAACTACTGAAGAAGCATCTCAGTATCTCTTGAAGAGCAAGCAAGATCAGATTGGCTACCTGATTGCATCCACTCTGAGGATTGAGAAGGGACTAGCCACCCTGACTCAAAACCAGGAGAGCTTGCGAAGAATCATGGAGCAAAAATTCTATGACTTGGATGTAAAGGTAACTGAGATTCAGTCTGTTGTGGAGCAACTTCAAGATGATATGCATGAGAGGAAGGGCAAGACAACCACTGATGCATTTGCCAGAGTGCCTAGAGCTCAGAGGTCTGCTGCAGTGCCTGTTCTAGACACCAGAGCCACGTCATCTGCACCAGCTACAGCTTCTATGCCACCAGCTCCAGCACCTACTCCATCAGCTCCATCTACTTCGACTGAAGCCTTTGTTCTTGGAGTTATCCGGACAACAACACCTAAAGACCAAGCCTGAGAGACGATTTAGTGCTATGCATTTTCTAGGAACTTTTTGGTAACTTGTTACCAAAGGGGGAGAAAAATGTATAGATCATAGGCTTCGAGAGAGAGTGTTGCTTTCTATTCTCTCTTTGGTGGTTGAACTTTATTTGATTTGCCTGTTTGAGATACTTTTTGTCTGTGTGATACTTGGAAGATCATGTGTTTGATCATATGCTACATTAATGCTTGTTGGATGATATTATCATTTTATCTATATATGATCATTCACTTTGCTTGGTGATGAGTGCATGTATTTAATTATTATCATTTTGAGCGCTCCACCAAGATGTATGTGACATGGAAGAGTAACCCATGAGCCTAACTCTTTGTGCATTTGCAGTCCAAAGCAAATCATAAACTATGCACAAATTTAGGGGGAGCTCTAGCTTTTCACGTACTTCTCAAAGCGACAATGTTTTTCACTCTTATTATCATTTGTCAAAGCTTTGATCTATATGTTGTCATCAATTACCAAAAAGGGGGATATTGAAAGTGCAACTATCCCTAGGTGGTTTTGGTAATTCCTAACAACATATAGCTCATTGAGCTAATGCTATTCCAAGATTAATATTTCAGGAAAAGCTCAATGTATGGCAGGGCATGGATGAGGAATGTGGACACCTCAGAATGTTAAGGATAAAAGATTGGCTCAAGCTCAAAGCTCAAGACTCTACATTTTATATTTTAGTGATCCAAGATCACTTTGAGTCTATAGGACAAGCCAATACTATCAAGGAGGGATGAGGTGTTGTTTAATGAGGTTATTGCTTCATAGTGCTTAGTGATATGCTCCAAAACCCTCAACTACCTTCCCACATCCACATATGACCTAAACCAAAAGTCAAACTCGGCCCTACCAATTCTTTCTATCTGGCGCCACCGAGTTTCAAATGTCATAGCCACTGCCACAAAACCTAGGCAAATCGGTCTCACCGATAGGGATTTCGGTCACATCGAGATGGGGTTGTAATCTCTCTGTTTCCCTTTGTAATGTTTCGGTCCTACCGAGATGAGCGATCGGTCCCACCAAGATTGCAATGTAAACTCTCTGTTTCACCTTCGTAACATTTCGGTCCCACCGAAATGAGCGATCGGTCCCACCGAGTTTACCTGACCAACTCTCTGGTTAGCTTATTACCAAAAACGGTCCCACCGAGTTTGTGTAATCGGTCACACCGAGATTACGTTATGCCCTAACCTTAACCATATCGGTCCTACCGAGTTGCATCTCAGTCCCACCGAAAACCCTAACGGTCACTAGGTTTGCTGAATCGGTCTTACCGAGTCTTTCACTTTGGTCTCACTGAGATTGGTAAATTGTGTGTAACGGTTAGTTTTTTGTGGAGGCTATATATACCCCTCCACCCACTCTTCATTCGTGGAGAGAGCCATCTGAACATACCTACACTTCCAACCTATATTTTCTGAGAGAGAACCACCTACATTTGTGTTGAGACCAAGATATTCCATTCCTATCATATGAATCTTGATCTCTAGCCTTCCCCAAGTTGCTTTCCACTCAAATCATCTTTCCACCAAATCCAAATCCTATGAGAGAGAGTTGAGTGTTGGGGAGACTATCATTTGAAGCACAAGAGCAAGAAGTTCATCATCAACACACCATTTGTTACTTCTTGGAGAGTGGTGTCTCTTAGATTGGCTAGGTGTCACTCGGGAGCCTCCGACAAAGATTGTGGAGTTGAACCAAGGAGTTTGTAAGGGCAAGGAGATTGCCTACTTCGTGAAGATCTAACGCTAGTGAGGCAAGTCCTTCATGGGTGATGGCCATGATGGGATAGACAGGGTTTCTTCTTCGTGGACCCTTCATGGGTGGAGCCCTCCGTGGACTCGCGCAACCGTTACCCTCCATGGGTTGAAGTCTCCATCAACATGGATGTACGATAGCACCACCTATCGAAACCACGACAAAAACATCCGTGTCTCCAATTGCATTTGAATTCTCCAAACCCTTCCCTTTACATTCTTGCAAGTTGCATGCTTTACTTTCCGCTGCTCATAGACTCTTTGCATACTTGCTTGAATTGTGTTAAGATTGCTTGACGTGTGCTAAGATAGTTAAAATTTGCCAAAGACTAAAATTGGGATAAGGCTAGATTTTTATTTTGTCAAGTAGTCTAATCACCCCCCCCCCTCTAGACATACTTTCGATCCTACACAAGCATGGTGGAAATTTCAGCTTCCGTTATCTTTCTTTTATTAGTAACAATATCTTTCATATACTCAGCATAAGGATTCATTTTGAGCATATCAGTTAATGGCATATGCAAAAGGATAGGTCTAATCATTTCAGCAAAGCGCTCAAAATCCTCATCATCTTTTTTCTTGGATGGTTTGGGAGGAAAAGGCATGGGTTTCTGAACCCATGGTTCTCTTTCTTTACCATGTTTCCTCACAACAAAGTCTCTCTTATCATAACGTTGATTCTTTGATTGTGGGTTATCAAGATCAACAACAGGTTCAATTTCTATATCATTATCATTGCTAGGCATCAACATGAACATTATCATTAACATTATCACTATATTCAGGTTCATTA
The DNA here is from genome assembly GCA_034509565.1 of Triticum monococcum. Lineage (NCBI taxonomy): Eukaryota > Viridiplantae > Streptophyta > Magnoliopsida > Poales > Poaceae > Triticum > Triticum monococcum. The sequence continues at coordinate 681,948,706 of CM067845.1, read as the reverse complement.
CCAGATTGTGTTTCAGCATCAGAAATTGAAATGTCATTTGGATTCTCAGGTGTTTCGGTAATAGGTTCTGTCGTGGGTTTGTCACGGCAGATGTCCTCGTGAAAGGACTTAGTCGTGGAGCCATCGCTATGGGTTAGCTTGAAGGGGTTAAACCGGACAAGGGACATGAGGGATTTTATACTAGTTCGGCCCCTTTGATGAAGGTAAAAGCCTACATCTAGTTGTGATTGGTATTGTTGGGGTTTCGATGACCAGGGAGCAAATCCGCTTTGCCTGGCTCTCGAGTTGTTGTCTGTTGTATTATTGGTTTTAATATATGATAGAAAATAGACCCGGGGACCATAGTTTTCACTAGAGGCTTCTCTCATAAAGTTAGTGTCGTGGGTTTGTCACGGCAGATGTCCTCATGAAAGGACTTAGTCGTGGAGCCATCGCAACGGGTTAGCTTAAAGGGGTTAAACGGACAAGGGGACACGAGGAGTTTATACTAGTTTGGCCCCTTCGATGAAGGTAAAAGCCTACATCTAGTTGTGATTGGTATTTCTAGGGTTTCAATGACCAGGGAGCGAATCCGCTTTGTCTGGCTCTCGAGTTGTTGTGTATCGTCCCTAAACCGCTGCCGGGTCGTCCCTTTATATACATAGGTTGACGCCCGCCGATTTACAGAATCCCGAGGCCGGATCATAAACGTGTCCGGCTCAGTCTCTATTCCTTCTAACTTACAATACAAGTTACATGAAAGAGTCAGTTTACATCTACAAGCCTTAACTCGCCTTTCGGCCTCGGGCCTTCGTAAAGTGCCACAATCCTCACGTCTTCATGGGCTTCTATATTAATGGAGTTAACCCGGCCACTCCTAGCCAGTTTACCTCCAGTAGTCATATCCCCAACATTAGGCCCCAGATTGATTTGAACTTGTTCATGTCAATCTTTAATACTTAGAAAAATTCTTCCCCTGGCACCTTCGTATGGATCTGGTAAACCGCCGTGATGTCATCCTTTAGATCCGTAGTAAACTGCCATGACGTCATCTATTCGTTGAAGACGAAGATACCCTTCATTAATGAATATCCAACCATCGAGGCGGCATCCTTATTAACTATCCATTTTAAGCTCCTCGATTCACGCACTTGTCGCTTATCGGTTCGCCTTATAAATAGGACCAAGGGCCATTCCCTTTTCCCCCTTCGTCTCCTTCGCTTCTTCTTCCTCCTTGCGACGCCTCTGCAACCGAGCGCCGCCGCCGTCGCTGAGATTCGCCTCTGCCTCTCCATTGGCCACTTCATCAACCTGGTTGTACCAGAGAGCCGCGGCGTACCTCCGCTGCTTCAACATCCATGGTAAGTCCTTTCCTTTCCCCCTTTGTAGATCTGCCTAGGGTTTCCTTATTCATTGAAGTTCATCAAGGCTCCAGCACTGTTCTTCCATGTTCCTCCTTAGTCCATGGATAAAAACCTCAAGCTTGATATATTACGTGTAATGGCTTATCTTCTTTTACCACAACAAACCCTTATGCACATAAAAACTGATCTGGACCTTTGTGAACCGCTTCGGGACCAACCTTTTTAGGTCTAAATCTTTTTGCTTTCCTGTCTTATGGTAGATCAAAATTTCCATGCAACCTTGTGAAACCTGTTTTGCCTTACTTAGTCGTTCTTACCTTAGATCTGTATCCTCTTTATCACATAGGTGGCTTACCTTTGTAGAAAGCAATCTATCACATACCATTAGTCCCCTTGTAAACCGGCCATCCCTTTATCTTCGTTGTCATACTCCGGCTTAACAGTATGCATATACCTTTGTTCCGTTTACCACTTTGTCATTCATTATTGTATCAGCCTCCGGTTTACGAAATTTACATACTTGGATTTCTTTATCCCATTGCACCTTATGCACCACCATGAATAAATTGTTAAACCGGTACTTCTTTTCAGCCTTTCACTTGCAATGGCCAAGCAGTTTTATGCCTGCAACTGGGCTCCCTCCTGGGTTACCAAAGAACATCTTAGTGGTATGGTCAAAATTGGTACCTTACCAAAAAATAGTGAGATCCGGTGGTGAGTTCCTGGACCGGAGAATCCTCCTACTTCCAAGCAGGGTGAAGTAGTGGTATTTGTTGATCACATAGGTTGTGGCTTCAAACCGCCCGGGTCAAAGTTTTTCCGGGATGTGCTTGCCAATTTTCAGCTCCACCCTCAAGATATTGGACCCAACTCGGTATCCAATATATGCAACTTCCAAGCCTTCTGTGAAACGTACTTACAAGAAGAGCCAACGGTTGAGTTGTTCCGTCACTTCTTTCATCTGAACCAGCGTACTAAATTCGTAGACGGTCCCAATACCGAACTTGGCGGCGTCTCCATTCAAAAAAGGAAAGAAGTTGATTTTCCCCATGCTAAGCTGCACAGTCACACCAAAGACTAGAACCAAACTTGATTCTGTGGTAAAGACACCTCCCCTGAAGATGAGAACCCTCTGTCGGGTTACCGTGCTCACCGGCTTACCAATACTCATCCACTGTCGCAACGTCTAAGTGCCCAGGAACGGGCCTCATATACCCCTCAACTCGCCAAGCTCCGAGCCTTTATGGCCCACGGTTTGTCAGGTGTAGACTTTGTCCGTTGCTGGATATCCTAGAGCATCCTGCCATTAAGTCATCGCACTGGTTTAATGTGCGAGTATACTGGCAATGTAGAAGACTCCCAATGCCATATCAACATTCAGCTAACAGACGAAGAAGTAACAGAGTCTGTCAAAAAGATATTGACTGAATCGGAGGCTGTCTGTGGCCAAACCAGATTAAACCCCTTTTATACTAAAAACAAACTGCCTGCTGTAAGTATTATCTTCCACTTTACACTTGATATCCTTGTACTGTATAAGCTTTGAATATCCTTTGCCCCTCTTTTAAACAAGGTGATGATCCGTTCTGGAAAAGGAAGCCTCAGGAGAAAGCGGCAAAGCTTTCCCGTCCTAAAACAAAAGCCGTCAAGAAAACCTCAAAGCGGGAGGCAGCTGAATGTATCAACATGGAACTGGATGATGACCCGGATGAACTGAAAGTTGAGGTAGAACTTGATTCACTTGGTTCCCTTTTCATGCATCTCATTGACAATGATATTTATCAGGAGGACGTGGAGGGCAGCCAAGCTGACGATGTAGAGGTAATTACCCTTTCCTCCGGTTCAGACTCTATGCCAACACAAAAAATCCATCAAACAGTCCGGAAAGTAAGCTTTTCTCATCCTCTTGCTCATTTGGACCCAACATTTAATTTGAAGACGCAGCAGCACAAGGCTCGCTGAACCACCTGGCATACCAGCCAAAAGGTCACGTCCGCCGGTTTACCTGACACCCCGGTTCGAAAGCGCCGATCTGAGGTCTCACACACTTCTGACAATTCTTATCCCAAGGCAGGTTTTTTCCGACAACCTCTTAATTCGTCCGATTTGAATTATCAGGTGACACCTCTGTCGGTGTCAAAACTGGCGGATCTCGGGTAGGGGGTCCCGAACTGTGCGTCTAAGGCAGATGGTGTCGGGGGCGTCTGATCCCTCGCACACCTATGGGGATCGACGGGCCGAGCCCCTTTCGGTTCGGCAGGGGGCGGTGGATGCACAAAGAGCATATCGAGGCGAACGCACAAGCGAGACGATTGGTTTACCCAGGTTTGGGCCGCACGGATGCGTAAAACCCTACTCCTGCTTTGGTGGTTGTATTGAGTTCTTGCTCGGGAGCGGCGAGTGGTACAGTACACTCAAGCAACTGGCGAGACCGAGCGTGAGAATGGCCGTCCCCCCTCTCTCTGTTGCGCATGGGCCTCCTTTTATATGTCTAAGGGGTCACCGACACGTGGCAACAGAGGTGAGGGTAAAAATGTAAAAGGGGTGGTAGTTGGATCCACCACCTACACGTCGTATCCTACCTAACCCTGACGGCAGGGGACAAAGGCATTAAATGCCTGTCTTTGTCGCCTAGACGGGGCGGAAAGGGACCATCAGGGGCGCCACCATTTGCCACGATGGCTCCTTGTCAGCACCTGCTTGCCACCGCATGCCCCCGGCTACACAGCCTCCCACCACGTACGCCAGGAATGGTCCCAGGGCGACACGTTGGTGGGTGAGCTGGAGCGCGGGCTGCGGGGTAGTAGCTTGCCGCGGCAAGCGCCTTGCCGCGGATGTTGTCTTGTCACGTCCGGGAGCTTGTCGCTCACCGGGTCTTGTCGGGGCGCGCAGTGCGCCGCAGCGAGCTTCTTGAGATGCTTTGGCTGGTCTTCCCGACAAGCTCCTCTTGCCGGGGTCTCGTCTCCTTCCCGGCAAGCTCCTCTTGCCGGGGTCTTGTCTCCTTCCCGGCAAGCTCCTCTTGCCGGGGGCTCTGTGCTTCGAGTAGCCTTCCCGGCAAGCTCCTCTTGCCGGGGCCTTGGATACTTTGTTCTTGAATGGCTCCTAAAGGAACCATGGAGGGTCTTGGCGGTCACCCCGGCAAGCCTTGCCGCGGGTCGCTGCGACTGCCCGTGCACAAGTTCGGGATACTAAGGTACCCCTATTTTAGTACACCGACAGGAGACCCCGGGCCTGGGCCATACACGGTGCCGAGCGCTGTTGGGCCAGGCCCAAAACAGTGGACGGGCACGCGCGGCCTAGGTCACGCCATAACCCACTCCGCATCCACCGCGCTCTCCCCAAACGGCACGCGTCAAACGCGGCATCGTGGGAGAGATCGCGGGCGGTTTTCGAGGTGCCCACTCCCCACGATCACGGGGTGGGGAGAGGCCGCCCCATTCGTCGCTTCGGTTCTGCACGCCTGCCACGCGGCTCCCATGCACTTGGGGTCGCGGGCGGCGGAGGCGGGAAACGGGGCCGTCGTGGGTCGAGGCAGCGGGTCGGCCCCAGCTCCCTGCCTCCCCGCGTCTTGATTCGCTGAGCGGGCGGCCGAGCCCCCACCTCGCTCCTTTATAAAGGGTGGGAGGGGAGGACGGGAGCCCGTATCCTCCCATCTTCTCCTTCCTTCAGCTTCTGCTCCCCTTCCTCCCATTCGCCATGGAGAGAGGGAACCCTGGTCCTTCGTCGGTGGCAGTAAGGGTTGCCGCCAGGTAGCGCATCCCTCCCTCTCCCGCACCTATGGTGGCGGAGCCAGCCGTAAGGGGAAGAGGGAGGGGGCGAGGTCGTGGACGAGGCTGTGGCGCTCGGGGAAGAGGTGGACGAGGCGGCCCGTCGGCTTCGCCTCCGCCGGCGGCTCCTCTTCCCGCGGTGGCCCATGCCGGGGACGACCCTTGCGAGTTCTTCGTCAGGCTGCGCCGGGCGCTCCGTCGTCGCCTCCGACTCCCAGCTCCGTTTGCGGAGGTGGTGGAGTTGGACCCGCCTGAGATGCTGAGACTACACATGAGGGGCTGTGGGATTAGCGGCAAACGAGTCCGCACCGAGTTCCCAGCCCCTGGTGTGATGTATCTTGGTCGAGGGTGGAAGACGTTCGCCCGCATCCACAGCTTGACGCCGGGGCTCACCCTCCACTTTGTCTTCCGACAGCCCGCCGCCGGCTGCGCCTCCGTCTCCGCCAAGAAGGCGTCTCCGCAAGGTCGGGGATGTAGCAAGGCGGCAGGCGGATCAACAGTCGCCGCGTCGCACGACGCGCTCCACCGCGGCAAGCACCGCCGCCTCGGGAGCGCCCCACGCTGCTGCTACAACCGGAGCGGGATCTTCCCGGGCTGCCGCCTCTGCTCCCGCCAAGCGCCCGAGGGAGCCTACCCCTCCACCTTCCCGCGCTAGCCGCGGGCCGGATTTCGACTTCTCTGCGTTTAGCTCCGACGAGGAAGAAGAGGAGGAGTAAGTTCTTCTCATTGTACTTGTAATTCTTTGATTTCCGCTGTTTTTGTCTTGTCTTGTTTCTCACTTGCCTTCCTCTGCATCTCTTCCTTTTCAGGACTCTGGCACAGAGAGCGGCGAAGAGGGCCAGGGTGCCGGTGATCATCATCGAGGAGGAACCCACTGCATCAACAGGGGACGTGCCCAAGACGAACTTGCTGGACCCGGCGGCTGATCTTCAGAGCAGCCCCCAGCATAAGTGTTTTGTTTACTTCGCGCTGTTGGGCGCGCACGAAGGTCCTTACTGTGCTGATACTCGTCTGTTGACTTGTGCAGGAGCGGAGCAGCCCCACCAGGGGAGCCTGGAGACCGCTCCCGAAGCGCTAAGGGAGAGTCCTCCAGCAAGGGAGAGGTCTCCGGCAAGGGAGGAGCCCCCGGCGAGGGAGGAGACTCCGGCAAGGGAGGAGCCCCCGGCGAGGGAGGAGACTCCGGCAAGGGAGGAGCCCCCGGCCCCGCAAGGATCTCCGGCAAGGGACCGCGCCAGCGATCCTCCGGCGGCGGGGACCTCAGCGGTGGGCCCTGGCACAGGTAACTCCCTTGCTTCCAAACTCCCCTTGGCTTCTTCGGCTTCTTGATCTTCCTCTGGGATTTTTCTCGAATTTTTGCTTGAATCTTCTCCCCTCTTCCGGTCATCAGATCCATCTGCCGCAGAGCCGATGGAGACGGAGGTCGCTGCCGAGGAAGCAGCTGGCGCCGGCGAGGAGGCCGCCAGGGCTGCCGCCGTGGATGCGGGCGGGGAGTCTGGCGGTCGTACTGACGACCCGCAGGCCACAGGAGCGCTAGGCGCTGCTCCAACCACTGACTCCTCCGCCGCTGCCGCCGCGGCAGGCTCCAAGGAGCCCCAGCCTGGCATCTACCTGAAGGCTGGTGAGAACATCTTCATCAGCCTCCCCTGGGTGTCAAGCTCCAGGGCGCCGATCGAGGGGGAGACGCTGGACGGAGAGGTGCTTGCCTCTGCCGGGCTGAAGCCGGTAGACGCGCCGAGCAGCAGTAGCGGCGATCCTGAAGAGGAGCGCCTGCTGCGGAAGCTAGTGGCGCTCTACCGCACCCGGCAGGCCAAGCTGGAGTCCCGCGAAGCGCTCGTGGCAAAGGCTGGCGCCGACATCGAGAAGCGCGTAGAAGAGCTCCGAAGCGCCAATCAGGAAGCTCGCCGCTCCTTGGCGAGGGAGCGGGAGCAACTCGCCGAAGCGCAGCAGGCCTTCCTCCTCGAGAAGGCCCACGTCGAAGAGCGCCAACGGCTTGCCGCGGAGAAGTTATCTTCGCAGGAGGGTAACTTGGCGCAGCGGAAGGTCAACCTCGACAGCCACGAGGAGGAACTTGCCGCGCGCGAGCGGGCAGTTGGCGGAGCCGTCAAGCAGGCCGAAGACGCCGCCGGAGCTGCCGAGGCTGCCAAGGCTGAGCTGGAGCTGAAGGTGACGCGGCTGGAGGCGGACCTCAAGGCGAGCGGCGACGAGCTTGCCGCGCTCAAGCTCGAGCGTGAGAGGGACGCCAACAGCTATTCGGAGTTGCAGGCCCTTTTCGCCGAGAAGGGCAGGGAACTGGACGCCGCCAGGAACTCCAACGCCGATTTCGAAGTGAAGCTGGCGGCCCTGACCAAATCTCTGGACGGCGCCAAGGAGCGGGAGACGGCCCTGAAGGAGGAGGTCAAGGCTGGCAAGGTGCTGCTGGCGAAGGCCGCCGCCGCCCGAAAGACTTTGTCAGAGGACATGGAGCACTGGATGGAGGGTCTGGTGGACGTCGCCGCGGATGTCGACAAGGAGCTGGCGTAGTTGGGGACGGTGGATCTCGCGTACTCCTCCGACGAGAACCTCCAACCCAGCGCCAAGCTTACTCTGTTCTTCAAAGGCGTGGCAACGACGCTCCAGCGAATCCGGGAGCAGTTCCCAAAGCAGCTTGCCGACGAGTCGCGCAAGATCTGCGCGGGAGCTCTCCAGAAGGTGCTGATGAAGGTGGCCTTCCGCAACCCAGGCCTCCGCCTCAACAACGTCCTCCGAAGCCTGCCGCCAGATGCTGATCTGGAGGAGCTCAAGGCCCTTGTCGCACCTATCATGGACAAGGTGAGCGGAATCAGGAGGGTCGAAGGCGACCGTGTAGACTAGGCCATTTATCTTCTTCTTTCCTTGTCGCTGTCAATCATGTTATGAAAAACAGTCTGTTAGAGCTGCGACAAGTTATTCTGTAATATACTCTATCCTTGGCTAGTAATTGCTATGTTATTTCCTTTACTTGCTTTCTCCCCTTGTATGCTTTTAACCTACGCTTTTAGGGAACTTGCCGGTGCGGGCACCTTTGCCGCGAGCGCTGAGTGCGGAACATCAGCAGCGGAACTTCAGCAGCCTGCCGGCGGTGCTGCAACCGACAAGAAACCTCGTCGCGGAGCTAGTCGCAGCTTACTTAAGTCGTTGAGCGGACTCGAAACGACAGTAAGGCAACTAGCTACGAGTTGGTTCCCTGCCGGCGGTGCCGCAACTGACAAGAAACCTTGTCGCAGAGCTAGTCGCAGCTCACTTAAGTTGTTGGGCGGACTCGAAACAATAGTAAGGGCGCAACTAGGTACGAGTTGGTTCCTCCGCGCACAGGTTTTCTATACAAGGGACGATCGCAAGAAGGAAGATAACTCTATAAATTTAATTGCTATGTTATTTCCTTTACTGGACTCCTTCCCTTGTATGTTTTTACCCTGCGCATATAGGGAACTTGCCGGCGCGGGCACGCTTGCCGCGAGTGCTGAGTGCGGACCGTCAGCGATCTGCGGGCGGTGCTGCGGCCGACAAGAAACCTTGTCGCGGAGCTAGTTGCAGCTCACTTAAGTTGTTGGGCGGACTCGAAACAACAGTAAGGGCGCAACTAGCTACGAGTCGGTTCCTCTGCGCCCAGGTTTCCCATACAAAGCACGGGCGTTCAAGGAAAATAACTCAAGAATCTAAAGGAAATCTGATTGCTCAAACTCTGGCACTTATCTTTCTCTGTTGTTTGCTTTCCCGGGGTATGTGCTGAGCACATAATCTTTATGCACGGGGTCTGCGCCCGGCTTTGTACAAAGGATTACATGCAACAGCGGCAAGACTTGTACAAATGGGTGGTTGCCGGACAGGGTCCGACAACTGCGCCTCATGGGCAAATCTTTTGAAGATGCGCAATATTCCAGGAGTTGCTCATTGGTACGCCATCTTCGGTCCCAAGGCGGACTGCGCCAAGCCTGGTGACTCGCTTCACCCGGTAAGGGCCTTCCCACTTCGGCGTCAACTTGTCGGAAACCTTGGCGGACTGACCACGCCAAAGAAACAAGGTCGCCTTCTTCGAAACTTCTGGCTTTAACTTTGCGGCTATGGAAGCGGCGCAAAGCTTGCTGGTAGCGAGCGGCTCGCACAGCAGCCTGAAGACGATCTTCCTCAAGGAGCAGCACGTCATCTTGCCGCAGCGGCTCTTGCTCAAGCTCATCACGAGCGAGCACTCGAGGTGACCCGTATACGAGTTCCGTGGGGATAACTGCCTTCGCTCCATAGACTAGAGCGAAGGGTGTCTGGCAGGTGGCTCGATTTGGCGTCATTTTGGTCGACCAAAGAACCACCGGCAGCTCCGCGCCAAAGCTTCTGCCGGAGAGGCGGGCGGTGGCAGCGAACGATGCGAGGAGCGAGATATGGTCGGACTTCTAACTACGTTAGAAGGAGCAACATCTCGTCCAAGCGACCGCGCCACGCCCGCGCCAGCATGTTGGCGTGCATGCTGATCCTGAGCACTTCGGGCTTCGCCATCTTGATCTTGGCCCAGCAGACGTATGGCACCGTCGGTACCATGACGCTGCTGGTCCCGCGCCTCCTGGGACGGGCACAGTGCGTGTATGGACGCCGAGGTCTTGGGGCGCGCGCGGTCGTTGTGGGAGGCGACCGCGCCGCCGATGTGCGGCGCAGCCTTGTCCTTGGACCCGGTAGCACCGTGAGTCTCCCCGTCGGTGCCCGTTCTTCCGCCGGCGCCTACCCCACCAGCCGTTCGCTCTGGCGATGGTGGGATCGGCGCAGACGGAGCCGCCGCCTCCGAAATCTTCTTCTTCGGCGGCCTGTTAATGAAGACGATCAAGATTCGGCTCGTGCGAACGCTGGATCAGGTTCGCACAACCTCGACGCACCCCCTACCTGGCGCGCCAAAGATGTCGGGGGCGTCTGATCCCTCGCACACCTATGGGGATCGGCGGGCCGAGCCCCTTTCGGTTCGGCAGGGGGCGGTGGATGCACAAAGAGCAGATCGAGGCGAACGCACGAGCGAGACGATCGGTTTACCCAGGTTCGGGCCGCACGGATGCGTAAAACCCTACTCCTGCTTTGGTGGTTGTATTGAGTTCTTGCTCGGGAGCAGCGAGTGCTACAGTACACTCAAGCAACTGGCGAGACCGAGCGTGAGAATGGCCGTCCCCCCTCTCTCTGTTGCGCATGGGCCTCCTTTTATATGTCTAAGGGGTCACCGACACGTGGCAACAGAGGTGAGGGTAAAAATGTAAAAGGGGTGGTAGTTGGATCCACCGCCTACACGTCGTATCCTACCTAACCCTGACGGCAGGGGACAAAGGCATTAAATGCCTGTCTGTGTCGCCTAGACGGGGCGGAAAGGGACCGTCAGGGGCGCCACCGTTTGCCATGATGGCTCCTTGTCAGCTCCTGCTTGCCACCGCATGCCCCCGGCTGCACAGCCTCCCGCCACGTACGCCAGGAATGGTCCCAGGGCGACACGTTGGTGGGTGAGCTGGAGCGCGGGCTGCGGGGTAGTAGCTTGCCACGGCAAGCGCCTTGCCGTGGATGTTGTCTTGTCGCGTCCGGGAGCTTGTCGCTCACCGGGTCTTGTCGGGGCGCGCAGTGCACCGCAGCGAGCTTCTTGAGATGCTTTGGCTGGTCTTCCCGGCAAGCTCCTCTTGCCGGGGTCTCGTCTCCTTCCCGGCAAGCTCCTCTTGCTGGGGTCTTGTCTCCTTCCCGGCAAGCTCCTCTTGCCGGGGCCTTGGATACTTTGTTCTTGAATGGCTCCTAAAGGAACCATGGAGGGTCTTGGCGGTCACCCCGGCAAGCCTTGCCGCGGGTCGCTGCGACTGCCCGTGCACAAGTTCGGGATACTAAGGTACCCCTACTTTAGTACACCGACAGATGGTAACATGAGGCAGGGGACACGATGTTTACACAGGTTCGGGCCCTCTTGATGGAGGTAATACCCTACGTCTTGCTTGATTGTTCTTGATGATATGAGTATTACAAGAGTTGATCTACCACGAGATCAAAGAGGCTAAACCCTAGAAGCTAGCCTATGGTATGATTGTAGCTTCTCCTACGGACTAAAACCCTCCAGTTTATATAGATACCGGAGGGGGCAAGGGTTACAAAAGGTCGGTTACAAAGTAGGAGATATACATATCCGTATTTCCTAGCTTGCCTTCCACGCCAAGTAGAGTCCCATCTGGACACAGGACGAAGTCTTCAATCTTGTATCTTCATAGTCCAACAGTCCGGCTAAAGGATATAGTTCGGCTATTCGGAGACCCCCTAATCCAGGACTCCCTCAGTAGCCCGTGAACCATGCTTCAAAGACGATGAGTCCGGCGCGCAGAATTGTCTTCGGCATTGCAAGGTGGGTTCCTCCTCCGAATACACCATGGAAGAGTCTGAATGCAAGGATAGTGTCCGACCCTGCAAAATAAGTTCCACATAGCACCGTAGAGAGAATAATACTTCAACAAATCTAATATGCTGACACGTTTTGACAGTATGAGATCACTTCATGGCCCGGTTATTACTCGAACCGCTTTTCTTAACCAGCTCCGCTCATATCGCAAGGCGATTTTCTTGACACGTCTTGTCAAAGCAGAGATCGTGTTCCCTTTATCACGAGATTCTCATCAATACGGACGTGGGTAACCCAGCCGCACCATCAATTACGGCGCCTGGGGAATAAGCGGTTTTGCCAGGCAAGTGGGGAGACTCATCGCCTCCTCCGCCCTTATAAAGGGACAAAGATTTACTTTTTTCACCCACGCCTTCTTCCTTCTCGCTTACCCCTTCCCACACACCCGAGCTCTAGCGCCCAAGCTCGCGTTCTTCTTCTCGAACCACTCCAATCATGTCCGGAGCAGGAGGCAAGAGGATGGTCTCCTCCTTCATGGAGGAGAACATCAAAAAGTTACGGGAAGCCGGATACCTAGCTGCGAATATCGCGCACCGGCTGCCGAATGCGGGGCAGATCGTCCCAACGCACGAACCCCATGAGTGGGTAGTTTTTCTTACCCATTTCGTCCGTGGACTGGGATTTCCTCTCCACCCGTTTCTCCGCGGGCTCATGTTCTACTACGGGCTGGATTTTTATGATCTGTCCCCCAACTTCATCCTCAATATCTCGGCGTTTATCGTCGTGTGCGAGGCCTTCCTCCGCATCAGGCCCCACTTCGGCCTATGGCAGAAAACCTTCAATGTCAAATCGAAGGTGGTGGGTGGCCAGCAAGCAGAGTGTAGAGGCGCCATGGTGGGCAAGATGCCTAATGTCACCTGGCTCGAGGGTACCTACGTGGATACCATAAAGGGGTGGAAATCGGGGTGGTTCTACATCACCGAGCCGCGCGACTCCAACTGGGTGGTGGCCCCCAAATTTTGATCCGGAATCCCCATGCGGCTCACCTCCTGGAAAAAGAAGGGCCTGTCCTGGGGTTCTTCGGTAGAGCTGACCGGACTCCAGACCTGCATACAGAACATGACGAACAAGAAAATCAAGCTCGTCAACGTGGTCCAGGTTATGCTCTTCCGCTGGATCCTTCCGTGCCAACGACGGCCATTTGTTTTGTGGGAGTTCGACTCGGCCCAGCACCAGACGCCGCGAGAGCTCTACGACACGATGCAGGAGGACGTCTGGAGGGTGCTGTTCAAGGGCGCCGGGATGCCTCCCTCCCTCACCGAGGACCACGGACTCAGCGCAAAGCGCCGCGCCCGTCTGGTAGGCTTCTTAGGGTATTTATTTGCCTGGTTTAGTTGTGTGCTGGATCTAAGCTTTCATGTCATTAACAGGACTGGATAAAGACATCGGAGCAGCTTGATTGCCCAGCCCCCTGCCCGAAGATCCTGCAGACGCTCTTCTAACGAAGATGCTGACTTCGGCACCCTACGAGGTGCCAGAAAAGAAGGCCAAGAAGAAAGCCACGGGGACCCGAAAGGGTCTCCGGCGCAAGGTTCTATCGGACTCATCGTCCGATGAGTCCGACGCGCACTCCTCCCACGGAAATGAGGAAGAGGAGAAAAGTTCTCCCCCCCCCAGCCGGGGAGACAAGAAAAGGAAGGCCGACCCATCCGGGGAGACCCTCCCTCCGGACTGTGCCACGACGGTCGCCGACAGCGGCGATGAGTGGCTACCCAGGGACAAGCCCCTAGTGAAGTCGTAAGTGTCCGAACACCATACTACTTCATGGTATGTTTTATTGTACTACCTTTGCTCATGCCGAACATGATTATGCAGTCCGGCCCGAGCTCATCTCGACGTACCCTCGTCGAGTGGTTCTTTGGGCTCGTCGGATATGAACAGCGGTTCTCCTCTGACAGCTTCCACCCCTCGCCCTACGGACAACGCTGGGGTGTTGTCTCAAAAGGCACCGAGCCAAGGGGAGGTGATCCTGGGGGCGCCTCACGGCGGCCTCCCAGACACTGGGTACCAAGGGAGCGAGGCTCCTACGGGCTTCGAGTTCGTGCCCCAGCCAGACACTGCGCCGGAACCTTCGATGGTTCCGGACTCCGGCAGGCGGTCCCCCATTAAGGGGGCCAACCATCCGTGCCGGTGTCCTCTGTCCAACCAGAGGCACCGGACAACTTGCTGGAAGCGCTTCACAGCGCTTCCATCGATGAAGAGCACCGCGCTATCATGAGTGTGGTGGTCAAGAAGGTTCAGTCTGCCAAAAATGGACTTACCGAAGCTTGCGCCAGCCTCCTAACAGGCTTTGAGGTATGCGTTCAAAATATAAGAAAATATTACCGCATAGATAGTAGCCCCTGATGGTCTGTTCGGCGTTCGCGAAGAAAAGCCGAATAGAGTATCAAATGATAACTCAGGAGTCTAATTAGAATATGTCTATGTGTATGTGCAGGCTTCCCTGCTGGCTGCTGCCGCACGTACTGCGGAGGTCTCTGCGCTGAAGCAGGCCCAGAAGCAGTCCGAGGACGAGCTCGGCCTTACCAAGGGGCAGCTCGAAGAGAGCAAAGGTGAGATATACCCCAGTTTATATTGTTAAAAAGAAGTTGGTGTAAAGTAATAGGATCATCATGAGTTTGTCAGGGGCCACGACCGAGGTGGAGACCCTGAGGAAGGCGTTGTCCGAGGCCGAAGACAAAGAGGCAAAAGAACGCATTGGACGGGAGAAAAAAGAAGCCCGAGTGGGCGAGGTGTAGCAAGAGCTCGAAGCTCTGGCCAAAAAGCACGAGTCCTTGGAGCTTGACTCCAAGATGCGAGAGTCCGAGCTCGCGCAGGCGCTTGAAAGCGCCCGGAGTGCCAAGGCCGAAGCCCACAAGGCCCTCCAGGAGATTGATGTGGCGAAGAAGATAGCAGTGGGTAAGGCATTCAATATGCAAAGCAAGCATGTGAATGAGACTTTACTTTTTCTTACCCGAGTTCGGAGCTCTCCAGGAGCGTTTGCAGATCTTCCCCGCAGTGTGCTGGATGCCGTGGAGTTTTACCGGGCTGAAGAGGGGAGCTCAATGGAGAAACTATTCTGGTATCAGTATACTAGGACCAAACACCCCGTGTCCTTGAGCGACCAGCTAAAGCAGTTGGTCGAACTTCACAAGGCGGCCGAACAGGCCATGAGGGGCCTTATAGTCTGGATGTGGCCTGGCGAGCCCCTGCCCAGCAGCTACTTCGGTCTTGTGAAGGAGGGGCCGCCGGAGCGCAAGGAGCATCGCTGCCCCGAGAATTACTATGAGAGCGTCCTGAAGGGTTCCCGCTTAGTGGAAGATGAGTGTGCCAAGGATGTAATTTTTGAATGAACATGCCCATGTGATCCTGTAATATGAAACGAGTTCTTTTGCGCCATGCGATGCTTTCTTAATTTAAAATATCACCTTCTGTGCGGCCGTTTATAAAATCTGAGAGTTGGCCAGTCGTCGGCTTCTACCCCCATGTAACTAGTACTGGGGTGTTCGGGGTAAATCTGAACACTCTTTACCCCAATTTTTGGTCCTTCAAGGTAGGTGTTCATTGCAACGAACCAGGCAATCAAATTATAATGCTTTATCACTCTCACTTAGCCATAGAAGTCTATGATTTTAAATTTTTGGCGAAGCCCCTGGTATTCGAAGGGCCAAATTTGGGGGGCTATACATGCCTAAGCCGGACAAGGCCGACTCCTCGCCCGAAGCGGAAAAAGTCTTTAGGGACTTGAGACCTCTTGCACAGCGACCACTCTCTCGCCTTATCGTGACAGTCAGTTTCTGGCTTTCTCTACTGAGGTGCTCGTCCGGAAGAACTGGGACACAATCGCAGTAGTTCGCCCACCACTACCTTAGCCGATATAGCGGAACGTAAGGTACCAAAGCATGGGAGCCGGGCAACCCAACATTTGACCCAAGACATGATTCGGAGCTGATGCATATAATGCTATAAGTTTGGGGTGCCGCAATGTCGAAAGTGTTCGGACTTCTTGCACCGTATTACGGGGTAAACAAGAGCCCCTGGCGTACTGACCGTACCCGAGCGTGCAGGTGCGGAATGTCGTAAATGGACATATAAGAGAAAGAGAAAACTTAAATAATGCAATGACAGATTTATAATATGCATTGTTATTTGAATAATACGTCGAAGCGTACTGGTACAAGTAGTGCAATAAGCATAAAGTTGGACAATTCAAAATGTCCTATCCCAAGGCAAGCTACGCATAAATAGTGAAAAGCGGGTATATCAAGTATTACTAGAGACCACCTGGTGGTTCCCATGTTCATCTTAGCTTCTTGCTGCCTTGGTTGTTGCTTCCGGAATGTGTCCGGCAATCGGACTGCCGGAAAGGGCTTCCGAAGAATTAGGCCCTAAAAAAGAAAAGGATTGCCAAAGGTATACAGCCCCTGGTGTGGTTAAGCCACAATGCGGGGCGTGTCCTGATTGTGCCCCCGCCTATGTCCATGGTATTTTCAATGCGTAGTTATGTACGCGCGTCACGAATTTCATCGCTGCACTGGGACTAGGACTGGGGCCGGATTGCTAGGGGAGCGCTGATCGCGCCAGGCGATCCTGTTGCAGATTGTTCCGGACTCGCTTGAAGGTGTCCGGGGGCTGTAACGCCGAATGAGTGGTCTGCCTGAACAAGCTGCTTTGTGCCTCTGCTGCAAGGGTCGCAGTGTGCTCTTCCATACGGAGCGAGCGTTCTGTGTTTCCATTTACTGTTATGACCCCGTGGGGTCCTGGCATCTTTAGCTTGAGGTATGCGTAATGCGGCACTGCATTGAATTTTGCAAATGATGTCCGTCCGAGCAGTGCATGATAGCCACCGCAAAACAGGACAATGTCGAAGATTAACTCTTCACTTCGGAAGTTATCCGCTGATCCGAAGACCACTTCGAGTGTGATTGAGCCTGTGCAATGGGCTTCTACACCTGGGATGATGCCTTTAAAGGTGGTTTTGCTGGGTTTGATCCTTGAGGGATCAATACCCATTTTTCGCACTGTATCCTGATAAAGCAGGTTCAGGCTGCTGCCGCCGTCCATAAGGACTCGAGTGAGGTGAAATCCGTCAATGATGGGGTCTAGGACCAGTGCGACGGATCCGCCATGACGGATGCTAGTGGGGTGGTCCCTGCGATCAAAGGTGATCGGACAAGCAAACCATGGGTTGAACTTCAGGGCGACGGGCTCCATCGCGTAGACGTCCCATAGTGCGCGCTTTCGCTCCCTCTTGGGAATGTGGGTTGCGTATATCATGTTCACCGTCTTCACTTGTGGGGGTAACCCCTTCTGTCCTCCTGGGTTTGACAGCCGGGGCTCCTCCTCGTCATCGCTATGCAGCCCCTTGTCCTTGTTTTCGTCATTTAAATTGCCAGCCTGTTAGAACACCCATCATTCTCTGTTGGTGTGATTGGCTGGCCTGTCAGGGGTGCCGTGGATTTGACACGAGCGATCCAGTATGCGATCCAGACTGGACGGAGCAGGACTATTTCTTTTAACTGGCTTTTTCCGCTGACCGGATCTAGAGCCTCTGAATCTGGCATTAACTGTCGTATCTTCGGTGTTATCGCCATTATTGCGGCGCTTTGGTCTATTACGACGCTGCCTAGCGTTAACGTCTTTGGTATCTTAGGTATCCGGATTCCTTGATGTGTTGTTCCTGCGAGCCAGCCAGCTATCCTTGGTCGCGCAAAAGCGGGTCATGAGTGTTGTGAGGGCTGCCATAGATTTCGGCTTCTCCTGGCCGAGGTGGCGGGCGAGCCACTCGTCGCAGATGTTATGCTTGAATGCCGCTAGGGCTTCTGCATACGGACAATCTACAATTTGATTTTTCTTAGTCAGGAACCATGTCCAGAATTGTCTGGCCGATTCCCCTTGCTGCTGGGTTATGTGGCTCAAGTCATCAGCATCCGGTGGCCGCACATAAGTGCCCTGGAAGTTGTCAAGAAATGAATCTTCCAAATCCTCCCAAATGCCAATGGAATCTGCTGGCAAGCTATTCAGCCAATGTCGAGCTGGTCCTTTGAGTTTTAGTGGGAGGTACTTGATGGCATGTAGATCGTCACCGCGAGCCATGTGGATATGAAGGAGGAAATCCTCAATCCATACAGTGGGATCTGTTGTGCCATCATATGATTCGATATTTACAGGTTTGAAACCCTCCGGGAATTCATGATTCATAACTTCATCAATGAAGCATAGGGGGTGTGCGGCACCTCTGTGCCGGGCTATATCCCTACGTAGTTCGTATGAGTCTTGTCTGCTGTATTCGGCCCTGCCAGATTTACTCTTGCTGTATCCGACGCGACGATCATCGTCCTGTGTGGGCGCATGTGCCCGTGTCCCGTATATTGACCTTGCAATTTTTGCCTTACTGTCCAAGATGTCTCGCAGGTCCTCTGTGTTGCCCCGGGCCTTAGTATTTTTAACCGAGTGGGGACGGGGTGCGGTCTGAATTTTAGGCAGAAACGCCTCTCTGGCTTGGCCACGTAGTGGCCGGTCAGCCGCATTGTACACTAGTGAATGAGGTTTCGATGCTTCCTCCTCGAGGTGAGGTAGCAGCCTGCGTTTTGGGTAACTCTTGGACGGGCACTCGAGTTCATGTTCCTGGGCCGCAAGGACTTCGGTCCTTCTGTCTGCTAGCAGGTATTGACCAGCTTGAAGTTGTTGTTGTTTCTTCTTTAGGCTATTTGCCGTGGCCATAAGCCGGCGCTTGAAGCGCTCTTGCTCGACGGGGTCCTCAGGCACGATAAACTCGTCGTCGCCAAGGCTCGCCTCGTCTTCGGAGAGAGGCATGTAATTGTCCTCCTCCGGTTCTCCATCTGCTGCCTGCTCTGGAGGGCTAGCTTGTTCGTCCTCGAGCTCTACACCGTGCTGGAGGGGATTGTTGTTGTCTTCGACGCTATCCGGAGTGTTATTATCTCCTGTGCCGGTATCACTGCTCTTGCTGTGGCGGGACTTAGAGCGGCGCCGCTGACGTCAATGCTTGGGTTGCTTCTTGGAGGGGTCATCCTCCGCTGTCTCGTCGCCATTGGCTTCTTTGAGGGTGTCCACCATGTATATATCATATGATGAGGTGGCGGTCCAGTGCCCCGAGGGCGGTGGATCCTGTTCGTCTCCGGCTTCGTCGTCCATACCGTCAAAGTCTTCAGAGCCGAAGTCGAGCATGTCGGTTAAGTCGTCGACAGTGGCTACTAAGTGGGTGGTGGGTGGGCAGCGAATTTCTTCTTCGTCCGCATCCCATTATGGCCGGACATACTTCGGCCAAGGTTCTCCTGATAGGGAGAGAGACTGAGGGAGTCCTCGATTAGGGGGTCTTCGGACAGCTGGACTATTGGACTATGAAGATACGAGATTGAAGATTTTGTCCCGTGTTCGGATGGGACTCTACTTGGCGTGGAAGGCAAGCTAGGAAATACAGATATGTATATCTCCTCCTTTGTAACCGAACTTGTGTAACCCTAGCCTCCTCCGGTGTCTATATTAACCGAAGGGTTTTAGTCCGTAGGACAACATACAATCATACCATAGGCTAGCTTCTAGGGTTTAGCCTATCTGATCTTGTGGTAGATCAACTCTTGTACTACTCATATTATCAATAATAAATCAAGCAGGACGTAGGGTTTTACCTCCATCAAGAGGGCCCCCACCTGGGTAAAACATCATGTCCCCTGCCTCCTGTTACCATCCACCTTAGACGCACAGTTCGGGACCCCCTACCCGAGATCTGCCGGTTTTGACACCGACATTGGTGCTTTCATTGAGAGTTCCTCTGTGTCGTCATCATTAGGCTTGATGGCTCCCTCAATCATCGATAGCGATGATGTCCAGGGTGAGACTTTTCTCCCTGGACAGATCTTTGTATTCGGCGGCTTCGCACTGCGGGCCAACTCGCTTGGCCATCTGGAGCAGATCGAGAGTGACGCCCCTGGCCACCAGGTCAGGTTTGGAAGCTTAAACTACACGGCCGATATCCACGGAGACTTGATCTTCGACGGATTCGAGCCCCTGCCTAGTGCGCTACACGGTCACGATGAGCATGATTTAGCTCTGCCATCGGACAGTGTTCAGGAGATCGCGCCAGCAACCGCTCCGACCCTCAATTCGGAGCCAGCTGTGCCATCCATGGACGGGTGGATAGACCCTGCCACGGAGGTCGTATCCTCATCGGCGATCGAGCCGAGTATCGACCTTACCCTTCACGAGAGCCGTGATGCCAAGCTGTTGGATCCTTCCCCGACCACGGAATCCAAACCGCATGCGCCCATGCCTATCGAATCCGACTGGGTGCCTATCATGGAGTTTACCTCTGCGGATATCTTTCAGCACTCGCCCTTCGGCGACATACTGAACTTGTTAAGATCTCTCTCCTTGTCAGGAGAGTCCTGGACAAACTATGTCCAGCAGGATTGGGATGCGTATGACAAAGAAATTCGCCGCCCACCCACCACCCACTTAGTAGCCACTGTCGAAGATTTGACCGACATGCTCGACTTCGACTCCGAAGACATCAACAGCATGGACGATGATGCAGGTGGCGAACAAGAACCACTGCCCACAGGGCACTAGACAGACACCTCGTCATATGACATATATATGGTGGACACACCCAAATAAGGCAATGGCGATGGGACAACGGAGGATGACCCCTCCAAGAAGCAACCCAAGCGCCGATGTCAGCGGCGCCGCTCTAAGTTTCGCCAAGGCAAAAGTGGTGATACCGGCACAAGAGATAATAGCACTCCGGAAAGTGCCGAAGATAATAACAATCCCCTCCAGCAAGATGTAGAGCAGGAGGATGGAGAAGCCAGCCCTCCCGAGAGAGCGGCAGATGGAGAGGCGGAGGATGATAATTACGTGCCTCCCTCCGAAGACGAGCCAAGCCTCGACGATGATGAATTTGTCGTGCCTGAGGATCCCGTCGAACAAGAGCACTCCAAGCGCCGGCTTATAGCCACAGCAAATAGCCTTAAGAAAAAGCAATAGCAGCTTCAAACTCATCAAGATTTGCTAGCCGACAGATGGACTGAAGTCCTTGCGGCCGAGGAATATAAACTCGAACGCCCCTCCAAGTGTTACCCAAAGCATAGGTTGCTATCCCGACTGGAGGAGGAAGCACCGAAACTTACATCTCCAGCGTATGACGCGGCTGATCGGCCACCTCGTGGCCACGACAAAGAGGCATTTCAGCCAAAAGCTCAGCCCGCACCCCGACGCCACTCAAATAAAAATGTCAAGGCATGGGGAAATACGTCAGACCTGCGAGACGTATTGCAGGACAAATCAAAATACACAAGATCGATCTACGGATCACGAGGGCGCACCACAATGCGAGACGATAACCGTCACGCCGGATACAGTAAAAGCACGTCCGGCCGGGCCGAACACAGCTGACAAGACTCATTTGAGCTAAGTCGCGATATAGCCCAGTACAGAGGCGCTGCACACCCCCTATGCTTCACAGACGAAGTAATGGATAACCAAATCCCAGAGGGTTTCAAACCCATAAATATCGAATCATACGACGGCACAACAGATCCTGCGGTATGGATCGAGTACTTCCTCCTGCACATCCACATGGCCCACGGTGACGATCTACACGCCATCAAATACCTCCCACTCAAACTCAGAGGACCAGCTCGGCATTGGCTCAACAGCCTGCCAGCAGAATCCATTGGCTGTTGGGAAGATATGGAAGCCGCATTCCTCGACAACTTCTAGGGCACTTATGTGCGACCACCAAATGCCGATGACTTGAGCCACATAATTCAGCAGCCAAAGGAATTGGCCAGGCAATTCTGGACACGGTTCCTAATAAACACAAATCAAATCGTCGACTGTCTTGATGCAGAGGCCCTGGCAGCTTTTAAGCACAACATCCGCGACGAGTGGCTCACCCGGCACCTTGGCCAGGAAAAGCCGAAATCTATGGCAGCCCTCATGACACTCATGACCCGCTTTTGCGCGAGAGAAGACAGCTGGCTAGCTCGCAGCAATAACATATCAAAGAACCATGGTACTTCGGATACCAAGGATGGCACTGGCAGGTCACGCCGCAACAAACACAAGCGCCGCATCAACAACGACAATACCAAGGATACGGCATTCAATGCCGGATTCAAAGGCTCTAAACCCGGTCAGCGGAAAAAGCCATTCAAAAGAAGCATTCCGGGCCCGTCCTATTTGGACCGAATACTCGATCGCTCGTGCCAAATACATGGCACCCCCGATAAGCCAGCCAACCACACCAATAGGGATTGTTGGGTGTTCAAGAAGGCCGGCAAGTTAAATGCCGAAAACAAAGATAAGGGGTCACATAGCGATGACAAGGAGGAGCCCCGGCAGCTGAACACCGGAGGACAGAAGAGGTTCCCCCCACAAGTGCGTACGTTGAACATGATATACGCAACCCACATCCCCAAGAGGGAGCGGAAGCGTGCGCTAAGGGGCGTATATGCGTTGGAGCCAGTCGGCCCAAAGTCAATCCATGGTCCTCCTATCCGATCACCTTCGATCGCAGGGACCACCCCACTAGTATCCGTCACGGCGGATTCGCCGCACTGGTCCTAGACCCAATCATTTATGGATTTCACCTCACTTGAGTCCTTATGGATGGTGGCAGCAGCCTGAACCTGCTTTATCAGGACACAGTGCGCAAAATGGGTATATAGACCCCTCAAGGATCAAACCCACAAAAACAACCTTCAAAGGCGTCATACCAGGTGTAGAGGCCCATTGCACAGGCTCAGTCACACTGGAAGTGGTCTTCGGATCCCCGGATAACTTCCGAAGCGAGGAGTTAATCTTCGATATAGTCCCGTTCCGCAGTGGCTATCATGCACTGCTCGGGCGAACCGCATTTGCGAGATTCAATGCGGTACCGCATTATGCATACCTCAAGCTCAAGATGTCAGGACCTTGGGGGTCATAACAGTTAATGGAAACACAGAGCGCTCTCTCCGCACAGAGGAGAACACTGCGGCCCTCGCGGCAGAAGCGCAAAGCAGCCTCTTAAGGCAATCCACCAGTTCGGCGATTAAGGACCCGGACACCTCCAAGCGCGCCCGGAGTAATCGGCAACAAGACCGCCTAGCATGTTCCGAGCTTGCATAGCAATGCGACCCCACCCCAGTCCTTGCCAAACGGCAAAATCTGTGCCACGCGTACATAATCACGCATTGAAAATACCATGGGCATAGGTGGGGAGGGGGGCATGACTACAACACGCCCCAAGACGCGGCTCAACCGCACTAGGGGCTTCCCGCTTTGTTATTTTTCTCTCTTTCAGGACTTTAATCTCTGGAAACCTTGTCCGCTAGTATGATTGCCGGACACATGATGCAGCAACCAAGGAAGCAGAAAGCTAGGTCGCACCACGAAACTCCCAGGTGGATCCCGATAACGAGTGAAATACTTGCTTTAAATACCATTCCTCAGCTTGCCCTTGGAGGGGACATGTCAAATGGTCCTACTTTTTGCTTATCGCACTATTTGTATCATTCTCCTTTAACGCACCTTTTTGAATAAACAATGCATAGCACTAGACTATTATCGCATTCTCTATTCTTCCTTTATATATATATATATATATATATATATATATATATATATATATATATATATATATATACAGCCGGTCTATTCTCATAACATTATGAGAATAATATTCTCATAACACTTCTGAACTGCATTGAAAAACTGCATTGGAAAGCTATGCACACTGCTTCCTTCTTCTGTTGCGAACTACATAGAGGTGCAGCAGGAAACCTTCATGGAGCAGCGTTTTTGGCTAGTTTGATCGATTTCTATTGGTTTATTTGTGTGTGCGCTGATTTAATATGTGGTTAAGCACTGAATTCAGCGAGAAAACAACGGAAATCCTTTGATTTGGCGGATCTGCGTCCGTTCTTCCGGTGGTGGAGGAGTTTCGCATCCTGCTGCTGGCTGTTCGTATTCGATTTTATCGCGTTGATGTTTGTGTTATTCCGCGACAGATTAATCTGCTAATAGGATTGAAATTTCATTATAATTTGTCGAGTATCTCTCTGTTTCTAGCGGAAAAATGTCTGTTCTCTGTTCTTCCCCGTCCGGATCGAAATTGTTGTGTTTTTGTATGTAATATTCTGTTGTTTTTGGCAATTACTAGCTGCCTTTGATCTATCCGTATGAATTGGAGCGGATTAAGTTGTTAATTTCGAAGAATTTAAGTTTTTTGTCCATGTTTATTGCGGCGCCACTGGCTCTGGTCGTTTCTCAAAGATGTTTTTTGAGATTTTTTTGCATTATATAGTTGTTAGAACTGCATTGCAGACTGTGTTTTTCGTCTGTGAATCGTGGTCAATAGCGGTGGACTGCAGTAATATGCAATGCGCGGGTGAATTTTTGTAGTGCGGCGAACTGCATTAATGTGTAATGCAAGCCTGTATGAACTGCATTACAGCCACGGGGGTGTGTGGGGACTAGTTTGATAAGTTTTTTTGCTTGATCAAGCGCGGTGGACTGCAGTAATACGCAATGCAAAATGCACATTGTTATGTAACCGCACTGCTTTATGGCTATGTTTTTATAGGCATGCGAAGTGTTTGGAAATCAAGTTAAATTTGCTTTAGATCAGTCTTGCTTGAGCAGCAGCAGCATGAGACATTTTTGTTGTAATAATTTGACATTTTTTGCGTGGCTTCTAGTGTATTTTCTTATGAGAATTCTGAGTATAAGTGCACTGTTTTTTTACATATAGTTTTTCATGTGCATCCTATCAGCAGCAGCAGTTCAAGAACATCCATACTGGAAACCCCCATTGAGATTTTCCTTTTTTTAACCCACATTCGGAACTAGAGTTTTTTTTAATAAAAGAGGACTGCATCAACCTTCTTAATAGCAGCAGTTTTGTGAAAGAATACTCTATGTGAACTGCTCTGATAGTTTTGTTTTTTATGTGTATCCTAGCTACAGCAGCAGTTTTGAAGCAATATACATACTGAGAACAGACTATTGAGAACTGCATATAGTTGATAGATAGAAACCAAGGTTTCGCGCTCATAATTAACATAGTGCATCATCAAGCAAACTAACGCAACATAAGCAAACATTGTCCCAAAGCAAACTACAACGAAAGAAAACTAATCTACATACGCAGAGGGAAACTAATCGAGCACTTGCGACATGGAATCCTTGGCTTTCATCATCTGGCCTGCTTCACTAGTTCCACCCGTTGGAGTTGGAGGTGGAAGTTGATGCCCCCTTGCCCCACCCCCTCCAGGATGACCTCGGGCGCTTCCTGGTCTTCTCTTTTTCAGCGTGCGCGAGGCCTCTCTTCATTGTGGTGATTCGGTTCCATATCTCGAACGCAGTGTAGGCGTCCTTGGCAGCATACTCAATGTGCCTGGTGCTGAGAATGGAAGTCCACAGGCTGTGGTCGTGGTTTGACATCTTCGTCTTCATGTCTGCGTACTCGTCATCGATGATGGCAGCAGCTACATCGCCAAGCGAGTCCAGTGGCTTCGTTCCATCAGACACCCTCCAGTTCGTCTGGATGTCGACGAAGTTGGTGATGTGGAGGTTGCAGCGTGTGAGCTTCTCCTTGTCCTGCTTGATGGCGAAGCCAGCGAACTCGAACCTAAGGAAAGTGAACCGCAAGTTATACCTTTCGGAACTGCATATACAGGCATATAAAACTGCAACACGTACTCGGCAGAGAGAATTGCTTACCTTGGGTCGGAGAGGAACCTGTCGAAGGGGATGCATCTCTTGCCCAATGTACCACATACCTGGAAAAGAAGCACTGGGTGGTACTTGCCGATGGATAGTTGAACCAGGGCCGCCCTGTCGTGGTCGGGTGTGTACTCCACGTCGATGCCAACGATCTTCTGGTGGCACAGCTGGAGAACTGTCTTGAACTCTTTGATGAATGTCGCCATGGCGTCGACGTCGGTGGTGTAGATCACCTTTAGCTTCGTGTTCCCGTGTGCATGGACATCGTCGTAGGTCCTGCTGAACCCCATTGCTGCAAAGAGGAGGAAGAGGAGGAGGAAGGGGCAGCGTCGTGTGTTTTGTGCGGACGGTCTGGTTGATGGAGCGCGGGATTTAAATGGGAGCGGCAGCAACTTCTGCCGAGGCCACGATCTCGTCTCCCATCCGTGTTGGCGATCGTGTGTTCGTGATGATCGTGGCGTTCGTGCGGCGTGCAACTGGCGGGATAGAGGAGGGGGGCGCGACGCTTCGGGCGATAGTGGGCCCAATTATTTTAGGGCAGGCGAACCGAATCGTCCGCTGTAAGCGAACTGCATCGCTTCAGAAGCGGAATCGTTTCCCGTAAACGAACTACAACGCTTCAGAAGCCGAGGCGGTTTTCCGTAAGCGAACTGCATCGTGTTACAACACCGAGACATTTTTTATTTTTTGTCTATGACCTGTGGGCCTGTCGGTCGGGCTTTTATTCATTAAGTCTCTCTTGCAGCCCCCTTGCCCGCTCCCGCTTCCCTCTCCCCCGTGCCCGCACAGAACCCCCCCCCCCCCCCCCGCCCTCGTGCTCTCGTGGTGGAGGGCGACGACGCCCGCAGCCGCCGCCGTCCGTAGGGGTTCTCTCATGGTGGAGGGCGATGACGCCCGCAGCCGCCGCCGTCCGTAGGGCGCTTCCTCCGCCGTTGCCGTCCGCACCCGCCTCGTCCGGCCGTCACTTCGTCCCACGGTGAGCCCCAAATCGCCCCTAATCCGTTCCAGATCTTGTGCTAGGGTTATTTTTCGTGCCAGCATTCTCTTCTTAAGGTTGTTTTGTATGCTTTTAATTGCAATGCCCTATGGATTGAAAGTTTTTCTCTGCCTGAATTTGGGGTTTGCTGTCTAGGGTTTAATTATTATCCCTTGCTGATTGGAGGCACAGTATGGCTTCTTCCTCCCCAATTGATGCGTCACCAGTTAGAACGGCTTCTCCATCTGGTAACTACATCAAAGTGAACTGCAGTTTTCATTCAGGGTCAATTTACTTCTTTTTGTTGAACGAAATAGTGCACTGCATCTTAGATTCCTTTTTTAGTAAGGCCTTTTTTTAAGACACGTGTGGCAAACTGATATGAACTGTGTCAAGTTAATTGTTTTTTACTTTTTTGGAAGGACATTAAGTTAGTTGTTATGTTTTTTGTTAAACATAAACTGCTAAAAGAGCACTGCATTTTGGACACTGCTTTGTATTTTTTTTGTCTATGCACTATGCGGTTTGCGAAATCGATATGCGCTGCATTAAGTTTTAATTTTTGCCTCTCACAGAACTGCATGAATTTGTTTTGTTTTGCATGTCTAAGCGCACTTCTTTTTTTATATGCGGTCAATTCGTCACTTGAACGAATTAGTGCACTGCATCATATATCCCTGTACCAATGTCCACTTTCGAACACGCGTGAATATGATATTTCAAGCGACATGAACTGCATTTTTTTAGGTTTACTGTTATGTTTTTAATTGTTAAACATAAACTGCTGGAAAAGTGCACTGCATTTCTACATTTTTTTTGTTTTTCAAGTTGATATGAGCTGCATTAAGTTTAGGTCTTCATCTCACACACACATCTTTTTCTTATGTTTTATCTCACCCACAGTTTTATCTCCTGGTGGGTCAGGGGGTGGTGGCGTTAACTATTTGATTATACGTTATTTCACAGCCGATGTTGTCGGTGGCGGTACATCTGATCAGGTCAACATTCCACCTGAATTGAGTGAAACCCAGTCGCAATCTGTTGATGGCACAGAGCCAGTTACACAGGATTGGATGGTCCCTGATCACATTGCAGCCGATGTTGAGAGGAGAAGGCAGAAAGCTATTGCGCTCGGTAATACTTTCGTGAAGGCTCATAGGGCGAAGCAAGTAAAGTTAGGGGAGGGTAAGGAGATAGGAAGGAGGATTGCAGATTCAAAGAAGTCTGCTAAATTTGCCCCCGCAAAGAATCCTGTGAAGAGGAAACTCAACACTGTCGCAGAGCAAGGTTTAAGTTCTCCACGCCGGAGCCCGCGTGTTTATTACTCAAAGATACCTAATTACGCCGAGGTTGGTGTGGGTGGGATTCAAGGAAAGCAGAGACGTGCGGACGATCACTCTGGTGTTGATTCTGAGCGTTGATCTAAGCTTGCGCGGGAAAATGCAGCTGAAGAAGCTCTGGACAGCGATTCTGATGAGGAGGATGTTGATGTTAGTAAGGTATACGCTGTTTATTTTACTTTTTCTTCTGTTTTTTTAAGTTGTTTTGGCATGAGTTTGCTGATGTGAACTGCAATTTTTTATTCTTTTGTTTTTTTTGTAGGCTGCTAAGAGTACGAAGAGGAAGAGGTCTGAAGATGATGTTGCGCATGAATGGCGTTTCAACAAGACTATTCGGCTGTCCATTCCAAATGTAATCAAAGCTGTCGCTTTGCTGGGTGAGGTGCACAGAACTTTGGTGCGACAAGCAGGTTTTGGCATTGTCTTTGACCTGAAATTAGAGAAGAATGTTTCTCGTGTTTTGATGTGCAAGCTGATGGGAAAGATTGACCCCGACATGATGAGACTGGACTGTGGGCCAAACAAGGTTCTGGAAATCAATCGCGAGGCTGTCCATCACATTTTTGACTTCCCTATGGGTTCTCACACTGCTCCCAGGCCTGCTGCCAGCGGCCATGATGATTCGCTGACTAATCTGAAGGATGAACTCGGTTTCAACCATTCTCGTAGCATAGATGCAAAGGACCTGCTTACCTTACTTCGCACGCTGGCTGCTGACCCTGCAAAGGTTGATAAGACGGTGAAGGTTTTTTTTCTCATTGTCTTCCAGTGCTTGATTTGTCCTAGCCCCGTAAGTCGGTTGTCTAGGGCAGCTGCTATGGTTGAAAACTTGGATATTGCATCTATGGCTAGCATCAACTTTTGTCAACTTGTTGTCGACGAGCTGCAGGCCGCTGTGTACAAGTGGAATTCTCAAGGGAGCAAGCAGAACTGCGCTGAGGGTTGCACCATCGTTCCCCTGTTCATGTACCTGGATTCCTTGAATCTTTGAAAAGTATCGGTGATGGATAAACGCACTCCACGCGCCGCAATACTGTCCCATGTGCAGTTGAAGAAGATTCACAACGCCGACATCGTTGTCAGGGGAAAGATACACCTGGACTCTTACAAGTTTGGCAAGCTGCCGGTGAGTGCATATCCATGCTTTGTTTTTGTTTTTATTCCTTTTTTCGCGCATGCTAAATGTGAACCTCTTTACGTACTTTTTTTTGTGAACTGCATCTCTTTTTTTTGTTAATTTTTTCAGTGGAAGGCGGAAGCGGATATTGTGTACAAGCTGACTGCAGTTGCCGAAGCCCCTGAAATGTTTTGTGAGCCTCTTTATAGGGCGGCTCCAATTTGACGGGGTCGTGGTTTTGCTAGGGTGGCTGCTGGAGGTTTTTCTGGCCATGCTTCTGCTGATCGTAATAAATTTGTTCAGGTCGATGAGCTTCTCGATAGGGTCATCAATATAACTAGTGATTTCCCAACATCCGGTTCCAGGATGAGGAATATTGCCGGGTTGTTTCCTGAAGGAAAAGGCCCTTCTGAAGCAGAAATCGAGGCCGCTCATAACTTTGACCGCGGGCAGCTTGATTTCCTTAAGCAGGCTGTAACGAATATCAGATCTTCATTCGTTCAGTTTAAGCAGTCTCAGGATGACAGGTGTGCTACGTATGAGCAGGAAGCGGATGCAATCATGAAGGAAATGAACAGGCATGAAGATGTTGTCCGGCCTTCTTTGCCCGACCCCGCAGATGTGGATGTATGTCTTTTTTCCATATGTGAATAGTTTTTTTACCCATATTTTGTTATCTATTTTTTCCGTGCGTTTGTGGCATTGACTATTTGTTTTTTCTATCCTTTTGTTCTTTTCGCAGTGTGTTGGAGAATCTTCCAAGGCTAACGCTTGTCGTGTTGATGACCACCAGGACCACGACGGTGTTGATTCTGATTACTTGCTTGACAGGCCATTATCCCCCGTTGACGAAGCTGCCAAAGACAATCCTATTGACGAAGTCGTCATCGACAAGGTTTGATTTCTTCCTATTTTTTTGTTATAGTGAACTTCATTGTTTGATTTTTTGTAGTGTCCAAAACAAACAATCATATTTTTTTTTGCACCAGCAGTGGCAGCGAACTGCAGTTTATAACTTTTTTTGTATTTTTATGCACCAGAAGTGGTAGTGCACTGTAGTTGTTGTCTAGAGAAGAAGCATCATCTTTTTTTTAGCAGTGAATTGCATGATCTGGTGTTGGTTTTTTAGTTGTAGAACTGCAGATTTGGATAATAGCTTTATTTATGTTTTAATGTTTTTTAGGTTGCCGAATCAAACGTGGAGATACATGTGAAGGAGGCAGATGGTGACGACGCTGGCAAGGATGAGGAGGCTGACAAGTGTAAAAAGATGGAAGGCGACGACGCTTCCCTGGTGAGTATAGAGAATTTTTGCATTTTTGTGTTTTATTTTTTTTGTGGGAGCTTCATGGTCCGTTTTTATTAGTGAACTGCATTTCTATCTTTTTTGTGTAATGTGTTTTATTTTTTAACTCATCAGAACTGCGGATTAAATGTGGAAATCCAAGCGGAGCGCAACATTGGGGATGATAATGTGGAAGGGAGAGGAGGGGAGGAGCCTGATGCGGAGGTTGATAAGGCAGAAGGTGGAGAAGGAGGGGAGTGTCCTGTTGAGGCTGATAAGGCACAAGAGAGCGAAGGAAGGGAGGATATCCTGGATTGTGATAAGCATGAAGAGAAAGAAGGAGCTCCTGGTGTTACAGTTGAAGTTGCAGTAGAGACAGAAGGAACTCGTAGAGTCGGATTTGACGATGCCGGGACATCCGCTGGCGTCGATGGTGTTGTTGTGCCTACTGTTTTGTTGGTTGGCAGCGAGGTGCCTGAGAAATTTTGTGTGGTCCCTCGCGCCCCCGAGCAATCTGTCGGCAATCTGGCTTTCCCAGCCGATACAACCAAAGTACCACCTGAGACAGTTTTGATTGATTCTAAAGAGGAACAGCCAAGACTTTCTCAGGACATGAGCAATCAAGCACCGCTTGACGATGATATTACCGGGCTGGAGCCCATGACGCTCAGCGAAGATGTATATGAGCAGCAGAAGGAAGTTTATTCTGAAACCGAAGGTAAGCGAACTGCATTATTTTTGTTCTTTTTCCCGGGGGCGAAATGGACCGTGTGTGTTTTATCATCTGATATCGTTCCCACTCTGTATGCAGATGAGGAATTACCTGTTGTTACTGCTTCAAGGATTGATCCAGCTCTTATGAGGAGATACAATGAGTTGTATGACGCTGTTACGAGGGCTAGGAGGGACAAGAAGAAGAAGTACGACATTTTTTGTCTTACGCCCCGGTTAATTAATATGTTATTTTTTCAGGGACGCTGCCATCTCATCACTTTTTGCTGTGCTTTTTTCTTCTTGTCTGAAGGCATCTAGTTGCGTTCAAGGACGAGTTTGGTGATATTACTATCGGTCATGTTGGCGAGTCTTTTTGGTCATATGGAACGCTGAGCACGCGCCTCGCAAACATTGGCATGTCTATGCTAGCTGAAAGGTTCAAAGGATCTCAAACTATGATTGTCCCGTACAACCCATGTGTAAGCATTTTCATTAATTTATATTTTTATCCCCTCGTCCAATTTTTATTTGTGCTATAACCATTTTTCATTAACTCTCTGGTTTTGTCTTTTTTGTAGAATTCCATTTGGAATGGCGGTGCCACAAATAGGGCTCTGAAAAAGATGTTTTCTTCAAGCGCAGAGGAACGTGTGGAGAAGAAAAAATTGGTAACGCATCTTGACCATTTTTTCGTCATCTTGAAAATAAGTTTTCTGTTTTTTCTATTTTTTCTCATATGGTTTGTTTTATTCTTTTTTTTATTTCAGATTATGTTTGCAACATTTGACCCTCTTCCCGCAACAATGAAGGACGCAATAGGCCACTACTGCTTGGTCACTTTGAACCTACGAGAGAAGCGTTTTGAGCTTCTCGACTCATTGAATAAAGGAGGCAGCGCTGCTGCAAATGTTGTCTTCAGGAAAATGGTCAGGAACATCAAAAAAGTATGGAAAGATGGCAGTGCAAGCTGCGACGAGCCGTTGAACCCTCCCACCCTGGACGGCTTTGCGCTGACTCATGTTAATGTCCCGCAACAGGGAAACGGGTTTGTACCTGTTCTCCTTTTTTCTTTTTTCCTCCTTCATTTTTTTGTGTAAGTGAGCTGCATTGTTTTCACTAAATTAGAAGCACCCTTTCCCTTTGAGCGAACTACATTACTAATCTGTTATTGGTTGTTTCTCCCTCGGTCTCTTGTGTGTATGGAGCTGCATTGTTTTACTAACATGAGTAGCTCTTTCATTACTGAGTGAACTGCATTATTAATGTGTTTTGTGTTGGTTTTTTTTGCAGGCATGATTGTGGATTTTACATGTTCCAATTCATGCAGACCTGGGATGGTGAAACGATTGCCAAGTTTGGGAAGGAGCACATTGGCTACATCAGGAAGGCTATGCTCTATAGTTGGCTGACCTCGTCGCATTGCTGTCTGGACCTGACTTCACTTTTAATTTTTAAAGAAGGTTATTACATTTTTTTTCCAATCACACACCTTTTTTATTAAGTGAACTTCATTGGTACAGAGAGGGGAGGTCCACTACTTTTGTTAAGCTTTTTTAGTAGAACCCCATTTGTGTGTTTAAAATGACTTTTCCTTAGGGAACTTGATGATTCTTTTTCATTTTGCTCATTATCCATTTTTTTGTGCAGGCTTTGATGAAGGCACACACCAAGGTGGTATTTCCTTGTTTGAAACTCAGGTTTATACTCCAACTATTCAAAAAGATGTCCTTGATGAACCCCCCGTTAAGGTTGTGAAAGAACCTGTGCGTAAGATGTTGAGGAGTGGCGCCGGCACTTCAAATGAAAAAGCTCTTGAGAAATCTCCTATCAATGTCAAGCATGGGAAGAAAGCTGCGAGCCCCCCTAATGTTGAAGATAGCGATGATGATTTTGAGAGGCCACCACCAGTGCCTAGGAGGACCAGGAGCGCAGCTGTGGAACGCCCGACGGACAACGAGGCACTAATTCTATCAAATAGGAGGCCTGTGCAGAAGCCATCAAAGTTTCGATCTCCTCTACAGAAGTTGAATCCTGCGAGATTCAGCTATTTTGTGGAGATGAGGAAAGTCTTGCAACTCATCACGAGCACACAGTTCAGGCAGAAATACAGCGAGTCAGTTCTTTTTTCGTTAGTTTTTTATATTTTTTTGATTTTTAATGTGTGTAATGTTCTTTTCTGTGTTTTTGCTTTTGTGCTACTAACCCCCCCACCTTCGCCGTTTCTTTTGTGCAGGTGCGCGCTTTTCATGCACAGGAATCCTATCGATGTCTACACCGCGACTATGGACTACATGTTCCTAACTTTCACCAAGGGTGGTTTTATGGACTCGGATTTGATGGATCATATCATCAGGTTCTGGAAGAATAACGAGAGTATGAATGTGGTTTATCGATCTGGGGAACGCGTTCTGCTGTCCCCTTTGTTTATCACGGTATTTCTCTTTTTTTCTTATTTTTTTCTGCTCGAGTGAACTGCAGTAAATAGTGTATAATAATTCGTTTTTAGAATGTACTGAACTGCATACATTTTTTTTGTGTCTTAACCCATGCATCTCAGACGAAACAAATTTGCGGCGAGAATTTTTGTGAACTACATACTGTTTTTTAGAAGAAGGGTGATCCGTTTTTTTATTAAGCGCCGGAGCGAACATCTTAAGGTGAACTGCATTAACGTTCTTTTTGTGAATTACCCACACGGAGTATGTGCTTCAAATGAATGATCACGCGGATAGAAATGAAGATGGAAATGTTGTGTTGCCTTTTGTCCACGGCAAGTTTAACGTCGAAGATGCAGCACAGCAGTTCAAACTTTATGTTCGTGATGACGAGAACCTTCTTGATTGCAAATTAGTAAGTTATCAGATTTGCTTTTGTTCAGCCTTTTTGTATTTATTTTCTCTCCCTATTTTTCCCAGTAATCCTTTTTCACTCATCAAACCCATAACAAATTTGATGAAACAAAATCAGATTCTGTTACCACGGATGAAAGACCAGCATTATTCGCTATACACGATGAATAGGCACCACGAGACCCTTGACATTCATGACACTAGGAGGTACAGTGGACCGGTTGATCAAACGACGAGGTGGCATAAGTCTGAATACCACAGCGACCGCACTGAAATGGTAAAAAATTTCCTTTTTTCACTTTTCTTGTTTTTTTTCATGCGTGTGTGTGTTGAACAATATTTTGTTGTGATGTGTATTTTTGTTTTTTTTCCACCAGATGATCAGGATGACTGCATTGTTGAAGAAGGTTTATGGAGAAAAGGAGTACAAGAGAAAGGAGTCGGTAGACTGGGTCGATGTTTCAAAGAAAGCTAGCTATTTGGGCACCCCTGAGCAGGGCCCCAACGAGTGCGGCTTTTATGTTCTGAAGATGGCTCAGTATTACGACGGCAAATCCTTTGTTGTGAAATTCGCAAAGCGTAGTGTAAGTATCTTCTTTTTAACCCAGCAATATCTCCTTTCCTTGATATTTTTTTCGTCAGTTTCTTTTTTTGTAGATGACGTTGTATATTTGTTTATTTTATTTTTTTCTTCATCGCAGGAAGCTGTTATTCAGGATTGGAAGGCTAAGTTTTTGTTCCAGAATCTGTTTCACCCAGAAAACATGGTCGTTGCCACCGAGTTCCCGGAGGATCTAAGAAATCTCTGCATTTCTCTTGGCTTCTCTCCAAGTCTGCATTCGCAGGAGCAGGATGAGACATAAATGATAGCAGATCTTTTTCTATGTGTGTTGATGTCTTTTTCGTGTGTGCTCCAGAACTTTATGTAAACAATAATGTATGGTCGCTGTGTGTAGTTCTCGATGTGCAAAACTGTTAACACCATGCTGTGTGCTTTTGTATATACCGGTCTAGTTGGTTTTTGTGTTTTTTTTGGTGGCAGATGGTGACAATGTCAAATATGTACATAATGGAGCTTTCAGCCAACTCCTCCTTGTGAGTTGTAACATGTTCGCAGCGCACTGCATTCTATCATATGAGTAGCAGCCAAGTTTTTTTTAAATATACGCATCCGCACTGCATCTGACCTTATCACATGGGACTGCAAAGACGAATTCAACGTGTTTGTCGTCGAGTTTCAAAATTCATCCGCACTGCAGCCAAGTTTTTTTTACATTTTTTTGCACTAAGCGCACTGCACTGTGTACTCGAAGCGTACTGCACTGCAAGCTTTTAAACGCACCACGCATGCACTGCAGTGTACGTGAATCCTAGTCTGACTCTACATTTTTTTCTTTTCTAACTGCATTCTGTATTGATTCACGGTCATGTCAGATTCTATACGAGGAAGAGAACTGCATTCTCAAAATGACATTCCGATCTCAGGTTTTTCATACAGAAGAGAACCGCATTCTGAGAGTGGCATTCTCATCTTATTTTCTTTTCATATAGAAGAGAACTGCATTTTATCAAGCATCCCTCCCCCCCGCAGCACATTGGTCACAAAGTATGTATGGCATATGTTGTATCTTTTCATTTTTTAACTTCAGTATTACATGTTGAATTCTTTTTTTTGCAGTCCACTCAACACAAGCTATATATATTATATACGATACGATATGTATAAAGGATGAAGTTAATATGTTTTTTAAAATGTAAAACTGCATACGTGTTGATCTACGTCCTTTTCCTGGTGCTTCTTCTCAGATTGTGCACTGCATTTGTTTCAATGGTTGTTGCTGCTTCTGTCTTGCTCTTGTTGTTCGCATTACCCCTCGTAACGGGACCGTGCGACCGCGATGCTTGCCTACGCGCTGGATTCTGCGTTCTGTCTCTCCCACTCGTTTTTGATGATGGTTCTTCGATTTCTTCATCTACTTCTTCTTCTTCCTCGTCTTCTTCTTCTTCCTCCTCATCTTCCTCCTCGGTTTCATCAGCTTCGCTCGCTTCCTCGCTCTCTTCTCTGTCAGCATCTTCTTCATCTTTTTCCTTTGTTCTATTTGGACAAGTTCTCGCGTTATGCTTCTCTCTCTTGTTGCAAATGCTACATAGTCTTCTCTTTGTCCTATCATCTTGTTGGTCAGCTCGGTGATTTGTGGTGGCATTTTCAGCCTGGTTTTGTTTCAGCCTCTCCTTACATGTTCTTGAGTTGTGTCCCGCAATCTTATTGCATGATTTACACATCCTTACCCCCAGTGGTCTTCCTCCGCTGTCCAGTTCTGGCTCAGGCCTGCTATTTTTTTCAGGGCTTTTTTCATTTGCTGCAGCTTTTTATTGGCTGATTTGCTCTCTTTCTTTCTCCCTTTTGTGTTTGAAACAGGCGGTGGAAGAATTGTGTCATCCATATTATGAACTGCACCATCAGCAGCATGCTCGCGCTCCTTTCCTTGTTCTTCACCCCGCGCATCCATGATCTTCTCTGCCTCTTCTTCTTCGTTTATTACGTTCACTTCTTGTATGAGTTCTCTCATCCCAGCTAAAGCTCTGTTGTACCCTCTATCCGATTTGACACCTCTGTTCGCCAGGTCCATTGCAGTTTCTGCAAGTAGTCTCCTACGGCAGAACATCGAACTCCCATCTGGAGCAGTTTGCTCATAGTCTCTGCGGTCAAAAGTTGGATTTTGGCGTGCGTTCCGTGTGTATCTCTTCAATATGTACTCTTCAGGTATCTGGTCCACCCGCAGCTGATCCAACATGCAAATGATGTGCACGCAGAACAGGCCTACAGCAAAAGAAAATTTTTGGGTTATTCATGCCAGCAAACTTCACATAAATAGGCAACATTTTTTCATTTTTTTGGTTTTGTGAACTGCATTATAAATAGGTCCTGGGTCTGCTGCTATGGTGAACTTCACTAAATATTTTTTTTGATTTTCATCTCTTTTTTGCTACCAGCAATAAGTGAACTTCATTATGTTTTATGTGTGCTTATTTTTTTGGTTTCCTGTCTCACTTACCTGTGTGTGTCCACAGCTTGCATTCGCATTCATAGATACCGTTCGTCACATCAGCAACCACCTGGAACTCGTGTCTTGCCCAATCAAAATCATCAAACCGGTTGTAGTGGCGCACCAAATATTTCGTCGGGTTGTCAGTGGACTGCTCTGATCTGAATGCAGTGCTGCGGTAGTGCGCTTGCTTGAAGTCAGCAAAGACCGCCCTAGTGTAAATCTTGGAGAGCTGAACCTCGAAACCAAACTGAGTACTAGTCTTTATTTCCGTCTGTGAAACAAAGAAAACCAGTTAAGTAGTTGTCTTTTCGCAGCAAAAATCAAGAAAGCGAGTAGTGTTTTTTATTAATTGCTCATCCATCTTTAAAAACTTTGCTTTGTTTATATACCTCGTTAGCTATGGTCTCCGCGTGCTCGACGCCCTTCCTTGTCTGGATGCACCTGTCCACCTGCGACGCAAAGATGTGTAGGTCGTGTCTTTCCTTGACAAAGTTCCTCTTCAAGATTCGGTTCATGCTTTCACTTCTCTGTGTCGACGTCATCCGTGCACAGAACACCTCCTTGTAGTAAGCCGATATCCATTCTTTTCTGTCTGTCCAGAGCGCCTTCATAATCTCATCATTTTGCAGGTTATACTTTTCCATGAGCTCATGCCAAGCGCGTTCAAACTCTGATGGCATCAGCGGGTGGTTGAGAACGGAGGTCAGCTCATCCTTGAATTTCTCATACGTTTGGTACAGCAAGGACAGGTGATCCTTGTATTTTTTCAGTATATGCCAAGGGCATAACTTGTGCAGCGTGCCTATAAGCGTACTTTTTATCGCGGCATCCATGGAGGGGCATTGATCTACATGTTTTTGAAAAAAAACCAAGCAGCGAGTTATTGAGAGAACTGCATATCCTTTTTCTGCTTTTTTTCTTTTCTTCATTGGATGTAAGAAATGGACTACAAAAGTTGGCAGTGAACTGCATTATTATTTAATTTAACTCTATTTTTTCAGCATACCTGTGAGTATGCAGATTGGCCGCTTGTTGTTCATGCAACGCAATAACGTCCGGAACACCCACTCGAAAGTCGGTATTGTTTCGTCTCTGATGAGAGCCACAGCGAATATTGTACTTTGGAGGTGGTGGTTGACTCCAACGAAGACGGCGAGAGGCATGTGGAACTTGTTGGTCTTGTAGGTCGTGTCAAATGTGACACAATCTCCAAAATCTTCGTACGATCCCCTGCAGCTGGCGTTCGCCCAGA
Organism: Triticum monococcum; assembly: GCA_034509565.1. Taxonomy (NCBI): domain Eukaryota; kingdom Viridiplantae; phylum Streptophyta; class Magnoliopsida; order Poales; family Poaceae; genus Triticum; species Triticum monococcum. The sequence continues at coordinate 681,910,891 of CM067845.1, read as the reverse complement.
ATATGTTCCGCACACGGTTATCGACGTCTTTGTCGTAATCATAGAAGAACTCCGGGTTTATTTGCTGCATCTTCTCAAAGAAAGCCAGGAGTTTCTGAACATCGTCCTCTATTTCCTCCCTCGCGAATTGATGCTTCCTGCAGTTCGAAATAACAATATACTTGCAGCATTATGGACATACAGAAAATGCGCAAAGCGGACTGCATGAAATAGACGATATATCGTTTTTTTGTTTTAGTGAATGTACCTGTTAACCCAGTCACGGCTGGTGCGCCCCATAAAGTGCAGCCCTCCTGACATCCTTGACAGGGTTGACATCATCTGCGTGTGTGTCAGGTTGTCGCTCTGCATGTCCTTCACTAGTTTATCGAGCAACGGATCATCCGTCTTATGCGAGTGCATGTGCAGAAGCATAGCCGGGCTGTCAATCATCCTGTGGTTGTGATTGAGCTCAATCTCTGCTATCACAAACACATCCTTGATTTTTTTCAATCTCATCCCCGCCTTGCAGCCAGTCCTCTTTGATGTTTTTTCTCGCTTTCTGTGATAATCTGTGATAGTTTCTTTGCCTCTGCCTTCCTTTGAGCACACGATGTATCTGTTTGTTTTGGATCCACCGTTTTTGCGTGTGCCGAAGCCTGCATGCCTCGCATACGTGTTGTAGAATTCTCGCGCCGCATCTTGTAATGTGAACTGCATACCTTTCACAGGCACAAGTTCTTGGAGCATGTTCTCATCCTGCACACACACAATATGGAATGTTTTTTTTGTTAATGAGGATGCACAAGCTGAAAGAAACGCGTAATAAGTGAACTGCAGTAATTAGGTAAGGATGCTTACGTGCATGTACTGTTTTTCTTCTAACGGTGTTTGCAGCTCACCGATGTTTATTGGGCATGGAGGGGTGACAACAGATCTGTGTAATTGAGGATCGCGAGGAGGCAGGAGTGTGGAGAACTTTACTTTTTTGGTTGCTTGCGGCCCTCCTTGATTCTGCTTCCGATTCTTTTGTTGGGCAGTAGGCGGCCTTGGTGGAATTCCACTGTCCCTTTGTCGATGAATCGTTTGCTCATGGACCTGCCGAACTTGCTGGGTTTCAACATCGGCTTCTGGAGGTGCTATATCATCCGTTCTGATCTGCTGACCAAATGTTTCAAAGACACGCATGTACCTTGGCTGCATAACTGTTATGATTTGCTCTTCGTCATCATCCTCCTCCTCATCATTTTTCTGCGCGTGCTCCCCTATGAAGACCAGATCGTCGTCGTCCTCCTTCTCATCCTGCGGGTTTTTTGTTTCACTGCCTTCTCCATCTCGAATGATGTTTGGTTCACTGTTTTCATCTTTATCCTCTACATCTTCCTCCACGGAGTATGCAGTTCTGTTTGTTGTGTTAAAGAAACCCCTAGGTATTTCAGGTGTTATCCATCCAGGCATCTCCCACTCTTCTCTTCCAATGCAGTTCAGGGGCTCGGGGTTGCAAATGATTCGAGGCATCTTCTGTTTTTGAGGCATAGTAAATTCCTGCAGGTTATTAAGCCAAGGCTTTTTTATGCTCGTCAACAGTGAAATGAACTGCATCTTTTTTGTACTATATATCATTATATTTTTGCAATTGTAAGAAATTGCACTTCAATTTGTCATTCTACAGCAGGGGCACTGTTAGTTAACATGAAGAAACAATGCACTTCACTTCTAGGCACAACGCTCTACATATTTTAAGTCATTGTGGACTACAATTTTGATCCATATAGTGTTTTTTATTGTTCGAAGTATCCTTTTCTGTTTTTCTACTTTGGAGACACATGTGACTGCAGTCGACGCAAGATGGGGCACTACATGGGTATAAAAACGGCACTGCAAACTGGATGTGGGGGTTTGGTATGTGATTTTCTTACCTTATATGCAGTCCCCCTCTTCTGCAGACGCAGCTCTTGCTGCTGTTGGCATGCAGTCCACCTCCGCTGCAGGAACTCATGCGCTTTTTCCACCTTCGCCATCGTTGCGGGAGAAGGCTGGATGGGCACCATTGCAGTTCGCGTCCACGACGACTGCGATGGAGAAGGCATCCTTGCAGTTCTCTTCCCCCTGCCATGCATCACCGAGGCCGGATGCTTCAGCGGCGGATCCCCCAGGTGGTGTTGGGGCGAAGGTGAGATGCGGCGTCGCTTCCTAAACGCCGCCGCGGAAATATCGTCGCGGACGGACTGCATCGCCGGCCGCTTGGCGCGCGCTCCGTGGTGCTGGGCGCGGAAGAAGGCGGGGAAGGGGTGCGGGTCGCCGCCGGCCGCCGCGGTGCTGGGCGCGGAAGAAGGCGGGGAAGGGGTGCGGGTCGCCGCTGGCCGCCGTGGCACTCCCGTGCTAGAAGGCGGGGAGGGGTGGGGGAGGACGCCGGCCGCCGTGGCGCTCCCGCGCTAGGAGGAGGGGAGGGGTGGGGGAGGACGCCGGCCGCCGTGGCGCTCCGCGCTAGGAGGCGGGGAGGGGTGGGGGAGGACGCCCGGCGTCGTGGCGCTGGCGCTAGGTAGCGGGGAGTGGAGGGGTAGGGGTGTTAGGAGAATAAGGTTTTTGTTGGGACAATAAGGTCTTAAGGGGTGTTATGAGAATAGACCCACCCTATATATATATATATGTTCATTCATGACATTCAGCACCCGTACACTCTGGTACGGCCAATACGCCTGGGACTTAAGCATACCCCATAATACGGCGTGAGAAGTCCGAACACTTTCGACAGTGCGGCACCCCGAACTTATAGCACTATATGCATCAGCTCCGAATCATGTCTTGGGTCAATAGTTGGGATTGCCCGGCTCCCATGTTTTGGTACCTTATGTTCCGCTATATCGGCTAAGGTAGCACTGGGAGAACAACTGCCATTGTGCCCTGGTTCAGCTGGGCTAAGCACCTCAGTAGAGAAAGCTAAAACTGACTGTCATGATAAGGCGAGAGCTGGTCGCTGTTCGAGAGGTCTCGAGTCCCTAAAGACTTATGCTGCTTAGAGCGAGGAGTCGGCTTTGTCCGGCTTAAGGCGTGTATAGCGCCCCGAATTCGGCCTTCCGAATACTAGGGGCTTCGCCAAAATTTAAAATTGTAGAACTCTATGGCTAAGTGAGAGTGATAAAGCATTATAGTCTGATTGCCTTGTTCGTTGGGCTGACCACCTCCCTCGAAGGACCTAACAATGGGAAAAAGAGTGCTCAGATTTATCCCAAACGCCCCAGCACTCGTGGCATAGGGGCAGAAGCCGATGACTGGCCATCTCTCAGATTTGATAAACAGCCGCACAGAAGGTAATATTTTAAAATCAAACAAGCGTTGCATAGCGCATATCAACAAGTTTTCATAATACAGGATCACACGAGCGAGCTCATTCAAATATTACATCCTTCGCACACTCGTCCGCCACAAGAAGGGCACTCTTCAGGACACCCTCATAATACATTTCAGGGTGGTGATGCTCCTTGCCCTGCGGCGGCCCCTCCTTCACCAGCTTCTCGGCGTCCATATTGGCCCAGTGCACCTTTGCACGGGCAAAAGCCCGGCGGGCACCTTCGATACAGACGGACAGCTTGATGACTTCCAGCCGTGGGCAGGCATCCACAAGCCGCCTAGCCAGGCCAAAGTAGCTGTTGGGAAGGGAGTCGCCAGGCCACATCCGGACTATAAAGCTCCTCATGGCCTATTCGGCCGCCTTGTGCAGCTCGACCAGTTGCTTTAGCTGGTCGCTCATAGGCACCGGGTGTTCGGTCCCAGTATACTGAGACCAGAACAACTTCTCCGTCGAGCTTCCCTCCTTGGCCTGGTAATACTTCACAGCATCCGACACGCTGCGGGGCAAATCTACGAATGCTCCTGGAGAGCTCCGGACTCGGGTAAGTTACAAGTAATTTACTTTCACATTCTTGCTTTGCATATTGAATGCCTTACCTGCCGCTATCTTCCTCATCACCTCAATTTCCTGGAGGGCCTTTTGGGCTTCGGCCTTGGCATTCTTTGTGCTCTCGAGGGCCGCGGCAAGCTCGGACTCTCGCGTCTTCGAGTCGAGCTCCAAAGCCTCGTGCTTCTTCAGGAGAGCCTGGAGCTCTTGCTGCACCTCGCCCACCCAGGCCTCTTGCTTTTCCCGCTCGGTGCGCTCCTTGGCCGCTTTGTCTTCAGCCTCGGACATCGCTTGCTTCAGGGTCACCACTTCGATCATGGCCCCGGGCACATTCATGATGATCCTGTCATTTGGCAACCACATTTTATTTTTTTATATAGACAAGGTATTACTTACCTTTGTTCTCCTCGAGCCGCCTCTTGGCAAGACCGAGCTCTTTCTCGGACCCCTCGAGGTCCTGCTTCAGTGCGGCGACCTCCGCAGTCAGTGCGTCAGAGGTCAGCAGCGAAGCCTGCATACGCATACAGACATACTTATATTAGACTCCTGCAGATATTATTTGATCCTCTATTCGGCTTTTCTTTGTGAACACCAAACAGAGCATCAGGGGCTACTGTCTATGCGGTAATATTTTTCCTATATTTTAAATACTTACCTCAAAGCCTGTTAGAAGGCTGGCATAGGCTTCAGTCAGTCCGCTCTTGGCGGACTGAACCTTCTTGATCACTGCACTCATAATAGTGCGGTGCTATTCATCGATGGAAGCGCCGCGAAGCACTCCCGGCAGGTTGTCTGGTGCCTCTGGATGGACAGAAGTCACCGGCATGGGCGACTTGCCCCTTTTGGAAGGGGGCCGCCTGCCCAAGTCCGGAACCACTAGAGGTTACGGCATGGTGTTCGGCAGAGAGCCGAACTTGGAGCCCGGGGAGCCTTGCTCCCTTTGCTCCTGGAGTCCGGAAGGTCGCCTTGAGGCGCCTCCGGGACTATCTCCCCCCGGCTCGGTGCCCCTTGAGACAATACCTCGGCATTGTCCGTAGGGCAAGGGGAGGAGGCAGTTGGACGTGTGTCACTATTCATGTCCGGCGAGTCCAAGGAACCGTTCGACTATGGTGCATCGATACGGACTTGGGGTGGACTACATAATCATATTCAACGTTAGGAGAAGCAGTGCGACAAAGGTATGCTATAAGTTACTCTGGTATCCGAATACTTACGACATCACCAGGGGCTTGGCCCTGAGCAGCCACTCATCTTCACCGTCGTCGGCGGTGGTGGAGCAGTCCGGAAGGAGAGTCCTTCCCTTCTTGGACCCTCCGGCCTTCCCGGTTGGGGCGGCCTTCCTTTTCTTGTCTCCCCCGGCTGGAGGGGGAGAATCTTCATCTTCCTTCTCCTCGTTTTCACAGGAGGAGTGTGTCTCGGTGTTATCGGAGGATGAGTCCGATACCACCTGGCGTCGGGAACTCTTTCGGGTTCCCTTGGCCTTCTTCTTGGTCTTCTCCGCCACCTCATAAGGAGCCGGAGTACGCATCTCCGTCAGGAGAGCGTCCGCAGTGTCTTCGGGCAGAGGGGCCGGACAGTTAATCTACTCCGATGTCTCCACACAGTCCTGTCAAAGGCATGGGAGCTCAGACCCCGCACATGGCTAAGTGCTACGTCTTGAGCTTGCGTTGGTTTTCCCCGAAGAGGAAGGGATGATGCAGCAGAGTAGCGTAAGTATTTCCCTCAGTTTTTGACAACCAAGGTATCAATCCAGTAGGAGCCCACGCTCAAGTCCCTCGTACCTGCACAAAGCGATAGCTACTCGCAACCAACGCGATTGGGGGTTGTCAATCCCTTCACGGTCACTTACGAGAGTGAGATCTGATAGATATAATATATTTGGTATTTTTGGTATAAAGATGCAAAGTAAAAAGTAAAAGCAAAGTAAAAAAGCAAAAGCAAGATTAAAGTGATGGAGATTGATATGATGAGAATAGACCCGGGGGCCATAGGTTTCACTAGTGGCTTCTCTCAAGAGCATAAGTATTCTACGGTGGGTGAACAAATTACTGTTGAGCAATTGACAGAATTGAGCATAGTTATGAGAATATCTAGGCATGATCATGTATATAGGCATCACGTCCGTGACAAGTAGATCGAAATGATTCTCCGTCTACTACTATTACTCCACTCATCGACCGCTATCCAGCATGCATCTTGAGTATTAAGTCAAAAACAGAGTAACGCCTTAAGCAAGATGACATGATGTAGAGAGATAAATTCATGCAATATGAAATAAACCGCATCTTGTTATCCTCGATGGCAACGATACAATACGTGCCTTGTTGCCCCTTCTGTCACTGGGTAAGGACACCACAAGATCGAACCCAAAGCTAAGCACTTCTCCCATGGCAAGAACTACCAATCTAGTTGGCCAAACCAAACGGATAATTTGAAGAGACTTGCAAAGATAGCCAATCATACATAAAAGAATTCAGAGAAGATTCAAATATTATTCATAGATAGACTTGATCATTAACCCACAATTCATCGGTCTCAACAAACACACCGCAAAAAGAAGATTACATCGAATAGATCTCCACAAGAGAGGGGGAGAACTTTGTATTGAGATTCAAAGAGAGAGAAGAAGCCCTCTAGCTACTAACTATGGACCCGAAGGTCTGAGGTAAACTACTCACACTTCATCGGAGGGGCTAGGATGATGTAGAAGCCCTCCGTGATGACAGCCCTCTTCCGGCGGAGCTCCGGAACAGGCCCCGATATGGGATCTCGTGGATACAGAAAGTTGCGGCGGTGGAATTAGGTTTTTGGCTCCCGTTCTGATTGTTTGGGGGTACGTGTGTATATATAGGAGGAAGAAGTACGCCGGAGGAGCAACGAGGGGCCCACAAGGCAGGGGGCGCGCCCTAGGGGGGGCGCCCCCCACCCTCATGACCGCCTCTTTTGTTCCTTGGAGCAGGGTCCAAGTCTCCTAGATCACGTTCGGTGAGAAAATCACGTTCCCGAAGGTTTTATTCCGTTTGGACTCCGTTTGATACTCTGTTTATCCGAATCACTAAAATAGGCAAAAACAGCAATTCTGGGCTGGGCCTCCGGTTAATAGGTTAGTCCCAAAAATAATATAAAAGTGGAAAATAAAGCCCAGTATAGTCCAAAACAGTAGATAATATAGCATGGAGCAATAAAAAATTATAGATACGTTGGAGACGTATCAGGCATCCCCAAGCTTAATTCCTACTCGTCCTCGAGTAGGTAAATGATAAAAAGAGAATTTTTGATGCAAAGTGCTACTTGGCATAATTTCAATGCAAATCTTCTTAATTGTGGTATGAATATTCAGATTAGAAAGATTCAACGAAAAAGTTTGTATTGACATAAAAATAATAATACTTCAAGCATACTAACAAGGCAATTATATCTTCTCAAAATAACATGGCCAAAGAAAGTTATCCCTACAAAATCATATAGTCTGGCTATACTCCATCTTCACAACACAAAGTATTTAAATCATGCACAACCCCGATGACAAGCAAAGCAATTGTTTCATACTCTAAATTTTTCAAAACTTTTTCAATCTTCATGCAATACATGAGCGTGAGCCATGGATATAGCACTATAGGTGGAATAGAATGGTGGTTGTGGAGAAGACAAAAAGGAGGGGAAGATAGTCTCACATCAACTAGGCGTATCAACGGGCTATGGAGATGCCCATCAATAGATATCAATGTGAGTGAGTAGGGATTGCCATGCAACGGATGCACTAGAGCTATAAGTATATGAAAGCTCAAAAAGAAACTAAGTGGGTGTGCATCCAACTTGCTTGCTCATGAAGACCTAGGGCAATTTGAGGAAGCCCATCATTGGAATATACAAGCCAAGTTCTATAATGAAAAATTCCCACTAGTATATGAAAGTGATAACATGAAAGACTCTCTACTATGAAGATCGTGGTGCTACTTTGAAGCACAAGTGTGGTAAAAGGATAGTAACATTGTCCCTTCTCTCTTTTTCTCTCATCATTTTTTATATATTTTTTGTTTGGGCCTTTTCTCTTTTTTATGGCCTCTTTTTATTTGGGCTTCTTTGGCCTCGTTTTTTTATTTATTTTATTTTTCGTCCGGAGTCTCATCCCGACTTATGGGGGAATCATAGTCTCCATCATTCTTTCCTCACTGGGACAATGATCTAATAATGATGATCATCACACTTTTATTTTTCTTACAACTCAATACTTCGAACAAAATATGACTCTATATGAATGCATTTGGCGGTGTACCGGGATATGCAATATGACAATGATGGAGTGTGTCATGATGAACTAGATGGTGGAAAGTTGCATGGCAATATATCTCGGAATGGCTATGGAAATGCCATAATAGGTAGGTATGGTGGCTGTTTTGAGGAAGGTATATGGTAGGTGTATGATACCGGTGAAAGGTGCGTGGTATTAGAGAGGCTAGCAAAGGTGGAAGGGTGAGAGTGCGTATAATCCATGGAGTCAACATTAGTCATAAAGAACTCATATACTTATTGCAAAAATCTAGAAGTTATCAAAGCAAAGTATTACGCGCATGCTCCTAGGGGGGATAGATTGGTAGGAAAAGACCATCGCTCATCCCCGACCGCCACTCATAAGGAAGACAATCAATAAATAAATCATGCTCCGACTTCATCACATAACGGTTCACCATACGTGCATGCTACGGGAATCACAAACTTTAACACAAGTATTCTTTAAATTCACAACTACTCAACTAGAATGACATTAATATTATCACCTCCATATCTCAAAACAATTATCATGCTTCAATCTTTTCTTAGTATTCAACACACTCAAAAGAAAGTTTCACAAATCTTGAATACCAAGCATATTATTATTAAGCAAATTACCATGCTATTAAGAGACTCTCAAAATAATTTAAGTGAAGCATGAGAGGGCAATAGTTTGTTTAAAACAAATCCACCACCGTGCTCTAAAAGATCTAAGTGAAGCACATAGAGCAAAATTATAACGCTCAAAAGATATAAGTGAAGCACATAGAGCAAAATTACTTAGCTCAAAAGATATAAGTGAAGCACATAGAGTATTCTATCAAATTTTAGTCCATGTATGGCTCTCTCAAAAGGTGTGTACAGCAAGTGTCGGGTGGTAGGTGCGACATATGCCAACGGGTGGCTTATCATTGTGGGAGCCAGTAAGACATCGCTGGTGCCTGGAAACGGGATGAGGAGAAGACATGCACGCCGGCGGATCTTACCCAGCTTCGGGGCTCTCCGGGGAGATAACACCCCTACTGCTGCTCTGCGGGGTCTCCGCATGATCACTAGATGAACAAGTAGCTACACGATGCTCCTTGAGCTGTTTTGGTGGAAGGAGGAAGAAGGGCACGGCTAGCCTGCTTCTCCTCCTCGTATCGTCTCTAAAACTAGCTTGGGGTCCAACCCTTTGCGTGGGTGCACTGGGGGGTTTATATAGGCCTACCCCCGGGGGTACAATGGTAATCCGGCTGGGCGCGGGGCCCAGCCGTCTGTGACTGCGCTCGCCGGCTTCTGCGCCGGCCGCTGGGGCCCGCCGATAGGTGGGTCCCGCCGGCTGCCGGCCTCTTGGTCGACAAGCAGGCCCCACCGTCCAGGGCCTGGTCGGTGGCTGGTTACTGTTGCTCTATTATGATGACGCGGGCTTGGTCGTGGTAGGCGTGGCTACAGTACCGCCGCCCAGCGGGCGATTACTGTAGCCTCACCGTGTCTTGTCTCCTTAATGGGGCATCTCCTTCGAGGAAGATGGCAAGCCGTCTATGGGGAGCCGGCTCTCTCTCGGGCCGACTGGGAGGAGGTGTGGCCGCCTTCGGGCGTCTCTCTGCCCAAAAGGACCCACCGCCCGTGGGCCACGCTGGTGGACCGTCGTGGAGGGCGTCAGGGTCGTCGTGGCAACAGTGCCGCGCCGGGCGGGTCGAGGCCACCCATACGACGCACTGTGCCGGTCGTGCTCCGGGTTTTGGGGGTGGCAGGCTTCACTGTAGCCACGCCCCGCTTCATCATCGCTAGGTGGATGCAAACTTTGAGGGTACGGTCTTGACTGCTTAATGGGAGCCGGCTTCTTGGAGTCGGCCTTCTCGCGGCCGGCTTCTCGAAGTCGGCCCTCCCATGGCTTTCTTCATGAGGGCTAAAGTCGGGCCGCCCTCCGAAGCCGGCCTGGATGACAGCCGGCAAGGGGAAGGCGGCCCCATGTCTTGGGTTCTTGAGAGCCGGACGAGCTCGTAATTTTTTCAGAATGGCCAGGGGAAGCCGGCTAGGCTACCCATGGCTATTTACTCCGACAGTAGTCCCCGAAGCTGATCGAGCTTCAAGGCGGACAGAAGGACGAGAAGCTTGGTCAGCTTCTCACCCTGAGGAGCCAGCTTTGCTCTTGTGTCTTGCAGGCAGGATGGTGTTTGACCCGCGCGCTGACTACGGGCCCACCCGCGGGCCACGTGGCAGCGGAAGCCTGCCAGTGCACGCGCGCGACGGGACGCCGTCGCAGGCCCGGGCCCGCCACTTCCTGGCCTCGGCCCGAGCGCTGATCTTCTGCGGCCCAGGTGGACCGCTCGCCTTCCTGTGGCGATTTTATTTTGCCGTTAAGGCGTAATAAACACGGGACGTGGGGAAGTGGGCACGATCGATCCCCACGTTCCCCCACGCCACGCCTCCTCGGCTCTGTCGTGTGAGCCTATAAGTAGGGGGAGGAGGGGGAGAGGCAGAGGTTCGCACGCTCTCCCCCACTCCGCCCCCCCCCCTCGTCTTCCTTCTTATTCTTGCCGTCGCCGCAGCTTCCCGTCTCAGCGCCGCCGCGCCGCCGCATCATCTCTCCCTCATGGCGCTGTCGAGCTCGTGGGATGGCTCCAACGTCCATGAGGACCATGTGGAGTTCCTCCGCCAGACCCGGCGCCTGCCCGGCGCCAACCTCGTGCGGGTCCGCCTGGCGCCGGAGACGGAGATCTCGCCGGCACCGGAGGAAGGCAAGCAGGTCGTCTTCCGCTCGCACTTCCTGCGCGGCTTCGGCCTTCCGGCGAGCGGATTCCTGCGCTCCTTCCTCGAGTTCTACAATCTACAGCCACATCACCTCACGCCCAATGCGGTGATGCTGCTGTCGGCCTTCGTCTCTCTCTAAGAAGGCTTCTTGGGCGTGCTCCCCATGCTGGAGCTCTGGGGAGAATTCTTCCAGAGCAAACTCGGCACCGTCGTCGCAGGCATGCCCGCCCCCTGCAGGGCCTACATCGCCATGAGGAGGTCAGGCGAGAACAATCCGTTCCCACCCATCCCCCTAATCCAGTCGGTGAAGGTATGGGAGAGGTCGTACTTCTACGTGAAGAACGCCGGTTCGCCCCCAAGAGGAGACAACATCAATCTGCCGGCTTACGTAGCCGGCCCGCCGGCTGGGAGGCAGCCCTCATGGAGCTTCCGGTCTAGGTCCCTGTCTCAGGCCGGGAACACCGCCGTCGCCCGGCTTCGGGTGATGATCCAGTCGGAAGGTATGCACGGGTCCGACTTGGTGGCCGCCTTTGTGGAGCGCCGGATTCTTCCTCTCCAAAGCCGGTCCCAGATGATGTGTCAGATGAGCGTCCGCTTCGACCCAAGCCGGCTGAGCACCTGGGAGATGCCTCATGCGGAGGTGTCACTCATGGTTAACTACATCGCCAATTGCAAGCTTGGCGCCGACTGGTAGTACGACAAGGCGCCGTATTCTTGTGCCAATCCTCCGCCCGTGGTAAGCTTTCCTCTCTTTCTTCTCTTTTTTGTTGATAGCCGGCTTCATAACGGCCGGCTTCTGATCAGTTGGCTCTTTCTACCAGAACCCCCTTCTTCCGCCGCCGCCCGGGGCGGCAGGGATAGAACGCCAGTACGCCGCCGACCGCACGGTGGACGACGTCGACGATCCGGATCTGTGGGCGGCCGCCATGGAAGACACCGTTGTAGGGGACAACGTCGAGCCCAAAGGCACAGGGCTCACCGCCAGCTTCGAGGACTGGCTGGATGATGCCGATGTAGAAGTCGCCTCGCGTCGCCAGCCGGAGGCCGACCATTAAGGCGCGGGTTCGTCCACCGCGCCGACTGCTAGTAGCAGTGCACAGAAGCACCGGGCCGCGTCAACCCTCTTCGGCAGCCGGCCGAAGAAGCCCAAAGCCTCCGCCGCGGCGACAAAACGAGATGTGGTGGCCGCGAAGGCGGCCCGCTTCCGCAAAGCGGTGAAGCAGCCTCAGGCAGTCTCAGCGTAAGTCGTCGATTGTTTGGACGCATGTTTTTCATTGTTTTTCTTCTGTTTCGATCATTCTTCCTGACCTTTCTCCGCTTGATGAACAGGGCGCCACTTTCCCTTGAGCGGGGCCCGGGCAGCTCCGTGGTTGGGCCGACTGGAGGGTCTTCAGGCCCCCGCCGCGTGGACCACGCCGCCGACCTCAGGGAGGCCACGGAACGGAACGCCCGTGAGGCGCGGGAGGCGGCGGAACGGGCAGCCGCCTAGGTGGCGAAGGAGCGGGCCGACGCGGCAACCAAGGCCCAGGCGGAGGCGGCGACCACGGAGACGGAGGCGGAGGGTTCATGTAACCAGCCTCCGCTGCTCGCCATCCCCCTCCGATCCGTGGCCCCGGACACTCCATTGCCCCTGGCGGAGGAAATCGTCCAAGACCCGCCGCTGAAGGAGAGGGGGGAGGACCTCGTGGTCTTCGCGGAGAGGACGCCAGCGAAAGCGCCAACCGGAGCGGGCCAAGGCGGCCAATCGTCAGCGGCGCCGGAGGAGCCGGCCGGGGAAGAGCCGGAGGGCGGAGCCGGCCTCGAGGTGCAGTCAGTGACGCGTCAGCGCGCGGGGGGAAACGCGGCTCCGCCGGAGTCGCGCCGAGTTGCGGGCGCCGGCCAGTCAGCGGAGGCCCTGAAGGCGGCCAGCACCGCCACGTCCGAGTGGACTCCCAGTGGGGGGACTGGCGAGCTGAATGTGGCGGCCCAAGGGGTCCGGAGCCGGCTTCAAGCGCAGGCCGCCCTGCTGCAGCAGTTCACCCAGGAGTTCCTGTCGACGTGGACCGCCATCTGGGTGAGTCTTTTATTCTTGGCTGCTTTGATTTCTTGACTTCTTCCGTGGGGGCGCGTGAGCGCACCCATTGGGTGTAGTCCCCGAGATTCGGGCCGACTATTGAGCAGTCGGGTCGGATCTTTCTTGACGACAACCTTAGTTTTGCTTCCTGTCTGAACTTCTAGGAATATCATAATTCCCGAGCTGCCGCCTTCAACTCCCAGGCTCAGGAGTTGAGCCGGAGGACCGACGACTTGGTCAACAAGCGAAGTAAGTGCTCGAACTTGTCTATCTCCTGTGGGGGCGCGTCAGCGCACCCACTGGGTGTAGTCCCTGAGATTCGGGCCAACTGCTGAGCAGTCGGGTCGGATCTTCCTTGACGACTTTTTCCTTATAGGTTTTCTCTTTTGTCCTTCGTGCTTTCAGGGGCCAACGCCGACTTGAGGAAGGAGCTCGGCGAAGCGCAGGCCGCTCTTCGCACCAAGGATGCCGAGTACGCCGCCTTGGTCCAGGAGCGTGACCGCCGGGCCAAGAAGCTGGCTGACCAGGAGGAGAGCCACAAGGCGGCGTTGCGGAAAGCGCAGGACAACGAGGCCGCCCTGAAGGCGGAGTTTGAGACTGAGGCGGCGAGTTGGGCTGAGACCCGGCAAGCGCTGGATGAAGGCTTCGGCCGCATCGAGGACTTGATCGACGGTAAGCACCTTCCTCGCTCCTCTCCCACCTCTTGACGCCTGGGTTTTGGCCTGACTTGTGCTGCTGCCTGTTTTCTTGTGCAGACTACTTTCCCGGCTATTCCACCTTCGCCGCCCAAACCATCGAGACCCACCATGAGGCGCGCCGTCAGGCGGGGGTCATCATCGCGCCGGACGCAAATCGGACGCTGGAGGAGCAGCTCTTGGCGATCCAAGCGCGGCTGCAGCCGGCTCACCGGATGCTTCGCTGGCTCCACCGTGCCAGGGCGCAGGTGCTGGCCGCCCTCTGGCCCGGCGAGATGATCCCCCGCACCCCAAGCCGGACCACCGACTGGCTGGAGGTCATAGCTGGCCGTTTTGAGGCTTGGAAGGCGTTGGCATCCCGTCTTGGAGCCGGGCGGGCGTTGGAGTTCGTTCGCGCTTGGTACCCAGGGCTGAACCTGGACCAGCTGCGCACTTGGTGGCTGGAGGCTGACGCGGAGCTGAAGGAAGTGCGGCCGGCTATCGCCCAGCGTGCTTCAACGATCGCCGAGTGCACCGACACCAGCGTCTTCGCGCCTGAAATCAATGATGATGGCGTTGCCCAGCCGGAGGAATGGTTCGGTCTGAACCCGGCGGTGGGCGAGGACTCGGCGGAGGAGATCGCCTCCAGCGACGAGGGCGAAGATGACGAGGAAGAGGACGGTGAAAACGTCGAGCCGGCTAGTGGAACAACCGGCCGGCCTCAAGCTGAGCGTGCCTCTAGCAACGAGGCGCGCGGAAGCGCGCCCTCTGCGGGAGGCGGTGATCAAGCTGAGGTTCGCCAGCCGGCCACTCCTTCAGCCGGCACAACCGTCTCCACCGACCAGCCCAGCTCGTCAGTCGCCCCGCCAGCTTGACCTGCCATCCTTATTTTTCTTGCTAGTTGTCTTTTGAACAATCTTTAAGCTTTCGCAGTTCCACCCACTGGGGGTGTATTCAAACTATGTTGAATGCTGGCCTCTTGGAGGTCTTTTATGTAAATATTATTATGTGCATGTATGGTTTCCATTCGCGTATGCTTTTTATCCTTAGGCTTTTTCCTTTGCCGCCTTCCCACTTTGGGGAGGCAAGTACTCGAGCTTTCTTGGATTGAAGTGAAGTGAATGGAAACTGGCCGGCCGGCTACTCTGGTAGTCGGTCGGTGGTAGGCGGCAAACCGGCTTTCATTATATTAGTCCGTTGGTCCCTAGCCATTTTTCGTGTGCGCACCCTTTCCTGCTTTTGACCCTTGCCAGCCGAACAGCCGGTTCTTCGAACGGCGGCTTTGGCAAGAGCAAAGCCTGGGTGTCGGCACACTACTTGTCTGACCGCGGGTAAGGCTTCTAATATAACTCCAGTCGGCCAGTCCCCGGGCCGACTAGTCAAACCCGGTGCCGGAGAAAACAAGTAAATGAAATGACAAGGTCATAAGCGTGATACTTTTCATTCATAGATAAAAGATGGCAGTCCCCGAGTCCTTCTCAGGGGGCCTATCGTCTCGTACTTAGTACAAAAGTTAGCGTGATACATACTGCATTTCAACTGTAAAATCTTCGAAGGAGGTTGGCGTTCCATGGTCGTTCCGACTCCTTGCCGGAGTCGTCTCTCTTGCGTTCCTTGGGCTTCTGCGTGTCGATTAGGTAGTAGGAGTCATTGCCTAAAGCTCTGCTGATGACGAAGGGGCCCTCCCAAGGGGCCGAGAGCTTGTGCTGCCGGCCGTTCACTGGATCAGCCGGAGCACAAGATCGCCCTCTTGGAAGGATCTTGGCCTGACCTTCCGACTATGGTAGCGGCGCAACCCCTGCTAGTAGATGGCAGACCGGCTGAGGGCTAACAGCCAGCCCTCTTCCAGCAGGTCGACGCCGTCTTCTCGTGCTTCCTTGGCCTCCGCCTCCATGTACATGGTTACCCGAGGCGAGTCGACCTCGATGTCGGTTGGGATGATCGCCTTGGCACCGTACACAAGGAAGAAAGGACTGAAGCCGGTTGACTTGTTTGGGGTAGTGTGCAGACTCCAGAGGACAGCCGGCAGCTCGTCGAGCCAACAGCCGGCTGAACGCTCCAGTGGCATGACCAGTCGGGGCTTGATGCCGGAGAGGATGAGGCCGTTGGCTCGCTCGACCTGGTCGTTTGACTGTGGGTGGGCGACAGACGCTAAGTCCAGCCGGATACCTTGCGCTGCGCAGAAACGTGCCAAGGCTCCTTTGGCAAAATTCATGCCATTGTCGGTGATGATGCTGTGTGGCATGCCGTACGGAGTTGTTATGTCTGCGATGAATGTCAAGGCAGTCAGCCCATTCAGCTTCTTGATCGGCTTTGCCTCAATCCACTTGGTGAATTTGTCCACGGCGACGAGCAAATGCGTCATGCCGCCGCGTGCCGTCTTGAATGGGCCCACCATGTCCAGTCCCCAAACGGCAAAGGGCCAGGTGATGGGAATGGTCTTGAGTGCCGAAACCGGCATGCGTTGCTTGGAGCTGAAGAGTTGGCACCCTTTGCAATATTTGACTAATTCTTTGGCATCATCCAAAGTGGTCGGCCAGAAGAAACTATGGCGGAAAGCTTTGGTGACGAGTGATCTTGAAGCCGCATGGTGGCCGCATTCTCCTTGGTGAATGTCTCTGAGGATTGCAATGCCCTTCTCTTGCTCGACGCACCGTTGGAGGACTCCAGTGACACTGCGCTTGATGAGTTCTCTGTTGACGATCGTGTATGCTCCGGCTCGACGTTGGACTTGTCTTGCCTCTGTTTCGTCAGCCGGCAGATCTTGGTTTACTAGGAAGTTGAGGATGGATTGAGCCCATGATGGAGCTGCGACTTCTTCTATTGCCAATGTGGCTACTGCCACCAGGGTGGGCGGGCTGGGTGATGAAATGCTGGAGTCGGCCGCCGGTTGTTGTGTCGGTGTAGTCCTCGGGCCGGCTACTGCAGTCCCCGAGCCGGGTGTGGCAGTCCCCGAGCCGGTTACTGCAGTCCCCGGGCCGAGTGCGGCAGTCCCTGAGTCGGCTACTACAGTCCCCGGGCCGAGTACTGAAGTCCCGGGGTCACCTGCTTGGTTCCTCGAGCCGGACCCGGCCGCGTCAGGGTCGGGCGGTACGAAGATGGAGTCGGATTCTGGAGACGGCTTGATGGACGTCTTGAGGAGGCGTTGTAGAGCGACGCCGGTTGGTATTGCTTGCCGAGTGGAGCCTATTCGGGCCAGGGCATCGGCTGGCTCGTTGTCGGCTCGCGGTACGTGGAGGAACTCGCATCCTTCAAAGTATCCACTGATTTGCTGAAAAAGGAAGCGGTAGCTTGCCATATTTGCGTCATTGGCGTCCCAGTCGCCGGATGATTGCTGGACCACCAAGTCCGAGTCGCCATAACATAGAATCCGGCGGATGCCGAGTTCCTTGGCAAGCCGGAGCCCATGTATGAGCGCCTCGTACTCGGCTACGTTGTTGGAGGCGGCAAAGTGAATCTGCAGCATGTATCGGAGCTTGTCGCCCTTGGGAGAGGTGAGGACGACGCCGGCTCCCAAGCCGGTGCGCATCTTGGACCCGTCGAAGTGCATGCACCAATGGGTGGAGTCGGGAGCCAGCGGCAGGTACTGGGTCTCGGCCCAGTCGACGAGGAAGTCGGCCAGTGCTTGGGACTTGATGGCGGTGCGGGGCTGATAGAAGATCATGTAAGGGGCCAGCTCGATGGCCCACTTCGCCACCCGGCCGGATGCATCCCGGCTGCCTATGATCTCGGCCAGCAGGGCGGTGCATACGACCGTGACGGGATGCTCTTGAAAGTAGGGCTTCAGCTTCTTGGCGGTGAAGTACACGCCGTAACACATCTTCTGGTAGTGCGGGTAGTTCTGCTTTGAGGCGGACAGCACCTCGCTCAAATAATACACCGGCCTCTGGACCGGCTGGGCTCGGCCTTCTTCTGGGCGTTGGACTACGATGACGGTGCTGACCACCCGGCTGGTTGCGGCAATGTAAAGGAGCATGGGCTCTTTCTCAGTCGGCGCCACCAAGACGGGTGGCGTGGCCAGCATCTTCTTCAGCTCGTGAAAAGCTTGGTCGGCCTGGTTGTTCCACTCGAAGTGAGTGCTCTTCTTCATGAGGCGGTAAAGAGGGAGAGCTTTCTCTCCGAGCCGGCTGATGAAGTAGTTCAAGGAGGCCAAGCATCCGGTGAACTTCTGGATTTCTCGAAGCTTGGTGGGGATCGCCATTCTCTCGATGGCCTTGATCTTGACCGGGTTGCATTCGATGCCGCGTTCGGAGACCAGGAAGCCTAGGAGCTGGCCGGCTGGCACTCCGAACACGCATTTCTTGGGGTTGAGCTTGATTCGGAACCGGCGCAGGTTCTCAAATGTTTCTTTCAGGTCTTCCAGCAAGGTGCCGCGCTTCTCCATCTTCACCACAATGTCGTCCACGTAGACGTGAGCGTTTTTGCCGAGTTGCTTGAGGAGGCATTTCTGCATGCAACGCTGAAAAGTGGCACCGGCATTTCTCAAGCCAAATGTCATAGTCAGGTAGCAGAAGGCTCCAAATGGCGTGATGAAGGCGGTCTTCAGGTGGTCATCCGGGTCTAGCTTTATCTGGTGATATCCTGAGTAAGCATCCAAGAAACTCAACATCTCGCATCCGGCCGTGGAGTCTATCACTTGGTCAATCCTTGGCAGGGCGAAGGGATCTTTGGGGCAGGCCTTGTTGAGGCTTGTGTAGTCTATACACATGCGCCACTTGTTGTTCTTCTTCAGCACGAGGACCGGGTTGGCAAGCCATTCTGGAAAGAAAACTTCCATAATGAAGCCGACTGCCAGAAGCCGGGCTATCTCCTCGCCTACAATCCTTCTCTTTTCCTCTGATAGTCGGCGGAGGGGCTGCTTGACTGGTTTCGCGTCTTCTCGGACGTGTAGTTTGTGCTCGGCGAATTCCTTCGGAACACCCGGCATGTCCTTGGGAGACCATGCAAAGATGTCCCGATTCTCACGAAGGAAATCGGCGAGCTCGCCTTCCTATTTGCTGTTCAGGCTTGCCCCTATGACGGCAAACCTCTCGGGGTGCTCGGGGTCAAGGGGTATCTTCTTGGTTTCTTTGGCCGGCTGGAAAGATCCTTGGGCATCATACTCCTTGGGGTCGGGGGACTGGTTCAGCTGCTTGCTGGCCAGGGCCACGACCCGGTCCAGTACCTTCTTCTCTTCGCCAATCACAAGGGACTCGGCCAGCCGGCTGCTGGCTGCAGCGCACTCGGCAGACCTCTTGTAATCGCCGGCTACGGTGATGATGCCCTTGGAACTTGGTATCTTCATCTTGAGGTATGCATAGTGGGGAACTGCCATGAAACTGGCCAAGGCGGGTCGGCCAAGCAACGCATGGTAGGGGCTCTCCAGGTCCACCACTTCAAACCAGATTGCTTCCCGGCGGAAATGCTCCTTGTCCCCAAAGAGTACATCAATCTTGATCTTGCCAATGGGGGAGCAGGACAAGCCGGGTACGATGCCATAAAACACTGTCCGAGTTGGCATGAGCTGCTTTGTCTTGACATTTAGCTTCTCCAGGGTGTCACGGTACAGGATGTTGATGCTGCTTCCGCCATCTATCAGCGCGCGGGAGAAGCGGGCAGCGCGCCTGTCCGTCGCGAGGGTGGCCTCCAGGACCAACGCGTAAGAGCCGGGAGACAGCATCACCTCTGGGTGATCGGCCCGGCTCCAGCTGATGGGCTTTTCTGACCAATGCATGTGCCCGGCGGGGTTGGCAGCGACCACACTGACTTCCTGGTGCTCTCGGTGTTTGTCGCGTCGGTCTTCGAGCTGGCTTGTAAAGATGACGTAGGTTGCTTGCTCGTCGGGGAACTCGTCGTGCACGGCCCCGACTGCGGGCCGAGCGGCCTAGGGCGGCGGAGCCGGAGGCGGCGGGCCGGCAGGCGGAGGCGGCGCGAGCCCTTCGCCTTTGGAAATTCGAGTGAGCCAATGGCACTTCCGGGTTGTGTGGTTGGACGGCTTCGCGCCGCTATGCAATTTGTACGGGGCATCAAGAGTTTGCTCGTAGGAGAAAGCCGGCTGCCAAGCCGGCCGGCCGCCCTTGGGCTTCTTGGGCGCGGGCCGCCCTTCAGGCGGCGTGTCTTCGACCGTGGCCACCTGCCGACTAGTGGGAGGCGGCGCAGGGCCCTTGTGCCTCTGGTCGTTCGGGTGTTGGCGTCGGCCGGAATCCCCCGCCGGCGTCTTGGGCGCCGGGTTGAGTACTTTCCCGGACGCGTCTACCCGGAGCTCGGTCTTCAACGAAGAGTCGGCGATGGCGTATTTGTCGGCTATGTCCAGAAGCTCGTCGAGGGTAGTCAGCTCGTCGTAGAGGAGCTTGTGCTTGAGGAGGGTACCTTCTCGGCACCCGGCAGTGAATTATTCGATGGCTTCCACCTCGTGCACTCCCTCACAAGAATTGCGGAGCTCGGCCCAACGCATGAGGTAGTCGCGCGTGGACTCGGTTGGGCCCTGTACGCACAGGGAGATCTGCCTAGGCTTGGGAGCCCGCTTGTAGGTGCTGATGAAGTTGCGGACGAAAGCTTCAGTGAAATCTAGCCAGCTGATGATGCTGAGAGGCTTGAGGCTGTTGAGCCAGGTCCGCGCCGTGCCTTGCAGCATGAGGGGCACGTACTTCACGGCAACGCGCCGGTTGCCGTTGGCTATGCTGACCGCCGTGGAGTAGTCGATCAACGAATCTTCCGGCTTCACGGAGCCATTGTACTTGGCCATGTCTCTTGGGAGCGAGAACCCTTTGGGGAAGGGCTCGTCGTGGATGCGGGGGCCGAAACAAGGCGGGCCGACATCGTCTTCTTCTTCCTGCGCCAGGGATCTCGCTAGGCGGTCGATCCGATGGTGGGCGTCGTTCTCGCCGACTCCTTCGCGGTGACCTAGTCGGACGCTGAGAGTCGGGTGCGCCACTGGCGGCGGGGTGGGATATCTCTCTCCATGAGGTCGAGGCGGAGGCGGGTTGCCCCGCCATTCCATGGCTCGGGGATGGCCGTCCGCGTCTCGCTCGATGGTGATTCTGGTCCAGCTTCGGCTGGAAGCCGGCTCTTTCTCGCGCCGCGCACGGGTATTGCTCGTGGTCGGCGTCCGTGACATCGCGCCGTGATCTCGGCGTGGGGGAGGGCTTCCCGCGCGGGCGTCAGCTTCGTGCCGCTGTGTGGCCGCGTCAATCAGCTGCTGAATGCGCCGGGTCATGTGGGGGAGTTCTTCGGCCTCCAAGCCGTCCAACTCGTCTACGGCCGCCTGGGCGGCGCAAGTTCTCGAGCGGAGTGGCATAGACCGGGCGGTCGACTCCCAGCGCGTCGGCAAGGACGGCGTCGCGTTGCCTGACAACGCCGGCCCGGCTTGGCCCGCCCGGGGCCGGCGTGCCGAAGGCGGGGCGGTCAGCTTCGCACTGGTAGGCCTCGTTGAGGCGTCTCACGGAGGCCAGCCTCCGGCCCTCCGCGAGGAGAGCGAGGCGGCGTGCCTCCAGTGCTTCATCGTCGGCGTCAGCCGGGAGGGGGACGGACAAGTCATGCGCCGCCGCGTGCGGGGCGTCGTGGGTGCTCTCGTCGGCCGGGCCGCCGTGGCTGATGACCATCACCTTAGTGATGACAGTATCGCGGTCGTCGGTCCGAGGAAGCGGGTCGTTGTAGATCGCGACGTTGGTGGGGAAGGTGTCGAAGGAGGTCGTGTCGGAGTCGACAGGCATCGGGTCGGTGGAGCCAACCGACTCCAGGTCCACAGCGGGCTCGCTGGAGACATGGAGCTGGCCGAAGAGGTTGGCGAGGTGGTCGGTGCCCGCATCGGAGGCGAGCTCGTCGGAGATGCGGGTTTCGTCGAGGAGATCGGCGAGGCTGCTCGCCGCGCAGATGCTGGTGACGCCTTGCAGCACGTCGTGGCAAGCGCCATCGGGCGTGCCGGGCTGGCTACGCTCGCTGGGGAGAAAGAGGGTTCCCGTCCAGAACAGGTATCCGGACGATGGTGCACCTGGCCCCACGGTGGGCGCCAAATGTCGGGTGGTAGGTGCGACATATGCCAACGGGTGGCTTATCATTGTGGGAGCTAGTAAGACATCGCCGGTGCCTGGTAACGGGATGAGGCAAAGACATGCACGCTGGCGGATCTTACCCACCTTCGGGGCTCTTCGGGGAGATAACACCCCTACTGCTGCTCTGCGGGGTCTCCGCATGATCACTAGATGAACAAGTAGCTACACGATGCTCCTTGAGCTGTTTTGGTGGAAGGAGGAAGAAGGGCACGGCTAGCCTGCTTCTCCTCCTCGTATCGTCTCTAAAACTAGCTTGGGGTCCAACCCTTTGCATGGGTGCACCGGGGGTTTATATAGGCCTACCCCCCGGGGGTACAATGGTAATCCGGCTGGGCGCGGGGCCCAGCCGTCTGTGACTACACTCGCCGTCTTCTGCGCCGGCCGCTGGGGCCCGCCGACAGGTGGGTCCAGCTGGCTGCCGGCCTCTTGGTCGACAAGCAGGCCCATCCGTCCAGGGCCTGGTCGGTGGCTGGTTACTGTTGCTCTATTCTGATGACGCGGGCTTAGTCGTGGTAGGCGTGGCTACAGTACCGCCGCCCGGCGGGCGATTACTGTAGCCTCACCGTGTCTTGTCTCCTTAATGGGGCGTCTCCTTCGAGGAAGATGGCAAGCCGGCTATGGGGGGCCGGCTCTCTCTTGGGCCGACTGGGAGGAGGTGTGGCCGCCTTCGGGCGTCTCTCTGCTTGAAGGGACCCACCGCCCGTCGGCCACGCTGGTGGACCGTCTTTGGTAGGCAATCCATAGGTAGCTCTCATGATAATTAACTAAAATTACAGCAAAAATAATTAACTAAATAGCACTCTTCAAATAAAAATTACAGCAGTTCTCGTGAGCGCTAAAGTTTCTGTTTTTTACAGCAAGTTCAACAAGACTTTCCCCAAGTCTTCGCAACGGTTCTACTTGGCACAGACATTAATTAAACACAAAAAACACAACCAAAACAGAAGCTAAATAATTTATTTATTACTAAACAGGAGAAAAAGGCAAGGAATAAAAATAAAATTGGGTTGCCTCCCAACAAGCGCTATCGTTTAATGCCCCTAGCTAGGCATAAAAGCGAGGATAGATCTAGGTATTGCCATCTTTGGTAGGCAATCCATAGGTAGCTCTCATGATAGTTTCATATGGTAATTTTATTTTCTTTCTTGGAAAGTGTTCCATGCCCTTTTTTAATGGAAATTGAAATCTAATATTCCCTTCCTTCATATCAATAATCGCACCAACCATTCTAAGGAAAGGTCTACCAAGAATAATAGGGCAAGAAGGATTGCAATCTATATCAAGAACAGTGAAATCTACGGGCACATAATTCCTATTTGCAATAAGAACATAATTAATCCTTCCCATAGGTTTCTTAATGGTGGAATCTTCAAGATGCAAGTTTAGAGAGCAATCATCAAAATTACGGAAATCTAGCAAATCACACAAAGTCTTGGGAATAGTAGAGACACTAGCACCCAAATCACACAAAGCATAAAACTCATGATCTTTAATTTTAATTTTAATAGTTGGTTCCCACTCATCATAGAGTTTTCTAGGGATAGAAACTTTCAACTCAAGTTTTTCTTCATAAGATTGCATCAAGGCATCAACAATATGTTCGGTGAAGGCTTTATTTTGACTATAAGCATGTGGAGAATTTAGCACGGATTGCAACAAGGAAATACAATCAATTAAAGAGCAAATTTCATAATTAAATTCCTTGAAATCCAATATAGTGGGTTTAGCAACATCTAGATTTTTATTTCTTTCAATCCCACTTTCGTCAATTTCATCATTAAGATCTAAATACTCCGAATTTTTAGAACACCTTCTAGGTAAAGGAAGATCATATTCAGTTTCATCAAGATTAATATTGCAAAATAAATATTTAATAGGGGACACATCAATAACTTTTAGATCTTCATCTTGATTTTCATAGGAATTAGAGGAACACGCTTTAATAAAGGCATCTTTGGAAGCACGCATCCTAGCGGTTCTTTCTTTGCACTCATCAATGGAAATTCTCATGGCTTTGAGCGACTCATTGATATCATGCTTAGGAGGAATAGATCTAAGCTTTAAAGAATCAACCTCAAGAGAAATTCTATCAACGTTTCTAGCCAAATCATCAACTTTAAGCAATTTCTCCTCAAGCAAAGCATTAAAATTCTTTTGTGAATTCAAAAACTCTTTAACACTATTCTCAAATTAAGAGGGCATCTTATTATAATTTCCATAACAGTTGTTGTAGGAATTGACATAATTATTAGAAGGATTACTAGGATATGGCCTAGGATTAAAATTCCCTCTATAAGCGTTGTTACCAAAATTATTCCTACCAACAAAATTCACATCCATAGATTCATTGTTATTCTCAATCAAAGTAGACAAAGGCATATCATTAGGATCAGAAGAAACACTCTTAGTAGCAAATAATTTCACAAGTTCATCCATCTTTCCACTCAACACATTGATTTCTTCTATCGCATGCACTTTTTTATTAGAAGATCTTTCAATATGCCATTGAGAATAATTAACCATAATATTATCTAGGAGTTTAGTAGCATCTCCTAAAGTGATTTCCATAAAAGTGCCTCCTGCGGCCGAATCTAAAAGATTTCTAGAAGCAAAATTCAATCCGGCATAAAAATTTTGTATAATCATCCACAAATTCAAACCATGAGTAGGGCAATTACGTATCATTAATTTCATTCTCTCCCAAGCTTGTGCAACATGTTCATGATCAAGTTTTTTAAAGTTTATAATATCGTTTCTAAGAGAGATGATCTTAGAGGGAGGAAAATACTTAGAGATAAAAGCAACTTTGCACTTGTTCCATGAATCAATACTATTCTTAGGCAAAGACGAAAACCAAGCTTTAGCACGATCTCTAAGCGAAAAAGGAAATAGCTTCAATTTAACGACATCATTATTGACATCTTTTTTCTTTTGCATATCACATAAATCAACGAAGCTATTCAGATGAGTAGCGGCATCTTCACTAGGAAGGCCGGCGAATTGATCTTTCATAACAAGATTCAACAAAGTAGTATTAATTTCACAAGATTCAGCATCGGTAAGAGGAGCAATCGGAGTGCTAAGGAAATCATTATTATTGGTATTGGTGAAGTCACACAATTTGGTAGTATCTTGAGCCATCACGACAAGCAAGCAATCTAACACACGAGCAAACAAAAGCAAACGGGCAAAAAGAGGCAAATAGAGAGGGAGGATAGAGAGAGAGAGAGAGAGAGAGGGGGGGGCGAATAAAACGGCAAGGGTGAATTGGGGGGAGAAGAAAACGAGAGGCAAATGGCAAATAATGTAATGCGAGAGATAGGGATTGTGATGGGTACTTGGTATGTTGACTTTTTGCGTAGACTCCCCGGCAACGGCGCCAGAAATCCTTCTTGCTACGTCTTGAGCTTGCGTTGGTTTTCCCCGAAGAGGAAGGGATGATGCAGCAGAGTAGCATAAGTATTTCCCTCAGTTTTTGAGAACCAAGGTATCAATACAGTAGGAGCCCGCACTCAAGTCCCTCGTACCTGCACAAAGCGATAACTACTCGCAACCAACGCGACTAGGGGTTTTCAATCCCTTCACGGTCACTTACGAGAGTGAGATCTGATAGATATAATATTTTTGGTATGAAGATGCAAAGTAAAAAGTAAAAGCAAAGTAAAAAAGCAAAGCAAGATTAAAGTGATGGAGATTCATATGATGAGAATAGACCCGGGGGCCATAGGTTTCACTAGTGGCTTCTCTCATGAGCATAAGTATTCTACGGTGGGTGAACAAATTACTGTTGAGCAATTGACAGAATTGAGCATAGTTATGAGAATATCTAGGCATGATCATGTATATAGGCATCACGTCCGTGACAAGTAGACCGAAACGATTCTGCATCTACTACTATTACTCCACTCATTGACCGCTATCCAGCATGCATCTAGGGTATTAAGTTAAAAACATAGTAAGGCCTTAAGCAAGATGACATGATGTAGAGAGATAAATTCATGCAATATGAAATAAACCCCATCTTGTTATCCTCGATGGCAACGATACAATACGTGCCTTGCTGCCCCTTCTGTCACTGGGTAAGGACACCGATCGAACCCAAAGCTAAGCACTTCTACCATGGCAAGAACTACCAATCTAGTTGGCCAAACCAAACGGATAATTCGAAGAGACTTGCAAAGATAACCAATCATACATAAAAGAATTCAAAGAAGATTCAAATATTATTCATAGATAGACTTGATCATAAACCCACAATTCATCGGTCTCAACAAACACACCGCAAAAAGAAGATTACATCGAATAGATCTCCACAAGAGGGGGAGATCTTTGTATTGAGATTCAAAGAGAGAGAAGAAGCCATCTAGCTACTAACTATGGACCCGAAGGTCTAAGGTAAACTACTCACACTTCATCGGAGTGGCTAGGATGATGTAGAAGCCCTCTGTGATGACGGCCCTCTTCCGGCGGAGCTTTGGAACAGGCCCCAAGATGGGATCTCGTAGATACAGAAAGTTGCGGCGGTGGAATTAGGTTTTTGGCTCCCGTTCTGATCGTTTGGGGGTACATGTGTATATATAGGAGGAAGAAGTAGGCCGGAGGAGCAACGAGGGGCCCACGAGGCAGGTGGGCGCGCCCTAGGGGGCACACCTCCCACCCTCGTGACCGCCTCTTTTGTTCCTTGGAGCCGGGTCCAAGTCTCCTGGATCATGTTCGGTGAGAAAATCACGTTCCCGAAGGTTTTATTCCGTTTGGACTCCGTTTGATACTCTGTTTATCCGAAACACCGAAATAGGCAAAAAACTGCAATTCTGGGTTGGGCCTCCGGTTAATAGGTTAGTCCCAAAAATAATATAAATGTGGAAAATAAAGCCCAATATAGTCCAAAACAGTAGATAATATAGCATGGAGCAATCAAAAATTATAGATACGTTGGAGACATATCATTAAGCTATGGGAAATAAACACCCTACCAGATGTACAGAACTTACCGGATTCGCAGGGCGCTTCATGCTTAGCCTGCTGTCCTCGGTAAGAGAAGGAGGGACCTCGGCGCCCTTGAACAGCACCCTCCAGACGTCCTTATGTGTCGTGTCGAAGAGCTCGCTTAGAGTCTGGTGCTGGGCCGGGTCGAACTCCCATAAGTTGAAATCCTGTTGTTGACACGGGAGGATCCGACGGAAGAGCATGACCTGGACTATTTTGACAAGCTTAAGTTTCTTGCTTGTCATGTTCCGGATACACTTATGGAGTCCGTCCAGCTCCACCGAAGAGCCCCAAGATAGGCCCTCCTCCTTCCAGGAAGTGACCGTGTGGGGACTCCGGATCGAAACTCGGGGGCCGCCACCCAAATGGTGTTGCGCGGCTCGGTGATGTAGAACCACCCCGATTGCCACCCCTTTACGGTCTCCACGAAGGAGCCCTCGAGCCATGTAACATTGGGCATTTTGCCCACCATGGCTCCGCCGCATTCCGCTTGTTGGCCGCCTACTACCTTCGGCTTGATATTGAAGGTCTTCAGCCATAGGCTGAAGTGGGGCCGGATGCGGAGGAAAGCCTCGCACATGATGATGAACGCCGAGATGTTGAGGATGAAATTCGGGGCCAGATCATGAAAGTCCAGCCCGTAATAGAACATGAGGCCTCGGACGAAATGGGGGAGAAAAACCACCCTTTCGTGAGGTTCCGGGGTAGGGACGATCTGCCCCGCGGCTGGCAGCCGGTGCGCGATATCCGCGGCTAAGTATCTGGCTCCATGTAGCTTTTTGATGTGCCCCTCCGTGACGGAGGAGGCCAACCACTTGCCTCCTACTCCAGGCATGGTTGGAGAGAGTTGAGGAGAAGGATGCGGACTTGGGCGCTGGAGCTCGAGTGCGCAAGAATGGATGAGCAAGGAGGAAGAAGGCGTGGGTAGAAAAAGGTGAGACCTTATCCCTTTATAAGGGCGGACGAAACTATGCGCCCCCCACCAGCCTGGTAAAACTCTCTTATCCCCCAAGCGCCGTAATTGGTGGCGCGGTTGGGTTACCCACGCCTGTATTGATGAGAATCCCGTAATAAGGGGGACACGATCTCTGCTTTGATAAGACGTGTCAAGAAGCCGCCTCGCGTTATGTGCGGGGCTGGTTAAATAAAAACGGTTCGAATAATTACCAGGCCATGGCATGATATCATGCTCCCAAAACGTGTCAGCACAATAGATTTGTGGAAATATTATTCTCTCTACGGAGGTATGTGGAACTTATTTTGCAGGGTCGGACACTATCCTTGTATTCAAACTCTTCTGTGGTGTATTCGGAGGAGGAACCCGCCTTGCAATGCCGAAGAAAACACTGCGCGCCGGACTCATCGTCATTGAAGCCTGGTTCAGGGGCTACTGAGGGAGTCCTGGATTAGGGGGTCTCCGGATAACCTGACTATATCCTTTGGCCGGACTGTTGGACTATGAAGATACGAGATTGAAGACTTCGTCCCGTGTCCGGATGGGACTCTACTTGGCGTGGAAGGCAAGCTAGGCAATACGGATATGTATATTTCCTCCTTTGTAACCGACCTTGTGTAACCCTAGCCTCCTCCAGTGTCTATATAAACCGGAGGGTTTTAGTCCGTAGGACAACATACAATCATACCATAGGCTAGCTTCTAGGGTTTAGCCTCTCTGATCTCGTGGTAGATCAACTCTTGTACTACTCATATTATCAAGAATAAATCAAGTAGGACGTAGGGTTTTACCTCCATCAAGAGGGCCCGAACCTGGGTAAAACATCGTGTCTCCCGCCTCCTGTTACCATCCACCTTAGACGCACAGTTCGGGACCCCCTACCCGAGATCCGCCGGTTTTGACACCGACAGAGACCTTAATGAATTTAGCACATCTCCAAAAGGTGAGTGCTGAAAGATATCCGCTAAGGTGAACTCCATGATCGGCGCCCAGTCGGACTCGACGGGCACGGATATGAGCGGCTTGGAGTCCGTGGCCGGAGATGAATCCAGTGTTTCGGCGACACGGCTCTCGTAAGGGGTGCAGTCAGTATCCGGCTCTATCGCCACTGATAGTGCGTCCTCCATGGCAGGGTCCATCCCTCCGCTCTAGGATGGCGCGACTTGCTCTAGATTGAAGGACGGAGTAGTTGCGGATGCGATCTCCCGAACACTGTCCGACGGTAGAATTACACCATGCTCGTCACAACTGTACGGCGCGTCCGACATGGGACCGAATCCGTCAAAGATCAAGTCTCCGCGGATGTTGGCCGTGTAGTTCAAGTTTCCAAATCTGACCTGATAGCCAGGGGCGTAGCGCTTAATCTGCTCCAGATGGCCAAGTGAATTGGCCCGTAGTGCAAAGCCGCCGAATATGAAGATCTGTCCGGGGAGGAAAGCCTCACCCTGGACCGCATTGCTAGCGATGATCGACGGAGCCATCAAGCCTTATGGTGACGACACAGTGGAACTCTCAATGAAAGCACCAATGTCGATGTCAAAACCGGCGAATCTCGGGTAGGGGTCCCAAACTATGCATCTAAGGCGGATGGTAACAGGAGGTAGGGGACACGATGTTTACCCAGGTTTGGGCCCTCTTGATGGAGGTAATACCCTACGTCATGCTTGATTGTTCTTGATGATATGAGTATTACAAGAGTTTATCTACCACTAGATCAAAGAGGCTAAACCCTAGAAGCTAGCCTATGGTATGATTGTATCTTCTCCTACGGACTAAAACCCTCCGGTTTATATAGACACCGGAGGGGGCTAGGATTACACAAGGTCGGTTACAAAGGAGGAGATATACATATCCGTATTGCCTAGCTTGCCTTCCATGCCAAGTAGATTCCCATCCGAACACATGATGAAGTCTTCAATCTTGTATCTTCATAGTCCAACAGTCCGGCCAAAGGATATAGTCCGGCTGTCCGGAGACCCCCTAATCCAGGACTCCCTCAACCTCCCTCATCCTCTGGCGAGTCAACAGCAACCCAACTTCCTCCTCTCAAACTGTAGCTGGGTAAGTACTTGAGCCCCTTCTTTAAATGTTTCCATACTTTGTATATTATGCTTAACTTTCGCATCGTTTTCTGTTTTTAGAGCCAAAGCCAGACCCAGCAAAAAGGCTCGGGTGAACAATCCACCCGAAGACCAGGTGATTCTTGAACCGGAGCAAACGGTTGAACCGGAACAAACTGTTGAACCGGAGGGTCCCAATCCTGAAGCTACTTTTGATGAGCCACCCCCTCAAGATCACAATATCGATGAACAACCAGAAGTTGACATTGCTGTGCCTGATGCTGAACCGGCTGATCCAATCCTGGCCGATGACATATCTTCTAGTCCGGTGAGAGCTACTGAAACTCCATCAACTCCAGAAAAAGCTGCTGGAGACAAAGAAGGCGAGGTTATCATTACTGGTATTGGTCACACCTCTCCTGGCCATCCTGTAATCTTGGCCAAACATAGTGCTGAGGAAGAGCGTGCTGCCATGGAAAAAGGCAAATGGAGCACTGACTTGTCAAGGTACGCCCATCTCAGCGCTCAAGAACTCCACTCCGGTTTTCTAAACCATCTGCACTCAAACAATGATTATGAAGCCGGTTTGGTGAACCTGATGAAAGAGCGCTATGAGGTATTTTCATCACTTTCCTTTCTTGAATCCAAAGTACAAGCATCAACCCAAGTAGCCCCCAAGGGCCGGTTTATGATGACAATCATAAACTGAGACTGTATAATACCTTAACTTTTACAAACTTGTCCTCCATATACCAACTGATCGTTTGAAGTAAATCAGACATGATCATTATATTCCTGTAGTTTTTCGCCTGTGTAGCCCCCAAGGGCCGGTTTAGCTTTGCGAGGTAAACCGGGTCTTGAATCAATGCGTCAGCTTTGAATAGATGTACATTAGCCCCCCAGTGTTAAGGATAATGCTTGCATTTTACTTGAGACTTGTGAAAACTATGTTGACGATAGAACAAATAGGCATTAGCCCCCAAGTACAAAGTGTATAACTTGTTATAAGCTTGGTACTTCATAACCTGTTTTGATGATATAACTCACCTTTGTAGGCTGAGCTGAATAAGAAAGATGCTCAAACCGCAAACCTTCAAGAGAATGTAAAATCTCAACAAGCAGAGGCTTCCAAAGCCAAAGAAGAGCTGACCAATGCCTTGGCAGCTATGGAGAAGCTAAAAGAAACCTTTGACAAAGAGCGTGCAGACTAGGAGATGGAAAGGGCCGTTTTAACCAAGAAGGCCGAGGACGCAGAGGAACCCTTGAAGCCGGTGGTTGACAAACTGGCCGGCTTAAAGCGGCAGATTAACGCCATGATTTCCACTGTGTTTGGTAAGTACCTTCTCGTGTAGTTTGTCTAATTCCTAAGATCTTATCAATGACCGGTTTACTATTGTGAAACCATGACAGGGACCCGCATTGCTCATCTGGGCTCTGACATGCGGATGAAACTTAAAGCGGCCTACACCTTGATAGAACAACTGTTCTCTGGATCCCAGCGAGCCATTTGCACTACAGCTTATAACAAGCCTCCGCCATCGCTGATAAAGGAAACTATTGAAAATCTGGCCATGCTACCTGCTCGGATCAACGAACTGAAGAGAGCAGCCGCAAGATCAGGAGCACTGACCGCGCTAATCTGGGCTAAGGCATGGATTCGGGATCTTGAACCGGCAGATATCATCAAAGGGTATCCTGGCGTGAAAGAGGACAGCTCCGACTTCAATAACGATGATCTTCGAAGGCTGACAAAGGAGATGCGACCAGTAGCAAGTAAACTGGTGGAGGACACAGATTTATCTCATTTCTAGCCGGTGTATGATGCTGAAGGAAAAAGACAGCCCGCGGTAATCCATAATGTTGAAGATCTTGTGCCTCCAATCCGTAAGAATACTTATGCCCCTGACATTGACCCCTCCAATCTTATCCATGAAGAGGCCGTTTTTCAAGCTTTAACCGGAATCGATTGGTCGATGGTTGATTTCCAGCGTCTGGGGAGGGATGAAGAGAATGTGACCGCACAAGATGATCCTCAATTGTCAAGCCGGCCCGATGAAGAATGATAAACCGGCGGCCGGTTTATCAGTTACAGTCTGCCACTTCTTGAAAACAATTACTCAATTTGGGCCGTTTGAAGCACCTTGTAATAGGATAGCAGGAACACCTTTGTCTGCCATGCCATCGAGCATGTTTGTTTTGCTTGATACCTTGAAAACTTGTTCCGCTTTGGGATCTATTTATGCATAATCCATTATGATTTGCGTTCCTACATATAAGAATTTGAAAGTGTCCTAGTGGTTTACCACTTGAGGGGTCATGATGCCCCAAAAAAATATATACATAACTTGGAGGGATAACCAAGATTTCTATTAACTAGATAAAATAGATGATATATGTGACACACCTCGTTGGCTGACCAACTGCTTGTATGGTAAAGCTGAAAAACACCAATCCGGAGTGTTGATGACTCCTTGCCCTCTTGTCGGTTCATATAAAAACCATACTGGGCTATAATAGCCACTGATTTGTTCGTATAATGCTTGGTGACTTCTAGTCAAAACGAGACCGGAGCAACAGACTACCGGTTTAAAATTGATCATGTACGGACAACTAAGCGTTGAAAGTAACGCCGGGTTGTAATGAACACCGGTTTATCAAACAATATTCATAAATCCCTTATCAAAAGATATAAAAAACAGCAAATCAAAAAGAAATATACAAGGCTTTTCATGGGCTGCCAGGCCGCTGAGTTAAACCATTTTACAAAGCCTTTTAAGATGGACCTCAATCTTTAACCAATCACCGTTTTAACTTTGACAAGTTTAGGGTCCATGGGATTGACTTGTCAAACGTTCGATGGGTCATACCAGGTTTACCTAGATGGAGTGGCTTACTTAAAGATGCAAGATAACCCAGGGTTTTAGGTGAATACACTTGGCTTCTGTTGGGAATATTACTATTGGGCGTAAACCGGCCTATGTGGGCCGGGTTAACTTCATCAGTAACTCAAGACTGTTAAAGCCCAAGAAGAAAGATGAGGGCCTAAGGCCCGTAGTCGGTTTAAGACTTATAGCCGTAAAGTGGCATCTATATGTAAACTTGTATTGTAAGATAGGAATAAGGAGAGAACAACCCGGATACGAATATGAACCGGTGTTAGGACTCTGTGAACCGACGGGCGTCACCCGTGTATATAAGGGGACGACCCGGCGGCAGTTCAGGACAAGAGACAACAACTCGAGACTTAGGAGAAGCTTGTTTGCTCCCTAGTCATCGAAACCCCATCAATTCCATCACAACTAGATGTAGGCTTTTACCTTCATCGAAGGGGCCGAACTAGTATAAACTCTCTTGCGTCCCTGTGTCCGCTGTAACCCCTTCAAGCTAACCCGTTGTGATGGCTCCACGACTTAGTCCTTTCACGAGGACATCTGCCGTGACAAAACCACGATAGTTGGCGCCCACCGTGGGGCTATCGCACGATGGTTTCAAGTTCTTGGAGGGCCGCTTTGAAGGACTCGAGGGCTACGCTGTGGGCCGGATGACTAAGAGTCGTCGCGGCAAGCTCTAAATCGACGATGCAGGCTGGGGCCCCGAGGCCGGCTCAGTTGAGTACGGGTACCGGGTCCCCTTTGGTGGCATACACGTTTTCATCGGCAAGATCGGTGAACCGGGCCCTGAGCCGGACATCTGCACCGACCCCGTCGAAACGGCTCAGTGTGCGCGATCCGCCCGGGTTAAACCGGTCGTGAAGCGTGCCTTCGTGGGAGTCATCCATGGAGGAAGTTATGAGGATGGATCGGAATCTCGCGGCGAGACCGTCGTTTATTCCGGCGACGAGTCATCAGCCGGAGAAACCGAATCTCTATATCAGCTACAAGATGGCCGGATTGGGGGCTGTTCCGATGGCGACAGTATTCCGGACCCCTCTGATCTACCCAACCGAGTTGGAATATTCATGGCCAACACACAAGCAGCGCTTCATTCTTCGACCGTTGCGCCAATAACCTCCGGTTCAGTAGCAGCGACGGCTGCTGGGGCAGGAGGCTCTGTACGCCCGCCAGCTCAAGTCCTATCAGATCTATTTGGTGCATTGGTTGTGCTTATGGCAGAAGCTAACCCGGCGGATCAGGACGTCCACAACACAGAGATTGCAAAGGTGAGGGAACAGATCACCCAGGCCAAGGCGGACCTGGCAGCTGAGAATGCCAGGATGACCGCAGAGCGGGCCGCTTTAGACGCACAAGCCTATAGGCTCATGTTGGACCAGAACGCATCGCATGAAGTCATGAAGAGGAAGTACCGATCCCGTTTGCCTTCGGTTTTTGAGGCCAGAGACCTTTTCAACATCCCAGGAGCAGGAACCAGTAATCCGCTGGAGGTAAACCGGGCGGAAGCTCCTGAGACCGGCGCGCCGGTTCATCCCCGTCTGATGGATCTGCCTCGTCAAAACACTATTATACCTCAGGCTGTTTCAACACCTCCGGGTCACTACTCCAACCCGATGGACAATCTCGTTGCCGCTGTTGCACGGCTGGAGGCCATTCCAATTGAAGGTGACTCGCCGCAGGCGGTACAGACGCGATGGGTCAAGGAGCTTCTTAGGACAGCTTTGGTCCAACAGGAAGCATACTCGTACAACCGCGACTGGATCCACTCGACCCCTCGTCCAAGCCGGAGCTATAGCAGGCATATGGATGAACCAGCAGTGTCAAGTAATGAATGACGTGGAGCACCCCGCGGCAACAAACCGACGGGTGGTGCTGATAACGCTCAGGAAGTGGTGGACCGGGCCAGAGCGCGCAGGGAGGCCGAGTTAGCCGCACAGTATCAGGCTCGGCAGCTTACGCCGGTTCGTCCAACTATCTCGGTCGAACCTGGTGTTACTTCTAGTTCGTTGGGGGTGCCTTGCCTTATCCCCGCTTTACGCAATGTGCGCCTGCCCAAGGATTTCAAGGGCCCATGCAAGGTACCAAATTACATGGCGGATCAACCTCCAAAGACATGGGTGGAGAGCTATGAGATGGCCATGGAGATGCTTGATGTGGATGATGCGGCATGTGCGAAGTACTTCACCATGATGCTCGAAGGAACGGCCCGTACTTGGTTAAAAAGCTTACCGGCCAATTCTATCAGTTCATGGGCCCAATTACGAGCCCGGTTTATCAGTAATTTCAAGGATACATGTAAGCAGCCTATGTCGATAGTGGACTTAGCTACCTGTGTCCAGGAGGAAGGAGAATCGACGACTCATTGGGTGCGCCGGGTCTCGCAGGTTCTGCATTCATCAGACCGCATCAATGCTGACACCGCGGTTATAACCCTAGAAGGAAATTGCCGGTTTGGGCCCCTAAAGCTGAAGTTAGGATGGATGAAGCGCCATTGCACTGACATGGGGACCCTCATGGCTGCCTTGGTAAAGTATGCTGATTCTGATAGTACCAAGGATCCCGAGTCTGATGATGACAAGACAGGGAAGGGAAAGAAGAACAGCAACTCCAAAGGTCAGCAGCATCACTCGGCAGGTAACGGTAGCGGAGGCAAGCATAAAGCGGATGTTAACATGGACTTCGTGGCTAATACCAACGCGCAGGACAAGGGTCAGCGACGCAAGGGTAAACCGCCGAATCGCGGTGGAGCGCCTAACCCTAACCCGGACCGCTTAAATTATCTATTGAACCAGCCCTGTCCAAAGCATGGGACGAAGGAGGTGCCAGCAAACCACCTTTGGAAGGATTGCTACATTATGCAGGAGTTCAAGAATTATAATGCTTTCCGGTATGATCACGGCTCCGGCGGTGGCTCAGGATCCGGGCCGGGTTACGGTGGAGGAAATTCCGGTTCAGGATTTAATGGTAATCCGGGTGGACATAACAATCAAAATAATCAAAATAACCAGGAGGGTTACAACCAGCAGCAGCAACAATTGGGTTACCAGAGCAACCCCAAGCAGTTGAATAGTGGGCAGTACCATGTCTTCACCACTAGCTTGGACAAGCGAGACCCGAAGGTTCAGAAGCGGGCAGTCAACTCTGTTGAACCGACCGTGCCCCGTTACTTACGCTGGTCTGAGCAGCCAATCATATGGAGCAGAGAGGATCACCCACCCCGGCTTGATAACCCAGGTCAGCTAGCATTGGTGGTGGCGCCTCAGGTGGGAGGTTATAAGTTCACCAAGGTACTCATGGATGGAGGGAGCAGCATTAATATCTTGTACTATGAGACCTTCCGTCGTATGGGACTAACAGATAAAAATCTCAAACCGTCCAATACGGTGTTCCATGGTGTGGTACCTGGCAAGTCAGCATATCATATTGCTAAGATAGCTCTGGAAGTGGCCTTTGGAGATGATCGTCATTCCAGGTCGGAAACAATTACGTTTGAAGTGGTGAAAATACAAAGTCCATATCACGCCCTGTTTGGGCGACCGGCCTACGCCAAGTTTATGGCACGGCCCTGTTATGTGTATTTGCAGCTCAAGATGCCAGGTCACAAGGGGACAATAACGGTTCACAGAAGCCGTAAAATCGCTTTAGAGTGCGAGGAAGGAGATGCAGCCTACGCAGAGTTGGTTTGTGCCACCGAGGAGCTGAAGTATTATAAGGACAATGTTGATCCGGCGGACATGACTCCATTAAAGAAGCCAACTACGGAGCATGATCCTGCCCTGAAGTTCAAATCGGTAGCTGAAACTAGGCTTATTGACTTCGTGCCTAGCGATTCGTCCAAACAGTTCAGCATCAGTGCCAACTTGGATCCGAAATAGGAAAGCGCGCTCATCGAGTTCATCCGTGAGAATCGGGACATTTTTGCATGGAATCCCTCTGACATGCCAGGTGTATCGAGGCAACTCGCTGAGCACACCCTTAATGTGGATCCTAAATACAAACCGGTGAAACAGTTCCTCCGCCGGTTTAACGAAGAAAGACACAAGGCGATTGGAGAAGAGGTAGCCAGGCTGTTAGCAGCTGGCTTTATTATTGAAGTTTTCCACCCTGAGTGGCTTGCCAATCCGGTGCTGGTCCTTAAGAAAAACGGCACCTGGCGTATGTGTGTGGATTACATAGATCTTAATAAGGCTTGTCCAGCAGATCCTTTTGCCCTCCCCCGTATTGATCAAATTATTGATGCTACAGCGGGTTGTGAGTGTTTGAGTTTTTTGGATGCATATTCTGGCTATCATCAGATCAAAATGGCAGTTAAGGACCAGGAGAAGACGGCATTCATAACTCCCTTTGGAGCCTTCTGCTATGTGTATATGCCCTTTGGGCTCAAAAGTGCCCAGGCAACTTATTAACGGTGTGTACAAAATTGTCTTCACAAGCAGATTGGCCGTAATGTACATGCTTACGTGGATGATATCGTGGTTAAGTCAAGGGAGAAGGAGACTCTGGTTAACGACTTGAAGGAAACCTTTGATAACCTGAGGACGTACAAGATGATGCTTAATCCGGCCAAGTGTGTCTTTGGTGTACCGGCAGGCAAGTTATTGGGTTTTCTGGTGTCCAACAGGGGAATCGAGGCTAATCCGGAGAAGATCACGGCCATCACCTCCCTGGCTAAACCAAAGTGTATCAATGATGTTCAATGCCTGGCAGGCCGTATTGCCGCGTTAAGCCGGTTTATCAGCCGCTTTGGTGAGAAGGCAATCCCTTTGTATCAGATGTTGAGGAAGACGGATCAATTCGTTTGGAGTTCTGCTGCTGATAAAGCATTTGAGGACTTAAAGCGGCAATTGGCCAATCCGCCTGTGCTCGCTGCTCCCATTGACAAGGAGCCGTTGCTGCTATATGTTGCTGCTAATGCTCGTGCGGTCAGTGTGGCTATTGTGGTGGAGCGAAAAGAGGCAGGCAAGGAGCATCCGGTTCAACGTCCGGTCTATTATATCAGCGAGGTACTCATTGAGTCCAAGCAAAGGTATCCGCATTGGCAGAAGCTGGTATATGGAGTTGTTATGGCAAGCCGGAAGCTTAAGCCATACTTCCAAGGGCACCCCATTACAGTGGTCAGTTCTGCTCCCTTGGGGGATATCATCCAGAACCGGGAAGCGACTGGCCGGATTGCCAAGTGGGCTATAGAGCTTGGGATGCACGGGTTGAAGTATGTGCCTCGGACGGCGGTTAAGTCTCAAGCACTTGTTGATTTCATCAATGATTGGACGGCACTGCAAGCACCTGAAGAAAAGCTGGATCACACATATTGGACCATCCATTTTGACGGATCCAGGCAATTGGAAGGCTCGGGGGCTGGAGTCGTAGTAACTTCCCCACGAGGTGATAAGTTTTGTTATGTTCTCCACTTAATGTTCCCTTGTACTAACAATGCAGCTGAGTATGAAGCCTTGCTCCATGGTCTCCGGATGGCTAAGGAGATGAATCTAAGTTGAGTTAAGTGCTTCGATGACTCGGACCTCATGGCCCAACAAGTGTCTGGCACTTGGGATTCCAAGGACCCACTCATGGCAGCATATCATCGTGAGGTGGATATTGTTGCGGGTCTCTTTAAAGGCTATCAGGTGGACCACGTGGACCGACGGAAGAATGAAGCGGCAGACGCTTTAAGCCAGTTGGGCTCTCAGCGCAAACCGGTCCCGCCCAATGTTTTTCTGGATGTGCTGCACAACCCATTGGTCAAGCTCCCTGGTGAAGCGGATTTGGCTATTCCTGATCCGGAGGCTCAATTGGTGGCAGCTCTTCATGTCATTCCGGATTGGATGCTTCCTTACCTGGCGTACATGAACCGGGGTGAGTTACCAGAGGATGAGACTCTGGCCCGACAGATAATCCGGCGGTCCAAATCCATGACTATTGTCAATGGCGAGTTGCATCATTGCAGTGTATCAGGGGCGTTTCAACGATGTGTGTCTCCTGAAGAAGGCTGTGAAATTTTGCGTCAGATCCACGAAGGAGATTGTGGTCACCACGCCGGTTCGAAATCTTTGGTGGCTAAAGCGTTCCGCCATGGCTTCTATTGGTTAACTGCTCATGCTGATGCAGAGGATCTGGTCAGACGATGTGACGGTTGCCAAAAGTTTTCAAGACATGCTCATGTGCCGGCTCAAGAATTGAGAATGATTCCAAATACTTGGCCGTTTGCGACTTGGGGCTGGATATGGTTGGGCCTTTCAAAAGTTCCAAAGATAAGAAGACCCACCTCCTGGTGGCGGTTGACAAGTTTACAAAGTGGGTGGAGGCAGAACCTGTTAGCAAGTGTGATGCGGCCACGGCGGTTCAGTTCATCAAAAAAGTGATTTTCCGGTTTGGCTTTCCACACGGTATCATCACAGATAATGGTACCAATTTGTCCAAGGGTGCCATGAAGGAGTTCTGCGAACGGGAGCACATCCGGCTTGACGTTTCATCAGTGGCACACCCACAGTCCAATGGGCAAGCAGAAAGGGCTAATCAAGAGATCTTGAGAGGCATCAAGCCCCGGCTTATGGTTCCTTTGCAAAGAACACCGGGTTGTTGGGTAGAAGAGTTACCATCTGTGTTATGGAGCATCAATACTACACCCCAAGAGATCAACAGGATACACACCGTTCTTCATGGTCTACGGAGCGGAGGCGGTTCTCCCTAGTGATATCCGTCATGACTCACCTCGTGTGGCGGCTTATGTTGAAGCGGACAACAAGACAGCACGGCAAGATGCTTTGGACCTGTTGGATGAAGAATGTGACATAGCAGCCGCCCGCTCGGCGATTTACCAACAGGATCTTCGTCGTTATCATAGTCGTCGAGTCAGAACCAGAACCTTTTAGGAAGGAGATTTGGTGCTTCGGCTCATCCAAGATCAGACTGATATGCATAAGCTATCCCCACCGTGGGAGGGACCTTTTGTGGTCAGCAAGAATCTGCACAACGGGTCATACTATCTGATCGATATTCGAGAGCATAAAGACTCACGTACATCAGAGGAGGAGACCAACAGGCCGTGGAACATAGCTCATCTTCGGCCTTACTATACCTGAGCCATTGGCTCTACTTATGTACATATTATGACAATGTATATATTATGATTAATATAGTAAACCGGAACCTCAGCTAAAGCGGGGTATCTATTCTTTTACATCATGTGTGGTTACACGGAGTGGTTCTGTCTTAAAGCGGCCTCCGGTTTACCCCTTGAATTTGCTTTTTTTAAACAAAGCTTTATAATATCACTTGGGGGCTTGGTCATATCCGAACCAATGCAACACCTTTTGATAGGCGAAAGCCACCAGATCACTTGGGAACATGGTCAAGTCTGAACCAGTCACGCCTCTTGATCGGCCTAAGGCGACAGAATCACTTGGGGGCTTGGTCGAACCAGAACCATTGCCACGCCTCTTGATCGGCATAAATGCCACGGTTTCATTTGGGGACCTGGCTGACTTGAACCATAGCTACACCTATCGGGAGCTTGGTCGTGTCCGACCATGGTAACACCATCTGATCAGCTCAAATAAGCCTCTTTTTGCAAACGGTTTTATCATTGCCTTTGCTTCACAATTTTCTTTGATAGATATTTCTTTCTTTTTGTTGCGTTTTTTAAACCGACAAAGTTTTAAACCGGTTCAAACTGTCAATTGACGGAACACGGTCCATTTTTAATCCGGAGAATATTTGCTCGGTTTGCTTTCTATTCACATCTCGAAATAACACGGTGTTTATCATAACCCGGCACGGTTTACATGGTAAACCGGCATTACATACACAGGAGCTGCTTTCTCCTTCGACGGTATAGGTTTATATACCTCCGTTTCAAGATTGGCAATGCCAGCTTCATGCCCAACGATGGCAGGTAGTTTGTATCACAAGATTTGATCATATACCTAAATTTCATTGCATATATATACAAAGATCATAATCCGGCTGGCGGTACAACCGCCTTGGCTGTTTAAGATTTTGTGATTGCAGGAAAAATAGATTGAAGGTTTTGATCATTCAAAAGAGGTGTAAGTACCAGTACCTATGCACAAAGGCATCTCAAAAGCAAGAGTATTGGCTATCCTATTACAAGGCAAAATGGTGCCCAAATAAGATCATTGTTTCTTTTCGGTGGAATATAAAAGACAAGCAATATAAACCAGCCTCCGGTTCAAGCTTCATCGCCGACCTGGTCTGATGGTTGCGGATCATCTTGCGCTGCTTCAACTTCTGCTTCCCTACCCAGTGGCTGGAAATCAACAGTTGTCCAGTCGATTCCCATTAAGGCTTGAAAGACAGCTTCATCATGGATCAGCAACGACGGTTCAATATCAGGAGCGTAAGTATGCTTACGGATTGGAGGGATCAGATTCTCCGCTTCAGGAATTGGTGCAGCCACTCGTTTGTTCTGGTTGTCATATTGGGCTTGATAATGAGACAAGTCTGCCTCTTCCACCAATTGACAAGCTAGAGGGCGCACCTCCCGGTTTATCGCTCTCAGGTCCTCCTCATTGAATTCTGAGCCATCTTCCTTCAAGTGGGGGTAGCCTTGAGCTTCTTCAACAGGATCAAAATCCGGCACCCACGCTTTTGCCCGGATTAAGGCATTGATAGCACCGGTTCGAGCAGCAGATTTTTTCAGCTCTTCAACCCGGGCAGGAAGCATAGACAGTATTTTCAGGGTGTCTTGAATCAAGGTGGGCGCTGGGTTGTTGTGGGACGCAGTTGAGATGATCAGCTGCGCGCCAATATATAATTGCTCTATTAGTGTATAAACAGCTTTCAACTTCTTCCGCACATCTGACCCCAAGTGACCAATGCATGTCCCTGAAAATGTTACAAAGGATTCACAAATCGGACATATCATAAGAAGGTTGAGTTATTACAGAAATCAAGAAAGCCTACCAAAGATAGCAGCAGTCATAGCATGCACTTGATGCTTTACGCTGGTCAGTTCATCTACCACCGGTTTAAGGGCGGCTTCGGCATTTTCAGCTTGCTTTGTTAAAGCGGCCTTCTCAGTGACCCAGTCTGCCCGTTCTTTCTTGAAATCCTTCTTAAGCTGTTCCATGACACTTAAAGCGCTGGTCAGGTCTTCTTTTGCTTTGGAGGTTTCAGCTTGTTGGGATTTCAGATTTTCTTGGAGATCGGTGACTTGGTTTTCTTTTGTCTTCAGCTCAGCCTGCATACAGACAGATATATGATTCCGCAAGCAGTACAACAATTGAAGTACCAACCACATAACAAGTTATGCACTTGGCCCTTGGGGGCTAATGTATATTTGATCTTAATCTTTCAATAGATTCTAAAGTCCCAAGATCAATACAAGTATTCAACTTGGCCCTTGGGGGCTAATGGCTATTTGCTCAAATAAAGATGACAATTACTTAAAGTCCCGGTTTAACTACGCTAAGTTGAACCGGCCCTTGGGGGCTACATCAACGAATTCCGAAGCATTGAGATTTGTATTAGCAAGTCACGGTTTGAATGAAGATTCTAAACCGGCCCTTGGGGGCTAGGAGAATTAACAAGATTGAAATATCCAAGCAGGAAAAAGCACATGGAAGTTACCTCAAATTTCTCTTTCATCATATTCACCAGACCAGCTTCATAATCACGGTTGGTATACTGCCGGTTCAGGTAGCCAGAATGAAGATCTTGGGCATTCAGAGCAGCATAGGTCGCCAAGTCAACATTCCACTTGCCTTTGCCCATGGCAGCAAATTCTACTTTGGCAGTATGCTTGGATAAAACAACAGGATTGCTGGGCTCTGTACGGCCAATGCCAGTAATTACAACTTCATCATCCTTAGCATCACCGGTTTGCACTAGCGCAGTCGGTTTGTCAGCAGGCTGGGATGGACTGGTGGATCTCCCAAACCGAATGGGGCTTGTGGGCTGGTTGACAGGGCCTGAGGTGTCAATAGGCCCTTCTTCAGCAATAAAATTGTCATCCTGCTGTGGTGGATCATTGGCTATATCTTCATGAATAGCCGCTTCAAGATCTGGTGTTTTACCCGGTTCAGGGACGACGTCCTCCTCGGCCGCTTTATCCAGGCGAGCCTTCTTGCTTGGCCTAGGCTTGGCCCTGAACAGAATAACAATGTCAAATACAGCATATGTTCCAAGGTGATGTACCAGAAAT
Source organism: Triticum monococcum (assembly GCA_034509565.1). NCBI lineage: Eukaryota > Viridiplantae > Streptophyta > Magnoliopsida > Poales > Poaceae > Triticum > Triticum monococcum. Next base: position 681,868,195 of record CM067845.1, on the reverse strand, counting down.
ATTATGATAAGTATAGCTTACCCAAGCACCGTTTTGAGCGGTGGTAGCTGAGTAGCCGATGACTCGCCAGAGGATGAGTGGGAAGTAACCTGATAATTGGAGTCAGATGGATTAAGAGGTTGACGAAAACAGCCCACTTTAGGACAAGCACTGATAAGAAAATTAGAGACCTCTGAACGGCATTTCCGAACCGGACTGTTCGGTAAACCGGCGGAGGTAACTACCTGGCTGCTGTGCCGGGTTGTGCGGCGAGCTTCGTGCTGTTGGGTCCTCATAAGAAATTTGGGATCCAAGTAAGCAAGAGGATGAGAAAATTTAACCTTCCGGTTTGCCTGACAGATTTTTAGCGAAGGCAAAGGGTTTGAATCAGAAGAGAGAGTAATTACCTCTGCAGCATCAGCATGGCTGGCTTCGGCATCATCCTGACAAATATCATCATCAATAAGGCGTGTGAAAAATAAGCCAAGTGAGTCAAGCTCTACCTTAAGGTCTGGATTACCCACATCATCATCAGCGGCCGGATCAGAAGATGCAGTGGTTTTCTTCTTATGAGCAGGCCGTTTCACGACTTTAGTCTTTGGCGGGGTTGGTCTTTCCGGTTTGTCTGTTTTTTCTGGCTTCTCCTGTGGAAGCTTCTTTCTCCAAAACGGATCATTGCCCTGTTTAAACAGACATTGATATTAAACAATGACCAGATATATCAATACCAGGTTTAGTAAAAAGAAAAATCAAACTCTTACAGCTGGCGGTTTGTTGGTGGCACAGAAGGGAAGCAGGCCCGTTCGAGCACAGATGTGTTCCGGTTCATTCAGCATTTTATTCACCGCCTCTGTGATTTCTTCGTCTGTGAGCTGGATGTTAGCATGTCGCAGTGGGTCATCAACACTGCCGGTATACTCACACATCAAACTGGAGCGCTGACTAAGGGGCAGTTTGCTCCACGATATCCAACAGCGAGCGAGATCAACCCCTGTTAAACCGTTGGCCATGAAGGCTCTGAGCTTGGACAGTTGAGGGGCGTATTTGCTTCTCTCCTTGGCAGTCAACCTTTGCGGAAAGGGGTGTGTATTGCTAAGCCGCTCCGGACGAAAGCCAGGCAAAGGATTTTCATCAGTAGGGGAGGTGTCTTTGCAATAGAACCATGTTTGATTCCACTCTTTGTGGTGGCTGTGCAGTTTGGCGTGAGGGTATGTGACCTCTTTCCTTTTCTGAATCGCCACACCACACAATTCCGTATTGGAACCGTTAGTAAACTCAGTGCAGCGGTTTAGATGGAAGCAGTCTCTGAATAACTCAACTGTGGGCTCCTCTTGAAAGAACACCTCACAGAGCACTTGGAAGTGACACATGTTTGTAACAGAGTTGGGGCCAGTGTCTTGTGGGCGGAGTTGAAAATTGGCTAAAACATCCCGGTAAAATTTAGAAACGGGCGGCTTAAAGCCCCGGGCTAAGTGATCTATGAAAACGATGACCTCTCCTTCTTGAGGTGTGGGTAGGCATTCTTTGCCAGGGACCCTCCAATGGATGGTGTTTTTGCTGCCTAAAGCGCCGATCGGGACTAAATTGTTCAGTTGAGTCTCTATGACACGAGAAGGAACCCAGTTGCACTCATATACTTGCTTGGCCATGATGAAATCTACAAGATAGGTGTGTCGGCGTTCTGGGAATGGGGGTCCCCAGACTTGCCTGCCTGCGGCCTGCGGCGTGGCTCAAATGGGGGCCCAACATGGCCCGTCTTCATCAGCACAAGACTCAAGACCCTCGCGAGGGGCCAAGCCTCACGAGGCGGATGACACGGCACATCCTTAGGCGCAGCCTCCTCAAGCTGGCCCGCGAGGAGACGGAGATATCAAGGCGGGGTACCTCGTGAGGTGCCCGTGACGCAAGCCATGACGATCGAGGGTGCCAGGCGGGCGCCAGCGCGCGCAGCGTCCTTCTTTCCTCTTTGGTGCAAAGGGGGCAAGCGTAGCCGCAGAGTACCGAGGCCTCAGGCAAAGGTTGCCATTTCGGTGCAACGAGACCAGGACCGAGCGGACTACAAGACGGAGGTCACCATGGAGCCCAGCACGGCGTCACCGCAGAGTCTTTCGCAGACGAAGACCACCTTTAGTCAGGATAAGAGTACTTGCTGTCCCCCTTCAAATTAGCCCGCCATTGTTGACTCCCTTCCCGCTCGATATTTGGGAAGAGGACCAGGGCCCCTATAAATAGGACCGGCCACCCACGTAGCAAGGGGTTCGATCAGTTGGTAGGTCGATCAGTTTGTAGAAAGGGTTCGGTTGCAGAGTTGGTTGATCCGACTAGCGAGAAGAGAGAGAGAGAGAGAGAGAGAGAGAGAGAGAGAGAGAGAGAGAGAAGGTGACTGAACTCCTCCCAGCGGTTCATCACCCCAGCCAAGAACAGACCCTCGTGAGGCTGTTCTTCCTTGTGTTGTTCATCATAATCAGCCCCAAGAGGCAATCCATCCACCACACACTTGAGTAGGGTATTACACCACAATGGTGGCCCGAACCAGTATAAATCTTGTGTCTCTTGTGTGATTCCTTTGGTAGTTTAGATCTTTGTGAGACGGGGAGGTAGAAGGCGTGATTTCCGCGCGCACCCCAGTGTTCGAACCTTAAGGGTCTGCCGGAACCCGAAATCCGACATTTGGCGCGCCAGGTAGGGGTGCGCCGGAATCCGTCTTCCACCGCTCCGTTCTCCTCCGACCGTCGCATCCATGTCCGACGCTCGTCGGGCCTGCGCCGAGCGCCGGGCCGCCATCGCTTCTCGCGTCGCCCAGACAGCCCCCGTTGGTGGGCGCCCTCGTCGTTCCCCGTCGCCCGCCATCAACGCCGCCATCGGCCCGGCGGGGGGCGAGCAGCAAGCGTTGTCTCAGCATCCGTCAATGCTTCAAGACGGTCGCACCGCTACTCCATCACTCGCACTAGCTGGTTCTTCGTCCCGCGCGCTCTATGCACCCTTGGAGGCTCGAGCTACGCTCCTCGTGGCAAACGAGCTCCTGCGCTACCGCCCGTCGACGACGTCTACGAAGAGTGGCTCGACCGCGTCGCCGAGCTTGTCCGCGTCGCAGGGGGCTCTTCCGCGCCGTCCGTTCCCCTGCGCCACACTCCGCCCCGCGCGGGCAACGAAGCTCCAGAGGAGCACCAGCCGCCTCCCCTCCAAGAAGATGCCATGGCTCCAAGGCGCTTGGCCCCTGGGCGGAACCCGCTCCGTCAGGCGTCGGTGCAGCAAGAACGGAGCTGCCAAGAAATTCCTCGCCCGCAAGGGGCTGCCAGGGCGCTCCCTGCTCCGGCGCGCCGCGACCCTGCTCTAGCTCCGGCGCGCCAAGACCCTGCCTTGCTCCTAGCTGCAGCGCGTGGGGACCCTCAAGACCAAGCTCTCCACCAACCGAAGCCTTTCATGGCCACCGCAGGCTGCCACACCTACACCACTGAGCTGCGCAGCGTCGCGTGGCCCGACAAGTTCAAGCCTGGCCTGCCTCCTCGCTACAATGGCACAACCGATCCCGCAGAGTTCCTCCAGCTCTATGAGCTGGGCATCGAGGCTGCCGGCGGGGATGAAAAGGTCATGGCGAACTGGTTCCCCATGGCGCTCAAGGAAGGAGCTCGAACCTGGCTCCTGAATCTGGCTCCAGGCACGATCTTCTCCTGGGACCAGATGCGCACCCGCTTCATCGCCAACTTCCAAGGTACTCGCGACCGGCCGTCCGCCGTGAGCGACATGCGCCGCATCAAGCAACAACCCGGAGAGACCCTGCAAAAATACATCCAGCGCTCCAACAGCGCGCGCCTCAAGATCCCCAAGGTGTCCGAGGAGGCCATCATCTCGGCCTTCTCCGACGGCGTGCGCGACGTCAAGATGAAGGAGGAGCTGGCGATGCACGAAGACCTCTGCACCTCTCTGGATCTGTTCAACTTGGCGAACAAGTGCGCCAGGGCTGAGGAGGGACGTCTCTCCCTCCTCGAGCTACCTGCCGCGGACCCAGAAGAGAAGAAACCCAAGGCCAAGGACGCGAAGCGCAAGGGGGCTGCCGTACTCGCGGCAGAACCAGACACAAAGCGGGGCAAGGAATTGCCCGAACCCTCCAGAGGCAGCCGGTACTGTGTGTACCATGACCTCCACACCCACAACACCAACGAATGTCAAGAGCTCCGCGCCGTGCGAGAAGGAAGGATCGGCCGTTGCCCTGACCGTGCTGACCGGGGCTACGGCCGAGGAGGAGGAAGAAACCCAGGATGCTGGGAAGATCGTGGCCCACGCCCGGGGTGGCGCGACCAGCCTCGCGAGGACTGCTAGCGGGACCTACCTCACGAGGGAGACTGGAGGGATCAGCCTCGTGAGGATCGCCCTCATGGCAATGCAGGCCTACCTCCGCTGCTGCCTCAGCCAAGGAGAAACAAAGACCGCCATCAAGACGAGGGGGCTGGGGGCTTCCAAGAGCCGCGCGCAATCGCCAGCATCCTAGGCGGAGCTCAAGCCCCAGCCTCTCAACGTATCTTCAAGAAGTTTGCCCACGAAGTGAATGCAGTTCCCCCCAAGCTCGAAGCAACGCGCCCCCTCAGGTGGTCGGCGTGCGCCATCACGTTCAGCTCAGCAGACCAGCTCAAGTGCGCAGCCACGACCGGAGTCCTCCCGATGCTTTGCTCCCCAGTCATCAGCAACGTGCTGGTCACCAAGACCCTCATCGATGGTGGGGCAGGGCTCAACGTCCTGTCCGTGGAAACATTCAACAACCTCCAAGTACCCTATGACCAGCTTCAGCCAACCAAGCCTTTCTCCGGGATCACCGACGGTTCCACAGTCCCGATCGGGCAGGTCCGCCTCCCTGTCACCTTCGGGGCTCGCAGCAACTACCGCACCGAGCTCATCCACTTCGACGTCGCCCACATCCACCTGCCGTACAACGCCATCCTCGGGTACCCAGCGCTTGCCAAGTTCATGGCTGCAACTCACCACGGCTACAACGTCCTCAAGATACCAGGAAGTGGCGGCATCATCACGGTACCCAATGCCTTAGAAGCTCCTCCTCGCGCTACTGGTAGCCTCGCGCAAGCTGCGTCACTACTTCCAGGCGCATCCCATCAAAGTCGTCTCATCGTACCCCCTGGAGAGAGTGCTCAGGAGCCCTAACTCAGCCGGAAGGGTCGCCGAGTGGAACATAGAGCTGTAGGCATTTCAGCTCGAGTTCAGCACAACCAGGGTCATCAAAGGGGCAGCATTGGCGGATTTCATGGCGGAATGGGCGGAGGCGCCACGTCTCAGGGACAATGAGGATCGGTCCCTTTCTCCGGGGAGGGAGGCGCCGGCAGGCTGGATCATGTACTTCGATGGGGCGTTCTCCACGCACGTCGCGGGGGCTGGTGCGGTGCTGGTATCACCCACTCTAGATAAGCTCTACTATGCCGTACAGCTCTGTTTCCAGCAGGGTGAAAAGGTCTCCAACAACATAGCATAATATGAGGGACTGATAGCCGGGTTGAAGGCCGCAGTAGCCCTGGGAATAAAACGCCTCACCGTCAAGGGCGACTCGCAGCTCCTAGTCAACTTCTCCAACAAGGTGTATGAGCCGAAGGACGAGCATATGGAGGCCTACCTAGCGGAGGTCCGCAGGATGGAAAAGCAGTTCTGGGGGCTGGAACTGCAGCATGTGCCTCATGGCACCAATCAGGAGGCCGACGATATCGCCAAACGCGCGTCCAGGCGGTTACCCCAGGAGCCTGGCGTTTTCGAGGAGCGGCTCTTCAAGCCCTCAGCTCTTCCGTCACTATCAAACACGGCTCAGCCCTTAGAGGAGCTCCCCCAGCCACCTGCCTCGAGAGCTCCGACCTGTGGCCCGGCCTCAGGAGCGCGCCTGCTCCTGGCGATGGAACCTCAGGAGGGTTGTTGGATCACAGAGCTCCGGAGCTACCTGACGCAAGGGACCTTGCCGGAGAGGGAGGAGGAAGCAGAGCAAGTGGCGCGGCAGGCCACGGCATACTGCATCAGAGATGGAGAACTCTACCAAAAGCGACCAAATGATGTACTTTTGCGTTGCATCTCCAGGGAACAAGGAAAGGAACTACTGGAGGACATACACGGCGGAGACTGCGGGCACCACTCATCATCACGGACCCTCGTCGGCAAGGCATTCCGCAGAATTTTCTATTAGCCCACCGCGCTCAACGACGCAATCGAATTGGTAAAGGCTTGCGAAGCCTGCCAGTTCCACGCCAAGCAGATCCATCAGCCAGCAGGGGGCTTGCAGACTATCCCCCTTTCGTGGCCATTTGTGGTCTGGGAGCTGGACATTTTGGGCCCGTTTCCTCGGGCGCCAGGGGGCTATCGCTACCTCTACGTTGCCGTGGAAAAATTCACCAAGTGGGCTGAAGTGGAGGCTGTCCGCACCATCCCTGCGGGCTCTGCGGTCAAGTTCATCAAGGGCATTGTGAGCCGGTTCGGGGTCCCAAATTGCATCATGACGGACAATGGTTCGCAGTTCACCAGTAATCTCTTCAAAACATACTGTGCTAACCTTGGAACCCAGATATGCTACGCCTCAGTGGCGCACCCCCCGAAGCAACGGCCAGGCCGAGCGAGCCAACGCGGAGGTCCTGAGGGGCCTCAAGACCAGGACGTTCAAGAAGAAGCTGGAGGCCTGTGGCAGAGGATGGTACGACGAGCTGCAGTCCGTGTTGTGGTCCATCCGCACCACCGCGACCAAACCGACTGGGGAGACCCCATTCTTCCTGGTCTACGGAGCGGAAGCAATCCTCCCTCACGAGGTCAGGCGTCGCTCCACGCGGGTCCTGGCGTTCGACGAGGCGCAACAGGACACCATGCGGGGGATGGACCTCGTGCTGGGGGAGGAACGTCGCCGGGAGGCCGCGCTGCGAGCGGCGAGGTATCAGCAGGCGCTGCGGCGATATCACTGCCGCAACATCCGCCCCAGGACTCTCGAGGTAGGAGACCTCGTGCTCAGGAGGGTTCTCTCCAAGGAGGGGTTGCACAAGCTCTCTCCCATGTGGGAGGGCCCGTTCAAGGTTGTTCATGTCTCCAGGCCCGGCTCCGCGCGCTTGGAGACTCAGGAGGGAGTGCCAGTCCAGAATGCATGGAACATCCAGCACCTCCGGAGGTTCTACCCCTGAAAAGGCCCAGAGCCTGTGAAGCAAGGCAAGTGCCTGTGAAGCTATCGCATTTTGGAAAGGCCCAGAGCCTGTGAAGCAAGGCGAGTGCCTGTGAAGCTATCGCGTTTTGGAAAGGCCCGGAGCCTGTGAAGCAAGGCCAATGCCTATGAAGCTCGCCGCCCCGTGACACTCTCACGTAATAATGAGTGGGGCTGTACACGCCCCGGAGTCTCAGGAGCGCCGGCCTCAGGCCCTGGGGCTCCCTCCCAAGCCCAGTGGTAGCACTTAGCTCCGCGCTGGTGAGAAGACGTCGAAGACTAGATTAGGTGCCGGACGTGGCTTTTTCATTTGCTTTCCGCAGTTGACATGTTCACTTGCATTTGAAGTCTTATTGAAGTTATCGCTGTTGCTGATTTATGGTTCGTCGTTTTTCGCTCCTTGCTTTGGTTTCCCTCGCAAACGGCCTCACGAGGGGTGGTACTCAAACGCCCTCGCGAGCGTTTCTGCTCTAGCCGCTGGAAGGTTTCATGACTCGGGCACGTTACAGGAGCACCCCTCTAGTCCGTGCCCCTCGGGCACCACGACGCGCACACAGGGCCTGGGTCGGTCGCCCCCCCCCCCCCCCCGGCAGGGGCCGAAAACTATCTACGCACAGGCGTGTGGTTAAGAGGCGCAAAAATAAGATCAAGGTAATGGCTAAAACGGTGATAACTCCCAACACGCCCCAGCGGGGCTCCATGCAGCTGTTTTGTCTTACACAGGAAACGAAAGGAAAAGGAAAGGACGAGCCCAGCGTGGCCCTCCTTACACCGGCCCGCGGAGGCGACACGGGCTGCCTCCGGGCCTCAGGCGGACTCCCTCTCGCGCTTCACCGGGACACGGCGGCGGGCGGACGAACCACCACCTCCCAGGCAGGCTCGGCGGCGCGGGGGTGGGTTGCTGCCACCGCTCGAGGAGACGCTTGAGGAAGAGTTGACGAAGCTTGGGGAGTCACGGACGCCGCCATCCGTGCGGGCGCTATCTCCTCCATCGCCATCAGAGCGGGGCCCCCGGACGCGGTCGTCGTCCTCAGGGCAACACCCCGCACGGCGACCATCTTCCCCAAACACCCTCACCTAGAGGGTGGTATCGCCATCGAACCTGAAGTGCAAAGTACACTGGCGCTCCAGGCCGCGAGCGCGGGCGAACGCCTGCCAGCCACGAGTTAAGGCCAAGCCCCCGCTGGCAGAGACCTCCAGCGTGACCCATGAGGACCTGCTGCAGCAGCCCTCCGCCTGGAGCCAGAGGCCGCCAGGGGCGCCGGCCGGGAGTTCACCAAGGAGGGAACGAGGGAGTGGGAGCCGGGCGCTGGTCGGCTCCGCCGACCAGACGACGAACTCCGGCAGCGCCTGCACAGCGCGGAAGCGCGGCTTGGGGGAGCGTGCAACCCAGGCACGTCCCTCGGCCACGGCGGCTCGCCCGCCGCCGTGCTGGGAGCCGTCCCCATGACCGCCAAACGCTACCGGGGCGGGCATCGGGTGCTTTCGAGGGCTCCCACGACCGCGCTTGGGCGGGGGAGAGGCAGGACCGCCCTGAAGGGCCTTCCCCTTCTCCGCAGCCGAGTACCTCCTCGATGGAGCCATCACACCAAGACGAAGCAAGAACTGGGGGCAGAGGAGAAAGCAAGGAGAGATGGACTGGAAGGGCACGCGCCGCACAGTACTTATAGCCGGCGAAGGCCAACCGTCAGCCTCCGCGATCACAGGTAATCATGACACGATTTGCATGCAGGGACTTGTCCAGCTCGCGCGATCACCAAGGCGTCATAGGGAAGTGGAGTCGCCCACGTCCAATCAACCGCCACGCGGCGCCCAAGGCTGCAGGCTGTTAGGGCCTGTGGCGCTTCGCCCTTGCCCTTTCGCCTCTCGGCACAGCCAAGCCCATGCACGCCTCGGGCCCGGGGGCTACTATCGGCGTTCTGGGAACGGGGGTCCCCAGACTTGCCTGCCTGCGGCGTGGCTCAAATGGGGGCCCAACATGGCCCATCTTCATCAGCACAAGACTCAAGACCCTCGCGAGGGGCCAAGCCTCGCGAGGCGGACGACACGGCACATCCTCAGGCGCAGCCTCCTTAGGCTGGCCCGCGAGGAGACGGAGATATCAAGGCGGGGTACCTCGCGAGGTGCCCGTGACGCAAGCCATGACGATCGAGGGTGCCAGGCGGGCGCCAGCGCGCGCAGCATCCTTCTTTCCTCTTTGGTGCAAAGGGGGCAAGCGCAGCCACGGAGTACCGAGGCCTCAGGCAAAGGTTGCCATTTCGATGCAACGAGACCAGGACCGAGCGGACTATGAGACGGAGGTCACCATGGAGCCCAGCACGGCGTCACCGTAGAGTCTTTCGTGGGCGAAGACCACCTTTAGTCAGGATAAGAGTACTTGTTGTCCCCCTTCAAATTAGCCCGCCATTGTTGGCTCCCTTCCCGCTCGTTATTTGGGAAGAGGACCAGGGCCCCTATAAATAGGATCGGCCACCCACGTAGCAAGGGGTTCGATCAGTTGGTAGGTCGATCAGTTCTTAGAAAGCGTTCGGTTCGCAGAGTTGGTTGATCCGACTAGCGAGAAGAGAGAGAGAGAGAGAAGGTGACTGAACTCCTCCCAGCGGTTCATCACCCCAGCCAAGAACAGACCCTCGCGAGGATGTTCTTCCTTGTGTTGTTCATCATAATCAGCCCCAAGAGGCAATCCATCCACCACACACTGGAGTAGGGTATTACACCACGATGGTGGCCCGAACCAGTATAAATCTTGTGTCTCTTGTGTGATTCCTTTGATAGTTTAGATCTTTGTGAGACGGGGAGGTAGATGGCGTGATTTCCGCGCGCACCCCAGTGTTCGAACCTTAAGGGTCTGCCGGAACCCGAAATCCGACAAGGTGATTCCGGTTCAAGAATGCATTGATTAAAGTACACTGGTATGTACAATGTTAAACCGGAGATAGCTCTATCTAAACGGGACTTTTATGAAGCAACATCATCTGGCGGTTCAACAACGGGAGTAATGGTATATACCGGTTTGTTAATTTTTTCTACACCAAGTTAAACCGCCGGATCTAAGCATTGAAACAGTTGAGATTACGGATGGGTAAGTGTACAGAAACATATTTCACAAGATTTCTCTATAGCGATGGATCTGAAGCAAGTTTAGAAAAGAAGGAAAATATTCAAAAGCTCAAAGCAGAACAGTATTAAATCAATGGGCGGAAATATATGTGAGATCTATGGTTTTAGGCATGAAACTAAAGGCGGATACTAAAAGTTATCACTACACAGAGAAGGGGTTCACAGATGCATCCAGGAGCTAGCACACGAACATGAATAGGTGATGAACGCAGCAAGAACACGAAACCCTAGAACAGATCTATGTTGAGAAGAGCAAAAGACCTACCAGAGCTGAAGAAGATGCGGAAGGTCGCCGCAGTTTTCTGGTACGCTCAGGTTGATGCAGCGGCCAAGGTCGATGCAGAAGACGACGGCGGCGGCGGAGCTCTGAGACTGGCGACGCGAGGAAGACGAAGAGGAAGGGCACGAAGGGGAGAAAAGAAATGACCCTTCGGCCCTATTTATAAGGCAAAAAGACATGTGTCAGGCGCGTGAATCCAGGAACCGAAACTTTCGGAAGCGGAGTTGTCGCCTCGGTTGTTGTGAGTTTATTAAACAAGGAGATATCATGGATGTTTTCTTTATGATAGATGACATCACCTTGGCTTACAGCAACTGGAGAGGATGACATCATGGCGGTTCAGCAACTACGAGAAGATGTTGAAGATGAAGATTTTGCTAAGGATTGACATGAACCCGCTCAAATCAATCTGGGGCCTAATGTTGGGAATATTACTATTGGGCGTAAACCGGCCTATGTGGGCCGGGTTAACTTCATCAGTAACTCAAGAGTGTTAAAGAACAAGAAGATAGATGAGGGCCTGAGGCCCGTAGTCGGTTTAAGACTTGTAGCCGTAAACCGGCATCTGTATGTAAACTTGTATTGTAAGATAGGAATAAGGAGAGACCAACCCGGATACGAATATGAACCGGTGTTAGGACTCTGTGAACCGACGGGCGTCAGTCGTGTATATAAGGGGACGACCCGGTGGCGGTTCAGGACAAGAGACAACAACTCGAGACTTAGGCGAAGCTTGTTTGCTCCCTAGTCATCGAAACCCCATCAATTCCATCACAACTAGATGTAGGCTTTTACCTTCATCGAAGGGGCCGAACTAGTATAAACTCTCTTGCGTCCCTGTGTTCGCTTTAACCCCTTCAAGCTAGCCCGTTGCGATGGCTCCACGACTAAGTCCTTTCACGAGGACATCTGCCGTGACAAAACCACGACAGCTTCCAAGCCTGGCTTGATAGCCTATTACAAGGGTGCAAGCTCATTGTTCTTTGAGAAGCAAGGACCCCCAGGTAATATTTGAGTTGTGCTCAGTGGTTACCTATGTTTGAGTTGTGCTTGATGCTACAGACTCTCTTTGGTTCCACATAATTTCCTTTTGGCTTGAAGCCTATCAAAAGGTGTAGCTATGGTGTGAAGACAACCAAGCCCCCTAGTGATATCCCTTTTTGGTTTTAAACCGATCAAGAGGTGTAGCTATGGTTCGGATACGACCAAGCCCCCTATTAACTTTCTTTATATCTATGTGGCCTTATGAGCCGGGTTAATAAAACTACGCTTTGTCAATAGAAACCCCTGTTAAACCACACATGATGTAAAAAAGGAACAGAGACCCCGCTTTAGCCGAGGCTCCGGTTTATTATATAATATATACATTGTCATAAGTATGTACATAAGAAGAGCCTATGGCTCAAGTATAGTAAGGCCGAAGAAGGGCTATATTCCACGGCCGCTTTGTCTCCTCCGATTTACATGAGTCTTTGTGCTCTCGAACATCAATGAGGTAGTATGACCCGTTGTGCAGATTTTTGGTGACCACAAAAGGTCCTTCGCAAGGTGGGGGTAACTTGTGCATATCAGTCTGATCCTGGATGAGCTAGAGCACCAGATCGCCTTCTTGAAAAGTTCTGGTCTTAACCCGGCGGGTGTGATAACGTTGGAGATCTTGTTGATAAAACGCCGAACATGCTTCCGCTAAATCACGCTCCTCATCTAACAGGTCCAGTGAGTCCTGACGTGCTTTCTCATTCTCAGCTTCAACATAAGTCGTCACACGGGGTGAATCATGACGGATGTCACTAGGGAGAACCGCCTCCGCTCCATAGACCATGAAGAAAGGTGTGTAACCCATAGATCTGTTAGGTGTGGTGTTGATACTCCATAGCACAGAAGGTAACTCCTCCACCCAACAACCCGGTGTCCGCTTTAATGGAACCATAAGCCGGGGTTTAATACCTCTCAAAATTTCTTGATTTGCCCTCTCTGCTTGACCATTAGACTGAGGGTGAGCCACTGATTCTACATCAAGCCGGATGTGCTCACGTTGGCAAAATTCCTCCATCTCACCCTTTGACATATTAGTACCATTATCAGTTATAATACTGTGTGGGAAACCAAACCGGAATATCACCTTTTTGATGAATTGAACCGCCGTGGCTGCATCACAGTTACTGACTGGCTCTGCTTCTACCCATTTGGTAAACTTGTCAACTGCCACTAACACATGGGTTTTTTTGTCCTTGGATCTCTTAAAGGGTCCAACCATATCGAGCCCCCAAGTTGCAAACGGCCATGTGATGGGAATCATTCTCAACTCCTGAGCCGGAACATGAGCGCGGCGCGCAAATTTTTGACAACCATCACACCTTTTGACTAAATCCTCAGCATCAGCATGAGCTGTCAACCAATAGAAACCGTGACAAAAAGCCTTAGCCACCAAGGATTTTGAACCGGCGTGGTGACCGCAATCTCCTTCATGGATTTCTCGCAAAATCTCACAACCCTCTTGAGGAGACACACAACGTTGAATTGCTCCTGTGACGTTGTAACGATGTAACTCCCCATTGATAATGGTCATTGACTTGGAACGCCGGATTATCTGCCGGGCCAAGGTTTTGTCTTCCGGCAACTCGCCCCGGTTCATGTAAGCCAAGTACGGGACTGTCCAATTCGGTGTAACATGCAAAGCCGCCACCAATTGGGCCTCCGAGTCAGGAATAGCCAACTCCTCCTTTGTTGGTATTTTGACCGACGGATTACGTAGTACGTCGAGGAAGACATTAGGTGGGACCGGTTTACGCTGAGAGCCTAGGCGACTTAAAGCGTCCGTCGCTTCATTCTTTCGCCGGTCTATATGGTCAACTTGATAACCCTTGAAATGACCAGCCACTATGTCCACCTCTCGTCGATATGAAACCATGAGTGGGTCCTTAGAATCCCATGTGCCAGATACCTGTTGAGCCACCAGGTCCGAGTCACCGATGCACTTAACCCGGCTTAAGTTCATCTCCTTAGCCATCCGAAGACCATGGATTAAGGCCTCATACTCAGCTGCATTGTTAGTACAAGGGAACATTAAGCGAAGAACATAACAAAACTTGTCACCTCGTGGGGAAGTTAATATGACTCCAGCCCCCGAGCCCTCCAATTGCCTGGACCCATCGAAGTGAATAGTCTAATAAGTGTTATCTGGCTTTTCCTTTGGTGCCTGCAACTCTGTCCAATCATTGATGAAGTCCACGAGTGCTTGAGATTTGATCGCTGTGTGAGGTGTATACTTGAGCCCGTGAGGTCCAAGCTCAATGGCCCACTTCGCAATCCGGCCAGTTGCTTCTCTGTTTTGAAAGATATCTCCCAGAGGGGCTGAACTGACCACTGTGATAGGATGACCCTGAAAATAATGCTTGAGCTTCCGGCTTGCCATAAACACCCCATATACCAGCTTCTGCCAATGCGGATTCTGCTTTGATTAAATAAGCACCTCACTGATATAATAAATCGGTCGTTGAACCGGATACTCCTTTCCAGCCTCCTTGCGTTCCACAACTATAGCCACACTAATAGCCCGGGCATTAGCAGCCACATATTGCAGTAAAGGCTCTTTATCGATCGGAGCCGCAAGCATAGGCGGTTCAGCTAACTACCTCTTCAAATCCTCAAACGCTTTATCAGCCGCGTCGCTCCCGACAAAGTCATCCGTTTTCTTTAGCATCTGATATAAAGGGGTAGCCTTCTCCCCAGTACGACTGATAAACTGGCTCAAAGACGCAATCCGGCCCGCCAGACGCTGAACGTCATTGATACATGCTAGTTTAGCCAGAGAGGTAATAGCTGTGATCTTCTCCAGATTAGCCTCAATGCCCCTATTTGATACGAGAAAATCCAGGAGCTTGCCTGCTGGAACACCAAAGACACATTTTTCCGGATTAAGCATCATCTTATAAACCCGGAGGTTGTCAAAAGTCTCCCTCAAGTCATCTATCAGTGTTTCCTTCTTCTTGGACTTCACCACAATATCATCCACATATGAATGAACATTGCGCCCAATCTTTTTATGAAGACAATTCTGAACACAGCGCTGATAAGTCACCTGGGCACTCTTAAGCCCAAAGGGCATGGAGACATAGCAGAAGGCTCCAAAGGGATTTATAAAGGTTGTCTTCTCCTGGTCCTTAACTGCCATTTTGATCTGATGATAACCAGAGTAAGCATCCAGAAAACACAAACGGTCACAACCCGCCGTTGCATCAATAATTAGATCAATACGAGGGAGGGCAAAAGGATCAGCTGGGCAAGCCTTGTTCAAGTCTGTGTAGTCCACACACATACGCCAAGTGCCGTTTTTCTTAAGAACTAGCACTGGATTAGCTACCACTCCGGGTGAAAAACCTCCACGATAAACCTTGCGGCCAATAGCCGAGCTACCTCCTCACCAATAGCCTTACGCCTTTCTTCGTTGAAGCGGCGGAGAAACTGCCTGACCGGTTTAAACTTAGGATCTATATTAAGTGTGTGCTTAGCGAGTTCCCTCGATACACCTGGCATGTCAGAAGGCTTCCATGCAAAGATGTCCCAATTCTCATAGATGAACTAGATGAGCGCGCTTTCCTATTTGGGATCCAGGTTAGCGCTGATGCTAAACTGCTTGGATGAATCGCCAGGAACAAAATCAACCATCTTAGTGTCTGTGGCTGGTTTAAAATTCAACGCCAGATCGTGCTCCGTAGTTGGCTTTTTCAAAGAAGTCATGTCTGCCGGATCAACCTTATCTTTATAAAACTTTACCTCTTCTGTGGCACAAACCGACTCAGCCTAAGCCGCATCACCTTCCTCACATTCCAAAGCAATCTTCCTGCTCCCATGTACTGTGATGGTCCCCTTATGACCTGGCATCTTAAGCTGTAGATAAACATAACACGGCCTCGCCATGAACTTGGCATAAGCCGGTCGCCCAAACAGGGCGTGATACGGACTCTTGATTTTCACCACCTCACAAAAGTCAATGTTTCTAACCTAGAATCATGATCATCTCCAAAGGCCACCTCTAGGGCTATCTTACCCACTGGATACGCAGACTTACCGGGCACCACACCGTGGAAAACGGTGTTCGGCGGTTTAAGATTCTTATCTGTCAACCCCATACGGCGGAAGGTATCATAGTAAAGGATGTTGATACTACTTCCACCATCCATAAGCACTTGGTGAACTTATACCCCCCCCCCCAACTTGAGGTGCCACCACTAAGGCCAGATGACCCGGATTACCAACCCGGGGTGGGTGATCCTCCCGACTCCATAAAATTGGTTGCTCAGACCAACGCAAATACTGAGGTACTGCCGGTTCAACAGAGTTCATGGCCCTCTTGTGAAGCTTCTGATCACGCTTGCACAAGCTAGAGGTGAAGACATGATACTGCCCACTATTCAACTACTTCGGATTGCTCTGATAACCTGACTGCTGCTGCTGATTCCCCTGATGGTTATAACCTCCCCGGTTGCCCTGGTTCCCTTGGTTGCTATGTCTGGTTTGATTGCCTTGAAATCCTGAACTAGAGCTGCTGCCTCCATAACCCAGCTCATGGAAACCACCTCCTGAACCGCCGGGCAGGCCATTGTCATGTTGAAACATATTGGAGTTCTTGAACTCTCACATGATGTAACAATCCTTCCAAAGATGTGAAGCTGGCCTCTCCTTCGATCCATGCTTTGGACAAGGTTGATTTAACAGGCACTCTACATTGGGGCCTGACCCTCCGCCCCTCTGGGGTTGTTTGCCCTTACGATGCTGACCGTTATCCTGAGCATTGGTGTTAGCCACAAAGTCCAAACTATTGTCTGCTTTGCGCTTACCATTGTTCCCATGACCTGCCAAGTTATGTTGTTGTCCCTTGGTGTTGCCGTTCTTCTTCCCTTTTCCCGGTTTGTCCTCCTCTGAGTCAGGATCCTTGGTACTATCTGAATCGGCATATTTAACCAAAGCGGCCATAAGCATTGACATGTCATTGCAGTGACGTTTGAGCCTTCCTAACTTCAGTTTTAACGGTTGAAACCGGCAATTGCCCTCCAACGTCAACACTGTTGTATCCGCATTGATACGATCCGACGAATGCAGAATAGCTGAGACACGCTTCACCCAATGGGTTGTAGACTCCCCATCCTCTTGAACACAAGCGGCTAGGTCCACAATCGACATAGGCTGCTTACAAGTATCTTTAAAATTCTGAATAAACCGGTGTTTTAACTCGGCCCATGATCCGACAGAGTTAGCTGTTAAGATCTTTAACCAAGTACGAGCTGTCCCCTCCAACATCATGGTGAAATGTTTAGCACACACCGCTTCATCCACATCCAACATCTCCATTGCCATCTCATAACTTTCAACCCATGACTCTGGTTGCAAATCGGCGGTGTAATTGGGCACCTTACAAGGTCCCTTAAAATCCTTGGGCAGTCATATATTACGTAAAGCGGGGGTAAGACATGACACCCCTAAAGAACTGAAGACCACGCCTGGCTCCACAGAAGTGGTAGGGCGAACCGGAGTAGGTTGACGAGCTGCATGGAGAGCTGCTAACTCGGCTTCTCGACGTGCCCGACCATGATCCACCACATCCTACGCATTAGCACCTCCACCTGCCGAGTTGTGCCCTCGCGGCAAGTTACGGTGACGTGCACTACTTGATACAGCCGGTTCATCCTCAATGTGCCTGCTATAGCTCTGACTAGGACGGGGGGTGGAATGAATCCTCTCGCGACTATGCGAATAAGTCTACTGCTGGTTTAATGCTGTTTGAAGGAGCTCTCTATCCCGTCATGTCTCAACCGCCACTGGTGACTCGCCATCAGTTGGGAGGGCTGCCAATCGTGAAGCGGCGGCCACAATGTTGTCTAACGGGTTGAAGTAATGCCTCGGGGGCGTTGGGACATACTGCGGTACAATGTTGTTCTGACGAGGCGGGTCCATCGTGCGCGGCTGAACCGGCACTCCTGTTCCCGGCGCCTCCGTCTGGTTTACCACTGGCTGGTTATTGGTTCCGGCTCCTAGCGTGTTGAAGAGATTTCTTGGCTCATAACCTGGCGGGAGGTGCGACTGGTATCTTCTTCTCATGACCTCATCTGCGGCATTCTGGTCCAACCTAACCCGGCAGGCCTGAGCTTCCAACTCTTCCCGTTCTGTAGCCATCCTGGCGTTCTCTGCTGCCAGGTCCGCTTTAGCCTGAGTTATCTGATCTTTCACCTTTGCAATCTCCGTGTTGTGCTGATCTCGGGCTGTCGCGTCCACCTCCGCGGCCATCAATGCTGCCAAAGCATCGAACAAATCTGACAAAACCTGAGCGGGAGGCGGCGCAGGGCCCCCTGCTCCTGCTGGCGTTGTTGTTGCTGAACCGGAGAACATCTCCGCGGCGGTAGAAGAGTATTGCGCTGGTTGGGTTCCGGCCATGAAGACAGCGACCCAGTTTGGCGGATCAAGGGGGTCTGGAATAATGTTGCCATCGGAACCTCTGCTAATCCGGCCGTACTGCAACTGATACAGCGACTCGGTCTCTCCGGTTGAAGACTCATCATCAGAATTGACAACGGTTTCTCCATCAGATGCCAGTCCATCCTCATGTTCTGCTCCATGGATGACACCTACGAAAACATGCCTTGCTGCTGGCTGAACCGGGGCAGGGCTTGCACGCTGAGCCGTCTCGATGATGTCGGTGCAGGTGTCCAGCTCAGGGCCCGGTTCACTGATCTTGCCAATGAAGACGTGAATCCCACCAAAGGGGACCCGGTACCCGTATTCGATTGAACCGGCCTCGGGACCCCATCCTGCATCGTCGATGTAGAGCTTGCCGCGACGACTCTTCGTCATCTGGCTCACAGCGTATCCCTTGAGTCCTTCGAAGCTGCCCTTCAAGAACTCGAAACCATCGTGCAATAGCCCCACGGTGGTCGTGAACTGTCATGGGTTTGTCATGGCAGATGTCCTCGTGAAAGGGCTTAGTCGTGGATCCATCGCTACGGGTTAGCTTGAAGGGGTTAAACTAGACAAGGGACACAAGGGATTTCATACTAGTTCGGCCCCTTCGATAAAGGTAAAAGCCTACGTCTAGCTGTGATTGGTATTGCTGGGGTTTCGATGACGAGGGAGCGAATCCGCTTTGCCTCGCTCTTGAGTTGTTGTCTGTTGTCCCTAAACCACTGTCGTGTCATCCCTTTATATACATAGGTTGATGCCTGCCGGTTTACAGAGTCCCGAGGCCGGATCATAAACATGTCCGGTCCTATCTCTATTCCTTCTAACTTACAATACAAGTTACATGAAAGAGTCGGTTTACATCTACAGGCCTTAACTCGCCTTTGGGCCTCGGGCCTTCGTAAAGCGCCACCATCCTCATGTCTTCATGGGCTTCTATATTCATGAAGTTAACCCGACCACTCCTAGCCGGTTTACCTCCAGTAGTCATATCCCCAATAGGTTCACTAGAAGCATGCAAAGTCCTATCATTTTTCTTTTTCTTCCTTTTAGAAGGACTAGGTGCATCTATATTATTTCTCTGAGAATCTTTCTCAATTCTCTTAGGGTGGCCTTCAGGATACAAAGGTTCCTGAGTCATTTTACTAGCTCTAATAGCCACTCTAACAGCAAAATCATTATTCTTACTATTCAATTCATTGAGCAAATCATTTTGAGCTGTAAGTACTTGTTCTACTTGAGTGGTGACCATAGAAGCATGTTTACTAATAAGTTTAAGTTCACCTTTGACATTAGCCATATAATCACCCAAGTGTTCAAGCATATCAGCACTGCGTTTTAATTCTCTACCAAAATAAGCATTGAAGTCTTCTTGCTTAACCATAAATTTATCAAACTCATCTAAGCATGGGCTAGCAAACTTAGTAAATGGAATTTCAGCTTTATCATATCTATAGAGAGAATTTACCTTTACTACCTGTGTCAGGTTATCAAGATCATGTATTTCTTCAATAGGTGATGGATTAAAACCATATATTTCTTCAATAGGCGGTAAATTAAGACCATGTATTTCTTCAATAGGAGGTAAATTCTTAACATCTTCAGCTTTAATACCCTTTTCTTTCATAGATTTCTTTGCCTCTTGCATATCTTCGGGACTGAAAAATAGAACACCTCTTTTCTTCGGAGTTGGTTTAGGAATAGGCTCAGGAGTTCGCTCAGGAACTGGATCAGGAAGTATCCAATTATTTTCATTTGTCAATATATTATTCAATAGAATTTCATCTTCATTCGGTGTTCTTTCCCTGAAAACAGAACCAGCACAACTATCCAGGTAATCTCTAGAAGCATCGGTTAGTCCATTATAAAAGATATCAAGTATTTCATTTTTCTGAAGAGGGTGATCAGGAAAAGCATTAATTAATTGGAGAAGCCTCCCCCAAGCTTGTGGGAGACTCTCTTCTTCAATTTGCACAAAATTATATATATCCCTTAAGGCAGCTTGTTTCTTATGAGTGGGGAAATATTTAGCAGATAAGTAATAAATCATATCCTCGGGACTATGCACACAACCAGGATTAAGAGAATTAAACCATATCTTAGCATCACCCTTTAATGAGAATGGAAATATTTTAAGGATATAAAAGTAACGAGTTCTCTCATAATTAGTGAATAGGGTGGCTATATCATTTAATTTAGTAAGATGTGCCACAACAATTTCAAATTCATAGCCATAAAAAGGATCAGATTCAACCAAAGTAATTATATCAGGATCAATAGAGAATTCATAATCTTTATCATTAACACAAATAGGTGAAGTAGAAAAAGCAGGGTCAGGTTTCATTCTAGCATTAAGGGATTGCTGCTTCCATTTAGCTAATAACCTCTTTAGATCATATCTATCATTGCAAGCAAGCATAGCTCTAGCAGATTCTTCATCCAGAACATAACCCTCGGGAACAACAGGCAATTCATATTTATTAGGGGGAGAGTCTTCATCATCACTTTCATCAATATTATCAGTTTCAATAATTTCATTCTCTCTAGCCCTAGCAAGTTGTTCATCAAGAAATTCACCAAGTGGCATAGTAGTATCAAGCATAGATGTAGTTTCATCATAAGTATCATGCATAGCAGAAGTGGCATCATCAATAACATGCGGCATATCATAATGAATGGCATAGGTAGGTTTAGGTGTCACAAGCTTACTCAAAACAGAAGGTGAATCAAGTGCAGAGCTAGATGGCAGTTCCTTACCTCCCCTCGTAGTTGAGGGATAAATCTTGGTTCTCGGATCTTTCAAGTTCTTCATAATGATAAGCAGATATAAGTCCCAAGTGACTCAAAGAATAGAGCTATGCTCCCCGGCAATGGCGCCAGAGAATAGTCTTGGTAACCCACAAGTATAGGGGATCGCAACAGTTTTCGAGGGTAGAGTATTCAACCCAAATTTATTGATTCGACACATGGGGAGCCAAAGAATCTCAAGTATTAGCAGCTGAGTTGTCAATTCAACCACACCTGGAAACTTAATATCTGTAGCAAAGTATTAAGTAGCAAAGTAATATGATAGTAGTGGTAACGGTAGCAAAAGGTAATGTTTTTGGTGCTTTGTAGTGATTGTAACAACAGCAACGGAAAAGTAAATAAGCAAAGAACAATATATGGAAAGCTCGTAGGCAATGGATCGGTGATAGAGAATTATGCCGGATGTAGTTCATCATGTAACAGTCATAACCAAGGGTGACACAGAACTAGCTCCAATTCATCAATGTAATGTAGGCATGTATTCCGAATATAGTCATACGTGCTTATGGAAAAGAACTTGCATGACAACTTTTATCCTACCCTCCCGTGGCAGCGGGGTCCTAGCGAAAACTAAGGGATATTAAGGCCTCCTTTTAATAGAGTACCGGACCAAAGCATTAACACATAGTGAATACATGAACTCCTAAAACTACGGTCATCACCGGGAGTGGTCCCGATTATTGTCACTTCGGGGTTGCCGGATCATAACACATAGTAGGTGACTATAGACTTGCGAGATAGGATCAAGAACTCACATATATTCATGAAAACATAATAGGTTCAGATCTGAAATCATGGCACTCGGGCCCTAATGACAAGCATTAAGCATAGCAAAGTCATAGCAACATCAATCGCATAACATAGTGGATACTAGGGATCAAACCCTAACAAAACTAACTCGATTACATGATAAATCTCATCCAACCCATCACCGTCCAGCAAGCCTATGATGGAATTACTCACGCACGGCGGTGAGCATCGTGAAATTGGTGGAGGATGGTTGATGATGACGATGGCGACGGATTCCCCTCTCCAGAGCCCCGAACGGACTCCAAATCAGCCCTCCCGAGAGGTTTTAGGGGTTGCCGGCAGCTCCGTATCGTTAAATGCGATGAATCTTTCTCCCTGATTTTTCTCTCACCGAAAATGAATATATAGAGTTGGAGTTGAGGTCGGAGGTAGGGGGCGCACCCCCACCCTCGTGGCTAGGGTGTGGGCCCCCTGGCCTTGATCTTTTGCCAATATTTTTTATTATTTCCAAAAATACGCTCCGTGGAGTTTCAGGTCATTCCGAGAACTTTTGTTTCTGCACATAAATAACACCATGGCAATTCTGCTGAAAATAGCGTCAGTCCGGGTTAGTTCCATTCAAATCAGGCAAGTTAGAGTCCAGAACAAGGGCAAAAGTGTTTGGAAAAGTAGATACGACGGAGACGTATCAGTAGCTCCGAAATGCTTTGTGTGGAGAACTAAAACTAAGTTTTTGAGTCATTTGTTTTGCAAAAACTCTGCACTTTGTGATGCTCATCCATTCTACCTCATCTATATCTATTCACAGGGTTTGCTGTCAGTGAAATTGCCAAGATGGCTGACCAGAGTGACAGTCAGAACAGATCTAAAGAACAAGTACAACTGAGTGAGGGTTCTGATCCCTCAAGAAGCTATGATGAGGGCAGCAGGACCACACCTAGTAACCTGCCCAAGGCAGCCACCAGGTCAAGGAAGAAGATGTCGGTCTAGGAATGGGGGTCCCCAGACTTGCCTGCCTGCGGCCTGCGGCGTGGCTCAAATGGAGGCCCAGCATGGCCCATCTTCATCAACACAAGACTCAAGACCCTCGCGAGGGACCAAGCCTCGCGGGGCGAACGACACGGCGCATCCCTAGGCGTAGCCTCCTCAGGATGGCTCGCGAGGAGGCGGAGAAATCAAGGCGGGGTACCTCGCTAGGTGCCCATGACGCAAACGATGACGACTCAGGGCGCCAGGCGGGCGCCAGCGCGTGCAGCGTCCTTCTTTCCTCTTTGGTGCAAAGGGGGCAAGCGCAGCCGCGGAGTACCGAGGCATCAGGCAAAGGTTGCCATTTCGGTGCAACGAGACCAAGACCAGGAGGACCACGAGATGGAGGTCACCATGGAGCCCAGCACGACGTCACCACAGAGCCTTTGGCAGGCGAAGACCAACTTTAGTCAGGATAAGTGTACTAGATGTTCCCCTTCGAATTGGCCAATTGTTGGCGCCCTTCCCGCTCAATATTTGGGAAGAGGCCCAGGGCCTTTGCCTATAAATAGGACCGGCCACCCATGTAGCAAAGGGGTTCGTTCGGTTCGATCTCAACTAGACGGTCGACAAGTGAGAGCAAAGTAGAGAGAGAGATAGAGACAGAGAGGTGACTGAACTCCACCTAGCAGTTCATCACCCCAGCCAAGAACAGACCCTCGCGAGGCTGTTCTTCCTTGTATTGTTCATCATCACCAGCCCCAGGAGGCAATCCACCCACCACACACTGGAGTAGGGTACTACACCACAACGGTGGCCCGAACCAGTATAAACCTTGTGTCTCTCGTGCAGTTCTTTTAGTAGTTTAGATCTTTGTGAGATGGGGAGGTAGAAGGTGTGATCTCCGCGCGCACCCCAGTGTTCGAACCTTAAGGGTCTGCCAGAACCCGTGATCCGACATTTTGGCGTGCCAGGTAGGGGTGCGTCGGAATCTGCCTCCCACCACTCCGTTCTCCTCTGACCGTCGCGTCCATGTCCGACGCTCGTCGGGCCCGCGCCGAGCGCCGGGCCGCCATCGCTTCTCGCGTCGCCCAGACGGCCCCCGTCGGTGGGCGCCCTCGTCGTTCCCCGTCGCCTGCCGTCAACGCCGCCACCGGCCCGGCGGGGGGCGAGCAGCAAGCGTCGTCTCAGCATCCATCCGTGCGCCAAGACGGCCGCACCGCTACTCCATCGCTCGCACCAGCTGATTCTTCGTCCCGTGCGCTCCGCGCACCCTTGGAGGCTCGAGCTGCGCTCCTCGCGGCAAACGAGCTCCTGCGCTACCGCCCCGTTGATGACGTCTACGTAGAGTGGCTCGACCGCGTCACTGAGCTTGTCTGCGCCGCAGGGGGCTCTTCCGCGCCGTCCGTTCCTCTGCGCCACACCCCGCCCCGCGCGGGCAACGAAGCTCCAGAGGCGCACCAGCCGCCTCCTCTCTAAGAAGATGCCATGGCTCCAAGGCGCATGGCCCCTGGGCGGAACCCACTCCGTCAGGTGCCAGCGCAACAAGAACGGAGCTGCCAAGAAGTCCCTCGCCCACAAGGAGCTGCCCGGGTGCTCCCTGCTCCGGCACGCCGCGACCCTGCTCCAGCTCCGGCACCCCAAGACCCCGCTCTGCTCCTAGCTGCAGCGTGTGGGGACCCTCAAGACCAAGCTCTCCACCAGCCGAAGCCTTTCGTGGCCACATCCGGCTGTCGCGCCTACACCACCGAGCTGCGCAGCATCGTGTGGCCCGGCAAGTTCAAGCCAGACCTGCCTCCTCGCTATGACGGCACAACTGACCCCGCAGAGTTCCTCCAGCTCTATGAGCTGGGCATCGAGGCTGCCAGCGGGGATGAAAAGGTCATGGCGAACTGGTTC
Organism: Triticum monococcum; assembly: GCA_034509565.1. Taxonomy (NCBI): domain Eukaryota; kingdom Viridiplantae; phylum Streptophyta; class Magnoliopsida; order Poales; family Poaceae; genus Triticum; species Triticum monococcum. The sequence continues at coordinate 681,843,776 of CM067845.1, read as the reverse complement.
CCCATGGCGCTCAAGGAAGGAGCTCGCACCTGGCTCCTGAATCTGGCTCCAGGCACGATCTCTTCCTGGGACCAGATGCACACCCGCTTCATCGCCAACTTCCAAGGTACTCGCGACCTGGCATACCAGCGACGGCTGAGACAAGCTCGAGGGCCGGGACCCGAGGACGTAGAGTACCGGCATCTAACCAAATTTTGCACGGACACATATCAAGATACGGCCCAGTGCCAGGCGCAACCCGCCTAGAGGTAGGGCCTCGTGAGTCCCGCGCTGGCTCACGGGTGCCTTGATACACCTCACCTACTCCAACCAGCGAGCTCTTGAGCGATTAACGATCGACTAATGACTGCCATGGTAACCCCATCTTCTTTCTGTGATGAACCTGCAGGATCCTTGGAGGGAACTGCACTAGCCAAGGCCCTCACGGAGTTCCCTTCACCCTCGCCCACGCGAACCTCTTGCATGTTAAAGGGGGGGCCCCTAAGCATCGCGACTCAGGGCTCTTACTGGCTCTCCAGCCCTCACCCTTTGGCCTTGTCCACGGCATCGCGACCTGGCATACCAGCGACGGCTGAGACCAGCTCGAGGGCCAGGACCCGAGGACACAGAGCAGAAAGGGGAGCAGAGGCGAGGGAGAAGGGGCGCGTGAGGACCTCGCCGAGCAACTCCGTCCCAACTACCCCACGGACCCGATGATGCGCTAGGGGTGATCCCTGATCCTCAAGATAAGTCACCATCCAAAGCACTGGCTACTGTGGCACTACCCCCGCACCTAAAGCAATTCCGTACTAGCAACGTTGCTTCCCTTTCTCACCAAGCGACGGCTTCTTGGGCGCCAAAGGGTACCTCCTGAGCATCGCGACTCAGGGGCTCTTATCGGACCCCGGGTCGCTCACCTCCTGGCCTTGACCATGGCATCGCGACCTGGCATACCAGCGACGGCTGACGCCGCCTTGGGACTGGGACCTGTCGGCGCAGAGCACCAAGCCCTCGCGAGGTTCGAAAGGGAGAACTAAGCTAAGATGAAATCAGCAACTCACACAGCTCTGCGGCAAAGGTTATGTATTAACAAACGGGACTATAGGCACCTTACAAGCCCCCGTGGGGCGCATTTTGATTCCTCGCAGGGAACGGATCCTAAGGGATGCTAACTACAGGAGCTCCTGCAAAAGATGCCATCATCAACAGTGGGCCGTCAGGCGCCAGCGCCAACCTCATCCAGATTAGGGTCGGCGACGGCCTGACGAGCGTGCCCTGCTCTAGGAGCGGCACCGACTCGGGGGCTCGTAGCTGTCGTCGCTCGTCTCCGGGGTCGCGAAGATTTCGCTGGAGTCGCTGGACCCTCCGCCGCCTCCTCCAAGGGAGCGGTCGACGGGCCTAGCCCTCATCAGGGCAAGGTCCCGGCCACCTCTCCCGGAGCAACACTCCAGCCGGCGCCCGTTCACGTCGAAGACCTTGAAGAACATCACCGCAGCGCCATCGTACTCCAAGTGGACCGCGAAGACGCCCCTTTCCCTGCAAACCCGGGCGATCTCTCTCCAGCCGCGGGACAAGTAGACCTCGCCCAAGGCAACGACCACGACCTCTGCTTCGGTCGCGAGGGCGCTGCTGCCGGTGTGCTGCAGCCAGAGCTCCAGGGGCCCTCCTGGAGGGATGATGGAGGCGAAGAAGGGAGGCAGACGGATCCAGGACTGGAGAGGAATGGCGACGTGGAGCATGAACTCTTGGGAGGAGCCCTCGGCATGGACTCCAGGAGGAACAACCCACGCCTTCACGACCCGACGGCGCCGACCGCGGAGATCGGCGTCGACACCTTCGGGGCCCTCGATGTGGGCATACAAGGGAAGTGGGAACCCCGACGGAGCCCGCTCGCACCAGGGCCTCGGCACCGCCTGACGGTCTTCCTCGCCCCGGCTGCAAAGGGCGAGCCGTTTCTTCGGCGGGAGCGGGTCTGGCCCCTCTCGAGGAGCCTTTCCCTTCTCCGCTGCAGAGAACCGGCGGATCGGAGCCATCGCAGCAAGACGGAGCAAGGATCGGGAAGAAGGAGAAGCCAGGATGAATGGACTAGAAGGGCACGCACAGCTTCGTACTTATAGCTGGCGAAGACCAACCGCCGGCCTCCACGATCACAGGTAATCATGACACGATTTGCATGCAGGGACTTGTCCACCTCGCGTGATCACCGAGGCATCGTGGGGAAGTGGAGACGCCCACGTCCAATCAACCGCCACGAGGCGCCCAAGGCTGCAGGCTATTAGGGCCCGCGGCGCTTCGCCCTTGCCCTTTTGCCTCTCAGCACGGCCAAGTCCATGTGCGCCTTGGGCCCGGGGGCTACTATCGGCGTTCTGGGAACGGCGGTCCCCAGACTTGCCTGCCTGCGGCCTGCGGCGTGGCTCAAATGGAGGCCCGGCATGGCCCATCTTCATCAACACAAGACTCAAGACCCTCGCGAGGGACCAAGCCTCACGGGGCGGACGACACGGCGCATCCCCAAGCGCAGCCTCCTCAGGCTGGCTCGCGAGGAGGCGGAGAAATCAAGGAGGGGTACCTCACGAGGTGCCCATGACGCAAGCCATGACGACTCAGGGCGCCAGGCGGGCACCAGCGCGCGCAGCGTCCTTCTTTCCTATTTGGTGCAAAGGGGGCAAGCGCAGCCGCGGAGTACCGAGGCATCAGGCAAAGGTTGCCATTTCGGTGCAACGAGACCAAGACTAGGAGGACCACAAGACGGAGGTCACTATGGATCCCAGCACGACGTCACCACAGAGCCTTTGGCAGGCGAAGACCAACTTTAGTCAGGATAAGTGTACTAGATGTTCCCCTTCGAATTGGCCAATTGTTGGCGCCCCTCCCGCTCAATATTTGGGAAGAGGCCCAGGGCCTTTGCCTATAAATAGGACCGGCCACCCACATAGCAAAGGGGTTCGTTCGGTTCGATCTCAACTAGACGGTCGACAAGTGAGAGCAAAGTAGAGAGAGAGATAGAGAGAGAGAGGTGACTGAACTCCACCTAGCAGTTCATCACCCCAGCCAAGAACAGACCCTCGCGAGGCTGTTCTTCCTTGTATTGTTCATCATCACCAGCCCCAGGAGGCAATCCACCCACCACACACTGGAGTAGGGTATTACACCACAACGGTGGCCCGAACCAGTATAAACCTTGTGTCTCTCGTGCAGTTCTTTTAGTAGTTTAGATCTTTGTGAGACGGGGAGGTAGAAGGCGTGATCTCCGCGTGCACCCCAGTGTTCGAACCTTAAGGGTCTGTCGGAACCCGTGATCCGACAGAAGAGAACCTCAAATTTTGAGGATGAGGATTATGTGGCTGTAGAAGAAGAATTCAGCTCAAAGAAGAAAGTCTTGAAGAAAGAGTATGGCACAGCTGCAACAACAAAGCCAGGCTTGAACAAGAAGGCGCCAGCAAAAAGGATTCCTATGTCTAAGGCCAGAGCCTCCACTCGAGAAACTATGGAGTTCACTCTCGAACCCAAAGAGGCTGGAGATGGCAAGAAGAGGAAGGAGTGGGTCAAGAATACCACTCCCAGAGTCCTTGGGAGATCATCCATGTTTAAAGATCCAGCAGAAGAAGAGGAAGAGGATGTTGCACCAGCACCAAAGTCGCAAAACCTTATGGGAGATGCAATCAAGTCAGGGGCTGCCACATCAAAGCCCAAAACTGCTCCCAAAGCAATAGCTCAAGCTCAGAAGCCTCCTAAGCCCAAGAGAAGTACCAGAAACCTTCCAGATGAAGAGAAAAACAAGGCTCCAGTGCCTGAAGCTGAAGAAGAGGATCATGAATCCCTTGTATTGAGGAAACTGATCCAGACCACAGTGATGCTCATCCTATGGCTGAGGACATGCATATCAGGAAAGATGCAGGACTGAGATTGTGGAGACAGTCTGATCCCTATGCTGTGAGGAGGAGGACTGCAGTTGATTACAGGTTTCATACTAAGGAACAACAAGACTTCTATGAGACTATTATGCTTGACAAGAAGCCAATTGTTTGTGACATGAGATGGGTTGATCGGGAATACATCAAAGAGAATGAAGATCACTTCCCAGGTGTACAGGACAGCTTCAAAGCTTGTCGAGTTGATGAGTTTGTGGGTCAAAAGTTGAACAAATGGAATGATGAGCTAGTCATGCAATTTTACTCCACTGCTCACTTCTATCCAGATGGAAGGATAGTATGGATGTCTGAAGGTACAAGGTGCCAATCTACTGTTGAAGAATGGGCCAAGCTAATTAATGTCCCAAAAGAACATGAGGATTACTTGGATGTGTATTCCAAGAAGAAGAAAGACCACAACTCTATGGCAAACATGTACAAAGAGATCTCTAACAAAGCTTTGGAGACACACAAGCTTGGATTTGTACACTATTTGTTGTCTGGTCTGCCTACCATTAACACCATCTTAAGGCATACTTTGCTACCCAAGTCTGGAGATCACAAGATGATTAGAGGACATTCCATCAACTTGCTACAAATATTTGATGTACCTAAAAAATTCAAGGTCATGAGTCGAGACAATCAAGAGGACAGCAGCAGATCAGAAAAGATCTTGTGGGTACCCTGAATTTGAATACAACACAGTTGTGATGAATGAGAATGAACCTTCATCAGCTCAAGCACAAGAGAAGAGAGCTAAGGCTAAGGCAGAGAAAGCTGCAAGGATGCCAAGTGTAGAGGAAGCATATCGGGTGTTCCTGAAGAGCAAGCAAGATCAGCTAGCATATCTGATCCAGTCTACTTTGAGGATTGAGAAGGGCTTGGCCACCCTGACTCAGTATCAGGAGAGCTTGGAGAGGATTGTTGAGACAAAATTTTATGATCTTGATCTGAAGGTTACTGAGATACAGACAGCTGTTGAGCAGCTCCAGGAGGAAGCTGAGGAAAATAGAGGAAAGGCAACTATGGATGCTTTTTAACGTGTGCTACGAGGTGAGAGGTCTACTGCAGTGCCAATACCAGATTCTAGAGCTACATCGTCAGCACCAGCAGCTACAGCTTCAGTGCCACCTCCAGCACCCACTCCACCAGCTCCAACTACATCAACAGATACCTTCATCCTTGGAGTTCTCTCTACACCACCTCCCGAAGACCGAGCCTGAGAGACGAATAGCACTATGCATTTTCAATATTTTTGGTAACTTGTTGCCAAAGGGGGAGAAATGTATAGATCATAGGCTTCGAGAGAGAGTGTTTTGCTTCTTTGTCTCTCTTGCTTTTGGTTGAACTTGATTGTGTGCTTGGTTGATACTTTATGTTTGTGTGAGATACTTGTATGATCATGTGTTTGATCATATGCTACCTTAATGCTTGCTTGGATGATATTATCTCTTATATCCCATATATGATCATTCACTTTGCTTGGTGATGAGTGCATGCTTTTAATTTCTATCATTTTGAGCGCTCCACCAAGATGTATGTGCATTGGAAGAGTAACCCATGATCCTAATCGATTGTGCATTTGCATTCAAAAGAAAATTTTAACTAACGCACAAATTTAGGGGGAGCTCTTGCTTATCACATACTTCTCAAAGCGACATGTATTTCAATCATATGATCATTTGTCAAAGCTTTGATCTATATGTTGTCATCAATTACCAAAAAGGGGGACATTGAAAGTGCAACTATCCCTGGGTGGTTTTGGTAATTATTAACAACATATAGTTCATTGAGCTAATGCTATTTCAAGATAAATATTTCAGGAAAGCTCAATGATTGGCATGGCATGGATTAGAAATGTGGACCCCTCAAAATGCTAAGGACAAAAGATTGGCTCAAGCTCTAAAGCTCAAGACTCTACATTTTACTTTTAGTGATCCAAGATCACATTGAGTCCATAGGAATAGCCAGTACTATTAAAAGGGGATGAGGTGTTTCTCAATGGGTTGCTTGCTCAAAATGCTTAGTGATATGCTCAAAAAACACTCAACCAATTTCTCATATCCACATATGTCCCAAACCAAAAGTCAAACTCGGCCCCACCGAAACATTCCATCCGGAGCCACCGAGTTTTCTTGACATAGCCACTGCCAAAAACCCTAGTCACTTCAGTCTCACTGATAGGGATCTCGGTCTCACCGAGATGGGATTGCAAACTCTCTATTTCCCTTCGTAACGTTTCGGTCCAACCGAGATGAGCGATCGGTCCCACCGAGTTCACAATGCAAACTATCTGTTTCCCCTTTGTAACATTTCGGTCTCACTGAGATGAGCGAATCGGTCCCATCGAGTTTGCCTGGCCAACTCTCTAGTTAGCTTATTACCAAAATCGGTCCCACCGAGTTCGTGTAATCAGTCTCACCGAGATTACATTGTGTCCTAACCCTAATGAAATCACCAAGTTGACATGTCAGTCCCACCGAAAGTCCTAACGTTCACATTTTGAACTAAATCGGTCTGACCGAGTTTCATTATTTGGTCCCACCGAGTTTAGTGATTTGTGTGTAATGGTTAGATTTTGTGTGGAGGCTATATATACCCCTCCACCCACTCTTCATTCATGGAGAGAGCCATCAGAATATGCCTACACTTTCCAACATTCATTTTCTGAGAGATAACCACCTACTCATGTGTTGAGACCAAGATATTCCATTCCAACCATATAAATCTTGATCTCTAGCCTTCTCCAAGTTGCTTTCCACTCAAATCATCTTCCCACCAAATCCAAATCTGTGTGAGAGAGTTGAGTGTTGGGGAGACTATCATTTGAAGCACAAGAGCAAGGAGTTCATCATCAACACACCATCTATTACCTTTTGGAGAGTGGTGTCTCCTAGATTGGTTAGGTGTCACTTGGGAGCCTCTGTCAAGATTGTGGAGTTGAACCAAGGAGTTTGTACGGGCAAGGATATCGCCTACTTCGTGAAGATCTACGCTAGTGAGGCAAGTCCTTCATGGGCGATGGCCATGGTGGGATAGACAAGGTTGCTTCTTCGTGCACCCTTTGTGGGTGGAGCCCTCTGTGGACTCGCGCAACCGTTACCCTTCGTGGGTTGAAGTCTCCACCAACGTGGATGTACGATAGCACCACCTATCGGAACCACGCAAAAAATCTCCGTGTCTACATTGCATTTGCTCCCTACAAACTCATCCCTTTACCTTCATGTGCAATGTTTTACATTCCGCTGCTATACTCTTAGACTTGCATGTGTAGGTTGATTGCTTGACTTGTGCTAAGTTGCTAAAATCTGCCAAGACTTAAAATTGGAAAAAGGCTAGATTTTTATTTGGTCAAGTAGTCTAATCACCCCCCCCCCTCTAGACATACTTTCGATCCTACAATTGGATCTATCCCTCTACATTATGTCATCTTGTTTAAGGCATTACTCCGCTCTTGTTAACTTAATACACTAGATGCATGCTGCATAGCGGTCGATGTGTGGAGTAATAGTAGTAGATGCAGGCAGGAGTCGGTCTACTTGTCTCAGACGTGATGCCTATATACATGATCATTGCCTTGGATATCGTCATAACTATGCATTTTCGATCAATTGATCAATAATAATTTATTCACCCATCATATGCTTTCTTTCAAGAGAGAAGTCTTTAGTGAAAACTATGGCCCCCGGGTCTATCTTTTACCATATATTTTCAGATCTATAAAATGAAAACACAATAAAACCTTGCTACAATTTATTTACCTTTATTTTATTTTGCACTTTTATTTATCGTTTATATCCATCACTATCAGATCTCATCCTTACAAGTAACCATGAAGGGATTGACAACCCCTTTAGAGCATTGGGCGCAAGTATTTGGTTGTTTGTGTATGTGCAATTATTGGAGACTTGTGTGTTCCTCCTACTTGATTGATACCTTGGTTCTCAACTGAGGGAAATACTTATCTCTACTTTGCTGCATCACCCTTTCCTATTCAAGGTAAAATCCAATGCAAGCTCAAGAAGTAGCAGGCGGCGCTGATCGACGCGGCCTTTGAGGAGCCGCCGCATCAATGCGGGCGTAGCTTCCCAAGGAATCAACTCTAGCCGTTGTGCCGCATTGAAGCTTCTGACCGTCCGTTCGCATGCCTGGCGAAGGCTATATAAGTTGCGCTCGCATGCCGTACACATGCAATCTCTCCGCTCTTCCTCTTCATCCCTCCCCACTGTTCTTCCTCCACAACTCCAATGATGGGAAAGTCATGGGCCTCGACTATTGGGAATCATTGCATGGAAAACAAAAAAATTCTACGCACGCGCAATGATCTATCCATGGAAACACATAGCAACGAGGGGGAGAGTGTGTCTACGTACCATCATAGACCGTAAGCGGAAGCGTTTCTCAGCACGGTTGATGTAGTCGAACTTCTTCGCGCTTCAACCGATCAAGTACCGAACGTACGACACCTCCGTGTTCTGCACACGTTCAGCTCGGTGACGTCCCTCGCCTTCTTGATCCAGCAAGACATTGAGGTAGTAGATGAGTTCCCTCAGCACGACGGCGTGGTGACGGTGATGGTGAAGTGATCCTCGCAGGGCTTCGCCTAAGCACTACGAAAATATGACTGGGGTGTAAACCGTGGAGGGGGGCGCTGCACACGGCTAAACAATTGTCTGGTGTGTGCTAGGCGCCCCCTCCTCGTATATATAGGTAGGAGGGAGAGGGGAGAGGCCAAGGGGTGCCCCAAGTAGGTTCGAATCCTACTTGGGCTCCTGCCCTTGGCCGCGCCCCCCTGCCATGTTTGTTGGAGGGGGAATGAAAGAGGGAGAGAAGGAAGGAAGTGGGAATCCTAATCCACACTTTCCTTCTCCTCCTTAGGCCAGCCCATATGGGGAGTGCACTAGCCCCTTGTGACTGGTGTGTTTCCCCTCTTGGCCCATAAGGCCCATATCTTTTGCCGAGGGTGCCTAGAACCCCTTCCGATCACCCGATAATTAAGTACCCGGTACCCCCCGAAACTCTTCCGGTGTCCGAATACCATCGTCCTATATATCAATATTTACCTCTCAACCATTTAGAGACTCCTCGTCATGTCCGTGTTCTCATCTGGGACTTAGAACAACATTCAGTCATCAAATCACATAACTCATATAATATTATATCATCATCAAACGTTAAGCGTGCGGACCCTATGGGTTCGTGAACTATGTAGACATGACCGAGACACCTCTCCGGTCAATAACCAATAGCGGAACCTGGATGCCCATATTGGCTCCTACATATTCTACGAAGATATTTATCAATTGAACCATTATGACAACATAAGTAATTCCCTTTGTCCGTCGGTATGTTACTTTCCCAAGATTCGATCGTCAGTATCTTTAAACCTAGTTCAATCTCGTTAGTGGCAAGTCTCTTTACTCGCTCCGTAATACATCACCACGTGACTAACTCCTTAGGCGTTTGCTTGCAAGCTTATGATGTGTATTACCGCGAGGGCCCAGAGATACCTCTGCGATACTAGGAGTGACAAATCCTAATCTCGATCTATGCCAACTCAACAAACACCTTCGGAGATACCTGTAGAGCATCTTTACGATCACCCAGTTATGTTGTGACGTTTGATAGCACACAAGGCATTCCTCTGGTATCCGGGAGTTGCATAATCTCATAGTCGAAGGAATATGCATTTGACATGAAGAGAGCAATCACAATAAAATTGAATGATCATTATGCTAAGCTAACGGATGGGTCTTGTCCATCACATCATTCTTCTCATGATGTGATCCCGTTATCAAATGACAACTCATGTCTATGGTTAGGAAACCTTAACCATCTTTGATCAACGAGCTAGTCTAGTAGAGGCTCACTAGGGACAAAGTGTTTGTTTATGTATTCACACATGTATTAAGGTTTCCCATAAATACCATTCTAGCATGAATAATAAACCTTTATCATGAATAAGGAAATATAAAATGATAACTTTATTATTGCCTCCAGGGCATATTTCCATCATCGACACCGATGGGCGGCGGTTCCCGGTCATGCTCCATAGGATCATGGTGACGCATTCGCTGTCTTCGACACGCAACCATGGTGTCCAAATTAGAAGTGGTGTGAAGGAAGGAGCAAATCTCTTCAACAACCCAGCGCTTGAAGGAGGAGCGGCGCTTGCCCCTACCCCAACATGTGAAGGAGGAGCGCTGCTAGCCATCACTCGTGCCCAATGCGATCGATGCGAAGGCGCGCGATCGCCTTCGCCACTACCTTGGCAGCGGCGCCGATGAGATAGGGGCAATGCGGCGCGCCGGTCGGAGTTCACGAACTCTAGCGTCCTGCTGCCATGGATTGTGATGGCCCGGAGTGGGCGTACTGATATGTCTATTTTGCATCATGTTTTCCTACTGTTATTTATAATGTTTTGGATTGTTATTTCACTTTATGATGCAATTCTTATGCCTATTCTCTCTTATTTTGCAAGTTTCACGTGAAGAGGGAGATTGCCGGCAGCTAGAATTCTGGACCAGAAAAGGCTACAACAGAGATAGCTATTCTTCATAACTCCAAATGACCTGGAAATTTGTGGAGAATTATTTTGGAATATATAAAAAATATTGGCGGAAGAAATGCCAGGAGGGGGGCACCAGGGAGCGACAAGCTCAGGGGGCGCGCCCTACCCCCTCGGCACACCCTGTGAGCTTGTGTGCCCCCAGGCAGGCCTCCGGTGCCCATCTTCTGCGATATGAAGCCATTTGCCCTAGAAAAAAATAGAGAGAAGACTTTCAGGATGAAGCACCGTCGTCTCAAGGCGGAACCTGGTTAGGAGCTCTTTTGCTCCTTGGCGAAGCTATTCCACCGGGGAAACTTCCCTCCAGGAGGGGGAAATCGGAGCCATCGATATCACCAACGATCCTCTCATCGTGGGGGGACTAATCTTCATCAACAACTTCATCAGCACCATCTCATCCCAAACCTTAGTTCATCTCCTGTATTCAATCTTTGTCCCCAAACCTCAGATTGGTACCCGTGGGTTCCTAGTAGTGTTGATTACATCTTGTAGTTAATGCTAGTTGGTTTATTTGGTGCAAGATTAAATGTTCAGATCCCCAAAAATATTCAATACCCCTCTGATCTTGAACATGAATATGATCTGTGAGTAGTTACTTTTGTTCTTGAGGACATCAGAGAAGTCTTTTTATAAGTTATCATGTGAAGTTGGCATTCGTTCGCTATTTTGATGATATGTATGTTGTTGCTTCCTTTAGTGGTGTCATGTGAACGCCGACTACATGACACTTCACCATAGTTGGGCCTAAGGGAAGGCATTGTGGAGTAATAAGTAGATGATGGGTTGCTTGAGTGACAGAAGCTTAAACCCTAGTTTATGCGTTATTCCATAAGGGGCTGATTTGGATCCATATGTTTCATGCTACAGTTAGATTTATCTTAATTCTTCTTTCGTAGTTGCGGATGTTTGCAAGAGGGGGTAATCATAAGTGGGTTGCTTGTTCAAGTAAGAACAACACCCAAGCACCGGTCCACCCACATATCAAATTATCAAAGTAGCGAATGCGAATCAACCAAACATGATGAACGTGACTGGACGACAATTCCCATGTGTCCTCGAGAGCACTTTACGTTATTTAAGAGAACTTGTCAGCTTGCCCTTTGCTCTAAAAAGGATTGGGCCACCTTTCTGCACATTTGCTATTGTTGTTATGTGTTACTTCTTGTGAATTATCTTGCTACAAAACTATATATCAATGTTACTTATAGCACTTGCAGAGAATACCTTGTTGAAAACCGCTAATCATTTCCTTCTACTCATCATTGGGTTCGACACTCTTACTTATCGAAAGGACTACGATTGAACCCATATATTTGTGGGTCATCACGTACACCTGGATCCTGGACCGCTCCATGATGACGGCCGAGACGAGCAAGCATCGTCTCCTTTGCCTCGACAAAGAGATGGCCAAGTACGGCGAGGAGTAGTCTCTCAGCAAGATCGCCGGTGCCAATGCCGCCTCCTCCAAGGCCTGCCGCCCTCTCCCCCCCCTGCCCACGTCGTTGGTGGGCGTGCCCGCACCATGCATGGAACAGGAGAAAGCGTATAGGATCATCCGCGAGCATCAGCCGGCTACCGGGAAGCCCTTCTGTGACGCCGCCCCCTTCCGCCACCCGAAGGCCGACAACAACGACTCAGACACCGGATCTGGCGATGATGACGGAGGAAGAGCCGCCGATCAGCCTGACATGGCCTACGAGGTCATCGTGAAGTACAGGGTAGTTTAGGGTTTTTGTTTTAAGATTTTTAGTTCATCGGACGAAATATCGTCCGGTTTTATGTAAAAATTATCCTAGTTTAAATGAACCTTTTCCGATTTATATGAAATCAACCGTGTTTTCATGAATTTTGACTGTTTAGTTCAAACAATGGATGAAATTTATGTGGGCAGCGTTGGATGTAGGCCTCCGACATCAGTATCTGCGCACTCACCCCCTGTCCGCAGACTGATGCCAAAGCAAATTTAAGGGTAAGCGTTGGAGATGCCCTAGCCTTGCCATGACAAACAAGTGTGGCGCTATTCTTGAAATTTTGTAGCTCAACATTATATTGTTTGATGTTCATAAGTAAAATAACACAAAATGTATTATGTGTATCCAACCAAGTGCAACCATTTGTTCAACTTTTTGAGCGAAGGTTGAAAAAATAGTATAACGAAACTCTCCTTCTAGTCCCGAGCTCATTATGAGCTCGGGATGGCGGTAAATTCCGAAAGAAAGAAAAAACGTCAAAACATTCTGAATTTTTTGGGTGTAAATTACCACAAATGTTCTCGGTCCTTGAAAATTTTCATCCCTAATTAACATTCGTGGAAGTCATAACAAAAACAACACTGCAAAATGCTTTCGAAAATAACATTTTTGGATTGTTGATTTTGTTTGTTTACCATGATTTCCACGAATGTTATTCCAGGATGAAAATTTGCAAGCACTGAGAACAGTTGTAAATGTTTGCACAAAAAAGTCAAAAAAAATTATTATTTTTCTGGATTTTACTGTTTTGTAGGGAGCATATAAGCTCATGACTAGATACTCCGCATCCTATTTCAATACCCTTCTTACATCTAGGTTACTTCTCATCTTAAAACCAATATAGGAACACAATTTGCGGGAGAGGCATCTGCATTGTATCCAACATTTTTCCTTGCGTCTACGATACATTGGAGTTATATAATATGTGATGGGGCACAAATATAAAGGGCAAAAGTTTTGCAGGTCACTTTTATATTAGGTACACCTTTATATATGAGAGGATTAGTTGTTAGAAAAGTGTTGAAATTGAAGTTCGATGCTCTCTTGAGTGGTCTGGTTTATGCATATCATACACAATGGCAGAGGTAGGAATTTTCTCCTTAGTATTAATTCGTGCAATGAAATAGCAATATGACGACAAATATGCAACAAGCTAGCAAAAGTGTACCAGTGGATCAGCAACCCTTTGGTGTTCCATGGAAGTCCCAGGAAGACCCTTGGCGCCGCCACCGATCATAGAACGACAAAATCCTATATGAATTTAGAGTTTGCTAACTACAAGTTCATACAACAGAAATGGAATTGCTAGATCAGGAGGTCATCGATCATAGACACACGTGTTTGCAGTTGGAGTCTCCAACCCCGTATACAAAAATGTAGGAGGCATTAGTTGTGTGTTTTCCCCTCAAATCAATCGATTTTTCTAGCCATCCCATTAACATCGAAGGGGTGTGGTTCATTTTCAACGTCCAACCATTTCCTTCCTCATCCTCACACGCGACGCAATTTACCGAATAACCAAATGCCCACTCTCTACATCGCCTCTGACGCAAACCTATCCGAGTCCTCACCTATCCATGTCACGAGCTCGACATCGATCTATTTCAAACGGCGGCACAAAGTGAAAAGGGATCCCCACCGGCACTTGTCAACCCTTGTCCTCGCCTCCATCCGCCGCAGCACTTTGCATCATCCCCATCTATGACAGCTCCATCCTATCTCATGCTTGGGCACAAGATGATATCTAGAATCAACTGGTCCAGAAAATATTTTCAGAATGGAAATCTTATCTGACCGACGTTCGTGGGAGGGGGTGTCATTTCGACTGTTTTTCATTGCAATTTTAGTTGTGTCGGGGCTAACAGTTTCTTCGGAGCAATATGAAGTTGTTTTAGAAGGATGGCAGTTTTGAGCCTTCCTGTCAGAAAATGTCATGCTATTCTGAAGAAACTGTTACCCCACACACAATGTAAAATGTGATCAAAACATTCGCAAATGCCACTCCTCCCGGCGAGCATTCGCCAGCTAAGAGCATCTACAGTCAGATGCCCCCAAAACCTCCTCATATGCCTGGGCGGGCCACCCCGGTCACGAAATTTCGACCCAAACGGGCCTCAAACGCTCGGACTGACCGGCAACCCTCATATCCAGGCCAAATATGAGGCGGACATGGGGGCGCCAGGGTGCGCCCAGACGCATCCGCCCCGTCGTACTGACGTTGGGGTCCCATGCAGAATCGCCGGGAAATCCAGCGGTCGGACGGTAGTCTCCTCCGGTGGGGGTTGCGAATGCCGCGTGGCGCCGGTCCGGCTGATCGCCCGAGGCCAAATCCAGCTATTTAAGTTGGCCGGCGTCTCCCAACCCTAGCCCATCCATCCCCTCCCTCTCCGGACCGCCGGCCCGAGCCCATCGACCTCCTCTGTCTTACTCCGACGCTTTTCCCATGCCCTCCGGCTTCGCCATGGTCCGGAAGAAGATAACCACCTATGCCATGCTCATGCCGAAGCGTCGGTACGAGATCGAGCAGGAAATCTAGGCGAGGCACGCCGCACGCATCGTTGTCGGGTTGCCTCTGGACTCGCCGGAGCTGGAGGAGTAGGAGGAGGAGCAAGCGGAGGAGGGCGAGGGAGATGAGCAGCAATCGGCTCCGATGGAGGACGACGAGGAGGCGGAGCAGACGGAGCAGGATTTCGCGTTGGCTCCTGGCTTCAATATGGAGCAGGCGGAGTCGCCGTCACCCAAGCGGATGAGATGATGGAGCAACGAGCCATCCCGGAGTCCATTCAAGATGAGGCCTATGTGGAGGCCAACCGACGGTTCATCCGGCAGGAACGGGTGGCGACCGATGCCCTCTTTGATGAGGTCGAAGCGGAGATGGATGCGCAAGCTGCAACGGAGGAACTGCAGGAGTCAGAGCTGCGGCTACCACCCATGTACCCGGTGCCGGGCATCGTAGATTGTGAACATCTTCGACGAGGACTAGACTAGTTGATCTACATGGAACATAGGATTTTTTTTAACATGCTTTTGCTTTTGTATGGATTTAAGATTTCTACTATGAAGTATCCGGATGCACATGAAAAAATTTGAGGCTTGATCGGTTAGTGTTCGTTAACGTATCCGCACGCGTCCGCTGGTGTTTGAGGGCCCAGATTTGTCTACCCGACTATAGACGCTCTACGGAGGTCCATTTTGCAAACCTAATATTTAGCAAATCTACAAAAGTATTGCACTGCCTGGATGTATGCGCAAATACGTCGTACTCAGCTTTACAGAATTTCGACGTTCTACTTCCTCCGTTCCAAATTATTTGGAACGGAGGGAGTATATTTGAAGATATTCCCGGACACATGAAAAACGAGCATCATACTATTTGCCCTACGGAAATGGCAAGTTTCCATCACTTGTTTTTAACCATTCTGAGGAGTCGACACAAGTCCCGGCATCTACGCAACGGCCATAGTGCTTGTCAATTATCCCCCCCGATGGCGTCTGGCAAGCCGACAAACCCCGAGATAGACAATGACATGGAGTGCTCCTCCCCGGAATCGGGTGCCGAGGACGCCGTGGAGTCGTCGTCGCCGGCGCCAGCGCCATCGTCCCGGTTCAAGGGAGTCGTGCCGCAGCCCAACGGGCGCTGGGGCGCGCAGATCTACGAGAAGCACTCGCGGGTGTGGCTTGGCACGTTCGCGGACGAGGAATCCGCCGCGCGCGCCTACGACGTGGCCGCGCTCCGCTTCCGCGGCCGCGACGCCGTCACCAACTACCAGCTCCCGCTGGCGGTGGAGGGGGCCAGCTCGTCGTCCACGAGCGAGCTCGCCTTCCTCGCCGACCACTCCAAGGCCGAGATCGTCGACATGCTCCGCAAGCACACCTACGCCGACGAGCTCCGGCAGGGCCTGCGCCGCGGGCACGGGCGCGCGCAGCCCACTCCGGCGTGGGCGCGAGAGTTCCTCTTCGAGAAGGCCGTGACCCCGAGCGACGTCGGCAAGCTCAACCGCCTGGTGGTTCCGAAGCAGCACGCCGAGAAGCACTTCCCTCCGACGACGGCGGCGGCCACCGGCAGCAACGGCAAGGGCTTGCTGCTCAACTTCGAGGACGGCGAAGGGAAGGTGTGGCGGTTCCGGTACTCGTACTGGAACAGCAGCCAGAGCTACGTGCTCACCAAGGGCTGGAGCCGCTTCGTCCGGGAGAAGGGCCTCGTCGCCGGCGACACCGTGACGTTCTCCCGGTCGGCGTACGTGATGAATGACACGGAAGAGCAGCTCTTCATCGACTACAAGCAGAAGAACAAGAATGACGAGGCGGCCGACGCAGCCAAGAATGAGGCCGGCCATGCCGCCGTCAAGCTCTTCGGCGTCGACATTGGCGGAGGAGAGATGGCGGGGTCATCAGGTGGGTGAAGAGCAACAAGGTAAGTTCTTCAGCCACGGGCCACGGTGTGATTGCGATAGCCATGGTCTTTCTCCCATGGTGCGAGCGATTTCCATTTCGCGACAGAAGCAACGTTTGTAAGTGAGAGACAATTCCTTGACATTTCTCGTGTCGATCTTAATTGATTTCTCTCCTTTTGTGGTTTATCGGAAAGCGATGTTGCAGAGGACCTGAATATTCAGTCAGATCTTTATGCATTGGCAGATCGAGCATTTTCATGGCAATTTATGTTGACTGGATGTCAAATTTAGTTGACGAGCGTGATAAATCTGTCTCAGTACACTTTATTTTCTCTAGAAAACTATCGGGCTCACAAACTAAATATGCCATCATTACACCAATATAAATTGCCGAAGAAAACATTAAATTTGCCATGACTAAAAAGCTACTCCCTCTATAATAATGATCTAAACACTCTTATATTTCTTTACAGAGATACTATGTTTTAAATTAGTGTATATCTTCAATTGTGATATTATTGAATATGCGGTTACCGTGAGAGCATCATGACCAGCAGCATTTTTTGGGCTAATCATGATGGGTTGTTCAAGCCATAACTAAGCTAACACAGGCAGGTGTGCAGCAGCCAGCAGGCCAGGGGGTACCTTTGTGCGGTTGCATGTTGATACGATGTTTCCCGATATAGAAAAACGTCCAGCCTAATTTTAGGCTGTTTTCTGCTACTATTATGAACTTCGCGTCTTGCCTACTCCATGTTAACCACTTTTGTCTCCTTCCTACATAGTACAGTAATGCAGTAGTACGTACTGTTGCACATACTGTGCATATATATACTCCTACTCGACATTAGTGCAGTATCATCAGGGGACCCCTCAACCATAGCTGCTGTAGCCATGATGGTCAGGCTTTATAAATGGCCTTCTATGGCAGCTAGCTGCCTGCCTACCGGCAGCAACAGCTGAGATCTCGGCTTCTTCCTGATCGACCTGACATTTTGGCCCTATTTCCTTCTAAACAAACACCCCCCCCCCCCCCCCCCCCCCCGGGCCATTCCCAATTCAGTTCTTTTTTATGGGAAAATATCTAGAGCACTCGACATTTAGGCGTTCTCATGCTCCGTGTCTAAAAAGTCAACTTTAAATGTAAAAAAAACCTTATTTTTGTACTGCGAATCTTCACAAGACATGTGTCCACAACCCCTAAAAAATCCATATCCAAACTTCAAATGCACATTGAGAAAATAAAATGAGAATTCTTGATGTGAAAAGCATCATTTTTTTGCTTTTGACTTTTTGTGGCACTATTCAAGCTAAATTTATCTTTTTTTCCTCAAAGTGTTTTTCGAGTTTGAATCTGAACGTTTTCTAGAGGTTGTAGACACATATCTTGGGAACATTCACATTTAAAAAAATTGTGTTGAAACATTTGAAATTGATCTTTTAGAGTTTAGACATGGAAGCACGAGCACCTTAGTGTGTTGGGAGCACTGGATATTTTCCCACATCTCAAAACGATCAAAGGGTGCGAGGTGTCGCGACTTCTCAACAGTTGCATTCCGTTCGACATACTTGTTGTAGGCATCTGGGCCGAGGAAGCAGAGCACGGTGGCGTCCTCACTGGCGAACTTGACACGCCACACCCGCGAGCGCTTGTCGTATCACCAGTGGCCACAACACAACGCCCTTGAAACGCCACGATAGCCAATGGCACACGCGACGACAACTACACCTCGTCATCACCTCCGATTTTGGGGACTAATACATGTCATTGTCCATCGGTGGGGATATTTTCTTCTTTGTTTGATCTAGCATTGGTAGTGGTTGGTATTGTTTTTTTTTCTTTTGCGGGGGGTAGGGGTTGGTATTGTACCAGGGCAAAAAAATAAAAAATCATATGAAAACAACAGGAAGGAAAAAATGTTTGCACATTCAAAGTCTGGATGAGCAGACTCATCTAAAAAGACAAATCCATCTTCGAAGTATGAGATGTAACATCATGGCGGAGTCATACCATCTGAGTTACTTTCAGATGAAAAAGTTGCTCCCTTCGTTTGAAAATACACATCATTTTAGAAATGGACAAGAGCCCGTCATGTAGCTACGCTTTTGACATGCATATTTGCCATAACAATCTTAATGATATCATGTTCACCTATGTCATCTTATTATCACATTCAATAATTGAGCTGCAACTGCGCTCAAGTTGATACTTTTACTAGTAGCGAGGCATAAACGAGGCCGTGGACTAGTTGCAAATCTCCCCTCTACCTAAATTGAAATGTAAGGTTCTGTCGTGCACCGCGTCCTTCCTCCAACTTAAAGTACGCCGCATCCCCCTCTCTCTTCGTTTTGTTTCTTTCCCTCCTATCTCTTGTTATTTCACCATTTTGCTTGAAAACTGCTCTAACTGTCTTGTCAAATAAAAGTTTATTTTATTTGATAGACAGATATGTTAAGATCCTCAAATTCATTTAGGTATGTAAATCCAGGCATGATTTGATAAATATGCATTTGCGCAATCACACTAATATCAAGTAAATCACAGGTTAATGTACTACTCTCTCTGTCCGAAAATATAAGAACGTTTTTAACACTATACTAATGTCAAAAACGTTCTTATATTATGAGACAGAGCGAGTAGAATATTAAAACCTGTTGCAATGCATAGACAATTATATACTCTGTAGTAACTAAAACATGCTATAGCCTCAGACCGGTATTCAGGTGGTTAAAAATGATCGTGCCTAAAATATAAGAACATTTTTAACACTACACTAATGTCAAAAACGTTCTTATATTATTAGACGAAGGGAGTAGACTATTAAAAACTGTTGCAATGCATAGACAATTATATACTCCGTAATAACTAAAACATGATATAGCCTCATACTTACTGTTGTATGTGTCCCTTTATACCGACTGTTGCATATAGTACTATGTCAAAAATGATCCATACCGATAGCGACTGTTGTATGTGTCCCTTGTATGTCGGCACACGCGGGGTACTGTGCCCCTCTGCACCTGATTATTGCGGATGCAAAGATGGACAAGTGGAGGCAGATGGGTTTGTCCGTGGCCACGTGGGGGGAGGACCGGACGAGTGTGACTGTGACACCGGGCTGGAGGGAGAGAGGGGACCCCAAGAGTTGATTGCCGTACATTTGTTGACGTTGGTGGTTACTTATAGTAGTATCTAGCTAGCTACACATCTTGATGTGATTTTAGTTGAGATCGATGGACCTCCAATGATTTATCGAGGTTTCTATTTAGCTCGCTACTACCTCCGTCCTAGTTTATTAGTCCCCTTCGCATATTGTGCTAAATTTCGATCTTAGATTTAACTAATATAAAATGTTAATGCACGTAACAAAAAATAATAGCATTGGAAACTAAACTCAAATACCAATCCAACAATTAATATTTTTTTTTGGTTGACATACATTATTATTATTTTAGTTGAATATACGGTCAAATTTTGACACAAAATATTAAGGGGACCAATAAACCAGGACGGAGTTAGTAGCTAGGAAGGTTGGAAATTTGCACGGGCGCGCACCTCTCATGCGCTGCCGACCACTTGATTGCCTCGTAATTCATGACATAGTTGAATCCCACACAAGGGCAGATTAAGTTGTAAGTTTTAGTCGTTGAAACTTATCACTTTTTATCTGAAATTTATGATTTTTTTACTCGCTCTTACCAAGTTCCATAGATAACTTTTGAAGACATTTTTTGGTCGTTTGTAGACACAAAAATCATGATTTTATCGATAGCTCGTACTAAGTTCCAAGAGTTGAAAATTACTATTTAGTTTTAAAATTTGTCAAAACATATTTAAAATGAATCTTATTTGGAACCCTTGTCACGAGAAACACGAATGTGAAAAGAAAAATTAATTTGAACTGTTCTTTAAAAAATATAAAGATTTGAAAATCGAAAGCCAATTGTAAAAGTACGCGTGAAGGACTCCATGCCTCCGCACTTGCCTGCTCCAAATCCGCTCCCATATAAAGATGGGTGTACTTTGTATTTATTTGGATTGCACCATATAAAGATGACCCGGCCTGGCTTTTGATTATAAGTCGCCAGTATATATTTGGATTGCGCGATTGGAATTATGCGCTTATAAATCATTGCGTATATTATTCAAATAGCCAACATGGCTGGATTTTAATTATGGTTATCAATAACCAGTATTATGATTAAGGTTTCCAAAGTCGCTTTTGCGCAATGGCTATCATATTATCAATAGATATGATTTATTCTACAATTGAAGGAATAGTCCCGAGTTGCTGCAGGCTTACGACCCGGCACTTGGGGGCTACATTATTTCAGTTGAAATTACATCAAATACACAAGTCTCATGTCGCTGCAAGCATGCACCATGACACTTGGGGGCTAATGCAAAGTCATTTTTTGCTCACCTCATTGAAGACCCGACTCATCACATCATAATGAGCTAGCCCTTGGAGGCTACCAATTGCTCTTGTCAACAATTCAAGATACACAAATTTTCACTTATCATTGAAGGGTCCACTGCTCAGTTGGTAAAGCACAAGGCTCTTAACCTTGTGGACATGGATTCAAGCCCCATGATGAGGGTTACATCATATAATGTTATTTTCATTGAAGTATATATCAAAGTCCCAGCTCAATATTATCTTACTGAGCCGGCCCTTGGGGGCTACACGTTGCTGTTCAAAGTTTACATGATTATATTTACAAAGTCCCTGCTCATTATTGCATAATGACCCGGCCCTTGGGGGCTACAATGGTTGATGTTTTTATGAGCATAAGGCAATTTCAAGTCCCAGGTTGCTGCAAGCATGACAACCCGTCACTTGGGGTCTACATATGTGGAATACTCAGTTCTGACTAGTGATTGAGATGAACAACCCGGATTCCTTCAAGCTTGTGATATTCATATTAAAGCAAGTCTTAAGCTGTTGCTATGCTATCTTCTTAAGACATGGGGGCTACAAGTGATAGGCATATAAGAGGTATATTTTCAAGCTTGATGTTAACTACAATTATGACCCGGTGCCATCAATATTTGTAAACCGGAAATGATAAACCGGCAAGTTCAATTCTTAAACCGGCAAGTTCAAGTCTTAAACCGGCAAAGTTCTACATTCTTAAACCGGCAAGTTCAAGTCTTAAACCGGCAAAGTTCTACATTCTTAAACCGGCAAGTTCAAGTCTTAAACCGGCAAAGTTCTACATTCTTAAACCGACAAGTTCTACATTCTTAAACCGGTTGAAGATCAAATGAGTATTTCAAAGGCCAATATTTTTGTTAAGCATTGGGAGCTGAAGTCAAAGGAGTTATTCTTCACAATATTTCTCTGTGACAAACCAATATCAGCAAATTGATTATGAAGCTGGCCTATTGACCCGAATTTTCTACAAGGAAATGACAAGGATTTAAAGATGCTCAGGATCAGTTTAACATGGATAAATCCAAATTAAACTGGGGGCTAATGTCGGGGATATACCCCGTGGTATGACCCGGCTGGAGTTGTAAACCGGCTGGGACTTGGTAAACCGGCGGAGAGTTAAGACAGAGAGTCAAGACAGATGGCTAAGACAGACGGTAAACTGGCTGGTGTTAAACCGACAAACAATGTTAAACCGGCAGACAGTGTTAAACCGGCTGACAGTGTTAAACCGGCAGACAATGTTAAACCGGCAGACGTTAAGAAGCCCAGGAAGGAAAGTCAAAATAGTTTAAGTTAAAGTCCGAGTTGGACTCCACATGTAACCCGCCCCTTCAACATATATAAGGAGGGGCAGGGCTCCTCAAAGGGGGACAAGCAAGAAACAATCTCTAGGGCTAGACACAACTAGAGGAGAGCCGGTTTACGGCGACTCCCTCGTGATGATAATGAGATCTAGCCTCAAACAGCATGTAGGGTTGTTACCGGATGATGTTTCCCGGGGCCCGAAGCTGTCTAACTCCCTGTGTTGTGTTGCGTTTCTCGATTCCGCTCAACCCCTCTCAAGCTACCACATAGATGCGTTGGCCTCGCGACTAAGTCCTCACACTAAGGACATCTGACGTGACGATTCCACGACATGATGCGAATGACATGTGCAAGTTTTAAAGAAAATGTTGACATGAGCATTATATGAAGTATTTGTCATCGTGGCGGAAAGAAAGGGGTGTCACGGCAACGATAACGAAAACGGTGCCACGGCAGCGTTCTAGTTCCGGTAACTCGATTGAGATACCGATGCAAAGAAGAAGTGTGCGGATGCGTGCAAAAGATGGTGGGGCGCTCCCGGATTCCGGGTGTCCCACGAGTTGGCGACAAGGAAACGAGTGACAATTTGGACACGGTGCAAACACGAGCATCTCAAACATCGCAAGCATTCGTTCACGGACGTCGTGTCGAGGTTATACCTTCGAAGCATGCAAACGGGACAGTTCTCGTTCGATGGGACGTAGTGGAAGTAGGCGTTCTCGCACGCTCTAGGGTCGACGGTAGAGGTTCTCGCGATCTCGGCGACGGTAGTCGTTCACGTTTGTTCGGAGAGGTACTTGATGACTCCAACGTCTTCGGGGCGACGGTAGTTATACACGGTCCACGAGACGTCGATCGTTCGGAGTCCGACTTGCAGGTCTTGCCGACATGAGGCGTTTTTGTGTAGACAAACTTGGCGCATCCGAAGGGTCATACTTGTCGTCGTTGAAACTTGGTGAATCCAAGGTTTTTGAGGTCGACGGTAGTTGTTCTCGTATCGTCGTGGTACTTCGCGATTTCAGAGATGGGGGAGGACGAACTTGGCGGTCCTCGTAGAACTAGTACTTGGCCTATCCTTGGTCCTTCGGGTTCGGTCTTGACGATTTCGTAGATGGTAGAAGGGGTACTGGATAGTTCGGGCACTTGGCAAAATCGTGTGACGGTGTAACATGATCTAGGTTCGGGATTTGGCGTCGTTCAACAGGGTACTTCTAGGGACAACCGACAAAAATAGAGAAGCACGAGGGGCACCGGTCAGGATGGAGCTCATATCCTTAGCAGAGAAGAGACGCAGGGGTTCGAACGGAGCCGAGGCTAGGCCTGTCGAAGCAGGGAATGACGAGTGAGAAACCGACAGAGGAGCTGCAAGAGTGGCGCTCATGGGAGAAGGCAAGGCGGTGCGGCGCTGGACGAACAGGAGCGTCAGGAGGGCAGGGTGGTACAGGTGCAAAGGAGGGAGGCAGCCATGGCGCACAGGGGCCCGGCTTCCTGGTGATACCCCGGCGAAAACGACCGGAGCGGCGGTGGACGACGTGCGCGACGGCGCTGGAGGGCGCCACGGAGCACGCGGGAACGGGGTAGCCGAGGACGCGGGCGAGGCGGAGGAAGGCGGGCGCCGGTGCTCCTGCTCTGCTATTGCGGGCATGGGGACGAGGAGGTGGAGCTCGGGCGGTGAGGTCGCTAGGTGCAAGGAGGGGAAGGGAGATGAGCGAGAGGAGGAGGATCGAGCGCTTCCCCTGTGAGCGATGTGGGAGAAGGGATCGAGCGAGGCAGGCGCTCTGCCTCCTGGCGGCGCGAGGGGAAGACGAGAGAGAGCGTGGCGCGGCATACGGGAGAGATAGGATCGAGGGAAGGGAGTGGCTGCAAGGGAGAGATGGGATCGAGGCCCCTGGCGGCGCGAGGGGAGAGGAACGAAGGAAGAGGGATCGGGCCAGGGGTGCTAGGGTTAGGTTAGGTGGGCCTGGAGGCCGGCCCAGTGGGGAGGGCACCGGCTGGGCCTTAGAAGGCTGTGGGGAAGGAAGGCCGACCTGGTGGAAGGGAGGCCCAGGTGGCCAGAGACCTGGCTGGGAAGTCCCTCTCTCTCTCTCTTACTCTTTTCCATATTAAAACAAAATAGAAAAAGAGGAAGAAAATAAAGAGAAGGTAGGGGTGGAATCTGGGCATGGGGAAAATTTTCCCGGACTCTTAAAAATATGCATGGTCTGAGAAAATTAGAAGTGGCAAGATCGAAAGATATGAATTCAAACTCATTTGAGTTTAATCAAATGGTTTGAACTAGGGCTAGGGTTTTGAAGTGCCCATAAATGTTGAGTATTTAGGTGGAGCTCCGAAAAGTGACTAAAGAAATTACAGGACAAGTTTGGGGACCAAACTTGAAGCGGAAAAGGGCATGTGATAAATTGCAAGTGTGTTATAGATGATTCTGAAAATGGAATATTTAATATAGCTCCCTAATATCGGGAGGATATGTTATAAAGAGAATCACCATGTTAATTCCCTCGGTTTAAATGGATCGAAGATCCATACGGTTTATTTAGTTGAGTTAAAAAAAATGACATGATGGCATGATGACATGATGCAATGCACATGATGCAATGACGAATACAACGAACCAAACAAAACACACGACGAAACCCGGAAACCCTGGAAGGCATCTGAAGCTCCGGTCTTGGGGCGTCACAAGGCACGCCTTGGTGGGTTGTGCTCAGCCCAACCCATCTCCGGTGCCCATCTTCTGGTATATAAGTCATTTTGACCTAGAAGAAATAAGAGGAGGAATTTAGGGACGAAGCACCACCGTCTCGAGGTGGAACTTGGGCAGGAGCACTTTTGCCCTCCGGCGGAGCGATTCCGCCCGTGGAATTTCCCTCCCTGAGGGGGGAAATCTGAAGGAAATATGCCCTAGAGGCAATAATAAAGTTATTATTTATTTCCTTATATCATGATAAATGTTTATTATTCATGCTAGAATTGTATTAACCGGAAACATAATACATGTGTGAATACATAGACAAACAGAGTGTCACTAGTATGCCTCTACTTGACTAGCTCGTTAATCAAAGATGGTTATGTTTCCTAACCATAGACAAAGAGTTGTCATTTGATTAATGGGATCACATCATTAGTTGAATGATCTGATTGACATGACCCATTCCATTAGCTTAGCACTCGATCGTTTAGTATGTTGCTATTGCTTTCTTCATGACTTATACATGTTCCTATGACAATGAGATTATACAACTCCCGTTTGCCGGAGGAACACTTTGTGTGCTACCAAACGTCACAACGTAACTGGGTGATTATAAAGGTGCTCTACAGGTGTCTCCAAAGATACATGTTGGGTTGGCGTATTTCGAGATTAGGAATTGTCACTCCGATTGTCGGAGAGGTATCTCCGGGTCCTCTCGGTAATGCACATCACATAAGCCTTGCAAGCATTGCAACTAATGAGTTAGTTGCGAGATGATGTATTACGGAATGAGTAAAGAGACTTGCTGGTAAAGAGATTGAACTAGGTATTGGGATACCGACAATCGAATCTCGGGCAAGTAACATACCGATGACAAAGGGAACAACGTATGTTGTTATGCGGTCTGACCGATAAAGATCTTCGTAGAATATGTAGGAGCCAATATGGGCATCCAGGTCCCGCTATTGGTTATTGACCGGAGACGTCTCTCGGTCATGTCTACATTGTTCTCGAACCCGTAGGGTCCGCACGCTTAAGGTTTCGATGACATATATATTATGAGTTTATGAGTTTTGATGTACCGAAGGAGTTCGGTGTCCCGGATGAGATCGGGGACATGACGAGGAGTCCCGAAATGGTCGAGACGTAAAGATTGATATATTGGACAACTATATTCGGACATCGGAAAGGTTCCGAGTGGTTCGGGTATTTTTCGGAGTACCGGGGAGTTACGGGAATACGGGAGAAGAAGTATATGGGCCTTATTGGGCTTTAGGGGAGAGGGAGAGGCAGGGCCCCCCCCCAAGGCCTAGTCCGAATTGGACTAGGGGGAGGGGCTGCGCCCCCTCCTTCCTTTTCTTCCCTCTTCCCCTTCCTTGTCTCCTACTCCTAATACTTGGAAGGACTCCTAGTTGGACTAGGAAAAGGGGGATCCTACTCCCGGTGGGAGTAGGACTCCCCTAGGGCGCGCCATAGAGAGGGCCGGCCCTCCCCTCCTCCACTCCTTTATATACGGGGGCAGGGGGCACCCCATAGACACACAAGTTGATCCACGTGATCTTATTCTTAACCGTGTGCGGCGCCCCCTGCCACCATAGTCCTCGATAATATTGTAGCGGTGCTTAGGCGAAGCCCTGCGACAGTAGTACATCAAGATCGTCACCACGCCGTCGTACTGACGGAACTCTTCCACGACACTTTGCTGGATCGGAGTCCGGGGATCGTCATCGAGCTGAACGTGTGCTAAAACTCGGAGGTGCCGTAGTTTCGGTGCTTGCTCGGTCGGGCCGTGAAGATGTACGACTACATCAACCAAACGCTTCCGTTGTCGATCTACAAGGGTATGTAGATCACACTCTCCCCTCGTTGCTATGCATCACCATGATCTTGCGTGTGCGTAGGATTTTTTTTGAAATTACTACGTTTCCCAACAGTGGCATCCGAGCCTAGGTTTTATGGTTTGATGTTATGTGCACGAGTAAAACACAAGTGAGTTGTGGGCGATATAAGTCATACTGCCTACCAGCATGTCATACTTTGGTTCGGCGGTATTGTTGGATGAAGCGGCCCGGACCGACATTACGCGTACGCTTACGCGAGACCGGTTCTCCCGACGTGCTTTGCACATAGGTGGCTTGCGGGTGACTGTTTCTCCAACTTTAGTTGAACCAAGTGTGGCTATGCCCGGTCCTTGCGAAGGTTAAAACGGCATCAACTTGACAAACTATCATTGTGGTTTTGATGCGTAGGTAAGATTGGTTCTTGCTTAAGCCCGTAGCGGCCACGTAAAACTTGCAACAAACAAAGTAGAGGACGTCTAACTTGTTTTTGCAGGGCATGTTGTGATGTGATATGGTCAAGACATGATGCTAAATTTTATTGTATGAGATGATCATGTTTTGTAACCGAGTTATCGGCAACTCGCATGAGCCATATAGTTGTCGCTTTATTGTATGCAATGCAATCGCGCTGTAATGCTTTACTTTATCACTAAGCGGTAGCGATAGTCGTGGAAGCATAAAAGTGGCGAGACGACAACGATGCTGCGATGGAGATCAAGGTGTCACGCCGGTGACGATGGTGATCATGACGGTGCTTCAGAGATGGAGATCCCAGGAACAAGATGATGATGGCCATATCATATCACTTATATTGATTGCATGTGATGTTTATCTTTTATGCATCTTATCTTGCTTTGATTGACGGTAGCATTATAAGATGATCTCTCACTAAATTATCAAGAAGTGTTCTCCCTGAGTATGCACCGTTGCGAAAGTTCTTCGTGCTGAGACACCATGTGATGATCGGGTGTGATAGGCTCTACGTTCAAATACAACGGGTGCAAAACAGTTGCACGCGCGGAATACTCAGGTTATACTTGACGAGCCAAGCATATACAGATATGGCCTCGGAACACGGAGACCGAAAGGTCGAGCGTGAATCATATAGTAGATATGATCAACATAGTGATGTTCACCAATGAAACCACTCCATCTCACGTGATGATCGGACATGGTTTAGTTGATTTGGATCACGTGATCACTTAGAGGATTAGAGGGATGTCTATCTAAGTGGGAGTTCTTAAAGTAATATGATTAATTGAACTTAAATTTATCATGAACTTAGTCCTGGTAGTATTTTGTAAATCATGTTGTAGATCAATAGCTCGCGTTGTTGCTTCCCTGTGTTTATTTTGATATGTTCCTAGAGAAAATTGTATTGAAAGATGTTAGTAGCAATGATGCGGATTGGATCCATGATCTGAGGTTTATCCTCATTGCTGCACAGAAGAATTATGTCCTTGATGCACCGCTAGGTGACAGACCTATTGCAGGAGCAGATGCAGACGTTATGAACGTTTGGCTAGCTCAATATGATGACTACTTGATAGTTTAGTGCACCATGCTTAACGGCTTAGAATCGGGACTTCAAAGACGTTTTGAACGTCATGGACCATATGAGATGTTCCAGGAGTTGAAGTTAATATTTCAAGCAAATACCCGAGTTGAGAAATATGAAGTCTCCAACAAGTTCTATAGCTAAAAGATGGAGGAGAATCGCTCAACTAGTGAGCATGTGCTCAGATTGTCTGGGTACTACAATCGCTTGAATCAAGTGGGAGTTAATCTTCCAGATAAGATAGTGATTGACAGAATTCTCTAGTCACCATCACCAAGTTAGTAGAACTTCGTGATGAACAATAGTATGCAAGGGATGACGAAAACGAATCCCGAGCTTTTCATGATGATGAAATCGATGAAGGTAGAAATCAAAAAAGAGCATCAAGTGTTGATGGTTGACAAGATCACTAGTTTCAAGAAAAGGGCAAAGGGAAAAAGGGGAACTTCAAGAAAAACAGCAAGCAAGCTGTTGCTCATGTGAAGAAAAGTCTGGTCCTAAGCCTGAGACTAAGTGCTTCTACTGCAAAGGGACTGGTCACTGGAAGCGGAACTACCCCAAGTGATTGGCGGATAAGAAGGATGGCAAAGTGAACAAGGTATATTTGATATACAGATTATTGATGTGTATTTTACTAGTGTTCATAGCAACCCCTCAGTATTTGATACTGGTTCAGTTGCTAAGAGTAGTAACTCAAAACGGGAGTTGCAGAATGAACAGAAAATAGTTAAGGGTGAAGTAACGATGTGTGTTGGAAGTAGTTCCAAGATTGATATGATCATCATCGCACACTCCCTATACTTTCGGGATTAGTGTTGAAACTAAATAAGTGTTATTTGGTGTTTGCGTTGAGCATGAATATGATTTGATCATGTTTATTGCAATACGGTTATTCATTAAAGTCAGAGAATAATTGTTGTTCTGTTTACATGAATAAAACCTTCGATGGTCATACACCCAATAGAAATAGTTCATTGGATCTCGATCATAGTGTTACACATATTCATAATATTGAAGCCAAAAGATGAAAAGTTAATAATGATAGTGCAACTTATTTGTGGCACTGCCGTTTAGGTCATATCGGTGTAAAGCGCATGAAGAAACTCCATACTGATGGACTTTTTGAGCCACTTGATTATGAATCACTTGGTACTTGCGAACCGTGCCTCATGGGCAAGATGACTAAAACACCGTTCTCCGGTACTATGGAGAGAGCAACAGATTTGTTGGAAATCATACATACAGATGTATGTGGTCCGATGAATATTGAGGCTCATGGCGGATATCGTTATTTTCTCACCTTCACAGATGACTTAAGCAGATATGGGTATATCTACTTAATGAAACATAAGTCCGAAACATTTGAAAAGTTCAAAGAATTTCAGAGTGAAGTTGAAAATCATCGTAACAAGAAAATAAAGGTTCTACGATCTGATCGTGGAGGAGAATATTTGAGTTATGAGTTTGGTGTACATTTGAAACAATGCGGAATAGTTTCGCAACTCACGCCACCCGGAACACCACAGCGTAATGGTGTGTCCGAACGTCGTAATCGTACTTTACTAGATATGGTGCGATCTATGATGTCTCTTACTGAGTTACCGCTATTGTTTTGGGGTTATGCTTTAGAGACAGCCGCATTCACGTTAAATAGGGCACCATCAAAATCCGTTGAGACGACGCCTTATGAACTATGGTTTGGCAAGAAACCAAAGTTGTCGTTTCTGAAAGTTTGGGGCTGCGATGCTTATGTGAAAAAGCTTCAACCTGATAAGCTCGAACCCAAATAGGAGAAATGTGTCTTCATAGGATATCCAAAGGAAACTATTGGATACACCTTCTATCACAGATCCGAAGGCAAGACTTTTGTTGCTAAATTCGGAAACTTTCTAGAAAAGGAGTTTCTCTCGAAAGATGTGAGTGGGAGGAAAGTAGAACTTGATGAGGTAACTGTACCTGCTCGCTTATTGGAAAGTAGTACATCACAGAAAACTATTTCTGCGACACCTACACCAATTAGTGAGGAAGCTAATGATAATGATCATGAAACTTCAGGACAAGATACTACTGAACCTCGTAGATCAACCAGAGTGAGATCCGCGCCAGAGTGGTACGGTAATCCTATTCTGGAAATCATGCTGCTAGATCATGATGAACCTGCGAACTATGAAGAAGCGATTGTGAGCCCAGATTTCGCAAAATGGCTTGAAGACATGAAATCTGAGATGGGATCCATGTATGAGAACAAAGTATAGACTTTGGTTGACTTGCCCGATGATCGGCAATCAATTGAGAATAAATGGATCTTCAAGAGGAAGACGGACGCTAATAGTAGTTTTACTATCTACAAAGCTAGAATTGTCGCAAAAGGTTTTCGACAAGTTCAAGGTGTTGACTACGATGAGAGTTTCTCACTCGTATCTATGCTTAAGTCTGTCCGAATCATGTTAGCAATTGCCGCATTTTATGAAATCTGGCAAATGGATAAACAAAATTGCATTCCTTAATGGATTTATTAAAGAAGAGTTGTATGTGATGCAACAAGATGGTTTTGTCAATCCTAAAGGTGAAGGAAATATGCCCTAGAGGCAATAATAAAGTTATTATTTATTTCCTTATATCATGATAAATGTTTATTATTCATGCTAGAATTGTATTAACCGGAAACATAATACATGTGTGAATACATAGACCAACAGAGTGTCACTAGTATGCCTCTACTTGACTAGCTCGTTAATCAAAGATGGTTATGTTTCCTAACCATGAACAAAGAGTTGTTATTTGATTAACGAGGTCACATCATTAGTTGAATAATCTGATTGACATGACCCATTCCATTAGCTTAGCACCCGATCGTTTAGTATGTTGCTATTGCTTTCTTCATGACTTATACATGTTCCTATAACTATGAGATTATGCAACTCCCGTTTACCGGAGGAACACTTTGGGTACTACCAAACGTCACAATGTAACTGGGTGATTATAAAGGAGTACTATAGGTGTCTCCAATGGTATATGTTGGGTTGGCGTATTTCGAGATTAGGGTTTGTCACTCCGATTGTCGGAGAGGTATCTCTGGGCCCTCTCGGTAATGCACATCACATAAGCCTTGCAAGCACGACAACTAATATGTTAGTTGTGAGATGATGTATTACGGAACGAGTAAAGAGACTTGCCAGTAACGAGATTGAACTAGGTATTGGATACCGACGATCGAATCTCGGGCAAGTAACATACCGATGACAAAGGGAACAACGTATGTTGTTATGCGGTCTGACCGATAAAGATCTTCGTAGAATATGTAGGAGCCAATATGGGCATCCAGGTCCCGCTATTGGTTATTGACCGGAGACGTGTCTCGGTCATGTCTACATTGTTCTCGAACCGTAGGGTCCGCACGCTTAACGTTACGATGACAGTTATTATGAGTTTATGCATTTTGATGTACCGAAGGTTGTTCGGAGTCCCGGATGAGATCACGGACATGACGAGGAGTCTCGAAATGGTCGAGACGTAAAGATTGATATATTGGAAGCCTATGTTTGGACATAGGAAGTGTTCCGGGTGAAATCGGGATTTTACCGGAATACCGGGAGGGTTACCGGAACCCCCCGGGAGACTAATGGGCCTATTGGGCCTTAGTGGAAAAAGAGAAAAGGGACAAGCCCAAGCTGGCCGGCGCCCCCCCCTTCCCCAAGTCCTAGTAGGACTAGGAGAAGGGGCCGGCCCCCCTCTTTCTCCTTTCCCCCCCGAGAGTCCTAATTGGATTAGGATTGGAGGGAGGAGTCCTACTCCCGGTGGGAGTAGGACTCCCCTGCGCCTCCCTCTCCCTGGCCGGCCGGCTCCCCCTCCTCCAACCTTTATATACGGGGGCAGGGGGCACCCCAAGACACACAAGTTGATCCTTGAGATCGTTCCTTAGCCGTGTGCGGTGCCCCCTGCCACCAAA
Source organism: Triticum monococcum (assembly GCA_034509565.1). Taxonomy (NCBI): domain Eukaryota; kingdom Viridiplantae; phylum Streptophyta; class Magnoliopsida; order Poales; family Poaceae; genus Triticum; species Triticum monococcum. The sequence continues at coordinate 681,811,392 of CM067845.1, read as the reverse complement.
TTCCACCTCGATCATACCGTTACAGTGCTTAGGCGAAGCCCTGCGTCGGTAGAACATCAAGATCGTCATCACGCCGTCGTGCTGAAGGAACTCTTCCTCGACGCTTTGCTGGATCGGAGCCCGAGCAACGTCATCGAGCTGAACGTGTGCTAAGAACTCAGAGGTGCCGGAGTAACGGTGCTTGGATCGGTCGGATCGGGAAGAAGACGTACGACTACTTCCTCTTCGTTGTGTGATCGCTTCCGCAGTCGGTCTGCGTTGGTACGTAGACAACACTCTCCCCTCTCGTTGCTGTGCATCACCATGATCTTGCGTGTGCGTAGGAAAATTTTCGAAATTACTGCGTTCCCCAACAAAAGGTGCTAACAAAATATGCAAGCTCCAGCGATCCATTTATGGACTGGTGCAAGCATCTCGGAGTTGGAATATACGCTTTGATAAGTTGATCAAAGCATATAGTTTTATACAGACTTGCGGTGAAGCCTGTATTTACAAGAAAGTGAGTGGGAGCACTACAGCATTTCTGATAAGTATATGTGAATGACATATTGTTGATCGGAAATAATGTAGAATTATTCTACAAAGCATAAAGGAGTATTTGAAAGGAGTTTTTCAAAGAAAGACATCAGTGAAGCTACTTACATATTGAGCATCAAGATCTATAGAGATAGATCAAAACGCTTGATAAGTTTTTTCAATGAGTACATACCTTGACAAGATTTTGAAGTAGTTCAAAATGGAACAGTCAAAGAAAGAGTTCTTGCCTGTGTTACAAGGTGTGAAATTGAGTAAGACTCAAAACACAACCACGACAGAAGATAGAAAGAGAATGAAAGTCATTCCCTATGCCTTGGCCATAGGTTCTATAAAGTATGCCATGCTGTGTACCAGATCTATTGTATACCCTACACTGATTTTGGCAAGGGAGTACAATAGTGATCTAGGAGTAGATCACTGGACAACGGTCGAAATTATCCTTAGTGGAATAAGGATATGTTTCTTGATTATGGAGGTGACAAAAGGTTCGTCGTAAAAGGGTTACGTCGATACAAGTTTTGGCACTGATCCGGATGACTCTTAGTCTTCATCTGGATACATATTGAAAGTGGGAGCAATTAGCTAAAGTAGCTCCGTGCAGAGCATTGTAGACATTGAAAATTGCAAAATACTTACGGATCTGAATATGGTAGACCCATTGACTAAACTTCTCTCACATGCAAAACATGATCACACCTTAGCACTCTTTGGGTGTTAATCACATAGCAATGTGAACTAGATTACTGACTCTAGTAAACCCTTTGGGTGTTGGTCACATATCGATGTGAACTATGGGTGTTAACCACATAAAGATGTGAACTATTGATGTTAGATCACATGGCGATGTGGACTAGATTATTGACTCTAGTGCAAGTGGGAGACTGAAGGAAATATGCCCTAGAGGCAATAATAAAGTTATTATTTATTTCCTTATATCATGATAAATTTTTATTATTCATGCTAGAATTGTATTAACTGGAAACATAATACATGTGTGAATACATAGACAAACAGAGTGTCACTAGTATGCCTCTACTTGACTAGCTCGTTAATCAAAGATGGTTATGTTTCCTAACCATAGACAAAGAGTTGTTATTTGATTAACGGGATCACATCATTAGTTGAATGATCTGATTGACATGACCCATTCCATTAGCTTAGCACTCGATCGTTTAGTAAGTTGCTATTGCTTTCTTCATGACTTATACATGTTCCTATGACTATGAGATTATGCAACTCCCGTTTGCGGGAGGAACACTTTGTGTGCTACCAAACGTCACAACGTAACTGGGTGATTATAAAGGTGCTCTACAGGTGTCTCCAAAGGTACATGTTGGGTTGGCGTATTTCGAGATTAGGATTTTACACTCTGATTGTCGGAGAGGTATCTCTGGGCCCTCTCGGTAATGCACATCACATAAGCCTTGCAAGCATTGCAACTAATGAGTTAGTTGCGAGATGATGTATTACGGAACGAGTAAAGAGACTTGCCAGTAAAGAGATTGAACTAGGTATTGAGATACCGATGATCGAATCTCGGGCAAGTAACATACCGATGACAAAGGGAACAACGTATGTTGTTATGCGGTCTGACCGATAAAGATCTTTGTAGAATATGTAGGAGCCAATATGGGCATCCAGGTCCCGCTATTGGTTATTGACCGGAGACATTTCTCGGTCATGTCTACATTGTTCTCGAACCCGTAGGGTCCGCACGCTTAAGGTTTCGATGACAGTTATATTATGAGTTTATGAGTTTTGATGTACCGAAGGAGTTCGGTGTCCCGGATGAGATCGGGGACATGACGAGGAGTCTAGAAATGGTCGAGACGTAAAGATCGATATGTTGGACGACTATATTCGGACATCAGAAAGGTTCCGAGTGGTTCGGGTATTTTTCAGAGTACCGGGGAGTTACGGGAATACGGGAGAAGAAGTATATGGGCCTTATTGGGCTTTAGGGGAGAGGGAGAGGCAGGCCGCACGCCCCCAATGCCTAGTCCGAATTGGACTAGGGGGAGGGGCTGCGCCCCCTCCTTCCTTTTCTCCCCTCTTCCCCTTCCTTGTCTCCTACTCCTAATACTTGGAAGGACTCCTAGTTGGACTAGGAAAAGGGGAATCCTACTCCCGGTGGGAGTAGGACTCCCCTAGGGCGCACCATAGAGAGGGCCTCCCCTCCCCTCCTCCACTCCTTTATATACGGGGACAGGGGCACCCCTTAGACACACAAGTTGATCCACGTGATCTTATTCTTAGCCGTGTGCGGCGCCCCCTGCCACCATAGTCCTCGATAATATTGTAGTGGTGCTTAGGCGAAGCCCTGCGACAGTAGTACATCAAGATCGTCACCACGCCATCGTGCTGACAGAACTCTTCCCCGACACTTTGCTGGATCGGAGTCCGGGGATCGTCATCGAGCTGAACGTGTGCTAAAACCCGGAGGTGCCGTAGTTTCGGTGCTTGATCGGTCGGGCTGTGAAGACGTACGACTACATCAACCAAACGCTTCCATTGTCGATCTACAAGGGTACGTAGATCACACTCTCCCCTCGTTGCTATGCATCACCATGATCTTGCGTGTGCGTAGGAATTTTTTTGAAATTACTACGTTTCCCAACAAAATCATCGTCATCATCATCACCAACAACTCTCCCATCTTGGGGAGGGAAATCTCCATCAACATCTACAATAGCACCATCTCCTGTCAAACCCTAGTCCATCTCTTGTGTTCAATCTTTTCTACTGGAACAATAGATTGGTACTTGTGGGTGACTAGTAGTGTTGATTACATCTTGTAGTTGATTACTATATGGTTTATTTGGTGAAATATTATATGTTCAGATCCAATATGCTATTTAATACCCCTCTGATCTTGAGCATGATTATCATTTTTGAGTAGTTACTTTTGTTCTTGAGGTCACGGGAGAGATCTTCTTGCAAGTAATCATGTGAACTTGATATGTGTTCGATATTTTGATGGTATGTATGTTGTCATTCCCTTAGTGGTGTCATGTGAACATCGACTACATGACACTTCACCATATCTGGGCCTAAGGGAATGCATTGTGTAGTAGTTATTAGATGATGGGTTGCGAGAGTGACAGAATCTTAAACCCTAGTTTTTGCGCTATTCCGCAAGCGACCGATTGGATCCAAAAGTTTAATGCTATGGCTAGAATTTATTCTTAATACTTTTATCATAGTTGCGGATGCTTGCGAGGGGGTTAATCATAAGTAGGAGGTTTTTTCAAGTAAGAACAGCACCTACGCACCGATCCACCCACATATCAAATTATCATAGTTGCAAACACAAATCAAACCAACATGATGGAAGTGACTAGATGAAATTCCTGTCTACCCTCAAGAACACTTTGCTTATCATAAGAGATCATTTTGGCCTGTCCTTTACCTCAAAAGGATTGGGCTACCTTGCTGCACTTTTGTTACTATTATTGTTACTTGCTCATTACAAATTATCTTGCTATCAAACTGCTCACTACTTACAATTTCAGTGCTTGCAAACATTACCTTGCTGAAAAGCACTTGTCATTTCCTTCTACTCCTCGTTGGGTTTGACACTCTTACTTATTGGAAGGACTACGATTGATCCCCTATAGTTGTGGGTAATCAAGGCTCTTTTCTGGCGCCGTTGCCGGGGAGTGAAGCGATCTTGGTAAGTGGAAATTGGTAAGGAAAAATCATTACTACGCGCTGAAATTTATTGTTACTTGTTACGATGGATACCAATTCTTTGAGGGGTTTGTTCGGGGTATCTTCACCTCGACCAGAACCACAATTAGTCACCCATCAACCCACTGCACCTACTGAAAATATTAAATATGAAATTCCTTCGGGTATGATAGAATAACTGCTAGCTAATCCTTATGCAGGAGATGGAACCGAACATCCTGATATGCACTTGATATATGTGGAAGAAATTTGTGGATTGTTTATGCTTGCTGGTTTACCCGGAGATGAAGTTAATAATAAGGTGTTTTCCCTTTATCTTTCAAGGTAAAAGCATTGGCATGGTATAGACTATATGATGATATTGGATCTTGGAATTGGAATCGATTGAAATTGGAGTTTCACCAAAAAAAATGTTCTATGCATCTAGTTCATCGTGATCGGAATTATATATATAATTTTTGGCCTCGTGAAGGAGAAAGTATCGCTCTAGCTTGGGGGAGGCTTAAGTCAATGTTATATTCATGCCCCAATCATGAGCTCTCAAAGGAAATTATCATTCAGAATTTTTATGCTCGGCTTTCTCATGATGATCGATCCATGTTTTATACTTCTTGTACTGGTTCCATTATGAAGAACACTATTGAATTCCGGTGGGATCTTTTAGAAAGAATTAAACGAAACTCTGAAGATTGGGAACTCGATGAAGGTAAAGATTCAGGTATTAAGCTTAAGTATGATTGTGTTAAATCTTTTATGAATGACGATGCTTTTCAAAAGTTTAGCACCAAATATGGACTTGACCATGAGATAGTAGCCTCCCTTTGTGAATCTTTTACTACTCATGTTGATCTCCCTAAGGAGAAGTGGTTTAAATATCACCCACCTATTAAAGAAAAAAAAATAAAGAACCAGTAGTTTCTAAAGATGAAACTATTATCTGTAATATTGATCCAGTTGTTCCTACTGCTTATATTGAAAAACCACCTTTCCCTGTTAGGATAAAGGAAGATGCTAAAGTTTCAACTATGGTCAATAAAAGTTATATTGGAACACCTAAACAAGCTGAACAAATCAAGGTAGAACCTAGTGTTGCTATGGTTAAAGATCTCCTGGTTGAAAAATATAGATAGGCATGTTATTTACTTCTTTGATGAAGCACCTAGAATTGCCAAACCCGATGAAAAAGATAAACATAGACCTATTGTTGGCATGCATGTTGTCTCAGTTAAGATAGGAGATCACTGTTATCATGGTTTATGTGACATAGGTGATAGCGTGAGTGCTATTCCTTTTACCTTATATCAAGAAATTATGAATGATACAACACCTGGTGAAATAGAAGACATATATGTTACTATTAAACTTGCTAATAGAGACACCATCACACCACTTGGGATTGTTAGAGATGTTGAAGTCTTGTGTGGGAAAATAAAATACCCTACTAATTTTCTTGTTCTTGGTTCCCCACAAGATGACTTTTGTCACATTATCTTTGGTAGACCTTTCTTGAACACCGTTAATGCTAAAATAGACTGTGAGAAACAAACTGTCGGTGTTAGCTTTGGTGATGAGTCTCATGAATTTAATTTTTGCAAGTTTAGTAGAAAACCTCGTAAAGAAGAATTTCCTATTAAAGATGAAATTATTGGTCTTGCTTCTATTGTTGTGCCTCCTACTGATCCTTTAGAACAACATTTGCGAGATCATGAAAATGATATGCATATGCATGAAAGAAATTAAATAGATAAGATTTTCTTTGAACAACGTCCTCTGCTTAAACACAATTTGCCTATTGAAACTCTAGGAGGTCCTCCTCCACCTAAAGATGATCCTGTGTTTGAATTAAAACAATTGCCAGACACTTTGAAATATGCTTATCTCGATGATAAAAAGATTTATCCTGTTATTATTAGTGCTAACCTTTCAAAACATGAAGAAGAAAGATTATTGAAAGTTCTAAGGAAGCACCGAGCTGCAATTGGATATACTCTTGATGATCTTAAGGGCATTAGTCCCACTCTATGTCAGCACAAGATTAATATGGAACCTGATGTTAAACCCGTTGTTGATCACCAATGCCGGTTAAATCCGAAGATGAAAGAAGTGGTAGGAACTGAAATACTAAAGCTTCTGGAAGCAGGTATAATCTATCCTATAGCTGATAGTAGATGGGTAAGTCCTGTTCCTTGTATCCCTAAGAAAGGAGGTATTACTGTTGTTCCTAATGATAAGAATGAACTTATTCCACAAAGAATTGTTACTGGCTATAGGATGGTAATTGATTTTAGAAAATTAAACAAAGCAACTAGAAAAGATTACTACCCTCTCCCTTTTATTGATCAAATGCTAGAAAGGTTATCTAAGCACATACATTTTTGCTTCCTTGATGGATATTCTGGTTTTTCGCAAATACCTGTTTCTCAACCTGATCAAGAAAACACCACTTTTACTTGCCCTTTTGGAACTTATGCTTATGGACGTATGCCTTTTTGTTTATGAAATGCACCAGCTACCTTTCAAAGATATATGACTGGTATATTCTCTGACTTTTGTGAAAACATTGTTGAGGTTTTCATGGATGACTTTTTTGTTTATGGGAAGTCTTTTGATGATTGTTTAAGCAATCTTGATCGAGTTTTGCAGAGATGCGAGCAAACAAAACTTGTCTTGAATTGGGAGAAGTGAAGGAAATATGCCCTAGAGGCAATAATAAAGTTATTATTTATTTCCTTATATCATGATAAATGTTTATTGTTCATGCTAGAATTGTATTAACCGGAAACATAATACATGTGTGAATACATAGACAAACAGAGTGTCACTAGTATGCCTCTACTTGACTAGCTCGTTAATCAAAGATGGTTATGTTTCCTGACCATGGACAAAGAGTTGTTATTTGATTAACAGGATCACATCATTAGTTGAATGATCTGATTGACATGACCCATTCCATTAGCTTAGCACCCGATTGTTTAGTATGTTGCTATTGCTTTCTTCATGACTTATACATGTTCCTATAACTATGAGATTATGCAACTCCCGTTTACCGGAGGAACACTTTGGGTACTACCAAACGTCACAACATAACTGGGTGACTATAAAGGAGTACTACAGGTGTCTCCAATGGTAGATGTTGGGTTGGCGTATTTCGAGATTAGGGTTCGTCACTCCGATTGTCGGAGAGGTATCTCTGTGCCCTCTCGGTAATACACATCACATAAGCCTTGCAAGCATAATAACTAAGATGTTAGTTATGAGATGATGTATTACGGAATGAGTAAAGAGACTTGCCAGTAACGAGATTGAACTAGGTATTGGATACCGACGATCGAATCTCGGGCAAGTAACATACCGATGACAAAGGGAACAACGTATGTTGTTATGCGGTCTGACCGATAAAGATCTTCGTAGAATATGTAGGAGCCAATATGGGCATCCAGGTCCCGCTATTGGTTATTGACCGGAGACATGTCTCGGTCATGTCTACATTGTTCTTGAACCGTAGGGTCCGCACGCTTAACGTTACGATGACAGTTATTATGAGTTTATGCATTTTGATGTACCGAAGGTTGTTCGGAGTCCCGGATGTGATCACGGACATGACGAGGAGTCTCGAAATGGTCGAGACGTAAAGATTGATATATTGGAAGCCTATGTTTGGACACCGGAAGTGTTCCGGGTGAAATCGGGATTTTACCGGAATACCGGGAGGGTTACCGGAACCCCCCGGGAGGCAAATGGGCCTATTGGGCCTTAGTGGAAAAGAGAAAAGGGGCAGCCCACAGCTGGCCGCGCCCCCCCCTTCCCCAAGTCCTAGTAGGACTAGGAGAAGGGGCCGGCCCCCCTCTCTCTCCTTTCCCCCTTGAGAGTCCTAGTTGGAATAGGATAGAGGGGGGGAGTCCTACTCCCGGTAGGAGTAGGACTCCTCCCGCGCCCTCTCCCTAGCCGGCCGAACCCCTCCCCCTGCTCCTTTATATACGGGGGTAGGGGGCACCCCATAGACACACAAGTTGATCATTGTTGATCGTTCCTTAGCCGTGTGCGGTGCCCCTGCCACCAAATTCCACCTCGATCATATCGTTGTAGAGCTTAGGCGAAGCCCTGCGTCGATAGTACATCAAGATCGTCACCACGCCGTCGTGCTGACGGAACTCTTCCTCGACGCTTTGCTGGATCAGAGCCCGAGGATCGTCATCGAGCTGAACGTGTGCTAAGAACTCGGAGGTGCCGGAGTAACGGTGCTTGGATCGGTCGGATCGGGAAGACGTACGACTACTTCCTCTACGTTGTGTGATCGCTTCCGCAGTCGGTCTGTGTTGGTACGTAGACAACACTCTCCCCTCTCGTTGCCATGCATCACCATGATCTTGCGTGTGCGTAGGATTTTTTTTTTGAAATTACTACGTTCCCCAACAGTGGCATCCGAGCCTAGGTTTTATGGTTTGATGTTATTTGCATGAGTAGAACACAAGTGAGTTGTGGGCGATACAAGTCATACTGCCTACCAGCATGTCATACTTTGGTTCGGCGGTATTGTTGGACGAGACGACCCGGACCAACCTTACGCGTACGCTTACGCGAGACCGGTTCCCTCGACGTGCTTTGCACATAGATGGCTTGCGGGCGACTGTCTCTCCAACTTTAGTTGAACCGAGTGTGGCTACGCCCGGTCCTTGAGAAGGTTAAAACGGAGTCTATTTGACAAACTATCGTTGTGGTTTTGATGCGTAGGTGAGATGAGTTCTTGCTTAAGCCCGTAGCAGCCACGTAAAACATGCAACAACAAAGTAGAGGACGTCTAACTTGTTTTTGCAGGGCATGTTGTGATGTGATATGGTCAAGACATGATGCTAAATTTTATTGTATGAGATGATCATGTTTTGTAACCGAGTTATCGGCAACTAGCAGGAGCCATATGGTTGTTGCTTTATTGTATGCAATGCAATCGCGATGTAATGCTTTACTTTATCACTAAGCGGTAGCGATAGTCGTGGAAGCATAAGATTGGCGAGACGACAACGATGCTACAATGGAGATCAAGGTGTCGCGCCGGTGACGATGGTGATCATGACGGTGCTTCGGAGATGGAGATCACAAGCACAAGATGATGATGGCCATATCATATCACTTATATAGATTGCATGTGATGTTTATCTTTTTATGCATCTTATCTTGCTTTGATTGACGGTAGCATTATAAGATGATCTCTCACTAAATTATCAAGAAGTGTTCTCCCTGAGTATGCACCGTTGCCAAAGTTCGTCGTGCCCAGACACCACGTGATGATCGGGTGTGATAAGCTCTACGTCCATCTACAACGGGTGCAAGCCAGTTTTGCACACGCAGAATACTCAGGTTAAACTTGACGAGCCTAGCATATGCAGATATGGCCTCGGAACACGGAGACCGAAAGGTCGAGCGTGAATCATATAGTAGATATGATCAACATAACGATGTTCACCATTGAAAACTACTCCATCTCACGTGATGATCGGTTATGGTTTAGTTGATTTGGATCACGTGATCACTTAGAGGATTAGAGGGATGTCTATCTAAGTGGGAGTTCTTAAGTAATATGATTAAATTGAACTTAAATTTATCATGAACTTAGTCCTGGTAGTATTTTGCAAATTATGTTGTAGTTCAATAGCTCGCGTTGTTGCTTCCCTGTGTTTATTTTTGATATGTTCCTAGAGAAAATTGTGTTGAAAGATGTTAGTAGCAATGATGCGGATTGGATCCGTGATCTGAGGTTTATCCTCATTGCTGCACAGAAGAATTATGTCCTTGATGCACCGCTAGGTGACAGACCTATTGCAGGAGCAGATGCAGACGTTATGAACGTTTGGCTAGCTCAATATGATGACTACTTGATAGTTTAGTACACCATGCTTAATGGCTTAGAATCGGGACTTCAAAGACGTTTTGAACGTCATGGACCATATGAGATGTTCCAGGAGTTGAAGTTAATATTTCAAGCAAATACCCGAGTTGAGAGATATGAAGTCTCCAACAAGTTCTATAGCTAAAAGATGGAGGAGAATCGCTCAACTAGTGAGCATGTGCTCAGATTGTCTGGGTACTACAATCGCTTGAATCAAGTGGGAGTTAATCTTCCAGATAAGATAGTGATTGACAGAATTCTCTAGTCACCATCACCAAGTTAGTAGAACTTCGTGATGAACTATAATATGCAAGGGATAACGGAAACAACTCCCAAGCTCTTCGTGATGCTGAAATCAACAAAGGTAGAAATCAAGAAAAACATCAAGTGTTGATGGTTGACAAGACCACTAGTTTCAAGAAAAGGGCAAAGGGAAGAAGGGGAACTTCAAGAAGAATGGCAAGCAAGTTGCTGCTCAAGTGAAGAAGCCCAAGTCTGATCCTAAGCCTGAGACTAAGTGCTTCTACTGCAAAGGGACTGGTCACTGGAAGCGGAACTACCCCAAGTATTTGGCGGATAAGAAGGATGGCAAAGTGAACAAAAGTATATTTGATATGCATGTTATTGATGTGTGGTTTACTAGTGTTTATAGCAACCCCTCCGTATTTGATATTGGTTCAGTTGCTAAGAGTAGTAACTCGAAACAGGAGTTGCAGAATAAACAGAGACTAGTTAAGGGTGAAGTGACGATGGGTGTTGGAAGTAGTTCCAAGATTGATATGATCATCATGGCACACTCCCCTATACTTTCGGGATTAGTGTTGAACTTAAATAAGTGTTATTTGGTTTTTGCGTTGAGCATGAATATGATTTGATCATGTTTATTGCAATACGGTTATTCATTAAAGTCAGAGAACAATTGTTGTTCTGTTTACATGAATAAAACCTTCGATGGTCATACACCCAATGAAACAAGTTCGTTGGATCTCGATCGTAGTGATACACATATTCATAATATTGAAACCAAAAGATGCAAAGTTAATAATGATAGTGCAACCTATTTGTGGCACTGCCGTTTAGGTCATATTGGTATAAAGCGCATGAAGAAACTCCATGCTGATGGGCTTTTGGAATCACTTGATTATGAATCACTTGATGCTTGCGAACCATGCCTTATGGGCAAGATGACTAAAACGCCGTTCTCCGGAACAATGAAGCAAGCAACAGATTTGTTGGAAATCATACATACTGATGTATGTGGTCCGATGAATATTTAAGGCTTGCAACAGGTATCATTATTTTCTGACCTTCACAAGATGATTTGAGCAGATATGGGGATATCTAATTGTTGAAACATAAGTCTGAAACATTTGAACAATTCAAAGAATTTCAGAGTGAAGTGGAAAATCATTGTGACAAGAAAATAAAAGTTTCTACGATATGATCGCAGAGGTAAAATATTTGAGTTACGAGTTTGGTCTTCAGTTAAAACAATGTGAAATAGTTTCACTACGCACGCCACCTGGAACACCACAGCATAATGGTGTGTCCGAACGTCATAACCGTACTTTATTGGATATAGTACAATCTATGATGTATCTTACCGATCTACCACTATCGTTTTGGGGTTATGCATTAGAGACAGCTGCATTCACGTTAAATAGGGCACCATCTAAATCCATTGAGACGACACCGTGTGAACTATGGTTTGGCAAGAAACCTAAGCTGTCGTTTCTTAAAGTTTGGAGTTGCGATGCTTATGTGAAAAAGTTTCATCTCGATAAGCTCAAACTCAAATTGTAGAAATATGTCTTCATAGGATACCCAAAGGAGACAGTTGGGTACACCTTCTATCACAGATCCGAAGGCAAGACTTTTGTTGCTAAATTCGGAGTTTTTCTAGAGAAGGAGTTTCTCTCGAAAGAAGTGGGCGGGAGGAAAGTAGAAAACTTGATAAGGTAATTGTACCTTCTCCCTTATTGGAAAGTAGTACATCACAGAAAACTGTTTCTGCGACACCTATACCAATTAGTGAGGAAGCTAATGATGATGATCATGTAACTTCAGATCAAGTTACTACCGAATCTCGTAGGTAAACCAGAGTGAGATCCGCACCAGAGTGGTACGGTAATCCTGTTCTGGAAGTCATGTTACTAGACCATGATGAACTTGCGAACTATGAGGAAGCGATGATGAGCCTAGATTCCGCAAAATGGCTTGAGGCCATGAAATCTGAGATGGGATTCATGTATGAAAACAAAGTATGGACTTTGGTTGACTTGCCCGATGATCGGCAAGCCATAGAAAATAAATGGATCTTCAAGAGGAAGACGGACATTGATAGTAGTGTTACTATCTACAAAGCTAGAATTGTCGCAAAAGGTTTTCGACAAGTTCAAAGTGTTGACTACGATGAGAGTTTCTCACTCGTATCTATGCTTAAGTCTGTCCGAATCATGTTAGAAATTGCCGCATTTTATGAAATCTGGCAAATGGATAAACAAAACTACATTCCTTAATGGATTTATTAAAGAAGAGTTGTATGTGATGCAACAAGAAGGTTTTGTCAATCCTAAAGGTGCTAACAAAATGTGCAAGCTCCAGCAATCCATCTGTGGACTGGTGCAAGCATCTCGGAGTTGGAATATACGCTTTGATGAGTTGATCAAAGCATATAGTTTTATACAGACTTGCGGTGAAGCCTGTATTTACAAGAAAGTGAGTGGGAGCACTACAACATTTCAGATAAGTATATGTGAATGACATATTGTTGATCGGAAATAATGTAGAATTATTCTGTAAAGCATAAAGGAGTGTTTGAAAGGAGTTTTTCAAAGAAAGACTTCGGTGAAGCTGCTTACATATTGAGCTCCAAGATCTATAGAGATAGACCAAGAAGCTTGATAAGTTTTTTCAATGAGTACATACCTTGACAAGATTTTGAAGTAGTTCAAAATGGAACAGTCAAAGAAAGAGTTCTTGCCTGTGTTACAAGGTGTGAAATTGAGTAAGACTCAAAACCCGACCACGGCAGAAGATAGAAAGAGAATGAAAGTCATTCCCTGTGCCTTGGCCATAGGTTCTATAAAGTATGCCATGCTGTGTACCAGATCTATTGTATACCCTACACTGATTTTGGCAAGGGAGTACAATAGTGATCTAGGAGTAGATCACTAGACAGCGGTCAGAATTATCCTTAGTGAAATAAGGATATGTTTCTCGATTATGGACGTGACAAAAGGTTCGTCGTAAAGGGTTACGCCGATGCAAGTTTTGACACTAATCTAGATGACTCTAAGTCTCGGTCTAGATATATATTGAAAGTGGGAGCAATTAGCTAGAGTAGCTCCATGCAGAGCATTGTTGACATAGAAATTTGCAAAATACGTGTGGATCTGAATGTGGCAGACCCGTTGACTAAGATTCTCTCACAAGCAAAACATGATCACACCTTAGTACTCTTTGGGTGTTAATCACATAGCGATGTGAACTAGATTACTGAATCTAGTAAACCCTTTGGGTATGGGTCACATGATGATGTGAACTATCGATGTTAATCACATGGTGATGTGATCTAGATTATTGACTCTAGTGCAAGTGGGAGACTGAAGGAAATATGCCCTAGAGGCAATAACAAAGTTATTATTTATTTCCTTATATCATGATAAATTTTTATTATTCATGCTAGAATTGTATTAACCGGAAACATAATACATGTGTGAATACATAGACAAACAGAGTGTCACTAGTATGCCTCTACTTGACTAGCTCGTTAATCAAAGATGGTTATGTTTCCTGACCATGGACAAAGAGTTGTTATTTGATTAACAGGATCACATCATTAGTTGAATGATCTGATTGACATGACCCATTCCATTAGCTTAGCACCCGATCGTTTAGTATGTTGCTATTGCTTTCTTCATGACTTATACATGTTCCTATAACTATGAGATTATGCAACTCCCGTTTATCGGAGGAACACTTTGGGTACTACCAAACGTCACAACGTAACTGGGTGACTATAAAGGAGTACTACAGGTGTCTCCAATGGTAGATGTTGGGTTGGCGTATTTCGAGATTAGGGTTCGTCACTCCGATTGTCGGAGAGGTATCTCTGGGCCCTCTCGGTAATACACATCACATAAGCCTTGCAAGCATAATAACTAAGATGTTAGTTATGAGATGATGTATTACGGAACGAGTAAAGAGACTTGCCAGTAATGATATTGAACTAGGTATTGGATACCGACGATCGAATCTCGGGCAAGTAACATACCGATGACAAAGGGAACAACGCATGTTGTTATGCGGTCTGACCGATAAAGATCTTCGTAGAATATGTAGGAGCCAATATGGGCATCCAGGTCCCGCTATTGGTTATTGATCGGAGACATGTCTCGGTCATGTCTACATTGTTCTCGAACCGTAGGGTCCGCACGCTTAACGTTACGATGACAGTTATTATGAGTTTATGCATTTTGATGTACCGAAGGTTGTTCAGAGTCCCGGATGTGATCACGGACATGACAAGGAGTCTCGAAATGGTCGAGACGTAAAGATTGATATATTGGAAGCCTATGTTTGGACACCGGAAGTGTTCCGGGTGAAATCGGGATTTTACCGGAATACCGGGAGGGTTACCGGAACCCCCCGGGAGGCAAATGGGCCTATTGGGCCTTAGTGGAAAAGAGAAAAGGGGCAGCCCACAGCTGGCCGCGCGCTCCCCCCTTCCCCAAGTCCTAGTAGGACTAGGAGAAGGGGCCGGCCCCCCTCTCTCTCCTTTCCCCCTTGAGAGTCCTAGTTGGAATAGGATTGAGGGGGGAGTCCTACTCCCGGTAGGAGTAGGACTCCTCCCGCGCCCTCTCCCTAGCCGGCCGAACCCCTCCCCCTGCTCCTTTATATACGGGGGCAGGGGGCACCCCATAGACACACAAGTTGATCATTGTTGATCGTTCCTTAGCCGTGTGCGGTGCCCCCTGCTACCAAATTCCACCTTGGTCATATCGTTGGAGAGCTTAGGCGAAGCCCTGCGTCGATAGTACATCAAGATCGTCACCACGCCGTCGTGCTGACGGAACTCTTCCTCGACGCTTTGCTGGATCGGAGCCCGAGGATCGTCATCGAGCTGAACGTGTGCTAAGAACTCGGAGGTGCTGGAGTAACGGTGCTAGGATCGGTCGGATCGGGAAGACGTACGACTACTTCCTCTACGTTGTGTGATCGCTTCCGCAGTCGGTCTGTGTTGGTACGTAGACAACACTCTCTCCTCTCGTTGCCATGCATCACCATGATCTTGCGTGTGCGCAGGATTTTTTTTTGAAATTACTACGTTCCCCAACAAGAAGTGCCACTTTATGGTTAACCTTAGGACACACAGTCCCGGATACCCAGTCCTGAACCGCAGCTCAGGACACCCAGTCCTCACCGTATTCTCCTTGAGCTAAGGTCACTCAGACCTCGCCCAATCACTCTGGTAAGTCTTCAAGGTAGACTTCCAAACCTTCACAGACTTCGTTCACCGGCAATCCACAATGACTCTTGGATGCTCAAAACGCGATGCCTAACCGGCTGGAGGATGCACAGTCCTCAAGTGTAATAAGTCTTCAGATCACTTAGACAAGAAGACTTAAGTGAATCATTGTCTTCAACGAGTCACTGGTTTCATCTTCACTTCCCTTTACATATTGTTACTCGTTGTGAAGTCATTGCATGTTTGCTGTACCCTTAGTCTTCACTGAGTGACTGTGTGTTCTGTTTGGTTTCATAATATCTTCCTACCTGATCCGTATTACACTGCAGCTATTCGTCACTGTACTTTCACTCTGTTGATACTTGACCATGGCTTGCCTAGTGTAGTCTAACTTCCGCTGCATAGTAATAGGAATATCTCTACTTTTTGTCTTCATAACTTCCACGTTTTGAAGACTTTCATAAAAATCGCCTATTCACCCCCCTCTAGTCGATATAACGCACTTTCAATTGGTATCAGAGCAAGGTGCTCCCTTGTTCTGTGTGATTCGGTTTAACCACCTGGAGTTTTAGCTATGTCGACTGTAGGGATAATCAAAGTCTCCACTGTGTGCCCCATCTTCGATGGAACTGAATATCCCTATTGGAAGAATAAGATGCGCATGCATCTTGAAGCCATTGACGTCGACCTATGGTATGTCGTCGAGAACGGTGTCCCAAGGCTGGAGAAGGTGTCACTGCTGCTGATGTCAAGAAGTTCACTCAATTGGACTCTACTGCCAAGAATATCATCTGTGGTCATCTGACCAAAGGACAGTATGGCCGTGTGAGTGCCTTGAAGACATCCAAGCTGGTCTGGGACTGGCTCTCCAAGGTCAATGAAGGCATCTCAACCCAGAGAGATCAGAGAATCAGTGTTCTTCGCAACCTCTTCAACCGCTTCAAGCGAAATGACAATGAGAATGTCCAGCACACATTTGACCAACTTACTGACATCACAAATGAGCTTCAAGCCCTCGGCGCCACTGAGATCACCAAACATGAAATCGTCAAGACGCTGCTGAGATCACTTGATAGTTCGTTTGACATCCTAGCCCTGATAATTCAAGAACGTCCTGATTTCAAGACACTCGATCCGTCCGACATACTCGAGAGGCTCAACACACATGAGTTTCAGCTTTCTGAGAAAAGAGATATCTACGGTCCAAACTACGGGCAAACTCGTGCCCTGAAGGCAAAAGCTGTTTCCTCATCTTAAGAAGAATCTAACAGCAGTTCTGATGATCCTGAAGACATTGGAAGGGAACTTGCAATTCTAGTGAAGAAGTTCCAAAAATTCACCAAGAAGAAAGGCTTCAGAAAGTCTTCACGATCAAGCTCAAGGAATGATGAAGCTTCTGCTCATGACTACAAGAAGAAAACATGCCACAAGTGCAAGAAAACTGGACACTTCATCGCTGAGTGTCCACAGTGGGACAATGAGAACAGAAAGAAGAAGAAGAGCAAGGAATATGATTCTGATGCCAAGAAGAAGAAGAAATACTCAAAGTCTTCTTCCAAGTCTTCCTCAAAGTCTTCATCACACAAGAAGAGCTCATCTGGCAAGGCACGTGCGTTTGTTGGCAAGGAAATGGATTCAGAGGAGGAGTTCGCTTCTGAGGAGGCAGAGGTGGAGTCTGAGGAAGAGTCTAATTCTGGCATTGCAAGTCTGGCTACAGCATACGTTGCCAAGTCCATCTTCAACACTGAAGACAATGACTCCATCACCGACACCGATGCAAATGACAAGGACTACTCCAATCCTACCTATTGCTTCATGGCACGCGGTGCCAAGGTAAACACACGCACTACTCACTATCAAACATCTAGTGACGATGACTCTGATTGTGATTCAAAACCCAGCTACAAAACACTTGCTAAAATTGCAACTGAACAACAGAAAGCCATGGAACATATTCAAAAACTATTAGACAGAAGCGATGATCTGTTGGGTGCTGAAATGACTCGATCTGAATCCTTAATTGAAGACATAAAAAATCTTCACTTTAAGTATCAGGAACTTGAAGATCGTCATGATACTCTCTCAACAACTCATGAAAAGCTTTCCTATGATTATCTTCAAAGGAAGCAAGATCTTGAGAAATTGAGAGCGGCTCATGAAGATCTTCAAAAGGAAAACGAGTCACTTCGCGCCGAACAGATCAGTTCTACTCAAGAAGGATTTGAACCACCATGTCTTAAATGCATTGAGCGTGATAATGCTGCTTCTGTTGCTGAATGTTCTACTGCTACTGCTGTTGCAATATCTTCAACTATTGATGTGGTAACTAACCCCTCTGCTGAGGATACCACTGCTATTGCTGATGAGAATGCTAGGTTGAAGACATTGCTTGAAACAGGGATGTACAAAAGTCTTAAAGGGCATCAGACATTATGTGATGTCCTTAAGAAGCAGATTCTGAACCGAAACCCAAGGAAAGAGGGTGTTGGGTTCGTAAGGAAAATGAATGCAGGTGGCTCTTACTGGAAACCTGAGCAGTACCCGAAAACCAAGTGGGTTGCTGCAAAGGAACCTACAGCAGATCCATCCAATTTATCTGGATTCACTTGTGCTAACCCCATTATCATTGATGAATCCTTTGATGCAAACTATGTACTGTTTAAGAATCAGAATGGTGAAGTGTTTGCCAGGTACATTGGTACTAACTGCAGGAATGGACCACCTATGAAAAAGATCTGGGTTCCGAAAAAGTGTCTGGAAAATCTTCCTGTGAATGTCTTCATGACTCCTCACATGAAGAAGACAAACCTCAGACCAAAGGCTTCATACGGTCCAAAGGCTTCATACAGACAGAGGACTCACCTGAGTCGCACTAACACAAATATTTTGCAGGGAAACCACACTCAGGCATATGAATATGAGAGCAGTTCATCAAACCGCCATGTTCATATGACCAAGAACTATTCTGCCTATTCATATGAGTACTATTGTCCGCCTGCTAGACTGTTTTCTAGGACTCCAAAGCCAAAATTCTCAGATGCTGCACTTAGACTTATTGCTTCTAAGCCACCCTTGAAGATGTGGGTGGCTAAGAAAGCTTAACTCTCTTTTGCAGGGAAAGGTCTCCAGCAAAAAACTAAAATCTTCTGACGCTATTGCTTGGGACCTTAAACATCTTGTAGGGCACAAGATCAAATGCCCAAATGGCATCACTATATACTTTGTTCCTGAATCGCATGCTACTCTCCCTATTAGTCCTAATCTGGATCTAAGTTTTCATAACCCACTAGTTCGTCAAATGTTTTTGCTTCACAATTCTCTTCGTGAAGCCTATCCCCCTAACTGCACTGTAGGGTACGACACCAGCGTCTTCAGAATGGATTATTGACAGTGGGTCACATGACCGGCAAAAGAAGCCTTCTTATGGACTCAACCTTACGTCCATCCGACAAGAGCCACATCACATTCGCTGAAACTGGTAAAAGTAAGGTACTGGGTCTAGGTAGAGTTGCAATCTCAAAGGATCAACACATGGATAAAGTCATGCTTGTTGAATCCCTTGGCTTCAACTTAATGTCTGTCTCAATGCTCTGCGATTTGAACATGATAGTAATATTTGGAAAATATCGTTGTCTGGTACTAATGGAATCTGACAAGTTTCTAGTGTTTGAAGGGTATCGGAAAGATGATTTGTACGTGGTAGATTTCTCAGCAGGGCCACAGCTTGCAGTATGTCTTCTGGCAAAAGCTTCAGAATGCTGGCTTTGGCATCAGAGGCTTGGGCTTGCTGGCATGAGGAACCTCCACACCCTTGCAAAGAAGAAGCATGTCATAGGCATCGAGGGCGTCAAGTTCAAGAAAGATCACTTATGCGGTGCCTGTGAAGCAGGGAAGATGACGATGGCAAAACATCCCTCGAAGACAATCATGACCACTACTCGACCCTTCGAACTGCTTCACATGGATCTTTTCGGTCCCACTCACTACTCAACTTTTACCACTACTGCTTTCCTCTATGGCTTTGTCATTGTTGATGATTACTCTAGATATACTTGGGTGCACATAATCCTTTACAAGACTGAAGTGCAGGATGTCTTCAGACGCTTCGCAAATCGAGCAATGAACAACTATGGCGCCAAGATAAAGCACATCAGAAGTGAAAATGGCACTGAATTCAAGAACACTGGCCTTGATACATATCTTGATACCTTGGGCATCACGCATGAATTCTCAGCTCCGTACACGCCACAGCAGAATGGTGTCGTCGAACGCAAGAACAGAACACTCATTGAGATGGCCAGAACGATGTTAGATGAATACAAGACTCCAAGAAAATTCTGTCCTGAAGCCATTGACACTACATGTCATACAATCAATCGTGTTTATCTTCACAAGCTTCTGAACAAGACATCTTATGAACTCCTAACTGGCAAGAAGCCAAATGTCAGTTACTTCAGAGTATTTGGCGCAAGGTGCTGGATCAAGGACCCACACCATACCTCAAAGTTTGCACCAAAAGCACATGAGGGTTTTATGCTTGGATATGGAAAGGATTCGCACTCCTACAGAGTCTTCAATCTCTTTCATTACAAATTGGTTGAAACAGTGGATGTGTGGTTCGATGAGACCAATGGTTCACAAAGAGAGCAACTGCCAGATGTGCTAGATGAAGTTCCAGCGAGTGAATCAATCAAGCTAATGGGAACTGGAGAAATTATACCTTTTGAAGCTCATCCTGAAGAAGAACTTATCATCTCAGCACCTGATCCACATGAAGACAATGCTCAACCTGAAGACATTCCTCCCAACAACAACTCAGATCAGCAAGAGCAAAGTCTTCGCCCTGTGCATCCTCGTGTTGCCAATGAAGTGCAGATTGACAGAATAATTGACAACATCAATGCACCTGGTCCACTCACTCATTCAAGGGCAACTCAACTGACAAATTTCTGTGGGCACTTCGCATTCGTCTCAATTACAGAACCCAAGAAAGTTGAAGAAGCCTTCATGGAACCTGAATGGATTCAAGCTATGCAAGAAGAGCTTCAACAGTTTGAGCTGAACAATGTATGGGAACTGGTTAAGCGACCTGATCCATGGAAGCACAATATAATAGGCACCAAATGGATATACCGCAACAAGCAAGATGAGCATGGTCAAATTGTCAGAAACAAAGCTCGTCTCGTTGCTCAAGGATATACTCAAGTGGAAGGCACTGATTTCGATGAAACATTTGCTCCTGTGGCCAGACTTGAAGCCATACGTATACTGCTGGCCTATGCAAATCATCATAACATACTGCTATATCAAATGGATGTGAAGAGTGCCTTTCTCAATGGCAAGATTGAAGAAGAAGTGCATGTTGCACAACCGCCTGGGTTTGAAGATCCAAAACATCCTGACATGGTATACAAGCTCAACAAGGCACTGTATGGCCTCAAACAAGCCCCTCGGGCCTGGTATGACACACTCAAATATTTCCTGAAGAGCAAAGGCTTCATACCTGGTTCCCTAGATTCCACTCTCTTCATGAAGACATATGATGGTGAATTGTTTGTGTGCCAAATATATGTGGATGACATTATCTTCGGCTGCACCAATCAAAAGTACAGTGAAGAGTTTGGCTATATGATGCAAGAGCAATATCAGATGTCTATGATGGGAGAGCTGAACTTCTTCCTCGGTCTTCAAATACGACAACAACGCAACGGCATCTTCATATCTCAAGAGAAGTATCTCAAAGAGTGCCTGAAGAAGTTTGGTATGCAAGACCGCAAAGGCTTCACAACACCAATGCCAGCCAAACATCATCTGGGTCCCGACGACAATGGTAAAGAGTTCGATCAAAAGGTATACCGCTCCATGATTGGTTCTTTGCTTTATTTATGTGCATCTAGGCCAGATATTATGCTTAGTGTTTGCATGTGTGCTCGATTTCAAGCGGCACCAAAGGAGTCGCATCACTTAGCTATGAAGCGAATGCTTCGATATTTGGCTCACACCCCAACTCTCGGATTATGGTATCCAAAGGGCTCAGAGTTTGATCTGGTTGGATTCTCGGATGCTGATTATGCTAGTGACAAGGTTGATCGGAAGTCTACATCAGGCACATGCCACTTTCTGGGACGATCACTTGTATGTTGGTCTTCAAAGAAGCAGAACTGTGTATCCCTCTCCACTGCTGAATCTGAATACATTGCTGCTGGATCTTGCTGCGCTCAGCTTCTGTGGATGAAGCAAACTCTCAAGGACTATGGCGTTCATCTGAAGCAAGTGCCACTTTACTGCGACAACGAAAGCGCCATCAAGATTGCCAATAACCCAGTTTAGCACTCGAAGACAAAGCACATAGAAATTCGTCATCACTTTCTCAGAGATCATGTTGTGAAGGAAGATATTGATATCATACACGTCAACACTGAAGAGCAATTGGCAGATATCTTCACCAAGCCCTTGGATGAGAAGAGATTTTGCAAGTTACAATGTGAGCTAAATATCCTGGAATCCTCAAATGTCCTGTGATCAGGCACACATCCTAACACTTATGCATATTGATGACTTAAATGTGCAACACATGAAGTAACGTATATCTTCAATCAATGAAGACTTACATTCTACGTGTGAATACATTAATGTGGAATTTGACTTCGGAGCGCCACGATAATTGTGCGCCGTGTCTGAGTCTAATACCTCCTATACGGTGGGTAACGCCACCACCAAACGTTCTATTTTGAAGTGTTTCACTCACGGCATTACCTTGCAATGTCTTCACATTTGGTTTGGCTTCAATCTCAACATGTCTTCATGATTATCTTCACTATGTTGATTATATGGATATATATATATATACTAGTGTTCTGTCCTCTACAGCATTCACTTATAGCTATGTCTTCTTGTATGAATCTTTTGAACTAAGTGAATGTGATCGGACCCTAACCTCTCTATGCTCTCTATCTCAAATTCTATCTCTCCAAGTCATATGCATTCTATTGAAACTGTCCAATGTCTTCTCTGCGTCCTTGACAGCAGAAGACACAGAGACAACCTTTAAGTCCGTTTTCAATGCTCATTTATCCACATGAAATTCGGAGAAGTAGGAATGACCACCCGACAATCCAGGCGTGCGTGGGACGTGGAACTGCCCCCAAAATTCCGCATGATGGCCACATGTTACTCAGATGCGAATCGCCAGGGGCACCTGTGTAATAGCGTAGTGCCGCCCCTGTAACTATAAATACACACTCACTGTGGTCATTATCCCTTCTTCCACCCTCGCACGAACCCTAGCGCCATCGCTAGACCTAGACGACACCGGCGACGAAGCGCTTCGCTACCGCAACCTCTCCGACGCCGTCTTCACGCCAATCGCGGACATCGTCCTCTCCGCCGTCGCCGTAGGTGTCCTCCGTCGCCAAGTTAGGGCATGGAAGACTAAACTGCTCGGCCTCATCTTCCTCTCCGTCTAGCAGTTCCTAGTGTGGTAAATAAAACTTCTTTTTACAGCACCTTTTGATCCTATTGCTTTGTCACTTTCTACCATAAGAAGTTTCTATTCACACAAGTTAGATCTCTCTCAATCTACATCTCATAACATGCCTAGTATATTCACTTGTGCTTCACAAAGTAGTTAGATTCCTCACTTGTACCGATCTGTGGGTTCGTACAAATATGGAACCAACTTCTTATCTATGAGTGAATGTCTTCGCACGATGAGGTCAATGTCTTCTAAACTGATTTATCTTCAAAATCTTCTGAGAATGCATATGACCTCTTCCCCTTCCCTCACACCTTAATGCTGTCACAGGTACATGCCCGTGGGAGAATCCTTTGGTTCTCATAGTCTGCATTCATTTGCAGAGTTCTTACAGCATCACATAAGTTCTCCTGAAGCCAGTTCCTGTTGGTCCAGCAAGAGAAAGCCTTTGAAGCCTTTGAACGTCTTGAAGCCTTTCAAGTTAAAGTTTATGGCTTCAGAGATAGCAGCAAGGAAGGGGGGCAGACAGCGTCGTGGCGGAACATCCAGAGATTTGCCTGATGAACTCGCAGAAATGTATAAAACAGATCCTAAAGAGAATTACAGTCAGCGCAAGACCCGAATCCAATGGATTCGACGCTATTGGGCAGAACAATGGTTCCAATACCGCTTCGTAACCCAGGAGTATGCTGAGAAAAACGCCATCAAGAGACAGTGGGGAGACATCCTATACAAGAATCTTCTACCCAGGTCCAGAGATGAAGCTATTGCTCAAAGCTTCTATCCATGCATGGTCCGTGGACCACAGCCTGCAAATGCACATCCGTCGTCACTACTTTGGTGTCGTGATGACAATCTATTCAAGCGCAACTTTCAGTTTGCCCAAAACTCAGCGAAGCAGAACAAGAAGAAATTTGGGTTAGACTTCAACCCTGGTCCCTCCGCACCAAGGGCAGATGGCACACGCGAGGCAGACCCCAATGTCATCGGTCCTTATGCAAACCTTGAAGGCCTCATCACCCGCATCTTAGTTCAAGGGACTGCAGTAAATGAGCCTCCAGCTGACTCTGAATCAGAAGAAGCGCCCGCAGTGCCGAAGCCAAAGCAGATGAAGAAGCCAAAAGCTTCAAAGCCGGCAGCCCTTCACCAAAAATCTCAAGGGCGAAGCCATTGGCAACTGCACCTCCTGAAGTCAGTGTGCAGTCTGAAGACGTATCCCGCATCTCCAAGCCCCAGAAGAGGAAGATGCCTCAGCCACACAGCGGCCAAGAGCTCACAGCTGCTGCTATTCTGCGCAACGACGCCATTGATCTGTCAAGCGATGAAGACCTTGCAGATGACGCTCTTGAGCAACTCATCAAGAGCAAAGAAGAAGCAGAAATCTTCAATAATCTGCCTCTCTTTGATGTCTCCATCATCCACGACTTCATTGACGAGTGGTTTAACACGCCAAACATCAGCTTTGAAGATCTGCAGCTGCCCATTGGCCTTAGTGTTGCCTTCCAGGGAGCCATTGCTTCAGAACTAGCCATCGTCCATCGCATTGTTGAGCTGAAGCAAAAGATTGACTATGAAAAGGCTCAGTTCAAGAAGCATATGGCTAAGCTCAGCGTGCAAGAAGTGAAGAACTTCAAGATCATGATGCACGAGCTCAAGGAAAACTTCCTGAAGAAACGCGTCGAAGCTCAAGGTTCGCATGAGCACATGAAGACTCTGGCTGACAGATGTGTACAAGCCTATAATGAGGCTGAGAAGAACAAGGCACTTGGGCGTCCTGGCATCGACCCCAGGATGGCCGCGAAGAAGAAGAAGAAGAAGCCTACTACAGCTGAACCCGATGCACCAAGGCAGGAAGCAGCTCCGATTGTCTTCCCAGCTGCAACGACTGGCTCGAAGCCAAAGAGCCGGTCAACCGCTTCAGATCTCAAGAAGACCAGGACTGCTGAGGCTGAAGCAAGGAAAAGGAAATATCCTGAAGCCTCTCCTACTGCCCCCTCTAAGAAGAAGCGGAAGACCAAGAGAGATCGGGCTGCTCCCACAGAGCCCTTGATGGTTGAACCCCTTTCTATGGTCTATCCTAACGCAGAACGTCAACTAACGGTTCATGAGCCTGCTTCCACAGAGGCTCCTGTAGCTAAAGACATTCCAGCAGCCGACCCCATCGCTACTGAAGACATTGGTCATCATGACAATGTAGAAAATGATGCAGTCCTTCCTCAGCAAGACCACATCAAACTCATCAGCATTGGTCGTCCATTGACGCCAATTGCCCAGGATGCTTCATGGGCGGATCGCCCCCAAGAGGAAGAAGAATCTGAGGCCCAGCCCACTCCGACTCCACAGGCGTCGTCTGCGTTACGCAGGCTTCGCAAAGGTCCAAGGCCTCAAGTCTCTGAAGACATTCCGGCTGCATCAGCCGCAGAAGAAGAAGTACCACAAGATCCCACTCCCCTGTTCCACCAAGAAGCAGTTCTCCAGGAGAACGTGCATGTGTCTGACCCTCCAGCTCGTCAAGTGGAGGATGCAAATCGTGAGGCTACCACTACCAACCATGAAGCTAATGTGGAGCTCTCCCCACCAAAAGCATCAGAAGACAGTGAAGCCACTGATCCTGATACTTCTGTTCCCGAGTCTACTGCTAGTCCCTAATTTGATTACCATGTTGAGCACATGCCTCAGGTACAGAAGCCGATCCCAATACTGCCAAGGTTCCCAGGTCCTGCATCAGCACCTGGCTCCTTCAATGTCAATAGCTTCAAGGCAGACAATACCTTCTTCAATAGCTCCAAGAACCCCTACTCAAGGGAAAGGATTTCATCAGATCGGTTCTGGAGCTATCCTCAGCGCAGCTACTACTCATGCATCCTGTACAACCAAGGTCGCATCTTCCTGCACAAGCGCCTTGATGTTGAAGCTGTTGCTGGTCTTCCCTGTCTCGAAGAAGCGTTGGATTGCTTCAAGCAAGTGGGTCTGCTGCAGTTTGTTACTGATGAAGAGCATTGGAATGAAGAGCTGCTGCTACAATTCTATGCCACACTACACATCAAAGGATACAACAGAGATCCGAAGACTTGGGTTCTGGAGTGGATGACTGGCAATGTCCATCACGAAGCCAATGCATGTGATATCATTGAGCTCACTGGCCTGCCCACTCCTGGCGATCTCTTCGAGCAAGGCTGCCAGCTGCATGCTGAAGCTATTGAGAACATCTTTTAGCGACCAGAACCGGATATGAGTCAAATGCTCTCCATGATGAAGCCATTGCCCCAAGATGCTCCTTATCCCACAGAGTTCTTCATTGAAGACCTTGAGTACCTGCCCAGAACCATCTATCACATCATCAGGCGAACTCTCTGGCCTGTCAAAGGGCACTCTCCAATTGCCAAGATTGAGGGTGCAATGAAGACTCTGATATTCTGTATTCTACATGGCAAATGCTTCAATGCACAGGACTTCTTCATACGCCAACTTGCTGCATCAGGCTCAGATCTGTTTGGTTTGAAATTCTATGCCCCTTGGGTAATGAGGCTGATCAAACTTCACTCTGCTATCTTGTATCAACCCTCAGCCCGCAACCATCGGATCTTCTTGCCTGATGTGGATACCTCTGCTGAAGCCTTCTATCCTGAGCCGGCCAAGCAACCTCTGGGTCTTTAGAACGCAGAACACCAGAGCTTCACTCAAAACATTGAAGGAATTGAAGCAATCTCTCGGGTGTATCCGTTGGCTGGCACTACACGTGCACCATGCCCTGCTTCCACTGAAGCCACTGACAGCACCACTGCTCCAAGACCCAAGAAGCGCGCTCGTGTTCTCAATGACCGAGAGCTTCTTGCGGCCCTTCATCAAAAACAGGATAGCCATCATGACTGGCTGAAGCGTCAGATGAAAAGCCTCTTGGTGGATGTAAATCACATTCGAAATCTTGCCACCAAGAATGCATTCATTGCACATGAAACCTGTCGACGCACATGGAAAGGGCTCACGATGATGTGTTTTGAAGCTGATCTTCAAGAGGATGGCTTCACAGAGCGATTCAAGTTTGACTCCACACCTCCTAGAAGAGCTGTGCTGCGAGGAACGTCATCCCTTGAAGACTCGGAGTTTTCTTCCTCTGCTGCCACCGTGACTGCCAGAATTATAGAGGATGAAGATGATGCTACATCACCGCCACCTCCTTCAGCACGTGTCGACACTGCACCAAGCTCTTCAGCACCGCCAAACACCACCGACGACCCTGCCGCTCATGGGAACGACTAGAAACTCTATGTCCTCGAACCTTTTTGGTCCTCACTGACAAAAGGGGGAGAAGCATATGAGATTGATAGTCTTCAAGCGGGTCATTATGGGCGGGTGCTTTATATTTTGCTTCGTGCTTACAACTCTCGTTTTGCTACATTTGGTTCTTTGAGTTGTAACACTTAAACTCGATGGTCGTCTGCTACTTATTTGCCACCTTGTTTTGCGAAGATAAATTCCGCATGTGCGACGATAAATTCCGCACTTAGATCATTCTGCAGACGTCCATTTTCCATTATGCATGTCATTATCTTCATATACTTTTACATGCATAGTGGATTGTCATCATAAGTTGAAGTGGATCTCCACAAGTACAACCTGCCATGTGCATTTGCATTCCAAAAGCAAATTACTTATATGCACATCTTCAGGGGGAGCCCTTGCAACTTATGAAGACAATTCCTTATCCTTTAAAATTTCACAGACTATATTCCCCGTTGAAAACTTCAACAAGTTTGTCATCAATCACCAAAAAGGGGGAGATTGTAAGTGCATCTAGTGCCACCCCTAGTTGGTTTTGGAGTATTGACGACAAACCTAGTTGAGGGACTAATGTGTTTGTGAGAATTGTAGGATAACACAGGTAGAAGTCCCTCATTGATTCGGTTTTACTACCAGAGATGACCCCTAAAAATGTACGAAGACATTGAAGTCAATGGTGGTATATGAAGATATTCACTTTAAAGACTATGACAAGAGAAGACACCACATGAAGCCTATGGAGCTCGAAGACTTAGATCTTTCGTAGTTCTCTTTTATTTGTGTTGAGTCATAGGAACCACCGTACTGCTAAGTGGGGTCCAAGAGAACCAGTCAGAACGACTGAAGTGGTGCCTAAACAAAAAACCTATGTCTTCGAGTGAAGACTATGAGAGCAAATCTTGTCCAGAGTCGGACAAGTCAGCTTTGCTTGTAGCCCAAGTAAAGTTGCCGTGTGAGTTTGAAATCTGACCGTTGGAACACGTGTCAGTTCCTTAGTGACCCAGGGTCATTTCGGACAAATCAGGTCGGGTTGCCTAGTGGCTATAAATAGCCCACCCCCTACAACCATAAACGGTTGGCTGCTCAGATTTTAGTGCATGGCTTTTGTCGTTTGAGAGCAACCCACCTCGAAGCCTTTGAGAGAGAATACCTAGCGAGGAAAAAGCCCTAACCACCCAGAGCCAGAGCAAATTGGGCATCACTTAAGTCTTCTTGTCTGAGTGATCTGAAGACTTATTACACTTGAGGACTGTGCATCCTCCATCCGGTTAGGCGTCGCATTCTGAGCATCCAAGAGTCATTGTGGATTGCCGGTGAACGAAGTCTGTGAAGGTTTGGAAGTCTACCTTGAAGACTTACCAGAGTGATTGGGCGAGGTCTGAGTGACCTTAGCTCAAGGAGAATACGGTGAGGACCGGGTGTCCTGAGCTGCGATTCAGGACTGGGTGTTCGGGACTGTGTGTCCTAAGGTTTAAATACCTAGCCGCTCCAACCAGACGTACAGTTGTCACAGCAACTGGAACTGGTCCAACAAATCATTGTCTTCAACGAGTCACTAGTTTCATCTTCACTTCCCTTTACATATTGTTACTCGTTGTGAAGTCATTGCATGTTTGCTGTACCCTTAGTCTTCACTGGGTGACTGTGTGTTCTGTTTGGTTTCATAATATCTTCCTACCTGATCCGTATTACACTGCAGCTATTCGTCACTGTGCTTTCACTCTGTTGATACTTGACCATGGCTTGCCTAGTGTAGTCTAACTTCCGCTGCATAGTAATAGGCATATCTCTACTATTTGTCTTCATAACTTCCACGTTTTGAAGACTTTCATAAAAATCGCCTATTCATCCCCCCTCTAGTCGATATAACGCACTTTCACTTTATATAGGGCATGATCGTGGGCGAGGGGGCAACGCGGGATCGCGATCCCGAGAAGATCGCGACGACGGGCGGCGGCGATCGCGCTCTGGCGCGTGTCGGTGTACTAGAGTAGGGGTACCCTAGTATCCCGAACTTGTGCACGGGCAGTCGCAGCGTCCCGCGGCAAGGCTTGCCGGGTGACCGCCAAGGTCCTTCGTGGTTCCTTTGGAGCCATTCAAGAACAAAGTATCCAAGACCCCGGCAAGAGGAGCTTGCCGGGAAGGAGACAAGACCCCGGCAAGAGGAGCTTGCCGGGAAGGCCAACCAAGGCATCTCAAGGAACTTGCCGCGATGCACCACGCGTCCCGGCAAGGCCCGGTGAGCGACAAGCTCCCAGACGTGACAAGATGACGACCGCGGCAAGGCACTTGCCGTGGCAAGCCCCCATCTATACCTGCGCTCCAGAACATCCACCAACGTGTCGCTCTGGGACCCTTCCAGAGTGTACGTGGCGGGAAGCTGTGCAGCCAGAGGTACACCGTGGCAAGCGGCGCTGACATGATTGCCATCGTGGCAAGCAGTGGCGTCCCTGGCGGTCCCTTTCTGCACCGTCTAGGCGACGCAGACAGGCATTTAATGCCCTTATCCCCTGCCGTCAGGGTTAGGTATGATGCACTGTAGTAGGCGGCGGTGCCAACCGCCACGCCTTTTCCATTTTTACCCTCATCTACGTTGCCACCTGTCGGCGACCCCTTGAGCATATAAAAGGAGGCCCATGCGCAACGTAGAGGGGGGATGATCATTCTCACGCTCGGTCTAGCTAGCTGCTGGTGTGTACTGTAGCAATCAGCGCTCCCGAGCAAGAACACAATACAAATCACAAAGCAGGAGTTGGGTTTTACGCATCCGTGCAGCCCGAACCTGGGTAAACTGATCGTGTGCTCATGCGCTTCGCCTCGATCTGCTCTTCGTGCTCTCTCCGCCCCCTGCCGAATCGAAAGGGGCTCGGTCCGCCGGTCCCATAGGTGTCCGTGGGATTAGCACCCCCGACATCTTTGGCGCGCCAGGTAGGGGTGCGTCGAGGTTGTGTGAACCTGATCCGGCGTTCGCACGAGCTAAATCTTCATCGTCTTTATCGACATGCCGCCGAAGAAGAAGGCTTCGGAGGCGGCTGCTCCGTCCGCGCCGAACCCACCGTCGCCGGAGCAAACGGCTGGTGGGGTAGACGCCGGCGGAAGAACGGGCGTCGACGAGGGAGCTCACAGTGCTGCCAGGTCCAAGGACAAGGCTACGCTGCACATCGGCGGCGCAGTCGGCTCCCACAACGACCGGGCGCACTCCAAGACCTCGGCGTCCGTACACGCACCGCGCCCATCCCAGGAGGCGCGGGACCGGCAGCATCATGATACCCACGGTACCATACGCTTGCTAGACCAAGATCGAGCTGGTGGATCTCGGAGTGCACAAGACCAGCATGCATGCCAACATGCTGGCGCGAGCGGGGCACGGTCGCCTGGACGAGATATTGCTCCTTCTAACATGGTTAGAAGTCCAAGCATATCTCGCTCCTCGCACCGTTTGCCGCCACCGCCCGCCACTCCAGCAGAAGCTTTGGCGCGAGCTCAACTGCTCCTAGACTACCCTCCAGCGGCAGACAAGATCGACGACTGGAGGGCCACCATTCAGAGTCTCATCGGCTTCGCCAACGGCGACAATCCACGGCAGCCGAGTACTTCGCTGCCGCGGCAAGTCAGCCAGGCACGAGCCGGTGGCGACAAGACCGGTGGGGGTGCAACCACTGTGCACTCTTTGCCCCGAAGGCCAAGATCGCCGACTCGCCGGATCCACCACGACAGCGACTCCACCGCCTCATCAGATCCACGAACTCGTCGCGATCAACGCCAAGTTCTTCACGAACGACAGCAAGAAGACGCTCGTACACGCATCGAGCACCGAAGAGAAGCGCGGCGTCAATCAGACCAGCGCGCTGGGCCCTCTGTCGACATGCATGCGCCAGGGGAACCAGGCAACTTGCCGTACGCGGTAGGTTGCCCTGCGTTTACCCGTGAGCTGCGGCAAGTCCAATGGCCCAGCCAGAAGAATTTCAAGCCAGATGTACCAGAGAAGTACGATGGCAAGTCGCACCCGTCGGAGTTCCTGAGCATCTACACCATCGCGGTGCAAGCTGTCGGGGGGCGCGACGACAAGGTCCTTGCCAACTACTTCCCGCTGGTGCTCAAGCCCGACGTCAGGTCCTGGCTCATGCATTTGCCGGACAACTCCATATCCTCTTGGGCAGATCTGTGCCACCAGTTTGTCGGCGCCTTTACAGGCGGCCACAAACCTCATGGCCAAGAGAGTGACCTTCACCTGCTCTCCCAGAAGGAAGGAGAGCCCCTGCGCAAGTATATTCAGAGATTCAGCCGTGTACAGCGCAACATCCCAGATATCCACCCTGCCGCGGTCATCAGCGCGTTCCATCAGAACGTGCGTAACCGCAGGATGCGGGAGGAGATGGCGATGTGCAGGATCAGAGACGTCAGCGAGCTGTATGCCCTGGCCGACAAGTGTGCACGTGCTGAGGAAGGGAGGAAACTCCCCGGAGAGAATACTGGAGCAGAAGGATCTGACAGTGAGGATGCTGCCCCGGCAAAGAAAAACCGGCGGCGCAATAACAGGAAGAAGAAAGGCAAAGAGGTGCTAGTCGTTGAGCAGTCCGGCAATGACGGTGGCGCCAAGAAAGCCAAAGTTGGTAGCTCCGGCAAGGGGATTGCCGCATGCACCAACTGCCAGGCTGTGGCGGTCGCCGACAAGCAGGACGGCACCGACAAGCAGTACTGCAAGATCCACCGCACCAAGGGCCATGACCTCCAGAGCTGCAAGAAGGTCGAATAGCTTGTCCAGCAGCAAAAAGCTGAGTACGAGCGGCGCGACAAGGAGAGAGCCCAAGGAGCCGCTGGAGAATCCGGCAAGAAGCGCGCCGGCCGGGGAGGACGCCGCGGCAAGGCCAAGCAGCGGCAAGGAGACAGACCTCCCCACGGCCGCGACAAGGATGAAGATGACGACGACGATGAAGACATGGATGATGTCGAGACCAGTGAGCAGGAGTTTCATAAAGCCACAGAGGTCTTGTGCGTTGACGGCGGTGCTTCTCTGCATACTTCCCATCGCCAACTCAAGCAGTGGGCGCGGGAAGTCAATGCGGCGGAACCACCTGTCGAATCGCGCAAGCTTCTGAAATGGTCTAGCACGCCTATCATCTTTGATATTGAGGACCACCCTGACCGCACAACTGCAGTCGGGTGCTTGCCGATGTTGGTTTCGCCAACTATCCGCAACCTCAAGGTCACTAAGATGCTAGATGACGGCGGGGCCGGCTTGAACCTGATCTCCTCCGCTGTACTCCAGAAACTCCAGATCCCTGACAGCGAGCTCGAAGAGACCGGCACATCCAAGGAATCAACCCAGGAAGGAGCAAGCCGAAGGGGAAGGTCACGTTACCGGTAACATTTGGCAGCGAGATGAACTTCAAGACTGAGAGGGTCACATTTGACGTTGCCGATTTTCCATTGCCTTACAATGGGATACTCGGCCGTCCAGCACTCGCCAAGTTCATGGCAGCCTCTCACTACGCATACAACATGCTGAAGATGCCAGGCCCGATAAGCGTCATCTCTGTCCCTGGCGACAAGAAGGATGCTCTTATCTGCGCCGACAAGATCTACCGGGAAGCAGCTGCTGCAACAGATCGCAAGTCACTTGCCGCTGAAGCTCCCGGGGGGGGGAGAAGAAGACCAAGTCCGGCAAGAGCTCTGATGCCCACTCCGGCAAGCGCACCTCTTCGGAGTGCTGCGCTACCGTCGAGGACCCACCATTGAGCTCCACCGACAAGTGTAAGAAGGCAATGGCAGCTCCGCCTGAAACCAAGAAGGTGTCCGCCAAGGAGGACGGCACTGGTGGTACTTTCACCATCAGTGCCACTCTTGACCCCAAATAGGAAAGCGCGCTCATTGCTTTCCTGCGGGCGAACGTCGACGTGTTTGCGTGGCAACCGT
The DNA here is from genome assembly GCA_034509565.1 of Triticum monococcum. Taxonomy (NCBI): domain Eukaryota; kingdom Viridiplantae; phylum Streptophyta; class Magnoliopsida; order Poales; family Poaceae; genus Triticum; species Triticum monococcum. The sequence goes on along the minus strand of CM067845.1, from coordinate 681,778,140 downwards.
CTGACATCCCCGGTGTTCCCAGGAAAGTAATTGAGCACCATCTTGCCGTTTGTCCTCATGCGCGGCCCGTCAAGCAGAAGGTCAGGAAACAAGCAGTGGAGCGCCAAGAATTCATCGCAGAAGAAATCAAGAAATTGGAAGCAGCAGGCCTTGTGAGAGGAGTGCTCCATCCTACGTGGTTGGCCAATCCTGTAGTCATGCGCAAGGTAAACGGGAAATGGAGGCTTTGTATCGACTTTACTGATGTTAATAAAGCTTGTCCCAAAGACCCATTTCCCTTGCCGCGCATTGACCAGATTGTTGACTCCACAGCCGGATGTGATTTGCTTTCATTTCTTGACGCATACTCAGGATACCATCAAATCTTCATGGCAGAAGAGGATGAGGAGAAAACCGCATTCATTACTCCATGTGGCACGTACTATTTCATACGGATGCCTTTTGGTTTAAAGAATGCTGGTTCAACATTTGCAAGAGTAGTCCATGTCGCTCTTGAGCCACAAATACACAGAAATGTGGAAGCATACATGGATGACATAGTGGTCAAGAGCAAGGACAGGGCAACTCTGATTCAAGATTTAGACGAGACCTTTGCAAATCTGCGCAAGATCAACCTCAAGCTCAACCCCGAGAAGTGCGTGTTTGGAGTTCCCTCCGGCAAGCTTCTCGGGTTCTTCGTGTCTCAGCGGGGAATTGAAGCCAATCCCGACAAGATCAAGGCCATTGAGCAGATTGAAGCACCAAAGCACGTCAAGGATGTACGAAAACTTGCCGGTTGCGTGGCTGCTCTCAGCAGGTTTATCTCTCGGTCTGCTGAGCACGCCCTGCCGTTTTTCAAAATTTTGAAAAAGGCAGGTCCAATGAAATGGACTCCAGAAGCGGAGGCTGCGCTGCAGGACTTGAAGAGATACCTGTCCTCCACTCCAACACTTGTCGCACCTAAGCCACAAGAGAGGTTGCTGCTGTATATAGCGGCAACCAATCAAGTGGTTAGTGCTGCGTTAGTAGCGGAGAGGGAGGCAGATGACGAGCCAGCAACCGCGGCAAGCGCATCCAGCGACAAGCAGGGGGCTTCCCTAACAAGCTCTGGTCCCGACAAGGATGGATCTGCGCAGGTGCGCGAAGAGATACAAAAGAGAATGGTGTAGCGCCCAGTTTACTTTGTCAGTTCCCTTCTGCAGGGAGCTAGGTCAAGGTACTCTGGTGTGCAGAAATTGCTTTTCGGCCTTCTCATGGCCTCGAGAAAGCTGCACCATTACTTCCAAGCACATGAGATCACAGTTGTCACTCGCTTTCCGCTGAAGAGGATTCTACAGAATCCAGAAGCGACAGGCAGGATTGTTGAGTGGGCACTAGAACTGTCAAGCTTTGGCCTCAAGTTTGAGAGTACTTCAACTATCCAAAGCAGAGCATTGGCAGAATTCATAGTAGAGTGGACGCCAACACTAGATAAAGAAACTCCAGAAACGAGCATCCCCGTCAAGGAAACAAGCAAAGAGTGGCTCATGTACTTTGACGGTGCCTTCTCGCTGCAAGGTGCCGGTGCTGGCATGCTGCTTGTCACACCCACCGAAGAGCACCTCAAGTACGTAGTCCAAATGCACTTTCCCAAGGAGCAAGCAACAAACAATACTGCAGAGTATGAAGGCTTGCTTGCCGGTCTCAGGATCGTGACAGACCTTGGGATCAAGAAGCTCATTGTCAGGGGTGACTCGCAGCTTGTCGTCCGCCAAGTAAACAAGAGTTATGAGAGTCCGTTGATGGAAGCCTACGTTGACGAAGTGAGAAAGCTAGAAGAGCACTTTGGCGGCCTGCAGATGGAGCATGTCCCAAGAGCTCAGAACGACATTGCTGATGGCCTGTCAAAGTGCGCCGCACTTAAGTTACCTGTGGAACCAGGGATTTTTGTGCTCAAGCTGACTCGACCGTCCGTAACGCCGTCAACTGGACAGAGCAAGAAGAGGAAGTTGATTTCTGGTGACTATTTTCCGGCAGAGCTTCCCAAAGCCGCCGCCAAGAAGGTCCCCAAGATCAACACCAAGAGTGCTGAGGAGCAGTCTGCTCCGGCAAGCCCTAGGGTTTGTACCGTTGAAGCAGACGCTCCCGACAAGTTTTGCTCCGGCAAGCTTGCCGGGGAACGTGAAGCTCCGGCAGAGCCGCAGGCCCTTGCCGTAGAAGCGGATGTTCCCGCAGCAGCAGATATGCCTTTAGTCCTTGTTGTCGAGCCTCAAGCTCCAACATGGGCGCAGCAGATTGTCCGTTTCCTTCAGACAGGAGAACTTCCCGAAGAGCAAGAAGAAGCGGAAAGAGTAGCCCGGTAGTCAAGTATGTACCAGTTTGTCGACAGCACACTGTACAGAAGAAGACTCAACGGTGTGAAATTGAAGTGTATTCACCGGGAAGATGGACAAAAGCTGTTGGCAGAGATACATGGAGGCGTATGTGGTCACCACATTGGCGCAAGAGCACTTGTCGGCAAAGCATTCCAGCAAGGTTTCTTTTGGCCGACAGCCCTCCAGGATGCAACTGCACAAGTAACCAAGTGTGAAGCGTGCCAGTTCCATTCCAAGCAGATACACCAGCCAACTCAAGCTCTCCAGACGATCCCTTTATCCTGGCCATTTTCGGTCTGGTGGCTCGATATCCTCGGCCCCTTTCCCCGAGCAGTCGGGGGCTTTGAATACTTGTACGTTGCAATCGACAAGTTCACAAAGTGGCCGGAAGTGGAACCAGTGAGGAAGGTGACAGCACAGTCAGCAGTCAAGTTCTTCAGGTCAATTGTTTGCCATTTCGGGATCCCTAACAGGATAATCACCGACAACGGTACGCAATTCACGAGCTGCACCTTCATGCAGTACGTCCAAGATCTTGGCACCAAGGTCTGCTTTGCTTCTGTTGCTCACCCGAGAAGCAACGGTCAAGCGGAGAGGGCAAATGCTGAAGTGCTGCGTGGGCTCAAGACCAGAACTTTTGACAGGCTGCACAAGTGCGGAAGAAACTGGATCGAGGAGCTGCAGGTGGCTCTTTGGTCGATCAGGACGACGCCAAATCAAGCCACTGGCCAGACACCTTTCGCTCTAGTCTATGGAGCAGAGGCAGTTCTCCCCACGGAACTCGTATACGGGTCACCTCGAGTGCTCGCTTACGATGAGCTTGAGCAAGAGCAGCTGCGACAAGATGACGCGCTGCTCCTTGAGGAAGACCGTCTTCAGGCTGCTGTGCGAGCCGCTCGCTACCAGCAAGCTTTGCGCCGCTACCATAGCCGCAAAGTTAACGCCAGAAGTCTCGAGGAAGGCGACCTTGTTCTTCGGCGCGTTCAGTCCGCCAAGAATTCCAACAAGTTGACGCCGAAGAGGGAAGGCCCTTACCGGGTGAAACGAGTCACTAGGCCTGGCGCTGTCCGCCTTAAGACCGAAGATGGCACACCAGTGAGCAACTCCTGGAATATTGAGCATCTTCGTAAGTTTTACCCATAGGGCGCGGTTGCCGGAACCCGTTCCGGCAACCACCTTTTGTACAAGTCTTGCCGCTGTTGCATGTAATCCTTTGTACAAAGCCGGGCGCAGACACCGTGCATAAAGATTATGTGCTCCGCACACCTTGTCAATTTCATGCTTTTTATTACTTGCATGTGTTATATGACACTTTGTGCAGCACCTATCCCCGGTAAGCAATAACGGGCCATAAGGCTCCATATCTTTATTTTCTCCTCTTTCTTTTTTCTCAAGGAAAGGAAGGTTCCCTCGCCCACAAGTTTGCCGGGGGGGGTGATGGGGAACATTGCAGAAAACAAAAAATTTCCTACGGTTTCACCAAGATCCATCTATGAGTTCATCTAGCAACGAGTGATCGGATGCATCTACATACCTTTGTAGATTGCGAGCGGAAGCGTTCAAAGAACAGGGATGAGGTAGTTGTACACGACGTGATCCGAATCACCGATGACCAAGCGCCGAACGGACGGCACCTCCGCGTTCAACACACGTACGGTTAGCGTAACTTCTCCTTCTTCTTGATCTAGCAAGAGGGAAGAAGAGGTTGAGGAAGATGGCTCCAACAGCAGCACGGCGGCGTGGTGATGGTGGAGCTGCAGTACTCCGTCAGGGCTTCGCCAAGCACTATGGAGGAGGAGGAGATGTTGGAGAGGGAGAGGGAGGCAACCAAAGGCGTGAGAGAAAAGCCCTCCCTCCCCCACTATATATAGGAGGGCCAAGGGGGCGGGGGTCGCCGGCCCTAGGAGATCAAATCTCCTAGGGGGGGCGGCGGCCAAGGGGAGGTTTCCCTCCCCCCCCCCCCCAAGGCACCTAGGGGTGCCTTCCACAAGTGGGACTCTTCCCCTTTGGGAAACCCTAGGCGCATGGGCCCTTGGGCTGGTGCCCTTGGCCCATGTAGGCCAAGGTGTGCTCCGTACAGCCCATGTGGCCCCCATGGGGCAGGTGGCCCCACCCTGTGGACCCCGGGACCCCTCCGGTGGTCCCGGTACAATACCGATAACCCCGAAACTTGTCCCGATGGCCAAAACAGCACTTCCTATATATAATTCTTTACCTCCGGACCATTCCAGAACTCCTCGTGACGTCCGGGATCTCATCCGGGACTCCGAACAACATTCGGGTTACTGCATATACATATCCCTACAACCCTAGCGTCACCGAACCTTAAGTGTGTAGACCCTACGGGTTCGAGAGACAGACAGACATGACCGAGACGACTCTCTGGTCAATAACCAACAGCGGGATCTGGATACCCATGTTGGCTCCCACATGCTCCACGATGATCTCATCGGATGAACCACGATGTCGAGGATTCAATCAACCCCGTATGCAATTCCCTTTGTCAATCGGTATGTTACTTGCCCGAGACTCGATCGTCGGTATCCCAATACCTCGTTCAGTCTCGTTACCGGCAAGTCACTTTACTCGTACCGTAATGCATGATCCCGTGACCAGACACTTGGTCACTCTGAGCTCATAATGATGATGCATTACTGAGTGGGCCCACTGATACCTCTCCGTTTATACGGAGTGACAAATCCCAGTCTTGATCCGTGTCAACCCAACAAACACTTCCGGAGATACCTGTAGTGCACATTTATAGTCACCCAGTTACGTTGTGACGTTTGGTACACCCAAAGCACTCCTACGGTATCCGGGAGTTACACGATCTCATGGTCAAAGGAAAAGATACTTAACATTGGAAAAACTCTAGCAAACGAACTATACGATCTTTAAGCTATGTTTAGGATTGGGTCTTGTCCATCACATCATTCTCCTAATGCTGTGACCTCGTTATCAATGACATCCAATGCCCATAGTCAGGAAACCATGACTATCTGTCAATCAACGAGCTAGTCATCTAGAGGCTTACTAGGGACATGTTGGTGTCTGTTATTCACACATGTATTACGATTTCCGGATAACACAATTATAGCATGAATAAAGACAATTGTCATGAACAAGGAAATATAATAATAATGCTTTTATTATTGCCTCTAGGGCATATTTCCAACAGTCTCCCATTTGCACTAGAGTCAATAATCTAGTTACATTGTGATGAATCGAACACCCATGGAATTCTGGTGTTGATCATGTTTTGCCCTAGGGAGAGGTTTAGTCAACGGATCTGCTACATTCAGGTCCGTATGTACCTTACAAATATCTATGTCTCCATCTTGAACATTTTCATGAATGGAGTTGAAGCGACGCTTGATGTGCCTTGTCTTCTTGTGAAACATGGGCTCCTTGGCAAGTGCAATAGCTCCAGTGTTGTCACAGAAGAGTTTGATTGGCCCCGACGCATTGGGTATGACTCCTAGGTCGGTGATGAACTCCTTCACCCATATTCCTTCATGTGCTGCCTCCGAGTCTGCCATGTACTCCGCTTCACATGTAGATCCCGCCACGATGCTCTGCTTGCAACTGCACCAGCTTACTGCCCCACCATTCAAAATATACATGTATCCGGTCTATGACTTAGAGTCATCCAGATCTGTGTCGAAGCTAGCGTCGACGTAACCCTTTACGATGAGCTCTTCGTCACCTCCATAAACGAGAAACATTTCCTTAGTCCTTTTCAGGTACTTCAGGATATTCTTGACCGCTGTCAAGTGTTCCTTGCCGGGATTACTTTGGCACCTTCCTACCAAACTTACGACAAGGTTTACATCAGGTCTGGTACACAGCATGGCATACATAATAGATCCTATGGCTGAAGCATAGGGGATGACACTCATCTCTTCTTTATCTTTTGCCGTGGTCGGGCATTGAGCCGAGCTCAATCTCACACCTTGCAAAACAGGCAAGAACCCTTTCTTGGACTGATCCATTTTGAACTTCTTCAAAATCTTATCAAGGTATGTGCTTTGTGAAAGACCTATGAGGCGTCTCGATCTATCCCTATAGATCTTGATGCCTAATATATAAGCAGCTTCTCCAAGGTCCTTCATTGAAAAACTCTTATTCAAGTAGGCCTTAATGCTGTCCAAGAGTTCTATATCATTTCCCATCAAAAGTATGTCATCTACATATAATATGAGAAATGCTACAGAGCTCCCACTCACTTTCTTGTAAACGCAGGCTTCTCCATAAGTCTGCGTAAACCCAAACGCTTTGATCATTTCATCAAAGCGAATGTTCCAACTCCGAGATGCTTGCACCAGCCCATAAATCGAGCGTTGGAGCTTGCACACCTTGTCAGCATTCTTAGGATCGACAAAACCTTCCGGCTGCATCATATACAATTCTTCCTTCAGGAAACCATTAAGGAATGCCGTTTTGACGTCCATTTGCCATATCTCATAATCGTAGAATGCGGCAATTGCTAACATGATTCCGACGGACTTTAGCTTCGCTACCGGTGAGAAAGTCTCATCGTAGTCAACCCCTTGAACTTGTCGATAACCCTTAGCGACAAGCCGAGCTTTATAGATGGTCACATTACCATCCGCGCCTGTCTTCTTCTTAAAGATCCATTTATTTTCTATGGCTCGCCGTTCAACGGGCAAGTTAGTTAAAGTCCATACTTCGTTTTCATACATGGATCCTATCTCGGATTTCATGGCTTCTAGCCATTTGTCGGAATCCGGGCCCGCCATCGCTTCTTCATAGTTCGAAGGTTCACCATTGTCTAACAACATGATTTCCAAGACAGGGTTGCCGTACCACTCTGGTGCGGAATGTGTCCTTGTGGACCTTCGAAGTTCAGTAGCAACTTGATCAGAAGTTTCATGATCATCATCATTAACTTCCTCTCTAGTCGGTGCAGGCACCTCAGGAACATTTTCTTGAGTTTGGCCATTTTCCGGTTCAAGAGGTAACACTTCATCAAGTTCTACTTTCCTCCCACTTACTTCTTTCGAGAGAAACTCCTTCTCTAGAAAGCATCCATTCCTGGCAACAAAGATCTTGCCTTCGGATCTGAGGTAGAAGGTATACCCAACAGTTTCTTTAGGGTATCCTATGAAGACGCATTTTTCCGACTTGGGTTCGAGCTTTTCAGGTTGAAGTTTCTTGACATAAGCATCGCATCCCCAAACTTTTAGAAACGACAACTTAGGTTTCTTCCCAAACCATAATTCAAGCGGTGTTGTCTCAACGGATTTCGACGGAGCCCTATTTAAAGTGAATGCGGCAGTCTCTAAAGCATAGCCCCAAAAAGATAACGGTAAATCGGTAAGAGACATCATAGATCGTACCATATCTAATAGAGTGCGATTACGATGTTCGGACACACCATTATGCTAAGGTGTTCCAGGCGGCATGAGTTGTGAAACTATTCCACATTTTCTTAAGTGTGTGCCAAATTCGTGACTCAAGTATTCTCCTCCACGATCTGATCGTAGAAACTTGATTTTCCTGTCACGTTGATTCTCAACCTCACTCTGAAATTCCTTGAACTTTTCAAAGGTTTCAGACTTGTGTTTCATTAAGTAGATATACCCATATCTACTCAAGTCATCAGTGAGGGTGAGAACGTAACGATAGCCACCGCGAGCCTCAACACTCATTCGACCGCACACATCAGTATGTATGATTTCCAATAAGTTGGTTGCTCGCTCCATTGTTCCTGAGAACGGAGTCTTGGTCATTTTACCCATGAGGCATGGTTCGCACGTGTCAAATGATTCATAATCAAGAGACTCTAAAAGTCCATCTGCATGGAGCTTCTTCATGCGTTTGACATCTATGTGACCAAGGCGGCAGGGCCATAAGTATGTGGGACTATCATTATCAACCTTACATCTTTTGGTACTCACACTATGAATATGTGTAGCATTACGCTCGAGATTCATTAAGAATAAACCATTCACCATAGGAGCATGACCATAAAACATATCTCTCATATAAATAGAACAACCATTATTCTCGGATTTAAATGAGTAGCCATCTCGTATTAAACGAGATCCTGATACAATGTTCATGCTCAAACTTGGCACTAAATAACAATTATTGAGTTTTATAACTAATCCGGTAGGTAAATGTAGAGGTAGCGTGCCGATGGCGATCACATCGACCTTGGAACCATTCCCGACGCGCATCGTCACCTCGTCCTTCGCCAGTCTCCGTTTATTCCGCAGCTCCTGCTGTGAGTTACAAATATGAGCAACGGCACCGGTATCAAATACCCAGGAGTTACTACGAGTACTGGTAAGGTACACATCAATTACATGTATATCAAATATACCTTTGGTTTTGCCGGCCTTCTTGTCCGCTAAGTATTTGGGGCAGTTCCGCTTCCAGTGACCGCTTCCCTTGCAATAAAAGCACTCATTCTTGGGCTTGGGTCCATTCTTTGGCTTCTTCCCGGCAGCTTGCTTCCAGGCGCGGCAACTCCCTTGCCGTCCTTCTTGAAGTTCTTTTTACCCTTGCCCTTCTTGAACTTAGTGGTTTTATTGACCATCAACACTTGATATTCCTTCTTGACTTCTACCTCCGCTGATTTCAGCATTGCAAATACCACAGGAATGGTCTTTTCCATTCCCTGCATATTGAAATTCATCACAAAGCTCTTGTAGCTTGGTGCAAGCGACTGGAGGATTCTGTCAATGACCGCATCATCCGGGAGATTAACTCCCAGCTGAGTCAAGCGGTTATGTAACCCAGACATAGTGAGTATGTGCTCACTGACAGAACTATTTTCCTCCATCTTACAGCTGAAGAACTTGTCGGAGACCTCATATCTCTCGACCCGGGCATGAGCTTGGAAAACCATTTTCAGCACTTCGAACATCTCATATGCTCCATGTCTCTCAAAACGCTTTTGGAGCCCCGGCTCTAAGCTGTAAAGCATGCCGCACTGAACGAGGGAGTAGTCATCAACACGTGTCTGCCAAGCGTTCATAACGTCTTGGTTCTGTGGGACGGGAGCTTCACCTAGCGATGCTTGTAGGACATAATCTTTCTTGGCAGCTATGAGGATGATCCTCAGATTCCGGACCCAGTCCGTGTAGTTGCTGCCATCGTCTTTCAGCTTGGTTTTCTCTAGGAACGCGTTGAAGTTGAGGACTACGTTGGCCATTTGATCTACAAGACATATTTGCAAAGGATTTAGACTAAGTTCATGATAATTAAGTTCATCTAATCAAATTATTAATGAACTCCCACTTAGATTAAACATCCCTCTAGTCATCTAAGTTTTACACGATCCGAGTCGACTAGACCGTGTCCGATCATCACGTGAGACGGACTAGCCATCGTCGGTGAACATCTTCATGTTGATCGTATCTTCCATACGACTCATGTTCGACCTTTCGATCTCTGTGTTCCGAGGCCATGTCTATACACATGCTAGGCTCGTCAAGTCAACCCTAAGTGTTTTGCATGTGTAAAACTGTCTTACACCCGTTGTATGTGAACGTAAGGATCTATCACACCCGATCATCACGTGGTGCTTCGAAACGACGAACTTTAGCAACGGTGCACAGTTAGGGGAGAACACTTCTTGAAATTGTTGTAAGGGATCATCTTATTTACTACCGTCGTTCAAAGTAAACAAGATGCAAAAACATGATAAACATCACATGCAATCAAGCAATAAACGTGACATGATATGGCCAATATCACATAGCTCCTTTGATCTCCATCTTGGGGCTCCATGATCATCTTGTCACCGTCTTGACACCATGATCTCCATCATCATGATCTCCATCATCGTGTCTCCATGAAGTTGCTCGCCAGCTATTACTTCTACTACTAAGGCTAATGCGTTTAGCAATAAAGTAAAGTAATTTACATGGCGTTTCTCAATGACACGCAGGTCATGAAATAAAGACAACCCCTATGGCTCCTGCCGGTTGTCATACTCATCGACATGCAAGTCGTGATTCCTATTACAATAGCATGAACATCTCATACATCACATATATATCATTCATCATTCATCACAACTTTGGCCATATCATATCACAAAGCACTTGCTGCAAAAACAAGTTAGACGTCCTCTAATTGTTGCTGCAAGTTTTACGTGGCTGAATTAGGGTTCTAGCAAGAACGTTTTCTTACCTACGTGAAAGCCACAACCTGATTTGTCAACTTCTATTTACCCTTCATAAGGACCCTGTTCATCCAATCCGCTCCAACTAAAGTAGGAGAGACAGACACCCGCCAGCCAGCTTATGCAACTAGTGCATGTTAGTCGGTGGAACCGGTCTCACGTAAGCATACGTGTAAGGTTGGTCCGGGCCGCTTCATCCCACAATACCGTTGAAGCAAGATAAGACTAGTAGCGGCAAGAAAGTTGACAACATCTACGCCCACAACCAATTGTGTTCTACTCGCGCAAGAAGAACTACGCATAGACCTAGCTCATGATGCCACTGATGGGGAACGCTGCAGAAAACAAAAAATTTCCTTTGGTTTCACCAAGATCCATCTATGAGTTCATCTAGCAACGAGTGATCAGATGCATCTACATACCTTTGTAGATCGCGGGCGGAAGCGTTCAAAGAACGGGGATGAGGTAGTCGTACACGACGTGCTCCGAATCACCGATGACCAAGCGCCGAACGGACGGCACCTATGCGTTCAACACACGTACGGTTAGCGTAACGTCTCCTTCTTCTTGATCCAGCAAGAGGGAAGAAGAGGTTGAGGAAGATGGCTCCAGCAGCAGCACGACGGCGTGGTGATGGTGGAGCTGCAGTACTCCGTCGGGGCTTCGCCAAGCACTATGGAGGAGGAGGAGATGTTGGAGAGGGAGAGGGAGGCAACCAAAGGCGTGAGAGAAAAGCCCTCCCTCCCCCACTATATATAGGAGGGCCAAGGGGGGGGGGCGCCGACCCTAGGAGATCCAATCTCCTAGGGGGGGCGGCGGCCAAGGGGAGGTTTCCCCCCCCCCAAGGCACCTAGGGGTGCCTTCCACAAGTGGGACTCTTCCCCTTTGGGAAACCCTAGGCGCATGGGCCCTTGGGGCTGGTGCCCTTGGCCCATGTAGGCCAAGGTGCGCCCCCTACAGCCCATGTGGCCCCCACGGGGCAGGTGGCCCCACCCTGTGGACCCCGGGACCCCTCCGGTGGTCCCGGTACAATACCGATAACCCCGAAACTTGTCCCGATGGCCAAAACATCACTTCCTATATATAATACTTTACCTCCGGACCATTCCGGAACTCCTCGTGATGTCCGGGATCTCATCCGGGACTCCGAACAAAATTCGGGTTACTGCATATACATATCCCTACAACCCTAGCGTCACCGAACCTTAAGTGTGTAGACCCTACGGGTTCGGGAGACAAGCAGACATGACCGAGACGACTCTCTGGTCAATAACCAACAGCGGGATCTGGATACCCATGTTGGCTCCCACATGTTCCACGATGATCTCATCGGATGAACCATGATGTCGAGGATTCAATCAACCCCGTATGCAATTCCCTTTGTCAATCGGTATGTTACTTGCCCGAGACTCGATCGTTGGTATCCCAATACCTCGTTCAGTCTCGTTACCGGCAAGTCACTTTACTCGTACCGTAATGCATGATCCCGTGACCAGACACTTGGTCACTCTGAGCTCATAATGATGATGCATTACTGAGTGGGCCCAGTGATACCTCTCCGTTTATACGGAGTGACAAATCCCAGTCTTGATCCGTGTCAACCCAACAAACACTTTCGGAGATACCTGTAGTGCACCTTTACAGTCACCCAGTTACGTTGTGACGTTTGGTACACCCAAAGCACTCCTACGGTATCCGGGAGTTACATGATCTCATGGTCAAAGGAAAAGATACTTGACATTGGAAAAGCTCTAGCAAACGAACTATACGATCTTTAAGCTATGTTTAGGATTGGGTCTTGTCCATCACATCATTCTCCTAATGATGTGACCTCGTTATCAATGACATCCAATGTCCATAGTTAGGAAACCATGACTATCTGTCGATCAACGAGCTAGTCATCTAGAGGCTTACTAGGGACATGTTGGTGTCTGTTATTCACACATGTATTACGATTTCCAGATAACATAATTATAGCATGAATAAAGACAATTGTCATGAACAAGGAAATATAATAATAATGCTTTTATTATTGCCTCTAGGGCATATTTCCAACAGGGGGGGAAGGAGAAGATAATGGTATGGACCAGGCGACGTTCAAGAAAGTTGCGCCTTGCCGGGAAGCAAACGACAAAAAAGATAAGTTGCCAAAGTTTGTGCAATCAGATTTTTTTAAGTTATCTTCCTTGAACGACCGTGCTTTGTATGGAAAACCCGCGGAGGAACGAACTCGTAGCTAGTTGCACCCTTATTGTTGTTTCGAGTCCGCTCAACAACTTAAGTGAGCTGCGACTAGCTGCGACAAGGTTTCTTGCCGGTAGCGGCACCGCCAGCAGGCTGCTGACGTCCCGCACTCAGCGCTCGCGGCAAAGGTGCCTGCGCCGGCAAGTTCCCTAAAAGTGTAGGGCAAAAACATACAAAGGAAGGAATCAAGTAGAGGAAATAACATTGCAATTAGTACCCGAAATAAAGTTATATTACAAAGTAGCTTGTCGCGGCTCTAACAGATTGTTTGCATAACATGGCTAGCAGCGACAAGAAAAGAAAAAAAACGGGCGGCCTAATCTACGTGATCGCCCTCGACCCTCTTGATTCCGCTCACCTTGTCCACAATGGGTGCGACAAGGGTCTTGAGCGCCTCCAGATCAGCATCCGGCGGCAAGGACCTGAGGACGTTGGTGAGGTTGAGGCCTGGGTTGCGGAACGCCACCTTCACCAGCACCTTCTGAAGAGCTCCCGCGCAGATCTTGCGTGACTCGTCGGCCAGCTGCTTTGGGATCCTCTCCCGGAGTCGCCGGAGGGCCGTCGCCACGCCTTTGAAGAACGAAGTGAGCTTGGCGCTGGGTTGGAGGTTCTCGTCGGAGGGATACCCGAGATCTTCCATCCCCAGCTGTGCCAGCTCCTTGTCAATATCTGCGGCAACGTCCACGAGACCCTCCGTCCAGTGCTCTACATTCTCTCGGAAAGTGCTCTGGGCGGCAGCGGCACTCGCCAGCAGCGCCTTGCCGGCTTTGACCTCCTCCTTTAGGGCCGTCTCCTGCTCCTTGGCACCGTCCAGTGTCTTGGTCAAAGCGATCAGCTTCAACTCAAGATTCGCATTGGAGTCCTTGCCGGCGTCAAGCTCCTTGCCCTTCTCGGCGAGATGGGCCTGCAGCTCCGAGTAGCTGTTGGCGTCCTTCTCCCGCTCAAGCTTGAGCGCGGCAAGCTCGTCACCGCTCGCCTTGAGATCGGCCTCCAGCTGCGCCACCTTCGTCTCCAGCTCCTTCTTGGCGGCCTCGGTAGCTGCGGCAGCGTCTTCGGCTTGCTTGAGGGCTCCGCCAACTGTTCGCTCGCGCGCGGCAAGCTCCTCCTCGTGGCTGTCAAGATTGACTTTTCGCTGCACCAACTCGCCTTCCCGCACGGATAGCTGTTCAGCGGCAAGTCGTTGTTGCTCTTCGACTTCAGCCTTCTCGAGGAGGAAGGCTTCCCACTCCTCGGCAAGTCGCGCCCGCTCCACTGCCAGGGACCAGAGTGCTTGATTATGACCCTGGAGCTCCTCCGCGTGCTTCTTGATGTCGACTCCCGCCTTCGCGACAAGCGCCTTGCGGGATTCCAGCTTGGCTTGCCGGGCGCGGTAGAGTGACACCAGCTTCCGCAGCAGCCGCTCCTCATCAGGCTCGCCGCTGCTGCTGCTTGGCACGTCAACCAGCGCCAGCCCGGCGGAAGCAAGCACTTCTCCGGTGAAGCTCTCTCCTTCGACCGGCGCCTTGGAGCTTGACGCCCAGGGGAGGTTGATGAAGATATCGTCGCCGGCCTTCAAGTAGACGCCAGGCTGGGGCTCTTCGGAGCCTGGCGCTGCGGCAGCGGCGGAAGGATCGGCGGTCGGTGCAGCGCCTGGCGCTCCTGCGGCCTCAAGGTCGTCAGTGCGATCGCCAGATCCCCCGCCCGCTTCTGTAGCGGCAGTCCTGGCAGCCTCTTCGCCGGCAGTCTCTTCAATGCCGGCTGCATCCTCGGCGGCAACGGCATCCTCGGCGGCAACTTCGGTCTCCATCGGCTCCGCAGCAGATGGATCTAACAGCCGGAAAGGGGAGAAGAATCAAGCAAATATCCAAAGAAGAAGATCCAAAGAAGAAGAAGCCAAGGGAAGTTTAAAGCGAGAAGATTACCTGTGCCAGGTTCTGCAGTTGTGGTCTCCGCCGTCGGGGGGCCGCTAGCGCTGTCCCTTGCCGGAGACCCCTCCCTTGCCGGAGACTTCTCCCTTGCCGGGGGGCTCTCCCTTGCCGGAGACCTCTCCCTTGCCGGAGGACTCTCCCTTGGCATTTCGGGGGCGGCCTCCAGGCGCTCTTGGTGGGGCTGCTTTGCTCCTACACAAGTCAACAAATAGATATCAGCAAAGCAAGAATCTCCATGCGCGCCCAACAGCGGAAAGCAAGCCATATACTTACGCTGGGGGCTGCTCCGGAGAACAGTTGCCAGGTCCGGCAAGATTGTCTCAGGCGCATCCCCTGCTGACGCGGTGGGTTCGTCCTCGATGACAATCACCAGGGCCTTGGCTCTCTTCGCTGCTCTCTGGGCCAGAGTCCTAAGAAGGAATAAGTTCAGAGTAAAGCGAGTGAGATGCAAGAACAAAACAGAACAGCAAGGATTGAAGAACTTCAAGTACAACAAGAGGATCTTACTCTTCTTCTTCTTCCTCGTCGGAGCTGAACGCGGAGAAGTCGAAATCTGGCTCACGCCCGGCGCGAGAAGGTGGAGGGGTAGGTTCCCTTGGCCGCTTGGCGGGAGCAGAAGCGGTGGTCCGAGAAGACCCCGCTCCAGTTGCCGCAGCAGCGTGAGGCGCTCCCGTGGCAACAGTAATTGCCGAGGTGGAGCGTGTCGCGCGGCGCGGCGACTGTCGACTCGCCTGCCGCCTCGCCACGTCCCCGGCCTTGCGGAGACGCTTCTTGGTGGAGATGGAGGCTCTGCTTGCGGCGAGCTGTCTGAGGATCAGGAGGAAGAGGAGTCGATATCCAACGAGCCGCTCGTATCCTCGGCGGGCTCGCTCGGCTCGGCGTCACGCCCGGCAAGATCTTTCTTGCCGCCAAGCTCCTCTTGCCGGGCAAGTTCTTTCTTGCCGGCAAGCTCCTCTCGCTCAGCATGGTTTGCCGCTTCTGCTGCATCTGCCTCCTCCAAGGTGAATCCAAACTCGCCTGCAGCTGCGGCTGCCACCGCCTCTTCCAGCCTGGTGGCGATGCGCTTCAACTCCGCATCAGTGGTGTCGCGAGTGAGGCCATTCTTCTCGTCGGGGCGGATCGGCACTTCTACCAAGTTGTCGAAGAATTCCTGCACGACCTCGTCTGCAGGCTCTTGCCAAGTTGGCACAAGTCCATGCGAGTCACACAGCGGCATCATTGCCCGGATGCGGTCAAGCGCAGAATTGTTACACAGCGGGACGACGCCCTGCGGCAACCTAAATACTTCGGGATGATTAGGATCATAATTGAAGAGCTCCTGGAGCATCGCGTTGAGCTCCAGGACAGTGAAGTTGTAGTTGAGGCCCGGACGCAGCCTCATGATATCCGTTGCGTTCTTGAACTCCCAGGCGGGCCTCCTCCGTTCCTGCAGGGGGGCGATGCGGCGGCGAAGGAAATCTGCGCCAACGGCGCCTACAGTGAGTCCGGCAAGCCTAAGGCGTTGGATCCTGGTGACGGCAATCCTCAGCCTATCATCTTCCGGGGCCAGGTCGCTCCAATCGCTGCCGCGTACTGCTGGGGCTTGGCGCCGGGCGGTAAATGGCTGCGGGTTCTCCTCGACAATCCAGCACCAGTCTGCTCTCCACTCCTCCCACTTGCCGCGGAACTCGCCCTCTAGATAAGAATCCTTCTTGCCGGCCCTCCAGATCCAGGCGATTCCGCCGGATAAAGGTTCTCCTCTCTCTACTCGGGGCATGAAGAAATGGCGGAA
Organism: Triticum monococcum; assembly: GCA_034509565.1. NCBI lineage: Eukaryota > Viridiplantae > Streptophyta > Magnoliopsida > Poales > Poaceae > Triticum > Triticum monococcum. The sequence goes on along the minus strand of CM067845.1, from coordinate 681,761,727 downwards.
AAGGGCTACATTTGGGTGGACTCCGACAAAGTTTTCGCAAAGGTGTGCGAAAACTGCCATGGTCAGAACGGCGTTGGGGGTGAAATCAAGGAGGCAGAGGCCGTAGGTGTTCATGATGTCGCAAAAGAATTCAGAGAAGGGCGGGCAGAGCCCGCAGTAGAAGAACACGGCGAAGAAGGGATATCCGTGCGGAGCCATTTTATGAGCAGTTGCTGGGAGTACCTTCGTGCTCGGGTGAGCCCGCGTCTCCGTCGACTAGAAGAGGTAGTAGTACTCCCTGACCTCCTTCACGGCAAGCTTGGGGGGGGGGGAGATTGCCCGCTCCTTTCGCAGCGCCGCGAGCCGCTGCGCCTCGGTCGACTTCACAGCCTTCCCCTTGTCGGCTTTCAGAGCCATGGCGGAAGTGGTGGAGGAGGTCGACGGCGTTGGTGGTGTTGGTGGCGATGGGGGGCAGGGCGCAGCTCTCTTTTCAGCTTTGGGAAGACGGAGGCGGGGCGGAGGCTTCTGAGATTGGAGTGAAAAGGGGGCAAGTGGGCGCACTACCCCTGCTCCCCCTTGCTTATAAAGGGGGAGGGGGCGGATGTTCCGCCTTTCCTAATAAAGAAACCACCCACGATCTCTCCCACGACGCCGCGTTCGACGCGTGCCGTTTGGGGAGGGCGCGGTGGATGCGGAGTGAGATACGGCGTAACCCAGGCCGCGCGTGCCCGTGCCCTGTTTTGGGCCTGGCACAATAGCGCTCGGCACCGTGTATGGCCTAGGCCCGGGGGCTCCTGTCAGTGTACTAGAGTAGGGGTACCCTAGTATCCCGAACTTGTGCACGAGCAGTCGCAGCGTCCCGTGGCAAGGCTTGCCGGGTGACCGCCAAGGTCCTCCGTGGTTCCTTTGGAGCCATTCAAGAACAAAGTATCCAAGACCCCGGCAAGAGGAGCTTGCCGGGAAGGAGACAAGACCCCGGCAAGAGGAGCTTGCCGGGAAGGCCAACCAAGGCATCTCAAGGAACTTGCCGCGACGCACCACGCGTCCCGGCAAGGCCCGGTGAGCGACAAGCTCCCAGACGTGACAAGATGACGACCGCAGCAAGGCACTTGCCGCGGCAAGCCCCCATCTGTACCTGCGCTCCAGCACATCCACCAACATGTCGCTCTGGGACCCTTCCAGAGCGTACGTGGCGGGAAGCTGTGCAGCCAGAGGTACACGGTGGCAAGCGGCGCTGACAAGATTGCCATCGTGGCAAGTAGTGGCGTCCCTGGCGGTCCCTTTCTGCACCGTCTAGGCGACGCAGACAGGCATTTAATGCCCTTGTCCCCTACCGTCAGGGTTAAGTATGATGCACTGTAGTAGGCAGTGGTGCCAACCGCCACGCCTTTTCCATTTTTACCCTCATCTACGTTGCCACCTGTCGGCGACCCCTTGAGCATATAAAAGGAGGCCCACGCGCAACGTAGAGGGGGGATGATCATTCTCACGCTCGGTCTAGCTAGCTGCTGGTGTGTACTGTAGCAATCAGCGCTCCCGAGCAAGAACACAATACAAATCACAAAGCAGGAGCAGGGTTTTACGCATCCGTGCAGCCCGAACCTGGGTAAACTAATTGTGTGCTCGTGCGCTTTGCCTCGATCTGCTCTTCGTGCTCTCTCTGCCCCCTGCCGAACTGAAAGAGGCTCGGTCCGCCGGTCCCATAGGTGTCCGTGGGATTAGCACCCCCGACAGCGCGGCATGACGTGGGCGAGGGGTTAGGGATAGGGTGGACCCCGCGGGTCAGTGGGAAAGAGAGGGGAGGAGGCGAGCGGGCGACTGAAACGGAGGCGGCTCGGGCGTGCGGCGCGCTGTGCTGGGCTGGCGGCTCGGCGCTGGTGGGCTGCGGCCTTGGCGACTGGGCCTGCTGGCCTAGCACCTGGCGTGCCTGGTTTTTTTTTCCTATTTGTTTTTTTGAATAACCACAGAGAGAGAAAACTATAGTATTTTTATATATGACATATATATATATCAAAATTCTCAGGGGAAATAATCCTACAACGTGGACATTTTTCCAGAGGCAAAACACAAACTAAATTTTTTTTTGGAAATCCCAAATAAAATTCAAATTTGAATTCAAACTTTTTGGCCATATTTTTCTTCTGACATTTTTGGAGTGTCATGTTATCTCCACTCATACTTTTGATCAAGTATTTGTCAGGGATATTTGAAGTAAAATTTCAAATGCCAAGTTGAATCCAATACAAACAAAACTCAAATGCCTCTGAAAATTCCAAATGCCACACAATTGCAAAAAATATGCATAGATGCTTAACTAATAATTGTAAAACATTCCAAATTGAAAATTTGGGATGTTACCAACCTACCAACCTTAAGATCAATCTCGCCCTCGAGAATCGGGTTGGCTAGTAAATAGGTGCGGGTGGTCTCGGCGGAGATCTTCTTCTCGCTCCCAAGTGGCTTCCTCCTCAGAGTGGTGGCTCCACAGAACCTTGCAAAACTTGATGATCTTGCTGCGGGTAACTCTCTTCACAGTCTCGAGAATTCTGACGGGTTTCTCCTCATAAGTTAGATCACTGTCAAGTTGTATGGCCTCTAGGGGCATTGTGTCTCTCAAAGGAATATCATCCATCTCGGCATGGCATTTCTTCAGCTGGGATACGTGAAAGACATCATGAACTCCTGAAAATCCTTCTAGCAATTCCAGCTTATATGCAACTTCTCCTCTGCGTTCGAGGATTTTGTAGGGGCCAATGAACCTGGGTGCTAATTTTCCTTTAAGACCAAACCTCTTGATTCCTCGAAGTGGGGACACACGGAGATATGCTCGATCTCCAACTTCATATGTTATCTCCTTGCGTTTACTGTCGGCATAACCTTTCTGTCTCGACTGGGCTATCTTAAGTCGGTCTCGAATCATCTTGACCTTCTCTTCAGAATCTCTGATAAGATCGGGACCAAAAAGTTTTCGGTCTCCAACACCATCCCACAACAATGGTGTTTTGCACCTCCTTCCATATAGAGCTTCGAATGGGGCCATGTTTAGACTGGTCTGATAGTTGTTGTTGTACGAGAACTCTGTGTATGGAAAAATTTCATCCCAGCTAGACCCGTAGTCTAGCGCACAGGCTCTCAACATGTCCTCCAGAATCTAGTTGACTCTCTCGGTCTGTCCATCTGTCCGCGGATGAAAAGCTGTACTGAACTCCAGCCTCGTACCCAAAGTTTCATGCAACTGATTCCAAAACTTTGAGGTAAATTGTGTTCCTCTATCTGACACGATACTCCTCGGAACTCCATGCAGACATACGATCATGGTCATGTATATCTTGGCTAACTTAGCGCTGGTATATGTAGTCTTCACAGGAATGAAATGAGCTACCTTGGTCAAGCAATCAACTACTACCTAGATGGAGTCATAACCCGAACATGTGCTGGGTAATCCTGTGATAAAGTCCATTCCAAGTTTTTTCCCATTTCCACTCGGGAATCGGCAGTGGTTGAAGTAACCCCATCGGCTTCTGATGTTCCGCCTTTACTCGCTGACAAACATCGCATACTGCTACGTACCCGGCAATATCCTTCTTCATACCAGTCCACCAGAAACTTTCTTTCAAATCCACATACATCTTGGTATTGCCTAGGTGAATCGAGTACGGTGAATCATGGGCCTCCAGAAGAATTAACTTCCTGACCTCTGGGTCATTGGGCACATAGATACGATCCTCAAACAATAAAGTTTCGTGTTCATCCTCACGAAAACCTTTAGCCTTTCCATTACTCATCTTTTCCTTTATCTCTGCAATTTCCTTGTCCGTCTTCTGTGCTTCACGGATTCTTTCGGTCAGAGTGGACTGTATATCCAAGGTGGCGAAAAATCCTCTTGGTACTATCTCCAGTCGGAGCTCTCTGAGATCGTCGGCTAATTCCTGAGGTAATCCTCCAACTATGAGGGTGTTCACATAGCTTTTACGGCTCAAGGCATCTGCTACAACATTTCCCTTCCCTGGGTGATAATGCAATCTCATGTCATAGTCCTTGATCAATTCAAGCCATCTCCTCTGTCTGAGGTTCAACTCCTTCTGCGTGAAAATGTACTTCAAGCTCTTATGATCCGTGTAAACATCACAACTATTTCCGACAAGGAAATGTCTCCATGTCTTGAGTGCGTGCACTACGGCTGCTAACTCCAAATCGTGTGTGGCATAATTCATCTCGTGAGGTCGTAGCTGTCTGGAGGTATAAGCTACACCTTTTCCTTCTTGCATGAGCACTCCTCCGAGTCCTTGACAAGAAGCATCACAATATACCTGGTAATCCTTGTGTATGTCCGGCAAAATGAGCACTGGGGCTCTAACCAGACGTTTCTTCAACTCCTGGAAACTGGCTTCACAATCCTCGGTCCAAACGTACTTAGTTTCCTTCTTCAACAGCTCCGTCATGGGCTTAGCAATCTTGGAGAAATTATCAATAAATCTCCGATAATATCCTGCAAGTCTGAGAAAACTGCGGATCTCCTTGACTGAGGTGGGGGACTGCCAGTTGGTGACCGATTCAACCTTGGTGGGGTTGAATGCTATTCCTTCTCCTGAAATAACATGTGATAGCCTGGCTTATTAGGGATGGTAGACTACTCATATCAATAAGGAATTCCTTCTTTGCCAGGAGCCCATTCGGAAAGAACTCCAAAGTTAAGCGTGCTTAGCTTGGAGTAGTTTCAGGATGGGTGACCGACCGGGAAGTTGCTCCCGGGTGCGCACGAGTGAGGACAAAGTGCGCAGAATAGACTAGTATTGATCTATGGGGCCAGTCTAGATCCCGCCAGGAGTAACGACCACCGGCAGGTGTGTCTGGGGCGTTACAAGTTGGTATCAGAGACGACCCTCACAGTTACACGGATGTTTGCGGACAGGTGCGCAGTCATGTTGTGCATGACGTTTGTGACCCGTCGTGGCACACGGCATGGCACATGTGCCGGACTGGAAGCACAGACGTTTGTGCCAACAGGGAACGTTCCTATGGCCCGACGAGGACATCGGTTCCTCTGAGTGGGGGTGTATGTGATAGCCTGGCTTATTAGGGATGGTAGACTACTCATATCAATAAGGAATTCCTTCTTTTCCAGGAGCCCATTCGGAAAGAACTTCAAACTTAAACGTGCTCAGCTTGGAGTTGTTTCAGGATGGGTGACCGATCGGGAAGTTGCTCCCAGGTGCGCATGAGTGAGGACAAAGTGCGCAGAAAACACTAGTATTGATCTATGGGGCCAGTCTAGATCCTGCCAGGAGTAACGACCACCGGCGGGTGTGTCCGGGGCGTTACGTAACATGTTCGAGGAATCCTACTTCCTTCAACCAGAATTCACATTTGCTAAACTTGGCATATAACTGATGTTCTCGGAGTTTCGCTAGAACTAGACGCAGATGTTCCTTATGCTCTTCCTTGCTCTTGGAGAAAACCAATATGTCATCGATGAACACCACGACAAACTTGTCCAGATATTCCATAAATACCTTGTTCATCATGCTCATGAAATACGCAGGGGCATTAGTCAATCTGAATGACATGACGGTATACTCATATATACCATACCTGGTGGTGAAAGCTGTTTTGGGTATATCCTGTTCACGAATCTTCAGCTGATGATACCCTGATCGAAGATCAATCTTGGAAAATACTTTGGCTCTGACTAGCTGATCAAATATGTCATTAATCATCAGCAGAGGGTACTTATTCTTGATGGTCACGTCGTTTAATGAACGATAATCTACAACCATTCTCAGGGTTACATCCTTCTTCTCTACCAAAAGAACTGGGGCTCCCCAAGGTGACGAACTTGGGCGAATATATCCTTTCTCCAATAATTCCTTGATTTGCTGCTTGATCTCTTCCAAATCATTCGGGGGCATCCAATAAGGTCTCTTGGATATTGGGGTTGTGCCAGGTAATAACTCGATCAAAAATTCTATTTCTCTATCTGGTGGCATTCCTGGTAATTCCTCCGGAAATACATCCGAAAAATCTTGTACTACAGGCACTTCCTCCTGAACAACTACCGTGAGAGAATTCACCTGATTCTTCATCGGTGTGCGTCTGGATACATACTTGATCCTCTTCTGCTCCGGGGTGGTGAGCAAAATTGTCTTGCGGGCATAGTCGATGTTCCCTTCAAACTTCGGCAACCAGTCCATGCCTAGGATCACGTCCAATCACTGGGATTCTGAGACTATGAGGTCTACGGGAAAATCATGATTTCTGATGCTGAGGTTTGAATGACAGCCTAAGCCTGCCATCATCTCTCCTCCTGGGGAAGTGACCTGGAGCGGGGTTCTAAGGGTCCTAGTGGACAACCCGTACTTTTCCACAACTACCCTTGATATGAATGAATGCGTTGCACCAGAATCAAAGAGTACCAATACTGGACGTGAATTTAATAAAAACTTACCAACCATAGTGTCTGGCTGATCATAGACGTCCGCCACGTCAATGTGATTCACCTGAGCACGGGGAAAAGGGTTGGGCTTCTTTGCTGAGCTTCCATTGCCGTTTCCATTCCTCTGCTTGGCCTCCGGGCAATCACTGGCATAGTGTTCATTCTTCTGGCACTTGAAATAGGTGATATGACTCAGATCCTTCTGAGCCGGAGCAGGACGGTGCTGGTTGCCATTGCCTCCATTGCCTGACTTGGAGTTGTTGTCGCTGTTGCGATTGTTCCCATTCCCTCCATGGTTATGTCCTCCATGATTATGTCCTCCATGGGTGTGATGGGTATGTCCTCCCGAGTATGGGGCATAGCGGGGCTTCTGCTAAGCTCCGGAGTTGTACTTCCCCTGGCTATACTTCATCTTGTGGCTATCAATCTGCTGCTGCTTGCCTTCAAGTATGGTGGCCTTGTCTACCAGCTCCTGGTAGTTGTTGAAGGTAGCCACCATTAGCTGCATTCCCAGCTCATCATTGAGTCCCTCGAGAAACTTCTCCTGTTTAGCGGCATCTGTGGCCACATCATCTGGGGCATAACGAGATAATTTGCTAAACTCATCCACATACTACCCCACAGTACGATTCCCTTGGCGTAAATTGCGGAACTCACGCTTCTTCAGACTCATGGCTCCAGCTGAGACATGAGCGGTGCGGAAAGCCTGCTGGAACTGATCCCATGTCATAGTGGCGACCGGATAATTGACGGTGTAGTTATCCCACCAAGAGGCTGCAGGTCCATTCAGTTGATGTGCGGCAAAACACACCTTCTCAACATCTGTGCATCCAACAGTTGCTAGATCCCTTCCGATCTTGCGGAGCCAATCATTAGCTACAATCGGCTCGGTGGTACTAGAGAACACCGGCGGATTCAGCCTTAGGAACTGGGTCAGGTTATCGACAGGGGGTGGTGGCGGTGGATTGTTGTTGTTGCCTTGGTTTTGGATGAGCATTTGCATTAAGGCATTCTGCTGTTGAATCAGCTGGGTGAGCTCCGGCGGGAAAGTGAAACCGGGGTCACGTCTCGGAGGCATCTGGTGTTTTGGAGTGGATGAGAAATTAGAATAGAACAAGGGTCTAATGAGAAAATAGCACTACCCAAATGAATGCACAAACATAATCACACCAATCATTTACTCATTCATCTCAAACAGGGTTCAATCTCGGATTACAAAATCTCACGACTAATCGAAAATAACGGCCTAACTGATCGATGAAAAATAAAATAACATGGCGGTCGACTAAATGTCTTCATCAATTATCCTTGCGTCCTCTGGTGCGGCGCCTCCTCTTGAGGCTTCCTTCGGTGGAGCTCTCCTCCTGGTCATTGCTCACGAGGGGTCCATCATCTCCACTCAGAAAAAGGTCTTCTCCCAGATCCATCTTCTCCTCCAGTGTGGAAATATATTTCTCAGGTCCTCGAGTCTATCCATAAAATCCTTGACTTCTTCTTCATGCTCATAGTGGGCTTCACGTGCTGCATCCTCCAGTTCCATTTCACAAAGATGCAACTTTTGGACCGTCTTCAAGCTCCTGCGCATCTAAATCTCTAGAGCCCTGATGTGAGGCTCCAAGTCTTGGGCATATGAGCGAACGGAGTCGTCATCAATGGTGCGGATGAGCTCTCCATCTGCAGTCCTGCGAGAAATCATGGCGTGGTCTGATCCAACGAGCTCGGCCCTATATTTCTCCTGGATGCGTCCAAGTGTAGTATGAGCTGCTATGTCTCTCCCGAGGATCCAAGTGGGAGTAGTGAACCAGAAGTCAACGGGCACCGAGAGACTTCCGAAAGTCCTCCCTGGTATGTGTACCTTAATCCTATAGCGAGGGTCTTCTGTAAATGCCATAATAGGGGTCCCGGTGATAGACGGCAGAGCAATCTTCAATTCATTGATGATCTGGACCAGCCTCCTGCCGAAAAGATTGTGTCATCTGGCTGCCAAAACTCCGGGAGCAGAACTGGGATGAACTTGACGGCCATCTAGAATGTTGAAATCAGAGAGAAGTCAGAAATGAACAGGGGAGAATTACGGAATGATAAGGACATAAAATAAAATAGTTTCTTCCTATGGCTTTCCGACCCTAGGGGTTGTTGGAAATATGCCCTAGAGGCAATAATAAAATGGTTATTATTATATTTCCTTGTTCATGATAATTGTCTATTGTTCATGCTATAATTGTGTTATCCAGAAATCGTAATACATGTGTGAATACATAGACCACAACACGTCCCTAGTGAGCCTCTAGTTGACTAGCTCGTTGATCAAAAGATAGTCATGGTTTCCTGACTATGGACATTGGATGTCATTGATAACGGGATCACATCATTAGGAGAATGATGTGATGGACAAGACCCAATCCTAAGCATAGCTCAAAGATCGTGTAGTTCGTTTGCTATAGCTTTTCCGAATGTCAAGTATCATTTCCTTAGACCATGAGATTGTGCAACTCCCGGATACTGTAGGAGTGCTTTGGGTGTACCAAACGTCACAACGTAACTGGGTGACTATAAAGGTGCACTACGGGTATCTCCGAAAGTGTCTGTTGGGTTGGCACGAATCGAGACTGGGATTTGTCACTCCGTATGACGGAGAGGTATCTCTAGGCCCACTCGGTAATGCATCATCATAATGAGCTCAATGTGACCAAGTGGTTGATCACGGGATCATGCATTACGGTACGAGTAAAGTGACTTGCCGGCAATGAGATTGAACGAGGTATTGGGATACCGACCATCGAGTCTCGGGCAAGTAACGTACCGATTGACAAAGGGAATTGTATACGGGATTGATTGAATCCTCGACATCGTGGTTCATCCGATGAGATCATCGAGGAGCATGTGGGAGACAACATGGGTATCCAGATCCCGCTGTTGGTTATTGACCGGAGAGTCGTCTCGGTCATGTCTGCGTGTCTCCTGAACCCGTAAGGTCTACACACTTAAGGTTCGGTGACGCTAGGGTTGTTGAGATATTAGTATACAGTAACCCGAAAGTTTTTTGGAGTCCCAGATGAGATCCCGGACGTCACGAGGAGTTCCGGAATGGTCCGGAGGTGAAGATTTATATATAGGAAGTCAAGTTTCGGCCATCGGGAAAGTTTCGGGGGTAATCGGTATTGTATCGGGACCACCGGAAGGGTCCCGGGGGTCCACCGGGTGGGGCCACCTATCCCGGAGGGCCCCATGGGCTGAAGTGGGAGGGGAACCAGCCCCTAGTGGGCTGGTGCGCCCCCCATGGGCCTCCCCCCGCGCCTAGGGTTGGAAACCCTAGGGGTGGGGGCGCCACACTTGGCTTGGGGGGGCACTCCACCCCCTTGATCGCCGCCCCCTTGGAGATTGCATCTCCTAGGGCCGACGCCCCCCTAGGGGTCCTATATATAGTGGGGGGAGGGAGGGCAGCCGCACCCTAGCCCCTGGCGCCTCCCTCTCCCTCCCATGACACTTCTCCCCCTCCCTGAGCTTGGCGAAGCCCTACCGAGATCACCGTTGCTTCCACCACCACGCCGTCATGCTGCTGGATCTCCATCAACATCTCCTTCCCGCTCGCTTGATCAAGTTGGAGGAGACGTCTTCCCAACCGTACGTGTGTTGAACGCGGAGGTGCCGTCCGTTCGGCACTGGGTCATCGGTGATTTGGATCACGACGAGTACGACTCCATAAACCCTGTTCACTTGAACGCTTCCGCTCGCGATATACAAAGGTATGTAGATGCACTCCCATCTCCCTCGTTTCTACATGACTCCATAGATTGATCTTGGTGATGCGTAGAAAATTTTAAAATTCTGCTACATTCCCCAACAATGGCATCATGAGCTAGGTCTATGCGTAGTTTCTATGCACGAGTAGAACACAAAGCAGTTGTGGGCGTAGATATTGTCAATTTACTTGCCATTACTAGTCTTATCTTGATTCGGCGGCATCGTGGGATGAAGTGGCCCGGACCGACCTTACACGTTCGCTTACGTGAGACTGGTTCCACCGACTGACATGCACTAGTTGCATAAAGTGGCTAGCGGGTTTCTGTCTCTCCCACTTTAGTCGGATCGGATTCGATGAAAAGGGTCCTTATGAAGGGTAAATAGAAATTGGCATATCACGTTGTGGTTTTGGCGTAGGTAAGAAACGTTCTTGCTAGAATCCTATAGCAGCCACGTAAAAACATGCAACAACAATTAGAGGACGTCTAACTTGTTTCTGCAGCATGTGTCGTGTGATGTGATATGGCCAAAAGGATGTGATGAATGATATATGTGATGTATGAGATTGATCATGTTCTTGTAATAGGAAGCATGACTTGCATGTCGATGAGTATGACAACCGGCAAGAGCCATAGGAGTTGTCCTTATTTATTTATGACCTGCGTGTCAACATAAACGTCATGTAATTACTTTACTTTATTGCTAAAGAGTTAGCCATAGTAGTATAAGTAATAGATGACAAGACAACTTCAAGAAGACATGATGATGGAGATCATGGTGTCATGCCGGTGACAATGATGATCATGGAGCCCCGAAGATGGAGATCAAAAGGAGCAAATGATATTGGCCATATCATGTCACTATTTGATTGCATGTGATGTTTATCATGTTTTACATCTTATTTGCTTAGAATGATGGTAGCTTAAATAAGATGATCCCTCATAATAATTTCAAGAAAGCATTCCCCCTAACTGTGCACCGTTGCGAAGGTTCGTTGTTTCGAAGCACCATGTGATGATCGGGTGTGATAGATTCTAACGTTCGAATACAATGGGTGTAAGCCAGATTTACACACGCAATACACTTAGGTTGACTTGACGAGCCTAGCATGTACAGACATGGCCTCGGAACATGGAAGACCGAAAGGTCGAGCATGAGTCGTATAGAAGATACGATCAACATGAAGATGTTCACCGATGTTGACTAGTCCGTCTCACGTGATGATCGGACACGGCCTAGTTGACTCGGATCATGTTGCACTTAGATGACTAGAGGGATGTCTATCTGAGTGGGAGTTCATTGAATAATTTGATTAGATTGACATAATTATCATGAACTTAGGCTAAAATCTTTAAAATATGTCTTTTAGATCAAATGGCCCACATTGTCCTCAACTTCAACGCGTTCCTAGAGAAAACCAAGCTGAAAGATGATGGCAGCAACTATACGGACTGGTTCCGGAACCTGAGGATCATCCTCATAGCTGCCAAGAAAGATTATGTCCTAGAAGCACCGCTAGGTGACGCACCCATCCCAGAGAACCAAGATGTTATGAACGCTTGGCAGTCACGTGCTGATGATTACTTCCTCGTTCAGTGTGGCATGCTTTACAGCTTAGAACCGGGGCTCCAAAAGCGTTTTGAGAGACACGGAGCATATGAGATGTTCGAAGAGCTGAAAATGGTTTTCCAAGCTCATGCCCGGGTCGAGAGATATGAAGGCTCCGACAAGTTCTTCAGTTGTAAGATGGAGGAAAATAGTTCTGTCAGTGAGCACATACTCAAAATGTCTGGGTTGCATAACCGCTTGACTCAGTTGGGAGTTAATCTCCCGGATGACGCGGTCATTGACAGAATCCTTCAGTCGCTTCCACCGAGCTACAAGAGCTTTGTGATGAACATCAATATGCAGGGGATGGAAAAGACCATTCTTGAGGTATATTCTATGGTGAAATCAGCGGAGGTGGAAATCAAAAAGGAACATCAAGTGTTGATGGTGAATAAAACCACTAAGTTCAAGAAAGGTAAGGGTAAAAAGAACTTCAAGAAGGACGGCAAAGGAGTTGCCGCTCCCGGTAAGCAAGCTGCCAGGAAGAAGTCAAAGAATGGACCCAAGCCTGAGACTGAGTGCTTTTATTGCAAGGGAACTGGTCACTGGAAGCGGAACGACCCCAAATACTTAGCGGACAAGAAGGCCGACAACACTATAGGTATATGTCATATACATGTAATTGATGTGTACCTTACCAGTACTCGTAGTAGCTCCTGGGTATTTGATACCGGTGTGGTTGCTCACATTTGTAACTCAAAGCAGGAGCTGCGGAATAAGCGGAGACTGGCGAAGGATGAGGTGACGATGCGCGTCGGGAATGGTTCCAAGGTCGATGTGATCGCCGTCGGCACGCTACCTCTACATTTACCTACGGGATTAGTTTTAAACCTCAATAATTGTTATTTAGTGCCAACTTTGAGCACGAACATTGTATCAGGATCTCGTTTAATTCGAGATGGCTACTCATTTAAATCCGAGAATAATGGTTGTTCTATTTATATGAGAGATATGTTTTATGGTCATGCTCTGCTGGTGAATGGTTTATTCTTAATGAATCTCGAGCTAATGTTACACATATTCATAGTGTGAATACCAAAAGATGTAAGGTTGATAATGATAGCCCCACATACTTGTGGCACTGCCGCCTTGGTCACATAGGTGTCAAACGCATGAAGAAGCTCCATGCAAATGGACTTTTGGAGTCTCTTGATTACGAATCATTTGACACGTGCGAACCATGCCTCATAGGTAAAATGACCAAGACTCCGTTCTAGGAACAATGGAGCGAGCAACCAACTTATTGGAAATCATACATGCTAATGTGTGCGGTACAATGAGTGTTGAGGCTCGCGGTGGCTATCGTTATGTTCTCATCCTAACTGATGACTTAAGTAGATATGGGTATGTCTACTTAATGAAACACAAGTCTGAGACCTTTGAAAAGTTCAAGGAATTTCAGAGTGAGGTTGAGAATCAACGTGACAGAAAAATCAAGTTCTTGCGATCAGATCGTGGGGGAGAATACTTGAGTCACGAATTTGGCACGCACTTAAGGAAATGTGGAATAGTTTCACAACTCACGCCGCCTGGAACACCTCAGCGTAATGGTGTGTCTGAACGTCGTAATCGCACTCTATTGGATATGGTGCAATCTATGATGTCTCTTACCGATCTACCGCTGTCATTTTGGGGCTATGATTTAGAGACTGCCGCATTCACTTTAAATAGGGCTCTTTCGAAATCCGTTGAGACGACACCGTATGAATTATGGTTTGGGAAGAAACCTAAGCTGTCGTTTCTAAAAGTTTGGGGATGCGATGCTTGTGTCAAGAAACTTCAACCTGAAAAGCTCGAACCCAAGTCGGAAAAATGCGTCTTCATAGGATATCCTAAAGAAACTATTGGGTATACCTTCTACCTCAGATCCGAAGGCAAGATCTTTGTTGCCAAGAATGGATCCTTTCTAGAGAAAGAGTTTCTCTCGAAAGAAGTAAGTGGGAGGAAAGTAGAACTCGATGAAGAATTACCTCTTGAACCGGTAGGTGGCGCAGCTCAAGAAAATGTTCCTGAGGTGCCTGCACCGACTAGAGAGGAAGTTAATGATGATGATCATGAAACTTCGGATCAAGTTGCTACTGAACTTCGTAGGTCCATAAGGACACGTTCCGCACCAGAGTGGTATGGCAACCCTGTCCTGGAAATCATGTTGTTAGACAATGGTGAACCTTCGAACTACGAAGAAGCGATGGCGGGCCCAGATTTCGACAAATGGCTGGAAGCCATGAAATCCGAGATAGGATCCATGTAAGAAAACGAAGTATGGACTTTGACTGACTTGCCCGATGATCAGCGAGCCATAGAAAATAAATGGATCTTTAAGAAGAAGCCAGACGCGGATGGTAATGTGACCATCTATAAAGCTTGGCTTGTCGCTAAGGGTTATCGATAAGTTCAAGGGGTTGACTATGATGAGACTTTCTCACCCGTAGCAAAGATGAAGTCCGTCCGAATCATGTTAGCAATTTCCGCATTCTATGATTATGAGATATGGCAAATGGACGTTGAGGGAGTCCTGGATTAGGGGGTGTCCGGATGGCCGGACTATACCTTCAGCCGGACTCCTAGACTGTGAAGATACAAGACTGAAGACTCCGTCCCGTGTCCGGAAGGGACTTTCCTTGGCGTGGAAGGCAAGCTTGGCGATACAGATATGAAGATCTCCTACCATTTTAACCGACTTTGTGTAACCCTAACCCTCTCCGGTGTCTATATAAACCGGAGGGATTTTGTCCGTAGGACAACATACACATCAACAATCATACCATAGGCTAGCTTCTAGGGTTTAGCCTCTCTGATCTCGTGGTAGATCTACTCTTGTACTACCCATATCATCAATATTAATCAAGCAGGACGTAGGGTTTTACCTCCATCGAGAGGGCCCGAACCTGGGTAAAACTCCGTGTCCCTTGCCTCCTGTTACCATCCGGCCTAGACGCACAGTTCGGGACCCCCTACCCGAGATTCGCCGGTTTTGAAACCGACATTGGTGCTTCCATTGAGAGTTCCTCTGTGTCGTCGCCGTCAGGCTTGATGGCTCCTACGATCATCAATAGCGATGCAGTCTAGGGTGAGACCTTCCTCCCCGGACAGATCTTCGTCTTCGGCGGCTTCGCACTGCGGGCCGATTCGCTCGGCCGTCTAGAGCAGATCGAAAGCTACGCCCCTGGCCATCAGGTCAGATTTGGAAGTTTAAACTACACAACTGACATCCACGGGGACTTGATCTTCGACAGATTCGAGCCACTGCCGAGCGCGCCGCACTATCACGACGAGCATGATCTAGCTCTGCCACCGAATAGTTCCCTGGAGGCGGCACCCGCATCGGCTCCGACCCTCAATTCAGAGCCAACTGCGTCGATCGAGGATGGGCGGTTGGACACCACCTCGGGGGCTGCGACCCCAACGGCGATTGAGCCGAACACCAGCCCCGTACTCTGCGAGACTCGTGACTCCAAGGAGCCGGACTCCTCTCCGGACTCCGAACCCTCCGCGCCCCTGCCGATCGAATCCGATTGGGCGCCGATCATGGAGTTCACTGCCGTGGACATCTTTCAGCACTCGCCTTTCGGCGATATCCTGAAGTCACTGAAGTCTCTCCCTTTATCAGGAGAGCCCTGGCGGGACTACGGTCAGCAAGGTTGGGGTACGGACGATGAAGAAATTCAAAGCTCGCCCACCACCCACTTTGTAGCCACTGTCGACGACTTAACCGACATGCTCGACTTCGACTCTGAAGACATCGACGGTATGGACGCCAATGAAGGAGATGATGAAGAACCAGCGCCTACTAGGCCCTAGAAAGCCAGCTCGTCATATGACATATACATGGTGGACACCCCAAAAGAGGGAGATGGCAATGGAACAGCGGAGGATGACCCCTCCAAGAAACAACCTAAGCGTTGGCGTCAGCTGCACCGCTCAAAATCCCGCCAAAACAAATACGGTGATTCCAGCACGGGAGATAATAATACTCCAGAAAGCGCCGAAGAAAACCCCCTCCAGCAAGATTTAGCACAGGAGGATGGAGAAACTAGCCCTCATGAGAGAGCGGCAGACAGAGAGGTCGAGGACGATAATTATATGCCTCCCTCCGAAGACGAGGCAAGCCTTGACGATGATGAATTCGTCGTGCCAGAGGATCCCGTTGAGCAAGAGCGTTTTCAACGCAGGCTTATGGCCATGGCAAGAAGCCTTAAGAAAAAATAGCAACAGCTTAGAGCTGATCAAGATTTGCTATTCGACAGATGGACTAAAGTCCTTGCGGCCGAAGAGCATAAACTCGAACACCCCTCCAAGACCTACCCAAAGCGCAGGTTGCTACCCTGATTAGAGGAGGAAGCATTTGATGCGGCCGACCTGCCACTTCGTGGCCGCGACAAAGAGGCCTCTCGGCCCTCCACTCAAGCCGCACCCCGTACCAAGGCACGGGAATATGCGCCGGACTTACGGGACATGTTGGAGGACAAGGCAAGGCAAACAAGATCGATCTATGGATCGTGTGGGCACCCCACGGCTCGAGACGGTAACCGTCACGCCGACCACTAATTCGGTAGGGCCGAACACAGTAGACAAGGCTCATTGGAGCTACGTCATGATATAGCCCAGTACAGAGGCACCGCACACCCACTATGCTTTACAGGCGAAATAATGGATCATCAAATCCCTGAGGGTTTCAAACCCGTAAACATCGAATCATATGATGGCACAACAGATCCTGCAGTATGGATCGAGGATTATCTCCTTCATATCCACATGGCCCGCGTCGATGATTTCCACGCCATCAAATACCTCCCACTCAAGCTTAAAGGCCCAGCTCGGCATTGGCTTAACAGCTTGCCAACATGATCAATCAGTTGTTGGGAGGACCTGGAAGCCGCATTCCACGACAATTTCCAGGGCACTTATGTGCGACCCCCAGACGCTGATGACCTAAGTCACATAATTCAGCAGCCAGAGGAATCGGCCAGGCAATTCTGGACACGGTTCCTAACAAAGAAAAATCAAATAGTTAATTGTCCGGACGCTGAGGCCCTAGCAGCCTTCAAGCACAATATCCGTGACGAGTGGCTGGCCCGGCACCTTGGACAGGAAAAGCCGAAATCTACGGCAGCACTCACGACACTCATGGCCCGCTTTTGCGCAGGAGAAGACAACTGGCTTGCTCGTAGCAACAGTATGACCAAGAACCCTGGTAATTTGGACACCAGAGACAGTAGTGGCAGGTCGCGTCGCAACTAGCAGAAGCGCCACATTAACAGCGGCAATGCTGAGGATACAGAAGTTAATGCCGGATTCAGAGGCTCTAAATCCGGTCAGCGGAAAACGCCATTCAAAAGGAATCCTAGGGGCCCGTCCAGTTTGGACCGAATACTCGACCGCTTGTGCCAGATACATGGCACCCTCGAAAAGACGACCAATCACACCAACAGGGATTGTTGGGTGTTCAAGCAGGCAGGCAAGTTAAAACGCCGAAACAGAAGACAAGGGGCTGCATAGCAATGACGACGAGGAGCCCTGGCCGCCGAACAATAGTGGACAGAAGGGTTTTCCCCCACAAGTGCAGACGATGAACATGATATACGCAACCCACGTCCCCAAAAGGGAGCGGAAGCGCGCGTTAAGGGATGTATACGCGGTAGAGCCAGTCGCCCCAAAGTTCAACCCATGGTCCTCCTGCCCGATCACCTTTGATCGAAGGGACCATCTCACTAGCATCTGTCATGGCGGATTCACCGCATTGGTTTTAGACCCAATTATTGACGGATTTCATCTCACTAGAGTCCTTATGGACGGCGGCAGCAGCCTGAACCTGCTTTACCAGGATACAGTGTGGAAAATGGGCATAGATCCCTCGAGGATTAAGCCCACCAAAACGACCTTTAAGGGCGTAATACCAGGTGTAGAGGCCAACTGTACAGGCTCAGTCACACTTGAAGTGGTCTTCGGATCTCCGGATAATTTCCAAAGCGAGGAGCTAATCTTCGACATAGTCCCGTTCCGCAGTGGCTATCACGCACTGCTCGGGCGAACCGCATTCGCTAAGTTCAATGCGGTACCACACTACGCATACCTTAAGCTCAAGATGCCAGGCCCTCGAGGAGTAATTACAATCAATGGAAACACTGAACGCTCCCTCTGAACGGAGGAGCACACGGCGGCCCTTGCAGCGGAAGTACAAAGCAGCCTCTCCAGGCAGTTCTCCAGTCCGGCCACTAAACGACTGGACACCGTCAAGCGCGCCCGGAGTAACCTACAACAAGACTACCTGGCACGATCCGAGCAGGCATAGCAATGCGGCCCCAACCCCAACCCTCGCAAAAAGGTGATGCCAGTACTTCGCGTACATAACTACGCTCTAGAGATACCATGGGTACAGGGGGAAGGGCACCATCACGGCACGCCCAAAACATGGCTTAAACTGTACCAGGGGCTGCCGATTTTTTAATTTTCTCTTACTTTCAGGACTCCATCCTTCGGAAGGCCTGTTCGGCAGTTCAATTGCCGCACAAATGATGCAAGAACCAGGGAAGCAGACAAGCCACGCTGCATTATGGAACTCCCAGGTGGTCTCTATCATGAGCAGTATACCTGCTCCGCATACTATTCTGCAGCTTGCCCCTGGAACGGACATGTTAACTAGTCCAACCTTCCACTTATCGCATTATTTGTATCATTCTGCTTTGATCACAGCCCGTTTTAATAAACAATGCATAGCTTTGGTCTATTTTTGCATTACCTTTTTTTCTTTATATATGTTCCTTAACGACATGTTGCACCCGTACACGTTGGTACGGCCAAAATACGCCAGGGGCTTTAGTACCCCTCAATATGGTGTGAGAAGTCCGAACACTTTAACAAGTGCGGCAACCCGAACTTATAGCATTATATGCATCGACTCCGAATCATGTCTTGGGTCAATAGTTGGGTTTGCCCGGCTCCTATGTTTTGGTGCCTTACGTTCCGCTATATCGGCTAAGGTAGCACTAGGAGAACCACTGCGATTGTGCCCAGTTGAGCTGGGTCGAGCACCTCAGTAGAGAAAGCTAAAACTGACTGTCATGATGAAGCGAGAGCTGGTCGCTGTTCGAGAGGTTTTTCAAGTCCCTAAAGACTTATGCCGCTTAGGGCGAGGAGCCAGCTCTGTCCGGCCAAGGCGTGGATAGTGCCCCGAACTCGATCTTCCGAATACCGGGGGCTTCGCCAAAATTTAAAATTATAGAATTCTATGGCTAAGTGAGAGTGTTCACGCATTATAGTCCGATTGCCTTGTTCGTTGGGCTAAGCGCCTCCCTCGAAGGACCCAAACATGGGAAAAGGAGCGCTCAAGTTTATCCCCGAACACCCCAGCACTAGCGGCACAGGGGCAGAAGCCGATGATTCGCCATCTCTCAGAATTGATAAACACCCGCACAGAAGGTAATATTTTAAATTCCAATAGAATTGCTTAGCGCATATGAACAAGTTTTCAGCGCACAGGACAAAACGAGCAAGTTTCACTCAAAAATTACATCCCTAGAACATTCATCCGCCACAAGGGAGGCACCCTTCAGAACATCCTTATAGTAATTCTCGGGCTTGCGATGCTCTTTCCCCGGCAGTGGCCCGTCCTTCACAAGCTTCTCATCATCCAGCTTGCCCCAGTGCACCTTAGCACGGGCAAGGGCCCTACGGGCACCTTCAATGCAGACGGAGCGGTTGATGACTTCGAGCCTTGGATAGGCCTCCACCAGCCACTGCACCAGCCCGAAATAGCTCCCAGGCAGAGCCCCTCCAGGCTACAGCCGAACAATGAGGCCCTTCATAGCCTGTTCGGCCGCCTTGTGGAGCTCGACCAGTTGCTTCAGCTGGTCGCTCAGGGGCACGGGGTGCCCGGCCTCAGCATACTGAGACCAGAACACCTTCTCTATCGAGCTGCCCTCCTCGTCTCGATAGAATGCGGCGGCATCGGACACACTCTGGGGAAGATCTGCGAACGCTCCTGGAGAGCTCCGGATTCGGGTAAGTAACAAGTAACTCACGTTTATGTGTTTGCTTTGCATAAAGAATGCCTTACCCGCCGCTATCTTCTTCACCTCATCCAACTCCTGGAGGGTCTTCTGGGATTCGGCCTTGGCAGACCTGGCATTTTCAATAGCCACCGCGAGCTCGGACGCTCGCGTCTTTGAGTCAAGCTCCAAACTCTCATGTTTCTCCATGAGAGCCTGGAGCTCTTGCCGCACCTTGCCAACCTCGTCCTCATACTTCTCCCGCTCGGTGCGCTCCGAGGCCGCCCTCTTCTCGGACTCGACCAGCGCTTTCTTAAGGGTCGCCACTTCAGACGTGGCCCCTACAATAGCCATGATAATCCTGTCATTCTTTGCAATTGCACCTTTTTATATATATTTAAAAAACAAGGTATTTCTTACCTTCATTGTCCTCGAGCTGCTTCTTGGCACGCCCGAGCTCTTGCTCGGACTGCTCGAGGTTCTACTTCAGCGTGTCCACTTCCGCAGTTAGTGCGGCAGACGCAAGCAGAGAAGCCTGCATATGCATATTGACTCATTTTTGTTAGACTCCTGCGAATTTTATTTGATCCTCTATTCAGCTTTTCTTCCCGAACGCCAAACAGAGCATCAGGGGCTACTGTCTATGCGGTAATATTATTTACACATTCTGTACTTACCCCAAAGCCTGTTAAAAGGCTAGTACAAGCTTCAGTCAGTCCGCTCTTGGAGGCGCCTTGGAGCGCCTCCAAAATATTGTCCGGTGCCTCCGGTTGGACGCGGGCCACCGACACGGTGGACTTACTCCTCTTGGAAGGAGGTCCCCCACCGGACTCTGGAACCTTTGAAGGTTCCGAAGCGGTGCCCGGCCTAGAGCCAGACTTGGAGCCCTGGGGGGTTTCATCCCCTTTACTCCTGGAGTCTGGGAGGTCGCCTTGCGGCGCCTCCAGGACCACCTCCTCCCGGCTTGGAACCTGTTGGGACAACACTTCGGTGTCATCCGTAGGGCGGGGGGAGGAAGCCATCGGAAGCGAGTTCACATCCGACGAGTCCAGTGAGCCACTCGACGATGCGTCGAGCCGGTCTTTGGGTGAGCTGCATAAACATATTCAACGTAAGGGAAAGCTGTGCAATAAACGAATACTATGAATTACTCTGGTATCCAGATACTTACGATTTTGCCAGGGGCTTGGCCCTAGGCTGCCACTCCTCTCCGCCGTCGTCGGCGTTGGTAGAGTAGTCCGTAGGAAGGGTTTTCCCCTTCTTGGACCCTCCGGCCTCCCCAGAGAGGGCGGCCTTCCTTTTCTTCTCTCCTCCCGCTAGAGGGGGGGAGGTTTCTTCTTCTTCCTCCTCATCTTCACGGGAGGAGTGCGCCTCGGAACCATCGGATGATGGATCCGACACCTCCTGGCGCCCGGCACTCTTTTGAGTCCCCGCGGGATTTTTTGCGGCCTTCTTCTCCGGCACCACATAGGGTGCTGGAACCAGCAGCCTCGCCAAGCGAGCGTCCGCTGGGCCTTCGGGCAAAGGAGCCGGACAGTTGATCTGTCCGGAGGTCACCTACCAATCCTGTCAAAGGTAAGGGAGCTTAGATCCCACATGGAGTCAAACTATGAAAAACTGATACCCTATAAAATGAAAAAACATCTTACCGCAAGAGTGTGACGCTGCGCACTGAATCCGCGATCCTCAGTAGCGGATGCGGGAGCCTCGGCGCCCTTGAAAAGCACCTTCCAGGCATCTTCATACGTCGTGTCGAAGAGCCTGCTCAGAGTTAGGTGCCGCGCCGGGTCGAACTCCCACAGGTGGAAAGCCCGTTGTTGACACGGGAGGATCAAGCAGATAAGTATAACCTGGACTACGTTGACAAGTTCGGGGCCAGATCGTGGAAATCCAGGCCATAGTAGAACATGAGCCCCCGGAAAAATGGGTGGAGAGGGAAGCCCAGTCCACGGAGGAAATGGGGGAGGATCACCACCCTCTCATGGGGCCTAGGGGTGGGGATGAGCTGCCCCTTTTCGGGAAGCCGGTACGCGATGTCGTTAGACAGGTATCCGGCCTTCCTCAGCTTTTTGATGTGTCCCTCCGTGACGGAGGAGACCATCCACTTGCCTCCCACTCCGGACATGGCTGGAGGAGGTTGAGGTGGGGAGTGCGGACTTGGGCGCTGGAGCTCGAGTGCGCAAGAATGGATAGGCGAAGGAGGAAGAAGGCGTAGGTGAAAGAGTGGATCCTTATCCCCTTATATGGGTGGACACAACTACATGTCCCCACCAGCCTAGTAAAACTCGCTTATCTCCAAGCGCCGTAATCAATGGCGTGGTTGGGTTACCCACGCCCGTATTCATGAGAATCCCGGAATAAGGGGAAACGATCTCTGCTTTAACAAGACGTGCCAAGGAAACCGCCTCGCATGACGTGCTGAGGTGGGATAAAGAAATGACTCGGACAAAGGCTTGGCCGTGGCGTGTCACGCTACGGAATACGTCAGCAGATTAGATTTGTGTAAATATTATTCTCTCTATGTCAATATGTGGAAACTTATTTTGCAGAGCCGGACACTATCTTTGTGTTCAAAATCTTCTATGAAGTACTTGGAGGAGGAACCCGCCTTGCAATGCCGAAGACAATCTGGCGCGCCGGACTCGTCGTCGTTGAAGCCTGGTTCAGGGGCTACTGAGGGAGTCCTGGATTAGGGGGTGTCCGGATGGCCGGACTATACCTTCAGCCGGACTCCTGGACTGTGAAGATACAAGATTGAAGACTCCGTCCCGTGTCCGGAAGGGACTTTCCTTGCCATGGAAGGCAAGCTTGGCGATACGGATATGAAGATCTCCTACCATTGTAACCGACTTTGTGTAACCCTAACCCTCTCCGGTGTCTATATAAACCAGAGGGTTTTAGTCCGTAGGACAACATACACATCAACAATCATACCATAGGCTAGCTTCTAGGGTTTAGCCTCTCCAATCTCGTGGTAGATCTACTCTTGTACTACCCATATCATCAATATTAATCAAGCAGGACATACGGTTTTACCTCCATCGAGAGGGCCCGAACCTGGGTAAAACTTCGTGTCCCTTGCCTCCTGTTACCATCCGGCCTAGACGCACAGTTCGGGACCCCCTACCCGAGATCTGCCAGTTTTGACACCGATAGACGTCAAAACGGCATTCCTTAATGATTTCCTTAAGGAAGAATTGTATATGATGCAGCCGGAAGGTTTTCTCGATCCTAAGAATGCTGACAAGGTGTGCAAGCTCCAACGCTCGATCTATGGGCTGGTGCAAGCATCTCGGAGTTGGAACATTCGTTTTGATGAGATGATCAAAGCGTTTGGGTTTACGCAGACTTATGGAGAAGCCTGCATTTACAAGAAAGTGAGTGGGAGCTCAGTAGCATTTCTCGTATTGTATGTGGATGACATACTGTTGATGGGAAATGATATAGAATTCTTGGAAAGCATAAAGGCCTACTTGAACAAGTGTTTTTCAATGAAGGATCTTGGCGAAGCTGCTTACATCTTAGGCATCAAGATCTATAGAGATAGATCGAGACGCCTCATTGGTCTTTCACAGAGTACGTACCTTGACAAGATATTGAAGAAGTTCAATATGGATCAGTCAAAGAAGGGGTTCTTGCCTGTGTTGCATGGTATGAGATTGAGCACTGCTCAATGCCCGACCACGGCAGAAGATAGAGAAAAGATGAGTGTCGTCCCCTATGCCTCGGCCATAGGGTCTATCATGTATGCTATGCTGTGTACCAGACCTGATGTAGACCTTGCCGTAAGTTTGGTAGGAAGGTACCAAAGTAATCCCGACATGGAACACTGGACAGCGGTCAAGAATATCCTGAAGTACCTGAAGAGGACTAAGGATATGTTTCTCGTTTATGGAGGTGACAAAGAGCTCGTCGTAAAGGGTTACGTCGATGCTAGCTTCGACACAGATCTGGATGACTCTAAGTCACAAACCGGATACGTATATATTTTGAATGGTGGGGAAGTAAGCTGGTGCAGTTGCAAGCAAAGCGTTGTGGCGGGATCTACATGTGAAGCGGAGTACATGGCAGCCTTGGAGGCAGCACAAGAAGCAATCTAGGTGAAGGAGTTCATTACCGACCTAGGAGTCATACCCAATGCGTCGGGCCCGATGACTCTCTTCTGTGACAACACTGGAGCTATTTCCCTTGCCGAGGAGCCAAGGTTTCACAGGAAGACCAGGCATATCAAGCGTCGCTTCAACTCCATTCGTGAAAGTGTTCAAAATGGAGACGTAGATATTTGTAAAGTACATACGGACCTGAATGTGGCAGATCCGTTGTCTAAACCTCTCCCTAGAGCAAAACATGATCAACACCAGAACTCTATGGGTGTTCGATTCATCACAATGTAACTAGATTATTGACTCTCGTGCAAGTGGGAGACTGTTGGAAATATGCCCTAGAGGCAATAATAAAATGGTTATTATTATATTTCCTTGTTCATGATAATTGTCTATTGTTCATGCTATAATTGTGTTATCCGGAAATCGTAATACATGTGTGAATACATAGACCACAACACATCCCTAGAGAGCCTCTAGTTGACTAGCTCGGTGATCAAAAGATAGTCATGGTTTCCTGACTATGGACATTGGGTGTCATTGATAACAGGATCACATCATTAGGAGAATGATGTGATGGACAAGACCCAATCCTAAGCATAGCTCAAAGATCGTGTAGTTCGTTTGCTATAGCTTTTCCGAATGTCAAGTATCATTTCCTTAGACCATGAGATTGTGCAACTCCCGGATAGCGTAGGAGTGCTTTGGGTGTACCAAACGTCACAACGTAACTGGGTGACTATAGAGGTGCACTACGGGTATCTCGGAAAGTGTCTGTTGGGTTGGCACGAATCGAGACTTGGATTTGTCACTCCGTATGATGGAGAGGTATCGTTGGGCCCACTCGGTAATGCATCATCATAATGAGCTCAATGTGACCAAGTGGTTGATCATGGGATCACGCATTACGGTACGAGTAAAGTGACTTGCCGGCAACGAGATTGAACGAGGTATTGGGATACCGACGATCGAGTCTCGGGCAAGTAACGTACCGATTGACAAAGGGAATTATATACGGGATTGATTGAATCCTCGACATCGTGGTTCATCCGATGAGATCATCGAGGAGCATGTGGGAGCCAACATGGGTATCCAGATCCCGCTGTTGGTTATTGACCGGAGAGTCGTCTCGGTCATGTCTGCGTGTCTCCCGAACCCATAGGGTCTACACACTTAAGGTTCGGTGACGCTAGGGTTGTTGGGATATTAGTATACAGTAATCCGAAAGTTGTTCGGAGTCCCGGATGAGATCCCGGACGCCACGAGGAGTTCCGGAATGGTCCGGAGGTGAAGATTTATATATAGGAAGTCAAGTTTCGGCCATCGGGAAAGTTTCGGGGGTAATCGGTATTGTACCGGGACCACCAGAAGGGTCCCGAGGGTCCACCGGGTGGGGCCACCTATCCCGGGGGGCTCCATGGGCTGAAGTGGGAGGGAAACCAGCCCCTAGTGGGCTGGTGCGCCCCCCATGGGCCTTCCCCTGCGCCTAGGGCTGGAAACCCTAGGGGTGGGGGCGCCCCACTTGGCTTGGGGGGCACTCCAACCCCCTTGGCCGCCGCCCCCCTTGGAGATTGCATCTCCTAGGGCCGGCGCCACCCCTAGGGGTCCTATATATAGTGGAGGGAGGGAGGGCAGCCGTACCCTAGCCCCTGGCGCCTCCCTCTCCCTCCCGTGACACTTCTCCCTCTCCCTGAGCTTGGCGAATCCCTGCCGAGATCACCATTGCTTCCACCACCACGCCATCGTGCTGCTGGATCTCCATCAACCTCTCATTCCCCCTTGCTGGATCAAGTTGGAGGAGATGTCTTCCCAACCGTACGTGTGTTGAACGCGGAGGTGCCGTGTCGTGGAATTGTCACGGCAGATGTCCTTAGTGTCAGGACTTAGTCGCGAGGCAAACACATCTATGTGGTAGCTTGAGAGGGGTTGAGTGGGCCGAGAGACGCTAGGTTTTACCCAGGTTCATCCCCTCACGGTGGAGGTAAAAGCTTATGTCCTTCTTCATTGATATTGATGATGATGATCACGGTTACAAGAGTGCTCTATCTCGAGAGCTATTGTCTAAACCTAACTTTTCCAACTTGTAGAACTTGTCAATCTTGTCCCTTTTGGGGAGCCCTGCCCCTCCTTATATATGTTGGAGGGGCGGGTTACATGTAGAGTCCTATTAGGATTAGGACTAGTCTATCTCTAATACAAACCGGATACAAGTCCAGGTCTTAACTCCTTATAAGATAAATGTTCCTCATGCCTTTCCTCTTAAACCGGCCCACCATTAACATAAACCGGCCTTCTGGGCCTTGGGCCTTGTCATTCATCTGACCCGTCCGCCGGGTCACAAGTGTGTCATAATGTTTCGGCGGGTTGCTTGTAAATCGCCAGGTCAAGGCAGGTCGCCAGTGAATCGCCAAGTGTAAACCGGGTCACAAGTAAACCGCCAAGTCCAGCCGGGTCACCAATGAGTCTTCAGGCTCGTGAATCGTCATACCAGTGAACCGCCAGACACGTAAATCGTCAATCCTCTAGTGGTTTACCAATGAAACGCCTAGTCCGGCCGGGTTATACTTCCGGCCGGTTTACGCCACGGGGTATGTTCCCGACATTAGCCCCCAAGTTTAGCTTGGATTTATCCATGGTAAACTTATGCTGCAAAATAAACACAAGAACAAATTTGACAGGTTATGCTCCGGGTTAAGAATTCTTGTAAACCGGTACCTGATGATCCTTAAGTCCTTATCATTTCCTCCTTCTATAAGTTGACAAGCCAGCTTTATACTCAATTTGTTGGCATTGGTTTCTCACAGAGAAACATTGTGAAGAATAATCCACTTGAGTCGACTTCCGAAGCGCCGGTTTAAGAAATATGGGTCTTGAAATACTTATCTGATATTCAGCCGGTTTGAAGATGTAAAACTTGCCGGTTTAATATTACCAAACTGGCCGGTTTATAAATATTGATGGCACCGGGTCATAATTGTTGTCGACACCATGTCATGTAATTGATTTTCCTGATTTGCTCAAAACTGATAAAATGAAGATGTTCCTCCTTATATATGCATAATACATGTAGCCCCCAAGTCTTAAGAGGAGAACATAATGGTAACTTAATACTTGCTCCAATAAGTGTTTCAACCTTGAAGAAATCCGGTTTGTTCATCTCAATCATATAAACTGAATACTCCATATATGTAGGCCCTAAGTGCCGGGTTGTCATGCTTGCAGCAACCTGGGACTTGTAATTGCTTATAAAAACTTTAATCAGTGTAACCCCCAAGGGCCGGGTCATGATGCAATAATGAGCAGGAACTTTGTAAATATAATTATGTAGATTTTAGCAGTGAAGTGTAGCCGCCGGCTTAGTAAGATAATACTGAACTGGGACTTGATATATACTTCAATGAAAATAATATCTTATAATGTAGCTTCCATCGTAGGGCTTGAACCCACGTCCACAAGGTTAAGAGCTTTGTGCTTTACCAACTGAGCAATGGATCCTTCAATATTATGGACGATAACTTGTGTACCTTGAATTGTTGACAGGAGCAATTGGTAGCCCCCAAGGGCCGGCTCATGATAATATGATGAGTCGGGTCTTCAATAAGACTAGTAAAAATGACTTTGCATTAGCCCCCAAGTGTCATGGTGCATGCTTGCAGCGACATGAGACTTGCATGTAATCTCAATTTGAATAATGTAGCCCCCAAGTGCCGGGTTGTAAGCCTGCAGCGACTCGGGACTATTCCTTCCATTGTAGAATAAATCATATCCTTTGATAAAATAATAGCCATTGCGCTAAAGCGACTTTGAAAACTCAATAATACCGGTTATTAATAACTATAAAAATCCAGCCATGTTGGCTATTCAAGATAATATAATCCGGTATGAAAACCTTATTCATTCAATATCATAGTGAAAATTCAGCCAAGTTTGGCTATTTGAATAATATAACCCAATGATTTATAAGCGCATGATTCCAATGGCGCAATCCAAATATATATATACTGGCGACTTATAGTCCAAAGCCAGGCCGGTTTAACAAACCTGTTTCTGCATACAACAAGTTTAAAGTGTCCTGGCGGTTTACCGTCGGACGGGTCATAATGCCCAACATATAACCCAGGTTTACAACCAAGGCTGCCCTTAAGAATAATCAAATATGAAATATATCATACCTGTGACATTGAATCACATTGTTGGTTTTACCAACTTTTTGTAGTAAAGGTGATAACCCCAATCTCGAGTACTGATAACTTTTTCCATATTGTGCCGGTTTATGATAAAACCGTACCGGGTTATGATAGACACCGGATTATCCATATATAATATTGGCGACTTGTAGTCGAACCGGACCGTGTTAATAATCGCTGGATTATAATTGGTCATGTACTGACAAATTGTAGTTGAAGGTCAAGCCGGGTTAAAGAACACCGGTTTACTCCATAATAAGATGGTAACATAAAATCAAACCGGGCAGATAGTCTCCGGATTAAGATTTGATCGTGTTCTGCCAATTTGTAATTGACAGTCGAACCGGATTAACAATGTCGGTTTAAAAACGCAACCGAAGTAAAAGGAAATATTTATCAAAGCAAATTTCAAGCAAAGGGAATGATAAAACCATTTGCAAAAAGAGGCTATTGAGCCGATCAAATGGCGTTACCATGGTCGGACACGACCAAGCCCCCGATAGGCGTAGCTATGGTTCAAGTCAGCCAGGTCCCCAAATGAAACAATGGCATTATGCCGATCAAAAGGCATGGCAATGGTTCGGGTTCGACCAAGCCCCCACGTGATTCTGTGGCCTTAGGCCGATCAAGAGGCGTGACTATGGTTCAGACGTGACCACAAGTCCCCAAGTGATGCATTGGCATTACGTCGATCAAGAGGTGTAGCAATGGTTCGGGTTCGACCAAAGCCCCAAAGTGATGTTGTGGCACTAGGCCGATCAAGAGGCGTGACTATGGTCCAGACGTGACCACAAGTCCCCAAGTGATGTTGTGGCTTTCCGCCTACCAAATGGCGTTGCTATGGTTCGGACGCGACCAAGCCCCCAAGTGATATTGTGGCATTGCACCGATCAAGAGGTGTGACTATGGTTCGGATACGACCAAAGCCCCCAAGTGATCAAGAATATGATAAGCCAATAAGGCAT
Organism: Triticum monococcum; assembly: GCA_034509565.1. Taxonomy (NCBI): domain Eukaryota; kingdom Viridiplantae; phylum Streptophyta; class Magnoliopsida; order Poales; family Poaceae; genus Triticum; species Triticum monococcum. The sequence goes on along the minus strand of CM067845.1, from coordinate 681,732,720 downwards.
GATACCCATGTTTGAACAGCGCATCATGGCAGCAGGTCCTCTTTGGCACCCTTTAACTTTTTGCAAGAGATAAATCCTTCTTGAACCGGATGTTAAACCGGATATTGAGAGCTTCAAGGCTTCGTGGAAGACATCTTTCCCTTGAACCGGATTGTAAACCAGAATACTTTCTGATGACCCGGAAATTTTCTGACGGCCTCTTAACTCGAACTTGCGAGAAGTTAATTCCTTTTTGAATCGGAAATTCTTAAACCGGATTTGACAGCTTCAGAGCTTTGTGATTTAATTTGTCCTACATTGAAGAACTTGCAAGACAAAGTAATGGCTCCTCTTTTTAAAAAGAAAGCAATATATAATATAAAAATATACCGGATGGATTTCACCTGATGCGTCAGGTCAGAGATTATCACCGCGGCGTTGATGATCACCGGGTGAAGCTGAAATTACTCACAGGTGAGTCGGCCGCGGGAGCTAAGCAGATGAGCCGGCCCGGTGTTGTAAACCGGTGCGGACGAGCAAATTGTCCTCCACGTTGTAGACCGGCACGGACGCGTGAACCGGCCGTGAGAGCGGACGGGCGAGTCATCCGTGGCATTTGTAAGGTGGCGCGGACGGGCGATTCGGTCGGCATGTTGATGTAAACTGGACCACGATACGCGTGTCCGTGAAACTGCGCGGCACAACCACACGTGCATCCGTGGTATGATACCACTTTAAAGTGAATAATTACCCTGCATATAAAAATATACAAACCAAGGTAAAGATAAACTGTTTTTGATAAAAACAATGTGTGTCAATAGCACAGATTTAGATGGATATCACCTGATTCATCTGGATGATAATAGACGGACTATCCGCAGATCACCTTGGTAATGTTGCAGCCCATCCAGCATAAACATAGTATTCAGACGATCAGCCATCTCTTCATTTAGGAGTGTTTACTGTTCAATATTGTTATCCTTATGAGAGATAATTTTTGTAACCTTGCTGCGGGAACCTGTATACTCGCCAATTTACAGTACTGTTTTCCTCTCGGCAGATTTTTCTTCAAAAGCTGTCAGTCATTTTAAATTTTCTTTGCCCCTTCGCTGCTTGTCTTTCCCACTGACACTCCATCTTGCTCATCAGTTGGCCAGGTTCTCAAAACCAAAGTATAGTAACTTCCACACGCAGCTTCTGTTGGCTTCATGGATTCCGAGTGGGTATGGCTTCAGATTTAAGCACTGGGTGACAACGGCCCAGGAAGAAACACTCCAATGCACTGTACTTGGACAAAAATGGCTTGAGATCTCCTTCCAACATATGAACAGACTGGCGATTCAACACTCCTAGCTTCACAGGGCCATGGAAGTCACATGGTAGTTTCAAAGATGCAAAGTCAAGCTGGAGCGACTCGATGTAAGATGCCCTTTGACTGCTGAATTTACAAGACGGCAACGTGTATGCATCCTTCGAATGATATCACAGAACCGAGTACGAGCTTGATCCATTGATTCAGGTGTTTCATGTGCCTTGTGTCAAGAGCAGATGTGACACAAATATTCAGGTGACTTGGTGTGAGGCCACCCGATGCCCGAGGCGGAACCAGACCACAGCGGCGGCTTACAGGCAAAAGGTCACTCGACGGTCGGGCGGCTGGCAGCAGCAGAGACACTCAACGCGCGGCGGCTTGATGCGAGATGCGCTAGCAGCGGCGAGACGGCAAATTGGAGGCAGAAGCCAGCTCGGAGTCGAAGACAAAAACAGTTTAAGGCCATGGAGGCGAGTGCAACTCGGAGCGGAATCTATGGGTACCGGCGGATCGCGGTTCAAGACAGGCTCGGTTGCTATGGCGGAGGTGCTCATGAAGCACAGCAGAGCTGGCAGCAGGTCAGAGAGGCGCCGTCCACCGGCGGCTCAGGAGGCCGTGGCTGCAGAAACGGCGGAGGCCTCGGCAGTGACGGGGCGACTCGGCGCAGCATCGGGCGGCGACTTGTGGAGTAGAACGACGGCGGCTCGGCAGCTTAGTGGTTTAGCCATGACGGCCAGGTATGCGGGCACGAGTGGCTCAACCACAGGTAAGGCGGAGCGCGGCTGTGGCATACTGAAGCAGAAGCCATTTCAAGGCGACTCAGAGCAGAGCAAATCGGAGCAGAGGGCGCCCGCGGCACGGATCCTGGCGATTCCCACTCAGAATCATGCAGGCACGGCAGCGAGGCGGAGGAGCGCAGTCAACGTGGCGCGGAGGCGCATGAACCGGCGGCAACTCGGCTCGCTGGCTTGACAGAGACCGACGACTCGGTCGCGGAGTCACGCAACCAGCGGAGTAGACCGAGTCATGATGTAGTAGTAGTTTTCTTTCCTGCCTCTTCTCTTGGAAAAAACGTGCAGATGTAACAACAACCGGGATAATCTTTCTTTGTGTTGGCATTGCAGCTGAGCCCCCCTAATAAAACGCGGCCGGCTCGGCGCGCGGCCGGCTTGCTGCGGTTTTCATCGGTGAAATCGGGCAGATGCAGAGATATGGTGGCTGCGGCTCGACGCACTGCGACCGATGTGTGACCCGGATCCTTCTCCGGGTTTTGTTTGGGTGGACTCCCACGGCGGTTGAAAGAAAAAACACTTGTTCCTTCGGGGCTTTCGACGTAACCCTAATTCTTCTCCGTCTTGCATCTCATGGATTGTAAAAGCCGGACCAGCGAACTCAAAGCTGATGAAAAGAACTGGTTCCTCTTTATCCAAAAAAAATTGCAACCATCTCGATCCCTAGAGAAGATCCCTCAAAGAACTTAACACCACCGTGCGCAAGCCCCATGGTGGGCGCCAACTATCGTGGAATTGTCACGCAGACGTCCTTAGTGTCAGGACATAGTCGCGAGGCCAACGCATCTATGTGGTAGCTTGAGAGGGGTTGAGCGGGACGAGAGACGCGAGGTTTTACCCAGGTTCGGCCCCTCACGGTGGAGGTAAAAGCCTATGTCCTGCTTCATTGATATTGATGATGATGATCACGGTTACAAGAGTGCTCTATCTCGAGAGCTATTGTTTAAACCTAACTTGTCCAACTTGTAGAACTTGTCAATCTTGTCCCTTTTGGGGAGCCCTGCCCCTCCTTATATATGTTGGAGGGGCGGGTTACATGTAGAGTCCTATTAGGATTAGGACTAGTCTATCTCTAATGCAAACCGGATACAAGTCCAGGTCTTAACTCCTTGTAAGATAAATGTTCCTCATGCCTTTCCTCTTAAACCGGCTCACCATTAACATAAATCGGCCTTCTGGGCCTTGGGCCTTGTCATTCATCTGACCCGTCCGCCGGGTCACAAGTGTGTCATAATGTTCCGGCGGGTTGCTTGTAAACCGCCAGGTCAGGGCAGGTCGCTAGTGAATCGCCAAGTGTAAACCGGGTCTCAAGTAAACCAACAAGTCCAGCCGGGTCACCAATGAGTCTTCAGGCTCGTGAATCGTCATACCAGTGAACCGCCAGACACGTAAATCGCCAATCCTCTGGCGGTTTACCAATGAAACGCCTAGTCCGACCGGGTTATACTTCCGGCCAGTTTACGCCGCGGGGTATGTCCCCGACATGCCGTCCGTTCGGCACTGGGTCATCGGTGATTTGGATCACGACGAGTACGACTCCATCAACCCCGTTCACTTGAACGCTTCCGCTCGCGATATACAAAGGTATGTAGATGCATTCCCTCTCCCTGGTTGCTAGATGACTCCATAGATTGATCTTGGTGATGCGTAGAAAATTTTAAAATTCTGCTACGTTCCCCAACAGGGGTTACGTCCTACGGTCAGCGTGTGCTCTGAATACCGCTTCTGTAACGACCCGGCCCAAAATCGGTCAAGTCTCTGTGTAGCTGTACCATCCCAAGATCATGCTGGCACACACAATACATTGATGAAAAGATTCAAAGTTCAATCACACCTGAATTTATTACACGATTCTCATATCGAGTGTTTATTACATCATAATAAATTCGGCTGAAGGCCAACTCATGAGAAATAAACTAAATAAAGTTGTGGAAGCCTAGACGAATAGCGAGTCCATCCGACTCCATAGGGCAATCGCCAAGCGTAGATCGTAGCCCCACTCCTGGTCGGAAAACTCCTCTGCAACAAGAGACGTTGCAGCCGGGTAGGTCAGTATTTTGAATATGCCGGCAAGTCATAGAGAAAATAACAAATAATAATACTAACACTATATGCAATTTGAATGTGGGGCTCTAAGTTTTATATTTTTGTGAAAAGACATTTTTTCCCTACAACAAAGGTCTTGCGTGCAATTACTACAAAATGTTGGTAGTTATTGAGATGGTTCCGCCAACCAATGTCTCATTCCCAATTATTAATTAACCCCTCAATTAATTAATTTGTTCGGAGTTGAGATTTCTGAAATACTCCAATTCCAGAGGCTCAAATGTCCGTAACCGGGGACACGGCTAATCAATTAGGTTGTTACTCTACAGAGTCTTGTGCACTTTACCCGCAAGATTCGTTCCCTCCTTTATGTCCTCGCACTTCCTGGTGTTTGAAGATAGGATGAACGAAACAGGGTCTTCCATAGAGTTTCTCTTGGCACTGCCAGTGCCCATCCATGTCCTACCGTTCTTCTACATCTGTTGGCACCATCCGCCCAGAGTCACGCCTAAGGTCAACCCAGCCAGAGCCCATAATGGCTTGCGGCTGCACAGGTAAGCTTTCGGTCAAGGGGTATCCATCCGTCTCTTCATGGCTGGGTGAAGCTTTCGGCAAGATGTCATGGCGCTTCTCCATGCATCCCGGCCATCCGCTGGTTCCTCCAGGGTGCCCGTCAACCGTCCTCCACCCTGTAGTGAATTTGAAGTCCATCTTGAGCTTGAAGTCATGGGATTGTCATCATCTTGACTCTCACATCTCCCTTATGAATCTCTCAACCAACCCCGTCTAAGAGCATAGCAAAATAAACTACATCGTCCCGGGCAATAGTAACAAGGGGAATGGGTTCATCCTACCTCATGATACTACTCAAGACATAACTTAAAATTCTCCTACTGCATGCATGGTGGGGAGGAATAATTCTAATGCAACAAAATCATAGGTATTGTAAAACATGATCAAATGACTTGCCTGGTTGACGGTCTTCAAACGCTAGTGACTCGAGATAGCAAGCTTTGCACTCCAGAAATTCTATCGAGTCAAAAAATAGCACAAATAAATATTCCACTAAATATCATAACAGCAAGGTAAAGGAAATCACACAAGCACTCAAACCAAAACCAAAGAGAACTCGAAGAACTCCAAACCAACAACTAGCAAGAAAAAACATTTTATTTTTTCTGTAAATAAAAGTTCACCCTCTGTAACTACAGAAACTAATCTAAAATAAACTATAACAGAGGTGAAATAAAATCCTAAATTAATTAGAACAATAGAAAATAGCAGCCAGCTAAAAACTAGAAAAGCTTGATTTCGAGTAAAACTATTTTTAATAAAGACTAAAAATACTCAACTAAATTCCTACTGTTAGGCAAGGTCAAAACAAAGCAGTGACAAAAAGAATCACTAAAAAAGAATAATCCTAACTCAAATTACAGCAGAAATACTAATCTGACTAAAACTAATATAAAACTATTTTTATAAACTTAAACATGGCCGAATCTATTTTCTACAGAAACTATAGGAAATTTGTAAACTAACAAAAAAATAATCAACTAAAAATAATAAATAACCTAAAAGATATAGATTTTACAAAAACAGAACTATTCTGCTAAAAACAGAAACTGAAATAAAACTAAAATAAACTAATGCGCTAACGGGCCGAAACAGTGAGCGCTCAAAAACTATCTAACGCGCGAGCGACCTTTAATTGAAGCGTATACGGGCTAAATAAAAAACCGATCGGGTTGGTCTAACTAAACCAGGAACTAAACCGGAAAATAAACCATAAACTAAATCGATCTATTGGAAATAACCTAACCCTTCGCGGATCTAATCTAAGCCGTACATGCGAGATCTAACGGTGGAGGGGAGCTCGGGCTTACAGTGGACGGCGGCGACGGAAGGAGACGACAACGACGACTCGGGCGTCGGCGGCGGAGGGGCTCCGCTGGTCTGGCGCGGCGGCGGTGATGTTGGGGAGATGCGGCGGAGCGAGGCGGAGGTGGTGGTGGAGTTGTTGGAGCTCGGGGACGATGGTGGCGGTCGGGGCGACTCCTCCCTAGTGAGCTGCAGCTCCGGCGAGTGGCGGTCGAGCTCGAGGCGACGGCTTCAACGGTTCATGAGCGACGATAGGATGTCAAAGAGGTGCGAAACGAGAAGGGGTTCAGGTGGTGTAGCTTGGAAGCAAGGGGGATGCTCACCGGTGGCAGAAACCGCGGCGAACCGAGGCGGCGGCGAGATGTGTTTGGAGATGGTGCGAGCTATGGTGGGTGTTGGGGTAGGGTTTTTGGTGGTTCGGAAGAGAAGGGGCAGGGCTTTATATAGGGCATGATCGTGGGTGAGGGGGCAACGCGGGATCGCGATCCCGAGAAGATCGCGGCGACGGGCGGCGGCGGTCACGCTCTGGCGCGGCATGACATGGGCGAGGGGTTAGGGATAGGGTGGACCCCACGGGTCAATGGGAGAGAGAGGGGAGGAGGCGAGCGGGCGACCGAAACGGAGGCGGCTCGGGCGTGCGGTGCGCTGCGCTGGGCTGGCGGCTCGGCGCTGGTGGGCTGCGGCCTTGGCGACTGGGCCTGCTGGCCTGGCGCCTAGCGCACCTGGGCTTTTTTTCCTTTTTTTTGAATAACCACAGAGAGAGAAAACTATAGTATTTTTATACATGACATATATATATATATATATATATCAAAATTCTCAGGGGAAATAATCCTACAACGTGGACATTTTTCCAGAGGCAAAACACAAACTAAAAAAACATTTTCTAGAAATCCCAAATAAAATTCAAATTTGAATTCAAACATTTTGGCCATATTTTTCTTCTGACATTTTTGGAGTGTCATGTTAGCTCCTCTCATACTTTTGATCAAGTATTTGTCAGGGATATTTGAAGTTAGTTTTCAAATGCCAATTTGAATCCAATACAAACAAAACTCAAATGCCTCTGAAAATTCCAAATGCCGCACAATTTCAAACAATATTCATAGATGCTTAACTAATAATTGTAAAACATTCCAAATTGAAAATTTTGGATGTTACATCATACTACTGTGCTACTAAATATTTTACTACGGAGAATTAACTTCTCATGTGTCGTTGAATTGACAACTCAACTGCTAAAGCTCATAAATATCTTTAGACCATGATTGTTGTGGGTGCAATACTACCCTCGAAGACTATTGTGATCCCCTATACTTGTGGGTCATCAAGACTATTGTCTGGCGCCGTTGCCGGGGATCACTATGAAGAATCCGAAAGACTATAAGACTAATATTGTACCCTCTAGGACGAACGGAGGTAATTAAGGAATTGTCATCTAGCTCTACACTTGATTCACCTTCTGTTTTAAGTTGACATGCAACACCACCACCTGCTATTCGATCTGATATGTCGCAAGTAATTGATGACACCGCTTCTACTTTAGATGGTACCTATGATGATGCTACTGCTTTGCTTGATTAACCTGTGCCACTAGGTGAATTTCTTGATGCTCAAATTGCTAAAGCTAAAGAATTTGAAAATGATGGAACTAATGAATACTATGATTCACCAGCTATACCTAGCACTCCTACTATAACTAAGCTACTTAATATACCTGGGGGTTATGTTATGGATGGGGAGATTGCTAAGGAATTTCTTGCTTGTAATGTAGGGAGGATCTTAAAAAATTACAAAGTATGCAAAAAGAAAAGGCTATGAATTAAATGATGAAATATGATCCTATGTTTGTAACCTCTCCTATCTTTGTTACTGATAAGGATTATGAATTCTGCGTTGATCCTGATCTTATTACTTTGGTAGAATCCAATCCTTTTCATGGTTATGAATCTGGAACTGTTATAGCACACCCTACTAAACTAAACGATATTGCCACCCCGTTTGCTCAAGAGGAAAAGATTCGCTATTACTATATACTTAAGTTGTTTACCTTCTCGTTAACCGGTGATGCTAAAGAATGGTTTAATACCCTCACTCCTGGTTGTGTGTGTAGTTCCCGGGATATGATATACTACTTCAGTGAGGATTTTTTTATTACTCATAAGAAATAAGCTACTTTACAAGAAATATATAACTTTGCGCGACTTGAGGAAGAGCATCTCCCTCAAGCTTTAGGGGGGGCTTCTCCAATTATTAAATGCTTTGCATTATCATCCTCTTAAAAATAATGAAATACTTGAGATCTTTTATAATGGACTAACCGGTGCTTCTAGGGACTACCTAGATAGTTATGTTGGATGTGTTTCCATGGAACGAACTGTTGAACAGGCTCAAGAATTATTAAATAATATATTGAGAAATGTCAATGATTGCACACTTCTCAAACCACTATCTAAACCAACTCCGAAGAAAAGAGGTATTCTATTCCTCAGTCCATAATATATGCAAGAAGCAAAGAAATCTATGAAAGAAAAGGGTATTAAATATGAAGATATTAAGAATTTACCACCCATTGAATAAATACATGGACTTGATATCCTAACACGGGTAGTAGATGTAAATTCTCTTTATAGATTTTGTGAGGATGATATTCCTTATAAAAAGTCTCCTAGTATGTGCTTGGATGAATTTGATAATTTCATTATTAAGGGAGAAAACTTCAATAGGAAAATAAGCGATCAATTGAAGCATAACGCCATTATGATTGAGCGCTTGAGTGATATGATGTTTAGAATTTCTATTGATGTTAAAGGCGTATGTAAACATTCCTCTATGTTCATACTCAGCTATAACAAGTTTCAAAATCACAAAATGATTTGCTTAATGAAATGAACAATAAAATTAATGATCATGATGTTAGAGTAATGACCAGAGGTGGTAAAATGACTCAGGATCCTCTATATCCCGAGGGTCACCCTAAAAGAATTGAACAAGATTCTCAGAGAATTAATGATGATATATCTAATTCACCTAGGAAGAAGAAAAAGAATAAAGATAAAACTTTGCATGCTTCTGGTGAACCTAATATAGAAAAACCTTCTGAGAACCCGAATGATGTTTCTATTTCTGATGCTGAGACATAGTCTGGAATGAGCATATCCCTAGTGATGATGATAATGATGCTAATGATGATCATATTGGTACTCAACCATACAATAATAAATAACCAGATAATGATATAGAAATACAACCTGAAGTTGAGACTATGACCCACCTCCTAAAAGTACAAGATATGATAAAAGAGACTTTTTTGCTACCAAACATGGTAAAGAAATAGAACCGTGGGTTCAGAAACCAATGTCATTTCCTTGTAAGGCTTTAAAATATAAGGATGGAGATAATTTCAATCGCTTTGTTGAATTACTTAGACCTTTACTTCTGCAAGTTCCTTTGACAAAACTATGAAAATGCCTCTTTATGCTAAATATATGAAATACATTATTACTAATAAAAGACAAATACCTAAGGCTGAAATTTCTACCATGCTTGCAAATTATTCCTTCAAAGGAAAAATACCTCAAAGGTTAGGAGATCCAGGAATACCTACTATACCATGCTCCATTAAGAACAATTATGTTAGAACCGCTTTATGTGATTTAGGAGCTGGTGTTAGTATTTTGCCTTTCTCTTTATATAAAAGACTTGATTTGAGTAAGTTGACTCCTACTGAAATTTATTTGCAAATAGATGACAAATTAACCACTATACGTGTCAGTATTTGTGAGGGCATTCCCATGGTTGTTGCTAACATTACTATTTTAATGGACTTGGTTATTCTCGATATGCCTGAGGACGACAACATGTTAGTTTTCCTTAGTAGGCCTTTTCTGAATACTATAGGGGCTGTTATTGATTGCAACAAAAGCAAGGTCACTTCCATGTCAACAACAATGAGCATACAACATATTTTTTGAAGAAGCAAAGCAAAGTGAATAGTATCAACACTATTGAAAAATTATGACAATTGCTATTGGAGGTTTCAAGTTTCCTCTTTCGGTTCCCCAAAAGAAAATTCAAGCTCTTATTGTTGGGCAATGCATATCCCAGTTGAGGTAACATAGTGTTTTACAAAAATTCTTCGGTTATATGTCACTCAGAATAGTTTGTTACTAAGACCTGATCAACCTTATTAATGGATTCTTCTCGAGGGGCATATAGTCGATGAATTCCGTAAGCACAACCTTTTGTATCTCTAGTTCATTTTTGTTATTTCTAGTTTAATAAAGTAAATTGCCATGTTTATCATGTTTTCTGAATCACCGGTGCAATAAAAATGACCCAAAACTAAAAGTGCTCAAAATTGCAAGAAATTTAATAGAATTTTTGGCACTGAACACACCCCAGGGAGGTACACCTGTTGCTCACAAGGCAGCATGGCGCCTACCCCCTGGGCACCCCATGCCCCCTTGTGGGGCCCATAGGGACCCCATCACTTAGTCCACCTACCCATCGCTTCTTCTACCTCGAGAAAAAAATGATGTTAGCTCTTGTTCTTGTGTTCTTGCCCCGAAACCTTAGATTTTTGATCTCTTTGCTCAGAGCTCCATTTTCGAAGTTGTTTTGAGGGATTGTTCCTTGGTATATGACTCCTCCAATGGTCCAATTAGTTTTTGTTCTAGTGCATTATATTTTGCTATTGTTGGTGCCATTTAAAATGAGCTTGCATGTTGAATATACTTGGTTCCAAATAGTTTTGATGCTTGATATGATCTCTAGACACTTGTAGGAGTTGTAGCTATCAATTTTGTTACGTTTTGTTAACCTCTTATTTGTAGCCAAAAATTTCAGAAAATTTGGAGGGAGATGAGCATGTTTAGGAGGAGATCCTCGGGGAGTTCCTCAAGCTAAAGCTCGGAACAATAGGCATACCATGATCCGCAGGCCAGTTCAGTGCAAGGTGCCAAAATGAAATCATGTCAGTGGCCTTGTGACACCTTCATGACCTGCGCTGGTATTAAGCATGAATTCGATTAACACATTGTGAATGTCGAGCTGACCGCCTTCCTTGCAGGTAAGTGCTCACAACATTACCACCTTACTAATTCATTTACAAACAGATTTGAGTATCTACCTGCCACTTCTAGAGTCCTATTTTGCCTCTATGAGAAATCCTATAATATGTCTCTAGAAGAATTTTGTGGTATTTGCAAAATTCTGTATTGGGTTTCACTTGACAAACTGCGGAAGATTGATTATGATACATTTTTCAGTAGTCTCTTTATTGGGGAAGATATAGGTGTAGCACAAACTAGAATTAGAAGCATTCAGCTTCACTCTATTCGCTACTTTGCAATAGTTAGTGGGTGGTGTTTAGTTGGCAAACATGATTGTAGTGCCCTTTATGCTCCTTATTTGAGCATCCTTCATGTTGTTGTGCATGATAGTAGAGATTATAACTTTAGGGCCATAATTGCACGTCGCTTAAGTAGGAATGCAAATGATGGTGACCTCTATGGTGGAGTTTATGCCTCTCGCTTAGCTGCACATCTTGGAGTCTCCATTAGGGCCAACAATCCCATACTCCATGTTAAATATTTGGATTTTGAGGCAATGCAACGCCACAAGTTTATTGCATATGAGACTAATGGGTATGAATACAAACAACCCTTAATAAATGCCATGATGTCTCTACTATTTTTCTTGCGCCTTCTACCTTTTATTTTCCGAACAAGCGAAGGCACTTTATCTATGAGGAGGCTAGGGAGCACAACGTGGCAATATAGGTTGCTCGCCTCGCTCAAGAGACGGCACAGAACACCACCCCAAGCTACCATTACGACTATTATCCTGCTTATGAGTGGCAATAGACCAAGTTAGGCTAAAAGCCTAAGCTTGGGGGAGTACGTATTCTCCTCGCCCACATTACATTCATTTCACTTGTCGGTGTTCATAATTTTCATTGTATATCCATGTTTCGCATTTATTTGTTTTCTTTCACGTGTTTGAAAAAAACTTCTAAATACAAAAAAAATCGCGTTTCTTTCTTTTCCTTTTTCTTTTAGTTAAGTAGTAAAAAAGAAAACACCAAAAGATTGCTTGTTTCTTCTTTTGTTGTTTTTTGGGAGTTCTTCAGTGTAAATAGTTTTTCTCGTTTTTTGTTTTCTCTTCTTTAGTTTGCCTTCCCGAAAAAGAATTAAAAAATACAAAAAATATTTAGTGTGTTTTTTCTGAATTTCTTTTCATTTCTTGAGTCGTCATAAAAGGAAGACTTTGTAAGAATTGTCAAGTGACTCTTATGTGCTTTATTGTTGATCAAACGAAAGAGCCAAATATTTCGTTATCTTCTCCTTGGAATAGCATGTTTTGAAGGTTCCCGTTTAGTCCACGACACACTTGCACTATTATTATTTTCACATCATTCGGTCATGCAAGTGAAAGGCAATAATGATGATGATTTGACGAAGTTATTGCGATAAAGGAAAGCTGGTATGAATTCTTCTTGTTTTATTTTCGTAAATATATTTAGCTCGGTAGTCATGATTTAACATGTTATGAGTAAACATGTTTGTGATGACAATTAGATATTATAGTTTCTCATGCTATTCATAAGTAGCCAGGAGTGGATAATGATTTATCTTGCATGTCAACATGCTTTAAAATGGTTGTGATGTAGTATGTTAGGATGGTATCCTCCTCTGAAAAATTCAAGTGGCTTGACTTGGCACATGTTCATGCATGTAGATGATTCAAAACCAATGCAACCTTTATGATATTTATGTTCATAGTGTTTATATCTTACTCATGCTCATGTTCAATGTTAATTATTCAAAATGCATGACTATGACCGTTGTCACTCTCTAGTTGGTCACTTCTTAGTCTATTTGCTACTACTAAGTGGGAATGCTGCTTGTGCATCAAATTCATGAAACCTAATGTGGTTCCAAAAGAGTCCGGCATACCTACCTATATACGGTATTGCCCTGCCGTTCCAAGTAAATTTGCATGTGTCATCTCTAATCATTGAAATAAACATCTGTTTTGTGTGCCTGTACCGCTCATGAAGTGACGGGGCGGTCAATACCTTCCATGCTAAGTGTGCTTAACTCGTGAAGAGAGTTTATTCACTCATTAGATTTTAGGGAGGCTGCTAAAAAGGATGCTCGGTTCCGCATGTTTTGTAAAAATAAAAACCCCTGAGAATTTGATTGTTTGGAGGGCACCCGAGGATTCGGTTAGCCATGGATTGTGTTTGTATGGTTGTGCGGGAGTAAAACAAAATTACTTTTCATTTTGCGAACCTCCATTAATGTGTTTAGCATGGAAGATATTGAAATCATTTGTCGTGACATTGACAGGAAAAGCACACCACTCAAAATGTATGCATCTCTGTTTTAAAGCTCTGAGCTCAAATGCTGCTACAAATCTCGGCTTCCCTCTGCAAAGGACCATTCTATTTACTTTTATGTTATTTACTTTTATTATTGAGTGATCACCTTCTCATTCAAGCACCAATGTAGAAAACTATATTGCCATTCTTAGTTTAACATGTATTGAGCCTAGTTAATGTTGGATGTGAGCATGACTGGATCTCTTCTACCCTGAATTACAATATTTACTCGTTGCTTGAACTTCGGAGGTGCTCTGCATTTATGTTTTGTGGTCTCAAAAAGGGCCAATGAGATACCATACTACCATATTATATCATGATTATTTTGACAAAGTGTTGGCATGTGAGATATGTTATTTATAAGTGCATCTAGTGCCCCTTAGTGATTTTGGTGTATTGAAGACTTATAGGTTAAGGGACTAATGCGTTTGTGAGTGTACACATGTCTATAAGTCTATGACGAGTTTGATATTTACAAACAAAGTTGACCCCTAAAAATGAAGTTCTTGGACTGAAGAATTTGGATTTCTGAAGACTTTGAAAGTGAAGAAATTGGTGTGACCTTGAAGACTTGGTATTCATTTGAGGAACATGAAGCGTGAAGACTTTTGTTTTCGTAGTTTCATTTTCTCTTTATTGAGTCATAGGAAACACCGTACTATTAAAGGGGGTCGAGGAAATACTAAGGAAAATTTTCCATGTGATGCTCAACTCAAAATCCTACACCTACCAATCCCTTCGAGTGAAGCCATCGGAAATCTCATACAGTTCAGTCATATTCTTCAGTAACAGAGACAAAGTTCTTCTGGTCTCTGAGGAATCTGTTCTGACTGAGGAGTTAGGAATTCGCCTGTGTGGATTGCCTACACAGTGAGGAACATGATAGCCCTGAGGAATTTGATACTCAAAATTCCGACCGTTGTTGTGCTATGCGCCAGCTGTCCCAAAATATCTACCCACCTAACGGTCATATCATTGAAGGGCATTTATGTCTTATCATGTCGGGCTGCTTCCTAGGCTATAAATAGCCGCCCCCTACAACCACTAGCTGGTTGGCTGCTCCAAGAGAAACTGACACTTGTCATTTGAGAGCATCCCATCCTCCGAGGACTTTGAGTGAAAATCATCAAGTGAGGAAAACCCAAACCCAAACACCTACAAACCCCAAGTGATTGAGCATCACCGAAGATAATGATCCTGCGTGGATCCGACGCTTGTTTCCTTTGAAGAATGTGCATCTTACAGACGGTTAGGCGTCATGGTCTAGAGCATCCAAGAGGAATTGTGGATCGCTGAGTGACTGAGTATGTGAAGGTTCGGAAGTCACCTAAAGACTTACCACGAGTGATTGGGTGAGGTCTGTGTGACCTTAGCTCAAGGGGAATACGGTGAGGGCTGAGTGTTCTGAATGCGTGTTCAGGACTGGGTGTCCGAGACTATGTGTCCTCAGGTTTAAATACCTAGCCTCCCTAACCAGACGTACAACTGTCACAACAGTTGGAACTGGTCTACCAAATCTTTGTCTTCATCAAGCTACGTGGTTCCATTCCTCAACCCTTCCATTTCCTCAGTTATGTGTTGAGTGCTTGTTCATATCTGTTTGAAGACTTTGACTGAAGACTCTCTCAACTTCCTCGGTTCAATTTCTTCAGTCTGTTTGTCTTCATCCTGTGTCATCATGTGTTTACGCTTTCCGTACTCTGTGCTTGTCTTCATTTCATCATGATGACCATGCTTGTGTTCTGTTATGTTTACTTCTGAGTACTTATTCCGCTGCTAGTAGTTCTCCGCTAAGGAATTTCCTCACCCTGAAATTCCTTAGTGAAGAATTCATAAAAATCGCCTATTCACCCCCCTATAGTCGATATAACACACTTTCAATTGGTATCAGAGCAAGGTACTCCCTTGTTCTGTGTGATTTTTGTTTAACCACCTGGAGTTCTAGTTGTGTCGACCGCAGGTATGACCAAGGTTTCTGTTGGGAGTCCTGCCTTCTATGGGACGGACTACCCCTACTGTAAGAATAAGATGCGCATGCATCTTGAGGCAATTGATAACGATCTCTGGTACGTTGTGGAGAATGGTGTTCCCTCTGTCACTCCCACCATCAATGATGCTGATGTGAAGAGATTCACGCAACTCGATTCTCAAGAGAAGAATATCATATGTGGCCATCTGAGCAAAGGACAGTATGGGAGAGTGAGTGCTTTGGAGACAGCCAAGCTTATCTGGGACAGGCTGTCCAAGGTCAATGAGGGAGTCTCAACACAGCGTGACTCTCGAGTTGACGTTCTTCGAAATCTCTTCAACCGCTTCAAAAGACTCGACAATGAAAATGTTCAACAAACCTTCGATCTCCTCACTGACATTTCAAATGAGCTTCAAGCACTTGGTGCTGCCGATATCACCGACCATGAGGTGGTGAAGAAATTTCTAAGATCGCTTGATTCCTCATTTAATACCTTGGCATTGATGATACAAGAACGTGGAGACTATAAGTCACTTGATCCCGCTGATATCCTCGAGAGACTAAACACTCATGAGTTTTAGCTTGCTGAGAAGAGAGATCTCTATGGACCAAGCTATTGTAGATCACGGGCTCTGAAGGCCAAGGCGGTATCCGAATCTGATGGTGAAGATTCTGACAGCAGCGTTGGTGACCCTGAAGAACTGAGCCAGGAGCTAGCAATGCTCGTGTGGAAGTTCCAAAAGTTCTCAAAACGTGGCCATTTTGGTAAATCCTCAAGAGGTGGTGACTTGAGATCAGATTCCTCATCCCATGATTACAATAAGAGACTCTATCATTAGTGCAAAAAAAACCTGGACCCTACATTCAAGATTGTCCTCAGTGGGAAAAGGAATCAAAGAAGAAGAAGAAGAAGTACAAGGATTACAGTTTTGATGATTCAAAGAAGAAGAAGAAATCTTCAAAGTCTTCATCATCAAGACCCTCAAAGTCCTCATCTCACAAGAAGAGCAGCTCCAAGAAGGCTCGAGCATTCATTGGCAAGGAAATGGACTCTGAGGCTGAATCTGAAGAAAATGAGGAGGAGGAGGAGGAATCTGAGGAGTCAGACTCTGGTGTGGCGAGCCTAGCCCTCGCAACTGCTTTCATCAGCAAGTCTATCTTCAACTCTGAAGAAATGGGCTGCCAGTTCTAACAGCACATAGGATGAGAGTCCCACCTCTCCTCCCTCCGGCGCCCTAGGCTCTCCGGCGATCTTCCTCCTCAGCCAGTAAATTTGGTTTTCTCTCCGCCCATCTTCTCCGGCGCTCTCTGATCTACCACCCTATACCCATCTCACATGGGTTCTCATGGTGGATCCACCTTGGATCTGGATTTCTCCAAAGGACTGGCTTTTGCGGAAGAGGTTTTCAGATCTTGTGGGAAAACCATTCATCCCTCAGATGACACGAGCCATTTTATTATGGTTGTGTCTTTTAGCAGACATAGATTCCGTCTTGATGAGGATTCGGTGGCGGCGGCATTGGAATGTGCAACTGGAGGATCTACAATCGATCTATCTGTGCAACTCATTGCGGACAAGGTATTCTCATTCATGGTATCATGCAAACGTGTTGGCATTTTTATTCTCCATTTGCGATCTTTCGCGTGCCCGCAATTCAAATGCTACTTTCATCTGTGGGGAAATGGCGGCCCTAATTGGAAACGTGAATTTACTATTTGGAAGAAAGAGTGTGATGCGGAGTGGATTATCATCAGTCCTTCTAAGAGGCGTGCTTCTATTGGTTTGCTTGCTATGCATAAGCCTCCTTCCAAATCTGCATTACGTTCGGGTTCTAGGCCTCCGAGGAACATTTCTTTCGCTACTTTCCAACAGTATGATGCCTGCAAGGGATACTCTTATCCTGCTTCGCCAGGTCTTGTTGAGCTGGTTTCAGATGCTGGGTACGCCGTGCTACCTCGTGAGAGAAACATCGTGCCTCCACCGCCGGCGACTGAACTCCGATGGACGGTGGCAGAACCACCCATTATTTTCGGAACAGTCAACATCCAAGCTATTTCCTCGGCTGGGATTTCTAATCCAGCCATTTCGGACGTGAATCTGCATGTGCATGGGAAGGAACGGGCTGGTCCGGCTGCAGCCCAGGAGACCTCTTCAGCCCAGCTTAATACCCAGCCCCAGGAGATTTCCCCGGCCCAGTTTGATTTGGCCCAAGCTGCATCCGGATCTCAATCTACCCCTCCACCTGTTATTGGAAATGAGGAGTTTATTACTCCCAGGGCATCGGAATCATCTGTTGATTATGACAGATTTAATGATTTTGTGGATGACATGGTTTTTAAAGTTTGGAAATGTCAAAATTGTTTGTCCATGAGGCATTTATCTAGATGCTTTCGGTTGGGGCACCGGGCAAAGGGCTGTTCCGATTCTAGTCTATCTCCCTCTTACAGGTGGGTCCCACGGAGCAAATCCACCGTATCTAACCGGTCTACTAGTTTATCGGAGCGAGACTCCTTGATTTCTCCCATAGCTAGCCCGGAGGGGTCTATGCCCAGTCCTATCAAGCCTGCCACCCCGTCCATCCCACCGTTGCCAGTTGAGCCACCGCCCACAATGCCTCTGCCGCCCACCTCACCACCGCCCTCAATCGTCTCGACTCCGGCTTTGGATCACCCCTCCCCAGCTCCGGCAATGGCCAACTTTCCGCTGGACCCGATGGATTTCCTCCCGCATGGCTTCGACATCATTGATGGAGGGGAGCTGCGCCTGCCTCACACTTTCTTTGCGCTAGCGGTGGCTCCGGATCGACAGCATGAGGAGTATGCCATCGCCATTGTTGAGCCGGCTCCTCTACCTGAAGAAGTTGCCATCTTCCGGAATCTGGTCAGTGATTTTGTCATCAATAATCTGCAGAGAGCTGTGCTGGATGCTCAGCCGTGGATCCAAGGGGTTGGTTTGTTTAGATTGCGTAGTGCTCTGGCCCGTCAAGCATTAGTTGATCATCCTCCTTTCAACTTGGGCAACGATAGATTTGTCAGGTTTATTCCGCATGATGAAGGTATCAACTACAGAGCTGCACAGGGTTTTAGAAGGGGATGGGTTATGCTGCTAGGCGTTCCTTTGGACTATAGGCGCTCTCAATACCTTGCAGATGTTATCTGTACTTTTGGGCGCTTTCATCATTGGCATCAGGATGATCCGATGATGGTCCGATCATTGGTTTATGTGTCTTTTCCTGCACCGACTATGGTTCCTAGATCAGCGACATACAGAGAAATTGCAGACTTTGGAGGGGTTCGGATCTCTTGGTCTGCACCAGTTTATATTCTATCTGCGGACCATGCGGATATCCTACCTGCTGATGAGGACCCAATGCCCTTCAATGGCAACCCCCACCCTTTCCCTGGCAACATGCAGTTCAACAACCATAACTGGGTCCTGCCTGAGTTCCCAGAACTGGGCTGGAACGATGTGCCTGCACCTGACAATGGGCAACCACAGAATGAGCCCCCACAGTTTCAGGAAGTTCTGCAGTAGGATAATGTTGAGGAAGTTCAGTCTCAGGAATCCATTGTGCTCCAGCGGTCTGAGGATTCAGTTAACAATGTGAATGATGCTGCTGAAATGGCTATTCTACAACACCCAATGGGACTGCAGCAGCCTCCTTTGATGATCGGACAAGTTCTAACTACTTTTGGGCCTGTTCTGCCCCCTGTCATGCAGTGGAAACATACTTTTGAGAAGGTACTGCCGCTTATGGGGATCTCTGATATCCCAAAGTTGGGCTTCCGATCTGATCTTGGTGCTTTTCTGAACAAGCAGTCCTGGGCGACTCTTTTCAACACTTCATCCCCAAAATTACAGCTTCTGCCTGCACCTGTTTCTGTGACTCATTCTCTGGAAGTGACACCTGTTAAACGTCTGGTAGCTCGAGCTCTGTGTTTTGATGATATTGATGAACCTGTTGCTGAAGCATTTGAGTTTACGGCTGTTACTAAAGTTACTCTGAAGCGTGGGAGAAAGCCTAAGGCCTCTAGAGTTATGGTGGATTCTGAGGTCAAGCGCAGTGCTCGTCTTAGTGCGATGCGTGATGGATATCGTCAGGTAACTTCTAGCACACCTTCTAGGAGGCCGCACACACTGAAGAAGCGCAAATCTGTGCCTTCCCAGTCTGAGGACGACTCTGCAGTGCCTCCTCTGACGGCCATAGTCGATCTTCAGCGAATTGGTACTCGTCTTCGCATCGCGCCGGAGAAGATCACGACGGATAAGCTTGCAGCTAATCCTACCCGCTCCAACAAAAGCGCAAGTTTCGATGATTAGTTGCCTCATCCAGGGTTTAGGTCCATGGCGTACCATAATCGCCATTTATCTATTCTTATCTATTTGGAACATTGATGTTTTCGTCTATTTAGTGGGTTGTAGGCCATTGCGTGGCTTACTTTTAATTGTGTGCTCTTTTGGTTTGTAATGAATCAAACTTCGTTTAGAGAGTGGAAAATACTTTGTTGGAATGTTAGGGGTTTGAATTCTGAAGCGCGTCAACTCGCTGTTAGGCAAAAGATCAATGAAAGTGGGTGCTCCGTTGTTTGCCTTAAGGAAACCAAATGCATGCATATTGATCAACGCTTCATTAGAAAGTTCTGTCCTCGGCGTTTTGATAACTTTGTTTATGTGCCATCGGTTGGGGCATCAGCCGGTATGGTGGTCATCTGGAATTCATCCTTCTTCACAGGCAATTTAATTGAGGCTAAGCCATTTGGTATTATTATGAAGTTTCAATCTAAGCATACATCAGAGACTTGGTTTCTTGTCTCAATTTATGGTCCGTGTCAAGGACCGGCGCGTGACGATTTTGTGCAGTGGTTATATAATTTGGATATTCATTTTGAGGACAATTGGCTGCTTTTAGGTGATTTCAACTTTATGCGATTGTTTGAGAATTGAAATCAGCCAGGTGGTGATGTGAATGATATCTTTTTGTTTAACGAAATAATTGGTCATTTGGGTCTTGTTGAGCTGCCAATCAAGGGCCGTCAGTACACATGGTCTAATATGCAAACCACACCTCTGCTAGAACAAATTGATTGGTTTTTTACATCTGTGGCTTGGACACATGATCACCCCAACACAATGGTCTTTCCGCTTGTGCGCACTGCCTCTGATCACGTTCCGTGTGTGGTTTCCATTGCCACTTGTATTCCCAAGGCAAAGGTTTTTTGCTTTGAAAACTATTGGGTTGATCTGCCTGGTTTTATGGATTGTGTATCTGAGGTTTGGAACAGACCTGTGGATAGATCTTCAACTGCCTTAACCATTTCTACTAAATTCAAAACTCTTCGTTATGCTCTTAAGAAATGGCATCTCAACCTATCCACAGTCAAGGCTCTCATTGCTGATTGCAACAAAACAATCATGTTTTTGGATAATATTGAGGAATTTAGGCCCTTGAGTTGGCCGGAGTTCAATTTTCGCAAGATTGTCAAATTACATCTTGAAGATATTTTGCACTGGCAGTTCATTTATTGGAAGCAACGTTGCACGATCAGAAATATCAAAGTTGGTGAGGAAAATTCAAAAAATTTCCATGCTATGGCAACGGAAAGGTATCGGAGAAACACCATTTCCTCGATCAAATCTTTGGATGGGGAGGTGATTTCTGATCATCAACAGTTAGCAGGGATGTTTTGGTCTGACTTCAATAGTAGAATGGGCCAGGCAAAAGGTATTCAAATGGGTTCTGACCTTGACACATTAATTACGCGGATAGATGGTCTGGAGAATTTATCCTTGCCTTCCGCAGACTCCGAGGTGGATACGGTGATTAAGAACATGCCTTCTGACCGCGCTCCGGGCCCTGATGGGTTTACTGGTCTTTTTCTCAAGAAATGCTGGAATATTCTGAAGCCAGATTTTATGAAGCTGGTCAAGGAATTTTATGAGGGAAAGTGTGACCTGGAGTGTCTAAATACATCTCTCATTACCCTCATTCCCAAGAAGTTGAGCCCGGAGTATATTGGTGATTTTAGGCCCATTTCGTTGACAAATACTTGCCTCAAGTTTTTAACTAAACTTTTGGCAAATCGTTTACAGAGTGTGATCTTAAAATGTATTCACCGCAATCAATATGGGTTTCTTCGCTGTAGATCCATTCAAGATTTTCTTGCATGGTGTTTTGAATATATCCATCAGTGCAAGGCATCCAAAAGGCCTATAATCCTTCTCAAGTTGGATTTCACGAAGGCGTTTGATACCATCGAGCACGAGCTGATTCTCAGGGTCCTGAAATGTAAGGGTTTTGATGATCGCTGGACAGGTTGGATTGATAGCATCTTGTCCTCTGGATCCTCTTCGGTTCTTTTAAATGGTGTGCCTGGTAGTCATTTTGTCTGTCGTTCGGGTGTGCGTCAAGGAGACCCATTATCCCCTTTGTTATTTGTGATTGCTGTGGATTTATTACAGTCTGTGGTTAATGAGATGTGTGCAAGGAACATTCTCACACTGCCCATACCAACCTCTTCACGGGACTATCCGATCGTGCAATACGCTGATGACACATTAATTGTCCTTCCGGCGGTGGACAGCCAGCTCATTGCTTTCAAGGATATGCTTGAGACCTTTGCTAAGTCAACGGGGTTGCGGGTTAACTTTAGTAAATCCTCATTAATTCCAATGAATATGTCTGATGAGGAGGGTAAACGTGTGGCTGCTTTGCTTGGGTGTGATGTTGGCTCCATGCCATTTACTTACCTGGGATTGCCAATGGGTACTAGTAGACCCACAATTTATGACTTGCTTCCCTTAGTGGATCACATAGAGAGAAGATTGTCTGCCTCCTCTTGTCTGTTGAACCAGGGCAGCCGGCTACAGCTCTTGAAATCTGTTCTTTCTTCCATGCCAATATACTTCTTGTGCACTCTCTCATTACCTCAAGGAATTTTGAAGCAGATTGAACGCATCATGCGGCAATGTTTGTGGCGAGGCAACTCTGATACACCAAGACAATCATTGGCAGCTTGGGAGTTAGTATGTCGGCCCAAGAGTCATGGAGGACTTGGGGTCCTGGACCTGGGCATACAAAATGATGCCTTGTTGGTCAAGCATCTCTACAAATTTTTTAACAAGTTGGATGTACCTTGGGTTTCTCTTATCTAGGACACATATTATGCTGTTGCACCGCCCCAAGTAACTCGAACTTGTGGATCTTTTTGGTGGCGTGACGTGATGAAGCTGTATGATAAATTTTGTCAATTGGCTGTACCTCACGTGCGCTCCGGAGACTCGGTGGTTTTTTGGCTGGATTGGTGGCAATTTACTAATGAGGTGGTTATCATGCAACAGCGTTTCCCGAGGCTCCACTCTTTTGTGATTGATGACATGCTTACCATTAAGGATGTGATGGAGCTGCCTCACCCGACCGACAATTTTCACCTGCCTCTATCAGTTGAAGCTTTTGAGGAATTCAACCAGCTTCAGGCTTTAATGCCTCTGATCAATTTGCATGAGGGAGTTAATGATGTCTGGAAATGGCCTTCAAAGACTGGGGATTATCGATCCAGGATCTACTATCTGTTTTGTTTCTCCGAAGTTGTGGTTGACCCCATATTTGGGTGGATCTGGAAATGTTCTTGTACTCTCAAGCTCAAGGTGTTTGGCTGGCTCCTTTTGATGGATCGTCTAAACACTAGGGATATGATGCAGCGATGACATTGGATTATCCAGGATGATACATGTGCTATGTGCCTCTCAGGTTTGCATGAAGATAGAGCTCATCTCTTCTTTGCTTGCAACTTTAGCCAACGTGTCTGGAATTATTTGGGCATCTCATGGAGTGTTTACCCTAACCAGACTACTTTTGAAATGGCTTGCGCGGCCAGGGAGGAATTTGGTCAGCCTTTTTTCACTGAGGTAGTCTTTACGGCTACTTGGAATATTTGGACCCAAAGGAATGGAAGGATCTTCAGAAATGAGTTGCCCACTTTCAGATCTTGGAGGAGGAATTTTATTCATGATATTTCTCTTTTAGCTCATAGAATCAAGTGTAAATATAGAGATAGACTAACCTCTTGGATAGATTCCCTCCCCTAATCTCTCTCTGTAAGTAGTCTTTCTTTTGCTCTTTGTAATTTTGTACAACTTACCTATTATTTTTAATAAAGGGTTGTGAGGCTGTTGCCTTGCAGTATATAGTCAAAAAAACTCTGAAGAAATGAACCTCCCCAACACTACTGATGACGATGGCGAGGACTACACTCCCACCTATTGCTTCATGGTAAAAGGCTCAAAGGTACTCAAATATCCCTCCTCTAAATCTAGTGAGGATGAATCTGATGAAAACCTCAAACCCAGCTACTCTAAACTTGCTAAGATTGCTGTGAAACTGCAAAAGGCTCTTGAAAAGGTTCAAAATATGCTAGATAGAAGCGATGATATGTTGGGTGAGGAAATGGATCGCACTAAAATCTTGACTGAAAATCTTCAAAGACTCCAATCCATGTTTGACAATCTTCAAGGTCATCATAACACTCTTCTATCTGATCATGAGAAGCTTTCTTATGAATTTCTTCAAAGAAAGCAAGACCTTGAGCAGTTAAGAGTGAGTTATGATGATCTTCAGAAGGAGCGTGATTCATTACTCGCTCAACAGATCAGCGCTACTCAGGATGAATTTGTTCCTCCATGTTTGAAGTGCATTGAACGTGAAACTACTAATTCTTCACCTGAATGCTCAAATACTTCCATTGCTGCAAATTCTTCAACTGCCTCTACTATCACTAATTCCTCATCTGAGGACATTGCTAGTATCACTGATGATGCAGGGCTGAAGGAATTGTATATGACAGGCATGTACAAAAGCCTCAAAGGGTCAGGCTCTTTGTGACGTGCTTAAAAAACAGATCCGCAACAGGAACCCTAGGAAAGAGGGTATTGCCTTTGAAAGGAAAATCAATGCTGATGGGACCTACTAGAAACCTGAGCAGTATCCCAAAACCTCATGGGTTGCTGCAAAGGGACCTTCAGTGGATCCATCTACATTATCTGTCTTTACATGTGAATCTTCATATTCTTCTGATGAGTCAATTGACTCCAACTATAAACTGTTCAAAAATCAGAATGGTGAAGTATTTGCTAGATATGTTGTCACTAACTGCAGGAACGGTTCTCCTATGAAGAAAATCTGGGTTTCCAAAAGGTGCCGTGAAAATGTTTAGGTGAATGTCATCATGACACCACCTGTGAAGAATAGGAACCCCAGACCAAATTCTTCATATGGATCCAAGTCCTCAAAAGGACCAAAGTCCTCATATGAACATCATTGTGCTAACCCGTCTGTTTCGCAGGGAAGATCTAAGGATTGTGGATATGTGCATTATTATTCAAATCATTATGTTCATAAGTCCTCAAAGAATTTCTCTGCTTACTCTTATGCTTACCCTAACTTCTCTTATGTGAAACGAAGTGGATTGGCATCTATGCCACCTTTCCCTTATGGAGCTCGCGGAATGATGAACTCTTTGCCACCCCTTCAGATGTGGGTGATGAAGAAAAATAACTAACCTCTTATGAAGGGTCAGGTCTCCAGATGAACTTAAACGTCTGATGAATTTGTTGGAGACCTGAATATGCTTGAAAGTACGCAAGCTATTCATGAAGAAATGAATTTTCATTTCTCGCGTCCTCATACTATTCTATCTATTCTATTGTCTGATGAAATTGATGTCATATTCTTCACAGATGAAGTATATGAGTTCGTAAGTTGCACTAATTCATCTGTAGGATGATCAACCCAAAGCCACTAAGTGGGTCCTCGATAGTGGATGTACAAATCACATGACTGGTGACAGGAGCTTATTGATGGACACTGCTTTATCTCCATCACATCTGAAGCACATCACCTACGCTGATAAAGGCAAAAGCAAGGTATTGGGTCTAGGTAAGGTTGCAATCTCAAAGGATCGCCACATGGACAAAGTCATGCTTGTTGAGTCCTTAGGGTTCAACCTCATGTCTGTTTCAATGCTTTGTGATCTTGATATGGTGGTTGTCTTTGGCAAGTATCGTTGTGTTGTGATCATGGAAGCTGACAATTCCAAAGTCTTCGAAGGCTTTAGGAGAGGAGATTTGTATATTGTTGATTTCTCTACAGGACCACAACCTGCTACATGTCTACTTGCAAAAGCTTTAGAAGGCTGGCTATGGCATCGACGACTTGGTCATGCTGGCATGAGGAATCTGCACACTCTCGCGAAGAAGAAGCATGTCATTGGCATTGAAAATGTCAAATTCCTCAAGGATCACTTATGCGGAGCCTGTGAAGCTGGAAAGATGACCAAGGCCAAGCATCCAGCGAAGACTATCATGACTACTACTCGACCATTTGAATTGCTTCACATGGATCTCTTTGGCCCTACCCACTATGCCACATTTACTAATGCTGCATCCTTATATGGCTTTGTCATTGTTGATGATTATTCTCGATATACATGGGTCCATATTATCACTTACAAAACTGAAGTGCAGGAAGTCTTCAAACGATTTTCCTCGAGGGCTTCAACCAACTTTGGTGTGAATACCAAGCACATCAGAAGTGATAATGGAACTGAGTTCAAGAACACTAGCCTTGATGACTATCTTGATGAACTTGGTATCACTCATGAGCTATCTGCTCCCTATACTCCTCAGCAAAATGACGTCGTGGAGCGCAAGAACAGGACTCTTGTTGAGATGGCCCGCACTATGCTTGATGAGTATATCTTCACAAATTCTTCAAGAAGACTGCCTATGAACTCCTCACTGACAAGAAGCCCAATGTGAGTTATTTCAAAGTCTTCAGTGCTAAGTGTTGGATTAGAGATCCTCATCACGGTTCTAAATTTGCACCGAAAGCACATGAAGGTTTTATGCTCGGTTATGGTAAGGACTCACACACCTACAGAGTCTTCAACACCTGTCATCACAAGGTTGTTGAAACTGTAGATGTGCGGTTCGATGAGACTAGTGGCTCGCAAAGAGAGCACCTACCTCCGGTGATAGATGAAATACCTCCTAAGGAATCTATTAAGCTCAAGGCTACAGAGGATGTCATTCCTACTAAAGAATCTGCTGAAGAAGTTATCCCAGAACATGAAGAACGTCATGGTGGTGCACCTGGGGAAAATGGTGCTGAAGAAAATGTTGCTCAAATTCCTCAACGTCAACTTGCTCATCCTCGCGTCGCAAATGAAGTGCAAATTAAGAAAATCATCAGTGACATCAACATTCTAGGTCCTCTCACACGCTCAAGAGCTTCACATTTATATAACTTTTGTTGGCATTTTGCTTTTGTCTCTATCACAGAGCCCACTAAGGTAGATGAAGCATTTCTGGAGCCTGAGTGGATTCAGGCCATGCAAGAAGAATTACATCAGTTCGAGCTCAACAACGTCTGGGAACTGGTTAAATGTTCAGATCCTCGCAAGCACAATATCATCGGCACAAGGTGGATCTACCAGAACAAGCAAGATGAAAATGGCCTTGTGGTGAGGAATAAAGCACGGCTTGTAGCTCAAGGCTACACACAAGTTGAAGGAATTGACTTTGATCAAACTTTTGCACCTGTTGCTAGACTTGAGTCTATTCGCATATTACTTGCTTATGCTAACCATCATGATATCACTTTATAACAAATGGATGTGAAAAGTGCATTCCTTAATGGTAAGCTTGAGGAAGAAGTATATGTTGCTCAACCCCCAAGTTTTGAAGATCCAAAGCATCCTAAAAAAGTCTTCAGACACAATAAGGCCCTCTATGGCCTCAAGCAGGCCCCTCAGGCGTGGTATGATACTTTGAAGGATCCTTCCTCATGAAGAAAGGCTTCAAACCCGGTTCACTCGACCCTACTCTTTTCACTAAATCTTAGGATGATTAACTATTTGTGTGCCAAATATATGTTGATGATATTATCTTTGGCTGTACTGGCCAACTTTATAGTGATGAATTTGCCTATATGATGAGTGAAGAATATCAAATGTCTATGATGGGAGAATTGAAATTCTTCTTAGGTCTTGAAATTTGTCAACAACGCAATGGCATATTCATATCTTAGGAGAAATACCTCAAGGATGTACTGAGGAAATTCGGCATGCAAGATTGCCAAGGCGTCAAAATTCCTATGCCCAAAAATGGCCATCTGTGCACTTATGAAAATGGTATTGACTTCGATCATAAGGTATACCGCTCCATGATTGGTTCTTTATTGTACTTATGTGCATCTAGGCCAGATATAATGCTTAGTGTTTGCATGTGTGCCCGATTTCAAGCTGCACCGAAGGAATCACACCATAAGGCTGTGAAACATATTCTTCGATATCTAGCTCAGACACCAACACTTGGATTATGGTACCCCAGGGCTCGGCTTTTGATCTCATTGGATATTCTAACTCTAACTATGCTCGTGACCGTGTGGATCGCCAGTCAACATCTGGTACATGTCATTTCCTCGGACGATCCTTGGTCTGTTGGTCCTCGAAGAAACAGAACTGTGTATCACTATCTACTATTGAAGGTGAGTACATTGCTGCTGGTTCTTGTTGTGCTCAATTGCTGTAGATGAAGCAAACTCTCAAGGACTATGGCGTCAACATGAAGAAAGTGCCTCTCTTCTGTGACAATGAGAGTGCCATCAAGATTGCTCACAACCCAGTTCAGCACTCGAAGACAAAGCACGTTCAGATTCGTCATCATTTTCTTCGTGATCATGTGTTGAAGGGCGACATTTCTATTGAGCATGTGAAGACTGAAGAATAGCTAGCCGATATCTTCACAAAGCCCTTGGATGAGAAGAGATTTAGCAAGTTGCGGTGTGAGCTAAATATCTTAGAATCTTCGAATGTTCTTTGAAAAGGACACTCATCCTAACACTTATGCAAAATTGATGACTTAGATGTGCAACACATGAAGAAACATTTTTCTTCAATCAATGAAGACTAACACTCTAAGTGTGAAGAAATTAACGAAGAATTTGATTCTCAGAATCCTACGACAATTGTACGCGGTGTTTGAAATCATCATTCTTATACGGTGGGTCACGCCACCACCAAAAGTTGAAAATCTTCAATTGAGCTTTTCCTCAGTTCTTTGAAATTCCTCATTTGTTTTTCAAATTTGCATTGTCTTCACTGTTTCCGACGTTTTTCTTCATTGGCTAATTCTTCATTTGTACATATATATGAGTTTATGTCCTCTACAGCATTCACTTATGGCTAATTCTTCAAGTTGTTCTTTCTGCTAAGTGAATGTGATTGGACCCTACCCCCTCTATGCTAAACTCAACCCATTCTATTCACAAATTCTTCATGTGTGTCCTATTTGAAACTCGTTCAAAATCTTCATTGTGTCCTTGTCAGCTGAAGGAATTGCGAACGGAACTTTAAAACCTATCTTATCTAAATTTTCGGCTTTGCCGCTCAAACCATTCCACATCCCACGACAACACTTATCCATTCACCCACGATCTCACACAATCTCCACTTCTTAGTACGTGGGTGAGACATGTCAAGCGAATGAGAAGGGTCAGGGGCACGTTTGTCCAAATTCTTCGAGCGAACGGTTTTTCACCGTGGCTATAAATACCCCCCTCCCCTTCCTCACTTCTCTTTTACTCCGCTCGACCTAACTCCAGCTCGAGCTTCTCAAACCCTAGCGTCCCCGCTATTTCATCATCGCCGGTGAGAAAGAGCTTCACTGCCTCGACCTCGTTGTCACCGTACTCGCGCCGGCCGTGGATTTCTTCACTCTGCCGCCGCCGTAGCTGTCTTCCTCTGCCGAGTTAGGGCGTGGAAGATCTGCATTGACGAACTTCACATCTCCACTTTCCAGTTTGTCGTGTTCTATGTACAGGGTAATTAAAAGTTACTTTTACTGCCCTCTTTGATTCAAATGATTTCTACAAAATCCTCAAAGGTGTTTTTCTTCATATCTTCACAAACTAAAACACCTCACATGTCATATGTTCTTGATTCGTTTCTCTAAGCTATGTTTTTCTTCAAGATTCATCATATGTGTGGATTTTCGATCTATACATCTTTGGAACCTAAGACAAAGAATGCTTAGTGAAATTCTTCAAGACTCATCTGGGCAAATTCATCAAACTTGTTCTTTTTGAAAAACATCTGAGAACGCATATGACCTCTCCAAATTCCTCGCAACTATACTCTATTCACAGGTACTCATGTCAGCTGCTGAATCACTAGGTTCTCATCAACTTAACTAATTTGCAGCGTTCCTCGAAGACAAGTTGCATACTTCTTCAGAGAATTCCATTGTTCAAATTCCTCAACTGAAGAAAATGGCTGACGGTAAGAAGCCACGGAGAGGGAGGAAAGAGGCCTGAGGTCAATACTGCTTTTGAGATCCCTGATGACATATATAAGGACTATTGCACTCCTGATGAGGCCACTCATGGCAAGGAAACCAGTAATGGGCGCAAAGTGCGCATCCAAAGAATAGAGAGGAGATGGGCAAGAGAGTGGAGGGAGTACAGATATGTTACTCCAAAATACATGAAGAAATTCGCTCTAAATCCTCCATGCCCAAGACATCCGTTGGCACCTAGCCAAGAAGCAGATCCCACTAGCCTCAAGCGCGGTGAGGATTATCCTGATGAATGGGCCAAGCGCCAGGCCAAGTTGGCCAGACAAGCAAGAGAAGCAGTGAGGAAATTCAATCAAGACTCTGTTGCTGCTGCCACTGCTGAGGCCTCTGCAAGCAAGCCAAAGAAGGCCATGCCAAAGAAGCCTGCTCACAAGCCAAGTTCTTCTCCATCAATGCCCTCAGGGCCAAGTTCCTCAGCAATGCCCTCACGGCCAAACTCTTCAAAGCCCTCACGGCTGACTCCTCATGCTGCTCCTAAGTCCTCAGCTCCTCCGCCAAAGTCCTCAGCTGGTCCGACAAAATCCTCAGCACCTGCGCATCTCGCCACGTGCCAAAGGACGAAGGGCATTTCTATTGCCTCGGGAGCATCTGCTAGTTCCTTGGCACCACTGCATTCCTCAACTGGTCCCACTCTGTTGAAGACCAAGGCTACTGCTGGACGAGGCTCTCGACCAAGTCCTCAGAAGAAGCAGGTTGCCTTCCAAGTACCGTTGGATGAAGATGAAGCTGATGATGAGGAACTTGCCAAAATCATCAGAGACAGGCAAGTCAGGGCCGCTAGAGCCAAGGGCACAAGTGTGCCTCTGCTTTTGGATCCAAAGTTGATCCTTGAGTATATTGACCTATGGCACAAGGACCCAAATACTCCTATGCCTGATTTCAAGCTGACTCCTGGCCAAAGTCATATGTTGACTCACTTCATACAAGAAGAGAAATGGAAGTATGAGAAGGCCAGGTAGATCAAGAAGGCGCAATACAAAAAGGAGCGCTTCCTGAAGAAGAACGTTGTCTCTATGACAACTGAAAAACTTGTCACAATTCAATCTGAGATCAAGAAACTCAATGATGAATTTGACGCATACCACGCCGACTGGCTGGGAACCAAGGTTCGTTTTGTGAGACTCGCTGACAACTTCACTTCAAATGTTGCAGTCCTAACACAACTGAAAATTCCTCAGGCTGAAGCATCTGCTCAGCCAACTGAAGAAAATGCTAGCACCGCTGATGACAATCAGACTGCTGAAGAAAATGTGAGTTCTAGGGCCGATGACTGCATTCCAGCCGCTGATGAAATTGCCAGGGCATCCACTAGTGGTGCGCCTGAAGAAAGTGAAGACGTTAGGGCAACTACATCAGTTGTGCCTGAAGAAACTCAACCAAATTCCTCTGCTCCTCCTACGCCTACCCCAACTCCGATCCTTCCATCTGCATCAGTTGTGAAGAAGACAAAGGCTGCAGAGCGTGCATCAGTGAAGAAAAGGAAGGCATCAACTGCATTAGATTCTTCAGCTCAGAAGAAGATGAAGCCACTGACAAGCTCGTTTGCAAACCCAATTGATGTTGTTCCTATCTCAACCATGCCATCAAAGGACCTTGTTCCTTTTGATGAAGAATACGTGATTCCAAGTGAATCTGATGAAGAGAATCCCTTTGCTGCTTCGTCAGAGCAGATGGATGAAGAAATTTAAGTGGATACAATCCCTTCAACACCAGTTGTCTCTTCGCCTATGCCTTAGTTTACTGCTGGAGAGGCCGGCGTTGAAGAAATGGAAGATGTGGACATTGGCTGTACCACACCCGTGCTAAGTGATGAGTTTTGGGAAAGTCAGCACCCCAACTCTCCACTCTTCACACCATTGCAACAAATTCCTCGGTCCCTAGTAACTATTGTACACATGGCATCTGATGAACCACATGCCACACCGTCTGTCCATGAAGAAATTCCAGCCACTAGTGCTGAAGATCAAGTAAATGAAGAGTTGAAGTCCCAGGCTGCCATTGAAGAAGCACCTGAAATTCCTCAGCCTGTGGAACCTGAGATCGAGATCCCAGAGGTTGTGATGCAATTGACTGACACTCCTCACCCTAAGCCAAAGGATCCATTCTCAAAGACGCAGAAATTCAAGGCTGATGATTTCTTCGGTGAGCACGTGTTCTTCACTGACTACAATCCCTATGATTCTACTCGTCTTAGAAGGAAGCGCTTCTAGACTGCCAGCCAGGCCAACTTATATTCTTCACTGATTTTCAACAAGGACAAAATCTTCTACCATGAGCATATTCCTCATGTGGACATGGAATCATTGCCTTGTTTCACTCCTGTGCTTAGTGTCCTTCATGACATAGGCATCCTAAACTTTTGCACTGACATCTTTGATTGGAATGAAGAGCTCATTCTTCAGTTCTACGCTACACTGCATATCACAGGTGATCCTGAAGATATCAGCACCTGGGTCTTGGACTGGATGACCGATAATCCTCACTATAAGGCACCGGCCTCTGAATTGCTTCACGCCCTGCCCATCAGTCCACCCAGTAAAGGAGCTCGCTGCCTGTACCATGAACCTAAACTCACTGCTCATTACATGCAAGTGATCATGAAGCCTCTGAAGCCTGGTCAAGCCCCAAGGACCAAATTCCTCGTAAAGGATTTACTCTATATTCTTCAGGGGCGTTAGTCCTCATTTTCGATCCTTTTGGTCATTTGATGACAAAGGGGGAGAAATTTGAGTTAGTCTTCAAGCGGGTCTATCTTATATGGGCGTTCTTTTGATAAGTTACAACTCTCGTTCTTCTAACACTTTATGGATCGAGTTGTAAACTTAAACCCGATGGTGCTCTGATACTTTTGATGCGTTTTTCTACATGCTTATTCCTCATATATGTTAATGCATGCATGCGGAATTACTTAGTCAACATATTTCATCATGCATTTCAAATTCTTCATATTACGTCAAATGCGTGTATGAATTACAAGATATAGGGGGAGATCTCCATGATTCTATTCTTCACAGTGTGCAATGCCTCAAAAGCAAATTCCTCACTATGCACTTCTTCAGGGGGAGTTCTTCTATATCTTGCAATCAAATTCCTCAATATCAGTATTTACACTTCATATGTTTATCCCCGTTGAAAACTTAACCTATATTGTCATCAATCACGAAAAAGGGGGAGATTGTAAGTGCATCTAGTGCCCCTTAGTGATTTTGGTGTATTGAAGACTTATATGTTAAGGGACTAATGCATTCGTGAGTGTACATAGGTCTATAAGTCTATGAGGAGTTTGATATTTACAGAGAAATTCGACCCCTAAAAATGAAGTTCTTGGAGTGAAGACTTTGGATTTCTGAAGACTTTGAAAGTGAAGAAATTGGTGTGACCTTGAAGACTTGGTATTCATTTGAGGAACATGAAGCGTGAAGACTTTTGTTTTCATAGTTTCATTTTATCTTTCTTGAGTCATAGGAAACACCGTACTGTTAAAGGGGGTCGAGGAAATACTAAGGAAAAATTTCCGTGTGATGCTCAACTCAAAATCCTACACCTACCAATCCCTTCGAGTGAAGACATTGGAAATCTCATACAGTTCAGTCATATTCTTCAGTGACAGAGACAAAGTTCTTCTGGTCTCTGAGGAATCTGTTCTGACTGAGGAGTTAGGAATTCGCCAGTGTGGATTGCCTACACAGTGAGGAACATGATAGCCCTGAGGAATTTGATACTCAAAATTCCGACCGTTGTTGTGCTATGTGCCAGCTGTCCCAAAATATCTACCCACCTAATGGTCATATCATTGAAGGGCATTTATGTCTTATCATGTCGGGCTGCTCCCAAGGCTATAAATAGCTGCCCCCTACAACCACTAGTTGGTTGGCTGCTCCAAGAGAAACTGACACTTGTCATTTGAGAGCATCCCATCCTCCGAGGACTTTGAGTGAAAATCATCAAGTGAGGAAAACCCAAACCCAAACACCTACAAACCCCAAGTGATTGAGCATCACCAAAGAGATTGATCCTGCGTGGATCCGACGCTTGTTACCTTTGAAGACTATGCATCTTCCAGACGGTTAGGCGTCATGGTCTAGAGCATCCAAGAGGAATTGTGGATCGCTGAGTGACCGAGTCTGTGAAGGTTCGGAAGTCACCTGAAGACTTACCACGAGTGATTGGGTGAGGTCTGTGTGACCTTAGCTCAAGGGGAATACGGTGAGGTCTGAGTGTTCTGAACTGCGCGTTCAGGACTGGGTGTCCGAGACTGTGTGTCCTCAGGTTTAAATACCTAGCCGCCCTAACCAGACGTACAACTGTCACAGCAGTTGGAACTGGTCTACCAAATCTTTGTCTTCATCAAGCTACCTGGTTCCATTTCCTCAACCCTTCCATTTCCTCAGTTATGTGTTGAGTGCTTGTTCATATCTGTTTGAACACTTTGACTTAAGACTTTCTCAACTTCCTCAGTTCAATTTCTTCAGTCTATTTGTCTTCATCCTGTGTCATCATGTGTTTGCGCTTTCCGTACTGTGTGCTTGTCTTCATTTCATCATGATGACCATGCTTGTGTTCTGTTATGTTTACTTCTGAGTACTTATTCGACTGCTAGTAGTTCTCCGCTAAGGAATTTCCTCACCCTAAAATTCCTTAGTGAAGAATTCATAAAAATCGCCTATTCACGCCCCCTCTAGTCGATATAACGCACTTTCATTATTATTGTTCACTTGTTGATTATGCCATTGATATGAATAAATGTGAGTTATAAGTGTTATCATTCATATGGTAAGTTCATGATCTTTTTTCAAAACTTGGTTACTAGTAAAGAATATATTATAATAGAAACAAAAAGAGTTTGTAAAAGTTTTTCAACTGAATTGCTTGAGAGAAAGCAATGAGTTAAGCTTGGGGGAGTTAATATGTCTCAAACTTATCTACTTTTCCAAACATTTCTGTACTCTTTTGCACTCTAATTTGCATGAGTTGAATGAAACTAACCCAGGCTGACGTTGTTTTCAGCAGAATTACCATGGTGTTGTTTTTGTGCGGAAATAAAAGTTTTTGGAATTGGACGAAACTTGGCGGAGATTTTTATTGAATATATAAAAACTAATGCAGAGATGTGCTGGAGGGGGCCACCATCTTCCCACAAGGCAGGGGGCACGTTGTGCCCCTTGTGGGGCCGATGTGTCTCCGTTTTCCCTACCTCCGGTCCTATAAGTTTCGTTTCATGAAGAAAAAATAAAAGAAGAAGTTTGATTGTGTTTTATGATACGGAGCCACCGCCACCTCCTCTTCTTCATCGAAAGGGTTGATGTGGAGTCCTTTCATGGCTTCAGAGATGGCGACTCATCGCTATCGTCATCATTAACCCTTCTTCATCGCCAATTCCACGATGCTCACCACCATAGAGGGGGCTTGATCCCTAATATCTGTTATGTTCTGAGATTGATGTTGCTATGACTTTTTTGTGCTTAATGCTTGTCACTAGGGCTCGGGTGCCATGATTTCTGATCTAAACCCTTTATATCTTCATGAATATACTTGAGTTCTTAATTCTGTCTGCTAGTTATATACACTTGTTATTGTTCTGAAATAGTAGACCCCATGGTGACAATAATTGGGACACTCTCGGAGACGACTGTAATTGATGAGTTCATGAATTCACCATGTGTTAATGCTTTGATCCGGTTCTCTATTAAAAGGAAGCCTTAATTACCCTTAGATTTCCTTATGGACCCCACTGTCACAAGAGGGTAGGACAAAAGATGTTATGCACGGTCTTATTGTAAGCGCGTATGACTCTATACGGAATACATGCCTACATTGAATTGATGAATTGGAGCTATTGTGTATCGCTCTAAGTTGTGACTGTTACATGATGAATGCCATCGATACAAATAACCATCGCTGATCCAATGCCTATGCTTTGCTTGTTGGGGAACGTAGCAGAATTTTAAAATTTTCTACGCATCACCAAGATCAATCTATGGAGTCATCTAGCAATGAGGGAGAGGGGAGTGCATCTACATACCCTTGTAGATCGCGAGCGGAAGCGTTTAAGGGAACAGGGTTGATGGAGTCATACTCGTCGTGATCCAAATCACTGATGACCTAGCGCCAAACGGACGACACATCCACGTTCAACACACATACAGTTGGGAAGACGTCTCCTTCTTGATCCAGCAAGGGGGAAGGAGAGGTTGATGGAGATCCAGCAGCACGACGGCGTGGTGGTGGAAGCAACGGCGATCTCGGCAGGGCTTCGCCAAGCTTAGCGACAGGGAGAGGGAGGCGCCAGGGGCTAGGGTGAGGCTGCCCTCCCCCCCCCCCCCCACTATATATAGGACCCCTAGGGGGGCCCTAGGAGATGCAATCTCCAAGGGGGGGCAGCGGCCAAGGGGGGTGGAGTGCCCCCCAAGCCAAGTGGGGCGCCCCCCACCCCTAGGGTTTCCAACCCTAGGCGCAGGGGGAGGCCCATGGGGGGCACACCAGCCTACTAGGGGCTGGTTCCCCTCCCACTTCAGCCCATGGGGCCCTCCGGGATAGGTGGCCCCACCCGGTGGACCCCCGGGACCTTCCGGTGGTCCCGGTACAATACCGATTACCCCCGAAACTTTCCCGATGGCTGAAACTTGACTTCCTATATATAAATCTTCACCTCCGGACCATTCCGGAACTCCTCCTGACGTCCGGGATCTCATTCGGGACTTTGAACAACTTTTGGGTTACCGTATACTAATATCTCAACAACCCTAGCATCACCGAACCTTAAGTGTGTAGACCCTACGGGTTCGGGAGACAGGCAGACATGACCGAGACGACTCTCCGGTCAATAACCAACAGCGGGATCTAGATACCCATGTTGGCTCCCACATGCTCCTCGATGATCTCATCGGATGAACCACGATGTCGAGGATTCAATCAATCCCATATACAATTCCCTTTGTCAATCGGTACGTTACTTTCCCAAGACTCGATCATCGGTATCCCAATACCTCGTTCAATCTCGTTGCCGGCAAGTCACTTTACTCGTACCGTAATGCATGATCCCGTGATCAACCACTTGGTCACATTGAGCTCATTATGATGATGCATTATCGAGTGGGCCCAGAGATACCTCTTCGTCATACAAAGTGACAATTCCCAGTCTCGATTCGTGCCAACCCAACAGACACTTTCGGAGATACCCGTAGTGCACCTTTATAGTCACCCAGTTGCGTTGTGACGTTTGGTACACCCAAAGCACTCCTACGGTATCCGGGAGTTGCACAATCTCATGGTCTAAGGAAATGATACTTGACATTCGGAAAAGCTATAGCAAACGAACTACACGATATTTGATCTATGCTTAGGATTGGGTCTTGTCCATCACATCATTCTCCTAATGATGTGATCCCGTTATCAATGACATCCAATGTCCATAGTCAGGAAACCATGACTATCTTTTGATCAACGAGCTAGTCAACTAGAGGCTCACTAGGGGCGTGTTGTGGTCTATGTATTCACACATGTATTACGATTTCCGGATAACACAATTATAGCATGAACAATAGACAATTATCATGAACAAGGAAATATAATAATAACCATTTGATTATTGCCTCTAGGGCATATTTCCAACAGTCTCCCACTTGCACTAGAGCCAATAATCTAGTTACATTGTGATGAATCAAACACCCATAGAGTTCTAGTGTTGATCATGTTTTGCTCTAGGGAGAGGTTTAGTCAACGGATCTGCCACATTCAGGTCCGTATGTACCTTACAAATATCTATGTCTCCATTTTGAACACTTTCACGAATGGAGTTGAAGCGACGCTTGGTATGCCTGGTCTTCCTGTGAAACCTGGGCTCCTTGGCAAGGGCAATAGCTCCAGTGTTGTCACAGAAGAGAGTCATCGGGCCCAATGCATTGGGTATGACTCCTAGGTCGGTAATGAACTCCTTCACCCAGATTGCTTCTTATGCTGCCTCTGAGGCTGCCATGTACTCCGCTTCACATGTAGATCCCGCCACAACGCTTTGCTTGCAACTGCACCAGCTTACTGCCCCACCATTCAAAATATACATGTATGCGGTTTGTGACTTAGAGTCATCCAGATCTGTGTCAAAGCTAGCATCGACGTAACCCTTTACGATGAGCTCTTCGTCACCTCCATGAACGAGAAACATATCCTTAGTCCTCTTCAGGTACTTTAGGATATTCTTGACCGTTGTCCAGTGTTCCATGCCGGGATTACTTTCGTACCTTCCTACCAAACTTACGGCAAGGTTTACATCAGGTCTGGTACACAGCATAGCATACATGATAGACCCTATGGCCGAGGCATAGGGGACGACACTCATCTTTTCTCTATCTTCTGTCGTGGTCGGGCATTGAGCCGTGCTCAATCTTGTACCTTGCAACACAGGCAAGAACCCCTTCTTTGACTGATCCATATTGAACTTCTTCAATATCTTGTCAAGGTACGTACTCTGTGAAAGACCAATGAGGCATCTCGATCTATCTCTATAGATCTTGATGCCTAATATGTAAGCAGCTTCTCCAAGATCCTTCATTGAAAAACACTTGTTCAAGTAGGCCTTTATGCTTTCCAAGAATTCTATATCATTTCCCATCAATAGTATGTCATCCACATACAATATGAGAAATGCTACAGAGCTCCCACTCACTTTCTTGTAAATGCTGGCTTCTCCATAAGTCTGCGTAAACCCAAACGCTTTGATCATCTCATCAAAACGAATGTTCCAACTCCGAGATGCTTGCACCAGCCCATAGATCGAGTGTTGGAGCTTGCACACCTTGTCAGCATTCTTAGGATCGACAAAACCTTCCGGCTGCATCATATACAATTCTTCCTTAAGGAAACCATTAAGGAATGCCATTTTGACGTCCATTTTCCATATCTCATAATCATAGAATGCGGCAATTGCTAACATGATTCTGACGGACTTCAGCTTTGCTACGGGTGAGAAAGTCTCATCGTAGTCAACCCCTTGAACTTGTCGATAACCCTTAGCGACAAGCCGAGCTTTATAGATGGTCACATTACCATCCGCGTCTGTCTTCTTCTTAAAGATCCATTTATTTTCTATGGCTCTCCGATCATCGGGCAAGTCATTCAAAGCCATACTTCATTTTCATACATGGATCATATCTTGGATTTCATGGCTTCCAGCCATTTGTCGGAATCTGGGCCCGCCATCGCTTCTTCATAGTTCGAAGGTTCACCATTGTCTAACAACATGATTTCCAGGACAGGGTTGCCGTACCACTCTGGTGCGGAACGTGTCCTTGTGGACCTACGAAGTTCAGTAGCAACTTGATCTGAAGTTTCATGAACATCATCATTAACTTCCTCTCTAGTCGGTGCAGGCACCTCAGGAACAATTTCCTGAGCTGCGCCACTCTCCGGTTCAAGAGGCAATACTTCATCAAGTTCTAATTTCCTCCCGCTTAATTCTTTTGAGAGAAACTCTTTCTCTAGAAAGGATCCATTCTTGGCAACAAAGATCTTGCCTTCGGATCTGAGGTAGAAGGTATACCCAATAGTTTCTTTAGGGTATCCTATGAAGACGCATTTTTCCGATTTGGGTTCGAGCTTTTCAGATTGAAGTTTCTTCACATAAGCATCGCATCCCCAAACTTTTAGAAACGACAGCTTAGGTTTCTTCCCAAACCATAATTCATACGGTGTCGTCTCAATGGATTTCGACAGAGCCCTATTTAAAGTGAATGCGGCAGTCTCTAAAGCATAGCCCCAAAATGACAGCGGTAGATCGGTAAGAGACATCATAGATCACACCATATCCAATAGAGTGCGATTACGATGTTCGGACACACCATTATGCTGAGGTGTTCCAGGCGGCGTGAGTTGTGAAACTATTCCACATTTCCTTAAGTGTGTGCCAAATTCGTGACTCAAGTATTCTCCCCCACAATCTGATCGCAAGAACTTGAATTTTCTGTCACGTTGATTCTCAACCTCACTTTGAAATTCCTTGAACTTTTCAAAGGTCTCAGACTTGTGTTTCATTAAGTAGACATACCCATATCTACTCATGTCATCAGTGAGGGTGAGAACATAACGATAGCCACCACGAACCTCAACACTCATTGGACCGCACACATCAGTATGTATGATTTCAAATAAGTTGGTTGCTTGCTCCATTGTTCCTGAGAATGGAGTCTTGGTCATTTTACCCATGAGGCATGGTTCGCACGTGTCAAATGATTCGTAATCAAGAGACTCCAAAAGTCCATCTGCATGGAGCTTCTCCATGGGTTTGACACCTATGTGACCAAAGCGGCAGTGCCACAAGTATGTGTGACTATCATTATCAACCTTACATCTTTTGGTATTCACACTATCAATTTGTGTAACATTACGCTCGAGATTCATTAAGAATAAACCATTCACCAGCGGAGCATGACCATAAAACATATCTCTCATATAAATAGAACAACCATTATTCTCGGATTTAAATGAGTAGCCATCTCGAATTAAACGATATCTTGATACAATGTTCATGCTCAAAGCTGGCACTAAATAACAATTATTGAGGTTTAAAACTAATCCTATAGGTAAATGTAGAGGTAGCGTGCTGAGGGCGATCACATCGACCTTGGAACCATTCCCAACGCGCATCGTCACCTCATCCTTCGCCAGTCTCCGCTTATTCCGCAGCTCCTGCTTTGAGTTACAAATGTGAGCAACCGTACCGATATCAAATACCCAGGAGCTACTACGAGTACTGGTAAGGTACACATCAATTACATGTATATCACATATACCTTTAGTGTTGCCGACCTTCTTGTCCGCTAAGTATTTGGGGCAGTTCCGCTTCTAGTGACCACTTCCCTTGCAATAAAAGCACTCAGTCTCAGGCTTGGGTCCATTCTTTGACTTCTTCCCGGCAGCTTGCTTACCGGGCGCGGCAACTCCCTTGCCGTCCTTCTTGAAGTTCTTTTTACCCTTGCCTTTCTTGAACTTAGTGGTTTTATTCACCATCAACACTTGATGTTCCTTTTTGATTTCCACCTCCACTGATTTCAGCATAGAATATACCTCAGGAATGGTCTTTTCCATCCCTTGCATATTAATGTTCATCACAAAGCTCTTGTAGCTCGGTGGAAGCGACTGAAGGATTCTGTCAATGACCACGTCATCCGGGAGATTAACTCCTAGCTGAGTCAAGCGGTTATGCAACCCAGACATTTGAGTATGTGCTCACTGACAGAACTATTTTCCTCCATCTTACAACTGAAGAACTTGTCGGAGACTTCATATCTCTTGACCCGGGCATGAGCTTGGAAAACCATTTTCAGCTCTTCGAACATCTCATATGCTCCATGTCTCTCAAAACGCTTTTGGAGCCCCGGTTCTAAGCTGTAAAGCATGCCGCACTGAACGAGGGAGTAATCATCAGCACGTGACTGCCAAGCGTTCATAATGTCTTGGTTCTCTGGGATGGGTGCGTCACCTAGCGGTGCTTCTAGGACATAATCTTTCTTGGCAGCTATGAGGACGATCCTCAGGTTCCGGACCCAGTCCGTATAGTTGCTGCCATCGTCTTTCAGCTTGGTTTTCTCTAGGAACGCGTTGAAGTTGAGGACAACGTGGGCCATTTGATCTACAGGACATATTGTAAAGATTTTAGACTAAGTTCATGATAATTAAGTTCATCTAATCAAATTATTCAATGAACTCCCACTCAGATAGACATCCCTCTAGTCATCTAAGTGAAACATGATCCGAGTCTAGGCCGTGTCCGATCATCACGTGAGACAGACTAGTCAACATCGGTGAATATCTTCATGTTGATCGTATCTTCTATACGACTCATGCTCGACCTTTCGGTCTTCCGTGTTCCGAGGCCATGTCTGTACATGCTAGGCTCGTCAAGTCAACCTAAGTGTATTGCGTGTGTAAATCTGGCTTACACCCGTTGTATTCGAATGTTAGAATCTATCACACCCGGTCATCATGTGGTGCTTAGAAACAATGAACCTTCGCAACGATGCACAGTTAGGGGGAACACTTTCTTGAAATTATTACGAGGGATCATCTTATTTAAGCTACCGTCGTTCTAAGCAAATAAGATGTAAAGCATGATAAACATCACATGCAATCAAATAGTGACATGATATGGCCAATATCATTTGCTCCTTTTGATCTCCATCTTCGGGGCTCCATGATCATCGTTGTCACCAGCATGACACCATGATCTCCATCATCATGATCTCCATCATCGTGTCTTCTTGAAGTTGTCTCATCATCTATTACTTCTACTACTATGGCTAACGCTTTAGCAATAAAGTAAAGTAATTACATGACGTTTATGTTGACACGCAGGTCATAAATAAATAAGGACAACTCCTATGGCTCCTGCCGGTTGTCATACTCATCGACATGCAAGTCATGCTTCCTATTACAAGAACATGATCAATCTCATACATCACATATATCATTCATCACATCATTTTGGCCATATCACATCACACGGCACATGCTGCAAAAACAAGTTAGACGTCCTCTAATTGTTGTTGCAAGTTTTTACGTGGCTGCTATAGGTTTCTAGCAAGAAAGTTTCTTACCTACGCCAAAACCACAACGTGATATGCCAATTTCTATTTACCCTTCATAAGGACCCTTTTCATCGAATC
The DNA here is from genome assembly GCA_034509565.1 of Triticum monococcum. NCBI lineage: Eukaryota > Viridiplantae > Streptophyta > Magnoliopsida > Poales > Poaceae > Triticum > Triticum monococcum. The sequence continues at coordinate 681,690,292 of CM067845.1, read as the reverse complement.
CGATCCGACTAAAGTGGGAGAGACAGACACCCGCCAGCCACCTTATGCAACTAGTGCATGTCAATCGGTGGAACCTGTCTCACGTAAGCGTACGTGTAAGGTCGGTCCGGGACGCTTCATCCCACGATGCTGCCGAATCAAGATAAGACTAGTAACGGCAAGTAAATTGACAATATCGACGCCCACAGCTGCTTTGTGTTCTACTCGTGCATAGAAACTACGCATAGACCTAGCTCTGATGCCACTGTTGGGGAACGTAGAAGAATTTTAAAATTTTCTACGCATTACCAAGATCAACCTATGGAGTCATCTAGCAATGAGGGAGAGGGGAGTGCATCTATATACCCTTGTAGATCGCGAGCGGAAGCGTTCAAGGGAATGGGGTTGATGGAGTCGTACTCGTCATGATCCAAATCACCGATGACCTAGCGCCGAACGGATGGCACCTCCGCGTTCAACACACATACAGTTGGGAAGACGTCTCCTCCTTCTTGATCCAGCAAGGGGGAAGGAGGGGTTGATGGAGATCCAGCAGCACGACGGTGTGGTGGTGGAAGCAACGGCGATCTCGGCAGGGCTTCGCCAAGCTTAGCGAGAGGGAGAGGTGTCACGGGAGGGAGAGGGAGGCGCCAGGGCTAGGGTGCGGCTGCCCTCCCTCCCCCCACTATATATAGGACCCCTAGGGGGGCGCCGGCCCTAGGAGATGCAATGTCCAAGGGGGCGGCGGCCAAGGGGGGTGGAGTGCCCCCCAAGCCAAGTGGGGCGCCCCCCACCCCTAGGGTTTCCAACCCTATGCGAGAGGGGGAGGCCCATGGGGGGCGCACCAGCCCACTAGGGGCTGGTTCCCCTCCCACTTCAGCCCATGGGGCCCTCCGGGATAGGTGGCCCCACCCGGTGGACCCCCGGGACCCTTCCGGTGGTCCCGGTACAATACCGATTACCCCCGAAACTTTCCCGATGGCCGAAACTTGACTTCCTATATATAGATCTTCACCTTCGGACCATTCTGGAAGTCCTCGTGATGTCCGGGATCTCATCCGGGACTCCGAACAACTTTCGGGTTACCGTATACTAATATCTCAACAACCCTAGCATCACCAAACCTTAAGTGTGTAGACCCTACGGGTTCGGGAGACACGCAGACATGACCGAGACGACTCTCCGGTCAATAACCAACAGCGGGATCTGGATACCCATGTTGGCTCCCACATGCTCCTCGATGATCTCATCGGATGAACCACGATGTCGAGGATTCAATCAATCCCGTATACAATTCCCTTTGTCAATCGGTACCTTACTTGCCCGAGACTCGATCGTCGGTATCCCAATACCTCGTTCAATCTCGTTGCCGGCAAGTCACTTTACTCGTACTGTAATGCATGATCCCGTGATCAACCACTTGGTCACATTGAGCTCATTATGATGATGCATTACCGAGTGGGCCCAGAGATACCTCTCCGTCATACGGAGTGACAAATCCCAGTCTCGATTCATGCCAACCCAACAGACACTTTCGGAGATACCCGTAGTGCACCTTTATAATCACCCAGTTACGTTGTGACGTTTGGTACACCCAAAGCACTCCTACGGTATCCGGGAGTTGCACAATCTCATGATCTAAGGAAATGATACTTGACATTCGGAAAAGCTATAGCAAACGAACTACACGATCTTTGAGCTATGCTTAGGATTGGGTCTTGTCCATCTCATCATTCTCCTAATGATGTGATCCCGTTATCAATGACATCCAATGTCCATAGTCAGGAAACCATGACTATCTTTTGATCAACGAGCTAGTCAACTAGAGGCTCACTAGGGACGTGTTGTGGTCTATGTATTCACACATGTATTACGATTTCCGGATAACACAATTATAGCATGAACAATAGACAATTATCATGAACAAGGAAATATAATAATAACCATTTTATTATTGCCTCTAGGGCATATTTTCAACATTGCTCATATTGTCCTTACTAAGTTATTACTACAGTTGTTGCTACTGTTCCAACTATTACAAAACTGCTACCATTACTATTACTATAAAAACTATCATACTACTATTTAAATAAATATTTTTATGCAGAGAATTAACTTCTCGGGTGTGGTTGAATTGACAACTCAACTGCTAAAGCTCATAAATATCCTTTGGCTTCCCTTGTGTCGAATCAATAAATATGGCTGCAATACTACCCTCGAAGACTATTGTGAACCCCTATACTTATGGGTTATCAAAGCACTTGTGCTTCCGTTGATAAGGGCAAAGAATGGTTTTCCTCTGTAGGAATGGGCCGCATCGTAAAGATTACATTGTTGTCGGAAGCTGTGGGTGCAGGTTGAATATGTAGAAAGTGGGGGGGTTTCCACAAAATAGTCATCGCGGGCGCAGGAGGGGGGGGGGGGTTACATGTTGATAACACTGTGGGCGAGGGGGGGTATACATGTCGGTAGTGTAACACATTTTTATGGAGAATGACGTTTTGGCTCTCGGCCTCTGTGGAGGCCTTTTTTGAAAAAATAAAAACTCAAAAATTTTGCTTTCAAAAAATCTTAAATATTGGTACAAGTTAACAATGATGTGACGCGCGCGCGTGTGTGTGTGTGTGTGTCTGAAATTTTAAGATGAAGTACGTTAAAATGCGACCTGTACAAAAAAGACATTCATGGTCTAAGAAGATGAATAGTACTCCCTCCGTCCCGAAAAACATGTCGCGAGCGCAGTTCATTGGTGATTTTGCAAAAAAGCCCTCATAGTTTTAAAATCATATGAAACAAGCCCCTCCACCCCTGTCTTCTTCCTCCGCCGTCGATAGGGGCCGGCACGCCACAGTTGCGCGACTCGCCACCCATCAGAAAGTGCTCCGCCGCCATCGCCACATACCTGCTCCGCTGCTGCCGTCGCCAAGTACCTGCTCCGCCGCCTCCATCGCTCAGACCTGCATCCCCGTGATCCCGTCCCGCCTCGATTACCTGCGGGCATTGTCGGGACCTCCGGCGACGTCCTCCTTGAGCTCGCGGGCGTCCATATCGAGCTCCCGCGCATCCTCCTCAAGCTCCAGCGCATCCTCCTCAAGCTCCAGTGCATTCTCCTCGAGCTCCCGCGCGTGCGCCGCCGCAATTCCTCCCGACCGTGATCCCCTACAGGCGTCGCCGAAAATTGCCTTCACAATCCGGTGGACCAGGAGCTCGCGCGCTCCCTCCTCAATCTCCCGCGCGTCCTCCTCAATCTTTCACGCGAGCCCATGCAACTCCTTCTCACCTGCCCGCGCGCCCGTGCGGCTGCTTCTCCCCTACCGCCGGTGCTGCTGCTGCTCGTCTGCCCTTGCTGCCGCTAGAGCTCCTGCTCATCAGGAGGAAGAAGGTACAGGAGTTGCTCCTCTGCTCCTGCACTAAGGAGTTGCTCCTCTGCTCCCTGTGCTGAATATGATTAGTGTACAGGAGTTGCTGCTCTGCTCCTGTTCGTTAGGAAGAACTACGCTGCTCCTGTTAACTGAATATGATTAGTGTTAATTGAATAAAAATCAGTAGATATCAGGGGGGTGGAGGGAGCAAGCTAGAAATAATTGGTTTTGAACTGTCCATGATTTAGATGAATCCATCTTTTCAATTTAATCTGTATGTTGTTAGCAGAAACCTTGGAACTTGAAAACCCAAATCTGGTTCAGTTGAGTAAACAGCAAGAAACACATATTTTTGGTCTTGAACTTGTTTTGCATGTTGGTGGATGGCCATGCTTGTGCTGCAAGTACAAGTTAAATGAAAATAATGTTCAGATTTCTTCAGAGAAACACTGAATAAAATAGTTAACAGTAGGTGTGTACAAAACATGGTCTGAAGCTTGTTGGCACATATTCACACTAAACCTCGATACATAAATTATTGGTTACATAAGGCACATATTCACACTAAATTAGTTTCGACAGTGTCAAAGCATACAGTAGTAGTGACAGTAATTTTGATAATTCAAGCAAATTAATTGAACCTATCTATGCTTGACATGGCACAAAAAAATTAGTAGATGCAGAGCAATTATGATCTGAACAAACACTGTCTCTAGAACTGTCACTAGAGGAACTACTGTAAGTAGAGTAAAATTGGTGGTGAATGAAGGGAAAAAAACATGGGCCAGTTGAATTATTCTGTTATGAATATATTCCAGTCACAAAAGACTGGCTGCTATCACTCACTAGTTATTATTCCCTTCCCACTCTACCTTGTGGGAGGAATATCATGAGGATTTTTCTGTGCATTGTGCATTGATTGGCATCAGAAGAATGTACTAGGAGTAGCTGTGAAATTGTGAAGCCTTTTTTTTGAAATGAGAATGTGGATCTTGTTAAGCCGGGCAGAACAAGATGATTCAGTGGCATTAGCACTTTAGCAGAGCACATCACAGTTCAGAGACAGAGAATGAAAAACCTGCTCCAAAGTAGCAGAAATAAGACAAATTCATTCATGGCAGTAAGAAAGAGGTTAGGAGCAGACTCATGAGATGATGAGTAAGTAAGTAGAGTAGTTATATATGGCACTTGCTAGAGGAACTGCTACTAGCTTTGGGACCTCTATCAGTACTAGAGGAACAAACAAGAGAATGGTTGTAGAAACTACTGTAAGTAGAGTAAAATTCAGTTAAAACTACTGTGAGTAGAGTAACTTCAGTTAAAACTGCTGTAAGTGGAGTAAAATTCAGCAAAACTACTCTAACTAGAGTAAAATTCAGTAAATTGGAATAGTTTGACATGAAGGTACACTGAATGCATTTCTCTGACAAAATCCTGTTATAGAAATTGACAATATATACACATACAGAAAGTAACTTCCCATTGGAAGTCAAGAGAAGCAAGCAAGAAAGAAAGGAACAAGACATGGTCAAAATTCAGTTAAGATACATACAGTAAAATCCAATTATATGACAGGATTTGAAATCCAATTCTTTCTGAAATGACAGGAGTTGGAAGTTTCATAAGAAATGAAATGGTGTTACAAAGGCTCCTGTCATAACATTTCTTAGTCAGTGGTTCACATTTTTGTAATGGTTGCAAGGCTCCTGCATTCTACTCATTTTTTGTGTATATCCTTGTTATGGTACCATGATGTACTCATCTTTTGTCATTGCTAGCAGGAGTATGGATTTGAACATGATTCCTCAAGAGGAAGACGATGAAGGTATTAATTTTAATTTGATGCCTCAAGAGGAGGAACCTCAAGTGGCAGAGAATGTAGTTATGGATTTGAACTTGATGCCTCAAGAGGAAGACGATGAAGATATGAATTGGATGCCTCAAGAAGATGAAGGGAAAGAGGATGAAGCTCAATAGGAAGTGGATGAAGTTATGAATTGGATACTTCAAGAGAAGAGAAGGGAATTGTCAGATAAGGAGAGGCATGGTGTTTACTTTGCCTTGCTGGTAATCGAGCTTAGAGATGGGTCTGTTCAACCAGACGACAAGGTGCTAGTCTCAAACCTATTGGACATAAGTGTACGATCTGTTGAAAGGAAGAGGCTAAAAAGAAAATTGCCGATGGCAAAGAAGTAGATGTCTCAAGCAAGAAGCCGGGAAGATTTGGCCGAAAGAGAAAGGAGCTAGATCTAGAGAGGACCTCAACAATCCCACTGAATAAAAGAAGAACAATTCGATCTCTGGCACGGTCTCTAGGTGTGGCCTGATCGACCCTACATAAGAGGTTCCAGTTGAATGAGCTCAACCGCATCACAAGCACCGTGAAGCCTCACCTCAAGCTAGAGAACAAGCTTGCGAGATTGAAATTTTGTATGTCCATGGTCAATGACAATTTGATCTCAACTTCTCGGGCTATGTTAAAACCAATGACGAATATGGTTCACATCGATGAGAAGTGGTTTGACATGACGAGAGTGAAGAATAGTTACTATGTACTTCCAGGAGAACTTGAACCAAAGCGCACCGTGTCAAACACTCACTGCATTGGGAAGGTAATGTTCCTAACAACTGTTGCCATGCCTCGATATAACAATGAGGGGGAGCTAACATTCGATGGGAAGATCGGCATTTGGGCATTCGTCGAAGAGACTGAGGCGAAGCGGGCAAGTCAGAACAGAACAAAGGGAACAAAAGTGTTGACATCAGTGAAAGTAACCAGGCCATTGATTTCCCACTAGTTGTGTCAACATTCAGTTAGGATTTCCCACTAGTAGGATTTCCCACTAGTAAGAATAGGTAGTCAATTGATTTGCTTAATACAACAAGCCCTGAATTTAGTCAGTACTCTTAGAGCAATTTTACTATCATGTTTACTGAATCTAAATCACAGGAGAACTGTCATTTCTAAATTTGTTTTAGTTAACTTATGTCAAAATTTGTTTCAAACAGTTTTCTGTCAACTTGTGAGCAAGAAAATGGCTTCAGAAAATTCAGTTAACTGAGACTACAGTGAATAATGTTTCAAATAATTATGAGTAGAAGTGGTTAGAGCAAAGTGTTTGATAGCGGGACTAAGCTGCATTCTTTTCTTTTTACCACCATAAACAGCAACTCAAAAAAATTATGTCTCTCAAAAAACAAAGATGATTATGGCATAGATAAAGATAAGGACGGAGCAGCAGCTGGTTGGACACCTGAAATTTATTGTCATACTTGATCGACAACTGATATTGACACAAAGCAAGATTCTCATACTCCACCCCATCCATACTTGATGGACACCTGAAATTGACAAAGGGATTTATCACAACCTGACCCTGCTTAACCGTTCAATGCAGGAACAACGAACTTTTATTTTTGAAAAGAGGAACAGCAAACTTAAGGGTTCTTCCATCCATCTCAGCACTATTTTAGCCAATCCTGAAACAGAAAATGCTAAAATATCGATCAGTTTTAGTTCAGGTTCAGTGCAAGAGGACATCTTTTAACTGAAATTCTTTGGTGTAATTTCAGTTAACTGAAAACAACAACTCTGCAAGTGGAGGTTTAACATGGTGCAGGCTCTCCTAGAGAATAGAGATACTCCAACCTAATGGCTTGTCCCTCACCACGAACGCCACCATGCAACTCTAGCTTGCTCTGTTTAGCTCTGTTCCATTTTCAGTAGACCAATCGAAGAAGATGAAAAATAAATTGCAAGAGACCGAAGGGAGGAGAAGGGGGGAAATGAGACCTTTGACTCCGGCGGGCTCCTTGGTGCAGCCGCGTAATGCTCCGGCGAGATGTAATCGATGTCGGTGAAGCCGCGTAGTGCTCCAGCTTGGAAGTGGAAAAGGGGCACACGTGCTTCCCACTGCTCAGGTAGAAAACCTCCATGGAGGGTGCTAGCTTCGTGGTCGACGGCGAGGAGGTGGTCGACGACGGGCACATGCGGAAGGAGAGCGGGCGTTGGGCGTTGGGCGGTCTTCTCCAAAAACACTAAATCTTCACGTTCCTCTGCGGGCGGCGGACGGAGGGAAACGAGGTAGCGGCGTGGGGCGGCGGGGCGGAAGCAAGGCGGCGGTGGCGGGGGTGTGGGGGAGCAAGGATGCGGGGGCAAGAGGGGGGAGCAAGGCGGCAGAGGCATGGGGAGGGAGGGGCGAGCAAATCTGCCGGCGTCAGTCGAGTGAGGACTGAGGAGAACGACGAGGACCGCGGGTTTGGTCGGGAAAACGATGAGGACTAAATTGCAAAAACGCCAGCGCGACATGTTTTTCGGGACGGAGGGAGTATCATATGTTTAAAAGCCTTAGATTTGTATTTTTGGTACAGTCCTCAGTTCAACGTATTTCGTCCTGAAAATTTACACGCTTGTGCATTATGCCTTCATCTATCTCTGTATTTTTTCAGAATTTTAAAAAATGTAAAACATGATTTTTCAAGAATTTTGAATTTTGCATTTGGAGGCCTTCATGGAGCTCGGCCTCCAAAACCAATTTTCGATTTTTATGTACAAATTATCTTATTGTAGTGATTCTGAATTACGAGAGCGCCATCAAGTTAAAGGACTAAACGTCTAATTTTCGCCATGCATGTTTCATGTGTTGTGCCCGAGCAGTCCATGAATGCACTGGTTCTACTCAACGGGAGAACAGTGCACAGTGCAGGCACGTGCACCCAAGAGGTCGAGATCGAAGCGGGAGAAAAGGTGCCACTGTGTGTGTGCCGTGTGCTCATCGTGTCAGGTCGTGGTGGTGGTGGTTGTATGAGGCGCGCGCGGCACTACGTGGAAAAGAGTGCAGATGGCAATCGATCGGCTCAGCTTGAAAACCATGCTTGGTACGTATTCTTTTTTATACTCTCTTTGACTGGGATGGCAGCAACTTAATATATGATGGTTGCAGAGGGGAAAAAGGGAACATAACATGGGCCTTAAAAGCGAGTTTTTTTTTTCAGAAATTCAAGAGAAGCCGAATGATCGTTGCAGAGGGAAAAAAGGGAACATAACATGGGCCTGGAGGTTCTGGAACGTCGAAACCTGAGGCCCATCGATGTTTTTGCTCGTCTTGGCAACCCTCCACTTGCATATAAATGGTTCTACTATGCTTTAACACTTGGGTTTGGCCGCTATGTTTGGTTGGGTCATCCTGGAGATCTTTTATTTTTACCTGTAAACATTGGGGTGATTTAAATAAAGCTTAGTGAGAGTGTCTCAAAAAAAAAGATGGTTATACTAAAACTAACCGCTGATGCAGCACATTAATATCTGTATATAAAATAAATTTGCAAAATATTATCCTAATTTACCTTACTTTTAAAGATGTAATGTTTCATGAAAATGTCCATGTATCCGAATATAAACATTCATGGTCGAAATAAATTGTTACTACATTTAAATACAATTCATGTAAACAGACAAAATATTTATGCTTTTTGAAAATTTCCAAAGCTTTGCAAAAAAAATAATGCATCTTAGATACATTTTTAGGTGTTTATCAAAAGCTCAAACCTTTAAAAAAATACATACTCCCTCCTATCCATATTAATTACCACTGTTTTAGTACAAAAGTTGTACTAAACCAGCGAAAATTAATATGAATTGGAGGGAGTAATATTTTTATGCATATTGGATCTATGTTTATGTACTTTCAAAACACAATCATGTATTTGCGGAAGTGAGGAAATACCCATGTTCAAAAATTTGTCGGATTAACCGGTTAACTTTCTCATTAATCCCTACTTATAGGGTCATCGAGTAGCCGATAAACTGATAAATCAGCCGATTAATTGATTAAATGGACAATTAAATTGCCGATTAGTCTATTAATCCCCTAATCGCCGACCAACCGAGCAGCTACCAGTTAACGATTTTCACAACAATTGAAAATACTAATAAAACAAAAAAATGAGGAAAACTAAACTGAGAAAAATAGAAACGAAGGAGAAAATAAAAATAAAAAACATACAACAAGACAAATAAACTTCAAAATAGTTAAAAAAATTAAAAGAACAAAGAAAATGAACTTAAAGTATTGACGGATTAGGCCCATTCCATTCATCTGTGAAGATCCCAGGTAGTGCACACACTCGAGAGTGAGGTTGATGTTCCCAACATTGTGCGTTGCATGGGAGGTCCTATGTCACAGACCTGATCATGGCAGCCCGGCCCAACAAGCCCGACCCAAAAGCCCGACATCAAGGCTAGTCTCCGGCTCGACTTTATCGCGTGAAGCCTAGAAAAAGTCTGGAAATATCAAATGTATATATTTTACTCAAAAATAGGTAAAATATATTGTGTTATACCCAAAAATGACTATTTTAATCTTTTTTAGAAACAAATTGCTATTTTTTTAGTAACAACAAATGGATTCGGGTTTTTCCAAGCCTGGGCCAGGATATGATCAAGTTTACTCTGAAACCCACATCAGTGACTAAACGCATAGGTCAGGTGCGACTGGGCTAACACAATTTGGATTGTTATCTACAATTTGCTCGTATAGCATGAGGTTGGGCCGACAGTTTAGGGCCTTTTTTAAACCTTATCCTACATAAATCAGGAAAATGATTGTGAATCTATATTTTTAAGAAGTTTCATAAATTAAAAAGTGTTAAAGAATTTGAAAAATGTTCATAAACTTTAGAATGTTCTAAATTTAAAAATACTTATTTTAAAAAACGTTCTTAATTGTTTAATTTTCAAAATGCTTCCAGATTTTATAAAATGTTCAATTTGTAAAATATATTCATGATTTGGGAAATAGAAAAACAAAAAAATAGGAAAATAAGTACAGATAAAAAACTGAAAGAAAACCAATAAACTGACCAAAAAACAAATTAAACATCTTGCTCAAACCATCGTGAAAAATTAAAAAGGAAAAAAGGTCCTACTTGGCCAACCAAATAGCATGCAGGCATAAGTAAAAGGTTTATGTTTCATCGCTATCTAACATGCAACTAGGCCAACCAAATAGGAAATCCGCCTAGTGCATATGCGTTTTGCAAACAACAATTCTCAATAAATAGCAAAGATGAAATACACATCTCATGTGCGACTATGATAGCCAGACCATTTGGGATCTAATAAAATTTCCGTAATTATGCAGGATCTTTATCTTTGTGTTTCAGTATGTAAGACTATATGAGTTGCCAAATATAATGGAGATGTATCTGTTTTGATGATCAATGATACGCTTGTAATTCTATATTCAGTTTTAAAAAAAAATATTTTCCTAATCAATGTATTATGTATTTAGGATAATTATTAACCCCCAAAAGAACATATCAAATTGCAAAATGGTAATGTTTTCCGCATGCAAAAACACAGAAAAGGCAGCGTGGCAGTAATTAGAGCATCTCTAGCAAACCCCTTAAAATTTCAACCCGTATAAGTGTTTTATGGGCCGAGAAAACCACATTATAAGGGTTGATTTTAGCTGTGGCCGAACAGAACCCGTATAATCAACCGGTAAAAAAAATATTCTCTAAATATACTATCTTCTTCCTCACACCGTTTTTATTTCGACCTTCATCCCCTTGATGTGTGTGCATCCTGCCTCCGCGACTGCCTCCTCATGCTCACCACCAAGCACGATTGGGCCGGAGCCAACAGCAGTGTCGACTGCAACAGCAACAGCCATCATCACTGTCGCCACCAAGCACGATTGGGCCGGAGCCAACAGCAGTGTCGACTGCAACAGCAACAGCCCTCTCGCCTCGCCAGCGCGCGCGCGCCCGAGCCGGCCCGCCTCCTGCTCGTCACCGCGCCGGCCCGTCCCTGCCTCATCGCCGCTCGCCCCGCGCACCCGCGCCCGCGCCCTGGCCGTGCCACCGCCCGCCGCGCCCCGCGCCCGCGCGTGCCCTGGCCACCCCGCCGCAGCACCGGCCCGAGCACGCGACCTGCCGCACGGCCCGCCGTGCGCCTCGCCCTGCCCCGTCCCATGTGCCCGCCTCGCCGCCGCCGCGCACGCGCCCACGCCCCTCGCTGCGCCCCGCCTGCCCTGCGCGTGCCCGCGCCGCGCCGGGCTGGTCTCTCCGCGCGCCCGCGCCTGCACCTGCGCCGAGCTCGCCGCCGCTGCCTCTACCCATCGCCGCGCCCTCTCCTGCTGCTGCTGCGGCATGCTGCTGCTGCTGCGTCGCCGGGATGCGAGAGAGAGAGATGAGAGAGAGAAAAGCAGGGTCGGTTGGAGGGAGGTTGACATATGGGCCCGGCCGGACACGAGCGGACGAGGACGAGGCTGCTGCGTCCGCTTTCTGTCCGCTTTGGTCTCAAAACGAGACCAACTTTGATCCAAGGGTAGTGTGAAACGGACATAAAACGGATAAAAAAACAAAATGAGGTCTATCGCTGGATCGTCTGCTTTGTCCGTTTAACCCCAAACGAACGAGGCCGGACAAAATAGGGCCGCGCGGTGAAGTTGGCCTTAGGACACCTAGACGGGCGCACCTGTAGGTCTCGCCTCCCGCGAAGATCGAAGAACAACTTGCCTCAAGACCCAATGTAATGGGCCAGGCCCGAGATGACGTCGCCTCAAAGTGCCAGCCTGTGTACGGTACATTAAGCACTCTTTTGCCCTTTTTATTTTTTTACTTGCAAATTAATTTTCTTATTTTTAAAAGAAAAGTTTACTGAACTTTAGAAAATGTTCATGTAATAAGAAACTTAGTTCATGCAATTTGTAAAAAAAATGTTCATCATATTTGAAAAAATGCTCGCACAATTTAAAAATGATCGTGCAGTGTTAAAGAAAAATCCACCCCATTCGAAAAGACGTTTGTGACATTTAAAAAAGGTTCATTTGTTCATTAAAAAATGTTCATGATTTTTTCATGTAGTGTAGTTTGTTTTCGCACATGTTATAAATATATGTAAATCATTCTAAAAATCTTTTTGACATTTAAAAAAAACTCAATATGTGTTTAATGTTTTCATTGCATATTCGAAAACAGTTCATCGTGCATTAAGAAAATCTCTTCGTGAATTTAGTAAAGGGACATTTATATTTGTGCCCCTAACTCGAACCCACTACTCAGATTTGCCCCTAATTTCAAAGCATGCTTAAATTTACCCCTTCGCCATTAGGTGCACTTACAAAAATACCCTTCCGTGCTGTTACCGTTAGGTCAAAGTTCTTTGACCGTTTTCTGGCTGTTTATTTGACATTTTTGCCCTCGAATAGAAAACAGAAGAAATAGGAAACTCTACTGTGGCAATTGGGCCGTGATGCCGTAGCAAGCAGGCCTAGTCCAGCCCAGGCCAACCGCGAGGTTATCGTCAACCTCGTGTCAGTCACCCCGAGGGCATGTGTTCGCCGCAGATCGCCATTAGCGCGGCTAACGACCAAAACTCACCGCCCCTCCATGTCTCCGATGTCCGCCACGATGCGATCTACCAATCCACCGAAGAACTCGAGCTAGGACGGCCAAATCCAAGCGGATCGACCTCACCTTCATCCCCATCTGACCAAAGACCGCCGCCACCGACTCGGGACCTCTTCCCTCTCCCCTCTCCTGATGAGTGCACCTCCAGCCCTTCCATGATACCCGCCTCATCTCCCCTCTCCTTTCCCGTTCATTTTTGTGCCATAGCTAGGCTATCATCGTAGAAGTGCACTGTCGCCGCCGTCGTGCTCTTTCCTCACGATGTCATCCTGCCCCGTCCCAGTGGAGCTCCCTTCCATGCTCCTGGAGTATCCAGGAATCCAGCGCGCCCGTCTGTGAGCTCACACGCAAGACACGGCACCATCCCCGCTGAGCCCGTGGCAGCGCCGCCGCCGGCCCCGTCCGTGCCGGCGAGTTCAGCCACCATGCACACTGCAGCTAGCAGCCCTGGATGCGGGAGAGTAGTGATAGCAATCCCGCACCTCAGATGCCATCCCCGAGGCCTCCCAGTGGGCCTCCGCCGTGGATTTTGCTCGCCGGCGACTGATCTCCGATGAGGTCCTTAATTAAGCGTTAATTACCCCCACTAACAACCGCACTAAGCCACCGCTACATGGGCCCAATGGTATATAGTTAACTAATTACTGAGACTAATACGTGGTCCTGCCCACTAAGAAAACTACTAAATCAATTTAGAAAAATAACTGGACAGTGAGAGAGAGTTTTTTTTTCTTGAATGGGCCCACATGTAAGTGAGTGAGGGTGGATAGGGTTTTTGTTTTTATTCTTTTTCAGTTCAGCCCACTTGTAAGTGACACATGAGGAGAGGGGCAAAAATGTCCAGCAAACGGCCAGAAAACGGTCAAAGCACTTTGACCAAGGGGTAACGGCACGGAAGAGTATTTTTATAAGTGCACCTAACGGCGAAGGGGTAAATTTGAGCATGCTTCGAAATTAGGGGCATATCTGAGTAGTGGGTCCGAGTTAGGGGCACAAATGTAAATGGCCCTTTAGTAAATGATCATCTTGACCTAAAAAATGTTCATCATGTATTAAAATATGTTGAATGTATATTAAAAAATGTTCAGGTGTATTTATAAAAAGAAGGACTTGTTTTAGAAAAAATACATGTATTGAAAAAAATCAACGTATAATAATATGCACTGAAAAATATTCAACCTGTATATGCAAAATATGTTCAGCATTCATTCATACAAACGTGCAGCATGTATTTAAAAATTGTTCAGCATGCATGTGAAAAATATTCAACCTGTATATGTAGAAAGTTCAACTGGTTTTTGAAATTTGAAATAAAAAATACGGAATAACGAGGATATAATAAATAAATAACCAAAAGAAAACCCAATGAAAATGGTAAATATAAATCAAAAGAAAAACAAACTGAAAACAGAAGAAAATTAATAGGGAAAACACACACAAAAAGATAAAGAAAAAGAAACTCATCATAGGTTCTAAACTGGATTTTACCGCTCCTTAGAACCTTTCCAAAACCGTATGATTGTGTCGACCCACTAAGGAAACATTAATTGTCGTGTATTTTTCACGACAGATGTCCTCGTGAAAAGGACTTAGTCGTGAGGCCAACGCATCTATGTAGTAGCTTGAAGGGGTTGGTCGGAATCGAGAGACGCAAGATTTTACCTAGGTTTGGCCCCTCACGGTGGAGGTAAAAGCCTACGTCCTGCTTCATTGATATTGATGATGATGTTCACAATTATAAGGATGCTCTATCTCGAGAGCTACTGACTTGTCTGTCTAAACCTAACTTGTCCAACTCGTGGAACTTGTCCCTCTTGGGGTGCCTGCCCCTCCTTATATATGTTGAAGAGGCGGCTTACATAACTAATCCTATTAGTATTAGGATTACTCTATTACAAGTGGAGTCCTAGTCTTGCTTCCTTTGTAAAGGAATATTCCTTATGCTTTCCTCTTAAGCCGGCCCACCATAGCTTGAGCCGGACTTCCATGAACCGCCTTCTGGGCCACCGGGTCTTGTCGCTCCTCTGACCCATCGGCCGGGTTATCAGTGAGTCGCCTGGCTCAGCTGGGTCATCAGTGAGTGGAGAGATCCGGGCGGGTCACTTAGTGAGTCGCCAAGTCAGGGAGGGTCACCAGTGAGTCGCCAGGTCCGGACGGCTCATATATCCGGCCGGGTCATACCGCGGGGTATATCACTGACATTAGCCCTCAGTTTAATTTGGATTTATCCATGTTAAACTGATCCTGCAAAATAAACACAAGAACAAATTTGACAGGTTTTGCTCCGAGTTAAAATTCTTGTAATCCGACACCTGATCATCCTTAAGTCCTTATCATTTTCTTCTCCTGGACAGTCCGGGTCAATAGACCAGCTTCATAATCAATTTGCTGACATTGGCTTCTCACATAAATATATTCTGAAGAAATATTTGATTCAGCTCCCAATGCTTAACAAAATATTGGTTTTGAAATACTCATCTGATTTTCAGCCGACTTGTAGAACTTGTCGGTTTATCATTGCCAAAATATCCGACTTGTAAATATTGATAGCACCGGGTCATAGTTGTTGCCGACGATGGGTCATAGTTATTGGTGACGTCGAGTCATGATTGTTGGTGACGCCGGGTCATGATTGTTGTAGACACCGGGTCAATCTGGTTTGCTCAAAACTGAAAATTGGAAGATATTTCTTCCTTATATCCATATTACCTGTAGCCCCCAAGTCTTGAGTAGAACAAAGTGATGAATTAAGACTTGCTTCAATATAAATACTGCCACTTTGAAGAAATCCATGTTTGTTCATCTTAGTCACTAGTAAAGACTGAATAGTCCATATATGTAGCCCCCCAAGTGCCGGATTGTCATGCTTGCAGCAACCTGGGACTTGTAATTGCCTGATGCCCATAAAAACTTCAACCAATGTAGCCCCCAAGGGTCGGGTCATTACGCAATAATGAGCAGGGACTTTGTAGGTATGATCATGTAGATTTGAGCAGCAACTTGTAGCCCCCAAGGGCCGGCTCAGTAAGATAATATTGAGCTGGGACTTTATATATATACTTAAATTTTTGACAGGAGCAATTGGTAGCCCCCAAGGGCCGGCTCATTACAATGTGATGAGTCGGGTCTTCAATAGGGTGAGCAAAAAATGACTTCTAGCGCCATTAGCCCCCAAGTGCCATGGTGCATGTTGGCAGTGACATGGGACTTGCATATTTGATGTAATCTCAACTTGAATAATGTAGCCCCCAAGTGCCAGGTCGTAAGCCTGCAGCGACTCGAGACTATTCCTTCCATTGTAGAATAAATTATATCCATTGATAAAATAATGGCCATTGCGCTGAAGCGACTTTGAAAACCTCAATCATAATATTGGTTATTGATAACCATAATAAAAATTCAGCCATGTTGGCTATTCAAGAGTTGAATAATATAATCTGGTTTGAAAACCTCAATCATTCAATATCATCATGAAAATCCAGCCAAGTTGGGCTATTACCATATACTGGCGACTTAGAGTCTGCCATCCTGGCGGGTTGCAAAGACCCAAAGTATGCTTCAAATATGAGCCATAAACAGGGCAGCTGGGCCTGACTTATAAAAAAACGGAAGACATCGAAAAACTCAAATACGAATAAGAAATTCGAGGCTTTTGTAGACTGTCAAAGTAAAGTGTCATCTTCAATGAAACTAGCCGGAGCCACTAGATTGTTCGTGCTGCCGTGATCCTGATTCACAGTGTGCCCAATCGACATTTGAACCCTAGATAAGTCTGGTCTTGCTCAAAGACTTATGAGGAGTACACGGGGCCGGAGCAACAGTATCATGGGCCGATTTATCCAAGTTTCAAGGAAGGCGACTTATGAAGCCTGGATCCATCTGACTCTATAAACCGTACTCTCGCATGACAAGCCACCGTTTGAACCTTAATCGAGCTCAGATCTTGGTCGGATACGCCGCAAAGACTGATCATTAAGAGTTCGGCGGGTCAATCAGGATGATCTGATGAAGTTGAAGTAGCTGGTGTTACAGGTAGGACGACCCGGTCAGAGTTTGTTCTCTTCGGTCGAATACGCCTATGTTTGACTAAACTTGGTCAAGAGGGTAGTAACGCTATGTTCTCTTTGGTTGAATATGCCTATGTTTGAACACGAAGTCCCCAAGTGACATACTTACAAGCGTGGCATCGAGCCAATCAAGAGGGTACCGACAGCTATGTTCTCTTTGGTGAAGACACCTATGTTTGAACAGGAAGCCCCCAAGTGACCATATAAGCTTTGGCATTGTGCCGATCAAGAGGATACCAACTGTTGTGGTTCTAAGTCTGACAGTAGAATGGGGGTAGGAATGCAGAGGCAAGATCCTAGCTATGGAGGAGTTGTACACGCGAGTTTTATGAGTTCAGGCCCTTCTCGGAGGAAGTAACAACCCTACGTCTCGGAGCCCGGAGGCGGTCGACTGGATTATATGCGTGTGAGTTACAGGGGGTGCGAACCCTTGTGCCTGTGGAGGGGTGGCTTATATAGAATGCGCCAGGACCCCAGCCAGCCCACGTCACAGAGGGTTTAAGGTACATTGAAGGCGGAACGTTACTGGTAACGCCCACACTAAAGTGCTATAGATGACAATTAAGCCTATAAGTAAATGCTCGACCGTTGATCATGCAGAGTGGCTTTAGCTCTTCTGTCCATCGAGTGACTTCTGCGACGGTCGAGTGACTTTGATTCTTCCGAGTGGAATGTCTCTGGTCGAGTGGATGATGGTACCCTTTGAATGATCCCGACTTTAGGGTGATGTCCTAGGGGAGGATGTCTAGGTCAGGTCTATGACCCTACCCTAGGTACATAGCTTCATCATTAGCCCCCGAATGGTTCAGGGTTCGAGTGGAGAAGGAGTTGATAATCTCTCTGATTCAGCTTTCGTGCTTTCAGAATGTCTCGCCCAGAGGTCGAATGAACATTCATGATGGCTTCAACTGCTTGTTCAGTCACCTTGATCCATTCTTGGTTTTGTCGAGTGAACTTTCGTTATTAAGTTTCGAGTGTTGATATGGAAAAAATCTTCCGTCTGACGGGTTGTTCTGCCGTCTGCGGATTTCACGGGATTCGAATTTTGGGAAGCACGTCGGGCGGGGGAGGCCGCAGTAATCGGGACGGATTAGGCAGGTCTCCTCGATCTCTACGTCACCTTTTTTGCCACGTATCGCGCGCGTGACTGTTGCGGGATTTGATAAGATCGTCCGGGCCTACAAGTCAGTCACTTGGAAGTGACCTTATATAAGGCGCCGGACTGGGGCTTTTGAACAGTGCGCCTCCATTCTTCTTCCTCCTCCTCCTCAAATTCCTCTGTTCCGCCTGCTTCTGCTCTCGGCGTTGTCACCCTGCTCGAACTCGATTCGCTGCCATGGGGAAGGAGAAGACGGTGGCGTTGGAGCATGCGAAGAAGGCGACGGCGAAGGCGAAAGGGAAGAAGACCAGCCGGGGCAGATCTTCGTCGAGGTCCAGCCGCCTGGCTGGATCCAGGGCAACTGGATCCGCTTGACAATCAGTCAAGATGACATCGACGACCTGGTTGAGGGGGGACTGATCCCCCACGAATCGGCGCGGCTCCCGGGGAACGAGACTGAGCCGCAGCCGCAGGAGGGTGAGTGCGTTCTCCTTGCCACCCATGTCGAACGCGGTTTTTCTTTGCCTCCCCACCCTTTCTTTCGCGGTTTCTTGAACTTCTTTGGGGCTCAACTCCACCACTTTTCTCCAAACACCATCGTGTACCTTGCCGCTTTCGTGTCCATGTGCGAGAACTTCTTGGGTTGTCGACCACACTGGGGTCTCTTCAAGCACATATTCACATGTCGCTCTCAGACGGTCAAGAAGGCCAACCCGAGTGATGAGAGGATGCACGTGATACAGATGTGCGGGGGTCTTGGAATTCAAGTGAGGAACAAAATCACTTTCCCAACTATGATCCTTCCCGACTCAGTCCGGGGTTGGCAGTCGACCTGGTTCTACTGCAAGGACCAGCCGACTCCGGGCCAGTCGACTGGACTTCCCCCCTTTTCCATGGCTCGAGTGGAGAAGCCCTCCACCTTGAGAGTGATCCCGGAGGAGAAGGCGCAGGTGAAGGTGTTGGTCCAGCGGGTTGTCCAACTTGTCCGCGACGGAGTGACCGGTATGGACCTGTTGGAGGTCTTCCTCAGTCGACGCATCCAACCACTCCAAGCTCGTGACCATCCGATGTGGATGTACTCGGGACTCAAGGATTCCACTCGGATCCACCCGGAGGATGTTCGCGAGGACACGGTGGAGCAGTGGCTGAGGGGTATTACCGGCAATAAGGATAGTCCCCGAGGGTCCAGGAGGGTGGTTCCATTCGACCATTCGCACGAGCCGGAACATGTACGATTCTGCACTGTCGAGTGTCTTCTTGTTTTACTGTGTAGCATCTTGTTGACGGTCGACTGTCTTTCTTTTATTCCTTGTCTTTCAGGCTCTTGTTGATATGTACTCAATGCCCAATGGAGTGCAGGAGAAAAATGTTGAGGGAGAGGCGAGTGGGGGCGAGAGTGGCGAGTGGCACTCGGATGCAGAGGAGGACGAGGAGAGCGACGACCCGAGTGACAAAGAAGAGGTCGACTCGCCTCCTCGTAGAGAAAGGAGGTCCAAGCACGCTCACGACCCGACAAGCACCCCTGACCTGGTGGCCGCACCAACTAGGCAGTCTTCGAAGCGCCCTCGGACGTCTTCTCCGGTACCGACTGAGAAAGTATCGAAACAGCTCAAGACCACGCCGCCTCCAGCGTCGAAACCATTGAAGGTCGCATCCTCCAAACCGCCGAAGGCTTTGCCCAGAATCAAAGTGACCATTCCCACCATCTCTGGGTAACCATCTAACCTGATCCTTTGGTCGACTCAAGTAACAGAACATAACCGACTGAATGCTGACATTTGCAGTGCTGCTACTTCTGGAACTTCCTCCCGCCAATACCGAGATGAGGAAATGGAAGACGCGGTTACCTCCAACCCAGGTACAATTCTCGTGATCTTGTTCTTGATTATTTGGTCAATTAAATTCTGGCAATTTACTTGGGGTCGACTGATTTATTTGTAGCCCCACCCAACGTTATCGAGCTTCCGGATGATAATGAAGATGTGGCCACGAGGCCCACAAAGAACAAAAAAGTAGCAGCTGGCAAGACATCTCAGCCGGGACTAATGACAGAACCAACCGTCCAACAACCTGAAGATGCAGGTGGGGCCTCTGTAACTTTTGTTGTCCCATTGTCGAGTGAGCGCCCCGCACCGCCGATTATACCAGTGTTTCCTTCAGCCGTCCAACCTCATGCCTTGGAGCTCCAAGCTGCCGCATCTGGGCCGTCTGCTCCCTTCTTCACCAACTATCATGTTCCGGAAGATCAGTCGGACGCCGCTGCGGAGGCCATCGTCAGGCTAGCGTGATGATGGAGCGGATGAAGACGGTGCACGACAACAGCCAGGCTGCTTACGATGCCAGCGCGACTCTTCGGGCCAATGTCCAGGTAAGTTGGCTTTCGACTGTCCTTGTTCTATTAGGATATGCTACCTGCAATATTTTCTTTCATACAATCTCTTATTGTTTGCGTCGAGTCTGTACACCCACTAGGTGTTTTGTTGTATTTAGTATCAGTGCTCTTCCACTCAGCCTGGTCGAGTGGGATCTGAACCGGTGGGGGCACGCTAAGTGCACCCACTGGGTGTAGTCCCCGAGACTGCAGTCGACTGCAGGCAGTCAGCTGGGGTCTGAGTACTTCTTTTCACTTTCCTTTCTTCCACTCGACCCAGGCGGACCGGCCGAGTGGGATCTGAACCAATGGGGGCACATCAAGTGCACCCACTGGGTGTAGTGCCCGAGACCGCGGTCGATTGCTGGCAGTCGGCCGGGGTCTGAATAGTTCTTCTCTCTTTCTTCTTCTTTTTTACTCGACCCAGGCGGACCGGTCGAGTGGGATCTGAATCAGTGGGGGCACGCCAAGTGCACCCGCTGGGTGTAGTCCCCGAGACTGCGGTCGACTGCGAGCAGTCGGCTGGGGTCTGAGTAAACTTTTAACTTTTATTCACTCGGAAGTAAATAATCATTGATCTTGTCGATTGATATGTCTTTTACCCTCTGCAGAAATCTTGCACTCTCATTTCCAAGTTCGCCGAATTTGAGGAGAAGCAGAGGCAACTCAACTTTGACTTGGAGCTGGCCCAACAAAAATTGAAGAAAGCTCAAGATGAAGCTGCTAGTATGGAAGGTAACTGCCTATCGAGTGCTCATGTCGATCGTCCTTTAAAATATTTCTTTGATCTCTTGTTTGATCCAATTGCTTATTTTGCAGAGAAAATGAGGTTGGCTCTGGAGAAGAAGGACTTGGACCTTGCAGCTGCGCAGAAGGAGGCTCAAGATAAGACTGCCCTTGCTGACCAGAAGCTGGCTTCGGTCGGAGTGCTGGAAGAAGAAGTAAGCAAGCTGAAGTCCTCTCTCACTGAATCCAACCGAGAGGTAACTCGTCTGAAGAAGGATAAGATGGCTCTGAATGAGAAGCTGGAATCCGTGGCTCATAAGAGAAATGACGTGGAAGCTTATCTGAGAACTCTTGCCAAGAAGCTCTTTCTTATGCTGGAAGCTACTCCTCTTAATCCGACTGCTTTACTGCTTGCAAGTTAGTCCAGTCCAGTCGACTCTCTAACTCCTTGACTGTAGAATTCTACCAAAACTTTGACGAGGAGACTGGACGGATCGAGACGGGTTTGGACCCTATTGTTTCTCCAGTCGGCGACGAGGCTGCCATGAATGTGCTTCGACTGGAATCCCGTGTCGCCAGTGTTACAAGTTACCTCGCTTGTCTGAAGGTGGCAGTTTCACGGATCGACTCATCACTCTGGCCAAGGGCGACGCTTCAAAATGACCTCGAGTCCCTGATGGCTCGCCTCAACGAGGTCCCTGGTCGAGTGCAAGAATGGAAGAAGTCATCTACCTGATGTGGTGCTGACGTGGCGTTGTCCTTGGTAAGAGTCCACTGCAAGGAAGCCAGCGAAGATAAGCTGGTGGCAATCAAGGTCACCAACACCAAAAGACATGATTTCCAGTCCTTCATGGATACTTTCATCGCTGCCTCCACTCAGATTGCAGATGGAATTGACTTGGACGAATTCGTCGAACCCGCCAACCCTCCTCCTGCCGAATGAACAAACTTTGAGATTTAAATCTGCCTTAAATTTGCCTCGGAATGCCGAGTGGTTGTTGTAACCGTTAAACTCCTTCGGGCTCGATGCTCGAATACTTTTGATCCGTCGTTTGGAATTTTTAGGATCTGTCTGAACTTGGTTTATTTCTGAATATGCTTGTATTTGCCTTCAAGTGGGATTTGCTCTTTACTTTGAATAATCTTTCGACCTACATCTCGTTGTCCTTGCGGATAGGGGTGGAGCGCATGTTGTATTCGTGGCGCAGCTCCGAAGGAGAAGGTTGCAGTCGACCCGCACCTCGTCGTTCTTGCGGATGGGGATGGAGCGCACATTGTACTTGTGGCGTGGCTCCTAAGGAGAAGGTTGCAGTCGACCTACACCTCGTCGTCCTTGCGGATGGTGATGGAGCGTACATTGTATTTGTGGCGCAGCTCCATAGGAGAAGGTTGTAGTCGACCTGCACCTCGTCATCCTTGCGGATGGTGATGGAGCATACGTTGTATTTGTGGCGCAGCTCCAAAGGAGAAGGTTGTAGTCGACCCGCACCTCGTCGTCCTTGCGGATAAGGACGGACTTTAAACCTTAGGCGAGTACTGGACTGCAGCTAAGCCCCCGAGTGGGAGGGTTGCTCACCACTCGGTAGGATTTTTCAAACTTAGGCGAGTATTGGACTGCAGCTAAGCCTTCGAGTGGGAGGGTTAATCACCACTCGATAGGATTTTACAAACTTAGGCGAGTACTGGACTACAGCTAAGCCCCCGAGTGGAAGGGTTGCTCACCACTTGGTAGGATTTTACAAACTTCGGCGAGTACTGGACTGCAGCTAAGCCCCCGAGTGGGAGGGTTGCTCACCACTCGGTAGGATTTTACAAACTTAGGCGAGTACTGGACTGCAGCTAAGCCCCCGAGTGGGAGGGTTGTTCACCCCTCGGTAGGATTTTTTTAACTTAGGCGAGTACTGGACTGCAGCTAAGCCCCCGAGTGGGAGGGTTGTTCACCACTTGGTAGGATTTTTTAAACTTAGGCGAGTACTGGACTGCAGCTAAGCCCCCGAGTGGGAGGGTTGCTCACCACTCGGTAGGATTTTTTAAACTTAGGCGAGTACTGGACTGCAGCTAAGCCCCCGAGTGGGAGGGTTGCTCACCACTCGGTAGGATTTTTCAAACTTAGGCGAGTACTGGACTGCAGCTAAGCCTCCGAGTGGGAGGCTTGCTCACCACTCGGTAGGATTTTTTAAACGAGTACTGGACTGCAGCTAAAAGCCCCCGAGTGGGAAGGTTGCTCACCACTCGGTAGGATTTTTTAAACTTAGGCGAGTACTGGACTGCAGCTAAGCCCCCGAGTGGGAGGGTTGCTCACCACTCGGTAGGATTTTTTAAACTTAGGCGAGTACTGGACTACAGCTAAGCCCCGAGTGGGAGGGTTGCTCACCACTCGGTAGGATTTTTCAAACTTAGGCGAGCACCGGACTGCAGCTAAGCCTCCGAGTGGGAGGCTTGCTCTCCACTCAGTAGGATTTTTTAAACTTAGGCGAGTACTGGACTGCAGCTAAGCCCCCGAGTGGGAGGCTTGCTCACCACTCGATAGGATTTTTCAAACTTAGGCGAGTACCAGACTGTAGCTAAGCCCCCGAGTGGGAGGCTTGCTCACCACTCGGTAGGATTTTTTTAAACTTAGGTGAAACGGATTCGCAGCTAAGCCTCCGAGTGGGAGGCTTGCTCACCACTCGGTAGGATTTT
Organism: Triticum monococcum; assembly: GCA_034509565.1. Taxonomy (NCBI): domain Eukaryota; kingdom Viridiplantae; phylum Streptophyta; class Magnoliopsida; order Poales; family Poaceae; genus Triticum; species Triticum monococcum. The sequence continues at coordinate 681,666,589 of CM067845.1, read as the reverse complement.
CTTTTAAACTTAGGCAAAACGGATTCACAGCTAAGTCACCCACTCGGGGATTTTATACGCAAATAAAAGCAACAACAATTGTTTAAGAGGACAGTAAAGCTCTTGTCTTTGATAAGCAAATTACAAAGGTACTTCTTATTACATTTTATTTGAATGGGTACTTAAGTGTAAAAGGGGCGGAGAAACTCCGCATTCCAAGACCGTGGCTCGTCCTTCTTATGCTCGACATTGTAAAGGCGGCTTGCTCTGTTGTGGAGCACTCTGGTGACAATGAAGGGGCCTTCCCAAGCAGGAGCGAGCTTGTGTGGTTTCTGCTGATCCACTCAAAGAACCAAGTCTCCCTCTTGAAAGGCTCGACCTTTCACATTTATGGCGTGAAATCCACGCAAGTCTTGCTGATAAATGGTCGACCGGATCAAGGCCATCTCTCTTTCCTCCTCTAGGAGGTCGACTGCGTCCTGCCGAGCTTGTTCTACTTCGTCTTCAGAGAAGAGCTCGACTCGTGGTGCATTATGAAGTAAGTCACTCGGTAGAACAGCTTCAGCTCCATAGACCAAGAAGAATGGAGTTCGGCTAGTCGACCGATTGGGAGTTGTCCTCAATCCCCAAAGAACCGATGGAAGTTCATCAACCCAGGCGCTCGCTGCATGTTTGAGGTCTCGCATCAGTCGGGGTTTCAACCCTTTGAGAATTAGGCCATTTTCTCTCTCTGCTTGTCCATTCGACTGGGGATGGGCGACTGAAGCATAGTCGACTCATGTGCCTTGGGAGGTGCAGAAGGCTCTGAACTCATCTGAATCAAAGTTCGATCCATTATCAGTGATGATGATGTGTGGAACTCCTTAGCTGAATGTCAATTCTCTAATAAAGCTGATGACGGTAGTAGCTTCCAGATTCTTGATAGGCTTGGCTTCAATCCACTTGGTAAACTTGTCAACTGCTACAAGCACGTGAGTGAAGCCGCTCCTACCAGTCCTCAGTGGTCCAACCATATCTAATCCCCAAATAGCAAAGGGCCAGACGAGTGGAATGGTCTTTAGGGCTGACGTAGGTTTGTGGGACATATTGGAGTAAAACTGGCAACCTTCACATCCATCGACTATATCTTTCGCCATTTCATTTGCTCGTGGCCAATAAAATAAAGCTCGGTATGCTTTAGCCACGATGGTCCTAGAGGACGCATGGTGGCCACAGGTCCCCGAGTGGATGTCGTTGAGGATCGCTAGACCTTCTTCCGGGGTTATGCATTTCTGGCTGACTCCGGTTACACTTTCCCTGAACAGCTGTCCTCTTATCACAGTAAAGGCTTTGGATCGACGGACGATCTATCGAGCCTCTTCTTCATCCTTTGGGAGTTCCTTCCTAAGGATATACGTGATGTACCGCAATGCCCAGTCAGGAGTAATAACCAAAATATCCATGATTAGGTCGACCACGGCTGGAATCTCGACTTCAGTCGGACCGGTGGCACTCTTTGGCTGTGGGGGCTCTTCAGTGAAGGGATCTTCTTGAACTGAAGGTGCATGAATATGCTCCAGGAACACATTACTGGGAATGTCTTCTCTCTTGGAGCCTACCTTTGCTAAATCATCGACTGCTTGATTTTTCAGTCGGGCTATATGATGGAGCTCTAACCCCTCAAACTTCTTTTCCAACTTCCTCACCGCGTTACAGTAGCCAGTCATGGTTGGGCTTCTAATGTCCCACTCCTTCATCACTTGATTGACTACCAAATCTGAGTCGCCATAGACCATGAGGCAATAGACGCCGAGTGAGATGGCCATACATAGCCCATACAAGAGTGCTTCATACTCTGCTTTGTTATTGGAGGAATCAAAGTGAATCTGGAGGACATATCTGAGCTTGTCTCCTCGGGGGGATACCAGTACTACCCCAGCACCGGAACCATTCAGCATCTTAGAACCATCAAAGAACATGATCCAGTGCTCCGAGTGAACTTGAGTTGGCAGTTGCTGTTCGATCCACTCGGCAAGGAAATCTGCTATTGCTTGGGACTTGATAGCTTTCTTTGCTTCGAACCTGATATCTAAGGGAAGGAGTTCAATCGCCCACTTTGCCACTCGACCAGTTGCATCTCTGTTGTTCAGAATCTCTGATAATGGAGCGTCGCTGACGATGGTAATGGAGTGGTCAGAGAAGTAATGTGTGACCTTCTTCGTGGTCATATAAATCCCATAAACAAGCTTCTGATAATGTGGATATCTTTGCTTTGATGGAGTCAAAACTTCAGAAACATAGTATACTGGGCGCTAAACTTTGTAAGCTTTTCCTTCTTCTTCCCGCTCTACCATAAGTACTGTACTGACGACTTGTCCAGTGGCTGCAATGTAAAGCAGTAAAGGCTCGTTGCTGATTGGAGCAGCAAGCACCGGCTGGGTAGAAAGCAGGGCTTTAAGCTCTGCAAATGCTGCATCAGCTTCAGGAGTCCACTCGAACTTATCTGACTTCTTCATCAGTCGGTAAAGAGGCAGTGCCTTTTCACCGAGGCGATAAATGAATCGACTTAGGGCGGCCAAACAACCAGTAAGCTTCTGGACATCATGCACACACACAGGGCATTTCATCCGGAGTATGGCACCCACTTTCTCTGGGTTAGCGTCGATCCCTCGTTCGGAAATGAGAAAACCGAGTAATTTTCTGCCTGGAACTCCAAACGTGCACTTTGATGGATTAAGCTTGCTATCATACCTTCTGAGGTTGGCAAAGGTTTCAGTAAGGTCAGCCAGTAGGTCGGAACCTTTACGTGACTTGACCACAATGTCATCCATGTATGCTTCTACATTCCGACTGATCTGAGTGAGTAAACACTTCTGAATCATCCGCATGAATGTGGCTCCAGCGTTCTTCAAGCCGAATGGCATAGTGACATAACAGAAGCACCCAAATGGGGTGATGAAAGCTGTTTTTATCTCATTGGGTCCATACAGACGGATCTGATGATACACGGAATAAGCGTCCAAAAAGGACAAACGCTCACACCCCATAGTCGAGTCGACTATTTGGTCGATGCGAGGGAGAGGAAAGTGATCTTTCGGGCAGGCCCGATTGATATGTTTGAAGTCGATGCACATGCGAAGTGAATCGTCCTTCTTTGGGACCATGACAACATTAGCTAACCACTCGGAGTGATAAATCTCTCGGATAAACTCAGCTGCTAGGAGCTGAGCCACTTCTTCACCGATTGCCTTTCTCTTCTGTATGGCGGACCATCGAAGATGTTCTTTTACTGGTTTCACTTTTGGGTCGACTCGCAAACGATGCTCAGCCAGTCTCCTGGGAACACTTGGCATGTCAGAAGGTTTCCATGCAAAGATTTCCCAGTTCTCACGGAGGAACTGGATGAGCGCTTCTTCCTATTTGGAGTCGAGTGTTGCTGAAATGTGAGTCGGAGCAGCATTGGGATCCGTGGGGTGAATATGAATTTGCTTTGTTTCACCAGACGACTGGAATGTTGAATCTATGGCAGGCTTCTTAGCTCGCAACAAATCACTCGGATCTGCATTTTTTTGATACTCCTGTAATTCCACTATTGCCATCTGTGCATCGGCGATCTTTGAGCCCTTCTGGAAGCACTCTTCTGCCTTCTTTCGATTGCCAGTGATAGTGATCACCCCTTTAGGACCAGGCATCTTCAATTTGAGGTGCATGTAACATGGCCGAGCCATAAAACGTGCATAAGCTGGCCTGCCCAGAATAGCATGATAAGCACTCTGGAAATCCACGACTCCAAACGTCAATTTTTCTTTGCGGTAATTCTTGGAATCACCGAAAACTACATCGAGGGCGATCTGGCCGAGTGACGCAGCCTTCTTGCTAGGAATAACTCCATGGAAACTCATATTGCTTTCACTTAGTCTGGACATCGGAATGCCCATTTCTTTCAACATCTCTGCATACAGTATATTCAGACCACTGCCACCATCCATCAGAACCTTAGTCAATCGAGTGCCTTCGACTACTGGGTCGACCACCAGTGCTTGCCTCCCAGGGGTGGCTATGTGTGCTGGGTGATCGGACTGGTCGAATGTAATGGCAGTCTGAGGCCATTTCAAATAACTGGGTGTCACCGGAGCGACCATATTCACTTCTCTGTTGATGAATTTCAGTCGACTCTTACTCTCAACATCAGCAAAAATCATCAGAGTGGAATTGACGTGGGGGTAACCATCATCGTCCGCTTCCTCATCCTCAACTTTGTCCATTTCCTTCTCCTTTTCCCTGGGCTATTTCTCTCGGAATTGCTGGATTAGGAGTCGACACTGTCGAGTGGTATGCTTCGGGTAAATGAAATTACCCTATTCATCTTTCTTAGTGTGAATGTGGCATGGTAAATCTAGCACATCATTTCCATCTTGATCTTTTACTTTCTTGGGGTTCCACGGTCCTTTGAAATTTCCTTGAGTCACGACTAAGGCTTCTCCAGGAGCAGTTGGCTTGGCTTTGCGCTTCTGCTTACGACTGGAATTCCCTCCTCCGGTTTCATGGGCGACTGTTTTGTGCTTGCCACTTCGGAGTCGGTCTTCCTCTTCACCATTGGCGTATATGGTGGCAATCTCCATCATCCGAGTCAGAGTCATATCTCCTGTCCGACCGAATTTTGAATTCAATTCCCGATGCTTAACGCCTTCTTTGAAGGCACAAATTGCTTGGTGATCTGACACATTCTTCACCGTATGGTGTAATGTGATCCACCTCTGGATATAATCTCTCAGAGTTTCATTCAGTTTCTGAATGCAACACTGTAATTTTGTCAGCCCTGCTGGCCGTTTGCAAGTACCTTCAAATGTTCTGACAAATACCCGGGCAAGATCTTCCCAGGTATAAATACTACCAAGCGCTAACTGATTCAGCCACGCTCTGGCCGAGCCCTCTAACATCAAAGGGAGATGCTTCATGGACACTTCATCATTGCCACCACCAATCAGTACAGCCACTCGGTAATCCTCAAGCCAAGTGTCAGGCTTGGACTCACCAGTGAACTTACTGACTCCAGTCGCCAGCCTGAAGTTGGGAGGAATCACCGCAGCCCTGATGGCTCTGCTGAAGCACTCTGGACCTGAGACATGCACTCTGCTGTTGGTTGGAAAATCTCTATCGTGGCCTTCTCTGTGAGCTCTGTTTCTGTCGACTAGACCCTGAACGAGAATGGATCTCGCATCAAAACCCGGTTCTCTGGGGTCGACTGGAATCCTTCGCCCACCACTGTGAGGACGTCTGTCATCATGCTGCCGAGGCACGTATGACCCACTCCTTGGGGGAGGCGTGGGCACTCGACGATGATCAGCGTGATCGAGTCGGTGATCATACTGCTCATGGTTTCTATACTGATCTCACCGGTCCCCACGTCCCTCACACCCCGGGGGCGATCTTGGGCTGTGAGCCAACTGGACTATGTCTGCAACCATGGATCTGCTATGGATCCTATTCCGCGACTGAGATACTGTTGTATTCCTCTCTCCCGCTACTCGGAGCAGAGCCTGGATCTGCACCAAACCTCGACCAGCTTTTGACTGGGAAGGCTGAATTGACTCCGCTATTTGGGCCGCAGCTGCGAGATTTTGGATCGGAGTTCGATATACCTGAGTCGGAGGCGGAAAAAGTTGACATCGACTGGACTCGGGGATACGCTGCCGAGCACGCTGGTCGAGTGCGCACTGGAGGTTCTCCAGTTGAGTGCGCTCAACCAAGTTGGCTAGGCGCGCCTCCTCCAAGGCCTGGGCCTCAGGGGTTTCTCCAACGATAGGAGTGTGAAGCGCATCCATGTTCTGGTGGCGAAGTTCTTCCCTCCGCTGCGAAGAGAGGGGTTCGGGGCGGTACTCTTTGTGAACACGTGACGGATCGCCGCCTCCATGTTCCGGAGTGCTCGTCCGAATGTCGGTGTCAAAACCGGCGGATCTCGGGTAGGGGGTCCTGAACTGTGCGTCTAGGCCGGATGGTAACAGGAGGCAAGGGACACGAAGTTTTACCCAGGTTCGGGCCATCTTGATGGAGGTAAAACCCTACGTCATGCTTGATTAATATTGATGATATGGGTAGTACAAGAGTAGATCTACCACGAGATCAGAGAGGCTAAACCCTAGAAGCTAGCCTATGGTATGATTGTTGTGTATGAATGTGTTGTCCTACGGACTAAAATCCTCCGATTTATATAGACACCGGATAGGGTTAGGGTTACATAGAGTCGGTTACAATGGTAGGAGATCTACATATCCGTATCGCCAAGCTTGCCTTCCACGCCAAGGAAAGTCCCTTCCGGTCACGGGACGAAGTCTTCAATCTTGTATCTTCATAGTCCAGGAGTCTGGCTGAAGGTATAGTCCGGCCATCCGGACACCCCCTAATCCAGGACTCCCTCAGTAGCCCTTGAACCAGGCTTCAATGACGACGAGTCCGGCGCGCAGATTGTATTCAGCATTGCAAGGCGGGTTCCTCCTCCAAGTACTTCATAGAAGATTTTGAACACAAAGATAGTGTCCAACTCTGCAAAATAAGTTTCCACATATTTCCATAGAGAGAATAATATTTACACAAATCAAATCTGCTGACGTATTCCGTAGTGTGACATCACACCGCGGCCAAGCCTTTATTCGAATCGTTTTACTGTCCCACCTCAGCGTGTTATGCGAGGCGGTTTCCTTGGCACGTCTTGTTAAAGCAGAGATCGTGTCCCCTTATTCCGGGATTCTCATCAATACGAGCGTGGGTAACCCAACCGCGCCATTGATTACGGTGCTTGGGAGATAAGCGAGTTTTACCAGGCTGGTGGGGACGCATAGTTGCGTCCACCCATATAAGGGGATAAGGATCCACCTTTTCACCTACTCCTTCTTCCTCCTTTGCCTATCCAGTTTCGCGCACTCGAGCTCCAGCGCCCAAGTCTGCACTCCCCATCTCAACCTTCTCCAACTATGTCCGGAGCGGGAGGCAAGTGGATGGCCTCCTCCGTTACGGAGGGGCACACCAAAAGACTAAGGAAGGCCGGATACTTGTCTAACGACATTGCGCACAGGCTTCCCGAAGAGGGGCAGCTCATCCCCACCCCTAGGCCCCATGAGAGGGTGGTGTTCCTCCCCCATTTCCTCCGCGGACTGGGTTTCCCTCTCCACCCATTTGTCCAGGGGCTCATGTTCTACTACGGCCTGGATTTCCACGATCTGGCCCCGAATTTTGTCCTCAACATCTCGGCGTTTATCGTCGTGTGCGAGGCTTTCCTCCGCATCCGCCCCCATTTCGGCCTATGGCTCAAGACTTTCAATGTCAAGCCGAAGGTGGTGCGCGGCAACCAGGCGGAGTGCGGAGGCGCCATGGTGGGCAAGATGCCCAACGTCTTATGGCTCGAGGGCTCCTTTGTGGAGACCCTGAAGGGGTGGCAATCGGGGTGGTTTTACATCACCGACCCGCGCGACCCTAAGTGGGTCGCAGCCCCGAGTTCCGGTCCGGACCCCCAACGCGGCTCATTGTTGGGTAACGTAATAATTTCAAAATTTTCCTACGCACACGCAAGATCATGGTGATGCATAGCAACGAGAGGGGAGAGTGTTGTCTACGTACCCACGCAGACCGACTGCGGAAGCGTTGACACAACGTAGAGGAAGTAGTCGTACGTCCTCCCGATCCGACCGATCCAAGCACCGTTACTCCGGCACCTCCGAGTTCTTGGCACACGTACAGCTCGATGACGATCCCCGGGCTCCGATCCAGCAAAGCGTCGGGGAGGAGTTCTGTCAGCATGACGGCGTGGTGACGATCTTGATGTACTACCATCGCAGGGCTTCGCCTAAGCACTGCTACAATATAATCGAGGTGGAATATGGTGGCAGGGGGCACCGCACACTGCTAAGGAACGATCTCAAAGATCAACTTGTGTGTTCTAGGGTGCCCCTGCCCCCGTATATAAAGGAGCAAGGGGGAGGCCGGCCGGCCCTATGTGGCGCGCCAAGGGGAGGGGGAATCCTCCTCCTAGTGGGAGTAGGACTCCCCTTTCCTAATCCAATTAGGAAACCTAAGGGGGAAGGAAAGAGAGGGAGAGGGAGAGGGAAAGAGGGGCCGCGCCCCCCTCCCTAGTCCAATTCGGACTCCCCTTGGGGGAGCGCCACCTCCTAGGCCGCAGCCCTCTCTTTCCCCTAAGGCCCATTACTTCCCCGAGGGGTTCCGGTAACCCCTCCAGCACTCCGGTTTTCTCCGAAATCATTCGGAACACTTCCGGTGTCCGAATGTAGCCGTCCAATATATCAATCTTTATGTCTCGACCATTTCAAGACTCCTCGTCATGTCCGTGATCACATCCGGGACTCCGAACTAACTTCGGTGCATCAAAATGCATAAACTCATAATAACTGTCATCGTAATGTTAAGCGTGCGGACCTTACGGTTCGAGAACAATGTAGACATGACTGAGACAAATCTCCGGTCAACAACCAATAGTGGGACCTGGATGCCCATATTGGCTCCTACATATTCTACGAAGATCTTTATCGGTCAGACCGCATAACAACATACGTTGTTCCCTTTGTCATCGGTATGTTACTTGCCCGAGATTCGATCGTCGGTATCAAATACCTAGTTCAATCTCGTTACCGGCAAGTCTCTTTACTCGTTCTGTAATACATCATCCCGCAACTAACTCATTAGTTGCAATGCTTGCAAGGCTTATGTGATGTGCATTACCGAGAGGGCCCGGAGATACCTCTCCGACAATCGGAGTGACAAATCCTAATCTCGAAATACGCCAACCCAACATCAACCTTTGGAGACACCTGTAGAGCTCCTTTATAATCACCCAGTTATGTTGTGACGTTTGGTAGCACACAAAGTGTTCCTCCGGTAAACGGGAGTTGCATAATCTCATAGTCATAGGAACATGTATAAGTCATGAAGAAAGCAATAGCAACATACTAAACGATCGGGTGCTAAGCTAATGGGATGGGTCATGTCAATCAAATCATTCTACTAATGATGTGACCTCGTTAATCAAATAACAACACTTTGTTCATGGTTAGGAAACATAACCATCTTTGATTAACAAGCTAGTCAAGTAGAGGCATACTAGTGACAATAAGTTTGTCTATGTATTCACACATGTATTATGTTTCCGGTTAATACAATTCTAGCATGAATAATAAACATTTATCATGATATAAGGAAATAAATAATAACGTTATTATTGCCTCTAGGGCATATTTCCTTCAGTCTCCCACTTGCACTAGAGTCAATAATCTAGATTACACAGTAATGATTCTAACACCCATGGAGCCTTGGTGCTGATGATGTTTTGCTCGTGGAAGAGGCTTAGTCAAAGGGTCTGCAACATTCAGATCCGTATGTATCTTGCAAATCTCTATGTCTCCCACCTGGACTAGATCCCGGATGGAATTGAAGCGTCTCTTGATGTGCTTGGTCCTCTTGTGAAATCTGGATTCCTTTTCCAAGGCAATTGCACCAGTATTGTCACAAATGATTTTCATTGGACCCGATGCACCAGGTATGACACCTAGATCGGATATGAACTCCTTCATCCAGACTCCTTTGTTCGCTGCTTCCGAAGCAGCTATGTACTCCGCTTCACATGTAGATCCCGCTACGACGCTTTGTTTAGAACTGCACCAACTGACAGCTCCACCATTTAATGTAAACACTTATCCGGTTTGCGATTTAGAATCGTCCGGATCAGTGTCAAAGCTTGCATCAACGTAACCGTTTACGATGAGCTCTTTCTCACCTCCATATACGAGAAACATATCCTTAGTCCTTTTCAGGTATTTCAGGATGTTCCTGACCGCTGTCCAGTGATCCACTCTTGGATTACTTTGGTACCTCCCTGCTAAACTTATAGGAAGGCACACATCAGGTCTGGTACACAGCATTGCATACATGATAGAGCCTATGGCTGAAGCATAGGGAACATCTTTCATTTTCTCTCTATCTTCTGCAGTGGTCGGGCATTGAGTCTGACTCAACTTCACACCTTGCAACACAGGCAAGAACCCTTTCTTTGCTTGATCCATTTTGAACTTCTTCAAAATTTTGTCAAGGTATGTGCTTTGTGAAAGTCCAATTAAGCGTCTTGATCTATCTCTATAGATCTTTATGCCTAATATGTAAGCAGCTTCACCGAGGTCTTTCATTGAAAAACTCTTATTCAAGTATCCCTTTATGCTATCCAGAAATTCTATATCATTTCCAATCAGCAATATGTCATCCACATATAATATCAGAAATGCTACAGAGCTCCCACTCACTTTCTTGTAAATACAGGCTTCTCCGAAAGTCTGTATAAAACCAAATGCTTTGATCACACTATCAAAGCGTTTATTCCAACTCTGAGAGGCTTGCACCAGTCCATAAATGGATCGCTGGAGCTTGCACACTTTATTAGCTCCCTTTGGATCGACAAAACCTTCCGGTTGCATCATATACAACTCTTCTTCCAGAAATCCATTCAGGAATGCAGTTTTGACATCCATCTGCCAAATTTCATAATCATAAAATGCGGCAATTGCTAACATGATTCGGACAGACTTAAGCATCGCTATGGGTGAGGTCTCATTGTAGTCAACCCCTTGAACTTGTCGAAAACCTTTTGCGACAAGTCGAGCTTTGTAGACAGTAACATTACCATCAGCATCAGTCTTCTTCTTGAAGATCCATTTATTCTCAATTGCTTGCCGATCATCGGGCAAGTCAACCAAAGTCCATACTTTGTTCTCATACATGGATCCCATCTCAGATTTCATGGCTTCAAGCCACTTTGCGGAATCTGGGCTCACCATCGCTTCTTCATAGTTCGTAGGTTCATCATGATCTAGCAGCATGATTTCCAGAACAGGATTACCGTACCACTCTGGTGTGGATCTCATTCTGGTTGATCTACGAGGTTCAGTAGTATCTTGTCCTGAAGTTTCATGATCATCATCATTAGCTTCCTCACTAATTGGTATAGGTGTCGCAGAAACAGTTTTCTGTGATGTACTACTTTCCAATAAGGGACCAGGTACAGTTACCTCGTCAAGTTCTACTCTCCTCCCACTCACTTATTTCGAGAGAAACTCCTTCTCTAGAAAGGATCCATGCTTAGCAACGAATGTCTTGCCTTCGGATCTGTGATAGAAGGTGTACCCAACAGTTTCCTTTGGGTATCCTATGAAGACACATTTCTCCGATTTGGGTTCGAGCTTATCAGGTTGAAGCTTTTTCACATAAGCATCGCAGCCCCAAACTTTAAGAAACGACAACTTTGGTTTCTTGCCAAACCATAGTTCATAAGGCGTCGTCTCAACGGATTTTGATGGTGCCCTATTTAACGTGAATGCGGCCGTCTCTAAAGCATAACCCCAAAATGATAGCGGTAAATCAGTAAGAGACATCATAGATCGCACCATATCTAGTAAAGTACGATTATGACGTTCGGACACACCATTACGCTGTGGTGTTCCGGGTGGCGTGAGTTGTGAAACTATTCCACAAATTTTCAAATGTACACCAAACTCGTAACTCAAATATTCTCCTCCACGATCAGATCGTAGAAACTTTATTTTCTTGTTACGATGATTTTCAACTTCACTCTGAAATTCTTTGAACTTTTCAAATGTTTCAGACTTATGTTTCATTAAGTAGATATACCCATATCTGTTTAAGTCATCTGTGAAGGTGAGAAAATAACGATATCCGCCACGAGCCTCAATATTCATCGGACCACATACATCTGTATGTATGATCTCCAACAAATCTGTTGCTCTCTCCATAGTACCGGAGAACGGTGTTTTAGTCATCTTGCCCATGAGGCACGGTTCGCAAGTACCAAGTGATTCATAATCAAGTGGTTCCAAAAGTCCATCAGTATGGAGTTTCTTCATGCGCTTTACAACAATATGACCTAAACGGCAGTGCCACAAATAAGTTGCACTATCATTATCAACTTTGCATCTTTTGGTCTCAACATTATGAATATGTGTATCACTACTATCGAGATTCATCAAAAATAGACCACTCTTCAAGGGTGCATGACCATAAAAGATATTACTCATATAAATAGAACAACCATTATTCTCTGATTTAAATGAATAACCATCTCACATCAAACAAGATCCAGATATAATGTTCATGCTCAACGCTGGCACCAAATAACAATTATTTAGGTCTAATACTAATCCCAAAGGTAGATGTAGAGGTAGCGTGCCGATCGCGATCACATCGACTTTGGAACCGTTTCCCACGCGCATCGTCACCTCGTCCTTTGCCAGTGTTCGCCTAATCCGTAGTCCCTGTTTCGAGTTGCAAATATTAGCAACAGAACCAGTATCAAATACCCAGGTGTTACTACGAGCTCTAGTAAGGTACAAATCAATAACATGTATATCACATATACCTTTGTTCACTTTGCCATCCTTCTTATCCGCCAAATACTTGGGGCAGTTTCGCTTCCAGTGACCAGTCTGCTTGCAGTAGAAGCACTCAGTTTCAGGCTTAGGTCCAGACTTGGGTTTCTTCTCTTGAGCAGCAACTTTCTTGCCGTTCTTCTTGAAGTTCCCCTTCTTCTTCCCTTTGCCCTTTTTCTTGAAACTAGTGGTCTTGCTGACCATCAACACTTGATGCTCCTTTTTGATTTCTACCTCTGCAGCTTTCAGCATTGCGAAGAGCTCGGGAATAGTCTTGTTCATCCCTTGCATATTATAGTTCATCACGAAGCTCTTGTAGCTTGGTGGCAGTGATTGGAGAATTCTGTCAATGACGCAATCATCTGGAAGATTAACTCCCATCTGAATCAAGTGATTATTATACCCAGACATTTTGAGTATATGCTCACTGACAGAACTGTTCTCCTGCATCTTGCAGCTATAGAACTTATTGGAGACTTCATATCTCTCAATTCGGGCATTTGCTTGAAATATTAACTTCAACTCCTGGAACATCTCATATGCTCCATGACGTTCAAAACGTCGTTGAAGTCCCGATTCTAAGCCGTAAAGCATGGCACACTGAACTATAGAGTAGTCATCAGCTTTGCTCTGCCAGACGTTCATAACATCTGGTGTTGCTCCAGCAGCAGGCCTGGCACCCAACGGTGCTTCCAGGACGTAATTCTTCTGAGCAGCAATGAGGATAATCCTCAAGTTACGGACCCAGTCCATGTAATTGCTACCATCATCTTTCAACTTCGCTTTCTCAAGGAACGCATTAAAATTCAACGGAACAACAGCATGAGCCATCTATCTACAATCAACATAAACAAGCAAGATTCTATCAGGTACTAAGTTCGTGATAAATTGAAGTTCAATTAATCAAATTACTTAAGAACTCCCACTTAGATAGACATCCCTCTAATCCTCTAAGTGATCACGTGATCCAAATCAACTAAACCATAACCGATCATCACGTGAGATGGAGTAGTTCTAGGGTGCCCCCCTGCCCCCGTATATAAAGGAGCAAGGGGGAGGCCGGCCGGCCCTATGTGGCGCGCCAAGGGGAGGGGGAGTCCTCCTCCTAGTGGGAGTAGGACTCCCCTTTCCTAATCCAATTAGGAAACCTAAGGGGGAAGGAAAGAGAGGGAGAGGAAGAGGGAAAGAGGGGCCGCGCCCCCCCCTCCCTAGTCCAATTCGGACTCCCCTTGGGGGGGGGCGCCACCCTAGGCCGCATCCCTCTCTCTCCCCTAAGGCCCAGTAAGGCCCATTACTTCCCCGGGGGGTTCCGGTAACCCCTCCAGCACTCCGGTTTTCTCCGAAAGCATCCGGAACACTTCCGGTCTCCGAATGTATTCGTCCAATATATCAATCTTTATGTCTCGACCATTTCGAGACTCCTCGTCATGTCCGTGATCACATTCAGGACTCCGAACTAACTTCGGTACATCAAAATGCATAAACTCATAATAACTGTCATCATAACATTAAGCGTGCGGACCCTACGGTTCGAGAACAATGTAGACATGACTGAGACAAATCTCCGGTCAATAACCAATAGCGGGACCTGGATGCCCATATTGGCTCCTACATATTCTACGAAGATCTTTATCGGTCAGACCGCATAACAACATACGTTGTTCCCTTTGTCATCGGTATGTTACTTGCCCGAGATTCGATCGTCAGTATCCAATACCTAGTTCAATATCGTTACCGGCAAGTCTCTTTACTCGTTCTGTAATACATCATCCCGCAACTAACTCATTAGTTGCAATGCTTGCAAGGCTTATGTGATGTGCATTACCGAGAGGGCCCAGAGATACCTCTCCGACAATCGGAGTGACAAATCCTAATCTCGAAATACGCCAACCCAACATCAACCTTTGGAGACACCTGTAGAGCTCCTTTATAATCACCCAGTTATGTTGTGACGTTTGGTAGCATACAAAGTGTTCCTCCGGTAAACGGGAGTTGCATAATCTCATAGTCATAGGAACATGTATAAGTCATGAAGAAAGTAATAGCAACATACTAAACGATCGGGTGCTAAGCTAATGGGATGGGTCATGTCAATCAGATAATTCTACTAATGATGTGACCTCGTTAATCAAATAACAACACTTTGTTCATGGTTAGGAAACATAACCGTCTTTGATTAACGAGCTAGTCAAGTAGAGGCATACTAGTGACAATAAGTTTGTCTATGTATTCACACATGTATTACGTTTCCGGTTAATACAATTCTAGCATGAATAATAAACATTTATCACGATATAAGGAAATAAATAATAACTTTATTATTGCCTCTAGGGCATATTTCCTTCACTCATGTCCTGGAAAGAGACTGTCCTGTCGTGGGGCAGCAAAAGAGAGGTGACCGGACTGCAAACATGCATCCAATCCCTGGTGGACAAGCAGCTCAAGCTTGTCAACGTAGTCCAGGTTATGCTCATCCGTCTGAGCTTCCCGTGTCAACAACGGGCCTTCAATCTGTGGGAGTTCAACCCGGCGCAGCACTGAACTCTGAGCAGGCTCTTCGGCACGACGTACGAAGATGCCTGGAAGGTGCTTTTCAAAGGCGCCGAGGCTCCCACATCCGCTACCGAGGATCGCGGATTCAGCGCGCAGTGTCACGCTAGCGCGGTTAGTTTTTTGTACCTTTTACGGGGCACTAGTTTTTCGTAGTTTAACTCTATGCGGGATCTAAGCTCCCTTACCTTTGACAGGATTGGCAGGCGAAGTCCGGACAGATCGACTGTTCGGCACCTTTGCCCGAAGACCCAGCCGATGCTCGATTGGCGAAGCTGCTGGTTCCGGCACCCTATGTGGTGCCGGAGAAGAAGGCCAAGAAGAAGGCCACGGGGACTCGAAAGAGTGCCCGACGCCCGGAGGTGTCGGATTCAACATCCGACGAATCCAAGACGCACTCCTCCCGCGAAGACGAGGAGGAGGAAGAAGAGACCTCTCCCCCTCCAGCGGGGGATGGGAAGAAAAGGAAGGCCGTCCCAACTGGGGAGGCCGAAGGTTCCAAGAAGGGGAGAACCCTTCCTCCGGACTACTCCACCAACGCTGACGACAGTGAAGAAGAGTGGCCGCCCAGGGCCAAGCCCCTAGCGAAATCGTAAGTATCCGGATACCAGAGTAATTCATAGTATTCCTTTGTTGCACAGCTTTTCCTTATGTCGAATATGATTATGCAGCCCACCCAAAGACCGGCTCGACGCGTCGTCGAGCGGTTCACTGGACTCGTCGGACATGAATTCGCTTCCGGCGGCTTCCTCCCCCCGCCCTACGGACGACGCCGAAGTGTTGCCCCAACATGTCCAAGCCGGGAGGAGGTGGTCCTGGAGGCGCCGCAAGGCGACCTCCCGGACTCCAGGAGTAAAGGGGATAAAACCCCCCAGGGCTCCAAACCCGGCTCTAGGCCGGACATCACTCCGGAACCTTCAAAGGTTCCAGAGTCCGGCGGGCGACCTCCTTCCAAGAGGAGCAAGCCCTCCGTGCCGGTGACCCCCGTCCAACCGGAGGCGCCGGACAGTCTGTTGGAGGCACTCAAAGGCGCTTCCATCGACGAGGAGCACCGCACCATTATGAGTGTGGTGGTCCAGAAGGTTCAGTCCGCCAAGAGCGGACTGACTGAAGCTTGTACTAGCCTTTTAACAGGCTTTGAGGTAAGTAAAGAATGTGTAAATAATATTACCGCATAGACAGTAGCCCCTGATGCTCTGTTTGGCGTTCGGGAAGAAAAGCCGAATAGAGGATCAAATAAAATTCACAGGAGTCTAACAAAAAGGAGTCAATATGCGTATGCAGGCTTCTCTGCTTGCATCCGCCGCACTGACCGCGGAAGTGGACACGCTAAAGCAGAACCTCGAGCGGTCCAAGCAAGAGCTCGGGCGTGCCAAGAAGCAACTCAAGGACAATGAAGGTAAGAAATACCTTGTTTAAATATATATATAAAGGTGCAATTGCGAAAAATGACAGGATTATCGTGGCTATTGTAGGGGCCACGTCTGAGGTGGCGGCCCTTAAGCAAGCGCTGGTCGAGGCCGAGAAGAGGGCGGCCACGGAGCGCACCGAGCGGGAGAAGTATGAGGCCCAGGTTGGCAAGGTGCAGCAAGAGCTCCAGGTTCTCATGAAAAAACATGAGAGTTTGGAGCTTGACTCAAAGACGCGAGCGTCCGAGCTCACGACGGCTATTGAGAATGCCAAGTCTGCCAAGGCCGTATCCCAGAAGACCCTCCAGGAGTTGGATGAGGTGAAGAATATAGCGGTGGGTAAGGCATTCTTTATGCAAAGCAAACACATAAACATGAGTTACTTGTTACTTACCCGAATCCGGAGCTCTCCAGGAGCATTCGCAGATCTTCCCCAGAGTGTGTCTGATGCCGCCGCATTCTGTCGAGCCGAGGAGGGCAGCTCGACAGAGAAGGTGTTCTGGTCTCAGTATGTTGAGGCCGGACACCCCGTGCCCTTGAGCGACCAGCTGAAGCAACTGGTCGAGCTCCACAAGGCGGCCGAACAGGCCATGAGGGGCCTCATAGTTCGGCTGTGGCCTGGAGAGGCTCTGCCTGGGAGCTATTTTGGGCTGGTGCGGCGGCTGGTGGAGGCCTGTCCAAGGCTCGAAGTCATCAAGCGCTCCATCTGCATTGAAGGTGCCCGTAGGGCCCTTGCCTGTGCTAAGGTGCACTGGGGCAAGCTGGATGCTGAGAAGCTTGTGAAGGACGGGCCACCGCCGGGGAAAGAGCATCGCAAGCCCGAGAATTATTATAAGGATGTTCTGAAGGGTGCCTGCCTTGTGGCGGATGAATGTTCTAGGGATGTAATTTTGAGTGAAACTTGCTCGCTTTGTCCTGTGCGCTGAAAACTTTGTTCATATGCGCTAAGCAATGCTATTGGAATTTAAAATATTACCTTCTATGCGGCTGTTTATCAATCCTGAGAGATAGCGAGTCGTCGGCTTGCCCCCGTGCCGCTAGTGCTGGGGTGTTCGGGGATAAACCTGAGCGCTCTTTTTCCCGTGTTTAGGTCCTTCGAGGGAGGCGCTCAGCCCAACGAACAAGGCAATCAGACTATAATGCGTGAACACTCTCACTTAGCCATATAATTCTATAATTTTAAATTTCGGCGAAGCCCCTGGTATTCGGAAGACCGAGTTCGGGGCGCTATCCATTCCTTGGCCGAACAGAGCCGAATCCTCGCTCTAAGCGGCATAAGTCTTTAGGGACTCAAAAAACCTCTCGAACAGCTACCAGCTCTCGCTTCATCATGACAGTCAGTTTTAGCTTTCTCCACTGAGGTGCTCGACCCAGCTCAACTGGGGCACAATCGCAGTGGTTCTCCTAGTGCTACCTTAGCCGATATAGCGGAACATAAGGCACCAAAACATAGGAGCCGGGCAAACCCAACTATTGACCCAAGACATGATTCGGAGCCGATGCATATAATGCTATAAGTTAGGGGTGCCGCACTTGTTAAAGTGTTCGGACTTCTCACACCATGTTGAGGGGTACTGAAGCCCCTGGCGTATTTCGGCCGTACCAAAGTGTACGGGTGCAACATGTCGTTAAGGAATATATATAAAAAAGTAATGCAAAAATAGACAAAAGCTATGCATTGTTTATTAAATAGGGCTGCGATCAAATCAGAACGATACAAATAATGCGATAAGCAAAAGGTTGGACTATTTAACATGTTCGTTCCAGGGGCAAGCTGCGGAATAGTATGCGAAACAGGTATACTGCTCGTGATAGAGACCACCTGGGAGTTCCGTAATGCGGCGTGGCTTGTCTGCTTCCCAGGTTCTTGCATCGTTTGTGCGGCAATTGAACTGCCGAACAGGCCTTCCGAAGAATGGAGTCCTGAAAGTAAGAGAAAATTAAAAAATCGGCAGCCCCTAGTGCGGTTTAAGCCATGCTTTGGGCGTGCCGTGATGGTGCCCCTCCCCCTGTACCCATGGTATTTCTAGAGCGTAGTTATGCATGTGAAGCACTGGCGTCTCCTTTTTGCTAGGGCTGGGGTTGGGGCCGCATTGCTACGCCTGCTCGGATCATGCCAGGCAGTCTTGTTGTAGGTTACTCCAGGCGCGCTTGACGGTGTCCGGTCGTTTAATGGCAGGACTGGAGAACTGCCTGGAGAGGCTGCTTTGTACTTCTGCTGCAAGGGCCGCCGTGTGCTCCTCCGTTCGGAGGGAGCGTTCGGTGTTTCCATTGACCGTAATTACTCCTCGAGGGCCTGGCATTTTGAGCTTAAGGTATGCGTACTGCGGTACCGCATTGAACTAGGCAAATGCGGTTCGCCCGAGCAGTGCGTGATAGCCACTGCGGAATGGGACTATGTCAAAGATTAACTCCTCGCTTCGGAAATTATCCGAAGATCCGACGACCACTTCAAGTGTGACTGAGCCTGTACAGTTGGCCTCTACACCTGGTATTACGCCTTTAAAGGTCGTTTTGGTGGGCTTAATCCTCGAGGGATCTATGCCCATTTTCCGCACTGTATCCTGGTAAAGCAGGTTCAGGCTGCTGCCGTCGTCCATAAGGACTCTAGTGAGATGAAATCTGTCAATAATTAGGTCTAGAACCAATGCGGCGAATCCGCCATGACGGATGCTAGTGGGATGGTCCCTTCGATCAAAGGTGATCGGGCAGGAGGACCATGGGTTGAACTTTGGGGCGATTGGCTCTACCGCGTATATGTCCCTTAACACGCGCTTCCACTCCCGTTTGGGGACGTGGGTCGCGTATATCATGTTCACCGTCCGCACTTGTGGGGGAAAACCCTTCTGTCCACTGTTGTTCGGCGGCCGGGGCTCCTCGTCGTCGTCGCTATGCAGCCCCTTGTCTTCATTTTCGGCATATAACTTGCCTGCCTGCTTGAACACCCAACAATCCCTATTGGTGTGATTGGCCGGCTTTTCAGGGGTGCCATGTATCTGGCAAAAGCAGTCGAGTATTCGGTCCAAACTGGATGGGCCCCTAGGATTCCTTTTGAATGGCTTTTTCCGCTGACCGGATTTAGAGCCTCTGAATCCGGCATTAACTGCCGCATCCTCAGCATTATCGTCGTTAATGCGGTGCTTCTGCTTGTCGCGACGCGACCTGCCACTATTGTCCCTGGTATCCGAATTACCAGGGTACTTGGTCATATTGTTGCTACGAGCAAGCCAGCTGTCTTCTCCCGTGCAAAAGCGGGTCATGAGTGTCATGAGTGCTGCCATAGACTTCGGCTTTTCCTGTCCAAGGTACCGGGCAAGCCACTCGTCACGGATATTGTGCTTGAAGGCTACTAGGGCCTCGGCGTCCGGACAGTCGACTATTTGAGTTTTCTTTGTTAGGAACCGTGTCCAGAATTGCCTGGCCTATTCATCTGGCTGCTGAATTACGTGACTTAGGTCATCGGCGTCTGGCGGTCGCACATAAGTGCCCTGGAAATTGTCGAGGAATGCGGCTTCCAAGTCCTCCCAACAACTGATTGATCCTGTTGGCAAGCTGTTAAGACAATGCCGAGCTGGTCCTCTAAGCTTGAGTGGGAGGTATTTGATGGCGTGGAAATCATCGCCGCGGGCCATGTGGATATGAAGGAGATAATCCTCGATCCATACCACAGGATCTGTTGTGCCATCATATGATTTGATGTTTACGGGTTTGAAACCCTCGGGGATTTGATGATCCATTACTTCGTCTGTGAAGCATAGTGGGTGTGCGGCACCTCTGTATTGGGCTATGTCACGACGTAGCTCCAATGAGCTTTGTCTGCTGTGTTCGGCCCTGCCGAATTTGTGGCCGGTGTGACGGTTACCGTCTCAAGTCGTGGGGCACCCACGCGATCCGTAGATCGATCTTGTTTGCCTTGCCTTGTCCTCCAACATATCTCGCAAGTCCTTCACATTTTCCCGTGCCTTGGTACGGGGTGCGGCTTGAGTGGAGGGCCGAGAGGCCTCTCTGTCGCGGCCACAAGGTGGCCGATCGGCCGTATCGAATGCAGGTGATGTAGGTTTAAGTGCTTCCTCCTCTAATCGGGGTAGCAACCTGCGCTTTGGGTAGCTCTTGGAGGGGCGTTTGAGTTTATGCTCTTCAGCCGCAAGGACTTCAGTCCATCTGTCGACTAGCAAATCTTGATCAGCTTTAAGTTGTTGCTGTTTTTTCTTGAGGCTTATTTCCGTGGCCATAAGCCTGCGTTGAAAACGCTTTTGCTCGACAGGATCCTCTGGCATGACGAATTCGTCGTCGTCGAGGCTTGCCTCGTCTTCGAAGGGAGGCATATAATTATCGTCCTCGACCTCTCTGTTATGCCACTCTCTCATGAGGGCTGGTTTCTCCATCCTCCTGTGCTAAATCTTGCTGGAGGGGGTTTTCTTCGGCACTTTCTGGAGTATTATTATCTCCCGTGCTGGAATCACCGTATTTGTTTTGGCGGGATTTTGAGCGGCGCCGCTGATGCCGACGCTTAGGCTGTTTCTTGGAGGGGTCATCCTCCGCTGTTCCATCGCCATCTCCTTCTTTTGGGGTGTCCACCATGTATATGTCATATGACGAGGTGGCTTTCTAGGGCCTGATAGGCGCTGGTTCTTCATCGTCTCCTTCATCGGCGTCCATACCGTCGATGTCTTCGGAGTCGAAGTCGAGCATGTCGGTTAAATCGTCGACAGTGGCTACAAAGTGGGTGGTGGGTGGGCATTGAATTTCTTCATCGTCCGTACCCCAACCTTGCTGACCATAGTCCGGCCAGGGCTCTCCTGATAAAGAGAGAGACTCCAGTGTCTTCAGAATATCGCCGAAAGGCGAGTGCTGAAAGATGTCCGCGGTAGTAAACTCCATGATCAGTGCCCAATCGGATTCGATCGGCAGGGGCGCGGAGGGTTCAGAGTCCGGCTCCTTGGAGTCACGAGTCTCGCGGAGTGCGGGGCTGGTGTTCGGCTCAATCGCCGTTGGGATCGCAGCCCCCGAGGCAGCGTCCAACCGCCCATCCTCGATCGGCGCAGTTGGCTCCGAATTAAGGGTCGAAGCTGATGCGAGTGCGGCCTCCAGGGCACTGTTCGGCGGCAGAGCTAGATCATGCTCGTCGGGACAGTGCGGCGCGCTCGGCAGTGGCTCGAATCCGTCGAAGATCAAGTCCCCGCGGATGTCAGCCGTGTAGTTTAAGCTTCCAAATCTGACCTGACAGCCAGGGGCATAGCTTTTGATCTGCTCGAGATGGCCAAGTGAATTGGCCCGCAGTGCAAAGCCGCCGAAGATGAAGATCTGTCCGGGGAGGAAGGTCTCACCCTGTACTACATTGCTATTGATGATCGTTGGAGCCATCGAGCCTGACGGCGACGACACAGAGGAACTCTCAATGAAAGCACCAATGTCGGTGTCAAAACCGGCGGATCTCGGGTAGGGGGTCCTGAACTGTGCGTCTAGGCGGGATGGTAACAGGAGGCAAGGGACACGAAGTTTTACCCAGGTTCGGGCCCTCTTGATGGAGGTAAAACCCTACGTCCTGCTTGATTAATATTGATGATATGGGTAGTACAAGAGTAGATCTACCACGAGATCAGAGAGGCTAAACCCTAGAAGCTAGCCTATGGTATGATTGTTGTGTATGAATGTGTTGTCCTACGGACTAAAACCCTTCGGTTTATATAGACACCGGATAGGGTTAGGGTTACATAGAGTCGGTTACAATGGTAGGAGATCTACATATCTGTATCGCCAAGCTTGCCTTCCACGCCAAGGAAAGTCCCTTCCGGACACGGGACGAAGTCTTCAATCTTGTATCTTCATAGTCCAAGAGTCCGGCTGAAGGTATAGTCCGGCCATCCGGACACCCCCTAATCCAGGACTCCCTCACCTCCGTCTTCACGGGTGAAGCCAGGAGGACTGCGTGGTCTATTAACCATCAAAACTTCCACCGCGGGGTCGCTGCTGTCGCACTCGAATGCAGTCTCTATGGAGCCAGTCGAACATGCCGTAGAGAGTTTTGTTGGGCTCGATCGCCGCGACTTGGGGGGTGGCCGACTGGCGAGCCACCGCATGCCTCACCCACAGCTGAAGCCTCGATTGACCGGAACGTTTGCTCCGGCGGGCTGCAGGGAGTGAGGTTAACACAGGAACCGACCGATACTGAGTCGACGGCTGTCATAGGAGGACACCACGGACGCACGTGCGAAAGTGCGTTGCCCCGCGGACGAGGAGCGCCTCGACATCGAGTGGCGCTTCTTGGAGCCAAGCGGAGTGTCGGGACCCCGATCCCAAGTCACACCGATCTAGCATGTAACACTTCATATCACTTTGTGGCCTCACGCACGGTATCCCCACGGGTGCCACCTTACCTGGCCCGGGACCGTTTGTGCATTTTGGCTCACGTATATGATAGTGTCGCTAGCATCCATATGACAAAGAACCCGGGCTGACATGGCTAGTCGTGAACCCAAAGCGGCACGGACCTATGGAGACAGGCATACATGAATCGCATCGAACATGTTGGTCATCAACGAGTGATTCCGGGCTGTAGCACTGGCTAACAGGACTCCGGGGATCCCGGGCTGTAGCAGGCTAGGCAGGACTCCGGAAATCACCATGTGACATTTCCCCGAAGGGACAGACATAGGGACGAAGTGAAACACATGCCGGCCAGTCAAGTGTCCTGAACAGTAGTACTGGGCTAGCAGGACTCCGGTGAACCGGGCTGTAGCAGACTACTATGGCTCAAGGAACATTAGACTACATTTCCCCATAAGAAAGGCTGCGAAGGATAAACAACTAGATTGTCGGATCCCACACATAGCAATACACGTTACACGTACGCATAACATGCATGTATGTGCGGTACATCATGGCATCACAACATAACTCAAACTCATATAGATAAGGGTCCAGACGAGCCACATAGCATAAATACAAATAGGGGTCACATGACCCATCATTCAGAGCATACAAGCAACAAGCGGAAGCATTACATGTCTGAGTACAGACAACTACAAAAGAAAAAGACTAAGAAGCCTGACTAACACGACCCTCCCAAGGGTACAAGATCATAGCTGGGATACAAGCTACTCGTCGAAGCCACTAGTGTAACCAACTGCAAAACATAAATAAGCAAACGTGAGTACAAAGGTACTCAGAAAGTCTTACTTCAGAACTATCTACATATGCATCATTATCAACAAAGGGGGGTGGAGTTTAACAGCAGCAAGCCAGCTTTGACTCAATGACTAATCTATACTATGGGTAACAGAAACTTCTTTGAGGTGAGAAGACACACACGAGTCCACAACTTCACCATATCAATACTCCACTATGGATCCGTTCCCGTTTCCCTACGAGAAGGCCATCCATAGCACTCACGCTTATCTTGCGTATTTTAGAGTATCCACTTCCAATTGTCTATGTACTATATAAGTTCTCCAAGTTTCCATATCCGAGGAAAACGGCTATTCGAATAGATAATAATGACCCTGCAGGGGTGTACTTCTTCACACATGCTCTCGCCACTTATAGCCCCGTACACGTCATGTACCTCGGCAACCTTCAAGCGGAAGCCGGGCGAGGGTGTCGGCCACGACCTGACTAACCACACAAGTCTCTCGTCCAGGTTTATCGCCTATTCGGGTTCCATCCGCAAGGAGATCCGGCCGGGGTGTCGCTCACGGCCCCAAACGATGTGTGCAGGGTTCCCAAGCCCACCACCCGGGTGCCACTTGGTACACCGTGCCACAGTGCCTAGTCTGTCCCAAGCCCGCCCCGTCGGACACCACCTGGTAGACAAGTAGCACTACCTACAAACGCCAGAAACTAGTTGCAACTCCTGGACAGAGATCAAGTGGGTTAATAAGTCGAGAGGGGCCGGATAACCGGAACCCAATGTGTGGTAGTAACTGGACTTGGATAACATACACAGAACTCAGTGCTTAAGGACGGTTCCAATGAGACAACCCACCATGTACTCCTACATGGCCTCTCATCGCTACCTTTACCAAAACGTGTTCACACACTTAGCCTTTACCGGTAGGACAGGTTCACCACTCCGATTCATTCCCGATGAATCAGACCTGACACAACTCTAAGCATAGCTGGCATAAAGAAAACAAGCATGGATGAGCAGGCACATCAAGGCTCAAGCAACTCCTACTCATGCTAGTGGGTTTCAACTATTTACTGTGGCAATGACAGGTCATGCAGAGGAATGGGTTCAGCTACCGCAGCAGAAAGTAGCAGTTTGAATCGTTGTTGTCCTAATGCAGTAAAAGGGGTCGGAGCGAGAGAGTGGGACTTTATCGGGATGCTCAAGGGGGTTTGCTTGCCTGATAGATCCACGAAGAAGCACTGCTCCTCAGACAGGTACTCGGGACACCTTCCGGAGTAGAACCTATCGAGAGGGAACGGTGCCGGCAATCAATAAACAACCATATGCAACAATATGATGCATGAAGATGACATTCAAAAATGCTATGATTTTCCCTAATGCATCTAGCATCAATTTGGTTGAAGTCCATATGAACCAAGGGTTCATATGCAAACCCTAATTTAGATATATAACATGCCATTATTACGTTTTCACTTATACAGTAGATATAAGTTGGTTTTTCATGCATGAAGCTGGCATAAATGGATTCCTTGCATTTTTCTGATAATTTTTCATATATAATTTATTTGATTTGGAGTTACGGTTGAATTACTATGAATTTTTGAAGTTTTAACTATTTACTGAAATTCTCTGAATTATTTAAAATCCAGAAAACAAATACTGCATCAGCATGACATCACAGAGGCATCAGCAGGCTGACCAGGTCAAACCTGACGTGTGGGGCCCACACGTCAGTGTCTATGGTTAATCTTAATCTAAGAATAACCTAATCTGATTTAGTTAATGGGGTTGGTCCCACGCGTCAGTGACCCATCTAGCTAAACAGGGTTTAATTAGTCGTTAATCTAATCCTAATTAGAACTTAACAGGGCCGGGCCCACATGTCATTGACAGAGAGGGAGAGGTCAACGGGGCTGTGGGGGGTCAAAACCACCGGCGGCTTGACGCCGGCGAGCCAGACGCGGCGGAGGGCCTCGGATTTCGCCCTCCAGCGACCATTTGGACGGCGGAGACCACTGGCGGGGAGCCAGCGCTCGTCCGCGTCATCTGGAGCAAGTGGGAGAGGCGGGGATGGCCAGAGCTCGCCGGAGCGGAGCTCGGGGCGGCGGCCGGAGCACGGGCTTCAAGCGGGAGCGGCTGTGGGGCACGGGGAGGCCACCCGAGGGGCTCTGCGGCACCCTCGTGCACCAGGAGCACGGTGACGTGCTCCGTTGCGGCTGGCTCGGCCCCTGGCCACGGTGGCGCCATGAACGGCGGAGCCGAGCTCTCGGCCAAGGTGGCCGGCAGGGCTAGGGGGGCGCTCGAGCTACGGGGCTATGGGGAGGAGGAAGGGGAGCTCACAGCGAAACCGAAGGCGTCGTCGGTGAGCTCGGGAAGGCGTGGGTTGCCGCGAATTTGACGGCGGCGATCCACGGCGGCCGAGGCGAAGACGATGGCAATGGCGGCGCTCCAGGGCTTCTCGCGTCACGTGGCTTGACAGAGAGGTGGAAGGCGACGTGGCGGAGCTTCTGAGCTGGTCGGAGAAGCGAGGGGGAGGCGGTGGCTACGGAAACGGCGAACGGCGGCGACGGCAGTGCTCGGGCGTGGTGAAGAGGGCAAGACAGAGGAGAGGAGAGAGCTGGGGGGGAGTGAGAGGGGTAAGGGACAGCGCGTGGCGTCGTCCGGGCGTTCCAGGGCGACGAGGAGGCGCCAGGCAGGCAGCTGCGTGCCGGCGCGCACGGCGTCGGGCGCAGCTTCCCCTCTACCTACTGGCAAGAGGAGGAAGACGCCCATGCCCCTGGTGGGCTGGGCCAGAACAGGGATGGGCCGTGGTGGGGCGCCAGGTAAGTCAGGTAAGTGTTTCCTTACTTCCTATTTTCTTTTTTTCTATTTCTGACATTTGTTTTGCATTTAAAAGAAATGTTAAAACATTTCCATAAATGTTGAAAATAATTGTGGCATCTAGATATAATATTCTAGAGGCCCTCACCAATTCCCAACATTTTTGGAGCTATTAAAAATATTTATATAATTTAAACAGCTCCAATTCAAATATTTAAGCATTGATTCAAAAATCCAAAATGGGAAGGAAAAATGTGCATCACCTCTGGTTGTTGTTCCCAACATTTTCCAAAGACCATGAAAATTTTTGAAAGGCATTTTGGGTTCATTGAAATTCCACTTTTAGTTTGAACCTATTTGAATTGCTTTGGTGCTAGGGTTTGCAACTTCCCCATTTCAATTTCATTTGAAATATAAACATGATGCACAAAGCAAGCCTAGGACCATACCAGAACTAGGGATGTGACAACTCGCCCCCACTCGAAGAAATCTCGTCCCGAGATTCAGGAGTTGGCGGAAAGAAAGCGGGGTACTCAAGTCGAAGACGATCTTCTCGCTCCCAAGTAGCTTCTCTCTCGGAATGATGAGACCACTGAACCTTGAGAAACTTGATGTTATGACGTCGAGTGACACGCTCTGCTTGATCCAGAATGTGAATGGGGTACTCTCGATAAGTGAGGTTATCTTGGAGATCAAGCGTTTCGTGGTCCACTCCGCGGATGGGATCCGAGAAGCAACGCCTGAGTTGAGAGACGTGGAAAACATCATGAACTCGAGAAAGATGTGGGGGTAGTTCCAGCTGGTAGGCAACCTCTCCTCGTTTAGCGAGAATGCGAAAAGGACCGATGTAACAAGGAGCCAACTTGCCCTTGATACCGAAACGATGGGTACCCTTCAAAGGGGTAACCCGAAGGTAAGCCTTGTCGCCAACTTCATAAGCCACTTCCTTATGACGACGGTCATACTGGCTCTTTTGACGAGATTGGGCTGTTTTCAAATTCTCACGAATGATGCGAACTTTCTCTTCGGCCTCCTGGATCATATCCGGTCCAAAGAATTGTCTTTCGCCGGTTTCTGACCAGTTCAAAGGTGTTCGACATCTTCGTCCATACAGGATCTCGAAGGGTGCCTTCTTAAGACTAGATTGGTAGCTGTTGTTATAAGCAAACTCGGCAAAGGGAAGACATTTCTCCCAATCCATACCGAATGAGATAACGCAAGCTCTAAGCATGTCTTCGAGAATTTGGTTGACCCTTTCCACCTGACCACTTGATTGAGGGTGGAAAGCGGTACTGAAAGAAAGATGGGTGCCCATGGCAGTTTGGAAACTTTCCCAGAAATGAGAGGTGAAAAGACTGCCACGGTCTGAATTGATCTCTAGTGGAACACCATGGAGTGACACTATTCGGGAGATATATAAGTCAGCGAGCTGACTAGCAGTGATACTCTCTCGAACAGGTAGGAACTGAGCCACTTTGGAAAGACGATCAATGACTACGAAGATAGCATTATTTCCTTTCTTGGTCCTGGGAAAGCCGGTGATGAAGTCCATACCAACTTTGTCCCATTTCCACTCGGGAATAGCTAAAGGTTGAAGGGTGCCAGCAGGTCTTTGATGCTCTGCCTTAACGCGACGACAAACGTAGTTGGCAATATACTGAGCGATTTCTCTCTTCATCCTAGTCCACCAGAACCTCTGGCGTAGGTCCTGATACATCTTTGTACTACCGGGATGAATCGTGAGAGGGGATTCATGGGCCTCCTTAAGGATCAGTTGCTGCATCTGTTGACATTTGGGAACCACCAAATGGTTACCAAAGTAAACAACACCTCGTTCATCCATGGAGAAACAACCAGCAACTCCCTTGGAAATATTCTTCTTGATCCGGGAGATTCCCGTATCATGCTTCTGAGCCTCTACGATCTGATCCGTAAGGGTAGGTTTCGCCACCAAGGTAGAAAGGAAACCATGAGGAGCTATGTGAAGGTTAAGCTTACAGAATTCCTCATGGAGGGGCGGTTGACAATGTTGCAGCATGAGGTTGTTGCAATAGGATTTACGACTTAAAGCATCAGCCGTGACATTGGCTTTGCCTGGGGTGTAGGTGATTCCTAAGTCGTAATCCGAGATCAACTCCAACCAACGTCTCTGTCTGAGATTCAGATCCAGTTGGGTGAAGATATACTTGAGACTCTGATGGTCGGTGTAGATTTCGCAACGGTTACCAAGAAGGTAATGCCGCCAGGTCTTAAGTGCATAGACTACGGCTGCAAGCTCCAGATCATGTGTAGGATAATTTTCCTCATGTGGATGCAACTGTCGAGATGCATAGGCAGTCACATGACGATCCTGCATAAGAATGCAACCTAGTCCTTGACGCGAAGCATTGCAATAGATAACAAAGTCTTTAGTGAAATCCGGTGGCACGAGTATGGGCGCAGAAGTCAGGCGTCTTTTCAGTTCCTGAAAACTGTGCTCACACTGTGGGGTCCACTCAAACCTTTTATCTTTCTTGAGAAGCTCCGTGAGGGGTTTGGCTACTTTGGAGAAGTTTTCAACGAAGCGGCGACAATAACTGGCTAGATCGAGGAAACTCCTAACTTGTTTGACTGTTTCGGGTGGAGTCCAATCGAGAACGGCTTTGACTCTCTCGGGATTTACAGCAATGCCCTTACCGGAGATCACGTGGCCTAAATAGGTTACTTCTGGCAACCAAAATTCACACTTGGAGAACTTGGCATAAAGGCGATGCTCTCTGAGTTTTTCTAACACAAGCCTAAGATGTTCGGCATGCTCTTCCTCGTTCTTCGAGTAAATAAGAATATCATCGAGATAAACCACGACGAACTTATCTAAGTACTCCATAAAGACCGAGTTCATCAAGCGGGAGAAAGTAGCTGGAGCATTGGTTAGGCCGAAAGACATCACGGTGTACTCGTATTGACCATAACGAGTAACAAAGGCCGTTTTGGGGATGTCCCCGTTTCTGATCTTGATTTGGTGGTAGCCTAACCTCAAATCCATCTTGGAAAAGACTGAGGATCCAGCGAGCTGATCATACAGGTCGTTGATCCTGGGGAGCGGATACTTGTTCTTTATCGTGACCAAATTAACGGGACGATAATCTACAACCATCCGGTCCGTACCATCCTTCTTCTTGACGAAGAGAACGGGGCAAGCCCAGGGAGAAGAACTAGGACGGATGAAACCCTTTTGCAAGGATTCATCGAGTTGTTGCTTAAGCTCGGCTAGCTCCAAAGGTGCCATCTTGTATGGTCTTCTAGAGATTGGAACAGTTCCTGGGATAAGTTCTATGACAAACTCTACATCTCTGTCAGGTGGGACACCTGGCAGTTCTTCTGGAAAGACATCCGGGAAGTCACGGACTACCGGAATATCTTCAAGGTCTGGAAGAGGGCTGGCATTAAGAGAATGGAGTTGACGCCTTGCAACTCTAGTGGAGACAGTGACTATTTTGCCAGATGGGTGTGTAAGTTGAACAGATCTGGTGTAACAATCGATCTTGGCATGATGAGCTGTCATCCAGTCCATACCCAAGATGATGTTAATATCTGAGGACTTGAGAGATATCAAAGAGGCAAGGAAAACCAGTCTATCAACAAGGATTTCATTACCATGGCTTACCTTGGAGGTTTGCCATTTGGAACCAGGAGTCTGGATTATTAATGGAGTTGGCATATCACAAAATGAAATGTCGTGCATCCAAGCATAACCTTCAGATATGAAGGAGTGGGATGCTCCGGTATCAAACAGAACTGAAGCTGGGTGACAATTGACAAGAAGTGTACCCAGTACGACATCGGGAACATCTTGAACTTCTGAAACGGAGACATGGTGCACACATGCTCGTTCAATGGAGGCTGGCTTGGTACTGATCATCTTGACTGATGGCTTTTCACGGCCAGCAGACCTCTCCGACTGGGGTGGAGCATAACTGGACTGAGGCAGTCACGTGCATAGTGTCCTGGTTCTCCGCAGGTAAAACAAGTTCCTGAGGTAGGACGTGGACCTACGTTGGCAAGTGGTCCACTAATAGGCCTGAGTGGAGCATGTTGCTGAGTTGGGTGAGGCGCCACATAGGATGGCCTCGGTGCATATCGAGGTGGAAGAGCCGAGTTCGGAATCCAAATCCGTCGCTTCTGGGAGCCAGAGCGGGAGGAAGAACCTAGATCACGGTTGTGCTTACGAGACTCCTCGTAAGTGAGTTGAGCTGTCTCTGCATTAATGGCCTTGTTCACAAGAGCCTGGAAAGTATCACAATGATGCAGGTGGAGATCACGACGCAACTTAGGGTGGAGACCCTTCCGGAACCTAGCCTGCTTCTTAGCGTCCGTGGACACTTCTTCTGTAGCATAGCGGGCGAGGTTTCCAAACTCCCTACTGTAAGCATCAACAGGCAGCTTACCCTGGGTAAAATTACAGAACTCGTCCCTCTTGCGGTCAAAGAGAGCCTGAGGAATGTGGTGCTCACGAAAAGCTTCGGTGAAATTTCTCCAGGTAGGAATCTGACCAGCTGGAAGCATAGCTTCAAAGCTCTGCCACCAAATACTAGCAGGTCCTTCCAAGTGATAAGTAGCATAGGTGACCTTGTCACTTTCAACGACGTTCGCAGAATGCAACTTGTGAGTGATGCTTCGGAGCCAATCATCCGCATCGAGTGGCTCAATGGAATGATGGAAGGTGGGTGGTTCCAGACCAATGAAGTCGATGATGGAAACCAACTTCTTACGCTGATGTGCGGTGTTCTGCTCAATCTGTGCCAGCAAGCGGTTAGTCTCACGCTTGTTCCTCTCGGATGCTAACAAGAACTCTGCCACCAAAGGTTGGTCAGGAGGATCCTCGTCCCTACCATCTCCATGGTTCTTGCTATGAGCAACTGGAGCTCGGTTAGCAGACGACATCCTGACACAGAAACCAAAGAAACAAGGGTGGAATTAGCATCGACCTAGGGATGCGGAAAGTAATGCAAAAGCATTGGAAAGTCCTGAAATCTTGGGACAATTTCGGCAGCATAATGGCTGTAAATGCTCAAAAGGATTTTTGAGACATTCATCAAGGAATAGCATAATCAATCAGCATCATAATATCAAGGTTCTGGGTCAAACTGAGGACACATAGAAGTAGTAGAACTGTATTGAGACGCAACCCAACAATCCTAAGACTTTACGGTTTAGTAACACGTCATCCTGAGAGATAGAGGAGAAGCCTAGGCCTTAACCCTCGTAGAAAAGAAGAGGCTGACTCAGAAAGAATGACATGAGGTAAAGGAGTAAAAAGAGCCTTACGTTCCCTTCCACAATCAATTCCCTTATGTAACTAAAGCATTTCTAGACTCAACTTCGACCAGTTTGGCTTGGTAATCCTATAGGCATTCAGGCTCTGATACCAAGTCTGTCGGGACCCCGATCCCAAGTCACACCGATCTAGCATGTAACACTTCATATCACTTTGCGGCCTCACGCACGGTATCCCCACGGGTGCCACCTTACCTGGCCCGGGACCGTTTGCGCATTTTGGCTCACGTATATGATAGTGTCGCTAGCATCCATATGACAAAGAACCCGGGCCGACATGGCTAGTCGTGAACCCAAAGCGGCACGGACCTATGGAGACAGGCATACATGAATCGCATCGAACATGTCGGTCATCAACGAGTGATTCCGGGCTGTAGCACTGGCTAACAGGACTCCGGGGATCCCGAGCTGTAGCAGGCTAGGCAGGACTCCGGAAATCACCATGTGACATTTCCCCGAAGGGACAGACATAGGGACGAAGTGAAACACATGCCGGCCAGTCAAGTGTCCTGAACAGTAGTACTGGGCTAGCAGGACTCCGGTGAACCGGGCTGTAGCGGACTACTATGGCTCAAGGAACATTAGACTACATTTCCCCATAAGAAAGGCTGCGAATGATAAACAACTAGATTGTCGGATCCCACACATAGCAATACACGTTACACGTACGCATAACATGCATGTATGTGCGGTACATCATGGCATCACAACATAACTCAAACTCATATAGATAAGGGTCCAGACGAGCCACATAGCATAAATACAAATAGGGGTCACATGACCCATCATTCAGAGCATACAAGCAACAAGCGGAAGCATTACATGTCTGAGTACAGACAACTACAAAAGAAAAAGACTAAGAAGCCTGACTAACACGACCCTCCCAAGGGTACAAGATCGTAGCTGGGATACAAGCTACTCGTCGAAGCCACTAGTGTAACCAACTGCAAAACATAAATAAGCAAACGTGAGTACAAAGGTACTCAGCAAGTCTTACTTCAGAACTATCTACATATGCATCATTATCAACAAAGGGGGGTGGAGTTTAACAGCAGCAAGCCAGCTTTGACTCAATGACTAATCTATACTATGGGTAACAGAAACTTCTTTGAGGTGAGAAGACGCACACGAGTCCACAACTTCACCATATCAATACTCCACTATGGATCCGTTCCCGTTTCCCTACGAGAAGGCCATCCATAGCACTCACGCTTATCTTGCGTATTTTAGAGTATCCACTTCCAATTGTCTATGTACTATATAAGTTCTCCAAGTTTCCATATCCGAGGAAAATGGCTATTCGAATAGATAATAATGACCCTGCAGGGGTGTACTTCTTCACACATGCTCTCGCCACTTATAGCCCCGTACACGTCATGTACCTCGGCAACCTTCAAGCGGAAGCCGGGCGAGGGTGTCGGCCACGACCTGACTAACCACACAAGTCTCTCGTCCAGGTTTATCGCCTATTCGGGTTCCATCCGCAAGGAGATCCGGCCGGGGTGTCGCTCACGGCCCCAAACGATGTGTGCAGGGTTCCCAAGCCCACCACCCGGGTGCCACTTGGTACATCGTGCCACAGTGCCTAGTCTGTCCCAAGCCCGCCCCGTCGGACACCACCTGGTAGACAAGTAGCACTACCTACAAACGCCAGAAACTAGTTGCAACTCCTGGACAGAGATCAAGTGGGTTAATAAGTCGAGAGGGGCCGGATAACCGGAACCCAATGTGTGGTAGTAACTGGACTTGGATAACATACACAGAACTCAGTGCTTAAGGACGGTTCCAATGAGACAACCCACCATGTACTCCTACATGGCCTCTCATCGCTACCTTTACCAAAACGTGTTCACACACTTAGCCTTTACCGGTAGGACAGGTTCACCACTCCGATTCATTCCCGATGAATCAGACCTGACACAACTCTAAGCATAGCTGGCATAAAGAAAACAAGCATGGATGAGCAGGCACATCAAGGCTCAAGCAACTCCTACTCATGCTAGTGGGTTTCAACTATTTACTGTGGCAATGACAGGTCATGCAGAGGAATGGGTTCAGCTACCGCAGCAGAAAGTAGCAGTTTGAATCTAATCTATTCATGGCATTCTCATGAACAAAACTTGAAAGAAAATTGACAACTGACAAAAATAATTCACAACACTAGAGACACAAGATAATCTTATGAACTAATAATTTGTAGTAATGCAATGTAGGTGAATAATACATTACCTAATCTCATTATTTGTTGGAATTGGTGAGATGGACATCACTGATTCAAATCAATCCCAAAATCAGAATCAGCAAAAGCATGCGATTTTCTTGAAGCTATCAAAGAAGAGTGGTACAAAGAGAACAATGATTAGTTTGGAAATGATAAACCAGGGCTAATCTAGGTCTCAAAATAAACTACATTTTTCCTCGCTTCGTTGTCGTTCATCGGCAATATCCCCGTGTGTCAGGCATCGCCGGCGATTGTCTCCTACCCTTCTCCGCTGCTCTTGATTGCGATGCAATGGATCGCGCAAGTAAAAGATTTATAATTGATTATAAATCTGTATGATCATACTACTATGATTTTAAAAGAAACAAACTAATCTGATGTGAAAATCAACTACCTTTTCCCTTGTGTTGTTGATGTTCATCCGTGCTTTCGGTCTGCTAGGAACCGGCAACATATGTGTACATGTGCATGGATCGACACCCGCCTACCTGGAGCCGCCTTCCCTTCTCCGCTTCTCGATGGTGGCCCAATGGAGAGATTCGATCGCAGCAGCCAACGGGCATTAGTCTCGATTGCAGCGGCGGCCTGGAGAGAGTAGCGATATGTGCCTTCGTAATCAGGTCGTGGCTGCGTATTAACAGGCCTATTTGCCTTCCAAGATGGCCTGCTAGGCAATTCTCCTTTATGATTTTATTGCTTTTAGCCTGCAATGGGCTGTACATGGGCTGATCCGTTCACGTTAATGAGAAAAGGCGTGAAAAAAGAATAGGGGGGGGGGGGGGGGGGCGAAGCAAGCACGGAACAAGCGGGCAAGGAAAAAAATTAGCGATTAGTTGGTTGCTATCGAGGGACGAGACGATCGTTAGGGGGGGTCTCGCCCCCCTTAGATCTGTCCCTGGCGATGGCGATGATGACGGTAGAGGCTTGAAACGCAATCCGCAGCAGAGCTAGAGCTGGGCGGCTTGAAACGGATACTCCGGGTTGTGTTGACCAAACCACGTCACCCCTCTATAGTTTTTTTCTTTTTTTTCAGCACTTTGACACCTTTTGACCTTTTCTTCTCTGTTGTTCCAACCAGTGCAAACGCACTAGAAGAGAGCAGTGGCGAGGATGGTGCAGCAGCGCGGCTTTGAGCAGAGGCGTGAGAGGGCGCAGGCGCTCAAGATGAACCCGCAACAGCGGTGGCGGCTCGACGGTCCGTCTAAGCTGGCGGCTCAGAGGCGGGTGAGCCCAAGGAAGCGGCGGCTCAAGGATGCCCCCAGCGAGGCAGAGCTATGGCAGTCGGACGGCGTTGGAGTGCAGCAGCCTGTGGCAGCGGGATTCGGCGAGTTATGCACGCGTTTGCTGGTGGTCCAACGTGGGCGGATGCTGGCGTGGCCTCCATCTCTGAAGTATAACACACTACCTTTATAACAAACCATTATTTTGATGACTTTGCACTTTTAGCGGATGGTGGACACCCGGTAGATGAATGGTTGATCTGATGTACATGCATTAGCAGCCCACTAACAGTTCTTTGCCATAGTCATACAACTTGATGATGTTGCTGGAGTTCATGGCCCCATGTCATGCACGCATGCATGTGCGTTTAATGGGTTCTTCCTTGTACGTACATATGTGCTCTGGGTTTTTGTTTTTGCTGCTCCACTGATTTCTACAGCGCGCACAGTGTTGGGCGAAGAGCTGCGGTGGCTTGAGGCAGATGCAAGGCGGCTCGGAAGAGAGCCACAGCGAAGGCAGGCCGAGGTGGTCAGGGGGCAGCTCTCGGCAACAGAGGAAACGACGCGGCAAGCCGGACAGAACGGGGACGCGGTGGAGGCTGACCAGGAAATTTGATCCTTTGATGCTTGGTGACTCGATGGCGACTCAGATTGATAGCAGGTCAACGGAGGCGACTTGAAACAGAGGCGACGTCGACTCTCCCGCTGCTTGGAACGGCTTGAAACGGCAGCGGAGGCCGTAATGAAGTTGGGTCCCTTCAGAAGCGGCAAACGAGGCAGGTCCGCGGGAGCGAGACTCGAAGACGTCGAGGCGGCCTCGACTCGGCAGAGGCGAGCCGGTCCAAGGTGAGGCCAAGACGATGCCACAAACCATGGTGGCAGCAGAAGCAGCAATCTGGATCCGCGGCAACGGAGACGGGCCACTCAGCGAAGGAGCAAGGCGAGTAGATGTAGCTACGCTCAAAGGAAGCGAGTTGTAGCCCCAGTGACGGCTCACAATGGCAGGTCAGAGCGGTAGATCAGAGCGGCGGATCGGAGTGGTAGATCAGAGCGGCGGGTCGGAGTGGTAGATCAGAGCGGCGGGTCAGAGCCCCGATGGCAGCTCATGGTAGTGTTGACTCGCAGCGCAACCGGAGATACGGCAGAGGCGAAGGCAAGCGCCGTGGCGGTGGCGGCTCGATGCGAGGGATGTGCCTGGCAGCTCCTCAGCGACAGAGGGCCGGCGACGCGGCGATCCATGGCCACGGCGGGACGATCCGAGGGCAACTCAGAGGCACTTGCGAACCGTGGCCGAGCCCTTTTCGGCTTTTCCAAGTCACAGAATTTGGAATAATCTATCTCCGGGTCTTGTCTTGACTTTGTTTTCTCTGGTTTGGAGTTTAGTGCAGGTACACGCGACGGCAGTGGTTGATCGCATACTTTAGGAAAATTCTTTGATCTCAGCGACTCAACGTCCACCGAATAAGTCGTAGGATGGTGGTGTAACCCTAACTCCTCTTGATCTCAACTTCGGATAGTCCATCGCTGAAAAACTCCTTTGATCATTGACTGATGAACTTCTGATTGATGTGAATCCTTCCAAACCGATTATTATTCATTAAAAAAATTGCAAACTTCTCAATCCCTGGGAGAGATCCCTTCAAGAACTCATCACCACCGTGCGCAGGCCCCACGGTGGGCGGCAACTGTCGTGGATTTGTCACGGCAGATGTCCTCGTGAAAAGGACTTAGTCGTGAGGCCAACGCATCTATGTAGTAGCTTGAAAGGGTTGGTCGGAATCGAGAGACGCAAGGTTTTACCCAGGTTCGGCCCCTCACGGTGGAGGTAAAAGCCTACGTCCTGCTTCATTGATATTGATGATGATGATCACGATTACAAGGGTGCTCTATCTCGAGAGCTATTGACTTGTTTGTCTAAACCTAACTTGTCCAACTCGTGGAACTTGTCCCTTTTGGGGTGCCCTTCCCCTACTTATATATATTGAAGGGGTGGCTTACATGACTAATCCTATTAGGATTAGGATTGCTCTATTACAAGTGGAGTCCTAGTCATGCTTCCTCTGTAAGGTAATATTCCTTATGCTTTCCTCTTAAGCCGGCCCATCATAGCTTGAGCCGGACTTCCATGAACCGCCTTCTGGGCCACCGGGTCTTGTCCCTCCTCTGACCCACCAGCCGGGTCATCAGTGAGTCGCATGGCTTGGCCGGGTCATCAGTGAGTGGAGAGATCCGGGCGGGTCACTTAGCGAGTCGCCAAGTCAGGGTGGGTCACCAGTGAGTCGCGAGGTCCGGCCGGCTCATATATCCGGCCGGGTCATACCGCTGGGTATATGAAAGCACAAGTGCTCCCTAGGTGGTTTTGGTAATTAATGTCAACATATCTCTTGTTGTACTAACACTTTTACCTAGTATGTTTCAGAGAAGTTCAACAATGAAGTGGCATGGACTAGAGGATGTGGAACCCCTTCAAAATGCTAAGGACAAAGGATTGGCTCAAGCTCCAAGCTCAAGACTCTACATTTTCTACTTTAGTGATCCAAGATCACATTGAGTCTATAGGAATGCCAATAATATTAAGAAGGGATGAGGTGTTGCTTAATGGCTTGCTTGCTCAAAGTGCTTAGTGATATGCTCTTAAGCCCTCAACCACTTTCTCACTTCCAAATATGTCCCACACCAAATATCCAACTCAGCCCCACCGATTCTTTCTATCCGGAGCCACCGAGTTCAGTTGACATAGCCACTGCCAGAAACCGTAATCTGTTCAGTCTCACTGATAGGATCTCAGTCTCGCCGAGATGGGCTTGCAAACTCTCTGTTACCCATTGCAATATTTTTGGTCACACCGAGATATGCAATCGGCCCCACCGAGTTTGCTTGGCCAACTCTCTATTTCGCTTATTACCCAAATCGGTCCCACCGAGTTTGAGTAATCGGTCAAACCGAGTTTTGGATTTACCCTAACCTTAGCACATCGGTCCCACCGAGTTGATCCAGTCGGTCCCACCGAAAACCCTAACGGTCACTAGATTTGCTGAATCGGTTCGACCGAGTTTATCAATTCGGTCCCACAGAGATTGGCAAGTTGTGTGTAACAGTTAGATTTTGTGTGGAGGCTATATATATACCCCTCCACCACCTCTTCATTCGTGGAGAGAGCCATCAGAACAAACCTACACTTCCAACCTACTTTTTTTGAGAGAGAACCACCTACACTTGTATTGAGGCCAAGATATTCCATTCTTACCATATGAATCTTGATCTCTAGCCTTCCCCAAGTTGCTTTCCACTCAAATCTTCTTTCCACTAAATCCATATCCTGTGAGAGAGAGTTGAGTGTTCGGGAGACTATCATTTGAAGCACAAGAGCAAAGTTCATCATCAACACACCATTTGTTACTTCTTGGAGAGTGGTGTCTCCTAGATTGGCTAGGTGTCACTTGGGAGCCTCCGACGAGATTATGGAGTTGAACCAAGGAGTTTGTAAGGGCAAGGAGATCGCCTACTTCGTGAAGATCTACCGCTAGTGAGGCCAGTCCTTCATGGGCGACGGCCATGGTGAGATAGACAAGGTTGCTTCTTTGTGGACCCTTCGTGGGTGGAGCCCTCCGTGGACTCGCGCAACCATTACCCTTCGTGGGTTGAAGTCTCCATCAACGTGGATGTACGATAGCACCACCTATCGGAACCACGTCTCAAAAATCTTCGTGTCTCCAAATTATGTTTGCACACTCCAATCCCATCCTTTTACATTCTTGCAAGTTGCATGCTTTACTTTCCGCTGCTCATATACTCTTTGCATGCTTGCTTGATATGTATTGTGGTTGTTAAACTTGTGCCAAAACTCCACTTCAACCTAAAGAAATTAAAAACTGAAACTTTTAGCACTTAGTGTCTAATCACCCCCCCCCTCTAGACACCTCTTCTCGATCCTTTCAATTGGTATTAGAGCTTTGGTCTCCATTGCTTTGGTTTAAACACCATTGGAGGAAGATGGATGAGTCTACTTTGGGGAGTCTTAGACATAGAGTGCCTATTCTTGATGGAGAATATTTTCATGAGTCGAAAAATGAAATGCTTGAGATTTTCAATGAATATCATTTGAACAAGTACATTGCTAGCCCTTGTGCACCTCATGTTGATCCTTTGCATCCTACCCTTGATGAGTCTATTGACATGATCCGCAACCTTAGAACTATTAATCTCATCACCAGAGGCTTGCCTAGAAACTTGATTGAATGTTTGCCTACTCTTGATTGTGCCTACACTATATCGAGATTTCTTGCGGAACGCTTTCCAAATTATTCCTTGAAAGATCTAGGTGAAATTCTCCATAAGTCTATTGCCTTGATTAAGATGAGTTCCAATGATCTCAAATTTGGTGACTGCTTATTTGAGCTTACTAATCTTACGAGTGCCAAAGGAGATGTTGGAATCATTAGTAATATCATTTCCAAAGCTATTAGAATTCATAAAGATAACCATAGAAATGATCATTTATCTAATGAATTACCCTCTCTAGGAATTGATCAATCACAAGATGATGTTGAACATGGATACTATGATGAGGATGAGGATGACAGTGACTATGATCTTAATGATGCAATGAGACACATTGGTCTTATGGCAAATCTTCGCGGCTACATGGCCGGAGGAAAGGAATGGGTTCTTGATAGTGGATGTACTGATCATATGACCGGAGATAAAGATATGTTCTATGAGCTTGCTGAAAACGACGACCCTCAAAAGTATGTCACCTTTGGTGATAACTCAAAGGGTAAGGTGGTTGGCCTAGGTAAGGTGGCCATCTCACATGATAGCTCCATACAAAATGTCATGCTCGTTGAATCCCTTGGCTACAATTTACTTTCAGTATCTAGACTTGCTGATTTCGGTTTCAATGTCCTATTTACTGAAGTAGATTGCCAAGTGTTTTGTAGAGATAATCATAAAATAATCTTTACCGGTATAGATAGAGGTGATCTTTACATTGTTGATTTCACTAAAAAGGCTCAACCTAGAACTTGCTTAATTGCTAAATCTTCTAAAGGTTGGTTATGGCATAGACGATTAGGTCATGTTGGTATCCGAAACCTTGACAAGCTTATTAAAGGAAATCATATCCTTGGCATCAACGATGTCATATTTGATAAGCATAGACTTTGCAGCGCTTGTCAAGCAGGTAAACGGGTTGGAGGAAGGCATCCCGTGAAGAACATCATGACCACAAGGAGACCACTCGAGCTACTTCACATGGATCTTTTTGGTCCTAATGCTTACAAAAGTATCGGTGGAAATTCTTTT
Organism: Triticum monococcum; assembly: GCA_034509565.1. Lineage (NCBI taxonomy): Eukaryota > Viridiplantae > Streptophyta > Magnoliopsida > Poales > Poaceae > Triticum > Triticum monococcum. Next base: position 681,626,222 of record CM067845.1, on the reverse strand, counting down.
GGTCTAGTTATAGTTGATAATTTTTCAAGATTTACGTGGGTCTTCTTTCTCGATGATAACTCGCAGGTCCAAAAGATCTTCAAAAACTTCGCTAGGAAGGCCCAAAATCAATTTGAAGTGAAAATCAAGAAGGTTGGCAGCGAAAACGGAACGGAGTTCAAGAACGCAAATGTGGACACCTTTCTTGACGAAGAAGGGATTTCACATGAGTTCTCGGCTACGTACACACCTCAACAAAATGGAGTTGTTGAGAGGAAGAACCGGACACTCATCGAAATGGCGAGAACAATGCTTGATGAGTACAAGACGCCAAAGCACTTTTGGGCGGAAGCGGTTGAGACAGCTTGTCATGCAACAAATCGCTTGTATCTTCACAAGCTACTCGGCAAGACGGCATACGAGCTCCTCACCGGTAACAAACCACAAGTTGGATACTTTCGAGTATTCGGCTCCAAGTGCTACATTCTTTATAAGCATCGTCGTTCTAAATTTGCTCCTAAGTCTCATGAAGGTTTCCTACTTGGTTATGGCTCAAACTCTCACACATACCGTGTCTACAATAATTTCACCCGAAAGGTTGAGGAGACGGTAGATGTGAAGTTTGATGAATCTAACGGCTCGCAATTAGAGCAATTGCCAATTGATGTAGGAGATAAAGACCCTTCGGAAGCAACCCAAGACTTGTCTATTGGCAAGATTCATCCAACGGAGGTTAAGGAGAGTACCTCGTCCGTCCAAGTGGAAGCTTCTACCTCACGACAAGGTGAACCAAGAGTTAATACAGAAGCATCCACAAGTGGGACACACTAAGATGAAGAAAATGAGGAAGTGCACCAAGATGAACGCCAACAACCTCCTTCTCCACCACGACAAGAGAACGACAACGTCAACAACGAAGAAGGTCAAGAAGAAGAACAAGATGAAGAAGATGTTCAACCAAGATCCAAACAAAAGCTTTCACGAGTTCGAGCAAGAATTGCTAAAGGCCATCCCGTCGAGCAAATCTACAATGATATCCAAACCGGGAGAATCACTCGCTCAAAAACTCGTTTAGCTAACTTTTGTGAACACTATTCATTCATCTCTAGCATTGAACCTATGAAGGTTGAAGAAGCTTTGGAAGATCCGGATTGGATAAATGCCATGCATGAAGAGCTACACAACTTTGAGAGAAATCAAGTTTGGACATTAGTTGAGAAGCCCGACAACAACCACAACATCATCGGTACCAAATGGGTGTTTCGCAACAAGCAAGATGAAGATGGACAAGTAGTTCGCAACAAAGCACGTCTCGTTGCCCAAGGCTACACTCAAGTCAAAGGTATGGACTATGGTGAGACATATGCCCCCATTCCAAGACTTGAGTCCATTCGCATCTTACTTGCCTATGCTAATCATCATGGTATCACCTTGTACCAAATGGGCAATAAAGTGCTTTTCTGAATGGTGAAATAGAGGAGGCATTTTATGTTAAGCAACCTCCTGGATTTGTCAATCCTAAGAAACCTAATCATGTTTACAAACTTCACAAATCTCTTTATGGGCTTAAACAAGCTCCTAGAGCATGGTATAAATGCTTGACCAAGTTTCTTATTGAAAAAGGCTTTGAAATTGGAAAATAGATTCTACTCTTTTTTACTAAAAGGGTTAATGGAGAACTATTTGTGTGCCAAATTTATGTCGATGATATTATATTTGGATCAACTAACCCTCATTCTAGTGAAAAGTTTGGAAAGCTAATGCCGGAGAAGTTTGAGATGTCAATGATGAGTGAACTCAAATTCTTTCTTGGTTTGCAAATCAAGCAAACTAAGGAAGGTACCTTTGTCTCTCAAACGAAGTACACCAAGGACTTATTCAAGAAGTTCAATATGCAAGAATGCAAAGGTATGACAACACCCATGCCTACTAGTGGACATCTTGATTTAACCAAAGATGGTGAACCGGTTGATCAAAAGGTTTATCGCTCTATGATTGGTTCATAGTTATATCTATGTGCTTCACGTCCCGATATTATGCTAAGTGTGTGCATGTGTGCATGATATCAAGCTGCTCCTAAAGAATGTCATCTTAAGGCCGTGAAAAGGATAGTGAGATACTTAATCCATACACCAAATTTTGGCATTTGGTACCCAAAGAGGGCCTTCTTTGATCTTGTTGGCTACTCCGACTCAGACTATGCCGGTGACAAGGTTGATAGAAAGTCCACTTCGGGTACTTGTCAATTTCTTGGTAGATCTCTTGTGTCTTGGTCTTCCAAGAAACAAAACTCGGTATCCTTATCCACCGCCGAAGCGGAATACATTGCCGCTGGATCATGTTGTGCTCAATTACTTTGGATGACCCAAACTCTTAAAGATTATGGGATATCTGTGAAACATGTTCCATTACTTTGTGACAATGAAAGTGCTATTAAGATTGCTCACAATCCCGTGCAACATTCTCGAACTAAGCATATTGAAGTTCGTCATCATTTCATTCGAGATCATGTTGCCAAAGGGGACATTAATCTTAAGCATGTTCGCTCCGAAAAGCAGTTAGCTAATATATTCACGAAACCACTTGATGAGAAAGTGTTTTGCAGGTTAAGAGGTGAATTGAACAACATTGATGCTTCAAACTTGGAGTAGGAACTCCATTTGATACATGCAAGGCATGAGCCTACGACTGATCCTTGATATTTCTCTTATGTTGACTATCTTAAGTCTTGGATATATTTGCACCTTGCATGTTATCTAACCCGTGTAGGTACTTGGATGAATCTAAATCTATGAGATTGCAACTCACTCACATGTTGAGCAATTTCTATATCACCAAGTCTCTACACAATGGTGGATGAAGACAAGGAAGCACGCAACCATTCAAACATATCCTTCGACAAATTTTATGTTGAGTTTCATGATTGTCATTTTGGATATACAAGTGCTCTTCCTTGCAAGAACTAACCCATGTAGGTAGATGAACTCAAACTCCAAGTGGTGCTCCCAACTCTTGATGAGCTACATCAACCTTGAGCAACCCACACAAGTTCAACTACATGATCATGATCAATGCCACCACCCAAGGTATGTTATTCCATCTTAGAGAAGCTTTACTCCAAGTCATGAGTCAAAGCAACCCGACAAGATGCGAATGCATCAAAAAGCATAAACGAAAAATGGTAACCCCATTTTGAGCTTAAACGATGAGTATGACCTATTGTCAAGTGATCTCACTTGACTCGTAAGTCAATATACTCTAACATAGGTGACTTTGTCGCCGACCAATTCTAGATGAAGTTCTCTTGTCTTCCTTTTTTCGTGCTCTTGCATTTTTCTCATGCGTATTTGTTTCCAACTTCATATAGACTTCTTTTTAGTTTCTTCTCTTTTATTTTCTGTTCTGCATTCCTTGCATCCAATTCATTACAAATCTTTCAGTTAATTCCTTGCAAATCCTTGTGAGATCTTACTTGTCTAGTGAGCTGAGGTGACAAGTGTTTTCTCTGTGATGAACTCGGTCTCACCGGTCTGATGCTTTCGGTCCAACCGAATCCTCTCGGTACAACCGAACCATACAACTCGGTGTCACCGATTCCACTATAGGAAAGACATCTTGCCACTTGTTTTTGCATTCTTTTTTATCCAGCTCCACTCAATGAATCTTGTCCTCGACCAGCATCCCATTCAACTTGCCGCTTTGTTCTGTGACTCAAGGACAAAACCCATCATGACAAAATCTAGAAGAACCCTTCTTGAAAATTGATGTCAAAGGGAGAGAGAGATAACATAAAAGATTAATCATATCTATAGGGGAGAGAATACTCAAGGGACCCCACATGCTTGGTGTTCAAGAGGAGAGAAGTCACATGTCTTCAAGAGGGGAAAGACATGTTCATATTTTCTCGTTTGCATTAGCTCTGTTTATTTCCTTTGAGCTCTGATTTTGCTCTAATTTTCTGTTCCCTATCTTCTCCCAGTATCCCATGCTAGATTCAGGGGGAGCAAGACATCTAAGGGGAGGAAATCCTTGAATTTATTGCACATCTTTACCTTTGGGGACATGTCTATATCCAGTGTGGTACTTAGTACTCACTCTACATGTCATCCCAGTCTTGGTACTCTTGTGGTTTCTTTTGTTTGCTCTGGCCAGTAGGTGTATCTGTGTTATCTAACCTTGTTTACGCAGGTTCATTCCATCCTAAGCCAACTCAAGACCACAAGGTAAGTATATGCATCACAGTCATGCGTACGAGAAATTATTGCTAATGTACATACTGTTTGCAAGAAGGACTCATGAGCATGAAGGTACATTTATCATATTCACATCATTTGCTCTAATGCAGATAGCCAAGATACATGTAACACATTGCTTAATCTGTCATGTTTATGCATTCACATGCTTCTATATTCCATATTCACATGATTGCATACATGTAGGGGGAGCCTATGCATGTTGCATGTCTTTCCAAAGCTTTACTTACTATTCTCTATATCTTTATCTAAAGCTTTGATGTATGTTGTCATCAATTACCAAAAAGGGGGAGATTGAAAGCACAAGTGCTCCCTAGGTGGTTTTGATAATTAATGTCAACATATCTCTTGTTGGACTAACACTTTTACCTAGTATGTTTCAGATAAGTTCAACAATGAAGTGGCATGGACTAGAGGATGTGGAACCCCTTCAAAATGCTAAGGACAAATGATTGGCTCAAGCTCCAAGCTCAAGACTCTACATTTTCTATTTTAGTGATCCAAGATCACATTGAGTCTATAGGAAAGCCAATACTATTAAGAAGGGATGAGGTGTTGCTTAATGGCTTGCTTGCTCAAAGTGCTTAGTGATATGCTCCAAAGCCCTCAACCACTTTCTCACTTCCAAATATGTCCCGCACCAAATATCCAACTCGGCCCCACCGATTCTTTCTATCCGGAGCCACCGAATTCAGTTGACATAGCCACTGCCTGAAACCCTAATTAGTTAGGTCTCATCGATGGGATCTCGGTCTCGCCGAGATGGGCTTGCAAACTGTCTGTTACCCATTGCAATATTTTCGGTTCCACTGAGATATGCAATCGGCCCCACCGAGTTTGCTTGGCCAACTCTCTGTTTCGCTTATTACCCAAATCGGTCCCATCGAGTTTGAGTAATCGGTCAAACCGAGTTTTGGATTTACCCTAACCCTAGCACATCGGTCCCACCGAGTTGATCCAGTCGGTCCCACCGAAAACCCTAACAGTCACTAGATTTGCTGAATCGGTCCGACCGAGTTTATCAATTTGGTCCCACCGAGATTGGCAAGTTGTGTGTAATGGTTAGATTTTGTGTGGAGGCTATATATACCCCTCCACCACCTCTTCATTCGTGGAGAGAGCCTTCAAAACGAACCTACACTTCCAACCTACTTTTTCTGAGAGAGAACCACCTACACTTGTGTTGAGGCCAAGATATTCCATTCTTACCGTATGAATCTTGATCTCTAGCCTTCCCCAAGTCGCTTTCCACTAAATCCATATCCTGTGAGGGAGAGTTGAGTGTTGGGCAGACTATCATTTGAAGCGCAAGAGCAAGGAGTTCATCATCAACACACCATTTTGTTACTTCTTGGAGAGTGGTGTCTTCTAGATTGGCTAGGTGTCACTTGGGAGCCTCCGACAAGATTATGGAGTTGAACCAAGGAGTTTGTAAGGGCAAAGAGATTGCCTACTTCGTGAAGATCTACCGCTAGTGAGGCAAGTCCTTCGTGGGCGACGACCATGGTGGAATAGATAAGGTTGCTTCTTCGTGGATCCTTCGTGGGTGGAGCCCTCCGTGGACTCGCGCAGCCGTTACCCTTTGTGGGTTGAAGTCTCCATCAACGTGGATGTACGATAGCACCACCTATCGGAACCACGTCTCAAAAATCTCCGTGTCTCCAAATTGCGTTTGCACACTCCAATCCCATCCTTTTACATTCTTGCAAGTTGCATGCTTTACTTTCCGTTGCTCATATACTCTTTGCATGCTTGCTTGATATGTATTGTGTTTGTTAAACTTGTGCCAAAACTCCACTTCAACCTAAAGAAATTAAAAACTGCAACTTTTAGCACTTAGTGTCTAATCATCCCCCCCCCCTAGACACCTCTTCTCGATCCTTTCAGTATATCCCCGATCCCCGACAGTAATTCCTAAAAGAAAACTAAGGAAACTGTATGAAAACCAAAGCCTCAAGCACCAATGTGTACGGGACATTACGCATTGTATATGCATATATCGGAAATTAATTTGCTTATTTTTTTAAATGAAGTTAAATGAGCTTTAGAAAATGTTCATGTGATGTAAAACTTTGTTCCTGCAATTTGTATTAAAAATCTCATCGCAGTTTAAAAAATGCTCACACAATTTAAAAATAACCGTGCAGTGTTAAATTTTGTTCATGTAAGTTTTAGAAATCCCATTTTAAAAAACGTTTGTGACATTCAAACAATCGGTCATTTGTGTACTAGAAAAATGTTCACGAGTTTACAAAATGTTCATGGATTGTAAATTTTTTGTTCCATTATAAATGTATTCAAACCATTCTAATTTTTTGACATTTAAAAAATACTCAATATTTATTTCATTTTTTTATCGCATATTAGAAAACAGTTCATCGTGCACTAAGAAAATTTTATCATGAATTTAGGAAATAATCATATTGCGTTGAAAACTGTTTGCCATGTATTAAGAAATGTTCAATGTGTGTTAAATAAATGTTTGCTTGTATTTAGAAAAAATGACTTGTATTAGAAAGAATGCTCATATTTAAAAAAAAATCAATGTATGCTAATAAATTGTTCATGCATTTTTTAATAATGTTCACCATGTATTGAAAAAATGTTCACCATACATATAGAAATGTTCAATATGCATTTAAAAAATGTTCACCGTGTATTCATAAAAATGTGCAGTGTGTATTTAAAATTGTTCGACATGTATGTGAAAAATATTCAACCTAGATACGTAAAAGGTTCAACATGTTTTTGAAAACATTCGACATTTATTTTAAAAATTGAAAAGACGGGATAATGAAAAAAATCCGAATGAAAATCATAAAGATAAACCGGAAGGAAAAACAGAACAAAAACAGGCGAAAACTAATAGTGAAAACATACACAAGAAAGAAAAAGAGAAAGAAAGTCATCGAAGGTTCTAAACTGGTTTTTACCAGTCCTTAGAACCTTTCCAAAACCATATGATTGGGTCGACTCACTAAGGAAAACCCTTTGAGGCGAGGCTACCTCCAATCTGGCAGTAGGCGAAACATGGCCCTGGCGCGCCTAGACGGAGCTTCTTGAAGTTTTCTTCGAGAATGGAGATTAAGGGCGTGTTCTGAAAGTGCCCAGCTTCTCCAAAACTTTCTAGATTCAACTTCTTGTGTGGCTTCTCACTTCAGCTGGCGCTATGGAAAGCGTTCAGCACGCAACTTTCGGTTTCTGTGGTTAGGCACAGGTCGACAGGCCATTTGATTAGCAATAAGCCCAACTTAGATGGATTGGCAAGGCCCAAAGCCAATAGCCAACGTGCGCGCGAGAGAGTTAGCGATAGAAAATCGAAACGGTATGCTGGATGTCACTTGGCGGTGGCAATCCTGTGTAATTTGCCTCAACTCCAACTTCCCTATTTTCAGGGATCTGGAAAGAAGCAGCTTCCCAAACTCCATCCTTTTTACACTGAGACAGGCCACCAGCTTCTCTATTCCAGCTTCCTGGAGCTAGAGTGTTCGGCTCAACTTCATGCGTGGAGTTCACGAAGCTGGGAGCTGGAGCGTTGCCGAACAGGCCACTCATAGAGTCTGCATCGTTAAGATACACACAACAGTCTTTATTAAACTTGGTGAAGGCAAAAGATATCAACGAGCAGCGTATCACTGGTAGAAAAAGGGCCTACAGTCCCGGTTCGTAAGGGCCTTTAGTCCCGGTTCCTGAACCGGGACTAAAGTGTCGGTACTAATACCTCCCCCCTTTAGTCCCGGTTCAATCCAGAACCAGGACTAAAGGGCGCGGCCACGTGGAGCTCCACCTTTAGTCCCGGTTGGTAACACCAACCGGGACTAAAGGAAATTTTATGATTTTTTTTTTTGAAATTTTTTTTTGAAATTTTTTTATTTTCAAATTTCTGAATTATTTTAACCTCTAGTCTGTAATCACCACCCCTCATCACTTCTCAATTTATCCTTTAGTCACCCCTCATCATTCCAAATCATCTAACTTCCCGACCGGTCACCCATCCCTCTCACTACTCCAGCCCAAGCACGCTTAACTTCCGGGTTCTATTCTCCCACGCTCCAAGTCTGCACTTGTTGTTTTCCTGACAATAGTAAGATGTCAATCCTATTAACCTTTAGGAATTTTGCTTGAGCATGAAGTGACACATTTCACTGTTTGAGTTTGAAACTATTGTTTTAAAAAACAATAATTATTTAGTAACACTAATATTTCTTGAATAATTAGTTTGACCATTGTTTGACCACAGTTTGACCACAGTTTGACCAGATTTGACCAAAATTGAAAAAATTAAAATAATTATTTAGTAACACTAATATTCTAGAATAATTAGTTTGACCATTGTTTGACCATAGTTTGAATATTTTTCAATTTTTTCCACTCTAAATCTTAAAAGCCCCGTAACTTTTTTTCTATTAGGTTTTTGAGGATTTTGAAAATGTTTAACGGGGTTCCCCCGTTAAATTTGGATGTAACTTTTCGAGTAGATGATTTTTCATATAAAAAACTTTTTCATCCGAGTTAGTATGCAAAAGTTATGCCCATTTTTACAAATTTCAGAGAGATTTTGCAAATAAAGTCAAAATTCACATTTGCAAATTTTCCCAACAACTAGACCACATATCACATGAGAAACTTATTTTCTTTTTTTTGACATTTCCATTATTTTCTTTTATTTTTTTTTAAACTGAAAAGGCGATCCACGGGGGGGGGGGGGGGGGGTAGAGTTTGAAAATGGGACCTTTAGTACCGGTTCGTGGCACGAACCGGGACTAAAGGTCTCAACCCCATTAGTTCCGGTTCGTGCCTCAAACCGGGACTAAAGGTTTAATCTTTAGTCCCGGTTCGTGGCTTAAACCGGGACTAATGCCTTAGCCGCACGAATCGGGACCAATGCTCACATTAGTCCCGGTTCTAGACTGAACCGGGACTAATGGGCTGAGCCGGCCTGGACCATAGCACTGTTTTCTACTAGTGTATGGGCCATCACAGTATATGAAATTTAGCACCAACGATTAGGTCGACTTATTCGGCAGCAACTCCTTTAAAAAGGATAAACATGCTGGAGTAGTCGTCATCACGTTTGGCCGAAGACGGCCAGGACAAAAAAAATTCATCCCTATTTGTCGAGACCAACCGGTGAAAATCGTCACATTAGAAAAAAAGAAAACTACGTCTTCAACGAGGTACTTAGGCTGGTAATCAGGGTGAACCGTCGCAGCTAATGGTGGTCCATTCACGTGCCTGCTAATTACATCACAGCTTGACGCCTAAGAGGACATGGATCATGGAATGTGATGTCCAATCCCCATTACAAATCTGAAACGACTTTGGGGCGGGCTCCCGTTAGAAAGGGCGGGCTCCCGTTTGCAGCCTAGTTGTTTTTTTAGCTCTAGTAACAAACACAATCCCGTGGGTCACACAGGCACGATCTCCTACCAACTTACTGTAAGTAGAACTAGCTTAAACTAAACACACTTGCTCCGTCCGCACAACACTAATCGCTAGCGCATCTACTGCAAATATTTCTATGAACCTGCCCATCCACTGCAACTTTCTCTGGCACGCGCTCTCCAATAGACCACTACGCACTGCCCATATGTATGTAGTACGTGTGAGTGACCACAGGAGCAGCATCACACAAGCAGACTCATACTAGCGTAATCTTTATCTGCATGCAGAGCCACGCTCCGTCTCCCTCTCCCGGGGTTAATCTAATCGGAGCTTGTCGCCATCAGCGGTAGGGAATCTCGGCCATCGCCGATCAGGCCGTGTTTCGATGAACTCTCGATAGCATGCGCAACCTCATCTAAATCTAGGTCTTGTTCGGTTCGGTGGAAATCAAAACATAGAAATTGTGAGTAGTATAGAAATTTGATAGAAGGCACTTACCATCCTAAGGAATTGATTTGTCTTGTTCTTACATGTAAAATGAGTTTTGAGTGGATGTTTAGTTTTATCCAAAAACACGGAAAATTAGTAGTATTCCTACGAAATTCATCCTAAGAAATTGACTTGCCTCATTCTTACATATAAAATGAGTTTTGAATGGATATTTAGTTTTCTCCAAAAACATGGAAAATTAGTAGTATTCCTACGAATTCATGTGCGCATTTCCTACAAACCAAATGCATATATAGAAAAATTTTCTTCGGAATCCTTGTTCCTATATTTTTCTGTCTCAAAACAATTGACGCGCTACCCGCTTTCGTATCTTTTATGATTTTCTTTTGCGATCAAATGGAGCGGAGCGCTCTCAATAACGGTTTTCAGACGGTTGCAGGCGCGTGCATCTTGTGCCATGTAAGATGATGACTCAATCGTCAAATCACTCAACAAGTCGTTCTTACATAGGTCACGCACATCGCCTGGCCCGGATCCGAGCCACACGGTAGTGCGCTCTTCCAACCTACCAAAGCTAGCTAAGTAATTGCCATCCTCAACAGGATGATGCGGTGACGGCTTTCTAAAGTTTGAATAAGGTTTTGCCCGCCTTGTCCCTGTCACACTAGTGCTTCTAACATCATCGGAGGAGGTGTGGAGATGTGTCTTTGGCGGATCTCACGGGATTCAGCCGACGTTTGTCTTCGGTGGATTCGATCTTCGTTCGTCTTCGTCCGTGTGTCTGGAGGTTGCATCGTTTCAATCTACGTTGCACTTCATCTGCGGTGGTGGTTGTTTTGATGCGCCGGTCCTATGGCACCTTAGCACGACGACTTCTCGACTCTCAATTACGACAAGGTTTGCCCGAGTTCCCGCCGCAAAAAAAGTTTTGCCCGACTTTGATGAGGAAGGGGCGATGACGGCGGCGCGCCTTAGGTTCACTCCAGTGCTTGTAGTCGTCGCTGGGTGGTCTACGGATCTGGATGTAATTTTTTTACTTCTGGTGTTCTTTATACTACCTTGACAGTTGTTAAACAGATCAACCATTTTCTCGTAAAAATAAACATGAGCAAGCTTAAGGCCAACTCCAACGCGTGATCCCAAATGAGCATCCTTTTTGTGTGGATTTTGTCCATTTGACTCGGGAAAAGGGACGTTGTCTATCCATTTCTTTGTTTGCGTTGGTAGTGCGCCACTGGTAGAAAACGAGGCTTCCATACGCCCCCATTAGTCCCCAAAACAATCGAACCACGACCAAAGGGGTCTTTAGTCGCGGTTCGGGAGAAGACCCGCGACCAACTACCTGGGCCCAGCGCGCTCGGTCGACAGCTGGCGGACGGGACGGGCTTTAGTCCCGGTTGGCGTGGCCAACCGGGACTAAAGGTCCCAGAAGGCCTTTAGTCGCGGTTGGCCAGGCCAACCGGGACTAAAGCCCATCCAGCTGGCGGACGGGAGGGGCTTTAGTCCCGGTTGGCCTGGCCAACCGCGACTAAAGGCCCATCCCTATATATACTCAGCTCACTTCACTTCACTCGGCTCACTTCACAATTTTCAGAAGGTGGTGGTGGGGTGGTGGTGGGTTTGCTTTTGGTTTCTCCTATGCACACAAGGTGTTTGATGAAATGCCCGAGAGCCTGAAACAAGCCACACTTGAGCTTTCTCATTTATTTTTCCTCCGCGATCGCGGTTAGCAACTCGAACCTTTCATGTGTCATTGATAAAATACGCATGTGTGTAGTTCATTGTTTAATTTGTATTATTTCTAGCTAGTTAGTTTAACAAATGCATGATGGTTAATTATATACTTTATATAATAATAATGCAGATGAATCGGCAATGGATGTACGGTTCCCGACTCTCCGGCGAGTTCACTACGGGTTTGAAAGATTTCCTCGTAGTGGCAAATGCGAACAAGCAGCAAGGTTTTATTATCTGTCCATGTGCTGTCTGTAAGAATGAGAAGGGTTACTCCTCCTCAAGAAGAGTTCACATGGACCTGCTTAAGCATGGTTTCATGCCAAGCTATTATTGTTGGACCAAGCATGGAGAAAGAGGGGTTAGAATGGAAGAAGATGAAGAAGGGGATGATATCGATGACAACTATCGTGATCTTTTCGGTGATACTTTCATGGAGGATGATGCTGAAGGTGTGGAAGGGTTAGGTGAAGGTGAAGAAGAGGCACATGATGAGCCCGCTGATGATCTTGGTCGGACCATTGCTGATGCACGGAGACGCTGCGAAACTGACAGGGAGAGGGAGAATTTGGATCGCATGTTAGAGGATCACAAAAAGTCGTTGTATCCAGGATGCGATAATAGTCTGAAAAAGCTGGGCTGCACACTGGATTTGCTAAAATGGAAGGCACAGGAAGGTGTAGGTGACTCATCATTTGAAAATTTGCTGAAAATATTGAAGAATATGTTGCCGAAGAATAATGAGTTGCCCGCCAGTACGTACGAAGCAAAGAAGGTTGTCTGCCCTCTAGGTTTAGAGGTTCAGAAGATACATGCATGCATTAATGACTGCATCCTCTACCGCAGTGAATACGAGAATTTGAATGAATGCCCTGTATGCACTGCATTGCGTTATAAGATCAGAGGCGATGACCCTGGTGACGATGTTGAGGGCGAGAAACCCAGGAAGAGGGTTCCCGCCAAGGTGATGTGGTATGCTCCTATAATACCACGGGTGAAACGTCTGTTCATGAACGAAAAGCATGCCAAGTTGTTGCGATGGCACAAAGAGGACCGTTTGTCCGACGGGCAGTCGAGACACACCGCTGATGGAACGCAATGGAGAAAGATCGACAGAGTTTTCAAAGATTTTGCAGCTGACGCAAGGAACTTAAGATTTGGTCTAAATACTGATGGCATTAATCCTGTTGGCGAGCAGAGCTCCAACCATAGGACCTGGCCCGTGACTCTATGCATCTACAACCTTCCTCCTTGGTTGTGCATGAAGCGGAAGTTCATTATGATGCCAATTCTCATCCAAGGCCCTAAGCAACCCGGTAACGACATCGATGTGTACCTAAGGCCATTAGTTGAAGAACTTTTACAGTTGTGGGCGAAACCTGGTGTACGTGTCTGGGATGAGCACAAAGGAGAGGAATTTGACCTACGAGCGTTGCTTTTTGTAACCATCAACGATTGGCCTGCTCTCAGTAACCTTTCGGGACAGAAAAATAAGGGATACAATGCATGCACGCACTGCTTACATGAGAATGAAAGTGTACGTTTGGTTAATTGTAAGAAGAACGTGTACCTGGGTCATCGTCGATTTCTTCCCCGAAATCATAACGTAAGAAAGAAAGGCAAGCATTTCAACGGGAAGGCAGATCACCGGCCGAAGCCTGCGGAACGTACTGGTGCTGAGATATTTGATATGGTCAAGGATTTGAAAGTCATCTTTGGAAAGGGTCCTGGCGGACAATCAGTTCCGCGGGGAGTTGACGGGCACGCACCCATGTGGAAGAAGAAATCTATATTTTGGGAGCTAGAATATTGGAAAGTCCTAGATGTCCGCTCTGCAATCGACGTGATGCATGTTACGAAGAATATTTGCGTGAACCTGCTAAGCTTCTTGGGCGTGTATGGGAAGACAAATGATACAAAGGAAGCACGGCAGGACCAGCAACTTTTGAAAGACCTAGATGACCGGCATCCGAAATGGTTTCAAGGTCGTGCCAGCTACGCTCTTACCAAAGAAGAAAAGGTCATTTTTTTTGAATGCATGAGCAGTATGAAGGTCCCGTCTGGCTTCTCGTCGAATATAAAGGGAATAATAAACATGCCAGAGAAAAAGTTCCAAAACCTGAAGTCTCACGACTGCCACATGATTATGACGCAATTGCTTCCGATTGCTTTGGGGGGGCTCCTACCGGAAAATGTTCGAGTAGCCATTGTGAAGCTATGTGCATTCCTCAATGCAATCTCTCAGAAGGTAATCAATCCAGAAGATCTACCACGGTTACAGAACGATGTGGTCCAATGCCTTGTCAGTTTCGAGTTGGTGTTCCCACCATCCTTCTTCAATATTATGACGCACCTCCTGGTCCACCTAGTCGAAGAGATTTCCATTCTCGGTCCTGTATTTCTACACAATATGTTCCCCTTTGAGAGGTTCATGGGAGTATTAAAGAAATATGTCCGTAACCGTGCTAGGCCAGAAGGAAGCATCTCCAAGGGCCATCAAAATGAGGAGGTAATTGAGTTCTGTATTGACTATGTTCCTGACCTTAAGCCGATTGGTATTCCTCAATCGCGGCACGAGGGGAGACTAAGTGGAAAAGGCAAGATCGGAAGGGATACCACGATATGTATGGACGGTCATTCTATGACTGAAGCACACCACACAGTTCTGCAAAATTCCAGCTTGGTGGCTCCGTACTTCGAGCAATACAAAAATATTTTACGCTCGGATAACCCGGGGAAGCCTGAATCCTGGATTAGAAAGGCCCACATGGAGACTTTCGGCAGTTGGTTGCGAAAACATTTAATGAATGACAATGATGTTGGAGATCAGCTGTACATGTTGGCCAAGAAACCATCTTCGACTATAACGACTTTCCAAGGGTACGAGATAAATGGGAATACATTTTACACCATCGCCCAAGATAAAAAGAGCACCAACCAAAACAGTGGTGTCCGCTTTGATGCAGCAACCGAGAATGGGAAAAAAGTCACATATTATGGTTACATAGAGGAGATATGGGAACTTGACTATGGACCCTCCTTTAAGGTCCCTTTGTTCCGGTGCAAATGGTTCAAGCTAACAGGAGGTGGGGTAAAGGTGGACGAGCAATACGGAATGACAATGGTGGATTTCAACAATCTTGGTTACCTTGACGAACCATTCGTCCTTGCCAAAGATGTCGCTCAGGTTTTTTATTTGAAGGACATGAGTAGCAAACCGAGGAAACGGAAAGATAAGAAAACGATCAGTACATCATGTGATGATCCAAAGCGCCACATTGTTCTTTCAGGGAAAAGAAACATCGTGGGAGTGGAGGACAAGACAGACATGTCAGAAGATTATAATATGTTTGGTGAAATTCCGCCCTTCAAAGTGAACACTGACCCAAGCATTAAGTTAAATGATGAGGATGCTCCATGGATACGGCACAATCGTAAGCAAGCAGGGACGTACAAGGGAAGAATTGATGTGTAATAATTTATTGTACCAAACTTTGTATTTGGTCGATGAACTGAATGATGTATCAAACCTTTTGTCAAACCTTCAAGGGATTTTAAAATGAATTAGTTTTATTTTTCTGATTTTTTTGATACATAATTGTATTTTTAAGATTTTAAAATGTCAGAAGATTTTAAAAAAGGAAAAAGGAAGAAAGGAAGAAAAAAAAGAAGAAAAACAAGAAAAAGGAAGAAACAAACAGAAGAAAAAAAAACAAAAAAAAGGAAGAAAAAAACAGAAGAAAAACAAGAATTTAAAATGAATTAGTTTTATTTTCTGATTTTTTTGATATATAATTGTATTTTTAAGATTTTAAAATGAATTAGAAACAAAATAATATAAACTGTAATAAAATAAAATAATTATCATAAAGTAAAATAAATAAGTAATTATCATAAAGTAAAAATAAATAAGTAATTAGAAACAAAATAAAATAAAATAAATAAGTTTTTTGTTGTAAGTAGAAACAAAACAAAATAAATAAAGCAAAAATGAAAACAAAAAACAGGCAAAAAATAAAGAATATGCCACCTACTGGGCCACCACGGCCTGAATACGACTAGAAACCCATTAATGGGCCAGGATTCAGGCCCGCAGAAGGCCCAGTAGGCCCACAGGCTCATAGTAACAGAATAGGCCCGTAAGCCTGCATTCGAGAGGAGCTCGAAGTGGTGAGCGCAGCCGCGCTTATAAACCACTGTCGAAGCCTCTCGGCTAGCGAGGTGGGACTAAACATCCCACCGCACCGCGCCAGTTCAGCACAGACCCTTTAGTCCCGGCTGGGGAGGCGGACCGCGACTAAAGGGTACCCTTTAGTCGCGGTTGTTGTCCCCAACCGCGACTAAAGGGTCTTTCTGCGCGGGAAAGGAAGCGGCGCCAAAACCCTTTAGTCGCGGTTGGGGAGGGGGACCGCGACTAAAGGGTACCTTTAGTCGCGGTCCTCCTCCCCAACCGCGACTAAAGGTGCGTCTATATATACTGCACTTAGCAGTTTTGCCGCGGCATTCTCCTCTGTCTCCCCAACGTCGATCGACGTCGACGCCGACGCCGACGCCGAAGCCCTGCCCCGACGCCGACGCCGAAGCCCTGCGCGCCGCCGCCCCCGTCCCCAGTGAGCGCCGCCTCCGCCCGTGCCTGCCCTTGCTCGCCGCCCGTGCCCTGCGCGCGCCCTTGCCCGCCGCCCTGCCACCCGCCGCCCGACGCCCTGCCGCCCGCCGCCCGACGCCCTCCGCCGGCCGCCTGACGCCCTGCCGCCCTCCGCCCGCCGCCCGCCGCCCGCCGCCCTGCCTGCCGTCCTCCGCCTCCCCAGAAGAAAAAACAAAAAAAGGAGGAAGAAGAAAAGAAAGAAGAAAAAAGGAAGAAGAAAAAACAAGAAAGAAAAAGGAAGAAGAAAAAAAATGAAAACCAAATAAAAACCAAATGAAAACCAAAAGAAAGAAGAAAGAAAAAGGAAGAAGAAAAAAAGAAGAAGAAAGGAAGAAGAAAGGAAGAAGAAGAAAGAAAGTAAAAAGAAAAAGGAAAGAAGAAGAAAGAAAGAATAGAAAGGAAGAAGAAGAAAGGAAGAAGAAGAAAGAAAGAAGAAGAAAGAAAGAAGAAGAAGAAAGAAAAAAGAAAAAGGAAGAAGAAGAAAGAAAGAAGAAAGGAAGAAGAAGAAAGGAAGAAGAAGAAAGAAAGAAGAAGAAAGGAAGAAGAAGAAGAAAGAAAGAAGAAGAAAGGAAAAAGGAAGAAGAAAAAACTCAAGAAAAACAAAAGAAAACAAAAAAACAGAAGAAAAACAAAGGAAGAAGAAAAAAACAAAAGAAAACAAAAAACAAACAGAAGAAAAAAACAAAAAAAAGGAGGAAGAAGAAAAGAAAGAAGAAAAAAAGGAAGAAGAAAAAACAAGAAAGAAAAAGGAAGAAGAAAAAAAATGAAAACCAAATAAAAACCAAATGAAAACCAAAAGAAAGAAGAAAGAAAAAGGAAGAAGAAAAAAGGAAGAAGAAAGGAAGAAGAAGAAAGAAAGTAAAAAGAAAAAGGAAAGAAGAAGAAAGAAAGAATAGAAAGGAAGAAGAAGAAAGGAAGAAGAAGAAAGGAAGAAGAAGAAAGAAAGAAGAAGAAAGAAAGAAGAAGAAAGAAAGAAAAAAGAAAAAGGAAGAAGAAGAAAGAAAGAAGAAAGGAAGAAGAAGAAAGGAAGAAGAAGAAAGAAAGAAGAAGAAAGGAAAAAGGAAGAAGAAGAAAGGAAGAAGAAGAAAGAGGAAGAAGAAAGGAAGAAGAAGAAAAAAAGAATTTTTACTTAAAGAATCTTATTTTTTAATTCCTCCTCCTCTATGTCCCCTTAATCTTATTTTTTAATTCCTTTATACTTAAAGAATTTTTACTACATGCAGGAGTGACATATGGCGGACGACAAAACCGAGCCGCTTAGGGATCCGGAGGCTGAACGTTATTTAATGGACATCATCAACAACGAGATTCCTTATGTGCCGGGCTCAGAATATGAGCAACAAGAGGATGTAGTCTCTTCTTATATGAACCTTGACGGTGACGATGATCGAGAAGGTGAAGGAACGGACATTGTCGACGGAGGTCAACCGTCAACAACCGACGATCTCCAATTGCAAGTAGCAACCACCTCCGGCGAGGTATATATATACATTGAGAGCGTCTCGTGATACAAACTTACTGAAATGTGAATACATATGTATTAACGCGCGCGACTCTCTTTCTTTTTTTAGCCCTCCGGATCGAGTACGACAAAGCAGCGTGGCAAATCCAAGGCGATGAAAACAGGAGAAACATATGCCATTGAGTCTGTCAGTGAAACCGGCAAGCCCCTACAGCACACCTCAAAGTTTGTCAACCAATGCGGAGTCGTTGTTAGAGACAACGTCCCGATCACCGTCCAGGAATGGAAAGAGCCAAAGAAGGCACGTCTTGGTTTCAGTTTTGTCGACAAGAGAACGAAAAAGGATTGCTGGAGAAAGCTTATGGAACATTTCATTCTACCTCCGGAATACAACAAAGTCGATGAATTCGGTAACGAGGTTCCGGGTGGACGTCAGAGGAGGAGGCTAGTTAAAGAGTTCGCTCTTCAGAAGATGGCCGATGCATTCCGGAACTTCAAGAAAAATTTAACCCGTGACTATGTCAACAAGGGCAAGACTCCGGATTTCAATGGACAATATGAGAAACTGAAAGATGATTGGCCAGAATTTGTGAGGCAAAAGCAATCGGACCATTTCAAGGAAATATCGAAAAAAAATAAGGATAATGCGGCTAAGAAAAAGTACCATCATATTATGGGGCCAGGAGGATACCGCCTTGCGGACCCTAGGTGGCAGAAGATGGAGGAGGACCTGAGGGTGCGAGGAATCCCTCTAGGTACAGAGGGATGGGACCCAAGGGCCAAAAGCTGGTGGTACGGGCATGGGGGATCGCTAGACCCGGAGACAGGGGTGTGTGTTCACCGGCATCGACACTTTGCTCTGACCCAAGCCCTTATTGACGCAATGACCCAAGCTCAAGCGGGCTTGATCAAGTTCAACAGAGAGAAAGACGCACTGACTTTAGCCCTCGGGAATGATGAACACGGAGGATGTGTACGAGGCAAAGGCAAAGTTTCGTGGAAAGTAGGGTTTTCCCAGGACAATGACCCGTACGGTTACAGAAGCCGTAAGAGAAAGACGGACCGGGATGCAGATCTTATGACGAAGTTTGCATCGGAACTCCATGAGTTGAAGCAGACCGTGCATGAACTATTGAAAGAAAAATCGGCTGCAGGGCCGCATGAAGATCATGAAGCGGATTGCGGAAGCCAGCAGCGGAGAAGCAGCGTGGCTTCCACGGATGCCCCGCCTGGTGCTAGTGCACCGATGATCGAGATTCGTGCACCGGAGCCTCACTACCCCGTGGATGATGTAAAGAAGATGAAAGACTGTGATCTGCATTATCCCGTGGGGAACGTTTCCACGAAGGTAGCTAGCGGCAGTGCTTTACCCTGTAAACCTGGAGCACTCCACCACAACAACCCCATTCCATATGGCTATGCTTGTGTCACGATGGAAGACATAGTCCAAGGGTTTGAGGACCTGGAGATTGACAAACCTACACCCGAAGGGGATAGCAGACTTGGAGATGTCAAGCGCCAGTACATTCTATGGAAAAAGAAGTACATAGTGTTTCCAGACGAGGCGCCAAGGCTAGCAAGTCCACCCCCCTCCGATGGTGGTGGTGGTGGTGGCGGTGGTGGCGGTGGTGGTGGTCGTGGTGGTTCACCTACACCTCCTTCACGCCATTCGACGCCGTCCCCCGATCCACAACCTCCGGCGGGTACGACGCCCCCCAATCCTCCTTCGGCGGGTACGATGCCCCCCAATCCACCTCCGGCGGGTACGACGCCCCCCAATCCTCCTCCGGCGGGTACGACACCCCCCAATCCACCTCCGGCGAAGAAGCAGAAGCAGGCGGACAGCAAGGAAACCTGCTCCTGGACTATTAACCCGGACCCTTATGTACCTAAGACCACAAGGGTACCGGAGCCATCGCTGAAGCCTCTCCTCCCAAGGCCTGGGGAACTTAGTGAAGCTGACCTCACATTGGCCGCGTCTACTGATTATGAGAAATGGAAGGCGGATATGAAGGCGAAAAAAGTGCCTGAGCCCAAGCAAGTATTCACTGAGAAGCAAAAGAAGTGGGCTAAGGATTTTTTGACGACACCGTCCCAAGCCGAGCTGAATATGCCTGACGACTATGGACATGAACTTCGTAGGAAAGCAAAAATATTGAAGGAGGAAGAAAGTAAAAAAAAGCGGGAAACAAGTTGACCAGCTCGGGATGCAGAAGAAACAATCGATCCCCCCGCTCATAGTGAAAGCCGGTCCGGAAGAGGACCCCGAGATCATAGCAGCTGCGGCAGCACTTGGATTGACTGTAGCGGCTGCCATGAAACAAGCGTCCGAGATGGGTTTGACTGTTCGTGCCTTCTTAGACCTTGAGGATGCGCCTGTAGGTGAGATAACATTACAATATGTGCGGAAGGGGCCTCTCGTCGAGCCTGAGAAGGAAAATAGTCTACCAACACAAATGCGAAATCTGCTACGTTGGTACAAGCAATTCATAACATGGGCCGACAAAGAATATGTTTATGCGGATGTTACACATGAGCATCACATCAAACGGTACTCTATAGAAGTTCATATGAGTGAATTATTCCAGCTGTTCAATCTGCGCGCCCTCGACAAATCTATGCTGAGTTGCTACGTTCTGTAAGTGATTTATTTCTACCTCATCTCGTTCTTCATTGCCTGCACTATATATATATATATATATATATATATATATATATTGTCCTAACTATATTGTTGCGTACGCTATTATGCAGATTGAAGATTTGGGAATGCAAAATAAGAAACATCCATGATGTTGGGTTCATTGACCCACATATAGTTAATGGACATGTGTTAGAACATCACCACAAAGACATGGAGAAAGACCTGTACAAGTTTCTTAGAAAGCATCAACTCAAAAGTCATATTCTATTTCCTTACCATTTTGGGTGAGTGTTTCTCTCTTGTGCCCATTCTATTTTGTTTACTCCATGCATGGTATGTCTAATCGATGAGTTATGCATGACTGTGCATATAACGTGTCCGCAGGTTCCACTGGATTCTGCTAAATATTGAACTTCACACCTCCACAGTTCTAATCATGGACTCTAAGGATTCGGATCCAAAGCGTTGGGCTGACATGAGAAAAATGCTGCAAAAGTAATTATTTTCAATCATTTGAGCTCTATATCGATCGGTCTCTTCATTTCCTAATATCAACTAACTAATAAATCCCTTATTCATTTAATTTTCTTTGCCCTGTAGGGTTTGGAGACGGTTCTCAGAAGTAACTGTCGGTGAATTCAAACATGAGCTAGATTTCAGAAAGTTAGTTAATGTGGATAAGCAGCCATCGAGGACCGATCTATGTGGATACTATGTTTGTGAGAACATCCGGAGACAAACCACTGAGCGGAAGGCATCAGCCAGCGTGCGGAACGCGACGGATAACTTGCGGAGGAGGCTTAGTCCAGAAGCTCGCTTCCGACCAATTCAAGAAGAATTAGCAGGATTTTTCATGAGGGAAGTCATCAATCCTAAAGGACAACACTATACCGAGGACGAAGAAATTTATATGCATACCCGAGATTGAAACTTGTTCGAAGTTGTATATGGTCATCCATCCTAATTGTGTATGGAAACTTGTTCGAAGTTGTATATGGTCACCCGAGATTGAATATATATTATATATTCCTCTTGAATTCTTCTTGTTTGAAATTTCATATGCATGTATATAGAAGCGTAGAATATGTGTACTGAAACTTCATCAAAAATAAAATAAAACACAAAATAAAATATAAAACAAATAAAACACTACAAATTAAAAAGAAACCAGGTTTAGGGGAGCTAAAACCCTAAACCTGCGGAGGAGGCCTTTAGTCCCGGTTGGCCACGAGAGCCGGGACTAAAGGTCCTCGGCCCCGACGGACCACGGGCGCCCACGTGGCGGGCCTTTGGTCCCGGTCAGCCACAAGAACCGGGACTAAAGACTTTTGTCGCGGTCCGTAAGAGCCGCGGCTAAAGGGGGGGGGGTCTTTAGTCGCGCTTATTTAGTCCCGGTTGCACAGCCGGGACTAAAGGCTGTTGCGAACCGGGACTAAAGGGCTTTTTTCTACAAGTGCGCCCAAATGGCGGATTTCGTCCAGCCGTATGAAATTTTTGCAAGAAAAATAAAAACTGAAATTAGATCCTATGGCCATGGTTCATGACGGCCAAAGCGCCTGTGACCTGTAGCCATGCCAGCCTACAAAAAATGTCACCAACGGTTAACGCCAGCAGTGGTGGATCTAGGATTTTGAACCAGGGTGGTCCAACCTAATAATATTTTTTTACAACTGCGAATGTACTAATTAATTTACCAATAGCACAAGATAAATTGATCAATTTTTTTCTCAAATAAGTCTCAATTTTGCATAAAAGAATCCTGCATACCTTGAAAAGTTCAAAGACTACCTGCATGCGTTCACTCTTCCACCTTTGATATGGAAAATGACGTGGCATAGCTCAGCGAGCGCCCATTGTGCCATCGTTATTGGGTTGTATATGTAATCATGTGATCATGATTGACATTCTGTTCTTCAATGTGACAATGACATTTATTGATTCAAAAAACGAGAACAATGTATCAATTTTTTGACCTAAACTGAAACAATTTGATAGTAATTAGTAAAATTCTTGGAAATTACAGCTCCAGATGCCACATAGATTTTTTTTGCCCCAAAGTGAAATAGTTCAGTTGTAAGTAGTAACATTCCTAGACAGAATTCAGCAGTACTGCATTACAATTTATAAAGGAGCACATCAAGCCTAAATTCATAATGAGCAGTACTGGCAGGTGGCAGCACGCCGAGCAATGAGTAAGAGTAAACAAAAATTGGGGAACGAGCAGAGATCTCATCAAAGGTACCTCAAATCGTGCTGGGAGCGTGACGGCTGGCCAGCTGGAGCTGCAGAACGCCGGCTGCCAAGCGCCGAGCGCCGACAGCCGAGTGCGGACTAGGCTGGGTGCGGTGGCGCCGGGCCGGTGCGGGACGGGCATAGTCGCCGGCGAGGCATGGATCCAGGCGGCAAGTCAGGGTAACGAGATTGGCTGGAGCGTAGAGAAGCTGCGAGGGGATTTGGGGACGGGGAGCCAGTGTGCGGGCTACCACGGTCCACGGCTGTGCGAACGAGTCGAGGTTGTGGTTGTTGGGCTTTTCGTTTCTTTTCTTCTGGCCCATCTGCTAATCTCTTATGGACTATGGTATATATATGGGTCGTACCAAAATCCCAGGGTGGGCTGCGGCCCACCCTGTCCACCCTGTAGATCCGCCACTGAACGCCAGCACAATAGCCAGTGGCCGCCATACTTACTAGCGCACAAAAAACAAGCATAGTTCACGGCCCTAGTTCATGCCAGCACACAAGCCGACATACAAAATGATGTCGCTCTTAGCCATAGGTCAATCATATAGTTCAAGCATCGCCCTTTGCTTCATCTCAAACCAACTTCTTCTCTTCAGGACATCCTGCTCAAGTCCACCGTCATGATCTCCACCTCCTTCGTAAAGAAAGCTAGTGTTACCTCTTTTGCTTTGGTGTTCGCATTGATGGCCTCAATCTCGAGCTTCTTCATTTGGACGGCCTCCTCCATCTCGAGCTTCCTCCTTTTGACGGCCTCCTCCATCTCGAGCTTCTTCATTTTGAGCTTCATGTAGGCCTTCATTTGCTCCTCTTTTTCTTGGCGCTTCATGTTGCCCCTTACTTCCTTTTGGGTCATTATGCCTTGTAAAGTTTCTTGCTAGGCTAGCGATGCCGCATCATGCTTCTCGTCCACCTTCGAGTTGGTCTTGCCCCTCGGCCGCTTCACTCCTTCTTCATGCTCAAAGACAGTCGTCAACCCTCCATTCTTCGTTTGGGCAGCATATTGATCTTTAAACTTGGGACAATATTTGATGAGCGTCCAACAATGGATGAGGGAAAATGTCTTCACTACAAAAAAAGATACAACCGTGACATTTTGGACCAAACGAAATTTTTTCCTGTCATACATATGACACTTCTGCCTTGTGACCATGAGGTCACGGGTTCAAGTCCTGGAAACAGCCTCTTGCAGAAATGTAGGGAAAGGATGCGTACAATAGACCCAAAGTGGTCGGACCCTTCCCCAGACCCTGCGCAAGCGGGAGCTACATGCACTGGGGCTTCCCTTTTTACATATGACACTTCTATGACGATAATTGTGACAAAACCCGGTATCATCATAGATGTGGTGGGCTCCTACTTCTATGACAAAAAATCATGACAGAAAATGGGCTTTTCGTCCTGGGCGGGCCGGAGACGCAGCTGCATGACATTCTTTGGGCCGTCCATGACGGAAAAAACCGTGGTAGAAGCGAGGGGGAGGAAAATTTCGGGGAGTTCCCAGTTACGGTGGGAGGTTGGGGGCCGAGCGATGCGTGTTTCTCTCGTACACGTATGCGCGTGTGTGCGAGGCGTTGGCTCTAACTGAATCCGAGCGAGGCGTTGGGCTCTAACTGAACCCGAGCGATTGCACTGCAGGCTACGCGTTACTGAACCTGAGCGATCGATCGATGGCTGTTAACTGAACCCAATCGAGCGATTCCTTCGCTACTACTGCTAACTGAAGCCGGTCGATGCTGCCTCTGGGATGAACAGTGAGCGTTGCGGGGGGGGGGGGGGGTTGGATGAACAGTGAGTGGTGGCGTTGCCTCTGGATGAACAGGACCCCGTGGTGTGGTGGAGTGCTGGATGAACAGTAGATGGTGGAGGGGTGCCCGTGGAGGGGTGGTTGAACAGGACCCCATGATGTGGCAGGCTGGATGAACAGTAGACGGTGGAGGGGTGCCCGTGGAGGGGTGGTTGAACAGTAGCCGTTGGAGTAGCGCGTGGTGGAGGCTGGATGAACAGGAGCCCGTGGAGGCTGGAGGAGGTCGACGGTAGCCCGTGGAGGCTGGAGGAGGTCGACGGTGGAGATGAACAGTATCCCGTGGAGTCCCATATTGCGGTACCCCACACCCCTCCCGATGAACAGGACCCCCGTTTTGACTGTAGCGCTCCAACACAAGTCCGTTTCGTCTGTTTTGCGGTACGCCACGCCCCTCCCGATGAACAGGACCCCCGTTTCGACCGTAGGAGGTCCGTTTCGTCCATTTTGCGGTATGCCACACCCCTCCCGATCAAAAGGACCCCCGTTTCGACCATAGGAGGTCCGTTTCCTCCGTTTTGCGGTACGCCAGACCCCTCCCGATCAACAGGACCCCGTTCAGGCCTCGTTTCCATTGCCTGTTCCGTCCAAGCCCTCCCGATGAACACGACCACGCATTCCGTTCCGACCCAGCCGGTTGGCTCCCACGTGTTCCGTTGCCTCCCGATGAACACGACGCATTCCTTTGCCTCCCCATGAACACGACGCATTCCGTTGCCTTCCCATGAACACGACGACGACGATATTTCTCCGTTCTGACCCAGCCATGTACACGAGCTCTGGCCATACGTATGCGCGAGTAGGTGTTCGAGACCCTGCCCGTATGTACACATACGTGGTCGTATTTTCTTTCTTGCACCCTGGCCACTGTACGTACGTGTACATGCTACGTGCGCGCCTCTACCACGACACGTGCGCGCCTCTACATCCACCAGTTTATATGTACATACACGTTCGCGACCAGAATGACAACGCTACGTACGCTTCGACCAGGTGGGTCCCGACTGTCAGGCACTTCCTTGCCTGCGAAGATGTAGCTGATGGGTCCCAGCAGTCAGGGGGGCGAATCGTTTTTTTTTTTGCCCGGACGCACTTCCTTGCGTGCGAAGATGTAGCTGGTGGGTCCCAGCAGTCAGGCGCAAACATTTTTTTCGCGAAATACGGTGGCCCGTCCGATGGGTCCCCGCTGTCAGGTGGAGGAATAATTATTTTGCACGTAATAAGGAGGCACTTTGTTTCTGCGGCCGTGAACCCAGCTGTCAGCCTCTCCACGTACAGTCCACGTCCGATGAAAACCGT
The DNA here is from genome assembly GCA_034509565.1 of Triticum monococcum. Lineage (NCBI taxonomy): Eukaryota > Viridiplantae > Streptophyta > Magnoliopsida > Poales > Poaceae > Triticum > Triticum monococcum. Next base: position 681,600,329 of record CM067845.1, on the reverse strand, counting down.
TCCTTGACCATGTTGACCACGCCGCGCCGAGAGTACGAGGGCGAGGCCTAGGAAGGGGACGACGCGGAGCCGGGGAAGACGCGGCAGTGGATGCCCACGCGTAGAGGAGTACGAGGGTTCACTGGTTCGCTGCGGTGTGAGGCTGCCGTCGCCGCAGTATAATAGGGGGTGTGGGTGAGTAGAGGGATGGTCTGGTCAGTGGTGGGAGTAGTACGGGGCGGTGATGCCTCTGCCACATTGCAGCCAGCCATGGGAGGCAGGAGCACGAGGCACGACCAACGCTGGTTTGGGCGGCTGGAGCAAGAAGACCAGAGGTTGAAGAAGCACTACGGCCGTTGGATGGACATCCTACGGTCACTGGAGCTAGAATCGTGCATATTGACTAAGTTGACAAAGCCCTCCGTCCCCGTCAACTTAGTAGGCCCACAAGTCAGCCTGCCACTATACTAGGTCCCAGCTAACAGGGGGGTATTCATTTTTCTGTGCGTAATAAGGAGGCACTTCCTTGCGTGCGAAGATATAGCTGGTGGGTCCGAGCTGTCAGCGGCGGTAACGTTTTTTCGCGAAATACAGAGGCCCTTTCGGTGGGTCCCTGATGTCAGGTGGAGGAATCATTATTTTGTGCGTAATAATGAGGCATTTCCTTGCGTGCGGCCATGGACCCAGCTGTCGGCCTCTCCACGTACAGTCCACTTCAGATGCATGTTGGTCGTTGACCATGTTGACCAGGCCACGTCGAGAGCACCAGGGCGGTGGACGACGGCGAGGCCTAGGAAGGGAATGACACGGAGGCAGGGAAGACTCGGCAGTTGTTTCCCACGTGGAGGGGAGTACGACTGTACGAGGGTTTACTGGTTCGTCTGCCGTCACGGAGAATAACAGCAGGTGTGGGTGAGTAGAGGGATGGCTAGTCCAGCGATGGGAGTATGGTGGGGCGGCGAGGCCTGCGCGGCAGCAGAGTCGGCCGCGGGAAGGAGGGAGCAGGCAGTCCCGCCGGCGCTTGTTTGAGCGGCTGGAGCAGGAAGAGCAGAGATTGCAGAAGCACGACGGCCGTTGGATGGCCATCCAATAGTCACTGCTTGTGTGTCAACCCTTTTTTAGGAAAGTCTCAAATCTGTGGAAAACAGCATACACCTCATCTGCCATTATTTCTAATAATTTACAGCCCATTTGCTAATTATTAAGGTTTTTTTGGAGCCTATATTCTTTTTGTTAGCATTACAGTCCATATTGTGGCCACGGTTAAAAAACTATACGAAATTTTGCATATTTCGGTGCGGTCCGAGTTGTTTTTAATCCCGAATTTTGACTCACATTCAAACTAATTTTAAAAATAAATGTATATCAATATAAAATCCAACAAATTCTCCACACATAAAAATTAATGTAATTTAAAATCTCGAAATGAAAAAAAAGATATTTGAAACTAATTGCCGGTTTGATGTGTTTTGAAAATGTACAACCAATTTCTCATTACTGATGGGCCATTTTCTCGGCCAGCCGAATGAAAGCTCTCCTCGTCTTGAAAGATTTGCAGCCCAACAGGCCTGACAAAGCGACTTACTTGGCAAATCACAAAAAACTGGGCTGTGGCCGTGGACCCAGCTGTCAGCCTCTCCACGTATAGTACTCTTCCGATGGAATGTCATTGACCACGCTGACCATGTCGCGCCGACAGCACCAAGGCGGTGGACAACGACAAGGCCTAGGAAGGGGATGACACGGAGCCGGGGAAGACGCGGCAGTGGATGCCCACGCGGAGAGGAGTACGAGGGTTCACTGGTTCGGCTGCGGTGTGGGGCTACCGTCGCCATAGGGCCTGGCTAGCGGTGGGAGTAGTAGGGGGCGATGAGGCCTCAACGGCAGCACAGTCGGCCACTGGAGGCAGGAGCAGGCGGTCTCCCCGGCGCTGGTTTGGGTGGCTGGTGCAAGAAGAGCAGCGATTGAAGAAGCAGCAGGACCGTTCGATTCAAATCCAACGATTACTGCTGCTAGAATCGTTTGTTGACTAAGTTGACAAGCCCTACGTACGCGTCAACTTAGTAGGCCCACAGGTCAGCCTCCCAACCGGTGCGCCCCAGATGTTAGTGGGAGGAATATTTTTTCGCGTAATAAGGAGGCAGTTGATTGCGTGCGGCTAGGCCAGCGGAGGGAGTAGAGTGGGCCGGGGAAGCCTGCGCGGCATCATAGTGGGCCACAAGAGGAGGGAGCAGGCAGTCCCGCCGGCGCTAGTTTAGATGGCTGGAGCAGAAATATAAGAGATTGAATAAGCACGCCGGCCGTTGGATGGACATCCAACAGTCACTGCTGCTAGAATCGTATGTTCACTGATAAAGCCTTGCATAAACAAGTCAGCCTCGAAATCTGTGGCGTGTACAACCCATTTGCTATTATTTTTATAATTTTTACTCATTTTCTAATTCATATGGAATTTATTGCAGCCCGTTTTCCATTTTTAGAATTGCTGGCCATTTTCTGGTCAGTACGAGGGTCAAAAAATTAACTAAATATGTGGGAAATTTTGAAAATTCGCAAATTTTTGCTGGGGAACAAAATATTCTTAATCCAAAAATTAATAGCCATACTAAAACAAATTTAAAAAGAAATTAGTATTATGTCATGTTAAATCCAATGAAATATGTATAAGATATCAGTGAAGAACAAAAACAAAAAAAGAGACTTATATCCCATTTGCTATAATTTTTTTGGAATTTTCAACCCCTTTTGATATTACTTTTAACAGACATTGGCCATACTCTTAAACCAGGCCAGAATGCATCCCTCCTTGTCTTGAAAGATTTGCAGCCCAATAATTCAGAGAAAACAAATAGGCCTAGCTTGGGTGTTCTTCAAAAAGAAATATTGGGCTACCTATTTTCCCAAAGAACTGGTGCATGAGCATTTAGCTTTATTTATTTATTTACTTATTTATGTTTAGGGGACCATGAGCATGTACCTGGGCCGGATTCATGTGAGAGCCTCCCTTCCAGTTAATTATGGGCTTCTCTATTGGGCCTTCATCAGTGGGCTGCATGTTATCAACAAGTGGAAAATCTGTTCGTACGAAAAATAGTATACGCTACATACGGTACGGGGTACTAATGGATCGAACCATGCAACGACTTCGAAAACATTGTGTTTGTCGTTCTAACAACACATTTATTCAACCAACAGACGAAATATACTACTGATTGTACATTGAAAACAGCAGCAGCAGCAACCAGGGCTAGGGGTGCAACAGAAGCAGTAAGCAGACCAGAAGAGTGAAGACATAGCTCTTTCTTCCAAACCAAACATCAGCCACATTACAAAAGGGCTACAAAAAAGAACAAGTATATGCATCAAACTAAATAAAGATCCTACTACACCAAGTGTACGCATCTAACTAACTGACTCAGTTAGACGTTACTATTTATTAAGCTGTGGAGATTGGCTGCCGGTTTGAACCAGATGGGTGCCTGACAGGGGAAACTCCAGCCAGTAGGTCGAAGTCAGATACTTGCGACCCTCTCTCCTACTTTGGGCTGTAGAGCGTGGCGGCACATATCAGGGTATGGTACATGCAGAGACGCATGGTACGCTGTATACACACAGTTTTGCCTGATGAACGAAACCGCACTGCCATCATGATCCTTGCATGGTACTGAGATTGTCAACACGCGAAACAATGAGCTTGATTACCTCTGCGGGGAGCGAATTCCAGCCACTCTTTCGGCGGACGCTGCTCGGTTCTGCCATTGTTAGTGCTTGGGTTTCGGACGAGGGGGAGGCGCCTTAGCGGGGATGGAAGATTGGATGAGATTATGTGCGGACAAAGATGGAGAAGCAAATATGTGCTGCGGGAAGTGGACAGGTGATGATGACTATAGCACGCCGCTTGACTTACGAGACAACATACCAGCAGCGTAGGGTCATGTCGATGCCAGACAACTTGCTTGAGTGATCATAGTACTGGAGGATCACCGCCGCTTGCTAGTCTCGGAGGAGGTCGGCAGCGTCTTCCTCTTGATCGTGGGCACCAGCGAGGCCCGCGCAGGCCGCCGCCTCATCTCTGTAATGTGCATCAGGGGCGACGCCGCTGAAGCTGACACTTAGACAAGGCCGATGTACGGGTGCGTGGTCAGTGTTACTACCCCTCCGAGTCGCGTGGGCGGCGACACCGGCCTCATTGAATGGACTTGGACTATGGGGAGCTAGGACTATCCCGCCAATGTGGACTTGGAAAACCCATGGCATCCTTTACCCGTCGACGCGGTGCACGGGGACTCCAAGGAGGTTCACCTGGACATACGTATTATCAAGTTAAATGTTGATCATTAGTCTTTGCTCAATGTAATCCGCTGTCTAAGAATGTGCAGACTTCCATGCAGGATCTTGCTCTATTGGAGTATCACACATGAATAGAAGTGTATCCTTTTATGGTTTAGTCTAGAATCTTCCATGTATGAATTTTTACTACAGTACTGGTGAAAGACTTATGATGAACCATTTCTTACATCTCCTCTGCCCGCTTGCAAGTCATCCTGATTTAATCCCTCCGTCTAGGTGTATAAGGACATGGTTAATATTACTTAATATTATAGCCAACTGTTGACTATAAGAAAGTGCCATGTCATATGTAGCCAACATGTATAACAATCGATACTCAAAAACTAATTCTTACTAGTGTGTATGCACGTGCAATGCACGTCTTAACAGTAGTAGTCGTACCTGGTACCCGGTACCCGCAAATGCAGCAATCGTGCACCTAGGGTTTTAGGGTTTATTTGTTAACATCGCCTTTACGTAACACTCATGTGTGCGAGACAGCAAGAGGCCGACTGCGTGCGTGCGCCTCTTCTCTTCGTATATGTACTCCACCGTTTGTCTGGTGTCCAAAAAATTATAATAACTACTAGCAATGTGCCAATGCATTGCCACACGATCAAACTAGATTAATACATATTCACCGATTTGATAGAAAAAAAAGTCTAGTTTTGAAATACGTATATCACTAAAAATATGTTATGTTTCACTCAAAATATATTCCTTTGGCGGTTTTGATGAGATAAGGGAGGAATGTTGTTGGTTTCAAGATTCGAGAAGTGGTATATGTCTAATTTCTACTCTTACTAGCAAGATGCCCGTGCGTTGCACGGAACATCAAGATATTGTGGGAGAAAAGGATGAACGAGGGAAGGCCTTATCTGCAAATGTGGTGAAGAGTGCGGGTAAATTGCCATATTTTCCTTCCTATCCGTCAGATATAAATCGGACGACCTACATTGCAGGATGGTAGGCCCACCATCATCACCAACTCTATTTTTTTATCCCTACTCTTATAAAAAGCATTGTCGGTGATGATCGTGTGCCTGCCATCCTGCAATATGGGCCGTCCGATCTATATCTGACGGATAGGAAGGAAACTACGGCAATTTTGCAAAAAGATACCCACACCCCTCTCCACATTTGCAAATAAGGCCTTCCCTCGTTCATCCTTTTCCCCCACAAGATAAACTACTCATACAAATGCATCTTGATGTCCCGTGCAACGCATGGGCATCTTGCTAGTTGTTGCAAAAAGCCCATGTGTGTGTGAGAGAGGGAGAGTGGAGGAGGACGGAGTGCATGTGTGACAAAGACACAAGGAGTGTGTGTGTGATAGGTATCAGCTTAAAATGAGGCAATAGTGTGTGTGTGCACGATCGAGAGGGCGTGTCTCAAGAAGGGAAGAAAAATCTACATAGATACAAGGAGCGGGAGAGAGACATGTATGCGATGGTGGAAGCACGAGTGTGCGGGTGTATAAACCTATCTAGAGCCTAGCTAGTCGATAAATGTTTGTGAGAGAAATACGAGTTGGGGTGCGAAAGCGAGAGTTTTGTGTGTGTGAGAGAGAGAGACGGTAGTCGGGAAGGGGAGTGGAAGCAGGAGTTGTGTGTGTGTCTGTGTGTGTGTGAGAGAGAGAGCGAGAGGATACAGTAGTCGGGGTTGTCTGATCGGTAAACAAATGAATAATGTCAGTCTGGGATGGAGACAAAAAGGGGACCGCAACAAATGTTGTGTCTATAGGAGAGAGAGAGAGAGAGAGAGAGTAATTTTAGTGGTATGAGTCATATGTAGAGACATATAGGGTGTGTGAGAAAATCCCATAGAGAGAAAGATAAAGTGAAAGACGAGTGGAGACTCTGTGTGTGGCGGTGAAAAAGAAAGCTTAGGTACCGAGTGATACTAGAGAATAGTAGAGACGTGAGAGATAATGAAAACCGTGTAATGTATAATGATAGGGAGAGTGTGACACTTCTCAAGGGAGACGTCGAGAGACCATGTTTGCGAGGATAGGAGAAACATGAAGTGAGCGTGCGGGTGAGCTGGAGAAAAGAGAGTGATAGTTACCTGAAGGAGCATGCATGCGAGAGAGATGGGCATGAAAGGAGTGAACAAAAAAGGGATTCAAATATTTGAATTCGAGATGATGATACATGTAATCCATACTCGAACCAAAATTGATCTATCAAACATGCATACTCATATGAATTCACGCACATCTATGTTATTTAATATGTAGATATTACTGATCCATACATTTTAGTAGAACATAATTTGGTTAAATTTTTTCGAATTCAACCTTAAGATTTCGACATCGTTGTATTTGTAACTCATATTATACATATAAAGGAGCAGAATTCTTTGTTGTGCTTTTGAAAGTATATATAAGAAAATGATGTATATAGAATGTAATTCCAATTGAAAATGGATCCCGCCCGGAAAAAAAAGAATACAAACGGGATTCCAATTGAGCTGGCACGGTAAACGTGCACTTTGCAAAATTTGAACGAAGCGGGGAAAGTCGCAGTAACCGCCCGAAACCAAAATCTGCGAGATGGAAATCACTACAGCCTATCCCTGCCACGCAAAGCCTATCTGCTGGATTTCTATAGGTTTCAATAGGGGTAGGTTTGTAATTTCACCCAAACGTGACGTAACCGCCTCTCACCCGGATTCATACACGGTGGGCACCAAAACACAGTGTGTCCTCGGCCGAAATCGACTCCCTCCCTGATTCATATTCATACACGGTGGGCGCCAAAAACAAACTCTCGTCGGCAAATATTCGGTGTATGCGAGTTTACCGTCCTATCCCCAACCGACTAATGTTGCTGTGATGTAGTAGAAATTTGAAACGGGGGCTAAGTTTGTAAATTTCCTCACATTTGAGACAAGCGCACCCTGAATACATGGTTCCCCCCTTTCTCTCTACCTCCCTTTTCCCCATTCGTACTCCGTGGGCACCAAAACACCCTCTCCACCCCACCCTCCTCCGTCAGCCGCCGTCCGCCACCCCATCCACCGCCGTCCTCCTCCACCATGCTGGAGCTGATACCCCGACGCCGCTGTCCATTACAAGAGATCGACCTCTCTCATCCATGGCTTCGGACAGGGATCCTTGCATCCCGTCCTCTTGCTTCATCCCCGCCGTCGTCCACCTTGCCGGCGCCGCTCCTACGACTGTCTCGTCCACCGCGCCCCGCTGCCACCGTGTACCGTCTTAGATCTGCTTCCACGCCGCCGACAGCCATCGCTACCATAGCACCGTCAAATTCTCAATAGATGCGTACACGGCGCCGCACCAGAGGCGGTACTCTTTCGTATCTGCTCAACTTATTTATCGCAGCAAGAAAATAGATCGCCATTGCTTTACTCTGATTTCTTGTCTTGGTTGCGAAGTTGCCTTTGTTCGGTTTGCACCTTCAGATCCGCCATGGCACGCTCAACACTACACTCCCAATACTTATGGTTTTCCCCTTTTATATTGCACACTAGTTAAATCACAGTAGACTAGATTTCAAAATTGGGTCAGTCGATTTTTCAAAGCTCGCCGGAGTTCAGCGATGCGATCAAAGGGGCTCAGGTGGTTGTGGGGCCTCGCCGAATGATGAAAACTCGACGCGGGTGGGGGTTAGGGCAGGGTGGGGTGGGGGTGGCGGAGGAACACAGGCGGTGGGGGCCGGTGGTCTCGCCGGCGGCCTGTGCGGTGTCCTGTATGAGAAGAATCAGAGACGAGGAAGAAGAAGGGTTAGGAGACGTAGGATCTTCATCCAATCGCCTGAAATGGTCGAGAGACAGCTGGGAGTTGCATTCTTAATGCGCTCTGGTTCATCATGTGTGGGCACTACGCAACCAATATTTTATTATCCAAAATCGGCTTCTTCTTCTTTACCATGTTTGAGAGAGTCCTGGATTAGGGGGTCTCCGGACAGCCGGACTATCTCCATTGGTCGGACTGTTAGACTATGAAGATACAAGATTGAAGACTTCGTCTCGTGTCCGGATGGGACTCTACTTGGCGTGGAAGGCAAGCTAGGCAATACGGATATGGATATCTCCTCCTTTGAAACCGACCTTGTCTAACCCTAACCCTCTCCGGTGTCTATATAAACCGAAGGGTTTTAGTCCGTAGGAGAACAACCACAACATACAATCATACCATAGGCTAGCTTCTAGGGTTTAGCCTCTCTGATCTCGTGGTAGATCTACTCTTGTACTGCCCATATCATCAATATTAATCAAGCAGGACGTAGGGTTTTACCTCCATCAAGTGGGCCCGAACCTGGGTAAAACATTGTGTCCCCTGCCTCCTCTTACCATCCGGCGTAGACACACAGTTCGGGACCCCCTACCCGAGATCCGCCGGTTTTGACACCGACATTGGTGCTTTCATTGAGAGTTCCTCTGTGTCGTCGTCGTTAGACTTGATGGCTCCTACTATCATCGATAGCGATGCGGTCCAGGGCGAGACTTTTCTCCCCGGACAGATCTTCGTATTCGACGGCTTTCCACTGCGGGCTAATTCGCTTGGCCATCTGGAGCAGATTGAAAGCTATGCCCCTGGCCATCAGGTCAGATTTGGAAGTTTGAACTCCACGACCAACATCCGCGGAGACTTGATCTTCGACGGATTCGAGCCACAGCCGAGCGCGCCGCACTGTCACGATGGGTATGACCTAACTCTGCCGCCGAATAGTACCCCAGAGATCACGCCCGCATTAGCTCCGACCCTTAGCTCAGAGCCAACTGCGCCAATCGAGGACAGGTGGCTAGACACGCCTCAGGGGCTGCAGTCTCAACGGCGATCAAGCCGAACACCAGCCTAATCCTCTGCGAAGCCTATGACTCCAAGGTGCCGGACTCTTTTTCGGACTCCGAACCGCCCGTGCCCCTGCCAATCGAATCTGATTGGGTGCCGATCATGGAATTCACCGCCGCGGATATCTTTCAGCACTCGCCCTTCGGCGACATTCTGAATTCACTAAGGTCTCTCTCTTTGTCAGGAGAGCCCTGGCCGGATAGTGGCCAATAGGATTGGGATGCGGATGAAATTCGACGCCCACGCACCACCCACTTCGTAGCCACTGTCGATGATTTAACCGACATGCTCGACTTCGACTCCGAAGACATCTATGGTATGGACGACGATGTAGGAGACGAACATGAACCAGCGCCTATGGGGCACTGGAAAGCCACATCGTCATATGACATATACATGGTGGATACACCCAAAGAAGGCAATGGCGATGAGATAGCGAAGGATGACCCCTCCAAGAAGCAACCCAAGCGCCGACGTCAGCGGCGCCGCTCTAAGTCCCGCCAAAGCAAAAGTGGTGATACTGGCACAGGAGATAATAACACTCCGGATAGTGCCGAAGACAACAACAATCCCCTCTAGCAAGATTTAGGGCAGGAGGATGGAGGAGCCAGCCCTCCTGAGAGAGCGGCAGACGGAGAGGAGGAGGATGACAATTACATGCCCCCCTCCGAAGACGAGGCAAGCCTCGGCGACGATGAATTCTCCATACCAGAGGATCCTGTCGAACAAGAGCGCTTCAAGCGCCGGCTTATGGCCACGGCAAATAGCGTGAAGAAAAAGCAGCAGCAGCTTCAAGCTGATCAAGATCTGCTAGCTGACAGATGGACTGAAGTCCTCGCGTCCAAGGAATATAAACTCGAGCGCCCCTCCAAGAATTACCCAAAGTGCAGGTTACTACCCCGACTGGAGGAAGAAGCGTATGATACGGCTGATCGGCCACCTCGTGGCCGCGATAGAGAGGCATTCCAGCCAAAAGCTCAGCCTCCACCCCGACGCCATTCAAATAAAAAGACATGGGGAGATACGGCAGACCTGCGAGACATATTGGAGGACAAAGCAAAGCATGCAAGATCGATCTACGGATCACAAGAGCGCACTACTCTGCGAGACGATAAACGTCACGCCGGATATAGTAAAAGCAAATCCGGCCGGGCCGAACACAGTGGGCAAGACCCTTTCGATCTGCGTCGCGATATAGCCCCATACAGAGGCGTCGCACACCCCTTATGCTTCACAGACGAAGTAATGGAACATCAATTCCCAGAAGGTTTCAAACCTATAAATATTGAATCATACAACGGCACAACAGATCCCACAGTATGGATCGAGGATTTCCTCCTCCACATCCACATGGCCCGCGGTGATGACTTACACGCCATCAAATACCTCCCATTAAAGCTCAAAGGACCAGCGCGGCATTGGCTTAACAGCTTGCCAGCGGACTCCATTAGCTGTTGGGAAGATCTGGAAGCCGCATTCCTCGACAACTTTCAGGGCACTTATGTGCGACCACCAGACGCCGATGACTTGAGCCACATAATTCAGCAACCAGAAGAGTCGGCCAGGCAATTCTGGACTCGGTTCCTTACAAAGAAAAATTAGATCATCGATTGTCCGGATGCAGAGGCCTTAGCGGCTTTTAAACACAACATCCGAGACGAGTGGCTAGCCCGTCACCTTGGTTAGGAAAAGCCGAAATCTATGGCAGCTCTCACGATGCTCATGACCCACTTTTGTGCGGGAGAAGATAGCTGGCTGGCTCGCAGTAATAACATATCGAAGAACCATGGTACCCCAGATACCAAGGATGGCAATAGTAGGTCACGTCGCAACAAACATAAGCGCCGCATTAATAGCGAAAATACCAAGGATACGGCAGTCAATGCCGGATTCAAAGGCTCTAAACCCGGTCAGCGGAAAAAGCCATTCAAACAAAGTACGTCGGGTCCGTCCAGCTTGGACCGTATACTCGATCGCTCATGTCAAATACACGGAACCCCAGACAAGCCAGCCAATCACACCAACAGGGATTGTTGGGTGTTCAAGCAGGCTGGCAAGTAAATTGCCGAAAACAAGGACAAGGGGCCACATAGCGATGATGAGGAGGAGCCCCGGCAGCCGCACACGGGATGACAGGAGAGGTTCCCCCCACAAGTGCGAACGGTGAACATGATATACGCAACCCACATCCCTAAGAGGGAGCGGAAGCGTGCGCTCAGGGACGTATATGCGTTGGAGCCAGTCGCCCCAAAGTTCAACCCTTAGTCCTCCTGTCCGATCACCTTCGATCGCAGGGACCATCCCACTAGTATCCATCATGGCGGATTTGCCGCACTGGTCCTAGACCCAATCATTGACGGATTCCACCTCACTCGAGTCCTTATGGATGGCGGCAGTAGCTTGAACCTGCTTTATCAGGACACAGTGCACAAAATGGGTATAGACCCCTCAAGGATCAAACCCACAAAAACGACCTTTAAAGGCGTCATTCCAGGTGTGGAGGCCCATTGCACAGGCTCAATTACACTGGAAGTGGTCTTCGGATCCCCGGATAATTTCCGAAGCGAAGAGTTAATCTTCGATATAGTCCCGTTCCGCAGTGGTTATCACGCGCTGCTCGGGCGAACCGCATTTGCTAGATTCACTGCGGTACCGCATTATGCATACCTCAAGCTCAAGATGCCAGGACCTCGTGGAGTTATTACAGTCAATGGAAACACAGAGCGCTCTCTCCGAACAGAGGAGCACACCGCGGCCCTCGCAGCAGAGGCGCAAAGCAGCCTCTCAAGGCAATCAACCAGTTCGACGCTTCAAAGCCCGGACACCTTCAAGCGTGCTCGGAGCAATCGGCAAATAGACCATCTGGCGCGATCTGAGCTCGCGTAGCAGTACGGCGGCCACCCCAATCCCAGCCCAACAGCGAAACTCGTGCAGCGCGTACATAATTACGCATTAAAAATACCATGGGCATAGGTGGGGAGGGGGGCACAACTGCGGCACACCCCAAGACGCGGCTTAAACCTCACTAGGGGCTTCCTGTTTGGTTATTTTTCCCCTTTTTCAGGACCTTAATCTCTAGAAACACTGTCCGGCAGCACTATTGCCGAACACATGATGCAGCAACCAAGGAGGCAGACAGCTACGTCATCCCACGGAATTCCCAGGTGGATTACAGTAATGAGCGAAATATTCGATTTAATATCATTCCTCAGCTTGCCCTTGGAAGGGACATAGTCCTACTCTTTGCTTATCGCACTATATGTATCACTCTGCTTGAACGCAATTTTTTAATAAACAATGCATGACATTATGACTATTATTGCATTCTTGTTATATATATATATATATATATATATATATATATATATATATATATCTGTGTGTGTGTGTGTGTTCACTAATGACGCCTTGCAACCGTACACCTTGGTACGGCTAATACACCAGGGGCTTACGTACCTCACAATACGGTGTGAAAAGTCCGAACACTTTCACAAGTGCGGCACCCCGAACTTATAGCATTATATGCATCAGCTCCGAATCATGTCTTTGGTCAAATGTTGGCTTTGCCCGGCTCCTATGTTTTGGTACCTTACGTTCCGCTCTATCGGCTAAGGTAGCGCTAGGAGAACTACTGCGATTGTGCCCCGGTTCTGCTGGGTTCAGCACCTCAGTAGAGAAAGCTAAAACTGACTGTCATGATAAGGCGAGAGACTGGTCGCTGTTCGGCGAGGTTTTCGAGTCCCTAAAGACTTATGCCGCTTAGAGCGAGGGGACAGCCCTATCCGGCTTAAAGGCGTGTATCGCGCCCCAAATTCGGCCTTCCGAATACCAGGGGCTTCGCCAAAATTTAAAATTATAGAATTCTATGGCTAAGTGAGAGTGATAAAGCATTACTAGTCCGGTTGCCTTGTTCGCTATGCTGAGCACCTGCCTCGAAGGACCCAAACATGGGAACAAGAGTGCTCAGGTTTATCCCGAACACCCCAGCACTCGTGGCATGGGGGCAGAAGCCGAGGACTAGCCATCTCTCAGATTGGATAAACAACCAAACAGAAGGTAATATTTTTAAATTCAAACAAGCGTTGCATAGCGCATATGAAACAAGTTTTCATAAATACAGGATAAAACGAGCAAGTCTCATTCAAATGTTACATCTTTTGAACACTCGTCCGCTATGAGACGGGCACCCGGCAGAACACACTCGTAGTACATCTCGGGGTGGCGGTGCTCCTTGCCCTCCGGAGGCCCCTCCTTGATCAGCTTCACGGCTTCTAGCTTGACCCACTGCAATTTCACACGGGCGAAAGCCCGGCGTGCACCTTCAATGCAGATAGATCGCTTGATGACCTCCAATCGCAGGAAGGCATCCACAAGCCGCCTCACCATGCCAAAGAAGCTGTTCAGAAGGGTGTCGCCAGGCCACAGCCAGACTATAAAGCTCTTCATGGCCCGATCGGCCGCCTTGTGTGGCTCGACCATGTGCTTCAGCTGGTCGCTCATTGGCACCGGGTGTTCGGCCTTAGCATACTGAGACCAGATCAGCTTCTCCGTTGAGCTTCCATCCTCGGCCTGGTAAAATTGTGCGGCATCGGACACGCTGCGAGGCAAATCTACGAATGCTCCTGGAGAGCTCCGGATTCGGGTAAGTAATCGGTAATTTACTTTTACATGCTTGCTTTGCATATAGAAAGCCTTACCGCCGCTATCTTCTTCATCGCATCGATCTCCTGGAGGGCCTTTTGGGCTTCGGCCTTGGCACTTTTTGCACTCTCGAGGGCCGCGGCAAACTCAGACTCCCGTGTCTTTGAGTCAAGCTCCAACGCCTCATGCTTCGCCACGAGATCCTGGAGCTCTTGCTGCACCTCGCCCACCCGAGCCTCGTGCTTCTCTCGCTCGGTGCGCTCCCTGGCCGCTATATCCTTGGCCTTGGTTAGCGCTTGCTTCAGGGTTGCCACCTCGGTCATGGCCCCTGGCAAATGTACGATGATCCTGTCATTTTGCAATCGCGTCTTATTTTATATATACATATCTATAGACAGGGTATTACTTACCCTTGTTCTCCTCGAGCTACCTCTTGACAAGGCCGATCTCTTTCCTGGACCCCTCGAGGTCCTGCTTCAGTACGGTGACCTCCGCAGTCAGTGCGGCGGACGCCAGCAGTGAAACCTGCACATGCATATTGACATACTTATATTAGACTCCTGCGATATTATTTGATCCTCTGTTCGGCTTTTCTTTATGAACACCGAACAAAGCATCAGGGTCTACTGTCTATGCGATAATATTTCTACTACATTTTAAACCACTTACCTCAAAGCCTGTTAGAAGGCTGCCACAGGCTTCAGTCAACCCGCTCTTGGCGGACTGAACCTTATGGACCACCACACTCATAATAGTACGGTGCTCCTCGTCGATGAAAGCGCTGCGAAGCGCTTCCAGCAGATTGTCCGGCGCCTCTGGATGGACAGAGGTCACCGGCACATGAGTCTCGCCCCTCTTAGAAGGAGGCCACCTGCCTGAGCCTGGAACCGCTGGAGGCTCCGGCGCGGTGTTCGGCTGAGGGCCGAACTCGGAGCTCTCAGGGGCCCCGTCCCCTTGGCTCCCGGAGTCCAGAAGGTCGCCTTGAGGCGCCTCCAGGACTGTCTCCCCTTGACCCAGTGCCTCTTGAGAAAGCACCTCGGCGTCGTCAGCAGGATGAGGGGAGGTGGCGGTCGGGACTGGATCGCTATCCATGTCCAACGAGCCCAGGGAGCCGTCCGATGATACATCGATACTGGCTCGTGGCGGCCTGCATAATTATGTTCAGCGTTAGGGAAAGCAGTGCGACAAAGGAATTCTATGAGTTACTCTGGTATCCGAATACTTACGATCTCCCCGGGGGCTTGGCCCTGGGCAACCACTCGTCTTCGCCTTCGTCGGCGGCGGTGGAACTGTCCGGAAGGAGAGTCCTTCCCTTCTTGGACCCTTCGGTCGCCCCAGTTGGGGCGGCCTTCCTTTTCTGGTCTCCCCCACCTGGAGGGGAAGCATCTTCTTCCTCCTCCTCGTCTTCGGGGGAGGAGTGTGCCACAATGTTATTGGACGATGAGTCCAATAACACTTGGCGCCGGGAACTCTTTCGGGGTTCCCTTGGCCTTTTGGTCTTCTCTGGCACCTTGTAAGGGGTCGGAGTCAGCATCTCCGTCAGCAGAGCGCCCGCTGTATCTTCGGGCAAAGGGGCCGGACAGTTAATCTGCCCCGACATCTCCACCCAGTCATGTTAAAGGCATGGAGATTAGACCCTGCACATAATTAAGCTAGGGAAAATAAATGTCCTACGGGACGTATTGAACTCACCGAACGCGCTAGGCGCTTTGCGCTTAGTCCGCGGTCCTCGGCGAGAGAAGGAGGGACCTCGGCGCCCTTGAACAGCACCTTCCAGACGTCCTTGTGCGTCGTATCAAAGAGCTCGCTGAGAGTCTGGTGCTGGGCCGGGTCGAACTCCCACAAAGTAAAATCCCGTTGTTGGCACGGGAGGATCCGACGGATGAGCATAACTTGGACTATGTTGACAAGCTTGAGCTTCTTGCTCGCCATACTCCGGATACATTTCTGGAGTCCATCCAGCTCCACCGATGAACCCCACGACAAGCCCTTCTCTTTCCAGGAAGTGAGCCGTGTAGGGAATCCGGGTCGAAACTCGGGGGCTGCCGCCCATTCGGCGTCGCGCGGCTCGGTGATGTAGAACCATGCCGATTGCCATCCCTTTATTGTCTCCACGAAGGAGCCTTCAAGCCATATAACGTTGGGCATTTTGCCCACCATGGCTCTGCCGCATTCTGCTTGTTGGCCTCATACCACCTTTGGCTTGATATTGAAGGTCTTTAACCACAGGCCGAAGTGGGGCCAGATGTGGAGGAAAGCCTCACACATGACGATGAACGCCGAAATGTTGAGGACGAAGTTCGGGGCCAGATCATGAAAATCCACGGACGAGTGGATGGAGGGGAAACCCCAGTCCGCAGAGGAAGTGGTGGAGGAAAACTACCCTCTCGTGAGGTTTCGGGGTAGGGACGATCTACCCCGCAGCGGGCAGCCGATGCGCGATATTCTCGGCTAAGTATCCGGCCTCCCGCAGCTTCTTGATGTCTCCCTCCGTGACGGAGGAGACCATCCACCTGCCTCCCGCTCCGGACATGGTTGGAGAAGGTTGAGGTGGGAAGTGTGGACTTGGGCGCTAGAGCTCGAGTGTGCGAAAACGGATGAGCAAAGGAGGAAGAAGGCGTGGAGAGAAAGGTGAATCCTTATCCCTTTATATGGGCGGACGAAGCTAAGCGTCCCCACTTGCCTGGTAAAACTCGCTCATCCCCCAAGCGCCGCAATCGATGGCGCGGTTGGGTTACCCATGCCCGTATTGATGAGAATCTCGTAATAAGGGGACACGATCTCTGCTTTGACAAGACGTGTCGAAAAACTGCCTCGCGTTATGTGCGGGGCTGGTTAAAGGGAATGGTTCGAATAATCACCGGGCCATGACATAACGTCATACTGTCAAGACAAGTCAGCAAATTAGAATTGCGAAAATATTATTTTCTCCACGGTGGTATGTGGAACTTATTTTGCAGGGTCGGACACTATCCTCGTTTTCAAGTTCTTCTGTGATGTATTCGGAGAAGGAACCCGCCTTGCAATGCCGAAGACAATACTGCGTGCCGGACTCATCATCATTGAAGCCTGGTTCAGGGGCTACTGAGGGAGTCCTGGATTAGGGGGTCTCTGGACAGCCGGACTATCTCCATTGGCCGGACTGTTAGACTATGAAGATACAAGATTGAAGACTTCGTCTCGTGTCCGGATGGGACTCTACTTGGCGTGGAAGGCAAGCTAGGCAATACGGATATGGATATCTCCTCCTTTGTAACCGACCTTGTGTAACCCTAACCCTCTCCGGTGTCTATATAAACCGAAGGGTTTTAGTCCGTAGGACAACAACCACAACATACAATCATACCATAGGCTAGCTTCTAGGGTTTAGCCTCTCTGATCTCGTGGTAGATCTACTCTTGTACTACCCATATCATCAATATTAATCAAGCAGGACGTAGAGTTTTACCTCCATCAAGAGGGCCCAAACCTGGATAAAACATTGTGTCCCCTGCCTCCTGTTACCATCCGGCCTAGACGCACAATTCGGGACCCCCTACCCGAGATCCGCCGGTTTTGACACCGACAATGTTCCTCTTCCGTTCTTCTTTAACATGTACTCTCTCCATTCCTAAATACAAGTCTTTGTATAGATTCCACCATGGACTACATATGGAGCAAAATGAGTGAATCTACACTCTAAAATGTATCTGGATACATCTGTATGTGATCCATAGTGGAAATCTCTACCAAGACTTATATTTTGGAACGGAGGGAGTATGATAGTAGTACAGTATGTTCCTTCTACTGAAGATGAGCAGGGACATTTGCAGTGTAGAGGTCTATACGGTCGGTTGTGATGGACACTTTGAGCCTCTTTGATTCGTAGGATCTTGTAAACATAGGAATAGGATTTGTAGTGGCCTGCCCACTTGAATCCTATAAGAATAGCAAGGAAATGCGGGGAGCTGTGTCGCCTTTGAGAGTTACACTGATATTAATAGTACCACACCTTCACTTGAAGAGAGCTGGTATCCGAAGCCTTTCTAGCCATACCGGCAATACTAGCACATATATTCCAGCAAGTTCCACTTTGCTGATTTTACTCTCATGCTTAAGGTTTTCCCATTATATCTACACTATGATCAGTGTAGCTGCTTTGTGTCGCACCAGCAGCAGTCCACTCTTGAAGCTAAACACTACAATGACTTACAAAATTGGCACTAAGGCATTGAGTGCCATTCTGTATGCAATGAAACTCATACGCTCCCCACCTGTTGATTCTTGTTCAGAATATGATCCTAATGACTATTCTAACCTTGAGGAGTCAAAGGCAGATGGCCTGTCCTATTCACCCATCAAGGTGCCTGTTCTAATTTGGCAATGTTTTATTGATTGCGGGTATCTTGCATATGTTGTCTTGCATTTATTCTACTTTGTTGCACCGCCATCTGCTTAGTTTACTCATCATATATGTCGAGATGCCATGCCCATCCATTATCAATACATATTCCATTTGTCAGCATACCATGTTTTTCCACTCAAATGTTGTTCTTGTGCATCAGACATCAAAAAGGAAGAGGGTGATTGCCGAACCTGAAGGAGCACCAACAAAGTCCTTGAAAAACATGGTGGTGCCGGAGAAATCAGACAGCACCCCACTTATATTGGCTGTACAACCAGTGACACAAAACATAGGACCGACTCCAGCAGACTGTACCCATACTTCACTGGCCACACCACTAGCCCCACCACACAGGACCTGCACTCCAACAAAAGGTATATCGATTTTATTTGCCATAGCACCAGCTGTACCACAGAAAAATCCGACTCCAGCAAAAAGTACAACAAGTCCACCGGCCGAAGACCTATCCCAACTGCAGAGACGGTCAATTCCTACAGATTGGAACCCCATTCCATTTATTCCCAGTTTAAAAGACAATGCTTTCAATGTTGTTAGGGACTACGTGCATATATTCCCATCATGGGAAGATTATTGTGAAGACAAACACCATTTTCACATCTTCCTATCCAACTTACGTGTAAGTGCTATTATTCATGGTTATTATTTTCCTGTTTTCTGCTGATTGAACACATCAATGATTTACATTACATTGTTGTAACTAGGCGAGGGTCAATCTGGATAGTCATGACGAGCAAAGCTTGCTTGTGCTTTTCAAGGAAGCATTGCAGCAGTATTGGTGTTACCTGAGGAAATCACACTTTGATGGCAAGTCTATAAACGAATTTCCGGTGAAGTCTCTTGTGCTAAATTTAGAAGACATTGAATGGAAAAACCTTGTTATGCACTGGTCTTGTTCCCAGGATGAGGCACTGTCTATGAAATCACATGACAATTTGAACTTCTACTTTTACACATGTGCCTTACGGATCTTTTTGCAGGAAATCTGCTTGAAGAAGAATTCCGGTTTGACAAGAACGATAGGATATCCCGCTGTTTTGCTCTTGTTAGTACCTGTTGTCCTGTATCACTATACTTGCATACATACCTGGTTCATTATGTGACAGTACTATGCTGTTGGGGAACGTAGTAATTTCAAAATTTTCCTACACACACGCAAGATCATGGTGATGCATAGCAACGAGAGGGGAGAGTGTGATCTACGTACCCTTGTAGATCGACAACGGAAGCGTTTGGTTGATGTAGTCGTACGTCTCCACGGCCTGACCAATCAAGCACCGAAACTACGGCACCTCCGAGTTCTAGCACACGTTCAGCTCGATGACGATCCCCGGAATCCGATCCAGCAAAGTGTCGGGGAAGAGTTCCATCAGCACGACGGCGTGGTGACGATCTTGATGTACTACTGTCGCAGGGCTTCGCCGAAGCACTGCTACAATATTATCGAGGACTATGGTGGCAGGGGGCGCCGCACACGGCTAAGAATATGATCACGTGGATCAACTTCTGTTGTTTTGGGGTGCCCCTGCCTCCGTATATAAAGGCTCAAGGGGGGGGATGCGGCCGGCCTAGGAGAGGCGCGCCAGGAGGAGTCCTACTCCCTCCGGGAGTAGGATCCCCCCCCCCCCAATCCTAGTTGGAATAGGATTCATGGAGGGGGGAAAAGAGGAAGGGGGGCTGACCCCCTCTCCTTGTCCTATTCAGACCAAGGGAGGGGAGGGGTGCGCGGCACATCTCCGGCTGCCTCTTCTCTTTTCCACTAAGGCCTGCTAAGGCCCATATACCTCCCGGGGGTTCCGGTAACCTCCCGGTACTCCGGTAAAATCCCGATTTCACCTGGAACACTTCCGATATCCAAACATAGGCTTCCAATATATCAATCTTTATGTCTCGACCATTTCGAGACTCCTCGTCATGTCCGTGATCACATCCGGGACTCCGAACAACCTTCGGTACATCAAAACGTATAAACTCATAATATAACTGTCATCGAAACCTTAAGCGTGCGGACCCTACGGATTCGAGAACAATGTAGACATGACCGAGACACGTCTCCGGTCAATAACCAATAGCGGGACCTGGATGCCCATATTGGCTCCTACATATTCTACGAAGATCTTTATCGGTCAGACCGCATAACAACATACGTTGTTCCCTTTGTCATCGGTATGTTACTTCCCCGAGATTCGATCGTCGGTATCCAATACCTAGTTCAATCTCGTTACCGGCAAGTCTCTTTACTCGTTCCGTAATACATCATCCCGCAACTAACTCATTAGTTGCAATGCTTGCAAGGCTTAAGTGATGTGCATTACCGAGAGGGCCCCAGATATACCTCTCCGACGATCGAAGTGACAAATCCTAATCTCGAAATACGTCAACCCAACATGTACCTTTGGAGACACCTGTAGAGCACCTTTATAATCACCCAGTTACGTTGTGACGTTTGGTAGCACACAAAGTGTTCCTCTGGCACACGAGAGTTACATAATCTCATAGTCATAGGAACATGTATAAGTCATGAAGAAAGCAATAGCAACATACTAAACGATCGGGTGCTAAGCTAATGGAATGGGTCATGTCAATCAGATCATTCAACTAATGATGTGATCCCGTTAATCAAATAACAACTCTCTGTTCATGGTTAGGAAACATAACCATCTTTGATTAACGAGCTAGTCAAGTAGAGGCATACTAGTGACACTCTGTTTGTCTATGTATTCACACATGTATTATGTTTCCGGTTAATACAATTATAGCATGAATAATAAACATTTATCATGAAATAAGGAAATAAATAATAACTTTATTATTGCCTCTAGGGCATATTTCCTTCAGTCTCCCACTTGCACTAGAGTCAATAATCTAGATCACATCACCATGTGATTAACATCGATAGTTCACATCATCATGTGATTAACACCCATAGTTCACATCGCCATGTGACCAACACCCAAAGGGTTTACTAGATTCAGTAATCTAGTTCACATCGCTTATGTGATTAACACCCAAAGAGTACTAAGGTGTGATCATGTTTTGCTTGTGAAAGAAGTTTAGTCAACAGGTCTGCCATATTCAGATCCGTATGTATTTTGCAAATTTCTATGTCAACAATGCTCTGCACAGAGCTACTCTTAGCTAATTGCTCCCACTTTCAATATGTATCCAGATTGAGACTTAGAGTCATCTAGACCAGTGTCAAAATTTGCATCGACGTAACCCTTTACGACGAACCCTTTTTGTCACGTCCATAATTGAGAAACATATCCTTATTCCACTAAGGATAATTTTGACCATTGTCCAGTGATCTACTCCTAGATCACTATTGTACTCCCTTGCCAAAATCAGTGTAGGGTATACAATAGATCTGGTACACAGCATGGCATACTTTATAGAACCTATGGCCAAGGCATAGGTAATGACTTTCATTCTCTTTCTATCTTCTGTCGTGGTCGTGTTTTGAGTCTTACTCAATTTCACACCTTGTAACACAGGCAAGAACTCTTTCTTTGACTGTTCCATTTTGAACTACTTCAAAATCTTGTCAAGGTATGTACTCATTGAAAAAACTTATCAAGCGTTTTGATCTATCTCTATAGATCTTGATGCTCAATATGTAAGTAGCTTCACCGAGGTCTTTCTTTGAATAACTCCTTTCAAATACTCCTTTATGCTTTGCAGAATAATTCTACATTATTTCCGATCAACAATATGTCATTCACATATACTTATCAGAAGTGTTGTAGTGCTCCCACTCACTTTCTTGTAAATACAGGCTTCACCGCAACTCTGTATAAAACTATATGCTTTGATCAACTTATCAAAGCGTGTATTCCAACTCCAAGATGCTTGCACCAGTCCATAGATGAATCGCTGGAGCTTGCATATTTTGTTAGCACCTTTAGGATTGATAAAACCTTCTGGTTGCATCATATACAACTCTTCTTTAATAAATCCATTAAGGAATGCAGTTTTGTTTATCCATTTGCCAGATTTCATAAAATGCAGCAATTGCTAACATGATTCGGACAGACTTAAGCATAGATACGAGTGAGAAACTCTCATCGTAGTCAACACCTTTAAACTTGTCGAAAATATTTTGCGACAATTCTAGCTTTGTAGATAGTACCACTACTATCAGCGTCCGTCTTCCTCTTGAAGATCCATTTATTTTCTATGGCTTGCCGATCATCGGGCAAGTCAACCAAAGTCTACACTTTGTTCTCATACATGGATCCCATCTCAGATTTCATGGCCTCAAGCCATTTTGCGGAATCTGGGCTCATCATCGCTTCCTCATAGTTCGCAAGTTCATCATGGTCTAGTAACATGACTTTCAGAACAGGATTACCGTACCACTCTGGTGCGGATCTCACTCTGGTTTACCTACGAGATTCGGTAGTAACTTGATCTGAAGTTACATGATCATCATCATTAGCTTCCTCACTAATCGGTGTAGGCATCACTGGAACTGATTTCTGTGATGAACTACTTTCCAATTCGGGAGAAGGTACAATTACCTTATCAAGTTCTACTTTCCTCCCACTCACTTCTTTCAAGAGAAACTTCTTCTCTAGAAAGTATCCATTCTCAGCAACGAATGTCTTGCCTTCGGATCTGTGATAGAAGGTGTACCCAACTGTCTCCTTTGGGTATCCTATGAAGAAACATTTCTCCGATTTGGGTTTGAGCTTATCATGATGAAACTTTTTCTTATAAGCATCGCAACCCCAAACTTTAAGAAACAACAACTTTGGTTTCTTGCCAAACCATAGTTCAGATTGTGTCGTCTCAACGGACTTAGATGGTGCCCCTTTTTAACGTGAATGCAGCTGTCTCTAATGCATAACCCCAAAACGATAGTGGTAGATCGGTAAGAGACATCATAGATTGCACTATATCCAATAAAGTACGATTATGACGATCGGACACACCATTGTGCTGTGGTGTTCCAGATGGCATGAGTTTGTGAAACTATTCCACAATGTTTTAATTGAAGACCAAACTCGTAACTCAAATATTTGTCTCCGCGATCAGATCGTAGAAACTTTATTTTCTTGTCACGATGATTTTCCACTTCACCCTGAAATTATTTGAACTTTTCAAATGTTTCAGACTTATGATTCATCAAGAAGATATACTCATATCTGCTCAAATCATCTGTGAAGGTCAGAAAATAATGATACCCGCTGCAAGCCTTGATATTCATCGGACCACATACATCAGTATGTATGATTTCCAACAAATCTGTTGCTTGCTCCATTGTTCCGGAGAACGGCGTTTTAGTCATCTTGCCCAAGAGACATCGTTCGCAAGCATCAAGTGATTCCAAAATCCCATCAGCATGGAGTTTCTTCATGCGCTTTACACCAATATGACCTAAACGGCAGTGCCACAAACAAGTTGCACTATCATTATTAACTTTGCATCTTTTGGCTTCAATATTATGAATATGTGTATCATTACAATCGAGATCCAACAACCATTTTTGTTGGTGTGTATGACCATAGAAGGTTTTATTCATGTAAACAGAACAACAATTGTTCTCTAACTTCAATGAATAACCGTATTGCAATAAACATGATCAAATCATATTTATGCTCAACGCAAACACCAAATAACACTTATTTAGTTTCAACACTAATCCCGAAAGTATAGGGAGTGTGCGATGATGATCATATCAATCTTGGAACTACTTCCAACACACATCGTCACTTCACCCTTAACCAGTTTCTGTTCATTCTGAAACTCCCGTTTCGAGTTACTACTCTTAGCAACTGAACCAGTATCAAATACCGAGGGGTTGCTATGAACACTAGTAAAGTACACATCAATAACATGTATATCAAATATACCTTTGTTTACTTTGCCATCCTATCTTATCCACCAAATACTTGGGGTAGTTCCGCTTCCAGTGACCAATCCCTTTGCAGTAAAGCACTTTGTCTCAGGCTTAGGACCAGACTTGGGTTTCTTCACTTGAGCAGCAACTTGCTTGCCGTTTTTCTTGAAGTTCCCCTTCTTCCCTTTGCCCTTTTCTTGAAACTAGTGGTCTTGTTAACCATCAACACTTGATGTTTTTCTTGATTTCTACCTTCGTTGATTTCAGCATCACAAAGAGCTTGGGAATCGTTTTCGTTATCCCTTGCATACTATAGTTCATCACGAAGTTCTACTAACTTGGTGATGGTGACTAGAGAATTCTGTCAATCACTATCTTATCTGGAAGATTAATTCCCACTTGATTCAAGTGATTGTAGTACCCAGACAATCTGAGTACATGCTCACTGCTTGAGCGATTCTCCTCCATCTTGTAGCTATAGAACTTGTTGGAGACTTCATATCTCTCAACTCGGGTATTTGCTTGAAATATTAACTTCAACTCCTGGAACATCTCATATGGTCCATGACGTTCAAAACGTCTTTGAAGTCCCGATTCTAAGCCGTTAAGCATGGTGCACTAAACTATCAAGTAGTCATCATATTGAGCTAGCCAAACGTTCATAACGTCTGCATCTGCTCCTGCAATAGGTCTGTCACCTAGTGGTGCATCAAGGACATAATTTTTCTGTGCAGCAATGAGGATAAACCTCATATCACGGATCCAATCCGCATCATTGCTACTAACATCTTTCAATATAGTTTTTCTCTAGGAACATGTCAAAACAAACATAGGGAAGCAACAACGCGAGCTATTGATCTACAACATAGATATGCTAACACTACCAGGACTAAGTTCATGATAAATTTAAGTTCAATTAATCATATTACTTAAGAACTCCCACTTAGATAGACATCCCTCTAATCATCTTAAGTGATCACGTGATCCAAATCAACTAAACCATGTCCGATCATCACGTGAGATGGAGTAGTTTTCAATGGTGAACATCACTATGTTGATCATATCTACTATATGATTCACGCTCGACCTTTCGGTCTCCAGTGTTCCGAGGCCATATCTGCATATGCTAGGCTCGTCAAGTTTAACCTGAGTATTCTGCGTGTGCAAAACTGGCTTGCACCCGTTGTAGATGGACGTAGAGCTTATCACACCCGATCATCACGTGGTGTCTGGGCACGACGAACTTTGGCAACGGTGCATACTCAGGGAGAACACTTTTATCTTGAAATTTAGTGAGAGATCATCTTATAATGCTACCGTCAATCAAAGCAAGATAAGATGCAGAAAAGATAAACATCACATGCAATCAATATAAGTGATATGATATGGCCATCATCATCTTGTGCTTGTGATCTCCATCTCTGAAGCACCATCATGATCACCATCGTCACCGGCGCGACACCTTGATCTCCATCGTAGCATCGTTGTTGTCTCGCCAATTTTACGCTTCCACAACTATCGCTACCGCTTAGTGATAAAGTAAAGCATTACAGCGCGATTGCATTGCATACAATAAAGCGACAACCATATGGCTCCTGACAGTTGCCGATAACTCGGTTACAAAACATGATCATCTCATACAATAAAATTTAGCATCATGTCTTGACCATATCACATGACAACATGCCCTGCAAAAACAAGTTAGACGTCCTCTACTTTGTTGTTGCAACTTTTACGTGGCTGCTACGGGCTTAAGCAAGAACCAATCTTACCTACGCATCAAAACCACAACGATAGTTTGTCAAGTTGGTGCTGTTTTAACCTTCGCAAGGACCGGTCGTAGCCACACTCGGTTCAACTAAAGTTGGAGAAACTGTCACCCGCAAGCCACCTATGTGCAAAGCACGTCGGGAGAACCGGTCTCGCGTAAGCGTACGCGTAATGTCGGTCCGGGCCGCTTTGAAACACCCTCGATGCGACTATATCTCCCACGTGTCGAGGCAGGACTTAGAGGCATAATCGCATTGAAGGCATATGTCGCAAGTGAGGTAATCTTCACACAACCCATGTAATACAATAAGGGGGAAAAGATACATAGTTGGCTTACAATCACCACTTCACACAATTACATGAATAAAGCATCACATCAACCAAATACACTCATGGTCCGACTACGGAACCAAAATTAAAGAAGAA
Source organism: Triticum monococcum (assembly GCA_034509565.1). Lineage (NCBI taxonomy): Eukaryota > Viridiplantae > Streptophyta > Magnoliopsida > Poales > Poaceae > Triticum > Triticum monococcum. The sequence continues at coordinate 681,574,121 of CM067845.1, read as the reverse complement.
CCCCAAATGCGACAAAGGTCCCCGATCGACCCCAACTGGGCTCCACTACTGATCAACTAGAACGGAACGACACAAAGGACAAGATCTTCATCGAGCTCCTCCTGAGCTTGGCTGTGTCATCTGCACGAACTCATCGGCACCTACAAGCTGGTTTTGGAAGTATCTGTGAGTCACAGGGACTCAGCAATCTCGCACCCTCACGATCAAGACTATTTAAGCTTATGGGTAAGGTAAAAGGTATGAGCTGGAGCTGCAGCAAGCGACTAGCATATATGGTGGCTAACATCCACAAATGAGAGGGAGAAGAGAAGGCAAAGCACGGTCGATAAAAATATGATCAAGTGATCCTGGACTACCTACGTCAAGCATAACTCCAACAACCGTGTTCACTTCCCGGACTCCGCCGGAAAGAGACCATCACGGTTACACACGCTATTGATTCATTTTAATTAAGGTCAACTTCAGGTTTTCTATAACCGGACGTTTACAAATTCCCATCTGCCCATAACTGCGGGCACGGCTTTCGAAAGTTCAAATCCCTGCAGGGTGTCCCAACTTAGCACATGACAAGCTCTCACGGTCAACGAAGGAATAGACCTCCACCCGAGACGTTCCGATCAGACTGGTATCCCGGTACAACAAGACATTTCGACAGGGTAAAACTAAACCAGCAACACCGCCCGATGCGCCGACATCCTGATGGGAGCTGCACATATCTCGTTCTCAGGGCAACACCGGATAAGCAATCCGTACAACTAAAACCAGCCCTCAAGTTTCCCCGAGGTGGCGCTGCAAGGGGCTCTAGTTTGGACCAACGCTTAGACAAGCACTGGCCCGGGGGGTTAAAATAAAGATGACCCTCAGGATGCGCGACTCCCAAGGGAAAAAGGCTAGGTGGCAAATGGTAAGACCAATGTTGGGCATTGCTGGAAAAGCTTTACTTAAGGCGGACTGTCAAGGGGTTCCCATTATAGCCCAACCGCGTAAGGGACGCAAAATCCGGGAACATAACACCGATATGACGGAAACTAGGGCGGCAAGAGTGGAACAAAACACCAGGCATAAGGCCGAGCCTTCCACCCTTTACCAAGTATATAGATGCATTAATTAAATAAGATATATGGTGATATCCCAACAAGTAAATAAATGTTCCAACAAGGAACGATCTCCATGTTCCAACAAGGAACAAACTTCGATCTTCACCTGCAACTAACAACGCTATAAGAGGGGCTGAGCAAAGCGGTAACATAGCCAATCAACGGTTTGCTAGGACATTGGTGGGTTAGAGGCTGAACATGGCAATTTGGGAGGCTGACAAGCAAGTGGTAGGCATCGTAGCAATGGCATAGCAAAAGAGCGAGCAAACTAGCATAGCAAAGATAGTAGTGATTTCAAGGGTATGATCATCTTGCCTGAGATCCCGCAAGGAAGAAGAATGAGTCCATGAAGAAGACAAACGGACGTAGTCGAACGAATCCTCACAACACGACGTTACCGGAACCAACCCGAAGAAGCAACACCGGAAAGGAGCAAACAACATAGTAAACAACCACCACATAATCATGGCATGATGCACAATCAAGTATGATGCATGTCCGGTTTAATGAAGCATGGCAAAGAACACAAGCAAATTCTACAAATTAAATGGAGCTCAATATGCAACGAGTTGCATATTGACGAAACACCACGTCGATTATTTAGTTCTCTCCCATTTAAGTACTCAACAATATTAAATGTTGGTTAACATGGCAAGAGGTGGGGCATAACAAAACTACACCATCTAAACAATTTAAATGGGGCCGGATATAACAAACAACAAATCCGGTAAATCCCCATATGCCTTAGTAATTTATTGCAACAACAATTTTAACCAAACTTGAAGTTGTTATCATGATGCGGATGACATGCAAGTTTTATGCAATTTTTATGAAAAAGTTGACATGATAAGATATGAGGCATTTGTCATCGTGGCGGAAAGAAAAGGGGTGCCACGGCAACGATAACGAAACGGTGCCACGGCAATGTTCCGGTTCCGGTAACTCGATTGAGATCCCGGTGCAAAGAAAGTGCGACGAGAGCGTGACATGCGATAGAAGGTGGGGTGCTCCCGGTTACCGGGTTCCCACACGACGGTGACAAGGTAAAAGAGGGCAACATGCACCGACAAATCAAGCATGGTGCAAGCACGAGCATCTCATACATCACACATGCATTTGTTCACGGCGGTCGTCTCGTGGTTATACCTTCAAAGCGTGCGTTATCGGAGCGATTCGGGTCAAGCGGTGTAGAGGAAGTAGTGGAAGTAGACGTTCTCGGACGTTGAGGGAAGTAGTGGTTCACGTTCGTTTTTGGAGAGGTACTTGACGAATCCAAGGTTTCCCAGGGCGACGGTAGTAGAACTTGGCGAATCTGATGCGGTGTAGGGGTACATGCCGATGGTCGTCGTGGTACTTGGCATTTCGTTTAGCACTCATTCGAGCATCCGTGTGATCTTGTTGGTGGTGTACTTGGCGATTACCGAGGCGGCCTTGACGCATCCGAAGGGTACTTGGTGTCGAGGTACTTGGTGTGCATCAAACTGTTGGCCAACAGCGTTTGCCAGAGACGAAAAGGTCTCTTGTGGTCTTCCAATCACCGTGAACAGGAGATCAAGACACGGCACAAAGCCTGCCATGACGGCTTTTGGGTGGATGGCGTCGCAGTGCTCCCGCGGTGCTGGTAATGAGCGCGGGAGGTGTGGATCCGGAGCTGGAAGGCAAGCTCCGGGTGGATACAGGGTGAGGACGGCGGAGATGGCCGGCGGAGCAGGAGGCACAGTGACAGAGGAGATGACCGGCGGAGCAGGAGGGGATGCGGACAAGGGAGATGGGGCGAGGGTTCGTCCTTGAGGGCAAGACAACGAATATGGCGCAGGGCTGCCCGAACCTGCATCTGTTGCTGCCAGAGACTCGAAGCTCCACGGCGGCGGCCACTACGAGTGGGACAAGCAGAGGCGTGAATGGGGCATAGGAAGGAAGGCTGGGAGGAGGTGTGCAGGTCGCGGGCTCTTGGTGGAGGTCGTCAGCGACGGCGGCCGCTGGCACGACGCGGCGGGGTGGACAGCGGGAGGAGGTCGAATTGTGTTAGGGCGGCTGCTTGCTGGTGGCGGGGTAGAGTAGAGGACGGTCGTGGTGGCGGCTTGGCGCTGAGGAAGGAGGCGCGTGGGAGGCAGGAGGCAGGAGAGCGACGGGGTCTGGAGGAGGATGAGCGAGGGGATCGAGCGAGACTCCTCCTGGTGCGTTGCATGTGTGGTGGCGGCGCTGAGGACAGGAAGGGAGGAGGAGGGAATGAGAGAAGGGGGTTTCGACCTAGGGTTGAGGCCTAGGGGTAGCCGGATGGGCCTCTGGGGTTTGGTGGGCCGGCGTGGCCCACGGAGGGGAAGTGGCCAGAGGCCTCCTGGCTGGATGGGCCTCGCTGGAGTCCAGTTCGGCTGGGCTCTCTCTACTCTCTTCTCTCTCCCTCTAATTTGCTTTAACAAGAAAAACAAATAGAGAGAAGAAGAAGAAGAAAAATAAAGCAAGGGTTAGGGAAAGAATATTTCAGAAAATAAAATATTCTTGGAGCGCCGGAACTTTGCACAAATATAATAAAATGGTTTGGCGATATTTTAGAGATAGAAAAATAATTCAAGTTTGAGTTAGATTCAAACTTGAGCCATTTTTGAATCCAACCAAAACAAGTCCAAAGGATCTGAAAATTGGAGGAGGTGGTCCTGGCACGGTCTAGAATTTATAGGAAAAGAATGGACATTAATAGAGAAGGGAAAACGGGACTAGCAAAAGACAGGAAAGGAGAAGGAGATGAGGTATGGGACGAAGGCATGGGGAAATATTTTGCAAGTGTGTTTGCGGTACATTCTAAAAATGAAATATTTAATATAGCTCCCTAATATCGGGAGGATATGTTTTAAAGAGAAACCACCATGTGATTCCCCTCGATTTAAATGGATCAAAGATCCATACCATTTGTTTAGTTGAGTTTTAAAACGGGTTGCATGATGACATGATGCAATGCGCATGATGCAAAAATGAAAAGCAGCGGACCAAACAAAACACAGGACGAAAAACCCGGAAACCCTGGAAGGCAACTGAAGCTCCGGTCTTGGGGCGTTACAACACTCCACCACTATGAGAGGATCTCGTCCTGAGATCCAGAAGTGTCACCGGAGGGACAAACGGAGGAGAAAGAGAAGAGGTAAAACTAAGTTGCTCCTTTGACAAACGAGTGAGACCAAAGAACCTTGTGAGGTTGAACAAATTCGAGAAAAGAATACCACGAAGGTGAACTAGGTCGAAAACACTCCGTTAGAAACGGGGGACAAAGAGCATTGCGAAACCTTGAGGTTGAAGGGAAGATATATATAGAAAAACACTCCGGTTAAGGAAAGGGATCAAGGAAGACCAAAATTCGGGCAACACTCCGGTTGAAAAGAAAAGGAATTGAATAAGGTCTAGATAAGAAGAGAAGATACTTGATGAAATCACAAAAACACTGTCTCGATAACTATTGAATGGATGGAACAAAGGGTAAGAAATATCTCGGACAGCACTCCTGTTTAAAAGAGATGAAAAACTTGGTAAAATGAAAGAGCTTGAGCAAAAGGGACACAACACTCCGGTTAAAAGGATAGGCATGAAAAGAACATGATCTTAGGCAAACGAGATGATGGGTTGAGAAGAGCAACATCAGTAGACCTCCAGGAGAAAGATTAGAATAAAGATAATTAAAATAAAGGAATGGAGAAGCAAATGCCAACTTCTGCTACAAAAGAGCTTAGAAAGGCATCCTTAGGAGAAGGTTCGAACGGAGTTGTTGGAAAACCAGCAATGGGAAGAATAAGCTTGATATGGTCTTATGAAATGCATCTCAAATTAAGAGATGAAAAAAAAACCCGCCACTCACTGGAAAAGAATTGGATTGATAAGAACAAAGAGACGAGAAACTTATTTCACCGGGAGGATAAGCGAAGAACTTGGATCATTTATAAGCACCATAAATAGCAACAACCCTTAGGAAAAGCTTTAGGTGAAATATAACCCAAGATAACTCCAGAAAAGAGATTGATGGATTTAAAATACATCATACTTAATAACATGTGAATCATGAAACATGAACTCAAATTATCGAGAATGACATAATACCAGCTCCAATGACACAGTTGAAAGAATTGCACTCCGGATGCAAGATGAAGAAACTTAAGCTCCTTAGAAAAGAATCTTGATGAAAACTTCGAGAAGGAAATAAATCCTTGATGAACCACCAAGTAGAACATCTATGAAAAACTCCGGTAATAAAAGAATGATCAAACGAAAGGAAAGAGAAGTGAAAGGAACTCCGGTAACGAAAGGATAACGAGAAGAAAGAGAAGTTGAAAACACAAGGTGAAACCTTGTAATGATTTAGATGGATCTCCGTGATAATTAGAGCTTGGATCTCCGGGAAAGAAAGATGAACAAATGAAATCAAGGATTTTGATGAGCCACTCCGGAAAACAGGAATTAAATCACTTGGATGAAACAAGAGTAAGAATTACATTATGCTTATCCTTCACCAATTAAATTGATGACAACCAATGCATTCGACATATTACTTATTCTTGTAGCCAAGATTAATATAGATATAGCGTGAACTTGAGAAAGTCTTTGACGAACCACCGGTAGGGTTTAAACATTGAATAAATTGATATGGTGACCAAGGAAGAGAACTCTTAAACGGACCACCGTAAGAATTGAAAATGAACGAAGAAGAAAAATAAAGAAACACCAGGAAGAATTAGCAATTAAACGAAGATGCTTGTGAGGATTTAGATACATGAGAACGAAGAGATCACGAACTGATTAGAGATCACTTGAACGAAGCACCGGTAAAATTTAAAGAAAGAGAGCTGAAAGGTGAGAATGAACAAATCTTAGATGATGGACTCTGGATAACAAACTGAGAAGACTCTTGAATTAACTCCGGATAGTTGAAAAGAATTCTCACAATCCAAAAACAACTATGAGAGGATGGCAACAAGCTAGAATCACGAATCTTGAAGAGAATGGATCAAAAATGAGAGAAACTCTTCTTCGGTCTTCAATATCTGGGAATGACGATGAGAAACACCATCATGAATTATTTATGAACTCCGGAAGAATCAAAAGGAAGAGGTTGAGCCAACGATGAAAAGAATTTGAAAGATCTTGAGAAAAACATATGACAGATGATGAATCATTCTTACGTCAAACTTCGAAAAGAGTTTTAAAGATATCTCCGGGAGAATTAGAAGAGTCGGGTAAGATCCTGGGAAAAGACCTGTGGGCTAGGGCCCACTCAAAAGGAACACCGTTGAAATGATTAGTTGAAAAGGAGAATGCACCGGTTTAATTAAAAGGCTTGAATAAGATAGGACCTCGAAATAGCTTGAATTAAAGAAGAGTGGATACACGAATCTTCGAGATATCGTCATCACTCCGGAACAATAGAATAGCAAGCGGGGAATGATTATGAATTGCACCGGCATGAGAAACATTGAAACGAGGAAAGGATATTATCAACAAAGCTTGACTTGGTTCCACCGGAGAAGAAAAAGAACGAAAAAGAAAAAAAATGATGAACTTGAAGCTCCGTTAGAATATTCATGAGAATCACCGGATAAGAACATTGAAGGAAAAGAATGGAGAGGCTTCCCATCAATAAGATTTATACTCGATTAAGAAATCCGAGTCCTTGAAGAAAAACAAGGGAGGGAGGACGGGAAAAAACAAAGGCAACTTGGAGACGGATGAAACAAACACCGTTCAGAAGAAACTGATACTTGATCTTGCGGATGTTGAAATGATCAGATCCACTTGAAGAGAAGCACGCCGGTTAAAAAGGGATTGATAAAAACAATCTCGATGATCAAGAGGAATTAGTATTCACATCGGAGTATGAGAACACCATTTGGGGAAATGTATGGAATCAACATTTGACTTCGAAGCAACTCGAATACCACAACTCAAAACAAAAACAAAGGATTGGCTTGCAGAATAAGCCGGAACAAACATATGATAGAGATTTCGTCCGAAGTTTTCGTGGTGGGACCTACACGGGCTCGATCGTACAGCACCATCATGTACAAGGCAGTGCACATGACATACGAAGCGTCCCCGAGTCAGCATAGCCAAGGACTCTTTAAGACACAACGAGACCATTGTAAAATCGACCGTGAATAGGCGAACCACTAGACGTCGAACCCCAATTTCATATCATACATCTGTCGGAAAGATATTCTAAGAGCTACTTGAATTCCCACCTATGAAACTCCCAAAACTTTCCGGTTATGCAATCAGGTGTTGGGGATACAGGGGAAGCATAATATCTTACCCAAACTAGCAAATCCTACATCCAGCTGTATCCATCCTTCAACACATAACCAAGAAACCTTCGGAAATCATCTACCTCAACCTTCGAAAAGCATCCGTTATACAAGTTATGGCGATACTCCCGAACTCCCGCCCCAGTATTGGGTGGCGTCGAGGTTATCTCACCAACGAACTGCATAAAAGAGATTTTCGATGTCGACGAACATATCTCAAGTATTCCAGAATTGCAACGATAAAATTATGATGACAACACCTCAGAGCTCAACTCCCCGGGACACTTCCACTAAACCCCTGACAGGAGGCACCAAGACAATGTTCTCATCATAAAACCATCGGAACGATTCCAATAAACCCGCGTGATCCTAAAAAAAATTTAGTGAAATTTGAGAAGAGAAGAGTCAAAACTCTACGTCAGGATGCCTCACCAGAGCGACGAAGGGACTGGGGAGTACAGAGAATTCCTAAACTCTCCGATATATAATTCCTAAAGGACTCAAAACATTTTTTTAGACACAACTCAGCTGCTAAAACGATCAAGCAATGGGGGCTCCTAAGGTCGGGGAAGGCTCTGATTACCAACTTGAAACACCCTCGATGCGACTATATCTCTCACGTGTCGAGGCACGACTTAGAGGCATAATCGCATTGAAGGCATATGTCGCAAGTGAGGTAATCTTCACACAACCCATGTAATACAATAAGGGGGAAAAGATACATAGTTGGCTTACAATCGCCACTTCACACAATTACATGAATAAAGCATCACATCAACCAAATACACTCATGGTCCGACTACGGAACCAAAATTAAAGAAGAACCCCAAATGCGACAAAGGTCCCCGATCGACCCCAACTGGGCTCCACTACTGATCAACTAGAACGGAACGACACAAAGGACAAGATCTTCATCGAGCTCCTCCTGAGCTTGGCTGTGTCATCTGCACGAACTCATCGGCACCTGCAAGCTGGTTTTGGAAGTATCTGTGAGCCACAGGGACTCAGCAATCTCGCACCCTCGCGATCAAGACTATTTAAGCTTATGGGTAAGGTAAAAGGTATGAGCTGGAGCTGCAGCAAGCAACTAGCATATATGGTGGCTAACATCCGCAAATGAGAGCGAGAAGAGAAGGCAAAGCACGGTCGATAAAAATATGATCAAGAAGTGATCCTGGACTACCTACGTCAAGCATAAGTCCAACAACCGTGTTCACTTCCCGGACTCCGCCGGAAAGAGACCATCACGGTTACACACGCTGTTGATTCATTTTAATTAAGGTCAACTTCAGGTTTTCTACAACCGGACGTTAACAAATTCCCATCTGCCCATAACCACGGGCACGGCTTTCGAAAGTTCAAATCCCTGCAGGGTGTCCCAACTTAGCCCATGACAAGCTCTCACAGTCAACGAAGGAATAGACCTCCACCCGAGACGTTCCGATCAGACTCGGTATCCTGGTACAACAAGACATTTCGACAGGGTAAAACTAAACCAGCAACACCGCCCGATGCACCGACATCCTGATGGGAGCTGCACATATCTCGTTCTCAGGGCAACACCGGATAAGCAATCCGTACAACTAAAACCAGCCCTCAAGTTTCCCCGAGGTGGCCCTGCAAGGGGCTCTAGTTTGGACCAACGCTTAGACAAGCACTGGCCCGGGGGGGTTAAAATAAAGATGACCCTCAGGATGCGCGACTCCCAAGGGAAAAAGGCTAGGTGGCAAATGGTAAGACCAATGTTGGGCATTGCTGGAAAAGCTTTACTTAAGGCGAACTGTCAAGGGGTTCCCATTATAGCCCAACCGCATAAGGGACGCAAAATCCGGGAACATAACACCGATATGACGGAAACTAGGGCGGCAAGAGTGGAACAAAACACCAGGCATAAGGCCGAGCCTTCCACCCTTTACCAAGTATATAGATGCATTAATTAAATAAGATATATGGTGATATCCCAACAAGTAAATAAATGTTCCAACAAGGAACGATCTCCATGTTCCAACAAGGAACAAACTTCGATCTTCACCTGCAACTAACAACGCTATAAGAGGGGCTGAGCAAAGCGGTAACATAGCCAATCAACGGTTTGCTAGGACATTGGTGGGTTAGAGGCTGAACATGGCAATTTGGGAGGCTGACAAGCAAGTGGTAGGCATCGTAGCAATGGCATAGCAAAAGAGCGAGCAAACTAGCATAGCAAAGATAGTAGTGATTTCAAGGGTATGATCATCTTGCCTGAGATCCCGCAAGGAAGAAGAACGAGTCCATGAAGAAGACAAACGGACGTAGTCGAACGAATCCTCACAACACGACGTTACCGGAACCAACCCGAAGAAGCAACACCGGAAAGGAGCAAACAACATAGTAAACAACCACCACATAATCATGGCATGATGCACAATCAAGTATGATGCATGTCCGGTTTAATGAAGCATGGCAAAGAACACAAGAAAATTCTACAAATTAAATGGAGCTCAATACGCAACGAGTTGCATATTGACGAAACACCACGTCGATTATTTAGTTCTCTCCCGTTTAAGTACTCAACAATATTAAATGTTGGTTAACATGGCAAGAGGTGGGGCATAACAAAACTACACCATCTAAACAATTTAAATGGGGCCGGATATAACAAACAACAAATCCGGTAAATCCCCATATGCCTTAGTAATTTATTGCAACAACAATTTTAACCAAACTTGAAGTTGTTATCATGATGCGGATGACATGCAAGTTTTATGCAATTTTTATGAAAAAGTTGACATGATAAGATATGAGGCATTTGTCATCGTGGCGGAAAGAAAAGGGGTGCCACGGCAACGATAACGAAACGGTGCCACGGCAACATTCCGGTTCCGTTAACTCAATTGAGATCCCGGTGCAAAGAAAGTGCGACGGGAGCGTGACATGCGATAGAAGGTGGGGTGCTCCCGGTTACCGGGTTCCCACACGACGGTGACAAGGTAAAAGAGGGCAACATGCACCGACAAATCAAGCATGGTGCAAGCATGAGCATCTCATACATCACACATGCATTTGTTCACGGCGGTCGTCTCGGGGTTATACCTTCAAAGCGTGCATTATCGGAGCGATTCGGTTCAAGCGGTGTAGAGGAAGTAATGGAAGTAGACGTTCTCGGACGTTGAGGGAAGTAGTGGTTCACGTTCGTTTTTGGAGAGGTACTTGACGAATCCAAGGTTTCCCAGGGCGACGGTAGTAGAACTTGGCGAATCCGATGCGGTGTAGGGGTACATGCCGATGGTCGTCGTGGTACTTGGCGTTTCGTTTAGCACTCATTCGAGCATCCGTGTGATCTTGTTGGTGGTGTACTTGGCGATTACCGAGGTGGCCTTGACGCATCCGAAGGGTACTTGGTGTCGAGGTACTTGGTGTGCATCAAACTGTTGGCCAACAGCGTGTGCCAGAGACGAAAAGGTCTCTTGTGGTCTTCCAGTCACCGTGAACAGGAGATCAAGACACGGCACAAAGCCTGCCATGACGGCTTTTGGGTGGATGACGTCGCAGCGCTCCCGCGGTGCTGGTAATGAGCGCGGGAGGTGTGGATCCGGAGCTGGAAGGCAAGCTCCGGGTGGATACAGGGCGAGGACGGCGGAGATGGCCGGCGGAGCAGGAGGCACAGTGACAGAGGAGATGACCGGCGGAGCAGGAGGGGATGTGGACGAGGGAGATGGGGCGAGGGTTCGTCCTCGAGGGCAAGACGACAGATATGGCGCAGGCTGCCCGAACCTGCATCTGTTGCTGCCAGAGACTAGAAGCTCCACGGCGGCGGCCACTACGAGTGGGACAAGCAGAGGCGTGAATGGGGCATAGGAAGGAAGGCAGTGAGTTGGTGTGCGGGTCACGGGCTCTTGGTGGAGGTCGTCAGCGACGGCGGCCGCTGGCACGACGCGGCGGGGTGGACAGCGGGAGGAGGTCGAATTGGGTGAGGGCGGCTGCTTGCTGGTGGCGGGGTAGAGTAGAGGACGGTCGTGGTGGCGGCTTGGCGCAGAGGATGGAGGCGCGTGGGAGGCAGGAGGCAGGAGAGCGACGGGGTCTGGAGGAGGATGAGCGAGGGGATCGAGCGAGACTCCTCCTGGTGCGTTGCATGTGTGGTGGCGGCGCTGAGGACAGGAAGGGAGGAGGAGGGAATGAGAGAAGGGGGTTTCGACCTAGGGTTGAGGCCTAGGGGTAGCCGGATGGGCCTCTGGGGTTTGGTGGGCCGGCGTGGCCCACGGAGGGGAAGTGGCCAGAGGCCTCCTGGCTGGATGGGCCTCGCTGGAGTCCAGTTCGGCTGGGCTCTCTCTACTCTCTTCTCTCTCCCTCTAATTTGCTTTAACAAGAAAAACAAATAGAGAGAAGAAGAAGAAGAAAAATAAAGCAAGGGTTAGGGAAAGAATATTTCAGAAAATAAAATATTCTTGGAGCGCCGGAACTTTGCACAAATATAATAAAATGGTTTGGCGATATTTTAGAGATAGAAAAATAATTCAAGTTTGAGTTAGATTCAAACTTGAGCCATTTTTGAATCCAACCAAAACAAGTCCAAAGGATCTGAAAATTGGAGGAGGTGGTCCTGGCACGGTCTAGAATTTATAGGAAAAGAATGGACATTAATAGAGAAGGGAAAACGGGACTAGCAAAAGACAGGAAAGGAGAAGGAGATGAGGTATGGGACGAAGGCATGGGGAAATATTTTGCAAGTGTGTTTGTGGTACATTCTAAAAATGAAATATTTAATATAGCTCCCTAATATCGGGAGGATATGTTTTAAAGAGAAACCACCATGTGATTCCCCTCGATTTAAATGGATCAAAGATCCATACCATTTGTTTAGTTGAGTTTTAAAACGGGTTGCATGATGACATGATGCAATGCGCATGATGCAAAGATGAAAACCAGCGGACCAAACAAAACACAGGACGAAAAACCCGGAAACCCTGGAAGGCAACTGAAGCTCCGGTCTTGGGGCGTTACAGCTTCATCCAACAATACCGCCGAACCAAAGTATGACATGCTGGTAAGCAGTATGACTTATATCACCCACAACTCACTTGTGTTCTACTCATGCATATAACATCAACACATAAAACCTAAGCTCTGATACCACTGTTGGGGAACGTAGTAATTTCAAAATTTTCCTACGCACACGCAAGATCATGGTGATGCATAGCAACGAGAGGGGAGAGTGTGATCTACGTACCCTTGTAGATCGACAACAGAAGCGTTTGGTTGATGTAGTCGTACGTCTCCACGGCCTGACCGATCAAGCACCGAAACTATGGCACCTCCGAGTTCTAGCACACGTTCAGCTCGATGACGATCCCCGGACTCCGATCCAGCAAAGTGTCGGGGAAGAGTTCCGTCAGCACGATGGCATGGTGACGATCTTGATGTACTACTGTCGCAGGGCTTCGCCTAAGCACCGCTACAATATTATCGAGGACTATGGTGGCAGGGGGCGCCGCACACGGCTAAGAATATGATCACGTGGATCAACTTCTGTTGTTCTGGGGTGCCCCTGTCTCCGTATATAAAGGCTCAAGGGGGGTGCGGCTAGCCTAGGAGAGGCGCGCCAGGAGGAGTCCTACTCCCTCCGGGAGTAGGATTCCCCCCCCCCCAATCCTAGTTGGAATAGGATTCGCGGAGGGGGGGGGAAGAGGAAGGGGGCCGGCCCCCTCTCCTTGTCCTATTCGGACCAAGGGAGGGGAGCGGTGCGCGGCCCATCTCCGGCTGCCTCTTCTCTTTTCCACTAAGGCCCACTAAGGCCGATATACCTCCCGGGGGGTTCCGGTAACCTCCCGGTACTCCGGTAAAATCCCGATTTCACCCGGAACACTTCCGATATCCAAACATAGGCTTCAAATATATCAATCTTTATGTCTCGACCATTTTGAGACTCCTTGTCATGTCCGTGATCACATCCGGGACTCCGAACAACCTTCGGTACATCAAAACGTATAAACTCATAATATAACTGTCATCGAAACCTTAAGCGTGCGGACCCTACAGGTTCGAGAACAATGCAGACATGACCGAGACACGTCTCCGGTCAATAACCAATAGCGGGACCTGGATGCCCATATTGGCTCCTACATATTCTACGAAGATCTTTATCGGTCAGACCGCATAACAACATACGTTGTTCCCTTTGTCATCGGTATGTTACTTCCCCGAGATTCGATCGTCGGTATCCAATACCTAGTTCAATCTCGTTACCGGCAAGTCTCTTTACTCGTTCCGTAATACATCATCCCGCAACTAACTCATTAGTTGCAATGCTTGTAAGGCTTAGGTGATGTGCATTACCGAGAGGGCCCCAGAGATACCTCTCCGACGATCGGAGTGACAAATCCTAATCTCGAAATACGTCAACCCAACATGTACCTTTGGAGACACCTGTAGAGCACCTTTATAATCACCCAGTTACGTTGTGATGTTTGGTAGCACACAAAGTGTTCCTTCGGTAAACGGGAGTTACATAATCTCATAGTCATAGGAACATGTATAAGTCATGAAGAAAGCAATAGCAACATACTAAACGATCGGGTGCTAAGCTAATGGAATGGGTCATGTCAATCAAATCATTCAACTAATGATGTGATCCCGTTAATCAAATAAAAACTCTCTGTTCATGGTTAGGAAACATAACCATCTTTGATTAACGAGCTAGTCAAGTAGAGGCATACTAGTGACACTCTGTTTGTCTATGTATTCACACATGTATTATGTTTCCGGTTAATACAATTATAGCATGAATAATAAACATTTATCATGAAATAAGGAAATAAATAATAACTTTATTATTGCCTCTAGGGCATATTTCCTTCATATGCATGATAGCTTGCTTATCAATTGTTCGCTCCAAATTATCTGATCTGTATGAATGGTTACATTAGTGTAGAATATATCCAATGCCAATGTTGTTTTTAGCTCTGCATTGTTCTTGTAAGTACATGTTGTCCTTTATTAGTGTACTTATAATGACAGGTAGTTGTTCATGTACCATCACTCTACAGCTTATTTTCCTTTGCATTCCATTTTCTACACATCAGATCTATATTTACTCTTACCATAAGGTTGGTACTGAAGAAGTTTAGGTGTGCATTGCTCTTGCCTGTACCTTTTGCCTGTATCGCTGCACTTACATTTATAGCTACTTGGTTATGTAGCATCACTCTTCATCTTATCTTAAATATTCTCCATTTCTTCGTATATTATCACATCTATATTTACTCTTAACAAAATGTAGAATAAAGGCAATGCTTTTGAAGAATATTCTATGGTAAACTTCTTGAATTGCCCCCCATCAGCATGGACAAGGCCTTTATAGAGCCTTTCTTCACCAATAATGTAAGTTTGTCCATCTCAAGCTTTCAAACTTTGTTGTATATATTTGGTTAGGCATGACTGCAACAGCTGTTTATTTTTGATGTTTGCATCAAATTGCTTGTTTAAAGTTTATTATGTAGTTCATAAACAAAAGTTTGTCCTTTCTCAATTTAAGTTTTCAGTTGTACAACCAAGTTCCTTCTTCATACCATGTAAATTAAACTATACAGAGCAAGTGCTCTTCTTTTACACTGCATGTATGGTTCTGTTCTTCATCCGTAATCCAATGGTGTGGTGAACCTACCCACTACAGCACAATGTCACATTCTGCAATGTCTTAACTATGAACAATGTCATATCATTCCACTATTATTTAAACCGTCTCTTTATTTGTCAATCTGAAATGGTATAAATTGGCAGCACACTAACCATTGATACTTATGAGTTCTTGATCTGTAATGCAGTGGTGTCGTGAAGCTGCCAACTCCTTCACAATATCATTTCCTGTCATGTCTTGACCTGAACAATACCATATTATGTTAATGCAATTTTAAACTGTGTCACTTTATTCGTCAGTAAGAAATGTGATGAATTGTCAGCACTGATACTTTTATGTGCAAAACATGTCATCTGTCTACTTGTTTATCTTTCAGAGTGAGGAAGATATAAGTGTTGAACAAGCGCAGTCTCATCATCTTGCTCAGCTGCTTGCACTGCAGCTCCCCAGCAGGGCTAACCTTTCTTGAACTCTATTGAAGTGTTGTCGGTTTTGTATATTATTTTGTCGGCGTGTTTATTTGCACTGGTGGCGATCTTTGATGCCCAATGTATGTAATCTGCTGTCTGCTTGTGCTTTATTATCATAGTGGCGAACTTTGATGCCCAGTGGATGTAATATGCCGTAATTTCTTTATTGTATAGTTTAGATTTTTTCTTATTCACGATGCTGCAGTTATTTTACTATATATATATATATATCCTATCTTCGCAGTAAACCGGCCAAACCGTAAAATTACGGTACATAATCGCCGTCATGCAATCACGATGTAGGTTGGGCCTGAAACATGCCGAACAGCTCACGGGCCGGCAGCAGCCCGAAATGAACCCCGACCCATGATTGTGCAAATCAAATCACGGGCTTTTAACAGGCCAAAATTGTCTCGGTCCTTGTTTGGCCCAATCAGATATCGGCTGCGAGCAGGCCGGATGCAAACTGGGCCGTAGTTAGGCCCAACTATATGATGGGCTTTTAATAGGCCGAAATTAATATAGGGCCGAAATGTTAAATGGGCCCTTAACAGGCCAAAACTAATATCAGGCCAAATTACTAAGTGGGCCTTTAGCAAGTGGGCCCAAAAGCATAATGTCCAGTTGACGGGCTGAATCTGATATGGGTCATAATTGAGCCCAAAGCCTCTTAAAGGGCCGGACCTGATCTAGGCCATAATTTGTCCCAGAACGTGGTGGGCTTTTAACGGGCCGGATCTCATATGGGCCACTATTAGGCCCGAAGCATGGCAGACCATTAATGGACCAGATTAAATATGGGCCGACATTTGGCCCAAAACATGGCAGCCAGTTAATGGGCCGGCCTACTAGGGTCCTCAAAATCTTGTGGGCCTACAGCTGGGCGGGCCCATTAATGTCGGCGAAATCTCGTGGGCCTTTAGCTGGGCCGACCCATTATGATCCGCAAGAATCTTGTGGGCCTTACCTGGGCCGGCCCATTATGGCACACAAAAATCTTGTGGGCCTTTACCTGGGATGGCCCATTATGGCCCGCAAAATCTTGTGGGCCTTTAGCTGGGCCAGCCCATTATGGTCCACAAAATCTCATGGGCCTTTAGCTGGGCCGGCCCATTATGGTCCGCAAAATCTTGTGGGCCTTCAGTTGGGCCGGCCCATTTAAACTTGATGGGTCGGTCCACGTGTCAACATATCATAGGCGCGTCTCGCCCATTGGATGAGTGACACCTGTGCCAACGCGGACCTGACACGTGTCTCCTCCAGCCAATGATGATTTTACACGTGGAGAATCCCCATTGGTCGGGGCTGTTAACGGGTTATCGGATCCAAAACCCGACCCAATAGCTTAACGGCATTCCGTTACGGTGGATGCCACGTGTCGGTCACCCTTGACGAAAGCACTTCTGTGACGCATGATTTATCGTCATGGAAGTGGACACTTCCGTGATGATAATTTTGGTAATGTCATGGAACACTTCTACGACAGCACAGGTATGACTATCTTGATTCTATCATAAAATCATCATGGATGTACATGCATGACAAAAACGCGACTTACTGTGACAAACACGTATCATCACGGAAGTGTATTTTTTTGTAGTGCTTGTTCCCATGTTGGGCCTGTTGGGAAACGTAACAGAAAACAAAAAAACGCACTATGATCACCTAGGAACAATATGAAGATGCATAAAGGGTTTGGATCAACGATCGTTACCGACTCCAGAGTGCGGTGAAAGTAGACGAGTCGGTGTAGATCGTACTTGGAGTCCCTCAAACCATTGATGATCCCACGAACCGCCCTCGAATGATCCCTCGAATGGAAGAGCAAAAGCACAGTCTCTCTACTTGGTTGCAAGCGTATGGTCTTAACGATCCGGCAACGCTTCACTTTCCAGAGCTAATCGTCGCCAGAGAATTAGAGGAAGGAGAATAAAACCACACTAGACTTATGATTACAAGGATTACATGAACTAGGTCTAGTTCTAATTGATTAACTAGGACAAACTAGAACTACAACTAGATGAACTAGAAAGGGTCCAAAACGTGTATATCAAAAGGGCCTTGGAGGGGGAGGGAGGGGCAGCCAGCAAGGAGGGAAAGTCCCTCCTTGGGGTGACAGCTAAGGGGGAGGTCCAATTCGCCTAAGGATGGCAATGGGTAGGGTATGGACAGGGTAGAGCAATATCATACCCATACCCGTATAGTCAGTGGGTACAAAATTCTACCCATACCCGTACCCATGGGTATGAAACTTTACCCATACCCATATCCGGCGGGTATCCGCACCCATTGGGTACCCAACGGATAGGACAAATACTAGTACACAAGTTGTTTACAATTTTACGCTCATTGATAGCACATTGGACAAAAAACAAATATCTCAGCTCAATAACAGGTAGATGAGTAAATGACCAATATAAAAATTTAGAAATCACAACATACTCTTAAGTCAACAGGAGTAGACGAGTCACATGACAAATTAATGACTAATTAGCGACAAATTAACATTAGTTCACAAACGGGTAGGGTATGGTGAAAGTGCAACTAATCTCCGGGTGGTTTTGGTAATTCATAATAATATATATCTCATTGAACTAATGTCCATTCAAGATAAGTATTTCAGGATGTTCAATGACCGGCATGGCATGGACTAGAGATGTGGACCCCTCAAAATGCTAAGGACAAGGATTGGCAAAAGCTCAAGACTCTACATTTTTGTTTAAGTGATCCAAGATCACATTGAGTTCATAGGAAAGCCAATACTATTAAAAGAAGATGAGGTGTTGCTTAATGGTCTAGTTACTCAAGTGCTTAGTGATATTGCTCCAAAATCCTCAGCCACTTTCTCTATCCAAATATGTCCAAACCCTAATTCCCAACTCGGCCCCACCGATATTTCCCGTCCGAAGCCACCAAGTTCATCTGGACTTAGCCACTGCCAAAACCCTAACAATTCGGTCTTACCGATACGAATCTCGGTCTCAACAAGATGGCCTTGCCAATGCTCTGTGACTTGTTGCATTCACTTCGGTACCACCGAGATGTTGCAATTGGCCCCCCCACCGAGTTGGCTTGACTGATTCTCTGTTTCTTATTGCTTCACTTCTGTCCCACCACATGCTGCAATCGGTGCCACCGAGATGAGGTTTTCCCTAAGCCTTAGCACATCAGTCCCATCAAGTTGTTCCTGTTGGTCCCATCGAGATTCCCAACGTTCATATTTTTCTACAGATCGGTGCCACCGAGTTTTCTAATCGATGCCATCGAGATGGGTAAATAGTGTGTGACGGTTGGATTTTGTGTGGAGGCTATATATATCCCTCCACCCCTTCTTCATCACTAAGGAGAGCCATTAGAATGTGCCTACACTTTTCACCATTCATTTTCTGAGAGAGAACCACATACTCATGTGTTGAGATCAAGAGATTCCATTCCTATCATTTGAACCTTGATTTCTAGCCTTCCAAGCTGCTTTCCACTCAAATCCTTCTTCCACCATAGTCAAATCTGTGAGAGAGAGTTGAGTGTTGGGGAGACTATCACTTGAAGCACGAGAGTAAGGAGTAGATCATCAACACACCATGTATTACCTTTTGGAGAGTGGTGTCTCCTAGATTGGTTAGGTGTCGCCTAGGAGCCTCCGACGTGATGTGGAGTTGAACCAAGAAGTTTGTAAGGAGACCACCTACTTCATGAAAATCTACCCAAGTGAGGCAAGTCCTTGGTGGGCGATGGCCATGGTGGGATAGACGAGATTAGTTCTTCATGGACCCTTCGTGGGTGGAGCCCTCCGTTAACTCGCACAGCCGTTACCCTTCGTGGGTTGAAGTCTCCATCAACGTGGACGTACGATAGCACCACCTATCGAAACCACGCCAAAATTCTTTGTGTCTCCATTGCGTTTGCTTTCTCCGAACCCCTTCCTTTACCTTCATATGCAATTTTTATTTTCCGCTGCTATACTCTTACAATTGCATGTGTAGGTTGATTGCTTGACTAGTCATAATTGCTAAAATCTGCTCACAACTAAAATTGGGAAAAGGGAGATTTTTATTTTGGTCAAGTAGTCTAATCACCCCCCCCCCCTCTAGACATACTTTCGATCCTACATATGGGTATACCCGCGGGTACAAGGCTATACCCGTAATCTAGCCATGACTTAATGGGTAGGGTATGGGTACTACCCATGTGTATAAAAGTGTGCCCATACCCTGCCCATGCGGGTATGACACCCATGGGTAAAATTGCCATCCTTATTCGCCCCCCCCCCCTCACACACAAGGAAAGGGGGAGGGGCGCCACCACCTATTGGGCCATTGTGGCCCAGTACTGCTTACACCACTTGGCCTTTTAAGTCCCGTTGATATTAAATTTAATATAAAAGCCTCCTAATAATTACTAGATCCTTTTACTATTAATTTAACATCACCGGAACATTTTCCACCTATATATCATTTATCGGTACTGCCCAGTATTGCCCTATAAACTCTGAAACGCTTCCGGCTCCTGTCTAAACTATTCTGAATATTAATTTTTAGCAGGCTTATGGTGACCCTGAAACGCTTTTGGCTCATCTCGGAACTATTTCGAATATTAATGAAACAATTTCATCAATAAATCCTCAATACTCTCGTCCTACTAACACTCAGCAGATCGTGATTACCTTAAACTTGCGACCACGTAGGTTCGGTAAATCATAGACATGAACGGAACTCATTCGTTCAATGACCGATAGCGGGATCGTGGACGTTCATATCGATCCCAATGATTACACAAATGACATTCGAGTGAACCTTTGGTTATCATGTGATGTTCCTTTTGCTTCGCGATACTTTACAAAATCCAAGGTGTGCCGGTATCGTCCTGAGTCATGCACATGCGCACTATATCGTTACTATCCTTACCGGTTTTGTTCTTTCTCGTTGAAGTGTTCTGGCATCCCCATGACGCAGTCACCTCTTTCCGGCCAGACAATGATTGATGTCGTCGTACGCATGAACGCTCATTTTTTTCCGAAGCTTCTAGTAGTTGTTGTTTCCGGTCAGGAGAAAACCAAAATCTGAACTGGAAAAATTAGTGCATTCAAAAATTCATCATCGATTCGAAAAACGTGAACTTAAAAAAACATAAGTTTAAACTCTTTATGAATTGGAAAAATGTTCAAAATTTTGAAAATAATATTTGTGATTTCTAAAAAATATCCTTTATTTCAAATTGTTCACAAATTTAAATATTTTCATGGATTTGAAAAAAAATATGAATTAAAAAATATTCACACATTTGGTAAAAATCGTGAATTTGAAAAATATTTGTGAATTTGAAAAAAAATTACCAATTCAAAAATATAGGGTCATGAACCAAAGAAAAGTTCATGTATTTGGAAATAAGTTCATCATATTTATAAACAGTTAGCAAAATTTTAAATTGTTCATGGATTTTGAAAATAATCAAAAATTTAAAATGTTCAAGTATTTTAAAATAATTATGAGTACAGAAATTATTCGTGATTTTTTAAAAAATATTACAGATTTTAAAAAACGTCATGAATTCAAAAAATATGAATTAAAAAAGGAAAGGAAAAACACCTAAAATGAAAATATTAAAAAAAACGTGCAAAAAATGAAGAGAATTAACCAGCCAAAATAGGGCAGGAAGCTTCTAAAAAACGGGAGCAAGAGCAAATGTAGTAAGCTTAGATAGGCAGCCCGTTAGAACATATGCTGGAGGGCAGCCCGCTAGAACGTTCCTGGAGCAAAAAGCACCTTTTTTGTTGGTTTGATTTTATGTGGAAGTGAAATCTTTCATCAATACCATGATGAAGATATATATAGTGATTTGACGACATGTACTTCTAGGGAATCATCCCCGGCCCAAAATAAGTTCATCGACCAAGGCTTTCATCATTTTAGATGGGCGACTGAAGGAGCTTTCAAAAATCATTATTGGTAATGTTCGTGCGGGTGAAAGAATGACAACATCGTTGTTCCAGTCTAATCCAACCTCTTTAGCAAAGTCTTTAGAATATTCTTCGACTAGAGATTGATACCAGTAAGAAGGTGTTTACAAGATATTTCATTGTAATTCTTACTCATAGGAATTACTTTGTTTTTTCTTAGATCTTAGGTCCAAATCAGTGTACCCGTAAATTTTATGAGTATGAATAAAGCTACAGGTGTTTTGGAAAGAAAAGAAAAACTAATACTCCCTCCATTCATAAATATAAGATGTTTATTATAGGCTACATACGGCTTTAAATGAGTAAACAAACACGGTAAAATGTGTCTATATACACGATTCAAAAAAGAAATTAGAGCATCTTACATTTGCGAACAGAGAAAGTATTTCGTTCTTCTAAAAACTAATATTTCTTTCCGCCCGCCACACTAACAGCCCATCACCACCAGTCTACCCTAGCGCAGCTTTCTTTAATCCCTAAACATACTACGTACTACTACATGAAGCAAAGCATCCTCTAACCTGTATCTGTATGTGTGACCACAGGAACAGCATCACCCCAGCTCGTTATAGCATGATCTTTATCTGCATCCGCACACACGCGCACACACGTGTACAAATATCACTCGCCCAGCCACGCTCCCCACCATAATCTAACCGGCGTCGCCATCGCCGGTGAGCTCATCTGGGAATCTCGTGCGATGATTGGCACAGCCGGCCGGGAAGGATCTCTCGGGGGGACCGGGAATCCGTAAGGCAGGCGTTAATTACTCCTGATTAGCAGCGGAATCTTGGACCAGTGGTGTGATTAGGGTAGACTTAGACCCTCAATAATCCTTCCCGCGTCGCATTAGTGTTTGCATTAGTGTCGGGTGAGTGGCCTCGCACGGGGCCGGTCCACGCTCTGGCGCGATCCGAATCTCGGTTCAGCTGGTTAGTATAGTGCCTTGTTGATCTCTCCCTGGCCTTGCTGAGATACCTCCATGCATGATCTCTCCCTAGCTTGCACAAGCTGTTGAATTGTTTTCCCCTCAGAGGATGATCAAGGTACACGAGAATACAGGACGATTTTCTGTGTGCATATGTGCTTGGAATAAACACGGTGCACACTGCGTACTACTACTACTAGGTGGATAAGACTGAACAATCTAACCTAGACCGTAGGACCGTCCGTCACATCTTAACCAACTGCCCCCTCCAGCACTTTTAATTGTTAGTTTGGTGTGTCTGAACTGAACTGTCTGGATTATGGTTAATGGTTGGGTTTGTTTTTTATGTATACCCAGCAGTTGCTTGGTGCGCCCGGAGGTGCTACGTACCAATGGCGAGCCAAGAATATGATTCATGATCCACAAGTTGCAACACTACCAATTTTTTAACAATTTGGTTATAGGGTATTAGCTAACTATTATTTTCAGCATCCAGTGAGTTATACAACTTTATTGGATTGTGATGTTAATTGGTGTGTGCTTGGACGCGCAAATGCCAGATTTAGTACATTGGTTATCCGTCCGGCACTACTTGCAGGGTTTGAAAGCGTCGTCGATCTCGATCTGCAGACCAAAACTGCAGCAAGATCGAGTGACAGGGGTTTGCAATTATGCTGAATCAAGTAGCTAGGAGTATACTAATCTAGTACTCTGCTAACCATTCACGTGATGCCACGCGTCACACTTTTACCGACTAGAAGGTGCGGTGCGAACAGCTGCTTGAGTACTGCCGGTATGCAAATTGTGACTAATTAAGCAACTCCGCGACGGATGCATAGCATAATTGGTCCCCGGCCATGGCATTTGCAAGCTGCGTGCCGCCCGCGGGTTCGCTCCGGTCAGGTCCAACAACAGGCACAAAAACGTAGAGATGTTTACATCAACTTGGGGCAACTTTTGCATTTCTTGTCTACATATAGCGAGAATCTTTCCGGCGAAGAAGCAATGAAGCGTATAGATTGGCACATCTCTGGAGAGAGAAACAGTATCAGGGAAGCAAGTGATTAGCTTTAGTTTATTTACTCCTGCCACTACTTTGCTAGAGATTGGCACTTGGCCACGCACGCGCACACGTATGCAAACCCAAGAATTGCAGATGCAGCAACCTGACAAGCAATCAGCTAGCTAGTTAAGTGTCAAATCTCTCGTTGAGGCAAGTAGGCATCTTGATTTCTTTAGCGGTTCGCCAATGAGAGGAGATTCACATGCACGTACAGATCGCAAGTAGGAGTAGAAAGCAGCGACTTACCGTCAAGGAATAAACAAGCATCCCCCTATGTAAAGCATCAATTACCAAGTTGGTCGACGTAGCCACTAACTAGTAACCAACATGAGCCAAGCTATGCTCTCTCTAACACGCACCGTCCAGCACACGCTCCACGCACGCCGCACATAATGGATTCCGAGTCCCCGTAAACAAATCCCGTGTGGATCTTGGACCAGCGGACCACCATGTCCATGTCCATGTGAATGTGATATACCCGGCCGGCCCAATGACCTCATCGCCATGTGGCCCTGCTTTCCTTCAACTTGTTTTTTCATTCTATACTTTTTTCATTGCACAAAACAAGTGGCCCTGCTTTGTGTCCCACTAACTGGGAGACGGATCAGCTGATTTTTTTTACTTCCTCATTTCTTAGGGCATTTACAATGGTGTCATATGGATACATATGCCTCGTGACAAAAAGTAATTTGAGTCATTTATGTTTATTTTTTCTCCCCAATGCATGCATCTTTACTTTCCACTCCAACCTTTTTAGCTTTTGTCATCGGACCACACTTTTTCTCTTCAAGCACCCGCCTTCTGAAGAGGATCCCGCTTCTCTATCCGAACCTACTTTACGTCATATCCGATCCTACATGGCATGCGAGGCATCACCTTGAAGCTATGCATTATACATGCCCTTAGTTTTCACCTATCTTTTTTTTTGCGAGAGGTCTTCACCGATCTACATTGGTAGGGGAGCAAAAAACTCATCAGGTTTGGACACCGGTTGCTGGTTTGGTTCAGGATCAGATCAATCAGCTTAAGCTTCTTTTTCGGCTTCCATTCTCTCAGGAGACCATCATTCTGGTAGCTTGGGCCATCTTGAATACTCGCAATGAATTCACTTTCAAGGCAATTGAGTGGATCTAAATTATATGCTCGCTGGAAAAAGAAATGGAGGAGTTGAAGTGGATTACATATTTAGCTCAGAGGAAGAATATAGTTGTTTCAAACATTCGGTGCAGGCCTTCCAATAGTGTTGGCACCTCGATGTAACTTTTATTATGTTTGAGGTGTTTTGTACTTCCGGTAAATCTTTATGATAGATCTGATATTTTTTGCAAAAAAAAAAGTGTTGGCACCTTGCTCGTCATATTTTTACCCATTTACCCTTGCCTTTTCTTTTCTTTAGCTAGCCTTCTACTTGTTGTACATACCTTTTTTATTAATTAAAGTACCCAATATGAGGGAATTGTCCTGAACAGGACACAAGCCCTAACAAAACTCGAAGAACATCTAAAAACAGAGCCCCCCCATCCCCACGCGTGCACGCGTCGGCATGGTCGGTATCTGTCGTGCCCAATGTCCCTAAGGCCACATGAGACGAGGTAAATCGGCGGCAGCACCGGGGAGACAGAAACCATAGCTACCTTTTTCCTTGGGAGGAGAGATATGTGTGTGGTCCTCGCTCTTTGATACCGGATAAAGTGGCTCCACATCTTTTCAAACCAAACAACTTAATTTGGTCTAATAAAAGTGGTTTGTGTGACATGGTTTTTGACACGAATTGGAACTTTGTTGTCCAAATTATGCAGTTCGCAGCTGACCTCTCCTATGAAAATTCATAACGCTGGTCATAGTGAGGAGTAACTTAGGCTAGTAATATGCATATGTTGCTACTTCTATAATGGGTAGTAACATAAGTGTTGTGTCATGCAAGTGTTTATTTATACGTACACTCATTTTGCCTCGGGGTGCATCATGTAATGGTAACATATTATGTTACCACAGTAGTCTCTCTCCTCGTTAACTACGTCACGTAAGAAAATTTGCCTTGGGGTGCTTTATATTACTAGGTACGTTACTCCCACTATGGCCAGCCTAATTGTACCCATTCAACAAGTGATGCACCTAACCAGCTCTTTATGAAGCTAGACCACCTGGAGAATCGTATTAGAACATAACACACAAACAAAAATGAGTAAGAGGGAAACAAACCATCTCAAGAGAGCACTCAAGATGGCGTACTGCAAAGACTAGGCCTCTTCTTTGGTTCATAAAATAGGAAAGTCACGGGAATGGGAAAGTAATAGGAAATGAGATGACATGTATCTAAGTTTCTATAGGAAAGAGATGTCAGTTGGTTCATATGATAGAAATTTTGCCATTAGATCTGAGCTAATATTTCTTTTCTTTGAAATGTGAAGGATATGAACCAATCCTACACAGGAACAGTGATTAATTCCTACAAATCAAAGGGCTATATTGGAAATTTTCCTATAGAAATCATATCCGCTACCTACCCTTTAGAAATGAATGGGTTTGCAACAATACTTAGAGTGGTGATTTGCTTTGTTATACTGATGGATCTCATGAATGTTATGTTAAGTTGTGTGTGATTGAAGTTTTCATGTTTTGGGTGAGATCACGATGGATGAAGGAATAAGGAGTGAAAAGAGCCTAAGCTTAGGGATGCCCCATGGCACCCCAAGTTATTATTCAAAGAGAACCAAGCAACTAAGCTTGGGGATGCCCCGGAAGGCATCCCCTCTTTCTTCTAAGGACCATTGGTATTTTACTTGGAGTTATATTTTTATTCGTCACATATCATGAGTTTTGTTTGGAGCGTCTTGTATTATATGAGTCTTTCTTGTTTTGCTTTTCAGTTTGTGTCATCTATGCTTGTTGGACACACCTATTTGAGAGAGCCAAAATATGCTACTCCCTCCATTTTTATATACAAGGCCACTATGAAAACTACAATTTGCATCTATACAAGGCCACTAACATCAATCGAGGTAAAAATTGATGAGGTTTGCCTCGAACTAGCAACCGAGAACATTAACCCCCCTTGCATGCATGTGGGAGTGAGAAGATCGGTTTTTGTGTACCACATTAATCAACCAATGAGGAGTGAGAGGGTTGTCTTGTTGTGCGTTGAAGAGAAAATATGCATTAATTAACACGTCAAGCGAGGAGAAAAGACTAGCTTGCAACATTGGCTAAGTAGACATTAATTTCTACCTTGCTACCAGTAATATGAGTTTGTGGCCTTGTATACAAAAATGGAGGGAGTATGATTTGTTAGAATTGTTCTATGTGCTTCACTTAAATCTTCTGAGCTATGGAATTGCTCTAGTGATTCACTTATATCTTTTTGAGCACGGTGTGCTTTAATATTTTTGAAAAAATGCTCTCATGCTTCAATTAGATTTGTTTGACAGTTAGTAATATTTTTGAAGAAATTCTCTCATGCTTCACTTATATTATTTTGAGAGAAGAAAAAAAAATATGCTCATGTTCTTCACTTAAATTTGTTTGAGTTTATGAAAAGCAACATACGAAACTAGTCCCAAAGTGATAGATATTCAAGAGGGATATAATAAAAACTTTCATGAAGATCATTGGAAAAAATAAACTTGATTCTTTCTAATGGTTTTGAGATATGATGATAGCGATATGTGAGCCATGTTGGTGAGTAATTATGATTTAGTAAGAATATTGGTGTTAAGGTTTGTGATTCCCTATGCAAGCACGAAAGTCAATAGTTATGCAATGAAATTACATCCTACTTATGGTGCATTATTCGGTGTTAGTTATGATTAATGCTCTCTTATGTGATTTTTCGTTTCTTGGTTGGTTGCTTCTCAATCTATTTGCTAGCCTCCAATTGTACTAAGTGGAAATATTACTTGTGCATCCAAAATATTTAAACCCAGTTTTGCCATATGAGTCCACCATACCTACCTATATGTGATATTTCCATGCCGTTCTAAGAAAATTTGTATGTGCCATATCTAATTTTCAAAATAAATTTCCTTTTTATGTGCTCGTACCGCTCATGAAGTGGCAGGGGGTGGCCAATATTTCCATGCTAGATGTATTATTCTCAAGATGAGTGTTTATTCACTTGTCATTGCACGAGAGTACGACGGTAATAGGGATGCCCAGTCCCGAAATGAAAAGAAATTTACTTTATGTTCTCAAACAATAAATTACTTGGAAAATGTTGGTATGGAAGGCACCCGTGGATACGGCTAGCCATGGATTGTGAAAGAATGGTGGAAAAAGGAATAAACTTTCTTTTCTATTTGGGAACCGCCTATGATATATCTAGCATGGAAAATGTTGCGAGTTACTCGGTCGTTTTCGTTGATGGAAAGAGTATGCCTCTAAAAAAATTATCTCTCAATTTAAGCTTTGAGCTCTGGCACCTCTACAAATCCATACTTCACTCTGCGAAGGGCCTTTCTATTTACTTTATGCAATTTTTATTTTTATTTGAGTCTCCATCCTCTCTTATAAAGCACCAACTAGGGAGCACTATGATCGTACTTGAGCATTGGATGTAGCTAATATGCAAGTGTGTTTCATGAATGGGTCAATGATTGAGCATGATGGGCTAGGGATAAATTTCTTTAGTGTTCATATTTTGAAAGACATGGTTGCTTGTTGATATGCTTGATTGAAATCTTCATGTCAAAACTAGACTATTGCTTTAAACCATATAAAAGTCCAAATGTCCATGCTACAAAAGAAAAGAATATGTGATGAACATGTTAGGCAACATTCCACATCAAAAATTCTGTTTTTATCATTTACCTACTCGAGGACGAGCAGGAATTAAGTTTGGGGATGCTGATACGTCTCCAACGTGTCTATAATTTTTTATCGTTCCATGCTGCTATATTATCATTCTCGGATGTTTTAAAATCATTTTATGGTAACTTTATATCATTTTTTGGGACTAACCTATTGACATAGTGCCCAGTGCTCAGTGCCAGTTGTTGTTTTTGCTTATTTTTTACTTCGCAGAAAATCAGTACCAAACGGAGTCCAAACACAGAGAAACCTTTTGGAGAATTTTTTTGGACCAGAAGACAACCAGTGGGCCAAAGAAGTACCAGATGGGAGCCCCGAGGGGGGCACAACCCACTAGGGCACACCCAGATGGGTTGTGCCGACCTCGGTGGCCTCCCGCACCGCCTCTTCGCCCTATGAACCCCCAAATTTCCAGAAACCCTAGGGGAGTCGACGAAACACAATTCCAGCCACCGCAAGTTCCAGAACCACGAGACCTAATCTAGACACCAACACAGAGGGGTTCATCATCCTCATTGGTGCCTCTCCGATGATGCGTGAGTTGTTCACCAGACCTACGGGTCCGTAGGCAGTAGCTAGATGGCTTCCTCTCTCTCTCTCTCTCTCTCTTTGGATTCTCAATACAATGGTCTCTTAGAGATCTATTTGATCTTTTTGTGGTGTGTTTGTTGGGATCTGATGAACTTTGAGTTTATGGTCAGATCTATATCCATGAATACTATTTGAGTCTTCTTTTGATCTCTTCTCTGCATGATAATTTATAGCCTCGTATTTCTTCTTCGAATATTTGGTTTAGTTAGGCCAACTAGATCAATTGTTCTTGCCATGGGCAGATGTGCTTTGTGATGGGTTCGATCTTGCGGTGTTCTTTTCCAGTGACAGAAGGGGCGGCAAGACACGCATGTATCGTTGCTATTAAGGATAACAAAATGGGGACTATTCCTACATGAATAGATCTCGTCTACATCATGTCATCGTTCTTATTGCATTACTCCATTTTTCCATGAACTTAATACACTAGATGCATGCTGGATAGCGGCCGATGTGTGAAGTATTAGTAGTAGATGCAGGCTGGAGTCGGCCTACTAATATTGGACGTGATGCCTATATATTGATCATTGCCTTGGATATCGTCATAACTATTCAATTTTCTATCAATTGCCCAGCAGTAATTTGTTTACCCACCGTGTGATATTTCTTGAGAGAAGCCACTAGTGAAATCTACGGTCCCGGGGTCTAATCTTTATCATATTTGCTTTCCAATCTATTATTTGCCTTTGAGATCTATTTTTATTTTCTTTTGTTTTCAGATCTATTATTCTAAAAACCCAAAAATGCATTGTAACGCCCCAGATATTACTTTCCCAATTTGTACTCCAACTCTTGTCGTTTCCGGTATTAAGTTATATTTATTTCTCGGGTTCGGGTCTTTGTCTCCGTGTGTTGTTTTCATTTTCATGCATCTCATATCATGTCGTCATGTGCATTGCATTTGCATACATGTTCATCTCATACATTCGAGCATTTTCCCCGTTGTTTGTTTTGCATTCCGGCGCTTCGTTCTCCTCCGGTGGTCATTTATAGCTTTCTTTTGTGTGTGGGGTTTAAACATTTCCGGATTGGACCGAGACTTGTCATGCGGCCTTGGTTTACTACCGGTAGACCGCCTATCAAGCTTCGTATCATTTGGGCTTCGTTTGATACTCCAACGGTTAACCGAGGGACCAAAAAGGCCTCGTGTGTGTTGCAGCCCAATACCCCCCCAATTTGGCCCAAAACCCACCAAACTCTGCTCCATCATCTAGAGCGTTCGATCACGATCGCGTGGCCGAAAACCGCACGTCAGTTGGACTCTCCTAGCTCCCACGAAACCCTAGTCCAAAAAACAGATCTCCGCGCCGACGGACATGTCCGGAGCCTAGCCGGACACGTCCGCCGCCGCTCGCGCCCAACCGGGTCGCACCACGTGGCGCTGCCAGGTCTCCCCCGCCGCCGCCCCGCTTGGCCCGGGGAGAGCCCCCGAGGCCCATCGCCCGAGCCGCCCCGCTCCTCTCCTCTCGCCGCCGCCTTCCCCGGCTCCGGGAGCCCGCGCCGCCCGACGCCGCCGTCCTTCGCCCGACGCCGGCCGGCCGCTCCACCGCCGCCGCACCTCACCGCGGCGAGCTCCGCCGTCCTCCGCCCGGCCGGGGCAAGATCTGGGCCGGATCCGGCCTCTCCCCTTTTATTATATATATTACATGGGATGTTGTGATGATTGCCTAACTTGCGACATTGCTTTCAATGCGGTTATGTCTCTAAGTCGTGCCTCGACATGTGGGAGCTATAGCCGCATCGAGGGCGTTACAAGTTGGTAATCAGAGCCTTCCCCGACCTTAGGAGCCCCCACTGATTGATCGTTTTTAGCAGCCGAGTTGTGTCTAGAAAAATGTTTTGAGTCATTTAGGAATTATATATCGGAGAGCTTAGGAATTCTTTTTACTTCCCAGTCTCCTCATCGTTCTGGTAAGGCATCCTGACGTAGAGTTTTGTCTCTTCTCTTCTTAAATTTCACTAAAAAAATTTAGGATCATGCGAGTATCTTGGAATCGTTCCGATGGCTTATGATGAGAACATTGTCTTGGTGCCTCCTGTCAGGGGTTTAGTTGAAGTGTCCCGGGGAGTTGAGCTCTGAGGTGTTGTCATCATAATTTTATCGTTGCAATTCTGGAATACTTAAGATATGTTCGCCGACATCGAAAATCTCTTTTATGCAGTTCGTTGGTGAGATAACCTCGACGCCACCCAGTACTGGGGCGGGAGTTCGGGAGTATCGCCATAACTTGTATAACGGATGCTTTTCGAAGGTTGAGGTAGATGGTTTCCGAAGGTTTCTTGGTTATGTGTTGAAGGATGGATACAGCTGGATGTAGGAATTGCTAGTTTGGGTGAGATATTATGCTTCCCCTGTATCCCCAACACCTGATTGCATAACCGGAAAGTTTCGGGAGTTTCATAGGTGGGAATTCAAGTAGCTCTTAGGATATCTTTCCGACAGATGTATGATATGAAATTGGGGTTCGACGTCTAGTGGTTCGCCTATTCACGGTCGATTTTACAACGGTCTCGTTGTGTCTTAAAGATTCCTTGGTTGTGCTGACTCGGGGACGCTTCGTATGTCATGTGCACTGCCTTGTACATGATGGTGCTGTATGATCGAGCCCGTGTAGGTCCCACCACGAAAACTTCGGATGAAATCTCTATCATATGTTTGTTCCGGCTTATGTCGCAAGCCAATCCTTTGTTTTTGTTTTGAGTTGTGGTATTCGAATTGCTTCGAAGTCATATGCTGATTCCATCCCTTGTTGACTTACTTCGTCTACCTAATCCTACGTGGATTCGCAATTTAGGGATATGTGACCACTTCAAGAGAAGTGCATTCGTTCATTTTGTTCGGATGTGAAGACTTTATGTTGCAATTTTTATTCCGTTGGATTCAGCTTCAATATTTGTCTATCTATGTGCTAATGGTGGTCAACCTCTTCAGGATGGCTCCTCCAACACGCACGACTCCGAATCCTGATCCGCCACCACCTCCACCTCCTCCGGAGGCTTGGCAAGCTGTGATGGCCGCAACCAATGCAAACACACAGTTGATCATGCAAATCCTCCAAGAGCGCAATCAAGGCAGTCAAGGGAATCAAGGCAACAATCAGAACCATTTTGCTACACTGAACCAGTTCCTTGCTAATGGGCCGAAGACGTTCAGCAATTGTGTTGAGGCTTCCGATGCTGACGATTGGCTAGTGGACCTGGGTAAGCATTTTGAATGCAGCAACGTCAGGCCTGAAGATTTCGTCAAGTTCGCTTCCTTCCAACTCAAAGATCAGGCTGCAGAGTGGTTCCAGCAGCACAAGGATTCCAGAGGTGGACGTTTGATCACTTGGGATGATTTCCGTCAAGATTTCCGAGCTCATCACATTCCTCAGAGTGTGACTGAAAGTAAACTTGAGGAATTCCACAACCTGAAGCAAGGCTCTTTGTCTATCTATGACTACAACAAGTTGTTCCAGAAGCTCGCCCGCTTTGCCAAGCAGGACGTACCTGATGAGAAGAGCATGATATACCAGTTCAGGGGTGGTCTCAGAGAAGAAATTCAGCTCGCTCTTGTCCTTTTTGAGCCGTTGAGGTACGATGAGTTCTACAACATGGCACTGAAGCAAGAAGCTGCTTAGTTGAAGTGTGATGCTTCCAAGAAGCGAGTCAGAGATGCTAATCCTTCTTCCTCTACTCAAGTGGCCAAGCAGCAGAAGTATTGGCTTCCTCCTCTTCCGTTCCGTCAGCCGTATCAGCAGAAGAGCAAAGGTGGCAGTGGTTCTTCCCACCCACCCAACCCTGGCTTTCAGAACAAGACTTCATCTCAAGCTCCAAGACCAAGTGCTCCGTACCACTGTCCGCTTTCAGAGGTCACGTGCAACAAGTGCCAACAGAAGGGTCACTATGCCAACAAGTGTTTCAACCAGAGGCGTCTTCCTCCTCCTCCTCCTGTGAGATCGGCAAGTACAGCTGTGGTCAAGCATAACCCCAAGTCCGCCAAGGTCAACTTGATGAACGCATCTCAGGCAGAGGATTCGTCAGATGTGATCATGGGTAACCTTCCTGTTAATGATATTCCTGCAAAAGTTCTTTTTGATACGGGTGCATCGCATTGTTTCATCTCGAGACCATTTGTTTCTAAGCATGAGTTGCCTTTACAAGATTTGCCTAGACAGTTATCTGTTGTTTCTCTGGGTAAATTCATGAATGCAAGCGCTATTGCTCCGGATGTTACTATCACGTTGGGCGACTACAAGTTTCTCTCTTCTCCGGTGGTTCTTGGTAATTCGGATATCGATCTTATTCTCGGGATGGACTGGCTCTCTAAGCACAAGGCTCAGCTCGATTGTGCAGCCAGGCAGATTCAACTGACTCATTCGTCTGAGGATGCCATTGTCTTTGCCGCTCGTGATGATACAATCCGGTTGTTTTCTCTCAATGAGAAGGGTGAATTGGATGCTATTTCGCAGATCCCAGTCGTTTGTGAGTATCAAGACGTGTTCCCAGAAGAGCTCCCAGGAATGCCTCCGCACCGACCCGTTGAATTTGTTATTGATCTTGAGCCCGGTACAGAACCTGTGTGTAAACGTCCTTACAAGCTCGGACCTGAAGAGTTGAAGGAGGTGAAGAAACAACTCGATATTCAAGAAAGAATGGGTCTCATCCGGCCTAGTTCTTCTCCATGGGGTTGTGGTGTTCTTTTTGTGAAGAAGAAGGATGGAACGGACCGACCTTGTGTTGATTATCGTCCATTCAACAAGAAGACCATCAAGAACAAATACCCACTTCCCAACATCAATGAGCTGTTCGAACAACTCAAGGGTGCCAAAGTATTCTCCAAGCTTGATCTCCGTATGGGTTATCATCATATTCGAATTCGTGAGCTAGATATTCCCAAGACGGCTTTCAGGACAAGCTATGGGTCATATGAATACACTATCATGTCTTTTGGCCTCGTCAACGCTCCTCCAACGTTCGCTCGCATGATGAACTTCATCTTCAACCCCTACACCAATGATTTCGTGTTGGTCTATCTCGACGACATTCTGGTTTTCTCGAAGAACAAGGAAGATCATGCCAAGCACTTGTGTTTGGTTCTTGATAAGCTGAGGGAACATCAGTTCTACGCCAAGTTCTCCAAGTGCGAATTTTGGCTCGATGAGGTTCTTTATCTTGGTCATATCATCTCTACCAAGGGCATTGCCGTGAATCCTGAGAAGGTGTCTGTAATTGTTAATTGGGAACCTCCTCAGAATGTAAAGCAACTCCGCAGTTTCCTCGGTCTCGCAAGCTACTGCCGAAGATTCGTTGAAAACTTTTCTAAGATCGCTAAGCCTCTCTCAAATCTTCTCCAGAAGCACGTCAAGTACGTTTGGTCTGCGGAATGTGATATTGCTTTCAACACTTTGAAAGAGAAATTGATCACTGCTCCAGTTCTGACTCCGCCTGATGAGTCCAAGCCGTACGAGGTCTTTTATGATGCCTCTCTCCAAGGTCTCGGTGCAGTACTGATGCAAGAGAAGAAAGTTGTTGCTTATACCTCTCGCCAGTTGAAGCCTAATGAGAAGAACTACCCCACTCATGATCTCGAGTTGGTGGCAGTTGTGCATGCTCTTTTGACTTGGAGACATCTTCTATAGGGAAGAAAAGTGGACATTTTCACTGATTACAAGAGTCTCAAGTACATCTTCACCCAGCCTAATCTCAACCTCGGGCAAACTCGATGGGTCGAAATGATTCAAGAGTATAATCCGAGTATCGAGTATACTCCAGGCAAGGCCAATGTGATTGCTAACGCTTTGAGCAGGAAAGCGTATTGCAACAGTCTGATTCTCAAGCCTTATCAACCCGAGCTAAGTGAAGCTTTCCGCAAACTTAATCTGCAAATTGTTCCTCAAGGTTTCCTCGCCAACCTTCAAGTCTCTCCTACCTTAGAAGACCAGATTCGCCAAGCCCAGCTTCTTGATGCTATGGTGAAAAAGGTGAAGATTGGGATTGCCAAGAGTCAGTCCAAGTACAAGTGCTACCGCCTTGATGACAAGGACACTCTCTTCTTCGAGGATCGAATTGTGGTACCCAAAGGTGACCTCCGTAAAGTGATCTTGAACGAGGCTCACAACTCTCTCCTCTCCATCCACCCTGGGAGCACGAAGATGTATCAGGATCTGAAGCAAACTTATTGGTGGACTCGAATGAAGCGCGAGATCGCTCAATTCGTGAATGAATGTGATGTCTGCAGAAGAGTGAAGGCAGAACACCAAAGGCCAGCAGGTCTCCTCCAACCTCTTGCCATTCCATAATGGAAGTTTGACCACATTGAAATGGACTTTGTGACTGGGTTTCCAAAGTCCAAGCGTGGCAATGATGCTATATTCGTTGTCATCGACAAGCTCACCAAAGTGGCTCATTTTCTGCCTATCAAAGAGTCGATCACTGCAGCTCAATTGGCGGAACTCTATACCTTCCGAATTGTCTCTCTACACGGTATTCCTCAAGTGATATCTTCTGACCGTGGCAGCATCTTTACCTCCAAGTTTTGGGATTCTTTTTAGAAGGCCATGGGCACCAACATCCGCTTCAGCACAGCATTCCATCCTCAAATAAGCGGTCAAGTCGAGCGTGTCAACCAGATTCTTGAAGATATGCTTAGGGCTTGTGTGATCTCCTTCGGCATGAAGTGGGAGGATTGTCTTCCTTATGCTGAATTCTCATACAACAACAGTTTTCAAGCAAGTTTGGGCAAGGCCCCATTTGAAATTCTGTATGGTAGGAAATGCGGTACCCCTCTCAACTGGTCTGAAACCGGTGAACGTCAGCTGCTGGGTAATGACTTAATCACAGAGGCAGAAGAAATGTGCAAGGTCATTCGGGATAACCTCAAAGCAGCCCAATCCCGCCAGAAGAGCTACTATGATAGTAAGCACCGTGATTTGGCTTTCGAGATCGGAGATCATGTTTACCTCCGCGTCTCTCCTATGAAAGGGACTCGTCGCTTCGGTATCAAAGGGAAGCTTGCCCCTAGATACGTGGGACCTTTCAAGATTGTCAGCAAGAGAGGCGACCTCGCCTATCAACTCGAGCTTCCGTCAAACTTTGCAAACATTCATGATGTGTTCCATGTCTCTCAACTCCGTAAGTGCTTCAAGACGCCTGAACGCACCATCAACTTCGAGGACATTGAGCTCCAAGAAGATCTCTCCTATCGTGAGCACCCAGTTGCAATCCTTGAAGAGACTGAACGCAGGACTCGCAACAAGTCAATCAAATTTCTCAAAGTCAAGTGGTCACACCATTCCGACCGTGAAGCTACCTGGGAACGCGAGGATCACCTCCATTCTAAGTACCCGGTGTTCTTTCAGTCCTAGATCTCGGGACGAGATCTTTTCATAGTGGTGGAGTGTTGTAACGCCCCAGATATTACTTTCCCAATTTGTACTCCAACTCTTGCCGTTTCCGGCGTTAAGTTATATTTATTTCTCGGGTTCGGGTCTTTGTCTCCGTGTGTTGTTTTCGTTTTCATGCATCTCATATCATGTCATCATGTGCATTGCATTTGCATACATGTTCATCTCATACATTCGAGCATTTTCCCCATTGTCTGTTTTGCATTCCGGCGCTTCGTTCTCCTCCGGCGGTCATTTCTAGCTTTCTTTCGTGTGTGGGGTTTAAACATTTCCGGATTGGACCGAGACTTGTCATGCGGCCTTGGTTTACTACCGATAGACCGCATGTCAAGCTTCGTATCATTTGGGCTTCGTTTGATACTCCAATGGTTAACCGAGGGACCGAAAAGGCCTCGTGTGTGTTGCAGCCCAACACCCCTCCAATTTGGCCCAAAACCCACCAAACTCTGCTCCATCATCTAGAGCGTTCGACCACGATCGCATGGCCGAAAACCGCACCTCATTTGGACTCTCCTAGCTCCACTTATGCCTATAAATACCCCCCTCCATTTTCGGATCTCTCCTCCCACGAAACCCTAGTCCAAAAAAAACAGATCTCCGCGCCGACGGACATGTCCGGAGCCTAGCCGGACACGTCCGCCGCCGCCCGCGCCCAACCGGGTCACGCCACGTGGCGCCGCCGGGTTTCCCCCGCCGCCGGCCTGCTTGGCCCGGGGAGAGCCCCCGAGGCCCATCGCCCGAGCCGCCCCGCTCCTCTCCTCTCGCCGCCGCCTTCCCCGGCTCCGAGAGCCCGCGCCGCCCGACGCCAGCCGGCCGCTCCACTGCCGCCGTCCTTCGCCCGACGCCGGCCGGCCGCTCCACCGCCGCCGCACCTCACCGCAGCGAGCTCCGCCGTCCTCCGCCCGGCCGGGGCAAGATCCGGGCCAGATCCGGCCTCTCCCCTTTTATTATATATATTACATGGGATATTGTGATGATTGCCTAACTTGCGACGTTGCTTTCAATGCGGTTATGTCTCTAAGTCGTGCCTCGACACGTGGGAGCTATAGCCGCATCGAGGGCGTTACATGCATTACTGCACCTTTTAGTTTCATCTTTTATGCATTTTATCGAGATCTATTTATCCTATCTATCACAATTTTATCCCGTCAACTTGAAAATTGATGGCGTCGTTACTCAAAGAGGGATTGACAACCCCTCATATGCGTTGGGTTGCAAGTATTTGGTCTTTGTGTGTAGGTACCATTTACATAGTGTTGCTTAGTCCTCCTACTGGATTGATACCTTAGTTTCATAACTAAGGGAAATACCCACCGTAGTTGTACTGCATCATTCCTTCCTCTTTGGGGAAACACCGACGTAGTTTCAAGCGACATCAGGCAGCAGTCCCACAACGGTGGGAATTGGCAGCATGTCTCCCACTGGCAGCTGGGCTATCGCATGCATGGTTGGGCTCGTACCGGGGGATGTGGTGGCTTCAGTGGAAGGTGGCATCCAGCTCGGGCAGCTAAATGTGGTTGGTTCCCTGCCAAGATCTTCTGCTCTTTTCTAGGAGGCGGACCACGGTGGCGTGGTGCTGGCCTTCTGCGAGGATGGTGGCCAGCCGACGGTGCTATGGTATGATACATCTCCAACATATCTAGTTTTTTATCCTTTTTATTGAATGTTATTATAGTATCAATCTTGGATGTTTTATATACATTTACAAGAAATTATATATCATTTTTTGGGACTAACCTATTAAATTAGTGCCCAGTGCCAGTTGCTGTTTTTTGCCTGTTTTTTGTTTTTCGGAATATCAGTACCAAACAAAGTCCAAATGCCATGAAACTTTTTGGAGATTTTTTCTGGACATAAGCGACCCTGGAATCTTCGAGGGGGGAGAGAAGATGGAGAAGTGTCTTGTGAGGCATTAGGGCGCGCCCTGGGGGTGGGCACGCCCTGGTGGCTCGTGGGGCCCATGTGGCTCTGTTTGACCTAACTCCGCCTCTATAAATTCTCAAAAATCGGGAACCAACAGAGAGCCACCCGAAATACTTTTTCCGCCGCCGGAAGTTCATGTTCTCGCGAGATCCCATCCGGAGGCCCTTTTGGCACTCTACCGGAGAGGTAATCAATCATGGAGAGGCTCTACATCAACCTTGCTGCCCTTCCGATGATGTGTGAGTAGTTTACCACAGACCTACGGGTACATAGTTAGTAGCTAGATGGCTATCTCTCTCTCTCTCTGATCTTCAATACAATATTCTCCTTGATGTTCTATTCGATGTAATCACTTTTTGCGGTGTGTTTATTGGGATCCAATGAATTGTGAGTTTATGATCAAATTATCCATGAATATTATTTGAGTCTTCTCTGAACTCTTTTATGCATGATTTTTATAACTTCATATTTCTCTCCGATCTATTGATTTGGTTTGGCCAACTAGATTGATTTTTCTTGCAATTGGAGAGGTGCTTTGTGATGGGTTCAATCTTGCGGTGCTCAATCCTAGTGTATCCTAAAAAGATGGGGTTTATTCGTGCGTGAGTTTACTTTGTCTACATCATGTCATATTGCTTAAGGCGTTACTCCGTTCTTTATGAACTTAATACTCTAGATGCATGTTGGATACCGGTCAATGTGTGGAGCAATAGTAGTAGATGCAGAATCGTTTCGGTCTACTTGTCTCGGACGTGATGTCTATATACATGACCATTTCCTTGGATATCACCATGATTATTTTCTTTTCTATCAATTGCCCAACATTAATTTGTTTACCCACCATATGTTATTTTCAAGAGAGAAATCTCTAGTGAAAACTATGGCCCTAGGTCTACTTTTATCATATACTGAATATCCTAAAATACCTTGTTGCAATTTTACTTTATTTAATTTATTTTGTATTTTTTTTCAACATATCTATCAATTACTATACAATTTTATCTTGGACGTAACCGCCAAGGGATTAACAACCCCTTGTTCGCATTGGGTTGCAAGGATTTTTTATTTTGTGTGCAGGTGTTGCTGACGAGGTGTTGCTTGGTTCTCCTACTGGATTGATAATCTTGGTTCTTAACTAAGGGAAATACTTATCTCTATTGTACTGCATCATCCTCTCCTCTTTGGGGAAATACCAACATAGTTTACAAGTGGCGTGGTCCACTACTTGGTGGTGATGATCCACATCTGATCAGCCAGGTGTGAGTTGACTGCAAACTGTGTTGCAGCGACCTCCTGTGGTTGCACGACTGCGGTGGTCACAAGAAGATATTCAGGAATGTTCATATTTCAAGATCCAGTGGTTGACTTCGGCGGTGAGATGCAAATTATGGACGATGTTGGACACAAAGGGATGGTGGTATTCTAGTTGCTTGTGCACCGATGTCACTAGCTCGTGGTATTCTAGTAGATGAAGTGTAGACAAGGTGCGGAGTCAATGTATAACAGTATATAGTATGCTACATCATGACCCAGATTCCTGTTAGAATTTATGTGATTTGATCATTGCAAAAAATAGACAGAATAGACGATATTTGTTAACTAGGTTCATCAAACATCATCACATCGCCGACCATTTGTTGGGAGAATTTGGTGCGCCGGTGTTTGTGGTGCATCTGGTGCACCGAACTTCCATAGCATATTTTTAAATGTTTGGAAAATTCTTTAAAAAAGTTAGCACATCACACAACATCAATGCATGCTGTCACAAAATATGAAATGAAAATTTGAAACATAGCCCGAAACACACAAAAATAAGAAATTCAAAATTGAATAGTACATAACATAAGTTTGCTTTAGATTTGGCCAATTAATTATGACAATGATGTCAAAATTTTCATTTTTGTATCGCGTGAAATATTTTGAATTTTGATTTGAGTTTTGTGTGGCAACATACATTGATGGTGTGTCAATGTGTTAGATGTTTCTAGATTTTCCAAACATTTGAAAATATGCTACGACATCAGGTCCACTAGTAGCACCACAAGGTGGGTGCACCAGATACATTCCCATGATTGTAAGCGCTCATCCAATGCACTAAATCAACATACAACAGACCAAGACAAGCCTGTCAAGCTCATCATACATATCTCGACCATCACGCCATGGTCGGTCGGGTCACCCCTGCCATGAGCACGCGGGTCGTTCCCTTTCCAATTTCATGTCTGGCCTATCAGCTTGTCTAGTCTATTTTACCTACCACACAGTGCTTTTACACAATAGGGTCGTACTACACTTGTATGACTTACACACCTAACCCTCCATATACACCAAGTATAATTGTAGTTTTATACACATATTCAATACTAATTTAAACACATATCCTGGCAATGGACATAGATTTAGTGACATTGCATCACCTGACTTTGGGCAACTAACATATGGGCCAGTGACCAAATGAGCCACATGTTTGTGACCCAAAGTCATGTGGCATTATGTGACTGAATCCTAATCACCACACAAATAATCCATGTCATCGTGACATTACCTTGTGTGGTTGTCACAAGACATGCGTGTGCGGGCTACACGACAAAAGTGCGACTACAAACCAATCATCTCGTCAGATAAAATTCCTCACAATCACACAATATTAAGGCCAGCTGGATATATAAATCAGCCATGTCATTAAAAGCTAGTTTTATTTGCAATGGGGCATAAATATTGTAGTGGTTCAACATCAATCATATCCGGCGTATAACTTACACTCACCATATTCTAGATTTTGGTAAGATTTAATTTGATTTGAGTATAGGTAGGGGAACGCAAGGAAATGTTTTATTTAGTTCAGATTTTGTTAAGATTTGATTTGATTTGGGTATGAGTGGGGAAGGCAAGAAAAGTTTTAATTGAGTTGAGATTTTGGTAATAATTTATTTTATTTTTGTTTTATTGAGTTAATGCATGACCTGGTTTTGGAAAGTACTGATTTTGTATTGATTATTTCAAGTTACTCTATTTAATTTGGTTTTTATTATGTGTGGTATCTGTTGAGATTATTCAGAAAAACAAAACAAAACCAAAGTGAAGAGGGAGGCATGGAGAGGAAAAAACAAGGGAGGAGGTGGAGGCAACGCTACCAACCCCCCTTTAATAGTAGAGATTTAATAATGGAGATAAAAGAGTTGGCTACAATTTTGGATATTAAGTTAGTATGCAAACCGCTTTCTCTTTTC
This sequence comes from Triticum monococcum, assembly GCA_034509565.1. Lineage (NCBI taxonomy): Eukaryota > Viridiplantae > Streptophyta > Magnoliopsida > Poales > Poaceae > Triticum > Triticum monococcum. The sequence goes on along the minus strand of CM067845.1, from coordinate 681,532,779 downwards.
TCTATTATCTTAATCAACATTTTTATCTAGGAGTGCACGCAGAGATTGGCTCTTACATGAGAGCTCACTCTTCGATTCCATTGTCTCTCCTTTACATAAGCAAAAATGCCAAGTGTATTTATAGCCTACTACTATACTTGCTTTTATAGGTACGTACTTATTTATTAATATTTAATTAACCTTTTTTGTGGGAAAGTTGGAGAGCTTTATTTCATGAAAGCACACTCGGTGCAGTCAGCCAGAAGGCTGGTCACCAAGAAGCTAGGGGTTTCATCGAGCAACTTTCAGTCACATTCAGTGTCCAAGCATGCTTCGCACACAGATGCGTCGGAACGTTTGACGCTCGATTTATATGAAGAATATCAAAAGAAGCAAAAGTGGTACATAGCTCTCCTATTTCTAAAAGTAAAGGAGCCACAATTGAACGAGAATTGTGGCGAGATTGCCAGAACTTCACCAGCTCCAAACAGTCGACTTCCATGGTCACATGCTGAAATCCACGAAGACAAGCAAAGCAGACTCCATCTCGCAGTGACAAGCACTCCATCATCAGGGGGTCCGAGACTCCCATGTATGGTTTACACCATGAGCCCAGGAGAGCCGAGGATGATCTGGCTACTCCTCCAGCACCGCCCCGACCTTCAACCAGCTCCAAAGCATCGTCCGTCGTGATCTTGACCGAACCCTCCTCAGGGGGCTGCCAACCATAACCCGGTAGGACCCGGGTTTCCTTACGTGGTAACTGGAGGAGGGAGATAGCCTCCTTAATATTTCTGATAGTTGTTAAAGGATCTCTCCCCTCTTCACCATGTTTGATTCGGTTCCTGGAGTGCCAAATTGCCCACATAATAGTGGTGATCTTGGCACGATCATCGGATGTGAATTAAGGATCACACATGATATCTCGAGCCCACGTAACCGAGTGGAGAGGAGGAAGGCGAAGACCGAGCCATGTCCATGCCTCTTCCCAGAAGCTCTGTGCATGTATACAGTGTAATAGCGCATGCATCAGGTCCTCCTCCGTAGAACGGCAAACATTACACTGGCGAACTTCTGCAATGTGTTGATAGTTGAGAGTAGTTTCATCTGGAAGAATGCCACATAACACTCTCCACCAGAATACTCTTACTTTTGGGATAAAATTCAACTTCCACAAGGATTTCCAGAACTGTTGATCATCCGATGAGGTTTTGGTAGCCGTCCCTTCCTCTAGAGCCAAACACTCGTTCTGAGTCATGAGAGCACGGTACGCCGTCTTTACAGTGTAGTTACCTGATATGTCAAATGCCCAAGCAAGAAAATCATCACCACCGCCTTGCCTGATAGGAATATTAAGTATGGTTGCTGCATCTTGAGCCGTGAAATTATCCCTGATCAGCTCAAACTTCCAAGACCAACTCCATGCGTCTATGAGATCTAACACCCTCTCAATGTTTGTAATTGTGGGTCTCTGAGTTGGAGTCATTGTGACCGTACCTGGGATCCACTTGTCCTCCCAAACCGATATAGTAGAACTATCTCCCACTCTGGAGATTAAACCTGTCTTCAGGGCGTCCCTTCCCGCCATAATCGCCTTCCAAGTTGCCGAGGCTGACTTGGGAACTGGAGCGTGCATGAAATCGGTATCCGGAAAGTAACGACCCTTGAGAACTCTTGCACAAAGAGAATTTTGGTTGGTGATGAAACGCCACCCATGCTTGCCCAGCATAGCTAGGTTAAAAAGATGCGGGTCTCGAAACCCCATCCCACCCTCGCACTTGGGTTTAGATAACTCCTTCCAGGAAACCCAATGCATTGCTTTCTTATCAAGAGAGCTACTCCAAAAATATTTTGCCATGGGAGAAGTGAGACTCTTGCAAACTTTTTTGGTAAGAAGGAAAGTGCTCATGGGATAAGTGGGGATAGACTGAATTACGGACTTGAGCAATGTTTCCCGACCAGCACATGCAAGAAATTTTCCCGACCACCCTTGCATCTTCCCACGAGGTCTCTCACTAATATGATCGAAGGTACCACTGGTGATACGTCCAACCGCAGTGGGGGGCCCCAAGTATCTCTCACTGAAAGTCTCGACTTGGATATTCAAGGTCGACTTCATATCTTGCCTGATGGTCTCCGGGGTATTGGTGCTGAAATAAATAGAGCTTTTGTCCTGGTTCACACACTGGCCCGAGGCATCACTAAAGATCCTCAGAATTTCGTTCAGACGCAAAGCACTTGCAGCGCTTGCATTAATGAAGATTAGTCTATCGTCTGCAAACAGCAAATGAGAGACCCAGGGTGATCTATAGCTCACTCTTAGTCCCCGATCAATGTATCCATCATTGTAAAACTTCAATAACGAGGAAAAACCTTCTGCACAAAGCAGAAATAGGTATGGAGAAACTGGATCACCTTGTCGGAAACCCCGAGTTGGGGTGAAGAATGGAAGAAGCTCTCCATTAAACCGAATCGAAAAACGAACCGAGGTGACACACTTCATTATCAAGCGAATGAAATTAATGCTGAAGCCCACACGAGATAGAATCGCCTCGAGGTAGTGCCACTCCACCCGATCGTAAGCCATCATCATGTCTAGCTTGACTGCACAAGAAAAGTTCTTTCCTTTCTTCCTTCTTCTCATCGTATGTATACTTTCATAAGCAACAAGTACATTGTCCGTGATGAGATGACCAGGAACAAAAGTGCTCTGCTCTTCACTAATAATATCATCCATAATGTATGGCAATCGATTAGTAATAACTTTGGCCACAATCTTATAAAGGACCGGGCACAAAGCAATATGACGATATTGTGAAATCGACTGTGGGTGCCGCTGTAGGGTAACGCAGCAAAAAATAAAAAAATTCCGACCTACGCACCATCCCAGGACCACTATGGAGACTGTATACATGATTTGATCTTTTTCGTTACTAACTCGTAGCGCAGTGGGAAGTACAGTCGATGACGATCGGCGGTGCAGATCCCCGCAGCTAGGATTTACAACACCCAACTGCGAGGATGTATACCCTCATCTGCTCCTCGGACAGCCCTTCGGGAGGCGGTCGAATAGCCCCCCCCCCCCCCCGACGGTGTCGCGGACAGCCCTTCGGGACGACCTTCGAAACTCGAACGGTCACTCAGACAGCCCGTCGGGAGGATCTTCGAAACTCGGATGGTCACATAGACAGCCCTTCGGGAGGCACTCACGAACTAAGATCGAAACTACGATCTCTCTATAGAGTTTCACACATACGGTGTCATCTATCTGGCAGGGCTTCGTCGTCCAGAACTAGTTCCTGCCGGAACCCAGACAGCCTTTCGGCTCTACGAAACTATTTCGCGGGGAGGGAGAGAGAAGCCAGATCATTGCATGGCACTTGTATGTGATAAGGGATAAGGAGAATGGCAGCCCCTTCTCCTCCTTTTATAGGCCAAGGCAAGGGGTGGGGTGGTGCAGGAAATACCAAAACACCCATGCTACATGTCTCACATGAAGGGTGAAATGGTAACTCAAGTGGGGCACCAAGGGGACACCATGGAGGCACCCCCTTGGCCAGCCACAACCTTGCCCCCTCCCATGGAGGGGGTCCAACAAGCCACCAACATGTCTCCTAGAAACATGGGTGCTCCCTAGACAAAAAGCCACCAAACATGTAACCCCCGATTCGTGGGATCTTGTCCCCTCGTGCTGAGACAAGATGTTTTCCGCAAAACATTTTTCTGAAAAATTCCGGAAGGTCCCAGAACATTTCCGGCACCCTCTAAAATTCTTCTGGGCATGATCCGAAACATTTCCGGTGTGGTGATTTTTATCAGCGAAAAGCAACAACGGCGGTTACGGCAGCTCCGGAACATTTTCGGTTTTTCTCTCCGAAAATTCCCAAAAGTTCCCAGACCATTTTTGGGGCCCTCTAAGAATTTCCAGGCGATAGCCAAAACCATTTTCACCTAATAATATATTCCGAAACAACTTTTCAGTTTTATCGAAACTCTTTCGGTGTTCTCTCTCCGAAACTCTTCCGTTGTCTCCGAAACTTTTCCGGTGACTTTCTCTTAGACTCCCTGTCTAGTATTGAGCAGATAGATGACCCTTAAGCGTGTGACCCTATAGGTTCGGTGAAGTATAGACATGACCTGGAACCCCTTTCGATCAATGATCAACATCGGAGCCGTGGACACCCATATTGACCCCTATACCCACACGAATGAATATTCGAGTGAACCTCCAGTTGCCGTGTGCTATTCCTGTTGCTTCGTGATATGTTACAAATACCCAAGGTGATATTTACTTGCATCCCCATGGATCTACGACTTGTCCACTATGCTAGTTACCTTGTTACCAGTTTTGTTCTCTTTTCTCGTTTCCGTGTTGCGGCATCCCTGTGATCAAATCATACTGTGTCTGGCCAGACAATGATGGATACCGTAACACCGAGAGGGCCCGAGAATATCTCTCCATTGTCGGAGGAGCAAATCCCAATCTTGAGCTATCAAGTTACTTGACACACTTTTCCATGAACCCGTAAGCCGCCGTAATAGCCACCCATTTACGGATGACGTTTAACAAACCCCAAAGTTCATGAAGCAAGTATGAAGAAACTCGATACTCTCATGGTCTAAGGAATTATGCAAACATTAACCCTCTCTGTGTTATGTACCATTAACTTGTGACGAACGAATCTCATAGCATAACATCAATCCGGGTCAATTCAACACAAATGTTCTCTTAACGTTGTGCCCTCAAAGTTGCTGGCATAGACATGCCCATGACCAGGAAAAGAGAATCATCATGCAACACTTGAGCTAGTCTTAGAGGCCAGACTAGGAATACTTCTTACCATTTATTATTCCACACGTGCATATGAGTCTTCCTCCGAGCCTCGTGTTATTGCAGACTCGAGAACCATAGCAGTTATAGCATGGAACATAAACATGATTATGAACATGGAGATAAATAATAGCATTTATTATTGCCTCTAGGGCAAATCTCCTATAGGCTCCCACTTGCACTAGAGTCAATAATCTAGTTAATGCTAATGCACCTTACACTTATGGCATACCGGTGTAAAAATTTCTTCGCATGTGGTATACCTGATTTCCATTGGATCTGACAACTTCAGTTCCGTGTCTATCTCTGGATATCCTCATGTTTTCACGCTTTCAAAAAATTCATATTTTGTGCGGACTTGGCTTTTATGTATGTGAATCACAGGTCAAACCTGGATTCCTCAGACTGAGTTATGGAGAAACTACCTGCAATAGTGTCCCATTGACAAAATCTATCTTGGAACCATACTAAGTTCATGAATGAACTATATGATTCAACATCTTGTTTGTCACATCTAAAGCGTCAACATACTTAGTCATTTGTTACAGAATTCCCCATAGTATCCTATTGGGAACAATTTCCAACAACCGTGCCACCATATTGTGTATTACACAAAACCCTTAACTTAAATCGAAAATCGCATGGAGAAATGATGAAGACTGTATCGATGTAAAATTTTACAACGAACTCTTCATGATCTCCGCTTGCGAGAAATCATATCATCAGTACTTTGATCACTTTAGTATCCATACTCGCAACACCTTGGGAGTATCGGACATATCTGGTTAGTTTACATACCATGGAGTACATGATTAATCCAAACACAAAAGTGTGTGGAATCTGCATCATGTATTTTTCTCATCAGTGTTTTGGGACACCGAGTCTTGCAAAAAACTCTTCCATGTGACTCCGGCAAGAATCACTCCTTGGCGGTTTTAAATGCTAAAAGGTTTTAGCACCTTGTCAATATGTATTCATTTCTTAGCCCTATTAGGTAAATCTATCGCCATAGATCATTATGCCTAATATTGAGGCTATTTAGCCTAAGCACTTCATAAAAAACTATTTTCAAATGAAGTCCTAATTCGTGTTAAGAAATTTATTTCCAATTAACAATGTGTCAATCATACAAGGTTTTTAGAAATATTATTACGCTCCCACTTACTTTCTTCAATTACAAGCATCTTCGTCACCCATTGATGAAGTCAGAACCCTTTGACCATTTCATCAAAGCATGAAGATTCAAACTCCATTTTGCTCTCTTCTGTCCAGCGCTGGAACTCTGAAGTTTGCACCCTTACTAGCATCCTCTCGATAGACAAAATGCCTTGGACTGTAACACATGCAAGTCCTTGGTTTCATTTCCATTAGATGGAAATCCTATTGTCACCCATGTTTCATATCTCATGATTGAAATATGTATTAATTGCTAGTTCAACCCGAACCGACTTTAAGCATCGCTACGATGAAAACAACCTCATTGTAGTCAACTCTTGAACTTGTTATTTCAACAAGTCGAGATTTATGGATAAAACATTTTTATCTATGTCAGTTTTAAGTTCCATAAATATTCGTTAGACTCTAATTCTTCCGAAAGGTGTATCAAGGTTTTAATCTTGAATCACTTATATGGAAACGAACTCGGGTTGTATTGGCATTTAGCCAATTCCGGAGTCAGGGCCCATCAACGCTTCCTTGTGTATCGTAGGTATAATGTTGTATAACAACAATATCTTGTTTGCGCACCTGAGAGGTTTGCACAAGCCTTGCCTACGTGGTTCAGCTACAAGTTTGACTGAAGTTCATACATTTTATTGTAGAGACTTCCGTATCAGTCGCAGTAGGAAACTCTGGAATTACTTCCAAGGTCTCTTTCCTTTGATCCGATGATGAAGATATTGTTTATCTCGTCGAGTTGCACTATTCTCCCGCTCACCTTTTTGAAAGAACCATTCTCTTTAAAAGAACACCATTTCACGACAAAACTATTTGCCTTGGTATAGTGAGGGGGGAATACCCAACATTTTGGTATAACCTACAAAGTAACACTTGTCTGATTTGGATTAGGTTTGTAACCTTTTACACAAGCCCCATATTCCAAATGTTAAGAAAATATATAACATGGTTGGGCATACCATACCATGGCTTCATTTCAATAGACCCGATGTAGCTCTTTTCAGTGTAAAAGCCGCAGTCTCTAAAACATCACTTTAAAAGGGATAATGGCAAATTTATTTATGTCATCTTTGACCTTACCATGTCATAAATGGTTAGATTACATCTCCACGAACTTTCCACTTGCAGTGGTGTTCCGGGAGGTGCAAGTTATGAAACCCCTTTCACAACTCATCAGACATTCGCTAAACATGTAACTCAAATATTCCTTTGGGAAATCACATTGCAGAAACATAATTTTCTTGTTACAATAACTTCTACTTCATTTTTGAAAACCTTTCGAATGATTTCAAAATGTCCAGACTTACGTCTCATCAAGTAAATATCCATATATCTACTTGAGTCATTTCTGAAGATAAATAAATCCACCACTTGCAACAACATTTATTGAACTACACACATCAAAATGTATGATCACCAATAAGTTTGTTGCTCGTTCCTTATGGTCTGTGAACGGTATTTTAGTCACTTCACTTTTCGGAGGAAAGTTGCAAGTGTCAGATGATTCAAAATCAAACGACTTCAAAATCCATCATAATGGAATTTTTCCATGCGGGTTTCTCCAATGTGACCAAATGCAGTGCCACACATGTGTGGTATTCTCATAGTCTCGTGACATTTAGCGTTAGCGTTATGGATGTATCATATTACCATCAATATTCGTAACATACATCCCATCTTGGATGGAAGCATGACCCTTCATGTTATTCATGATACTTAACAACAATTGTTGGTTTTATGAACAACTCTTTTGCATGAAACATTGTGCAATGGGCTAGAGTGTATGAAACTCTAAAATGAATTATGAAAGTAAACCCAGAGGTATTGTATTATTATCAATATTCATAACATACATCTCATTCATAATGAAAGTATGGCCCTTGTGTTATTCATAACATCGAACATAAAAAGTTCTCTTATGAACAACCTTCTTGCAAGATACCTTATGCAATGGGCTAGAGTTTGTAAAACTCTAAATGAATTATGAAAATAAATACAAACGACAATACACCAATGGAAGGTATAGTAACATTTACTATGTTCCCTATGTATACCTTAACCTCATTTCTGGCTAGTCTTTTTAGGCCATAGTAGCTCTTACATTGATTCGCAACAGAATGCAATCGAGTGGGTATCTTTGTGATTAACTCACAATACCCAAGAATTAGTGATTAACATGTTTAACCATAATTCCAAAGAACTATATCTTTGACCAGCCTACTATACATCAAAAACTTGTATGACATTCATACATGAGCTGGATATTACAGTCATCTTTCTTTCTGCCTTTATACTTCTAATAGTTTAACTTTTAGTATTTCTCCTACTCGCAAAAGAAGCACCCAACTTAAGAGTGGTGTTAGCCCCGGACTTCCTAGTCGTGTAAGTCATACTAACACCCTTTGGACACTTCCTTTCTCTTTAAGTTGCTGATTTATTAACCTTTCATTATATGGCAGGCGTTCTTCTGGATCCCTTTCCCAACAGTCAAATGCATAGTAAGCACTTTTACTAATACTTGCAAACAAACATTGCTTTGTTTGTATCTGAAAATAATTTTTAGTTCCATGAATATCATATAACTATCCCAAACATATTCCACTTGACCGTAACAGAATTCTAGCTTTTGGATCGAAGGACGAGAGTCACATGATCCATAGCATTAGCGGGAGGATACGGAAAGCATGTGATAGGACAAAGTCCTTCTCGGCACTTTTGAGGACAATCCTCACATTACATTACCAATCGTAAAGTTTTAACCAGATATTTAACAGCTATTCAATTTTAACAGGGAAGGTGGAAACGCGAGCCATTACTCTACAACTATTTTGCAAGAAACACTTAGACAGTGTTAATAATTAATTGCACTGGGAATGAAACATCTTAATTCAACAGTGCGCTCCCACTCAAATCAATATTTCTCATAATTAATTTTGAGTGATACAAGATCCAGACTTCAATTCATTGCCATAGAATCATCATCCCATAACAGGAATTTTAATCGGTAGGCCAACTTGCCGATCATATCTCTATGTGACTCTTGCTCATCTTTTGATGTGTGTGTTCCGAGCTTAGGACGATCCTGCCATGAACGTCAAGACAACCAAGTGATCTTGCTGCAAGGTCTGACCTCACCCGCCTCACACTTCTCTAATCGTTCGTACCCATGCATCCATGGCGCACCCCGAAAAGATAGGTGACGTGATGGTGCTACACTTGGGAGAACACTAACTACTTGATATTTTAGTGAGAGATCACCCTAAAAAAGCGACTACCGCACAATCAAGAAGGGTGCATCATAAGTTATAAACATCTCAGGCAATTCATAATAGCATGATATGGCATAGCCCTTTCTGGCGGAGAAGTCTTTCATTTCTTCGTCTTCGGCATTCGCGTCGGTGTTTGAGGGAGTCCTTGATTAGGGGGTGTCCGGATGACCGGACTATACCTTCAGCCGGACTCCTGGACTATGAAGATACAAGATTGAAGACTTCGTCCTATGTCCGGAAGGGACTTTCCTTGGCGTGGAAGGCAAGCTTGGCGATACGGATATGTAGATCTCCTACCATTGTAACCGACTCTATGTAACCCTAACCCTATCCGGTGTCTATATAAACCGGAGGGTTTTAGTCCGTAGGACAACACATACACAACAACAATCATACCATAGGCCAGCTTCTAGGGTTTAGCCTCTCTGATCTCGTGGTAGATCTACTCTTGTACTACCCATATCATCAAAATTAATCAAGCAGGACATAGGGTTTTACCTCCATCGAGAGGGCCCGAACCTGGGTAAAACTTCGTGTCCCTTGCCTCCTGTTACCATCCGGCCTAGACGCACAGTTCGGGACCCCCTACCCGAGATCCGCCGGTTTGGACACCGACATTGGTGCTTTCATTGAGAGTTCCTCTGTGTCGTCGCTGTCAGGCTCGATGGCTCCTATGATCATCAATAGCGATGCAGTCCAGGGTGAGACCTTCCTCCCCGGACAAATCTTCGTCTTCGGCGGCTTCGCACTGCGGGCCAATTCACTTGGCCATTTGGAGCAGATCGAAAGCTACGCCCCTGGCCGTCAGGTCAGATTTGGAAGTTTAAACTACACAGCTGACATCCGCGGGGACTTGATCTTCGACGGATTCGAGCCACTGCCGAGCGCGGCGCCATGTCACGACGAGCATGATCAAGCTCTGCCGCCGAACAGTGCCCTGGAGGCCGCACCCGCATCGGCTTCGACACTTAATTCGGAGCCAACTGCGCTGATCGAGGATGGGTGGTTGGACGCCGCCTCGGGGGCTGCGATCCCAATGGCGATCGAGCCGAACACCAGCCCCGCACTTTGCGAGACTCGTGACTCCAAGGAGCCGGACTCCTCTCCGGACTCCGAACCCTCCGCGCCCCTGCCGATCGAATCCGATTGGGCGCCGATCATGGAGTTTACTGCCGCGGACATCTTTCATCACTCGCCTTTCGGCGATTTTCTGAAGACACTGAAGTCTCTCTCTTTATCAGGAGAGCCTTGGCCGAACTACGGTCAGCAAGGTTGGGATACGGACGATGAAGAAATTCAAAGCCCACCCACCACCCACTTTGTAGCCACTGTCAATGATTTAACCGACATGCTCGACATCGACGGTATGGACGCCGATGATGGAGACGATGAAGAACCAGCGCCTATTGGGCCCTGGAAAGCCACCTCGTCACATGACATATACATGGTGGACACTCCAAGAGAAGGAGATGGCGATGGAACGGCGGAGGATGACCCTTCCAAGAAACAGCCTAAGCGCCGGCGTCAGCGGCGCCGCTCAAAATCCCGCCAAAACAAATACGGTGATTCCAGCATGGGAGATAATAATACTCCGGAGAGTGCCGAAGAAAACCCCCTCCAGCAAGATTTAGCACAGGAGGATGGAGAAACCAGCCCTCATGAGAGAGCAGCAGACAAAGAGGTCGAGGACGATAATTATATGCCTCCCTCCGAAGACGAGGCAAGCCTCGACGATGACGAATTCGTCGTGCGAGAGGATCCCATCGAGCAAGAGCGTTTTCAACGCTGGCTTATGGCCACGGCAAGAAGCCTCAAGAAAAAACAGCAACAGCTTAGAGCTGATCAAGATTTGCTAGTCGACAAATGGACTGAAGTCCTTGCGGCCGAAGAGCATAAACTCGAACGCCCCTCCAAGAGCTACCCAAAGTGCAGGTTGCTACCCCTATTAGAGGAGGAAGCACTTAAACCTACATCACCTGCACTCGATACGGCCGACCGGCCACCTCGTGGCCGCGACAAAGAGGCCTCTCAGCCCTCCACTCAAGCCGCACCCCATACCAAGGCACGGGAAAATGCGCCAGACTTGCAAGATATGTTGGAGGACAAGGCAAGGCAAACAAGATTGATCTACGGATCGCGTGGGCGCCCCACGACTCGAGACGGTAACCGTCACGCCGGCCACAAATTCGGCAGGGCCGAACACAGTAGACAAAGCTCATTGGAGCTACGTCGTGACATAGCCCAGTACAGAGGCGCCGCACACCCACTATGCTTCACAGACGAAGTAATGGATCATCAAATCCCCGAGGGTTTCAAACCCGTAAACATCGAATCATATAATGGCACAACAGATCCTGCGGTATGGATCGAGGATTATCTCCTTCGTATCCACATGGCCGCGGCTATGATTTTCACGCCATCAAATACCTCCCACTCAAGCTTAAAGGACCAGCTAGGCATTGGCTTAACAGCTTGCCAACAGGATCAATCAGTTGTTGGGAGGACCTGGAAGCCACATTCCTCGACAATGTCCAGGGCACTTATGTGCGACCCCCAGACGCCGATGACCTAAGTCACGTAATTCAGCAGCCAGATGAATCGGGCAGGCAATTCTGGACACGGTTCCTAACAAAGAAAAATCAAATAGTCGACTGTCCAGACGCCGAGGCCCTAGCAGCCTTCAAGCACAATATCTGTGACGAGTGGCTTGCCTGGCACCTTGGACAGGAAAAGCCGAAGTCTATGGCAGCACTCACGACACTCATGACCCGCTTTTGCGCGGGAGAAGACAGCTGGCTTGCTCGTAGCAACAATATGACCAAGAAGCCTGGTAATTCGGATACCAGGGACAGTAGTGGCAGGTCGCGTCGCAACAAGCAGAAGCGCCGCATTAACGGCGACAATGCTGAGGATACGGCAGTTAATGCCGGATTCAGAGGCTCTAAATCCGGTCAGCAGAAAAAGCCATTCAAAAGGAATCCTAGGGGGCCGTCCAGTTTGGACCGAATACTCAACCGCTTGTGCCAGATACATGGCACCCCCGAAAAGCCGGCCAATCACACCAACAGGGATTGTTGGGTGTTCAAGCAGGCAGGCAAGTTAAATGCTGAAAGTACAGACAAGGGGCTGCATAGCAATGACGACGAAGAGCCCCAGCCGCCGAACAATAGTGGACAGAAGGGTTTTCCCCCACAAGTGCGGACGGTGAACATGATATACGCAACCCACATCCCCAAGAGGGAGCGGAAGTGCGCGTTAAGGGACGTATACGCGATAGAGCCAGTCGCCCCAAAGTTCAACCCATGGTCCTCTTGCCCGATCACCTTTGATCAAAGGGACCATCCCACTAGCTCCCGTCATGGAGGATTCGCTGCATTGGTTCTAGACCCAATTATTGACGGATTTTATCTCACTAGAGTCCTTATGGACGGCGGCAGTAGCCTGAACCTGCTTTACCAGGATACAGTGCAGAAAATGGGCATAGATCCTTCGAGGATTAGGCCCATCAAAACGACCTTTAAAGGCGTAATACCAGGTGTAGAGGCCAGCTATACAGGCTCAGTCACACTTGAAGTGGTCTTCGGATCTCCGGATAATTTCCGAAGCGAGGAGCTAATCTTCGACATAGTCCCATTCCGCAGTGGCTATCACGCACTGCTCGGACGAACCACATTCGCCAAGTTCAATGCGGTACCGCACTACACATACCTTAAGCACAAGATGCCAGGCCCTCGAGGAGTAATTACGGTCAATGGAAACACTGAACGCTCCCTCCGAACGTAGGAGCACACAGAGGCCCTTGCAACGGAAGTACAAAGTAGCCTCTCCAGGCAGTTCTGCAGTCTGGCCACTAAACGACCGGACACCGTCAAGTGCGCCCGGAGTAACCTACAACAAGACCGCCTGGCACGATCCGAGCAGGCGTAGCAATGCGGCCCCAACCCCAGCCCTAGCAAAAAGGCGACGCCAATGCTCCGCATACATAACTACGCTCTAGAAATACCATGGGTATAGGGGGAGGGGCACCATCACAGCACGCCCGAAGCACGGATTAAACCGCACCAGGGGCCGCCGATTTTTTAATTTGTTCTTACTTTCAGGACTCCATTCTTCGGAAGGCCTGTTCGGCAGTTCAATTGCCGCACAAACGATGCAAGAACCAGGGAAGCAGACAAGCCACGCCGCATTACGGAACTCCCAAGTGGTCTCTATCACGAGCAGTATACCTGTTTCGCATACTATTCCGCAGCTTGCCCCTGGAACGAACATGTTAAATAGTCCAATCTTTTGCTTATCACATTATTTGTATCGTTCTTCTTTGATCGTAGCCCTCTTTAATAAACAATGCATAGCTTTTGTCTATTTTTGCATTACTTTTTTATATATGTTCCTTAACGACATGTTGCACCCGTACACTTTTGTACGGCCGAAATATGCCAGGGGCTTCAGTACCCCTCAACATGGTGTGAGAAGTCCGAACACTTTAACAAGTATGGCACCCCGAACTTATAGCATTATATGCATCGGCTCCGAATCATGTCTTGGGTCAATAGTTGGGTTTGCCCGGCTCCTATGTTTTGGTGCCTTACGTTTCGCTATATCGGCTAAGGTAGCACTAGGAGAACCACTACGATTGTGCCCCAGTTGACCTGGGTCGAGCACCTCAGTGGAGAAAGCTAAAACTGACTGTCATGATGAAGCGAGAGCTGGTCGCTGTTTGAGAGGTTTTTCGAGTCCCTAAAGACTTATGCCGCTTAGAGCGAGGAGCCGGCTCTGTCCGGCCAAGGCGTGGATAGCACCCTGAACTCGGTCTTCCGAATACCAGGGGCTTCGCCGAAATTTAAAATTATAGAATTCTATGGCTAAGTGAGAGTGTTCATGCATTATAGTTCGATTGCCTTGTTCGTTGGGCAGAGCGCCTCCCTCGGAGGACCCAAACATGGGGAAAAGAGCGCTCAGGTTTATCCCCGAACAGCCCAGCACTAGCGGCATGAGGGCAGAAGCCGACGACTCACCATCTCTCAGAATTGATAAACAGCCGCACAGAAGGTAATATTTTAAATTCCAACAGCATTGCTTAGCGCATATGAACAAGTTTTTAGCGCACAGGACAAAACGAGCAAGTTTCACTCAAAAATTACATCCCTAGAACATTCATCCGCCACAAGGCAGGCACCCTTCAGAACATCCTTATAATAATTCTCGGGCTTGCGATGCTCTTTCCCCGGCGGTGGCCCGTCCTTCACAAGCTTCTCAGCATCCACCTTGCCCCAGTGCACCTTAGCACAGGCAAGGGCCCTACAGGCACCTTCAATGCAGACGGAGCGCTTGATGACTTCGAGCCTTGGACAGGCCTCCACCAGCTGCCGCACCAGCCCGAAATAGCTCCCAGGCAGAGCCTCTCTAGGCCACAGCCGAACTATGAGGCCCTTCATGGCCTGTTCGGCCGCCTTGTGGAGCTCGACCAGTTGCTTCACCTGGTCGCTCAGGGGCACGGGGTGTCCGGCCTCAGCATGCTGAGACTAGAACATCTTCTCTGTCGAGCTGCCCTCCTCGGCTCGATAGAATGCGGCGGCATCGGACACAGTCCAGGGAAGATCTGCGAACGCTCCTGGAGAGCTCCGGATTCGGGTAAGTAACAAGTAACTCACATTTATGTGTTTGCTTTGCATAAAGAATGCCTTACCCGCCGCTATCTTCTTCACCTTACCCAACTCCTGGAGGGTCTTCTGGGATTCGGCCTTGGTAGACTTGGCATTTTCAATAGCCACCGCGAGCTCGGACGCTCGCGTCTTTGAGTCAAGCTCCAAAATCTCATGTTTTTCCATGAGAGCCAGGAGCTCTTGCCGCACCTTGCCAACCTCGGCCTCATACTTCTCCCGCTCGGTGCGTTCCATGGCCGCCCTCTTCTGGGCCTCGACCATGCTTGCTTAAGGGTCGCCACCTCAGACATGGCCCCTACAATAGCCACGATAATCCTGTCATTTTTTGCAATTGCACCTTTTTATATATATTTAAACAAGGTATTTCTTACCTTCATTGTCCTCGAGCTGCTTCTTGGCACGCCCGAGCTCTTGCTCGGACCGATCGAGGTTCTGCTTTAGCGTGTACACTTCCGCAGTCAGTGCGGCGGACGCAAGCAGAGTAGCCTGCATACGCATATTGACTCCTTTTTGTTAGACTCCTATAAATTTTATTTGATCCTCTATTCGGCTTTTCTTCCCGAACGCCAAACAGAGCATCAGGGGCTACTGTCTATGTGGTAATATTATTTACACATTCTTTACTTACCTCAAAGCCTGTTAAAAGCCTAGTACAAGCTTTAGTCAGTCCGCTCTTAGCGGTCTGAACCTTCTGGACCACCGCACTCATAATGGTGCGGTGCTCCTCGTCGATGGAGGCGCCCTTGAGCACCTCCAACAGATTGTCCGGCGCTTCCGGTTGGACGGGGGTCACCGGCACGGAGGGCCTGCTCCTCTTGGAAGGAGGTCGCCTGCCGGACTCTGGAACCTTTGAAGGTTCGGGAGCGGTGTCCGGCCTAGAACTGGACTTGGAGCCCTGGGAGATTTTTTCCCCGTCACCCCTGGAGTCCGGGAGGTCGCCTTGCGGCGCCTCCAGGACCACCTCCTCCTGGCTTGGAACCTGTTGGGACAACACTTCGGCGTCGTCCATAGGGCGGGGGAGGAAGCCGTCGGAAGCGAATTCACGTCCGACGAGTCCAGTGAACCGCTCGACGACGCGTCGAGCCTGTCTTTGGGTGGGCTGCATAATCATATTCGACATAAGGGAAAGCTGTGCAATAAAGGAATACTATGAATTACTCTGGTATCCGGATACTTACGATTTCACCAGGGGCTTGGCCCTGTGCGGCCACTCCTCTTCGCCGTCGTCGGCGTCAATGGAGTAGTCCGGAGGAAGGATTTTCCCCTTCTTGGACCTTTCGGCCTCCCCAGTTGGGGCAGCCTTCCTTTTCTTCCCTTCCCCCGCTGGAGGGGGAGAGGTCTCTTCCCTTCCTCCTCCTCGTCTTCATGGCAGGAGTGCGTCTTGGAGCCATCGGATGATGGATCCGACGCCTCCTGGCGCCGGGCACTCTTTCGAGTCCCCGTGGCCTTCTTCTTGGCCTTCTTCTCCGGCACCACATAGGGAGCCGGAACCAGCAGCTTCGCCAAGCGGGCATCAGCTGGGTCTTCGGACAAAGGAGCCGGACAGTTGATTTGTCCGGACGTCTCCTGCCAATCCTGTTAAAGGCAAGGGAGCTTAGATCCCGCATGGAGTCAAACTATGAAAACTTGATACCCTGTAGGAGGTAAAAATAGCGTACTGCACGAGCGTGATGCTGCGTGCTGAATCCGCGATCCTCGGTAGAGGATGTAGGGGCCTCGGCGCCTTTGAAAAGAACCTTCCAGGCATCTTCGTACGTCGTGTCGAAGAGCCTACTCAGAGTTTGGTGCCGCGCCAGGTCGAACTCCCACAGGTTGAAAGCCCGTTGTTGACACGGGAGGATCCGGCGGATGAGCATGACCTGGACTACGTTGACAAGCTTGAGCTGCTTGTCCACCAGGGTTTGGACGCATGTTTGGAGTCCGGTCAGCTCTCCTTTTTTACCCCATGACAGGCCCGTCTCTTTCCAGGACATGAGCCGCGTTGGGGGTCCAGATCGGAACTTGGGGGATACGATCCACTTAGGGTCGCGTGGCTCGGTGATGTAAAACCACCATGATTGCCACCCCTTCATGGTCTCCACAAAGGAGCCCTCGAGCCATAAGATGTTGGGCATCTTGCCCACCATGGCGCCTCCGCACTCCGCCTGGTTGCCGCGCACCACCTTCGGCTTAACATTAAAAGTCTTGAGCCATAGGCCGAAATGGGGGCGGATGCAGAGGAAGGCCTCGCACACGACGATAAACGCCGAGATGTTGAGGACAAAGTTCGGGGCCAGATCGTGGAAATCCATGCCATAGTAGAACATGAGCCCCCGGACAAATGGGTGGAGAGGGAAACCCAGTCCGCGGAGGAAATGGGGGAGGAACACCACCTTCTCATGGGGCCTAGGGGTAGGGATGAGCTGCCCCCCTTCAGGAAGCCGGTGCGCAATGTCGTTGGACAAGTATCCGGCCTTCCTTAGTCTTTTGATGTGTCCCTCCGTAATGGAGGAGACCATCCACTTGCCTCCCGCTCCGGACATGGCTGGAGAAGGTTGAGGTGGGGAGTGCGGACTTGGGCGCTGGAGCTCGAGTGCCCGAAGATGGATAGGCAAAGGAGGAAGAAGGCATATGTGAAAAGGTGGATCCTTATCCCCTTATATGGGTGGACGCGCCTACGCGTCCCCACCAGCCTGGTAAAACTCGCTTATCTCCCAAGCGCTGTAATCAATGGCGCGGTTGGGTTACCCACGCCCGTATTGATGAGAATCCCGGAATAAGGGGACACGATCTCTGCTTTAACAAGACGTGCCAAGGGAACCGCCTCGCATAACACGCTGAGATGGGACAGTAAAACGATTCGAATAAAAGCTTGGCAGTGGTGTGATGTCACACTACGGAATACGTCAACAGATTAGATTTGTGTAAATATTATTATTCTCTCTATGGTGATATGTGGAAACTTATTTTGCAGAACCGTACACTATCTTTGTGTTCAAAATCTTCTATGAAGTACTTGGAGGAGGAACCCACCTTGCAATGCCGAAGACAATCTGTGCGCCGGACTCGTCGTCATTGAAGCCTGGTTCAGGGGCTACTGAGGGAGTCCTGGATTAGGGGGTGTCCGGATGGCCGGACTATACCTTCAGCCGGACTCCTGGACTATGAAGATACAAGATTGAAGACTTCGTCCCGTGTCCGGAAGGGACTTTCCTTGGCATGGAAGGCAAGCTTGGCGATACAGATATGTAGATCTCCTACCATTGTAACCGACTCTATGTAACCCTAACTGTAAGTGCATCTAGTGAAGGAAATATGCCCTAGAGGCAATAATAAAGTTATTATTTATTTCCTTATATCATGATAAATGTTTATTATTCATGCTAGAATTGTATTAACCGGAAACATAATACATGTGTGAATACATAGACAAACAGAGTGTCACTAGTATGCCTCTACTTGACTAGCTCGTTAATCAAAGATGGTTATGTTTCCTAACCATAGACAAAGGAGTTGTTATTTGATTAACGAGGTCACATCATTAGTTGAATGATCTGATTGACATGACCCATTCCATTAGCTTAGCACTCGATCGTTTAGTATGTTGCTATTGCTTTCTTCATGACTTATACATGTTCCTATGACTATGAGATTATGCAACTCCCGTTTGCCGGAGGAACACTTTGGGTGCTACCAAACGTCACAACATAAATGGGTGATTATAAAGGAGCATTACAGGTGTCTCCAAAGGTAGATGTTGGGTTGGCGTATTTCGAGATTAGGATTTGTCACTCCGATTGTCGGAGAGGTATCTCTGGGCCCTCTCGGTAATGCACATCACATAAGCCTTGCAAGCATTGCAACTAATGAGTTAGTTGCGAGATGATGTATTACAGAACGAGTAAAGAGACTTGCCGGTAACGAGATTGAACTAGGTATTGGATACCGACGATCGAATCTCGGGCAAGTAACATACCGATGACAAAGGGAACAACGTATGTTGTTATGCGGTCTGACCGATAAAGATCTTCGTAGAATATGTAGGAGCCAATATGGGCATCCAGGTCCCGCTATTGGTTATTGACCGGAGACGTGTCTCGGTCATGTCTACATTGTTCTCGAACCGTAGGGTCCGCACGTTTAAGGTTTCGATGACAGTTATATTATGAGTTTATGAGTTTTGATGTACCGAAGGAGTTCGGAGTCCCGGATGAGATCGGGGACATGACGAGGAGTCTCGAAATGGTCGAGATGTAAAGATCGATATATTGGACGACTATATTCGGACATCGGAAAGGTTCCGAGTGATTCGGGTATTTTTCGGAGTACCGGGTAGTTACGGGAGAAGTAATGGGCCTTGATGGGCTTTAGTGGGAAGAGGAAAAGGCTGTTGCGCCCCCCCCCCTCCCCTTTGGTCCGAATTGGACTAGGGAAAAGGAGGCCGGCCACCTCTCCTTCTCCTCCTATTCCTTCTCCCTTCCTCCCCTCTTGGTGGACTCCTACTAGGACTTGGAGTCCTAGTAGGACTCCCTATCCTGGCCGCACCTTTGCCTTGGCCGGCCTCCTCCTCCTCCATCCTTTATATACAGGGGCAGGGGGCACCCCATAGAGACACAAGTTGATCCTTGAGATCGTTCCTTAGCCGTGTGCGGTGCCCCCTGCCACCAAATTCCACCTCGATCATACCGTTGTAGTGCTTAGGCGAAGCCCTGCGTCGGTAGTACATCAAGATCGTCACCACGCCGTCGTGCTGACGGAACTCCTCCCCGAAGCTTTGCTGGATCGGAGCCTGGGGATCGTCATCGAGCTGAACATGTGCTAAGAACTCGGAGGTGCCGGAGTAACGGTGCTTGGATCGGTCGGATCGGGAAGAAGACGTACGACTACTTCCTCTACGTTGTGTCCACGCTTCCGTTGCGATCTACAAGGGTACGTAGATCAGACTCTCCCCCTCGTTGCTATGCATCACCATGATCTTGCGTGTGCGTAGGAAATTTTTGAAATTACTACGTTCCCCAACATCTAGTGCCACCCCTAGTTGGTTTTGGAGTATTGACGACAAACCTAGTTGAGGGACTAATGTGTTTGTGAGAATTGCAGGATAACACACGTAGAAGTCCCTCATTGATTCGGTTTTCCTACCAGAGATGACCCCTAAAAATGTATGAAGACATTGAAGTCAAAGGTGGTATGTGAAGATATTCACATTGAAGACTATGACAAGAGAAGACATCGCATGAAGCCTATGGAGCTCGAAGACTCAGATCTTTCGTAGTTCTTTTTCTTCTTTATTGAGTCATAGGAACCACTGTACTGTTAAGTGGGGTCCAAGAGAACCAGTCAGAATGACTGAAGAGATGCTTAACCAAAAACCTATGTCTTCGAGTGAAGACTATGAGAGCGAATCTTGTCCAGAGTCGGACAAGTCAGCTTTGCTTGTTGCCCAAGTAAAGTTGTCGTGTGTGTTTGAAATCTGACCGTTGGAACACATGTCAGTTCCTTAGTGACCAGGGTCATTTCGGACAAATCAGGTCGGGTTGCCTAGTGGGTATAAATAGCCCACCCCCTACAACCATAAACGGTTGGCTGCTCAGAGTTAGAGTACGGCTTTTGTCGTTTGAGAGCAACCCACCTCGAAGCCTTTGAGAGATAATTCCTTGCGAGGATAAAGCCCTAACCACCCAGAGCCAAAGAGTATTAGGCATCACTTAAGTCTTCATGTCTATGTGATCTAAAGACTTATTACACTTGAGGACTGTGAATCCTCCAGCCGGTTAGGCGTCGCGTTCTAAGCATCCAAGAGCCATTGTGGATCGCCGGTGAACGAAGTCTGTGAAGGTTTGGGAGGCTACCTTGAAGACTTACCAGAGTGATTGAGCGAGGTCTGTGTGACCTTAGATCAAGGGGAATATGGTGAGGACTGGGTGTCCTGAGCTGCGTGTTCAGGACTGGGTGTCCAGGAGTGTGTCCTTAGGTTTAAATACCTGGCCGCCCTAACTAGACGTACAGTTCTCACAGCAACTGGAACTGGTCCAACAAATTATTGTCTTCAACGAGTCACTGGTTTGATCCTTCCCTTCCCTTTACTTACTGTTGGTCCTTGTGAAGTCGTTGTATGATTGCATTATCTTTTGTCTTCACTGAGTGACTGCTTGATCTGATTGGCTTCATAATATTTTCCTACCTGATCCTTACTACCTAGAAGCTATTAGTCATTGTGCTTTCACTTTATTGAATACTTGACTATGGCTTGCCTAGTGTAGTCTACCTTCCGCTGCATGGTAATAGGTTTATTTCTATCGTTTGTCTTTGAAACTTCCACGTTCTGTGTGATTCTATTCACCCCCCTCTAGTCGATATAACGCACTTTCAATTGGTATCAGAGCAAGGTACTCCCTTGTTCTGTGTGATTCGGTTTAACCACCTGGAGTTTTAGCTATGTCGACTGCAGGGATAATTAAAGTCTCTGTTGCGTGCCCCGTCTTCGATGGAACTGAATATCCCTACTGGAAGAATAAGATGCGCATGCATCTTGAAGCCATTGGCGTCGACCTATAGTATGTCGTCAAGAACGGCGTTCCCAAGGCTGCAGAAGGTGTCACTGCTGCTGACGTCAAGAAGTTCGTTCAACTGGACTCTACTGCCAAGAATATCATCTGTGGTCATCTGACCAAAGGACAGTATGGCCGCGTGAGTGCTTTGGAAACATCTAAGATAGTCTGTGACTGGCTCTCCAAGGTCAACGAAGGCGTCTCAACCCAGAGAGATCAGAGAATCAGTGTCCTTCGCAACCTCTTCAACCGCTTCAAGAGAAATGACAATGAGAATGTCCAGCTCACGTTTGATCGACTCACTGACATCACAAATGAGCTTCAAGTCCTCGGCGCTACTGAGATCACCAAGCATGAAGTCGTCAAGACACTCCTGAGATCACTTGACAATTCGTTTGACACCCTAGCCCTGATGATTCAAGAACGTCCTGATTTCAAGACACTCGATCCGTCTGACATACTTGAGAGGCTCAACACACATGAGTTCCAGCTCTCTGAGAAAAGAGATATCTACGGTCCCAACTATGGGTGAACTCGTGCCTTGAAGGCAAAAGCTGTCTCCACATCTGAAGAAGAATCCGATAGCAGTACTGATAATCCTGAAGACATTGGAAAGGAGCTTGCTATGCTTGTGAAGAAGTTCCAAAAATTCACCAAGAAGAAAGGCTTCAGAAAGTCTTCACGATCAAGCTCAAGGAATGATGAACCTTCTGCTTATGACTACAAGAAAAGATCATGCCACAAGTGCAAGAAACCTGGCCACTACATCTCTGAGTGTCCGCAGTGGGACAATGAGAACAAGAAGAAGAAGAAGAGCAAGGAGTGTGACTCTAACAACAAGAATAAGAAGAAATACTCAAAGTCTTCTTCCAAGTCTTCCTCCAAGTCTTCATCACACAAGAAGAGCTCATCTGGCAAGGCACGTGCGTTTGTTGGCAAGGAAATGGATTCAGAGGAGGAGTCTCCTTCTGAGGAAGCGGAGGTGGAGTCTGAGGAGGAGTCCGATTCTAGCGTTGCGAGTCTGGCTACAGCATACGTTGCCAAGTCCATCTTCAACACTGAAGATAACGACTTCATCACCGACACCGATGCAAATGACAAGGACTACTCCGCTCCTACCTACTGCTTCATGCACGTGGTGCCAAGGTAAACACACGCACTACTCACTATCAAACATCTAGTGAAGATGACTCTGATTGTGATTCCAAACCCAGCTACAAAACACTTGCTAAAATTGCAACTGAACAACAGAAAGCTATGGAACATATTCAAAAACTATTAGACAAAAGCGATGATCTGCTAGACGCTGAAATGACTCATCTCAGTCCTTAATTGAAGACATAAAAAATCTTCATGTTAAGTATGAGGAACTTGAAAGTCGTCATGAAACGCTCTCAACAACTCATGAAAGGCTTTCCTATGATTATCTTCAAAGGAAGCAAGATCTTGAGAAATTGAGAGCAGCTCATGAAGATCTTCAAAAGGAAAACGAGTCACTTCGCGCCAAACAGATCAGTTCCGCTCAGGAAGGATTTGAACCACCATGTCTTAAATGCATTGAGCGTGATAACGCTACCTCTGTTGCTGAATGTTCTACTGCTGTTACTGTTGCAATATCTTCAACTGTTGATGTGGGAACTGACCCCTCTGCTGAGGATACCACTGCTATTGCTGATGAGAATGCTAGGTTGAAGACATTGCTTGAAACAGGTATGTACAAAAGTCTCAAAGGGCATCAGACACTATGTGATGTCCTCAAAAGGCAGATCCTGAACCAAAACCCTAGGAAAGAGGGTGTTGGGTTCGTAAGGAAAATGAATGCTGATGGCTCTTACTGGAAACCTGAGCAGTACCCCAAAACCACATGGGTTGCTGCAAAGGAACCTTCAGCAGATCCTTCCACTCTATCTGGCTTCACTTGTGCTAACCCCATTGTCATTGATGAATCCTTTGATGCAAACTATAAACTGTTTAAGAATTAGAATGGTGAAGTGTTTGCCAGGTATATTGGTACTAACTGCAGGAATGGACCGCCTATGAAGAAGATCTGGGTGCCGAAAAGGTGTTTGGAGAATCTTCCTATGAATGTCATCATGACACCACAGGTGAAGAAGACAAACCCCAGACCACAGGCTTCATACGGTCCAAAGGCTTCATACAGACAGATGACTCACCTGAGTCGCACTAACGCAAATGTTTTGCAGGGAAGCCATACTCAGGCCTATGAATATGAGTGTGGTTCATCGAACCGCCATGTTCATAAGACCAAAAACTATTCTTCTTATTCTTATGAATACTATTGTCCTCCTGTAAGACTTTTCGCTAGGGCTGCAAAGCCAAAGTTCTCAGATGCTGCACTTAGACTCATTGCTTCGAAGCCACCCTTGAAGATGTGGGTGGCCAAGAAAGCTTAACTCTCTTTTGCAGGGAAAGGTCTCCTGACGAAAACCAAAATCATCTGACGCTATTGCTGGGGACCTTAAACGTCTTGTAGGGCGCAAGATCAAATGCCCGAATGGTCTTATTATGTACTTTGTTCCTAAGTCGCTTGCTATCTGCCCTACCAATCCTAATCTTGATCTAAGCTTTAATAATCCACTGGTTTGTCAAATGTTTTTACTTCACAATTCTCTTCGTGAAGCCTATCCCCCTAACTGCACTGTAGGGTACGACACCAGCAGCTTCAGAATGGATTATTGATAGTGGGTGTACCAATCACATGACTGGCAAGCGAAGCCTTCTCATGGACTCAACTTTACGTCCATCTGACAAAAGTCACATCACATTTGCTGACACTGGTAAAAGCAAGGTATTGGGTCTAGGTAGAGTTGCAATCTCAAAGGATCAACACATGGATAAAGTCATGCTTGTTGAATCCCTTGGCTTCAACTTAATGTCTGTCTCAATGCTTTGCGATTTAAACATGATTGTGAGGTTTGGAAAATATCGTTGCCTTGTTCTAATGGAATCTGACAAGTCTCTAGTGTTTGAAGGGTATCGGAAAGATGATTTGTACATGGTAGATTTCTCAGCAGGACCACAGCTTGCCGTATGTCTTCTAGCAAAAGCTTCAGAATGCTGGCTCTGGCATCGGAGGCTAGGTCATGCTGGCATGAGGAACCTGCACACCCTTGCAAAGAAGAAGCATGTCATAGGCATCGAGGGCGTCAAGTTCAAGAAAGATCACTTATGCGGTGCCTGTGAAGCAGGAAAGATGACGAGGGCCAAGCATCCCTCGAAGACAATCATGACAACAACTCGACCCTTCGAACTGCTCCACATGGATCTTTTTGGTTCCACTCATTACTCAACTCTTACTACTACTGCTTGCCTCTATGGCTTTGTCATTGTTGATGATTATTCTAGATATACTTGGGTGCACATAATCCTCTACAAGACTGAAGTGCAGGATGTCTTCAGACGCTTCGCCAATCGAGCAATGAACAACTATGGCGCCAAGATAAAGCACATCAGAAGTGACAATGGCACTGAATTCAAGAACATTGGCCTTGATACATATCTTGATACTTTGGGCATCACACATGAATTCTCAGCTCCGTACACGCCACAGCAGAATGGCATCATCGAACGCAAGAACAGAACACGGATTGAGATGGCCCGAACGATGCTTGATGAATACAAGACTCCAAGAAAATTCTGGCCTGAAGCCATTGATACTGCATGCCATACAATCAACCGTGTTTATCTTCACAAGCTTCTGAACAAGACATTTTATGAGCTCCTCACTGGCAAGAAGCCAAACGTCAGTTACTTCAGAGTATTTGGCGCCAGGTGCTGGATCAAGGATCCACATCACACTTCAAAATTTGCACCAAAAGCACATGAGGGTTTTATGCTTGGATATGGAAAGGATTCGCACTCCTACAGAGTCTTCAATCTCTTTCATTATAAAGTGGTTGAAACAGTGGATGTGTGGTTCGATGAGACTAACGGTACACAAAGAGAGCACCTGCCAAATGTGCTAAATGAAGTTCCATCCAGTGAATCAATCAAACTTATGGGAACTGGAGAAATCATACCCTCTGAAGCTCAACCCAAAGAGGAACTTATCATCTCAGCACCTGATCAACCTGAAGACAATGCCTCTAACAATGACAATGATCAACAAGAGCAAAATCTTCGCCCTGTACATCCTCGTGTTGCCAATGAAGTGCAGATTGAGAGAATAATTGATAGCATCAATGCACCCGGTCCGCTCACTCGTTCAAGGGCAACACAGCTAGCAAATTTCTATGGGCACTTCGCATTCGTCTCAATAACAGAACCCAAGAAAGTTGAAGAAGCCTTAATGGAACCTGAATGGATTCAAGCTATGCAAGAAGAGCTTCAACAGTTTGAGCTGAATAATGTATGGGAACTGGTTAAGTGTCCTGATCCTCGGAAGCACAATATAATAGGCACCAAATGGATATACCGCAACAAGCAAGATGAGCATGGTCAAGTTGTTAGAAACAAAGCTCGTCTCGTTGCTCAAGGATACACTCAAGTTGAGGGGATTGACTTCGATGAAACATTTGCTCCCGTGGCTCGACTTGAAGCCATACGCATACTGCTGGCCTATGCAAATCATCATAACATACTTCTATATCAAATGGATGTGAAGAGCGCTTTTCTCAATGGCAAGATTGAAGAAGAAGTGTATGTTGCACAACCGCCTGGCTTTGAAGATCCAAAGCATCCTGACATGGTATACAAGCTCAACAAGGCACTGTATGGCCTCAAACAAGCCCCTCGGGCTTGGTATGACACACTCAAATACTTCCTGAAAAGCAAAGGCTTCACACCTGGCTCCCTCGACCCCACTCTCTTCACGAAGACATATGATGGTGAACTGTTTGTGTGCCAAATATATGTGGATGACATTATCTTCGACTGCACCAATCAAAAATACAGTGAAGAGTTTGGATATATGATGCAAGAGCAATATCAGATGTCCATGATGGGAGAGCTGAAGTTCTTCCTCGGTCTTCAAGTACGATAGCAACGCAACGGCATCTTCATATCTCAAGAGAAGTATCTCAAAGATTGCCTGAAGAAGTTCAGTATGCAAGACTGCAAAGGCTTCATGACGCCAATGCCAGCCAAACATCATCTGGGTCCCGGCGACAATGGTAAAGAGTTCAATCAAAAGGTATACCACTCCATGATTGGTTCTTTACTTTATCTATGTGCATCTAGGCCAGATATTATGCTTAGTGTTTGCATGTGTGCTCGGTTCCAAGCGGCACCAAAGGAATCGCATCACTTAGCTGTGAAGCGAATTCTTTGATATTTGGCTTACACCCCAACTCTAGGATTATGGTATCCAAAGGGCTCAGAGTTTGATCTGGTTGGATTCTCGGATGCTGATTATGCTGGTGACAAGGTGGATCGCAAGTCTACATCAGGCACATGTCATTTTCTGGGACGATCACTTGTATGTTGGTCTTCAAAGAAGCAGAACTGTGTATCTCTCTCCACTACTGAATCTAAATACATTGCTGCTGGATCTTGCTGTGCTCAGCTTCTGTGGATGAAGCAAACACTCAAAGACTATGGCATTCATATGAAGCAAGTGCCACTTTACTACGACAATGAAAGCGCCATCAAGATTGCCAACAACCCAGTTCAGCACTCGAAGACAAAGCACATTGAGATTCGTCATCACTTTCTCAGAGATCATGTTGTGAAGGAAGATATTGATATCATACACGTCAACACTGAAGAGCAATTGGCAGATATCTTCACCAAGCCCTTGGATGAGAAGAGATTTTGCAAGTTATGGTGTGAGCTAATTATCTTGGAATCCTCAAATGTCCTGTGATCAGGCACACATCCTAACACTTATGCATATATACTAGTGTTCTGTCCTCTACAGCATTCACGTATAGCTATGTCTTCTTGTTGAATCTTTTGAACTAAGTGAATGTGATCGGACCCTAACCTCTCTATGCTTTCTATCTCAAACTCTATCTCTCCAAATCATATGCATTCCTTTGAAACTGTCAAATGTCTTCTCTGCGTCCTTGTCAGCAGAAGATACAGAGACAAACATTAAGTCTGCTTTCAATGCTAATTCCTTCACCTGAAACCCGAAGAAGTGGGAACGACCACCCGACAATCCAGGCGTGCGTGGGACGTGGAACAACCTCCGATATGCTGCATGATGGCCACGTGTTCCACAGATGTGAATCGCCAGGGGCACCTGTGTAATAAGACTGAGCCGCCCCTGTCCCTATAAATACACGCCACACCATAGTCATTATCTCTTCTTCCACTCTCGCACGAACCCTAGCGCCACCGCTAGCCCACGACGACGCCGGCGACGAAGCGCTTAGCTGCCGCAACCTCTCCGACGCCGTCTTCACGCCGACCACGGACATCGTCTTCTCCGCCGTCGCCGTAGGTGTCCTCCGTCGCCAAGTTAGGGCACGGACGATCGAACCGCTCGGCCTCCTCTTCCACTTCGTCTAGCAGTTCTCCATGTGGTAAATAAAACTTCCTTTTTGCGGCCCCTTTGATCCTATAGATTCGTCACTTGCTACCACAAGTGGTTTTTGTTCACACATGTTGGATCCACTTCATACTGCATCTCATAATATGCCTAGTATATTCACTTATGCTTCACAAAGTAGTTAGATTCCTCACTTGTACTGATCCGTGGATTTGTACGAATCTAGAACCAACTCCTTATCTATGAGTGAATGTCTTCGCACAATGAGGTCAATGTCTTCTAAACTGATTTATCTTCAAAATCTTCTAAGAATGCATATGACCTCTTCCCCTTCCCTCGCACCTTAATGCTGTCACAGGTACATGTCCGTGGGAGAATCCCTTGGTTCTCATAGTCTGCATTCATTTGCAGAATTCTTACAGTATCATATAAATTCTCCCGAAGCCAGTTCCTGTTTGTCCAGCAAGCGAAAGCCTTTGAAGCCTTTGAACATGTTGAAGCCATTCAGTTTGAAGTTCATGGCTGCAGAGAAATCAGCAAGGAAGGGTGGCAGACAACATCGTGGGGGAACATCAAGAGATTTGCCTGATGACCTCTCAGAACTTTACAAGACAGATCCTGAAGAGGATTACAATCAGCGCAAGACCCGAATCCAATGGATTCGAAGATATTGGGAAAAACAATGGTTCAAATACCGGTTTGTGACCCAGGAATATGCTGAGAAAAATGCCATCAAGCGACCGTGGGGAGACATCCTATACAAGAATCTTCAACCCAGGTCCAGAGAAGAAGCCATTGAACAAGGCTTCTATCCTTGCATGGTCCGTGGGCCACAGCCTGCAGATGCACACCCATCGTCACTACTATGGTGTCGTGACGACAATCTGTTCAAGCGCAACTTCCAGTTTGCCAAGAACTCAGCGAAGCAGAACAAGAAGTCTTTGGGATTAGACTTCAACCCTGGTCCCTCTGCTCCCCGTGCCAATGGAACTCGTGAAGCTGAACCCAATCTTCTCGGGCCCTTCTACAACTTGGTAGGTCTCATCACTCATATCGTGGTTCAAGGGACAGCCGTGAATGAGCCTGCAGATGACGCTGAATCAGATGAAGCGCCTGCAGCGCCGAAGCCAAAGAAGTCAAAGTAGCCTAAAGCTTCAAAGCCTGCCTCTGCACCAAAAATCTCATGGGCGAAGCCACTGGCTACTGCACCTCCTGAAGACAGTGTGCAGTCTGAAGATTTGTCACGCATCTCCAAGCCCCAGAAAGTCAAGATGCCTCTGCCACACACCGGCCAAGAACTAATAACTGCTGCTATTCTGCGCAACGATGCCATTGATCTGTCCAGTGATGAAGATCTTCCAGATGACGCTCTTGAGCAACTGATCAAGAGCAAAGAAGAAGCAGAAATCTTCAATAATCTGCCTCTCTTTGACGTGGCAATCATCCACAACTTCATTGATGAGTGGTTTGACACGCCCAACCTCAGCTTCGAAAATCTGCAACTTCCAATTGGCCTTAGTGTCGCCTTCCATGGCGCCATTGCTTCAGAGCTAACTCTAGCTCAGCGCATCGTTGAACTGAAGCAGAAGATTGACTTTGAGAAAAATCAGTTCAAGAAGCATATGGCCACACTCAGCGTGCAAGAGGTGAAGAACTTCAAGATTATGCTGCACGAGCTTAAAGAAGCCTTTCTCAAGAAACGTGCAGAAGCTCAGGGTTCTCGTGAGCGCATGAAGAGCCTAGCTGGCAAGTGTGTGCAAGGCTACAACGAGGCCGAGAAGCGCAAGGCCCTTGGGCGTCTGGGCATTGATCCCAGGATGGCTGCCAAAAGGAAGAAGAAGCCCACTGTGGCCGAACCCAACGCACCAAGGCAGGAAGCAGATCCCATTGTCTTCCCAACTAGCATGACAGGCTCGAAGCCAAAAGCCGGGTCTACCGCTTCAGAACTGAAGAAGACGAGGACTGCTGAGGCTGAAGCCAGAAAGAGGAAACATCCTGAAGCCTCTGCTGCTGCTCCTTCCAAGAAGAAGTGAAAGACCAAGAAGGAACGGGCTGCTCCCACAGAGCCCTTAATTGTTGAACCCATCTCCATGGTTCGCCCTGCCGCTGAACATCAAGAGCGCCAACTGACTGTCCACGAGCCTGCTTCCACATAGGCTCATGAAGCTGAAGACTTTCCAGCAACTGATCCCACCGCTGCTGAAGACATTGGTCACCATGACCATGTTGAAGATGATGCACTTCTTCCTCAGATCGAGCACCAACAGGTATCATCGCCTGTGCTTACGCACAGCGAACTCATCAGCATTGGTCGTCCTCTGACGCCAATTGTTCAGGATGCATCATGGGCTGATCACCCACAAGCACAAGAGGAAGATGACTTTGAGGCCCAGCCAACTCCAACTCCACAGGCGTCGCCAGCGTTACGCGGGCTTCACAAAGGACCAAGGCCTCCAGCCTCCGAGTCTGAAGCTAAAGCTACTGAAGACATTCCGGCTGCATCAGCCGATGAAAAAGAAACCCCAAGAGTTGCTACACCCCCGTCTCACCAAGAAGCTGTTCTCGAGGAGAACGTGTCTGTGCCCGACCCTCCAGCTCATCAAGTGGAGGTAGAAAATCTTGAGGCTGCCACCACCAACACCAATGAAGCCACTAACGCTGTCATGGCTGAAGCACATGTGGAGCCTCCACCAACCCAAGAACCAGAAGTCAGTGAAGCAAATGATGCTACTGCTCTTGTTCCTGCGCCTGCTGGTGGTCCTCAGTTTGACTATCATGTTGAGCATAGGCCTCAGGTACAGAAGCCAATTCCAAGGTTCCCAGGTTTCTAGGTCCTGCATCAGCACCTAGATCCTTCAATGTCAACGGCTTCAAAGCAGACAACACTTTCTTCAATAGCTCCAAGAACCCCTACTCAAGGGAAAGAATATCTTCTGATCGGTTCTGGAGCTATCCGCAGCGAAGCTATTACTCTTGCATTCTGTACAATCAAGGTCGCATCTTCCCACATAAGCGTCTTGATATCGAAGCCATAGCTGGTCTGCCCTGTCTGGAAGAAGCTCTGGATTGCTTCAAAGAGGTTGGATTGTTGCCGTTTGTCACCGACCAAGAGCACTGGAATGAAGAGTTGCTGCTCCAATTCTATGCCACACTTCACATCCGTGGGTACAACAGAGATCCGAAGACTTGGGTCCTGGAGTGGATGACAGGAAATGTTCATCACGAAGCCAAAGCCTTTGATATCATTGAGCTCACTGGTCTGCCCACTCCTGGCGATCTCTACGAACCTGGCTGTTAGCTTCACAGTGAAGCTATGGAGAGCATCTTTCAGAAGCCTAAACCAAACATGAGTCAGATGCTCAGTATGATGAAGCCCTTGCCACAAGATGTTGCATATCCTAAGGAGTTCTTTGTTGAAGACCTTGAGTATCTGCCAAAGACTATCTATCACATCATAAGACGAACTCTCTGGCCCATCAAAGGACATTCCCCACATGCCAAGCTCGAAGGTGCAATGAAGACTTTGGTCTTCTATATTCTTCATGGCAAATGCTTCAATGCACAAAACTTCTTCATCCGCCAACTTGCTGCATCAGGCTTTGATCTTTTTGGCTTGAAGTTCTACGCTCCATGGATAATGCGGCTGATTAAACTCCGCTCCGCTATCTCATATCAGCCATCTGCTCGCAATCATCGGATCTTTCTGCCTAATGTGGATATGTCCGTTGAAGCCATTTATCCTGAACCTGCCAAGGAACCTCTTAGTCTTCAGAATGTGGAGCATCAAAGTTTCTCTCAGAACATTGAAGGAGTTGAAGCAGTCACTCGTGTTTATCCTCTGGCTGGAACTACACGCCCACCACATCCTGCCCTTACTGAAGCCACCGAAAGCACAATTGCCCAACGACCCAAGAAGCGAACTCGTGTTCTCAATGACCGAGAGCTTCTAGTGGCTCTTCATCAGAAACAGGATAGGCATCATGACTGGCTGAAGCACCAAATGCAAAGCCTCTTGGTGGATGTTAACCGCATTCGCAATCTTGCCACCAAGAATGCCTTTGTTGCCCATGAAACCTCTCGACGCACATGGAAAGGGCTGACGCTTATGTGCTCTAAAGATGATCTTCAAGAGGATGGCTTCTCTGAATGCTTCAAGTTTGACTCCACACCTCCTCGAAGGGCAGTGCTGCGACGAACTCCATCTCTTGAAGACTCTGAGTTCTCTTCCTCTGCGGCAACTGTAAATGCCAGAGTGATTGAGGACGAAGACGATGCTACTTCGCCGCCCCCTCCTTGAGCACGCTTCGACACTGCTCCAAGTTCTTCTGCACCGCCGAACACCACCGACGACCCTGCTGCTTCACCTACTCTTCATGGGAACGAATAGATGCTCTATGTCTTCAAACCTTTTTGGTCCTTACTGACAAAAGGGGGAGAAGCATATGAGTTTGATAGTCTTCAAGCGGGTCCATATGGGCGGTTGCTTTATATTTTGCCTAGTGTTTACAACTCTCATTTTGATACATTTGGTTCTTTGAGTTGTAACACTTAAACTCGATGGTCGTCTGCTACTTATTTGCTACTTTGTGATGCGACGATAAATTCCGCACTTAGATCATTTTGCAGACGTCCATTTTCCATTATGCATGTCATTATCTTCACATACCTTTACATGCATAATGGATTGTCATCATAAGTTGAAGAGGATCTCCGCAAGTACAACCTGCCATGTGCATTTGCATTCCAATAGCAAATTACTTATATGCACATCTTCAGGGGGAGCCATTGCAACTTATGAAGACAATTCCTTATCCTTTACAATTTCACATACTATATTCCCCGTTGAAAACTTCAACTAGTTTGTCATCAATCACCAAAAAGGGGGAGATTGTAAGTGCATCTAGTGCCACCCCTAGTTGGTTTTGGAGTATTGACGACAAACCTAGTTGAGGGACTAATGTGTTTGTGAGAATTGCAGGATAACACAGGTAGAAGTCCCTCATTGATTCGGTTTTCCTACCAGAGATGACCCCTAAAAATGTATGAAGACATTGAAGTCAAAGGTGGTATGTGAAGATATTCACATTGAAGACTATGAGAAGAGAAGACATCGCATGAAGCCTATGGAGCTCGAAGACTCAGATCTTTCGTAGTTCTTTTTCTTCTTTATTGAGTCATAGGAACCACCGTACTGTTAAGTGGGGTCCAAGAGAACCAGTCAGAATGACTGAAGTGATGCTTAACCAAAAACCTATGTCTTCGAGTGAAGACTATGAGAGCGAATCTTGTCCAAAGTCGGACAAGTCAGCTTTGCTTGTAGCCCAAGTAAAGTTTTCGTGTGTGTTTGAAATCTGACCGTTGGAACACGTGTCAGTTCCTTAGTGACCCAGGGTCATTTTGGACAAATCAGGTCGGGTTGCCTAGTGGGTATAAATAGCCCACCCCCTACAACCATAAATGGTTGGTTGCTCAAAGTTAGAGTACGGCTTTTGTCGTTTGAGAGCAACCCACCTCGAAGCCTTTGAGAGAGAATTCCTTGCAAGGATAAAGCCCTAACCACCCAGAGCCAAAGAGTGTTAGGCATCACTTAAGTCTTCCTGTCTGTGTGATCTAAAGACTTATTACACTTGAGGACTGTGAATCCTCCAGCCGGTTAGGCGTCGCGTTCTGAGCATCCAAGAGCCATTGTGGATCACCGGTGAACAAAGTCTGTGAAGGTTTGGGGGTCTACCTTGAAGACTTACCAGAGTGATTGAGCGAGGTTTGTGTGACCTTAGCTCAAGAGGAATACGGTGAGGACTGGGTGTCCTGAGCTGCGTGTTCAGGACTGGGTGTCCGGGACTGTGTGTCCTTAGGTTTCAATACCTAGCCGCCCTAACCAGACGTACAGTTGTCACAGCAACTGGAACTGGTCCAACAAATCATTGTCTTCAACGAGTCACTGGTTTCATCGTTCCCTTCCCTTTACTTATTGTTGGTCCTTGTGAAGTTGTTGTATGATTGCATTATCTTTTGTCTTCACTGAGTGACTGCTTGATCTGATTGGCTTCATAATATCTTCCTACCTGATCCTTACTACCTAGCCGCTATTAGTCATTGTGCTTTCACTTCATTGAATACTTGACTATGGCTTGCCTAGTGTAGTCTACCTTCCGCTGCATGGTAATAGGTTTATTTCTATCGTTTGTCTTTGAAACTTCCATGTTTCGAAGACTTTCATAAAAATCGCCTATTCACCCCCCTCTAGTCGATATAACACACTTTCACTAACCCTATCTGGTGTCTATATAAACTGGAGGGTTTTAGTCCGTAGGACAACACATACACAACAACAATCATACCATAGGCTAGCTTCTAGGGTTTAGCCTCTCTGATCTCGTGGTAGATCTACTCTTGTACTACCCATATCATCAATATTAATGAAGCAGGATGTAGGGTTTTACCTCCATCGAGAGGGCCCGAACATGGGTAAAGCTTCGTGTCCCTTGCCTCCTGTTACCATCTGGCCTAGACACACAGTTCGGGACCCCCTACCCGAGATCCGCCGGTTTTGACACCGACAGTGTTCACCTTCACGAAGATTGCCATCACCTTGTCGATGCACCAGATAATATTGCTATCTCTATAGCTAATAAAATAAGTGCATTACTTAAGGTTGACACGCAAGTCATTAAAGTGACAATCATATGGCTCCAACCATCATGCCGAATCATGACGCGCAGGTCATGTTAATTACATCATACAGTCATCTCATACATAATCAAATTGAATATGAGCATTGCTATACCACATCACATGCACATCCTGCAAAACCAAGTTAGACGCCTCTAATCGGTTTATGCAAAATTTTATTTTACGTGGCTTCTAAGGTTTTGACTTAAACCGCAGCTACCAACGTTTTATCATCAAGTATGATTATTCAAGTTGCTACATTAACATCTCGGGGTGTATGAAACACGAGATAATTAAAT
Organism: Triticum monococcum; assembly: GCA_034509565.1. Lineage (NCBI taxonomy): Eukaryota > Viridiplantae > Streptophyta > Magnoliopsida > Poales > Poaceae > Triticum > Triticum monococcum. The sequence continues at coordinate 681,497,906 of CM067845.1, read as the reverse complement.
CTCGAGCCCCATACTAAACTTCGTCATACGCATGACCCCCGTGTAGATCATATCTGCAATGCCCTTTCATCTGCGAATTTCATCTTACTTTTGACTACGGCAGAACCCAAAGAACTGATAGCACTTCCATGATCAATCAGGATCACGGATTGCCAGAACTTTGTCAAATTCCACCATGCTGTCTCGAGATTGAGCAAACGCAAATTCTAGGGTAGCAACAAGAACGACGGGTAACAGATTTCATCTGTCACCCGCATAAATAATTTTCCGCAATAGATCTCATCTACTACCCAATTATATTATGCAATACCCATACATCTCCATGTATTCTAGATCGAAACTTGCATCTACGCATAGAACGGCTCTTGATGCCACTCTAGGGTAACGCAGCAGAAAACAAAAAATTTCCGACCTACGCACCTGTTGGGGAACGTAGTAATTTCAAAATTTTCCTACGCACACGCAAGATCATGGTGATGCATAGCAACAAGGGGAGAGTGTGATCTACGTACCCTAGTAGATCGACAACGGAAGCGTTTGGTTGATGTAGTCGTACGTCTTCACGGCCCGACCGATCAAGCACCGAAACTACGGCACCTCCGAGTTTTAGCACACGTTCAGCTCGATGACGATCCCGGACTCCGATCCAGCAAAGTGTCGGGAAAGAGTTCCGTCAGCATGACGGCGTGGTGACGATCTTGATGTACTACTATCGCGGGGCTTCACCTAAGCACCGCTACAATATTATCGAGTACTATGGTGGCAGGGGGCGCCGCACACGGCTAAGAATAAGATCACGTGGATCAACTTGTGTGTCTCTGGGGTTCCCCTGCCTCCGTATATAAAGGATCAAGGGGGGGGTGCGGCCGGCCAAGGGGAGGCGCGCCAGGAGGAGTCATACTCCCTCTGGGAGTAGGATTCCCCCCCCCCCAATCCTAGTTGGAATAGGATTCGCGGAGGGGGGAAAAGAGAGAGGGGGGTCGGCCCCCTCTCCTTGTCCTATTCGGACTAGGGGAGGGGAGAGGCACGCGGCCCATCTTGGGCTGCCCCTTCTCTTTTCCACTAAAGCCCACTAAGGCCCATATAGCTCCCAGGGGGTTCCGGTAACCTCCCGGTACTCCGGTAAAATCCCGATTTCACCCGGAACACTTCCGATATCCAAACATAGGCTTCCAATATATCAATCTTTATGTATCGACCATTTCGAGACTCCTCGTCATGTCCGTGATCACATCCAGGACTCCGAACAACCTTCGGTGCGTCAAAACGTATAAACTCATAATATAACTGTCATCGAAACCTTAAGCGTGCGGACCCTACGGGTTCGAGAACAATGTAGACATGACCGAGACACGTCTCCGGTCAGTAACCAATAGCGGGACCTGGATGCCCATATTGGCTCCTACATATTCTACGAAGATCTTTATCGGTCAGACCGCATAACAACATACGTTGTTCCCTTTGTCATCGGTATGTTACTTGCCCGAGATTCGATCGTCGGTATCCAATACCTAGTTCAATCTTATTACCGGCAAGTCTCTTTACTCGTTCCGTAATACATCATCTCGCAACTAACTCATTGGTTGCATTGCTTGCAAGGCTTAAGTGATGTGCATTACCAAGAGGGCCCAGAGATACCTCTTCGATGATCGGAGTGACAAATCCTAATCTCAAAATATGTCAACCCAACATGTACCTTTGGAGACACCTGTAGAGCACCTTTATAATCACCCAGTTATGTTGTGACGTTTGGTAGCACACAAAGTGTTCCTCTGGCACACGGGAGTTACATAATCTCATAGTCATAGGAACATGTATAAGTCATGAAGAAAGCAATAGCAACATACTAAACGATCGGGTGCTAAGCTAATGGAATGGGTCATGTCAATCAGATCATTCAACTAATGATGTGATCCCGTTAATCAAATGACAACTCTTTGTCCATGGTTAGGAAACATAACCATCTTTGATTAACGAGCTAGTCAAGTAGAGGCATACTAGTGACACTCTGTTTGTCTATGTATTCACACATGTATTATGTTTCCGTTTAATACAATTCTAGCATGAATAATAAACCTTTATCATGATATAAGGAAATAAATAATAACTTTATTATTTCCTCTAGGGCATATTTCCTTCAGTCTCCCACTTGCACTAGAGTCAATAATCTAGATTACACAGTAATGATTCTAACACCCATGGAGCTTTGGTGCTGATCATGTTTTGCTCGTGGAAGAGGCTTAGTCAACGTGTCTCCTATATTCAGCTCCGTATGTATCTTGCAAATCTCTATGTCTCCCACCTGGACTAGATCCCGGATGGAATTGAAGCGTCTCTTGATGTGTTTGGTCCTCTTGTGAAATCTGGATTCCTTTGCCAAGGCAATTGCACCAGTATTGTCACAAAAGATTTTCATTGGACTCGATGCACTAGGTATGACACCTAGATCAGATATGAACTCCTTCATCCAGACTCCTTCGTTTGCTGCTTCCGAAGCAGCTATGTACTCCGCTTCACATGTAGATCCCGCCACGACGCTTTGTTTAGAACTGCACCAACTGACAGCTCCACCGTTTAATGTAAACACGTATCCGGTTTTCGATTTAGAATCGTCCGGATCAGTGTCAAAGCTTGCATCAATGTAACCGTTCACGATGAGCTCTTTGTCACCTCCATATACGAGAAACATATCCTTAGTCCTTTTCAGGTACTTCAGGATGTTCTTGACCGCTGTCCAGTGATCCACTCCTGGATTACTCTGGTACCTCCCCGCTAAACTTATAGCAAGGCACACATCAGGTCTGGTACACAGCATTGCATACATGATAGAGCCTATGGCTGAAGCATAGGGAACATCTTCCATTTTCTCTCTATCTTCTGCAGTGGTCGGGCATTGAGTCTGACTCAACTTCACACCTTGTAACACAGGCAAGAACCCTTTCTTTGCTTGATCCATTTTGAACTTCTTCAAAATTTTGTCAAGGTATGTGCTTTGTGAAAGTCCAATTAAGCGTCTTGATCTATCTCTATAGATCTTTATGCCTAATATGTAAGCAGCTTCACCGAGGTCTTTCATTGAAAAACTCTTATTCAAGTATCCCTTTATGTTATCCAGAAATTCTATATCATTTCCAATCAGTAATATGTCATCCACATATAATATCAGAAATGCTACAGAGCTCCCACTCACTTTCTTGTAAATACAGGCTTCTCCGAAAGTCTGTATAAAACCAAATGCTTTGATCACACTATCAAAGCATTTATTCCAACTCCGAGAGGCTTGCACCAGTCCATAAATGGATCGCTGGAGCTTGCACACTTTAGTAGCTCCCTTTGGATCGACAAAACCTTCCGGTTGCATCATATACAACTCTTCTTCTAGAAATCCATTCAGGAATGCAGTTTTGACATCCATCTGCCAAATTTCATAATCATAAAATGCGGCAATTGCTAACATGATTCGGACAGACTTAAGCATCGCTACGGGTGAGAAGGTCTCATCGTAGTCAACTCCTTGAACTTGTCGAAAACCTTTTGCGACAAGTCGAGCTTTGTAGACAGTAATATTACCGTCAGCGTCAGTCTTCTTCTCGAAGATCCATTTATTCTCAATTGCTTGCCGATCATCGGGCAAGTCAACCAAAGTCCATACTTTGTTCTCATACATGGATCCCATCTCAGATTTCATGGCTTCAAGCCATTTTGAGGAATCTGGGCTCAGCATCGCTTCTTCATAGTTCGTAGGTTCATCAAGATCTAGCAGCATGATTTCCAGAACAGGATTACTGTACCACTCTGGCGCGGATCTCACTCTGGTTGATCTACGAGGTTCAGTAGTATCTTGTCCTAAAGTTTCATGATCATTATCATTAGCTTCCTCACTAATTGGTGTAGGTGTCGCAGAAACAGTTTTCTGTGATATACTACTTTCCAATAAGGGAGTAGGTACAGTTACCTCATCAAGTTCTACTTTCCTCCCACTCACATCCTTCGAGAGAAACTCCTTCTCCACGAAGTTTCCGAATTTAGCAACAAAAGTCTTGCCTTCGGATCTGTGATAGAAGGTGTATCCAATAGTTTCCTTTGGATATCCTATGAAGACACATTTCTCCGATTTGGGTTCGAGCTTATCAGGTTGAAGCTTTTTCACATAAGCATCGCAGCCCCAAACTTTCAGAAACGACAACTTTGTTTTCTTGCCAAACCATAGTTCATAAGGCGTCATCTCAACGGATTTTGATGGTGCCCTATTTAACGTGAATGCGGCCGTCTCTAAAGCATAACCCCAAAACGATAGCGGTAAATCAGTAAGAGACATCATAGATCGCACCATATCTAGTAAAGTACAATTACGAGTTCGGACACACCATTACGCTGTCGTGTTCCGGGTGGCGTGAGTTGTGAAACTATTCCGCATTGTTTCAAATGTACACCAAACTCATAACTCAAATATTCTCCTTCACGATCAGATCGTAGAAACTTTATTTTCTTGTTACGATGATTTTCCACTTCACTCTGAAATTCTTTGAACTTTTCAAATGATTCAGACTTATGTTTCATTAAGTAGATATACCTATATCTGCTTAAGTCATCTGTGAAGGTGAGAAAATAACGATATCCGCCATGAGCCTCAATATTCATCGGACCACATACATCTATATGTATGATTTCCAACAAATCTGTTGCTCTCTCCATAGTACCGGAGAACGGTGTTTTAGTCATCTTGCCCATGAGGCACGGTTCGCAAGTACCAAGTGATTCATAATCAAGTGGTTCCAAAAGTCCATCAGTATGGAGTTTCTTCATGCGCTTTACACCGATATGACCTAAACGCCAGTGCCACAAATAAGTTGCACCATCATTATCAACTCTGCATCTTTTGGTTTCAACATTATGAATATGTGTGTCACTACTATCGAGATTCAATAAGAATAGACCACTCTTCAAGGGTGCATGACCATAAAAGATATTACTCATATAAATAGAACAACCATTATTCTCTGATTTAAATGAATAACCGTATCGCATCAAACAAGATCCAGATATAATGTTCATGCTCAACGCTGGCACCAAATAACGATTATTTAGGTCTAATACTAATCCCGAAGGTAGATGTAGAGGTAGCGTGCCGACCGCGATCACATCGACTTTGGAACCGTTTCCCACGCGCATCGTCACCTCATCCTTAGCCAATCTCCGCTTAATCCGTAGTCCCTGTTTCGAGTTGCAAATATTAGCAACAGAACCAGTATCAAATACCCAGGTGCTACTGCGAGCATTAGTAAGGTACACATCAATAACATGTATATCACATATACCTTTGTTCACCTTGCCATCCTTCTTATCCGCCAAATGAAGAAAATATGCCCTAGAGGCAATAATAAAGTTATTATTTATTTCCTTATATCATGATAAATGTTTATTATTCATGCTAGAATTGTATTAACCGGAAACATAATACATGTGTGAATACATAGACAAATAGAGTGTCACTAGTATGCCTCTACTTGACTAGCTCGTTAATCAAAGATGGTTATGTTTCCTAACCATGAACAAAGAGTTGTTATTTGATTAATGAGGTCACATCATTAGTTGAATGATCTGATTGACATGACCCATTCCATTAGCTTAGCACCCGATCGTTTAGTATGTTGCTATTGCTTTCTTCATGACTTATACATGTTCCTATGACTATGAGATTATGCAACTCCCGTTTGCCGGAGGAACACTTTGGGTGCTACCAAACGTCGCAACGTAACTGGGTGATTATAAAGGAGTACTACAGGTGTTTCCAATGGTAGATGTTGGGTTGGCGTATTTCGAGAATAGGATTTGTCACTCCGATTGTCGGAGAGGTATCTCTGGGCCCTCTCGGTAATGCACATCACATAAGCCTTGCAAGCATTACAACTAATGTGTTAGTTGTGAGATGATGTATTACGGAACGAGTAAAGAGACTTGCCGGTAACGAGATTGAACTAGGTATTGGATACCGACGATCGAATCTCGGGCAAGTAACATACCGATGACAAAGGGAACAACGTATGTTGTTATGCGGTCTGACCGATAAAGATCTTCGTAGAATATGTAGGAGCCAATATGGGCATCCAGGTCCCGCTATTGGTTATTGACCGGAGACGTGTCTCGGTCATGTCTACATTGTTCTCGAACCGTAGGGTCCGCACGCTTAAGGTTTCGATGACAGTTATATTATGAGTTTATGAGTTTTGATGTACCGAAGGAGTTCGGAGTCCCGGATGAGATCGGGGACATGACGAGGAGTCTCGAAATGGTCGAGACGTAAAGATCGATATATTGGACGACTATATTCGGACTTCGGAAAGGTTCCGAGTGATTCGGGTATTTTTCGGAGTACCGGAGAGTTACGGGAATTCGCCGGGGAGTATATGGGCCTTATTGGGCCATACGGGAATAGAGGAGAGAGGCCAAAAGGAAGGAGGCCTGCGCCCCCCCCCCCCCTCTGGTCCGAATTGGACAAGGGGCGCAGCCCCCTTTTCCCTATTCCTCTCCCCCTCTTTCCCCTTCTCCTACTCCAACAAGGAAAGAAGGAGTCCTACTCCCGGTGGGAGTAGGACTCCCCTTGGCGCGCCAACTCCTAGGCCGGCCGCCTCTCCTCCCCTGCTCCTTTATATACGGGGGCAGGGGGCACCCCATAGATACACAAGTTGATCCTTGGTGATCGTTCCTTAGCCGTGTGCGGTGCCCCCTGCCACCAAATTCCACCTCGATTATATTGTTGCAGTGCTTAGGCGAAGCCCTGCGTCGGTAGTACATCAAGATCGTTACCATGCCGTCGTGCTGACGGAACTCTTCCTCGACGCTTTGCTGGATCGGAGCCCGAGGATCGTCATCGAGCTGAACGTGTGCTAAGAACTCGGAGGTGCCGGAGTAACGGTGATTGGATCGGTCGGATCGGGAAGATGTACGACTACTTCCTCTACGTTGTGTGATCGCTTCCGCAGTCGGTCTGCGTTGGTACGTAGACAATACTCTCCCCTCTCGTTGCTATGCATCACCATGATCTTGTGTGTGCGTAGGAAATTTTTTGAAATTACTACGTTCCCCAACAGTGGCATCCGAGCCTAGGTTTTATGGTTTGATGTTATTTGCACGAGTAGAACACAAGTGAGTTGTGGGCGATACAAGTCATACTGCCTACCAGCATGTCATATTTTGGTTCGGCGGTATTGTTGGACGAGACGATCCGGACCAACATTACGCGTACGCTTACGCGAGACCGGTTCCCTCGACGTGCTTTGCACATAGATGGCTTGCGGGCGACTGTCTCTCCAACTTTAGTTGAACCAAGTGTGGCTACGCCCGGTCCTTGAGAAGGTTAAAATGGAGTCTATTTGACAAACTATCGTTGTGGTTCTGATGCGTAGGTGAGATGAGTTCTTACTTAAGCCCGTAGCAGCCACGTAAAACTTGCAACAACAAAGTAGAGGACGTCTAACTTGTTTTTGCAGGGCATGTTGTGATGTGATATGGTCAAGGCATGATGCTAAATTTTATTGTATGAGATGATCATGTTTTGTAACCAAGTTGTCGGCAACTGGCAGGAGCCATATGGTTGTCGCTTTATTGTATGCAATGCAATCGTGATGTAATGCTTTACTTTATTACTAAGCGGTGGTGATAGTCGTGGAAGCATAAGATTGGCGAGACGACAATGATGCTACGATGGAGATCAAGGTGTCGCGCCGGTGACGATGGTGATCATGACGGTGCTTCGGAGATGGAGATCACAAGCACAAGATGATGATGGCCATATCATATCACTTATATTGATTGCATGTGATGTTTATCCTTTTATGCATCTTATCTTGCTTTGATTGATGGTAGCATTATAAGATGATCTCTCACTAAATTATCAAGAAGTGTTCTCCCTGAGTATGCACCGTTGCCAAGGTTCGTCGTGCCCAGACACCACGTGATGATCGGGTGTGATAAGCTCTACGTCCATCTACAACGGGTGCAAGCCAGTTTTGCACACGCAGAATACTCAGGTTAAACTTGACGAGCCTAGCATATGCAGATATGGCCTCGGAACACAGAGACCGAAAGGTCGAGCGTGAATCATATAGTAGATATGATCAACATAAATATGTTCACCATTGAAAACTACTCCATCTCACGTGATGATCGGTTATGGTTTAGTTGATTTGGATCACGTGATCACTTAGAGGATTAGAGGGATGTCTATCTAAGTGGGAGTTCTTTAAGTAATTTGATTAATTGAACTTAAATTTATCATGAACTTAGTCCTGGTAGTATTTTGCAAATTATGTTGTAGATCAATAGCTCACGTTGTTGCTTCCCTGTGTTTATTTTGATATGTTCCTAGAGAAAATTGTGTTGAAAGATGTTAGTAGCAATGATGCGGATTGGATCCGTGATCTGAGGTTTATCCTCATTGCTACACAAAATAATTATGTCCTTGATGCACCGCTAGGTGACAGACCTATTGCAGGAGCAGATGCAAACGTTATGAACGTTTGGCTAGCTCAATAAGATGACTACTTGATAGTTTAGTGCACCATGCTTAACGGCTTAGAATCGGGACTTCAAAGACGTTTTGAACGTCATGGACCATATGAGATGTTCCAGGAGTTGAAGTTAATATTTCAAGCAAATACCCGAGTTGAGAGATATGAAGTCTCCAACAAGTTATATAGCTAAAAGATGGAGGAGAATCGCTCAACTAGTGAGCATGTGCCCAGATTGTCTGAGTACTACAATTGCTTGAATCAAGTGGGAGTTAATCCTCCAGATAAGATAGTGATTGACAGAATTCTCTAGTCACCATCACCAAGTTAGTAGAACTTCGTGATGAACTATGATATGCAAGGGATAACAGAAACGATTCCCAAGCTCTTCGTGATGCTGAAATCAACGAAGGTAGAAATAAAGAAAAACATCAAGTGTTGATGGTTGACAAGATCACTAGTTTCAAGAAAAGGGCAGAGGGAAGAAGGGGAACTTCAAAAAGAACAGCAAGCAAGTTGCTGCTCAAGTGAAGAAGCCCAAGTCTGTACCTAAGCCTGAGACTAAGTGCTTCTACTGCAAAGGGACTGGTCACTGGAAGCGGAACTACCCCAAGTGATTGGCAGATAAGAAGGATGGCAAGGTGAACATAAGTATATTTGATATACATGTTATTGATGTGTACTTTACTAGTGTTTATAGCAACCCCTCAGTATTTGATACTAGTTCAGTTGCTAAGATTAGTAACTCGAAACAGGAGTTGCAGAATAAACAGAGACTAGTTAAGGGTGAAGTGACGATGTGTGTTGGAAGTGGTTCCAAGATTGATATGATCATCATCGCACACTCCCTATAAATTTCGGGATTAGTGTTGAACCTAAATAAGTGTTATTTGGTGTTTGCATTGAGCATGAATATGATTTGATCATGTTTATTGCAATATGGTTATTCATTAAAGTCAGAGAATAATTGTTGTTCTGTTTACATGAATAAAACCTTCGATGGTCATACACCCAATGAAACAAGTTCGTTGGATCTCGATCGTAGTGATACACATATTCATAATATTGAAACCAAAAGATGCAAAATTAATAATGATAGTGCGACTTATTTGTGGCACTGCCGTTTAGGTCATATTGGTATAAAGCACATGAAGAAACTCCATGCTGATGGGCTTTCGGAATCACTTGATTATGAATCACTTGATGCTTGCGAACCATGCCTTTTGGGCAAGATGACTAAAACACCGTTCTCCGGAACAATGGAGCAAGCAACAGATTTGTTGGAAATCATACATACTGATGTATGTGGTCCGATGAATATTTAAGGCTTGCAGCAGGTATCATTATTTTCTGACCTTCGCAGATGATTTGAGCAGATATGGATATATCTACTTAATGAAATAGAAGTCTGATACATTTGAAAAGTTCATATAATTTCAGAGTGAAGTGGAAAATCATCGTAACAAGAAAATAAAGTTTCTACGATCTGATCGTGGAAAAGAGTATTTGAGTTACGAGTTTGGTCTTCAGTTAAAACAATGTGAAATAGTTTCACTACTCACGCCACCTGGAACACCACAGCATAATGGTGTGTCCGAACGTCATAACCGTACTTTATTGGATATAGTGCAATCTATGGTGTTTCTTACCAATTTACCACTATCGTTTTTGGGGTCATGCATTAGAGACAGCTGCATTCACGTTAAAAAGGGGCACCATCTATATCCGTCGAGACGACGCCTTATGAACTATGGTTTGGCAAGAAACCAAAGTTGTCGTTTCTTGAAGTTTGGGGTTGCGATGCTTATGAGAAAAAGTTTCATCCTGATAAGCTCAAACCCAAATCGGAGAAATATGTCTTCATAGGATACCCAAAGGAGACTGTTGGGTACACCTTCTATCACAGATCCTAAGGCAAGACATTCGTTGCTTATAATGGATCCTTTCTAGAGAAGGAGTTTCTCTTGAAAGAAGTAAGTGGGAGGAAAGTAGAAAACTTGATAAGGTAATTGTACCTTCTACCTTATTGGAAAGTAGTTCATCACAAAAAACTGTTCTTGTGACTACTACACCAATTAGTGAGGAAGCTAATGATGATGATCATGTAACTTCAGATCAAGTTACTACTGAATCTCGTAGGTAAACCAGAGTGAGATCCGCACCAGAGTGGTAAGGTAATCCTGTTCTGGAGGTCATGTTACTTGACCATGACGAACCTACGAACTATGAGGAAGCGATGATGAGCCCAGATTCCGCGAAATGGTTTGAGGCCATGAAATCTGAGATATGATCCATGTATGAGAACAAAGTTTGGACTTTGGTTGACTTGCCCGATGATCGGCAAGCAATTGAGAATAAATGGATCTTCAAGAGGAAGACGGACGCTGATAGTAGTGTTACTATCTACAAAGCTAGAATTGTCGCAAAAGGTTTTCGACAAGTTCAAGGTGTTGACTACCATGAGAGCCTCTCACTCGTATCTATGCTTGAGTCTGTCCGAATCATGTTAGTAATTGCCGCATTTTATGAAATCTGGCAAATGGATAAACAAAACTGCATTCCTTAATGGATTTATTAAAGAAGAGTTGTATATGATGCAATAGAAGGTTTTGTCAATCCGAAAGGTGCTAACAAAATGTGCAAGCTCCAGCGATCCATCTATGGACTGGTGCAAGCATCTCGGAGTTGGAATATACGCTTTGATGAGTTGATCAAAGCATATAGTTTTATACAGACTTGCGGTGAAGACTGTATTTACCAGAAAGTGAGTGGGAGCACTACAGCATTTCTGATAAGTATATGTGAATGACATATTGTTGATCGGAAATAATGTAGAATTATTCTGTAAAGCATAAAGGAGTGTTTGAAAGGAGTTTTTCAAAGAAAGACTTCGGTGAAGCTGCTTACATATTGAGCTTCAAGATCTATAGAGATAGATCAAGACGCTTGATAAGTTTTTTCAATGAGTACATACCTTGACAAGATTTTGAAGTAGTTCAAAATGGAGCAGTCAAAGAAAGAGTTCTTGCCTGTATTATAAGGTGTGAAGTTGAGTAAGACTCAAAGCCCGACCACGGCAGAAGATAGAAAGAGAATGAAAGTCATTCCCTATGCCTTGACCATAGGTTCTATAAAGTATGTCATGCTATATACCAGATCTATTGTATACCCTGCACTGATTTGGCAAGGGAGTACAATAGTGATCTAGGAGTAGATCACTGGACAGCGGTCAGAATTATCCTTAGTGAAATAAGGATATGTTTCTCGATTATGGACGTGATAAAAAGGTTCGTCGTAAAGGGTTACGCCGATGCAAGTTTTAACACTAATCTAGATGACTCTAAGTCTCGGTCTAGATACATATTGAAAGTAGGAGCAATTAGCTAGAGTAGCTCCATGCAGAGCATTGTTGACATAGAAATTTGCAAAATACATGTGGATCTGAATGTGGCAGACCCGTTGACTAAGATTCTCTCACAAGCAAAACATGATCACACCTTAGTACTCTTTCGGTGTTAATCACATAGCGATGTGAACTAGATTACTGAATCTAGTAAACCCTTTGGGTGTTGGTCACATGGCGATGTGAACTATGGGTGTTAATCACATGATGATGTGAACTATCGATGTTAATCACATGGTGATGTGATCTAGATTATTGACTCTAGTGCAAGTGGGAGACTGAAGAAAATATGCCCTAGAGGCAATAATAAAGTTATTATTTATTTCCTTATATCATGATAAATGTTTATTATTCATGCTAGAATTGTATTAACCGGAAACATAATACATGTGTGAATACATAGACAAATAGAGTGTCACTAGTATGCCTCTACTTGACTAGCTCGTTAATCAAAGATGGTTATGTTTCCTAACCATGAACAAAGAGTTGTTATTTGATTAACGAGGTCACATCATTAGTTGAATGATCTGATTGACATGACCCATTCCATTAGCTTAGCACCCGATCGTTTAGTATGTTGCTATTGCTTTCTTCATGACTTATACATGTTCCTATGACTATGAGATTATGCAACTCCCGTTTGCCGGAGGAACACTTTGGGTGCTACCAAACGTCACAACGTAACTGGGTGATTATAAAGGAGTACTACAGGTGTTTCCAATGGTAGATGTTGGGTTGGCGTATTTCGAGAATAGGATTTGTCACTCCGATTGTCGGAGAGGTATCTCTGGGCCCTCTCGGTAATGCACATCACATAAGCCTTGCAAGCATTACAACTAATGTGTTAGTTGTGAGATGATGTATTACGGAATGAGTAAAGAGACTTGCCGGTAACGAGATTGAACTAGGTATTGGATACCGACGATCGAATCTCGGGCAAGTAACATACCGATGACAAAGGGAAGAACGTATGTTGTTATGCGGTCTGACCGATAAAGATCTTCGTAGAATATGTAGGAGCCAATATGGGCATCCAGGTCCCGCTATTGGTTATTGACCGGAGACGTGTCTCGGTCATGTCTACATTGTTCTCGAACCGTAGGGTCCGCACGCTTAAGGTTTCGATGACAGTTATATTATGAGTTTATGAGTTTTGATGTACCGAAGGAGTTCGGAGTCCCGGATGAGATCGGGGACATGACGAGGAGTCTCGAAATGGTCGAGACGTAAAGATCGATATATTGGACGACTATATTCGGACTTCGGAAAGGTTCCGAGTGATTCGGGTATTTTTCGGAGTACCGGAGAGTTACGGGAATTCGCCGGGGAGTATATGGGCCTTATTGGGCCATACGGGAATAGAGGAGAGAGGCCAAAAGGAAGGAGGCCTGCGCCCCCCCCCCCTCTGGTCTAAATTGGACAAGGGGCGCAGCCCCCTTTTCCTTATTCCTCTCCCCCTCTTTCCCCTTCTCCTACTCCAACAAGGAAAGAAGGAGTCCTACTCCCGGTGGGAGTAGGACTCCCCTTGGTGCGCCAACTCCTAGGCCGGCCGCCTCTCCTCCCCTGCTCCTTTATATACGGGGGCAGGGGGCACCCCATAGATACACAAGTTGATCCTTGGTGATCGTTCCTTAGCCGTGTGCGGTGCCCCCTGCCACCAAATTCCACCTCGATTATATTGTTGCAGTGCTTAGGCGAAGCCCTGCGTCGGTAGTACATCAAGATCGTCACCACGCCGTCGTGCTGACGGAACTCTTCCTCGACGCTTTGCTGGATCGGAGCCCGAGGATCGTCATTGAGCTGAACGTGTGCTAAGAACTCGGAGGTGCCGGAGTAACGGTGCTTGGATCGGTCGGATCGGGAAGACGTACGACTACTTCCTCTACATTGTGTGATCGCTTCCGCAGTCGGTCTGCGTTGGTACGTAGACAATACTCTCCCCTCTCGTTGCTATGCATCACCATGATCTTGCGTGTGCGTAGGAAATTTTTTGAAATTACTACGTTCCCCAACACCAAATACTTGGGGCAGTTCCGCTTCCAGTGACCAGTCTGCTTGCAGCAGAAGCACTCAGTTTCAGGCTTAGGTCCAGACTTGGGTTTCTTCTCTTGAGTAGCAACTTGCTTGCTGTTCTTCTTGAAGTTCCCCTTCTTCTTTCCTTTGCCCTTTTTCTTGAAACTAGTGGTCTTGTTGACCATCAACACTTGATGCTCCTTTTTGATTTCTACCTCCGCGGCTTTCAGCATTGCGAAGAGCTCGGGAATAGTCTTATTCATCCCTTGCATATTATAGTTCATCACGAAGCTCTTGTAGCTTGGTGGCAGTGATTGGAGAATTTTGTCAATGACGCAATCATCTGGAAGATTAACTCCCATCTGAATCAAGTGATTATTATACCCAGACATTTTGAGTATATGCTCACTAACAGAACTGTTCTCCTCCATCTTGCAGCTGTAGAACTTATTGGAGACTTCATATCTCTCAATCCGGGCATTTGCTTGAAATATTTAACTTCAACTCCTGGAACATCTCATATGCTCCATGACGTTCAAAACGTCGTTGAAGTCCCGATTCTAAGCCGTAAAGCATGGCACACTGAACTATCGAGTAGTCATCAGCTTTGCTCTACCAGACGTTCATAACATCTGGTGTTGCTCCTGCAGCAGGCCTGGCACCCAGCGGTGCTTCCAGGACGTAATTCTTCTGTGCAGCAATGAGGATAATCCTCAAGTTACGGACCCAGTCCGTGTAATTGCTACCATCATCTTTCAACTTTGCTTTCTCAAGGAACGCATTAAAATTCAACGAAACAACAGCACGGGCCATCTATCTACAATCAAACATACATAAGCAAGATATTATCAGGTACTAAGTTCATGATAAATTTAAGTTCAATTAGTTAAATTACTTAAAGAACTCCCACTTAGATAGACATCCCTCTAATCCTCTAAGTGATCACGTGATCCAAATCAACTAAACCATGTCCGATCATCACGTGAGATGGAGTAGTTTCATTGATGAACATCACTATGTTGGTCATATCTACTATATGATTCACGCTCGACCTTTCGGTCTCTGTGTTCCGAGGCCATATCTGTATATGCTTGGCTCGTCAAGTATAACCTGAGTATTCCACGTGTGCAACTGTTTTGCACCCGTTGTATTTGAACGTAGAGCCTATCACACCCGATCATCACGTGGTGTCTCAGCACGAAGAACTTTCGCAACGGTGCATACTCAGGGAGAACACTTCTTGATAATTTAGTGAGAGATCATCTTATAATGCTAACGTCAATCAAAGCAAGATAAGATGCATAAAAGATAAACATCACATGCAATCAATATAAGTGATATGATATGGCCATCATCATCTTGTGCCTGTGATGTCCATCTCCGAAGCACCGTCATGATCACCATAGGATCAGCGCGACACCTTGATCTCCATCGTAGCATCGTTGTCGTCTCGCCAATCTTATGCTTCCACGACTATCGCTACCGCTTAGTGATAAAGTAAAGCATTACAGCGCGATTGCATTGCATACAATAAAGCGACAACCATATGGCTCCTGCCAGTTGCCGATAACTCGGTTACAAAACATGATCATCTCATACAATAAAATTTAGCATCATGTCTTGACCATATCACATCACAACATGCCTTGCAAAAACAAGTTAGACGTCCTCTACTTTGTTTGTTGCAAGTTTTACGTGGCTGCTACGGGCTTTAAGCAAGAACCAATCTTACCTACGCATCAAAACCACAACGATAGTTTGTCAAGTTGATGCCGTTTTAACCTTCGCAAGGACCGGGCGTAGCCACACTCGGTTCAACTAAAGTTGGAGAAACTGTCACCCGCAAGCCACCTATGTGCAAAGCACGTCGGGAGAACCGGTCTCGCGTAAGCATACGCGTAATGTCGGTCCGGGCCGCTTCATCCAACAATACCGCCGAACCAAAGTATGACATGCTGGTAGGCAGTATGACTTATATCGCCCACAACTCACGTGTGTTCTACTCATGCACATAACATCAAACCATAAAACCTAGGCTCGGATGCCACTGTTGGGGAACGTAGTAATTTCAAAATTTTCCTATGCACACGCAAGATCATGGTGATGCATAGCAACGAGGGGAGAGTGTGATCTACGTACCCTAGTAGATCGACAACGGAAGCGTTTGGTTGATGTAGTCATACGTCTTCACGGCCCGACCGATCAAGCACCGAAACTACGGCACCTCCGAGTTTTAGCACACGTTCAGCTCGATGACGATCCCGGACTCCGATCCAGCAAAGTGTCGGGAAAGAGTTCCGTCAGCACGATGGCGTGGTGACGATCTTGATGTACTACTGTCGCAGGGCTTCGCCTAAGCACCGCTACAATATTATCGAGTACTATGGTGGCAGGGGGCGCCGCACACGGCTAAGAATAAGATCACGTGGATCAACTTGTGTGTCTCTGGGGTTCCCCTGCCTCCGTATATAAAGGATCAAGGGGGGGTGCGGCCGGCCAAGGGGAGGCGCGCCAGGAGGAGTCCTACTCCCTCTGGGAGTAGGATTCCCCCCCCCCAATCCTAGTTGGAATAGGATTCGCGGAGGGAGGAAAAGAGAGAGGGGGGTCGGCCCCCTCTCCTTGTCCTATTCGGACTAGGGGAGGGGAGAGGCAGGCGGCCCATCTTGGGCTGCCCCTTCTCTTTTCCACTAAAGCCCACTAAGGCCCATATAGCTCCCAGGGGGTTCCGGTAACCTCCCGGTACTCCGGTAAAATCCCGATTTCACCCGGAACACTTCCGATATCCAAACATAGGCTTCCAATATATCAATCTTTATGTATCGACCATTTCGAGACTCCTCGTCATGTCCGTGATCACATCCAGGATTCCGAACAACCTTCGGTGCGTCAAAACGTATAAACTCATAATATAACTGTCATCGAAACCTTAAGCGTGCGGACCCTACGGGTTCGAGAACAATGTAGACATGACCGAGACACGTCTCCGGTCAGTAACCAATAGCGGGACCTGGATGCCCATATTGGCTCCTACATATTCTACGAAGATCTTTATCGGTCAGACCGCATAACAACATACGTTGTTCCCTTTGTCATCGGTATGTTACTTGCCCGAGATTCGATCGTCGGTATCCAATACCTAGTTCAATCTCGTTACCGGCAAGTCTCTTTACTCGTTCCGTAATACATCATCTCGCAACTAACTCATTGGTTGCATTGCTTGCAAGGCTTAAGTGATGTGCATTACCGAGAGGGCCCAGAGATACCTCTTCGACGATCGGAGTGACAAATCCTAATCTCGAAATATGTCAACCCAACATGTACCTTTGGAGACACCTGTAGAGCACCTTTATAATCACCCAGTTGCGTTGTGACGTTTGGTAGCACACAAAGTGTTCCTCCGGCACACGGGAGTTACATAATCTCATAGTCATAGGAACATGTATAAGTCATGGAGAAAGCAATAGCAACATACTAAACGATCAGGTGCTAAGCTAATGGAATGGGTCATGTGATCCCATTAATCAAATGACAACCCTTTGTCCATGGTTAGGAAACATAACCATCTTTGATTAACGAGCTAGTCAAGTAGAGGCATACTAGTGACACTCTGTTTGTCTATGTATTCACACATGTATTATGTTTCCGTTTAATACAATTCTAGCATGAATACTAAACCTTTATCATGATATAAGGAAATAAATAATAACTTTATTATTGCCTCTAGGGCATATTTCCTTCAGCACCAGCCCAGGACCACTATGGAGACTGCATACATGGTTTGATCTTTTTCGTTATCGACTCGTAGCGCAGCGGGAAGTAGAGTCGATGACGATCGGCGGTGCAGATCCCCATAGCTAGGATTTACAACCTCCCAACCGGGAGGATGTATACCCTCATCTGCTCCTCAGACAGCCCTCCGGGATGCGGTCGAATAGCCCCCCGGACGATGTCGTGGACAACCCTTCGGGAGGACCTTCGAAACTCGAACGGTCACTTGGATAGCCCTTCGGGAGGACCTTCGAAACTCGTACGGTCACACGGACAGCCCTTCGGGAGGCACTCACGAACTAAGACCGAAACTACGATCTCTCTACAGAGTTGCACACATACGGTGTCATCTATCCGGCAGGGCTTCGCCGTCCAGAACTAGTTCCTGCCGGAACCCGGACAGCCTTTCGGCTCTACGAAACTATTTCGCGGGGAGGGAGAGAGAAACCAGATCATTGCATGGCACTTGTATGTGAGAAGGGATGAGGAGAATGGCAGCCCCTTCTCCTTTTATAGGCCAAGGTAAGGGGTGGGGTGGTGGAGGAAATACCAAAACACCCATGCTACATGTCCCACATGAAGGGTGAAATGGTAACTCAAGTGGGGCACCAAGGGGACACCATGGAGGCACCCCCTTGGCCAGCCACAACCTTGCCCCCTCCCATGGGGGGCCCCCAACAAGCCACCAACATGTCTCCTAGAAATATGGGTGCTCCCTAGACAAAAAGCCACCAAACATGTAACCCCCGATTCGTGGGATCTTGTCCCCTCGTGCTGAGACAAGATGTTTTCCACGAAACATTTTTTCTGAAAAATTCTAGAAGGTCCCAGAACATTTATGGCACCCTCTAAAATTCTTCTGGGCATGATCCGAAACATTTCCGATGCGGTGATTTTTATCAACGAAAAGCAACAACGGTGGTTACGGCAGCTCCGGAACATTTTCGGTTTTTCTCTCCGAAAATTCCCAAACGTTCCCAGACCATTTTTGGGGCCCTCTAAGAATTTCCAGGTGAGTGCCAAAACCATTTTGACCTAATAATATATTCTGAAACAACTTTTCAGTTTTACCGAAACTCTTTCGGTGTTCTCTCTCCGGAACTCTTCCGTTGTCTCCGAAACTTTTCCGGTGACTTTCTCTCAGACTCCCTATCTAGTATTTAGCAGATAGATGACCCTTAAGTGTGTGACCCTATAGGTTCGGTGAAGTATAGACATGACATGGAACCCCTTCCGATCAATGATCAACATCGGAGCCGTGGACACCGATATTGACCCCTATACCCACACGAATGAATATTCGAGTGAACCTCCAGTTGCCGTGTGCTATTCCTGTTGCTTCGTGATATGTTACAAATACTTGAAGTGAGATTTACTTGCATCCCCGTGGATCAACGACTTGTCCACTATGCTAGTTACCTCGTTACCGGTTTTGTTCTCTTTTCTCGTTTCCATGTTGCGACATCCCTGTGATCAAATCACACTGTGTCTGGCCAGACGATGATGGATATCGTAACACCGAGAGGGACCGAGAATATCTCTCCATCGTCGGAGGAGCAAATCCCAATCTTGGGCTATCAAGTTACTTGACACACTTTTCCATGAACCCGTAAGCCGCCGTAATAGCCACCCATTTACGGATAACGTTTAAGAAAACCCCAAAGTTCATGAAGCAAGTATGAAGAAACTCGATACTCTCATGGTCTAAGGAATTATGCAAACGTTAACCATCTCTGTGTTATGTACCATTAACTTGTGACGAACGAATCTCATAGCATAACAACAATCCTGGTCGATTCAACACAAATGTTCTCTTAACATTGTGCCCTCAAAGTTGCTGGCATAGACATGTCCATGACCAAGAAAACAGAATCATCATGCAACACTTGAGCTAGTCTTAGAGGCCAGACTAGGAATACTTCTTACCGTTTATTATTCCACATGTGCATATGAGTCTTCCTCCGAGCCTCGTGTTATTGCAGACTCGAGAACCATAGTAGTTATAGCATGGAACATAAACATAATTATGAACATGGAGATAAGTAATGGCATTTATTATTGCCTTTAGGGCATATCTCCTATAGACTCTGCACCTTGGGGATAAGAGTGATGGTGGTATCGTTCAACCCCGACGGTAGCTCGCCCCCATTCAGAATGTCTAGTACTGCCAAAGTCATGTCATTGCCGAGCAAGTCCCAATGCCGCTGATAAAACCCTGTAGTAAAGCCGTCATCACCAGGGGCCTTCGGTGGAGCCATTTGGAACAACGCCACTTTGACCTCATCTGCAGTGTATGGTTTGGTAAGATCATCATTCATGCCCTGAGTCACTTTGACGGGCACATGAGATAATAAGTCGCTAGCCTCAGTGAAACCCTGCGTTTGATACAAGTTCTGGTAGAAAGCTAGCACCTCAGCCTTGTCCTCACTTTCAGTTTCACATACTGTACCATCTACACGGCGTAAGCCATGTATCTTGTTCATTCTCTTGCACTGGGCAGCTTGTGCCTAAAAGTAGGAAGTGTTCCGATCACCCTAGAGGAGCCATGGAACCCGTGAACACTGGCGAAGCCACACCTCCTCTTGGTGAAGCGCATCCTTCAGCTTCTTGACAATACTTTTATCCTCATCTGTTGGTCCCACCCCCATGGTAGAACACCTGATGCGGTCTAATCTCTTTTGAAGTTTCCTGACCATGCGTGCCAAACAACCAAATTCCTTTGAACCCCACGGCTCAAGAATAGACTGAGGGTACCCCAAGGCCGATGCAATCCCCTGGAGCCCTGGCGTGTGTAGAATTCCCCGTCAAGTATCACGTACCAGGCGATCGTAATCCGAATGCGTCTGCCATATGTTCTCATAACAAAATTGTTTCTTAGCCCGTGGCCCGTAAGATAGCATATCCTTGATTCCAGCTACGACAAAACAGTGATCAGACTCAATAGAGGGGAGATGTCTGACCCGTATATGTTGAAAAAGTTGCTGAAAATCTTCATTCCCAAAAGCTTGGTCTAGGTGTGCCTTTACATTAGATTCACCTGCTTGTTGATTGTCCCACGTATATGGCGTACTCGACCAGCCTAAATCTTGCGTGGAAACCTCATCCATAACAGTCTGAAACGCTCGTATGTGTGTTTCCGATCTTGCTCTTCTGCTAAAGTGTTTGGATGCATAGAGTGTTTCATTAAAACCCCCCATACACAGCCATGCTGCATGGGGTATAGTAAAGAGAGTGCGCAGGAGCTGCCAGCTTTCACCATGATCTAAAGCTCTCGGCGCCCCGTAAAAACCAGTAAACCTCCAAACCGATGAACTCTGGTTGTTACTATGAACCACCACATCAATGTGACACTTGCTGAAATTTTTCAACTCAACAGTCACATCACGTGACCAAAACAGACCAATGCCACCACTTAGGCCGACACTGTCGACTTTAAAACACCCTCCAAAACTGAGAGTGTACTTCAAAGCCTCAACTCTTTTAGCTTGAATTTTCGTTTCCATCACAAAGAGAAGAGTGGGTCCTTCTAGCTTCACTATACTGGAAGCTCGCGAACTACCTCGGGGTTCCCAAGCCCCCGGCAGTTCCAGCTCAAGCATGTCATTATGTCAGGCAGGACCGCGGCGCGGTCTCTGCAGAATTCTCTGGTGTGGGCTTCTCTTTCTTTGGGTCCCATACAAAGTCATCACCTTCCACTTCATTGCTAGCAGAAGTCTCACCATCCTTGCCAACAGTTTCATCTCCATTGGCTATACTCAGTTCCCCATTTGTGAGCAGCAAGGTTTTCACCACCGGTCTGTATACTTGGTTCGAAGCATCTTTCCTCTTTGGTGGTGGCCTATGCTTAATTGGGGAAATCACCTCTTCCCCCGGCTCCTTATTGGTGCTTGAGTTTCTAGTCATTGGCTTGTTGTTGGCACCCTTCTTTGGATCCTTGGAAGAATTGTCACTACTCGATGACTTCCGACACTCGTCAGGAGCTCGTAATTTTGGGCCAAACGGGAGCTCTCCATTCTCGTCCCTAGAACCAGGAGTTGGGTAATACAAGTCTGAGTGCCCTAACCTACCACAGAAGAAACAGAAGTAAGGTATATTTTCATACTGGATATCGTACATATCTACCTTCTTCCTCCTGGCAGAATCTATCAGGATCCAACGCCTGATCGGCTTTGCAACATCGATGGAAATTCTCGCTCGCAGAAACCCACCATTGTGGTCAAATTTAACTGAAAGAGCATTTTTGTCTATCTGTTGAGCTATTGGCTTCCACCATGCCTCATCACGCAAATTGTATGCCAGGTTAACAACCCTAGCCCATACTTGCAACTTATCAAACTTCACCTCATCCGGCCTCATGCAGTCATCAAATTCCGCTAGCACCACCGCATTCTTATTGATATGCCATGGGGATCCCCCCCCCAAACACGATCCCTATCTCTTTGTGATGGTGTCCTAGACTAGGGGGTACTCACCACGTCGTCTCCCGATCTGTTAGATTGGGCCGAGGACCCCATGGCCGTATACTCATGGGCCAGTTCGGATAACTGCCGCATACATGGAAGATTCCACAAGACTTGGTGATCAAGACAAGGACTCCTCCCCACCGGCGTATTAGGCTAGGACTCTTGTTATCCTAGGCCCCTGGTGCATTATATAAACCGAGGCCAGGCTAGTCGATAGATCATATACAACAACCATATCATAGGCTAGCTTCTAGGGTTTAGCCTCTATGATCTTGTGGTAGATCAACTCTTGTAATACTCATATCATCAATATCAATCAAGCAGGACGTAGGGTATTACCTCCATCAAGAGGGCCCGAACCTGGGTAAACATCGTGTCCCCTGCCTCCTGTTACCATCGATCCTAGACGCACAGTTCGGGACCCCCTACCCGAGATCCGCCGGTTTTGACACCGACATTGGTGCTTTCATTGAGAGTTCCGCTGTGTGATCGGCAAAAGGATCAATGGCTCGCCCGCAGGTCAACTGCGACGCCGGCATCTTCGTCACCGGCTCGACTGGTCACCTTGGCTCGACCGAGGACCGTGCTCCATCTCCGATCGTCGTGTTCGGATGGGGGCCTTCTTCAACATCAACTTCGATCTCTATCATGATCATAGAGGAGTCATCTGTGGAGCTCGAGGGCTCAACGTCAACATTGCCCTCGGGCGGCCGTGCTGTTTTTATGGACAGCGAACGCGTATCCGCCGCCACCGCCTCCTCGAGTGTCGTTTTCATGATCGCTTTGGTTGAATTGTGCGGAGTCGAGTCTACAACAACCCTGGAAAATTTCGTCGAGTTCCAATGGAGGAATCTCCGACAAACTACGATATACCGGAACCCTGTCAAATCTGGACGGGAATCTGGACGAGTTCAGGGCGTGGTCTCCAGAGCCCAGCTCGGAGGTCCTTTGGAAGATCCCACCGTTCATCTACTGCGGAATTCCCATATCTACCATCCCTCTAAATTTTAGCTCGATCCAACGGTTCAAACTCCGGGAACCTTCCGATGAGTGGACCAATTTTCGGCTCCGTTTTCTGCGTGAATACGGTCCGATCCGAATTCATGTTTCTTTATGAACGTGATATTGGACAACCTTTTTAGAGGAATTCTCTTCTAAGGTATTGTGCGTTGTTTTTAAACACGTGCCCGTAAATTTTTAAGCCTCCTCTGGGGTCATCATCATCATGCTGGTGTCAAACCGGTCCGGCAATATTGCTCTAAGGCTGCCGACCTGCGCTAGACACGTCGTCGCTTTGTTGAGCCGAGCTCAACTTCCTCGGATCATCATCTCGGCAAGCCGAACAAGTGTTCGGCATCGCGAAGGATAAATCATCACCAACATCGCTGCCCCACGGATTACACGGAGCGGGCACACCGGCATCGCCGCACGGTCACTTCATCAAGCCGGCATTGACCACGTCACGACCTGCATCGGCAGGGCCACATTGTTGCTTCTTCAAGCCGGTGTCCATCATGCCAACCTACTTCGACTCATCGGCTGACATCGAGGCTTCGACATCTTGGCTGGACCGGAGGCTTCGCCATCTCTTCATCGACCTATACTCCTGAGACTTCGCCGTCACTAGCCGACCAGCTCCGTCACGTTAGCTGGACCGAGGGCTTTGCCTCGGCGAGCCAACCTTTGCCAGCATCGCCATGCCGTTGCTTTATCACCCATCAGGCAATGGGTATGCGGATCGAGTCCCAATTTTTGGAATCATCTTTCTTTGGATTGCTACAACAAATAAACCAGGTGCTATTAATCCTAGTACTTTTTGCTTGTTTGGGTTCATTTTTCCCAAGGAATTATTACTCTGGTTTGTCCATTATATGCATACAGGTCTATCAAATGGTGGCCGCATTAACGACGGTCGCATGGCAGTTCGGTCAATTTCCGTACATAGTTCGGCCAATGCCGCATCCGGAACTCGGACCGACCTGTGAATTCAGGCTTCGCCACGCCTTTACCGCATCACGCCGACGCCCTGCATCGACATTGACTTCGGCGCCAGGCCATATTTCTTTTATTACTCATTTTGCATAAATTATTTAATATGCAACGACTTTTTTTATTTATTACTACTATCTCCGGTTTGCACTATTTTTTGTGCACAGGAAAATGATCCAGCCGGACTATATCCTTTGGCGTCACCTCAGCTGGACGGGGGGCTTCGTCAACACTTCATTACCCCTTGCTGGGGACTTCGGCATCACTCTGCCGGCCTGCATTGACCATGCTATGTCACCAATTCGGCATGTCAAACTCTTCGCTCCGCCACCTCGGGACCGGCTTGGGGGATGGAACCTTGTCCCGCATCAAGCTCGGACCGCATCATCAATGCCGAACACATTAACCAGCTAAGTTGCCCTCATACTCAAAGTTTTAAATTTTTAACTTGTGTTCGGTTTGACCAAGCATTATACCTTTTTGAAAAAAAAAGTTGCTTGTAGAGAATCTCCTTGTCAAAACTTTGTTTGTGACACACAAATTCAAATACCCCGTTTACTTGGGGGCTTCCCTCATGAAGCTTTTTCCTCTTGCATATGATTATACTTGTAAGGCTTCGTTCCTTGTTCGTGTATTACACCACAATATGCACCATATTGACTTAAGCGATTTGCAAGCTGGGTTGCCTGCCTCATGTGCTTACCCCTACGTTCCCGATTGTTCGGCTAGGGAGTAAAGGGAGCACCTCTGCGATTGTCACGATCGGGTCCTCCGAGCTCTGACCTCAGACTGGGTGAAGCCGAAAGCTAGCGCTCTTATTGTTTTCAATCATGGTCGGCACACAACGGAACTCATGAGTACAAAAAATCTATTGCACAAGTCTCATAGTAATAATGAGCACTGAAGAAAGGTATCGGTGGGGGTACTATTTTCTTCGAAGATGCTTCTTACACTTTGTTAGTAATATAGCATAAGTTCCCTGAGAGCGCTTTGTCTGTTACAGCCTTATGGCCTGGTTGCCTGGTTATCGGAAACACTGTCGATATTCTCGACAGGTGGAGTACATAACACTTTTCGATCCTTGACCGAAGAGGGAGAAGCCGACGGTCGGCTAAGACGTGTTTAAAGTTCGGGTGAACAAAGATATGATATTAGTACTTCGGTACATACAATCATTATACATAAAATTCTTTTACCCAAGTCACTTGGGGGCTCTTAAATTTATATGAGCCGTTTTATAATAAGTGTTCTTCTTCTTAGTTGTTGCAAAGTTTTTATTACTATTATTATTCATCACTCCTTTTTTCGACACGGGTGTGTGGTCACTAGCCGGGGAGCCTAATTTCTCTCTCAAAGCCGCTAGAGTTTAGTTTGCTAAACTGGCCTAATGAGAAGTACTCCACCTTCGGGATAGGAGGTTGAAGCCGTAGGCTGACCTGCTTGAAGTCTTGAGATAGGATGTGTCATGTTAAAGCACGACAGAAGCACTTTTTTCTAAGACCAATTTTCGGATTGGCACCGAACACTTGATCTTGTTCGGACGTCAAGTTTTTACTGACATTTTTTGGTTTTCCAAGCTTATGGCATTTTTAAACTATTTGTGTGTTTCTAGCACAAGTCTCGCAGTGCAATGCCGAACACCTTTATAGATTCGGCAAAAACATTCTCGGATATTGCTATATATGCATCGGTTTTGAATTGTGTCTTCGGTCAATAGTTGGGTTGCCCGGCTCCTGCACTTGCTTCCTACGTTCTGCTTTGTTCGGCTAGGCATGCAAAGGGAGAACCACTGCAATTGTGCTTCCAGCTCACATGGTTAAGCACCTCAGTGGAGAAAGCCGAAAACTGACTGTCACAATAAGCGTAAACTGGTCAGCGATCCGATGACTGTGTTAAATGATGGGCCATTCATAACAATGGCCGAAGTGTTTACGGCTTGATCTCGACTGTCGTTGAACACTACCGGGGGCTATTAACTGGCCTCCCAAACTACATCATCGATATTTTGCTTTTACATTAGAGCTGAGGTTTCATGATCATGCTTAGCATGACAACCCAAAGAAAGGAACCGATAGCGGGACTATTTTCTTTGGACGTAATATAACATATATCTTTGCATACCTTTGTTTATAAGACCGTATGGCCAGATTGCCTTGTTTGTCGTAAATCTTTGCCCTCATAAAGGCTTTATAAAGTAGGAAAAACACTCATCGGCTACTAGCCGAGGAGGTGGAAGCCGATGGTCAGTCGACAAAGTTTTGTACAATGCGGATCCGAGCATTAATGACGTAAAGTGCTTGGATACATAGAGTCATTACACATAATTTGTGATTTTACTATGGATATTGATCCTTAATTCGGCCACCCGTGCCCGCATTAAGACTTAGGGGCTACTGGGCTTCGGGCTTATTATTTAAAAATATTAAAGGGGCACATCGATCCCCTGATTTGGTGTTGCCACCCGACCAGTGTCTTGGGGGCTACTGCATTGCCTGTCCAATGCAGAAAATTTTATGTGCAATATAGTTTCCAAGGAGATTTTGATCCTCAGGTTGGTCGGCCGCACCCAACCTGAGTCTCGAGGACTGAGCACGCCGCTTTTAGTGTCCCGAAGTATTCTGCCGAGCTAGGACTTGATCCTCAGGCCGATTTTGCAAATCAACCTGAGTCTTAGCAGCTATTGGGATCAGCGATCTTACGTCATCCTTCAGGTGCATCTCGGGTTTTAGACCGCTACACACCTTGAGGGCTACTGGCTATATATCTCGGCAAAGAATAAATTGCACCAATAAAAAATACTGACAAAAAATGGCCCACAGTCGGGATGGTGCACCACCTCGGAAGCAGTCCGGCATAAAGCTCGGGCACTAGTGGCTGGCTCCATAGAGGGCATTTCCAGCATTAAGCTCGGCTAAACTCCTTTAACTTTTTTGGACCAAGATGATCTATGACATCTTGGATATAGTCCGGCATTGGATCTTGGACATAGTCCGGCGTTGGAGCTTAGATACATTTCGGCATTGGAGCTCGGAAGCAGTCCGTCATTGGTGCTCGGCTACAAAAGATACCTCGAATGCAGTCCGGCGTTAGAGCTCGGACACAAGAGGACACTGCCTCCCGAGAAAAACTTCAAACCCGAGGTGTGGCATAAAAATAACAAGGCATTGATAAAGGCCGGAAACTTAAAGGGGCTCCTCGGATACCCAACGTGTAAACTCGTCGAATGCATTTCGGCGATCCTCAAGATCGAAGATGAGAAGATTTGTTGAACCAGTTTTCAAGACCGACAACCGAAGATGAAGAACAGTTCGAAAGAATCGAGGAGCGTCCCTAACTTGAAGACCGGTTCAGGGGGCTACTGACGGTGTCCTGGACTAGGGGGTACTCACCACATCGTCTCCCGATCTGTTAGATTGGGCCGAGGACCCCCATGGCCGTATACTCATGGGCCAGTTCGGACAACTGCCACATACATGGAAGATTCCATAAGACTTGGTGATCAAGACAAGGACTCCTCCCCACCGGCGTATTCGGCTAGGACTCTTGTTATCCTAGGCCTCTGGTGCATTATATAAACCGAGGCCAGGCTAGTCGATAGATCATATACAACAATCATATCATAGGCTAGCTTCTAGGGTTTAGCCTCTACGATCTCGTGGTAGATCAACTCTTGTAATACTCATACCATCAATATCAATCAAGCATGACGTAGGGTATTACCTCCATCAAGAGGGCCCAGACCTGGGTAAACATCGTGTCCCCTACCTCCTGTTACCATCTATCCTAGACGCACAGTTCGGGACCCCCTACCCGTGATCCGCCGGCTTTGACACCGACACTCTGGTTCTCAAACCCTGCCACAAAGATGTTAATTCCGGCAGATCTGAACTGAAGACCTCGTGGATTTCCCCATGCCGGCCGCAAGGCGTTGGTGATAGTCTGGATATGGAGTTGATTACGGTGTAGCACCTTACCAGCCAAGAGCCACTTCACCGGTCCGTCCTCGATGCGATCATCAAGTATCAAAGGAGTCGCCTCTTCCTCAGAGATATCAAGTTTCCCTAGAGCTTCCTCCAGTGGATCGTGCCATGCGCAAGTACTCCCCCCCCCCCCCCCCGACGGATCTCTCGCACCGGCGATAGATCACCGGACGAAGGCTGTTTCCATGTCCAAACCCTAATCGTCTCCAGCGCCGCCAGAGGGTTTAGATTTAGCGGAAAAAACTCTTTTATTAATTAACCTTATTCTCTCAAGAAAACTAAACATCGTGTTGTAGCTTGCTCTTAAGAGTAGGTATAATAGGCGATGTAAGTAGGCTATACAAATTTAAATATTGCATTTTTGTTGAATTCCAGAAGAGAGAAGAGGAGGACGAGAAGAATTAGGATGTAGATTAAGAGTTGGATGCAGCAAGGGCTTCAAGAAACTTGTGCGAAGATGAGGTGGGTCAGGCATTTATAGCTAACTACTAATATACATATTGGCTATAAGGTTGGGTTGTAGATCACATGGCAATAAGATATAGCCAATAGTTGGCTCCATTACTATTCATTCTCTTAATTATAAGGCTAGTCATAGTGGGAGTAATAACTAGTAACATAACATATCCTAAGACAAGTTTGCTTATGTGGCAGCTAGTTAATGAGAAGAGAGTTGTTTAGAGTAACATGTTATGTTAACATCACATAGCGCTTCTCAAGAAAGGTTGAGCCTACAAGCTAATAAGTGCAACCATATATGATACTACTTCTACTCCCTCATTTCTGGTTTATAGGGCTCAATTCAAAAATCTCACCAACCAATGTAGATGGTGAGTGATGGAATAATTTTTTTAGTTTGCAAAAGCACCCAATTAATGCTCTTGTTTTCCTCAAAAAATTATGTGTTAGCAATGCATTAATTGCAATACATGCATGCAGAAAGAACATGGATTGGTCAATTTTCTCTTAGTACTTGTATACAATGATTTAATGCATCTTCAAATCTGAACTTGTGACGGGGAACAACCAAACTGAGCCTTATAAAATGGGAAAACTAAAATTTTAAGATAAACCTTATAAATCGAAAAGGAGGAAGTATGTCACTTTGCACTATAAAGGTAGTAACATAGACTAGTGGCATAGACACTAGTCTAAGTTATTCCCCACTATGACTAGCCTAACCCACTTACATGACACTTACAATGCAAAAAAGAGTGAAGAGTGAACTCTCATGCAAGAGTCAATTTCTACCCGTATTCCTATGCAAAATGAGTAAATTAATGAGAGGAAGGAGAAATTTCGAAAGTGGAAAAAAAAGACTAACCTAATGGCCAATCAAATTATATGTTATGGCACGGTATTTAGTAGTTGGCTATATTATTATGAGTAATCCCAGACCTACGAAGACTAACGCAAGTTTTTACGTAACTTTCCATCAATGCTTCTCTCCCTCCTGAATTTAAGTGGAATGCGGCCCGTCTCTCCCTAACCCCAGACATAACTTGCTAGTAGTTGTCTAATCACGTAAGAATTGCGTAAACCCCTTTGTAGGTGTAGTATTACTCTATTGTTATTTTTGCTTGAATCTAAAACACGCTTCTGTTCTCTCCCATCTTTTCCTTTTTCTAACTCATCAGAAATACAATATGACTACTTTTATAGTTTGCCTATATCACCATGATGCACGTCCTACAACGATTGAAAATAAAGAAACCAGACTCAATTTTTCGTTCCAAAGTCGCACATTTCGAAACAATGGTGGCAACAGCTACGTATAGGCACTGTTGTTGTAGAGATATTTCGCTGCCACCCACGTATACCACAGCTGCGATAAGTCCAAAGCGCCAGCCCAGCGGTATCTGAATCTCCCGTCAAGCAAAACAATTACGTCACTGTCGACAACAGCAAGCACCACGATTCCAAATCCATCCGTATCTCAACCATCTCCGCTGCCAGCTTAGCCTCTTGCTTCGATCATTACCTAGACTTCCCAGCCCCCATGGATCACATTCACATCTCTCATACTATTATATATACTACACAGAATATGAATCAAGTTGAGAGTTTCTTTTTTCCATTTTTCCATGGCCGAGAGAGTTGAATCGCGAACATGTCTCGAGATCCACGACAGCTAATCATAGAGCAAAAACAAACCCGCCCAACAGCCAGCACCGCGCACGTAGCTCGTACACGGCGGCGTATTATACGTACGTACGCACCTCGCCGGAGTTTTGTAGTACTGCTGCCCGCCCGATGACACCACCGGGCTGATGTGACAGTACCGGTGTTCATATTTGTCCTGTGCGTCGACGTATCCCGGCCGGCTGGATCCCGATGAACAGCGGCTAGATTCCAGCACGTACGTACATACCGCAAATAGTCAGAGCATAATATCGGCCGGGAAACTCTATGTAAACTGTTACCGTCTCGATCGAAGACTCTGCAGGCAAGCTAGATGACAAGAACGCATGAGGATTTTATACGCCGGAGCTTAGTTAAGTGAGTGAGTGATGTCTGTACACCACCTCCTACAATCATGGAGCTAGCGTGAGAGTTATAAACTCCTCCTACCGGTCCCTGTCAAAAAAAAACTCATGCTACCCAGTTAGAGGAGGACAGTGGCTTGCGTCCGTACGCGTTGGTACATTTTTCTGGTGAAAAGTATGTATCATGCATCCGTCTCACCGACTGTGATGACTAAGAAATGACAGACCAGTTACACAAGCACACCAGCGTGAGCTCCTCTCGTCATCGTCGCCCACCTCGTGGTAGTACACAGGATGGAACCATGGAAGGGAACCAGCGGTATTCGCACGGCTTGATTGTTAGCTACTGCCTCTAAAACGCTCCTATATTAATTTACGAAAGAAGTACGTACCTCGCATTGAAAGTAGGTTCGATTGTTAACAAGGTCAGATTCAAACTCGGCTCAACTCCGGTAACTCGCGAGCTAGCTCATATTAGTCGAGAGCAGAATAATATTAGTCATTTTTTAGCGAACTTTGGTAGGACTGAGGATCGCATTGTTGTTCAGATCCAGTCCGGGCTGGACAAAATCCCTAGCTAGTATGTGTAGGGATGAACTGATTTGCTCTTGATTAATACACCCTTTTTACCCCTGCAAAAAAAACTAGCTAAGCTCGTTATAAATGTGAATAACAAAATGTGCGTATCATGTATGCAATTAACCTAAAAAATGTAGACACATATTTTTTGTCTTCACAAATCACAACAATCGATAATTTACGTTAAAGAAACAGTTGGTGCACTCCACATATGACAGCAATCAACAATGATATTGGTACTTATCGCATGTCACTTCTGATTAATGAGCTAAACAAGTAACTCGTTAACTCTGTTCGTTAAACTCATTATGTTAACATGTTCAAATCAAAACTCGACTTGAGTCATTAGCCACCGAGTTCTAGCCGAGTTGTGCTGATTGAAGTAACATAGAAACCCGGGTTCTGCCAAGGCAGGAGCAGGAGGTGTTGCTCGATCTTCCACTACTTTGCTAGGCATTTGGTATAAACCACACCTTGGTGTTGCTTCATCATTTATTTCTTTGGACTCTGAACCATCCTTCATGATCATCCGCCTTTTGGTTAACTGTCCCAGGAGCACTTTTGTTTGAATAAAACTATCTGAATTCCCAGCAAAAAAGTAACATAGAAACATGGACTCTTGTATACAACAATAACACAGAGAGCGGCAGGGGCACAAGGCCGCACGGAGAGGCGACCGGCGACGCAACATTCACTAGGACTAGGAGTTAGCAGAGAATGATCAATTCAGTATTGGATCGATAGCTTGGTGGCTGCTTATGAACGTTTGGTGCAATTCAAAATTGGGCGTTCAAAGCAACTACTGCATCCCAGTTTAGCGTGCACTCTAGCCCAAGCCCAAACTCCTCCCCTCCTCAACCTCACGTCATGTATCACTTCGCAGAAAGACGCACACAGCCGCACCGCCGGAGGAAAGATAGGTGCTCAGCAGCCAGCGACCCGGGGGGGGGGGGTCATGGGGGTGGCCACCCCGGGTCGCTGGCAGCCCTGGGAGTCGGTGCTCAGCTGCCAGCAACCCAATGTGGCCGCCCCTGCTCCCCCCAATGGTATATCTGACATTGCTCGTCGATGAACCCTCGGGGCTTTGAAATTGACGAAGTCATGTGCATCACGGGAAAAGCCGCGGCCTGCAGCAGGTACACCTTCCAAAACACCAAACATGTAGTTTTTTTTTCTTTTTTGACGCTGTCTTGAAAGTCTCATTTTGCTATTTGAAGAAGTTCATTCAATCAAAGGCCGTTTCGTCAAAAAGAAAGAAAAAAGTTTAATCCAAAGGGAGAAAAATAACAGCAGTGGAGCGAGGGAGAATCTTTCTTTCACCCACCACGGAATCACGCCTCACGGGTTCGCGGTCTCAGCCACGGCGGGGCCCGATAGATGCACGTTCTGCCGACGTCAGCCCCCACGAGGAGGAATTCCCCGTCCTGCCCCTCGCGCCACGCCCATGCCCGGTTGACTTCGGGCCCCCAGCCAGGCCCATTCCCGTCAAGCTGGCCCGCTCGAAGATTCCGTCGTCGTCGTCGTCATCGTGCGGATGCACAAACAAAGATGCAGCCGAGGAGCGCATGTCATGTCATGCCACGGCAGCAGCTCGTCGCTGGAGGAGTAGGAGTAGAAACTGAGAGCGCACTCCGAGGAGGAGAGGCAGACGCAGAGGCAGAGGCTACTTGCGCGCCGTCCTCAAGTACAAATCCACCACCCCCACCCCGGCCAGCCCACCAACCCACATCCTCCCGTACTACGTACCCTCCCCACTCGCGCGCAACCGCGGCTAACTTTATTCCTGGCGGCGGCGGCTGCGGCGGGATCCGTCTGGTGCCGCACCGCGCAGTCCTAGTGCGTGCACGAGAGGAACGGGAGAGTGATCCGGAGCCGCTCATCGACTGCCTGCCTGTCGGGCCCTATCGCCATGGGAGATCGCCTCCGCGTGCCACCGAGCTAGGTGAGCTCCTCTCCTCGGCGCCCGATCTGATCTGAGCTGCTCTGGTTTCCTTGTCGTTTTCTTCGTGAGCACTGCCCCTCCTCCTCCTCCTCCGTCTCCGCGGGGAAGACGAGACGCCATGGCTATGGCTATGGCTATATAGCTAGGAGTTGGAGGGGCACTAGCGCGCGCGCTAGTCGGCCGGCGGCCAGCTAGTTGCACGGCCACGACAACGTGGTGGGGGTTCACCGGGGGGGCTGCCTGCGGTTGTCTACCGTCTCGTCTCTCTCTTCTCTTCACTTTCCTCCCAGGGCGTGGCTGGGGCGGGGCGGGGCTAGCTGACGGCGATGTGCCCCGCTTTAGTTTCCATCATGGATGGGGATGGGGATGTCTCGTCCGCTACCGCTACTTGCTCGTGCCTGCCGATGGAGTGGTGCGGCCGGGAACGGCTTCCCGCGAGCTAGTGGCGTCCGTCGTGGCAGCCATGCGCATCAAATCTTATTGCCTGCCTGCTGCTAGATTCCTTGGATTGCATCGTGACGAGATTTCTCCTCTCCTCTCTTTTTCCCTTGTGCCCAGCGAGGAGTTGATCCGAGGTTCCTGGCTCCCGTCGCTCCGCCCCGTCCCCGTCGCCGGCCGGTTCGTTCTTGGTTGGTGCGTATGCGGCGGAGGGTCTGAGGATTGCCGAGCGAGCTGGTTGTGGCCATGGAGCATCCGATGCAAAGGAGCGACGAGGGCGGCCTGCGCGGCAGCAGCATGCGTGCCGGCATGGACGAGCTGGATCTCATGGAGGAGTTCCTGCTGGCGTCGCCCGGGCCCGACTTCCCCGAGTTCCTGCACCCCGGCGGCGCGTCGCCGAGCCCCTTCTCCCCGCTGTTCGACCTCGGCAGCACCATCACCACCGCCCCGGCCGGCGGCGGCAACGACGACGGCGAGGACGGGGACGACGAGTCGCGCCGCGCGTGGCTGATCCAGCCGCAGGAGGCGCCGGCGTCGGTGAAGGAGCGGCTGGGGCGCGCGCTGCAGGGCATCGCGTCGCGATCGCGCGGGGCGGCGGGCGAGCTGCTGGTGCAGGTCTGGGTGCCCACGCGCATCGGCGACCGCCAGGTGCTCACCACCTGCGGCCAGCCCTTCTGGCTCGACCGCCGCAGCGACCGCCTCGAGAGCTACCGCACCGTGTCCGTCAAGTACCAGTTCTCCGCCGACGAGACCTCCTGCGCCGAGCTGGGGCTCCCCGGCCGCGTCTTCGTCGGGCGCGTCCCCGAGTGGACGCCCGACGTGCGCCTCTTCACCGACAACGAGTACCCGCGCGTCCGCTACGCGCAGCACTTCGACATCCGCGGCAGCGTCGCCATGCCGGTCTTCGAGCGCCGCACCGGCGCGTGCCTCGGCGTCGTCGAGCTCGTCATGACCACGCAGAAGATCAACTACAACGCCGAGATCGACAACATCTGCAACGCTCTCAAGGTAGATTACATCTTAGCGCATTGCTTGCCGCCCTTTACATTCTCCAGACCCCTGTGCGTACAGTGCGTATCATGTTATGCGCTTAACCTGTTCGATGAAATGCCCTTAGGGGGAAGATGTGATAACTACCGGGCACGCCGATCCCCGAAGTAATCAGCCTTTTCGCCCCTCTTTCCTTGATGATTCCCTTGTGTTCTAAAGCTACATCTGTGAAAATTTGCAGGAGGTTGATCTCAGAGGTTCTGATGTTTCAAGCGATCCTCGCGCACAGGTGGGCTGAAAGAAAGACACCAAGTTCCTGGTTGTTTTGCGGTAGAATGCCGAAATGTTGGCGTCGCTAACATATGCTCTGCTTCATTGTTGTCAGGTGGTCGATACTTCCTACCGAGCAATTGTACCAGAGATCGCGCATGTTCTCAAAGCTGTTTGTGAGACCCATAAGTTGCCACTGGCCCAGACATGGATACCCTGCGTCTGCCAGGCCAAAAGGGCGAGCCGCCACTCCGACGAGAAATACAAGTACTGTGTCTCCACCGTGGACGAGGCGTGTTATGTCGGCGATCCCGCCATGACTGGCTTTCACCAGGCTTGCTCCGAGCATCATCTGTTCAGGGGTGAGGGTGTTGTCGGCACGGCGCTCGGGACAAATGAGCCATGTTTCTGCCCAGACATTACTGCCTACAGCAAGGTCCAATACCCTCTCTCACATTATGCAAAGCTTTTCGGCCTAAGGGCCGCGGTGGCAATTCGGCTTAGAAGCGTCAAGACCGGGAGCATGGATCTTATCTTGGAATTTTTCCTGCCAAACAACTGCATAAATAGTGAAGAGCAAGGGAACATGCTCAATTCTCTGTCCAATACCATACAACAAGCCTCCTGTACACTGCGAGTTGTCGGCGTGAAAGAACTGGCGAATGATGGATCGCCTGAAACTAGCTCGCCAACCCCACCAGAAGTTTGTGACAAGCCTGCTGAAATCTTGGATGAGCTTGCTAGTGGCATTGATATTCCTGCAAGGACAACATCAGTGGATGCTTCCGAGGAGGTATCTTCATGGATTGCAAGCCTTGTGGATGTTCAGAATAATGCGGCGCAGGGAGAAACAGATTGTGGCCTGCCATTTGGGTTCAGGAAACAAGAGGATGAAGGGTTTAGTGTAACAGCTGGCTGGCCAACTTCACCGGTGCTAGTACCTGAAGATAAAAGTTTCTTTCCAGGGTTTAAGAAGCATGAAGAATATGAGGCCAAGGGTTCACCTTTTTCCAGTGATCGAAGCCTCTCAAACTCGGACAAAGCAATAGAGAAGCGGCGAACTAAAATCGAGAAAACTGTGAGCCTGCAAGAACTCCGGAAGCATTTCGCTGGTAGTTTGAAAGAAGCTGCAAAGAATTTAGGAGGTAACTTCTGACTCTCAAAGTGTCTCTATTGTTCTTTACCTTTCCTTTTGTTGTTTGACTTGCATTTTCTCTCTTTGGATTAGTAGTCCGTAGATTTAGACAAGACGCGTATGGCATCACGATTCCTTCCTAATACCTGTATCTTTACTTGAGTGGCTCAAATAGGACTGGAATAATTGTACCAAGTTTTTGGATCTAACATAGATAGGAAGTGTATAATTGTGCTGTGTGCATCTTGCTATGCAGAGCTCAGATTTTGTACTCATTGCTGTTGTATCGCATTGATGCAACGTTTGGTCAACATAGTTCCCTTTACCAGAAAAAAGCAAGTGTATAATCAAGCAGGGAGATTTAGGAACAGACTTCCTCTAATAAAATTAATTCTCAGTAATTCAGCTGACGCTGATGTTGCAACTGAAAGACATACTTCTTCATTGATTATTTGCATACATATAAACTGCCACTGTTTATGATTAACTATAGCTATTTTCTTTCTACCATTTGCTCCAGTGTGCCCTACTACATTGAAGAGAATATGCAGACATCATGGGATTGATCGTTGGCCATCACGGAAGATCAAGAAAGTTGGGCACTCTCTAAAGAAATTGCAAATGGTCATTGATTCAGTACACGGAGCTGAAGGAACAGTTCGGCTGAGTTCGCTCTATGAGAATTTCACCAAGACTACATGGTCAGAAAGAGAGTTGCAGGGAGATCTGAGTTATCCAGCATCAGAGCAAAAGGTTCAGCTGGAGCCTTCAGTTCCTGATCGACAGTGCGAGAGCAGATTCAGTCCGCATACCTCTGGCTCAAATTCCCTCTCCCCCACCTACAGCCAGAGCTCAAATTCTAGCCTGGGCTGTTCCAGCGATCCAAAGCCTCAACAACAGCAAAGCAGCGCTCCTCAGCTTGCGGTGAAGCAGGAATTTTTCATGGAGGAGAATCAGAGCTCGACACAGATGAAAGCTGCGAGCCACGACGAACTGCAGTTATTTACTGAAGAGAAACCTGTCACCCTTTGTATGTCTCAGAGTCACATGCTATTCAGCGAACACAAACCAATGGCAAACATGTCAGGCATGCAAGAAGCCAAGCTTGATTCTCTCAAGATAAAAGCCATGTATGGCGAGGAAAGATGCATATTCCGGCTTCAGCCGAGTTGGGGCTTTGAAAAGCTAAAAGAAGAAATCGCAAAGCGGTTCGGCATTTGTCGGGAAATTTATGACCTCAAGTACTTGGATGATGAGTCGGAGTGGGTTCTTTTGACATGTGATGCAGACCTTCTGGAGTGTATCGATGTGTACAAGTCATCAAGTGCTAAAACAGTCAGGATCTCTGTGAATCCTGCAGTTCAACCGGTACTCCGTGGTTCCTTCAGTTAATCCTGACACTGCTTCTTCAACATTGAAAACAACCACCCCTTCTTCCAAGTTTTCAGTTATGGTACAGACCACCTTTGTAAATATTTGGAGTCTGTGGACTGTGGTCCATCCAGTAGTCATATGCTTGGTGAGTTATCTGTCAGCCTGGTCTGTGATAACTGAATATGACACTTTGTACTTGTAGACTAGGTCATATTCAGCCATAGGGAAACTCGTTTACCGCAGTTACCAAACTAGTGTACAGAATAGGAAAGAATAGGAATTTGTCGAAATGAAGCTTCGCATTAGGTCTAGAACTCATGTTCAGGTTACCTGGCAAATGTAAGTTCTTTCTGGGCTTGTTTGATCCCTCTTGCAATTCTGAAGCACCTTCAAGGTTTCAAACATTCGAAAGCTTGCTTGAAGGCATGCGCTGTGGAATTGAGAGAATTATGTCTCGTGCCTTCACGCATCAGTTTGAGCATCATGAAGAGTCGAAGAAGCATCCTTACGGTGCTGAAACGCCTTCTCGCTTGTGTAAGTATTGCTGGACTGAATTTGCTTTTCAGAAATAGTATAAGTCATTCCCCTTGTAAAATTCGATGGCACGGTTAACTGATCTTACTTGCATCCACATATTTGCAGATGAGTGCACTCGGATTGTTTTGCTCGCTGTAAGAATACATGCGTCCATCAATCTCATCTCTGGTCTCGAAAAATGCAATCCTGCTGATTCAAGATCAGTGCTGCTCATGTGTGAGGCAGGGAGCTGTCTAGACTCCTAGACAGCCTCGGGCCGACGATGGTGCATACATAATAGGATGATAGGAGATGCTTTATTTTCCTCCCTTTTCTTGTTTGAGAACAACGGAATGTTAGAGTTTTTTTGGTGGTATTATTTTTGTATAATAATTACTCGGGATTACACCTGTACACCTTGCTTCAGAAATCCATAACATGTATGCAACAGTCTGTGATTGCTTATAGACTGATGTTTCTTCTCCTTTCTTTTTTCTCTGAATGTGCATCGAAATGCCTGCCATTTTTTGTTACTCCTACTAGACAAAGTACACAAGAATACAAAGCCACAAGTTCGGCAGTGACCTAGTAATTCAAAGGCAAGTAGTATGAAGCGAAACAAAACTGACTAGCTAACAAAGAAATCAAGAAATTAATCATCAAAGGCCATTCGTTAACAGATGGAATTATCAGTTCGTCGTCAGGCTGGCTTGGATGAACCGCGGTACGGCGACCTTTGTGATGTCGCCGGGACGGGCCTCGGCCTCGGCGGCAGCGCGTCGCGGCTCCCTCTGGCGTCGATCTCCTCGAGCTTGGCGACGACGTCGTCCATGGAGGGCCGGGCCTTGGGGTCGCCGCAGAGGCAGCGGTGCGCGAGCCTGGCGGCCCGGAGCGCCGCCTTGGGCGGGTACTGGCCGGCGAGGCGCTGGTCCATGAGCCCGGTGAGCTTCCTACCGCCGGCGATGTAAGGGCGCGCCCACTCGACGAGGTTGGCCTGGTGGCTGGGCCGGTTGGGGTCGTGCGCGCGGAGCCCCGTGAGCAGCTCCAGCAACACCACGCCGAAGCCGTAGACGTCGCTCTTGACGTAGAGGTGGCCCGTGGCGACGTACTCGGGTGCCGCGTAGCCGTAGCTGCCCATGACCCGCGTGGTGACGTGCGACCGCCCCGCCGCCGGCCCGCTCTTGGCCAGCCCGAAGTCGGACAGCTTCGGGGCGAAGTCGTGGTCGAGGAGGATGTTGGACGCCTTGAAGTCCCGGTAGATGATCTGCGTCTCTGGCGAGTGCAGGAACGCCAGCCCCCGCGCGGCGCCGGCGGCGATCTTCAGCCTCGTCGCCCACGACAGCGGCTCGAACGAGCCGCCCCCTGCGCCATGCATGGATCGAGGAGAGGTCAGCGAAGAGCAAAGTGCAGCGTGCGGATGGATCGAGATCGACCAATGGCGATGGATGCATTGCATGGTGGATGGATTACGTACTTCGGAAGAGGTGGTTCTCGAGGCTGCCCTTGGGCATGAACTCGTAGACGAGGAGGAGGTCGCGGTCCTCGCCGTCGCCGCAGTAGCCCAGCAGCCTCACCAGGTTCGGGTGCTGTAGCCGCCCCAGGAAGTTCACCTCCGACTGTACTTGCCATACACAAAAAAACACAAGTTGCCGCGTTAGCACGGCACGCCGGTGAGGTTTTCAATTTCAGTGAAATTACCATGAAATTAAGTGAATTTCATAATTTCAGTAGACACTTAAATATTTACCTTTCGACCCAAATATTTCAGCAATTTCAGTAGTACACATGGATTCAAGTATTTTTCAAAATAGTTTACAATTTTCACACATTTAACTGAATTCAAGCGTTCGCGGAAATCATTGAATTTCGGTGATTTTGATTGATGCTGAAATTTTTCTGAAACTAAAGGTGAAACCCAGCTCATGTGATGGCCAGTAGTGCCAGAGAGCACACAACCCAAATGAACATGAACAGCTGGGACTAAAAAATACTCCCTCCGTTTCTTTTTAGTTTGCATATAAGATTTGGTCAAAGTCAAACTTTGTAAAATTTGACTAGCTTTGTAGGAAAAGATATCAATGTTCACACTATGAAACCAATGTTATTAGATGCATGATGGAATTAATTTGCATAACATAAAATTTTGGTATTATGGATGTTGATACTTTTTTTCATAAAGTAAGTTCACTTTGATCAAATCTTATATGCAGACTAAAAAGAAATAGAGGAAGTACATACACGAGGTGCAATCGATGAACTACGAGGTGACGCATGGATTGGAAGCAAATTAACCAGCAAATTGATGGGGTTGAAAAATGCAGCTTGTTGCTTACTGGCATTAATTATCACGCATACTAGTAGTACTTGTCAACTATAGGTACAGGGGAGGTTGACCAGAATTGTACACACACCTATAGGCCATAGCACAAGACAACGACCAGCTAGAAAGGGGTGAACCCGCAGGGAAATGTTCTCCATTAAAATTATCATGTAAGTACCAGTAACAGAAAGGGATGGATTTTCTGTTGGCTTTTTCATCCATGTCTCCATGAAGGCCGGATTTTTGAAAAATACAACAAAACATATTTTGAAATACAACAAAATGTATTTTGAAATACGAACACTCGGCCAGACCAAGTGGTGCTCTCGGCCCGATGCGGGGCAGCTGCGTGAGGCCACCGGATTAGATAGTGCCCGTTCATGCAATTCAGGCAGATTATCATTATCATGAGTGTAGGTATTGCAACTTTGTTCCCTAGATAGGTGGCTTTTGGGTTGATCCATGTATGCATGTTGTCAGACTCTGTTAAATAATAATAAAGATGACCGCATCAATCAATCCCAATCATAGCCAAGGTACATACATACATACTAGCACCTATATTTACAAAAAAGAAGCCATAGTTTGGCTGTCTAAATTTGAGTTATGCTTGAAATATAATCATGGATTCAGACAGTTGGTATAAATAATGCTAGAGATACATAGTTAAGGGGATTACAAACCAGCAAGTTTTGATTGGAGATTAAGGGGAGGAAGGGCCCACCCCGTGCAAAGGGGAGGCTAGTTAGAAAGAAAAAAAATCCTAATCAACGTGTGATTGCGTGTAACTCTTTGTGCATTTAGCATTATTAATTTAGAAGCAGCATGTAGGAAGCACACCAACAAGCACATAGAGTTGAAAAATGTAGGTTGTTGCTTGCTGGCATTGGCAGCGAGTTACTTATCAGCTAGGTACATACAGGATTGACCAAACTTGTACACCGATGACAGGCCACGACAACGACTAGCTCAAGAGTGGTGAGCCGCAGAAATGTTCTCCGGTGAGAGCATCTCTAACAGGCGCCTAAAAAATATCTCACGCGCTAAAATCCAGCATTTTTGTGCGTCAGGGATAAAAAACATCGCTTTAGTAGACGATGTAAAATAGAGCGGACACAAAAAAATTTAGCACTTGGGTTGTTGGGCTGCAAATTTGGGGTGCCGAATTACGGATGTGGGCTGCTGGAGATGGGGCCGTCGAATTGGGCGCCGTGT
The DNA here is from genome assembly GCA_034509565.1 of Triticum monococcum. Taxonomy (NCBI): domain Eukaryota; kingdom Viridiplantae; phylum Streptophyta; class Magnoliopsida; order Poales; family Poaceae; genus Triticum; species Triticum monococcum. The sequence continues at coordinate 681,456,515 of CM067845.1, read as the reverse complement.
TTTTGTGCATCTAGAAAATCTTTTCATATCGCGCCAAGGCGAAACGCGCCTGTTGAAAATGTTCTGACATTATCGTCTAATGGAAAGGGATGGGTTTCTCCTTCCCACCTGCTAGTGCCGGATTTTTTTTTCCGTGATCAATTGTTTGCCTTGCCTGCCTCTCGGCTGCCTTCCTGGAGCTGAGGAGCAAGAAATCCACACATGAAAGTTGACTTACTCCATATGTAATTTTTATATGTTCATGCCACTTTTATAAAAGTAGCTATATATTAGGGCAAACGAAGTTCATGTCACTTTTATAAAAGTAGCTATATATTAGGGCAAACAAAGTTAGTGAAGTGCAAATTGAGCAGGAAAATGAATCAACCAACCCAAGCATACGAGCAATAGAATTGACAGCAAAGTGGCATGGACCCGATCATAGCCAAGGTAAACACATACTAGCACCTACATTTCAAAATACCAGCTATAGTTTGCCTGTCTAAATATAATCATGGATTCAGACAGTTGGTATGAATTTAGAAGAATGTTGGAAGCACACCAACAAGCACATGGAGTTGAAAAATGCAGGTCATTGCTTGTTGGCAATGGCACGCGAATTACTTATCAGCTAGGTACAGACACGGTTAACTAGACTTGTACACCGACAGGCCAAGACAATGACTAGCTGAAGCATGGTGAGACGCACGGAAATGTTCTCATTGACATTATTATCACATAGAAAGGGATGGGTTTTTTCTAGCGCAACCCAACCCGGAGACAAAAATAATGAAGTGCATATTGACCAGGAAAAATGAATGGATGGGAGGCGAGACCGACTGAATCATTATGACGACCGATGAACCCTAGGAAAGGAGATCAATCGCACGGAGGGGAAAAGGAGTAGGTGAGGAGAGCAGGAGGGAGATAGACGGAGGAAGACGAGACAGAGTTGTTCGGTACTTTCTCATTCCATAGTCATTCCATTCATACACGATCGGTAAGTACCCCACTCTAGGCCACAAGCGGCCCATTACGTCCATGGGCTCCAGCCCACTTACTTATGGCCCAAGCTCTCTCTCCTCACCTATTACATGTCCACTGATACACTTGTACCAGGTGTATCAGGTGTGACAGTTGCCCCTCCTTGAGCGGCAGCGCCGTCTTCCTAGCAAGGTGTTGTTGGATAGCGAAGACGAAGCACGTTGTAGTCCTCCCATGTTGCTGAAGCTGGAGACAAGGATGACTACTGAACGCGTACCTGAACCACCGAGTTGTTGCCTTTCTTGACTATCCATCGATCCAGAATGGTCACAGATTGAAGTGGAGCCACGGTAAGGTCTGGCGCGCGAGGCAGCTCTGAGAAGACCGGCGAGTAGTCCGGTGTGAAAGGCTTCAGCTGCGACACATGGAAAACTGGGTGAATGCGGCTGTTGTCTGGCAGTTGGAGCTTGTATGCCATGGCGCCAATGCGTTGCAGGACCGTGAACGGCCCGAAGAACTTGTAGGTGAGCTTGGGGCAGGGCGATTCGCCACTGTAGATTGTGTGTACGGCTGAAGCTTGAGTAGCACTTGCTCACCTTCCGCGAACGAGCGCTCTGTCATGTGCTTGTCTGCCTTCTGTTTGACACGATTCTAGGCGCGCGCGAGCTGTACCCGGAGGGCGTCTGTATGCGTGGCCCAGTCCGGCTCCGAGCTTGTTTCTGCTGGCAGTTGTGCGGCGAGTGTCGACAGGCCTCCAAAATTGGGTTCCTTCCCATACAGTGCCTGAAATGGTGAGGTGTTCAGCAAGAAATGATAGGTAGTATTGTACCAGAATTCTGCCGTCGAGAGCCACTTGCGCCACTTGGACGGTGTATCATGGACTCGCAAGTACATCTCCAAGCACTGATTCACGCGCTCTCTTTGGCCATTAGTTTGTGGGTGGTACGCCGTGGAGTAGCTCAGTTTGGTGCCAGCAGCATCGAGAATGGCACGCCACATATTGCTGGTGAAGATGCAGTCCCGATCGGAGACGATGGAGTGCGGAACGCCGTGGAGCTTGATGATATTGTCCCAAAAGGCACGTGCCACCGTTGTAGCCGAGAAGGGGTGGCGGAGAGGCACGAAATGTGCATACTTGGTGAAGCGGTCAACGGCGACCATGATGACCTCGTAGCCCTCGGACGCCGGCAATCCCTCGATGAAGTCCATGGTTAGGTCGTGCCACGGCTCAGTGGGCACAGGAAGTGGCTGCAGTAAGCCTGGCGTCTTGATGTGTTCATGCTTGGCGTGTTGGCACACCTCGCACTGCCACACGAACTCCTCCACGGCTTGCTTGAGGCCACGCCAGGCGAAGTGTTTCTTGACACTCTGATATGTGGCTGTCGCGCCCGAGTGGCCCCCCACCGCGCTAGCGTGAAAGGCGGTGATGAGCTTGGTTTACAAGGCCGAATTGGCGCCAATCCAGAGTTTGTTGTGGAAGCGGATGACGCCTTGATGGAGTTCGTACCCCTGCTCGTCCGGACTGCAGAGAGCCAATCGTTGGAGAAGATCTTGGGCATCTGCATCTGTCTCATAGGAATTGGCTACTTCCTGCAACCATTGTGGTTGGCACGTTGACAGAGCGTCGAGGGCGAGGAGATGGCCGACACGCGAGAGGGCGTCCGCCGCGCCATTTTCAACTCCACGTCGGTACTTGAAGGAGAACTGGAGTCCGACCAGCTTTGACATGGCCTTGCGCTGCAGCTCTATTTCCAATTGCTGGTCGCCGAGGTTGCATAGACTCTTATGATCGGTGACGATGACAAATGGAACGCATTGAAGGTAATGTCGCCACTTCTCGACGGCCATGATGACAGCGAGAAACTCCTTCTCATAGATGGAGAGGCGCTGGTTGCGCACCCCCAATGCCTTGCTGAGATAGGCCACGAGTTGACCATCCTGGACCAGCACGGCCCCCACGCCGGTGTCGCACACGTCGGTCTCGATGGAGAACGGGCGTGAGAAGTCTGGCAGAGCAATTACGGGGGTGTTGACCATGGCATCCTTGAGCAAGTCAAATGTCGTTTGTGCTTGAGCTGACCATGTGAATCCTTTCTTGGTGAGGAGTTGCGTCAGTGGCTTGGCGATGATTCCATAACGGGGAACAAATTTGCGATAATACCCCGTGAGCCCAAGGAATCCGCGCAGCTCAGTGGCATTGGTTGGAGTAGGCCATTCACGCATCTCACTCGTCTTGCTGGCATCGGTGGCCACACCTTCCTTGGAGATCACATGGCCCAGGTACTCGATGTGAGGCTGAGCAAAGGAGCACTTGGACTCTTTGGCATATAGTTGATGCTGGCGGAGGATGGATAAGACTGTGCGAAGGTGCTCCACATGCTCCTGCAGCGAGCAGCTGAATACGAGGATGTCATCAAGAAATGAAATGACAAACTTATGATTTGGACCGTAGAAGATGGAGTTGATCAAGCACTGGAATGTTGGTGGTCCGTTTGTGACTCTGAATTGGAAGTGCCCGTGATGTGTTTCGAACGCAGTCTTCTCTTCATCACTTTCTCTCATCCGTATTTGATGATATCTAGCTCGTAAATCAATCTTGGAAAAGAATGCAGCGCCTGCGAGTTCGTCCAAGAGCTCGTCGATGATTGGCAGAGGAAATTTGTTCTTGATAGTAATAGTGTTGAGTCGACGGTAATCCACGCAGAACCTCCAAGTGTTGTTTTTCTTCTTTACCAATTGTCGTGGTATTTCTCACGGGGGGCTTGCGAGTCGACAGATGCCACAAGGGCTTAGTGTGTGGGTAAGACTGCTGCCGATAGGACCGGGAGCGGGTATGCAAGTAGCACGCGCTAGTTACCCAGGTTCGGGGCTCTCCGGAGAGATAATACCCCTACTCCTGCATGTCTGAGTATATCTGGTATAGTGTGCTCCTGGAGCTGTATGTGAGATTAGTGTCATGGGCATCTGACTCTGTATATATGTGTAGCCTGAGTGCCTTGTGGCCGGCTAGTCTCATGGCATGCATGGCCGTGAGGGCATGTGCCTCCATGCGTGAGTGTGTCTGTGGTGGATGGATGGATGCTCATATATATAGTGTGGCTAGCTTATCATCTAAGCTAAGTGGTGGCATGGGCAAGGCATGGTGGGGTGTCATGCTTGTCCCCTGTGTCACTTCATAAATAGTGCCAGGGGACAAGTGACACTATACATGATGACTGAGATGACGCGTGAATAGTGCTCGGGTACATCCATCTTGTCGGTGTCTTGTCGGTGTCGGGTCGGGCTGCAGTCGGCAGCCGGCTGGTTGGCGCAGTCGGCATCCGGCAGGTTGGTGTAGTCGGTAGTCGGCAGTCGGACTGAGGGGCTTTGCTAGCCCCGATGTCTTGAAATATCATCTTGCCGTCTTCGGGGTATCCGTGTCCAATTACTCCGACAGTAGCCCCCAAGCCTCCGGGCAACTTGGCAAAGTTGGGCGGAGGTTTTTGAGCAAATGTTCATGGAAATGATCATAAAAAAGGACAAAGTTAGTCCACGCAAATATATCATATACTTGCTTTTAGTATTGTAAGTTTTATGCGGAGGGTGCTGACTCGGTTTCGTCCGAGCCCCCTTAGTCTTTTTCGTGTTCCCTCCGCTTTTTGGCTTGTGCTCTTGCTTGCCAGACAGCCGCTCTGCGGTCTGTGGCTAAGAGTTGGCCGTGAAGTGGAGTGTACAGTACTCAGAGTCTGGGAGCAGATTCAACCGAGTAGATACTTGTAAAGGAAACGGTCGGGTCGCCCGAACGTTTTTCTCCCCGGGCGTTTTTCGCGTGGGTGGCCTCCAGCGTTCACTCTTGCTAGTCGGACAGCCGCTCTGTGGTCTGTGACTAAGAGTGGGCCTTTGGTACTGCGCACGGTACTAAGCCGTTTGCGGGAACTAACGTCTCAGGCCAAGCGGCAAGCCCCCGGGCCAACTCTGGCTGGCGCCGGGGCGAACAGTGATGCTACTGTAATAAAATGCGGAGACAGCCCCCGAGCATCGCTCGTGGTTATCCATGCTTGCGTGGTGCAAAAAATATGCGGGTGGGGAGCTCACATTGATTTTCAGGTAGTCGCGATCGTTGAAGACAGCCGGCGCGACTCGGCGCCCGCGGAGCGCGTCGGCGCACTCGCTGGGTGAAGCCTTCGAGCCTCCGAGTGCTTGAAGGGGGGTCCCGGCCGGTCAGGCTCGACCGGCCAGGCGGCGAGGCGTCTTGCAGCACCTATCTTCTTCTTTTTCTCTTCTGCTGGCTGTTCGGAGCCGGACAAAATTCTTCTCTTATTTGCAATCTTTCGTGGGGGCACGCCAGCGCACCCACTGGGTGTAGCCCCCGAGATTCGGGCCGACTGCTGAGCAGTCGGGCCGGATCTTCCGGCAACTACTTTGTCTTCTTCGCGGGGGCGCGTCAGCGCACCCGCTGGGTCTAGCCCCCGAGATTCGGGCCGACTACTGAGCAGTCAGGCCGGATCTCCCGGCAACTATTTTGTCTTCTCTTTCTTTGCGGGGGCGCGTCAGCGCACCCGCCGGGTGTAGCCCCCGAGATTCGGGCCGACTGCTGAGCAGTCAGGCCGGATCTCCCGGCAACTACTTTGTCTTCTCTTTCTTTGCGGGGGCGCGTCAGCGCACCCGCCGGGTGTAGCCCCCGAGATTCGGGCCGACTGCTGAGCAGTCAGGCCGGATCTCCCGGCAACTACTTTGTCTTCTCTTTTTTCTTCTTCAGCCGGCTGGACAGGCGGACTCCGACACAGCACACGGGATTTTTGCAGCCGGCCTAGGCAGCCAGCAGTCGGTCGCACATCTTTTTCTTTCTTTCTTGCCAGTTGGCCATGGGCATCCGGCCATCTCACCCGGTCACCCCCCCCCCTTTTTTTCAGTCGGCCTTAGCTTTTCTCTTAGCCAGCGTGGGCAGCCGGCCTCTTTTTTCCACCCGAACCCAATTCTTTTCTTTTCTTCCAGGCACCCGGACGCGAGAGCATCTGAAGCAGCACGCGGGCAGCCGGCGCGGAGGCGTTCATGGGCGCGGGAAACCGGCGTGCGGACGGAGGTGGGAAGGCGAGGCGGTGCCTGGTGGTGGGCGAAGCCGGCAGGTGGCGGAGCCGGCCGGCCGGCTTGGGGCGGAGACGGCAAGTGGCAGGAGCCGGGCGCGGCTTGGCGGAGTCGGCCAGCGTGGGAGCCGGCGGGGAGGAGCAGGCGAAGGCGGCCAAGGCGAGGCCGAGCCGGCCCGACGCAGACCAGGCGTAGGAGGCGGCCTGGAGCTGGCGGACGAGAGCCGGCCGGGTCGGAGCTGGAGCCGGCACGAGCGACAGGCGACTGGGCGGAGCCAGCAGCCGGCCCAGGTGGGAAGCCGGACACGGCGCAAACCGGCGGCCGGGCCATGGCAGAAGCCGGCGGCTGGGTTGCGGGGGGAGCCAGCAGGCGCGGAGCAGCAGTCGGCCAAGGGCGAGACGGACGGAGGAGTCTGGGATGCCGGGGAAGCCGGCGCGCGGGAGCCGGCCAGCCGGGTTGCGGGAAGCCAGCGCACGGGAGCCGGCCAGCCGGGTTGCGGGAAGCCAGCGCACGGGAGCCGGCCAGCCGGGTTGCGGGAAGCCGGCCGGAGCGGAGGCGGAGCCGGCGTTGTGTGCGGAGCGGACGGAGGCGATGGCTTGGACCCAGCCGGACACCGGGGAGCCGGAGCCGGTGTAGAGGACCCTGCGCGGGGCATCCGGCGGGGTGGAGTCGGGGCGGAGAGGCCGGACACGGGGCCAAGCGGCGTCGGGAGGCCGAGCTCGGGACGCGGGCACGCAGGTGGCTGGAGGCGAAGGGCCTGCAGGTGCGACCAGTCGGCGGAGGACCCCGGTGGTCGAGGTGGTGAGGGTGCTGACGCGCCAGTAGGCGGGCGAGCGAAGCCGGCCAGAGGTGGAGCCGGCCGGGGAACCTGATGGCGGGACCAGGCGGAGGGGACGCGGGAGCCGGCCGGGGGAGGCAAGGCTGCAGCCGGCGTGGGAGACTCGGAGCCGGCCCTGGCCTGGTGCGAAGAGGAGGCGGAGGGCGGATACAGCCGGAGCGGGGCGGAGGCCAGCGGCTCGGGAACCCAGCGAAGGCGGGGTCGCGACAGGCCGGGCGCTGCAGCCGGCGGCAGGTGCGGGGCAGCCGGCGCGGGGGCGAAGTTCGCTGGGCAAGCGGCCACAGCAGGCGGCTCGCGGACGGGGCCAGCGGCCAGGGGCCGGAGCGGCACGGGCGGAGCAGCAGCGGGCAGCAGCGCGGGCTGAGCAGCGTCGGCGTGCGGGGGTGAGACGTGTGCGGGAAGCAGCAGCACGCGGGCGTACGCACCTCTGGAGGCCGTGCCAGCTGCGGAGGAGAAGGCCCGCGCGGACGCGCGGCCACGGAAGCAGAGGTGTCGGGCAGCCCGGCTGGGTCAACGCAGCGCGGCTGGAGATGCACGAGGCATGGTGCAGTATAGGCGCTAACAAGAAATCACGCCGCTCTTTGAGTAGTGTATGGACGATGTATTGGGCGTATCTAGCTTGCATCTCGGATGCGTGTAGTGTATGCTATGGTATGGCCAATTATTTGACCATTGTTGACTTGCATCTAGCTAGCTTGTATGGATGAAATGTGGAGGAGCGAAAGCGCATTCCAGCCAGAGCGAGGCGCAGCGCGGAGAGGAGCAGACGCAAGCCGCGCGCGGACTGACGGCCGGCGTTGCGGTGATGATGACGAAGGCACGGCCGACGGCGAGGACGCGCCGCCCCTCGCGGCCATTCCGGGGGCGTGTCGATGTCGAGCCCCAGACCGCAATCGGAGAGACGGCGCGACGCCGCCGTGGTGAAGACGAAGAGGCCGACGGCGAGGACGTGCCACCCCTCGCGGCCGCTCTGGGGGCAGGTCGATGTCGAGCCCCCGAGCGCTACCGGAGAGACGGCGCGACGCCGCGGCGGAGGCGATGAAGAAAAAAGGGTCCCGCCCGGACAGCGAAACCAGCAGCAGCGCGGTAGCATAGTAGTAGTACCGCCCCACGGTGGGCGCCAACTGTCGTGGTATTTCTCACGGGGGGCTTGCGAGTCGACAGATGCCACAAGGGCTTAGTGTGTGGGTAAGACTGCTGCTGATTGGACCGGGAGCGGGTATGCGAGTAGCACGCGCTAGTTACCCAGGTTCGGGGCTCTCCGGAGAGATAATACCCCTACTCCTGCATGTCTGAGTATATCTGGTATATCTGATATATCTGGTACAGTGTGCTCCTGGAGCTGTATGTGAGATCAGTGTCATGGACATCTGACTCTGTATATATGTGTAGCCTGAGTGCCTTATGGCCGGCTAGTCTCATGGCATGCATGGCCGTGAGGGCATGTGCCTCCATGCGTGAGTGTGTCTGTGGTGGATGGATGGATGCTCATATATATAGTGTGGCTAGCTTATCATCTAAGCTAAGTGGTGGCATGGGCAAGGCATGGTGGGGTGTCATGCTTGTCCCCTGTGTCACTTCATAAATAGTTCCAGGGGACAAGTGACACTATACATGATGACTGAGATAACGTGTGAATAGTGCTCGGGTACATCTGTCTCGTCGGTGTCGGGTCGGGCTGCAGTCGGCAGCCGGCTGGTTGGCGCAGTCGGCAGCCGGCTGGTTGGCGTAGTCGGCAGCCGGCTGGTTGGTGTAGTCGGTAGCCGGCAGTTGGACTGAGGGGCTTTGCTAGCCCCGATGTCTTCAAATATCATCTTGCCGTCTTCGGGGTATCCGTGTCCAATTACTCCGACACCAATAGCACCGGAGCTGCAAAAGGGCTCATGCTGTGAGTGATCGGTCCTGTGCGGAGCATCTCCGAAACTTGCCGTTCTATCTCGTCTTTCTGCAGCGGCGAGTAGCGATAGGGCCCGCAGTTGACGGGGACTGCTCCGGGTTCCAAATTGATTGCGTGATCATACTGCCTGTGTGGGGGAAGTGTGGTTGGCTCCTCAAAGACATCTCGGAATTCTGTCAGTACTTATTGAATGACAGGGGGAGTAGGTTCCTCTGAGTTGTGGGATGACAGTGCCTGCAGGTCCACCAGAGCAACACCCCAGATCTCGTTTGCCTCATGCATTTGCCACAATTGAGCTGCATCGAGAGTTGTGATCGCTGGTATTTCATCTGATCGGACACCGGTGAGATGCACCGGTGTTCCTTTACGAGCAAACTGAATTGTCTTAAGGTTCCAATCACACTGCATCGGGCTATGTTGTGCAAGCCAATCCACCCCAGAACTGCGTCATAGCCCCCGAGTTGCAAGACACGCATGTCTGTACTGAACTTGTGTCCTTGTGCTGTCCATTGTAGCTGAGGAACCACTTCAGTGCACTGCAAATGCTGCCCATTAGCCACTCTGACGGCTACTGTGGGTATGATCTTGGTCGCTGCAGTTATGCGTTTGGCAAAGGAGACGTTCACAAAACTGTGGGTACTCCGGAATCAACCAGCAGCAGCATTGTCTGGTCGCCAACGGTTGCGCGAAGTCGGATAGTTTCCGCGGATTCAGTACCTTCCACCGCGTTGGCTGACAGTAAACAGCAGCCCGGTTCTGTGGCAGCCGGCTCATCCAGTAGTTCCAGGGCGCGCACCGCATCGTCGGACAGAACTTCCCCATACTCCCCTACCTCAATTGTCAAGAGCTGAGTTGAGCGCTTGCACTGATGTTCCCTGGAGTATTTCTCCCCACAGCGAAAACAAAGGCCATTTTGGCGTCTGTAATCGCGTAATTGTCGCTCTCTGCCAAAGTCATCCGTGGCTGGTTTGGCTGCTGCCATCGGTCGAGTAAGAGGCACCGCGAGCCCTGTGGATGGTGCTAGTGGTGGTCTTGCCGACGGTGGTGTCGCATAGGGCAGTGGTGATGATCTGCCCGTATGCGCCGGTCGCGACTTGAAACGTTGATTTTCAAGCTCCTCTTCCTGAATCCTTGCAAAAACGGTGGCCCTCGTGATGCTATTGGGTGCTTGAATACATACCGCTGCTCGGAGCTCATCCTTCAGGCCTAATAAAAACTGAGTAACAAAGAATTTTGGGCTGAGGGTTGCATCCAGTGCGAGCAAATTGTACATGTAAACTTCGAATTGCTGCCTATAGTCCACCACACTACCGGTCTGTCTCAATTGCAAGAGATTGTGCATCATGGATTCGAACTCCTCTGGTCCAAACTCCTCCTCGAGCGCACGTCTGAACATATCCCAGTGGAGAACTGGATGCTGCCGTCGAAACGCTCGGAGCCAGAGCGCGGCGTGACCCTCAACATAGAGTGATGCGGTGGCCACCCAATTGTGCTCTGGCATGCGGTAGAGCTCAAAATAAGCTAAACAGCGATCAAGCCAGAGGCGTGGGGCCTCACCGTCGAAGCGAGGAAACTGGTGTTTCGGTGGTCTGATGCTGTGATCCTCCCGTGGCTGTTGCAGGTGGGCGTGCTCTGCCGGAACGGCCAGTGGTTCTGGCCTAGGAAGCAGAGGCGGACCCTCGTTGACCAGCCACGCGGGCTGCGATCCCCCGATGAGCGCGTGCGGCATGGGCAATGCCCCCGGAGATGGGGGTGCACGGGGTCCCGGTGGTGGTGGTGGTGCGGGGTGTTGCGGTCCCTCCTTGAGTGGCGGCGTGTGGAGCACGGCTGTGGAGGATTGTCGATGCCGGACCTGGCGGACAGAGTGGCCGAGGCCGAGGGAGATGCCACCTGACGCACGTCATCGATCTTGGCTTGAGTGATCCCGATCTGTTTCGGCAGGCTCTGCAGCTCCTGAGACACCTGATGATTGAACTTGGTTTGCACCTCCGCGCGTTTGTCTGCCTCCGCCTTCTCCTCGTCGAATCGCGAGAGGAGCTTCTCCATGAGAGCCGCGAGGTTGGTTGGCTGATTCTCCATGGCGGCCATGAGCTGTCGCGTCTGCGCAGAAGCCTTGGATGGCGTCGTTGCTCCCGCTCCGAGCAAATCGAACCCCGCACAAGATTTCGTGCGAATTCACCGAAGCGAATCCGCACCTAATGTGATGGATGTTACCGATTTACCAGGAGGATGTGGGGCGACGGCGCGGATCGGCAGCGGAGAAGCAAAATTTTGGGGCCTCTGATACCAATTGTGACGACCGATGAACCCTAGGGAAGGGGATCAGTCGCACGGAGGGGAAAAGGAGTAGGTGAGGAGAGCAGGAGGAAGATAGACGAAGGAAGACGAGAAAGAGTTGTTCAGTATTTTCTCATTCCATAGCCAGTCCACTCATACACGATTGGTTAAGTACCCCACTCTAGGCCACAAGCGGCCCATTATGTCCACGGGCTCCAGCCCACTTACTTATGGCCTAAGTCCTCTCTCCTCACCTATTACATGTCCACTGATACACTTGTACCAGGTGTATCAGATGTGACAATCATGGAATGTTTATAGGTGTATGGTGTACAAGCATTTGTTTATAGGAGTGAATGCATGCGCGTGTATGCAGTAAGTATTTGTGATTGTGCCGTGTTAAAAACAATCATGGATTTAAACAGTGGTGTGGATTTAGAAGCATGTTGGAAGCAGACCATGGATGGAGTTGAAAAATGCAGCTTGTTGCTTGCTGGCATTGGCAGGCGAATTACTTATGAGCCAGGTACATGCAGGGTTGACGAGACTAGTACACCGATGACAGGCCACGACAAGGACTAGCTCAAGAGTGGTGAGCCGCAGGGAAATGTTCGCCATTGACATTGTCGTCTAATGGAAAGGGATGGGTTTCTCCTTCCCAGCTGCTAGTGCAACCCGGAGACAAAATTAATGAAGTGCAAATTGACCAGTAGAAATGCCATGGATGGGATGGGAGAGGCTGACTGAATCAACTCGGAATGGGAATGGAGCCGCGAGAGAGGCAGGCAAGGCAAGCAACAGAAACCGGCGGCCGGGGGATGAGATGAGCTCACCTGCCACTCCTGGAGGCCCTGGACGCTCTCGCCGTTGAGCCTCTTGACGGCGACGACGACGCCGGCGGAGCTCTTGGCCGGGTTGAGGGTGCGGTCGTCGACCCAGCCCTTGTAGACCCGCCCGAAGCCGCCCTCCCCGAGCACCATCTCCGGCTTGAACCCGCGCGTGACCGCCCGCAGCTCCGCCAGCGTGAACACCCGCAGCCTCGGCGCGTCCAGGACACGCCCGCCCGCGCTCGGCCACCGGCGGTATGACTCCAAGGACTCCTCCTCCCTCCCGCCGCCGCCGCCGCTCTCCCTGGTGGACGACGACGGCGACGGCTTCCCTTTGGCCGGAGGGCTTGTGGGTTTGCCGCCGGACCGGAAGCAGTTCCCCATGACAGCTGAGCTGAGCTGATCTAGCTTCCCTCCTCTTCTTCTTCTGGCTGTTTTCGTGCGCGTGTGTGTTAGCCTGTTAGGTGATCGTGTGCGCGCGTTTGCTTATGTATATGCAGTTGGGTTGTGGCGGAAACGAAATGATGGGGCCGGCCGACGTTGACAAGGGGAGGACGCGAGGTCGATGGCGCCAAGGAAGTGAACCGGTCGTGGCCGAGGACATGCCGTAGGGGCCAAGTTCACCGCCACAGCGAGGATGGAGTGGCCTCGCAAGCAGCCGGAAATTCCCGGCCGGTGACGCGCGCGTTGGAGGGAACACCTGGCGGTGGCAGGCGCGTTGGCTGGTCAGTGCAAGTGTGCAGGTGCTCCTGGCTGCTGCTGCTTCGATGTGCCTCGTGGGGTTGGTGGTAGCGCCTCGCTAGATCGCGCTGGTTGCCTCGTCGTCTCGGGTAGCTGGACAGAGCGACGGCCTCCGGTGAGTGACTACTCGTGTGCATGCATGGAAATCGAAGTCAAAAAACAAAAAAGGAAATTGACCAGAGTGGGATTTGAACCCACGCCCTTTCGGACCAGAGCCTTAATCTGGCGCCTTAGACCAACTCGGCCATCTGATCAGCTGTTGCTCTTCTGTTTTTACATCTTACTTGAGTGCGCGACGAAAAAATTATGGCAAGCAATGAGAAAGGGCGAGCAAGAAGCTACTCGGTGGCCACACGCTGGCTGGCTGATGCGCAAACCATTTGATTTGACATGAGCGAAAATACTACTAGCTCCGTTCATTTTTATAAGTCGTTTCAGACAAGTAAAATTGTGATGTTTCGCGCACCGTCTGAAACATCTATAAAGCCTTGTAAAAATGAACAGAGAGAGTACAAAAAGAAGAAGAAAGATATACCTGATCGCCTGGCTTGATCCTGTCCCTGCCGCCCCTGGGGATGATATGTGCTTCATAGCTGATCTCTTGGTTATTGCCTTTTGGCGTTTAATCCCTGGCTTGTGATGTCTTAAAATCGTCAAGTATCGTGGATAGCCCTTTGGTTGCCGAAAATGCATAGGAGCTCTCAGGTGCTACGCCCCCCTATATTCAAAAATAATTTAGTAATTCAAAAAAAGTCAAAAAGTCTCGGAACTTTTTACGGAATCAAACATGACCAGGTATTGCACTCATATAAAAATATTTAAATAGGAAATGTCTTTTATTGTATCCGGGGTCAAAGATTTCCCAAAAAAATGCTAGATACAAGTACTATTCATGCTATATTGTCATCATAAATTTGTTCTTTTTTGCCCTGAAGTCAACGAGAATTATTTTTTGGCCAAACATTTTATATGAGTACAATACTTAGTCATATTTGATTCAAAAATATATCCAAGATTTTTTTAGCTTTTTTTGAATTATTAAATTATTTTTGAATATAGGAGGTGGAGCACCCGAGTGCTCCTAATCCGCTTTCGTTGGTTGCCTGCTTGTTATGCCGGTCTTACTTGCCACTTTGGCCAAGTTTGAATGATGTGAACTGTTGTGGTTTCATTTTAATAATAAAAATGGGACCGGGGGAAACTCCCTTTTGATTAAAAAAAGATATACCAGCAGTTGACATCCATTAAGTTGGGAGCAATATTTCAATTGCAACCTTCACGTGTATACACGCCGTGCTTATTGTATCTCCGGCGTTTACTACATTGCCTACTACTACACTGGTAAAGAAAGCAGTAAATGTTTAAAAAGAACAAAACTGCTCTGCACACGGCAGTCCACGGACGAAATCTGAACGATGCCTATCTTCAACGGAGCTGATTTTCGAAATGATCCAATCTAATGGATGATTTGATTCATCGTTCACAATCGTGTGGAGAGGTGTCGTCCGTATAGCATTGGTCGAAAAAATCGCAAGGCACAAACTGTTTGAGATCTTATCTTAGTAATAAATACAAAAGGAAATAATCGCAGCCTCTGTTGCTTGCCCATTGTGCGGGGCTTGTGAGAGCATCACGCACCTTCTTCCTCCGGCCTCTCTGGACGAGCTGAAAAGCTTATATAATGGGTTTCCGGACAACCTGGAAGATGTTTGGAGGGGAACTCTGAGCGGCAAAGTGCGCTCAATCGTGATAATTGCCACTCTTTGGAACTCTTGGAAACATCATAATGCCAAAGTTTTTAGCAATGAAACTCCGGGCATCCACCACATTGCCATGGTCGCAACGGACGACCTTGTGCTTTCGTCTCATCGATGCGACCACACTCAATATCAATCGCTTCTCCGTAACTGGGGCGCTATGTTGTCTCACCTAGCCACGAGATTATAGTTCCTGTGTAATCTTCCTTTTTCCCCTTTTCTGCTCTCTTTCTTTTTCATACACCACCCCCTGTAACTCTACTCTCTGTAATGACGTTGGTTTCGGTAATATAAATTCAGGCCGGCGTAAGCCCGCCGTTGACGTGTCAAAAAAAGAAGATAACTAAGATAACACTCCGCAATGATTTTGGGTACATTCCTGTTTCACCACCTCTTGACCCGGGCACACGTTCCAAGGTCCATTTATTTTTGTTTTTGCGGATGTCCAAGGAAAAGACGATATACTTTTAGTTTTGCGGAGTAACCAAGTTGTGCTAGCTATTTTACTAACCATTTTGTCCCTTCCCTTGTGTAGATTTGGTCCTCCCTATATATGTTCTGCGTCACACACGGAGTATTTATCAATCTGAAGAAACTCTCACACCGCCCACATGTGCAAGCACAATCTCCCACTGGATCATCGACATTGATAATTTTTCTCTTTTTTGAAACCAGAAATCATATTCCTACACCTAGAGCAAATTGAGTTAATAACCATCGCCCAAGTCCGTCCCGTAACATAAGACATTTTTGCAAGCTAACATAGCTTACAAATATGTCTTACATTATGAGACAGAGGGAGTTTTATGTTAAACACCTATGTAAGAATAGCATTGCTCTTTTGGAAGATACCCCACAGAAAAAAATACTCAATGATGACAATAACAACTTGACCAAAAACCAAAACAGCAAATACATTGCTGTTCCCCTATCATCCCAGGAATGACCAATACGCATGACTGATCATATGTACAAAATCGCCACACAATTTATGAAGCTACTAGAACCAACAAACAACACGAAAAAACCAACAGTCACACACACACAGTCAGCTGCAACTCTATGACATTTCACCGGTCTCCTTCATACCAGCCCTCTGCCGCGACTCTATGACATTTCGACAGTTTCAGGTTGTTCAACGACCTACCGCACTCATCTCTCTCGCCAGGCCCGGTGAGGCCTATAGGAGGCTAGGACGCGTACTGCGAGACCCTCCTGCTGCCGCCGCCGCCTCCTCGCCGTCTGGACGGCGTGCGGCTGTACTGCGGTGAGCCGCTGTATGCCGGGGAGCCCATGGAGGCCAGGGAAGCATAAGGCTGGCTGGCGACATGGTTCAGGCCTATCGCAACGTCTGCGATGATGGGGCGGACGTGGGGCTGGTCCTGCAGGCACATGATGCTGATCACCACCAGCTGGTTGAGCGCCGACGGCGGGTAGCTGCCGCGGAGGGCTGGGTCAGCCAGCCGGTGGAATTTCCTCTTGTCATGCATAAATGGCCTTGACTGCAAAAAGATAAATAAAAGAAAGGTGTGAGTAACCCTCCAGAGCTTTACAGAAACAAATTTGATGATACTCAAATTAACCATTCCAAATTTGATGTTCAATGGCAGCAATGGTGCAATGTGGGTAAAAATGAGAAAATTATATGTTTTTTCTTTTGCCAAGGAACAGAGAAACTTATGTAAACATCATCTAAATAGAAGGAAAATTAACATGTCTATGAAAACAGAGTACTGTCAAGATATAATTGGGTTCTAAGAAAAGACAGCTATTCTGCAGACAGATTCTGAGAGGATGCATATAAAGTATGGAACGAGGTAGAACTGCTTACCCATGTTAGCAAACTCTGCTCTGGCTTAGGCCTCGAAGCATCATAGATCCTCCTCCCGGTGATCAGCTCCAACAGAAGAACACCAAAGCTGTAGATGTCGGATTTCATGGTAAGCTTGCCACTCACCACGTAATCAGGAGCGCAGTATCCATAGGTACCCATGACCCTGGTAGACACATGAGTCCTGTCACCAACGGGCCCAACTTTTGCCAGTCCAAAATCGGAGAGCTTTGGGCTGAAGTCCTCATCCAGCAGAATGTTGGCAGCTTTCATGTCGCGGTAAATGATCGGTGGGTCTGCCACGTTGTGCAGGTATGAGAGCCCTTCTGCTACCCCAACAGCTATCTTCACTCGTGTATTCCAGTCGAGTGGTGGCTTGCCATGAGGAACATCTGTTCAAAGGTGAAAATTTCTATCAGTGAATGAAGTGTACACGATGTTTCATTCAGTATACAAATAACCAAATTGATGTATAAGTAAAAGATGTATCAAACATAGTGAGACAAGAAACAGAAAGTACGCAGATGGTTAGATAAAAAAATCAAGTCGAGTAACGATAACACATTTTTGGAAGACTGGAAGTATTGGCCTAAGTTTAGCAGGAGCACATCACTGAAACAGATTACATGTTAGGAAAATAAAGGAACTTTGCAGAAAAGTTCAGATGGTTCACATCATGCCCAGCACCTAGTACTGCTATCATTGTGCAGACCATGTGATGTTCAGGCATGAGACAAAGCACGAGGATCTGAGAGCTTCAATAATTTACGTGGGGACAATTCTGGCTAACCTTAGGCATTATGTGCTCAATAATTTTGGCATGTAGGAAAATGTTCAATCATCAAAAAGGTTGCTTTTCAGGTAAGAAACATATAAGCGAGTATGACAAAGTTTTTGTGCGGATTGCACGCTGAAACCAGTTTATTTTGTAGTTTTCCAGAATACACAAAATGGATGGTTCACACTTCACACTACCCAACTAAGCGATTAGCCAATAATACTTACCAACTTAATAGCTATACACACAAAAAAAAACTCGACCCTCACGTGGGTTGGTGTCTCTGTGCGTGCCAGCGAGAGGGAATTATTTTATGCGAGACCCAGGCTTTGAACTGGGGTCAGTCGCTCCAGAGGCGTTACCATCACACTCAATACTTAATAGTGTTTGTAAATGGACATGAACATAAATGACAATAACAAACTACATTGTCGCCTGACTTTAATCCCTTGAAAGAGGAGACAGCATACCCATAGTTTCAGAAATCTTGCAAAGTATTCAGCCTTACAAGAGAACAAATCAGGAAGACAAAGGCAATGGCAGAGGACATATGGGGAATGCAAAGTAGTACTGTAGTGTATATTTTAAACGGTGGGGAGCTATTGCCCCTATTATTCTTGAACATTATAGTGCATAGATATACTATACCATGTCTGACCTTTTTTAACTTATATCTTTGTCCCAACTTTGACTTTCTTAAATACAAAATCCGGATTGCAATCAAGTACTAAAAAACACAAAATTCCAATCTGAATCCATGCACTAAGAAACAGAGGTGGAAGGTTGGTTGATTCACCAACAATTAATACAGAAAAAATACCTGCCATATTGTTTCTTCATGATTTTTGTAGAAATAGAAACTTCAACATATAAAAGATAGACCTGAATTCTATTAAAGCAGAAAATGAAAGCGACATAGAAAAAGAACCGAGCAACGCTTGATTGTCTAGGTGCACCGACAATTAATCTATCTTTCATATGTTGAAGTTTTCATTTCTTAAAAAATCATGAAGAAACAATAAGGCTGATATTTTTTCTAAGAAATGAAAACTTCAACATATGAAAGATAGATAGCATCCTGGATTCTATTAAAGCAGATAATGAAAGTGACATAGAAAGAGAACCGAGCATAGCCCGATTGGCTAGGACAGGTCTGCATGCTCGTTGCTCACCGACCCGCGTTCGAGGCCCAGTGTCAGCAGGGTGCTAAAGGTTGGTTGATGCACGAACAATTAGTACAGAAAAAAAAAATCTGTCTTATCGTTTCTTCACAATTTTTGTAGGAATGAATACTTCGAGATATAGAAGAACAGATAGCATCCTAATTCTAGTAAAGCAGATAATAAAAAAGACAAATAAAGAGAACCGACCAATGCTCGATTGGCTAGGAACGCAGGTCGGCTTAATTATCTGTCTAATTGTTTCTTCACGATTTTTGAAGAAATGAATACTTCGACATACAGAAGAATGGGTAGCACGCTGAGTTCTATTAAAGTACAGAATAAGAGAGACAAACAAAGAGAGAACCAAACACTGCTCGCTTGGCTAGGAGCGTGGGTCTGCGCACTCGTTGCTCGCCAACCCGCGTTCGAGGCCCGGCATCAGCAGGGTGCTCAAGGGTGGTTTATGAACCAACAGTTGATACAGATAAAATATCTACCTATTGTTTCTTCATGATTTTTGTAGAAATTAATACTTCAACATGTAGAAGAACAGGCATCCTGAATTCTATTAAAGCAGATAATAAAAGCTAAAAAGAAAGAGAACCGAGCATCGCTTGCCTGGCTAGGAGCACGGGTCTGCGCGCTTGTTGCTCGCCCACCCGCGTTCGAGGCCTGGCGTCAGCAGGGTGCTCGGTTCTTCTTAATATAAGTTATTCTCTGGGTGCTATTGCCCATGGGTCGAGTTTTTCTTTATTGGAAAAGAGAAAATGGAGGCGATTTTGATTTCTTTCTTTTTGCTCATGTGTGAGGACCCACATGTATTGCCTGAATGCACATAAAAGTAAAAATTTCAACACTTGAAGGTTTAACTGTTGGTACTCAGATGTTTTTCCTCCAGTGTTCGTACTAGCAAAAAATACCCATGTGTTGCTACAGAAGTTTTTTTTTTCTTTTTATATCGCATCGGTCATTTAAACATTTGTGCCATCACATCCATAATTTTGTGCAAAACAAAGAAAGATATATCTCAAAGTATACATCAGTTGAATGAACCTTATGTCCTCCACATAATGGATGACAACAGGTAATGTCCTAATAACACAACAGGAAATCTTGATGAGGGTGAATGGACCACCACCAACCCAGATCTTTATAAGAAGTAGGTATGAAGACAACTAAATATTTGTTTTCTTATGAAGTGAGTAACCCGATCAAAATACCATCTGTTTCATAGTTAAAGGAAAAAAAAACACCATGATCCTGAGAAAGTGAAACTCCAATAAATCCTCATATCGGTGTACCGGACAAGAAGAATCTTCGAACAGTTGGAGCATGACCTTTTGTTTTTTCGACAGAAGTACGACCTTCTATTTTGTTTGGTAATGGTAACTAGACTTTTCATTCCACCATTATCAGAAGTTATCATAGACTAACAGACAGCAGCACAACCATGGATGGTTCCCAAAAGTGAACCCCCAAAAAGCAAATCCTCAAAGTCACGTCTTTCCCAGAACTGAGAGGGGAACCATAGATGGTTTCTTCTATGATCTCCATTTCTTTTCCCCTTTGATTTTCCCAAATCCGCACGAATTACTTTCGAGAGCGAGTACGAGTAGCGTGAAGGTTTACCACACAAACTGAACTGTACCATAACACGCACATTATGAAGAATAGCCAATACATATCAACAGGGATATTAACTGCATTGCACAGATGAACTGAACCAAAAACTATGAACTGAACCAAAAACAGAGAGCGAGTCTGAAGAATTCTGAGAAGATGTATTACCAAAGAGGTGGCTCTCGAGGCTGCCGAAGGGCATGTACTCGTAGACCAGCAGGCGCTCGTCCCCCTGCGCGCAAAAGCCGACGAGGCTGACGAGGTTGGGGTGGCTGAGCACCGTGAGCATGAGCACCTCCACCAGGAACTCCTTCCTCCCCTGCACGCTCTCCCGGGCCAGCTGCTTCACCGCCACCATCTGCGCATCGGAAGCGCCCTGTGAGAAGGAGGAAAACAATCAATCGAATCTTTTTTTCACCGGAAACCAGGGCCGCCGGAGGAACAGAGGTGGAACAGGGGAGGAAGAGTGGGGACTCGCCTGCGAGTTGGTCTTGGAGATCTTGCCCTTGTACACCTTGCCGAAGCCGCCCTCGCCGATGAAATTGGCCTCGTTGAAGTAGCCGGTGGCGACGAGCAGATCCTTGAAGGTGAAGCTGTGCGCGCAGCCGCTCCCCACGTCCGGCGCCACCTTCCTCTGCGCGTCCGCGACTGCTCCAAGACCCAACAACACAACACGGATAAGAAAGATGAGGAACAAAGAAGAGCGCTTTGCACCACGCGGCGGCGGGGCGGGGCGGGCGACGGACAGAAATCAGTAAGAACCTGAGTCGTCGTCGGTGCAGTGGTGGGCGAGCTTGGAGGGCTTGAGGTCGCCGGCCCCTCGGCGCGCCGCCGGGGCGAAGCAGCCGAAGCAGCCCATCCCCCCCAAATCAGAACACCTGTCAGATACTTGCGGCGCGAGGGCAGGGAGGAGGATCAATCTCGCTCGCCCAGGGGAGGGAGGGGGGCTATAAATGCGCGACCGAACCCGTCGGCATGGGCCCCGTCCCGGGGGAACTCCAATCCAGGGGCCGGGATTGGTTGGACCGATCGATCGAGCGGCGGCCGACGAGCGGGCGAGCGAGGGATTGCGGGGCTAGCAGGCAACAGCGCGCCGGGGCCGGGGGGCTGCGCAAATTAGGCAAGAAGTAATCGCCGGCATCAGCAGCAGTGGGGAGGAGGAGGAGGAGGACAGCGGCGGCCCCAGCGGTGGCGGGGCGGAGGAGCAATTCGGGAAAGCATTAACCAGCGGGACGAAACGAAATCCACACAGACTCTCTGACTGGCTCCTGCGGGAAAGCGGAACCAAGACCGAAATCGTATCCCGGTTTGGAAGCCGGCCGGCCGGCCGTCAGTCTCGCGGCCTTGTTCGCTCTTGCTCCGCCCGGACGGAGGGAGGGAGGGAGCGAGGGTGAGGGAGAGGGACTCGTGGCCGGTTTCTTGGTCGGGCTGGCTGGCTGGGTTTCCCGCGAGATGAGGATGGGGGAGTGGAGTCGAGCGTGAGCGTGACTGCTGCGTGCGTACGGTTTTCCTGGCGTGGACTGTGCTGGCTTAATTGCGCGGTGGCGGAGGAGTAGATCTGATGAGCCACCGCCTCTCTCTCTCTCTCGCTCGCTCCTACTCGTAGGACACGACGATGATATTTGTCCACCCTTCCCCTTCCCCCTCTCGCTGTTTTTGCCTTGCCGGCGCGTGAGAAACTCTGCCGGCGGCGCGATTTCGCAGAACCATTTTTTTATGCATTCGGCGCGTATTTGTGTCGCCCGCTTTATGCTGTCGGATTTGTCTTGGGATAGAGCGGTATGCATAACGTATGATGACCGGCGCGCCCGCCGCTAAGGTATCGCGGCGGATGTTTATTGCAAGATATGATGTCGTAATTGCAAGTGCTATTGGAATTTATTTTCTTTGCTGCGAAGGAACGACGACATTTGGCATAGCCATATCTGTAGAAGTTTTGGTGGTTTCTTCGATGGAAATCGGCCGAAGGGCGCGTTGTTTCGCAAAACCTTTATTCATGTATTCGGCGCACATTTTTCTTAGCCACTTTAACACGTTGACTCTTTTGGATAGAATGGTATGTGCCTACAGACAATGTGTGACGATTGCGCGCCTAGGTCGCTAAGATATTACATAGATGTTTGTTACAAGATGTATTATTGTAACTGAAAATGTCGCTAGGTTTTTGCTACAAACCACGAGGCATGGTTGTATTTTCAATAACCTTCATGTTGTTTTGAAAGAATATCCGAATGAACTGCATTGATGTAATGAGTGGTAGATTTTGCCTCTCTTCTCTCCGCGGTTATTGTTGAAAGTTCTAACTTAACCTATTTTTCTTCAGGTACACAACACATCATGAATCAAATGGCCAATAAAACCAAAGGCTTATCAATGTGTGTACGTTTCTGCACTGGCTAAAGTGTTATACACAGTGCGGTGTATATTATCCGGCCATGCTAGCTCCCTCCTCTGATTAAACCAAGGTATAACGGGATTGACTGGTCAATGGAGTCATAGCCACTTTAATCCGTCAACTCTTTCGGATTAAGCAATATGTATATATAGACAAATGTGTGATGACCGATGTGCCTGCACCGTAGAGATATCGCAATAGATGCTCGCTACAAAATATATTATCATAATTGAAAAATGGCGTTGATTTTTTGCTACAAAGCATTGCAAATATTTGCCATAACTTTATTTTCTTACAGATTATTTAATAAAAGTCATCGATGACCCATTGTTTAGAAAAGTTATTATAAACTCTGTAATTGAGATATAGGGTGGTAGATTCCGTCTCTCTTTTCGATGTGGTTATTGTTGAAATCTGATTAGATATGCTCTCGACGATAATATTTGTCCACCCCTCTCTCTGTGGATGTTGAGGTGTTTCGTTGCTTTGCTTTGGCATATGTGAGAAAATTCAATCAGACCCGCATATCACTCTCGGTTTACGTGTGTTGTTTTGGCGCATTCCACAAGATCTTTTTTTATCTAGTCAACGTGTATATACTGTTGTAACGAAACTGCTTCGCAGACGACAAAGGCATGCACGACAGCTGCACAACGGGAGTGCTGGCCGTCTGCTACCCTTTGATGATACAGATGAACGGATATGCACTATCGTGCACAAATCGTTTGAAACCATCATGTGCATAGCAGCACTGCTGTTGTAATTGGAAATGCAATTGAACTTTTGCTATCCACCGTGGCGATATTTGACAAAGCCATATCTTGATGATCTTCAAAGGTTTCTTCAATAGAAATCAGCAGGAGGGCCTATGTCTTAAAAGGATGTCTGAAATAGTATGTGTTGAGATAATGGGTGGTATCCCGCAAAAAAGAAGAGATAATGGGTGGTAGATTCTACCTCTCTTTTCGCCACGACTATTGTTGATCTCGGATGAGCTGCACTCCCTACGATATTTGTCCACCCTTCCTCTTGACGGTGAGATGCTTCATTTCTTTGATTTGCCATTGGTGAGAAAATCCAGCAGCGGGCTCTCATGTCACTCTCGTTTTTACACATGCCTTTTTGGTGCATCTCCCAAAAACTTTCTCTGGTGTATTTGGAGTACATTTTTTCTTAGCCACTTTAATCCGCCAAAATATTTTGGCTAAAGCATTATGTACATACAATGTTGACGGTGCGCCTACGCTGCATAGCCAATGTCACGATGGATGTTTATTGCAAAGAAATATTATTGTAATCGGAAATCTAGTTGGATTTTTCCGACAAAGCCACGGCGATTTTTGGCATAACCTGTATCTGGGTAATCTTCGGCAGTTTCTTTAATAGAAATCGGCGGGAGAGCCCATCATTATTCAAATAGATATCTGAATAATTTGCACTAATATACAATGTTAATGGGTGGTAGATTTCGCCCCGCTTTTTCACCGTGGTTGGTTATTGTTGAAATTTCCCGTGTCTTTTTCTTTTCAGTTACACTACAAATGAAGAATCAAATGGCCAGCAAAAATTGAAGGCTTATCAATGGGCGTATGTGTCCTGCACTGACTGCACTGTTATACACAGTGCAGTGTGTATCATCTGGCCATGCCCCCTCTGATTAAACGAGGGTACAACGGGACTGACTGACTGGTCGACAGGGAGTCATAGCTGAGTTTTTGCAGATGCATTGTATTCATTCAGACGAACGTGCATGCATGCTTGGCTGCCCTCTGCGACTGTTGCTGGACTCTGGAGTGCAAATGCAGGAGGTGCTCTGGACGCAACAAGAGTACAGTACTGCCCTGAAACTGTTTCAGAAGTAATCATGGAAGATGCTGGTGCTGATGCATGCATGGCCGGGTGCATGACCATGCATATGTAGTTATATCTCACATGATCGCTCTGAGCCAAAAAAATTGGCACTTGTTATGCTCTCTCAGAAAAGAAAAAGAATCGGGATGATGCTTTGCCTGGTTATATATATAGTTTTCTTGTTGGATACTTCATAGGCCGGGGAGGGTTGGTCCATGCATTGCATAGTGAGTAGTGAACATGTTGTGTACTCTTCAAGGAAGACAAAGTGCGTCTTTCAAGAATTCCTGAATGGATGGAGTAGGCAACAAGAGAGCCGGGCGCAACTCCAATGCTCGACTCACCAAGGACAAACCTGAAGCAGACACAATGGAACAATTGGTACTAGTTTACTAGTATGTCCAATGGAAACTAGTCAGATGACCCAGCTGCCGCCATTGACAGTTGGGAATAAAAGAGATTCTGCTGGGAGGCCTTTCTTAAACATTTGGCAAGACAGAAGAAGAATGAATCTGTCGGTGCCATGCATCCCGATCGATCTGCCTCCCTGCACCCTGTTCCTCGGTTGCTCTTGTGGTCAAGTGTGGGCTGCTCCGCTGGGCCAGGTCAGGGGGAAGTGTTCCCTGGAATGCAATGCCTCCCCAGGCTCTTGATTGATTGGCGTGCGCTGCACCAAAATTGCCACTGTGTTACCAAACTCTTGATCCATAATCATGCATGCCGCTGCCGCCGCCTGGCTTGGCCCGCGCACCCACGCACTTTGCAATTCATGCGCATGTGCGTGCCCATATGGGACGTCGTACTACAATGGTACTAGTGCATGCGGTCGATTAGCATCGAAGCATTGATCGGATGCCATTTCTGGTTGCATTTCCGTCGACCTGAACCGTCGGTAACTACGCAAACGACACGATGATGATGCATTACTACGACTTTATTCGTTCACCCCTGCCGGGTTAACACTGACCGACATGGACACTCCTATGAATGAATGAGTGAATGAATGAATGAATGATGCGTGGAAAGGACGTGTGTGTGTGTGTGTGCATGCATGATTGCAACGTGGGCGCATGCATGCATGCATGGGTCATGCGGATTTCTACCACCCACCCTGGTTAAAACCAAGCAAGCACGAGTGAATGTTGCAGCGGCGCGCGAGGAGCGGAGTGGATTGCGGCATGGCCCGGGCATGACATGACTTGACATGATCATGCAAGATTTCATAGCCGGCCGGCCGGGGGTTGCCCGCTCTACAACCAGTGCAATAGTGGCTCTGGGACCAGACCAGTTCGGCACTGGTACGTACGTGAGTGCTGGTACAGTGGTTAGTGGTGTACTGCGTAGATCAAGATTAGTCCTAGCTGGTGTACTACAGTGGTTGGTCCGTTGGTGGTGTACTACGTAGATCAAGATTAGTCCTAACTAGCGTACTGCAGCGGCTAGTGGTGTAGACCAAGATTAGTCCTGGTGTTAGTAGTGAATATCAAAGTAGTGGCCTAGACGTTCTTATATTTCTTTATAGAGGGAATACCAAGAGCATTAGCTAGCTAGCTACTCCCTTCGTGGGAAAATATTTTTCATTAAAATGAATAAAATGAGATGTATATAGAACTAATATAAATCTAGATACATCTTCTTTCATTCATTTTGATGACAAGTATTTCCGGACGAAAGGAATAGCTAGGAGCGACGATCTGGCTGGCGCTACCTTGTACGTAGACCGCGTGCGTAGAATGTAGGGGCCATCGATGGATCCAGCTGCACCGGTTTTCCATGCATGCATGTGAGGTTGCTTCGCGTCGTGTGGATCACATGTCGTGTGAGGTGAATGAGCAATCCGGTCTAGGTTGTTAGAGCATCTTCAACCACGTAACTCTAATTCGACTTTTCAAATGTTTATGGACGCGCTAGTCACTGACCGGGCGTGTTTGTTTTGAGCATTTATTTGTCCATTTGCACAATCACAATCTTTATTTTCTTCCTTATATGTCTAGTTACTTACATGTGATTGATGGAGATAAAAAAAAGAGAAAAGAAACAATGGCTGAAGAAAGAGAAAAGGTGATCCGGAGTGGGGCCGCGTCCTACGTGGCGTATTGATCAGACACGCCATGGCGTGTCCGCGAGCCCTCATAACCTTCTCATATTTGAAATGGATATGAGGGTTCGCGGACAGCCCGGACATATAAGAAAGATATGAGAGGTCCGGTTGGGTCACTTTTTCCTTCTCTTATGTTTGAACACTGATCGTGCGCGTTTACGGACATATGAGAGATGGTTTGAGAGATCCGGATGTAGATGCTTTTACTCCGGATCACTGCCACTTGTGTGTGGAATGGTGTGACGCGCTGGTTGGTTGGTTGATTGATTGATTCCTAGGACATGGCGTGATTAATCAGGTGTGCCGTGCATGGACCCGACAAAAAACCAGCTAGTTACTGCCCAGCTTTTTTTTTAGCTTGCTATGCTTCCTTGTGAACCACTCCACTGCGTTGACGCTGACAATTAGGTTCCAACCCATCTTTGCACCGATCTGCTCTCTCTTGAATTGCAGAAACCATCGACATTGAAGTCTAGTGTTGTATAAATCACACTTCTATAAAATTGTGCCAAAAACCATTGATTCCGAGGCTAGCTTTTTTTGTTGCAAATAAAACTAGTCGCCCGATTCGGTCGATTTAAGCTTGTTAATGACAAGTGGGACCCACTTAATAGGGTCACATGGCATGATATAAGGAAATCGCAAATAGAACGTATAGCAAAGACTAAAGTATAAAAAAGCCTAAGAGGATTCATCTTTACAAAAAAAAAAGGAAGATAAGGTGAACCACTCCACTGCGATGCGATGACAATTACTTCCAAGCCATCTTTGCTCCGATCTACTCCCTCGATCTCACTCCATTTCCATGTAGACAAGGGCATCTGTAATCGAATCAAACCCCAAAGAAAACTTAACTCCCAAAAGGTCGGCCCAAAACCTAACTCCCAAAAGGTCGGCCCAAATCATACACACAGGGATATGATTGCAACGTGGATGAATGCATCATGCGGGTTTCACCACCGCCACCCTGGTTGACAAAGTAGTACAGGTCCATGCGTGGGCGCGTGAGAACCGGGATGGATTGCAGCTTGGGCCGGCCATGACATGATCACCTGCCTGCAGGATGGGCCTGGTTGCCTGCTCTACGCCGAGTGCAAAGGTGAAGGATCAGCATTGTTCATCAGGAAGGAGCTAGCGGCGATCTAGTACTGTATTCGCAGAGTAGACTGTGGAGTGTGGAGTGTGGAGGCACCAATTGTCCACGCATGTCAAGTTGCTTCGCATCACATGCGTGAGATGTCTTAGTAAATTATATTTATGAACTACACTAGTATAAACCATTGCGTCCGTCCTGTCATCAGGGGGAGCCAGTTGTGTGGCTGGCGCGATGATCGATGGATGGATTGATTGATTGATTGATTGCCTATTCCTAGGTTTCTCTGACGGGCCCGGCAAAATTAACGTCAACTACAGTAGTTTGCTCGGCTAGCCATGCTTGTGAACCACTCCACTTCGCTGACATTTCAATTGCACATAATGCCAGAGTTAAGGAAAAAAAATGTTGCAGATTTTTCTTGCTGAGTAGTATATAAGATAATAAGGGCATCTTCAAGGGAGATCCGCAAAGCTCCGGTATATGTCGGGGCGGATACATTTGTTCACTTTTGCAATCCTATGAAGACCCGTATTGGTCAATGAAGGAAATATGCCCTAGAGGCAATAATAAAGTTATTATTTATTTCCTTATATCATGATAAATGTTTATTATTCATGCTAGAATTGTATTAACCGGAAACATAATACATGTGTGAATACATAGACAAACAGAGTGTCACTAGTATGCCTCTACTTGACTAGCTCGTTAATCAAAGATGGTTATGTTTCCTAACCATGAACAAATTGTTGTTATTTGATTAACGAGGTCACATCATTAGTTGAATGATCTGATTGACATGACCCATTTCATTAGCTTAGCACCCAATCGTTTAGTATGTTGTTGTTGCTATTCTTCATGACTTATACATGTTCCTATGACTATGAGATTATGCAACTCCCGTTTACCGGAGGAACACTTTGGGTGCTACCAAACGTCACAACGTAACTGGGCGATTATAAAGGAGTACTACAGGTGTCTCCAAAGGTAGATGTTGGGTTGGCGTATTTCGAGATTAGGATTTGTCACTCCGAATGTCGGAGAGGTATCTCTGGGCCCTCTCGGTAATGCACATCACATAAGCCTTGCAAGCACTACAACTAATATGTTAGTTGTGAGATGATGTATTACAGAACGAGTAAAGAGACTTGCCGGTAACGAGATTGAACTAGGTATTGGATACCGACGATCGAATCTCAGGCAAGTAACATACCGATGACAAAGGGAACAACGTATGTTGTTATGCGGTCTGACCGATAAAGATCTTCGTAGAATATGTAGGAGCCAATATGGGCATCCAGGTCCCGCTATTGGTTATTGACCGGAGACGTGTCTCGGTCATGTCTACATTGTTCTCGAACCGTAGGGTCCGCACGCTTAAGGTTTCGATGACAGTTATTATGAGTTTATGCATTTTGATGTACCGAAGGTTGTTCGGAGTCCCGGATGAGATCACGGACATGACGAGGAGTCTCGAAATGGTCGAGACGTAAAGATTGATATATTGGAAGCCTATGTTTGGACATCGGAAGTGTTCCGGGTGAAATCGGGATTTTACCGGATTACCGGGAGGGTTACCGGAACCCCCCGGGAGCCAAATGGGCCAACATGGGCCTTAGTGGAAAGGTGAGAGGGCAGCCCACATAGGGCTGCGCCTCCCCCCTCTCCCTAGTCCTATTAGGACTAGGAGAGGGGCCGGCCACCTCTCTCTCTCCCCTTTAAAGGATTCCTAGTTGGACTAGGATTGGAGGGGGGAGTCCTACGCCCGGTAGGAGTAGGACTCCTCCTGCGCCTCCCCCTCTTTGGCCGGCCAGCCCCCCTCCCTCCAACCTTTATATACGGGGGCAGGGGACACCCCAAGACACACAAGTTGATCCTTGAGATCGTTCCTTAGCCGTGTGCGGTGCCCCCTGCCACCAAATTCCACCTCGATCATACCGTTGTAGTGCTTAGGCGAAGCCCTGCGTCGGTAGTACATCAAGATCGTCACCACGCCGTCGTGCTGACGGAACTCTTCCTCGACGCTTTGCTGGATCGGAGCCCGAGGATCATCATCGAGCTGAACGTGTGCTAAGAACTCGGAGGTGCCGGAGTAACGGTGCTTGGATCGGTCGGATCGGGAAGACGTACGACTACTTCCTCTACATTGTGTGATCGCTTCCGCAGTCGGTCTGCGTTGGTACGTAGACAACACTCTCCCCTCTCGTTGCTGTGCATCACCATGATCTTGCGTGTGCGTAGGAAATTTTTTGAAATTACTGCGTTCCCCAACAGTGGCATCCGAGCCTAGGTTTTATGGTTTGATGTTATTTGCACGAGTAGAACACAAGTGAGTTGTGGGCGATACAAGTCATACTGCCTACCAGCATGTCATACTTTGGTTCGGCGGTATTGTTGGGTGAGACGATCCGGACCAACCTTACGCGTACTCTTACGCGAGACCGGTTCCCTCGACGTGCTTTGCACATAGATGGCTTGCGGAAGACTGTCTCTCCAACTTTAGTTGAACCAAGTGTGACTACGCCCGGTCCTTGAGAAGGTTAAAACGGAGTCTATTTGACGAACTATCGTTGTGGTTTTGATGCGTAGGTGAGATGAGTTCTTACTTAAGCCCGTGGCAGCCACGTAAAACTTGCAACAACAAAGTAGAGGACGTCTAACTTGTTTTTGCAGGGTATGTTGTGATGTGATATGGTCAAGGCATGATGCTGATTTTATTGTATGAGATGATCATGTTTTGTAACCGAGTTATCGGCAACTGGCAGGAGCCATATGGTTGTCGCTTTATTGTATGCAATGCAATCGCGATGTAATGCTTTACTTTATTACTAAGCGGTAGTGATAGTCGTGGAAGCATAAGATTGGCGAGACGACAACGATGCTACGATGGAGATCAAGGTGTCGCGCCGGTGACGATGGTGATCATGACGGTGCTTCGGAGATGGAGATCACAAGCACAAGATGATGATGGCCATATCATATCACTTATATTGATTGCATGTGATGTTTATCCTTTTATGCATCTTATCTTGCTTTGATTGATGGTAGCATTATAAGATGATCTCTCACTAAATTATCAAGAAGTGTTCTCCCTGAGTATGCACCGTTGCCAAAGTTCGTCGTGCCCAGACACCACGTGATGATCGGGTGTGATAAGCTCTACGTCCAAATACAACGGGTGCAAAACAGTTGCACACGCAGAATACTCAGGTTATACTTGACGAGCCAAGCATATACAGATATGGCCTCGGAACACGGAGACCGAAAGGTCGAGCGTGAATCATATAGTAGATATGATCAACATAACGATGTTCACCATTGAAAACTACTCCATCTCACGTGATGATCGGTTATGGTTTAGTTGATTTGGATCACGTGATCACTTAGAGGATTTGAGGGATATCTATCTAAGTGGGAGTTCTTAAGTAATATGATTAATTGAACTTAAATTTATCATGAACTTAGTCCTGGTAGTATTTTGCAAATTATGTTATAGATCAATAGCTCGCGTTGTTGCTTCCCTGTGTTTATTTTGATATGTTCCTAGAGAAAATTATGTTGAAAGATGTTAGTAGCAATGATGCGGATTGGATCCGTGATCTGAGGTTTATCCTCATTGCTGCACAGAAAAATTATGTCCTAGATGCACCGCTAGGTGACAGACCTATTGCAGGAGCAGATGCAGACGTTATGAACGTTTGGCTAGCTCAATATGATGACTACTTGATAGTTTAAGTGCACCATGCTTAACGGCTTAGAATCGGGACTTCAAAGACGTTTTGAACGTCATGGACCATATGAGATGTTCCAGGAGTTGAAGTTAATATTTCAAGCAAATACCCGAGTTGAGAGATATGAAGTCTCCAACAAGTTCTATAGCTAAAAGATGGAGGAGAATCGCTCAACTAGTGAGCATGTGCTCAGATTGTCTGGGTACTACAATCGCTTGAATCAAGTGGGAGTTAATCTTCCAGATAAGATAGTGATTGACAGAATTCTCTAGTCACCATCACTAAGTTAGTAGAACTTCGTGATGAACTATAATATGCAAGGGATAACGGAAACAAACCCCAAGCTCTTCGTGATGCTGAAATCAACGAAGGTAGAAATCAAGAAAAACATCAAGTGTTGATGGTTGACAAGATCACTAGTTTCAAGAAAAGGGCAAAGGGAAGAAGGGGAACTTCAAGAAGAACGACAAGCAAGTTGCTGCTCAAGTGAAGAAACCCAAGTCTGATCCTAAGCCTGAGACTAAGTGTTTCTACTGCAAAGGGACTGGTCACTGGAAGCGGAACTACCCCAAGTGATTGGTGGATAAGAAGGATGGCAAAGTGAACATAAGTATATTTGATATACATGTTATTGATGTGTACTTTACTAGTGTTTATAGCAACCCCTCGGTATTTGATACTGGTTCAGTTGCTAAGAGTAGTAACTCGAAACGGGAGTTGCAGAATAAACAGAGACTAGTTAAGGGTGAAGTGACGATGTGTGTTGGAAGTAGTTCCAAGATTGATATGATCATCATCGCACACTCCCCTATACTTTCGGGATTAGTGTTGAACCTAAATAAGTGTTATTTGGTGTTTGTGTTGGGCATGAATATGATTTGATCATGTTTATTGTAATACGGTTATTCATTTAAGTAAAAGAATAAATTGTTGTTCTGTTTACATGAATAAAACCTTATATGGTTACACACCAATGAAAATAGTTCATTGGATCTCGATCTTAATAATACACATATTCATAATATTGAAACCAAAAGATGCAAAGTTAATAATGATAGTGCAACTTATTTGTGGCACTACTGTTTAGGTCATATTGGTATAAAGCGCATGAAGAAACTCCATGATGATGGGCTTTTAGAATCACTTGATTATGAATCAGTTGATGCTTGCGAACCATGCCTCATGGGCAAGATGACTAAGACTCTGTTCTTCGGAACAATGGAGCGAGCAACAGATTTGTTGGAAATCATACATACTGATGTATGTGGTCCGATGAATATTGAGGCTCGCGACAGGTATCATTATTTTCTGATCTTCACAAATGATTTGAGCAGATATGAGTATATCTACTTGATGAAACATAAGTCTGAAACATTTGAAAAGTTCAAAGAATTTCAGAGTGAAGTGAAAAACATCGTGACAAGAAAATAAAGTTTCTACGATCTGATCGCGGAGACAAATATTTGAGTTACGAGTTTGATCTTCAGTTAAAACAATGTGAAATAGTTTCACTACTCACGCCACCTGGAACACCACATCATAATGGTGTGTCCGAACGTCATAACCGTACTTTATTGGATATAGTGCAATCTATGATGTCTCTTACTGATTTACCACTATTGTTTTTGGGGTCATGCATTAGAGACAGCTGCATTCACGTAAAAAAAAGGGGCACCATCTATATCCGTCGAGACGACGCCTTATGAACTATGGTTTGGCAAGAAACCAAAGTTGTCGTTTCTTAAAGTTTGGGGTTGCGATGCTTATATGAAAAAGTTTCATCCTGATAAGCTCAAACTCAAATCGGAGAAGTGCGTCTTCATAGGATATCCAAAGGAAACTATTGGATACACCTTCTATCACAGATCCGAAGGCAAGACTTTTGTTGTTAAATTTGGAAACTTTCTAGAGAAGGAGTTTCTCTCGAAAGAAGTGAGTGGGAGGAAAGTAGAACTTGATGAGGTAACTATACCTGCTCCCTTATTGGAAAGTAGTTCATCACAGAAATCTGTTCCTGTGACTACTACACCAATTAGTGAGGAAGCTAATGATGATGATCATGTAACTTCAGATCAAGTTACTACCAAATCTCGTAGGTAAACCAGAGTGAGATC
Source organism: Triticum monococcum (assembly GCA_034509565.1). Taxonomy (NCBI): domain Eukaryota; kingdom Viridiplantae; phylum Streptophyta; class Magnoliopsida; order Poales; family Poaceae; genus Triticum; species Triticum monococcum. Next base: position 681,423,474 of record CM067845.1, on the reverse strand, counting down.
CGCACCAGAGTGGTACGGTAATCCTGTTCTAAAAGTTATGTTACTAGACCATGACGAACTTACGAACTATGAGGAAGCGATGGTGAGCCCAGATTCTGCAAAGTGGCTTGAAGCCATGAAATCTGAGATATGATCCATGTATGAGAACAAAGTTTAGACTTTGGTTGACTTGCCCGATGATCGGCAAGCAATTGAGAATAAATGGATCTTCAAGAGGAAGACGGACGCTGATAGTAGTGTTACTATCCACAAAGCTAGAATTGTCGCAAAAGGTTTTCGACAAGTTCAAAGGTGTTGACTACGATGAGAGCTTCTCACTCGTATCTATGCTTGAGTCTGTCCGAATCATGTTAGTAATTGCCGCATTTTATGAAATCTGGCAAAAGGATAAACAAAACTAAATTCCTTAATGGATTTATTAAAGAAGAGTTGTATATGATGCAACAGAAGGTTTTGTCAATCCGAAAGGTGCTAACAAAATGTGCAAGCTCCAGCGATCCATCTGTGGACTGGTGCAAGCATCTCGGAGTTGGAATATACGCTTTGATGAGTTGATCAAAGCATATAGTTTTATACAGACTTGCGGTGAAGCCTGTATTTACAAGAAAGTGAGTGGGAGCACTGCAACATTTCTGATAAGTATATGTGATTGACATATTGTTGATCGGAAATAATGTAGAATTATTCTGTAAAGCATAAAGGAGTGTTTGAAAGGAGTTTTTCAAAGAAAGACTTCGATAAAGCTGCTTACATATTGAGCTTCAAGATCTATAGAGATAGATCAAGACGCTTGATAAGTTTTTCAATAAGTACATACCTTGACAAGATTTTGAAGTAGTTCAAAATGGAACAGTCAAAGAAAAAGTTTCTTGCCTGTGTTACAAGGTGTGAAGTTGAGTAAAGACTCAAAGCCCGACCATGGCAGAAGATAGAAAGAGAATGAAAGTCATTCCCTATGCCTCATTCATAGGTTCTATAAAGTATGCCATGCTGTGTACCAGATCTATTATATACCCTGCACTGATTTGGCAAGGGAGTACAATAGTGATCTAGGAGTAGATCACTGGACAGCGGTCAGAATTATCCTTAGTGAAATAAGGATATGTTTCTCGATTATGGACGTGACAAAAAGGTTCGTCGTAAAGGGTTACGTCGATGCAAGTTTTTGACACTGATCCAGATGAATCTAAAGTCTCAATCTGGATACATATTGAAAGTGGGAGCAATTAGCTAGAGTAGCTCCGTGTAGAGCATTGTAGACATAGAACTTGCAAAATACTTACGGATCTGAATGTGACAGACCCGTTGACTAAAATTATCTCACAAGCAAAACATGATCACACCTTAGTACTCTTTGGGTGTTAATCACATAGATATGTGAACTAGATTACTGACTCTAGTAAACCCTTTTGAGTGTTGGTCACATGACGATGTGAACTATGGGTGTTAATCACATGGTGATGTGAACTATTGCTGTTAAATCACATGGCGATGTGAACTAGATTATTGACTCTAGTGCAAGTGGGAGACTGAAGGAAATATGCCCTAGAGGCAATAATAAAGTTATTATTTATTTCCTTATATCATGATAAATGTTTATTATTCATGCTAGAATTGTATTAACCGGAAACATAATACATGTGTGAATACATAGACAAACAGAGTGTCACTAGTATGCCTCTACTTGACTAGCTCGTTAATCAAAGATGGTTATGTTTCCTAACCATGAACAAATTGTTGTTATTTGATTAACGAGGTCACATCATTAGTTGAATGATCTGATTGACATGACCCATTTCATTAGTTTAGCACCCGATCGTTTAGTATGTTGCTGTTGCTATTCTTCATGACTTATACATGTTCCTATGACTATGAGATTATGCAACTCCCATTTACCGGAGGAACACTTTGGGTGCTACCAAACGTCACAACGTAACTGGGTGATTATAAAGGAGTACTACAGGTGTCTCCAAAGGTAGATGTTGGGTTGGCGTATTTCGAGATTAGGATTTGTCACTCCGAATGTCGGAGAGGTATCTCTGGGCCCTCTCGGTAATGCACATCACATAAGCCTTGCAAGCACTGCAACTAATATGTTAGTTGTGAGATGATGTATTACAGAATGAGTAAAGAGACTTGCCGGTAACGAGATTGAACTAGGTATTGGATACCGACGATCGAATCTCAGGCAAGTAACATACCGATGACAAAGGGAACAACGTATGTTGTTATGCGGTCTGACCGATAAAGATCTTCGTAGAATATGTAGGAGCCAATATGGGCATCCAGGTCCCGCTATTGGTTATTGACCGGAGACGTGTCTCGGTCATGTCTACATTGTTCTCGAACCGTAGGGTCCGCACGCTTAAGATTTCGATGACAGTTATTATGAGTTTATGCATTTTGATGTACCGAAGGTTGTTCGGAGTCCCGGATGAGATCACGGACATGACGAGGAGTCTCGAAATGGTCGAGACGTAAAGATTGATATATTGGAAGCCTATGTTTGGACATCAGAAGTGTTCCGGGTGAAATCGGGATTTTACCGGATTAACGGGAGGGTTACCGGAACCCCCCCGGGAGCCAAATGGGCCAACATGGGCCTTAGTGGAAAGGTGAGAGGGCAGCCCACATAGGGCTGCGCCTCCCCCCTCTCTCTAGTCCTATTAGGACTAGGAGAGGGGCCGGCCACCTCTCTCTCTCTCCCCTTTAAAGGATTCCTAGTTGGACTAGGATTGGAGGGGGGAGTCCTACTCCCGGTAGGAGTAGGACTCCTCCTGCGCCTCCCCCTCTTTGGCCGGCCAGCCCCCCTCCCTCCAACCTTTATATACGGGGGCAGGGGACACCCCAAGACACACAAGTTGATCCTTGAGATCGTTCCTTAGCCGTGTGCGGTGCCCCCTGCCACCAAATTCCACCTCGATCATACCGTTGTAGTGCTTAGGCGAAGCCCTGCGTCGGTAGTACATCAAGATCGTCACCACGCCGTCGTGCTGACGGAACTCTTCCTCGACGCTTTGCTGGATCGGAGCCCGAGGATCGTCATCGAGCTGAACGTGTGCTAAGAACTCGGAGGTGCCGGAGTAACGGTGCTTGGATCGGTCGGATCGGGAAGACGTACGACTACTTCCTCTACATTGTGTGATCGCTTCCGCAGTCGGTCTGCGTTGGTACATAGACAACACTCTCCCCTCTCGTTGCTGTGCATCACCATGATCTTGCGTGTGCGTAGGAAATTTTTTGAAATTACTGCGTTCCCCAACAGTCAAACCGTATGGACGTCCGTTTTTCGGCAAATTGAAGACAGAAGTAGGAGAGATGTACCGGAGTCTGGACATCCATTTGACCAACCAAAAGCCTCCGGATGGTCCTCATCTTTTCTCTCTCTCGGCACATGCATGGTCCTCATATTCTCTATCTCCTCTAAAACGGACAACACACCACATGCATGGTCCTCATCTACTTTTCTCCTCCCAGTCGGATACTTTGTAATTAGAGCTGGATGGCTCCGTCCCGTATTATGTCCGTGGACCATGTCTGGACACAAAAACGGACATATACCCGAGGAATTTACGGGTCAGTGTTGAAGATGCCCTAAGCAAGAAATAATAAGGGAGAGTCTCGGCCCGCAGCCCGCATCCAGGGTTGCTGCGTCCCCGGCTCGAGCTCGGAGTTGCCTAATCTTAAGGCTGGTTATAATGGGGAGTATCATATACTCCCTCCGTCCGCGAATAAGTGTACATCTAGCCTTTGTCTTAAGTCAAAGTTTTAAAACTTTGACCAACTTTATAGGAAAAAGTACCAGCATTTATGGCACTAAATTAATATCACTAGATTCGTTTTGAAATGTAGTTTCACAATATACCAATTTGATGTCATATATATTACTACTCTTTTCTATAAAGTTGGTCAAAATTTTAGAACTTTGACTTAGACCAAAACGTAGAAGTACACTTATTCGCGGACGGAGGGAGTACTAGTATCATGCATATGATACTAGTCTATGATACTACATCCCTAATGCATAGTATCATAAGTTGGTATCATAGAAGACTACATTTATTGCCATGCATGACACAAAGTAGCACATCATTTAATATGATACGGTATCATGATATGATACTCAAGCCTTTCTTTCTTCATTTAATTCTATGTCGCCTCATCAAAATTGCTTAGTTGACATGTATGATACTACTTATGATACTCCCATTACGGGTAGCCTAAATGCACCAAAATGAAAAAAGGCCTACTCCAGAATCAGTGAGCCTTCTTCCTCTCTCAGGTTGTGCCTTCATTACAAGCCGCGTCATCCCTGCCTCCAACGAGGTGCAGGCGATACCTCATTGTCCGTCCTCCTCGGTTCGAGCTTGGAGTTATGTTGCTGCTGGTGCTGCTGCTTTCTATCTCTCTCTTTGTCTCCTGCCTACGAAATCTGACTGAACTGAAAATAAAATCCATTTGAGTGATTTTTAGGCCTACTCCAACGAATGAGCCCATTTTCGTCTGGTCATGTCTGTTGGGGTCCAAACGGATAAAAACGATGGCCCAACCATAGATTCATCCCATTTTTTTGTTTGTTTGGACTCATTTTCGGACTAAATTTGCTCTAGGTTTGGGTCGAAAGCAAGCACAACATGTTTAGTCTGGGTTGTCCTTGTTCGCTCGTGTCTGGTCGGGCCCGCCTACCCCGCTTTTCTCTCTCTACTCTCTCTTGTGCGTCCCCGACCAGCCGTCGCCGCCTCCCCCAGTGACGCAGCCGCAGCAGGCCAGGCGCAGGTGCGGCTTGTGCTGGAGCACAGTATCCCGGCAACACAGTAACAACAACAGCATGTCACAGCAGCAGGAGCGCCGCCACCTCCCATAACAGTAGCATCAGGAGCACCGTCTGGCTCCAGGGCTGCCACGCTCGACCAGGCGGGGCCGCCGCAAGGCGGGTGTGGGGCTCTTGGTCCCCGGCGGCGACGACGTGTGGTTGCTCCCGTGCGGGTGACTGGTCGCCGGCGGCGGCGCGGGGCTCCTCCCGTGCAGGGCGGCGATGTTCTTTGAAAAAAAAAGTGTAGGTCGTCTGCCTTGGGTACATATGCTCTAAGAGTAACTCTAATGGGGCGATCCATTTCGTCCGCCGCCGTCCGTTTGGGTCGGCGCGGACACAAAAGGCGGCCCAACGCGCTGACCCAAACGGACGCGCATCCGCTTTTCGTCCTATGGCGACCCATTCCCGATCTATTTTTGAGCCGGGTTTGCGTCGGCGCGGACACGAGACGGACGCGCGCACGCTCGCCTTCTCCTCCCTCGAGCCCGCTGGTCGGTGGCACATTGGCGTCCCCCTCCCACCCCCATCCAACAGCAACCCTCGCCCGCCTCCTTCATCACCGACGCCGACGCCCATTTTGGCCGACGACTCTGCCAGCTGTCGCCGCCTCCACATCCGTCCAGCAACACCGCCCACTCTCACGTTGCCCGCCACCGCCGTCTTGCCGCCGGGGAGCAGACTGCTTCCCATCCCCGCTCCACCACCACACAGCCGCCCGCGGCCAAGAAGATAATACCCAACCCTCAGTAGACCATTGTTGTCAAGACAATACCCAACCCTGTCGAAGAGAAGAGGAAAAGATTTGCCCAAGAGCAAGAGAGTGCTAGGAAGGATGTCGAGCGTGTCTTTGGTGTTTTGCAATATCGATGGGGCATCGTTCGGTATCCTGCTAATACCTGGAGCACGCAGAAACTGTGGGAGGTGATGATTGCTTGTGTAATCATACACAATATGATCATAGAAGACAAGCGCCCGGAACGTCTGTACGATCAAGGGTTTCAGTTTTTAGGGTGAGAATGTTGTGCCTGAGCATGGAGAAACGGCAACCTTTGAACAGTTCATCCAATTTCATCATGACATGCGTGATTGGAAAACTCACGTGCAACTTTATTCGTTTGCAAAACTATGTGAAACATTTTTATTTGTATTCGGCTTATAAACTATACTATTTTATTCGGTTTAAACTATGTTATTTGACAATATGTTTGAATGCAATTCATCAATGTAAAATAGGGCGGCCAGCCGGCACATATGGGTCGGCGTGTTGCCGACCCATATCTAAAACAGGGCGGATGCCGGGCGGGCGGCCGATCCAAACGGACAAAAAGCGGACAAAATCGCCGTTCGTTTGGTTCATCCCATTGGAGTTGCTCTAAACCGATGCGCATGTCTATATGATGTCCGTTTTGTGACGTAAACTGATAAAATCTACACAAAACAAAACGTCTGTTTGGGCTCGTGCGTGAAAATCAAAATAATGAACATGAAAAACTCCACGTTGGCTACGCTCAACAGAGAATGCAAAACTAATCCGCCTTGGACCCGATACGACATGGCTGGCGACAAATCCAAGCCGTGTACTGACAACAACACGGAGGCCGGCTGTACAGAGAAGGCGCGTGAGTGTCGAACACGGACGCGGTCTGATCGGAGAGTGAGAGCGAGGAAGCGAGCAGGAACAGCCAGTTTCGGTGTGATGATGGAGCGGGCGGTACACGGCCGCGATGAAGCCGGGCGTGGTGGTGTCCACGACCACGCACCACGCACCACGCAGCACGCAGGCAGGCACACCGAGATGTACGGTCACGCACGCTGAATCACCGGCCGGGATGGAGGGATCCAGTTCTCCTCTTCACTATGGGGATTGTCCTTTTTTTTTCTATGAACTGGGGATTGTCCTCCGACGGAGCGTCGCGTCACCAGCTTTTTTCTTTAAGCATCAGTACAGACACAAACGCTCATATATATACGCATACACTCACCCCTATGAACTCATACACGCACACCCTATCCTTATGAGCACCTCCGAAAAACTAAACCGGCATATCATCTTGAGATTTATGAAGTCATCGTAAGCGCCTCGTCGTCAACGAGAACGTCTCCTTCCACTGAAAACGCATCGCCTGAAATCCTGAAATAAATCCAAAAATAATGCGAGCATCAGGATTTAAATCCTGATAGATTAGGAATACCACTGTCCACCTAACCAATTCAACAACAGGTTAATTCGCCGTCGCGTCACCAGCTGCCACCCCTGATCTACTACTACGCGTGTGTATCCGGTCTGTACGGACGGACATACTGTCGTACAGGTTTGGCAACGGCCACGGGCCTGGCGTGGGTCTTGGTAACCCGCTGTGTCGTACCCTTGCAACAAAAATTCCGTACCGATCCACAACACACATACGTATTTCCTTCCGCCTCCTGGGTCCGACACATGGGCAACAATGGAGTCGGGTGCCGCGCTGTGCTCCCTGTCGAGCAGACAGACACGGCGACACGGTGACGCTCCACGGACAAGAAAAGGAAATTCATCCCCGCGTCGCTTTCCTCCGCAACAATGACGGTGTTCGGCTTCATCGGGCAGGTCACAAATGGTCATCTTTGGCCCGACGAGCTTCATCAGCATGGCGACGGCGGAGGGCTGCCGGATGCGCCGGAGCGACGGTCTTCGGCTTCAGCAGCGGGGCAGGATGTGGGGGCGGCGGCGAGGTGGGAGGAGTAGATCCACAAGTGGCGCGTGCAGTGGTCACGAATCTAGAGGCGACAGCGGCGATTGGGATGGTGGAGGTCAGGCAGGGGTGCGGCTAAAGGCTCGGGGTGGGGAGGGGGTTGGTTTTTCGGCAACTGCGCAACCGTTGTATATCTGCCGCACTTGGATCCCTTTTTCTTGTGCTGCCTAAAAATCTTTTGCAAAAAAATTACGCTAGGACAGCTGCTGGAGACCATTTTTTGCCTCAAATACCTTAAAAACTGCTAGTGCCCTATATTTTAGAATTGCTATTGGCGATGCTCCTACAGTTTTGATGCCACAGAGACTGCACATACACTTTTTTTTTGACGGGTGAGAACACATACACACAACTTCCCCCACATCCTGTCAGTGTCAGCAACGGTTACAAGTGCTGATAATAAGCACAAAAAGAACAAACTTCAAAATTTATGTCAACATCCTCCAGAAACATTTTGTGTCAACATTCATCGATTTGCTATCCGGGTGGACAGAAAAACCAGAATGTGAATTACTCCCTCCATCACATAATATAAGAACGTTTTAGGCACTACACTAGTGTAAAAAACGTTCTTATATTATGAAACGAAGGGAGTACTTTGTATTGTTCTGGAAAATTGCTTGGTTTAATCTTTTTTCTTTTCTGCACATCTCGCAAATGATTTGCGACTCCACGTGCTTGGAAAATCTGCAAGCAAGCATACGGAGTTTTCTTTAAAAAAAATCTTGGGTGAGTGAAAATTATTTAACCTTTCGAAAAAGGAGCAAATACACCCAAGCACATCCCCAAAAGGACGAAAACAACAACATCCATCCATCCCATTTCTTCAGCACATACCAACAAGATTCCACAGCAAGAAATATATTCAACTTCAACAAATCATTACCACTACCACCACATAAGACATAACCAGGTCAGGAGATTGGATCCTTACTACTAGTACTAGAACAGGATCATGCATGCCACAGGCTGCTGCTCAGGTCAAGATGGAACGGACGAAACGGCACAACTATTCACCTTTGCCCTCTTACCGCTTTGCTTGCTTGATTGCTTGTATGCTAACTTCTTCTACTATAAATAATGTTACACATTCGATTCGATTACCACCACCAGGCGACCGCTGGAACATCGTCGTCGTCCTCAATAGGATTAGAATCTGTACACTACCTACCCTTTTACAACAATTTCATTCGCTCGCTCGCTCGCTAGGGGTCAAGCCCTTGATTATTTCCTTTGTTTCCCGCAACCCGCACTTTTACCTCTCGTTTTATTCTCCATCGGGTGGTTAAGTCTTTGGTTATCCTTCCTTCCAAGCTCTTGGGCACCTCTCAGGTGTACTATCAGCGAATCCGGAGCTGGATGATCGGCCCTGGAGAAGCAGGATTCTGAATTTCCGATCCATCTCGTTTCCATCAGGGGTGGCAGATACTAACTATGTATGTCAATGGCTGCTACTGCGCTCACAGCTGTAACACCAAGTCTGGTTGCTTCGGATTCGCTGCCGCTTTCCCCCTAGGCGGGGAACCGGCAGTATTTAAGCTTGAAGAAGCAGCAGACCTGTTATCGTCTTGTGGATATGAACCCTTTGGATCATGATCTGCTTCTTGCAAGGGGCTGGTGGTGGTAGCTGCCTTTCCAATCACTCCATTCTGCACTATTTTAACACTCTCCTCCGTCAGTTGGTGCCCATGACGAAACCCGTTGGCTCTGCCATTGACTCCAGAAAACATCCCGAGCACTTGGGCATGCGTCATTTGCTCAAATAAACCTTGTCCAGCATACTGACCCATGGTGTTCGGCGCAGCAGTCATTCCGTTGATATTAGAGGGGACTTGTTGACTGTTACTCTGCTGCTGTAACGGAGGCGTTGGTCGAGTATTACCCACACCATCACCTGTCATGGTAGCTCCATTTTCATACGTGGGTATTTTACTGGCAGGTGTAGAGCTCCTTTCAATGCCTGCTGATGTAGACGCCACTGGCTGGTTTTTAGTCGTATACTCTTCACCTGCGGCAGCATCCCCATCTGAAGATAGCTCAGAACTCCGACGTAGATCATCGCTTTTGGGTGGTATACCGAATGATGGAATACTGGACTTTGCGGTCGGGTCGGCAACTTCAGGAACTCGCGGACACTGCGAGTTTTGAGGTGGCTCGCCATCTACAACCCATCCTGGGCCAAACTTTGTCCCGGGTGGTAATACACGTCTGATTCCTTTCGCTGCTATATCCCATCCAATTGGTCCAAGTTTTGCTGCAAACCGTGCCAAGCTCCTGGCATATGCATGTTGCTGCTGAAGCCCAATCTGTTTCCATTATGAAAAAAAATCAGTATAAAATTATTGATGTAGCATGTAAACTTTTTTCTTCCAACTCCAAGTCAATTTAATCCGAAACAAATGTAAAGTAGTAGCTGCGGATATTCACCTTAACAGCTAAGTTGAAAAAGGTTTCAATCAAGACTTAAAGGTTCAATTTAAGCTGGTCAGAATGTGCTTACTGGAAGTAGTTGTTTCCGCTCACAATCAAGGGCAGAAAAAAGAGGACTATAATTTGAGTATTGCTGATCATATGTACTCCGCCGATCATCGTCTAAAATAGTAGTCTTCTTTCCATACTTCAAAGACCCTACACGATGAAAGTAGCATTAGCCATGTTTATTTATGCTCCACGAGTACAGCACTGCAAAGAAAACATGAGAAATGAACACTAGGAAAAACAAACCTGAGTAAACACCAGTTTTCTCTGTTTTTTTACCACTAAAAGAACCGAACGTGCTGTGGTGAAGAATGGATGAATCTCTCATGGTAATATTATTTCGAGTTCTCTCACTAGTCCATCTTTTTCTTGTCTCAGTGTTGTCTACAGATCTGTTTCCTTTTACATTGGATAAATCTGGTGAACCATCGTCCTCAACCTTCTCAACTGTTTTCTTTGCATTTTTTGGTGGCCTGCCTCTTCTAGGTGCTGTCTTCGGTTGTTCGTCTTCACTATCACTAGCTTGCCTCAAGTTCTCAAAATCCTTTCTGGCAAGAGCTTCAATAGACCGTGCCTATGGAGATGCGAACATTTTAGGTACAGCTAAGAAGACTGCAACTTTACATACACGACAAAATAGTGTAAGAAGCAAAAGAACAGAAACAACTATTCTGAAAATGTACCGGTTCCATTTTGCGTTTGTGAATGCACAATATTTTCAGGAAATATGCTGTGAAAAGTACTAAACTTGATGTCCTGTTGGTATACAAACTAACAGCAGAAGGTCAAGTTACACACTTAACACATAAGTTCCCAAAGAACTGCGCTGATCATACAAAAATTATGATATGTACCAATTGGAAAATAAATTAGCTAGCCAAAAATCCACAAACGTTTTGGTTCCAATTGGCGCAAAAATGGTCAAAGGGCCATTGGCATGCCAAACTTGGCTGTCCCCCAAATTCTTAGGGGTTGCCAGAAAAATGGAAGGACCAATCAAGCACATCCTACATATTCCTAAGCAAAGAGCTACCAAGTAACCGTCCAGATAATACAGCAGTACATGTGCCAGGATGGATTGAAACATCTTTAATACGAGCAGCATGTGCACTACATCATAGTAAAAAATATATACCTGGCGATAGTATACTGTGTCTTCTGAATTGTAGGACATGGCATTGGATGTAAGTAGAAATACATCATTCTGCACAGAAAAACATCGATATCAAAACAGATCCATGCCACGGAAGCAGAGTATTATTCCATTATGATTTGCATCATCCCTTAAGACAGTAATGAATCTCACATACAATTGCAACATATATATATGCCGGAAAATTGTCATCATTGTTGCTGGTTTAATGGAACATATCAATTTCCAAAATACAAGCTCAACATAAAATGCACTTAAACTTGTAAAAAAGCACTCTCCGTTGCATCGACTATATCTCCGAGAAGGAGATATCTACATCAATTACAGGATTATCTCTGCATAAATTGGACGTACTTCCCCACGGAAGTTCACCCTCAAGTGATCTATCCTATGTTAGCTGGCAAGAATAAAGCGGGAGTTGTACTGTGTTAGGTGATCATGTACAGCACACTGTCATAGCACTTCAGAGCATAAGATGTGGACTTAATTAACAAGTACAACAGCAGAGCTGCAGTAGGAGTAAACCTTGAAAAGGCTGAATGTATTTTTCTCCCTCAACAGTTCCAGTAAAGGACATCATATACAGCAACAATGAAAATCTCTAAATGCCAATCAAAAAGAGTACCCCCCAATGAGGACAATAATTCATACAAAAAGATCCCTATTTCGGCCCACGATGGGAATTGAGATACATGCAAAAGTCACATGCAGACGACCGCCTCAATTAATGTGGGCAGATCGGAATGTATCTTCAAAACCCAAAGTGCCGAAAGCACAAGCAAACAACACCAGTTAAGAGGGAAGAGTCGGTACATTACAAACAATAGACAGAATAGAAGGAAAAACAGAACCAGGATGAAGGCCTTCGATTGTGCAAATAAATAAAAAAGCAGGACAACAGTCTAATCTATGAAGTGACCCAGAATAAAAGACAGTAACAGAAAATAAACATCAGGCATAGAAACAGAGGGCATCAGCCAACATCTGTTTTGCCACTGGATCAGAACAGAGCCCAGTAACAGAAAATAAACATCAGGCATAGAAACAGTAACAGCAAAAGGAGGCAGAATACCTCAAACTGCTCTAGGATGGTATACTTGTCGCTCAAAAGTTTCTCACGGATCGTTGAGAAGTCCATCGGATGCTCGATGAGTTCATGGTAATCCGGAAGCTGCAGCCACACAAAACAGTCATACTAGCACTCCAACATGACAAGAACAGAGCTAGTCATGAGAGGTAAACCGCTTGCTCACCTCCTCCGGGTCGACGGGATCCGAGTACACTCCATAGGTGTCCTTCCTGGGAGAAGCAGTGCAAGGCAAGGCAGCGTAAGAAAACAGACGCGAATAGCTGAAGACCATTGGAGGAGGAGAAGAGAAGCAGAGGAGGATGAAGGATGATGGGGCCAGGGCACTCACTTCTGGAGCCTGTCGAGGATGAAGAGCAGCAACTTTTTGTCCGGGAGGGGCGTCCCCGTGGGCCCGCCACCCGACGACGCAGCGGCCCCTGCTCCCACAAGCAGCAGCAGCGAGAGGCGAGCAAACGTTAGCCGCAGGGAGAGAAAAATTCAAATTCTTTAACCACCTCAAGGCTGATGCTTGGTTCCCTCCAAGACCTCACCTTTCCCCGTCGCTTTCGCCGCATCCTTCTTCTCCTCCACCGCAGCTCCCTCCTCCTCCTGCAGCAGCAGCAAAAGAACCTCAGTCAGTCAGTCAGTCAGTCAGCTATTTGCTTGGCGAGCCCGCCATGGATGAAATCGCAAGCTTGCGTCAACATGGTTGTCGTAAAATTTTGCATTCGCCAGCAATAAATCCTTGGCTCTGAGAGGCGACGACTTTTGCCGCCGCTCCGACAGCGCCTGCTTGGCCGCGACCCGTTAACAACAACAACAACAACAAAAATGCGAGGAAAAGGCAGTCAAATCCGTCAAAAACTTGTCAGATCCGCGTACTGTTTGCCGCCAAAGGAAAGGATTAAAGCGCTGACGAGGTGGAGATCCCCTAAGCTAGACGCAGACCCCCAGGGGGAACAAAAACAAATCCAGGCCCGCCCAAAAAAAGCCAACGTCTTCTCTCCGGGAAGCTCGAAAAATCCGCGGCTGCCACTCAGTGCCCGCAGTGCCGCGCACTGATCTCCCTCTCTCGTCCCGCCAGATTCTCTCCCCCGCCGTACCGTGCCGCGGGGGAGGCCGGCCCCGCGCCCCGGGGAAAAAAATCGCAGACCCGCGCGCAGATCCAACCACCACGGCCCGGCATCGCCGCGTGTCCCGCGGGGCCAAAACCCCGCCCGGGAGCCCGCAAAACCTCGGGGGGACTCGGAATTTCGGGGCGAGGGAGGGAGGGGGGAGGGGGGCCGACCTCGCCGGCGCCGGACAGGACGTTCTTGAGCCGCTTCTGGCGGCGGCGCCCGGTGCTGCCGCCCCCCGCGTCGTCGTCGTCGTCGGAGGGGTCGGGGCCGCGGCGGGCGGGGGGCGGCGGGGACGCGGCCTCGGGGCTCTGCGCCTGCAGGCGGAGGCTGCGGCGCTGGAGGTCGAGGAGCGACGGGCGGCCCTTCTTCTTGCGCTTCCGCTGCGGGGACGGGGTTTCCGCGGGGGCGGGGGGCGGCGGCGGGGGCGGGGCGGGCGGCCTCCGGGTCTTGGCCATCGGCGGCGGCGGCCCGCGGCGCCGGCGGGGCGGCGGCGAGGAGGGAGGGGGAGGCGGGGGCGGGGGTGGGATGGACGAACGGGTCGGGGTGCGTGTGGCCTCGCGTGCGTTTGGTATTTTTCGTCCGGGGCTCTTTCGGCCGCGACGGGCTCCCCCCAGCCCTGGCATGTGGGGCAGGGCCGCCTCGGTCCCACGCGGCAGTGGCCGTGGGTGGAACTGGCATGTTGCGATCGGCCGGCCTGGGGCGCGTCGGGTGGGGTGGGGGCGGCGGGCCCGGGCCGTGGGCGGGGCTGATTGGTGGGTCTCGCAGGGCCTGCGTGGGGTGGCTGTATGGAGCGCGTGGGCCCACATGTCAGTGGGACGGCATGCTGGCTCTCCTTTTCTTTTCCTTGGGAGTATTTTCCCGCAGTTTTCTAAGTGCAGCGTGTTCAGTGTTCACCAGGTGGGTTGAGCTAAGCGTTGCCGTTTTGAGAAGGTTAACCCAACAGTTTGATGTGTCAGCGTCGACTGATCTGCTGTGTCGAGGTGTGTTACGGTGTTCCTGCAGCATGCATGTGTAAGAGTTAGAGCAGTCCATCGGCTACCTCAGAAAAGACTACTCCAGCTCGGATCATCAAATCGCCCCTAAATATTTGAATCAGGCAGTTCAAACTTTTTTTCTTGTCATTCAACGACGGTCATCTAATTTGTTTGGACCGGTCCGGATGTCCTGAATTACACAAACCAAAACTAAACGTAGAGGCAGTTTACAGTCATCCAGGCGCACGTCTCGTCCACCCAAAAGACACACTCATCGGCGTCCTCGGGAGTTCTTGTTAAAAGTAACGAAAATGTTAACGCCCACATATGTGGGCGCTAACCAACTCATCCACACGCCTTTATCATCGTCCAGTAACTTCTGCACGAATCTTAGCACGAATTAGCTGATTTTGTATGCCATGTAGGACAACTCGCATGCGTGGTGTGTGTGAGAGGTCGCCCACACATTCGTTTTACCACACGGAGGGGCCGGTGTGTGGGCGTTTAGCAGTTCGCCCACACATCAGTTTTCAGTCACGCACAAGGGCTGGTGTGTGGGCGTTTGCCATCTCGCCCACGCACCAGCCTCATCTCTCACACCCAAGCTGCCAATTGTCATGCGTTTTGCAGTGTACATGGCAAATTGGCAACTGCCCTAGTATGATTGCAAGCAGATGACAACTCTCTTCTTTTTTTACCCGAACATGTCAGTTGCCATATGTTTTGCATGGTACATGGCAAACTGCCCTAGCGTGCACGTAAGCGGATGACAACTCTTTCTTTTTAAATGGCAACTGGCCTAGCGTGCTTGTGAGCATATGACAACTCTCTCTTTTACCTGAACATGTTTTTTGCCATGCCTTTTTTTGTAGCGCTACATGTCAACTGCCTAGTGTTAGTAGGTGGCAACTCCTAAAGTTTTGAAATCATGGCAGCTGCAGTAGACCAGACCACACATGGCAACAGCTGTAGTTGTCCAAAAAATGGCAATCTGGAACTTTGACCTGAGATGGCAACTGCAGTTGAGCAAACATGGTAACTGTAGTTGTCCGACATGGCAACCGTAGTTCAACGACATGGCAACTGCACTTAAACGAACATGAGTGAGGGTCCGGCCCATGGCAACTGCGGGGCGCGCGTGTCACGTGGGGCGTGCGGGACCACGAGATACGAGGCCTGACGTATCGTGTGGGCGTTATCTATTTCGCCTACACGCGCGCGTGTAAGAGGGACTGGGAGGGGAAAAAAGAGGCATGTGGGCGCTAATTGTTTTGCCCACACACAGACGTGTAGGCTGGTCCTCTTAGGCACCACACAGAACGTGTGGGCAGATTCCTTAACGCCCACACGTGTGGCAGCTATCGGCGTCCAAAAGTAATGGGCTTGGTCATGTACAAGTTCTTAAATTCCTAAAGTAAATCTCAAAGGCCCAATGGCAAGAGGTGGTTCTAAACTTCAGTCTCATATATAATTGTTACTGAGTAGATGTGGTACCTCTTTATATAGTAGGTTCTTCCGACTACAGAATATGGTGAGTCTGAGGAGAGAAAGAGAACAACAAGCGCGTGTGCTCGCCTTGCCTCATCCCGCCTCGCCGGGCTTGGCCGGGGCGTGGGCGTGCGACATGCGCGTGAATGATCTGCCCAGATACGACGTTGCTTTCTTTTGTCGTTTTATTTTTGCATGTCTTGGCAGACAAGTTGATTGTTTTCTTGTCCGATTACTTACGACTTGGAAACCAAGTCGGTTTGAGATCATAATCGCGAGACAAAACCGCACGGGTTCTCCTTTATATATGACTTACCGGCCACAACTAAAGACATGCCGAAACAAGCTGGGGTTTTGCCTCATGTCACAACTTGCGACGCCACCGTAGTCTAACACGGTATCTCTTTTGCTGTGAGCAAACTAAACCGGTTCTTGTCAAATAGGGGGGTGATCATTGGCATGCACTTGATAGAGTCTTGCGCCATCTAAGAAGTACAATGAGTTATGAAATTCACTATTCAGGGCACTCCGTCGTGCTTGAAGGATATAATGATTCGAGTTGGATTTTTGATGTTGGTGTGATTTATGCCACAAGTGGGTATGTATTTACTTATGAAGGTGGTGTGGTATCATGAAGGTCTTGTAAGCAAACCATTTTGACAAAGGTCAACCATGGAAGCAGAACTTTCTACTTTACACATAGCCACTGTTGAGGCTGGGTGGCTGTTTGAGCCCTCGATGGGCTTGCCTGTGGTTGAACAACTAGTGTCGGCTATTCTTATCAATTATGACAATCAAAATAGTTATTATCAAAGTGAACAACTATAAGGATAATGCGAAGTAATCAAGACATGTGAAGAGATGTTTGAAGTCTGTCAGGAAATTGAGAAACTCTAGAGCAATAACTCTCATGTATGTTCAAATAGACAAAAACCTGGTAGATCCTTTTTCAAAGGGACTATCACGAAATGTGATAGATAATGCATCGAGACAGATGAGTATGAAACCCATATGTGTTACACCATCGTAGTAACCCAACCTTTGCAATTGGAGATCGAGTGAATTAGGACATGGGAAGAACAACCTATTGGTTAACGAAGGGGAGTAACTGATAACTCACTCTATGTGAAGATGCAAAACTCTCAAAACTGTAAGAGAACTACCAGGCAGGTTAACAAGATGCCTTAATGCATTTCTATTGGCTACATGTAGCAAATATGTTGTCCTACAAACCATTCCTGAAAGAACACACATATATGATCCCCGACTGTTAAACGTCACAGTCTATGAGACTTGGGTGTTCTCTAGTAAGCCCCCGAAGAGACCAGGGCGGCAGGGAGTATGATGCATATGCTGCAACCACGGGGTAGGCTACTAGCAGTCAAGTACTGGTTATGACTTTAAGTGGACCCTCTCGCACAAAACTTGCAATTGAAGGCATAGTCTGAAGGAAATATGCCCTAGAGGCAATAATAAAGTTGTTATTTATATTTCCTTATATCATGATAAATGTTTATTATTCATGCTAGAATTGTATTAACTGGAAACTTGATACATGTGTGAATACATAGACAAAACACAATGTCCCTAGTATGCCTCTACTAGACTAGCTCATTAATCAAAGATGGTTAAGTTTTCTAACCATAGACATGTGTTGTCATTTGATGAACGGGATCGCATCATTAGGAGAATGATGGGATGAACAAGACCAATCCGTTAGTTTAGCATATTTATCATTAAGTTTTATTGCTATTGCTTTCTTCATGACTTATACATATTCCTTTGACTATGAGATTATGCAACTCCTGAATACCGAAGGAATACCTTGTGTGCTATCAAACATCACAACGTAACTGGGTGATTATAAAGATGCTCTACATGTATCTTCGAAGGTGTTTGTTGGGTTGGCATAGATCGAGATTAGGATTTGTCACTCCGAGTATCGTAGAGGTATCTCTGGGCCCTCTCGGTAACGCACATCATGATAAGCCTTGCAAGCAATGTGACTAATGAGTTAGTTGCAGGATGATGCATTACGGAATGAGTAAAGAGACTTGCCAGTAATGAGATTGAACTAGGTATGATGATACCGACGATCGAATCTTGGGCAAGTAACATACCGATGACAAAGGGAATTATGTATGTTGTCATTATGGTTTGACCGATAAAAATCTTCATAGAATATGTAGGAACCAATATGAGCATCCAAGTTCCGCTATTGGTTATTGACCGGAGAGGTGTCTCGGTCATGTCTACATAGTTCTCGAACCCGTAGGGTCCGCACGCTTAACGTTCAATGACGATTTGTATTATGAGTTATGTGTTTTGGTGACCGAAGATTGTTCGGAAACCCTGATGAGATCACGGACATGACGAGGAGTCTCAAAATGGTTGAGAGGTAAATATTGATATAATGGATGATAGTATTCGGACACCGGAAGTGTTTCGGAATGTATCGAGTACATATCAAAATACCGGGGGGTTACCGGAACCCCCGGGGGAAGATATGGGCCATATGGGCCATAGGAGGGAGGCAAACCATCCCACAAGGGGTAGCTCCCCCCCCCAAGGGAGGAGTCCTAAATGGACAAGGGGAGGGGGCGGCGCCCCCCTTTCCTTCTCCTCCTCTCTCTCCTTCCCCCTTTCCCCTTCCGGTAAAAGGAAAGGGGGGGGGGATTGGATTAGGAGCCCAAGTGGGACTCCTCCCACTTAGGGCGCGCCTAGGCCGGCCTCCTCCCCTCTCCCTCCTTTATATATGGGGGTGGGGGCGCCTCTAACATAACAACGATTGTTAGCCGTGTGCGGCGCCCCCCTCCACAGTTTTACGCCTCCGGTCATATTTGTGGTAGTGCTTAGGCGAAGCCCTGCGTAGATCACTTCACCATCACCGTCACCACGTTGTTGTGCTGACGAAACTCTCCCTTGACACTTTGCTGGGTCAAGAGTTTGAGGGACGTCATCGAGCTGAATGTGTGCAGAACTCGGAGGTGCCGTACGTTCGGTGCTTGATCGGTCTGAACGAGAAGAAGTTCAACTACATCAACCGCGTCGTCAAACGCTTCCGCTTTCGGTCTACGAGGGTACATGGACACACTCTCCCCCTCTTGTTTCTATGCATCTCCTAGATAGATCTTGCGCGAGCATAGGAAATATTTTGATATTGCATGCTACGTTCCCCAATAGTGGCATCCGGGCCAGGTCTATGCGTAGATGATATGCCTGAGTAGAACACAAAGAGTTGTGGGCGATGATAGTCATACTGCTTAGCATCAACGTCTTATTTTGATTCAGCGTTATTGTTGGATGAAGCGGCCCGGACCAACCTTACATGACCACGTTCGTGAGACCGGTTCCACCGACAGACATGCAACTTGTTTTGCATAAAGGTGGCTAGCGGGTGTATTTTTCTCCAACTTTAGTTGAATTGAATTTGACTATGTCCGGTCCTTGTTGAAGGTTGAAACAGCAAACTTGACGAAACATCGTTGTGGTTTTGATGCGTAGGTAAGAACGGTTCTTACTAGAAGCCCGTAGCAGCCATGTAAAACTTGCAACAACAAAGTAGAGGACGTCTAACTTGTTTTTGCAGGGCATGTTGTGATGTTATATGGTCAAGACATGATGTGATATACGTTGTTGTATGAGATGATCATGTTTTGTAAAAGTTATCGATAACTAGCATGAGCCTTATGGTTGTCGCTTTATTGTATGAAATGCAAACGCCATGTAATTGCTTTACTTTATCACTATGCGTTAGCGATAGTTGTAGAAGCAATAGTTGGTGAGACGACCACGACACTACGATGGAGATCAAGGTGTCAAGCCGGTGACGATGGAGATCTTGACGGTGCTTTGGAGATGGAGATCAAAGGCACAAGATGATGATGGCCATATCATGTCATATATTTTGATTGCATGTGACGTTTATCTTTTATGCATCTTATTTTGCTTAGTATGATGGTAGCATTATAAGATGATCCCTCACTAAATTTCAAGGTATAAGTGTTCTCCCTGAGTATGCACCGTTGTGACAGTTCGTCGTGCCGAGACACCACGTGATGATCGGGTGTGATAAGCTCTACGTTCACATACAATGGGTGCAAGACAGTTTTGCATGTGCGGAATACTCGGATTAAACTTGACGAGCCTAGCATGTACAGACATGGCCTCAGAACACTGGAGACCAAAAGGTCGAACGTGAATCATATAGTAGATATGATCAACAAAGAGATGTTCACCATTGAAAACTACTCCATCTCGCGTGATGATCGGACATGGTTTAGTTGATATGGATAACGTGATCATTTAGATGACTCGAGGGATGTCTATCTAAGTGGGAGTTCTTAAGTAATATGTTTAATTGAACTTAATTTATCATGAACTTAGTCCTGATAGTTTTTGCATATCTATGTTATAGATCAATGGCCCGTGCTACCGTTCCCTTGAATTTTAATGTGTTCCTAGAGAAAGCTAAGTTGAAAGATGATGGTAGTAACTACATGGACTGTGTCCGTAACTTGAGGATTATCCTCATTGCTGCACAGAAGAATTATGGCCTCGATGCACCGCTAGGTGACAAGCCCCCTCCCGCTAATGTAGACGCTTTGAACGTCTGGCAGACGCGGTCTGATGACTACTCTATAGTTCAGTGTGCCATGCTCTATGGCTTAGAATCGGGACTTCAAAGACGTTTTGAACGTCATGGACCATATGAGATGTTCTAGGAGTTGAAGTTGATATTTCAAGCAAATGCCCGAGTTGAGAGATATGAAGCCTCCAACAAGTTCTATAGCTGCAAGATGGAGGAAAATAGTTTTGTCAGTGAACACATACTCAGAATGTCTGGGTACCATAACCACTTGACTCAGCCGGGAGTTAATCTTCCGGATGATAGTGTTATTGACAGAGTTCTTCAATCACTGCCACCAAGCTACAAAGGCTTCGTGATGAACTATAATATGCAAGGGATGGATAAGACAATTCTCGAGCTCTTCGCTATGCTCAAAGCTGCGGCGGTAGAAATCAAGAAAGAGCATCAAGTGTTGATGATTAACAAGACCACTGGTTTCGAGGAAAAAGGCAAGGGAAAGAAGGGGAACTTCAAGAATAATGGCAAGCAAGTTGTCACTCCTGGGAAGAAGCCCAATTCTGAACCCAAGCCTGAAACTGAATGCTTCTAATTCAAAGGGACTGGTCACTGGAAGAGGAACTGCCCCAAGTATTTGGCGGATAACAAGTATGGCAAAGTGAACAAAGGTATATTTGATATACATGTTATTGATGTGTACCTTACTAATGCTCGTAGTTGTTGGGGAACGTTGCAGAAAACAAAAATTTTCCTACCGTTTCACCAAGATCCATCAATGAGTTCATCTAGCAACGAGTGATCGGATTGCATCTACATACCTTTGTAGATCGCGAGCGGAAGCGTTCAAGAGAACGGGGATGAGGGAGTCGTACTCGACGTGATCCAAATCACCGGAGATCCTAGCGCCGAACGGACGACACCTCCGCATTCAACACACGTACGGTCAGCATGACGTCTCCTCCTTCTTGGTCCAGCAAGGGGGAAGGAGAGGTTGATGAAGATCCAACAGCACGACGGCGTGGTGGTGGATCCAGCAGTCACCGCAGCAGGGCTTCGCCGTTCTTCTGCGAGAGGAAGAGGTGTAGCAGGGGAGAGGGAGGCGCCAAGAGTCAAGGGTGCGGCTGCCCCTCCCTCCCCCCTTTATATAGGCTCCCCAAGGGGGGGCGCCGGCCCTAGGAGATGGGATCTCCTAGGGGGGCGGCGGCCAAGGGTGGAGTGGCCCCCAAGGCAAGTGGGGCGCCCCCACCCTAGGGTTTCCAACCCTAGGCGCAGGGGTGGGGCAAGGGGGGCGCACCAGCCCACTATGGGCTGGTTCCCCTCCCCACTTCAGCCCATGGGGCCCTCTGGGATGGGTGGCCCTACCCAGTGGACCCTCGGGACCCATCCGGTGGTCCCGGTACAACACCGGTGACCCCCGAAACTCTCTCGATGGCCGAAACTACACTTCCTATATATAATTCTTCACCTCCGGACCATTCAGGAACTCCTCGTGACGTCTGGGATCTCATCCGGGACTCCGAACAACTTTCGGGTTACTGCATATTCATATCTCTACAACCCTAGCGTCACCGAACCTTAAGTGTGTAGACCCTACGGCTTCGGGAGACATGTAGACATGACCGAGATGGCTCTCCGGTCAATAACCAATAGCGGGATCTGGATACCCATGTTGGCTCCCACATGCTCCTCGATGATCTCATCGGATGAACCACGATGTCGAGGATTCAAGCAACCCCGTATACAATTCCCTTTGTCAATCGGTACGTTACTTGCCCGAGATTCGATCGTTGGTATCCCAATACCTTGTTCAATCTCGTTACCGGCAAGTCACTTTACTCGTACCGTAATGCATGATCCGGTGACCAGACACTTGGTCACTTTGAGCTCATTATGATGATGCATTACCGAGTGGGCCCAGAGATACCTCTCCGTCATACGGAGTGACAAATCCCAGTCTCGATTCGTGCCAACCCAACAGACACTTTCGGAGATACCTGTAATGTACCTTTATAGTCACCCAGTTACGTTGTGACGTTTGGCACACCCAAAGCACTTCTACGGTATCCGGGAGTTACACGATCTCATGGTCTAAGGAAAAGATACTTGACATTGGAAAAACTCTAGCAAACGAACTATACGATCTTGTGCTATGTTTAGGATTGGGTCTTGTCCATCACATCATTCTCCTAATGATGTGATCTCGTTATCAATGACATCCAATGTCCATAGTCAGGAAACCATGACTATCTGTTGGTCAACGAGCTAGTCAACTAGAGGCTTACTAGGGACATGTTGGTGTCTATGAATTCACACATGTATTACGATTTCCGGATAACACAATTATAGCATGAATAAAAGACAATTATCATGAACAAGGAAATATAATAATAATGCTTTTATTATTGCCTCTAGGGCATATTTCCAACAGTCTCCCACTTGCACTAGAGTCAATAATCTAGTTACATTGTGATGAATCGAACACCCATGGAATTCTGGTGTTGATCATGTTTTGCTCTAGGGAGAGGTTTAGTCAATGGATCTGCTACATTCAGGTCCGTATGTACTTTACAAATATCTATGTCTCCATCTTGAACATTTTCACGAATGGAGTTGAAGCGACGCTTGATGTGCCTGGTCTTCTTGTGAAACCTGGGCTCCTTGGCAAGTGCAATAGCTCCAGTGTTGTCACAGAACAGTTTGATCGGCCCCGACGCATTGGGTATGACTCCTAGGTCGGTGATGAACTCCTTCACCCAAATTGCTTCATGCGCTGCCTCCGAGGCTGCCATGTACTCCGCTTCACATGTAGATCCCGCCACTACGCTCTGCTTGCAACTGCACCAGCTTACTGCCCCACCATTCAAAATATACACGTATCCGGTTTGTGACTTAGAGTCATCCAGATCTGTGTCGAAGCTAGCATCGACGTAACCCTTTACGACGAGCTCTTCGTCACCTCCATAAACGAGAAACATGTCCTTAGTCCTTTTCACGTACTTCAGGATATTCTTGACCGCTGTCCAGTGTTCCTTGCCGGGATTACTTTGGTACCTTCCTACCAAACTTACGGCAAGGTTTACATCAGGTCTGGTACATAGCATGGCATACATAATAGACCCTATGGCTGAGGCATAGGGGATGACACTCATCTCTTCTATATCTTCTGCCGTGGTCGGACATTGAGTTGAGCTCAATTTCACACCTTGCAACACAGGCAAGCTTCTTAGACTGATCCATATTGAACTTCTTCAATATGTTATCAAGGTATGTGCTTTGTGAAAGACATATGAGGCATCTTGATCTATCTCTATAGATCTTGATGCCTAATATATAAGCAGCTTCTCCAAGGTCCTTCATTGAAAAACTCTTATTCAAGTAGGCCTTAATGCTGTCCAAGAGTTCTATATCATTTCCCATCAAAAGTATGTCATCTACATATAATATGAGAAATGCTACAGAGCTCCCACTCACTTTCTTGTAAACACAGGCTTCTCCATAAGTCTGCGTAAACCCAAACGCTTTGATCATCTCATCAAAGCGAATGTTCCAACTCCGAGATGCTTGCACCAGCCCATAAATCGAGCGTTGGAGCTTGCACACCTTGTCATCATTCTTAGGATCGACAAAACCTTACGGCTGCATCATATACAATTCTTCCTTAAGGAAACCATTAAGGAATGCCGTTTTGACGTCCATTTGCCATATCTCATAATCATAGAATGCGGCAATTGCTAACATGATTTGGACGGACTTCAGCTTCGCTACGGGTGAGAAAGTCTCATCATAGTCAACCCCTTGAACTTGTCGATAACCTTAGTGACAAGCCTAGCTTTATAGATGGTCACATTACCATCCGCGTCTGTCTTCTTCTTAAAGATCCATTTATTTTCTATGGCTCTATGGCTCGACGATCATTGGGCAAGTTAGTCAAAGTCCATACTTCGTTTTCATACATGGATCCTATCTCGGATTTCATGGCTTCCAGCCATTTGTCGGAATCCGGGCCCGCCATTGCTTCTTCATAGTTCGAAGGTTCACCGTTGTCTAACAACATGATTTCCAAGACAGGGTTGCCGTACCACTCTGGTGCGGAACGTGTCCTTGTGGACCTACGAAGTTCAGTAGCAACTTGATCTGAAGTTTCATGATCATCATCATTAACTTCCTCTCTAGTCGGTGCAGGCACCTCAGGAACATTTTCTTGAGTTGCGCCACTTTCCAGTTCAAGAGGTAATACTTCATCAAGTTCTACTTTCCTTCCACTTACTTCTTTCGAGACAAACTCTTTCTCTAGAAAGGATCCTTTCTTGGCAACAAAGATCTTGCCTTCGGATCTGAGGTAGAAGGTATACCCAATAGTTTCTTTAGGGTATCCTATGAAGACGCATTTTTCCGACTTGGGTTCGAGCTTTTCGGGTTGAAGTTTCTTGACATAAGCATCGCATCCCCAAACTTTTAGAAACGACAGCTTAGGTTTCTTCCCAAACCATAATTCATACGGTGTCGTCTCAACGGATTTCGACGGAGCCCTATTTAAAGTGAATGCGGCAGTCTCTAAACAATAACCCCAAAATGATAGCGGTAAATCGGTAAGAGACATCATAGATCGCACCATATCTAATAGAGTGCGATTACGACGTTCGGACACACCATTACGCTGAGGTGTTCCAGGCGGCGTGAGTTGTGAAACTATTCCACATTTTCTTAAGTGTGTGCCAAATTCGTGACTCAAGTATTCTCCCCCACGATCTGATCGCAAGAACTTGATTTTCCTGTCACGTTGATTCTCAACCTCCCTCTGAAATTCCTTGAACATTTCAAAGGTCTCGGACTTGTGTTTCATTAAATAGACATACCCATATCTACTCAAGTCATTAGTGAGGGTGAGAACATAACGATAGCCACCGCGAGCTTCAACACTCATTGGACCGCACACATTAGTATGTATGATTTCCAATAAGTTGGTTGATCGCTCCATTGTTCCTGAGAACGGAGTCTTGGTCATTTTACCCATGAGGCATGGTTCGCACGTGTCAAATGATTCGTAATCAAGAGACTCTAAAAGTCCATCTGCATGGAGCTTCGTCATGCGTTTGACACCTATGTGACCAAGGCGGCAGTGCCATAAGTATGTGGGACTATCATTATCAACTTTACATCTTTTGGTATTCACACTATGAATATGTGTAGCATTATGCTCGAGATTCATTAAGAATAAACCATTCACCATTGGAGCATGACCATAAAACATATCTCTCATATAAATAGAACAACCATTATTCTCGGATTTAAATGAGTAGCCATCTCGAATTAAACGAGATCCTGATACAATGTTCATGCTCAAAGCTGGCACTAAATAACAATTATTGAGGTTTAAAACTAACCCCGTATTTAAATGTAGAGGTAGCATGCCGACGGTGATCACATCGACCTTGGAACCATTCCCGACGCGCATCGTCACCTCGTCCTTCGCCAGTCTCCGCTTATTCCGCAGCTCCTGCTTTGAGTTACAAATGTGAGCAACTGCACCGGTATCAAATACCCAGGAGCTACTACGAGTACTGGTAAGGTACACATCAATTACATGTATATCACATATACCTTTCGTGATGCCGGCCTTCTTGTCCGCTAAGAATTTGGGGCAGTTCCGCTTCCAATGACCAGTTCCCTTGCAGTAAAAACACTCAGTCTCGGGCTTGGGTCCATTCTTTGGCTTCTTCCCGGCAGCTTGCTTACCGGACGCGGCAACTCCCTTGCCGTCCTTCTTGAAGTTCTTCTTACCCTTGCCTTTCTTGAACTTAGTGGTTTTATTCACCATCAACACTTGATGTTCCTTTTTGACTTCTACCTCTGCTGATTTCAGCATTGCAAATACTTCAGGAATGGTCTTTTCCATCCCCTGCATATTGAAGTTCATCACAAAGCTCTTGTAGCTCGGTGGAAGCGACTGAAGGATTCTGTCAATGACCGCGTCATCCGGGAGATTAACTCCCAGCTGAGTCAAGCGGTTATGTAATCCAGGCATAGTGAGTATGTGCTCACTGACAGAACTGTTTTCCTCCATCTTACAGCTGAAGAACTTGTCGGAGACATCATATCTCTCGACCCGGGCATGAGCTTGAAAAACCATTTTCAGCTCTTCGAACATCTCATATGCTCCGTGTCTCTCAAAATGCTTTTGGAGCCCCGGTTCTAAGCTGTAAAGCATGCCGCACTGAACGAGGGAGTAATCATCGGAACGTGTCTGCCAAGCGTTCATAACGTCTTGTTCTATAGGGAGAATAGGTGCTTCACCTAGCGGTGCTTGTAGGACATAATCTTTCTTGGCAGCTATGAGGATGATCCTCAGGTTCCGGACCCAGTCCGTATAGTTGCTGCCATCGTCTTTCAGCTTGGTTTTCTCTAGGAACGCATTGAAGTTGAGGACAACGTTGGCCATTTGATCTACAAGACATGTTGTAAAGGTTTTAGACTAAGTTCATGATAATTAAGTTCATCTAATCAAATTATTCAATGAACTCCCACTCAGATAGACATCCCTCCAGTCATCTAAGTATAACATGATCCGAGTTAACTAGGCCGTGTCCGATCATCACGTGAGACGGACTAGTCAACGTCGGTGAACATCTTCATGTTGATCGTATCTTCTATACGACTCATGCTCGACCTTTCGGTCTTCTGTGTTCCGAGGCCATGTCTGTACATGCTAGGCTCGTCAAGTCAACCTAAGTGTTTGCATGTGTAAATCTGTCTTACACCCGTTGTATGTGAACGTTGGAATCTATCACACCCGATCATCACGTGGTGCTTCGAAACAATGAACTGTCGCAACGGTGCACAGTTAGGGGGAACACTTTCTTGAAATTATTATGAGGGATCATCTTATTTACTACCGTCGTTCTAAGTAAACAAGATGTAAAACATGATAAACATCACATGTAATCAAATAATAATAGTGACATGATATGGCCAATATCACATAGCTCCTTTGATCTCCATCTTGGGGCTCCATGATCATCTTGTCACCGGCATGACACCATGATCTCCATCATTGTGTCTCCATGAAGTTGCTCGCCAACTATTACTTCTACTACTATGGCTAACATGTTTAGCAATAAAGTAAAGTAATTTACATGGCGTTTCTCAATGACACGCAGGTCATACAAAAAATAAAGACAACTCCTATGGCTCCTGCCGGTTGTCATACTCATCGACATGCAAGTCGTGATTCCTATTACAAGAACATGATCTCATACATCACATATATCATTCATCATTCATCACAACTTTGGCCATATCACATCACAAAACACTTGCTGCAAAAACAAGTTAGACGTCCTCTAATTGTTGTTGCAAGTTTTACGTGGCTGCAAGAGGGTTCTAGCAAGAATGTTTTCTTACCTACGTTAAAGCCACAACGTGATTTGTCAACTTCTATTTACCCTTCATAAGGACCCTTTTCGTCGAATCCGCTCCAACTAAAGTGGGAGAGAGAAACACCCACCAGCCACCTTATGCAACTAGTGCATGTTAGTCGGTGGAACCGGTCTCACATAAGCGTACGTGTAAGGTTGGTCTGGGCCGCTTCATCCCACAATATCGCTGACGCAAAATAACACTAGTAGCGGCAAGAAAGTTGACAACATCTACGCCCACAACAAATTGTGTTTTACTCGTGCAAAGAGAACTACGCATAGACCTAGCTCATGATGCCACTGTTGGGGAACGTTGCAGAAAACAAAAATTTTCCTACGGTTTCACCAAGATCCATCTATGAGTTCATCTAGCAACGAGTGATCGGATTGCATCTACATACCTTTGTAGATCGCGAGCGGAAGCGTTCAAGAGAATGGGGATGAGGGAGTCGTACTCGACGTGATCCAGATCACCGGAGATCGTAGCGCCGAACGGACGGCACCTCCGCATTCAACACACATACGGTTAGCGTGACGTATCCTCCTTCTTGATCCAGCAAGGGGGAAGGAGAGGTTGATGAAGATCCAGCAGCATGACGACGTGGTGGTGGATGCAACCGTCACCGCAGCAGGGCTTCGCCGTTCTTTTGCGAGAGGAAGAGGTGTAGCAGGGGAGAGGGAGGCGCCAAGAGTCAAGGGTGCGGCTGCCCCTCCCTCCACCCCCTTTATATAGGCTCCCCAAGGGGGGGGGGCGCAAGCCCTAGGAGATGGGATCTCCTAGGGGGGGTGGCGGCCAAGGGTGGAGTGGCCCCCAAGGCAAGTGGGCGCCCCCCACCCTAGGGTTTCCAACCCTAGGCGCAGGGGTGGGCCAAGAGGGGCACACCAGCCCACTTTGGGCTGGTTCCCCTCCCCACTTCAGCCCATGGGGCCTTCTGGGATGGGTGGCCCCACCCGGTGGACCCTCGGGACCCATCCGGTGGTCCCGGTACAACACCGGTGACCCCCGAAACTCTCCTGATGGCCGAAACTGCACTTCCTATATATAATTCTTCACCTCTGGACCATTCAGGAACTCCTCGTGACGTGCGGGATCTCATCCGGGACTCCGAACAACTTTCGGGTTACTGCATATTCATATCTCTACAACCCTAGCGTCACCGAACCTTAAGTGTGTAGACCCTATGGCTTCGGGAGAATGTAGACATAACCGAGATGGCTCTCCGGTCAATAACCAACAGCGGGATCTGGATACCCATGTTGGCTCCCACATGCTCCTCGATGATCTCATCGGATGAACCACGATGTCGAGGATTCAAGCAACCCCGTATACAATTCCCTTTGCCAATCGGTACGTTACTTGCCCGAGATTCGATCGTTGGTATCCCAATACCTTGTTCAATCTCGTTACCGGCAAGTCACTTTATTCGTACCGTAATGCATGATCCGGTGACCAGACACTTGGTCACTTTGAGCTCATTATGATGATGCATTACCGAGTGGGCCCAGAGATACCTCTCCGTCATACGGAGTGACAAATCCCAGTCTCGATTCGTGCCAACCCAACAGACACTTTCGGAGATACCTGTAATGTACCTTTATAGTCACCCAGTTATGTTGTGACGTTTGGCACACCCAAAGCACTTCTACGGTATCCGGGAGTTACACGATCTCATGGTCTAAGGAAAAGATACTTGACATTGGAAAAACTCTAGCAAACGAACTATACGATCTTGTGCTATGTTTAGGATTGGGTCTTGTCCATCACATCATTCTCCTAATGATGTGATCTCGTTATCAATGACATCCAATGTCCATAGTCAGGAAACCATGACTATCTGTTGGTCAACGAGCTAGTCAACTAGAGGCTTACTAGGGACATGTTGGTGTCTATGAATTCACACATGTATTACGATTTCCGGATAACACAATTATAGCATGAATAAAAGACAATTATCATGAACAAGGAAATATAATAATAATGCTTTTATTATTGCCTCTAGGGCATATTTCCAACAGTCTCCCACTTGCACTAGAGTCAATAATCTAGTTACATTGTGATGAATCAAACACCCATGGAATTCTGGTGTTGATCATGTTTTGCTCTAGGGAGAGGTTTAGTCAATGGATCTGCTACATTCAGGTCCGTATGTACTTTACAAATATCTATGTCTCCATCTTGAATATTTTCACGAATGGAGTTGAAGCGACGCTTGATGTGCCTGGTCTTCTTGTGAAACCTGGGCTCCTTGGCAAGTGCAATAGCTCCAGTGTTGTCACAGAACAGTTTGATCGGCCCTGACGCATTGGGTATGACTCCTAGGTCGGTGATGAACTCCTTCACCCAAATTGCTTCATGCGCTGCCTCCAAGGCTGCCATGTACTCCGCTTCACATGTAGATCCCGCCACGATGCTCTGCGTTCAACTGCACCAGCTTACTGCCCCACCATTCAAAATATACACGTATCCGGTTTGTGACTTAGAGTCATCCAGATCTGTGTCGAAGCTAGCATCGACGTAACCCTTTACGACGAGCTCTTCGTCACCTCCATAAACGAGAAACATGTCCTTAGTCCTTTTCACGTACTTCAGGATATTCTTGACCGCTGTCCAGTGTTCCTTGCCGGGATTACTTTGGTACCTTCCTACCAAACTTACGGCAAGGTTTACATCAGGTCTGGTACACAGCATGGCATAC
This sequence comes from Triticum monococcum, assembly GCA_034509565.1. Taxonomy (NCBI): domain Eukaryota; kingdom Viridiplantae; phylum Streptophyta; class Magnoliopsida; order Poales; family Poaceae; genus Triticum; species Triticum monococcum. The sequence goes on along the minus strand of CM067845.1, from coordinate 681,392,950 downwards.
ATAATAGACCCTATGGCTGAGGCATAGGGGATGACACTCATCTCTTCTATATCTTCTACCGTGGTTGGACATTGAGCTGGGCTCAATTTCACACCTTGCAACACAGGCAAGAACCCCTTCTTAGACTGATCCATATTGAACTTCTTCAATATCTTATCAAGGTATGTGCTTTGTGAAAGACATATGAGGCGTCTTGATCTATCTCTATAGATCTTGATGCCTAATATATAAGCAGCCTCTCCAAGGTCCTTCATTGAAAAACTCTTATTCAAGTAGGCCTTAATGCTGTCCAAGAGTTCTATATCATTTCCCATCAAAAGTATGTCATCTACATATAATATGAGAAATGCTACAGAGCTCCCACTCACTTTCTTGTAAACACAGGCTTCTCCAGAAGTCTGCGTAAACCCAAACGCTTTGATCATCTCATCAAAGCGAATGTTCCAACTCCGAGATGCTTGCACCAGCCCATAAATCGAGCGTTGGAGCTTGCACACCTTGTCAGCATTCTTAGGATCGACAAAACCTTCCGGCTGCATCATATACAATTCTTCCTTAAGGAAACCATTAAGGAATGCCGTTTTGACGTCCATTTGCCATATCTCATAATCATAGAATGCGGCAATTGCTAACATGATTTGGACGGACTTCAGCTTCGCTACGGGTGAGAATGTCTCATCATAGTCAACCCCTTGAACTTGTCGATAACCCTTAGCGACAAGCCTAGCTTTATAGATGGTCACATTACCATCCGCGTCTATCTTCTTCTTAAAGATCCATTTATTTTCTATGGCTCTATGGCTCGCCGATAATCGGGCGAGTTAGTCAAAGTCCATACTTCATTTTCATACATGGATCCTATCTCGGATTTCATGGCTTCCAGCCATTTGTCGGAATCCGGGCCCGCCATTGCTTCTTCATAGTTCAAAGGTTCACCGTTGTCTAACAACATGATTTCCAAGACAGGGTTGCCGTACCACTCTGGTGCGGAACGTGTCCTTGTGTACCTACGAAGTTCAGTAGCAACTTGATCTGAAGTTTCATGATCATCATCATTAACTTCCTCTCTAGTCGGTGCAGGCACCTCAGGAACATTTTCTTGAGTTGCGCCACTTTCCGGTTCAAGAGGTAATACTTCATCAAGTTCTACTTTCCTCCCACTTACTTCTTTCGAGAGAAACCCTTTCTCTAGAAAGGATCCATTCTTGGCAACAAAGATCTTGCCTTCGGATCTGAGGTAGAAGGTATACCCAATAGTTTCTTTAGGGTATCCTATGAAGACGCATTTTTCTGACTTGGGTTCGAGCTTTTTAGGTTGAAGTTTCTTGACATAAGAATTGCATCCCCAAACTTTTAGAAACGACAGCTTAGGTTTCTTCCCAAACCATAATTCATACGGCGTCGTCTCAGCGGATTTCGACGGAGCCCTATTTAAAGTGAATGCGGCAGTCTCTAAACAATAGCCCCAAAATGATAGCGGTAAATCGGTAAGAGACATCATAGATCGCACCATATCTAAAAGAGTGCGATTACGACGTTCGGACACACCATTACGCTGAGGTGTTCCAGGCGGCGTGAGTTGTGAAACTATTCCACATTTTCTTAAGTGTGTGCCAAATTCGTGACTCAAGTATTCTCCCCCACGATCTGATCGCACGAACTTGATTTTCCTGTCACGTTGATTCTCAACCCCACTTTGAAATTCTTTGAACATTTCAAAGGTCTCAGACTTGTGTTTCATTAAATAGACATACCCATATCTACTCAAGTCATCAGTGAGGGTGAGAACATAACGATAGCCACCGCGAGCTTCAACACTCATTGGACCGCACACATCAGTATGTATGATTTCCAATAAGTTGGTTGCTCGCTCCATTGTTGCTGAGAACGGAGTCTTGGTCATTTTACCCATGAGGCATGGTTCAAACGTGTCAAATGATTCGTAATCAAGAGACTCTAAAAGTCCATCTGCATGGAGCTTCTTCATGCGTTTGACACCTATGTGACCAAGGCGGCAGTGCCATAAGTATGTGGGACTATCATTATCAACTTTACATCTTTTGGTATTCACACTATGAATATGTGTAGCATTACGCTCGAGATTCATTAAGAATAAACCATTCACCATTGGAGCATGACCATAAAACATATCTCTCATATAAATAGAACAACCATTATTCTCGGATTTAAATGAGTAGCCATCTCGAATTAAATGAGATCCTGATACAATGGTCATGCTCAAAAAGCTGGCACTAAATAACAATTATTGATGTTTAAAACTAATCCCATAGGTAAATGTAGAGGTAGCGTGTCGACGGCAATCACATCGACCTTGGAACCATTCCCGACGCGCATCGTCACCTCGTCCTTCGCCAGTCTCCGCTTATTCCGCAGCTCCTGCTTTGAGTTACAAATGTGAGCAACTGCACCGGTATCAAATACCCAGGAGCTACTACGAGTACTGGTAAGGTACACATCAATTACATGTATATCACATATACCTTTCGTGATGCCGGCCTTCTTGTCCGCTAAGTATTTGGGGCAGTTCCGCTTCCAGTGACCACTTCCCTTGCAATAAAAACACTCAGTCTCGGGCTTGGGTCCATTCTTTGGCTTCTTCCCGGCAGCTTGCTTACCGGGCGCGGCAACTCCCTTGCCGTCCTTCTTGAAGTTCTTCTTACCCTTGCCTTTCTTGAACTTAGTGGTTTTATTCACCATCAACACTTGATGTTCCTTTTTGACTTCTACCTCTGCTGATTTCAGCATTGCAAATACTTCAGGAATGGTCTTTTCCATCCCCTGCATATTGAAGTTCATCACAAAGCTCTTGTAGCTCGGTGGAAGCGACTGAAGGATTCTGTCAATGACCGCGTCATCCGGGAGATTAACTCCCAGCTGAGTCAAGCGGTTATGTAATCCAGACATAGTGAGTATGTGCTCACTGACAGAACCGTTTTCCTCCATCTTACAGCTGAAGAACTTGTCGGAGACTTCATATCTCTCGACCCGGGGATGAGCTTGAAAAACCATTTTCAGCTCTTCGAACATCTCATATGCTCCGTGTCTCTCAAAACACTTTTGGAGCCCCGGTTCTAAGCTGTAAAGCATGCCGCACTGAACGAGGGAGTAATCATCGGAACGTGTCTGCCAAGCGTTCATAACGTCTTGTTCTGCAGGGAGAACAGGTGCTTCACCTAGCGGTGCTTGTAGGACATAATCTTTCTTGGCAGCTATGAGGATGATCCTCAGGTTCCGGACCCAGTCCGTATAGTTGCTGCCATCGTCTTTCAGCTTGGTTTTCTCTAGGAACGCGTTGAAGTTTAGGACAACGTTGGCCATTTGATCTACAAGACATGTTGTAAAGGTTTTAGACTAAGTTCATGATAATTAAGTTCATCTAATCAAATTATTCAATGAACTCCCACTCAGATAGACATCCCTCCAGTCATCTAAGTATAACATGATCCGAGTTAACTAGGCCATGTCCGATCATCACATGAGACGGACTAGTCAACGTCGGTGAACATCTTCATGTTGATCGTATCTTCTATACGACTCATGCTCGACCTTTCGGTCTTCTGTGTTCCGAGGCCATGTCTGTACATGCTAGGCTCGTCAAGTCAACCTAAGTGTTTGCATGTGTAAATCTGTCTTACACCCGTTGTATGTGAATGTTGGAATCTATCACACCCGATCATCACGTGGTGCTTCGAAACAACGAACTGTCGCAACGGTGCACAGTTAGGGGGAACACTTTCTTGAAATTATTATGAGGGATCATCTTATTTACTACCGTCGTTCTAAGTAAACAAGATGTAAAACATGATAAACATCACATGCAATCAAATAATAATAGTGACATGATATGGCCAATATCACATAGCTCCTTTGATCTCCATCTTGGGGCTCCATGATCATCTTGTCACCGGCATGACACCATGATCTCCATCATCGTGTCTCCATGAAGTTGCTCACCAACTATTACTTCTACTACTATGGCTAACATGTTTAGCAATAAAGTAAAGTAATTTACATGGCGTTTCTCAATGACACGCAGGTCATACAAAAAATAAAGACAACTCCTATGGCTCCTGCCGGTTGTCATACTCATCGACATGCAAGTCGTGATTCCTATTACAAGAACATGATCTCATGCATCACATATATCATTCATCATTCATCACAACTTTGGCCATATCACATCACAAAACACTTGCTGCAAAAACAAGTTAGATGTCCTCTAATTGTTGTTGCAAGTTTTACGTGGCTGCAAGAGGGTTCTAGCAAGAACGTTTTCTTACCTACGTTAAAGCCACAACGTGATTTGTCAACTTCTATTTACCCATCATAATGACCCTTTTCGTCGAATCCGCTCCAACTAAAGTGGGAGAGACAAACACCCGCCAGCCACCTTATGCAACTAGTGCATGTTAGTCGGTGGAACCGGTCTCACGTAAGCGTACGTGTAAGGTTGGTCCGGGCCGCTTCATCCCACAATACCGCTGAAGCAAAATAAGACTAGTAGCGGCAAGAAAGTTGACAACATCTACGCCCACAACAAATTGTGTTCTACTCGTGCAAAGAGAACTACGCATAGACCTAGCTCATGATGCCACTGTTGGGGAACGTTGCAGAAAACAAAAATTTTCCTACGGTTTCACCAAGATCCATCTATGAGTTCTCTAGAAACGAGTGATCGGATTGCATCTACATACCTTTGTAGATCGCGAGCGGAAGCGTTCAAGAGAACGGGGATGAGGGAGTCGTACTCGACGTGATCCAAATCACCGGAGATCCTAGCGCCGAACGGACGGCACCTCCGCATTCAACACACGTACGGTTAGCGTGACGTCTCCTCCTTCTTGATCCAGCAAGGGGGAAGGAGAGGTTGATGAAGATCCAGCAGCACGACGATGTGGTGGTGGATGCAACCGTCACCGCAGCAGGGCTTCGCCATTCTTCTGCGAGAGGAAGAGGTGTAGCAGGGGAGAGGGAGCCGCCAAGAGTCAAGGGTGCGGCTGCCCCTCCATCCACCCCCTTTATATAGGCTCCCCAAGGGGGGCGCCAGCCCTAGGAGATGGGATCTCCTAGGGGGGGCGGCGGCCAAGGGTGGAGTGGCCCCCAAGGCAAGTGGGGCGCCCCCCCACCCTAGGGTTTCCAACCCTAGGCGCAGGGGTGGGCCAAGAGGGGCGCACCAGCCCACTATGGGCTGGTTCCCCTCCCCACTTCAGCCCATGGGGCCCTCCGGGATGGGTGGCCCCACCCGACGGACCCCCGGGACCCATCCGGTGGTCCTAGTACAACACCGGTGACCCCTGAAACTCTCCCAATGGCCGAAACTGCACTTCCTATATATAATTCTTCACCTCCGGACCATTCCGGAATGCCTCGTGATGTCCGGGATCTCATCCGGGACTCCGAACAACTTTCGGGTTACTGCATATTCATATCTCTACAACCCTAGCGTCACCGAACCTTAAGTGTGTAGACCCTACGGGTTCGGGAGACATGTAGACATGACCGAGATGGCTCTCCGGTTAATAACCAACAGCGGGATCTGGATACCCATGTTGGCTCCCACATGCTCCTCGATGATCTCATCGGATGAACCACGATGTCGAGGATTCAAGCAACCCCGTATACAATTCCCTTTGTCAATCGGTACATTACTTGCCCGAGATTCGATCGTCGGTATCCCAATACCTCGTTCAATATCGTTACCGGCAAGTCACTTTACTCGTACCGTAATGCATGATCCCATGACCAGACACTTGGTCACTTTGAGCTCATTATGATGATGCATTACCGAGTGGGCCCAGAGATACCTCTCCGTCATACGGAGTGACAAATCCCAGTCTCGATTCGTGCCAACCCAATAGACACTTTTGGAGATACCTGTAATGTACCTTGATAGTCACCCAGTTACGTTGTGACGTTTAGCACACCCAAAGCACTCCTACGGTATCTGGGAGTTACACGATCTCATGGTCTAAGGAAAAGATACTTGACATTGGAAAAACTCTAGCAAACGAACTATACGATCTTGTGCTATGTTTAGGATTGGGTCTTGTCCATCACATCATTCTCCTAATGATGTGATCTCGTTATCAATGACATCCAATGTACATAGTCAGGAAACCATGACTATCTGTTGATCAACGAGCTAGTCAACTAGAGGCTTACTAGGGACATGTTGGTGTCTATGAATTCACACATGTATTACGATTTCCGGATAACACAATTATAGCATGAATAAAAGACAATTATCATGAACAAGGAAATATAATAATAATGCTTTTATTATTGCCTCTAGGGCATATTTCCAACAGTAGTAGCACCCGGGTATTTGATAATGGTTCTATTGCTCATATTTGCAACTCGAAACAGGGGCTACGGATTAAACGGAGATTGGCTAAGGATGAGGTTACGATGCGCGTCTGATACGTCTCCAATGTATCTATAATTTTTTTTGTTCCATGTTATTATATTATTAATCTTGGATGTTTTATAATCATTTTATAGTCATTTTTGGGTACTAACCTATTGACATAGTGCCAAGTGCAGTTATTGTTTTCTGCATGTTTTTTACATCGCAGGAAATCAATACCAAACGGAGTCCAAACACAGCAAAACTTTTTGGATATTTTTTTGGACCAGAAGACAACCAATGGGCCAAAGAAGCACCAGGGGGGTTGAGGGAGTCCTGGATTAGGGGGTCTCCGGACAGCCGGACTATATCCTTTGGCCGGACTGTTGGACTATGAAGATATGAGATTGAAGGCTTCATCCCATGTCCGGATGGGACTCTACTTGACGTGGAAGGCAAGCTAGGCAATACATATATGTATATCTCCTCCTTTGTAACCGACCTTGTGTAACCCTAGCCCCCTCCTGTGTCTATATAAACCGGAGGGTTTTAGTCCGTAGGACAACATACAATCATACCATAGGCTAGCTTCTAGGGTTTAGCCTCTCTGATCTCGTGGTAGATCAACTCTTGTACTACTCATATCATCAAGAATAAATCAAGCAGGACGTAGGGACTTGCCGGTAACGAGATTGAACTAGGTATTGAGATACCGACGATCGAATCTCGGGCAAGTAACATACCGATGATAAAGGGAACAACGTATGTTGTTATGCGGTCTGATCGATAAAGATTTTCGTAGAATATGTGGGAGCCAATATGAGCATCCAGGTTCCGCTATTGGTTATTGACCAGAGACATGTCTCGGTCATGTCTACATAGTTCTCGAACCCGTAGGGTCCGCACGCTTAAAGTTTTGGTGACGATTGTATTATGAGTTTATGTGATTTGATGCACCGAAGGTAGTTCGGAGTCCCGAATGAGATCGGGGACATGACGAGGAGTCTCGAAATGGTCGAGACGTAAAGATCGATATATTGGACGACTATATTCGGACATCGTAAAGGTTCCGAGTGATTCGGGTATTTTCGGGGTACCAGGGAGTTACGGGAATACGAGGAAGAAGTAATGGGCCTCATGGGCCAAGTGGTGGAAGAGAGGAGGCAGGGAGCGCGGCCCCCCTAGCCCAAACCGAATTGGACTAGGGGGTCGGGCCCCCTTTCCTCCTTCTCCTCCTTCTCCTTCCTTCTCCTTCTCTTCCTTCCTTTCCTCCTCCTAGTAGGAGTAGGAAAGGGGAGTCCTACTCCTACTAGGAGGAGGACTCCTCCTGGTGCGCCCATAGAGGGCTGGCTGGCCTCCCCCTTGCTCCTTTATATACAGGGGCAGGGGGGCACCTCTAGACACACAAGTTGACCAGTTGATCTCTCCCAGCCGTGTGCGGTGCCCCCTCCACCATATTCCACCTCGGTCATATCGTAGCGGTGCTTAGGCGAAGCCCTGCGTCGGTAGCAACATCATCACCGTCACCACGCCGTCGTGCTGACGGAACTCTCCCATGAAGCTCTGCTGGATCGGAGTTCGCGGGACGTCATCGAGCTGAACGTGTGCTGAACTCGGAGGTGCCGTGCGTTCGGTACTTGGATCGGTCAGATCGTGAAGACGTACGACTACATCAACCGCGTTGTGCTAACGCTTCCGCTTTCGGTCTACGAGGGTACGTGGACAACACTCTCCCTTCTCGTTGCTATGCATCACCATGATCTTGCGTGTGCGTAGGATTTTTTTTCAAATTACTACGTTACCCAACAGTGGCATCCGAGCCAGGTTTTATGCGTTGATGTTATATGCATGAGTAGAACACAAGTGAGTTGTGGGCGATATAAGTAATACTGCTTACCAGCATGTCATACTTTGGTTCGGCGATATTGTTGGATGAAGCGGCCCGGACCGACATTACGCGTACGCTTACACGAGACTGGTTCTACTGACGTGCTTTGCACACAGGTGGCTGGCGGGTGTCAGTTTCTCCAACTTTAGTTGAACCGAGTGTGGCTACGCCCGGTCCTTGCGAAGGTTAAAACAACACCAACTTGACAAACTATCGTTGTGGTTTTGATGCGTAGGTAAGAACGGTTCTTGCTAAAGCCTGTAGCAGCCACGTAAAACTTGCAACAACAAAGTAGAGGACGTCTAACTTGTTTTTGCAGGGCATGTTGTGATGTTATATGGTCAAGACATGATGCTAAATTTTATTGTATGAGATGATCATGTTTTGTAACCGAGTTATCGGTAACTGGCAGGAGCCATATGGTTGTCGCTTTATTGTATGCAATGCAATTGCGCTGTAATGCTTTACTTTATCACTAAGCGGTAGCAATAATCGTGGAAGCATAAGATTGGCGAGACGACAACGATGCTACGATGGTGATCAAGGTGTCGCGCCGGTGGCAATGGTGATCATGACGGTGCTTCGGAGATGGAGATCACAAGCACAAGATGATGATGGCCATATCATATCACTTATATTGATTGCATGTGATGTTTATCTTTTATGCATCTTATCTTTCTTTGATTGACGGTAGCACTATAAGATGATCTCTCACTAAATTTCAAGATAAAAGTGTTCTCCCTGAGTATGCACCGTTGCCAAAGTTCGTCGTGCCCAGACACCACGTGATGATCGGGTGTGATAAGCTCTACGTCCATCTACAATGGGTGCAAGCCAGTTTTGCACACGCAGAATACTCAGGTTAAACTTGACGAGCCTAGCATATGCAGATATGGCCTCGAAACACTGAGACCGAAAGGTCGAGCGTGAATCATATAGTAGATATGATCAACATATTGATGTTCACCATTTAAAGCTACTCCATTTCACGTGATGATCGGTTATGGTTTAGTTGATTTGGATCACGTGATCACTTAGAAGATTAGAGGGATGTCTTTCTAAGTGGGAGTTCTTAAGTAATATGATTAATTGAACTTAAATTTATCATGAACTTAGTACCTGATAGTATCTTGCTTGTCTATGTTTGATTGTAGATAGATGGCCCGTGCCGTTGTTCCATTGAATTTTAATGCATTCCTTGAGAAAGCAAAGTTGAAAGATGATGGTAGCAATTACACGGACTGGGTCCGTAAGTTGAGGATTATCCTCATTGCTGCACAGAAGAATTACGTCCTGGAAGCACCGCTAGGTGCCAGGCCTGCTGCTGGAGCAACACCAGATGTTATGAACGTCTGGCAGAGCAAAGCTGATGACTACTCGATAGTTCAGTGTGCCATGCTTTACGGCTTAGAATCGGGACTTCAACGATGTTTTGAACGTCATGGAGCATATGAGATGTTCCAGGAGTTGAAGTTAATATTTCAAGCAAATGACCGAATTGAGAGATATGAAGTCTCCAATAAATTCTATAGCTGCAAGATGGAGGAGAATAGTTCTGTCAGTGAACATATACTCAAAATGTCTGGGTATCATAATCACTTGACTCAACTGGGAGTTAATCTTCCTGTTGATAGTGTCATTGATAGAGTTCTTCAATCACTACCACCAAGCTACAAGAGCTTCGTGATGAACTATAACATGCAAGGGATGGATAAGACAATTCTCGAGCTCTTCGCAATGCTAAAGGCTGCGGAGGTAGAAATCAAGAAGGAGCATCAAGTGTTGATGGTCAACAAGACTGTCAGTTTCAAGAAAAAGGGCAAAGGGAAGAAGAAGGGGAACTTCAAGAAGAACAGTAAGCAAGTTACTGCTCAGGAGAAGAAACCCAAATCTGGACCTAAGCCTGAAACTGAGTGCTTCTACTGCAAGCAGACTGGACACTGGAAGCGGAACTGCCCCAAGTATTTGGCGGATAAGAAGGATGGCAAGGTGAACAAAGGTATATGTGATATACATGTTATTGATGTGTACCTTACTAGAGCTCGCAGTAGCACCTGGGTATTTGATACTGGTTCTGTTGCTAACATTTGCAACTCGAAACAGGGACTATGAATTAAGCGAACACTAGCAAAGGACGAGGTGACGATGCGCGTGGGAAATGGTTCCAAAGTCGATGTGATCGCGGTCGGCACACTACCTCTACATCTACCTTTGGGATTAGTTTTAGACCTAAATAATTTTTATTTGGTGCCAGCTTTGAGCATGAACATTATATCTGGATCTTGTTTGATGCGAGACGGTTATTCATTTAAATCAGAGAATAATGGTTGTTCTATTTATATGAGTAATATCTTTTATGCTCATGCACCCTTGAAGAGTGGTCTATTTTTGATGAATCTCACTAGTACTAATACACATATTCATAATGTTGAAACCAAAAGATGCAGAGTTGATAATGATAGTGCAACTTATTTGTGGCACCGCCGTTTAGGTCATATCGGTGTAAAGCGCATGAAGAAACTCCATAGTGATGGACTTTTGGAATCACTTGGGACTTGCGAACCGTGCCTCATGGGCAAGAAGACCAAAACGCCGTTCTCCGGTACTATGGAGAGAGCAACGGATTTGTTGGAAATCAAATATACAGATGTATGTGGTCCGATGAATATTGAGGCTCGTGGCGGATATCGTTATTTTCTCACCTTCATAGATGATTTAAGCAGATATGGGTATATCTACTTAGTGAAACACAAGTCTGAAACATTTGAAAAGTTCAAAGAATTTCAGAGTGAAGTTGAAAATCATCGTAACAAGAAAATAAATTTTCTACGATCTGATCGTGGAGGAGAATATTTGAGTTACGAGTTTGGTCTACATTTGAAACAATGCGGAATAGTTTCGCAACTCACGCCACCCGGAACACCACAGCATAATGGTGTGTCCGAACGTCATAATCGTACTTTACTATATATGGTGCGATCTATGATGTCTCTTACAGATTTACCGCTATCGTTTTGGGGTTATGCTTTAGAGACGGCTGCATTCACGTTAAATAGGGCACCATCGAAATCCGTTGAGACGACGCCTTATGAACTGTGGTTTGGCAAGAAACCAAAGTTGTCGTTTCTAAAAGTTTGGGGCTGCGATGCTTATGTGAAAAAGCTTTAACCTGATAAGCTCGAACCCAAATCGGAGAAATGTGTCTTCATAGGATACCCAAAGGAAACTGTCGGGTACACCTTCTATCACAGATCCGAAGGCAAGACTTTCGTTGCTAAGAATGGATCCTTTCTAGAGAAGGAGTTTCTCTCGAAAGAAGTGAGTGGGAGGAAAGTAGAACTTGATGAGGTAACTGTACCTGCTCCCTTATTGGAAAGTAGTACATCACAGAAACCGGTTTCTGTGACACCTACACCAATTAGTGAGGAAGCTAATGATAATGATCATGAAACTTCAGATCAAGTTACTACCGAACCTCGTAGATCAACCAGAATAAGATCCACACCAGAGTGGTACGGTAATCCTGTTCTGGAAGTCATGCTACTAGATCATGATGAACCTACGAACTATGAAGAAGCGATGGTGAGCCCAGATTCCGCAAAATGGCTAGAAGCCATGAAATCTGAGATGGGATCCATGTACGAGAACAAAGTGTGGACTTTGGTTGACTTGCCCGTTGATCGGCAAGCAATTGAGAATAAATGGATCTTCAAGAAGAAGACTGACGCTGACGGTAATGTTACTGTCTACAAAGCTCGACTTGTTGCAAAAGGTTTTCGACAAGTTCAAGGGATTGACTATGATGAGACCTTCTCACCCGTAGCGATGCTTAAGTCTGTCCGAATCATGTTAGCAATTGCCGCATTTTATGATTATGAAATTTGGCAAATGGGTGTTAAAACTGCATTCCTGAATGGATTTCTGGAAGAAGAGTTGTATATGATGCAGCCAGAAGGTTTTGTCGATCCAAAGGGAGCTAACAAAGTGTGCAAGCTCCAGCGATCCATTTATGGACTGGTGCAAGCCTCCCGTAGTTGGAATAAACGCTTTGATAGTGTGATCAAAGCATTTGGTTTTGTACAGACTTTTGGAGAAGCCTGTATTTACAAGAAAGTGAGTGGGAGCTCTGTAGCATTTCTGATATTATATGTGGATGACATATTATTGATTGGAAATGATATAGAATTTCTAGATAGCATAAAGGGATATTTGAATAAGAGTTTTTCAATGAAAGACCTCGGTGAAGTTGCTTATATATTAGGCATTAAGATCTATAGAGATAGATCAAGACGCTTAATTGGACTTTCACAAAGCACATACCCTGACAAAGTTTTTAAGAAGTTTAAAATGGATCAGGCAAAGAAAGGGTTCTTGCCTGTGTTACAAGGTGTGAAGTTGAGTAAGACTCAATGTCCGACCACCACAGAAGATAGAAAGAAAATGAAAGATGTTCCCTATGCTTCAGCCATAGGCTCTATCATGTATGCAATGCTGTGTACCAGACCTGATGTGTGCCTTGCTATAAGTCTAGCAGGGAGGTACCAAAGTAATCCTGGAGTGGATCACTGGACAGCGGTCAAGAACATCCTGAAGTACCTGAAAAGGACTAAGGATATGTTTCTCGTATATGGAGGTGACAAAGAGCTCATCGTAAATGGTTACGTTGATGCAAGCTTTGACACTGATCCGGACGATTCTAAATCGCAAACCGGATACGTGTTTATATTGAACGGTGGAGCTGTTAGTTGGTGCAGTTCTAAACAAAGCGTCGTAGCAGGATCTACATGTGAAGCGGAGTACATAGCTGCTCCGGAAGCAGCAAATGAAGGAGTCTGGATGAAGGAGTTCATATCTGATCTAGGTGTCATACCTAATGCATCGGGTCCAATGAAAATCTTTTGTGACAATACTGGTGCAATTGCCTTGGCGAAGGAATCCAGATTTCACAAGAGAACCAAGCACATCAAGAGACGCTTCAATTCCATTCGGGATTTAGTCCAAGTGGGAGACATAGAAATTTGCAAGATACACACGGATCTGAATGTTGCAGACCCGCTGACTAAGCCTCTTCCACGAGCAAAACATGATTAGCACCAAGGCTCCATGGGTGTTAGAATCATTACTGTGTAATCTAGATTATTGACTCTAGTGCAAGTGGGAGACTGAAGGAAATATGCCCTAGAGGCAATAATATAGTTATTATTTATTTCCCTATATCATGATAAATGTTTATTATTCATGCTAGAATTGTATTAACCGGAAACATAATACTTGTGTGAATACATAGACAAATAGAGTGTCACTAGTATGCCTCTACTTGACTAGCTCGTTAATCAAAGATGGTTATGTTTCCTAGCCATAGACGTGCATTGTCTTTTGATTAACGGGATCACATCATTAGGAGAATGATGTGATTGACTTGACCCATTCCATTAGCTTAGCGCTTGATCGTTTAGTTTGTTGCTATTGCTTTCTTCATAACTTATACATGTTCCTATGACTATGAGATTATGCAACTCCTGTTTACCGGAGGAACACTTTGTGTGCTACCAAATGTCACAACGTAACTGGGTGATTATAAAGGTGCTCTACAGGTGTCTCTGAAGGTACTTGTTGAGTTGGCGTCTTTCGAGATTAGGATTTGTCACTCCGATTGTCGGAGAGGTATCTCTGGGCCTCTCGGTAATGCACATCACTTAAGCCTTGCAAGCATTGCAACTAATAAGTTAGTTGCGGGATGATGTATTATGGAACGAGTAAAGAGACTTGCCGGTAACGAGATTGAACTAGGTATTGAGATACCGACGATCGAATCTCGGGCAAGTAACATACCGATGACAAAGGGAACAACGTATGTTGTTATGCGGTCTGACCGATAAGGATCTTCGTAGAATATGTGGGAGCCAATATGAGCATCCAGGTTCCGCTATTGGTTATTGACCGGAGACATGTCTCGGTCATGTCTACATAGTTCTCGAACCCGTAGGGTCCGCACGCTTAAAGTTTCGGTGACGATTGTATTATGAGTTTATGTGATTTGATGTACCAAAGGTAGTTCGGAGTCCCGGATGAGATCGGGGACATGACGAGGAGTCTCGAAATGGTCGAGACATAAAGATCGATATATTGGACGACTATATTCGGACATCGGAAAGGTTCCGAGTGATTCGGGTATTTTCGGGGTACCAGGGAGTTACGGGAATACGAGGAAGAAGTAATGGGCCTGATGGGCCAAGTGGTGGAAGAGAGGAGGCGGGGCGCGCGGGCCCCTAGCCCAAACCAAATTGGACTAGGGGGCCGGCCCTCCTTTCCTCCTTCTCCTCCTTCTCCTTCCTTCTCCTTCTCCTCCTTCCTTTCCTCCTCCTAGTAGGAGTAGGAAAGGGGAGTCCTACTCCTACTAGGAGGAGGACTCCTCCTCCTGACGCGCCCATAGAGGGCCGACCGGCCTCCCCCTTGCTCCTTTATATACAGGGGCAGGGGGCACCTCTAGACATACAAGTTGATCAGTTGATCTCTCCCAGCCGTGTGCGGTGCCCCCCTCCACCATATTCCACCTCGGTCATATCGTAGCGGTGCTTAGGCGAAGCCCTACGTCGGTAGGAACATCATCACCGTCACCACGCTGTCGTGCTGACGGAACTCTCCCGTGAAGCTCTGCTAGATCGGAGTTCGTGGGACGTCATCGAGCTGAACGTGTGCTGAACTCGGAGGTGCCGTGCGTTCGGTACTTGGATCGGTCGGATCGTGAAGACGTACGACTACATCAACCGCGTTGTGCTAACGCTTCCGCTTTCGGTCTATGAGGGTACGTGGACAACACTCTCCCCTCTCGTTGCTATGCATCACCATGATCTTGCATGTGCGTAGGATTTTTTTTGAAATTATTACGTTACCCAACAATATATATGGTGGACACACCCAAAGAAGGCAATGGCGATGGGACAACGGAGGATGACCCCTCCAAGAAGCAACCCAAGCGCCGACGTCAGCGGCGCCGCTCTAAGTCCCGCGAAGGCAAAAGTGGTGATACCGGCACCGGAGATAATAGCACTCCGGACAGTGCCGAAGACGACAACAATCCCCTCCAGCAAGATTTAGAGCAGGAGGATGGAGAAGCCAGCCTGTCGGCGTTCTGGGAACAGGGGTCCCCAGACTTGCCTACCTGCGGCATGCGGCATGGCTCAAGTGGGGGCCCAACGCGGCCCATCTTCATCAACACGAGGCTCAAGACCCTCGCGAGGGGCCAAGCCTCGCGAGGCGGACGGCACGGCGCATCCTCAGGCACAGCCTCATTAGGCTGGCTCGCGAGGAGGCAGAGAGTTCAAGGCGGGGTACCTCGCGAGGTGCCCATGACGCAAGCCATGACGACACGGGGCGCCAGGCGGGTGCCAACGCGCGCAACGTCCCTCTTTCCTCTTTGGTGCAAAGGGGGCAAGCGTATCCACGGAGTACCGAGGTATTAGGCAAAGGTTGCCACTTCGGTGCAACGAGACCAAGGCCAGGAGGACTACGAGACGGAGGTCACCATGGAGCCCAGCGCGGCGTCATCACCAGAGCCTTTGGCAGGCGAAGACTGCTTTTGTCAGGATAGATGTACTCGCTGTCCCCCTTCAAATTAGCCCGCCATTGTTGGATCCCTTCCCGCTCAATATTTGGGGAGAGGACCAGGGCCTCTATAAATAGGACTAGCCACCCACATAGCAAGGGGGGTTCGGTTTTTGGGGGTTCGATTCCTAGTTGTTCGGTCCGGGATCTGAGAGAGAAAGAGAGAGAAAGGAGACTGAACTCTTCATAGCAGTTCATCTCCACAGCCAAGAACAGACCCTCGCGAGGCTGTTCTTCCTTCTATTGTTCATCCACACTAGCCCCAGGAGGCAATCCATCCACCACACACTGGAGTAGGGTATTACACCACATCGGTGGCCCGAACCAGTATAAATCTTGTGTCTTTCGTGCAGCTCTTTTAGTAGTGTAGACCCCCTCGAGACGGAGAGGTTGAAGGTGAGATTTCCGCGCGCACCCCAGTGTTCGAACCTTAAGGGTCTGCCGGAACCCGAAATCCGACATTTGGCGTGCCAGGTAGGGGTGCGCCGGAATTCGTCTTCCACCGCTCCGTGCCCCGTCGCGTCTTCGTCGCCATGCCCGGCGACCAGGAGGTCAACCCCGACCCGTGGGCTGCATGGCCCAAACGCGCGGAACCGCTCGCCTCGGGTGACCCCGCGCCCCAGGCAGCTCGCGGTCCGTAGGGCGCTGCGGGCCGCGGGTGACGCGGACAGACTTCGGCAACTCTTACGCCGCGGCAGGCTCGGTCGGCAGCAAGGGCCTCCAATCACGCTGCGACAACGGCATCGTACACCCGCCGGGAGCAGGCGAATTCGAGGGCCGCGCTCACGGTGGCCCGAGAGCTGCTGCGATGCAGGTTGCTGGAGGGCGGCCACGACGTGCTGCTAGAGCGAGTGGCGGAGCTCCTGGGCTTCGCCGCCTCGGGGGCTCACCCCTTCTCCACCCAGCTCCCATCTCAAGCCCAGAGCGACCCGCACGGGGGCTCCGCGCGCGCCCGCGGGCTTCAAGGCTACTCCGATGCCAGCGAAGCTGTCAACACCGGACCAGTGGCGGCGCTGCCCCCGCCCCCGGCCCATGAAGGAGAAGGACTCGACGCGACCCACGGCCCCGAAGGGCGGGCGCATTGCCACCCAGTGGCAGGCATGATAGGTGGGGCCGCATGGCATGCGGGGCGCCACGGCATGGCGTACGGGATGACGGCGACGGAAGAGTACGTGCCCCGCATGATGGACCAAGGACACCCTCACGAGGACGGGCAGGGCTCACTCCTCGGCCCCAGCTGGGGGGACGAGGTGATGGAGGCTGAGCCCTTCCAGGCGCCTCAGGACGAGCCCGCTGGCCACGCTGGAGGCAGCGATCACCGGGCGCCGCTAACTCTTCAGGGGCAGGTATATGCCAACCGTGGATCGCAGGAGGTGCAGGTCGCCGTGGCGAGCGGCTGCCCCGCTCCTACAGCCCTTCACCCCTCGGGAGGAGGGTGCAGGGGGCTGCAGGGGAGGGGCCGGGATCCGACATCACCACCGTGGCGTTCGGAGCAAGGCGTTCTCAGGAAGTAGGCCCTCTGCTGGGGAGGTGCCTCAGGGCCTGCCCCTGGCAGAGGACCCGTGGTCGTCGGGGGAACCGCTGGCGACCGCTCTACCCCATCAGGCGGCGTCCTGGGTTCCGGTCGTTGCTGATGGCACTAGAGTGTGGCACAAGGCGGGGCCCTCGTCTGGCGATATGAAGCAAGGCCAGTACCTGTGAAGAAGGCCCAGTGCCTGTGAAGCTCGTCGCCCCGTGACACTCTCACGTAATAATGAGTGGGGCTGTACACGCCCCGGAGTCTCAGGGTGCCGGCCTCAGGCCCTGGGGCTCCCTCCCACGCCCAGTGGACAACACTTAGCTCCGCGCTGGTGAGAAGACGTCGAAGACTAGATTAGGTGCCGGACGCAGCTTTTTTGTCTGCCTTTTGTTGCCTTTCCCGTTGGCTGTTGCTTTCCCCCGCTGGATTTAAGTTGGATTCGAATTTGAGATTTGCGTGTGTTCGGGGAAGGGGTGCTTATTCTCGCTCGAGCCGTTTCTCGCGTTTTGGTTGCCGCTTCGTCACAGCTGCCTCCCCTCGTGAGCCCCTCGCGAGTCGGGTCAGGCCAGGCTAGTGCGCAGCCCAGGCTGCCGCTGTTGCTCCCTCTCGAGAGGATTTTCGGGTGCCTGCGGAGGTTGTCCTATCCGGAAAAGGCCCAGAGCCTGTGAAGCTCTCGCGCTCGAGGAAAAGGCCCAGAGCCTGTGAAGCAAGGCGAGTGCCTGTGAAGCTCTCACGCTCGAGGGAAAGGCCCGGTGCCTGTGAAGCAAGGCGAGTGCCTGTGAAGCTCTCGCGCTCGAGGAAAAGGCCCCGAGCCTGTGAAGCTCTCGCGCTCGAGGAAAAGGCCCAGAGCCTGTGAAGCAAGGCGAATGCCTGTGAAGCTCTCGCGCTCGAGGAAAAGGCCCGGAGCCTGTGAAGCAAGGCGAGTGCCTGTGAAGCTCTCGCGCTCGAGGAAAAGGCCCAGAGCCTGTGAAGCAAGGCGAGTGCCTGTGAAGCTCTCGCGCTCGAGGGAAAGGCCCGGAGCCTGTGAAGCTCTCGTGCTCGAGGGAAAGGCCCGGAGCCTGCGAAGCAAGGCGAGTGCTTGTGAAGTCATCGCGTTCGGGAGAAGGCCCAGGGCCCGTGGAGAAGGCCAATGCATGAGGAGTTTCTCATCAGCGACAACCTCACATCCTGAGGACCCAGCTAGAAAGCGCCCAAGGCGTCGCGCCCTCCTGCAGGCCGCCTCGGAACCAGCAGGGACAAAGGTAAACCAGCCCATCATCAGGCGCGAGCGCAATTTGGTTACTACTGATATAATAGACACAGGTTTTTACATGAGGGGCTTCCCCTCCCAAAATGCTCTCACACACCACCAGGTCCAAAGCCTGAGTTCTATTCATGTAGAGTGAAAAAGACAGGAGCGATATGCTCTCAGTCGGACCAATCCCCCAATGCGTCCCCGGAAGCACCTCCTGAGCCCTTGCCGGAGTCACCGAGCTCGCTATCGACGCCTGCGTCGCTGTCGGCGGCGTCAGGGCCGCTCGCCGCGCCATCCTCGTCAGCACCCACGACCACGTCGCTGTCGTCCGAAGTGAAGGCCCTGACGAGGGCGTCCACGTTATTCTCCACCCAGCGCGACAGGTCATCCCGGACGGCCTGGGGGACTGGGGTGATGACGGCGTCGAAGTCGAAGCGGGGATTCATGTTCTGAAGATGGCTGAAGACACGGGAGAAGGCGCGCTTGAGCAAGGCGCGGCTCCTCTCCTCCACCAACCTGTCGGCCTTAACCGACCGCGCCTCCAGCTGCGCCACCACGACAGTGAAGAACTGCAGGTTACCGGTGTAGTTGATCGTGTGTGGCTCACCGACGGACGCCTCGCAGATGTTGCCCAAGGCCGAGTTGGCCCTCTCCCTGAGCATGGTGAACATTGGGCCATGCGCGTGCTCCAGGAGCCACCGCTGGCGTATTTCGTCGGCGTTCTGGCGCTCGACGGCCTCGGCCTCTTCCATCTGTTGGCGAAGGCGGAGCACCTCGGCTCAAGAGGCGGCCAGCTCTTTTTGCGCCGCCTCAAGGGCGGCCCGGGAGGCGTCGGCCAGCCGCATCGCCTCGTCCCGTTGGGTCCTCAGGGCTGCGGTTCTGCCTTCGGCTTCGGCCTGGATCATCCCCAGCTTCCCCTCGAACTCACGCTCGAGGCCTTGGCGCGCCATCACCACCCGACGACAAACCTCCTCCAGGACACGCGCTTCCCGCGCAGCGACACCGTCCTCCGCCTGCGTCACTAGACGCTCCCTCGTCTCCAGCCTCTCGTACTCACGGGAGCATTCGGCGGCCTCCAGCACCAACGCTTCCTCGCGCTTCTGAAGCTCAGCTGGGTCTTCGGAGGCCACCTCCATCGACGCGAGGGCTGCCTCGCGCAGCTCCGCTTGCTCCTCGAACGAGTGGCATCGGGCCAGGAGCTCGTGAGCTCGCTCCTTCGCTGCCTCTCGCCACCCATCAGCTCTCCGGGCCTCCTCGATGGCCTGGGAGTGGGCCACTCGAGAGGCCTCCAGCGATGCCTTCGCTTCTTCATTGTCAAGGTCGCGTTGGCGGCGCGCAAGGGCGACGGTGGCCTCCAGCTCGCGCCTCCCTGCAGCTAGATGCAGGCCCTCGGCCTCCAGGCGAGCATCTTCAGCGGCAAGCTCTTCCCCAAGCAGGTCCACCGCGTCGGCCGCTCGTCGAAGGAACCCTTGGCGGCGAGAGCGGCGCTCCCGAGCACGCTCGAGCACATCTTCCACGTCATCATCCGCCCCAAGCAGGTGCCGGGGGCTGTGGGTCATCGTTCCCCCTCCGGGCAGGGGGCTGGGGGCTGGCGGCCTCGCGAGGCCGGACGCGCCACATCAGAAGCCCGACCAAGGACTAGCCCGCCTCCGGATGAGGGGCGTAGGTGGCGCCTCAACCAGTCGCAATCCAAGGCCAGACGGGAGGTACTCGACAGACTGGCTATCCCCTGAGAAGGCCCGCAAAGGAAGAGCGCGGGGAATGAAGGGCCGTGGCGCACCTCGGGACGATCTGCCCCATCAGACGCCCTCACCACGAGGGCAGAGCTTCTCGGAGCACTTGAGGATGGCGGAGGAGGCGAAGCCGAAGGAGGTGGTGCCTCGGTGACTCCCGCGATCTCAGTCGGAAGGGGCCTGCGGAGCAAGAATCAGCGAAAGCAACAAGAGGATCGAGAGTCAGAGAGGAAAAAGACTTACTCGTCAGTGGCGAAGTACTTCCTGCGCTTCAGCACGCGATAAGGGGAGTCAACACCCAGAGCCTCCCTCTTCCTCCGGAGGGCCTCGAAGTCCACGCGGAAGCGGCCCAAGAGAAGAGCGCAAGGATCAACCTGCCGCGAGGACGAGGCACCAGGACGGCCCATGTCGGGAGCGCCCGCCTGGCGCGTGCCACCAATCACCTCGTCAGAAGCTGGGACCAGGGCCTCCAAGGCCCCAGCCCCGGGCGCTAGGAGCGGCCGCCTACTACCTTCAGCCGCAGCAGTACGGGCTTCGGGAGCTGTCTCCTCACGAGAAGCCTCGGGCACTGCACCCTCCTCCGGAGCTGCCCTCGCGCGAGCAGCCTCGGGCACTGCCCCCTCCTCCGGAGCCTTCTCGGCCTCAGGCGCCTCCTGTCTCCCTTCTCCGCCACTTGAGGAGGAGTCGCCTTGGCCGATTGGGAGGGGAGTCACCACTACAGGGTTTTCACGAGGCCCTTGGAGACCGGCGGGGCGCAGCCCCCACTCATCGAAGTCGGGCATCTGCTTCACGAAGTTAGCCTTGCTCTGACAGAGATATAGCAAGGCCCCGCCTTGCCGGATGTTGCCAGGATTGGGGTCCCCGACCAAAGTCAGGAGCGTCGACTTTAGCGCCGCGGGAGCCAGGTCTTCTTCCTGGAGCCTCATGTCGTCCTTGCGCCCCCGGAAGGCCCATATTCGGCGAGAGTGCCGCTGTAGGGGAGCGACATGGCACAACAGAAACTCCTTCACCACTTTGGGCGTTGCCACACCAAGTTTCCTCAGGAGCGCGAAGCGGGGCCAGACAAAGACAAGCCGAGGGCTCTTCAGCGTCTCCTGGCCCCAACCCGAATTGGGGACGGCAGGCGAGGTCGGCTATGATAGCAGGGGGCTGGGCACCCCTGCGTCCACATACAACCATCGCTCGTGGAACCCGGCCGCGGGCTGGGGGAGTTGGAAGTCAATTCCAGACGCTTCGGATGCAGGCTCGGCAGCAAAGCTCGCGCATGCCCAGCGCTGGGAAGGATCGACAAGACGCAGTGAGAAGAAGTGGCGCAGCAGGGCGACCGAAGGAGGGACGCCCACCATGGCTTCGCAAACGAAGGCAAAGACCGAAAGGATGTGATGGACTCAGGACTTAGATGCATTAAGTGGATCTGATAATGCGAAAGCACGGCATTGAAGAAATCGGAGAAAGGGGGAACCAGGCCCGCCCACAAGGCATCGGTAAAACATGGGACCTCAGTGGCTGTCCTATCAATGGAGAAGTGGGACGCGGGCCAGGCAGTCGTCCTTCCGCACTCGTTGAAGATGGTGGCCAGGGCCAAGCTGTCCCTACCCAGGCACTCTTGGTTGAGCACAGTCGATCGACTGACGAGGGGGGCCACCGCTGGCGGCGCACAAGACGAAGGCACGGATTTCTCTGCTCTCTCCTTCCCCGTCGGAGCCATGGCGATGGGAAGGAGGGGGGGCATTCGAGATTGGATTTGAGGCAGGGGGAGGCGCTCGAAAGAAGGAAGAACAGAGGACACCCGAGCAACAGGGAAGGGGGCGGCTGTCTACAACTACCAGTCCACCTAGCAGGGCGCACAATAAGAAAGCGTGGGGGAACGGTGCCGCCCATGTCCAATCAACCGCCATGCAGTGTCCAAGGCCGCAGGCTGTTGGGGCCCGCGGCGCTTCGCCCTTGCCCTTTCGCCTCTCGGCACGGCCAAGTCCATGCGCACCTTGGGCCCGGGGGCTACTGTCAGCGTTCTGGGAACAGGGGTCCCCAGACTTGCCTGCCTGCGGCCTGCGGCGTGGCTCAAGTGGGGGCCCAGCGCGGCCCATCTTCATCAACATGAGGCTCAAGACCCTCGCGAGGGGCCAAGCCTCGCGAGGTGGACGACACGGCGCATCCTCAGGCACAGCCTCGTCAGGCTGGCTCGCGAGGAGGCAGAGAGTTCAAGGCGGGGTACCTCGCGAGGTGCCCATGACGGAAGCCATGACGACACGGGGCGCCAGGCGGGTGCCAGCGCACGCAGCGTCCCTCTTTCCTCTTTGGTGCAAAGGGGGCAAGCGTATCCGCGGAGTACCGAGGCATCAGGCAAAGGTTGCCACTTCGGTGCAACGAGACCAAGGCCAGGAGGACTACGAGACGGAGGTCACCATGGAGCCCAGCGTGGCGTCATCACCAGAGCCTTTGGCAGGCGAAGACTGCTTTTGTTAGGATAGATGTACTCGCTGCCCCCCTTCAAATTAGCCCGCCATTGTTGGATCCCTTCCCGCTCAATATTTGGGGAGAGGACCAGGGCCTCTATAAATAGGACTAGCCACCCACATAGCAAGGGGGGGGTTCGGTTTTTGGGGGTTCGATTCCTAGTTGTTCGGTCCGGGATCTGAGAGAGAAAGAGAGAGAAAGGAGACTGAACTCTTCATAGCAGTTCATCTCCACAGCCAAGAACAGACCCTCGTGAGGCTGTTCTTCATTGTATTGTTCATCCACACCAGCCCCAGGAGGCAATCCATCCACCACACACTGGAGTAGGGTATTACACCACATCGGTGGCCCGAACCAGTATAAATCTTGTGTCTTTCGTGCAGCTCTTTTAGTAGTGTAGATCCCCTCGAGACGGAGAGGTTGAAGGTGAGATTTCCACGCGCACCCCAGTGTTCGAACCTTAAGGGTCTGCCAGAACCCGAAATCCGACACAGCCCTCCCGAGAGAGCGGCAGATGGAGAGGCGGAGGTTGATAACTACATGCCTCCCTCCGAAGACGAGGCAAGCCTCGACGATGATGAATCCATCGTGCCTGAGGATCCCGTCGAACAAGAGCACTTCAAGCGCCGGCTTATAGCCATGGTAAATAGCCTTAAGAAAAAGCAGCAGCAGCTTCAAGCTAATCAAGATTTGCTAGCTGACAGATGGACTAAAGTCCTTGCGGCCGAGGAATAAAAACTCGAACGCCCCTCCAAGAGTTACCCAATGTGCAGGTTGCTACCCCGACTGGAGGAGGAAGCACCAAAACCTACATCTCCAGCATATGACGCAGCTGATCGGCCACCTCGTGGCCGCGACAGAGAGGCACTTCAGCCAAAAGCTCAGCCCGCACCTCGACGCCACTCAAATAAAAATGTCAGGGCATGGGGAAATACGCTAGACCTACGAGACGTATTGGAGGACAAAGCAAAACACGCAAGATCGATCTACGGATCAAGAGGGCGCGCTGATAACCGTCACGCCGAATACAGTAAAAGTAGATTCGGCCGGGCCGAACACAGCGGACAAGACTCATTTGAGCTGCGTCGCGATATAGCCCAGTACAGAGGCGCCGCACACCCCCTATGCTTCATAGATGAAGTAATGGATCACCAGATCCCAGAGGGTTTCAAACCTGTAAATATTGAATCATACGACGACACAATGGATCCTGCGGTATGGATCGAGGACTTCCTCCTGCACATCGACATGGCCCGCGGTGACGATCTACACGCCATCAAATACCTCGCACTCAAACTCAAAGGACCGGCTCGGCATTGGCTCAACAGCCTGCCAGCAGAATCCATTGGTTGTTGGGAAGATCTAGAAGCTGCATTCCTCGACAACTTCCAGGGCACTTATGTGCGACCACCAGATGCCGATGACTTGATTCACATAATTCAGTAGCTAGAGGAATTGGTCAGGCAATTCTGGACACGGTTCCTAACAAAGAAAAATCAAATCGTCGACTGTCCGGATGCAGAGGCCCTAGCAGCTTTTAAGCACAACATCCGCGATGAGTGGCTCGCCCGGCACCTTGGCCAGGAAAAGCCGAAATCTATGGCAGCCCTCACAACACTCATGACCCGCTTTTGTGCGGGAGAGGACAGCTGGCTCGCTCGCAACAATAACATATCAAAGAACCATGGTACTTTGGATACCAAGGACGGCAATGGCAGGTCACGTCGCAACAAACATAAGCGCCGCATCAACAAAGACAATACCGAGGATACAACAGTCAATGCCGGATTCAAAGGCTCTAAACCCGGTCAGCGGAAAAAGCCATTCAAAAGAAGCACTCCGGGCCCGTCCAGTTTGGACCGTATACTCGATCGCTCGTGTCAAATACACGGCACCCCGACAAGCCAGCCAACCACACCAACAGGGATTGTTGGGTGTTCAAGCAGGCCGGCAAGTTAAATGCCAAAAACAAAGATAAGGGGTCACATAGCGATGACGAGGAGGAGCCCCGGCAACCGAACACCAGAGGACAGAAGAGGTTCCCCCACAAGCACGGATGGTGAACATGATATACGCAACCCACATCCCCAAGAGGGAGCAGAAGCGTGCGCTCAGGGACGTATATGCGTTGGAGCCAGTCGCCCCAAAGTTCAACCCATGGTCCTCTTGTCCGATCACCTTCGATCCCAGGGACCACCCCACTAGTCTCCGTCATGGCGGATTCGCCGCACTGGTCCTAGACCCAATCATTGACGGATTTCACCTCACTTGAGTCCTTATGGATGGCGGCAGCAGCCTGAACCTGCTTTATCAGGACACCGTGCGCAAAATGGGCATAGACCCCTCAAGGATCAAACCCACAAAAACGACCTTCAAAGGCGTCATACCAGGTGTAGAGGCCCATTGCACAGGCTCAGTCACACTGAAAGTGGTCTTCGGATCCCCGGATAACTTCCAAAGCGAGGCGTTAATCTTCGATATAGTCCCGTTCCGTAGTGGCTATCATGCACTACTCGAGCAAACCGCATTTGCGAGATTCAATGCGGTACCACACTATGCATATCTCAAGCTCAAGATGCCAGGACCTCAGGGGGTCATCACAGTCAATGGAAACACAGAGCGCTCTCTCCGCATGGAGGAGCACACTGCGGCCCTCACAACAGAAGCGCAAAGCAGCCTCTTAAGGCAATCCACCAGTTCGGCGATTCAAGACCCGGACACCTTCAAGCGCGCCCGGAGTAATCGGCAACAAGACCGCCTGGCGCGTTTCGAGCTCGCATAGTAATGCGGCCCCCACCCCAGTCCCAGCCAAACGGCTAAATCTGTGCCCCGCGTACATAATTACGTATTGAAAATACCATGGGCACAGGTGGGGAGGGGGGCACGACTATGGCACGCCCCAAGACATGGCTCAACTGCACTAGGGGCTTCCCGCCTTATTATTTTTCTCTCTTTTCAGGACTTCACTCTCTGGAAACACCGTCCGGCAGTATGTTTGTCGGACACATGATACAACAACCAAGGAGGCAGAAAGCTAGAAGATTCAAATATTATTCATAGATATACTTGATCATAAGCCCACAATTCATCGGTCTCAACAAACACACCATGAAAAGAAGATTACATCGAATAGATCTCCACAAGAGAGGGGGAGAACATTGTACTGAGATCCAAAAAGAGAGAAGAAGCCTTCTAGCTACTAACTATGGACCCGTAGGTCTGTGGTAAACTACTCACACTTCATCGGAGAGGCTATGGTGTTGATGTAGAAGCCCTCCATGATCGATGCCCCCTCCGGCGGAGCTCCGGAACAGGCCCCAAGATGGGATCTCATGGATACATAAAGTTATGGCGGTGGAATTAGGGTTTTGGCTCCGTATCTGATCGTTTGGGGGTACGTGGGTATATATAGGAGGAAGAAGTACGTCGCTGGAGCAACAGGGGGTCCACGAGGGTGGAGGGCGCGCCTAGGGGGGGGGGTAGGCGCACCCCCTACCTCGTGGCCTCCTGTTACGTGTCTTGATGTAGGGTCCAGGTCTCCTGAGTTGTATTCGATGAGAAAATCACGTTCCCGAAGGTTTCATTCCGTTTGGACTCCGTTTGATATTCCTTTTCTTCGAAACCGTAAAACAGGCAAAAAACAGCAATTCTGGGCTGGGCCTCCGGTTAATAGGTTAGTCCCAAAAATAATATAAAAGTGGATAATAAATCCCAATAATGTCCAAAATAGTAGATAATATAGCATGGAGCAATCAAAAATTATAGATACGTTGGAGACGTATCAAGCATCCCCAAGCTTAATTCCTGCTCGTCCTCGAGTAGGTAAATGGTAAAAACAGAATTTTTGATGCGGAGTGCTACTTGGCATAATTTTAATGTAATTCTTTTTAATTGTGGTATGAATATTGAGATCCAAAAGATTCAAGACAAAAGTTCATATTGACATAAAAATAATAATACTTCAAGCATACTAACAAAGCAATTATGTCTTCTCAAAATAACATGGCTAAAGAAAGTTATCCCTACAAAATCATATAGTCTGGATATGCTCTATCTTCACCACACAAAATATTTAAATCATGCACAACCCTGATGACAAGCCAAGCAATTGTTTCATACTTTTGACATTCTCAGAACTTTTTCAATTTTCACGCAATACATGAGCGTGAGCCATGGATATATCACTATAGGTGGAATAGAGTGGTGGTTGTGGAGAAGACAAAAAGGGAGAAGATAGTCTCACATCAACTAGGCATATCAACGGGCTATGGAGATGCCCATCAATAGATATCAATGTGAGTGAGTAGGGATTGCCATGCAACGGATGCACTAGAGCTATAAGTATATGAAAGCTCAAAAGAAACTAAGTTGGTGTGCATCCAACTTGCTTTCTCATGAAGACCTAGGGCAATTTGAGGAAGCCCATCATTGGAATATACAAGCCAAGTTCTATAATGAAAAATTCCCACTAGTATATGAAAGTGATAACATGAGAGACTCTCTACTATGAAGATCATGGTGCTACTTTGAAGCACAAGTGTGGAAAAAGGATAGTAGCATTGTCCCTTCTCTCTTTTTCTCTCATTTTTTTATTTGGGCCTTTTCTCTTTTTATGGCCTCTTTTCTTTCTCTTTTTTTATTTGGGCTTCTTTGGCCTCTTTTATTTATTTTTCGTCCGGAGTCTCATCCCGACTTGTGGGGGAATCATAGTCTCCATCATCCTTTCCTCACTTGGGACAATGCTCTAATAATGATGATCATCACACTTTTATTTTTCTTACAACTCAACAATTACAACTCGATACTTAGAACAAAATATGACTCTATATGAATGCCTCCGGCGGTGTACCGGGATATGCAATGATGCATGAGTGACATGTATGAAAGAATTATGAATGGTGTCTTTGCCACAAATACGATGTCAACTACATGATCATGCTAAGCAATATGACAATGATGGAGTGTGTCATAAATGGAACGGTGGAAAGTTGCATGGCAATATATCTCGGAATAGCTATGGAAATGCCATAATAGGTAGGTATGGTGGCTGTTTTGAGGAAGGTATATGGTGGGTGTATGATACCGGCGAAAGGTGCGCGGTATTAGAGAGGCTAGCAAAGGTGGAATGGTGAGAGTGCGTATAATCCATGGACTGAACATTAATCATAAAGAACTCATATACTTATTGCAAAAATCTACAAGTTATCAAAGCAAAGTATTACGTGCATGCTCCTAGGGGATAGATTGGTAGGAAAAGACCATCGCTCGTCCCCGACCGCCACTCATAAGGAAGACAATCAATAAATAAATCATGCTCCGACTTCATCACATAACAGTTCACCATACGTGCATGCTACGGGAATCACAAGCTTCAACACAAGTATTTCTCAAATTCACAACTACTCAACTAGCATGACTTTAATATCACCATCTTCATATCTCAAAACAATTATCAAGTATCAAACTTATCGTAGTATTCAACACACTCATAAGAGAGTTTTATTATTAATCTTGCATACCAAGCATATTAGGATTTTAAGAAAATTACCATGCTGTTAAGACTCTCAAGATAATCTAAGTGAAGCATGAGAGATCAATAGTTTCTATAAAACAAATCCACTACCGTGCTCTAAAAGATATAAGTGAAGCACTAGAGCAAAATTATATAACTCAAAAGATATAAGCGAAGCACATAGAGTATTCTAACAAATTCCAAATAATGTATGGCTCTCTCAAAAGGTGTGTACAGCAAGGATGATTGTGGTAAACTAACAAGAAAAGACTCAAATCATACAAGACGCTCCAAGCAAAACACATATCATGTGGTAAATAAAAATATAGCTCCAAGTAAAGTTACCGATAGAAGTAGACGAAAGAGGGGATGCCTTCCGGGGCATCCCCAAGCTTTGGCTTTTAGGTGTCCTTAGGTTATCTTGGGGGTGCCATGGGCATCCCCAAGCTTAGGCTCTTGCCACTCTTTGTTCCATAATCCATCAAATCTTTACCCAAAACTTGAAAACTTCACAACACAAAACTTAAAGTAGAAAATCTCATGAGCTCCGTTAGCGAAAGAGAATAAAAGACCACTTCAAGGTACTATAATGAACTAATTCTTTATTTATATGGGTGTTATACCTACTGTATTCCAACTTCTCTATGGTTTATAAACTATTTTACTAGTCATAGATTCATCAAAATAAGCAAACAACACACGAAAAACAGAATCTGTCAAAAACAGAACAGTCTGTAGTAATCTGTAGCTAGCGCAAGATATGGAACCCCAAAAATTCTAAAATAAATTGCTGGACGTGAGTAAGTTATCTATTAATCATCTGAAAAAATAATTAACTAAATATCACTCTCCAAATAAAAATGACAGCAATTCCTGTGAGGGCTAAAGTTTCTGTTTTTTACAGCAAGTTCAACAAGACTTTCCCCAAGTCTTCCCAACGGTTCTACTTGGCACAAACACTAATTAAACACAAAAATCACAACCAAAACATAGGCTAGATAATTTATTTATTACTGAACAGGAGCAAAAAGCAAGGAATAAAAATAAAATTGGGTTGCCTCCCAACAAGCGCTATCGTTTAACGCCCTTAGCTAGGCATAACAAGCAAGAATAGATCTAGGTATTGCCATCTTTGGTAGGCAATCCATAAGTGGATCTCATAATATATTTATAAGGTAATTTAATTTTATTTCTAGGAAAGTGTTCCATGCCTTTCCTTAGTGGAAATTGGAATCTAATATTTCCTTCCTTCATATCAATAATTGCACCAATCGTTCTAAGGAAAGGTCTACCAAGAATAATAGGACATGAAGGATTGAAATCTATGTCAAGAACAATAAAATCTATGAGCACATAATTCCTATTTGCAACAATAATAACACCATTAATTCTTCCCATAGGTTTCTTAATAGTGGAATCCACAAGGTGCAAGTTTAGAGAGCAATCGTCAAAATCACGGAAACCTAACAAATCACACAAAGTCTTTGGAATCGTGGAAACACTAGCACCCAAATCACATAAAGCATAGCATTCATGATCTTTAATTTTAATATTTGGTTCCCACTCATCATAAAGTTTTCTAGGGATAGACACTTCCAATTCAAGTTTTTCTTCATAAGATTGCATCAAGGCATCAATGATATGTTTAGTAAACACTTTATTTTGACTATAAGCATGAGGAGAATTTAGCACGGATTGCAACAAGGAAATACAATCAATCGAAGAGCAATTTTCATAGTTAAATTCCTTTAAATCCATAATAGTGGGTTTAGCAACATCTAGGGTTTTAATTTCATCAATCCCACTTTTATCAAATTTAGCATCAAGATCAAAAGATTCAGAATTCTTGGAGCACCTTCTAGGTAAAGGTGGATCATATTCAGTCCCATCATTATCAAGATTCATATTGCAAAAAAAAGATTTAATAGGGGACACATCAATAACTTTTAGATCTTCATCATTATTTTCATAGGAACTAGAAGAACACGCTTTTATAAAGGCATCTTTCTTAGCACGCATCCTAGCGGTTCTTTCTTTGCACTCATCAATGGAAATTCTCATGGCTTTGAGAGACTCATTGATATCATGCTTAGGTGGAATAGATCTAAGTTTCAAAGAATCAACATCAAGAGCAATTCTATCAACGTTTCTAGCCAAATCATCAATCTTAAGCAATTTTTCTTCAATCATAGCATTAAAATTCTTTTGCGAAGTAATAAATTCTTTAATATTAGAATCAAAATCAGAGGGCATATTATTATAATTTCCATAAGAATTGTTGTAGGAATTACCATAATTATTAGAGGGATTACTAGGATAAGGCCTAGGGTTGAAATTTCCTCTATACGCGTTATTACCAAAATTGTTCCTACTAACAAAATTCACATCCATAGATTCATTATTATTCTCAATCAAAGTAGACAAGGGCATATCATTAGGATCGGAAGAAACACTCTTATTAGAAAATAATTTCATAAGTTTATCCATCTTGCCACTCAAACCATTAATTTCTTCTATTGCATGCACCTTTTTATTAGTAGATCTTTCAGTATGCCATTGAGAATAATTAATCATAATATTATCTAGGAGTTTAGTAGCTTCTCCTAAAGTGATTTCCATAAAAGTGCCTCCCGCGGCCGAATCTAAAAGATTTCTAGAAGCAAAATTCAATCCGGCATAAAAGTTTTGCATAACCATCCACAAATTTAAACCATGTGTAGGGTAATTACGTATCTTTAATTTCATTCTCTCCCAAGCTTGTGCAACATGTTCATGATCAAGTTGCTTAAAATTCATAATATCGTTTCTAAGAGAGATGATCTTAGAGGGAGGAAAATACTTAGAGATAAAAGCATCTTTGCACTTATTCCATGAATCAATACTATTTTTAGGCAAAGACGAAGACCAAGCTTTAGCATGATCTCTAAGCGAAAAAGGAAATAGCTTCAATTTAACAATATCATTATCCACATCTTTCTTCTGTTGCATGTCACACAAATCAACGAAGCTATTTAGATGGGTAGCGACATCTTCACTAGGAAGGCCGGAGAACGGATCTTTCATAACAAGATTCAACAAAGCAACATTAATTTCACAAGATTGAGCATCGGTAAGAGGAGCAATCAGAGTGCTAATAAAATCATTGTTGTTGGTATTGGTGAAGTCACACAATTTAGTATTATCTTGAGCCATTGTGACAAGCAAGCAAACTAACGCACAAGCAAGCAAAAAGCAAACAGACAAAAAGAGGCAAATAGAGGGAGGATAGAGAGAGAGAGGGCAAATAAAATGGCAAGGGTGAAGTGGGGGGAGAGGAAACGAGAGGCAAATGGAAAATAATGTAATGCGGGAGATAAGGGTGTGTGATGCGTACTTGGTATGTTGACTTTTGCGTAGACCTCCCTGGCAACGGCGCCAGAAATCCTTCTTGCTACCTCTTTTAGCACTGCGCTGGTTTTCCCCGAAGAGGAAGGGATGATGCAGCAAAGTAGCGTAAGTATTTCCACCAGTTTTTGAGAACCAAGGTATCAATCCAGTAGGAGGCTACGCGCGAGTCCCTCGCGCATGCACAAAACAAATAAATCCTCACAACCAACGCAAATAGGGGTTGTCAATCCCTATAGGGTCACTTACGAGAGTGAGATCTGATAGATATGATAAGATAATATTTTTGGTATTTTTATGATAAAGATGCAAAGTAAAATAAAGGCAAAGTAAATAGGAAAGTAAATAACTAAGTAGTAAGAGATCGATATGATAAAGATAGACCCGGGGCCATAGGTTTCACTAGTAGCTTCTCTCGAGAGCATAAGTATTTTACGGTGGGTGAACAAATTACTGTTGAGCAATTGACAGAATTGAGCATAGTTATGAGAATATCTAGGTATGATCATGTATATAGGCATCACGTCCGAGACAAGTAGACCGACTCCTGCCTGCATCTACTACTATTACTCCACTCATCGACCGCTATCCAGCATGCATCTAGAGTATTAAGTTAAAAATAGAGTAACGCCTTAAGCAAGATGACATGATGTAGAGGGATAGACTCATGCAATATGAAGAAAACCCCATCTTGTTATCCTTGATGGAAACAATACAATACGTGCCTTGCTGCCCTTACTATCACCGGGAAAGGACACCGCAAGATTGAACCCAAAGCTAAGCACTTCTCCCATTGCAAGAAAGATCAATCTAGTAGGCCAAACCAAACTGATAATTCAAAGAAACTTGCAAAGATAACCAATCATACATAAAAGAAATCAGAGAAGATTCAAATATTATTCATAGATAGACTTGATCATAAACCCACAATTCATCGGTCTCAACAAACACACCGCAAAAATAAGATTACATCGAATAGATCTCCACAAGAGAGGGGGCGAACATTGTACTGAGATCCAAAAAGAGAGAAGAAGCCATCTAGCTACTAACTATGGACCCGTAGGTCTGAAGTAAACTACTCACACTTCATCGGAGAGGCTATGGTGTTGATGTAGAAGCCCTCCGTGATCGATGCCCCCTCCGGTGGAGCTCCAGAACAGGCCGCAAGATGGGATCTCGTGGATACAGAAAGTTACGGCGGTGGAATTAGGCTTTTGGCTCCGTATCTGATCGTTTGGGGGTACGTGGGTATATATAGGAGGAAGAAGTACGTCGGTGGAGCAACAGGGGGCCCACGAGGGTGGAGGGCGCGCCCCTACCTCGTGGCCTCCTGTTACGTGTCTTGACGTAGGGTCCACGTCTCCTGAGTTGTATTCGATGAGAAAATCACGTTCCCGAAGGTTTCATTCCGTTTGGACTCTGTTTGATATTCCTTTTCTTTGAAACCCTAAAACAGGCAAAAACAATAATTCTGGGCTGGGCCTCCAGTTAATAGGTTAGTCCCAATAATAATATAAAAGTGGATAATAAAGCCCAATAATGTCCAAAACAGTAGATAATATAGCATGGAGCAATCAAAAATTATAGATACGTTGGAGACGTGTCATACTGCTATATTGCTTTGAATTTCAGGTAAAATGAAATTACACAAAATTGTTTATAATACTAGAAGATTTAAAGTTTACATACAATGTTTCTGCATAATTGTATCAAGACTAACATTTATTATTACCGAAAGACGGGCGCAGTAACACGCGCCTTTCATGCTCCAGTTGGATCATATAACCATCCCTCAATATGCAACGAAGGATCACTCCAAAGTTCCTATCTAGTGGAGAGCATAAGAAGAAATCATTTCTAGGGTACGAAACCACCTCA
Organism: Triticum monococcum; assembly: GCA_034509565.1. Lineage (NCBI taxonomy): Eukaryota > Viridiplantae > Streptophyta > Magnoliopsida > Poales > Poaceae > Triticum > Triticum monococcum. The sequence continues at coordinate 681,359,373 of CM067845.1, read as the reverse complement.
AAGCTATTCTTTCCGTTCGATCTATTAAAGAGTTCGTACTAAAATAACACAAAGCTATTGAGGGAGTCCTGGATTAGGGGGTGTCCGGATGGCCGGACTATACCTTCAGCCGGACTCCTGGACTATGAAGATACAAGATTGAAGACTTCGTCCCGTGTCCGGAAGGGACTTTCCTTGGTGTGGAAGGCAAGCTTGGCGATACAAATATGTAGATCTCCTACCATTGTAACCGACTTTGTAACCCTAACCCTCTCCGGTGTCTATATAAACCGGAGGGTTTTAGTCTGTAGGACAACATACAGAACAACAATCATACCATAGGCTAGCTTCTAGGGTTTAGCCTCTCCGATCTCGTGGTAGATCTACTCTTGTACTACCCGTATCATCAATATTAATCAAGCAGGACGTAGGGTTTTACCTCCATCAAGAGGGCCCGAACCTGGGTAAAACTTCGTGTCCCTTGCCTCCTGTTACCATCCGGCCTAGACGCACAGTTTGGGACCCCCTACCCGAGATCCGCCGGTTTTGACACCAACATTGGTGCTTTCATTGAGAGTTCCTCTGTGTCATCACCATCAGGAAGGATGCCTCGCCCCGTCTTTAAAGACGGCACCGTTGCTAAGGGAGCTTTGGCTGTCGGCCAAACCCTCCGGCTAGGTGGTTTTCTTAAGACCGCCTATTCGGCTTCTGCGCCGACGATGACCTCTCGAGCCATCGAAAACAATCTTCATGTTAGCTCGGAACTCGCCGAGCAGTTAGATCCAATGGATCTCTCCTCCATAAATGAGCTCTTGGATCGCATCGCCGCCCTGGGAGTCGCTACGGATTACGACCAGATTGGGCCTAAGCCCGATCTGAGAGAGATTAACTCTCCCCAAGTCACCCATCACGTTGTCGTGGAAGAGGGACAGTGCGGCAACCCTTCATCTATCTTAAGGACTAGCTACGTCCGGATTCCCGATCCCTCCAAGCCGGATACCCGCGGAGGGGAGGATATCACTCAAGACCTGAACTTAGAGTCAGGCGATGGGCTGGATTGATTGGACAACATCCAGGAATCCAAATTTTCGAGTTCGGAAATTCCTCGGCCTCTGAGCCTCAGATGGGGTGAGGCTTCGGATTTAATTCCACCCACCCACCCGAACATAAGCGATCTATCCCAAATCAGACAAGAGCCCGAAAAACAGTACATCATTACTGGGCCAGATTCCTCCTGGTTAGGAACAAGATAAGGGACTGCCGCGAGGAAGACGCAATCTCAATCTTCTGCAATAATTGCACGGAAAAGAGAATCCTCAATGCCATAAGTTGCCGTGATATTACACGCTTCGCTGACTTGGCGTCCATTGTACGAAAGTACTGTGCGATGGAAAGCGCCTGGAAAACCAAAATAAAATTTTGGGATGATCCGGCCCTGAATACAAACCCAGTCCGAAATAAAAGGGGGCATCATTGCCAGACACCTGGGTCAAACACCAAAAAGCAAAAACCCTCTACAGGGCATGGAACCGTACTGGAAGGATGGCTTAATGGACCCTGTAAAATTCACAGTACAGAGGACGCCACACCAACTCACAGCCTTAGAGCATGTTGGATACTCTGGCAGGTGGCCAAAATTGGCGAAGATCTCCTAATTCCGGAGGCCACAAAAAGGCACCCCAGAGACACCAATACGGTATTAACAGTCTTCGAGACTTTCGCATCAAATAATATGCAAAAAAGGACACTCCGCAGCCTTGCCGAACTCTACCAAGTAGCAACAATAAACCCATGGAGTGACACGACTATTACCTTTAACGCCAGTGATGAACCTAAATTCCGAACAGCTCGAGCACCGGCCGCATTGGTCCTCAGTCCAATAGTGGACGACTTTCGTCTTACCAAGGTACTCATGGACGGCGGCAGCGGATTGAACCTCATTTATGAGGAAACCCTTCAAAAATGGAAATAGACTAGAACCACATTGAGCGAAGCAGCACAACCTTTAGAGGAATAATCCCTAGTCGGGAAGCGTGCTGTACAGGTAAAATCACACTAGATGTGGTGTTCGGCATGCCGGATAATTATAGGCCGAAGAGGTCACGTTCCATGTGGCTCCATTCAGCAGCGGTTATCACGCTCTGCTAGGGCGGGAAGCGTTTACAATCTTCCAAGCAATACCCCATTACGGGTACATGAAGCTCAAGGTGCTCGGGCCTAACGGGATCATCACTCTCGCTAGTGATCCGGACATAGCACTCCGCGCCGAAAACAAGACAGCCGCACTGGCCCTCGAGGCACTATCCGAAGCCCTAGCGGCTGAGGAACTGACTGCGCTATGCTCCATGGTGAATAGGGATGATGTGGTACTCGACAAAAGATCCAAGTCCACCTCCTTTAAACCGGCGGACGAAATAGTCAAATTCCAGGTCCATCCAACGGACCCCAATAAAACAGCTTCCATTGGGGCACAGTTAAACCCTGATGTAGACACCGCACTGCGAGAGTTCCTACGAGAGAACTGGGACATTTTCGCCTGGCACCCTTCAGACATGCCAGGAATCCCACGCAGGCTGGCCGAGCACAGCTTAAATATCCTAAAAGGATTCAAACCTGTCAAACAAGCTCTTCGGCGTTTTTCCGAACCTAAGAGACAGGCCATGGGAGAGGAGCTAGCAAAGCTATTGGAGGCCGGATTCATCAGAGATATAAAACATCCGGACTGGCTAGCAAACCTGGTGATGGTATCAAAGAAGGACAAATCCTGGCGCCTGTGCGTTGATTTTAAAGACCTTAACAAGGCTTGCCCAAAGGATCCTTTCCCCCTCCCCCGCATCGATCAAATTATCAACGCAACCGCAGGACACGATTCGTTGTGTTTCCTCGACGCATATTCCGGCTACCATCAAATCAAGATGGCAGAATTAGACCAAGCCGCAACAACATTTATCACACCGTACGGCCCATTCTGCTTCAATACAATGCCCTTCGAGCTCAAAAACACCGGCGCAACATATCAGCGCATGATTCAGACATGTCTGGCAAACCAGATCGGCAAAACAGTGGAGGCATATGTAGATGATGTGGTCGTCAAAACAATACATGTCGAATCTCTAGTAGACGACTTGAGGCTCACATTTGATAACCGCCGAACATACGACATCAAGCTCAACCTAGAAAAATGCATTTTCGGCGTCCCAGCCGGAAAGCTCTTGGGCTTCATTGTATCCGGTAGAGGAATTGAAGCAAATCCAGCCAAGATCCAAGCTCTGTCACAATTGGATATCCCAAAGGACCTCAAACAAATACAAAAGTTAACCGGATGCGTGGCGGCTCTAAGATGCTTTATCTCCCGCTTGGGAGAAAAGGCCCTACCCCTTTACCGCCTCCTTCGGCGCACCGAACACATCGAATGGACGGATGCAGCCACGGCCAGACTCCACGAAATAAAAGCCATATTGGCAACAAACCTAGTCCTGGCCGCGCCAAACATTGGCGAACCAATGCTATTGTACATTGCAGCAACACATCAGGTTGTAAGCGCAGTGCTCGCCGTCGAACGAGAAATGGACGGACACAAATTCCCCCTTCAAAAGCCGGTCTATTATGTGTCCACTGTCCTCACTCCGTGCAAATCACGGTACCCGCATTATCAAAAGATTGCTTACGCAGTATTCATGGCATCCCGGAAGCTACGACGCTACTTTCAAGAGTGTTCAATAACAGTAGCCTCGGAAGTACCACTTAACGATATTATAAACAACCGTGACGCAACGGGACGGATTACAAAATGGGCCATTGAGCTCCTCCCGTTCGACATAACTTATAAGCCACGATGAGCCATCAAGTCGCAAGTCTTGGCCGACTTCGTCGCAGAATGGACGGAGGCCGAACTCCCTGAAGAGTACGGCACATATTCAAATTGGATCATGTATTTCGACGGCTCCAAGATGTTGGCCGGACTAGGGGCTGGCGTCGTTTTGACGTCCCCCACAGGAGACACAGTTCAATACGTACTCCAGATTATGTACACAGACTCCAACAATGCAGCCGAATATGAGGCCCTTTTACATGGTCTCCGGATGGCAATATCCATGGGCATTCAACGCCTAGAGGTGCGCGGGGACTCGAACCTTGCAATATCCCAAATAAATGGAGACTTCGATGCCAAGGATCCAAAAATGGCAGCTTACCGCAATGCCGTCCTAAAAATGTCAGCTCGGTTCGAAGGGCTTGAATTTCACCATATAGCCCGGGAAAATAATCAGGCGGCAGATGTCCTGGCATGCATCGGCGCAAAACGCGATGTAGTCCCCCCCCCCCCAACATCTTCTTGGAAAGGCTGTTCAAGCCATCCATAGTATGGGAAGGGGAGCCGAACAATAACAGCCCGGACCCAACCGTACTGCCCGACACCGAACATTCTGACACAATCGGAGGCTCTGCCAATGAAATGACACCTTCAACCCACGTAATAATGGCCGTCATCGCCCCGTGGACAGAACCATTCCTCGCCTACCTTACTAGGCAGGAACTCCCCGAGGACCAAAATGAGGCACGCTGCATAGTGCGGCGATCCAAAGCCTACAAAGTCCATGAGGGAGAGCTTTATAAGAAAAGCACTACCGGAGTCCTTCAAAGGTGCATCTCCGAAGAGGAAGGGCGGAACCTCCTGGCTGAAATTCATGCCGGACTCAGCGGTCATCACACTGCAGCTCGGTCCCTTGTAAGCAAGGCCTTCTGTACAGGCTTTTATTGGCCGACGGCCCGGGCAGACGCCCAGGACTTAGTCCAACGATGCGTCGGTTGCCAGCTCTTTGCAAACCAAAGCCATATGCCACCCACCACCCTCCAAACTATCCCCATCACTTGGCCCTTCGCGGTCTGGGGGCTTAACATGGTTGGACCCCTTAAAGGCGGAACCCACAAGCAAAAATACTTACTGGTCATGGTGGATAAGTTCACCAAATGGATAGAAGCCAAGCCTGTTAAGACGGCCGAATCCGGACCAGTGATAGACTTTATATCCGTGGTTGTACACCGTTACGACGTCCCCCACAGCATCATCACTGATAACGGCACGAACTTTACAGTCGACGAGGTAAAACTCTGGTGCAAAAACATGGGCATCAATCTTGATTATGCTTCCGTCTATCACCCACAAACTAACAGCCAGGTCGAACATGCAAATGGTCTTATCATAGTGGCATCGAACCCAAATTAGTGCAGTCCCTCAAGGAATCTAACACGCACTGGGTAGAGGAGCTCGACTCCGTACTCTGGGGGCTGCGGACCACGCCGAATCGCACCACCGGATACACACCATTCTTTATGGTGTACGACGCAGAGGCAGTTTTGCCTTGCGACATAATTCATGACTCACCTCGAGTGCGCATGTACGAAGAAAGAGAAGCCGAGCTCAATCGGCAGGACAGTTTGGACGCATTGGAGGAGGAGCGTGACGTGGCAAAAGCCCGTTCCGCATTCTATCAACAGCAGGCTCGAAGATACCAAAGCAGAGAAGTACGGGCCAAAAATTACAATGTTGGCGAATTAGTTCTACGCCTACCGGACAAGAAAAAGGACAAACTCAAGCCCAAGTGGGAAGGTCCCTTCATAATTGACCAAGTCCTGACTGGTGGAGCGTACCGCCTACGAGATGCATCGGATAACCGACTCAAGCCGAACCCATGGAACGCAGCCCGTCTCCGAAGATTCTATGCCTAGCGCCGGACTCTGTGTTCGTCTCCTTCCTCTGTTCATTTTTTATATACTGTCTGTCTTACATTTCTCTCCTTCTCCCCTTCCTTTCTCTTATAGCCTTTAAAGGCTCATCAAATGACGTGCTATTCACACTCATTAAACCTGGGGGCTTCTTTTAATAGAAGCTTATTTATACGGGCTTCATGCCCAACACATGTGTTACACTTCCGCATGTACCTTTTATTTCACCATTATATGCATCGATATGACTTAAGTTTTGGCCAAGCTGGGTTGCCTGGCTCCTGTGCTTACCCCCGATTATTCGGCTAGGCGGTAAAGGGAGCACCTCTGTGATTGTTACTGCCGGATCAGCCGGATGTGTACCTCAGACTGGGTGAAGCCAAAAGCTAGCCTTCTTAAGGGAATATTCGGTCGGTGACCTAAAAGATGATCTTTTCACTTATTCATTTATGCGCCCCCAGATGCTTTTTCCCGCGTCTTTTTCGCAGAATGGACATGCACTTTAGGGCATGCCTCCCAGGGAAAGGAACCCCTAACGGAACTATTCTCCCTGGAAGATGTTTCTTACTAACCATGTAATATAACATAACTAGCCGGGCACTTGTCTGTTCACGCACTAATGACCCCTACGCCTGGTCTCCATGCATTCCCCAGTTCTTATATAACCGATGGGAATTCGGACACACTCCGGACCGTCAGGTCCCGAGGCTGAAGCGAAAAGGTCAGCCATGACAAACGATCTATAATCCGGCTAGAAGGCATTATCAATGTCAATTAAATTACATAGTCATTCTGACTGATTGTATTCCTCTTCAATACCATCTAACAAGCTGTCTAATTTATAGTCCTACTGGGAATACTTTGCGGCCAATTCTACTTGGCCATATACTAAGCTTACAGGGATCTCCTTCCCATCGGGCCCCACAGGACCGACCTCAGCCATGTGGTTGGGGTCAGCCTTTGTGTACCGCGTCTTCACCATGGCCCAGGCCTCCCTAGCGCCTTGACGGCAGGCCGATACCTTCCACAATCGGAAGCGCCGCCGTGCTCCCTTTAGCTTCTCTGCAAGCTCTCCAAGACCTTCGGGCATGGAGATGGATGGCCACAAGGCCTGGGCGACGCCTTGCATCGCCTGTCGAACTCGCTCAAGCAGTTGCGAGAGCTCGGGAAGAAGGTCACACATAGAACCGGGCATCTCCTCTGCAGGACGACCTATTAGCACACCTACAGACATTACTCTGTTAGTCGACTTCCTCGTCGAACTTTTTTCAAAGGTTCGTTCAAGCACTTACTAAATATGCCGCGCCGAAGACGCTGATTCTCCTTAACGGAGTCTGACAGCTAGGCAGGAACATCTTTCAGGTCGACGCCCAGCTTGGTGTTGGCATCTTGGAGATCGTTCTTCTCCCGCCTCACCTTTGTCAGCACCTTCTCACCAGCCTTCAGCTGGCGTATGAGTTGTTGCCTTTCTGGACTCAATCCGGCGCAATCTGCAATTTCATTTGTCAGATTCGCACCCATGCCGTGCTTCGTAAAATACTTATCTTTCGAAGTGTATATTATCAGAGGGGGTCTCCTTGGGCTCCCCTGCCGCGGCTAGTGCGGCCTCAAGTTGGGCTTTGCACTCTTCCAGCTCCTGGGACAGTAGGGAATTCTTTTCTGTAAGAACCTGCATAACAAATGATCCTTAAATCAGTTATTCTAACTGTTTCAAGTCTCGGGGGCTATTGGTATATATATATAATTACCAAAATTTTCTTACCCGTATGTCTTTTACATATTGCTCCGTGGCTCTGGCTAGACCATTTTGAGCGGCATGGAGGTACGCATCTCCCGAATTGAAGGCATCTAATGCCTCTCGGGAGAAACAAGCATCGCGAAGAATTGTCCGGCGACGCCTGTGGTTCATGGCACTCTCCACCTCAGAGTTGGTGGCAGACAACCTATCCACATCCTCCGTCGGAGGAGCGTCCGGTGCGCGCCTTGTGTTCGCCTCCGCCTCTGGACCAGGCTTTGGAGCCTGGCTGGTGGAGGCGCGATTGGCAGCCTCTCCGGATATAGTCCGGCGAGGTCTCTTTGTCCTGAAGAAAGCACGAATGTTAATATGCCTTGAAGGTATAACACCTGGGATAAGGGGGCGCGCCATACCTTTGCGCTGACGCCTCGGTCCGGACTGCACCTCTTTTCTGCCCACGGGGCCCTGCGGCCCCTCATTGGCTTGTCGCCGCAGGTTCGGCCTCCCGTCTCAACCCCCCCCCCCCTGCAAAGCTCGGTTGTAATCAGGAAACTGAAAACACGAGAGGGCGGACCCCTATTCGGGGTACTGGGACTTCGATCTTAGTTACCTGGGAGGCCGGGATTAGCCCTGGGTAATCGGCCGTAATGGCCACCAAGGCGTTGTCCTTGCTCAATTGATGGAACACTCCATCAATCAGCTCCACAGATAAGTCCGGATCCTCTTGAGAGGCCGGGTCGAGGGACCGTCCTGGGTCCTCGGGTTGTGGAGGAGGGCTGTTTATTTCTTTAACAGCCTGGCGCAGTTCCTGCGTTGAAGTCGTTAGACTGAATACTAAACAATGGGAATGTAAAACGGATGGTCAAGTAAATGTGACCACTTACCTAGCTTGGGGGATTGTACATATAAAATCCACCCTGTGGGTTGACGCGGAGAAATTCCTCCTCTTCTCCCTTGTACAAAGCGGACAAGGTCTTTGTTAGGGTCGCAGCCGAATCCGGTCCCTTACGGCCGTAGCGGGTGGCGTCGTCCTCCCCGTTGAAATCCCACATGGGGTGGCCTCTATATCGTAGCGGCTGCACCCCTCGCATGATGCATGCGGCCATGACCCTGATCATGGTCAGTCCGGAATGAGCTAACAATCTTATCCGGCCCATCAGGTAAAGGACGTCCTTGTCACTTTCCCTCTGAGGGCTCCGTAGACGCCAACTTAGGCGCTTCTTTAGTGGAGCACCGTCGAACTCAGGGAGGCCAATCCGGACAGGATCCGACAGCGGGACGTCCTCTATGTAAAACCATTCCGAAGGCCATTCCTCGGACGCCTTCTTTGGGATTCCGGATAGATATCCGGTCCCGGCGATGCGCCACACTTCGGCTCCGCCCACTTGATATATTGACCCCTTCTGAGAACGGGGCACAAGGCAGAATAGCTCTTTCCATAGCCCGAAATGAGCCTCAACACCCAAAAATAGCTCGCAGAGGGCTACGAAGCCCGCGATATGCAATACGGAGGCAGGCGTAAGATTGTGTAGCTGGAGGCCATAGAACTCTAGGAGCCCCCGTAGAAACGGATGGATTGGAAATCCGAGCCCTCTTATTAAATAAGGGACGAGGCATACCCACTCTCCTTTGGAGGGATTAGGGGCACTCTCCGCTTGCTCTCCACCATTATAGATGGCAAGACTGGCTCGAACCGGGACCGTATAGGCCGGGGGAGAAATCCCTTGGTCTGGAGCGTCACTAGCTCGCTATGCGGGATGGAGCATCTCTCCCAATATCCAGGCTAAGGGCTGGAAGGGCGAAAGGAGGAGTTGCGATGGCTGGCCATGGTGGTATGGACCTTTGTCGGATGCGCTCTGATGAACACTCGCGAAGGGGAGAAGGTGTGGTTTGGATCTAAATCCTCGTCCCCTTAAATGGGCGGCTCATTTACGCGGCTAGGGGTGTGGATGTAAAAACACTCAGACTTTTCATATTCGTTTGACACGTGGGAGACGGCCATTATTGGGCATAGAATCCAAGGAGCGCAACATTTACAAGAAACCAGACTTTATTCAACAGGTACACGGAATTTGGAGGAGAACCCGCCTTGCAATGCCGAAGACAATCTGCGTGCCGGACTCATCGTCATTGAAGCCTGGTTCGGGGGCTACTGAGGGAGTCCTGGATTAGGGGGTGTCCGGATGGCCGGACTATACCTTCAGCCGGACTCCTGGACTATGAAGATACAAGATTGAAGACTTCGTCCCGTGTTTGAAAGGGACTTTCCTTGGCGTGGAAGGCAAGCTTGGCGATACGAATATGTAGGTCTCCTACCATTGTAACCGACTTTGTAACCCTAACCCTCTCCGGTGTCTATATAAACCGGAGGGTTTTAGTCCCTAGGACAACATACAGAACAACAATCATACCAGAGGCTAGCTTCTAGGGTTTAGCCTCTCCCATCCCGTGGTAGATCTACTCTTGTACTACCCGTATCATCAATATTAATCAAGCAGGACATAGGGTTTTACCTCCATCAAGAGGGCCCGAACCTGGGTAAAACTTCGTGTCCCTTGCCTCCTGTTACCATCCGGCCTAGACGCACAGTTCGGGACCCCCTACCCGAGATCCGCCGGTTTTGACACCGACAGCTATTCTTTCCGCTCGATCTATCCTAGAGTTCGTACTAAAATAACACGAAAGCAAATTCATATTCATAATACTCAATCCAACACAAAGAACTTCAAAGAGTGCCCCAAGATTTCTACCGGAGAAACAAAGACAAGAACGTGCATCAACCCCTATGCATAGATTACCCCAATGTCACCTCGGGAATCCACGAGTTGAGTGCCAAAACATATATCAAGTGAATCAATATGATACCCCATTGTCACCACGAGTATTCAGTTGCAAGACATATATCAAGTGTTCTCAAATCCATAAAAGTATTCAATCGGATAACAACGGAATCTCAAAGGGAAAAACTCAATTCATCACAACAAGATAGAGAGGGGAAAGCACCATATAATCCGACTATATTAACAAAGCCCGCAATACATCAAGATCGTGACATCTCAACAACATGAGAGAGAGAGAGATTAAACACATAGCTACTGGTAAAAACCCTCAGCCCCGAGGGTGGACTACTCCCTCCTCATCGTGGTGGCCGTCGGGGTGACGAAGATGGCCACCGGAGATGATTCCCCCCTCTGGCAGGGTGCCGTAAAGGGTCTAGATTGTTTTCGGTGGCGGAACTTCTAATCTAGGTTAACCCCGGGGGTTTCTGGAATTTTTGGGAATTTATACGGTAAAGAGGGGGTGCGGGAGGCCACCGAGGTGGGCACAACCCACCTGGGCACGCGTGGGCCCCTAGGCGCGCCCTGGTGGGTTGTGCTCCCCTCGGGGCACCCCTAGGTGCTTCTCTGGCCCATCTTGGGTGTTCTGGTCCATAAAAAATCCCCAAAAAGTTTCGCGGTGTTTGGACTCCGTTTGATATTTTTTCCTGCGATGTAAAAAACAAGCAAAAAAAAAAACAACTGGCACTGGGTCAATAGGTTAGTCCCAAAAAATGATATAAAGTTGCTATAAAATGATTGTAAAACATCCAAGAGTGATAAAATAACAACATGAATATTTCATAAATTATAGATACATTGGAGATGTATCAGCATCCCCAAGCTTAATTCCTACTCGTCCTCGAGTAGGTAAATGATAAAAGAAATAATTTATGAAGTGTGAATGCTAGCAAAGTGCATAAGTATGATCAATGATAATTTCAATCACTTTTCCTAGCATCATAGCAGCAATTATTTCTCATAAAACTTTTCATGTTAATGTAGCAACCAATTCACATGTTAAGGTTCAAACAATGAATTCTCTTGAAACCGAACAACCTATGTTCTCAATCACCAAGCAATTGTAATTCAACTTATTCAACAGAGTCTAAGTAAGAGCTCCACATACTCAACCATCATATAGTCTTCTATGATTTCTAACACTCACCGCATACACATGAGCAAAACGTTTCAACCGGACATATAGAATGATAGGGGCTTATAACTTCGCCTCCCAACGTATTCACCTCAAGGGTGATGTCAACAATAATAACTCATGCTACCCATATCCAACTGGATATATGTGCCTAGATCTTTCCTCACCACATGATGCTTGCCAAAAGATAAAAATAAAAAGGAATAGAGAGAAGAACTTTGACTCTTTGCATAAAAGTAAAAGATAGGCCCTTCGCAAAGGGAAGCAGAGGTTGCCATGCGCTTATTTGTTTGTATGATCAACTCAATGTCATGTTGTATTGCCCCTTATGATAGCAACCTTTATTATGAAATCTATCACTTTTATTCTTTGCCATCACAAGTTCATACAACGCTCAATTTTCTCTTACACTAAATGATCTAACACTTTTAGAAGCAATTTTTATTGCCTTATTGCACGGATGACAACTTACTTGAAGGATCTAGCTCAATGCTTATGTAGGTATGGTGGACTCTTGAAGACAAGATTTGGGTTAAAGGTTTTCTGGATGCACAAGTAGTATCTCTACTTGGTGCATAATTTTTGGCTTGCAAAGATGGGGGGCAAGCACCACATGTTGAAGGATCTATGACAATATAACTTCTATGTGAATATGAACATACATAAAACATTATGTTGTCTTCCTTGTCCAACGTCAACAGTTTTGGCATATAATATTTTGATGGGGGCTCACAATCACAAAAGATTTCCATGATAGTGTATTTGCATGTGAAAGTTCTCTTCCTTATACTAATTATTCGTGAATTGCTTGTATGACCAATATTGTGATTGTCAAGCCTCAAAATATTTCACTTTCTAAAACCAATGTGAAGCTGCCACTAGGCATGATATGATTTCAACTTCATTACATTCAATTTATTCAACAATTTACTCATAGGATATAAGTGAAGTACAAGAGCAATTCCATAGTAAAGAGCTTCGTTGACGGGATGTGAATGCCGCTTACTTAACCTCCCTGGCAACTATTTGAGGACTCTATTTTATTTAAAAACTTTAAGATCTAATTATTTTATTAAAACAGAAAGCAAAATAAAATAAAATGACATTCTAAGAATATCTCACATCATGTGAAGAAGCAAAAACTTAGGCTCAACCGATACTAACCGATAATTGTTGATGAAGAAAGGTGGGATGCCTACTGGGGCATTCCCAAGCTTATATGCTTGAGAATTCTTGAAATATTATCTTGTGATGCCTTGGGAATCCCCAAGCTTGAGCTTTTGTGTCTCCTTAATTCCTTTTATATCCCGGTTTCCCTAAATCTTAAAAACTTCATCCACACACTCAACAAGAACTCGTGAGATAAGTTAGTATAAACCAATGCAAAAACTTTATCATCCTCTACTGTAGAAAATCACTAAAATTGTTATTCAACATTGCATACTAAATGCCTCTGCATATTTAATACTCCTATCCTCAAATAGAATCATTAAACAAGCAAGCAATGCAAACATAACAGCAATCTGCCAAAACAGTACAGTCTGTAAAGAATGCAAGAGTATCAATACTTCTTTAACTCCAAAACTTATGAAAATTTTCCAAACTGTAGATAATTTATCATAGCTTATTATGCAAAAAGTTTCAACATTTTATCACATTGTGACTTTTCTAGGAAATTTTTGCAACAACAGTAAACTTTCTGTTTCAAACAACAACATGTAGACTTGTAAAATAAGCATAGTAAAGGCTATCAATGCCACTTTTATTGAAGTAAAAGATGCAAAATATTATTATAAATAAGATATGAAAATCCTAGCAAAATAAATGACGCTCCAAGCAAAATACATATCATGTGATGAATGAAAACATAGCTCCAAGTGAGGTTACCGATAATGTTGGAGACGAAAGAGGGGATTCCTTCCGGGGCATCCCCAAGCTTAGTTGCTTGGATATTCCTTGAATATTATCTTGGGGTGCCTTGGGAATCCCCAATATTATGGTCTTGTCACTCCTTATTCTCCTCATATCGATATCTCACCCAAAACTTGAAAACTTCAATCACACAAAACTTAACGGAACTTCGTGAGATAGGTTAGTATGATAAAGCAAATCATCCACTTTGGTAATGACAAAGACAAGATTCATAATTGTTTCCACACAATTACTACTATAGAATGTCATTTCCACAATTTATATTGATCAATATAAGCCATGGAAACTAGAAAACAAGCAAACTATGCATAGAAAACAGAATCTGTCAAAAACAGAACAGTCTGTAGTAATATGTACTCCAACAATACTTCTGCTACTCCAAAAATCATGAAAAAATAGGAAAACCTGGGAAATTTATCTATTAATCTTCTGCAGAAAGAATCAGCATTTTATCACGCTTCTGTTAAAAATGAGAATTGTGTTCCTGAGCACAAAATTTTCTATTTTTCAGCAAGATCAAATCAACTGTCACCGTAAGCCATCCCAAAGGTCTTACTTGGAACTTTATTGAAATGAAAGCAAGAAAACATGATTAATAGAGTAGCCTAATCATGTGAACACACAAAAACAATAGGTAAAAGTGTTGGGTTGTCTCCCAACAAGCGCTTTTCTTTAATGCATTTTAGCTAGGCACGATGATTTCATTGATGCTCACATAAAAGTAAAGAATTGAAACATAACGAGAGCATCTTGAATCACATGGCAATCAAATTTAAGCCTAACCCACTTCCTATGCATCGGGATTTTGTGATCAAACAATTTATGGGAACAAGAACCAACTAGCATAGGAAGGCAAAACAAGCACAACTTCAAGATTTTCAACACATAGAGAGGAAACTTGATATTATTGCAATATGTAGAAGCATATGTTCCTCTATCATAATAATTTTCAGTAGCATCATGAGTGAAATAAACAATATAACTATCACATAAAGCACTCTTTTCATGATGCATAAGCATAGACATTTTCTTACTATCCACATAAGCAAATTTATTCTCATGAATAGTAGTGGGAGCAAACTCAACAAAATAACTATCATGGGATTGAAAATTAAAATCATGATGACAAGTTTCATGGTTATCATTATTCTTTATGGCATACATGTCATCAGCATAATCATCATATATAGGAACTTTATTGTCACAATCAATTGTAACCTCCTCCAAAATAGTGGATTCATCATTAAATAAAGTCACGACCTCTCCAAATCCACTTTCATCAATATAATCATCACAAATAAGAGGCATCCAATCATCATAGTAATTTTTCTCATCAAAACTTGGGGGATTAAAAATATCATATTCATCAAATATAGCATCCGCAATCTTATGGCTTTGCATATCATTAGAATCATGGATATTCAAAGAATTCATACTAACAACATTGCAATCATGCTCATCATTCAAATATTTTGTGCCAAACATTTTATTGACTTCTTCTTCTAAGAATTGAGCACAATTTTCCGAACCATCATTTTCAAGAAATATATTATAAAGATGATCAATAATATGATGCAACCTCAATTCCATTTTATGTAGTTTTCTTTTATAAACCAAACTAGTGATAAAACAAGAAACTAAAAGATTCAATTGCAAGATCTAAAGATATACCTTCATGCACTCACCTCCCCGGCAACAGCGCCAGAAAAGAGCTTGATGTCTACTATGCAACTTTATTCTTGTAGACTCGTGTTGGGCCTCCAAGCGCAGAGTTTTGTAGGACAGTAGCAATTTTCCCTCAAGTGGATGACCTAAGGTTTATCAATCTGTGGGAGGCATAGGGTGAAGATGGTCTCTCTCAAACAACCCTGCAATCAAATACAAGAAATCTCTTGTGTCCCCAACACACCCAATACAATGGCAAATTGTATAAGTGCACTAGTTTGGCGAAGAGATGGTGATAAAAGTGTAATATGGATGGTAGAAACATATTTTTATAATCTGAATAAATAAAAACAGTAAGGTAGCAAATAGTAAACAGGCACAAAAATGGTATTGCAATGCTTAAAAATATGGCCTAAGGTCCGTACTTTCGCTAGTGCAATCTCTCAACAGTGCTAATATAATTGGATCATATAACCATCCCTCAACATGCAACGAAGAATCACTCCAAAGTTCCTATCTAGTGGAGAGCATAAGAAGATCGTTTGTAGGGTACGAAACCACCTCAAAGCTATTCTTTCCGTTCGATCTATTAAAGAGTTTGTACTAAAATAACACAAAGCTATTCTTTCCGTTCGATCTATCCTAGAGTTCATACTAAAATAACACCAAAGCAAATTCATATTCATAATACTCAATCCAACACAAAGAACTTCAAAGAGTGCCCCAAGATTTCTACTGGAGAAACAAAGACAAGAACGTGCATCAACCCATATGCATAGATTACCCCAATGCCACCTCGGGAATCCACGAGTTGAGTGCCAAAACATATATCAAGTGAATCAATATGATACCCCATTGTCACCATGAGTATTCAATTGCAAGACATATATCAAGAGTTCTCAAATCCATAAAAGTATTCAAATCCGATAACAACGAAATCTCAAAGGGAAAAACCCAATCCATCACAACAAGATAGAGAGGGGAAAACACCATATGATCCGACTATATTAACAAAGCCCGCAATACATCAAGATCGTGCCATCTCAAGAACACGAGAGAGAGAGAGATTAAACACATATCTACTTGTGCAAACCCTCAGCTCCGAGGGTGGACTAATCCCTCCTCATCGTGGTGGCCGCCGGGATAATGAAGATGGCCACCGAAGATGATTCCCCCCTCCGGAAGGGTGCCAGAAAGGGTCTAGATTGGTTTTCGGTGGCTACAAAGCCTTGTGGCGGTGGAACTTCTGATGTAGGTTAACCCCGATGGTTTCTGGAATTTTTGGGAATTTATAGGGTAAAGAGGGAGTGCGGGAGGCCACCTAGGTGGGCACAACCCACCTGGGCATGCCTGGGGGAGTGCCCTGGTGGGTTGTGCCCCCTCGGGGCACCCCCAGGTGCTTCTCTGGCCCATCATGGGTGTTCTAGTCCATAAAAAATCTTCAAAAAGTTTCGCGGTGTTTGGACTCTTTTTGATATTGATTTCCCGCGATGTAAAAACAAGCAAAAAACAACAACTGGCACTGGGCACTGGGTCAATAGGTTAGTCCCAAAAAATGATATAAAGTTGCTATAAAATGATTGTAAAACATCCAAGAATGATAAAATAACAGCATGAATACTTCATAAATTATAGATACGTTGGAGACGTATCACCCACCAGGGCATGCCAGGAGGCACAGGCGCACCCTGGTGGGTTGTGCCCACCTCGGGCGCCCCCTGAACCGCCTCTTTGATCTATAAATACCCCA
Source organism: Triticum monococcum (assembly GCA_034509565.1). Classification (NCBI taxonomy): domain Eukaryota; kingdom Viridiplantae; phylum Streptophyta; class Magnoliopsida; order Poales; family Poaceae; genus Triticum; species Triticum monococcum. Next base: position 681,342,616 of record CM067845.1, on the reverse strand, counting down.
ATATTCCAGAAACCCTAGGAGAGTCGACAAAAATCAATTCCAGCCACCGCAGAGTTCAGAAGCACCAGATCCAATCTAGACACCATCACGGAGGGGTTCACCACTTCCATTGGTGCCTCTCCGATGATGCGTAAGTAGTTCTTTGTAGACCTTCGGGTCTGTAGTTAGTAGCTAGATGGCTTCCTCTCTCTCGTTTGATTCTCAATACAATGGTCTCTTGGAGATGAATATGATGTAACTCTTTTTGCGGTGTGTTTGTTGGGATCAGATGAACTTTGAGTTTATGATCAGATCTATCTTTTTATCCATGAAAGTTATTTGAATATTCTTTGATCTCTTATATGCGTGATTGCTTATAGCCTTGTATTTCTTCTCCGATATTTGGGTTTTGTTTGGCCAACTTGATCTATTTATCTTGCCATGGGAAGAGGTGCTTTGTAGTGGGTTCAATCTTACGCTGCTTGATCCCAGGGATAGAAGGGGAACCGACACGTATGTATCATTGCTACTAAGGATAAAACGATGGGGTCTATCTCTACATAGATAGATCTTGTCTACATCATTCCATCATTCTTATTGCATTACTCCATTTCCCCATGAACTTAATACACTAGATGCATCCTGGATAGCGGTCGATGTGTGGAGTAATAGTAGTAGATGCAGGCAGGAGTCGGTCTACTAATCTTGGACGTGATGCCTATATAATGATCATTGCCTGGATATTGTCATGATTATTTGAAGTTCTATCAATTGCCCAACAATAATTTGTTTACCCACCGTTTGCTATTTTTCTCGAGAGAAGCCACTAGTGAAACCTATGGCCCCCGGGTCTCTTCTTTAATATATTTGCCTTCGTGATCTATTTTATTTGCCTTTTATTTTTAGATCTATTAAACCAAAAATACAAGAATACCTTGCTGAAATTTATCCTTATTTATTTTATTTGGTATTTGATCTATCAATCTACTACAATTTATTCATGTCTGTTTTGCCAATTTCTGGCACCGTTACCCGAAAGGGATTGACAACCCCCTTAATATGTCGGGTTGCGAGTAGTTGTTATTTGTGTGCAAGCACCGCTTACGTGTTGTTGCTTGGTTCTCCTACTGGTTCGATAACCTTGGTCTCATCACTAAGGGAAATACCTACCGTTGTTGTGCTGCATCATCCCTTCCTCTTTGGGGAAATACCGAATTAGCTTCAAGCCGCATCAAAAGGAATTTCTAGCGCCGTTGTCGGGGAGGATCTTCAACATATACCAGGTTCCTAATCACAAATCTCATCTCCTCGCAATTTACATTATTTGCCATTTGCCTCTCGTTTTCCTCTCCCCCACTTCACAAAAATTTGTTGTTTTATTTGCCCCTCTTTTTCATTCGCCATTTTCTTGCCGGATCTGTTTTTGAGTGCAATCTTGTTGCGTAGTCATCATGACTCAAGAGAACACCAAGTTGTGTGATTTCTCAAATACCAACAATAATGATTTTATTGGCACTCCGATTGCTCCTCTTGCCACCAGTGCGGAGTCTTGTGATATTAATACTGCTTTGCCGAATCTTGTTATGAAAGATCAATTTTCCGGTACTCCTAATGAGGATGCCACCTCCCATCTTAATACCTGCGTGGAATTATGCGATATGCAAAAGAAAAAAGATTTGGACAATGATGTTGTGAAGATGAAATTATTTCCATTTTCTTTGCGTGATTCTGCAAATAAATTGGTTTTTTTCTTTGCCTCGCAATAGTACTGATTCTTGGAATAAGTGCAAAGATGCTTTTATCACTAAGTATTTTTCGTCCGCAAAAATTATTTCCCTTAGAACCCAGATCATGAATTTCAAGCAACTTGAACATGAGCATGTTGCACAATCTTGGGAAAGGATGAAAATGATGCTAAGGAATTGCCCAACTCATGGGTTAAATCTTTGGATGATCATACAATTTTTTTATGCGGGATTGAATTTTGTTTCTCGTAATCTTTTAGATTCCGCCGCGGGTGGTACAATTATGGAAATTACTTTGGGTGAAGCTACCAAATTGCTTGATAATATCATGGCAAATTATTCGCAATGGCATATCGAAAGAGCTCCTACTAGTAAAAAAGTTAATTTGGTTGAAGAAATTTCTTCTTTGAGTGAAAAAGTTGATGCTCTTATGAAATTGGTTACTATTAAAAGTGCTCCTATTGATTTCAATGATATGCCTTTGTCTACTTTGATTGAGCAAACTAGTGATGCCATAGATGTGAATTTTATCTCTCGAAATAATTTCAACAACAATGCTTATAGAGGTAATTTTAATCCTAGGCCTTTTCCTAGCAATTCCTCTGATAATTATGGTAATTTCTATGGAAATCCCTCTTATAATAATAATAGGAACACCTCTGATCTTGAGAATAATATTAAAGAATTTATCAACACGCAAAAGGTTTTCAACACTACCATAGAAGAAAAGTTGAATAAGATTGATGATTTGTCTGGAAGCGTTGATAGAATTGCTCATGATGTAGAAAATCTCAAGATGAAATTTTTTGTGCCTAAAGTTGAGGAATCAATTAAAGCTCTTTATGTTTCTATGGATGAAAGTAAGAAAAAGAACCGCTATGCTTAGAGCTAAAAGAGAATTTTTAGAAAAAACGTTTTCTAGTGACTGCTTTCATAAAAATGCTGAAGATCTTAATATGATTGGTGTTTCTTCTATTGATTCCCTGTTTAGTAAAATTAAGATTGATGAAAAAGGTACTAGAGAAGAGTCAACTTTAGTTAGAAGGCGTCCCGATAATTCGGAGGGTGAAAATCTTGTTGAGAAAATTGATAAAAGTGGGTTTGAAGAGGTCAAAACTTTAACTAGTGATGCGCCCACTCTTTTGGATTACAAAGACTTTAATTATGATAGTTGCTCTTTGATTGATTGTATTTCTTTGTTTCAATACATGATAAATTCACCCCAAGCTTATGAACAAAATAAAGCTTTTACTAAACATATTGTTGATGCTATGATGAAAGCTTTAGAAGAAAAGTTGGAATTAGAAGTTTCAATTCCTAGAAAATTACATGATGAATGGGAAACTACTATCAAAGTCAAGATAAAAAATTATGAGTGCTTTGCTTTGTGCGACTTGGGTGCTAGTGTTTCTACAATTCTGAAATCTTTATGTGATGTGCTTGGTCTTACCGATATTGAATCATGTTCTTTGAATTTGCACTTGGCGGATTCTACTATTAAAAAGCCTATGGGAAGAATTAATGATGATCTTATTCTTGCAAATAGGAATTATGTGCCCATAGATTTTATTGTTCTTCATATTGATTGCAATCTTTCTTGTCCAATTATTCTTGGTAGACCTTTTTTACGCACTATCGGTGTCGTGATTTATATGAAAGAAGGAAATATTAAGTTCCAATTTCCTTTGAGGAAGGGTATGGAACACTTCCCTAGAACAAGAATTAGGCCACCATATGAATCAATCATGAGGGCATCTTATGGATCTTGAAACAAAGATGAAAAAACTTAGATCCTTGCTTTATGCCTAGCTAAGGGCGTAAAACTATAGCGCTTGTTGGGAGGCAACCCAATGAATAAAATTTATTTTTGCTTTATGTTCTGGAGTGTTTGCACAATTATGATACTATTATGATTTTGTTTTTTGTGTTTTAATTAGTGTTTGTGCCAAGTAAAGCCTTTAGGATCTTCTTGGGTGATAGTTGTTTGATCTTGCTGAAAAACAGAAACTTTTGCACTCACGAAAACAATTCTCATTTCCAACCACTGCGTGATAAAATACCAATTATTTTTGAAGAAGACTACTATACAAATTGATTAGGTTTTACTAATTTCTCAAGATTTTTGGAGTTTCAGAAGTATTTGAAATTTTCAGATTGCTACAGACTGTTTCGTTTTTAACAGATTCTGTTTTCTTTCCGTTGTGTGCTTGTTTTGATGGCTCTATGGTTTTCTGTGATGAGTTTTTGCCATAGAAAAGTTGGAGTACAGTAGATATAATGCAAGAAAAAATATGAATTGGTTTGCTACAGTACTTATAGTAGTGATTTGCTTTCTTATACTAACGGATCTCACGAAGGTTTTTTTGGAGTTTTGTGTGATTCAAGTTTTCAAGTTTTGGGTTATCTTACGATGGATGAAGGAATAAGGAGTAAGAAGAGCCTAAGCTTGGGGATGCCTCGGCATCCCAAGCTATTATCCAAAAGAGGGCAAGCAACTAAGCTTGGGGATGCCCCGAGTGGCATCCCCTCTTTCTTCTAACGACCGTCGGTGTTTTACTCGAAACTATATTTTTATTCGTCTCATACTATGTGTTTTGCTTGGAGCGTCTTGTATGATAAGAGTCTTTGCTTGTTTTATTTTGTGTTTTAAGTCTTGATTCCTTGCTGGACACACCTATTTGAGAAAGCCAAAATTTTGTCATGACTTGTTATAATTGCTCTCTATGCTTCACTTAATTTATTTATGAGCTATGGATTTGCTCTATGTAACGCCCCGAGACCGATGTGCCACGTGCCTTCCTGTTATTCACTGTTGTTGCCTTGTCATTGCTTGCGTGTCATGCATTGCATATCATGTCATCATGTGCATTTCATTTGCATACATGTTCGTCTCATGCATCCGAGCATTTTTCCCATTGTCCGTTTTGCATTCCGGCGCTCCGTTCTCCTCCGATGGTCATTTCTACCTTTCTTTTGTGTGTGGGGACTAAACATTTCCGGATTGGACCGAGACTTGTCAAGCGGCCTTGGTTTACTATCGGTAGACCGCCTGTCAAGTTTCGTACCATTTGGGCTTCGTTTGATGCTCCAACGGTTAACCGAGGGACCGAAAAGGCCTCGTGTGTGTTGCAGCCCAACACCCCTCCATTTTGGCCCAAAACCCACCAAAACCCTCTCCATCATCTAGAGCGTTCGATCACGATCGCGTGGCCAAAAACCGCACCTCATTTGGACTCTCCTAGCTCCCTTTACCTCTATAAATAGATCCCTCCATTTCATTTTCGGGTCTTTTCCCCCGAAACCCTAGACCTCTCCTCCCCGTGCCGCCGGACGAAAATCGTCTGGCCGGACATTTCCGCCCCGCTCCGCCCCGCCAACCACCGCCCGCCACATGTCATGCCGCCACTCCTCCGCTGCCGCGGCCCGCGAGGCCCACGGCCGGCCCGCCCTCGCGCGCACCAGGCCCGAGCCGCGCCCCGCCTGCCGTCCGACCCCGCCGCCTCGACGCGCCTCGACGCCGCCTTCACCGACCTCCCGCCGGTGACGAGCTCCGCCGGAGCTGCTCCCGCCGTTTCGCCGGAGCACCGCGGCCATGCCCTCGTCGCGCCGCCGCCTGTGCCATCCGAGGCCCCTGCCTCGCCTCCGTCCGGTCTGGGCCGGCGCCGCCCAGATCCGGCGAGCTCCCCCTCTGCCCGGAGCTCCCACCGCCGCCCCTGCCTTCTCCGGCTTGGATCCGGCGAGATCCGCCGCCGCCCCGGTCCGCGCGCTGCCCAAACCCTAGATCTGGAGGTGGTAATTTCGGCTAAGTCCCCGATTTCCAGATTCAAATGCCCTTGTTCATCATGCCATAACTCATCACCCGTAACTCTGTTTTGCGCGTGTAGCATATCAAAATGTTCATCTCAGAGAGTACATCATTTCATCTCATTGCATCATTTTCATTTGAGTCCATCTTGATGCCCGAAATGCTGTTAGAAGAATGCTATTTGAGATAATTGTCAGATCTGCTGCTCCAAATGGCTATTTGTCATTTTTGCCATGATTATTGTGTACATGATATGCCATGAGCTCTACATGTGTTTTGTTATATGTTTTGCCATCTATCCAGAGGTGCAACCCATGTATTTTTGTGATGTGTGTGGTGACTAGCACAAGCTTGTAAAGTAGTGCATTCGTTAATGCTGATTTCAGGGACTTAGTAATTCCACTAAGTCCTTGATCTGTTTATGTCATTATGCCATATGTTCATGTTGTTTCCTAGTGATCCGTGCCTCTTTTGAGGATGATCAGTAAGGATGATTTGTTAATCTTGTAGTGCTCTATCTATCCATGTATTTGTTTGCAATTATGGAGCACCCTAGCTTGAGTCAATCAAGCTCTACTTTTGCTATTTCGTGAATCTGGGCAGATTGTCTACTTGTTAGCGATTTTGCCAAGGATGTTGTAGTTGATCCGTGCATGCTATGTTGTTGTTCTTGCCATGTCTAGCTTATACAATGTGTATTCTTGATGGGTGTATGCTTAGTTTGTCATGCCTTGCTCTGTAGTGAGTGCATCGAGCTCGTAAACATGCCTACTTGATATCTGATTTGCATGCTCCAGTTTTTCACTAAGTCTGTGATCTGATTATGTTTTTGCCATGTTCACATGCTTGCAATTGTATTTTCTGATCCCTTTTGGCTCAAGGGCACTAAGGGACTTTTGTTAAGCTCTTTGAGTAGCTCCATGCCATGCTTTACTTTGCCATGTTCAGGTACTATAGCATATAGTTTTCATGCTCCAAAGTGTGCTACCTGATCTGAAATTCCAGGCTTGTGTTAATTTCACTAAGTCTGAAACCTGTTTATTAATTGCACTTTTGCCATGCTTGTTTGAACCTGTTAATGGATGAATTGGCCGTAGCTCAGTGTTCATCTTTTGTTAAGCATCTTGAGTGGATCCCTGCCATGTATTCTGTTGTCTTGTTTGAGTGCTGTAGCATGTCCATCTTGATGCATTTAGGTGACTACTTGCTGTTTATTGCAGACCGGTGCCATATTTGAATTGCTTGCCATTTCCAAACCGTGCATCCGATTCCGGTGATCTTTATATCGATTTCAACCGAAATCACCTCACCTTTCCAGTGGCACTCTTGGATTTCCATGTTGAGGCCAGGTTCCATCATTCCTTGTCAAATCATGCATATGCATCGCATACCGCATCCCGCATATCATACCATGTTCATGTGTTGATTGTTTACTATGTTGTGTGCTTCTTTCCGGTGTTTGCTTCTTCGGGTTGGTTCAGGTAACGTCGCGTTTGTGAGGACCCGTTCGTCTACGTCCGTTTGTCTTCTTCATGGACTCGTTCTTCTTCCTTGCGGGATTTCAGGCAAGATGATCATACCCTCGAAATCACTTCTATCTTTGCTTGCTAGATGCTCGCTCTTTTGCTATGCCCATGCTGCGATACCAACCACTTGCTTATGATGCCTCCCATATTGTTGAACCAAGCCTCTAACCCACCTTGTCCTAGCAAACCGTTGTTTGGCTATGTTACCGCTTTGCTCAGCCCCTCTTATAGCGTTGTTAGTTGCAGGTGAAGATTGAAGTTTGTTCCTTGTTGGAACATGGAGATGTTGTTCCTTGTTGGAACATGTTTACTTGTTGGGATATCACAATATCTCTTATTTAATTAATGCATCTATATACTTGGTAAAGGGTGGAAGGCTCGGCCTTTTGCCTGGTGTTTTTGTTCCACTCTTGCCGCCCTAGTTTCCGTCATATCGGTGTTATGTTCCCGGATTTTGCGTTCCTTACGCGGTTGGGTAATAATGGGAACCCCTTGATAGTTCGCCTTGAGTAAAACTCCTCCAGCAATGCCCAACATTGGTTTTACCATTCTCCACCTAGCCTTTTCTTTCCCTTGGGTTCTGCAGACTCAAGGGTCATCTTTATTTTAACCCCCCCGGGCCAGTGCTCCTCTGAGTGTTGGTCCAAACTGTCAGCCGCCGGTGGCCACCAGGGGCAACTCTGGGCTGGCCTACCGAAAGTTTGGACAATCTGAGTGTGCCCTGAGAAAGAGATATGTGCAGCTCCTATCGGGATTTCTCGGCACATTCGGGCGGTGTTGCTAGTTTAGTTTTACCTTGTCGAAATGTCTTGTAACCGGGATTCCGAGTCTGATCGGGTCTTCCCGCTAGAAGGAATATCCTTCGTTGACTGTGAGAGCTTGTTATGGGCTAAGTTGGGACACCCCTGCAGGGATTTGAACTTTCGAAAGCCGTGCCCGTGGTTATGGGCAGATGGGAATTTGTTAATGTCCGGTTGTAGAAAACCTGAAGTTGACCTTAATTAAAATACATCAACCGCGTGTGTAACCGTGATGATCTCTTTCCGGCGGAGTCCGGGAAGTGAACACGGTGTTGGAGTTATGCTTGACGTAGGTTGTTCTAGGATCACTTCTTCATCATAGTTGTTTGACCATGCTTTTGCCTTCTCTTCTCGTTCTCATTTGCGTATGTTAGCCACCATATATGTTAGTCGCTTGCTGCAGCTCCACATCATACCTTTTACCCTTCCTATAAGCTTAAATAGTCTTGATCGCGAGGGTGTGAGATTATTGAGTCCCCGTGACTCACAGATACCTCCAAAACCAGCTTGCAGGTGCCGTTGAACCGAGCAGGTGACGCAACCAAGCTCAAGGAGGAGCTCGATGAAGATCTTGTCCTTTGTGTTGTTTCGTTCTAGTTGATCAGTAGTGGAGCCCAGTTGGGGTCGATCGGGGATCTATGTAGCATTTGGGGTAGTCTTCTTTTATTTTGGCTCCGTAGTCGGGCCCTGATTGTATTTGGCTGATGTAATGCTTTATTCATGTAATTGTGTGAAGTGGCGATTGTAAGCCAACTATGTATCTTTTCCCTTATGTATTACATGGGTTGTGTGAAGATTACCTCACTTGCGACATTGCTTTCAATGCGGTTATGCCTCTAAGTCGTGCTTCGACACGTGGGAGATATAGCCGCATCGAGGGCGTTACACTCTAGTGCTTCACTTATATCTTTTTGAGCATGGTGTGCTTTAGTATTTTTGAAGAAATGCTCTCTTGCTTCACTTAGATTTATTTGAGAGTTAGTAAAATTTTCAAGAAATTCTCTCTTGCTTCACTTAAATTAATTTGAGAGAAACAAAATTTTATGCTCATGGTCTTCACTTATATTTGTTTGAACTTATCAAAAGCAACATATGAAAATTAGTTCCCAAGTGATAGATATCCAAGAAGGATATAATAAAAACTTTCATGAAGATCATTGGACAAAATAAACTTGTTTCTTAGTAATAGTTTTGAGATATGATGATGTGATATGTGAGTCATCTTGATGAGTAATTATGCTTTAGTAAGAATATTGGTGTTAAGGTTTGTGATTCCCTATGCAAGCACGAAAGTTAATAGTTATGCAATGAAATTATATCCTACTTGTGGTGCATTATTCGGTGTTAATTATGCTTAATGCTCACTTATGAGATTATTTGTTTCTTGGTTGGTCGCTTCTCAATCTTTTGCTAGCCTTAATTTTGCACTAAGTATGATCACCACTTGCACATCCAAAAACCTTTAAACCAGTTTTGCCATATGAGTCCACTATACCTACCTATAAGCGGCATTCTTTTGCTGTTCTAAGAAAATTTGTATGTGCCATCTCTAATATTCAAAATAAATTTCTCTTTTGTGTGCTCGTACCACTAACAAGGCGGTGAGGGGTGGCTAATATTTTCGATGTGTTATTATCACGATGAGTGTTTATTCACTTGTCATTGCACGAGGGTAAGGCAAAGGTATTAGGGATGCCCACTCCCGAGATGAAAAAAGAATTTACTTTGTGTTGTCAAATAATATTTTCCTTGGAAAGTGTTGGTATGGAAGGCACACGTGGATACTGTTAGCCATGGAAAGTGAAAGTATGGTGGAAAAGGAAATAAACTTTAATTTCTGTTTGGGAACCGCCTATGATATATCTAGCATGGAAAGTGTTGGGAACTCTAAGTCATTTTCGTTGGTGGGAAAAGTATGCTTCTCAAAATATTTTTATCTCTCAATTTTCGCTTTGAGCTCTGGCACCTCTACAAATCCCGACTTCCCTCCACGAAGGGCATTTCTTTTACTTTATGCAATTTTTATTTTGAATTTGAGTCTCCATCTTCTCTTATAAAGCTCCAACTAGGAGGCAGTATGATCGTACTTGAGCATTGGGTGTAGTTAATATGCGAGTGTGTTTCATGAATGGATCAATGATTGAGCATAATGGGCTAGGGATAGCTTATTTTAGCGTTGATATTTTGAAAGACATGGTTGCTTGTTGGCATGCTTGAGTATTTAAATTATCATGTCAAAACTAGACTATTGCTTTGAACAATATAAAAGTCCAAATATCCATGCTATAAAGAAAAGAATATGATATGACACGTTAGGAAGCATTCCACATCAAAAATTCTATTTTTATCATTTACCTACTCAAGGACGAGCAGGAATTAAGCTTGGGGATGCTGATACGTCTCCAACATATCTATATTTTTTGATTATTCCATGTTGTTATATTATCAATCTTGGATGTTTTATAATCATTTTATATCATTTTTGGTACTAACCTATCGACATAGTGCCAAGTGTGAGTTGATGTTTTCTGCATGTTTTTTACATCGTAGGAAATCAATACCAAACGTAGTCCAACCGCAGCGAAACTTTTTGGAGTTTTTTTGGACCAGTAGACAACCAATGGGTCGAAGAAGCACCTAGGGGTGCTTCGAGGGGAGCACAACCCACGAGGGCGCGCCAGGAGGCCCAGGCGCGCCCTGGTGGGTTGTGCCCACCTCGGGAGCCCCCTGAACCGCCTCTTTGCTCTATAAATACCCCAATATTCCAGAAACCCTAGGAGAGTCGACGAAAATCAATTCCAGCCGCCACAGAGTTAGAACCACCAGATCCAATCTAGACACCATCACAGAGGGGTTCACCACTTCCATTGGTGCCTCTCCAATGATGCGTGAGTAGTTCTTTGTAGACCTTTGGGTCCGTAGTTAGTAGCTAGATGGCTTCCTGATAACCCACAAGTATAGGGGATCGCAACAGTTTTCGAGGGTAGAGTATTCAACCCAAATTTATAGATTCGACACAAGAGGATGTTGGGGAGCGCAGTATTTCAAAAAAAAATTACCTACGATCACGCAAGATCTATCTAGGAGATGCATAACAATGAGCGGGGGGAGTGTGTCTACATACCCTCGTAGACCGAAAGCGGAAGCGTTTAGTAACGCGGCTGATGTAGTCGAATGTCTTCGCGATCCAACCGATCCAAGTACCAAACACACGTCACCTCTGCGAGCAGCACACATTCAGCTCGATGACGTCCCTCGAACTCTTGATCCAGTTGAGGCCGAGGGAGAGTTCTGTCAGCACGACGGCGTGGTGACGACGATGATGAAGTTATCGATGTAGGGCTTCGCCTAAGCACTACAACGATATGACCGAGGTGTGTAACTGTGGAGGGGGGTACCGCACACGGCTAAAGATCAACTTCTGTGTTCTAGGGTGCCCCCTGCCCCCGTATATAAAGGAGGGAGGGGGAGGCCGGCTGGCCCTAGGGGCGCGCCCAAGGAGAGGGAGTCCTACTAGGATTACCAATCCTAGTAGGATTCCTCCACAAGGAAGAGAGGGGGAAGGAAGGAGAGGGAGAGGGAGTTGGAAAGGGGGGGCGCTCCCCCTTCCCTTGTCCAATTCGGACCGCAAGGGGGGGGGGGCTGCCCTGGCTGCCCTCCTCTCTCTCCAACAAGGCGCATGGTGGCCCATTAGTTCCCCCGGGGGGTTCCGGTAACCCCTTCGGCACTCTGTTTTTACCCGAAACTATCCGGAACACTTCCAGTGTACGAATAGCATGGTCCAATATATCAATCTTTATGCCTCGACCATTTCGAGACTCCTTTTCATGTCTATGATCTCATCCGGGACTGCGAAAAACCTTCGGTCATCAAATCACATAAACTCATAATACAAATCGTCATCGAACGTTAAGCGTGCGGACCCTACGGGTTCGAGAACTATGTATACATGATCGAGATACATCTCTGGTCAATAACCAATAGCGGAACCTCGATGCTCATATTGGCTCCTACATATTCTGGGAAGATCTTTATCGGTCCACATAATAGCGTACATTGTTCCCTTTGTCATCGGTATGTTACTTGCCCGAGATTCGATCGTCGGTATCATCATACCTAGTCCAATCTCGTTACCGACAAGTCTCTTACTCATTCGGTAATGCATCATCCCGTGACTAACTCATTAGTCACATTGCTTGCAAGGCTCATAGCGATGTGCATTACCGGGAGGGCCCAGAGATACCACTCTGATACACGGAGTGACAAATCCTAATCTCGATCTATGCCAACTCAACAAACACCATCCGAGACACCTGTAGAGCATCTTTATAATCACCCAGTTACATTGTGATGTTTGATAGCACACAAGGTGTTCCTCCGGTATTCGGGAGTTGCATAATCTCATAGTATGAGGAACATGTATAAGTCATGAAGAAAGCAATAGCAGAAAAATTAAATGCACTACAAAAAAAAGACACATCCGTGACATTTTGGGCCGAACGAAAATTTTCTTTGTCATACATATGACACTTCTATGACGATAATTGTGACAAAACCTAGAATCATCATAGATGTGGTGGGCTCCTACTTCTATGACAAAAAATCATGACAGAAAATGGGCTTTTCGTCCTGGGCGGGCTAGAGACGCAGCTGCAGGACATTCTTTGGGCCGTCCATGATGGAAAAAACCGTGGTAGAAGCGAGGGGGAGGAAAATTTCAGGGAGTTCCCAGTTACGGTGGGAGGTCGGGGGCCGAACGATGTGCGTTTCTCTCGTACACGTACGCGTGTGTGTGCGAGGCGTTGGCTCTAACTGAACCCGAGCAAGGCGTTGGGCTCTAACTGAACCCGAGCGATTGCACTGTAGGCTACGTGTTACTGAACCCGAGCGATCGATCAATGGATGTTAACTGAACCCGATTGAGTGATTCCTTCACTACTACTGCTAACTGAAGCCGATCGATGCCGCCTCTAGGATGAACAGTGAGCGTTGCGGGGGGGGGGGGGGGGGGTTGGATGAACAGTGAGCGGTGGCGTTGCCTCTGGATGAACAGGACCCCGTGGTGTGGTGGAGGGCTGGATGAACAGTAGATGGTGGAGGGGTGCCCGTGGAGGGGTGGTTGAACAGGACCCCGTGGTGTGGAGGGCTGGATGAACAGTAGACGGTGGGGGGGGGGGTGCTCGTGGAGGGGTGGTTGAACAGTAGCCAATGGAGTAGCGCGCGGTGGAGGTTGGATGAACAGGAGCCCATGGAGGCTGGAGGAGTTCGACGGTAGCCCGTGGAGGCTGGAGGAGGTCGACGGTGTAGATGAACAGTATCCCGTGGAGTCCCGTTTTGCGGTACGCCACACCCCTCCCGATGAACATGACCCCCGTTTCGACCGTACCGCTCCAACACAAGTCCGTTTTGTCCGTTTTGCAGTACGCCACACCCCTCCCGATCAACAGGACCCCTGCTTCGACCGTAGGAGGTCCGTTTCCTCCGTTTTGCGGTACGCCAGACCCCTCCCGACCAACAGGACCCCGTTCCGAACGTAGGAGGTCTGTTTCCTCCGTTGTGCGGTACGCCAGGCCTCATTTCCATCGCCTGTTCCGTCCAAGCCCTCCCGAGGAACAAGACCACGCATTCTGTTCCGACCCAGCCGGTTGGCTCCCACGCGTTCCGTTGCCTCCCGATGAACACGACGCATTCCGTTGCCTCCCCATGAACACGACGCATTCCGTTGCCTCCCCATGAACACGACGCATTCCATTGCCTCCCCATGAACACGACGATGACACTATTTCTCTGTTCCGACCCAGCCATGTACACGAGCCCTGGCCGTACGTATGTGCAAGTAGGCGTTCGAGACCCCGCCCGTATGTACACATACGTGGCCGTATTTTCTTTCTTGCACCCTGGCCGCTGTACGTACGTGTACATGCTACGTGCGCGCCTCTACTACGACACGTCCGTGCCTCTACATCCACCAGTATATATGTACGTACACGTTCGCGACCAGAATGACAATGCTATGTACGCTTCGACCAGGTGGGTCCTAACTGTCAGGCACTTCCTTGCCTGCGGAGATGTAGCTGGTGGGTCCCAGCAGTCAGGGGGCGAATTATTTTTTTGCCCGGACGCACTTCCTTGCGTGCGAAGATGTAGCTGGTGGGTCCTAGCAGTCAGGTGCAAACGTTTTTTTCCCGAAATACGATGGCCCATCCGATGGGTCCCTGCTGTCAGGTGGAGGAATAATTATTTTGCACGTAATAGGGAGGCACTTCCTTGTTGCGGCCATGGACCCAGCTGTCAGCCTCTCCACGTACAGTCCACGTCCGATGGAAGCCGTTCCTTGACCATGTTGACCACGCCGCGCCGAGAGCACCAGGGCGGTGGATGACGAGGCCTAGGAAGGGGATGACGCGGAGCCGGGGAAGACGCGGTAGTGGATGCCATGCATAGAGGAGTACGAGGGTTCACTGGTTCGCTACGGTGTGAGGCTGCCGTCGTCGTAGAATAACAGGGGGTGTGGGTGAGTAGAGGGATGGCCTGGCTAGCGGTGGGAGTAGTAGGGGGCGGTGAGGCCTCTGCCGCATCGCAGCCGACCACGGGAGGCAGGAGCATGAGGCATGACCGGCGCTGGTTTGGGCGGCTGGAGCAAGAAGACCAGAGGTTGAAGAAGCACTACGGCCGTTGGATGGACATCATGCGGTCACTGGAGCTAGAATCGTGCATATTGACTAAGTTGACAAAGCCCTCTGACCCTGTCAACTTAGTAGGCCCACAAGTTAGCCTGCCACTATACTGGGTCCCAACTAACAGGGGGAGTATTCATTTTTTTTGTGCGTAATAAGGAGGCACTTCCTTGCGTGCAAAGATATAGCTGGTGGGTCCGAGCTGTCATCGGTGGTAACGTTTTTTTTTCACGAAAGACAGAGGCCCTTTCGGTGGGTCCCTAATGTCAGGTGGAGGAATCATTATTTTCCGCATAATAAGGAGGCATTTCCTTGCGTGCGGCCGTGGACCCAGCTGTCGGCCTCTCCACGTACAGTCCACTTCAGATGCATGTCAGTCGTCGACCATGTTGACTAGGTCGCGCCGAGAGCACCAGGGCGGTGGACGACGGCGAGGCCTAGGAAGGGAACGACACGGAGGTAGGGAAGACTCGGCAGTTGTTTCCCACGCAGAGGGGAGTACGACTGTACGAGGGTTTACTAGTTCGTCTGCCATCGCCGGAGAATAACAGCAGGTGTGGGTGAGTAGAGGGATGGCTAGGCCAGCGATGGGAGTACGATGGGGCGGTGAGGCCTGCGCGGCAGCACAGCTGGCCGTGGGGAGGAGGGAGCAGGCAGTCCCGTCGACGCTTGTTTGAGCAGCTGGAGCAGGAAGAGCAAAGATTGAAGAAGCACGACGGCCGTTTGATGGACATCGAACAGTCACTGCTTGTGTGTCAACCTTTTTTTAGGAAAGCCTCAAATCTGTGGAAAATAGCATACAGCCCATCTGCCATTATTTCTAATAATTTACAGCCCATTTGCTAATTCTTAAGGTTTTTTTGGAGCCCATATTCTTTTTGTTAGCATTACAGCCCATATTGTGGCCATGGTTAAAAAATTATACAAAATTTTGCATATTTCGGTGCGGTCCGAACTGTTTTTAATCCCAAAATTTTGACTCACATTCAAACTGATTTTAAAAATAAATGTATATCAATATAAAATCCAAAAAATTCTCCACGGATAAAAATTAATGTAATTTAAAATCTCGAAATGAAAAAAAGACATTTGAAACTAATTGCTGATTTGATGTGTTTTAAAAATGTACAGCCCATTTCTCATTACTGATGAGCCATTTTCTCGACCAACCGAATGAAAGCTCTCCTCGTCTTGAAAGATTTGCAGCCCAACAGGCCTGACAAAGCGACTTACTTGGCAAATCACAAAAAAACTAGGCTGTGGTTGTGGACCCAGCTGTCAGCCTCTCCACGTACAGTACTATTCCGATGGAAGTCATTCCTTGACCATGTTGACCACGCCGCGTGGAGAGCACCATGGCGGTGGACGATGGCGAGGCCTAAGAAGGGGACGACACGGAGCCGGGGAAGACGCGACAGTGGAAGCCCCCGCGGAGAGGAGTACGAGGGTTCACTGGTTCAGCTGCGGTGTGAGGCTGCCATCACCACAGGGCCTGGCCAGCGCTGGGAATAGTAGGGGGCGATGAGGCCTCCGCTGCAGCACAGCCGGCCACGGGAGGCAGGAGCATGCGGCACGACCAGCGCTGCTTTGGGCGGCTGGAGCAAGAAGACCAGAGGTTTAAGAAGCACTACGGCCGTTGGATGGACATCGTATGGTCACTAGAGCTAGAATCATTCATATTGACTAAGTTGACAAAGCCCTTCGTCCTCGTCAACTTAGTAGGCCCACAAGTCAGCCTCCCACCAAGGTGGGTCCCAGGTAGCCGAGGGTGTATTCATTTTTTGTGCATAATAAGGAGGCACTTCCGGTGGGTCCAAGCAGACAGCGGGGGGAACATTTTTTTCGCGAAATACGGTGGCCCGTCAAGTGGGTCCCAACAGTCAGTGGGCAAACGTTTTTTTCGCAAAATACGGTGGCCCGTCCAGTGTGTCCCTGCTGTCAGTTGGAGGAATCATTATTTTCCGCGTAATACGGAGGCACTTACTTGCTGCGGCCGTGGACCCAGCTGAGACTCTCTACGTATAGTATACTTCCGATGGAAGTCGTTCCTTGACCATGTTGACCTCGCCGTGTTGCATTGCATGCATGCGTCCATGGGCGTGGTGCGTCCCCACTATCAACCTCTCACGTACAGTCATCTTCCGATGACTCTCGGCTGTTGACCATGTTGACAACACAGTGCCGAGCGCACCTAGACTGGAACGACCCGGAGATGGGGAAGACGGGGTAGTGGAGTCGTAGATGGAGAGGAGTGGGAAACTTCACTGGTTCGGGTGCGCGGCACCACAGCCGCGGTGCCGCCCATGGGAGACAGGAGCAAGAACAGAGGTTGAAGAAGGAGCACGGCTGTTGGATTAACATCCAATGGTCCAGCTGCTAGAATCATTTGTTGATTAAGTTGACAAAGCCGTGCGTACACGTCCGCTTAGTAGGCTCACAAGTCAGTCACCAAATCTGACGGGTCCCAGCTGTCAACGGGATGAATAATTTTTTCGCAAAACAAGGAGGCACTTCCTTCTGTGCGAAGATACAGCCGGTGGGTCCCAGCTGTCAGGTGGAGGAAACATTTTTTTTCAGCTTAATAAGGAGGAACTTTCCTTGCGTGCGACCATGGACCTCGTGGGTCCCAGCCGTCAGGCTCTCCACGTACAGTCCTCTTCCGATGACTCTCGTTTGTTGACCACGCCACACCGAATGCAGCGAGGCGGTGGACGAGGGCGAGGCCCCGGACGGGAACGACACGGAGATGGGAAAACACGACAGTGGAGTCGCAGATTGAGAGGAGGAGAAGGGTTATAAATGGTTCTGTTGCGGCGTGGGGCTGTAGTCTGTGGAGAATAACATGAGGTGTCGAGAGGTGGAGGGATAGCCTGACCGGCGGTGGGGTAGCGCTTCACAGCGATGCGTGCTAAGCAGAGCCGGTAGCCGCCGGAGGCCAGACCAGGCGGTCCCGGCGATGCTGGAGGAAGAAGACGAGAGATTGAAGGTGCATGCCGGCCGTTGGATATAAATCCAATGGTTGTGGATGACACAATCATTTGTTGACCAAGTTGACAACGCCCTGCGTAGGCTTCGACCTATTGGCCCACATGTCAGCCTGCAAAAATGTGGCATATATTTAACCCATGTTTTCTAGAATGCATAGTCAATTTGCTGGGCTGGGTGAACAAATAATTTCGCATCAATCAGCCCATTTATATTTTCTAAGAAATCCCATCCCATTTGCACTTCCTTGAAATACACGTATTAGGTGGGCTCGTTATATATAATGTTATGTTAGAAGGAGCAATTAATATCAAATAATAAACCAGAGAGGCACATTATATATATATAATTAAGAAATTAGCGAGTTATTGCTCAAAATAAAAATGAGCACGTTATTATTAAATTGGTCCTTAAAATCTTCGCAAGCTTTTGTACGCAATCACCAGGATTTTCCTTGCCTGTGAGTCAAAAACAACCAGGATTTTCCTTGCCAACTTCCATTGAACATTTACTTTTATAAGTTTATAACACGTGGGATGTTTTTATAATGTATATATAAGTCTCTATAAAATATACGATAATAGTAATTATATAAATCTTTCCCTAATAATAAAACACAGATTGACTCTTTGGGTTCACCATCACAATACGTATCTTTCCGTGAATTTACGCTTTCAGTTTTTTCCGTTAGTTTTGATCGACAGTCCGTCCAATTGCTGCGAGGCGGTACTAAAAACTTTGTCCATCCAATTGGTCCACGTCCACATTCTCTTATTGGGCCTGCATGCATGTTTCGGCCTACATGCATGCTTCTGTATCTGTACCTTACCTGATTTTCACACATGTACTCGGAGTAATCCCACCTCGATTGCTTACATGAAAGTCTACCAGTTTATATACCTGGAAAACTGCATATCAACAACGAGCCTCTTGAATCAACAAACACAGAAAGACAACGAAGGGAAATTGTAGAACAAAACGGCAGTCTGGCGCGAAGCTGTTCAGTTTGGCGCTCGCCGGGGTGAGGGAGCGGAGGCGCAACGCGCAGATGCCTGTGACGCAGCCTGTTCCACACGCTGGCCACCTCTACACCACGCACGACATGGACACGAGCGCGGCGGCAGGGTGGCTTGAGGCTCGTGGTGGACCGGATCCAGCGAGGGGAAGGTCGGATCCGTCGGCTTGGAGAGGGAGGTGTGGAGGAGCACGCGGGACAAAGGGCGGAGAAGGATGGAGGCGGAATGCCGAGGTCGGGCTATGGACTCGGAGTGGAGGAGCCACAGAGAGGCCTGGGATCCACCACGGCAGCCACGAGAGCGAGATGGGCCTGGCCATGCTCGGCGGTCGTCAGCTGACTTCGTGTTTCTCTGCTGATGATCCCTGACCACTTGCTGCCTGGGGTCGGCTACATGCTGTTATCTCAGTTTGCTTGGTAGTTTCATTCTTGCTTAAGATTAGACCTAGCCGTGTAGATGAAGATGGACATTGGAGGTACAGTGTTGGCACTGATGACTTGGATAAAAATATTTTGTATGCACTCTGAGTGGGTCAGTCTATATACACTTCAATTTTCACATTCAGTTTCCTTCAGTTAGACGACAGCAAGGAGATAATGCACTCCTTTTTTCTGAAAAAATATCATAAGGGACATCTTTTGGAAGAATGACGAGCCATGTTGGCCGTAGTTGGAGTGAAAGAATTACAACTTTTTGTGCCAAATAATCAAATATAGCACTGGTTTAAAAAAACCGAAACCATGAGAAATGTTGTTGTTGGATGTCAGTGCGCATCATATATCCTCTTGGCCATGCCGGTCATAACAGCAACAACTTTCTTCTGGCTGGTGATGCTCATATTGTCAATCATTCTCACTGTGGTGCCTGAGACAAAAACTCCTAAGGCAGTTTGGTAATTTATGATGTTATTACACCGGAGCACATGTAATGACAGACCCGGTAAAGAAGAATGGAACGTAAGCGTGTGCCATATTTTTTTCCCGATGCAACGCACATGCCCTTATGCTAGTATATATAATGTGGTAGAAGGGAAATAAATTGGACACAACATTACTTTTATAAGAGACCTGCGTTTTATACCCCACAGTAGGCATACTAACAAGTTCACACACAAATACAACAGAAAAGGTAAACATTCATATCAAACTCAGGTTCACAAGACACGTTCATATTCATAGCCAACATTCACTATCAACAACTCAAAAGATTCATATATACACAAGCTTAGCATATCTATGCATCCAAATGATTGATAGATCACACCACAATATTCATACATAATTCACAAAAAGATTCAGATATACACATGTTCAGTATGTTTATGCATCCAAATGATTGAGATCACAACCAATATGACCCATGGACGAACTTTAATTACCTTGGGTATAGACTGGTAAATGGTGTTGAATCGGAGGTACTTCTTGCTAAAATTAGTTCTTGTATGAGTAAACTTTCGAGTACATAAGAGGCAGCACAGACAATCTGAACTTTGCTTGTAGGTTTATCCTCAAATAGTGGCCTCGTGCCGAGGGAGGTTTGAGCAACTTGGCCACTACTTTCATCCAACTAGTTTACTGGCTCATCTTGGTCCTATATCTCGCCAAAATTCTACATTGCAGACGAGAAAGGAGGCGGTTGAGAAAATGAACCACCCAATTTTTTTTGTGCAGTTCAACTGAAATGGAGCATCCTTGGCGTGCAGACTGATTAAGTGCTAGATGAATATATGCATCAACCAACTTGTCTGGAACCTTTAGACTCCATGCCATATAGTTCGCTACCATATGTGCCGATAACCAAAAGGCACAAGTTGGGACCAAAGACTGGACTGCGTTTTTCTGGGCTATGCACCAAGCAATATTTTTGGCGTTCACTCTCCTAATACTTGGAGTTTGACAATTGGTTGACCCCGATTGATACTCGAATGAATATAGGCACTTCTTGTCAACATCGATGCTTGTCGGAGTGAACTTTGGAGTACATAGCAGCAGCATAAGTACCTGTCCATCTGATCATTTTGTGCAGTTCTACTGAAATCACCCGATGTAATGATTTGCCTGCGAGTTCAGGCTCCAAATTGCTCCGTTATGAAATCGGTAAACAGTAGCACAATACCAAATTACCAATACATATGACAGGCACAATAATCAGGATAAAGACTAGTACCAACCTGTGTGAGGTAGCATATCAATTACTATTTCCTTTGACTGGATGCCGAGATAAGCTAAGTGACTGACAGCAAAGGAAGAAAGCAAGCGGAGATTAGCGACTGACGGGAAAGGACGGAAGCTGTCGAGGCAATGAAGCACCCAAAGTTTTTGTGCAGTTCCACCAAAATCGAGCATCCCTGTTGGCACATATATTCAGAGAGTGAGATTACTGTAATAGTGGGACTAGTTGATGAAACATACACTAACAAATAGAAGCACCCTCATTATCTTAATGGGTAAAGTTAGCAACATAGTAGTCTTGCTTAAAGAGAGGTATTAGTTTATTTAATCAGTGCCAATTAGCTCAACTCAACACTCAAAGCATTGCCATTTATCATAGGTTGCAAAACTTTAACGTGCAAAGATAAAGGAGTTTCTCATGACAGTAGCATGATACAAATAGAGATGACATCAAACTAATATGGATGAAGGCCTTGGGCCCATACCAACTTGAGAAAAAAGCTTATTCATGTAGTCCCGTAAGAGATGATAAAGCACTCACTGGAATCACACAATAGTATATATTTTTGTGCACTTCAAATGTATGGTTGAAATCACTCTTGTTTACCAGTGCTGAGATTATATCGAAAGATTATCAAGAACTTCCAGCAGAGTTAAAGCACTGGCTGGGATACAGTTCATTGTATTGTCTTGTGTAGTTCCACTAAAATGTATGATTGGCACAACATGATCCCTGTTTGCACAAGTAGGAACAAGGTGAAACCTTCATTAGCTTAGTGAGAAAGGATAGGAAGCCATTAGCATATTACTCAAACAGTAGCATCAAATTCATGATGGACAATACGCAAAACATTGCCTCATTGAACCAATGGCAATAAATTGACATGCAAAACAATAGCACTATTATGTCATGACACTAATAATATTCCCTCCCTGCTCCACCACATGATTCACCTCCATAGACAAACATACACACGTACATGATTCAGCATAGGGTCCTACTAAAGATTTGTTTAACTCCAACAGGAAAATTAGGCAGTAATAAATTAGTGGTACTTAAGTACTCCTAATTAATTAAGTGAGATAGCAGAAGTGGAAGGGCTCCCTAGAGGATCGTCTCACATGTAAGTTAGTCGTTACCTGAGCCCTTGAATGGCCTTGACTGAGGCCTCTAGCTTCAGCAAGATCGCCTTGGCACTGTTTATTCTTCTTCTTCCTCTTCATGCTCTGTTTCTCTTTCTCCTCACCAGTTGGTGAAACCAAGTACATGATTGGCCTTCTAATTCAGAATTGGTTTTGTCAGTGGGGGAGTGCAAGTGTACTAGTAAAAACTACATTATTTTCTTATGGCAGTCAGAGAATAGAGATGAACACATGCATTAAATATCATTCTTACCTAAAGGAAGGTTATGGCGCAAATATGGTGATGAGGATTGGAACACAGATCTCCCTTTGTGCAGTTCCACCAAAATGAACCAACTGTTCCATTCTGACATTCCAGTTAAACATCACAAAAGTCACTTCTTTTAAGAAGAGTTTTGTGCAGTGCACCAAAAGGTCACAACAGCAACCAGGTGAATTGGATATCCCTGTTTGCACAAAAAGGCACAGAGGAAACAGTCAGAGTCTCAAACAATTACATGCAAAAAAATTTGGCTAAACTTGTGATGGCTTATAATAGTGGCATGGCTTCATTTTTACCAGGGACATTAGATTAAGAACAGTGGGTGCACCAGCAGTCCAGCACCATGTACGTAAACATGGGCATAAAAGTGGTGGTTCATAGTTTGTTGCCCCGAGAAACAAACATCCAAGAAACATATCTGGCTTGGTCCCATTTTTGTTCACTCTAGCCACCTACTCCTATCTGTGGATAACAAATCTAGTCCTGGTCATACCACTGTGTATAGCGTTACCCCTATATTTCCCTTTTCGACTAAGAGACCGATTGGATGACCAGTCTGTACTACTTTCACCCCCTTTCCTTCCTGTTTGTACCAAGTACGATGTACATACTAAATTTCCCCACCCCCACATTATTTCTTGTTTGAACCAAGTACTACAAGATTCAACTCCATGAAGTAGCTTTACCTCTAACAATAGAAGAAAAAAAATGTGACATTGGACCATCCGATCGAGAGGGGCTGAGAGGTAGAAAATGATGCACATGCAGTGACTTAGCGAGCTGGGGAAGTAGAGCTAAGGCGGTTTCGAACGAAGATATACCTGAAGGTCGTCGGGATGTGGATAGGTGGGCGACGGGTGGCCGGATCCGCCCACAGGCAACGACGAAGGGATCAGAGGACCTCCTGCGCCGGTGCTCGGCCAGAGATAACGATGCGGCCAGCAGTGGGTCTCCTCCCTCGCTATCGATGATGGGCTAAACGCTGCCCCTCCTCCCCTTCACCAGCGGAGGGGGATACGTCCGGATTTGTAACCAACGGTGAGGATAGAAAGCCAGTGTTTTTTGAAGGGAGAAAGACAGTGTTACTACCCCTATCTTGTTTAGATCTGGAGAGGATGAGAGTGTGTGTGAATAGAGCAACCCTAGAAAGCAAGCGCGGAGGCTCCGGCCTATATATACGTAGTGGGGTAATTTTCCTTTTTCACTCCATCAAAACAATCATTTAAAATTGTGTACTACTACATGCTAGGTCGCGATTTTTTTAGTTGTTGATTGTTTTTTGAGATAGCTACCCACTTGTTCCAAGTGGTGTTATGGTGTGCCAGGTCACACTTTGTATCGTTCAAGTCTGGTACTACAAGTCCCTCCATTAAATGAACAACCACCCCTCATAAAAATTGTGAACAAGCCCACGACTAAAATTAGCGGAAATGTGGGTTACCCCAACATGCATTATTATTTATATTTTCTACTCCCTCCGTTCCTAAATATAATTTTTTTATTAGCCACACCTAAGACAAGAATTTTTTTATTAGCAGTGAACCCCGCATGTCATAGACACAAAAATTGTGGCAAGAGTCCCTTAGGCAAGCCAAAGTGTGTCTAACAATTTGAGCAACTCAGGTTAGGCAAGTGTGGCAAAAATAATGCGGCAACATAAGACAAACATAGTCACAATCCAAGCAGCCCCGTAATTTTTTGTGACATGCATGAAAATTTGGTTAGTTAAATTTATAGTCAAAATTTGGCAAGGTGCATCAAATCAACACATGCAAGTATCAAGAGGAAAGTCACGGCATGCATGCATGCGTTGTACTCCCTCCGTTTCCAAATATAAGTCTTTTTAGAGATTGCAACAAGTGACTACATACGAAGCAGAATATGTCTACTCCTACATACGAAGTAGCCCATTTGAAATGTGTAAAAAGACTTATATCGAGTGCAGTTCTTTGATGTGTCGCGTCAACTCGTACAAGACCGAGAAATTTGATTACTACAACACCCTCTCCCTCGCGGACTGAGCTCCGGTGCCTTAACTACACCTGCCTTTTGCTGCATGACAGGAGGGCCAACCACCTGTTGGGCCCACCTGTCATAGACGCAAAGGCAGGAGCAGTAAGTAGAAGCTTTTGCTACACGCTATCCCTCCCGCACGAGGTGGACGGACATGCAGCAGTGGATTCGATACTGTAGAAGTAGGAGTAACATCATTGTTCGTCTTCTCGAAGAGGCGAAGAGCCAAGCGCAACCCGAACATGGCAGTTACGAACGCTCGCGTGGTGCGGTTCCTTGGAGTACTAGCCAGGCTCTTGCATGAGACAAAATTTCTATTGTTTAACAATTAAACTCCATTATCCATTGGTTGATACCCATTCTGCATAGGTCCACGCGCTTAGCACCGTTTCCTCCTGGGGTCACCAATGTTTATTTGCTAATTGATAGCATTGCATGCAATGAACTAGCCATTGTAAGTCATTAAAAGAATGCACACCTCTCATCTATTATTGGTTGATATGTCAAGAAACAAGAAACAAGGTAGAAGTTAATGCACCGCGCCTAAGTGTTTTGGGACTATTTGGTTTTCGTAAGATGACTTACACACCTAGACGGAGGGAGTAGTATAGCCCTGTAAACCGGAAAGGAGTATTTGCCTTTCTAGAGATTTCAACAAGTGACTAGACTACACCGTGTGCAGTACTCCCTCCCTTCCAGTTTATAGGGCTCAAATCTCAAATCTCGAATCTCATGAACCAAGGCATTTTGCGACCGGAGGAATGTATCTCGTACTTTACAAAACTACCCTAATTAAACTCATGCATTAATTACGTAGTTCTCTCGTTTTCGTCTCCGCCTTGGTCGCGGTGCACAATATTGAGCACTCCTATATGACTAGCCGCTCTATCTACATGCGGGACATTTCAAAGCATCCGGGCCCGCGTGCCATCCACCAAATCACAGCGAGGTGTTACTATCGAGACTCACCTGTAACCCCGGTGTGGCCGTCATGACCCATCATATCACAAAACCCACACCTTTACCAGCAGTGGTAAGGTTTCCTCCAAGTTGGACTGGACGAAGCAACCATCATTTGTTGAAGCCCTTTCTTGAAGAAAACCTCACTCCAGGCTACTCACTTCTGCCATTTTTCTTCTGTACCGACAAAGGAAAGGTGGGCGAATCAGTTATGCTGCTATATTTTCATTCCAAGAATCTTCTTTTTGCAAATCACCGACCGATTCTCACATCCTATTCTTTTCCCGTTTTCATTGTGATTGTGGTTTCCTTTCGGTTGATTTTTGTTTGTCAGTTCATTGATGGATCCTAGAGCACTAGGCAAAGAGTTTCCAGCGGACAACCTACTAGAGACAGCGATCTCCAGGAAGCGAGCACCGACCAAGGAGTTGACCATGTTGGCGAGCCAACCCATGGAGACGAAGAACTCCAAGAAACAAGCACCGGCCAAAGAGTTGAGGACGTTGGCGGATGAACTTCTCAAAGGAAGTTGGAAGAACAGCAAGGGCCTCATCGTGCCTACCCTATGTGAGGCTCAAGACCGAGTTTGAGGAGATAGTCGCCGTTGAGAAGCAGTATTCCCCTGGCAAGGTGATGGCCCCATCGAGGACGAGGAGATGGCCCCCGGAGGGATGAGATCCCCCGGTGAGCTGCACAAGGTAAAAAATAATGGCTTATTACCATAGTTGTGTTTTTTGATTATTTGCAATGTGCTTGCTAATATGTTAGGGTTGTGCAGGTGCTGGTGGACGTCCTTGATCATTACGATGTCGTGGCCCGTCCTGTCGGCATCGCCCCAGAGATCGATTTCGATGCCGCCGTCCATCCTGTGGACATTGCCCCAGAGATCGATTCCGTGTCACGGTCAGTCCTATGGACGTCGCCCCAGAAATAGATTCCCATGCCGCTGTCCGTGCTGTGGTCATTGCCCGAGAGATCGATGACAAGAAATAGTTGGTCGCGCTAATCCTTCAGGGTAGTTTGCATTGCCTTGTGTTTAATTACCAGAACGATGCGTGTTATCAAACCATCTTAGGGCTAGTGCACTGTCATGTGTGGGCGGATCTTGCTACTTTTGTTTGATATATACTGAATCATGCGAACCCTCTCCGAGTTATGGAAACTGATGTATCCTCACCAGCTTTTGATGTAATATATGGCATGCTTAGATGTAAGTTTGAACTGTTTATCATATCAGCAGGGCTTGTTTGATGATTCTTGGTGTTAGTAGGCTAGCTACTGTGCGAGCTATATACTTGCAAAACACTCACCGAAGAGAAACATTGGGGCTGATGAGCTCGTGGTACGCTTATACTTATCCCTCGTCGATCGACCAATAGCCCTAGCTCCTAAAATTGTAGGCTTGGCGATCGATCAGACAATAGTCGACATACATTCAGGCCTCATTTGGTTCATATGGTAGGAAAATCATAGCAAAAGTACAGAGAACGTGCAACACAAAATCATAGCAGTGCAGAGACGTACTCCCTCCGTTCCAAAATAGATGACCTAGGCGGGCTAGTTTGGCCTAGTGGGTTTCAGTGATATGACGTGGTACAGTGCC
This sequence comes from Triticum monococcum, assembly GCA_034509565.1. Classification (NCBI taxonomy): domain Eukaryota; kingdom Viridiplantae; phylum Streptophyta; class Magnoliopsida; order Poales; family Poaceae; genus Triticum; species Triticum monococcum. Next base: position 681,315,931 of record CM067845.1, on the reverse strand, counting down.
CTCCAGTCTTCGCGTGTGGTAGCAGTATTGCAGGTACAGTAAGTTTTCTTGAAGAAGCGGAATTCAACGAAGTCATGATGGTTCCTTCGTCCGAACAACTTACAGTGGGAAAGGGTGGGCCTGCGATACGACCGGGGTAGACCAGGTTAATTTTGTGCATGGCAGGTGGACCAGGATGGTCGACGTCCCACATGTCGGCGAATGAAAGTATTCTTTCCGATATACATGACGAGCAACGAGTATTCATTGTTTATTTTTGATGAAAGCTATTGTCTCCACTGTTACGATAGAGGAGTGTGAAACACGGCAGCCCAGTGAACTTGGCATGTGCACCACTCCCTCCTTCCTCATGTAATGCCCGGTTACAGCTTTTTCTCACTTTCTCTCTATCTATTTCCTCGCAAATGTTTTTACCTTTCTTTTTTTAAGACACAATTATTTTTTATGCCTTTTTTTAGAATTATTGTTTTATACCTAGGAGCACGTGTAGAGACGGGCTCTTGCAGAGCCCACTCCTTGACTTTGTCAATGCCTCTCTCTCCTCCACATAAGGAGTACTACTTGCTATGCATGCATGTGACGGGCAGCTGGCGTCTTGAGGGGCCAGGGCGGTGAGAGCGGGCTCCAGAAGCGGTCCGGACTCCAGCATGGCCCACCTCACATTATTACCATATATTTCTTGGGGTCCGTGCGCAACGGGCGGGCGATCTCTTCTCCCTCCCCCGTTTCTCTCTTCTCAGCCGACGCCCGCTGAGCGATTAGATTTCGGCTATCGATGGTTTATTCAATTATGGTCCCACATGTCAGTGAAATTGCAAGACAACACGTGTCCCCTCTTGTGAGCGGCATGTGAGCCGGACTGTCGGGGTTGCGACGCGTACGAGTCGTAAGTGTGCCGCCTTTTCCTTAACTTGCGAAGCGTAACACTTTCGCGCGATCAATCGATAGAAATCCAGAACAAAGTGACGAGGGCGGTGCTTTCCTGCTCGTTAGGCGGGCTAGTTTGAGTGATATGACGTGCTACAGTGCTATCCACTTGCTCCATTTTTATGTAAGCAAGACTTTACACTCTTACGCGGGAGGAGTGCGAAACACCGCGGATCTGATTTTGATTCAGGGATAACTGTTCCCTGCCAAATAATGGAGGATTGTTAGTGATTATAGCATGATAGTTAGGGCATCTCCAGCGCTGGCCCACAAATTTACACCGGCATCTGTCCGAGGACACTGATGGATGCCATCCGATGCTGCCCGCATACCTTTCGACAACTATATGAACGAACCGGACGAAATTCGTGCAAACAAAGCAAATTTCAAATTAACTGGATGAAATTCATTACATACCGAAAACTTTTCCTACAAACTGGACGAAATTCATTACATATTTTGCACAAACCGTACTAAAACCTGCTGTAAACCTAATCTAAACGATCGTGGCGCCCGACCACCATGTTCGGCCATGAACCCGAGAAAGCCGGCCATTGCCTTTGCCTCCTCCTCATCCGCCTCGATAACCTCCTCCTCCGGAGCACAAGGTTATGAAGATTTCTGCCTCCACGTCGCCGTCAAGTGGCTAATCGACCGCCAATGTTTAGCCCACCAAGCTTGGCGTCGACTGAGTGGAGTAGCGGTGGCCTTCCTGGGACCAGAGCGGCGGCGACCTACCGTGTACTACTCTTCCTCGCTGCCGGCTGCGCCCGCGCACGCGCGCCGGCTTTGTGGTCGTGGCGGCGGAGGGCGGCCGAGGGGGGGGGGGGGTGGCGGCGATCTCCTTAGTTTGCTCCTGCGACAGTACATTGAAGAGAGCTTTGGAGCGTGCCCGGAGTGGAGCCGCCGATGTCCCTCGTCTGCTCGTGCGATAGTATGTCCAAGAGAGCTTTGGAGCGCCAGGAGGCCATGGTTGAAGTGGTGCCGACAGAAGGAAGGGACCGAAGGAGAATAAGTGTGGGTCTTTGGCTATGGCTGGGAGATGGGGCTCAAGTTAATATAGTGGGCGAATGGCAATGAGCTGCGGCAGACGGATGGACAACTGGTGCCGGAGTAGGTTCGTTGGGCGTGAATGCGGACGCTGCTTTAGTGACTTAACTGCAGATGCGTTTGGGTTACTGACATGTGGGCCCAACGGGCATCTGGCCCGCATGTCAGTGACACACCAATTGCACCTGCAGTTAAGTCCGGTGAATGCGACATTGACATTCTAGAGAGACGGTGACTGTTTCAGGCGGGAAGCGCGCGCTAGCGATGCAAGGGGTTTCGGTGTGCAGTGGCACTAAGATCAGTCGCTCACGATAGTACATACTCCGTACCATACTACCATAGTACCCTCTCTAGCTTAGGCTGTTTTATAGATTGTCGTTGTGATGGACGATATACATGAGCAAGGCGGTCCGAGTATGACCGTTGGTGTTGATCCAGGTGAATACATGCTCGGCGTTCGCGTAGGCCTCCATCAAACGTCTAAACAGTAATGTCAGGCACCGCCGGGGCGCGCAGGTGATGGGCTCGCCATTTGCGTTGCGCCATGAGCAGGACTTTGATTTAGAGGGTGATGTGCATGCATTAGCATGCTTTGATAGCGTGAGAGTGAGTGTCTGACGCGAAGTATTTCATTTTCATTTGGCTGACGAGGGTGCGTTGCAGTGACGAGTCCGTGGTTTGATTCCCCACATACACATAATTTTGGTTTTTACAGTATTTCTTTCTCCATTGACATGTAGGCCCGCGTAGATAGATAAAGAACACGAGCTGATGAGGCGCATGCAGACTGTTTGACTAGTCAACCAGACAAATACGGAGCTATACGCTGAGCCAGTGACCGTATAATCACCATATCTTGTATACAATGATCAAAGTGAGCTATCAAGACAAGTTCGATGACCGCCAATGCATTTTACTCGGTAATAAATGACCAGGATTGAAGGGGAATCCAAATTTGCTTCGTCTTCTGTCCTTGAGCTCTTGACAAAGCAATGCACTATACGATTGTCCGGCCACTCCACCCCAGAGCTCTCACCAAGCGTCGTTCATGCCACTGCGCCACACACTAACCGGTAAGGCAGCGATGGCATCCCGCCGTGCCGAGTTCCTCGCCACCCACGACCGCACACAAAATGGTAGGGAAGCAATGGCATCCCGCCGTGCCGAGTTCATCGCCGCTCGCGACCTCACAACCATGTGGGAGGAATTTGAAGATGCCAAGGCCGAATGGGTGGTAGAGCAAGAGGCGGCCAAAGCCGCACAGAGGGAGCGGAAAAGTCAGAAAGCACTCAAGAAAAGAGAGGCCCGCCGCCGCAAGAAAGAAAAGGACGCACGCGCTGCTGCGGAGAGGTCGGCAGAGATCCAAGCACGATGGGGTGTCGCCGACAAAGCCGGGAAGGAGAACGACGGCGTCTGGCCAGCATGTGAGAAGTACTAGTACTAGTAGTTAGTGTGTGTGTCTGTGTCTGAGTACGAGCATGTACCAATACTACTAGTTACTACTGTAGTTTTTAGAGCAAATTACCAGTACATTAGCCTAGACTAAATGGAAAAATTCCTATCCTAAGCATCAAATGGCATCTCTTTCTCTATAGGAATTGAGATGCATGTCATCTCACTTCCTATGATTTTCATATTCCTATCCCATGAACGAAAGGAGGCCTCTGTTGGAGTAACTACTGTAGCTAGCAGTACTGCTGGTACAGTAGTTTTCTTCAAGAAGCGGAATTCAATGAAGTCATGATGGTTCCTTCGTCCGAGCAACTTCAAAGTGGGAAGTGGGCCTGTGATTTGATGGCTCATTAGTCATTGTTACTGCGGCGTGACGACCTGGGTGACTCTCCCTTGGAGTTTTGCGTGCATGGCTAGTGGACCAGGATGGTCGACATCCCACATGTTGGCGAACGGAAGTATTCTTTCCGATATCAAGGAGCAAGGAAACTGCGTGTTATAGTATCACTACTGATTGGTTCGCAAAAAAATAGTATCACTGCCGATTTATAATTATTTTTTATTTCTGATGAATGCTAGCGTTTCAACTCTTACGACGAAGGGTGCCAAACACGGCACGTGCTGGATGTCCCACACATCAGTGAAAGGAGTGGGACATGAACAACGTGGTAGAGCGTCTCCACTTCTTCCACTTCTGGGTCGGAGACTACACGTAGTAGTACTTAGTGGTATGAACGATACAAAGTGCGGCCTAGAGAGAAAGACACGTCTAGTTGGAAGGTCTCGGGGCATACACGTAAACAAATATAAAAGTTAATATGTGCCTCCAACTAATATAGTAGTAGTAGTAGAGTACTTAGGCACGTACTCCATAACATCACCGTGCATTGCACGTATAACGTTTAGTGGTAGTATGTAGTAAGAGACAAATGCCGCCCAAGAGTTCCCTTCTCGACCTACTTTTGGGTGTTTGGTAGAGTGTGTGGAGGGTGCATGAGTCCACACTAGTTTAGCACAAATACACTAGAAGCATGCATGAAGAGAGCATGCATGAAGAGGGGTGTTGAGTTGAGCATGCATGAAGAGGGAACAACTATGTTGAGACGAGAACGCAACCAAACACACCCTATATGCCACGCATGTTCATACCATTTGTGCCTTTCTACTTCACTTACTGCGCTACATTACTCAGGTTCGTACGTCCACTCCTGGGTACATGTCCGTCTCGTAGTTCCAGTCCCACGTGTTCTTCATATAGATGGAACGATCCTTGCATAAAACGTGCACCTTGATGCTAGATGTCTCGCGTGTTGGCAAAAGGATGGACGAAGCTCACGTAAAAAAAATAGAGTGGAAGAACATAGATTCCGGACGACCGAGAAGGAGCAAGGAACCTCGTGGTGGAGCGTCTGTACTCATAATATTTAATATTATTTAGCGATATAAAATTAACCAATCATCTCCACAGTGGACTGGAAGAGTATGAAACACGGTAGCCCAGTGTAGTTACATCATACTAGTACATGGCTAACCCACACTATCACCATATTTCTTGGCTTCCGTGCGACACCTATCTCTAGTAATCCAGCAGCCCGTATCGCTTCTCCCTCCTCGTCTCTATCAAAGTGCGGCGGGTTGGCGTTTTTGCCATCTACTGAGGTCGGTTAACTATCGCATGTTAGCGACATGCCAAGAGCATTCTAAAAAAATTCCTTTCACGTACCGTTTTCAAAAATAAAAAAAATCCTTTCACGTACGAATTTGCCTATATGCTTTGAGCAACTTGCATGTCCTATACTGCTCCTATTTGATACTCTAACTTGGCTAGAGGGTAGACTAACTCATGACTAACCCTGAACTAACTGTAGCCAAAGAGGTGTTTGGGTGACAGGGTTAGATTGACAATAAATGCACTTCATGGAGAGAGAAAAGTGATTTTTGAGTGGTCCCAATGAGAACTATCTCCAGTTAGCACCTCTTGGGTTGGATAGTTTATTGGTGGGTTCTGTGCAACTTTCTCCTTTTTAAACCCTCATGCTTGGATACTTTAGGGCTATTTGAGCCCCAACTAGCTCAAACTAACTCTAACCCATGGATCCAAACAGGGCCTATTGTTGGGGAACGTAGCAGAAATTCAAAATTTTCTACGCAACACCAAGATCAATCTATGGAGTAATCTAGCAACGAGGGAAGGAGAGTGCATCTACATACCCTTGTAGATCGCTAAGCGGAAGCATTCAAGTGAACGGGGTTGATGGAGTCGTACTCGTCGTGATCCAAATCACCGATGATCCTAGTGCCGAACGGACGGCACCTCCGCGTTCAACACACGTGCAGCCCGGTGACGTCTCCCATGCCTTGATCCAGCAAGGGGAGAGGGAGAGGTTGGGGAAGACTCTGTCCAGCAGCAGCACGACGGCGTGGTGGTGGTGGAGGAGCGTGGTACTCCAGCAGGGCTTCGCCAAGCACCGCAAGAGACGAGGAGGGAGAGGGGTAGGGCTGCGCCAAGAAGGAGATGTTCTCGTGTGTATGGCAGCCCCAAAACCCCACTATATATAGGGGAAAGGGAGGGGCTGCGCCCCCACCTAGGTTTCCACCCGTAGGGGTGGCGGCCAGCCCTAGATCCCATCTAGGGGGCGGCCAAGGGGGGAGAGAGGGGGGGCGCACCACTAGGTGGGCCTTAGGCCCATCTGAGCCTAGGGTTTCCCCGTTTTCCCTTCTCTCTTCGCCTTGGGCCTTGGTGGGGGGGGGGGGGGGCGCACCAGCCCACCTGGGGCTGGTCCCCTCTCACACTTGGCCCACGCAGCCCTCTGGGGCAGGTAGCCCCACCTGGTGGACCCCCGGGACCCTCCCGGTGGTCCCGGTACGTTACCGATAGCACCCGAAACTTTTCCGGTGACCAAAACAGGACTTCCCATATATAAATCTTTACCTCCGGACCATTCCGGAACTCCTCATGATGTCCGGGATCTCATCTAGGACTCTGAACAACATTCAGTAACCATGTATATCTATTCCTTGTAACCCTAGCGTCATCGAACCTTAAGTGTGTAGACCCGACGGGTTCGGGAATCATGCAGACATGACCGAGACAACTCTCCGGCCAATAACCAACAGCGGGATCTGGATACCCATGTTGGCTCCCACATGTTCCATGATGATCTCATCGGATGAACCACGATGTCGAGGATTCGATCAATCCCGTATGCAATTCCCTTTGTCTAGCGGTATTGTACTTGCCCGAGATTCGATCATCGGTATCCCGATACCTTGTTCAATCTCGTTACCGGCAAGTCTCTTTACTCGTTCCGTAACACATCATCCCGTGATTAACTCCTTGTTCACATTGTGCACATTATGATGATGTCCTACCGAGTGGGCCTAGAGATACCTCTCCGTCACATGGAGTGACAAATCCCAGTCTCGATTCGTGCCAACCCAACAGACACTTTCGGAGATACCCGTAGTGCACCTTTATAGCCACCCAGTTACGTTGTGACGTTTGGCACACCCAAAGCATTCCTACGGTATCCGGGAGTTGCACAATCTCATGGTTTAAGGAAATGATACTTGACATTAGAAAAGCTTTAGCATACGAACTATACGATCTTGTGCTATGCTTAGGATTGGGTCTTGTCCATCACATCATTCTCCTAATGATGTGATCCCGTTATCAATGACATCCAATGTCCATGGTCAGGAAACCATAACCATCTATTGATCAACGAGCTAGTCAACTAGAGGGTTACTAGGGACATGGTGTTGTCTATGTATCCACACATGTATCTGAGTTTCCTATCAATACAATTATAGCATGGATAATAAACAATTATCATGAACAAGGAAATATAATAATAACTAATTTATTATTGCCTCTAGGGCATATTTCCAACAGTCTCCCACTTGCACTAGAGTCAATAATCTAGTTGACATCGCCATGTGATTAACACTCACAGGTCACATCGCCATGTGACCAACATCCAAAGAGTTTACTAGAGTCAATAATCTAGTTCACATCACTATGTGATTAGCACTCAATGAGTTCTGGGTTTGATCATGTTGCTTGTGAGAGAGGTTTTAGTCAATGGGTCTGCAACATTCAGATCCATATGTACTTTGCAAATCTCTACGCTATGTTTGGAGCCATTTCAAATACCGGTTCTACTTGGAGCTATTCTAAATTGTTGCTCCATTATACGTATCTGGTATCTCTACTCAGAGCTATCCGGATAGGTGTTAAGCTTGCATCGACGTAACTCTTTACGTCAAACTCTTTATCACCTCCATAATCGAGAAATATATCCTTATTCCTCTAAGGATAATTTTGACCGCTATCTGGTGATCTACTCCTAGATCACCTTTGTACCCCCTTGCCGGACATGTGGCAAGGCACACATCAGGTGCGGTACTCAGCATGGCATACCGTATAGGGCCTATGACAAAAGCATAGGGGATGACCTTCGTCCTTCCTCTTTCTTCTGCCGTGGTCGAGCTTTAAGTCTTAACTTCATACCTTACAACTCAGGCAAGAACTCCTTCTTTGGCTGATCCATCTTGAACACCTTCAAGATCATGTCAAGGTATGTGCTCATTTGAAAGTACCATTAAGCGGTTTTTGATCCATCCTTATAGATCTTGATGCTCAATGTTTAAGTAGCTTAATCTAGGTTTTCCATTGAAAAACACTCTTCAACTAACCCTATATGCTTTCCAGAAATTCTACATCATTTCGGATCAACAATATGTCATCCACATATACTTATCAGAAATGTCGTAGTGCTCCCACTCACCTTATTGTAAATACAAGTTTCTAACAAACTTTTTATAAACCCATAAACTTTGATTACTCCATCAAAGTGTATATTCCGACTCCGAGATGCTTGCTCTAGTCCATGGAAGGATCGCTGGAGCTAGCATACCTTTTAGCATCCTTAGGATAGACAAAATCTTTCTGATTGTATCACATACAACCTTTCCTTACGAATACTGGTAAGGAAACTTGTTTTGGCATCCATCTGCCAGATTTCATAAATGCAGCTTATGCTAACATGATTCCGACGGACTTAAGCATCGCTACGGGTGAGAAAATCTCATCGTAGTCAACTGCTTGAACTTGTGAAAAAACTCTTTGCCACAAGTTGAGCTTCATAGACGATAACATTACCGTCCACGTCCGTCTTCTTCTTAAAATCCACATGTACCTAACAGCCTTACGACCATCAAGTAGTTCTTCCAAAGTCTACACTTTGTTTTCATACATGGATCCTCTCTCGGATTTTATGGCTTCGAGCCAATTTTCGGAATCCAGGCCCACCATCGCTTCTCCATAGCTCATAGGTTCATCATTGTCCAACAACGTGACCTTTAAGACAGGGTTACCACTTAGAAGTTGTACACACCCTTGTCAACCTATGAGGTTTGATAGTAACTCGATCTGAAGCTCCATGATCATCATCATTAGCTTTCTCTTCAACTAGGGCAGGTGCCACAGAAACATTTTTCATGTGCTGCGCTACTCTCTGGTTGAAGTAAAGGTTCAACAACCTTATCAAGTTCTATCTTCCTCCCACTCAATCTTTCAAGAGAAACTTTTCCTTGAGAAAGGACCCGATTCGAGAAATAATCCCTATTGCTTTTGGATCTGAGACAGGAGGTATACCCAACTGATTTGGGTGTCCTATGAAGATGCATTTATCCTCTTTGGGTTCGAGCTTATCATCCTGAAACTTTTTCACATAAGCGTCGTGGCCCCAAACTTTTAAGAAACAACAGCTTAGGTTTCTCTAAATCATAGTTCATACGGTGTCGTCTCAACGGATTTGTGTGGTGCCCTATTTTAAAGTGAATGCGGTTGTCTCTAATGCCTACCCCATAAACGATAGTGGTAATTCGATAAGAGACATCATGGTATGCACCACATCCAATAGGGTGCAGTTATGATGTTCGGATACACCATCACACTATGGTGTTCCCGGCGGTTTTAGTCGTGAAACAATTTCCACAATGTCTTAATTGTGTGCCAAACTCGTAACTCAGATATGAATCTTTATGATCATATCATAGACATTTTATCCTCTTGTCACGACGATCTTCAACTTCACTCTGAAATTACTTGAACCTTTCAATAATCCAGACTCATGATTCATCAAGTAAATATACTTTAGCATCTACTCAAATCATCTGTGAAGTAAGAACATAACGATTTCCACTACATGCCTCAGCATTCATTGGACTGCACACATCAAGATGTATTACTTCCAACAAGTTGCTTTCTTGTTCCATCTTACTGAAAATGAGGCCTTTCAGTCATCTTGCTCATGTGGTATGATTTGCATGTCTCAAGTGATTCAAAATCAAGCGAGTCCAAAGATCCATCAACATGGAGCTTCTTCATGCGTTTTATACCACTGTGACTAAAATTGCAACGCCACAAATATGTGGTACCATCATTACTATCTTATATCTTTTGGCATGAACATGTGTATTACTACGATCGGGATTCAATAAACCATTCATTTTAGGCGCAAGACCATTGAAGGTATTATTCAAATAAACAGAGTAACCATTATTCTCCTTAAATGAATAACCGTATTGCGAGGGACATAATCTAATCATGTCCATGCTCAATGCAAACACCAAATAACAATTATTTAGGTTTAACACCAATCCCGATGGTAGACGGAGCGTGCAATGTTTGATCACATCAACCTTGGAAACTCTTCCAAAACCTATCGTCATCTCACCTTTGGCTACTCTCCGTTTATTCCATAGCCTTTTATTTCGAGTTACTAACACTTAGCAACCGAACCGGTATCTAATACCCTACTGCTACTAGGAGTACTAGTAAAGTACTCATTTAATATAATGTATGTCCAATACATACTTCTGTCAACCTTGCCAGCCTTCTCATCTACCAAGTATCTAGGGTGGTTCTGCTTCAGTGATGGTTCCCCTTTATTACAGAAGCACTTAGTCTCGGGCTTGGGTTCAACCTTGGGTATCTTCACTAGAGCAGCAGCTGTTTTGCCGTTTCATGAAGTATCCCTTCTTGCCCTTGCCCTTCTTGAAACTAGTGGTTTCACCAACCATCAACAGTTGATGCTCCTTCTTGATTTCTACTTTCGTGGTGTCAAACATCGCGAATATCTCAAGGATCATCATATATGTCCCTGATATGTTATAGTTCATCATGAAGCTCTAGCAGCTTGGTGGTAATGACTTCGGAGAAACATCACTATCTCATCTGGAAGATCAACTCCCACTCGATTCAAATGATTGTTGTACTCAGACAATCTGAGCACAAGCTCAACAATTGAGCTTTTCTCCCTTAGTTTGCAGGCTAAGAAAATCGTCGGAGGTCTTATACCTCTTGACGTGGGCACGAGCCTAAAATCCCAATTTCAGCCCTCGAAACATCTCAAATGTTTCGCGACGTTTCAAAACGTCTTCGGTGCCTCAACTCTAAAGCGTTTAACTGAACTATCATGTAGTTATCAAAATGTGTATGTCAGATGTTCGCAACATCCACAGATGACGTTCGAGGTTCAACACACTGAGCAGTGCATTAAGGACATAAGCCTTCTATGAAGCAATGAGGACAATCCTCAGTTTACGGACCTAGTCCGCATAATTGCTACTATCAACTTTCAACTAAATTTTCTCTAGGAACATATCTAAACAATAGAACTGAAGCGCGAGCTACGGCATAATTTGCGAAGACCTTTTGACTATGTTCAGGATAATTAAGTTCATCTTATGAATTCCCACTCAGATAGACATCCCTCTAGTCATCTAAGTGATAACATGATCCGAGTCAACTAGGCCGTGTCCGATCATCACGTGAGATGGACTAGTCATCATCGATGAACATCTTCATGTTGATCGTATCTACCATACGACTCATGCTCGACCTTTCGGTCTCTTGTGTTCCGAGGCCATGTCTGTACATGTTAGGCTCGTCAAGTCAACCTAAGTGTTTTGCGTGTGTAAATCTGTCTTACACCCGTTGTATGTGAACGTTAGAATCTATCACACCCGATCATCATGTGGTGCTTCAAAACGACGAACTTTCGCAACGGTGCATAGTTAGGGGGAACACTTTCTTGAAATTTTGGCGAGGGATCATCTTATTTAAGCTACCATCGTTCTAAGCAAATAAGATGTAAAAACATGATAAACATCACATGCAATCAAATAATGACATGATATGGCCAATATCATTTTGCTCCTTTTGATCTCCATCTTCGGGGCGCCATGATCATCATCGTCACCGGCATGACACCATGATCTCCATCATCATGATCTCCATCATCGTGTCTTCGTGAAGTTGTCTCGCCAGCTATACTTCTACTACTATGGCTAATGGTTAGCAATAAAGTAAAGTAATTACATGACGTTTATGTTGACACGCAGGTCATAAATAAATTAAGACAACTCCTATGGCTCCTGCCGGTTGTCATATTCAACGACATGCAAGTCGTGATTCCTATTACAAGAACCTGATCATCTCATACATCACATATATCATTCATCACATCCTTTGGCCATATCACATCACAAAACACTTGCTGCAAAAACAAGTTAGACGTCCTCTAATTGTTGTTGCAAGTTTTTTACGTGGCTGCTATAGGTTGCTAGCAAGAACGTTTCTTACCTACGCCAAAACCACAACGTGAATTGCCAATTTCTATTTACCCTTCATAAGGACCCTTTTCATCGAATCCGATCCGACTAAAGTGGGAGAGACAGACACCCGCCAGCCACCTTATGCAACTAGTGCATGTCAGTCGATGGAACAGGTCTCACGTAAGCGTACATGTAAGGTTGGTCCGGGCCGCTTCATCCCACAATGCTGCCGAATCAAGATAAGACTAGTAACGACAAGATAATTGACAATATCGACGCCCACAACTGCTTGGTGTTCTACTCGTGCATAGAAACTACGCATAGACCTAGCTCATGATGCCACTGTTGGGGAACGTAGCAGAAATTCAAAATTTTCTACGCGACACCAAGATCAATCTATGGAGTAATCTAGCAACGAGGGAAGGAGAGTGCATCTACATACCCTTGTAGATCACTAAGCGGAAGCGTTCAAGTGAACGGGGTTGATGGAGTCGTACTTGTCGTGATCCAAATCACCGATGATCCTAGTGCCGAACGGACGGCACCTCCGCGTTCAACACACATGCAGCTCGGTGACGTCTCCCATGCCTTGATACAGCAAGGGGAGAGGGAGAGGTTGGGGAAGACTCCATCCAGCAGCAGCACGACGGCGTGGTGGTGGTGGAGGAGCGTGGTACTCCAGCAGGGCTTCGCCAAGCACCGCAAGAGACGAGGAGGGAGAGGGGTAGGGCTGCGCCAAGAAGGAGATGTTCTCGTGTGTATGGCAGCCCCAAAACCCCACTATATATAGGGGAAAGGGAGGGGCTGTGCCCGCACCTAGGTTTCACCCCTAGGGGTGGCGGCCAGCCCTAGATCCCATCTAGGGGGCGGCCAAGGGGGGAGAGAGGGGGGGGGGCGCACCACTAGGTGGGCCTTAGGCCCATCTGAGCCTAGGGTTTCCCCCTTTTCCCTTCTCCCTTCGCCTTGGGCCCTGGTGGGGGGGCGCATCAGCCCACCTGGGGCTGGTCCCCTCTCACACTTGGCCCACGCAGCCCTCTGGGGCAGGTAGCCCCACCTGGTGGACCCCCGGGACCCTCCCGGTGGTCCCGGTACGTTACCGATAGCACCCGAAACTTTTCCGGTGACCAAAACAGGACTTCCCATATATAAATCTTTACCTCCGGACCATTCCGGAACTCCTCGTGATGCCCGGGATCTCATCCGGGACTCCGAACAACATTCGGTAACCACATATATCTATTCCCTATAACCCTAGCGTCATCGAACCTTAAGTGTGTAGACCCTACGGGTTCGGGAATCATGCAGACATGACCGAGACAACTCTCCGGCCAATAACCAACAGTGGGATCTGGATACCCATGTTGGCTCCCACATGTTCCACGATGATCTCATCGGATGAACCACGATGTCGAGGATTCGATCAATCCCGTATGCAATTCCCTTTGTCTAGCGGTATTGTACTTGCCCGAGATTCGATCGTCGGTATCCTGATACCTTGTTCAATCTCGTTACCGGCAAGTCTCTTTACTCGTTCCGTAACACATCATCCTGTGATCAACTCCTTGGTCACATTGTGCACATTATGATGATGTCCTACCGAGTGGGCCCAGAGATACCTCTCCGTCACACGGAGTGACAAATCCTAGTCTCGATTCGTGCCAACCCAACAAACACTCTCGGAGATACCCGTAGTGCACCTTTATAGCCACCCAGTTATGTTGTGACGTTTGGCACACCCAAAGCATTCCTACGGTATCCGGGAGTTGCACAATCTCATGGTCTAAGGAAATGATACTTGACATTAGAAAAGCTTTAGCATACGAACTATACGATCTTGTACTATGCTTAGGATTGGGTCTTTTCCATCACATCATTCTCCTAATGATGTGATCCTGTTATCAACGACATCCAATGTCCATGGTCAGGAAACCGTAACCATCTATTGATCAACGAGCTAGTCAACTAGAGGGTTACTAGGGACATGGTGTTGTCTATGTATCCACACATGTAACTGAGTTTCCTATCAATACAATTATAGCATGGATAATAAACGATTATCATGAACAAGGAAATATAATAATAACTCATTTATTATTGCCTCTAGGGCATATTTCCAACACCTATGGCCAGTCTCGACGCGGAGCAGTCGCGTGCACCGGGAAGCGGTGCTGTTTCGGCCGTCGCGCCACTTCAAAGCCGGCGCCAGTGAGAGGTCGCCTCCGCTCTGGCCTGGCATTAATGCGGCAGTGACGCTCCAGGGCGACGCTGACTGTTTCACACGGGAAGCACGCGCTGGCAAGGGAGTATAGGTTTTGAACCGTTTCATGTGTAGTACTGATAGTTTGCAAAACTACTCAATTATTGCACTCAGTTTCCTAAGAAATTATGGTAAAAACGTTACTCCACAACCCGCTTCCCTTCTCCTTCCTCTTACACCGCCCGCGCACATCCGCGGGAAGCGACCGGTCAACCCTTATATCTGAGTGCTAGCACAAAAAGATGCATGCATGACCACTAAAATTTCCATATTAAAGCGTCGCTCCGACGGGAGTATGGCATATGTTGTTACCTTTGGCCGGCCCATGGCTACCGGGCGACGGTGACCAAAAAAGAGGCGGCGGGAGGGGAATGAATGCAGCTACTGTTTGGGTTCGCCTTCCGCCTTAAATAAATGCGCAGCATCACGTGTACCCGCGGGTGCACAAATTGTAACATACGTGTCTGCTTAGGTGGGCGTCACATAACTGGTGTGTGTGGGAGAGAGATTCTGAGAGGCAGAGTGCGTGTGTGCGACTCTACTCTTCGGACATGTACTCAACCTTTTGCATCGGGATATAAGTATAATGGTATTTTACTTTAGCTAGTGATTTACGTGGCCATGTTAACGTGGCTGTGTCAAAAAAATGTCACTTCCTGCTTGTGATTTGCGTTATATAATTACAAGCAAGATTCTCGTTACAAAACACCTGTTGTGATTGACCCATGCAAGAGTAATCCCATGTGTAAAAACTAATGATATCTCAAGAATTTTATTAGAAAATGGTATCTCGAGAATGTCATCGAAAAAATGAAAGATGAGAGATAAGGCGAGGAGGAGTGGAGCGTGGTGGTGACTGGTGGTCGGGATGGGCGGAGGCATGGGGATGACGGCGCCGGCAGGCGGCAGCGGCCACCATGCATGCTAGATTGTTCCAGAGACTTATTCCTTTTTTAATTGCTGAGCAATGAGGTTGCGGGAGATAATGATGTGGAGAGAGGTGCGAGTATCTTTTGTAAAATTATCATAGTTTGCTTTCTATCCTCAGATATAGATCACACGGTCTGTATTACAAGATGGCAGGCACACCATCACCGCCAACTCGTTTTTTTATAAGGGTACAGATGATAAGTTTGCTGACTACTAAAGTAAAGTGGAATTTGTCCATGTTATGCAAGTAAATAAAGGTGATTGTTTATCATACGGGTAAGGTTGGACGAAGGGTGGTAGGAACAAATGCTCCGCCTAGAGCATGCGTGTGTGAGATGGAGTCTTAGTGTGTGTGTGTGTGAGAGAGAGAGAGAGATGGAGTCTTAGTTTGTGTGTGTGTGAGAGAGAGAGAGCGAGAGAGATGTAGTCTTAGTGTGTGTGCGAGGGGGGGGGGTGCATGCATGCGTGCGTGTGTGTGTGTGTGTTTGTGTGTGTGTGCGTGTGCGCGTGTGTGTGAGAGAGATGGAGTCTTAGTGTGTGTGTGTGTGTGTGGGGGGGTGCGTGCGTGTGCGTGTGTGTGTGTGTCGCGGGGTCCTCTGTGGAGGATGTAATTTAAGTGTGCATGGCTTCATCATAGAGAAGTGATGTGTATGGCAGTGGCCACCAACGATGGGGTGCGAGAGAGAAAATGCCCGTAGAGAGGGAAGAGAAGGTGTGTGCGCGTGAGAGGAGTCGACATCGAGAGAATGTGTTTGTTTGAGAGACACCGAGGAAGACTACTATATATCAATGGTGCATGTAGGCGGGAATTAAACAAAGGGATGGTCTTATTGGTTTCGGGGATATAGGGGAAGAGTGAGAGGGGGGGGGGTTAGCTAGAAGGAGATTGTTAAGTGTGAGTGTGTATTTTACCCATCCAGGTAGAAGTTATGTGCACAAAAGAGGAGAACGATTCGATATGTCATTAGGATTCAGGGTAATTAACTACGTATGGAGACATAGAGACCTTGAACGTGCATGTGTGAGAGGTATACATGTATACGTGGGATGTGTGTGTGTGTGCGTGCGCATGATCGAGATAAAAGAAAGAAGACATAAGTCATAAGATCAACGACATGGGAGAGACGGATCGGTATGACAATATGCATGCATGTGAGAATGCAGGGAAGAAGGCCCGACAATTGAGCATGTGTTTTTGTCTTTAAGAGATAGTGGCGTGGGCTGGAGCATGCATCTATGGCGAGCAGAGGGAGTGAGGCGCAACGATTGTGCAAAAGAGACCAACCTATAAATGCATATGTATGGTGAGACATATATAGTGTGGGTGATAGGAAGCAAGACTCCGTGCGAGAAAGAAATGTTGGCGGAGAAACTACAGATGGATACAGAGATGGAGATGCTAGCTAGAGGGACATCTGCTAGTTTGGGTGTTGGAGATGAACGTCGGGTGGTTCAAAGGGTGAAGTTATATATGTGTGTGAGAGGGCACTTGACTGCATGTAGAGAGAAACATATGTATTGTGCATGATAGGAATCAAGAGTGAGGGCGAGAAAGAAGGTTGATGGAGAAAACAGATAAATAGAAAGATAAAGATGCTAGCTAGTGTGCGTTAGAGATAGGAGTCGAGTGCATCAGAAGGCTGGGTTATGTGTGTGGGTGTGAGAGAGATAGAGAGAGGGTGCACGTGAGTCACATACAAACAGATATCAGAGAGAAATGAGATCCAGAGAGACGGAGTTTTGTGTCTGCGAGAGAGAAAGATAGTTCACAACGAGAGTGATAGCTAGAGAGACATACGAGGGAACGCAAGATATCTCTAGGGAGAGAGGGTGTGTGTGAGCGACATACAAGAGAACAATGGAGAAATATGAGACCCTGGGAGACAGAGTTTGTGTTTGTGTGTGAGAAATAGATATTGAAGAGGAAGAGTAGTTCTCATATCTAAGGAGCGAAAGACATCTCTGTATGAGGGGTGTGCGAGTGGCACACATGGGAATAGTAGAGAGAAATGAGACCCCGGGAGACAAAGTTTTGTGTTTGTGTGAGAGAAAGAGATTCCACATGGAGAATCATAGTTAGAGACACATAGCAGTGAGCGATATATACTTAGAGAGATATAGAGTGATGAAGGTCGAGGGAGAGAGTACCGTCAGTGTGTTACGAAGATAAAAGATCATTGTCGACATACATGTAGCACGAGAGATACCTGAGAGACGATGAACGCGTATAGGTCCAGAGAGATAGTCCTATATAAGCATGAGTGATAGCTATATGAGACGAATATCTGGATTAAAGGGGATTCAAATATTTAAACTAGAGATCACGACATCGATAATATCATAACGCAAATTGGTGTATCAAACATGCATATTCATTTGAATTTGGGAACACGTGTAATGTTATATAGTTTATCAATATTGGTGATCCATAGATTCTTCAATTACAAACAATGCATGGTTTATATGCAATTAATGTCTAAACGGGATTACACTATATGTTGCGTGTGTGAAACACATTATACATGTTTGAGAAGTAAAAAAACCCGCATGAAACACACATTAATTGGAGACCGTTGGCGAGGAATGCATACATTGGATTTCAACATAAAGTGGTTTCAAATATTTGAAAATCCAAATTGATGGATACAACCTTATGAATATGAGATCATGCCATTAGTAAACCATATCTATGTATAAATGGTGTTGTGCTTTTGAAAGTATATATAAAAATGATGTATATAGAATGTAATTCCAATTGAAAATGGATCCCGCCCGAAAAAATTAGAATACAAACGGGATTCGAATTGAGTTGGCACGGTAAACATGCACTCTGCAAAATTTGAACGAAGCGGGGAAAGTCGCAGTAATCGCCCGAAACCAAAATCTGCGAGATGGAAATCACTACTGCCTATCCCTGCCACGCAAAGCCTATCTGCTGGATTTCTATAGGTTTTGATAGGGGTAGGCTTGTAATTACACCCAAACGTGACGTAACCGCCTCTCACCCGGATTCATACGCGGTGGGCGCCAAAACACAGTGTGTCCTCGGACGAAATCGACTCCCTCTGTGATTCATATTCATACACGGTGGGCACCAAAAACAAACTCTTGTCGGCAAATATTCGGTTTATGCGAGATTACCGTCCTATCCCTAACCGACTAATGTTGCTGTGATGTAGTAGAAATTTGAAACGGGGGCTAAGTTCGTAAATTTCCTCGCATTTGAGACAAGCGTGCCCTGAATACATGGTTCCCCCTTCCTCTCTACCTCCCTTTTCCCCATTCGTACTCCGTGGGCGCCAAAACACCCTCTCCACCCCACCCTCCTCCGTCCGCCGCCGTCCGCCACCCCATCCACCGCCGTCCTCCTCCACCATGCCGGAGCTGATACCCCGACGCCGCCGTCCATTACAAGAGATCAACCTCTCTCATCCACGGCTTCGGACCGGGATCCTTGCATCCCGTCCTCTCGCTTCATCCCCGCGGTCGTCCACCTTGCCGGCGCCGCTGCTACGACCGTCTCGTCCACCGCGCCCTGCCGCCACCGTCTACCCTCCTAGATCTTCTTCCACGCCACCGACAGCCATCGCTACCGCAGCACCATCAAATTCTCAGCAGATGCGTACACGGCGCCGCACCAGAGGCGATACTCTTTCGTATCTGCTCAACTTATTTATCGCAGCAAGAAAATAGATCGCCACTACTTTACTCTGATTTCTTGTCTTGGTTGCGAAGTTGCCTTTGTCCGGTTTGCACCTTCAGATCCGCCATGGCACGCTCAACACTATACTCCCAATGCTTATGGTTTTCCCCTTTTATATTCCACACTAGTTAAATCACAATAGACTAAATTTCAAAATTGGGTCAGTCGATTTTTTAGAGCTTGCCGGAGTTCGCCGGTGCGATCGAAGGGGCTCGGGTGGTCGTGGGGCCTTGCCGAACGAAGAAAACTCGACGCGGGTGGGGGTTGGGGCGGGGGTGGGGGGTTGGGGTGCCGGAGGAACACAGGCGGTGGGGGCCGGTGGTCCGACGGGCGGCCCGTGCGGTGTTCTATATGGGAAGAGTCAGAGACGAGGAAGAAGAAGGGTTAGGAGACGTAGGATCTTCATCCAACCGCCTAAAATGGCCGAGAGACAGCTGTGAGTTGCATTTTTAATGCGCTCTGGTTCATCATGTGTGGGCACTGCGCAACCAACATTTTATTATCCAAAATCAGCTTGCTCTTCTTTACCATGTTCCTCTTCCGTTCTTCTTTAATATGTACTCTCTCTGTTCCTAAATACAAGTCTTTGTATAGATTCCACCATGGACTATATATGGAGCAAAATGAGTGAATCTACACTCTAAAATGTATCTGGATACATCTGTATGTGATCCATAGTGGAAATCTCTACCAAGACTTATATTTTGGAACGGAGGGAGTATGAGAGTAGTATAGTATGTTCCTTGTACTGAAGATGAGCAGGGACATTTGAAGTGTAGAGGTCTATACGGTCGGTTGTTATGGACACTTTGAGCCTCTTTGATTCGTAGGATCTTGTAAACATAGGAATAGGATTTGTAGTGGCCTGCCCACTTGAATCCTATAAGAATAGAAAGGAAATGCGGGGAGCTGTGTCGCCTTTGAGAGTTACACTGATATTAACAGTACCACACCTTCACTTGAAGAGAGCTGGTATCCGAAGCCTTTCTAGCCGTACCTGCAATACTAGCACATATATTCCAGCAAGTTCCACTTTCCTGATTTTACTCTGATGCTTAAGGTTTTCCCGTTATATCTACACTATGATCTGTGTAGCTGCTTTGTGTCGCACTAGCAGTAGTCCACTCTTGAAGCTAAACACTGCAATGACTTACAAAATTGGCACCAAGGCATTGAGTGCCATTCTGGATGCAATGAAACTCATACGCTCCCCACCTGTTGATTCTTGTTCAGAATATGATCCTAATGACCATTCTAACCTCGAGGAGTCAAAGGCAGATGGCATATCCTGTTCACCCATTAAGGTGCCTGTTCTAATTTGGCAATCTTTTATTGATTGTGGGTATCTTGCATATGTTGTCTTGCATTTCTTCTACTTTGTTGCACCGCCATCTGCTTAGTTTACTCATCATATATCTCGAGATGCCATGCCCATCCATTATCAATACATATTCCATCTGTCATCATACCATGTTTTTCCACTCAAATGATGTTCTTGTGCATCAGACATCAAAAAGGAACAGGGTGATTGCCGAACCTGAAGGAGCACCAGCAAAGTCCTTGAAAAACGTGGTGGTGCCGGAGAAATCACACAACACCCCACTTATATTGGCTGTACAACCAGTGACACAAAATGTAGGACCGACTCCAGCAAACTGTACCCATACTTCACTGGCCACACCACTAGCCCCACCACACAGGACCTGCACTCTAGCAAAAGGTATACCAATTTCATTTGCCATAGCACCAGCTGTACCACAGAAAAATCCCACTCCAGCAAAAAGTACAGCAAGTCCACCAGCCGAAGACCTATCCCAACTGCAGAGACGACCAATTCTTGCAGATTGGAACCCCATTCCATTTATTCCCAGTTTAAAAGACAATGCTTGCAATGTTGTTAGGGACTACGTGCATATATTCCCATCATGGGAAGATTATTGTGAAGACAAACACCATTTTCACATCTTCCTGTCCAAGTTACGTGTAAGTGCTATTATTCATGGTTATTATTTTTCTGTTTTCTGCTGATTGAACACATCAATGATTTACATTACATTGTTGTAACTAGGCGAGGGTCAATCTGGATAGTCATGACGAGCAAAGCTTGCTTGTGCTTTTCAACATTGCAGCAGTATCAGTGTTACCTGAGGAAATCACACTTTGATGGCAAGTCTATAAACGAATTTCCAGTGAAGTCTCCTGTGCTTAATATAGAAGACATTGAATGGAAAAACCTTGTTATGCTCTGGTCTCATTCCCAGGATGAGGTACTTGTTGGGGAACGCAGTAATTTCAAAAATTTTCCTACGCACACGCAAGATCATGGTGATGCACAGCAACGAGAGGGGAGAGTGTTGTCTACGTACCAACGCAGACCGACTGCGGAAGCGATCACACAACGTAGAGGAAGTAGTCGTACGTCTTCTTCCCGATCCGACCGATCCAAGCACCGTTACTCCGGCACCTCCGAGTTCTTAGCACACGTTCAGCTCGATGACGTTCCTCGGGCTCCGATCCAGCAAAGCGTCGAGGAAGAGTTCCGTCAGCACGACGGCGTGATGACGATCTTGATGTACTACCGACGCAGGGCTTCGCCTAAGCACTACAATGGTATGATCGAGGTGGAATTTGGTGGCAGGGGGCACCGCACACGGCTAAGGAACGATCTCAAGGATCAACTTGTGTGTCTTGGGGTGTCCCCTACCCCCGTATATAAAGGATGGAGGGAGGGGGGCTGGCCGGCCAGAGAGAGGGAGGCGCAGGAGGAGTCCTACTCCTACCGGGAGTAGGACTCCCCCCTCCAATCCTAGTCCAACTAGGAATCCTTTAAAGGGGAGAGAGAGAGAGGTGGCCGGCCCCTCTCCTAGTCCTAATAGGACTAGGGAGAGGGAGGGAGGCGCAGCCCTATGTGGGCTGCCCTCTCACCTTTCCACTAAGGCCCATGTTGGCCCATTTGGCTCCCGGGGGGTTCCGGTAACCCTCCCGGTAATCCGGTAAAATCCCGATTTCACCCGGAACACTTCCGATGTCCAAACATAGGCTTCCAATATATCAATCTTTACGTCTCGACCATTTCGAGACTCCTCGTCATGTCCGTGATCTCATCCGGGACTCCGAACATCCTTCGGTAGATCAAAATGCATAAACTCATAATAACTGTCATCGTAACGTTAAGCGTGCGGACCCTACGGTTCGAGAACAATGCAGACATGACCGAGACACGTCTCCGGTCAATAACCAATAGCGGGACCTGGATGCCCATATTGGCTCCTACATATTCTACGAAGATCTTTATCGGTCAGACCGCATAACAACATACGTTGTTCCCTTTGTCATCGGTATGTTACTTGCCCGAGATTCGATCGTCGGTATCCAATACCTAGTTCAATCTCGTTACTGGCAAGTCTCTTTACTCGTTCTGTAATACATCATCCCACAACTAACTCATTAGTTGCAATGCTCGCAAGGCTTAAGTGATGTGCATTACCGAGAGGGCCCAGAGATACCTCTCCGACAATCGGAGTGACAAATCCTAATCTCGAAATACGCCAACCCAACATTTACCTTTGGAGACACCTGTAGTACTCCTTTATAATCACCCAGTTACGTTGTGACGTTTGGTAGTACCCAAAGTGTTCCTCCGGTAAACAGGAGTTGCATAATCTCATAGTCATAGGAACATGTATAAGTCATGAAGAAAAGCAATAGCAACATACTAAACGATCGGGTGCTAAGCTAATGGAATGGGTCATGTCAATTAGATCATTCAACTAATGATGTGACCTCGTTAATCAAATAACAACTCTTTGTTCATGGTTAGGAAACATAACCATCTTTGATTAACGAGCTAGTCAAGTAGAGGCATACTAGTGACACTCTGTTTGTCTATATATTCACACATGTATTATGTTTCCGGTTAATACAATTCTAGCATGAATAATAAACATTTATCATGATATAAGGAAATAAATAATAACTTTATTATTGCCTCTAGGGCATATTTCCTTCAGTCTCCCACTTGCACTAGAGTCAATAATCTAGATTACACAGTAATGATTCTAACACCCATGGAGCCTTGGTGCTGATCATGTTTTGCTCGTAGAAGAGGCTTAGTCAACGGGTCTGCAACATTCAGATCTGTATGTATCTTGCAAATCTCTATGTCTCCCACCTGGACTAAATCCCGGATGGAGTTGAAGCGTCTCTTGATGTGTTTGGTTCTTTTGTGAAATCTGGATTCCTTTGCCAAGGCAATTGCACCAGTATTGTCACAGAAGATTTTCATTGGACCCGATGCACTAGGTATAACACCTAGATCGGATATGAACTCCTTCATCCAGACTCCTTCGTTTGCTGCTTCCGAAGCAGCTATGTACTCCGCTTCACATGTAGATCCCGCTACGACGCTTTGTTTAGAACTGCACCAACTGACAGCTCCACCGTTTAAAGTAAACACGTATCCGGTTTGCGATTTAGAATCGTCCGGATCAGTGTCAAAGCTTGCATCAACGTAACCTCTTACGGTGAGCTCTTTGTCACCTCCATATACGAGAAACATATCCTTAGTCCTTTTCAGGTATTTTAGGATGTTCTTGACCGCTGTCCAGTGATCCACTCCTGGATTACTTTGGTACCTCCCTGCTAAACTTATAGCAAGGCACACATCAGGTCTGGCACACAGCATTGCATACATGATAGAGCCTATGGCTGAAGCATAGGGAACATCTTTCATTATCTCTCTATCTTCTGCAGTGGTCGGGCATTGAGTCTGACTCAACTTCACACCTTGTAACACAGGCAAGAACCCTTTCTTTGCTTGATCCATTTTGAACTTCTTCAAAATCTTGTCAAGGTATGTGCTTTGTGAAAGTCCAATTAAGCGTCTTGATCTATCTCTATAGATCTTTATGCCTAATATGTAAGCAGCTTCACCGAGGTCTTTCATTGAAAAACTTTTATTCAAGTATCCCTTTATGCTATCCAGAAATTCTATATCATTTCCAATCAGTAATATGTCATCCACATATAATATCAGAAATGCTACAGAGCTCCCACTCACTTTCTTGTAAATACAGGCTTCTCCAAAAGTCTGTATAAAACCAAATGCTTTGATCACACTATCAAAGCGTTTATTCCAACTCCAAGATGCTTGCACCAGTCCATAAATGGATCGCTGGAGTTTGCACACTTTGTTAGCTCCCTTTGGATCGACAAAACCTTCCGGTTGCATCATATACAACTCTTCTTCCAGAAATCCATTCAGGAATGCAGTTTTTACATCCATTTGCCAAATTTCATAATCATAAAATGTGGCAATTGCTAACATAATTCTGACAGACTTAAGCATCGCTACGGGTGAGAAAGTCTCATCGTAGTCAACTCCTTGAACTTGTCGAAAACCTTTTGCGACAAGTCGAGCTTTATAGACAGTAACATTACCGTCAACGTCAGTCTTTTTCTTGAAGATCCATTTATTCTCAATTGCTTGCCTATCATCGGGCAAGTCAACCAAAGTCCATACTTTGTTCTCATACATGGATCCCATCTCAGATTTCATGGCTTCAAGCCACTTTGCGGAATCTGGGCTCACCATCGCTTCTTCATAGTTCGTAGGTTCATCATGATCTAGTAGCATGACTTCCAGAACAGGATTACCGTACCACTCTGGTGCGGATGTTACTCTGGTTGATCTACAAGGTTCAGTAGTATCTTGATCTAAAGTTTCATGATTATCATTATTAACTTCCTCTCTTATTGGTGTAGGTCTCATAGAAACAGTTTTCTGTGATGTACTATTTCCCAATAACGGAGTAGGTACAGTTACCTCGTCAAGTTCTACTTTCCTCCCACTCACTTCTTTCGAGAGAAACTCCTTCTCTAGAAATGATCCATTCTTAGCAACGAATGTCTTGCCGTCGGATCTGTGATAGAAGGTATACCCAACAGTTTCCTTTGGGTATCCTATGAAGACACATTTCTCCGCTTTGGGTTCGAGCTTATCAGGTTGAAGCTTTTTCACATAAGCATCGCAGCCCCAAACTTTAAGAAATGACAACTTTGGTTTCTTGCCAAACCATAGTTCATAAGGCGTCGTCTCAACGGATTTTGATGGTGCCCTATTTAACGTGAATGCGGCCCTCTCTAAAGCATAACCCCAAAATGATAGCGGTAATTCAGTAAGAGACATCATAGATCGCACCATATCTAGTAAAGTACGATTACGACGTTCGGACACACCATTACGCTGTGGTGTTCCGGGTGGCGTGAGTTGCGAAACTATTCCACAATTTTTCAAATGTATACCAAACTCGTAACTCAAATATTCTCCTCCACGATCAGATCGTAGAAACTTTATTTTCTTGTTACGATGATTTTCAACTTCACTCTGAAATTCCTTGAACTTTTCAAATGTTTCAGACTTATGTTTCATTAAGTAGATATACCCATATCTGCTTAAATCATCTGTGAAGGTGAGAAAATAACGATATCCGCCACGAGCCTCAATATTCATCGGACCACATACATCGGTATGTATGATTTCCAATAAATCTGTTGCTCTCTCCATAGTACCGGAGAACGGTGTTTTAGTCATCTTGCCTATGAGGCACGGTTCGCAAGTACCAAGTGATTCATAATCAAGTGGTTCCAAAAGCCCATCAGTATGGAGTTTCTTCATGCGCTTTACACCGATATGACCTAAACGGCAGTGCCACAAATAAGTTGCACTATCATTATCAACTCTGCCTCTTTTGGCTTCTACATTATGAATATGTGTATCACTACTATCGAGATTCAATAAGAATAGACCACTTTTCAAGGGTGCATGACCATAAAAGATATTACTCATATAAATAGAACAACCATTATTCTCTGATTTAAATGAATAACCGTCTCGCATCAAACAAGATCCAGATATAATGTTCATGCTCAACGCTGGCACCAAATAACAATTATTTAGGTCTAATATTAATCCCGAAGGTAGGTGTAGAGGTAGCGTGCCGACCGCGATCACATCGACTTTGGAACCGTTTCCCACGCGCATCGTCACCTCGTCCTTTGCTAGTGTCCGCTTATTCTGTAGTCCCTGTTTCGAGTTGCAAATATTAGCAACAGAACCAGTATCAAATACCCAGGTGCTACTGCGAGCATTAGTAAGGTACACATCAATAACATGTATATCACATATACCTTTGTTCACCTTGCCATCCTTCTTATCCGCCAAATACTTGGGGCAGTTCCGCTTCCAGTGACCAGTCTGCTTGCAGTAGAAGCACTCAGTTTCAGGCTTAGGTACAGACTTGGGTTTCTTCTCTTGAGCAGCAACTTGCTTGCTGTTCTTCTTGAAGTTCCCCTTCTTCTTCCCTTTGCCCTTTTTCTTGAAACTAGTGGTTTTGTTAACCATAAACACTTGATGCTCCTTCTTGATTTCTACCTCCGCAGCTTTCAGCATTGCGAAGAGCTCGGGAATAGTCTTGTTCATCCCTTGCATATTATAGTTCATCACAAAGCTCTTGTAGCTCGGTGGCAGTGATTGGAGAATTCTGTCAATGACGCAATCATCTGGAAGTGTAACTCCCAATTGAATCAAGTGATTATTATACCCAGACATTTTGAGTATATGCTCACTGACAGAACTGTTCTCCTCCATCTTGCAGCTATAGAACTTATTGGAGACTTCATATCTCTCAATCCGGGCATTTGCTTGAAATATTAACTTCAACTCCTGGAACATCTCATATGCTCCATGACGTTCAAAACGTCATTGAAGTCCCGGTTCTAAGCCGTAAAGCATGGCACACTGAACTATTGAGTAGTCATCAGCTTTGCTCTGCCAGACGTTCATAACTTCTGGTGTTGCTCTTGCAGCAGGCCTGGCACTCAGCGGTGCTTCCAGGACGTAATTCTTCTGTGCAGCAATGAGGATAATCCTCAGGTTACGGACCCAGTCCGTGTAATTGCTACCATCATCTTTCAACTTTGCTTTCTCAAGGAACGCATTAAAATTCAACGGAACAACAGCACGAGCCATCTATCTACAATCAACATAAACAAGCAAGATACTATCAGGTACTAAGTTCATGATAAGTTTAAGTTCAATTAATCATATTACTTAAGAACTCCCACTTAGATAGATATCCCTCTAATCCTCTAAGTGATCACGTGATCCAAATCAACTAAACCATAACCGATCATCACGTGAGATGGAGTAATTTTCAATGGTGAACATCGTCATGTTGATCATATCTACTATATGATTCACGCTCGACCTTTCGGTCTCTGTGTTCCGAGGCCATATCTGCATATGCTAGGCTCGTCAAGTTTAACCTAAGTATTCTGCGTGTGCAACTGTTTTGTACCCGTTGTATTTGAACGTAGAGCCTATCACACCCGATCATCACGTGGTGTCTCAGCACGAAGAACTTTTGCAACAGTGCATACCCAGGGAGAACACTTCTTGATAATTTAGTGAGAGATCATCTTATAATGCTACCGTCAATCAAAGCAAGATAAGATGCATAAAAGGATAAACATCACATGCTATCAATATAAGTGATATGATATGGCCATCATCATCTTGTGCTTTGTGATCTCCATCTCCGAAGCACCGTCATGATCACCATCGTCACCGGCGCGACACCTTGATCTCCATCGTAGCATCGTTGTCGTCTCGCCAATCTTATGCTTCCACGACTATCACTACCGCTTAGTAATAAAGTAAAGCATTACATCGCGATTGCATTGCATACAATAAAGCGACAACCATATGGCTCCTGCGAGTTGCCGATAACTCGGTTACAAAACATGATCATCTCATACAATAAAATCAGCATCATGCCTTGACCATATCACATCACATCATGCCCTGCAAAAACAAGTTAGACGTCCTCTACTTTGTTGTTGCAAGTTTTACGTGGCTGCTACGGGCTTAAGTAAGAACTCATCTCACCTACGCATCAAAACCACAATGATAGTTCGTCAAATAGACTCCGTTTTAACCTTCTCAAGGACCGGGCGTAGTCACACTTGTTTCAACTAAAGTTGGAGAGACAGTCTTCCGCAAGCCATCTATGTGCAAAGCACGTCGAGGGAACCGGTCTCGCGTAAGAGTACGCGTAAGGTTGGTCCGGATCGTCTCGTCCAACAATACCGCCGAACCAAAGTATGACATGCTGGTAGGCACTATGACTTGTATCGCCCACAACTCACTTGTGTTCTACTCGTGCAAATAACATCAAACCATAAAAACCTAGGCTCTGATACCACTGTTGGGGAACGCAGTAATTTCAAAAATTTTCCTACGCACACGCAAGATCATGGTGATGCACAGCAACGAGAGGGGAGAGTGTTGTCTACGTACCAACGCAGACCGACTGCGGAAGCGATCACACAACGTAGAGGAAGTAGTCGTACGTCTTCTTCCCGATCCGACCGATCCAAGCACCGTTACTCCGGCACCTCCGAGTTCTTAGCACACGTTCAGCTCGATGACGTTCCTCGGGCTCCGATCCAGCAAAGCGTCGAGGAAGAGTTCCGTCAGCACGACGGCGTGATGACGATCTTGATGTACTACCGACGCAGGGCTTCGCCTAAGCACTACAACGGTATGATCGAGGTGGAATTTGGTGGCAGGGGGCACCGCACACGGCTAAGGAACGATCTCAAGGATCAACTTGTGTGTCTTGGGGTGTCCCCTGCCCCCGTATATAAAGGATGGAGGGAGGGGGGCTGGCCGGCCAGAGAGAGGGAGGCACAGGAGGAGTCCTACTCCTACCGGGAGTAGGACTCCCCCCTCCAATCCTAGTCCAACTAGGAATCCTTTAAAGGGGAGAGAGAGAGAGGTGGCCGGCCCCTCTCCTAGTCCTAATAGGACTAGGGAGAGGGAGGGAGGCGCAGCCCTATGTGGGCTGCCCTCTCACCTTTCCACTAAGGCCCATGTTGGCCCATTTGGCTCCCGGGGGGTTCCGGTAACCCTCCCGGTAATCCGGTAAAATCCCGATTTCACCCGGAACACTTCCGATGTCCAAACATAGGCTTCCAATATATCAATCTTTACGTCTCGACCATTTCGAGACTCCTCGTCATGTCCGTGATCTCATCCGGGACTCCGAACATCCTTCGGTACATCAAAATGCATAAACTCATAATAACTGTCATCGTAACGTTAAGCGTGCGGACCCTACGGTTCGAGAACAATGCAGACATGACCGAGACACGTCTCCGGTCAATAACCAATAGCGGGACCTGGATGCCCATATTGGCTCCTACATATTCTACGAAGATCTTTATCGGTCAGACCGCATAACAACATACATTGTTCCCTTTGTCATCGGTATGTTACTTGCCCGAGATTCGATCGTCGGTATCCAATACCTAGTTCAATCTCGTTACTGGCAAGTCTCTTTACTCGTTCTGTAATACATCATCCCACAACTAACTCATTAGTTGCAATGCTTGCAAGGCTTAAGTGATGTGCATTACCGAGAGGGCCCAGAGATACCTCTCCGACAATCGGAGTGACAAATCCTAATCTCGAAATACGCCAACCCAACATTTACCTTTGGAGACACCTGTAGTACTCCTTTATAATCACCCAGTTACGTTGTGACGTTTGGTAGTACCTAAAGTGTTCCTCCGGTAAACGGGAGTTGCATAATCTCATAGTCATAGGAACAT
This sequence comes from Triticum monococcum, assembly GCA_034509565.1. Lineage (NCBI taxonomy): Eukaryota > Viridiplantae > Streptophyta > Magnoliopsida > Poales > Poaceae > Triticum > Triticum monococcum. Next base: position 681,286,313 of record CM067845.1, on the reverse strand, counting down.
GTATAAGTCATGAAGAAAAGCAATAGCAACATACTAAACGATCGGGTGCTAAGCTAATGGAATGGGTCATGTCAATCAGATCATTCAACTAATGATGTGACCTCATTAATCAAAAAACAACTCTTTGTTCATGGTTAGGAAACATAACCATCTTTGATTAACGAGCTAGTCAAGTAGAGGCATACTAGTGACACTCTGTTTGTCTATGTATTCACACATGTATTATGTTTCCGGTTAATACAATTCTAGCATGATTAATAAACATTTATCATGATATAAGGAAATAAATAATAACTTTATTATTGCCTCTAGGGCATATTTCCTTCAGTACTGTCTATGAAATCACATGACAATTTGAACTTCTACTTTTCCGCATGTGCCTTACGGATCTTTTTTGCAGGAAATTTGCTCGAAGAAGAATTCCGGTTTGACAAGAATGACAAGATATCACAAATATGCTGCCCGCTGCTTTGCTCTTGTTAGTACCTGTTGTCCTGTATCACTGTACTTGCATACATACCTGGTTCATTATGTGACAGCAGTATGCATGATAGCTTGCTTATCAATTGTTCGCTCCAAATTATCTGATCTGTATGAATGGTTACATTAGTGTAGAATATATCCAATGCCAATGTTTTTTAGCTCTACATTGTTCTTGTAAGTACATGTTGTCCTTTATCAGTGTACTTATAATGACAGGTAGTTGTTCATGTACCATCACTCTATAGCTTATTTTCCTTTGCCCTACATTTTCTACACACCAGATCTATATTTACTCTTACCATAAGGTTGGTACTTAAGAAGTTTAGCTGTGCATTGCTCTTGGCTGTACCTTTTGCCTGTATCGCTGCACTTACATTTATAGCTACTTGGTTATGTATCATCACTCTTCATCTTATCTTAAATATTCTCCATTTTTTCATATATTATCACATCTATATTTACTTTTAACAAAATTTATAATAAAGGCAATGCTTTTGAAGAAGATTCTATGGTAAACTTCTTGAATTGCCCCCCCATCAGCATGGACAAGGCCTTTATAGAGTCTGTCTTCACCAATAATGTAAGTTTGTCCATCTCAAGCCTTCAAACTTTGTTGTATATATTTTGTTAGGCATGACTGCAACAGCTATTTATTTTTGGTGTTTGCATCAAATTGCTTGTTTAAAGTTTATTACGTAGTTCATAAACAAAAGTCTGTCCTTTCTCAATTTAAGTTTTTAGTTGTACAACCAAGTTCCTTCTTCATACCATGTAAATTAAACTATACAGAGCAAGTGATCTTCTTTCGCACTACATGTATGCTTCTGTTCTTCATCCGTAATCTAGTGGTGTGGTGAACCTACCCACTACAGCACAATGTCATATTCTGCAATGTCTTCACTATGAACAATGTCATATCATTCTACTATTATTTAAACCGTCTCTTTATTTGCCAATCTGAAATGGTATAAATTGACAGCACACTAACCATTGATACTTATGAGTTCTTGATCTATAATCCAGTGGTGTCATGAAGCTGCCAACTCCTTCACAATGTCATTTCCTGCTATGTCTTGACCTGAACAATACCATATTGTGTTAATGCAATTTTAAACTATGTCACTTTATTCGTCAGTAAGAAATGTGATGAATTGTCAGCACTGATACTTTTATGTGCAAAACCTGTCATCTGTCTGCTTGTTTATCTTTCAGAGTGAGGAAGATATAAGTGTTGAACAAGCGCAGTCTCATCATCTTGCTCAGCTGCTTGCACTGCAGCTCCCCAGCAGGGCTAACCTTTCTTGAACTCTATTGAAGTGTTGTCGGTTTTGTATATTATTTTGTCGGCGTGTTTATTTGCACTAGTGGCGATCTTTGATGCCCAGTGTATGTAATCTGCTATCCGTTTGTGCTTTATTATCATAGTGGCGAACTTTGATGCCCACTGGATGTAATATGCCGTAATTCTTTATTGTATACTCTAGGTTTTTTCTTATTCATGATGCTGCCATTATTTTACTGTATATATATCCTGTCTTCGTAGTAAACCGGCCAAACCGTAAAATTACGGTACATAATCGGGCCGCCGTGCAATCACGATGTAGGTTGGGCGTGGAACATGCCGAACAGCTCACGGGCGGGCAGCAGCCCGAAATGAAACCTGACCCATGATTGTGCGAATCAAGTCGCGGGCTTTTAACAGGCCAAAATTGTCTCGGTCCTTGTTTGGCCCAATCAGATATCGGCTGCGAGCAGGCCGGATGCAAACCAGGCCGTAGTTAGGCCCAACTATATGACGGGCTTTTAACATGCCGAAATTAATATAGGGCCGAAATGTTAAACGGGCCCTTAACAGGCCAAAACTAATATCTGGCCAAATTACTAAGTGGGCCTTTAGCAAGTGGGCCCAAAAGCATAGTGTCCAGTTGACGGGCCGAATCTGATATGGGCCATAATTGAGCCCAAAGCCTCTTAAAGGGTCGGACCTGATCTGGGCCATAATTTGGCCTAGACCGTGGTAGGCTTTTAACGGCTGGATCTCATATGGGCCACTATTAGGCCCGGAGCGTGGCAGGCCATTAATGGACCAGATAAATTTGGGCCAACATTTGGCCCAAAACATGGCAGCCAGTTAATGGGCCGGCCTACTAGGGTCCTCAAAATCTTGTGGGCCTACGGCTGGGCCAACCCATTAATGTTGGCGAAATCTCATGGGCCTTTAGCTAGGCCGGCCCATTATGAGCCAGAAGAATCTTGTGGGCCTTTACCTGGGCCGGCCCATTATGACACACAAAAATCTTATGGGCCTTTACCTGGGCCGGCCCATTATGGCCCGCAAAATCTTGTGGGCCTTTAGCTGGTCCAGCCCATTATGGTCCACAAAATCTCGTGGGCCTTTAGCTCGGCCGGCCCATTATGGTCCGCAAAATCTTGTGGGCCTTCAGTTGGGCCGGCCCATTTAAACTTGATGGGCCAGTCCACGTGTCAACATATCATAGGCGCGTCTCGCTCATTGGATGAGTGACACCTGTGCCAACGCAGACCTGACACGTGTCTCCTCCAGCCAGTGATGATTTTACACGTGGAAAATCCCCATTGGTCGGGGCTGTTAACGGGTTATCGGATCCAAAATCCGACCCGATAGCTTAACGGCGTTCCGTTATGGTGGATGCCACGTGTCGGTCACCCTTGACGAAAGCACGTCTGTGACACGCGATTTATCGTCATGGAAGTGGACACTTCCGTGATGATAATTTTGGTAATGTCATGGAACACTTCTACGACAACACAGGTATGTCTATCTTGATTCTGTCATAAAATCATCATGGATGTACATGCATGACAGAAAACGCGACCTACTGTGACAAACATGTATCATCAAGGAAGTGTATTTTTTGTAGTGATGATCATTATGCTAAGCTAACGGATGGGTCTTGTCCATCACATCATTCTCTAATGATGTGATCCCGTTCATCAAATGACAACACATGTCTATGGCTAGGAAACTTAACCATCTTTGATTAACGAGCTAGTCAACTAGAGGCATACTAGGGACACTCTGTATGTCTTATGTATTCACACATGTACTAAGTTTCTGATTAATAAAATTCTAGCATGAATAATAAAAAAGTATCATGATATAAGGAAATATAAATAACAAATTTATTATTGCCTCTAGGGCACCCTTTAGTCTCCCACTTGCACTAGAGTCAATAATCTGGATTACATAGTAATGATTCTAACACCCTTGGAGTCTTGGTGCTGATCATGTTTTGCTCGTGAGAGAGGCTTAGTCAATGGGTCTGCAACATTCAGATCCATGTGTATTTTGCAAATCTCTATATCTCCCTCCTTGACTTGATCGCAGATGGAATTGAAGCGTCTCTTGATGTGCTTGGTTATCTTATGAAATCTGGATTTCTTTGCCAAGGCAACCGCACCAGTATTGTCACAAAAGATTTTCATTGGACCCGATGCACTAGGTATGACACCTAGATCGGATATGAACTTCTTCATCCAAACTCCTTCATTTGCTGCTTCAGAAGTAGCTATGTACTCCGCTTCACAGTAGATCCCGCCACGACGCTTTGCTTAGAAATGCACCAACAGACAGCTCCACCATTCAATATAAATACATATCCGGTGTGTGACTTAGAGTCATCCGGATCAGTTTCAAAGCTGGCATCGACGTAACCATTTACGACGAGCTCTTTGTCACCTCCATAAACGAGAAACATATCCTTAGTCCTTTTCAGGTATTTCAGGATGTTCTTGACCGCTCTCCCATGATCCACTCCTGGATTACTTTGGTACCTCCCTGCTAAACTAATAGTAAGACACACATCAGGTCTGGTACATAGCATTGCATACATGATAGAACCTATGGCTGAAGCATAGGGAATGACTTTATTTTCTCTCTATCTTCTGGAGTGGATGGGCATTGAGTCTGACTCAACTTCACACCTTGTAACACAGGCAAGAACCCTTTCTTTGCCTAATCCATTTTGAACTTCTTCAAAACTTTATCAAGGTATGTGCTTTGTGAAAGTCCAATTAAGCATCTTGATCTATATCTATAGATCTTGATGCCTAATATATAAGCAGCTTCATCGACGTCTTGCATTGAAAAATTCTTATTCAAGTATCCTTTTATGTTATCCAGAAATTCAGTATCATTTCCGATCAACAATATGTCATCCACATATAATATCAGAAATGCTACAGAGCTCCACTCACTTTCTTGTAAATACAAGCTTCTCCAAAAGTCTGTATAAAACCATATGCTTTGATCACACTATTAAAGCGTATATTCAAACTCCGAGAGGCTTGCACTAGTCCATAAATGGATCGCTGGAGCTTGCACACTTTGTTAGCACCTTTTGGATCGACAAAACCTTATGGTTGCATCATATACAACTCTGATATCCATTAAGGAATGCAGTTTTGACATCCTTTTGCCAAATTTCATAATCATAAAATGCGGCAATTGCTAACATGATTCAGATGGACTTAAGCATCGCTACGGGTGAGAAGGTATCATCGTAGTCAACTCCTTGAACTTGTCGAAAACCTTTCGCAACAAGTCGAGCTTTGTAGACAGTAACATTACCGTCAGTGAGGGAGTCCTGGATTAGGGGGTATCCGGACAGCCAGACTATATCCTTTGGCCGGACCGTTGGACTATGAAGGTACAAGATTGAAGACTTCGTCCCATGTCCGGATGGGACTCTCCTTGGCATGGAAGGCAAGCTTGGCAGTATGGATATGTAGATCTCCTTGCTTGTAACCGACTCTGTGTAACCCTAACCCCCTCCGGTGTCTATATAAACTGGAGGGTTTAGTCCGTAGGACCAAGAACAACAATCATACCATAGGCTAGCTTCTAGGGTTTAGCCTCTCTGATCTCGTGGTAGATCAACTCTTGTACTACTCATATTATCAAGAACAATCAAGCAGGATGTAGGGTATTACCTCCATCAAGAGGGCCCGAACCTGGGTAAACATCGTGTCCCCTGCCTCCTGTTACCATCCGCCTAGACGCATAGTTCGGGACCACCTACCCAAGATCCGCTGGTTTTGACACCGACATTGGTGCTTTCATTGAGAGTTCCTCTGTGTCGTCATCGTTAGGCTGGATGGCTCCTTCAATCATCGATAGCGATGTAGTCCGGGGTGAGACTTTTCTCCTCGGACAGATCTTTGTATTCGGCGGCTCCGCACTATGGGCCAACTCGCTTGGCCATCTGGAGCAGATTGAGAGTTACGCCCCTGGCCACCAGGTCAGGTTTGGAAGCATAAACCACACGGCCGACATCCACAGAGACTTGATCTTCGACGGATTCGAGCCCTTGCCGAGTGCGCCGCACGGTCACGATGAGCATGATTTAGCTCTACCATTGGATAGTGTTCGGGAGATCGCACCAGCGACCGCTCTGACCCTCAATTCGAAGCCAGTTGCGCCATCCAAGGACGGGTGGATAGACCCCGCCACGGAGGCTGCATCTTTAGCGGCGACCAAGCCAAATACCGACCTTACCCTTAACGGGAGCCGTGACACCGAACTGCCGGATTCTTCCCCGACCACGGACTCCGAGTCGCCTGCGCCCGTGCCTATCGAATCCAACCGGGCGCTGATCATGGAGTTCACCTCCGCGGATATCTTTTAGCACTCGCCCTTTGGCGACATACTGAACTCATTAAGGTCTCTCTCCTTGTCAGGAGATTCCTGGCCGAACTTTGGCCGGCCAGATCGGGATGCGGACGACGAAGAAATTCGCCGCCCACCCACCACCCACTTAGTAGCCACTGTCGATGATTTGACCGACATGCTCGCCTTTGACTCCAAAGACATCGACGGTATGGACGACGATGCAGGAGACGAACAGGAGCCACTGCCCACAGGGCACTGGACGCCCATTTCATCATATGATGTATACATGGTGGACACACCCAAACACCTGTGATGAACTACTTTCCAATAATGGAGTAGGTACAACTACCTCATCAAGTTCTACTTTCCTCCCACTCACTTCTTTCGAGCGAAACTTCTTCTCTAGAAAGGATCCATTCTTAGCAAGGAATATCTTACCTTCAAATCTGTGATCGAAGGCGTACCCAACGGTCTCCTTTTGGGTATCCTATGAAGACACATTTATCCGATTTGGGTTCGAGCTTATCAGGTTGAAGCTTTTTGACATAAGCATTGCAGCCCCAAACTTTAAGAAACGACAACTTGGGTTTCTTGCCAAACCACAGTTCATATGGTGTCGTCTCAACGGATTTAGATGGTGCCCTATTTAATGTGAATGCAGCCGTCTCTAAAGCATAACCCCATAGCGGTAAATCAGTAAGAGACATCATAGATCACACCATATCTAATAAAGTACGATTATGACGTTCGGACACACCATTACGCTGTGGTGTTCTAGGTGGCATAAGCTGTGAAACTATTCCACATTGTTTCAAATGAAGACCAAACTCATAACTCAAATATTCACCTCCACAATCAGATCGTAGAAACTTTATTTCCTTGTTATGATGATTTTCCACTTCACTCTTTCTTTGAACCTTTCTAATGTTTCATCAAGTAGATATACCCATATCTGCTCAAATCATCTGTGAAGGTCAGAAAATAATGATACCCGCCGCGAGCCTCAACACTCATCGGACCGCGTACATCAGTATGTATTATTTCCAACAAGTCTGTTGCTCGCTCCATTGTTTCGGAGAATGGAGTTTTAGTCATCTTGCCTATGAGTCATGGTTCGCAAGCATAAAGTGATTCATAATCAAGTGATTCCAAAAGCCCATCAGCATGGAGTTTCTTCATGCACTTTACACCAATATGACCTAAACGGCAGTGCCACAAATAAGTTGCACTATCATTATTAAACTTATATCTTTTGGCTTTAATAGTATGAATATGTGTATCACTACTATCGAGATTCATTAAAAATAGACCACTCATTAAGGGTGCATGACCATAAAAGATATTACTCATATAAATAAAACAACAATTATTCTCTGATTTGAATGAATAACCGTCTCGCATCAAACAAGATCCAGATATAGTGTTCATGCTTAACGCTGGAACCAAATAACAATTATTCAGGTCTAATACTAATCCCGAAGGTAGATGTAGAGGTAGCATGCCGACGGCGATCACATTGACTTTGGAACCATTTCCCACGCGCATCGTCACCTCGTCCTTACCCAATCTTCATTTAATCCGTAGCCCCTGTTTCGAGTTGCAAATATGAGCAACAGAACCAGTATCGAATACCCAGGCGCTACTACGAGCATTAGTAAGGTACACATAAATAACATGTATATCAAATATACCTTTCACTTTGCCATCCTTCTTTTCCGCCAAATACTTGGGACAGTTCCGCTTCGAGTGACCAGTCCCTTTGCAGTAGAAGCACTCAGTCTCAGGCTTAGGTCCAGACTTGGGCTTCTTCACTTGAGCAGCAACTTGCTTGCTGTTCTTCTTGAAGTTCCCTTTCTTCCCTTTGCCCTTCTTCTTGAAACTAGTGGTCTTGTTGACATTAACCACTTGATGCTCCTTCTTGATTTCTACCTCCGCAGCCTTTAGCATTGCGAAGAGCTCGGGAATTGTCTTATCCATCCCTTGCATATTATAGTTCATCATGAAGCTCTTGTAGCTTGGTGGCAGTGATTGAAGAACTCTGTCAATGACACTATCGTCAGGAAGATTAACTCCCAGTTGAGTCAAGTGGTTGTGGTACGCAGACATTCTGAGTATATGTTCACTGACAGAACTATTCTCGTCCATCTTGCTGCTGTAGAACTTATTGGAGATTTCATATCTCTCAATCCGGGCATTTGCTTGAAATATTTGCTTCAACTCCTGGAACATCTCATATGCTCCATGACATTCAAAACGTCGTTGAAGTTTCGGTTCTAAGCCGTAAAGCATGGCACACGAAACTATAGAGTAGTCATCAACACGCGTCTGCCAGGCATTCACAATGTCTGGAGTTCCTAGCGCGGGTGGTACACCTAGCGGTGCTTCCAGGACGTAATTTTTCTGTGCAGCAATGAGGATAATCCTCAAGTTACGGACCCAGTCCGTGTAGTTGCTACCATCATCTTTCAACTTTTCTTTCTCAAGGAACGCATTAAAATTCGAAGGAACAGTAGCACGGGCCATTGATCTACATCAACATAGACATGCAAAATACTATCAGGTACTAAGTTCATGATAAATTAAAGTTCAATTAATCATAAGAACTCCCACTTAGATAGACATCCCTCTAATCATCTAAATGATCACGTGATCCATATCAAGTAAACCATGTCCGATCATCATGTGAGATGGAGCAGTTTTCAATGGTGAACATCACTATGTTGATCATATCTACTATATGATTCACGCTCGACCTTTCGGTCTCCATGTTCCAAGGCCATATCTATTATATGCTAGGCTCGTCAAGTTTAACCTGAGTATTCCGCGTGTGCAACTGTTTTGCACCCGTTGTGTTTGAATGTAGAGCCTATCACACCCGATCATCACGTGGTGTCTCAGCACGACGAACTATCGCAACGGTGCATACTCAGGGAGAACACTTATACCTTGAAATTTAGTGAGGGATCATCTTATAATGCTACCATCATACTAAGCAAAATAAGATGCATAAAAGACATCGTCCTTAGCCAATCTTTCGGTCTCAGTGTTCCGAGGCCATATGTCGGGTGATAGGTGCGACATATGCCAACGGGTGGCTTATCATTGTGGGAGCCAATAAGACATCACCGGTGCCTGGAAATGGGATGAGGCGAAGATAAGCTCGCCGGCGTACTTTACCCAGCTTCAGGGCTCTCCGTGGAGATAACACCCCTACTGCTGCTTTGCGGGGTCTCCGCATGATCACTAGATGAACCAGTAGCTACACAATGCTCCTTGAGCTGTTTTGGTGGAAGGATGAAGAAGGGCATGGCTAGCTTGCTTCCTCTCCTCGTATGGTGTCTAAAACTAGCTTGGGGTCGAACCCTTTGCATGGGTGCACCGGGGGTTTATATAGGCCTACCCCCGGGGGTACAATGGTAATCCGGCTGGGCGTGGGGCCCAGCCGTCTGTGACTGCGCTCGCCGGCTTCTATGCCGGTCGCTGGGGCCCGCCGACTGGTGGGTCTCGCCGGCTGTCGGCCTCTTGGTCGACAAGCAGGCCCCACCGTCCAGGGCCTGGTCGGTGGCTGGTTACTGTTGCTCTTGGCTGATGACGCGGGCTAGGTCGTGGTGGGCGTGGCTACAGTACCACCGCTCGGCGGGCGATTACTGTAGCCTCATCGTGTCTTGTCTCCTTTAATGGGGCGTCTCCTTCGAGGAGGATGGCAAGCCGGCTATAGGGAGCCGGCTCTCTCTCTGGCCGACTAGGAGGAAGTGTGGCCGCCTTCGGGCGTCTCTCTGCCCGAAGGGTCCCACCGCCTCGTGGGCCACGTTGGTGGCCCATCGTGGATGGCGTCAGGGTCGTTGTGGCAATAGTGCCGCGCCGGGCGGGTCGTGGTCACCCATACGGCGTACTGTGCCGGTCGTGCTCTGGGTTTTGGGGGTGGCAGGCTTCACTGTAGCCACGCCCCGCTTCATCATCGCTGGGTGGATGCAAACTTTGAGGGTACGGTCTTGACCGCTTTATGGGAGCCGGCTTCTTGGAGTCGGCCTTCTCACGGCCGGCTTCTCGAAGTCGGCCCTCCCATAGCTTTCTTCATGAGGGCTGAGCTTGGGCAGCCTCCCGAAGCCGGCCTGGATGACAACTGGCAAAGGGGAAGGCGGCCCCAGGTCTTGGGTTCTTGGGAATCGGACGAGCTCGTAATTTTTTCAGGAGGGCCAGGGGAAGCCGGCTAGGCTACCCATGGCTATTTGCTCTGACAGTAGTCCCCGAAGCTGATCGAGCTTCGAGGCGGACAGAAGGAGGAGAAGCTTGGTCAGCTTCTCACCCTGAGGAGCCGGCTTTGCTCTTGTGTTCTTGCTGGTGAGTCGGCGTTTGACCCGCGTGCTGACGGCGGGCCCACCCGCAGGCCACGTGGCAGCGGAAACCTGCCAGTGCACGCGCGCGACGGGACGCCGTCGCAGGCCCGGGCCCGCCACTCCCTGGCCTTGGCCCGAGCGCTGATCTTCTGCGGCCCAGGTGGACTGTTCGCCTTCCTGTGGCGGTTTCATTGCGTCGTTAAGGCGTAATAAACGCAGGACGTGGGGGAGTGGGCACGATCGATCCCCACGCCCCCCCCCCACGCCGCGCCTCCTCGGCTCCGCCGTGCGAGCCTATAAGTAGGGGGAGGAAGGGGGGGGGGGCAGAGGTTCGCACGCTCTCCCCCGCTCCACTCTCCCTTGTCTTACTTCTTCTTCTTGCCGTCGCTGCAGCCTCCCATCTCGGCGCCGCCGCGCCACCGCGTCCTCACGCTCTCATGGCGCTGTCGAGCTCGTGGGATGGCTCCAATGTCGACGACGATCATGTGGAGTTCCTCCGCCAGACCCGACGCATGCCCGTCGCCAACCTCGTGCGGGTCCGCCTGGCGCCGGAGACGGAGATCTCGCCGGCACCGGAGGAAGGCGAGCGGGTCGTCTTCTGCTCGCACTTCCTGCGCGGCTTCGGCTTTCCGGCGACTGGATTTCTGCGCTCCTTCCTCGAGTTCTACAACCTGCAGCCGCATCACCTCACGCCTAATGCGGTGATGCTGCTGTCGGCCTTCGTCTCCCTCTGCGAAGGCTTCTTGGGCGTGCTCCCCATGCTGGAGCTCTGCGGAGAATTCTTCCAGAGCAAGCTCGGCACCGTCGTCGCCGGCGTGCCCGCCCCCTGCGGAGCCTACATCGCCACGAGGAGGTCAGGCGAGAACAATCCGTTCCCGCCCATCCCCTAATCCAGTCGGTGAAGGTATGGCAGAGGTCGTATTTCTATGTGAAGAATGCCGGCTCGCCCCCAAGAGGAGACAACCTCAATCTGCCGGCTTACGTAGCCGACCCGCCGGCTGGGAGGCAGCCGTCATGGAGCTACCGGTCCAGGTCCCTGTCTCAGGCCGGGAACGCCGCCATCGCCCGGCTTCAGGTGATGATCTAGTTAGAAGGCCTGCGCGGATCCGACTTGGTGGCCGCCTTTGTGGAGCGCCGGATTCTTCCTCTTCAAAACCGGCCCCATATGATGTGCCGGATGAGCGGCCGCTTCGACCCAAGCCGGCTGAGCACCAGGGAGATGCCTCATGCGGAGGTGTCGCTCATGGTTAACTACATCGCCAATTGTAAGCTCGGCGCCGACTGGCGGTACGGCAAGGCGCCGTATTCACGCGCCAATCCTCCGCCCGTGGTAAGTTTTCCTCTCTTTCTTCTCTTTATGTCGATAGCCGGCATCATGATGGCCGGCTTTTGACCAGTCGGCTCTTCCTAGCAGAACGCCCTTCTTCCGCCGCCGCCCGGGGCGGCAGGGATAGAACGCCAGTACGCCGCCGACCGCACGGTGGATGACGTCGACGACCCGGATCTGGGGGCGGCCGCCGTGGAAGACGCCGTTGCGGGGGACAGCGCCGAGCCCGGAGGCACAGGGCTCACCGCCAGCTTCGAAGACTGGCCGGATGATACTGATGTAGAAGTCGTCCCGCGCCGCCAGCTGGCGGCCGACCATCAAGGCGCGGGCTCGTCCACCGCGCCGGCTGCCAGCAGCGGCGCACAGAAGTGCCGGGCCGCGTCGACCCTCTTCGGCAGCCGGCCGAAGAAGCCGAAAGCCCCCGCCGCGGTGACAAAATGAGATGAGGCGGCCGCGAAGGCGGCCCGCTTCCACAAAGCGGTGAAGCAGCCTCAGACACTCTCAGCGTAAGTCATCATTTGCCTGGACGCACTTTTCTCATTGTTTTTCTTCTATTTTGAACATTCTTCCTGATCTTTCTCCGTTTGATGAACAGGGCGCCGCTTTCCCTTGAGCGGGGCCCGGGCGGCTCCGTGGTTGGGCCGACTGGAGGGTCTTCAGGCCCCCGCCGCGTGGACCCCGCCGCCGACCTCAGGGAGGCCACGGAGTGTAACTCCCGTGAGGCGCGGGAGGAGCGGGAAGCGGCGGAACAGGCAGCGGCCCAGGCGGCGAAAGAGCAGGCCGACGCGGCAGCCAAGGCCTAGGCGGAGGCGGTGGCCATGGAGACGGAGGCGGACGGTTCACGTAACCAGCCTCTGCTGCTTGCCATCCCCCTCCGATCCGTGGCCCCGGACACCGCGTTGCCCCTGGCGGAGGAAATCGTCCAAGACGCGCCGGTGATGGAGAGGGGAGAGGACCTCGTGGTCCTTGCGGAGAGGGCGCCAGCGACGACGCCAACCGGAGCGGGCCAAGGCGGCCAATCGTCAGCGTCGCCGGAGGAGCCGGCTTGGGGGAAGCCGGCGAGCGGAGCCAGCCTCGAGGTGCAGCTGGTGGCGCATCAGCGCGCGGGGGGAAACGCAGCTCCGCCGGAGTCGCGCCGAGCTGCGGGCACCGGCCAGTCGGCGGAGGCCCTGGAGGCGGCCAGCACCGCCACGTCCGAGTGGACTCCCAGCGGGGGAATGGGCGAGCTGAATGTGGCGGCTCAAGGGGTCCGGAGCCGGCTTCAAGCGCAGGCCGCCCTGCTGTAGCAGCTCACCCAGGAGTTCTTGTCGACGCGGACCGCCATCCGGGTGAGTTTTTTTATTTTTGGCTGCGTTGGTTTCTTGATTTCTTCCGTGGGGGCGCGTCAGCGCACCCACTGGGTGTAGTCCCCGAGATTCGGGCCGACTGCTGAGCAGTCGGGTCGGATCTTTCTCGACGACAATCTTATTCTTGCCTCTTTTTTGAACTTTCAGGAATATCATAATTCTCGTGCTGCCGCCTTCAACTCCCAGGCTCAGGAGTTGAGCCGGAGGACCGACGACCTGGTCAACAGCCGAAGTAAGTGCTTGAACTAGTCTATCTCCTGTGGGGGCGCGTCAGCGCTCCCACTGGGTGTAGTCCCCGAGATTCGGGCCGACTGCTGAGCAGTCGGGTCGGATCTTCCATGACGACTTTTTCCTTATTGGTTTTCTCTTTTGCCCTTCGTGCTTTCAGGGGCCAACGCCGACTTAAGGAAGGAGCTCGGTGTAACGCCCCAGATATAACTTTCCCAATTTGTACTCCGACTCTTGCCGTTTCCGGCGTTAAGTTATATTTATTTCTCGGGTTCGGGTCTTTGTCTCTGTGTGTTGTTTTCGTTTTCATGCATCTCGTATCATGTCATTATGTGCATTGCATTCGCATACGTGTTCATCTCATGCATTCGAGCATTTTCCCCGTTGTCCGTTTTGCATTCCGGCGCTTCGTTCTCCTCCGGTGGCCATTTCTAGCTTTCTTTCGTGTGTGGGCATTAAACATTTCCGGATTGGACCGAGACTTGTCATGCGGCCTTGGTTTACTACCGGTAGACCGCCTGTCAAGTTTCGTACCATTTGGACTTCGTTTGATACTCCAACGGTTAACCGAGGAACCGAAAAGGCCTCGTGTGTGTTGCAGCCCAACACCCCTCCATTTTGGCCCAAAACCCACCAAACTCTGCTCCATGTCCTAGAGCGTTCGATCACGATCGCGTGGCCGAAAACCGCACCTCATTTGGACTCTCCTAGCTCCACTTATGCCTATAAATAGACCCCCCCATTCCAAATCTCGGATCCCCTCCCCGAAACCCTAGTCGTCTTCCACCTCTCGCCGCCGGACACGTCCGATTCAGGCCGGACGTGTCCGACTTGTCCCGCCACCGCCACGTGTCGCCGCCCCGTTGGCTGCGCCCGCCGCCGCCGCCGCGGGCCGGGGAGCCCGAAGCCGGCCCCCGCGGCCCGATCAGATCCGCCGCCGCCCGCATCCTTCTTCCCCGTGCCTGGCGCCTCCTCGCCGGCCAGAGCTGCCGGACCCCACCGTTGTAGCCGTCCCACTCCGGCGAGCTCCCCGCCACCCGACGCGCCGCCAAGCTGCGCCGCCATTCCCGGCCACCACCGCGGCCGACCTTCGCCGGAGCCCTCCGCCGCCGTCTGCCGGAGCTGCTGCTCCTCCGCCCTCCTCCGTCGCCCTCGCCGGTGACGAGCTCACCGGAGGCGCCGCCAGCCGCCACGACCTCGCCCCGGCCGACAAACCTTGGGAGGCGCGCCCGGATCTGGACAGTTGCTACAGGAACCCTAGATCTGGGTTGACTTTCCCCTCTCCCATCTTTTTCTTATGCAATCTTTGACTAATCATATCTCCGCATCCGTAGCTCCGTTTTGGGCATACAATATATCAAAATCTTCGTCTCGACATGTACATCATTTCATTCCATTGCATCATTTTCATTTGAGTTGATCTTGATGCCAAAAATGCTGTTAGAAGGAGGCTTCGTGAGTTAAATTGCAGATCCGTTAGTTCATCATAGACTTTTGTCATTTTTGCCATGATTATTGTGTGCATGATATGCCTGTGAGTCTTTGGGATGAATTGTTAAGCATTTTGTCTTCTTTCCAGAGGTGCCACCCATGCATTTTTAGGATGTGTGTGGTGACTTGTGCAAGCTTGCAAAGAGAGGCACCTGAGAATTCTGTTTTCAGGGACTTAGTGGATTTCACTAAGTCTGGGATATTTTAGTTCATGATGCCATATGTTCAGCTTGTTTCCTAGTGATCCGTGCCTCTTTTGAGGATGATCAGTAAGGGAGTTTTGATATTCATGTCATGCTCTATCCATCCATGTCTTTGTTTGCATATGTGGGGTGCTCTAGCTTGAGTCAATCGAGCTCTACTTTTGCTTCGTGGTAAATCTGGGCAGATCGTCAACTTGTTTGCGATTTTGCCGATGCTATTGTTAGTGATCCGTGCATGCTATGCCATTGTTCTTGCCATGTCTAGCTAGCATTTTGTGCCTTCTTTATGGTTATATGCTTGCCTTGCTATGACTTGCACCATGGTGAGTGCATCGAGCTCGTTTACATGCCTTCGTGAGTTAAATTTCAGCATGTCTCAGTTTTCACTAAGTCTGAAAACTGATATTGCGTGAGCTATGTTCGTGTGCTCGTTAGAGTATTTTGTGAACCCTTTTAGCCCCAGGTCACTTTGGGTGTTTTGTTAAGCTTGTTGAGTAGCTCCATGCCATGTTCTTACTTGTCATAATCAGGTTGTGAATCATGTTGTTTTGCTGCTCCGAAGAGAGCATCGTGGTCTGAAATTTCAGACTAGTGTTAATTTCACTAAGTCTGAAATCTGTTTTGCATTTGCCTTTTTGCCATGCTTGTTTGAACCTCATAATGGATGAATTTGGCCGTGGCACAATGCTAGTGTTTTGATAAGCATCTTGTGTACATCCCTGCCATGTCTTTTGTTGTCATGTTTGGTGGCTGTAGCATGTTCATTTCGTTGCATTTAGGTGCCTACTTGCTGTAAATCACAGACCGGTTCATTTCGTAAAACGCTTGCCATTTCCAAACCGTAGCTCCGATTCCTATGATCTTTATATCGTTTTCAAGTGATTTCATCTCCTCTATCCAGTGGCACACTTGGTTTTCCAAGTTGAGGCTAGGTTCATGCATTCCCTGTCACGTCTTGCATTTTGCATCCCGCATCGCATCCTGCATAGCATATCATCATTGCATATTATTGATGGAGTTTGCACGTGGTTGATTGTATCCTTGTTGCTTGTTTGTGTTGTTGGGTAGAGCCGGGAGACGAGTTTGCTAACGAGGAGCCCGTTGAGTTTGCTTGTGAGGATCCAATCAACTCTGACAACTGTGCAGGCAAGATGATCATACCCTCGAAATCACTACTATCTTTGCTATGCTAGTTTGCTCGCTCTTTTGCTATGCCAATGCTACGATGCCTACCACTTGCTTGTCAGCCTCCCAATTGCCATGTTGAACCTCTAACCCACCATTGTCCTAGCAAACCGTTGATTGGCTATGTTACCGCTTTGCTCAGCCCCTCTTATAGCATTGTTGGTTGTAGGTGAAGATTGGAGCCGTTCCTTGTTGGAACATTTATTTACTTCTTGGGATATCATTATATTGCCATGTTATCTTAATGCATCTATATACTTGGTAAAGGGTGGAAGGCTCGGCCTCTCGCCTAGTGTTTTGTTCCACTCTTGCCGCCCTAGTTTCTGTCATATCGGTGTTATGTTCCCGGATTGTTGCGTCCCTTACGCGGTTGGGCTATAATGGGAACCCCTTGATAGTTCGCCTTGATTAAAGCTTTTCCAGCAATGCCCAACATTGGTTTTACCATTTGCCACCTAGCCCTTTTTCCCTCGGGTTTCCGGAGCCCGAGGGTCATCTTTATTTTAGCCCCCCCACGGGCCAGTGTTCCTCTGAGTGTTGGTCCGAACTAGAGCCCTGTGCAGCGCCACCTCGGGGAAACTCAAGGGATGGTTTTAGTTGTACGGATTGCTCATCTGAGTGTGCCCTGAGAACGAGATATGTGCAGCTCCTATCGGGATTTGTCGGCACATTCGGGCGGTGTTGCTGGACTTGTTTTAACCTGTCGAATCGTCTTGTTGTACCGAGATACCGAGTCTGATCGGTGTGTCTTGGGTGGAGGTCTATTCCTTCGTTGACCATGAGAGCTTGTTATGGGCCAAGTCTGGACCCCCTGCAGGGATTGATCTTTCGAAAGCCGTGCCCGCGGTTATGGGCAGATGGGAATTTGTTAATGTCCGGTTGTAGATAACTTGAACCTTAATTAATTAAAATGAATCAACTGAGTGTGTTGCCGTGATGGCCTCTTCTCGGCGGAGTCCGGGAAGCGGACACGACGTTGGAGTTATGTTTGCGCAGGTTGCTCTCTAGTTTCCCGCTTGTGCTTTGCCCCCTCTTCTCGCTCTCTTTTGTGCATAAGTAGCCACCATATATGCTAGTCGCTTGCTACAGCTCCACTTATACATCACCCCTTTCCTACCTATTAAGCTTAAATAGTCTTGATCGCGAGGGTGCGAGATTGCTGAGTCCCTATGGCTCACAGATTACTATTACACCAGATGCAGGGACAGATGATACAGCTCCAGATGGCGCGCTTGAGCTCAAGTGGGAGTACGACAAGGATTCTCAGCGTTACTATGTGTCTTTTCCTGATGATCAGTAGTGGTGCCCAGTTGGGGTGATCGGGACCTATGTCGCTTGTTGGGTTGTCTTTTATTTTGGCGCCGTAGTCGGGCCATGAGTGTTTGGATGATGTATGTTATTTATGTACTTTGATGTGACGTGGCGAGTGTAAGCCAACTATGTACCTCCCCTTTATATTATTTATGTACATGGGATGTGTGATGATTTCCTAACTTGCGACATTGCTTTCAATGCGGTTATGCCTCTAAGTCATGCCTCGACACGTGGGAGATATAGCCGCATCGAGGGCGTTACACTCGGCGAAGCGCAGGCCGCCCTTCGTGCCAAGGATGCTGAATATGCCGACTTGGTCCGGGAGCACGACCGCCTGGCCAAGAAGCTAGCTGACCAGGAGGAAAGCCACAAGGCGGCCCTGTAGAAAGCACAGGACAACGAGGCCGCCCTAAAGGCGGAGTTTGAGACTGAGGCGGCGAGTTGGGCAGAGACCCGGCAAGCGCTGGATGAAGGCTTCGGCCGTATCGAAGACTTGATCGACGGTAAGCACCTTCCTCGCTCCTCTCCTGTCTCCTGCCGCCTGGGTTTTGGCTTGACTTGTGCTGCTGCCCGTTTTCTTGTGCAGACTATTTTCCTGTTTATTCCGCCTTCACCGCCCAATCCATCGAGGCCCACCGCGAGGCGCGCCGTCAGGCGGGGGTCGTCATCGCACCGGACGCAAATCGGACGCTGGAGGAGCAGCTCCTGGCCATCCAAGCGTGGCTGCAGCCGGCTCACCGGATGCTTCGCCGGCTCCAGCGTGCCGGGGCGCAGGTGCTGGCCGCCCTCTGGCCCGCCGAGACGATCCCCCGCACCCCAAGCCGGACCACCGAATGGCTGGAGGTCGCAGTTGGTCGTTTTGAAGCTTGGAAGGCGTTGGCGGCCCGTCTTGGAGCCGGGCGGGCGTTGGAATTCGTTCACGCTTGGTACCCGGGGTTGAACCTGGACCAGCTACGCACCTGGCGGCTGGAGGCCGATGCAAAGCTGGAAGAAGTGCGGCCGGCAATCGCCCAACGTGCTTCGACGATCACCGAGTGCACCGACACCAGCGTCTTCGTGCCTGAAATCAATGATGATGGCGTCGCCCAGCCGGAGGAGTGGTTCGGTCTGAACCCGGCGGAGAGTGAGGACTCGGCCGAAGAGATCGCCTCCAGCGACGAGGGCGAAGATGACGAGGAAGAGGGCGGTGAAAACGTCGAGCCGGCTAGTGGAACAACCGGCCAGCCTCATGCTGACCGTGCCTCCAGCAACGAGGCGCGCGGAAGCGCGCCCTCTACGGGAGGCGGTGATCAAGCCGAGGTTCGCCAGCCGGCCACTCCTCCAGCCGGCACGACCGTCTCCACCGACCAGCCCGACTCATTAGTCGCCCCGCCAGCTTGACCCGCCGTTCTTAATTTTTCCTGCTCGTTGTCTTTTGAACAATCTTTAAGCTTTCGCAGTTCCACCCACTCGGGGTGTATTCAAACTGTGTTGAATGCTGGCCTCTTGGAGGTCTTTTTATGTAAATATTATTATGTGCATGTTTGGTTTCCATTCGCGTACGCTTTTTATCCTTAGGCTTTTTTCTTTGTCGCCTTCCGACTTTGGGGAGGCAAGTACTCAAGCTTTCTTGGATTGAAGTGAAATGAATGGAAACTAGCTGGCCGGCTACTCTGGTAGTCGGTCGGTGGTAGGAGGCAAACCGGCTCTTGTTATATTAGTCCGTTGGTCCCTAGCCATTTTTCGTGTGCGCACCCTTTCCTGCTTTTGACTCTTGCCAGCCGAATAGCCGGTTCTTCGAACTGCGGCTTTGGCAAGAGCTAAGCCTGGGTGTCGGCACACTACTTGCCTGACCGCGGGTAAGACTTCTAATAGAACTCTAGTCGGTTAGTCCCCGGGCCGACTAGTCAAACCCGGTGCCGGACGGAATAAGTAAATGAAATGACAAGGTCATAAGCATGATATTTTTCACTCATAGATAAAAGATGGCAGTCCCCGAGTCCTCCTCGAGGGGCCTATTGTCTCGTACTTAGTACAAAAGTTAACGTGATACATACTGCATTTCAACTGTAAAATCTTCGAAGGAGGTTGGCGTTCCATGGTCGTTCTGACTCCTTGCCGGAGTCGTCTCTCTTGCGTGCCTTGGGCTTCTGTGCGTCGATCAGGTAGTAGGAGTCATTGCCTAGAGCTCTGCTGATGACGAAGGGGCCCTCCCAAGGGGCCAAGAGCTTGTGCTGGCCGGCTGTTCTCTGGATCAGCTGGAGCACAAGATCGCCCTTTTGGAAGGATCTTGGCTTGACCTTCCGACTGTGGTAGCGGCGCAACCCCTACTGGTAGATGGCAGACCGGCTGAGGGCTAACAGCCGGCCTTCTTCCAGCAGGTCGACGCCGTC
Organism: Triticum monococcum; assembly: GCA_034509565.1. Taxonomy (NCBI): domain Eukaryota; kingdom Viridiplantae; phylum Streptophyta; class Magnoliopsida; order Poales; family Poaceae; genus Triticum; species Triticum monococcum. The sequence goes on along the minus strand of CM067845.1, from coordinate 681,266,377 downwards.
TTATCGTGCTTCCTTGGCCTCTGCCTCCGTGTACATGGTTACTCGAGGCGAGTCGAACTCGATGTCGGTTGGGATGATCGCCTCGGCACCGTACACGAGGAAGAAAGGAGTGAAGCTGGTTGACTTGTTTGGGGTAGTGCGCAGACTCCAGAGGACAGCCGACAGCTCATCGAGCCAACAGCCGGCTGAACGCTCCAGTGGCACGACCAGTCGGGGCTTGGTGCCGGAGAGGATGAGGCCGTTGGCTCGCTCGACCTGGCCGTTTGACTGCGGGTGGGTGACAGACGCTAAGTCCAGCCGGATACCTTGTGCGGCGCAGAAATGTGCCAAGGCTCCCTTTGCGAAATTCGTGCCATTGTCGGTGATGATGCTGTGTGGCACGCCGTACTGAGTTGTTATGTCTGCGATGAATGTCATGGCAGTCGGCCCATTCAGCTTCTTGATCAGCTTTGCCTCAATCCACTTGGTGAATTTGTCGACGGCGATGAGCAAATGCGTCATGCCGCCGCGCGCTGTCTTGAATGGGCCCACCATGTCCAATCCCCACACGGCGAAGGGCCAGGTGATGGGAATGGTCTTGAGTGCCGAAGCCGGCATGTGTTGCTTGGAGCTGAAGAGTTGGCACCCTTTGCAGTATTTGACTAATTCTTTGGCGTCATCCAAAGCAGTCGGCCAGAAGAAACCTTGGCGGAAGGCTTTGGCGAAAAGTGATCTTGAAGCCGCGTGGTGGCCGCATTCTCCTTGGTGGATGTCTCTGAGGATTGCAATGCCCTTCTCTGGCTCGACACACCATTGGAGGACTCCAGTGACACTGCGCTTGACGAGTTCTCTGTTGACGATCGTGTATGCTCCGGCTCGATGTTGGACTTGTCTTGCCTCTGTTTTGTCAGCCGGCAGATCTTGGTTCACTAGGAAGTTGAGGAGGGACTGAGCCCATGATGGAGCGACGACTTCTTCTACTGCCAGCGTGGCTACTTCCACCAGGGTGGGCGGGCTAGGTGATGAAATGCTGGAGTCGGCCGCCGGCTTTTGTGTTGGTGCAGTCCCCGGGCCGGCTACTGCAGTCCCCGAGCCGGGTGTGGCAGTCCCCAAGCCGGTTACTGCAGTCCTCGGGCCGAGAACTGAAGTCCCCGGGTCGCCTGCTTGGTTCTTCGAGCCGGACCCGGCCGCGTCGGGGTCAGGCGGTACGAAAATGGAGTCGGATTCTGGAGACGGCTTGATGGATGGCTTGAGGAGGCATTGTAGAGCGATACCGGTTGGTATTGCTTGCCGAGTGGAGCCTATTCGAGCCAGGGCATCGGCTGGCTCGTTTTCGGCTTGCGGTACATGGAGGAACTCGCATCCTTCAAAGTATCCACTGATTTGCTGGACAAGGAAGCGATAGCTTGCCATATTTGCGTCCTTGGCGTCCCAGTCGCTGGATGACTGCTGGACCACCAAGTCCGAGTCACCATAACATAGAATCCGGCGGATGCCGAGTTCCTTGGCAAGCCAGAGCCCTTGTATGAGCGCCTCGTACTCGTCTACATTGTTGGAGGCGGCAAAGTGAATCTGCAACGTGTATCTGAGCATGTCTCCCTTGGGGGAGGTAAGGACGACGCCGGCTCCCAAGCCGGTGCGCATCTTGGACCCATCGAAATGCATGCGCCAATGAGTGGAGTCGGGAGCTGGCGGCAGGTACTGGGTCTCGGCCCAGTCGACAAGGAAGTCGGCCAGTGCTTGGGTCTTGATGGCGGTGCGGGGTTGATAGAAGATCGTGTAAGGGGCCAGCTCAATGGCCCACTTCGCCACCCGGCCGTATGTGTCCCGACTGCCTATGATCTCGGCCAGCGGGGCAGTGCATACGACTGTGATGGGATGCTCTTGAAAGTAGGGCTTCAGCTTCTTGGCGGTGAAGTACACGCCATAACACATCTTCGGGTAGTGCGGGTAATTCTGCTTTGAGGCGGACAGCACCTCGCTCAAATAATACACCGGCCTCTGGACCGGCTGGGCTCGGCCTTCTTCTGGACGTTGGACTATGATGACGGTACTGACCACCCTGCTGGTGGCGGCAATGTAGAGGAGCATGGGCTCTTTCTCATTCGGCGCCGCCAGGACAGGCGGCGTGGCCAGCATCTTCTTCAGCTCGTGGAAAGCTTGGTCGGCCTGGTCGTTCCACTCGAAGTGAGTGCTCTTGTTCTTGAGGAGGTAGAGAGGGAGGGCTTTCTCTCCGAGCCGGCTGATGAAGCGGTTCAATGAGGCCAAGCATCCGGTGAACTTCTGGATTTCTCGAAGCTTGGTAGGGATCGCCATTCTCTCGATGGCCTTGATCTTCACCGGGTTGCATTCGATGCCGCGTTCGGAGACCAGGAAGCCTAGGAGCTAGCCGGCTGGTACTCCGAACACGCATTTCTCGAGGTTGAGCTTGATTTGGAACCGGCACAGGTTCTCAAATGTTTCTTTCAGGTCTTCCAGCAAGGTGCCACGCTTCTCCGTCTTCACCACGATGTCGTCCACGTAGACGTGAGCGTTTTTGCCGAGTTGCTTGAGGAGGCACTTCTGCATGCAGCGCTGAAAAGTGGCACCGGCATTTCTCAAGCCGAATGTCATGGTCAGGTAGCAGAAGGCTCCAAATGGCGTGATGAAGGCAGTCTTCAGGCGGTCATCCGGGTCTAGCTTTATCTGGTGATATCCTGAGTAAGCATCCAATAAACTCAACAGCTCGCATCCGGCCATGGAGTCTATCACTTGGTCAATTCTTGGCAGGGCAAAGGGATCTTTGGGGCAGGCCTTGTTGAGGCTTGTGTAATCTATACACATGCACCACTTGTTGTTCTTCTTCAACACGAGGACCAGGTTGGCAAGCCACTTTGGAAAGAAAACTTCCATAATGAAGCCGGCTGCCAGAAGCCGGGCTATCTCCTCCCCTACAATCCTTCTCTTCTCCTCTGATAGTCGGCGGAGGGGCTGCTTGACTGGTTTTGCGTCTTCCCGGACATGTAGTTTGTGCTCGGCGAAATCCTTCGGAACACCCGGCATGTCCTTGGGGGACCATGCAAAGATGTCCCGATTCTCACGGAGGAAATCGGCGAGCTCGCCTTCCTATTTGCTGTTCAGGCTTGCCCCTATGACGGCAAACCTCTCGGGGTGCTCGGGGTTAAGGGGTATCTTCTTGGTTTCCTTGGCCGGCTGGAAAGATCCTTGGGCATCATACTCCTTGGGGTCGGGGGACTGGTTTTGCTGCTTGCTGGCCAGGGCCACGACCCGGTTCAGTATTTTCTTCTCTTCGGCAATCACAAGGGACTCGGCCAGCCGGCTGCTGGCTGCAGCGCACTCGGCAGACTTCTTGTAATCGCCGGCTATGGTGATGATGCCCTTGGAACTTGGTATCTTCATCTTGAGGTATGCATAGTGGGGAACTGCCATGAACTTGGCCAAGGCGGGTCGGCCAAGCAACGCGTGGTAGGGGCTTTCCAGGTCCACCACTTCAAACCAGATCGCTTCCTGGCAGAAATGCTCCTTGTCCCCAAAGAGTACATCAATCTTGATCTTGCCAATGGGGGCGCAAGACAAGCCGGGTACGATGCCGTGAAATACAGTCCGAGTGGGCGTGAGCTACTTCGTCTTGACACTTAGCTTCTCCAGGGTGTCATGGTACAGGATGTTGATGCTGCTTCCGCCATCTATCAGTACGCGGGAGAAGCGGGCGGTGCGTCTGTCTGTCACGAGGGTGGCTTCCAGGACCAACGCGTAAGAGCCGGGAGACGGCATCACCTCTGGGTGATCAGCCCGGCTCCAGCTGCTGGGCTTTTCTGACCAATGCATGTGTCCAGCGGGGTTAGCAACGACCACGCTGACTTCCTGGTGCTCTCGGCGCTTGCTGCGCCGGTCTTCGAGCTGGCTTGTAAAGATGACATAGGATGCTTGCTCGTCGGGAAACTCGTCTTGAACGACTCCGATTGCGGGCCGAGCGGCCTGGGGCGGCAGAACCGGAGGCGGCGGGCCGGCAGGCGGAGGCGGCGCGAGCCCTTCGCCCTTGGAGATTCGGGTGAGCCAATTGCACTTTCGGGTTGTGTGGTTGGATAGCTTCGCGCCGCTATGGAACTTGCACGGGGCGTCAAGAGTTTGCTCGTAGGAGAAAGCCGGCTGCCAAGCCGGCCGGCCGCCCTTGGGCTTCTTGGGCGCGGGCCGCCCTTCAGGCGGCGTGTCTTCGACCGTGGCCACCTGCCGACTAGCGGGAGGCGGCGCAGGGCCCTTGCGGTTCTGGTCGTCCGGGTGTTGGTGTTGGCCGGAATCCCCTGCCGGCGTCTTGGGCGCCGGGTTGAGTACTTTCCCGGACGCATCTACCCAGAGCTCGGTCTTCATCGAAGAGTCGGCGGTGGCGTATTTGTCGGCTATGTTCAGAAGCTCGTTGAGGGTAGTCGGCTCGTCGCAGAGGAGCTTGTGCTTGAGGAGGGTGCCTTCTCGACACCCGGCAGTGAAGTATTCGATGGCTTGCACCTCGTGCACCCCTTCGCAAGAGTTGCGGAGCTCGGCCCAGCGCGTAAGGTAGTCGCGCGTGGACTCGGCTGGGCCCTGTACGCATAGGGAGAGCTGCCTGGGCTTGGGAGCCCGCTTGTAGGTGCTGGTGAAGTTGCGGACGAAGGCTTCAGTGAAATCTACCCAGCTGTTGATGGTGAGAGGCTTGAGGCTGTTGAGCCAGGTCCGCGCCGTGCCCTGCAGCATGAGGGGCACGTACTTCACGGCGACGCACCGTTTGCCGTTGGCTATGCTGACCGCAGTGGAGTAGTCGATCAGCCAATCTTCTGGCTTCACGGAGCCGTTGTACTTGGGCGTGTCTCTTGGGAGCGAGAACCCTTTGCGGAAGGGCTCGTCGCGGATGCGGAGGCCGAAACAAGGCGGGCCGACATCGTCTTCTTCTTCCAGCGCCAGGGATCTCGCTAGGCGGTCGATCCGATGGCGGGCGTCGGTCTCCCCGACTCCTTCGCGGCGACCTAGTCGGCCGCTGAGAGTCGGGTGCGCCACTGGCGGCGGGGTGGGATATCTCTCTCCATGAGGTCGGGGCGGGGGTGGGTTGCCCCGCCATTCCATGGCTCGGGGACGGCCGTCCGCGTCTCGCTCGATGGAGATTCGGGTCCGGCTTCGGCTGGAAGCCGGCTCTTTCTTGCGCCACGCGGGTGTTGCTCATAGTCGGCGTCCGCGACGACGCGCCGTGATCCCAGTGCGGGGGAGGGCTTCCCGCGTGGGCGTCGGCTTCGTGCCGCTGCGCGGCTGCGTCAATCAACTGTTGTATGCGTCGGGTCATGTGGGGGAGCTCTTCAGCCTCCAAGCCGTCCAACTCGTCTACGGCCGCCTGGGCGGCACATAAGTTCTCGAGCGGAGTGGCATAGACTGGGCGGTCAACTCCCAGCGCGTCGGCGATGACAGCGCCGCGTTGCTTGACAGCGCCGGCCCAGCTTGGCCCGCCCGGGGCCGGCGTGCCGAAGGCGGCGCGGTCAGCCTCGCGCTGGTAGGCTTCGTTGAGGCGTCTCACGGAAGCCAGCCCCCGGCCCTCCGCAAGGAGGGCAAGGCGGCGTGCCTCCAGTGCTTCGTCATCGGCGTCAGCCGGGAGGGGGACGACAAGTCGTGCGCCGCCGCGCGCGGGGCGTCGTGAGTGCTCTTGTCGGCCGGGCCGCCGTGGCTGATGACCATCACCTCAGTGGTGACAGTATCGCGGTCGGTGGGCCGAGGGAGCGGGTCGTTGTAGATCGCGACGTTGGTGGGGAAGGTGTCGTAGGAGGACGTGTCGGAATTGACAGGCATTGGGTCGGTGGAGCCAACCGACTCCAGGTCCACAACGGGCTCGCTGGAGACATGGAGCTGGCCGAGGAGGTTGACAAGGTGGTCGGTGCCCGCATCGGAGGCGAGCTTGTCGGAGATGCGGGTTTCGTCGAGGAGATCGGCAAGGCTGCTCGCCGCGTAGATGTCGGTGACGCCTTGCAGCGCGTCGTGGCAAGCGCCATCGGGCGTGCCGAGCTGGCTACGCTCGCTGGGGAGGAAGAGGGTTCCCGTCCAGAACAGGTCTCGGAACGACGGTGCACCTGGCCCACGGTGGGCGCAAAATGTTGAGTGGTAGGTGCGACATATGCCAACGGGTGGCTTATCATTGTGGGAGCCAATAATTACTCGCCGGTGCCTGGAAACGGGATCAGGCGAAGATAAGCTCACCAGCGTACTGTACCCAGCTTTAGGGCTCTCCGTGGAGATAACACCCCTACTACTGCTCTGCGGGGTCTCCGCATGATCACTAGATGAACAAGTAGCTACATAATGCTCCTTGAGCTGTTTTGGTGGAAGGAGGAAGAAGGGCACGGCTAGCTTGCTGCCTCTCCTCGTATGGTGTCTAAAACTAGCTTGGGGTCGAACCCTTTGCATGGGTGCACCGGGGGGTTTATATAGGCCTACCCCCCGGGGGTACAATGGTAATCCGGCTGGGCGCGGGGCCCAGCCGTCTGTGACTGCGCTCGCCGGCTTCTGCGCCGGTCACTGGGGCCCGCCGACTGGTGGGTCCCGCCGGCTGCCGGCCTCTTGGTCGACAAGCAGGCCCCACCGTCCAGGGCCTGGTCGGTGGCTGGTTACTGTTGCTCTTGGTTGATGACGCGGGCTTGGTCGTGGTGGGCGTGGCTACAGTACCGCCGCTCGGCGGGCGATTACTGTAGCCTCACCGTGTCTTTTCTCCTTTAATGGGGCGTCTCCTTCGAGGAGGATGGCAAGCCGGCTATAGGGAGCCGGCTCTCTCTCTGGCCGACTGGGAGGAAGTGTGGCCGCCTTCGGGCGTCTCTCTGCCCGAAGGGTCCCACCGCCTCGTGGGCCACGTTGGTGGCCCGTCGTGGATGGCGTCAGGGTCGTTGTGGCAACAGTGCCACGCCGGGCGGGTCGTGGTCACCCGTACGGCGTACTGTGCCGGTCGTGCTCTGGGTTTTGGGGGTCGCAGGCTTCACTGTAGCCACGCCCCGCTTCATCATCGCTGGGTGGATGCAAACTTTGAGGGTACGGTCTTGACCGCTTTATGGGAGCCGGCTTCTTGGAGTCGGCCTTCTCGCGGCCGGCTTCTCGAAGCCGGCCCTCCCATAGCTTTCTTCATGAGGGCTGAGGTTGGGCCGCCTCCCGAAGCCGGCCTGGATGACAACCGACAAAGGGGAAGGCGGCCCCAGGTCTTGGGTTCTTGGGAGCCGGACGAGCTCGTAATTTTTTCAGGAGGGCCAGGGGAAGCCGGCTAGGCTACCCATGGCTATTTACTCCGACACCATATCTGCATAAGCTAGACTCATCAAGTTTAACCCGAGTATTCTGCGTGTGCAAAACTGGCTTGCGCCCATTGTATGTAAACGTAGAGCTTATCACACCCGATCATCACGTGGTGTCTCGACATGATGAATTGTAGCAATGGTGCATACTTAGGGAGAACACTTATTCCTTGAAATTTAGTGACATATCATCTTATAATGCTACCATCGTACTAAGCAAAATAAGATGCATAAAGGATAAACATCACATGTAATCAAAGTAAGTGATATGATATGGCCATCATTATCTTGTGCCTTTGATCTCCATCTTCAAAGCACTGTCATGATGACCATTGTCACCGGCTTGACACCTTGATCTCCATCGAAGCATCGTTGTCGTCTCGCCAACTATTGCTACTACGACTATCGCTACCGCTTAGTGATAAAGTAAAGCAATTACATGGCGATTGCATTTCACACAATAAAGCGACAACCATATGGCTCCTGCCAGTTGCCGATAACTGTTACAAAACATGATCATCTCATACAACAATTTATATATCATCACGTCTTGACCATATCGTATCACAACAAGCCCTACAAAAACAAGTTAGACGTCCTCTACTTTGTTGTTGCAAGTTTTACGTGGTTGCTACGAGCTTCTAGCAAGAACCGTTCTTACCTACACATCAAAACACAACGATTTTTCGTCAAGTGTGCTGTTTTGACCTTCAACAAGGATCGGACGTAGTCAAACTCGATTCAACTAAAGTTGGAGAAACATACACCCACTAGCCACCTATGTGCGAAGCACGTCGGTAGAACCAGTCTCATGAACGTGATCATGTAATGTCGGTCTGGGCTACTTCATCCAACAGTACCGTCGAATCGAAGTAAGACATGCTGGTAAGCAGTATGACTATCATTGCCCACAACTCATTGTTTTCTACTCATGCATATAACATCTACACATACACCTGGCTCGGATACCACTGTTGGGGAACACGGTATTTCAAAAAAATCACCTACAATCATGCAAGACCATCTAGGAGATGCATAGCAATGAGCAGGGAGAGTGTGTCTATGTACCCTCGTAGACCGAAAGCGGAAGCATTTAGTAACGCGGTTGATGTAGTTGAACGTCTTCGCTATCCAACCGATCCAAGTACCGAACACACGGCACCTCTACAATCAGCACACGTTCAGCTCGATGACGTCCCTCGAACTCTTGATCCAGTTCATGCTGAGGGAGAGTTCCGTCAGCACGATGGCGTGGTAATGGTGATGATGAAATTACCAATGCAGGACTTCGCCTAAGCACTACAATGATATGACCGAGGTGTGTAAGTGTGGAGGGGGGAACCGCACATGGCTAAAAGATCAACTTGTGTGTTCTAGGGTGCCCCCTGCCCCCGTATATAAAGGAGGGAGGGGAGGCCGGCCGGCCCTAGGGGCGCGCCCAAGGAGAGGGAGTCCTACTAGGATTACCAATCCTAGTAGGATTCCTTGTTGGCGAACGTACTAATTTCAAAAGATATTCCTACGCACACGCAGGATCATGGTGATGCATAGCAACGAGAGGTGAGAGTGTTGTCCACGTACCCTCGTAGACCGTTAAGCGGAAGCATTATGACAACGCGGTTGATGTAGTCATACGTCTTCACGGTCGACCGATCCTCAGTACCGAACGTACGACACCTCCGCGTTCAACTCGATGACGTCCCGCGAACTCACGATCCAGTAGAGCTCGGGGAAGAGTTTCGTCAGCACGACGGCGTGGTGATGATGTTGATGAAGCTACCGTGGTAGGGCTTCGCCTAAGCACCGCTACAGTATGACCGGGGTGGATTATGGTGGAGGGGGGCACCGCACACGCCTGGGTGAGATCTTTGTGATCAACTTGTCTGTCTAAAGGTGCCCCCCTGCCCCTGTATATAAAGGAGCAAGGGGGAGGCCGGCCAGCCCTTGTTGGTGCGCCAAGAGGAGGAATCCTCCTCCTAGTAGGAGTAGGATTCCCCTCTTTCCTACTCCTACTAGGAGGGGGAAAGGAAGGGAGAGAAAGAGAAGGAAAGGGCCCCCCTCTCCTAGTCCAATTCGGACCAGAGGGGATGGGGCGTGCTGCCTGCCGTAGGCCGGCCCCTCTCTCTTTCCCTTATGGTCCAACAAGGCCCATTAGCCTCTGGGGCGTTCCGGTAACCCCTCCGGTACTCCGGTAAAATCCCGATTTTACCCGGAACTCTTCTGATGTCCAAATGTAGGCTTCCAATATATCAATCTTCATGTCTCGACCATTTCGAGAGTCCTCGTCATGTCCGTGATCATATCCGGGACTCCGAACTACCTTTGGTACATCAAAACATATAAACTCATAAAACCGATCGTCACAGAACTTTAAGCGTGCAGACTCTACGGCTTCGAGAACTATGTAGACCTAACCGAGACATGTCTCCGGTCAATAACCAATAGCGGAACCTGGATGCTCATATTGGTTCTTACATATTCTACAAAGATCTTTATCGGTCAAACCGCATAACACTATACGTTGTTCTCTTTGTCATCGGTATGTTACCTGCCCGAGATTCGATCGTCGGTATCCCAATACGTAGTTCAATAGCGTTACCGGCAAATCTCTTTACTCGTTTCGTAATGCACTATCCCGCAACTAAATCATTAGTTGCATTGCTTGCAAGGCTTATAGTGATGTGCATTACCAAGAGGGCCCAGAGATACCTCTCCGATAATCGGAGTGACAAATCCTAATCTTGATCTATGCCAACTCAACAAGTACCATCGGAGACACCTGTAGAGCACCTTTATAATCACCCAGTTACGTTGTGACGTTTGGTAGCATACAAAGTGTTCCTCCGGTATTTGGGAGTTGCATAATCTCATAGTCATAAGAACATGCATAAGTCATGAAGAAAGCAATAGCAGTAAACAAAAATGATCAAGTGCTAAGCTAACGGAATGGGTCAAGTCAATCACATCATTCTCCTAGTGATGTGATCACATTGATCAAATAACAACTCATGTCTATGGTTTAGAAATTTCACCATCTTTGATCAATGAGCTAGTCAAGTAGAGGCATACTAGTGACACTATGTTTGTCTATGTATTCACACATGTATTATGTTTCCGGTTAATACAATTCTAGCATGAATAATAAACACTTATCATGAAATGACGAAATAAACAATAACTTTATTATTGCCCCTAGGGCATATTTCCTCCAGTCTCCCACTTGCACTAGAGTCAATAATCTAGATTACACAGTAATGATTTTAACACCCATCGAGCCTTGGTGCTGATCACGTTTTGCCCGTGGAAGAGGCTTAGCCAACGGGTCTGCAACATTCAGATCCGTATGTATATTGCAAATCTCTATGTCTCCCACCTGGACTTGATCCCGGATGGAGTTGAAGCGTCTCTTGATGTGCTTGGTTCTCTTGTGAAATCTGGATTCCTTTGCCAAGGCAATTGCACCAGTATTGTCACAAAAGATTTTCATTGGACCCGATTGATACGTCTCCAACGTATCTATAATTTTTGACTGCTCCATGCTATATTATCTACTGTTTTGGACATTATTGGGCTTTGTTATCCACTTTTATATTATTTTTAGGACTAACCTATTAACCCGAGGCCCCGCCCAGAATTGCTGTTTTTTTGCCTGTTTTAGGGTTTCGAAGAAAAGGAATACCAAACGGAGTCCAAATGGAATGAAACCTTCAGGAACGTGAATTTCTCAACAAACAAGACTCGAGAGACTTGGACCCTATGTCAAGACACAAAAGAGGAGGCCACGAGGTAGGGGGGCGCGCCTCCCCCCCCCCAGGCGCACCCTCCAGCCTCGTGGGCCCCCTGTTGCTCCACCGACGTACTCCTTCCTCCTATATATACCTATGTACCCCCAAATGTTCAGATACGAAGCCAAAACCCTAATTCCACCACCGTAACTTTCTGCATCCACGAGATCCCATCTTGGGGCCTGTTCCGGAGCTCCGCCGGAGGGGGCATCGATCACGGAGGGCTTCTACATCAACACCATAGCTCCTCCAATGAAGTGTGAGTAGTTTACCTCAGACCTACGGGTCCATAGTTAGTAGCTAGATGGCTTCTTCTCTCTTTTTGGATCTCAATACAATGTTCTCCCCCTCTCTTGTGGAGAACTATTCGATGTAATCTTCTTTTTGCGGTGTGTTTGTTGAGACCGATGAATTGTGGGTTTATGATCAAGTCTATCTATGAACAATATTTGAATCTTCTCTGAATTCTATTATGTATGATTGGTTATCTTTGCAAGTCTCTTCAAATTATCAGTTTGGTTTGGCCTACTAGATTGATCTTTCTTGCAATGGGAGAAGTGCTTAGCTTTGGGTTCAATCTTACGGTGTCCTTTCCCAGTGGCAGTAGGGGCAGCAAGGCATGTATTGTATTGTTCCCATCGAGGATAACAAGATGGGGTTTTCATCATATTGCATGAGTTTATCCCTCTACATCATGTCATCTTGCTTAAGGCGTTACTCTGTTTTTAACTTAATACTCTAGATGCATGCTGGATAGCGGTCGATGAGTGGAGTAATAGTAGTAGATGCAGGCAGGAGTTGGTCTACTTGTCTCGGACGTGATGCCTATATACATGATCATACCTAGATATTCTGATAAACTTAGTTTCTTCATGAGCAAGCAATGATGGGCTTCCTCAAAATGCCCTAGGTCTTCATGAGCAAGCAAGTTGGATGCACACCCACTTAGTTTCTTCTGTTGAGCTTTCATATACTTATAGCTCTAGTGCATCTGTTGCATGGCAATCCCTACTCACTCACATTGATGGACATCTCCATAGCCCATTGATACGCCTAGTTGATGTGAGACTATCTTCTCCCTTTTTGTCTTCTCCACAACCACCATTCTGTTCCACCTATAGTGCTATGTCCATGGCTCACGCTCATGTATTGCGTGAAGATTGAAAAAGTTTGAAAACACCAAAAGTATGAAACAATTGCTTGGCTTGTCATCGGGGTTGTGCATGATTTAAATATTTTGTGTGGTGAAGATGGGGCATAGCCAGACTATATGATTTTGTAGGGATAACTTTCTTTGGCCATGCTATTTTAAGAAGACATGATTGCTTTGTTAGTATGCTTGAAGTATTATTATTTTTATGTCAATATTAAACTTTTATCCTGAATCTTTCGGATCTGAATATTCATACCACAATTAAGAAGAATTACATTAAAATTATGCCAAGTAGCACTCCGCATCAAAAAATCTGTTTTTATCATTTACCTACTTGAGAACGCGCAGGAATTAAGCTTGGGGATGCTTGATACGTCTCCAACGTATCAATAATTTTTGATTGCTCCATGCTATATTATCTACTGTTTTGGACATTATTGGGCTTTATTATCCACTTTTATATTATTTTTGGGACTAACCTATTGACCGGAGGCCCAGCCTAGAATTGCTGTTTTTTGCCTGTTTTAGGGTTTCGAAGAAAAGGAATACCAAACGGAATGAAACCTTCGGGAACGTGATTTTCTCAACGAACAAGACTCAGGAGACTTGGACCCTATGTCAAGACACAAAATAGGAGGCCACGAGGTAGGGGGAGCGCCTACCCCCCCCCCCCCAGGCGCGCCCTCCACCCTCGTGGGCCCCCTGTTGCTCCACCGACGTACTCCTTCCTCCTATATATACCTACGTACCCCCAAACGATTAGATACGGAGCCAAAACCCTAATTCCACCGCCGTAACTTTCTGTATCCATGAGATCCCATCTTGGGGCCTGTTCCGGAGCTCCGCCGGAGGGGGCATCGATCACGGAGGGCTTCTACATCAACACCATAGCTCCTCGATGAAGTGTGAGTAGTTTACCTCAGACCTACGGGTCCATAGTTAGTAGCTAGATGGATTCTTCTCTCTTCTTGGATCTCAATACAATGTTCTTCCCCTCTCTTGTGGAGAACTATTCGATGTAATCTTCTTTTTGCGATGTGTTTGTTGAGATCGATGAATTGTGGGTTTATGATCAAGTCTATCTATGAACAATATTTGAATCTTCTCTGAATTATTTTATGTATGATTGGTTATCTTTGCAAGTCTCTTCGAATTATCAGTTTGGTTTGGCCTACTATATTGATCTTTCTTGCAATGGGAGAAGTGCTTAGCTTTGGGTTCAATCTTACGGTGTCCTTTCCCAGTGACAGTAGGGGCAGCAAGGCACGTATTGTATTGTTGCCATCGAGGATAACAAGATGGGGTTTTCATCATATTGCATGAATTTATCCCTCTACATCATGTCATCTTGCTTAAGGCGTTACTCTGTTTTGAACTTAATACTCTAGATGCATGCTAGATAGCGGTCGATGAGTGGAGTAATAGTAGTAGATGCAGGCAGGAGTCGGTCTACTTGTCTCGGACGTGATGCCTATATACATGATCATACCTAGATATTCTCATAACTATGCTCAATTCTGTCAATTGCTTAAGAGTAATTTGTTCACCCACCGTAGAATTCTTATGCTCTCGAGAGAAGCCACTAGTGAAACCTATGGCCCCCGGGTCTATCTTCATCATATTAATCTCCTACTACTTAGTTATTTCCTTTGCTTGTTACTTTGCCTTTATTTTACTTTGCATCTTTATCACAAAAATACCAAAAATATTATCTTATCATATCTATCAGATCTCACTCTCGTAAGTGGCCGTGTAGGGATTGACAACCCCTATTCGCATTGGTTGCGAGGATTTATTTGTTTTGTGCAGGTACGAGGGACTCGCGTGTAGCCTCCTACTGGATTGATACCTTGGTTCTCAAAAACTGAGGGAAATACTTACGCTACTTTGCTGCATCATCCCTTCCTCTTCGGGGAAAACCGACGCAATGCTCAAGAGGTAGCACCGATGCACTAGGTATGACACCTAGATCGGATATGAAATCCTTCATCCAGACTCATTCATTTGCTGCTTCCGAAGCACAATGTACTCCGCATCACATGTAGATCCCGCCACGACGCTTTGTTTAGAACTGCCCCAACTGACAGCTCCACCATTCAATATAAATACGTATTCGGTTTGCGATTTAGAATCATCCAGATCAGTGTCAAAGCTTGCATCAACGTAACCATTTAGGATGAGCTCTTTGTCACCTCCATAAATGAGAAACATATCCTTGGTCCTTTTCAAGTACTTCAGGATGTTCTTGACCATGTCCAGTGATCCACTCCTAGATTACTTTGGTACCTCCCTGCTAGACTAATAGCAAGGTGATGTCTACTACACAACCTTCTTCTTGTAGACGTTGTTGGGCTTCCAAGTGCAGAGGTTTGTAGGATAGAAGCAAATTTCCCTCAAGTGGATGACCTAAGGTTTATCAATCCGTAGGAGGCGTAGGATGAAGATGGTCTCTCTCAAGAAACCCTGCAACCAAATAATAAAGAGTCTCTTGTGTCCCCAACATACCCAATACAATGGTAGATTGTATAGGTGCACTAGTTCGGCGAAGAGACGGTGATACAGGTGCTGTATGGATGGTAGATAAAGGTTTTTGTAATCTGAAAATATAAAAACAGCAAGGTAACTAATGATAAAAGTGAGCGTAAACGGTATTGCAATGCTAGCAAACAAGGCCTAGGGTTCATACTTTCACTAGTGCAAGTCCTCTCAACAATAATAACATAATTGGATCATATAACTATCCCTCAACATGCAACAAAGAGTTACTCCAAAGTCACTAATAGCGGAGAAAAAACGACGAGATTATGGTAGGGTACGAAACCACCTCAAAGTTATTCTTTCCAATCAACCCGTTGGGCTATTCCTATAAGTGTCACAAACAACCCTAGAGTTCGTACTAGAATAAAACCTTAAGACACAAATCACCAAAACCCTAATGTCACCTAGATACTCCAATGTCACCTCAAGTATCCGTGGGTATGATTATACGAAATGCATCACACAATCTCAGATTCATCTATTCAACCAACACATAGAACCTCAAAGAGTGCCCCAGAGTTTCTACCGGAGAATCACGACGAAAACGTGTGCCAACCCCTATGCATAGGTTCATGGGCGGAACCCGCAAGTTGATCACCAAAACATACATCAAGTGAATCACGTGATATCCCATTGTCACCACAGATACGCACGGCAAGACATACATCAAGTGTTCTCAAATCTTTAAAGACTCAATCCAATAAGATAACTTCAAAGGGGAAACTCAATCCATTACAAGAGAGTGGAGAGGGAGAAGAAACACAAGATCCAACTATAATAGCAAAGCTCGCTATACATCAAGATCGTGCCAAATCAAGAACACGAGAGAGAGAGAGAGATCAAACACATAGCTACTAGTACATACCCTCAGCCCCGAGGGAGAACTACTCCCTCCTCGTCATGGAGAGCACCAGAATGATGAAGATGGCCACCAGAGAGGGATTGCCCCCTTCGACAGGGTGCCGGAACGGGTCTAGATTGGTTTTCGGTGGCTACAGAGGCTTATGGCGGCAGAACTCCCGATCTATTGTGTTCCTCGATCGTTTTAGGGTATATGGGTATATATAGGAGGAAGAAGTACGTCAGGGGAGCCACTAGGGGCCCACGAGGGTGGAGGGCGTGCCCAGGGGGGTGGGCGCGCCCCCTGCCTCGTGGCTTCCTCGTTGCTTCCCTTACGTGTACTTCAAGTCTCCCGCGTTGCTTTCCTTCCAAAAATAAGTTTCGTGAAGTTTTAGGTCAATTGGACTCCGTTTGATTTTCCTTTTCTATGATACTCTAAAACAAGGAAAAAACAGAAACTGGCACTGGGCTCTAGGTTAATAGGTTAGTCCCAAAAATCATATAAAATAGCATATAAATGCATATAAAACATCCAGCTTTGATAATATAATAGCATGGAACAATAAAAAATTATAGATACGTTGGAGACGTATCAGCATCCCCAAGCTTAATTCCTACTCGTCCTCGAGTAGGTAAATGATAAAAACAGAATTTTTGATGTGGAATGCTGCCTAACATATTCATCATGTATTTCTCTTTATTGTAGCAAGAATATTAAGATTCATAAGATTCAAGACAAAAGTTTAATATGGACATAAAAATAGTAATACTTCAAGCATACTAACTCAGCAATTATGTCCTCTCAAAATAACATGGCCAAAGAAAGTTCATCCCTACAAAATCATATAGTTTAGTCATGCTCCATTTTCGTCACACAAGAATGCTCTCATCATGCACAACCCCGATGACAAGCCAAGCAATTGTTTCATACTTTAGTAATCTCAAACCTATAAACTTTCACGCAATACATGAGCGTGAGCCCTGGATATAGCACTATGGGTGGAATAGAGTATGATGATGGGGGTTATGTGGAGAAAAAAAGGAGAAAGTCTCACATCAATGAGGCTAATCGATGAGCTATGGAGATGCCCATCGATTGATGTTAATGCAAGGAGTAGGGATTGCCATGCAACGGATGCACTAGAGCTATAAATGTATGAAAGCTCAACAAAAGAAACTAAGTGGATGTGCATCCAACTTGCTTGCTCACGAAGATCTAGGGCACATGAGGAGGCCCATTGTTGGAATATACAAGACAAGTTCTATAATGAAAAATTCCCACTAGTATATGAAAGTGACAAAACAAGAGACTCTCTATCATGAGGATTATGGTGCTACTTTCAAGCACAAGTGTGGCAAAGGATAGTAGCATTGTCCCTTCTCTCTTTTTCTCTCATTTTTTGGGCCTTCTCTTTTTTATGGCCTTTCTCTTTTTTTGGGCCTTCTCTCTTTTTATGGCATTTCTCTTTTTTTATTCCTCACTCGGGACAATGCTCTAGAAAATGATGATCATCACACTTCTATTTATTTACAACTCAATGATTACAACTCGATACTAGAACAAATTATGACTCTATATGAATGCCTCCGGCGGTGTACCGGGATTGTGATGAATCAAGAGTGACATGTATGAAAAATTATGAACGGTGGATTTGCCACAAATACAATGTCAAGTACAAGATCATGCAAAGCAATATGACAATGATGATGCGTGTCATAAGAAACGGAACGGTGGAAAGTTGCATGGCAATATATCTCGGAATGGCTATGGAAATGCCATAATAGGTAGGTATGGTGGCTGTTTTGAGGAAGATATAAGGAGGTTTATGTGTGAAAGAGCGTATTATATGACGGGGTTTCGATGCACCGGCGAAGTTTGCACCAACTCTCAATGTGAGAAAGGGCAATGCACGGTACCGAAGAGGCTAGCAATGATGGAAGGGTGAGAGTGCGTATAATCCATGGACTCAACATTAGTCATAAAGAACTCACATACTTATTGCAAAAATCTACAAGTCATCAAAAACCAAGCACTACGCGCATGCTCCTAGGGGATAGATTGGTAGGAGAAGACCATCGCTCGTCCCCGACTGTCACTCATAAGGAAGACAATCAAATAACACCTCATGTTTCAAATTTGTTGCATAACGTTTACCATACGTGCATGCTACGGGACTTGTAAACTTCAACACAAGCATTTCTCAAATTCACAACTACTCAACTAGCACGACTTTGATATTATTACCTCCATATCTCAAAACAATCATCAAGCATCAAACTTCTCTTAGTATTCAATGCACTTATATGAAAGTTTTTATTATATCCCTCTTGGATGCCCATCATATTAGGACTTGTTTCATAACCAAAGCAAACTACCATGATGTTCTAAAGACTCTCAAAATAATATAAGTGAAGCATGGGAGATCAATTATTTCTTCAAAATAAAACTACCACCATGCTCTAAAAGATATAAGTGAAGTACTAGAGCAAACAACAAACTACTCCGAAAGATATAAGTGAAGATCAATGAGTAGTTGAATAATTATGCAACTATGTGAAGACTCTCTAACATTTAAGAATTTCAGATCTTGATATTTTATTCAAACAGCAAGCAAAACAAAATAAAATAAAATGACTCTCCAAGCAAAACACATATCATGTGGTAAATAAAAATATAGCTCCAAGTAAAGTTACCGATGAACGAAGACAAAAGAGGGGATGCCTTCCAGGGCATCCCCAAGCTTAGGCTCTTGCCACTCCTTATTCCATAGTCCATTGAATCTTTACCCAAAACTTGAAAACTTCACAACACAAAACTTAACAGAAAACTCGTAAGCTCCGTTAGCGAAAGAAAACAACAGACCACTTCAAGTTACTGTAATGAAATCATTCTTTATTTATATTGGTGTTAAACATACTGTATTCCAACTTCTCTATGGTTTATAAACTCTTTTACTAGCCATAGATTCATCAAAATAAGCAAACAACTCACGAAAAACAGAATCTGTCAAAAACAGAACAGTCTGTAGTAATCTGAATCAAACGTATACGTATGGAACTCATAAAATTCTCAAATAAATTTCTGGATGAGAGAAATTTATCTATTAATCATCTGGAAATATAATTAACTAAATATCACTCTCCAATAAAAAATGGCAGCAATTCTCGTGAGCGCTAAAGTTTCTGTTTTTTACAGCAAGATCAACAAGACTTTCCCCAAGTCTTCACAACGGTTCTACTTGGCACAAACACTAATTAAAACATAAAAACTCAATCATAACAGAGGATATATGATTAATTTATTACTAAACAGGAACAAAAAGCAAGGAACAAAAATAAAATTGGGTTGCCTCCCAACAAGCGCTATCGTTTAACGCCTCTAGCTAGGCATGATGATTTCAATGATGCTCACATAAAAGATAAGAATTGAAACATAAAGAGAGCACCATGAAGAATATGACTAGCACATTTAAGTCTAACCCACTTCCTATGCATAGGGATTTTGTGAGCAAACAACTTATGGAAACAAGAATCAACTTGCATAGGAAGGTAAAACAAGCATAACTTCAAAACTTTAAGCACATAGATAGGAGACTTGATATTATTGCAATTCCTACAAGTATATATTCCTCCCTCATAATAATTTTCAGTAGCATCATGAATGAATTAAACAATATAACCATCACCTAAAGCATTCTTTTCATGATCTACTTGCATAGAAATTTTATTACTCTCCACATAAGCAAAATTCTTCTCATTCGAAATAGTGGGAGTATCATAAGAGACTCGAATACTATAAATTGTTTCCACATTAAAAGAGTAATGTTCAGAAAAGGGGTAATCATAATCATGACAAGTTTTATAGATATAATCACAACTTTTTATAGCATAAGTATCATCACAATAATCATCATAGGTAGGATGCATGCTATCATCATTATAAATTTGCATATCAAAACTTGGGAGACTAAAAATATCATCTTCATTAAACGTAGCATCCCCAAGCTTTGGACAAACATTAATTTTAGCAAATATAATCTCAAAAACGTCATCTTCATCAAACATAGCATCCCCAAGCTTGGGCCTTTTATATCATAAGCATAATCACTCTCATCATTAATAGTGTGGATAGCACCAATAGTATAGCAATTATCATATTCTTCGAAGCAAGTGCCAAAAAGATTTTTAAGATTATAAGGAGTGGCATTATCTTCCCAACCATAATCATGACAACAAGCAATAGGCATAACGAGATCATCATCAAGTGCGTCATCTTCATTTTCATGAGGCACAACAATAATAGGAGCAACATTATTTGGGAGGGATACCTTTTACCTCTCTTCCTTTTTCTTTTCTTCTTCTTCACCACATCATGTGTGGGTTCAATCCTATTTTTGGAGCTCCTTATCAATGAAATTGGTTGAATAGAAGGCTCCTCCTCGTTAGCTGATTCGTCATAAGAAATAATAGGAGGATATTGGGAAGTCTCTTCCCTTTCATTAGTATTCTCTTCATCTTCTATTTGTTTTATTTTCTTTATGTAATTGGCAATATAGGGATTTTCAATGCAATTCACCGTGCAATACATATAAATTTCCTCTAGATCAAAATGAAGAACTCTATTAAGGGAAAATTTTGGAATATCCTTAGTTATACGTTTCATTTCTTCATAACCCAAGAGAATACTAAGTTCATTATGATGTGCAAGGGAAATCAAGTCATCACAATTTTTGGACACGATACGATCATGAAACAATTTGCATTGGGTACTGAAATGATCATGTTCATTGCAAAGTTCACAAGTATGGCTAAGAAAATTTAAATTTTCAGCACAAACATCTAGCCTTTCTTGCAACCATTTAGTTTCTAAATGCTTATGCCTCTTGCAATATCTATCTTCCCTATTTGATGTGTACTTGCAAATCCAATGTACTCCACACAAATTGGCATGTTTATAGGAGACATTTTCATCATAACTAGTGCAATCATCATTAGTACTATGGATATTCAAGGAGTTCATACTAACAACATTGCAATCATGCTCATCGTTCAAAGATTTAGTGCCAAACATTTTAATGCATTCTTCTTCTAACACTTTGGCACAATTTTCTTTTCCATCATACTCACGAAAGATATTAAAAAGATGAAGCGTATGAGGCAAACTCAATTCCATATTTTTTTTGTAGTTTTCTTTTATAAACTAAACTAGTGCTAAAACAAGAAACAAAAAGATTCGATTGCAAGATCTAAAGATATACCTTCAAGCACTCACCTCCCCGGCAACGGCGCCAGAAAAAAGCTTGATGTCTACTACACAACCTTCTTCTTGTAGACGTTGTTGGGCCTCCAAGAGCAGAGGTTTGTAGGACAGTAGCAGATTTCCTTCAAGTGGATGACCTAAGGTTTATCAATCCGTAGGAGGCGTAGGATGAAGATGGTCTCTCTCAAGCAACCCTGCAACCAAATAACAAAGAGTCTCTTGTGTCCCCAACACACCCAATACAATCGTAGATTGTATAGGTGCACTAGTTCGGCGAACAGACGGTGATACAAGTGGTATATGGATGGTAGATAAAGGTTTTTGTAATCTAAAAATATAAAAACAGAAAGGTAACTAATGATAAAAGTGAGCGTAAATGGTATTGCAATGCTAGGAAACAAAGCCTAGGGTTCATACTTTCACTAGTGCAAGTCCTCTCAACAATAATAACATAATTGGATCATATAACTATCCCTCAGCATGCAACAAAGAGTTACTCCAAAGTCACTAATAGCGGAGAACAAACGAAGAGATTATGGTAGGGTACGAAACCACCTCAAAGTTATTCTTTCCAATCAATCCGTTGGGCTAATTGTCGGTGTACTAAAGTAGGGGTACCTTAGTATCCCGAACTTGTGCACGGGCAGTCGCAGCATCCCGCGGCAAGGCTTGCCGGGCGACCGCCAAGACCCTCCGTGGTTCCTTTGGAGCCATTCAAGAACAAAGTATCCAAGGCCTCGGCAAGAGGAGCTTGCCGGGAAGGAGACAAGACCCCGGCAAGAGGAGCTTGCTGGGAAGACTAACCAAGACATCTCGAGAAGCTTGCTGCGACGCGCTGCGCGTCCCGGCAAGACCCGGTGAGCGACAAGCTCCCGGACGTGACAAGACAACATCCGCGGCAAGGCGCTTGCCGCGGCAAGCTACTACTCCGCAGCCCGCGCTCCAGCTCACCCACCAACATGTCGCTCTGGGACCGTCCCTGGCATACATGGTGGGAGGTTGTGCATCCAGGGGCGTGCGGTGGCAAGCAGGCGCTGACAAGGAGCCATCGTGGCAAACGGTGGCGCCCCTGACGGTCCATTTCCGCCCCGTCTAGGCGACGCAGACAGGCATTTAATGCCTTTGTCCCCTGCCGTCAGGGTTAGGTATGATACAACTGTAGCAAGCGGTGGCGCCAACTACCATCTCTTTTACCTTTTTACCCTCATCTCTGTTGCCACCTGTCGGTGACCCCTTAGGCATATAAAAGGAGGCCCACGCGCAAAAGGGGGAGGGGGACGACCATTCTCACGCTCGGTCTCGCTAGCCACCCAAGTGTACTGTAGCATTCATCGCTCCCGAGCAAGAACACAATACAAACCAAAGCAGGAGTAGGGTTTTACGCATCCGTGCGGCCCGAACCTGGGTAAACTGATCGCGTCATTTGTGCATTCGCCTCGATCTGCTCTTCGTGCATTCTCCGCCCCCTGCCGAACCAAAAGGGGCTCGGTCCGCCGATCCCCATAGGTGTACGTGGGATCAGCACCCCCGACACTATTCCTATAAGTGTCACAAACAGCCCTAGAGTTCGTACTAGAATAACACTTTAAGACACAAATCAACCAAAACCCTAAAGTCACCTAGATACTCCAATGTCACCTCAAGTATCTGTGGGTATGATTATACGATATGCATCACACAATCTAAGATTCATCTATTCAACCAACACATAGGACCTCAAAGAGTGCCCCAAAGTTTCTACCGGAGAATCACGACAAAAACGTGTGCCAACCCCTATGCATAGGTTCATGCGTGGAACCCGCAAGTTTATCACCAAAACATACATCAAGTGAATCATGTGATATCCCATTGTCACTACAGATACGCACGACAAGACATACATCAAGTGTTCTCAAATCTTTAAAGACTCAATCCGATAAGATAGCTTCAAAGGGGAAACTCAATCCATTACAATAGAGTAGAGGGGGAGAAGAAACATAAGATCCAACTATAATAGCAAAGCTCGCGATACATCAAGATCGTGCCAAATCAAGAACACGAGAGAGAGAGAGAGAGAGAGAGATCAAACACATAGCTACTAGTACATACCCTCAGCCCCGAGGGAGAACTACTCCCTCCTCATCATGGAGAGCACCGGGATGATGAAGATGGCCACCGGAGAGGGATTGCCCCCTCCGGCAGGGTGCCGGAACGGGTCAAGATTGGTTTTCGGAGGGTACGGAGGCTTCTGGCGGTGGAACTCCCTATCTATTGTGTTCCCCGTTCGTTTTAGGGTATATGGGTATATATAGGAGGAAGAAGTATGTCAAGGGAGCCACGAGGGGCCCACGAGGGTGGAGGGCGCGCCCAGGGGGGTGGGCGCGCCCCCTGCCTCGTGGCTTCCTTGTTGCTTCCCTTATGTGGACTCCAAGTCCCTCGGGTTGCTTTCCTTCCAAAAATAAGTTCCGTGAAGTTTCAGGTCAATTGGACTCCGTTTGATTTTCTTTTCTGCGATACTCTAAGACAAGGAAAAAACAGAAACTGGCACTGGGCTCTAGGTTAATAGGTTAGTCCCAAAAATCATATAAAATAGCATATAAAACATCCAAGGTTGATAATATAATAGCATGGAACAATCAAAAATTATGGATACATTGGCGGTGTATCACAAGGCACACATTAGGTCTGGTACACAACATTGCATACATGATAGAGCCTATGGCTGAAGCATAGGGAACACTTCATTTTCTCTCTATCTTCTGCAGTGGTCGGGCATTGAGTCTTACTGTTGGGGATATAGCTACCAGGTATGACCAGCCCAGGAGGGGCCGGGTCAACCCTAATGGCGGGTTACGAGAAGAAGCCCAGTAAATATTCAAGGTGATAGTTTATTAAGACTTGTAGAAAGCCTAAGCCCAGAGGCGGCTTAAGGCCCAATATTGTGAACCAACATATGTAGAGAAAGACTTGTAAAGAAAGGCATATAAAAGAAGTCACCGAGCCAGACACGTTTTATGAGCCGGCCGGGACTCTGTAGGCCGCCAGGCGTCAACCCATGTATATAAGGGGACGACCCGGCGGTGGCTTAGGACAAGAAACAAGAGATCGATAGCCAAGCTAGCGGATTAGCTCCTTGGTCATCGAAACCCCAGCAATTCCAACACAACTAGACGTAGGCTTTTACCTTCATCGTAAGGGGCCGAACTAGTATAAACCTCTCGTGTCCTTTGTCCCGATTAACCCCTTTAAGCTTCCTAGTTGCGATGGACCTATGACTAAGTCCTTTTGCTAGGACATCTGCCGTGACAATTCCACGACAGTTGGCGCTCGCCGTGGGGCCAGCTCATGGTGGATTTGAGTTCTTGAAGGGCAACTTCGAAGGGCTCAAGGGATACGCTGTGGGCCGGATGACCAAGAGTCTTCGTGGCAAGCTCTACATCAACGACGAAGGCTGGGGCCCTGAGGCCGGCTCAATTGAGTACGGGTACCGGATCCCCTTCGGTGGAATCCATGTCTTCATTGGTCGGATCGGCGAGTCAGACTCTGAGCCGGACGTCTACACCAACCTCATCGAGACGGCTCAGCGCGCGAGATCCTCCCGAGTTCAACCTGCCATGAGGCATGCCTTCGTGGGTTGCATCCATGGAGGTGAATTCTCTGAAGGATCAGTGGATGGCGGTGAGACGGCCATCTGTTCTGACGCTACGTCATCAACAAGCGAGACAGATTCTTTGTATCAGCTGCAAGATGGCATGCTTGGGGGCAGTTCCGATGGCAGCAGTATTCCGGACCCCTTTGAGCCACCGAATCGAACCGGAGTCTTCATGGCTGGCACTCAACCGGGCAGAACTCCACGGCTGCAGCAGCAATAACCACCGGGTCGGCAGCGGTCGGGTCAGGAGACCCCACGCGCCCCCCGACTCATATGCTAATGGACCTCATGGATAAATTGACGGCTCTGTTGACTGCGGTGGTGGAGCCGGCGGATAAGGCTCAGCATGACGCGGAGGTGGCACGGCTACACGAAGAGATGGCACATGCCAAGGAAAATTTAGCAGCAAAAGAGGCCAAGATGGCCGTGGAGCGGGTGGCTTTGGATGCTCGTGCTCAGCAACTTCAACCGGAGACTTTCCAGCTCTTGGTGGATCTGAACGCATCAAATGAGGTCATGAGGAGAAGGCACCAGAAAACTCAGTCATGTCTGCCTCTGACGTACGATCCTAGGAACCTTTTCCACACACCTGGGGCTGGTCCAAGTAACCCACCGGAGGCAAACCAGATCACGACACCCGGGGCTGGGGTGCCGGTTCAACCGCGGGCCATGGAACCACCTCGTATGAATACCGCTCCGCCTCATTACACACCAATACCACCGGGTCACTTTTCTAACCCTTTGGAGAATCTCATCCCTGCGTCGGCTCGTTTGGCGGCTCTCCCGATGGAAGGTGACTCTCCGACATCAATTGAAACACGAAGGGTGAGAGAACTTCTTCAGACGGCTCTGGCGCAGCAGGATGCGTACTCTTACAGTCGAGATAGAATCCATTCAACTCCTCGCCCAAGCCGGAGCCCGAGCTATAGCAGGCATATGGATTCAGCCGCTATGTCGAGCAACGCTCAACGCCGTAGCCAACCGCGTAGGCATGAGCCGGCGTAGGGTGGAGCCCTTAACTTGGCGGATCAGGAGAGAATCCGTCAAGAGGCTGAGCGGGCGGCTCAACTGGCAGCTGAGCAGGCGGCTCATCAGGCTTTTCTGGTTTATCCAGCAACCTCTGTTGAGGCAGGAGTAGTGACAAGAACAGGAGGTGTCCCTTGCCTGGTGCCAGCTATACGTAATGAGCGCTTGCCAAAATACTTTAAGGGGCCTTGTAAGGTACCTAATTACACGACCGACTTGCAGCCTGGGGCATGGATTGAAAGTTATGAGATGGCGATGGAGCTATTGGAGGTCAGCGATGCAGCAATGGCTAAGTATTTCACTATGATGTTGGATGGAACGGCTCGCACTTGGTTGAAAGGATTGCCACCCAATTCCATCGGCTCATGGGCGGAGCTAAAGGCCCGATTCATTCAGAACTTCAAGGACACATGTAAACAACCTATGTCAATCATGGACCTGACTAATTGTAAGCAAGAGGAAGGTGAGTCCACGACCCATTGGGTGCGTCGGGTCAAGGAGATAATACATTCATCTGATAAGATAGATGCCAGCTCGGCGGTCTTAATGTTGGAGAAAAATTGCCGTTTTGAACCTCTGAAACAGAAGCTGGGGTGGCTCAAGCGTGACTGTAATGACATGGGCCAGTTGATGGCGGCCCTGGTCAAATATGTTGATTCTGACAGTACCAAGGATCCCGTGTCTGATGAAGAAAAAACAGGGAAGGGAAAGAAGAATGGCAATGGCAAGGGTCACCAGCATAACCCAGCGAATCAAGGAGGTAATAAACGTCAGCCTGACGAGTTTGTGGCTAACACCAATACACAGGGCAACCGCCAACAACGCAAGGGTAGGCCACCTCCTCGGTCAGGTGGGTCAGGTCCCACCCTCGAGCAACTACTGAATGAACCTTGTCCAAGACACGGCACCCGGGAGAAGCCAGCTACCCATCTGTGGCAGGACTGTATGATCATGAAGGCATTTAAAAGTTCCAACATGTTTGATGGTAGCCACGGACCTGGTGGCGGTTCAGGCGGAGGCGGTTTTCATGGCCCGGGCGCCGGTTCAGGCGGAGGCGGTTTTCACGGTCAGGGCCATCCGGGTAACCAGGGTGGTTATAATCAGCAACCCGGTCAAAGTAATCAGCAGCAACAACAGCAATAGTCTGGGTATTAGAGCAACCCAAAACAGTTGAATAGTGGGCAGTACCATGTATTTACCACTAGTTTATGCAAGAGGGACCAGAAGCTTCATAAGAGGGATGCCAATGCCGTTGAGCCGGCGATTCCGCGTTATTTGAGGTGGTCAGAATAGCCTATTGTGTGGAGCAGGGAAGATCACCCTCCCCGGGTTGATAATCCGGGTCACTTGGTCTTGGTGGTGGCACCTCAGGTTGGTGGATATAAATTCACTAAGGTGCTCATGGATGGAGGCAGTAGCATCAACATCCTCTATTATGAGGCGTTTCGTCGGATGGGGTTGACTGATAAGAGTCTTAAACAATCCAACACTATTTTTCATTGTGTTGTGCCTGGTAAGTCGGCATACCCAGTTGGTAAGATTGAACTGGAAGTAGCCTTTGGGGATGAATATGAATCCAGGGCTGAGAAGTTAACATTTGTGGTGGTTAAGATCAAAAGACCATATCATGCTCTGTTTGGACGGCCGGCTTATGCCAACTTCATGGCTCGGCCGTGTTATGTGTATCTACAGCTCAAGATGCCGGGTTATAAAGGTACCATCACAGTACATGGAAGACGGAAGATAGCCCTGGAATGTGAAGAAGGAGATGCCGCTTATGCTGAATCTGTTTGTGCGACAGAGGAGTTAAAGTTTTATAAAGATAATGTTGACCCGACAAACATGACGTCTTTGAAGAAGCCAACTATGGAGCATGAACCGGTGTTGAAATTCAAGTCAGCTGATGACACCAAGATGGTTGATTTTGTGCCTGGCGACTCATCGAAACAGTTCATCATCAGTGCCGACTTGGATCCAAAATAGGAAAGCACGCTCATCAAGTTCATCCGTGAGAACCGGAACATCTTTGTATGGAAACCTTCTGACATGTTGGGTGTCCCGAGAGAACTCGCTGAGCACACTCTCAACATTGATCCGAAGTTTAAGCCAGTCAGGCAGTTCCTTCGGCAGTTTAACGAGGAAAGGCGCAAGGCCATCGGAGAAGAGGTGGTCCGGCTCTTGGCGGCCAGGTTCATTATGAAAGTTTTTCACCCAGAGTGGTTGGCTAACCCGGTGCTTGTACTCAAGAAAAACGGCACCTGGCGTATGTGTGTGGATTACACCGATTTGAACAAAGCTTGTCCGGCTGACTCTTTTGCTCTCCCTCGTATTGATCAGATCATTGATGCTACGGCGGGTTGTGAGTGTTTGAGTTTTCTGGATGCCTATTTAGGTTATCATCAGATCAAGATGGCAGTCAAGGACCAGGAGAAGACAGCTTTCAACACTCCGTTCGGAGCCTTCTGCTATGTGTCTATGCCTTTTGGGCTTAAGAGTGCCCAGGCGAGTTATCAACATTGTGTGCAGAATTGCCTTCACAGTCAGATTGGGCATAATGTTCATGCTTATGTGGATGATATAGTGGTGAAGTCCAGAGAGAAGGAAACCTTCGTAACAGATCTGAAGGAAACTTTTGATAACCTCCAGGTCTACAAGATGATGCTTAACCCGGCCAAGTGTGTTTTTGGAGTCCTGGCTGGCAAACTCTTGACTTTTTTGGTGTCTAATAGAGGTATTGAGGCTAACCCGGAGAAAATTAAGGCAACCACATCTCTGGCCAAACCGGTGTGCATCAATGACGTTCAGCGGCTAGCGGGTCGCGTCGCCACCTTAAGCCGGTTCATAAGCCGGTTAGGGGAGAAGGCGATGCCTTTGTATCAGATGATGAAAAAGGCGGATGACTTTGTCTGGAGTGATGCTGCTAACTCTGCTTTTGAGGATCTAAAGAAACAGCTCGATGAGCCGCCGGTTCTTGCTGCTCCGGTTGAGAAAGAGCTGTTGTTGTTATATGTAGCTGCTAACTCACGTGTTGTCAATGTGGCCGTTGTTGTGGAGCGCAAGGAGGATGGCAAAGAACATCCGGTCCAACGGCCGGTTTACTACGTCAGTGAGGTACTGATTGAATCTAAACAAAGATATCCACATTGGCAGAAGCTCGTTTATGGGGTGTTCATGGCAAGACGGAAGCTCAAACATTACTTTCAGGGTCACCCAATCACTGTGGTTAGCTCTGCTCCTCTAGGAGACATCATTAAAAATAGAGAAGCCATAGGACGAGTCGCCAAGTGGGCTATTGAACTTGGGTCTCATGGTTTGAAGTATATGCCACGTACTGGGATCAAATCTCAAGCGCTAGTTGACTTCATTAACAACTGGACAGAGTTGCAGATGCAAGAGGAGAAACCAGACAACACATATTGGATCCAGACAGTTGGAAGGCTTGGGGCTGGAGTTGTTTTAACTTCTCCTCGAGGGGACAAGTTTTGTTATGTGTTGTGATTGATGTTTCCTTGTACTAACAACGCAGCAGAATATGAAGCCTTGCTCCATGGTCTTTGAATGGCTAAAGAGATGAGTCTGAGCTGGGTCCGGTGCCTTGGCGATTCAGATTTGATGGCTTAACAGGTGTCAGGCAAGTGGGAGTCCAAGGATCCTCTCAGGCGGCTTATCGCCGCGAGGTCGACGCTGCTGTAGGGCATTTTAAGGGTTATCAAGTGGAACACATTGACCGCAGAAAGAACGAAGCGGCCGATGCCTTAAACCGGTTGGGATCTCAGCGTAAGCCGGCACCCCCTAACACCTTTTTGGATGTTTTACATAACCCGTCTATTAAGTTGCCTACAGAGGAAGATTTGGCCATTCCTGACCCGGAGACATAGTTAGTGGCGGCTACTCATGTTATTCCAGATTGGACAGTACCTTTCATGGCTTACATGACCCGGGGCGAGTTGCCAGAGGACGAGACCCTGGCCTGACAGATAACCCAGCGGTCCAAGTCAATGACGATTTCTAACGGAGAGTGTATCATCGCAGCATCACTAGAGCATTTCAGTGTTGTGTTTCTCCTGAATAAGGTCCAGAAATACTTCGTGAGATCCATGAAGGGGATTGTGGTCATCACGCCGGGTCAAAGTCTCTTGTGGCCAAAGCTTTTCGTCATGGTTTTTACTGGTTAACGGCTCATGCTGATGGAGAGGGTCTGGTCAGTAGGTGTGATGGATGTCAAAAATTTGCATGACGAGCGCATGTGTCGGCTCAAGAGTTGCTGATGATTCCAATCACTTGGCCGTTTGCAGTTTGGGGGCTTGACATGGTTGGACCTTTCGAAAGGTCTAAGGATAAAAAGACACATCATTTAGTGGCAGTTGACAAATTCACAAAATGGGTTGAGGCAGACCCAGTGAGTAGGCAGGGCCGTTGAGGGGCCTGTGCGAGCTGTGCGCTCGCACAGGGCCCCCAAATCCTTGGGGGCCCCAATTAGGGTCCATATATGTATGTCCGAAGTCTAAAAAAATCAGTTTTAGGCCGAACGTTTCCTCCGTGTGTCGCCTGAAACTCGTTTGAGCCTTCGTGGGCCTGGTCCGCTCAAGGCCACGAGCCATATGAGCTGCCCCTCGTCGCGTGGATCGATCCTAGTGATCATAGACGAAACAGCAACCCCAGCGTAGCAAGTGCACGTACTCCGTAACTTCCGTTTCTTATTCCCTAATCGCTTCGCTTTCCATCTCATCTTTGCTTCGACTGAATCGGTGGCGATCGTTTTGCAGCCAGGCGACGGGCGAAACAGGCGGAAGCAGAACTGCATGGGAACTTGCGAGCACGAGACGCCACCACGCCGGCGGCCGGCCGACACTGCCATGCCGCCTAATAGGAATAGAAGACGAAGACCATCCGGTGCCCGGTGCCCGGTGCCCTACGCTGTACGATCCTCCCCTTTTCTTAGTCTTGATACAAACTACATAAGTTGTATTAAGATTGTACTGATATGTTTTGGAACGATTTTTTTGTCTAGTTGTTGAAGTTCAGAAGTTATCACATATTCAAGAATTTCAGTAGTTGCTCATCCTGTCATCCAAGTCGAAAATCAAGGTTCTTTCTGATTCTAACTAACTATCTATACAAGCCTATATTTCATGTGAGCTTGTCAGTTAAAATGCATTGATATTATTTTTGTTTGGTGGTTCGTAAACAGAAACAGTCATGGATTCTAGTTCTAGAAGAAAGTATGATTCTTGTGCCTTAAATCGTAAGAAGAAACAGAAATTAGAGGTGAAGATACAATTAAAGATTACATTTCAATAAACACAAGACGGATGCCACTTTTCAATAGAGCATGAGGTCAGTTTATTGGTTTTATATTTTGCATTGATATTCGAGAATTTTCTAAACTTTATACGAAATAACATAAATTTAATTATACAGTTAAGTGATTATGCTTGAGTTATGATATTTTTTTAATCTCAGGGCCCCATTTTGCTCTTCGCACCGGGGCCCCGAATTCCTTGAGACGGCCCTATGAGTAAGTGTGATGCAGCCACGGTGGTTCAGTTCACGAAAAAGGTGATTTTTCGCTTTGGTTTTCCACACAGCATTATCACTGACAATGACACTAATTTGTCCCAAGGTCCTATGGAGGAGTTTTGTCAACGTGAGCATATTCGACTTGATGTTTCTTTCGTAGCTCACCCTCAATCTAATGGTCAGGCCGGGAGAGCAAATCAGGAAATCCTAAAAGGTCTCAAGCCCCAGCTTATGGTTCCCTTATAATGGACGCCGGGTTGTTGGGTAGAGAAATTACCCTCGGTGCTGTGGAGTATCAACACCACCCCTAACAGGTCTACAGGTTATACACCTTTCTTCATGGTTTATGGAGCGGAAGCGGTGCTTCCCAGTGACATCCGTCATGACTTGCCTTGCGTGGCGGCTTATGTTGAAGCTAATAATGAACAAGCCCGACAGGATGCACTTGACTTGTTAGATGAGGAGAGAGACTTGGCGGCGGCTCGATCAGCAATTTATCAACAGGACCTGCGCCGTTGTCACAGCCGCCGGGTTAAGTCCAGGACCTTTCAAGAAGGTGACCTTCTGCTCCAGCTCATCCAGGATCTGTCAGATGCACACAAATTATCTCCGCCTTGGGAAGGACCCTTTGTGGTCAGCAAGAATTTAAACAATGGGTCATATTACCTCATTGACGTTCGAGAACACAAAGACTCATGCAAGTCAGAGGAGGAGACCCGCCGGCCATGGAACATTGCTCAGCTTCGGCCATACTACACCTGAGCTACCGGCTCTCGTCATGTACATACTTTGACGTTGTATATATTATGATAAGTAATAAAGCAGGACCTCTATCTTTTTCCTCTTCAAAGATCATATATCTTTACTATTTTCATTATTTAAATGACTATTAAGGAGCTGATCATATCTCAATCTAGCTTAACCTTTTTGGTCCGGCTTATGATCGTATTCGAATCTAGCTGTAAACCTCATAATCACCTGGGGGCTTCCTGTTCAAACATAGGTCATATTTGAACCAAAGAGAACATAGCTGTCGTAACCCTCTTGATCGGCTCAAAGCCAAACTCACTAGGGGGCTTCTTGATCGTATCTGAATCATAGCTTAACCCCTTTTTGGGTCCGACTTGGATCATATTCGAATCAGGGTCATTAAAAACCTCTCAAGGTCATTTGGGGGCTTCCTGTTCAAACATAGGTCATATACGAACCAAAGAGAACATAGGCAAAATATGCAGTTTTTAAACTAACCTATTACAAGGCATTAAAGAGCCCAAAATGTTATTGTTTCTCTCTCTTAAAACAGGTCCTAAGCTAAAAGCAGGATTGTTCAGATGGTTATGACTCCCCTCTGGCCGGTTCATCTCCCTCCACTGGTTGAAAGCCGGAATTAGACCAGTCAAAGCCGTTCAGAGCAATGAACTCAACTTCATCATCAATTAAGCTGGCCGGGTCAATCTCTGGGGCAAATGTATGTTGGTGAACCAGCCAGATAAGATCCATCACTTTATAAGAGGGAGTTGCCATCTTCTTATTCTCCAAATCAAAACCCGGCTGATATTTGTCAATGTTGGTCTCATCTCCGAGAATGGTAGCTTGAGGTCAAACTCCCCTCACGCAGGCAATGAAGTCATCCTGCTCAAATAGAGTCCCGTCTTCCTTCACGATAGGGTACCCCTTAGCTACATCCACCGGGTCTAGATTTGGCACCCAGGCTTTGGAGCGGCTCAGGGCACTCAAGGCCCGGCTCTAGCACATGATCGTTTGACCTCTTGAAACCTGGCGGGTAAGATCGATAATTTCTTCAAAATGTCACTCAGTTGGTTGGGTCCTTGGTTGGCAGGGGAGATAGCAGCAAGTGCTCGTTGAGTGCCAGTATACAATTGCTCCACTAAGGTATAAACCGCCTTCAGTTTAGTCACACTATCTTGGCTCAGATTTCGGCTTCGTGGACCTACGAGTTATTTTCAACAAAGGTTCAGTAGGTGGCTTATATTCCGGGTCAAAAGAAGGTATAAGTGATTAATATGGATGACTTACCAAAGATGGCGGAGACCATTTGAGACACCTGGTTCTTTAAGCCGATGAGCTCTGTACTAATCTCCTCAAGAGCCGCCTCAGCTGTTTCAGCACGTTGTATCAGCAGCGTCTTTTCTTCGGCCCAAGATTTCTTCTTTGCAGTCAAGCTGATTTTCCATTTTTGTCTCAGAGAGACTCAATTGGAGTTTAGAGTCGCCAAACTTGATTTCTGCCTCTTGATCCGCCAGCCGGGTCTTTGCATCAGTTAATTAGGAGCCCAATTCAGATAAGGCATTCTACAAAACATATACAGGTGTGTCAAGGTTTAAACTAAAAGTTATAAGGGTTCAAGCCTCAAGTACTTTGCACCGCAATACCACTTGACACTTGGGGGCTAATGTCTGCCAGAGCAATTTTTTATGACTCTTATATGTTTCAAGTCCCAAGTATTCTACAAAGTAACAACACTTGGCACTTGGTGGCTAATGCATGATATTCAGAAAGTTTATCAAGATTGAGCAGGATTGCAATACTTATTGGGACTAGCAAAAGACAGTTATGAAGTTAAGTACCGATTCATTTATGATAAATTGAGCCGACCCTTGGGGACTACAGGTCAAATTTATGCTACTTTATTGGCCTTTCAGAGGCAAAGTATCAACCTATATCATAAAGTCTACAGATCATTCAGGACCATCATCTGAAGACTTGGGGGCTGGCAGAGTATAAGTAAGCCGGAAAACATACCTCATATTTTAGCTGTAATTGCTTGACCATCTCAATTTCCGACTCACGGTTGGAATGCACATGGCTGAGATAGCCGCACAGTATGTCACTAGCATTCAGATAAGTATAGCGAGAGCTATCAAGCTGTACTTTCTGCCTTTCTAAGGCCTCTTGTTTGGCAGAATGCCTGGCTAGCACAGTTGGATTACCCGGCACAACAAATCTTCTACCAGTGATCAGAACGTCACGATCAGAAGATGTTGGCGGGTTAGCTGAACTGGATGGTCTGGCGGTAGAGGGATTAACAATGGTATCATCAGCTAACGGCTCAGGAGGATCCAATTGAGTATTGATAGTCGGGTCTTCTGGTGCTTCAGTTCGAGGGGGAGAAGTTGGCATGGCCGGTTCAAGTGTAAGAATTGACGGGTCGTCCGCCGCTTTAATTACCTTGGCCTTCTTGGACTTGGCTTGACCACTAAGAAAGATTTTATGAGACAGTTAGTACAATGATGCAGTTCTAAAGATATAGAGGAAAACTGATTTTTCCTTACCCAGGAGCAGTTTTGAAAGCCGGAAACTGAGTCTAAGATGAGTCGCCATAAGAGCGAGAAACCTCCTGCAAAAGGTAAAATAAATTCGGTGAGGCAAGGGAATAGATTCATTAATGAAAGCAACGGATGAAGATGAAAGAAACCTCATTCTGGCGCTTTTGAGGAGTTTGTTGTAAAACGAAAGGCGGTTCATCGTCGTCATTATTCCGGGCCTGACGACGGCTCTCGTGTTGCTGTTTTTTCAAAGAAAATGAGGGTCCAAATAAGCCAAAGGGTGCGAAAACCTTACTTTCTGGGTTACCAGTCGAAGTTTCTGTCTTGGCAAATGGGCTGAGTCGGAGGAAATAGTTACCTCTTCTTCTACGGCATGACTGGGCCCCGTGTCATCCTGGCAATAGTCAGTGTCAATAAGGTTATTAAAAAACTGGCCAAGGGAGTCAAGGGCTACCTCCGATCAGAATCATCGTCAAGCTTTAACAGGTCCTCAGCAGTGTTCCTTTTCTTCTTGGACCTCTGGGTCATCTTACTGGCGGCTATGGCGGCGGCTCTAGCCTTTTTGGCAGCTTCATGGTCATACTTGGCTTTCCAGAAGTCAGATTTAGCTTGTAAACAAATAAACAGGATAAAAGGTCATGCAAGTATTTAAAACTACTGAGGAAAAACACAAAGAGGAGGTCGGGGGTTTTCTCACCTCTGGAGCCGGGTTAAGTTTACACAAGGGGTTTAACCCAACTTTACTGCAGTCCTCATACTTGTCGTTCACAAGGATGGTTGACATTGAAACAATATCTTCTTCAGTTAGTTGTACAGAGTTGTAACGCAGAGAGTCATCTGGGCCTCCGCCATATTCATACATCAATTTGGATCGGAGGCTTAGAGGAATGACCCGCCACGAGATCCAGCAGCGGATCAAGTCAACGCCAGTTAAGCCATTCCCCAGTAAGGCATTGATCCTTTTAATAGATGTAATAAGCTTCTTGCATTCAGCAGCAGTAAGCTTATCAGGGAGCACAAACTTGGAGTCCAGACGCTCCACGCAGTAACCCGGCAGTGGTTTTTCATTGACTAGAGACATATCTTGGCAGTAGAATTAGGTTTGATTCCAATCTTTGGGATGACTCGGTAAGACTATTAGGGGAAAGACGGTGCCCTGTCGGCACTAAATTGAGATTCCACCAAGTTCCAAGCTAGGGCCATTGGTACACTCATTCTGGTGGTTTGGATAAAAGTACTCTCTGAAGAGTTCCACAGTCGGCTCTTCTTGAAGATACACCTCACAGAGAACTTGAAAATTGCAGATGTTGGATATGGAATTGGGTCCAATATCTTGAGGGTGAAGTTTGAAAAAATGAAGAACGTCTCTGAAGAACTTTGAGCCGGGTGGTGTAAAACCCCGATTCATGTGGTCAGAGAAGATAATAACTTCACTGTCTTTGGGATTAGGCCGTTCCTCGTCCGGGTCAGGTGCACGATAAGACATAACATTTTTCCCTGGCAAAAATCCTATGGTGAAGAATTCCTTCAAGGTATCTTCAGTGACTATGGAAGGGACCCAGTTGCAGACAGTCGGTGCTTTTGACGGCATGATGATCAAAGGACAAACTGAAAAGAAAGTAATGTGCCGGTTCAATTCAATGGTGAATTTAAATGATGATGGTGCAAATGAGTAATGGCGGCTTAAGTAAGGGCTAATGTCATATAAGGGAAAAGTGAGCCGGCGTAATAAGCCGCCATGACTATAGATATTTGAGAAATGACAGAAACAGAATTGGCCAAGTGTTGAGGCAAACAAGTTTCCTAATTTCTTGATATTATTCTGGATCAAATGGCCGTTCAAAATGGAAAATATTCTAGACCTAAAAATCTAGCACAGATGAGTTCGTGAGTTCTAATGAGGCCTTTGTACCAGAAAAAGGGATCTACTGGTATCAAGAATGGGCACAAAACAACTACCGCACGAGTATATGTTCTTTTTGGATTAAGAAGAAGCTGCAGTGGAAGAACTACGAAGAAAATGTGATGAACTACGAAGAACATGCAGAAACCTAGAAACCCTAATGTGGATCTGAGGAGCGGGAAGGTAAAACACTTACAGCCACGGATCTTCAGCGGAGGGTCGCCGCCGTTCTCTAGACCGATTCAGGTTGATGCAGTGGCCAAGGTCGATGAAGACGAGGTGCCCTGCGATGGCGGCGGAGCTTGAGCAGCAGTAGAGTTGTGAGAGGAAGAAGACGAAGAAAGGGAAGAATGAGAAAGACCAGGTCATGCCTATTTATAAGGGGATAAGCAAACAGGCAGGCGTGAAAATCGAGGAAGACCCAAATAATGATTATCCAACTAAACAGATGCCTCAATTCTCGAAAGACATTAAGAGATAAAGATCCGTTGAAGATGACATCATAGCAGGCTTTTGTGTTTTCAGAAGATGATGTCATGGCAGGTTACAGAGTTTCTACAGAGAGAGGAAGATGGATTTCGTCTAAGTGTTGAAGATTGACAAAGAACAAAGTTCAAGTCAACCTGGGGCCTAATGTTGGGGATGTAGCTACCAGGTATGACCCGCCCAGGAGGGGCCGGGTCAACCCTAATGACGGGTTACGAGAAGAAGCCCAGTAAATATTCAAGGTGATAGTTTATTAAGACTTATAGAAAGCCTAAGCCCAGAGGCGGCTTAAGGCCCAATACTATGAACCGACATATGTAGAGAAAGACTTGTAAAGGAAGGCATATAAAAGAAGTCACCGAGCCGGACACGTTTTATGAGCCGACCGGGACTCTGTAGGCTGCCAGGCGTCAACCCATGTATATAAGGGGACGACCCGGCGGTGGCTTAGGACAAGAAACAAGAGATCGATAGCCAAGCTAGCGGATTAGCTCCTTGGTCATCGAAACCCCAGCAATTCCAACACAACTAGACGTAGGCTTTTACCTTCATCGTAAGGGGGATGAACTAGTATAAACCTCTCGTGTCCTTTGTCCCGATTAACCCCTTTAAGCTTCCTAGTTGTGATGGCCCTACGACTAAGTCCTTTTGCTAGGACATCTGCCGTGACAATTCCACGACACTTACTCAACTTCACACCTTGTAACACAGGCAAGAACCCTTTCTTAGCTTGATCCATTTTGAACTTCTTCAAAACTTTATCAAGGTATGTGCTTTGTGAAATTCCAATTAAGCATCTTGATCTATCTCTATAGATCTTGATGCCCAATATATAAGCAGCTTCACCGAGGTCTTTCATTGAAAAACTCTTATTCAAGTATCCTTTTATGCTATCCAGAAATTCTATATCATTTCCAATCAACAATATGTCATCCACATATAATATTAGAAATGCTACAGAGCTCCCACTCACTTTCTTGTAAATACAGGCTTCTCCAAAAGTCTGTATAAAACCATATGCTTTGATCACACTATCAAAATGTTTATTCCAACTCCGAGAGGCTTGCACTAGTCCATAAATGGATCGCTGGAGCTTGCACACTTTGTTAGTACCCTTTGGATCGATAAAACCTTCAGGTTGCATCATATACAACTCTTCTTCCAGAAATCCATTCAGGAATGCAGTCTTTACATCCATTTGCCAAATTTCATAATCATAAAATGCGGCAATTGCTAACATGATTCGGACGGACTTAAGCATCGCTACAGGTGAGAAGGTCTCATTGTAGTCAACTCCTTGAACTTGTCGAAAACCTTTCGCAACAAGTCGAGCTTTATAGATAATAACATTACCGTCAGCGTCAGTCTTCATCTTGAAGATCCATTTATTCTTAATGGCTTGCCAATCATCGGGCAAGTCAACCAAAGTCCACACTTTGTTCTCATACATGGATCCTGTCGGTGTCAAAACCGGCGGATATCGAGTAGGGGGTACCAAACTGTGCGTCTAGGCCGGATGGTAACAGGAGGCAAGGGACACGAAGTTTTAGCCAGGTTCGGGCCCTCTTGATGGAGGTAAAACCCTACGTCCTCCTTGATTAATATTGATGATATGGGTAGTACAAGAGTAGATCTACCACAAGATCGGAGAGGCTAAACCCTAGAAGCTAGCCTATGGTATGAGTGTTGTTCTGTATGTTGTCCTACGGACTATAATCCTCTGGTTTATATAGAAACCGGAGAGGGTTAGGGTTACACAAAGTCGGTTACAATGGTAGGAGATCCACATATCCGTATCGCCAAGCTTGCCTTCCACGCCAAGGAAAGTCCCTCCCAGACACGGGACAAGGTCTTCAATCTTGTATCTTCATAGTCCAGGAGTCCGGCTAAAGGTATAGTCCGACCATCCGGACACCCCCTAATCCAGGACTCCCTCAGTAGCCCCTGAACCAGGCTTCAATGACAACGAGTCCGGCGCGCAGATTGTCTTCGGCATTGCAAGGTGGGTTCCTCCTCCAAGTACTTCATAGAAGATTTTGAACACAAAGATAGTGTCCGGCTCTGCAAAATAAGTTTCCACATATTGCCATAGAGAGAATAATATTTACACAAATCTAATCTGCTGACGTATTCCGTAGTATGACATCGCACCACGGCCAAGCCTTTATTCGAATCGTTTTATTGTCCCACCTCAGCGTGTCATGCGAGGCGGTTTCCTTGGCACGTCTCGTCGAAGTAGAGATCGTGTCCCCTTATTCCGGGATTCTCATCAATACGGGCGTGGGTAACCCAACTGCGCCATTGATTACGGCGCTTGGAGATAAGCGAGTTTTACCAGGCTGGTGGGGACATGTAGTTGCGTCCACCCATATAAGGGGATAAGGATCCACCTTTTCACCTACGGCTTCTTCCTCCTTTGCCTATCCATTTTCACACACTCGAGCTCCAGCGCCCAAGTCCGCACTCCCCACCTCAACCTGCCCCAGCCATGTCCGGAGCGGGAGGCAAGTGGATGGTCTCCTCCATCATGGAGGGACACATCAAAAAATTGAGGAAGGCCGGATACTTGTCTAACGACATCGCGTACCGGCTTCCCGAAGAGGGGCAGCTCCTCCCCACCCCAAGGCCCCATGAGAGGGTAGTGTTCCTTCCCCACTTCCTCCGCGGACTGGGCTTTCCTATCCACCCATTCGTTCGGGGACTCATGTTCTACTACGGCCTGGATTTCCATGATCTGGTCCCAAACTTCATCTTCAACATCTCGGCGTTTATCGTCGTGTGCGAGGCTTTAATCCGCATCCGCTCCCATTTCGGCCTAGGGCTCAAGACTTTCAATGTCAAGCCGAAGGTGGTGTGCGGCAACCAGGCGGAGTGCGGAGGCGCCATGGTGGGCAAGATGCCCAACGTCTTATGGCTCGAGGGTTCCTTTGTGGAGACCCTAAAGGGGTGGCAATCGGGGTGGTTTTACATCACCGAGCCGCGTGACCCTGAGTGGGTCACAGCCCCCGAGTTCCGGTCCGGACCCCCAACGCAGCTCATGTCCTGGAAAGAGACGGGCCTGTCATGGGGCAGTAAAGGAGAGGTGACTGGACTGCAAACATGCATCCAAACCCTGGTGAACAAGCAGCTCAAGCTTGTCAACGTAGTCCAGGTTATGCTCATCCGCCGGATCCTCCCGTGTCAACAACGGGCCTTCAATCTATGGGAGTTCAACCCGGCGCAGCACCGAACTCTGAGCAGGCTCTTCGACACGACGTACGAAGATGCTTGGAAGGTGCTTTTCAAGGGCGTCGAGGCTCCCGCATGCGCTACCGAGGATCGCGGATTCAGCACGCAGCGTCACGCTAGCGCGGTAAGTTGTTTGTACCTTTTACAGGGTGTTAGTTTTTCATATTTTAACTCTATGCGGGATCTAACCTCCCTTACCTTTGACAGGATTGGCAGGCGAAGTCCGAACAGATCGACTGTCCGGCTCCTTTGCCCGAAGACCCAGCCGATGCCCGCTTGGCGAAGCTTCTGGTTCCGGCACCCTATGTGGTGCCAGAGAAGAAGGCCACGAAGAAGGCCATGGGGACTCGATAAAGTGCCCGGCGCCAGGAGGTGTCGGGTTCATCATCCGACGGCTCCAAGGCGCATTCCTCCCGTGAAGATGAGGAAGAGGAAGAAGAGACCTCTCCCCCTCCAGGGGGGAGAGAAGAAAAGGAAGGCCGCCCTCACTGGGGAGGCCGAAGGATCCAAGAAGGGGAAAACCCTTCCTCCGGACTACTCCACAAACACCGACGACGGCGGAGAGGAGTGGCCGCTCAGGGCTGAAAGTGCAACTATCCCTAGGTGGTTTTGGTAATTCATAACAACATATAGCTCATTGAGCTAATGCTATTCCAAGATGATTATTTTAGGAAAGCTCAATGATTGGCATGGCATGGATGTGAAAGTGGAACCCTCAAAATGCTAAGGACAAAGGATTGGCTCAAGCTCAAAAGCTCAAGACTCTTCATTTTATATTTTAGTGATCCAAGATCACATTGAGTCTTTAGGAAAAGCCAATACTATCAAGGAGGGATGAGGTGTTGCTTAATGAGCCTCTTGCTTCATGTGCTTAGTGATATGCTCCAAAAACCCTCAACTACTTTCCCATATCCACATTTGACCTAAACCCTAAGCCAAACTCGGTCCTACCGATTCTTTCTATCCGGCGCCACCGAGTTTCACTTGTCATAAGCCACTGCCAAACCCTAGCAATTCGGTTCTACCGATAGGGATCTCGGTCTCACCGAGATGGGATTGCAAACTCCCTGTTTCCCTTTCGTAACTTTTCGGTCTCACCGAAAGAGCGGATCGGTCCCACCGAGATTGTAATGTAAACTCTCTGTTTCCCTTTTGTAACTTTTCGGTCTCACCGAAAGAGCAAATCGGTCCCACCGAGTTTGCCTGACCAACTCTCTGGTTAGCTAATTACCAAAATCGGTCTCACCGAGTTTGTGTAATCGGTCTCACCGAGATTACGTTATGCCCAAACCCTAACCATATCGGTCCTACCGAGTTGCATGTCAGTCCCACCGAAAATCTCTAACTGTCACTAGGTTTACCTATTCGGTCCGACCGAGTTTGTTGATTCGGTCCCACCGAGATTGGTAAATTGTGTGTAACGGTTGCATTTTGTGTGGAGGCTATATATACCCCTCCACCTCCTCTTCATTCGTGGAGAGAGCTATCAGAACACATATACACTTCCAACTCATATGTTCTGAGAGAGAATCACCTACTCATGTGTTGAGACCAAGATATTCCATTCCTACCATATGAATCTTGATCTCTA
The DNA here is from genome assembly GCA_034509565.1 of Triticum monococcum. Lineage (NCBI taxonomy): Eukaryota > Viridiplantae > Streptophyta > Magnoliopsida > Poales > Poaceae > Triticum > Triticum monococcum. The sequence goes on along the minus strand of CM067845.1, from coordinate 681,224,861 downwards.
GCCTTCCCCAAGTTGCTTTCCACTCAAACCTTCTTTCCACCAGATCCAAATCCTATGAGAGAGAGTTGAGTGTTGGGGAGACTATCATTTGAAGCACAAGAGCAAGGAGTTCATCATCAACACACCATTTGTTACTTCTTGGAGAGTGGTGTCTCCTAGATTGGCTAGGTGTCACTTGGGAGCCTCCGACAAGATTGTGGAGTTGAACCAAGGAGTTTGTAAGGGCAAGGAGATCGCCTACTTCGTGAAGATCTACCGCTAGTGAGGCAAGTCCTTCGTGGGCGATGGCCATGGTGGGATAGACAAGGTTGCTACTTCGTGGACCCTTCGTGGGTGGAGCCCTCCATGGACTCGCACAACCGTTACCCTTCGTGGGTTGAAGTCTCCATCAAGGTGGATGTAGGATAGCACCACCTATCCGAACCATGGGAAAAACATCCGTGTCTCCAATTGCGTTTGAATTCTCCAAACCCTTCCCTTTACATTCTTGCAAGTTGCATGCCTTACTTTCCGTTGCTAATATACTATTTGCATGCTTGCTTGAATTGTGTGATGATTGCTTGACTTGTTCTAATATAGCTAAAATCTGCCAAGGACTAAAATTGGGAAAAGGTTAAGTTTTTATTTGGTCAAGTAGTCTAATCACCCCCCCCCCTCTAGACATACTTTTGATCCCACAAGTGGTATCAGAGCTTTGGTCTCCATTTGCTTTGATTTCCATAGCTTTTGGTGGTCATAGCCTTGGTTTCACAACCTAGGAGAGTATGGCGTCTAGCGAGGGAAATTATCACCGTAGAGGTCCTTACTTTGATGGTACTAATTTTGCTAGTTGGAAGCATAAAATGAAAATGCATATTCTTGGACATAACCCCGCCATTTGGGCTATTGTGTGTGTTGGTTTGCAAGGTGACTTCTTTGATGGGAGAGAACCAAACCGTGAAGCTACCGCGGATGAGTTGAAGATGTTGCAATACAATGCTCAAGCTTGTGCTATTCTCTTCAACGGATTGTGCCCCGAAGAATTCAACAAAATCAGCCGTCTTGAGAATGCAAAGGAAATTTGGGACACTTTGATTGATATGCACGAAGGTACCGACTCCGTCAAGGAATCCAAGTTGGATGTGCTTCAAAGTCAACTTGACAAGTTCAAAATGAAGGATGGTGAAGGTGTCACTGAAATGTACTCTAGGCTTGCTCTCATCACAAATGAGATTGCCGGCTTAGGGAGTGAAGAGATGACCGATAGATTCATCATCAAGAAGATTCTAAGAGCCCTGGATGGAAAATATGATACCATGTGCACATTGATCCAAATGATGCCCAATTACAAAGATCTCAAGCCAACGAAGGTGATTGGAAGAATTGTTGCTCATGAGATGTCACATAAGGATAAAGAGGAACTTCACAACAAATCAAGTGGTTCCTACAAAGCCTCATGTGAAGCCCCTACATCATCAAGTGAGAAACAAAACTTCAATGAAGAATTGAGCTTAATGGTGAAGAACTTCAACAAGTTCTACAAGAGTAGAAGCAAAGATAGAAGCTCCAAGTCAAGGTCCTACAATAAAAAAAGATCTTCTAGTCGAGAGCAAAACTCCTACAATTGTGGAAGACCCGGACACTATTCTAATGAGTGTACGGCTCCCTGCAAGAGAAGAGAAGACTCTCCAAAAAGAAGAAGCAAAGAATCACCACCAAGAGAGAGAAGGAGTAGAGATGATCGTTGTGAACGAAGATACTCACGGAGAAGCAAGGATTCGGAAAGGAAGGAAAAATCATCAAGGAGCTACACAAAACGAAGACATCAAGCTCATGTTGGCGAATGGGTATCCCGCTCCGACTCCGACAGCCACTCCGAGAGAAGTTATCACTCCGACTCCGAAGATACTCAAGATGAAGGTGTTGCCGGTCTAGCACTTGTGTCAACCAACTCCTACGACATATTTGACTCACCAAATGAAGGAATTGGAAGATGCTTCATGGCCAAAGGTCCTAAGGTAACACACCCCGAGTATGTTGATTTTAATAGTGATGAAGATGACTTGTTAGGTGATGATGATTTGCTTGTTGACAACTCTAGTGATGAATACTATGATGAAACGTCAATTAATCATGCTAATCAAGATAAAACGAATGACAATGATAAGGAGAAGACTGAGGCTCTAACTAAAGAACTAAACACTCTTAAGTTAGCTCATGAAACTATCTTCGAAGATCATCGAGAACTTTTAAGAGCTCATGAGAAGTTACACTTTGAAAAGCTCAATCTTGAGCAAGAGCATGAGTTTTTAAAAGCAATCAATGATGATCTCCGCAAGAAAAGTTCTTCTTACATTGCCAAGCATTTACTCTTATCCACTTACATGCCTCAAGTCAAGTCTAGTAACAAGAACAAGAAAGATTCTTCCTCTAGTAGTAACAATGATCATGCTAAATCAAATATTGTTGCTTCTAGTAGTTCTCTTGATTCCACTAATGATTCTCTTAGCCAAGTTACACTTGAGCAAGAAAATAGCTTATTGAAGGGAGTTATAGAGAAAGGAGTGTACAAAAGCCTTGCTGGGAGTAAGCAATTCGAGGAAATTGTGCGCAAGCAAGGAATGCACCGGAAGAATCAAGGTGTTGGTTTTGAACGAAAGTTAAATGCCAATGGAGTTGAGTGGGAAGAAGATCAATACCCCAAGACAAAGTTTGTTCCTCAACAAGAGAAGTATGATACTTCCTTCAAGGGAACACAAGCTCAAGATGATCTTCCACTACAAGGCTACAAGCAAAAAGGCAAGGACAAGCTTCAAGAGGAAATTGATGCATTTGAAGAAGCTCCTAAGACCTTAGTCAAGTGGATTCCCAAGACCACGTCAAGTTCCACTTCATCAAGTACGACTACAACTCCAAGGATTCCCATCAAGATGGTGTGGATCCAAAAGAAGAAGAACTAGAGAGTTCTTGAGGGTGACTCCGCCAACATACTTCACTCTTATCATTTTGGCAAGAACAAGTGCAATCAACTTCCACATCTTGCACTAGTTCAAGGAGTCACAAACCCTCTTGTTGGTAAGACAAGGGACAAGGTAACCTAAAAGTTTTCATGGACATCATCTTGTGTGTGCATCACTCTATGTCTATGGATATCCTTGTTTGTTCCTTGTGGGACTAACCCATGTAGGTATTGAAAGTGCAATTCACTCAAATGGATAACTCCAAGTGATCTACATCAACATTGAGCATCCACATCTTCAACATCTACATGAAGTCATCATCGACAAAACCCAAGGTTAGTTCATCCCTCTTAGGGGGGATATCACATCTAGGGGGAGCTTTACTCTAAAACTTGAGCTAAAGCAACTCTAAAAGATGTGAACACAACAATGCTTTATTTAAAAGTGGTAACCCCACTTGAGCTTAAATGATGAGTATGACCTATGATCAAGTGTTCTCACTTGACTCCTAAGTCAATATACTCATATATAGATGACCTAGTCATCGCAAATTGCTTGATAGATGCTAGAATTGGTTGTGCATGCTTTGTCACATATTTTATTTGCCATCTTATTGTGTGAGCATGTTGGTTGCATATTTTACTCATTCGAGGACATCCACTTGTTGTTTTGATTGTTTGGTTTTATTTCCTTTTGCCAAGTGGATGGACAAGAATGCCTAAGAACCTCCTCTAGCTATCTATGCTTTTCTCGTCTCAAACTCTATTCATGCTACATCACAAAATATGATCAAGTCAGATTCGAACCACTCTGTGTGAGGAGCGCTCGGAGTCCCCGATTCGTCATAGACTTAAACTTCCAAAACCTCTTTATGATTCTCGGTCTGACCGATATCCTACTTTCGGTCCTACCGAGATCATTAAGTTGATCTAGGTTTTCTATCTCGGTGCAACCGATTTGAACCATTCGGTCACACTGAGTTGCAACAACTGTATACAGTTTTGCATCTCGGTGCCACCAAGTTGTTCCACTCGGTCACACCGACAGGGTCGGGCTATATATAGTCACGGGCAAAAATTTGGAAATTTCTCCGAACCCCTTCGCCCGCGCGATAGCCTGCTCTACCAACGTGGTCTCCGGATCGTCTCCTCGCTACCAGCCGCCTCCAGTCGCTGGTCTCCGTCGCCGTCAACGGGAATCAACCCTGCCGTTGCCGCTGTAGCGAGTCTCCGCCGAACTAGGGTATGGACTCGATCTTTGTGCTATTCCCCAATCCGATTCTTAGCACTTTGTGATCATCATGATTCTTGCCACGTTTGAAATACTTCTATCCAGTCAATGAACTCGTAGATTAGGTTTAATTCAGAAATTTTAGGGTTAGGTTTCCGCCGAAACCATCTCGGACCCACCGAGTTGAAAAACTCGGTCCCACCGATTTGGCTTATGCCATTGCACAAGTGAGACTCGGTCTGACCGAGAATTACTTATCGGTGTGACCAATTTTGGAACTTTGTGAGACCCTAGTAGTCTCGGTGCCACCGAACTGTGACTCGGTCTGACCGAGTTCACTAGTTCAGGTGCCAAAACTGCTTCGGTATCACCGAGTTTAAAAATCGGTAGATCCGAGATGACTTCAGTGGGAAACTAAAACTAAGTTTTTGAATTATTCTTTTGCAAAAATCTCTGCATTCTGTGATGCTGATCCACTCTATCTCATCTATAACCTATTCACAGGGTCAGCAGTTGTCGGTGTACTAAAGTAGGGGTACCTTAGTATCCCGAACTTGTGCACGGGCAGTCGCAGCATCCCGCGGCAAGGCTTGCCGGGCGACCGCCAAGACCCTCCGTGGTTCCTTTGGAACCATTCAAGAACAAAGTATCCAAGGCCCCGGCAAGAGGAGCTTGCCGGGAAGGAAGCAAGACCCCGACAAGAGGAGCTTGCCGGGAAGACCAACCAAGACATCTAGAGAAGCTTGCTGCGACGCGTTGCGCGTCCCGGCAAGACCCGATGAGCGACAAGCTCCCGGACGCGACAAGATAACATCCACGGCAAGGCGCTTGCCGCGGCAAGCTACTACTCCGCAGCCCGCGCTCCATCTCACCCACCAACGTGTCGCTCTGGGACCGTCCCTGGCATATGTGGCGGGAGGCTGTGCAGCCCGGGGCATGCGGTGGCAAGCAGGCGCTGACAAGGAGCCATCGTGGCAAACGGTGGCGCCCCTGACAGTCCCTTTCCGCCCCGTCTGGGCGACACAGACAGGCATTTAATGCCTTTGTCCCCTGCCGTCAGGGTTAGGTATGATACAACTGTAGCAAGCGGTGGCGCCAACTACCACCTCTTTTACCCTTTTACCCTCATCTCTGTTGCCACCTGTCGGTGACCCCTTAGACATATAAAAGGAGGCCCATGCGCAATAGGGGGAAGGGGGACGACCATTCTCACGCTCGGTCTCGCTAGCCACCCAAGTGTACTGTAGCATTCATCGCTCCCGAGCAAGAACACAATACAAACCAAAGCAGGAGTAGGGTTTTACGCATCCGTGCGGCCCGAACCTGGGTAAACTGATCGTGTCATTCGTGCGTTCGCCTCGATCTGCTCTTCGTGCATCCTCCGCCCCCTGCCGAACCGAAAGGGGCTCGGTCCGCCGATCCCCATAGGTGTACGTGGGATCATCAACCCCCGACATCTTTGGCGCGCCAGGTAGGGGGTGCGTCGAGGTTGTGCAAACCTGATCCGGCGTTCACACGAGCCGAATCCTCATCGTCTTCGTCGACATGCCGCCGAAGAAGAAGATTTCGGAGGCAGCGGCTCCGTCTATGCCGAGCCCACCATCGCCAGAGCGAACGGCTGGTGGAGTAGGCATCGGCGGAAGAATGAGCGCCGACAAGGAGGCTCACGGTGCTGCCAGCTCCAAGGAAAAGGCTGCGCCGCACGTCGGTGGCGCGATCGCCTCCCACGACGACCGCACGCACTCCAAGACCTCGGCGTCCGTACACGCACCGCGCCCGTCCCAGGAAGCGCGGGACCAGCAGCGTCATGGTACCCACGGTACCATACATCTGCTGGGCCAAGATCAAGCTGGCGGATCCCGGAGCGCTCAAGACCAGCATGCACGCCAACATGCTGGCAGGAGCATGGCACGGTCGCCTGGATGAGGTACTGCTCCTTCTAACACAGTTAGAAGTCCTAGCATATCTCGCTCCTCGCACCGGTCGCCGCCGCCCTGCCGGTGGTTCTTTGGTCGATCAGGGCGACGCCAAATCGAGCCACTGGCCAGACACCCTTCGCTCTAGTCTATGGAGCGGAGGCAGTTATCCCCACGGAACTCGTATACGGGTCGCCTCGAGTGCTCGCTTATGACGAGCTTGAGCAAGAGCAGCTGCGACAAGACGACGCGCTGCTCCTCGAGGAAGACCGTCTTCAGGCTGCTGTGCGAGCCGCTCGCTACCAGCAAGCTTTGCGCCGCTACCATAGCCGCAAAGTTATTGCCAGAAGTTTCGAGGAAGGCGACCTTGTTCTTCGGCGCGTTCAATCCGCCAAGAATTCAAACAAGTTGACGCCAAAGTGGGAAGGCCCTTACCGGGTGAAACGAGTCACCAGGCCTGGCGCTGTCCGCCTGGAGACCGAAGATGGCATCCCAATGAGCAACTCCTGGAATATTGAGCATCTTCGTAAGTTTTACCCGTAAGGCGCGGTTGTCGGACCTTGTCCGGCAACCACCCTTGTGTACAAGTCTTGCCGATGTTGCATGTAATCCTTTGTACAAAGCAGGGCGCAGATCCCGTGCATAAATATCGTGTGCCCAGCACACCTTGTCAGTTTCATGCTTGTCAAATTTTGCATGTATTATCTGACATTTTGTGCAGCACTTACCCCAGGTAAGCAATAACGAGCCACAAGGCTCCATACTGTTATTTCTTCTTCTTTCTTTTTCGCAAGGAAAAGGAGGTCCTCTCGCGCACAAGTTTGCCGGAGGGGGAAGGGAGAAGATACGATATGGACCAGGCGTCGCCCAAGAAGTTTTCGCCTTGCCGGGAAGCAAGAAACAAGAAAGATAAGTTGCCAAAGTCTGAGAAATCAAATTTCCTTTAAATTTATAGAGTTATCTTCCTTGAACGACCGTCCCTTGTATGGAAAACCTGTGCGCGGAGGAACCAACTCGTAGCTAGTTGCGCCCTTACTGTTGTTTCGAGTCCGCTCAACAACTTAAGTGAGTTACGACTAGCTCTGCGACAAGGTTTCTTGTCGGCTGCGGCACCGCCAGCAGGGAACCAACTCGTAGCTAGTTGCGCCCTTACTGTTGTTTCGAGTCCGCTCAACAACTTAAGTGAGCTGCGACTAGCTCTGCGACAAGGTTTCCTATTGGTTGCAGCACCGCCAGCAGGCTGCTGATGTTCCGCTGCTGATGTTCCGCACTCAGTGCTCGCGGCAAAGGTGCCCGCACCGGCAAGTTCCCTAAAAGCGTAGGGTAAAAACATACAAGGGAAGGAAGCAAGTAAAGGAAATAACATAGCAATTACTAACCAAGATAGATTATATTACAAAATAACTTGTCACGGCTCTAACAGACTATTTTTCATAACATGATTGACAGCGACAAGGAAAGAAAAAGATGGATGGCCTAGTCTACACGGTCACCCTCGACCCTTCTGATTCCGCTCACCCTGTCCACAATAGGTGCGACAAGGGCCTTGAGCTCCTCCAGATCAGCATCTGGCGGCAAGCTTTGGAGGACGTTGGTGAGGTGGAGACCCGGGTTGCGGAAGGCCACCTTCATCAGCACCTTCTCGAGAGCTCCCGCGCAAATCTTGCGCGACTCGTCGGCAAGCTGCTTTGGGATCTGCTCTCGGAGTCGCTGAAGCGCCGTCGCCACGCCCTTGAAGAACAGAGTCAGCTTGGCGCTGGGTTGGAGATTCTCGTCGGAGGAGTACCCGAGATCTACCATCCCCAATTGCGCCAGCTCCCTGTCGACGTCCGCGGCGACATTCACCAGACCCTCTGTCCAGTGCTCCACATTCTCTGACAAAGTCTTCCGGGCGGCAGCAGCCTTCGCCAGCAGCGCCTTGCCAGCCTTGACTTCTTCCTTCAAGGCCGCCTCCTGCCCCTTGGCGTCGTCCAGAGATTGCGTCAGAGCCGCCAACTTCACCTCGAGATCAGCGTTGGAGTTCTTGGCGACGTCCAGTTCTTTGCCCTTCTCGGTGAAAAGGGCCTGCAGCTCTGAGTACCTGTTGGCGTCCTTCTCACGCTCGAGCTTGAGCGCGGCAAGCTCGTCGCCGCTCGCCTTGAGGCTCGCCTCTAGCTGCACCACCTTCAATGCTAGCTCAGCCTTGGCGGCCTCGGCGGCTGCGGTGGCGTCTTCGGCCCGCATGACGGCTCCGCCAACTGCTCGCTCGCGCGCGGCGAGTTCCTCCTCGTGGCTGTCGAGGTGGACCTTCCGCTGTGTCAAGTCACCCTCCTGCGAAGACAGCCTCTCTACGGCAAAGCGTTGGCGCTCTTCGGCGTCGGCCTTCTCGAGGAGGAAGACCTGCTGCGCCTCGGCAAGATCTTCCCGCTCCTTGGCCAGGGAGCGGAGAGCTTCCTGGTTGGCGCCCCGGAGCTCCTCCGCGCGCTTCTCGATATCAGCGTCGGCCTTCGCAACGAGCGCTTCGCGGGACTCCAGCTTGGCCTGCCGGGCGCGGTAGAGCGCCACTAGCTTCCGCAGCAGGCGTTCCTCTTCAGGTTCACCGTTGCTGCTTGGCGCATTGACCAGCTTCAGCCCGGCGGAGGCAAGCACCTCTCCGTCGAGCATTTCTCCCTCGACCGGCGCCCTGGAGCCCGACGCCCAGGGGAGGTTGATGAAGATGTTCTTGCCGGCCTTCAGGTAGACGCCAGGCTGGGGCTCATCGGAGCTTGGCACAGAGGCTGTGGCAGAGGAGTCGGTGGTCGGAGCAGCGCCTGGCGCTCCTGCGGCCTCCGGGTCATCAGTACGACCGCCAGACTCCCCGCCCGTCTCCGCGGCGGCAGCCCTGGCGGCCTCCTCGCCGGCGCTGCCTGCGTCCTCGGCGTCGGCTTCAGTCCCCATCGGCTCTGCGGCAGATGGACCTGACGGCCAGAAGAGGGGAGAAAATTCAAGCAAAATTCGAACGAAATCCGAGAAAGAGATCAAGGAGACGAAGAAGCCAAGGGGAGTCTGGAAGCAAGGAAGTTACCTGTGCCAGGGTCTGCAGCTGTGGTCTCCCTTGCCGGGGGCTCCTCCCTGGTCGGAGTCTCCTCCCTTGCCGGAGATCCTTCCCTTGCAGGGGGCTCTTCCCCTGCCAGAGCCTCCTCTCTTGCCCGGGGCTCCTCCCTTGTCGGAGTCGCCTCCCTTGCCGGAGACTTCTCCCTCGCCGGAGGACTCTCCCTTGGCGCTTCGGGAGCGGTCTCCAGGCTCCCCTGGTGAGGCTGCTCTGCTCCTGCACGAGTCAACAAACAAGTATCAGCACAGCAAGGATCTTCGTGCGCGCCCAACAGCGGGAAGTAAACAAAACACTTACGCTGGGGGCTGCTCTGAAGATCAGCCGCCGGGTCCGACGGGTTCGTCTCAGGCACGTCCCCTGTTGATGCAGTGGGTTCGTCCTCGATGACGATCACCGGCACCTTGGCTCTCTTTGCCGCTCTCTGCGCCAGAGTCCTAAAAAGGAAGAGATGCAGAGGAAGGCAAGTGAGAAACAAGACAAGACAAAAACAGCGGAAATCAAAGAATTGCAAGTACAATGAGAAGAACTTACTCCCCTTCTTCTTCCTCATCGGAGCTAAACGCATAGAAGTCAAAATCCGGCCCGCGGCTGGCGCGGGAAGGTGGAGGGGTAGGCTCCCTCGGCCGCTTGGTGGGAGCAGAAGCGGCAGTCCGGGAAGACCCCGCTCTAGTCGAAGCTGCAGCATGGGGCGCTCCCGCGGCAACGGTGCTTGCCGCGGTGGAGCGCCTCGTGCAGCGCGGCGACTGCCGGCCCACTCGCCACGTCCCCGGCCTTGTGGAGACGCCTTCTTGGTGGAGACGGAGACGCTGCTGGTGGCGTACTGTCAGAGGACGAAGTGGAGGAGGAGTCGATCTCCAAAGAGCCGCTCGCATCATCGGCAGGCTCGCTCGGTTCGGCGTCATGCCAGGCAACTTGGCTCGGCCCGGCATCGCGCCCGGCAACCTCCTTCTTGCAGACAAGATCCTTCTTGCTGGCAAGATCTTCCCGCTCAGCACGGTTTGCCGCCTCTGCCGCCGCAACCTCCTCCAAGGTGAAGCCGAACTCGCCCGCCGCGGCAGCTACTGCCGCCTCTTCCAACCTGGTGGCGATGTACGCCAGCTCCGCCTCGGTGGTATTGCAGGTGAGGCCGTCCTTCTCGTCGGCGCGGATTGGCACTTCCACCAAGTCGTCAAAGAATAGCTGCACAACCTCGTCCTCTAGCTCTTGCCAAGTTGGCACGATTCCGTGCGAATCGCATAGTGGCATCATCGCCCTGATGCGGTCGAGCGCCGAATTGTTGCACAGAGGGACGACGCCCTGCGGCAACCTGAAGACCTCGGGGTGATCTGAATCATACTTGAAGAGCTCCTGCAGTATTCCGTTGAGCTCAAGGACAGTAAAATTGTAGTTGAGGCCCGGGCGCAGCCTCATGACAGCTGCCGCGTTCTTGAACTCCCAGGCAGGCCTCCCCCGTTCCTACAGGGGAGCGATGCGGCGACGAAGGAAGTCTGCGCCAACGGCCCCTACGGTGAGCCCGGCAAGCCTGAGGCGCTGGATCCTGGTGACGGCAATCTTCAGTCTGCCGTCCTCCGGGGCCACGTCGCTCCAGTCACTGCCACGCACTGCTGCTACTCGACACCGGGCGGTGAACGGCTGCGGGCTCTCCTCGACAATCCAACACCAATCCGCTCTCCACTCCTCCCACTTGCCGCGGAACTCCCCCTCCAGATAAGATTCCTTCTTGCCGGCCCTAGAGACCCAGGCAATTCCGCCGGACAGGGTTTCTCCTCTCTCTACCCGGGGAATGAAAAAGTGGCGAAAAAGGGCTATGCTAGGGTGGACTCCGACAAAGTTCTTGCAAAGGTGTGTGTAAACTGCCATGGTGAGGACAGCGTTGGGAGTGAAGTCAAGGAGATAGAGATTGTATGTGTTCATGATATCGCAGAAGAACTCGGAAAAAGGCGGGCAGAGCCCGCAATAGAAGAAGACGGCAAAGAAAGGGTACCCGTCCGGAGCCGTCGCATGGGCAGCGCCCGGGAACACCTTGGTCCGCGGGTGAGCTCGCGTCTCCGTCGCCCAAAAGAGGTAATAGTACTCCCGCAGCTCCTTGGCGTCGAGCTTTGGGGGGGAAATGGCTCGCTCCTTCTGCAGCGCCGCGAGCCGCTGCGCCTCGGTCGACTTCACGGCCTTCCCCTTGTCACCCTTCGGAGCCATGGCGGAAGCAGTGGAGGGGGTCGACGGCGTGGTGGTGCTGGTGGCAATGCGGGGGGGGAGCAGGGCGCTGCGCTCTGTGTGCTTTGGGAAGACGGAGGCGGGGCGGAGTTTTTCAGGATTGGGGCAGAATGGAGGCGAGTGCGTGCACTACCCCTGCTTTCCCTTGCTTATAAAGGGGGAGGTGGCGGACGTTCCGCCTTTCCTAATAAACAACCACCCACGACGTGACACATGCACGCGGGGCTTAGCCCCGCGCACGCCGCCCACGTCACGCACGACGCCGCGTTCGACGCGTGCCGCTCGGGGAGGGCGCGGTGCGTGCGGAGTCAGATACGGCGTGACCCAGGCCGCGCGTGCCCGTGCACTATTTTGGGCCTGGCCCAACAGCGCTCGGCACCGTGTATGGCCCAGGCCCGGGGGCTCCTGTCGGTGTACTAAAGTAGGGGTACCTTAGTATCCCGAACTTGTGCACGGGCAGTCGCAGCATCCCGCGGCAAGGCTTGCCGGGCGACCGCCAAGACCCTGCGTGGTTCCTTTGGAACCATTCAAGAACAAAGTATCCAAGGCCCCGGCAAGAGGAGCTTGCCGGGAAGGAAGCAAGACCCCGGCAAGAGGAGCTTGCCGGGAAGACCAACCAAGACATCTTGAGAAGCTTGCTGCGACGCGCTGCCCATCCCGGCAAGACCCGGTGAGCGACAAGCTCCCGGACGCGCCAAGATAACATCCGCGGCAAGGAGCTTGCCGCGGCAAGCTACTACTCCGCAGCCCGCGCTCCAGGTCACCCACCAACGTGTTGCTCTGGGACCGTCCCTGGCATACGTGGCGGGAGGCTGTGCAGCCCGGGGCATGCGGTGGCAAGCAGGCGCTGACAAGGAGCCATCGTGGCAAACGGTGGCGCCCCTGACGGTCCCTTTCCGCCCCGTCTAGGCGACACAGACAGGCATTTAATGCCTTTGTCCCCTGCCGTCAGGGTTAGGTATGATACAACTGTAGCAAGCGGTGGCGCCAACTACCACCTCTTTTACCCTTTTACCCTCATCTCTGTTGCCACCTGTCGGTGACCCCTTAGACATATAAAAGGAGGCCCATGCGCAACAGGGGGAAGGGGGACGACCATTCTCACGCTCGGTCTCGCTAGCCACCCAAGTGTACTGTAGCATTCATCGCTCCCGAGCAAGAACACAATACAAACCAAAGCAGGAGTAGGGTTTTACGCATCCGTGCGGCCCGAACCTGGGTAAACTGATCGCGTCGTTCGTGCATTCGCCTCGATCTGCTCTTCGTGCATCCTCCGCCCCCTGCCGAACCGAAAGGGGCTCGGTCCGCCGATCCCCATAGGTGTACGTGGGATCAGCAACCCCCGACAGCAGTCAGAGTTTGCAACATGTCTGATCAAAGTGATAGCCAGAATTTGTCAGAGCAGCAAGTGCAGATGAGTGAGGGCACTAGTCCCTCAAGTTCTTCAGATGATGGCAGCAGAAGTACTCCTAGCAACCTGCCAAAAGCTGCCACAAGACAGAGAAAGAAGAGAACCTCAGAATCAGAGGATGAGGACTATGTGGCAGAAGAGGAAGCAACTTCCAAGAGAGTTGAGCCAGCACAGGGCACAAAGCCAGGGTTAAAGATCAAAAGGCCAGCAGGCAGGCAGCCTATGTCAAAGGCCAGAGCTTCAACTGAGAAGCCCACTCCCATAGAGCCAGTTGCTTCTGAAGGCAAGAAAAGAAAGGAAAGGGTCAAGAAGACCATAGCCAGAGTGCTTGGAAAGGCTTCCATCATGGAAGATGAGGAGGAAGAAGAAGTTGCTGCACCAGCACCAAAGGCACCCAAGATGATGGGTGATGCCATAAGATCAGGGGCAGCTGCTTCTAAGGCCAAGCCATCTCCAAAGCCAAAGCCAAAGAGGAATACAAGAAGCATCCCAGCTGCTGAGAAGAACAAGGCCCCAGTGCCTAACACTGCAGAAGATGATGAAGAGCAAGTTCTCAGAAAACTCAAGCCCAAGATCCCAAACCACAACGATGCTCATCCTGTGGCTGAGGACATGAAGCTCAGGAGAGATTCAGGGCTCCGGAAGTGGAGAGAAGCAGATCCGTATGCTTCAAGGAGGAGGACTGCTGTGGACTACAGATTTCACACCAAGGAACTGCAGAACTTCTATGAGACAGCGCTGCTAGATAAGAAGCCAATTGTATGTGATATGAGATGGGTTGATTGGCAATACATCAAGGACAACGAAGAGTACTACCCTGGAGTGCAGGACAGCTTCAAGGCATGTGGAGTAGAGGACTTTGTTGGGCAGAAGCTCACAAAGTGGAACGAGGAACTCATCATGCAGTTCTACTCCACCGCACATTTTTATTTAGATGGGAGAATTGTTTGGATGTTTGAGGGTACGAGGTACCAGTCTACAGTTGCTGAATGGGCTCAGCTGATCAATGCCCCACAAGAGCATGAGGATGACTTCGATATCTATGCCAAGAAGAAGATGGACCACAACTCAATGTCAAACATGTACAAGGAGATTCCAAATGAAGCACTTGACACTTTCAAGTTTGGCTCAGTACACTATCTTTTGTCAGGGCTGCCAACCATAAATTGGATACTGAGGCACACCTTGTTGCCCAAGTCAGGTGATCACAAGATGATCAGAGGCCATGCGATCAATTTGCTACATATCTTTGATGTGCCACAGAAGTTCAAGGTGATGAGCCTCATGGTAGAGACCATCAAGAGGATTGCAGCAGACCAGAAGAGGAGCTGTGGGTATGCCCCACAAATTTAGGAGCTCATTAACTCCAAGATGGGCACGGGCATATACTTATTGGACAAGGAACACCTGCCCATTTGTCCAGACTTTGAAGATAATCAAGTTGTTATGACTGAGAATGAACCATCTTCAGCACAAGCCAAGAAGGAGAAGGCAAGGAAGGAGAAAGCTGCCAAGATGCCAACTCAAGAGGAGGCATCTGAATATTTCTTGAAAACCAAACAAGAGCAGCTTGGTTACCTGATTGCATCCACCCTGCGGATTGAGAAAGGATTAGCCAACCTAACTCAGAACCAGGAAAGCCTAGAGAGGATCGTAGAACAAAAGTTCTATGACTTGGATATCAAGGTGACAGAGATTCAGACTACAGTGGAGCAGCTCCAAGATGACATGCAGGAGAGGAGAGGCAAGACTACAACTAATGCCTTTGCCAGAGTTCCACGAGGTCCGAGGTCGTCTACAGTGCCAGTTGCTGACACCAGAGCCACCACTTCTGCACCAGCTACGGCCTCAGTTCCACCAGCTCCAGCGTCTACTTCAGCCTTGACTCCGACCACGTCTACAGAAGGCTTTGTCCTTGGAGTGCTCCGGACTCCACCACCACCTGAAGATCAAGCCTGAGTGTCGATTTAGCACTATGCATTTTCTAGGAACTTTTTGGTAACTTGTTGCCAAAGGGGGAGAAAATGTATAGATCATAGGCTTCGAGAGAGAGAGTGTGTTGCTTTTCTTTCTTGCTTTATTTGGTGGTTTTTCGAACTTTGTTTGCTTTTGAGTGCTTGAGTACTATGTTACTATGTCATTATCTGTGAGACATTGATGATCATGTGTTTGATCATGAGCTACACTTAATGCTCGCTTAATGCTATTATCCTATCTATCTTATGTGATCATTCACCATTCTTGGTGATGGGTGCATGTATTTCATTCTTATCATTTTAAGCGCTCCACCAAGATGTATGTGACATGGAAGAGTAACCCATGACTCTAACTCTTTGTGCATTTGCAGTCCAAAGCAAATCTTAAATATGCACAGATTTAGGGGGAGCTCTTACTTATCACATACTTCTCAAAGCGACGATATATTTCATGCCTATTATCATTTGTCGAAGCTTTGATCTATATGTTGTCATCAATTACCAAAAAGGGGGAGATTGAAAGTGCAACTATCCCTAGGTAGTTTTGGTAATTCATAACAACATATAGCTCATTGAGCTAATGCTATTCCAAGATGATTATTTTAGGAAAGCTCAATGATTGGCATGGCATGGATGTGAAAGTGGAACCCTCAAAATGCTAAGGACAAAGGATTGGCTCAAGCTCAAAAGCTCAAGACTCTTCATTTTATATTTTAGTGATCCAAGATCACATTGAGTCTTTAGGAAAAGCCAATACTATCAAGGAGGGATGAGGTGTTGCTTAATGAGCCTCTTGCTTCATGTGCTTAGTGATATGCTCCAAAAACCCTCAACTACTTTCCCATATCCACATTTGACCTAAACCCTAAGCCAAACTCGGTCCTACCGATTCTTTCTATCCGGCGCCACCGAGTTTCACTTGTCATAAGCCACTGCCAAACCCTAGCAATTTGGTTCTACCGATAGGGATCTCGGTCTCACTGAGATGGGATTGCAAACTCTCTGTTTCCCTTTCGTAACTTTTCGGTCTCACCGAAAGAGCGGATCGGTCCCACCGAGATTGCAATGTAAACTCTCTGTTTCCCTTTTGTAACTTTTCGGTCTCACCGAAAGAGCAAATCGGTCCCACCGAGTTTGCCTGACCAACTCTCTGGTTAGCTAATTACCAAAATCGGTCTCACCGAGTTTGTGTAATCGGTCTCACCGAGATTACGTTATGCCCAAACCCTAACCATATCGGTCCTGCCGAGTTGCATGTCAGTCCCACCGAAAATCTCTAACGGTCACTAGGTTTACCTTTTCGGTCCGACCGAGTTTGTTGATTCGGTCCCACCGAGATTGGTAAATTGTGTGTAACGGTTGGATTTTGTGTGGAGGCTATATATACCCCTCCACCTCCTCTTCATTCGTGGAGAGAGCTATCAAAACACATATACACTTCCAACTCATATGTTCTGAGAGAGAATCACCTACTCATGTGTTGAGACCAAGATATTCCATTCCTACCATATGAATCTTGATCTCTAGCCTTCCCCAAGTTGCTTTCCACTCAAACCTTCTTTCCACCAGATCCAAATCCTATGAGAGAGAGTTGAGTGTTGGGGAGACTATCATTTGAAGCACAAGAGCAAGGAGTTCATCATCAACACACCATTTGTTACTTCTTGGAGAGTGGTGTCTCCTAGATTGGCTAGGTGTCGCTTGGGAGCCTCCGACAAGATTGTGGAGTTGAACCAAGGAGTTTGTAAGGGCAAGGAGATCGCCTACTTCGTGAAGATCTACCGCTAGTGAGGCAAGTCCTTCATGGGCGATGGCCATGGTGGGATAGACAAGGTTGCTACTTCATGGACCCTTCGTGGGTGGAGCCCTCCGTGGACTCGCGCAACCGTTACCCTTCGTGGGTTGAAGTCTCCATCAACGTGGATGTAGGATAGCACCACCTATCCGAACCACGGGAAAAACATCCGTGTCTCCAATTGCGTTTGAATTCTCCAAACCCTTCCCTTTACATTCTTGCAAGTTGCATGCCTTACTTTCCGCTGCTAATATACTCTTTGCATGCTTGCTTGAATTGTGTGATGATTGCTTGACTTGTTCTAATGTAGCTAAAATCTGCCAAGGACTAAAATTGGGAAAAGGTTAAGTTTTTATTTGGTCAAGTAGTCTAATCACCCCCCCCTCTAGACATACTTTTGATCCCACAAGGGCCAAGCCCCTGGCGAAATCGTAAGTATCCGGATACCGGAGTAATTCATAGTATTCCTTTATTGCACAGCTTTCCCTTATGTCAAATATGATTATGCAGCCCACCCAAAGACCGGCTTGGCGCGTCGTCGAGCGGTTCACTGGACTTGTCGGATGTGAATTCGCTTCCGACGGCTACCTTCCCCCGCCCTACGGACGACGCCGAAGTGTTGTCCCAACAGGTTCCAAGCCAGGAGGAGGTGGTCCTGGAGGCGCCGCAAGGCGACCTCCCGGACTCCAGGAGTAAAGGGGATAAAACCCCCCAGGCCTCCAAGTCCGGCTCTAGGCCGGACACCGCTCCGGAACCTTCAAAGGTTCCAGAGTCCGGCGGGCGACCTCCTTCCAAGAGGAGCAAGCCCACCATGCCGGTGACCCCCGTCCAACCGGAGGCGCCGGACAATCTGTTGGAGGTGCTCAAAGGCGCCTCCATCGACAAGGAGCATCGCACCATTATGAGTGCGGTGGTCCAGAAGGTTCAGTCCGCCAAGAGCGGAGTGACTGAAGCTTGTGCTAGCCTTTTAACAGGCTTTGAGGTAAGTAAAGAATGTGTAGATTATATTACCGCATAGACAGTAGCCCCTGATGCTCTGTTTGGCGTTCGGGAGGAAAAGCCGAATAGAGGATCAAATAAAATTCGCAGGAGTCTAACAAAAAGGAGTCAATATGCGTATGCAGGCTTCTCTGCTGGCGTCCGCCGTACTGACTGCGGAAGTGGACACGCTAAAGCAGAACCTCGAGTAGTCCGAGCAAGAGCTCGGGCGTGCCAAGAAGCAGCTCGAGGACAAGGAAGGTAAGAAATACCTTGTTTAAATATATATAAAAAAGTGCAATTGCAAAAATGACAGGATTATCGTGGCTATTGTAGGGGCCACGTCTGAGGTGGCGACCCTTAAGCAAGCGTTGTTCGAGGCCGAGAAGAGGGCGGCCACGGAGCACGCCGAGCAGGAGAAGTATGAGGCCCAGGTTGGCAAGGTGCGGCAAGAGCTCCAGGCTCTCATGAAAAAACATGAGAGTTTGGAGCTTGACTCAAAGACGCGAGCGTCCGAGCTCGCGGTGGCTATTGAAAATGCCAAGTCTGCCAAGGCCAAATCCCAGAAGACCCTCCAGGAGTTGGATGCGGTGAAAAAGATAGCGGCGGGTAAGGCATTCTTTATGCAAAGCAAACACATAAACATGAGTTACTTGTTACTTACCCGAATCCGTAGCTCTCCAGGAGCATTCGCAGATCTTCCCCATAGCGTGTCCGATGCCGTCGCATTCTATCGAGCCGAGGAGGGAAGCTCGACAGAGAAGGTGTTCTGGTCTCAGTATGCTGAGGCCGGACACCCCGTGCCCCTGAGCGACCAGCTGAAGCAACTGGTCGAGCTCCACAAGGCGGCCGAACAGGCCATGAAAGGCCTCATAGTTCGGCTGTGGCCTGGAGAGGCTCTGCCTGGGAGCTACTTCAGGCTGGTGCGACAGCTGGTGGGGCCTGTCCAAGGCGAGAAGTCATCAAGTGCTATGTGTGCATTAAAGGTGCCCGTAGGGCCCTTGCCCGTGCTAAGGTGCACTGGGGCAAGCTGGATGCTGAGAAGCTTGTGAAGGACGGGCCACCGCCGGGGAAAGAGCATCGCAAGCCCGAGAGTTATTATAAGGATTTTATGAAGGGTGCCCACCTTATGGCGGATGAATGTTCCAGGGATGCAAAAACTTGCTCATTTTGTCCTATGCGCTGAAAACTTGTTCGTATGCACTAAGCAATGTTGTTGGAATTTAAAATATTACCTTCTGTGTGGCTGTTTATCAATTCTGAGAGATGGCAAGTCGTCGGCTTCTGCCCCTGTGCCGCTAGTGCTGGGGTGTTCGGGGATAAACTTGAGCGCTCTTTTTCCCATGTTTGGGTCCTTCGAGGGAGGCGCTCAGCACAACGAACAAGGCAATTGGACTATAATGCGTGAACACTCTCACATAGCCATAGAATTCTATAATTTTAAATTTCGGCGAAGCCCCTGGTATTCGGAAGACCGAGTTCGGGGCGCTACCCATGCCTTGGCCAGACAGAGCCGACTCCTCGCTCTAAGCGACATAAGTCTTTAGGGACTCAAAAAACCTCTCGAACAGCAACCAGCTCTCGCTTCATCATGACAGCCAGTTTTAGCTTTCTCTACTAAGGTGCTCGACCCAGCTCAACTGGGGCACAATCGCAGTAGTTCTCCTAGTGCTACCTTAGCCAACATAGCGAAACGTAAGGCACCAAAACATAGGAGCCGGGCAAACCCAACTATTGACCCAAGACATGATTCGGAGCTGATGCATATAATGCTATTAGTTCGGGGTGCCGCACTTGTTAAAGTGTTCGGACTTCTCACACCATATTGAGGGGTACTAAAGCCCCTGGCGTATTTTGGCCGTACCAAAGTGTACAGGTGCAACATGTCGTTAAGGAACATATATTTGTAAAAAAAAGAGTAATGCAAAAATAGACAAAAGCTATGCATTGTTTATTAAAAAGGGCTGCGATCAAAGCAGAATGATACAAATAATGCGATAAGCAAAAGGTTGGACTATTTAACATGTCCATTCCAGGGGTAGGCTGCGGAATGGTATGCGAAACAGGTATACTGCTCGTGATAGAGACCACCTGGGAATTCTGTAATGCGGCATGGCTTGTCTGCTTCCCTGGTTCTTGCATCGTTTGTGCAGCAATTGAACTGCCGAACAGGCCTTCCGAAGAATGGAGTCCTGAAAGTAAGAGAAAATTAAAAAATCGGCAGCACCTGGTGCGGTTTAAGCCGTGTTTCGGGCGTGCCGTGATGGTGCCCCTCCCCCTGTACCCATGGTATTTCTAGAGCATAGTTATGTGCGCGAAGCACTGGTGTCGCATTTTTGCGAGGGCTGGGGTTGGGGCCGTATTGCTACGCCTGCTCGGAACGTGCCAGGCGGTCTTGTTGTAGGTTACTCCGGGCGCGCTTGACGGTGTCCAGACGTTTAATGGCCGGACTGGAGAACTGCCTGGAGAGGCTGCTTTGTACTTCTGCTGCAAGGACCGCCGTGTGCTCCTCTGCTCGGAGGGAGCGTTCGGTGTTTCCATTGACCGTAATTACTCCTCGAGGGCCTAGCATCTTGAGCTTAAGGTATGCATAGTGCGGTACCTCATTGAACTTGGCGAATGCGGTTTGCCCGAGCAGTGCGTGATAGCCACTGCAGAATGGGACTATGTCGAAGATTAACTCCTCGCTTCGGAAATTATCCGGAGATCCGAAGACCACTTCAAGTGTGACTGAGCCTGTACAGTTGGCCTCTACACCTGGTATTACGCCTTTAAAGGTCGTTTTAGTGGGCTTAATCCTCAAGGGATCTATGCCCATTTTCCGCACTGTATCCTGGTAAAGCAGGTTCAGGCTGCTGCCGCCGTCCATAAGGACTCTAGTGAGATGAAATCTGTCAATAATTGGGTCTAGAACCAATGGGGCGAATCCGCCATGATGGGTGCTAGTGGGATGGTCCCTTCGATCAAAGGTGATCGGGCAGGAGGACCATGGGTTGAACTTTGGGGCACTGGCTCTACCGCGTATACGTCCCTTAACGCGCGCTTCCGCTCCCTCTTGGGGATGTGGTGCCGGGTGGTAGGATCGACATATGCCCACGGGTGGCTTATCATTGCGGGGGCCAATAGAACGTCGCCGGTGCCTGGAAACGGGATGAGGCATAGACATGCACGCCGGCGAATCTTTCCCAGCTTCAGGGCTCTCCGGGGAGATAACACCCCTATTGCTGCTCTGCGGGGTCTCCGCATGGTTACTAAGTGCACAAGTTGCTACAATGCTCCTTGAGCTGTTTGGGGGGAAGGAGGATGAAGGGCTCAGCCTAGCCTGCTTCCTCTCCTTGTATGTGTCTAGGTCTAGAATGAAAGTTCCACCCTTTGCATGGGTGCACCGGGGGGTTTATATAGGCCTACCCCCCGGGGGTACAATGGTAATCCGACTGGGCGCGGGACCCAGCTGTCTGTGACTATGCTCGCCGGCTTCTCCGCCGGCTTCTGGGGCCCGCCGGCTGGTGGGTCCCGCCGGCTGCCGGCCCCTAGGTCGACAGGCCGGTCCCACCGGCCAGGGCCTGGTCCGCAGCTGGTTACTGTTGCTCCGTGTTTGTTGGCGCAGGCTTGGTCGGGGTAAGCGTGGCTACAGTAACGCCGCCTTGGCGGGCGATTACTATAGCCCCGCCGCACCTGGTCTCCTCAATGGGCGTCTCCTTCAAGGAGGGCGGCAGGCCGGCTACGTGGAGCCGGCCCTCTGCTTTGCCGGCTTGAGAGGGGGTGCGGCCGCCTTCGGCGTCTCTCTGCCCGAAGGGGCCCACCGCCTCGGGGGCCACGCTGGCGGCCCGTCGTGGACGGCGTCAGAGCCACCATGGCTACAGTGCCACGCCGGGCGGGCCGCAGCTGCCCGCATGAGGCGCCGCACCAGGCGTGCTCCGGGTTTTGGGGGTGGCAGGCTTCACTATAGCCACGCCCCA
Organism: Triticum monococcum; assembly: GCA_034509565.1. NCBI lineage: Eukaryota > Viridiplantae > Streptophyta > Magnoliopsida > Poales > Poaceae > Triticum > Triticum monococcum. Next base: position 681,203,376 of record CM067845.1, on the reverse strand, counting down.
CATCATCATCGCAGAGTGGACGCGTACATCGCGGGTACGGCGTTGACCGCTTTATCGGAGCCGGCCCGGCAGTAGCCGGCCTTGTCGTAGCCGGCCTTGCCATAGCCGGCCCTGCCGTAGCCGGCCCTCCACGGCTTTCTTCATGGGGGTAAAAGGCGGGCCGCACCCGAAGCCGGCTAGGGTGGTAGTCGGCTAGGGGGAGGCGGCCCAGGTCTTGAGTCTCCTTATGAGCCGGATGGGCTCATAATTTTTTCTGAGGCGCCAGGGGAAGCCGGCTGGGCTACCCGTGGCTATTTACCTCGACAGTAGTCCCCGAAGGCGGGCGAGCTTCACGGCGGACGGAAGGACGGGAAGCTTGGCCGGCTTCATACCCTGGGGGGCCGACCTCGTCATTGCAGCCGACTTCGGAGCACTTTTTGTTTATTTAAGGTGACCGTGGTTGACCCGCGGGCTGGCCGTGGGCCCCACGACGAGCCACGTGGCGGGGGAGCCCTGCCGTCGCACGCGCGCGACGGGACGCCGCCGCAGGCCCGGGCCCGCCACTCCCCGGCCTCGGCCCGGGCGCAGATCTTCTGTGGCCCGAGGGGGCTGCTCGCCTCCCCGCGACCGTTACTTCGTGTCATCAAGGCGCGTAATTAACGCGGGCGTGGGGGAGATGGGCACGATCGATCCCCACGATCCCCCACGCCGCGCCTCCTCGTCTCTGGCGCACGCGCCTACAAGTAGGGGGGAGGGGGAGAGGCACAGGCCCGTTCGCTCCCCCGCTCCCCGTCCCTCCTGCTCCTCCTCTTGCTCTTCTTCTTCCTCGCGCCCGACGCAGCCTCGCGCCGCAACCCACCCACGCCACCATGTCTCTGGCTTTGTCGAGCTCGTGGGACGGGTCCAATGTCCATGAGGACCACATAGAGTTCCTCCGCCAGACCCGGTGCCTGCCCGCCGCCAACCTCGTGCAGGTGCGTCTGGCGCCCGCGAAGGAGGTTTCGCCGGCGCCGGAGGAAGGCGAGCGCGTCGTCTTCCGCGCGCACTTCCTCCGTGGCTTCGGCTTCCCGGCGAGCAGCTTCATGCGTTCTTTTCTTGAGTTCTACAACCTTCAACCACACCACGTCACGCCCAACGCAGTGCTGCAACTCTCGGCCTTCGTCTCGCTCTGTGAAGGGTTCTTGGGGGTGCTGCCGACGCTGGAGCTCTGGGCGGAGCTGTTCTAGAACAAGCTCGGCACCGTCTCCGCCGGCGTGCCGGCTCCCTGCGGCGCCTTCATCGCGATGAAGAGGGCAAGCGACGACAAACCCTTCCCCCACATTCCTCTGATCCAGTCTGTCAAGCTTTGGCAGAAATCCTACTTCTACGTCAAGAACGTCGCCCCGCACGGCGACTACGTCAATCTGCCGGCTTACGTAGCCGGCCCGCCGGCTGGGAGGCGGCGGACCTGGGGCTACCGGTCGAAGTCCCTGTCTCCGGCTGGGAATGCTTCCATCTCCCGCCTGCGGGTGATGGTCCAGTCGGAAGGCCTGCACGCGTCCGACCTGGTAACCGCCTTCGTCGAGCGCCGGATTCTGCCCCTCCAAAGGCGGCTGCATATGATGTGCCAAATGAGTGGCCGGTTCGACCCTTGCCGGCTGAGCACATGGGAGATGCCCCATGCCGAGGTGGCTCTGATGGCGAACTACATCGCCAACCTGAAGCTCACCGACGAGTGGCAATTCGGCAAGGCGCCGTACTCCCGCGCCCATCCTCCGCCTGTGGTAAGTTTTTCTTCTCATCGTCTGCCGGCTTGAGTCAGCCGGCTTCTGACCAGGCGGCCCTTTCCTTTTTATCTCTTCATCAGAATCCTCTCCTCCCGCCGCCATCTAGGGCGGCTGGAGTCGACCGCGAGTACGCCCCGGACCGTACGGTGGACGACCTCGACGACCCGGATCTCTCCGCGGTCGCCATGGAGGATGCCGCCACGGGGGACGCCGCCGAGCTCGGCGGCACCGGGCTCTCGGCCAGTTTCGACGACTGGCCGGACGATTTTGAAGCCGAAGAACTCCACGCCACCAGCCGGCAACCGACCACCGCGGCGCGGGCTTGTCTGCCGCGCCGACTGTCGGTGGTGGAAAGGGGAAGCGCCGGGCCGCGCTCCCGCTCTTCGGAAGCCAGCCGAAGAAGCCGAAGGCCTCCGCCGCGGCCACGAAGCGCGAGGAGGCGGCGGCGAAGGCGGCCCGCTTCCGGAAGGCGGTGAAGAAGCCCCCCTCAGTTTCCGCGTAAGTCTAGTAGCCGCCTACGTGCTTGTTATTCCGAAGTCTTCTTTTCTTGACTGCTTTTCTGATTTTTTGAGCAGGGCGCCGCTCTCCCTCGAGCGAGGCCCAGCCGGCTCCGTGGTCGGGCCGAGTGCCGGATCCTCAGGGTCCCGCCGAGTAGACCCCCACACCGAACTTGACGCAGCCACGGAGCGCAACGCTCGCGAGGCGCGCCGAGAGAGGGAGGCGGCCGAGCGGGAGGCGGTGGAGCGGGAGGCCGCCCAGACGGCGCCAGGGCGAGCGAGCGCGGCGGCCAAGGCTCCGTCGGAGCGGGCGGCCGCGGAGATGGAGGCGGAAGGCGCACGTAGCCAGACTCCGCTACTCGCCATCCCCCTCCAGACTTTGGATCCGGACATCCCTCTGCCCACGGCGGAGGAGATTATCCCCGAGCAGCCGCCGGTGCAGAGGGACGAGGTCTTCGAGATTCCCGTCGAGAGGACGTCGCCGGCAGCGCCAGCCGGAGCAGGCAAAGGCGGCCAATCATCGGCGGTGCCGGAGGAGCCGGCCCGGGCCGCGCCCGAGGCCGGAGCCGGCCTTGAGATCGAGCTGGCGGCGGGCCGGCCCGCCGAAGGGGGCACGGCTCCGCCGGACACGCGCCGAGCCGCGGGGGCTGAGCAGACGGCAGACGCCTTGGAGGCGGCTAGCTCCGCCATGTCCGGATGGACTCCTAGCGGAGGGAGCGGCGAGCTGAACATCGCGGCTCAAGTGGTTCGGAGCCGGCTGCAGGCACAGGCCGGCCTCCTGAGGCAATTTACTCAGGAGTTTCTGTCGACGCGGTCTGCAATCCGGGTAAGTCTTCACTCCTTGACCGTTCTGGTCCTTTGAATTTTTTCCGTGGGGGCGCGCTAGCGCACCCACTGGGTGTAGTCCCCGAGATCCGGGCCGACTGCAGCGCAGTCGAGTCGGATCTTACTCGACGACTATCTCTGACTGTTCTTTCTGATCTCTTAGGATTATCATAATTCTCGCGCTGCCGCCTTCAACTCCCAGGCTCGGGAGCTAAGCCGGAGGACCGAAGACCTTGCCAGCAGCCCGCGTAAGTGTTTTGTCCTTATTTATTTCTCGTGGGGGCGCGACAGCGCAACCACTGGGTGTAGTCCCCTAGATCCGGGCCGACTGCAGCGCAGTCGGGTCGGATCTTACTCGACGACTTTTCCTTTGCTGACTTTTCTCTTTATCTTTTGCTCGTGCAGAGGCCAACGCCGACCTGCGGCGGGAACTCGGCGTGGCGCAGGCCGCTCTTCGCGCCAAGGACGCCGAGTACGCTGACTTGGTTCAAGAGCGCGACCGCCTGGCGACGAAACTGGCCGACCAAGAGGAGAGCCACAAGGCGGCCCTGCAAAAGGCGCAGGACGGCGAGGCTACCCTGAAGGCGGAGTTCGAGGCCAGGGAGGCGAGCTGGGCCGAGACGCGCCAGGCGCTGGAAGAGGGCTTCAGCCGGATCGAGGATCTCATCGATGATAGGCCGTCCTTCTTGTTCTTCTTCCATCCGCCGGCTGCCTGTGGCTTTGCTTTGACATGTGTTTGCTATTTTGCGCAAAATACTTTCCCGGTCAGTCCATTCTCGCCGCCCAAGCCATTGAAGCCTACCGCGAGGAGCGCCGTCAGGCCGGGGTCGTGATTCCGCCGGACGCGAATCGGACGTTGTCGGAGCAGCTCATCGCCGTTCAGGCGCAGCTGCAGCCGGCCCACCGGCTGCTCCGCCGGCTCCAACGCGCCGGGGCGACGATGCTGGCCGTGCTCTGGCCCGGCCAGACAATTCCCCGCACCCCAAGCCGGACGGCCGACTGGCTCGAAGTCGCAGTCGGCCGCTTCGAGGCCTGGAAGGCGTCCGCGGCCCGTCTTGGAGCCGGGCGTGCGCTGGAGTTCGTCCGCGCGTGGTACCCAGGGCTAAGCCTGGACCAGCTGCGGACGTGGCGGTCGGAAGCCGACGCCGAGCTGGAGGAGGTGCGGCCGGCGATCGCGCAACGCGCCTCGACGATCGCCGAGTGCACCGACACCAGCGTCTTCGCGCCGGAGCTCAATGACGATGGCGCGGCCCAGCCGGAGGAATGGTTCGGGCTGAATCCGGCGGACAGCGAGGACTCGGCCGAAGAGATCGCCTCCAGCGACGAGGGCGAGGACGACGAGGAGGAGGACGGCGAAGACGCCGAGCCGACTGGTGAGGCGGCCGACCGTCCCCCAGCCGACCGCGCCTCCAGCAACGAGCCGCGCGGGAGCGCGCCCTCTGCCGGAGACGACGATCAAGCCGAGGTTGGCCAGCCGGCCGCTCCTCCAGCCGGCGCGACTACTTCCACCGCCTAGCCCGGCTCGTCCGCGGCCCTGCCGGCTTGATCTGCCGTGCTTTTTGTCCCTGTTTTTCTTTTTTGGACAATTTTAAGTTTCTGCAATTCCACCCACTGGGGGTGTATCGAACACTGTTGGATGCCGACCTCTCTGGAGGCCTTTTGTGTAAATATTAATATATGCATGTGTTGGCGTTCATTCAAGTGTACTTTTTGTCCTTAGGCTCTTTCCTTTGCCGCCTTCCCTCTTTGGGAAGGCAAGTACTTGAGCTTTCTTGGATTCGAAGCGGACTGAATCTAAGCCGGCCGGCCGGCTACTCTGGTAGTCGGTCGGCGGGAGGCAGTCAGCCGGCTTTTGTTATATGTGCGAGCCTGTTTGGTCCCTAGCCGTTTTTCATGTGGGCACCCTTTCTGGCTTGTGGCTCTTGCCAGCCGGGCAGTCGGTTCTTCGAGCTACGATTTCGGCTAGAGCCGAGCCTGGGTGTCGGCACATTACTTGTCTGACTGCGGGCAGGACTCCTAATATAACTCTAGTCGGCCAGTCCCCGGGCCGATTCGTCGGACCCAGTACCGGACAAGATAATGAATAGGTAAAAGTCATACGCATGATAACTTTCATTCATAAGATAAAGGGTGGCAGTCCCCGAGTCCTTCTCGGGGAGCCTACTGTTTCATTCCAAATACAAAAGTGGGCATAACACATACTGCGCTTTAACTTTAAAACTTCCGAAGGAGATTTGCATTCCATGGTCGCTCCGACTCCTTGCCGGAGTCGTCTCTCTTGCGTGCCCTCGGCTTCTGCGCGTCAATGAGGTAGTAGGCGTCGTTGCCCAAGGCTCTGCTGATGATGAAGGGACCTTCCCAGGGGGCTGCGAGCTTGTGCTGGCCGGCTGTTCGCTGGATCAGCCGGAGCACAAGGTCGCCCTCCTGGAAGGATCTGGGTCGAACCCTCCGGCTATGGTGGCGGCGCAAACCCTGCTGGTAGATGGCCGACCGGCTGAGGGCTAACAGCCGGGCCTCTTCCAGCAGGTCGACGCCGTCTTCACGTGCTTCTTTGGCTTCTGCTTCCGTGTACATGGTTACCCGAGGCGAGTCGAACTCGATATCTGTTGGGATGAGCGCCTTGGCACCATATACAAGGAAGAAGGGAGTGAAGCCGGTTGATCTGTTGGGAGTAGTGCGCAGACTCCATAGGACAGCCGGCAGCTCATCGAGCCAGCAGCCGGCTGAACGCTCCAGAGGTACGACCAGTCGAGGTTTGATGCCGGTCAAAATGAGGCCATTTGCTCGCTCCACTTGGCCGTTTGACTGCGGGTGGGCGACTGACGCAAGGTCCAGCCGGATACCTTGCGCAGCGCAGAACCGTGCCAAGGCACCTTTGGCGAAGTTCGTGCCATTGTCGGTGATGATGCTGTGCGGTACGCCGTACCGGGTTGTTATATCTGCAATGAAGGTCACTGTAGTCGGCCCATTCAGCTTCTTGATCGGCTTCGCCTCGATCCACTTGGTGAATTTGTCGACGGCGACGAGCAGATGTGTCATGCTGCCGCGCGCCGTCTTGAATGGGCCCACCATATCCAATCCCCAGACGGCGAAGGGCCATGTGATGGGAATGGTCTTGAGTGCTGAAGCCGACATGTGTTGTTGCGAGCTAAAAAGCTGGCAGCCTTTGCAGTGTTTGACTAGCTCCTTGGCGTCATCCAAAGCAGTCGGCCAGAAGAAACCGTGGCGGAAGGCTTTGGCGACAAGTGATCTTGATGCGGCGTGGTGGCCGCACTCTCCTTGGTGTATATCCCTGAGGATCGCGATGCCTTTCTCCTGCTCGACGCATCGCTGCAAGACTCCGGTGGCGCTGCGCTTGACAAGCTCTCTGTTGACGATTGTGTATGCTCCGGCCCGGCGCTGAACTTGTCTTGCTTCGTTTTTGTCAGCCGGCAGGTCATGGTTCACCAAAAAGTTGCGGATGGTTTGGGCCCATGATGGGGCGGCGACTTCCTCTGCCACCAATGTGGCCACAGCCACCAGGGTGGGCGGGCTGGGTAATGCAGTGCTGGAGTCGGCCGCCGCTTGCTGTGCTGAAGAAGTCCCCGGGCCGGCTACCGCAGTCCCCGGGCCGGGTGCGGCAGTCCCCGAGCCGGGTACTGCAGTCCCCGAGCCGAATATTGAAGTCCCCGGGCCGGCTGCTTGATTCTTTGAGCCGGACCCGGCCTCCTCGGGGTTAGGCGGCACGAAGATGGAGTCGGATTCCGGAGACGGTTTGGTTGAAGGCTTGAGGAGGCGCTGTAGGGCGACGCCGGCTGGTATTGCTTGCCGCGTGGAGCCTATTCGGGCCAGACCGTCTGCTTGCTCGTTGTCGGCTCGCGGTACATGAAGGAATTCGCACCCGTCAAAGTATCCGCTGATTTGCTGCACTAGGAAGCGGTAGCTCGCCATGTTCGTGTCCTTGGCGTCCCAGTCGCCAGAAGACTGCTGCACCACCAAATCCGAGTCGCCATAGCACAGGATCCGGCGAATGCCAAGTTCCTTGGCAAGCCGGAGCCCGTGTACGATCGCTTCGTACTCGGCTACGTTGTTGGAGGCGGCGAAGTGGATCTGCAGCGTGTATTTGAGCTTGTCGCCCTTTGGAGAGGTAAGGACGATGCCGGCTCCCAGGCCGGTGTGCATCTTTGATCCGTCAAAGTGCATGCGCCAATGGGTGGAGTCGGGCGCTGGTGGTAAGTACTAGGTCTCGGCCCAATCGACGAGGAAGTCGGCCAGCGCTTGCGTCTTGATGGCGGTGCGGGGTTGGTAGTAGATCGTGTAGGGGGCCAGCTCGATGGCCCATTTAGCCACCCGGCCGGATGCATCCCGGCTACCTATGATCTCGGCTAGCGGGGCAGTGCATACGACCGTGATGGGATGCTCTTGGAAGTACGGCTTCAGCTTCTTGGCGGCGAAGTACACGCCATAGCACATCTTCTGATAGTGCGGGTAATTTTGCTTCGAGGCGGACAGCACCTCGCTCAGGTAATAAACCGGCCTCTGGACCGGCTGGGCTCAGCCTTTTTCGGGGCGTTCGACCACAATGACGGTGCTGACCACCCGGCTAGTGGCGGCAATATATAGGAGCAAGGGCTCCTTCTCAGTCGGTGTCGCCAAGACAGGCGGCATGGACAGCATTTTCTTCAGCTCGTGGAAAGCTTGGTCGGCCTGGTCGTTCCACTCAAAGTGAGTGCTCTTCTTCATGAGGCCGTAGAGGGGGAGAGCTTTTTCTCCAAGCCGGCTGATGAAGCGGTTCAAAGAGGCCAGGTACCCGGTGAACTTCTGAATCTCTCTGAGCTTGGTTGGGACCGCCATCCTCTCGATGGCCTTGATCTTCACAGGGTTGCACTCTATGCCGCGTTCGGAGACCAGAAAGCCTAGGAGCTGGCCGGCTGGCACTCCGAACACGCATTTCTCCAGGTTGAGCTTGATCCGGAACCGGCGCAGGTTCTCGAATGTCTCCTTCAAGTCTTCCAGCAGAGTGCCACGCTTCTCTGTCTTCACCACAACATCATCCACGTAAACATGGGCATTCTTGCCGAGCTGCGTGAGGAGGCACTTCTGCATGCAACGCTGAAAAGTGGCGCCGGCATTCCTCAAGCCGAACGTCATAGTCAGGTAGCAGAAGGCTCCAAACGGCGTGATGAAGGCGGTCTTCAGTTGGTCATCCGGGTTCAGCTTGATCTGGTGGTATCCCGAGTAGGCATCCAAAAAGCTCAACAGCTCGCATCCGGCTGTGGAGTCTATCACTTGATCGATCCTAGGCAGAGCAAAGGGATCTTTTGGGCAGGCTTTGTTGAGGCTCGTGTAGTCTATACACATGTGCCACTTGTTATTCTTTTTCAGCACGAGAACCGGGTTCGCGAGCCACTCGGGGAAGAAAACTTCCATGATGAAGCCGGCTGCAAGAAGCCGGGCTATCTCTTCCCCTACGATCCTTCTCTTCTCTTCTGACAGTCGGCGGAGGGGCTGCTTGACTGGTTTAGCATCCTCCCGCACATGCAATTTGTGCTCGGCGAAATCCGTCGGAACACCCGGCATGTCCCTGGGGGACCATGCAAAGATATCCCGATTCTCACGGAGGAAATCGACGAGCTCGCCTTCCTATTTGCTATCCAGGCTCGCCCCAATGACGGCAAACCTCTCGGGGTGCTCGGGGTCGAGCTGTATCTTCTTGGTCTCCTTGGCCGGCTGGAAAGATCCTTGGGCATCATACTCCTTGGAGTCGGCAGGTTGGTTTAGCTGCTTGCTGGCCAGGGCCACGACCCGGTCCAGCGTCTTCTTCTCTGCAGCGATCACGAGGGATTCGGCCAGCCGGCTGCTGGCCGCGGCGCAGTCGGCGGACTTCTTGTAGTCGCCGGCGATGGTGATGACACCCTTGGAGCTCGGTATCTTCATCTTGAGGTAAGCATAGTGGGGGACCGCCATGAACTTGGCCAAGGCGGGTCGGCCCAGCAAGGCATGGTAAGGGCTCTCCAGGTCCAGCACCTCGAACCAGATTGCTTCCCGGCGGAAATGGTCCTTGCCCCCAAAGAGTACATCGATCTTGATCTTGCCGATGGGGGCATAGGACAATCCGGGTACGATGCCGTGGAACACCGTTCGAGTCGGCGCAAGTTGCTTTGCCTTGACGCCCAGCTTCTCCATGGTGTCGCGGTACAGGATGTTGATGCTGCTTCCGCCGTCGATCAGCACGCGGGAGAAGCGCGCGGCGCGTGTATCCGTTGTGAGGGTGGCCTCCAGGACCAATGCGTAGGAGCCGGGGGATGGCATCACCTCTGGGTGGTCGGCCCGGCTCCAGCTGATGGGTTTCTCCGACCAGTGCATGTGGCCGGCTGGGCTGGCGGCGGCCACGTTGACTTCTTGTTGCTCTCGGCGTCTGCTGCGCCAGTCTTCAGGCTGGCTCGTGAAGACGACATAAGACGCTTGCTCATCGGGGAACTCGTCCTGCATGGCGTCGACCGCGGGCCGGGCGGCTTTGGGCGGCGGAGCCGGCGGCGGCGGGTCGGCAGGCGGAGTCGGCGTGAGCCCCTCGCCCTTCGAGATTCGGGCGAGCCAGTTGCACTTGCGGGTCGTGTGGTTGGACGGCTTCGCGCCGCTGTGGAACTTGCACGGGGCATCAAGGGTTTGCTCGTAGGAGAAGGCCGGCTGCCAAGCCGGCCGGCCGCCCTTGGGCTTCTTGGGTGCGGGTCGCCCTTCAGGCGGCGCGTCTTCGACCGTGGCCACCTGCCGACTGGCGGGAGGCGGCGCAGGGCCCTTGCGCTTTTGATCATTCTGGTGTTGGCGTCGGCCGCCGTCTCTAGCCGGTGCTTTGGGCGCCGGATTGAGCACCTTTCCGGATGTGTCCACCCGGAGCTCGGTCTTCATTGAGGAGTCGGCGGTGGCGTACTTGTCGGCGATGTTTAGGAGCTCGTCGAGGGTAGTCGGCTCATCGCAGAGAAGCTTGTGTTTGAGGAGGGTGCCCTCTCGGCACCCGGCGGTGAAGTATTCGATGGCTTGCAGCTCGTGCACCCCCTCGCAGGAGTTGCGGAGCTCGGCCCAACGCGTCAGGTAGTCGCGAGTGGACTCGGCCAGGCCCTGTACGCACAGGGAGAGCTGTCTGGGCTTCGGAGCCCGCTTGTAGGTGCTGGTGAAGTTGCGAACGAAGGCTTCGGTGAAATCCACCCAGCTGTTGATGCTGAGGGGCTTGAGGCTGTTAAGCCAAGTCCGCGCCGTGCCTTGCAGCATGAGGGGCACGTACTTTACGGCAACGCGCCGGTTGCCATTGGCGATGCTGACGGCCGTGGAGTAGTCGATCAGCCAATCTTCCGGCTTCACCGAGCCATTGTACTTGGGCGTGTCTCTTGGGAGCGAGAACCCTTTGGGGAAGGGCTCGTCGCGGATGCGGGGGCCAAAGCAAGGCGGGCTGACATCGTCTTCTTCTTCTAGCGCCAGGGGTCGGGCCAGGCGGTCGATCCGGTGGCGGGCGTTGTTTTCGCCGATTCCCTCACGACGACCAAGCCGGCCGCTGAGAGTCGGGTGAGCCACTGGAGGCGGGTAGGATATCTCTCTCCGCGAGCTCGAGGCGGAGGCGGGGTGCCCCGCCATTCCATGGCTCGGGGGCGGCCGTCCGCGTCTCGCTCGATGGAGATTTGGGTCCGGCTTCGGCTGGAAGCCGGCTCTTTCTCGCGCCGCGCGCGGGTGTTGCTGGTAGTCGGCGAACGGGAAGTCGCGCCGTGTTCGCGGCGCGGGGGAGGGCTCCCCGCGCAGGCGTCGGCTTCGTGCCGTCGTGCGGCCGCATCAATCAGTTGCTGGATGCGCCGCGTCATGTGGGGGAGGTCTTCGGCCTCCAAGCCATCTAGCTCATCTACAGCCACCTGGGCGGCGCGCAGGTTCTCGAGCGGGGTGGCGTAGACCGGGCGATCCACCCCAAGCGTGTCAGCAATGACGGCGCCGCGTTGCCTGACAGCACCGGCCCGGCTAGGGCCAGCCGGAGCCGGCGTGCTGAAGGCGGCGCGGTCAGCTTCGCGCTGGTAGGCCTCGGTGAGGCGTCTTACGGAGGCCAGCCGCCGGCCCTCCGCGAGGAGGGCGAGGCGGCGTGCCTCCAGAACTTCGTCGCTGGCGTCCGCCGGAAGGGGGGCGGACAAGTCTTGGGCAGCCGCGAGTGGGGTGTCGCGGGCGCCCTCATCAGTCGGGCCGTCAAGGCCGATAACCATCACCTCAGGGGCATCAGAATCGCGATCGCCGGCCGGAGGGAGCGGGTCGTTGTAGACCGTGACGTTGGTGGGGAAGGTATCGTAGGATGCCGGGTCGGAGTCGACGGGCATCGGGTCGGTGGAGCCAACCGACTCCGAATCCGCAGCGGGCTCGCTGGAGACGTGGAGTTGGCTGAGGAGGCTGGCGAGGTGATCTGTGCCCGCATCAGAGGCAAGCTCGTCGGAGATGCGGGCCTCGTCGAAGAGGCCGGCGAGGCCGCTAGCAGCGCAGACGTCGGCGACGCCACGCAGCGCGTCGCGGCAAGCGCCATCGGGGGAGCCAGGCTGGCTACGCCCGCGAGGAAGGAAAAGGGTTCCTGTCCAGAACAGGTCTCCAGACGACGGTGCACCTGGCCCCACGGTGGGCGCCAAATGTCGGGTGGTAGGATCGACATATGCCAACGGGTGGCTTATCATTGCGGGGGCCAATATAACGTCGCCGGTGCCTGGAAACGGGATGAGGCGTAGACATGCACGCCGGCGAATCTTTCCCAGCTTCAGGGCTCTCCGGGGAGATAACACCCCTACTGCTGCTCTGCGGTGTCTCCGCATGGTTACTAAGTGCACAAGTTGCTACAATGCTCCTTGAGCTGTTTGGGGGGGAAGGAGGATGAAGGGCTCAGCCTAGCCTGCTTCCTCTCCTTGTATGTGTCTAGGTCTAGAATGAGAGTTCCACCCTTTGCATGGGTGCACCGGGGGGTTTATATAGGCCTACCCCCCGGGGGTACAATGGTAATCCGACTGGGCGCGGGGCCCAGCTGTCTGTGACTATGCTCGCCGGCTTCTCCGCCGGCTTCTGGGGCCCGCCGGCTGGTGGGTCCCGCCGGCTGCCGGCCCCTAGGTCGACAGGCCAGTCCCACCGGCCAGGGCCTGGTCGGCAGCTGGTTACTGTTGCTCCGTGTTTGTTGGCACAGGCTTGGTCGGGGTAAGCGTGGCTACAGTAACGCCGCCTTGGCGGGCGATTACTATAGCCCCGCCGCACCCGGTCTCCTCAATGGGCGTCTCCTTCGAGGAGGGCGGCAGGCCGGCTACGTGGAGCCAGCCCTCTGCTTTGCCGGCTTGAGAGGGGGTGCGGCCGCCTTCGGCGTCTCTCTGCCCAAAGGGGCCCACCGCCTCGGGGGCCACGCTGGCGGCCCGTCGTGGACGGCGTCAGAGCCGCCATGGCTACAGTGCCGCGCCGGGCGGGCCGCAGCTGCCCGCACGACGCGCCGCACCAGGCGTGCTCCGGGTTTTGGGGGTGGCAGGCTCCACTGTAGCCACGCCCCACATCATCATCGCAGAGTGGACGCGTACATCGCGGGTACGGTGTTGACCGCTTTATCGGAGCCGGCCCGGCAGTAGCCGGCCTTGTCGTAGCCGGCCTTGCCATAGCCGGCCCTGCCGTAGCCGGCCCTCCACAGCTTTCTTCATGGGGGTAAAAGGCGGGCCGCCCCCGAAGCCGGCTAGGATGGTAGTCGGCTAGGGGGAGGCGGCCCAGGTCTTGAGTCTCCTTATGAGCCGGATGGGCTCATAATTTTTTCTGAGGAGCCAGGGGAAGCCGGCTGGGCTACCCGTGGCTATTTACCCCGACATGTGGGTTGCGTATATCATGTTCACCGTCCGCACTTGTGGGGGAAACCCTTCTGTCCACTGTTGTTCGGCGGCCGGGGCTCTTCGTCGTCATCGCTATGCAGCCCCTTGTCTTTATTTTCGGCATTTAACTTGCCTGCCTGCTTGAACACCCAACAATCCCTGTTGGTGTGATTGGCCGTCTTTTCGGGGGTGCCATGTATCTGGCACAAGCGGTCGAGTATTCGGTCCAAACTGGACGGGCCCCTAGGATTTCTTTTGAATGGCTTTTTTCGCTCACCGGATTTATAGCCTCTGAATCCAGCATTAACTGCCGTATCCTCAGCATTGTCGCCATTAATGCGGCGCTTCTGCTTGTTGCGACGCGACCTGCCACTACTCTCCCTGGTATCCGAATTACCAGGGTTCTTGGTCATATTGTTCCTACGAGCAAGCCAGCTGTCTTCTCCCACGCAAAAGCGGGTCATGAGTGTCGTGAGTGCTGCCATAGATTTCGGCTTTTCCTGTCCAAGGTGCCGAGCAAGCCACTCGTCATAGATATTGTGCTTGAAGGCTGCTAGGGCCTCTACGTCCGGACAGTCGACTATTTGATTTTTCTTTGTTAGGAACCGTGTCCAGAATTGCTTGGCCGATTCCTCTGGCTGCTGAATTACGTGGCTTAGGTCATCGGCGTCTGGTGGTCGCACATAAGTGCCCTGGAAATTATCGAGGAATGCGGCTTCCAGGTCCTCCTAACAACTGATTGATCCTGCTGGCAAGCTGTTAAGCCAATGCCGAGCTGGTCCTTTAAGCTTGAGTGGGAGGTATTTGATGGCGTGGGAGGTATTTCTTCATTGTCCGTATCCCAACCTTGCTGACCATAGTCCGGCCAGGGCTCTCCTGATAAAGAGAGAGACTTTAGTGTCTTCAAAATATCGCTGAAAGGCGAGTGTTGAAAGATGTTCGTGGCAGTAAACTCCATGATCGGCGCCCAATCGGATTCGATCGGCAGGGGCGCGGAGGGTTCGGAGTCCGGAGAGGAGTCCGGCTCCTTGGAGTCACGAGTCTCGCGGAGTGCGGGGCTGGTGTTCGGCTCGATCGCTGTTGGGATCGCAGCCCCCGAGGCGGCGTCCAACCACTCATCCTCGATCGGCGCAGTTGGCTCCGAATTAAGGGTCGAAGCCGATGCGGGTGCGGCCTCCAGGGCACTGTTCGGCGGCAGAGCTAGATCATGCTCGTCGTGACAGTGCGGCGCGCTCGGCAGTGGCTCGAATCCGTCGAAGATCAAGTCCCCGTGGATGTCAGCCGTGTAGTTTAAACTTCCAAATCTGACCTGACGGCCAGGGGCATAGCTTTCTATCTGCTCCAGATGGCCAAGTGAATTGGCCGGCAGTGCGAAGCCGCCGGAGACGAAGATCTGTCCAGGGAGGAAGGTCTCACCCTGGACTGCATCGCTATTGATGATCCTAGGAGCCATCAAGCCTAACGGCGACGACATAGAGGAACTCTCAATGAAAGCACCAATGTCGGTGTCAAAACCGATGGATCTCGGGTAGGGGGTCCCGAACTATGCGTCTAGGCTGGATGGTAACAGGAGGCAAGGGACACGAAGTTTTACCCAGGTTCGGGCCCTCTTGATGGAGGTAAAACCCTACGTCCTGCTTGATTAATATTGATGATATGGGTAGTACAAGAGTAGATCTACCACGAGATCGGAGAGGCTAAACCCTAGAAGCTAGCCTATGGTATGAGTGTTGTTCTGTATGTTGTCCTACGGACTAAAACCCTCTGGTTTATATAGACACCGGAGAGGGTTAGGGTTACACAAAGTCGGTTACAATGGTAGGAGATCCACATATCCGTATCGCCAAGCTTGCCTTCCACGCCAAGGAAAGTCCCTCCCGGACACGGGACGAAGTCTTCAATCTTGTATCTTCATAGTCCAGGAGTCCGGCTGAAGGTATAGTCCGGCCATCCAGACACCCCCTAATCCAGGACTCCCCCAGATCCCATCTCATATTTCATGGCATCAAGCCATTTTGCGGAATCTAGGCTCATCATCGCTTCCTCATAGTTCGTAGGTTCGTCATGGTCAAGTAACATGACCTCCAGAATAGGATTATCGTACCACTCTGGTGCGGATCTTGCTCTGGTTGACCTACGAGGTTCGGTAGTAACTTGATCTGAAGTTCATGATCATCATCATTAGCTTCCTCACTAATTGGTGTAGGTGTCACAGGAACCGGTTTCTGTGACGAACTACTCTCCAATAAGGGAGCAGGTACAGTTACCTCATCAAGTTCTACTTTCCTCCCACTTACTTCTTTCGAGAGAAACTCCTTCTCTAGAAAGGATCCATTCTTAGCAACGAATGTCTTGCCTTCGGATCTGTGATAGAAGGTGTACCCAACAGTTTCGTTTGGGTATCCTATGAAGACACATTTCTCCGATTTGGGTTCGAGCTTATCAGGTTGAAGCTTTTTCACATAAGTATCGCAGCCCCAAACTTTAAGAAACGACAACTTTGGTTTCTTGCCAAACCATAGTTCATAAGGCGTCGTCTCAACAGATTTTGATGGTGCCCTGTTTAACGTGAATGCAGCCGTCTCTAAAGCATAACCCAAAAACAATAGCGGTAAATCAGTAAGAGACATCATAGATCGCACCATATCTAGTAAAGTACAATTACGACGTTCGGACACACCATTACGCTGTGGTGTTCCAGGTGGCGTGAGTTGCGAAACTATTCCGCATTATTTCAAATGTAGACCAAACTCATAACTCAAATACTCTCCTCCACGATCAGATCGTAGAAACTTTATTTTCTTGTTACGATGATTTTCCACTTCACTCTGGAATTCTTTAAACTTTTCAAATGTTTCAGACTTATGTTTCGTTAAGTAGATATACCCATATCTGCTCAAATCATCTGTGAAGGTGAGAAAATAACGATACCTGCCGCGAGCTTCAATATTCATCGGACCACATACATCAGTATGTATGATTTACAACAAGTCTGTTGCTCGCTCCATTGTTCCGGAGAATGGCATTTTAGTCATCTTGCCCATAAGGCATGGTTCGCAAGTACCAAGTGATTCATAATCAAGTGATTCCAAAAGTCCATCAGTATGGAGTTTCTTCATGCGCTTCACACCAATATGACCCAAACGGCAGTGCCACAAATAAGTTGCACTATCATTATGAACTCTGCATCTTTTGGCTTCAACATTATGAATATGTGTATCACTAATATCGAGATTCAACAGAAATAGACCACTCTTCAAGGGTGCATGACCATAAAAGATATTACTCATATAAATAGAACAACCATTATTCACAGATTTAAATGAATAACCGTCTCGCATCAAAAAAGATCAAGATATAATGTTCATGCTTACCGCTGGCACCAAATAACAATTATTTAGGTCTAAAACTAATGCCGAAGGAGGTAGCGTGCCGACGGCGATCACATCGACTTTGGAGCCATTTCCCACGCGCATCGTCACCTCGTCCTTAGTCAGTCTTCGCTTAATCCGTATTCCCTGTTTCGAGTTGCAAATATTAGCAATAGAACCAGTATCAAATACCCAGGTGCTACTCCGAGCTCTGGTAAGGTACACATCAATAACATGTATATCACATATACCTTTGTTCACCTTGCCATCTTTCTTATCCGCCAAATACTTGGGGCAGTTCCGCTTCCAGTCACCAGTCTATTTGCAGTAGAAGCACTCAGTCTCAGGCTTAGATCCAGATTTGGGTTTCTTCTCTTGAGCAGTGCTACCTCTTGAGCACTTTGTTGGTTTTCCCTTGAAGAGGAAAGGGTGATGCAGCAAAGTAGCGTAAGTATTTCCCTCGGTTTTTGAGAACCAAGGTATCAATCCAGTAGGAGGCCACGCACGAGTCCCTCGCACCTACACAAACAAATAAAATCCTCGCAACCAATGCAATAAAGGGGTTGTCAATCCCTTCACGGTCACTTACAAAACTGAGATCTGATAAGATAATATTTTTGATATTTTTATGATAAAGATGCGAAGTAAATAAAGCAAAATAAAAACGGTGCAAGAAATAGCTTGTTGATGGATGATTAATATGATAGAAAATAGACCCGGGGGCCATAGGTTTCACTAGTGGCTTCTCTCGAGAGCATAAGTATTACGGTGGGTAAACAAATTACTGTTGAGCAATTGACACAGCATAGTTATGAGAATATCTAGGTATGATCATGTATACAGGCATCACGTCCGAGACAAGTAGACCGACTCCTGCCTGCATCTACTACTATTACTCCACACATCGACCGCTATCCAGCATGCATCTAGAGTATTAAGTTCAAAAGAACAGAGTAACGCTTTAAGCAAGATGACATGATGTAGAGGGATAAACTCATGCAATATGATATAAACCCCATCTTGTTATCCTCGATGACAACAATACAATACGTGCTTTGCTGCCCCTACTGTCACTGGGAAAGGACACCGCAAGATTGAACCCAAAGCTAAGCACTTCTCCCATTGCAAGAAAGATCAATCTAGTAGGCCAAACCAAATTGATAATTTAAAGAGACTTGCAAAGATAACCAATCATACATAAAAGAATTCAGAGAAGATTCAAATATTGTTCATAGATAGACTTGATCATAAACCCACAATTCATCGGTCTCAACAAACACACCGCAAAAAGAAGATTACATCGAGTTGTTCTCCACAAGAGAGGGGGAGAACATTGTATTGAGATCCAAAAAGAGAGAAGAAGCCATCTAGCTACTAACTATGGACCCGTAGGTCTGAGGTAAACTACTCACACTTCATCAGAGGAGCTATGGTGTTGATGTAGAAGCCCTCCGTGATCGATGCCCCCTCCGGCGGAGCTCCGGAAAAGGCCCCAAGATGGAATCTCACAGGTATAGAAGGTTGCAACGGTGGAATTAGGGTTTTGGCTCCGTTTCTGGTAGTTTGGGGGTACGTAGGTATATATAGGAGGAAGAAGTACATCGGTGGAGCAACATGGTCCCCACGAGGGTGAAGGGCGCGCCTGGGGGGTAGGCGTGCCCCCTACCTCGTGCCTTCCTGGTTGCTTTCTTGACGTAGGGTCCAAGTCCTCTGGATCACGTTCGTTCCAAAAATCACGGTCCCGAAGGTTTCATTCCGTTTGGACTCCGTTTGATATTCTTTTTCTGCGAAACTCTGAAATAGGCAAAAAAAACATCAATTTTGGGATGGGCCTGCAGTTAATAGGTTAGTCCCAAAAATAATATAAAAGTGTATAATAAAGCCCAATAATGTCCAAAACAGAATATAATATAGCATGGAACAATCAAAAATTATAGATACGTTGGAGACGTATCAAGCAGCAACTTGTTTGCCGTTCTTCTTGAAGTTCCCCTTCTTCTTCCCTTTACCCTTTTTCTTGAAACTGGTGGTTTTGCTAACCATCAACACTTGATGCTCCTTTTTGATTTCCATCTCCGCGACCTTTAGCATCGCGAAGAGCTCGGGAATTGTCTTATTCATCCCTTGCATATTATAGTTCATCACGAAGCTTTTGTAGCTTGGTGGCAGTGATTGAAGAACTCTGTCAATGACACTATCAACAGGAAGATAAACTCCCAGTTGAGTCAAGTGATTATGATACCCAGATATTTTGAGTATATGCTCACTGACAGAACTATTCTCCTCCATCTTGCAACTATAGAACTTATTGGAGACTTCATATCTCTCAATCTGGGCATTTGCTTGAAATATTAACTTCAACTCTTGGAACATCTCATATGCTCCATGACCTTCAAAACGTCGTTGAAGTCCTAGTTCTAAGACGTAAAGCATGGCACACTAAACTATCGAGTAGTCATCAACACGCGACTGCCAGGCATTCACAATGTCTGCAGTTGCCGGTCCAGGTGGCACACCTAGCGGTGCTTCCAGGACGTAATCCTTCTGTGCAGCAATGAGGATAATCCTCAAGTTACGGACCCAGTCCATGTAATTGCTACCATCATCTTTCAACATTGCTTTCTCAAGGAACGCATTAAAATTCAACAGAACAACAGCACGGGCCATCTATCTACAACAACATAGATAAGCAAAATACTATCAGGTACTAAGTTCATGATAAATTTAAGTTCAATTAATCATATTACTTAAGAACTCCCACTTAGATAGACATCCCTCTAATCATCTAAGTGATCACGTGATCCATATCAACTAAACCATAACCGATCATCACGTGAAATGGAGTAGTTTTCAATGGTGAACATCATTATGTTGATCATATCTACTATATGATTCATGCTCGACCTTTTGGTCTCATTGTTCCGAGGCCATATCTGCATATGCTAGGCTCGTCAAGTTTAACCCGAGTATTCTGCATGTGCAAAACTGGCTTGCACCCATTGTAGATGGACGTAGAGCTTATCACACCCGATCATCACGTGGTGTCTCGGCACGACGAACTTTGGCAACGGTGCATACTCAGGGAGAACACTTTTATCTTGAAATTTAGTGAGAGATCATCTTATAATGCTACCATCAATCAAAGCAAAATAAGATGCATAAAGGATAAACATCACATGCAATCAATATAAGTGATATGATATGGCCATCATCATCTTGTGCTTGTGATCTTCATCTCCGAAGCACCGTCATGATCACCATCGTCACCGGCGCGACACCTTGATCTCCATCGTAGCATCATTGTCGTCTCGCCAACTATTGCTTCTACGACTATCGCTACCGCTTAGTGATAAGTAAAGCAATTACAAGGCGATTGCATTGCATACAATAAAGCGAAAACCATATGGCTCCTGCTAGTTGCCGATAACTCTGTTACAAAACATGATCCTCTCATACAATAAATATAGCATCATGTCTTGACCATATCACATCACAACATGCCCTGCAAAAACAAGTTAGACGTCCTCTACTTTGTTTTTGCAAGTTTTACGTGGCTGCTACGGGCTGAGCAAGAACCGTTCTTACCTATGCATCAACACCACAACGATAGTTCGTCAAGTTAGTGTTGTTTTAACCTTCTCAAGGACCGGGCGTAGCCACACTCGATTCAACTAAAGTTGGAGAAACTGACACCCGCCAGCCACCTTTGTGCAAAGCACATCGGTAGAACCAGTCTCGCGTAAGCGTACGTGTAATGTCGGTCCGGGACGCTTCATCCAACAATACCGCCGAACCAAAGTATGACATGCTGGTAAGCAATATGACTTGTATAGTCCACAACTCATTTGTGTTCCACTCATGCATATAACATCTATGCATAAAACCTGGCTCGGATGCCACTGTTGGGGAACGTAGTAATTTCAAAAAAAAATCCTACGCACACGCAGGATCATGGTGATGCATAGCAACAAGAGGGGAGAGTGTCGTCCACGTACCCACGTAGACTGTTAAGCGGAAGCGTTATGACAACGCGGTTGATGTAGTCGTACGTCTTCACGATCGATCGATCCTCAATACCAAACGTACGGCACCTCCGTGTTCATCACATGTTCAGCTCAGTGACGTCCCACGAACTCACGATCCAGTAGATCTCGGGGAAGAGTTTCGTCAGCACGACGGCATGGTGACAATGTTGATGAAGCTAGCGTGGCAGGGCTTCGCCTAAGCACCACTACAGTATGACCGAGGTGGATTATGGTGGAGGGGGGCACCGCACACGGCTGGGAGAGATCTTTGTGATCAACTTGTGTGTCTAGAGGTGCCCCCCTGCCCCTGTATATAAAGGAGCAAGGGGGAGGCCGGCCGGCCCTTGTTGGTGTGCCAGGAGGAGGAATCCTCCTCCTAGTCGGAGTAGGATTCCCCTCTTTCCTACTCCTACTAGGAGGGGAAAGGAAGGGAGAGAAAGAGAAGGAAAGGTGGGCGTCGCCCCTCTCTCCTAGTCCAATTCGGACCATAGGGGAGGGGGCGCGCTGCCTACCCTAGGCTGGCCCCTCTCTCTATCCCTTATGGACCAACAAGGCCCATTAGCCCCCGGGGGGTTCCGGTAACCCCTTCGGTACTCCGGTAAAATCCCGATTTTACCCGGAACTCTTCCGATGTCCAAATGTAGGCTTCCAATATATCAATCTTCATGTATCGACCATTTCGAGACTCCTCGTCATGTCCGTGATCAAATCCGGTCCTCCGAACTACCTTCGGTACATCAAAACATATAAACTCATAAAACTGATCGTCATAGAACTTTAAGCGTGCGGACCCTACGGGTTCGAGAACTATGTAGACATGACTGAGACATGTCTCCGATCAATAACCAATAGAGGAACCTAGATGCTCATATTGGTTCCTACATATTCTACGTAGATCTTTATCGGTCAAACCGCATAACACTATACGTTGTTCTCTTTGTCATCGGTATGTTACTTGCCCGAGATTCGATCATCGGTATCCCAATACCTAGTTCAATCTCGTTACCGGCAAGTATATTTACTCGTTTCGTAATGCACTATCCCGCAACTAACTCATTAGTTGCATTGCTTGCAAGGCTTATAGTGATGTGCATTACCGAGAGGGCCCAGAGATACCTCTCCGATAATCGGAGTGACAAATCCTAATCTTGATCTATGCCAACTCAACAAGTACCATCGGAGACACCTGTAGAGCACCTTTATAATCACCCAGTTACATTGTGACATTTGGTAGCATACAAAGTGTTCCTCCGGTATTCGGGAGTTGCATAATCTCATAGTCATAAGAACATGTATAAGTCATGAAGAAAGCAATAGCGGTAAACAAAAACGATCAAGTGCTAAGCTAACGGAACGGGTCAAGTCAATCACATCATTCTCCTAATGATGTGATCCCATTGATCAAATAACAACTCATGTCTATGGTTTGTAAACTTAACCATCTTTGATCAATGAGCTAGTCAAGTAGAGGCATACTAGTGACACTATGTTTGTCTATGTATTCACACATGTATTATGTTTCCGGTTAATACAATTCTAGAATGAACAATAAACATTTATCATGAAATGAGGAAATAAATAATAACTTTATTATTGCCTCTAGGGCATATTTCCTTCATTCCTCCACAAGGAAGAGAGAGGGAAGGAAGGAGAGGGAGAGGGAGTAGGAAAGGGGGCGCCGCCTCCTTCCCTTATCCAATTCGGACTGCAAGGGGGGAGGGGCGTGCGGCCTGCCCTGGCTGCCCTCCTCTCTCTCCAACAAGGCCCATGGTGGCCCATTAGTTCCCCCGAGGGGTTCCGGTAACCCCTCCGACACTCTGTTTTTACCCCCAAAAATCCGGAACACTTTCGGTGTCTGAATAACATGGTCCAATATATCAATCTTTATGTATCGACCATTTCGAGACTCCTCGTCATGTCTGTGATCTCATCCGGGACTCCGAACGACCTTTGGTCATCAAATCACATAAACTCATAATACAAATCGTCATCGAACGTTAAGCGTGCGGACCCTACGGGTTCGAGAACTATGTAGACATGACCGAGACACATCTTCGGTCAATAACCAATAGCGGAACCTAGATGCTTATATTGGCTCCTACATATTCTACGAAGATCTTTATCGGTCAAACCGCATAACAACATACATTGTTCCCTTTGTCATTGGTATGTTACTTGCCTGAGATTCGATCATCGGTATCATCATACCTAGTTCAATCTCGTTACCGGCAAGTCTCTTTACTCGTTCCGTAATGAATCATCCCGTGACTAAATCATTAGTCACATTGCTTGCAAGGCTCATAGTGATGTGCATTACCGAGAGGGCCCAGAGATACCTCTCCGATACACGGAGTGACAAATCCTAATCTCGATCTATGCCAACTCAACAAACACCATCGGAGACACCTGTAGAGCATCTTTATAATCACCCAGTTACGTTGTGACGTTTGATAGCACACAAGGTGTTCCTCCGGTATTCGGGAGTTGCATAATCTCATAGTATGAGGAACATGTATAAGTCATGAAGAAAGCAATAGCAGAGAAACTAAACAATCATTATGCTAAGCTAACAGATGGGTCTTGTCCATCACATCATTCTCTAATGATGTGATCCCGCTCATCAAATGACAACACATGTCTATGGCTAGGAAACTTAACCATCTTGGGTTAACGAGCTAGTCAAGTAGAGGCATACTAGGGACACTCTGTATGTCTTATGTATTCACACATGTACTAAGTTTCCGGTTAATACAATTCTAGCATGAATAATAAACATTTATCATGATAGAAGGAAATATAAATAACAAATTTATTATTGCCTCTAGGGCATATTTCCTTCAGGGGGGCCAAAGAATATTTGAAGGTATTAGCAGCTGAGTTGTCAATTCAACCACACCTGGAGATTAATTATCTGCAGCAACGTGATCAGTAGCAAATTAGTATGATAGTTTTGATAATAGTAGCAGAGCAATGGTAACGGTAACAATGATAGTAGTAGTTTTGTAACAAGTGCAACAGTAACGATAGCATTAGTAACTTAGCAAGAATAATATAAGATAAATTCGTAGGCATTGGATCGGTGACTTGTTATATGATATTCATCATGAGACACTTATAACCTAGGGCGATACGGCACTAGCTCCCATTCATCAATATAATGTAGGCATGTATTCCGTAAATATTCATACGTGCTTATGGAAAGAACTAGCATGACATCTTTTGTCCTACCCTCCCGTGGCAGCAGGGTCCTATTGGAAACTAAGGGATATTAAGGCCTCATTTTAATAAAGAGCTGAAACAAAGCACTAACACACGGTGAATACATGAACTCCTCAAACTACCATCATCATCGGGAGTGGTCCCGACTATTGTCACTCCGGAGTTGCCGGATCATAACACGTAGTAGGTGACTATAACTTGCAAGATCGGATCCAGAACATGGATATAATGGTGATAACATAAACGGTTCAGATCTGAAATCATGGCACCCGGGCCCAAAGTGACAAGCCTTAAGCATGGCAAAGTCATAGCAACAACAATCTTAGAACATAGTGGATACTAGGGATCAAGCCCTAACAAAATTAACTTGATTACATGATGAATCTCATCCAACTCCTCACCGACCAGCGAGCCTATGAAGGAATTACTCCCTCCCGGTGGGGAGCATCATGGAATTGGCGATGGAGAAGGGTTGGTAATGACGAAGAACGAAGATCCCCCTCTCCGGAGCCCCAAACGGACTCCAGATCTGGCCTCCACATGAAGAACAGGAGGTGACGGCTGTTCCGTCTCGTGGATCGCGATAATTCTTTCTCCCTGATTTTTTATAGAAAAATAGGATTTTATAGCGTCGGTTTCAGGGTCTGCGGGGCCACCATGTGGGGACAACCCACCTGGGCGCGCCAGGAAAGGGGGCGCGCCCTGGTGGGTTGTGCCCACCCATGTGCCCCTCTCTGATAGGTCTTGGTTCTAGAAATTCTTGTTTATTGTATTAAAATTTCTCGCAAAGTTTCGTTCCATTTCGAGAACTTTTATTTCCGCACAAAAATAACACCATGGTAGTTATGCTGAAAACAGGGTCTGTCCGGGGTTAGTTTCATTCAAATCATGCAAATTAGAGTCCAAAACAAGAGGAAAAGCATTAGGAAAAGTAGATACGTTGGAGACGTATCAACTCCCTCAAGCTTAAACATTTGCTTGTCCTCAAGCAATTCAGTTGATAAACTGAAAGTGAAAAAGAAAAACTTTTATGAACTCTTCTGATCTTGTTTGCATAAATAAGCTTAAAGAATACCTAGGTTTTCATCCAACATTATAACTAACCACGCCGACAATAACTCTTAAAGATTATATTAACTCATATCAATGATATAATCAGCTAGCGAGCAATAATAAGGTATCTCAAGCAGCAACACATTGTCAAAACAACCATGATATAATATGACAATAGTGCTATCTCGCTAGCCCTTTCTGAGACCGCAAATAATAAATGCAGAGCACCTCCAAAGTTCAAGCAGTGACTAAACATTGTAATTCATGGTAGAAAACATCCAGTGCATGATGCACCCAACATTAGCTACACACAATGCATAAGTCATGACAGCAGTGCTCTCAGGTTCTGGCGCTTGTTTTAGAAGGTGATGACACAACATAAAAGTAAATAGATAGTCCCTTCACAGAGGGAAGCAGTGATTTGCAGAGGTGCCAGAGCTCAAGTTTTTTAAAACAGAGGTAGCTGATATTTTGAGACATGCACACTTCTCATTTACTTCACAACCATCAGTTATCAACATCTTCCATGCTAAGCACGCTAGTGGCAGTTCCCAAGCGATAAAAGTAAAGGTTTACTCCCCCCACCAACAATCACACTCCACGGCTTGTTTGAAACAACGGGCACCGTCCAAACCATCAATAGTCCCGGGGGAGTTTTGTTTAATTATTTGCATTTTTGAGTTCGGGACTGGGACTCCCTATTACCGCCCTTTTCTCGTGCGATGGCGAGTGAATAAACACTCGACCTAAGAATAACCCACTTAGCATGGAAGATACCGACCACCTCCTATCGTTCCATGAACGATCCAGGCACACAAAAAGGATATTTTTTAGAAGTTTTTGGAGGTGGCACATGCAAATTTACTTAGGACGGCAGGGTAATACCGCATAGAGGTAGGTATGGTGGACTCATCTGGAATAACTTTTGGGTTCAAGGTTTTTGATGTACAAGCAGAATTCCCACTTAGTACAGGCGAAGGCTAGCAATTAGATTGAGAAGCGGCCAGCTAGAGAGCAACAACGATCATGATCATGCATTATGCATAAGTAACATTGGACACTAGCATGAGTAGGATATGAACACCATGAACATAAATATCATAGATGCTATGTTGGTTTTGATTCAACTACATGCATGAACATGTGCCAAGTCAAGCCACTCGAACATTTAGATGAGGATACCATATCATCATACTACATCACAATCATTTTAACGCAATGTTGATATCCAAGATAAATCATTATCCACTCCCAGCTACTTATGCATGGAATGAGAAACTATAATCTCTAATTGTCATTGCAAACATGTTTAATCATAATGGGCTGAATCATGGATACTAGGTTAAACATATTTACACAAACAAAACAAGTCGAGTTCATACCAGTTTCTCTCTGCCACGGCCAATTCATCGAATATCGTCATTATTGCCTTTCACTTGCACGACCGAACGATGTGAAAATAATAATAGTGCAAGAGTGCCATGGACTAAGCTAGAATCTGCAAACATTTTATTCAAAAGGAGAAGACAAGGTAAAATATGCTCTTTATTAGATCAATAGTTATTCATATGAGAGCCACTCAACATTTTCATCGTGGTCTTCTCCTCGGTACAACTCGAATAAAAGGAAAAGAAATTCAGAGAAACACACTGAAATATTTTTGGAGTTTTTGGTTTTCTTGAACAAGCAAATAAAAGGGAAAAGCAAAAGCGATAAAAACTATTTACACGAAAACTCCCAACAAGCAAAAGAAGAATAAGGAAATCTTTTTGGGTTTTCTTTTTAATACTACAACTAAGCATGCATAGGAAGTAAACTAACTACCACTAATTTTTTGATTTTTCTAAGGTTTTTCAAACACACAAGAATAAGGCAAGAAAATAAATCTAAACATGGATGATACAATGAAAAAGTGTTAACACTGACAACTGGAATAAGTGGACATGAATGTAATGTCGGTGAGAAACACGTACTCCCCCAAGCTAAGGCTTTTGGCCTAACTTGGTAATCAATCAGAAGCCTGGATAGTAGTTGACGTGGTAGCTCACAGAGGCTCTCAATGCGGATGCCTCGGCCTGCCGTGCTTCCTCCACTGTTGCGTTGTGAGCTCGGGCCTCCCTCCCAAGAACAAAATATCTTCCTTTGCCGTGATAGTCAAAAAGAGCAGGCGCAGGCAAATATGTGTGCACAACAGATGTTTGGTTAAACAACATATTGTAAGTGAAGTTACAATTTTTTCCTTTAAGGATCTTATGACCTTTTAAGGTGTCAAAATCTAAATACTGCATGGGCAGGATAGGGTCAAAGGGCAAAGGTGAAACACCCAGCCCTCGTGCTAAATGTGTGGCATATATGCCACCATAGAAATAGCCATTGCTAATGTTATGCTGAAATCTGCGTGCAACAATCGCTCCAAGGTTATGACTCCTTTCACCAGTGAGAGCGGTGCGTATGAGGCTCAAGTCTGGAGCACAAAGTTTACTACAGTCTTGCTTGCCTACTATACATTTCCCGTTAAATAATGCAAAGTATTTAATTGCGGGAAAATGAATGCTCTTTATTCTACCTTGTGTCACTCCCCTCGTCTCACAGTAACAAAGACTAGTCAAGAATGATTGGAACTCAGCCTTTGGCGGTTCATCAAGCGAACCCCAGAATGGGAGTTTGCAGTGGTAAGCAAAATTCTCTAGTGAGATGGTAAATGGATTATCATAAAGCATAAACGACACCCTAGACTCATGGGGATGGAATTTAAATCCTTTGACAAACGATTCAGTAAGAATGTGGCGTTGTTCGCACTTATCTGAAATGTAGGGACCGAGACCGGCATTGTGAACATATTGCTCAAATTCCTCTTTAATGCCCACACGCATCATATACTCATCGCAAGTCCATAAGCATGTTTTGGTGGCGGCATCTCGTGTGGAACTTTAACCGGGTTCAACATATGGCCGGCGAGCGGAGCTGTCACTAGAAGATGCCCCCGAGGATCGCCTCCTCGAAGAACTCCTTCCAAAAAAGTTCATTGTGTTTACGTACAATTTTCTGAAAAAATTTGATGACAAAAATTTATCAATAAAACTTTATAAGATTGAAAGCAACTACTCATAGGGATACATAGAGGCCATACCAAGCATTCAAACTACTTAGAACTCTAAGAATTCAACATGCAAGCTCATCCACAGCAGCAGCAAGAGTAGCTAATTATTCAAAATATAAACCACTAAAACAAAAACTAATTGGACAAACGATTGAGTCACATACCAAGCAACAATCCCGTGAAACAGTTTTGAAAACGGAGCTTCGAGCAAAGAGATTGAAATCCGCGGGCTTGAGAGCAAGAACACGAGAGAGAGAGAGAGAGAGAGAGCTATGGGGAATTTTTCTGGAGGTAGGTGACGATGTGGTGTAAAGAGATAAGTGAGGGGGGTCACGTGGGGACGACAACCCACCAGGGTGCACCTGGGGGTCCTGGCGCGCCCAGGTGGGTTGTGCCCACCTGGTGCACCTCCCTCTGATGTTATTTGCACCAAAAATTCAGAAACATTCAAGAAAAAATTGTATTAAATTTTCAGGGCATTCTGAGAACTTTTATTTTTGGGTCATTTTTTATTGCACGGGAAATTCAAAAAACAGACAAAGCATGGCATTTTATTTTATTTAACTAATAAAAATAGAAAACAAAAAGTAGGGACAAAAGGTAGTGCTTACTAAATTCATCAACTTCATACCGCTCAAAAATGATCCATTAATAAGGTTGATCAAGTCTTATTAACAACCACTTTCGATTAGCATGAAACTGAAGAACTTTCGTAAATCACTAAGTTACCTCAACGGGGATATGAATGTCCCCAACAATAAGCATTTCATATTTTTTTTACCAGTGGGTAGAGGTATTTGAAATCTTCCAATAGTGATTGTCAGAGATTTTTCAATAACATTAATACCATTCACTTGGAATTGTTTCTTCGGAAAGTGCACCGTATGCTCATTACCATTGATATGAAAAGCGACCTTGCTTTTATTGCAATCAATAACAACCCTTGCAGTATTCAAGAAGGGTCTACCAAGGA
This sequence comes from Triticum monococcum, assembly GCA_034509565.1. Classification (NCBI taxonomy): domain Eukaryota; kingdom Viridiplantae; phylum Streptophyta; class Magnoliopsida; order Poales; family Poaceae; genus Triticum; species Triticum monococcum. Next base: position 681,174,744 of record CM067845.1, on the reverse strand, counting down.
TAATCGACATGTTGTCATCCTCGGGCATCTCAAGTATAACAAAGTCAGTCAAAATAGTAACATTAGCAACAACAAAGGGCACATCCTCACAAATACCGATAGGTATGGCAGTTGATTTATCAGCCATTTGCAAAGATATTTCAGTAGGTGTGAGTTTATTCAAATCAAGTATTTTATATAAAGATAAAGACATAACACTAACACCAGCTCCTAAATCACAAAAGGCAGTTTTCACATAATTCTTTTTGATGGAGCAAGGTATAGTTGGTATTCCCGAATCTCCAAGTTTTTTAGGTACTCCATCTTTAAAAGTATAATTAGCAAGGATAGTGGAGATTTCAGCTTCCGGTATTTTTCTCTTATTAGTGATGATGTCTTTCATATACTTTGCATAAGGAGGCATTTTCAAGATATCAGTCAAGCGAGTACGCAAAAAGACTGGCCTCGGCATTTCAGCAAAGCATTCAAATTCTTCATCATCATTCTTTTTAGTTGACTTAGGTGGGAAAGGCATTGGTTTTTTAACCCACGGTTCTCTTTCTTTACCGTGTTTTCTAGCCACAAAGTCTCTTTTATCATACCTTTCATTCTTAGGTTGTGGGTTATCAAGATCAATTGGTGGTTCTATCTCAACGTCATTGTCTGGTTCTTTATTATTATTGAGGTTGACTATTTTCTTGAACATCAGCATTATCTTTTTCATTATCATTAGGTGAATGTTCGTTACCAGATTGAGTTTCAACATCAGAGATAGAAACTTCATTATCATTGTCAGGAGGTTTTTCGATTTCAGGTTCACTAGGAGCATGCAAAGTCCTATCAATCTTCTTCCTCTTTTTCTTTTTAGAAGAATTAGGTGTGGTGGTGGTGTTCTTTGTGAATCCTGTTCAATTTTTTTGGGTGTCCCTTGGGATAAAGTGGTTCCTAAGTGATTTTACCTCCTCTAGTTGCAACTCTAACAGCAAAGTCATGCATATTATTATCCATTTCATCAAGCAACTCTCTTTGTGATTTAGCAACTTGTTCTAACTGAGTTTGAACCATAGAAGCATGCTTTCCAACACCTCTAACATCATTTGAGATTCTAAATAACAAGTCACTAAAGCGAGCAATCATATCATAATTGTATTTCAATTGTTTCATAACATTTGCATTGAAGTGATCTTATTTTCTAATATAGTTTTCAAACTCATAAAGGCATTGGCTAGGATGTTGTTATTATCATTGAACTTCATAAGAGAATTTACCTCTACCACCTTAGGCAGTGGTGGTGTATTAAGCCCATGTATTTCTTCAATAGGAGGTACATTTTTAACATCCTCAGCTTTAATACCTTTTTCCTTCATAGATTTCTTTGCCTCTTGCATATCTTCAGGACTGAGATATAATATACCCCTCTTCTTCGGAGTGGGTTTAACCGGTGGTTCAGGAAGAGTCCAATCATCATAATTTTTCAATATGTTATTCAATAATTCTTCAGCTTGCCCAATAGTTCATTCCTTGAAAATACAACCAGCACAACTATCTAGGAAATCCCTAGAGGCATCAGTTAGTCCATTATAGAAGATATCAAGTATTTCATTTTTCTTAAGAGGATGATCAGGCAAAGCATTAAGTAATTGGCAAAGCCTCCCTGTCGGTGTCAAAACCGGCGGATCTTGGGTAGGGGGTCCCGAACTGTGCGTCAAGGCCGGATGGTAACAGGAGACAAGGGACACAATGTTTTTACCCAGGTTCGGGCCCTCTCGATGGAGGTAATACCCTACTCCTGCTTGATTAATATTGATGATATGGGTAGTACAAGAGTAGATCTACCACGAGATCAAGGAGGCTATATGTTTGTCTCCTTCCTCTGTCCGTTTTTTGCATTTTTCTGTCTTACATTTCTCTCCTTCCCCTCTTTTCTTTTATAGCCCTTAAAGGCTCATCTAGTGACGTGCCACTCACGCTCATTAAACCTGGGGGCTTCTTTAACAGAAGCTTATTTATACGGGCTTCACGCCCAACACATGCGTCAAACTTCCGCATGTACCTTTTTCTTCACCATTATATGCATCGATATGACTTAAGTTTTGGCCAAGCTGGGTTGCCTGGCTCCTGTGCTTACCCCTACGCTCCCGATTGTTCGGCTAGGCGGTAAAGGGAGAACCTCTGCGATTGTTACTGCCGGGTCAGCCGGATGTGTACCTCAGACTGGGTGAAGCCGAAAGCTAGCGTTCTTAAGGGAATATTCGGTCGGTGAAACAAAAAATGATCTTTTTACTCATTTTATGCGCCCCCAGATGCTTTTTTCTACGTCTTTTCACGCAGTCCGAACATGCACTTTAGGGCATGCCTCCCAGCGAAAGGAACCCCTAACGGAACTATTCTCTCTGGAAGATGTTTCTTACTAACCATGTAATATAACATAACTAGTTGGGCACTTGTCTGATAAAGCACTAATGACCCCTACGCCTGGTCTCCACACATACCCTGGTTCTTATATAACCTATATGGTATTCGGACACACTCTGGACCATCAGGTCCCGAGGTTGAAGCGAAAAGGTCGGCAACGACAAACGATCTACAATCCGGCTAGAAGGCATTACACGGACTTGGTCGATTATGAATGGACCTTCCCGCTTGTGCTTGAGTTTGTCCTTTTTCTTATCCGGCAGGCGTAGAACTAGTTCGCCAACATTGTAATTTTTGGCCCGTACTAATCTGCTTTGATATCTTCGGGCCTGCTGTTGATAAAATGCGGAACGGGCTTTTGCCACGTCACGCTCCTCCTCCAAGGCGTCCAAGTTGTCCTGCCGATCAAGCTCGGCTTCTCTTTCTTCATACATGCGCACTCTAGGTGAGTCATGAATTATGTCGCAGGGCAGAACTGCCTCTGCGCCGTACACCATAAAAAATGGTGTGTATTCGGTGGTGCGATTTGGCGTGGTCCGCAGCCCCCACAACACGGAGTCGAGCTCCTCTACCCAGTGCGTGTTAGATTCCTTGAGGGACCGCACCAGTCTGGGTTTAATGCCGCTCATAATAAGACCTTTTGCATGTTCGACCTGGCCGTTGGTTTGTGGGTGATAGGCCGAAGCATAATCGAGCTTGATGCCCATGTTTTTGCACCAGAGTTTTACCTCGTCGGTGGTAAAGTTTGTACCGTTATCGGTTATGATGTTGTGGGGGATGCCATAACGGTGTACAACCCCGAATATGAAGTCTATCACAGGTCCGGATTCGGCCATTTTAACAGGCTTGGCTTCTATCCATTTGGTGAACTTATCCACCATGACCAGTAAGTATTTTTTCCTATGGGTCCCACCTTTAAGGGGTCTGACCATGTCAAGCCCCCAGACCGCAAAAGGCCAGGTGATGGGTATAGTTTGGAGTGCGGTGGGTGGCATATGGCTTTGGTTGGCAAAAAGTTGGCAACCAACGCGTCGTTGGACTAGGTCCTGAGCGTCTGCCCGGGCCGTCGGCTAATAAAAGCCTGTACGGAAAGCCTTGCTAACAAGGGACCGAGTAGCGGCGTGGTGACCACCGAGTACGGCATGAATTTTAGCCAGAAGGTTCCGCCCTTCCTCTTCGGAGATGCACCTTTGAAGGACTCCGGTAGTGATTTTCTTATAAAGCTCTCCCTCATGGACTCTATAGGCTTTAGATCGCCGCACTATGCAGCGGGCCTCGTTTTGGTCCTCCGGGAGTTCCTGTCTAGTAAGGTAGGCTAGGAATGGTTCTGTCCACGGGGCGATAACCGCCATTATTACGTGGGCTGAAGGTGTAATTTCATTGGCAGAGCCTCCAATTATGTCAGATTGTTCGGCGTCGAGTGGTGCAGCTGGGTCCGGGCTGTTATTTGCGGGTTCCCCCTCCCATGCTACGGATGGCTTGAACAATCTTTCCAAAAAGATGTTGGGGGGACTGCATCGCGTTTTGCTCCGATGCATGCTAGGACGTCCGCTGCTTGATTGTTTTCTCGGGCTATATGGTGAAACTCCAGCCCTTCGAATCGAGCTGACATTTTTAGGACGGCGTTGCGGTAAGCTGCCATTTTTGGGTCCTTGGCGTTGAAGTCTCCATATATTTGGGATATCGAGAGGTTTGAATCCCCGCGTACCTCTAGGCGCTGGATACCCATGGATACTGCTATCCGGAGACCATGTAGGAGGGCCTCATATTCGGCTGCATTGTTGGAATCCGTGTACATGATCTGGAGCACATATTGGACTGTGTCTCCTGTGGGGGACGTCAGGACGACGCCAGCCCCTAGTCCGGCCAACATTTTGGAGCCGTCGAAATGCATAATCCAGTTTGAATATGTGTCGTACTCTTTAGGGAGCTCGGCCTCCGTCCATTCTACGACGAAGTCGGCCAAAACTTGCGATTTAATAGCTCGCCGTGGCTTATAGGTTATATCGAACAGGAGAAGCTCGATGGCCCATTTTGCAATCCGGCCCGTTGCATCATGGTTGTTGATAATATCGTTGAGTGGTACTTCCGAGGCTACTGTTATGGAACACTCCTGAAAGTAGTGTCGTAGCTTCCGGGATGCCATGAATACCGCATATGCAATCTTTTGATAATGCGGGGACCGTGATTTGCATGGAGTGAGGACAGTGGAAACGTAGTAGACCGGCCTTTGAAGGAGGAATTTGTGTCCATCCGTTTCCCGCTCGACAACGAGCACTGCGCTGACAACTTGATGTGTTGCTGCAATGTACAATAACATTGGTTCGCCGGTGTTCGGCACGGCCAGGACTGGGTTTGTTGCCAATATGGCTTTTATTTCATCAAGTCCGACCGTGGCGGCATCCGTCCACTCGAAGTGTTCGGTGCGCCGAAGGAGGCGACAGAGGGGTAGTGCCTTTTCTCCCAAGCGGGAGATGAAGCGGCTTAAAGCCGCCACGCATCCGGTTAATTTTTGTATTTGTTTGAGGTCCTTTGGGATATCAAATTGTGACAAAGCTCGGATCTTGGCTGGATTTGCTTCAATTCCTCTATCGGAATGAAGCCCAAGAGCTTTCCGGCTGGAACGCCGAAGACGCATTTTCCGGGTTTAGCTTGATGTCATATTTTTGGAGGTTATCGAATGTAAGCCTCAAGTCGTCTACTAGAGATTCGACATGTCTTGATTTGACGACCACATCATCCACATACGCCTCCACTGTTTTGCCGATCTGGTTTGCTAGACATGTCTGGATCATGCGCTGATATGTTGCGCCGGCGTTTTTCAGCCCGAAGGGCATTGTGTTGAAGCAGAATGGGTCGTATGGTGTGATGAATGCAGTTGCGGCTTGGTCTGATTCTGCCATCTTGATTTGATGGAAACCCGAGTATGCGTCGAGGAAACACAACGAATCGTGTCCTGCGGTGGCATCGATAATTTGATCGATACGGGGGAGGGGGAAGGGATCCTTTGGGCAAGCCTTGTTAAGGTCTTTAAAATTGACACACAGGCGCCAGGATTTGTCCTTTGGTACCATCACCAGGTTTGCTAGCCAGTCCGGATGTTTTATGTCTCTAATGAATCCGGCCTCCAATAGCTTGGCTAGCTCCTCTCCCATAGCCTATCTCTTGGGTTCAGAAAAATGCCGAAGGGCTTATTTGACAGGTTTGAATCCTTTTAGGATATTTAAGCTGTGTTTGGCCAGCCTGCGTGGGATCACTGGCATGTCTGAAGGGTGCCAGGCGAAAATGTCCCAGTTCTCTTGTAGGAACTCTCGCAGTGCGGCGTCTACATCAGGGTTCAGTCGTGCCCCGATGGAAGCTGTTTTATTGGGGTCCATTGGATGGACCCGGAATTTGACTATTTCGTCAACTGGCTTGAAGGATGTGGATTTGGATCTCTTGTCGAGTATCACATCATCCTTGTTAACCGTGGAGCGCAGCGCAGTCAGTTCCTCGGCCGCTAAGGCTTCGGATAGTGCCTCAAGGGCTAATGCGGCCGTCTTGTTTTCGGTGCGGAGTGCCATGTTCGGATCACTAGCTAGAGTGATAATTCTGTTCGGCCCGGGCATCTTAAGCTTCATGTACCCTTAATGGGGTATTGCTTGGAAGATTGTGAATGCTTCCCGCCCTAGTAAAGCGTGATATCCGCTTTTGAACGGGGCCACCTGAAACGTGACTTCTTCGGACCTGTAATTATCCGGTGTACCAAACACCACATTTAGTGTGATTTTTCCTGTGCAGCGCGCTTCCCGACTGGGGATTATTCCTCTAAAGGTTGTGCCGCTTCGCTCGATGCGGTTCCAGTCTATTTCCATTTTTTGAAGGGTTTCCTCATAAATGAGGTTCAGTCCGCTGCCTCCATCCATGAGCACCTTGCTGAGGCGAAAGCCGTCCACTATGGGACTAAGGACCAATGCGGCTGGTGCTCGGGCTGTTCGGAATCTAGGTTCATCACTTGCGTTGAAGGTAATAGCAGTGTCACTCCATGGATTTATTGTTGCAACTTGATAGATTTCGGCGAGGCTGCGGAGTGTTTTTTTTCGCATATTGTTTGATGCGAAAGTCTCGAAGACTGTGAGAACGGTACTGGTGTCCTCGGGCTGGCTTTCTGCGGCCTCCAGAATTAAGAGGTCCTCGCCAATTTTGGCCACCTGCCGGAGTATCCAACATGCTCTAAGGCTGTGAGTTGGTGTGGCGTCCTCTGTACTGTGAATTCTACAGGGTCCATCAAGCCACCTTTCCAGTACGGTTCCATGCCCTGTAGAGGGTTTTGGCTTTTTGGTGTTTATCCCGGGTGTCCTATGATGATGTACCCTCTTAGTTCGGATGGGATTACTATTCAAGGCCGGATTATCCCAAAATTTTATTTCGGTTTTCCAGGCGCTTTCCATCGCACAGTATTTTTGTACTATGGACGCCAAGTCAGCGAAGCGTGTAATATCACGACGAATTACGGCATTAAGGATTCCCTCGTCCGTGCAATTACTGTAGAAAATTGAGATTGCGTCTCCCTCGCGGCAATCCTTTATCCTGTTCATAACCAGGAGGAATCTGGCCCAGTAATGATGTACTGTTTCCTCGGGCCTCTGCCTGATTTGGGAGAGATCGCTTATGTTCGGGTGGGCGGGTGTCGTTGAATCTGAAACCTCACCCAATCCAAGATTCGGAGGCCGGAGAGTTTTCGAACTATGAAGTTCGGATTCTTGGATGTTGTCCAACGAATCTAGCCCGTTGCCTGATCCTAAGCTCAGGTCTTGAGTTACATCCTCCCCTCCGCGGGTATCCGGCTTGGAGGGGTCGGGAATTCGGATGTAGCTAGTCCTTAAAATAGATGAAGGGTCGTCGCACTGCGCCTCTACCACGGCAACGTGGTGGGTGACTTGGGGAGAGTTAATTTCTCTTAGATCAGGTTTAAGCCCAACCTGGTCGTAATCCGTAGCGACCCCCAGGGCGGCGATGCGATCCAAGAGCTTGTTTACGGAAGAGAGCTCCATTGGATCTAGCTGCTCGACGAGCTCCGAGCTGACGTGTAGGTTGCTTTTGATGACCCGAGAGGTCACCGTCGGCGCAACAGCCGAACAGGCGGTCATGAGGAAACCACCTAGCCAGAGAGTTTGGTCGAAAGCCAAGGCTCCCTTAGCAACAGCGCCGTCTTTAAAGACGGGAGGAGGCATCCTTCCTGATTGCGACGGCACAGAGGAACTCTCAATGAAAGCACCAATGTCGGTGTCAAAACCGGCGGATCTCGGGTAGGGGGTCCCAAACTGTGCGTCAAGGCCGGATGGTAACAGGAGACAAGGGACACGATGTTTTTACCCAGGTTCGGGCCCTCTCGATGGAGATAATACCCTAATCCTGCTTGATTAATATTGATGATATGGGTAGTACAAGAGTAGATCTACCACGAGATCAAGGAGGCTAAACCCTAGAAGCTAGCCTATGGTATGATTGTTGTATATGGAGTTGATGTCCTACGGACTACAACCCTCCGGTTTATATAGACACCAGATAGGGTTAGGGTTACACAGAGTCGGTTACAATGGTAGGAGATCTTGAATATTCGCATCGCCAAGCTTGCCTTCCACGCCAAGGAAAGTCCCATCCGGACACGGGACGAAGTCTTCAATCTTGTATCTTCATAGTCCAGGAGTCCGGCTGAAGGTATAGTCCGGCTACCCGAACACCCCCTAATCCAGGACTCCCTCACTCCCCCAAGCTTGTGGGAGACTGTCTTCTTTAATTTGAACAAAGTTAAATATTTCCAACAAGGCAGCTTGTTTCTTATGAGCAGAGAAATATTTTTCAGAGAAGTAATAAATCATATCCTGGGGACTACACACACAACCAGGAGCAAGAGTATTGTACAAAGCTTTAGCATCACCCTTTAATGAGAACAGAAATAATTTGAGAATAAAGTAATAGCGGGTTTTCTCATCATGAGTAAAAAGGGTAGCTATGTCATTCAACTTAGTAAGATGTGCCACAACAGTTTCAGTTTCATAACCATGGAAAGGATCAGATTCAACCAAAGTAATTAACTCTGGGTCGACAGAGAATTCATAATCCTTATCATCAATAAAGATAGGTGAAGTAGCAAACTTAGGATCACATTTCATTCTAGCATTCAGAGATTTTTCTTTATACTTGCATAATAATTTCTCTAGATCATATCTATCTTTGCAAGCAAGAATATCTCTAGTTCTCTTCTCATTCATGACATAACCTTCCGATACCTTAGGCAATTCATATCTAGCAAGGCTAGTTCTAGCAGGAGTTTCAGTTTCAAGCTCATCATCAGATTCAACAACATCATGTTGTATTACTCTAGCAATTTGTTTATCGAGAAATTCACCAAGTGGCACATCATCATTATCAAGCAAGGTACTAGCATCATCATAAGCATTATCCATAGCAGAAGTAGCATCATCAATAACTTGCGACATATCAGAATTGATAGCATGTGGTGGTGTTGCAAGTTTACTTAACACATGAGGTGAATTTAAGGCGGAACTGGATGGCAGTTCCTTACCTCCACTCATCTTTGAGGGAAAAATCTTAGTCTTTGCATCCTTCAGATTCTTCATAGTGATAAATTAATAATAATCCCAAGTGACTCAACAAATATAGCTATGCTCCACGGCAACGGCGCCAGAAAAAGGTCTTGATAACCCACAAGTATAGGGGATCACAACAGTTTTCGAGGGTAGAGTATCCAACCCAAATTTAGAGAATCGACACAAGGGGAGCCAAAGAATATTTGAAGGTATTAGCAGATGAGTTGTCAATTTAACTACACCTGGAGATTAATTATCTACAGCAACGTGATCAGTAGCAAAGTAGTATGATAGTTTTGATAATAGTAGCAGTAGCAATGGTAATAGTAACAGTGATAACAGTAGTTTTGTAACAAGTGCAACCGTAATGATAGCAGTAGTAACTTAGCAAGAACAATATAGGATAAATTCGTAGGCATTGGATCGGTGACTTGTTGGATGATATTCATCATGAGATAGTTATAACCTAGGGCGCTGCGGCACTAGCTCCAGTTCATCAATATAATGTAGGCATGTATTCCGTAAATAGTTATACATGCTTATGAAAAGAACTTGCATGCCATCTTTTGTCCTACCCTCCCGTGGCAGCAGGGTCCTATTGGAAACTAAGGGATATTAAGGCCTCCTTTTAGTAGAGAACCCGAACAAACACTGGTACACGTCGGTGCTAAACAAACAGTTTTTAACCCCTTTCCACGACGGCATTCGGAACCGTCACCAAGTGAGTGTGGGCGATAGGGGGGTCCTTCCCACATGAACCAGAAACCGTTGGGGATATGCCCTCCTGGCACACACACTCGGCAAAATGAGGTCATGTGCGACCGGCGAGCACTCAAATACAGAGTCAGTCGCCGCTAAAAAATACAATTATACAGGCGAAATCATTTCCGGTCGTACGTACATCCCACAAAGTCAGTCACCGCTAAACGTTTCCGTTCATATATACATCTCACACAGTCACTCCAAGGAAAACATTTGCGCAAGATGGCGTAACGCAAACAGTTTTGAAGAGCATGTCGTGTGTGATTGTTCATATTGATCCAACACGGTTTATTCCTAGAAACTGTGTGTGTTGCCTGAGGTCATTGCCCACGGTGTTTTCACATTAACCGTTTGCAATAGGGAAACCCAATTAGCAAGCTCATTGGCCAATTAGCGGGCTAATTGCCCTATTATTAATAATCCATTTACTAATCTAATTGACATTCATATTAAGCACATAATATATTCCATTTCCATATTAAGGAAGCAGGATGTCATAATTGAAATACATCAGAGTACAACATGATATAGCTTCAGCACTCAGCTACCCCATTACACAACTGCACCAGCAGCAAGTTTCACATGCAACATCTAGAACCTTTTGAAATTAGCATCATAGACGGTACATAGAGAGATCCATCTCATCTAGAAAACTACTGAAGCAGAAGGCGAATATTGAGCCTTCATTCATGTTGAAGGTCTTTGCAACTTTAGGCCAGTGCCTGTGGACGATTGGCCGTCCATCCTTCGACCTCTTCAGGAACACTTCAACATTGAACTGTGGGTGTTGTATGAAAACTTTCCTCGCCTCCTGACCACAGAGGTGGTTTGAGAGGTAATCATCAGTGATCCCTAAAAATAAGGATGTGCATAAATATCTTCTCTATATTGGAAATGGGGCAAAGGAATAAAAAAAGGCAAGGTATAATAGTTAGTACCATCTTGTAAACCTCAGCGCTTTCCAATGTTTCTCTGCAACACATATAAGGTAGTTAGTCATCAGGTTAAGTAAGGGTTCGCATGCTATCAATAAAACATGTTGATGAAAAATAAGCACACTGCAGATTCATCAGATTAATTCAACCCACATGGAAAACCCATTTATCCAAACCAAGCATGATTAAGAACTAGGAAATATAGCACTTGTTTATGTTTCTCATGTATTAAGTGCAGCCAAATTTGATTTATTCCTCGTATGGTATACAATAAGAGATTGCAACCACAACAATTGAACATCGCATTGCAGAATTGAACCAAGCAGTTAACTAGACACCACAACAAATGAACCAAACATTAACTGAGCACCACATTACACAATATAACATACTCTTAATAGAAGATCAGACAGTTAACCAAACCAAGCATGCTTAACAACTTGGAAATATTGCACCCTGAAGAATTGAACATCACATTTGCAGAATTGAACCAAGCAGTTAAGTGAACACCACATTGCACGACATATAGAATATATACACTATAGCAGAAGATTGCATGGTAAAAGTAGATAGCACAATTCACTAGAATTTGTTAAGGAAAGGCAGTAGCTAGCAAACTGAACACGGGTCCTTATAGTGAGCTAATAAGACAAGCTACTCCTCATTGTCGGAGATATTGATGACGATTGGCTCCTTGGACATGGGAGAGGGCGAGGCCTCCGCATCGTGGGTGCCCTCGTTGTAGTGGTGAGTTGTCTGAGCCGCTCCGGGCACCAACCTGTTGGCTCTCAAGATGAAGTAAGCACGTGCACGCTAAGAAAACACTTTGTAGTCTTCGTCGAAGGCACCGGCGGTGGCCTCGAGAAAAGCCACAAACTGTCGTTTAAAGCAGCCAACCACATCGCAGCGTCGGTGCGCGAGGCATCAGCGGTGGCCTCGACGGCGAGGTGCTCCTCTAAGATCTGGGGGTCGGCACGAATGGAAGCCATCACGACCTGATCCGCGCGTGTGGCCGCGATTTTCTTCTCTGCTGCCAAATGCTCCTTGAGGTCCTAGCTATACTGCGTGCACCATGCCTTAGGCCGGCGCTTATTTGGTGGAGGGGTCGGTGATTTGGGTGGAAGGTGTCGCGCTCGCGCCGGCGGTCGGGGCATGTGGGATGTGGAAGGAGGAGGAGGATGTGGGTCGGGTGTGGATTACCTGCCTAGATAGGCGAGGCCGAGCAGCGTGAAGAAGGGTCTCCGGTGAGGAGGCGGCGCTGCAAGCAAGGAGTGAAGGTTTCAACTTGCAAAGGAAGGCGGAAATAGGGGAATGTGGCTTTTGGTAAGGGGGGGCAGGGAGGTAGATATTTCCATGGAAGCCGAAAATTTGGAATCGCTTCAGCGAAAAAGAACTGGCGTGCAAAGTGTCATCAGACACGGTCCCTTATTCAGAGCGGGTTGTGGACTGTAGCCGTCGCACCTTCTCGCGTAAGCCATATGCGTACTATACTCCGACGGTGCTCCAAGATATTTTGTGTTGCATCTCACACGGTTTATTATAATAAACTGTGTGGGATCTACTTGATTTTTTGTCTTGATTTGAATTACATAAACGGGTCACAACGACCATGGACAGTGTTTGAATTGCTAGACCTTTTATCTGTAGTGATCATAAAAGAATTGGAATTATTCAGGGTTCGTTTGGACATTTTTATGCATTAACTGAGTTTTCAATGCATTTATGTGCATAATTCAAATTTGAACTACATGCACATTCTCCAGTGCATATAAATTGGTTGAAAAATCAAATCTTTGTCCTTGGGTGCATGCTTAGGTCCCATGCAAGAAATGGGAATGAATGCCAAACACCCCGCCACCGTCACTCAGCCGCAAACATTGAGATACCTAGTTTTTAAATTCTAGTAAATCCAAAACTCGTCTGAAATTCATGAAACTTGGCATGCTATCATGGAGCTGCATTAACATGTCGTGATAACTTTTTTGTCCCATTTTGGGGCAGGTTTGGGTAAGAGGCAAACTAGTGACACTCTGTTTGTCTATCTATTCACACATGTACTAAGTTTCCGATTAATACAATTCTAGCATGAATAATAAAAATTTATCATGATATAAGGAAATATAAATAACAACTTTATTACTGCCTCTAGGGCATATTTCCTTCACCTGGGTGTTCTGGTCCATAAAAATTCTCCAAAAAGTTTCGCGGTGTTTGGACTCCATTTGATATTGATTTTCTGTGATGTAAAAAAACAGCAACTGGCACTGGGCACTAGGTCAATAGGTTAGTCCCCAAAAATGATATAAAGTTGCTATAAAATGATTGTAAAACATCCAAGAATGATAATATAATAGCATGAATACTTCATAAATTATAGATACGTTGGAGACGTATCAAGCAGCAACATACACATCATCAAAATATCGAATGAATACCCAATTCACATGATTACTTTTCACAAGACTTCTCCCATGTCCTCAAGAACAAAAGCAACTACTCAAAATCATATTCATGTCCAAGATCAGAGGGGTACTGAATACTGCTACTTGTGAGCTACGTTGGGATTTCCTCGAAGATGAGAGGATGATGCAGTATATTAGAGATAAGTATTTCCCTCAGTTATGAAACCAAGGTTATCAATCCAGTAGGAGAACCAAGCAACACTATGTAAACAACACCTACACACAAACAACACATACTTGCAACCCAACACATAGAGGGGTTGTCAACCCCTCAACGGTTACGGGCAAGATCAAACGATATAGTTTTTTATAGATAGATCAAAAAATACAAAATAAGATAAATAAAAGAAAATTGCAGCAAGGTATTTTTGGTTTTAATATATGATAGAAAATAGACCCGGGGGCCATAGTTTTCACTAGAGGCTTCTCTCATAAAGCTAGCATACGTTGGGTAGACAAATTACTGTTGGGCAATTGACAGAAAAGCAAATAATTATGATGATATCCAAGGCAATGATCATGTATATAGGCATGATGTCCGAGACAAGAAGATCGAAACGATTCAACATCTACTACTATTACTCCACAAATCGACCGCCATCCAGCATGCATCTAGTGTATTAAGTTCATGGAAGAATGGAGTAATGCCTTAAGCAAGATGACATGATGTAGACAAGCTAAACTCACATATGAAATAAATCTCATCTTGTTACCCTTAATAGAAACGATACATGCGTGCCATGTCCCTTTCTGTCACTGGGATTGAGCACTGCAAGATCGAACCCATCACAAAGCACCTCTTCCCATGGCAAGATAAATCAATCTAGTTGGCCAAACCAAACCTATAAATTGGAGAAGAAATACGAAGTTATAACAATCATGCATAAAAGAGTTCAGAGAAAACTCATATAATATTCATGGATAGATCTGATCATAAACTCACGATTTATCGGATCCCAACAAACACACCGCAAAAAGTCATTACATCAAATAGATCTCCAAGAACACCGAGGAGAACGTTTCATTGAAGATCAAAAAGAGAAAAGATGTCATCTAGCTACTAACTATGGACCCTTAGGTCTGTAGTACACTACTCACGCATCATTGGAGGGCGGCAAGGATGATGAAGAGCCCCCTCCGTGATCGAATCCCCTTCCGACAGAGTGCCGGAAAAGACCTCTAGATGGGATCTTGTGGTTTTGGAACTTGCGGCAGTGAAAAAGTATTTTGTGGACTCCCTAGTAGGTTTCCTGATTTTAGAGTATTTATAGAGGCAGAGTTAGGTCAAACGGAGGCTTATGGGCCCCACTATGTACCAGGGCGCGCCCCTGGCGTGCCTTGGTGCCTAGTGGGCCACTCCTTCGTCTTCTCGTTCCTTTCCAAAGCTTCTAGGGTCTCTTATTGCCAGAAAAAATCTCCAAAAAGTTTCGTGGCATTTGGACTTCGTTTGGTAATGATATTGTGCAAAATCAAAAACAAGCAAAAAAAATAACAACTGACACTGGTCACTAAGTTAATAGGTTAGTATCAAAAATAATATAAAGCTGCTTGTAAATGTATATAAAACATCCAAGATTGATAATATAATAGCTTGCAACAATAAAAAAATTATAGATACGTTGGAGACGTATCAAGCATCCCCAAGCTTAATTCCTGCTCGTCCTCGAGTAGGTAATGTTAGAGTATTATATATATAGCCATGTAACCATTCGTATTTACCCTATTGTATAAGGGGTTTCCTGCATATATTCCACACCTGTACATGTATATATACTGGCCTATGGCCTCCTGAAAATACAAGTTGCATATTTCCTAACATGGTATCAGAGCTAGGTCAATTTTTTGCACGCCGCAACTCGTGCCAGTGATCCGCTCCTGCCGCTGGGTTTTCATCTGCCCGCCTCGCCCCGCGGTCTTCCTCTGCCCCTCCTGATCGATCCGATCGCGTTGAGCCGCCGTCTTCCGTTCCCCTGCCAGGTCTCCCGATCGAACCGATCGCTCTGCCCCGCCCCGCAGTCGGGCCTTGGGCCTCTGGTCGCCATCGCCCCGCAGTCGGGCCTCTCCCGATCGCGCTCGCCCGAGCCTCTCTCGATCGATCGCTCCAGTCACCAGATCGCCCTGCCACCAACCCTCTGGATCGATCGCACTCGTGCACTCCTGGTTCGCTCCGGCCACCAGATCGCCCCGCCACCAACCCTCTGGATCGCCTTCTGCTCTGGAGCGGCGGCCACCAGCTACCGATTTTCGCCGCCCTTGCTGGATTCCACCGCTGATCTCTGTCGTTCTGTTGTTGGTTGTGTCTTCGTACGTTGCCTCATGACCGAAAGCTGTTGTTGCCTGCTTGTTGACGAAAAAAAATGTCTACACCATCAGGCTATGTCGCAGTTCCTCGTTGTCCGGTGATCTTTGATGGCACTAACTACATCGAGTTTGTTGGTTTCATGTGCATTCATATGCGTGGCATTCGTCTTTGGGGCGTTCTTTCTGGTGAGGTCTGTTGTCCGCCTTGTCCGGTTGCACATGTGGCCCCTACTCTGCCGACGCCACCGGTGCTTGCTGTCGATGCTGATCAAGCTGCGAAGGATGCAGCTAAGCTTGGAGATGACGCTGCCATCCATGCTTATGATGAGCAGGTTTCAACTTATGAGGAGTGAGGGAGTCCTGGATTAGGGGGTGTTCGGGTAGCCGGACTATACTTCAGCCGGACTCCTGGACTATGAAGATACAAGATTGAAGACTTCGTCTCGTGTCCGGATGGGACTTTCCTTGGCGTGGAAGGCAAGCTTGGCGATGCGGATATTCAAGATCTCCTACTGTTGTAACCGACTCTATGTAACCCTAACCCTATCCGGTGTCTATATAAACCAGAGGGTTGTAGTCCGTAGGCAATCAACTCCATAGACAACAATCATACCATAGGCTAGCTTCTAGGGTTTAGCCTCCTTGATCTCGTGGTAGATCTACTCTTGTACTACCCATATCATCAATATTAATCAAGCAGGACTTAGGGTTTTACCTCCATCGAGAGGGCCCGAACCTGGGTAAAACATCGTGTTCCCTGCCTCCTGTTACCATCCAGCCTAGACGCACAGTTCGGGACCCCCTACCCGAGATCCGCCGGTTTTGACACCGACATTGGTGCTTTCATTGAGAGTTCCTCTGTGTCATCGCAATCAGGAAGGATGCCTCCTCCCGTCTTTAAAGACAGCGTCGTTGCTAAAGGAGCCTTGGCTGTCGGCCAAATTCTCCGGTTAGGTGGTTTCCTCATGACCGCCTGTTTGGCTGTTGCACCGATGGTGACCTCTCGGGTCATCAAAAGCAACCTACATGTCAGCTCAGAGCTCGTCGAGCAGCTAGATCCAGTGGATCTCTCTTCCATAAACGAGCTCTTGGATCGCATCGCCTCCCTGGGGGTCGCTACGGATTACGACCAGGTTGGGCTTAAACCCGATCTAAGAGAAATTAACTCTCCCCAAGTCACCCACTACGTTGCTGTGGTAGAGGCGCAGTGCGGCGACCCTTCATCTATTTTAAGGACTAGCTACGTCCGAATTCCCGACCCCTCCAAGCCGGATACCCGCGGAGGGGAGGATGTAACTCAAGACCTGAGCTTAGGATCAGGCAACGGGCCAGATTCATTGGACAACACCCAAGAATCCGAACTTCGGAGTTCGGAAACTCTTCGGCCTCCGAATCTTGGATTGGGTGAGGTTTCAGATTCAACGACACCCGCCCACCCGATCATAAGCGATCTCTCCCAAATCAGGCAGAGGCCCGAGGAAACAGTACATCATTACTGGGCCAGATTCCTCCTGGTTATGAACAGGATAAAGGATTGCCGCGAGGGAGACGCAATCTCAATTTTCTGTAGTAATTGCACGGACAAGGGAATCCTCAATGCCGTAAGTCGTCGTGATATTACACGCTTCGCTGACTTGGCGTCCATAGTACAAAAATATTGTGCGATGGAAAGCGCCTGGAAAACTGAAATAAAATTTTGGGATAATCCGGCCTTGAATAGTAATCCCGTCCGAACTAAGAGGGTGCATCATCATAGGACACCCGGGATAAACACCAAAAAGCCAAACCCCTCTACAGGGCATGGAACCGTACTCGAAAGATGGCTTGATGGACCCTGTAGAATTCACAGTACAGGGGACGCCACACCAACTCACAGCCTTAGAGCATGTTGGATACTCCGGCAGGTGGCTAAAATCGGCGAGGACCTCTTAATTTCGGAGGCCGCAGAAAGCCAGCCCAAGGACACCAGTACCGTTCTCGCAGTCTTCGAGACTTTCGCATCAAATAATGTGCGAAAAAGAACACTCCGCAGCCTCGCTGAAGTCTATCAAGTCGCAACAATAAATCCATGGAGCGACACTGCCATTACCTTCAATGCAAGTGATGAACCTAGATTCCGAATGGCTCGAGCACCAGCCGCATTGGTCCTCAGTCCCATAGTGGACGGCTTTCGCCTCACCAAGGTGCTCATGGATGGAGGCAGCGGACTGAACCTCATCTATGAGGAAACCCTTCAAAAAATGGAAATAGACTGGAACCGCGTCGAGCGAAGCAGCACATCCTTTAGAGGAATAATCCCTAGTCGGGAAGCGCGCTGCACAGGAAAATTCACACTAGATGTGGTGTTTGGCACGCTGGATAATTATAGGTCTGAAGAAGTCATGTTTCAGGTGGCCCCGTTTAAGAGCGGATATCACGCTTTACTAGGGCGGGAAGCATTCACAATCTTCCAAGCAATACCCCATTACAGGTACATGAAGCTTAAGATGCCCGGGTCGAACGGAATTATCACTCTAGCTAGTGATCCGGACATAGCACTCCGCGCCGAAAACAAGACGGCCGCATTAGCCCTTGAGGCGCTATCCGAAGCCTTAGCGGCCGAGGAACTGACTGCACTGCGCTCCACGGTTAACAGGGATGATGTGATACTCGACAAGAGATCCAAATCCACATCCTTCAAGTCAGCTGACGAAATAGTCAAATTCCAGGTCCATCCAACGGACCCCAATAAAACAGTTTCCATCGGGGTACGACTGAACCCTGATGCAGACGCCGCACTGCGAGAGTTCCTACGAGAGAACTGGGACATCTTCGCCTGGCACCCTTCAGACATGCCAAGGATCCCACGCAGGCTGGCTGAACACAGCTTAAATATCCTAAAAGGATTTAAACCTGTCAAACAAGCCCTTTGGCGTTTTTCCGAACCCAAGAGACAGGCTATGGGAGAGGAGCTAGCCAAGCTATTGGAAGCCGGATTCATCAGAGACATAAAACATCCGGACTGGCTAGCAAACCTGGTGATGGTACCAAAGAAGGACAAATCCTGGCGCCTGTGTGTCGATTTTAAAGACCTTAACAAGGCTTGCCCAAAGGATCCCTTCCCCCTCCCCCGTATCGATCAAATTATCGATGCCACCGCAGGACACGATTCGTTGTGTTTCCTCGATGCATACTCTGGTTACCATCAAATCAAGATGGCAGAATCAGACCAAGCTGCAACAGCATTCATCACACCATACGGCCCATTCTGCTTCAACACAATGCCCTTCGGGCTGAAAAACGCCGGCGCAACATATGAGCGCATGATCCAGACATGTCTGGCACACCAGATCGGCAAAACAGTGGAGGCGTATGTGGATGATGTGGTCGTCAAATAAAGACATGTCGAATCCCTAGTAGACGACTTGAGGCTTACATTCAATAACCTCTGAAAATATGACATCAAGCTCAATCCGGAAAAATGTGTCTTCGGCGTTCCAGCCGGAAAGCTCTTGGGCTTCATTGTATCCGGTAGAGGAATTGAAGCAAATCCAGCAAAGATCTGAGCTTTGTCACAATTGGATGTCCCAAAGGACCTTAAACAAATACAAAAATTAACCGGATGCGTAGCGGCTTTAAGCCGCTTCATCTCCCGCTTGGGAGAAAAGGCACTACCCCTTTATCGCCTACTTCGGCGCACCGAACACTTCGAGTGGACGGATGCCGCCATGGCCGGACTTGATGAAATAAAAGCCATATTGGCAACAAACCCAGTCCTGGCCGCGCCACACACCGGCGAACCAATGTTATTGTACATTGCAGCAACACATCAAGTTGTCAGCGCAGTGCTCGTTGTCGAACGGGAAACGGACGGACACAAATTCCCCCTTCAAAGGCCGGTCTACTACGTGTCCACTGTCCTCACTCCATGCAAATCACGGTACCCGCATTATCAAAACATTGCATACGCGGTATTCATGGCATCCCGGAAGCTACAACACTACTTTCAAGAGTGTTCCATAACAGTAGCCTCGGAAGTACCACTCAACGATATCATCAACAACCGCGATGCAACGGGCCGGATTGCAAAATGGGCCATCGAGCTTCTCCCATTTGATATAACCTATAAACCACGGCGAGCTATTAAATCGCAAGTTTTGGCCGACTTTGTCGCAGAATGGACGGAGGCCGAGCTCCCTAAAGAGTACAGCACATATTCAAACTGGATTATGCATTTCGACGGCTCCAAAATGTTGGCCGGACTGGGGGCCGGCATCGTCCTGACGTCCCCCACAGGAGACACAGTCCAATATGTGCTCCAGATCATGTACACGGATTCCAACAATGCAGCCGAATATGAGGCCCTCCTACATGGCCTCCAGATAGCAGTATCCATGGGTATCCAGTGCCTAGAGGTACGCGGGGATTCAAACCTCGCGATATCCCAAATAAATGGAGACTTCGATGCCAAGGACCCAAAAATGGCAGCTTACCGCAACGCCGTCCTAAAAATGTCAGCTCGGTTCGAAGGGCTGGAGTTTCACCATATAGCCCGAGAAAACAATCAAGCGGCGGACGTCCTAGCACGCATCGGAGCAAAACGCGATGCAATCCCCCCCCCCCAACATCTTTTTGGAAAGATTGTTCAAGCCATCCGTAGCATGGGAGGGGGAACCTGCAAACAACAGCCCGAACCCAGCCGCACCACTCGACGTCGAACAATCTGACACAATTGAAGGCTCTGCCAACGAAATTACACCTTCAGCCCACGTAATAATGGCGGTTATTGCCCCGTGGATAGAACCATTCCTAGCCTACCTTACTAGGCAGGAACTCCCGGAGGACCAAAACAAGGCCCGCTGCATAGTGCGGCGATCTAAAGCCTATAGAGTCCATGAGGGAGAGCTTTATAAGAAAAGCACTACCGGAGTCCTTCAAAGGTGCATCTCCGAAGAGGAAGGGCGGAACCTTCTGGCTGAAATTCACGCCGGACTCGGTGGTCACCATGCTGCCGCTCGGTCCCTTGTTAGCAAGGCTTTTTGTACAGGCTTTTATTGGCTGACGGCCCGTGCAGACGCTCAGGACCTAGTCCAACGATGCGCTGGTTGCCATCTTTTTGCCAACCAGAGCCATATGCCACCCACCGCACTCCAAACTATACCCATCACCTGGCCTTTCGCGGTCTGGGGGCTTGACATGGTCGGACCCCTTAAAGGTGGAACCCATAAGAAAAAATACTTACTGGTCATGGTGGATAAGTTCACCAAATGGATAGAAGCCAAGCCTGTTAAAACGGCCGAATCCGTACCTGTGATAGACTTCATATCCGGGGTTGTACACCGTTATGGCGTCCCCCACAGCATCATAACCAATAACGGTACAAACTTTACTGCCGACGAGGTAAAACTCTGGTGCAAAAACATGGGCATCAAGCTCGATTATGCTTCCGTCTATCACCCACAAACCAACGGCCAGGTCGAACGTGCAAATGGTCTTATCATGAGCGGCATTAAACCCATACTAGTGCGGTCCCTCAAGGAATCTAACACGCACTGGGTAGAGGAGCTCGACTCCGTGCTATGGGGGCTGCGGACCACGCCAAATCGCACCACCGGATACACACCATTTTTTATGGTGTACGGCGCAGAAGCAGTTCTGCCCTGCGACATAATTCATGACTCACCTAGAGTGCATGTACGAAGAAAGAGAAGCCGAGCTCGATCGGCAGGACAACTTGGACGCCTTGGAGGAGGAGCATGACATGGCAAAAGCCCGTTCCGCATTTTATCAATAGCAGGCCCGAAGATATCAAAGCAGAGAAGTACGGGCCAAAAATTACAATGTTGGCGAACTAGTTCTACGCCTGCCGGATAAGAAAAAGGACAAACTCAAGCCCAAGTGGGAAGATCCATTCATAATCAACCAAGTCCTGACCGGTGGGGCGTACCGCCTACGAGATGCGTCGAACAACCGACTCGAGCCGAACCCGTGGAATGCCGCCCGTCTCCGAAGATTCTATGCCTAGCGCTGGCCTCTGTGTTCGTCTCCTTCCTCTGTCCATTCTTTTTTGAATTTTTCTGTCTTACATTTCTCCTTCCCATTTTTTCTTTTAATAGCCCTTAACGGCTCATATAATGACGCGCCACTCGCGCTCATTAAACCTGGGGGCTTCTTTAACAGAAGCTTATTTATACGGGCTTCACGCCCAACACATGCGTCAAACTTCCGCATGTACCTTTTTCTTCACCATTATATCCATCGATATGACTTAAGTTTTGGCCAAGCTGGGTTGCCTGGCTCCTGTGCTTACCCCTACGTTCCCGATTGTTTGGCTAGGCGGTAAAGGGAGCACCTCTGCGATTGTTACTGCCGGGTCAGTCGGACGTGTACCTCAGATTGGGTGAAGCCGAAAGCTAGCGTTCTTAAGGGAATATTCGGTCGGTGAAATACAAGATGATCTTTTTACTCATTTTATGTGCCCCCAGATGCTTTTTTCTGCGTCTCTTCACGCAGTCCGGACATGCACCTTAGGGCATGCCTCCCAGCGAAAGGAACCCTTAACGGAACTATTCTCTCTGGAAGATGTTTCTTACTAACCATGTAATATAACATAACTAGTTAGGCACTTGTCTGATAAAGCACTGATGACCGCTATGCCTGGTCTCCACGCATACCCCGGTTCTTATATAACCGCTAGGGTATTCGGACACACTCCGGACCGTCAGGTCCCGAGGTTGAAGCGAAAAGGTCGGCAACGACAAACGATCTACAATCCGGCTAGAAGGCATTACAGATGTCAATTCAAAATTACACAGTCATTCTGACTGATTGTATTCCTCTTCTATACCATCTAACAGGCTATCTAATTTATAGTCCTGCTGGGAATACTTCGCGGCCAACTCTACTTGGCCGTATACTAAGCTTACAGGGATCTCCTTCCCGTCAGGCCCCACTGGTCCGACCTCGGCCATGTGGTTTGGGTCAGACTTCGTAAAATGGGTCTTCACCATGGCCCAGGCCTCCCTAGCGCCTTGTCGGCAGGCCGATATCTTCCACAACCGGAAGCGCCGCCGAGCTCCCTCCAGCTTCTCCGCAAGCTCTCCAAGGCCCTCGGGCACGGAGTGGGCAGATAAGGCTTGGGCAATACCTCGCATCGTCTGCCGAATTCGCTTGTGCAGTTGCAAGAGTTCGGGAAGAAGGTCACCCGTAGAACCGGGCATCTCCTCTGTAGGATGACCTGTGAGCATACCTACAGACATTACTCTGTTAGTCGACTTCCTCGCCGAACTTTTTTCAAAGTTCGTTCAAGCACTTACTAAATATGCCGCGTCGAAGCCGCCGATTCTCCTTCGTGGAGTCCGACAGCTGGCCACGAACATCTTTAAGTTCGACGTCCAGCTTGGTGTTGGCATCCTGAAGATCATTCTTCTCCCGCCTCACCTTTGTCAACATACTCTCACCGGCCTTTAGCCGGCGTAAGAGTTGTTGCTTGTCCGGATCGAGTCCGGCGCCATCTGCAATATGATCTGTCAGATTTGCACCCACACCGCACAATACTAATCTTTCGAAGTGTATCTTACCCGAGGGGGTCTCTTTGGGCTCCCCTGTTGCGGCTAGTGCAGCCTCTAGTTGGGCCTTGCACTTTTCTAGCTCCTGGGACAGTACGGTATTCTTCTCTGTAAGAACCTACATATTAAATGATCCTTAAATCAGTTGCTCTAACTGCTTCAAGTCTCGGGGGCTACTGGCATATATATATATATATATATATATATATATATATATATATATATTTAACCAAAATTTTCTTACCCGTATGTCTTTTACATACTGCTTCGTGGCTCTAGCTAAACCATTTTGAGCGGCACGGAGGTACGCATCTCCCGAATTAAAGGCATCTAAAGCCTCTTGGGAGAAACAAGCATCGCGTAGAACTGTCCGGCAACGCCTGTGGTTCATGGCACTCTCCACTTCAGAATTTGTGGCAGACAGCCTGTCCTCATCCTCTGTCGGAGGAGCGTCCGGTGCGTGCCTTGTGCTCGCCTCCGCTTCCTGGCCAGACGTTGGAGCCTGGCTGGTGGAGGCGCGATTGGCAACCTCTCCGGATGTAGTCCGGCGAGGTCTCTTCGTTCTGAAGATAGCACGGACGTTAATATGCCCCGACGGAATAACTCCAGGGAAACAGAGGGTGCGCTATACCTTTGCGCCGGCATCTCAGTCCGGACTACATTCCTTTTTGCCCCATGGGGCCCTGCGGCCCCTCGTTGGCTAGCCGTCGCAGGTTCGGCCTCCTGCCTCGGAAATCTCCCCTGCAAAACACGGTTGTCGTCAGAAACACCGGAATATGTGAGAGTGGAATCTCTTTTAAGGGAACAGGACTCCGGTTTCCGTCACCTGGGAGGCCGGGATTAACCCTGGATAATCCGCCGTAATGGCTACCAAGGTATTGTCCTTACTTAGCTGATGGAATACCCCGTCAATAAGCTCCACCGATATGTCCGGATCCTCTTCGGAGTCCGGATTGAGGGACCGTTTTGGGTCCTCGGGCTATGGAGGACGCCATATGAACTGTGGTTTGGCAAGAAACCAAAGTTGTCGTTTCTTAAAGTTTGGGGCTGCGATGCTTATGTGAAAAAGCTTCAACCTGATAAGCTCGAACCCAAATCGGAGAAATGTGTCTTCATAGGATATCCAAAGGAAACTATTGGATACACCTTCTATCACAGATCCGAAGGCAAGACTTTTGTTGCTAAATTCGGAAACTTTCTTGAGAAGGAGTTTCTCTCGAAAGAAGTGAGTGGGAGGAAAGTAGAACTTGACGAGGTAACTGTACCTACTCCGTTATTGGGAAATAGTACATCACAGAAAACTGTTTCTGTAAGACTTACACCAATAAGAGAGGAAGTTAATGATGATGATCATGAAACTTTAGATCAAGATACTACTGTACAACGTAGATCAACCAGAGTAAGATCCGCACCAGAGTGGTACGGTAATCCTGTTCTGGAAGTCATGCTACTAGATCATGATGAACCTACGAACTATGAAGAAGCGATGGTGAGCCCAGATTCCGCAAAGTGGCTTGAAGCCATGAAATCTGAGATGGGATCCATGTATGAGAACAAAGTATGGACTTTGGTTGACTTGCCCGATGATCGGCAAGCAATTGAGAATAAATGGATCTTTAAGAAAAAGACTGACGCTGATGGTAATGTTACTGTCTACAAAGCTCGACTTGTCGCAAAAGGTTTTCGACAAGTTCAAGGAGTTGACTATGATGAGACTTTCTCACCCGTAGCGATGCTTAAGTCTGTCAGAATCATGTTAGCAATTGCCGCATTTTATGATTATGAAATTTGGCAAATGGATGTAAAAACTGCATTCCTGAATGGATTTCTGGAAGAAGAGTTGTATATGATGCAACCGGAAGGTTTTATCGATCCAAAGGGAGCTAACAAAGTGTGCAAACTCCAGCGATCCATTTATGGACTGGTGCAAGCATCTCGGAGTTGGAATAAAAGCTTTGATAGTGTGATCAAAGCATTTGGGTTTATACAGACTTTTGGAGAAGCCTGTATTTACAAGAAAGTGAGTGGGAGCTCTGTATCATTTCTGATATTATATGTGGATGACATATTACTGATTGGAAATGATATAGAATTTCTGGATAGCATAAAGGGATACTTGAATAAAAGTTTTTCGATGAAAGACCTCGGGGAAGCTGCTTACATATTAGGCATAAAGATCTATAGAGATAGATCAAAACGCTTAATTGGACTTTCACAAAGCACATACCTTGACAAGATTTTGAAGAAGTTCAAAATGGATCAAGCAAAGAAAGGGTTCTTGCCTGTGTTACAAGGTGTGAAGTTGAGTCAGACTCAATGCCCGACCAAAGCAGAAGATAGAGAGAAAATGAAAGATGTTCCCTATGCTTCAGCCATAGGCTCTATCATGTATGCAATGCTGTGTACCAGACCTGGTGAGTGCCTTGCTATAAGTTTAGCAGGGAGGTACCAAAGTAATCCAGGAGTGGATCACTGGACAGCGGTCAAGAACATCCTGAAATACCTGAAAAGGACTAAGGATATGTTTCTCGTATATGGAGGTGACAAAGAGCTCACCGTAAGAGGTTACGTTGATGCAAGCTTTGACACTGATCCGGACGATTCTAAATCGCAAACCGGATACGTGTTTACTTTAAACGGTGGAGCTGTCAGTTGGTGCAGTTCTAAACAAAGCGTCGTAGCGGGATCTACATGTGAAGCGGAGTACATAGCTGCTTCGGAAGCAGCAAACGAAGGAGTCTGGATGAAGGAATTCATATCCGATCTAGGTGTCATACCTAGTGCATCGGGTCCAATGAAAATCTTCTGTGACAATACTGGTGCAATTGCCTTGGCAAAGGAATCCAGATTTCACAAAAGAACCAAACACATCAAGAGACGCTTCAATTCCATCCGGGATTTAGTCCAGGTGGGAGACATAGAGATTTGCAAGATACATACGGATCTGAATGTTGCAGACCCGTTGACTAAGCCTCTTCCACGAGCAAAACATGATCAGCACCAAGGCTCCATGGGTGTTAGAATCATTACTGTGTAATCTAGATTATTGACTCTAGTGCAAGTGGGAGACTGAAGGAAATATGCCCTAGAGGCAATAATAAAGTTATTATTTATTTCCTTATATCATGATAAATGTTTATTATTCATGCTAGAATTGTATTAACCGGAAACATAATACATGTGTGAATACATAGACCAACAGAGTGTCACTAGTATGCCTCTACTTGACTAGCTCGTTAATCAAAGATGGTTATGTTTCCTAACCATGAACAAAGAGTTGTTATTTGATTAACGAGGTCACATCATTAGTTGAATGATCTGATTGACATGACCCATTCCATTAGCTTAGCACCCGATCGTTTAGTATGTTGCTATTGCTTTCTTCATGACTTATACATGTTCCTATGACTATGAGATTATGCAACTCCCGTTTGCCAAAGGAACACTTTGGGTGCTACCAAACGTCACAACGTAACTGGGTGATTATAAAGGAGCATTACAGGTGTCTCCAAAGGTAGATGTTGGGTTGGCGTATTTCGAGAATAGGATTTGTCACTCCGATTGTCGGAGAGGTATCTCTGGGCCCTCTCGGTAATGCACATCACATAAGCCTTGCAAGCATTGCA
Source organism: Triticum monococcum (assembly GCA_034509565.1). Lineage (NCBI taxonomy): Eukaryota > Viridiplantae > Streptophyta > Magnoliopsida > Poales > Poaceae > Triticum > Triticum monococcum. The sequence continues at coordinate 681,148,124 of CM067845.1, read as the reverse complement.
ATTAAGAAGTTAGTTGCGAGATGATGTATTACGGAACGAGTAAAGAGACTTGCCAGTAACGAGATTGAACTAGGTATTGGATACCGAGGATCGAATCTCGGGCAAGTAACATACCGATGACAAAGGGAACAACGTATGTTGTTATGCGGTCTGACCGATAAAGATCTTCGTAGAATATGTACGAGCCAATATGGGCATCCAGGTCCCGCTATTGGTTATTGACCGGAGACGTGTCTCGGTCATGTCCACATTGTTCTCGAACCGTAGGGTCCGCACGCTTAACGTTACGATGACAGTTATTATGAGTTTATGCATTTTGATGTACCGAAGGTTGTTCGAAGTCCCGGATGAGATCACGGACATGACGAGGAGTCTCGAAATGGTCGAGACGTAAAGATTGATATATTGGAAGCCTATGTTTGGACATAGGAAGTGTTCCGGGTGAAATCGGGATTTTACCGGAATACCGGGAGGGTTACCGGAACCCCCCGGGAGACTAATGGGCCTATTGGGCCTTAGTGGAAAAAGAGAAAAAAGGGAAAGCCCACAAGCTGGCCGGCGCCCCCCCTTTTCCAAGTCCTAGTAGGACTAGGATAGGGGCCGGCCCCCCTTCTCTCTCCTTTTCCCCCCGGGAGTCCTAATAGGATTAGGATTGGGGGGAGGAGTCCTACTCCCGGTGGGAGTAGGACTCCCCTGCACCTCCTCTCCCTGGCCGGCCGGCTCCCCCTCCTCCAACCTTTATATACGGGGGCAGGGGGCACCCCAAGGCACACAAGTTGATCCTTGAGATCGTTCCTTAGCCGTGTGCGGTGCCCCCTGCCACCAAATTCCACCTCGATTATACCGTTACAGTGCTTAGGCGAAGCCCTGCGTCGGTAGTACATCAAGATCGTCACCACGCCGTCGTGCTGACGGAACTCTTCCTCGACGCTTTGCTGGATCGGAGCCCGAGGAACGTCATCGAGCTGAACGTGTGCTAAGAACTCGGAGGTGCCGGAGTAACAGTGCTTGGATCGGTCGGATCGGGAAGAAGCTGTACGACTACTTCCTCTACGTTGTGTGATCGCTTCCGCAGTCGGTCTGCGTTGGTACGTAGACAACACTCTCCCCCTCGTTGCTATGCATCACCATGATCTTGCGTGTGCGTAGGAAAATTTTCGAAATTACTACGTTCCACAACAGTGGTATCAGAGCCTGGTTTTATGGTTTGATGTTATTTGCACGAGTAGAACACAAGTGAGTTGTGGGCGATACAAGTCATACTGCCTACCAGCATGTCATACTTTGGTTCGGCGGTATTGTTGGACGAGACGATCCGGACCAACCTTACGCGTACTCTTACGCGAGACCGGTTCCCTCGACGTGCTTCGCACATAGATGGCTTGCGGAAGACTGTCTCTCCAACTTTAGTTGAACCAAGTGTGACTACGCCCGGTCCTTGAGAAGGTTAAAACGGAGTCTATTTGACGAACTATCGTTGTGGTTTTGATGCGTAGGTGAGATGAGTTCTTACTTAAAGCCCGTAGCAGCCACGTAAAACTTGCAACAACAAAGTAGAGGACGTCTAACTTGTTTTTGCAGGGCATGTTGTGATGTGATATGGTCAAGGCATGATGCTGATTTTATTGTATGAGATGATCATGTTTTGTAACCGAGTTATCGGCAACTGGCAGGAGCCATATGGTTGTCGCTTTATTGTATGCAATGCAATCGCGATGTAATGCTTTACTTTATTGCTAAGCGGTAGTGATAGTCGTGGAAGCATAAGATTGGCGAGACGACAACGATGCTATGATGGAGATCAAGGTGTCGCGCCGGTGACGATGGTGATCATGACGGTGCTTCGGAGATGGAGATCACAAAGCACAAGATGATGATGGCCATATCATATCACTTATATTGATTGCATGTGATGTTTATCCTTTTATGCATCTTATCTTGCTTTGATTGACGGTAGCATTATAAGATGATCTCTCACTAAATTATCAAGAAGTGTTCTCCCTGAGTATGCACCGTTGCCAAAGTTCGTCGTGCCCAGACACCACGTGATGATCGGGTGTGATAAGCTCTACGTCCATCTACAACGGGTGCAAGCCAGTTTTGCACACGCAGAATACTCAGGTTAAACTTGACGAGCCTAGCATATGCAGATATGGCCTCGGAACACGGAGACCGAAAGGTCGAGCGTGAATCATATAGTAGATATGATCAACATAACGATGTTCACCATTGAAAACTACTCCATCTCACGTGATGATCGGTTATGGTTTAGTTGATTTGGATCACGTGATCACTTAGAGGATTAGAGGGATGTCTATCTAAGTGGGAGTTCTTAAGTAAAATTGATTAACTGAACTTAAAAATTATCATGAACTTAGTACCTGATAGTATCTTGCTTGTTTATGTTGATTGTAGATAGATGGCTCGTGCTGTTGTTCCGTTGAATTTTAATGCGTTCCTTGAGAAAGCAAAGTTGAAAGATGATGGTAGCAATTACACGGACTGGGTCCGTAACCTGAGGATTATCCTCATTGATGCACAGAAGAATTACGTCCTGGAAGCACCGCTGAGTGCCAGGCCTGCTGCAAGAGCAACACCAGAAGTTATGAACGTCTGGCAGAGCAAAGCTGATGACTACTCAATAGTTCAGTGTGCCATGCTTTACGGCTTAGAACCGGGACTTCAACGACGTTTTGAACGTCATGGAGCATATGAGATGTTCCAGGAGTTGAAGCTAATATTTCAAGAAAATGCCCGGATTGAGAGATATGAAGTCTCCAATAAGTTCTATAGCTGCAAGATGGAGGAGAACAGTTCTGTCAGTGAGCATATACTCAAAATGTCTGGGTATAATAATCACTTGATTCAATTGGGAGTTACACTTCCGGATGATTGCGTCATTGACAGAATTCTCCAATCACTTCCACCAAGCTACAAGAGCTTTGTGATGAACTATAATATGCAAGGGATGAACAAGACTATTCCCGAGCTCTTCGCAATGCTGAAAGCTGCGGAGGTAGAAATCAAGAAGGAGCATCAAGTGTTGATGGTTAACAAAACCACTAGTTTCAAGAAAAAGGGCAAAGGGAAGAAGAAGGGGAACTTCAAGAAGAACAGCAAGCAAGTTGCTGCTCAAGAGAAGAAACCCAAGTCTGGACCTAAGCCTGAAACTGAGTGCTTCTACTGCAAGCAGACTGGTCACTGGAAGCGGAACTGCCCCAAGTATTTGGCGGATAAGAAGGATGGCAAGGTGAACAAAGGTATATGTGATATACATGTTATTGATGTGTACCTTACTAATGCTCGCAGTAGCACCTGGGTATTTGATACTGGTTCTGTTGCTAATATTTGCAACTCGAAACAGGGACTACAGAATAAGCGGACACTAGCAAAGGACGAGGTGACGATGCACGTGGGAAACGGTTCCAAAGTCGATGTGATCGCGGTCGGCACGCTACCTCTACATCTACCTTCGGGATTAATATTAGACCTAAATAATTGTTATTTGGTGCCAGCGTTGAGCATGAACATTATATCTGGATCTTGTTTGATGCGAGATGGTTATTCATTTAAATTAGAGAATAATGGTTGTTCTATTTATATGAGTAATATCTTTTATGGTCATGCACCCTTGAAAAGTGGTCTATTCTTACTAAATCTCGATAGTAGTGATACACATATTCATAATGTTGAAGCCAAAAGATGCAGAGTTGATAATGATAGTGCAACTTATTTATGGCACTGCCGTTTAGGTCATATCGGTGTAAAGCGCATGAAGAAACTCCATACTGATGGGCTTTTGGAACCACTTGATTATGAATCACTTGGTACTTGCGAACCATGCCTCATAGGCAAGATGACTAAAACACCGTTCTCCGGTACTATGGAGAGAGCAACAGATTTGTTGGAAATCATACATACCGATGTATGTGGTCCGATGAATATTGAGGCTCGTGGCGGATATCGTTGTTTTCTCACTTTCACAGATGATTTAAGAAGATATGGGTATATCTACTTAATGAAACATAAGTCTGAAACATTTGAAAAGTTCAAGGAATTTCAGAGTGAAGTTGAAAATCATCGTAACAAGAAAATAAAGTTTCTACGATCTGATCGTGGAGGAGAATATTTGAGTTACGAGTTTGGTGTACATTTGAAAAATTGTGGAATAGTTTCGCAACTCACGCCACCCGGAACACCACAACGTAATGGTGTGTCCGAACGTCGTAATCGTACTTTACTAGATATGGTGCGATCTATGATGTCTCTTACTGATCTACCGCTATCGTTTTGGGGTTATGCTTTAGAGACGGCTGCATTCACGTTAAATAGGGCACCATCTAAATCTGTTGAGACGACGCCATATGAACTGTGGTTTGGCAAGAAACCAAAGTTGTCGTTTCTTAAAGTTTGGGGCTGCGATGCTTATGTGAAAAAGCTTCAACCTGATAAGCTCGAACCCAAATCGGAGAAATGTGTCTTCATAGGATATCCAAAGGAAACTATTGGATACACCTTCTATCACAGATCCGAAGGCAAGACTTTTGTTGCTAAATTCGGAAACTTTCTTGAGAAGGAGTTTCTCTCGAAAGAAGTGAGTGGGAGGAAAGTAGAACTTGACGAGGTAACTGTACCTACTCCGTTATTGGAAAATAGTACATCACAGAAAACTGTTTCTGTAAGACTTACACCAATAAGAGAGGAAGTTAATGATGATGATCATGAAACTTTAGATCAAGATACTACTGTACCTCGTAGATCAACCAGAGTAAGATCCGCACCAGAGTGGTACGGTAATCCTGTTCTGGAAGTCATGCTACTAGATCATGATGAACCTACGAACTATGAAGAAGCGATGGTGAGCCCAGATTCCGCAAAGTGGCTTGAAGCCATGAAATCTGAGATGGGATCCATGTATGAGAACAAAGTATGGACTTTGGTTGACTTGCCCGATGATCGGCAAGCAATTGAGAATAAATGGATCTTTAAGAAAAAGACTGACGCTGATGGTAATGTTACTGTCTACAAAGCTCGACTTGTCGCAAAAGGTTTTCGACAAGTTCAAGGAGTTGACTATGATGAGACTTTCTCACCCGTAGCGATGCTTAAGTCTGTCAGAATCATGTTAGCAATTGCCGCATTTTATGATTATGAAATTTGGCAAATGGATGTAAAAACTGCATTCCTGAATGGATTTCTGGAAGAAGAGTTGTATATGATGCAACCGGAAGGTTTTATCGATCCAAAGGGAGCTAACAAAGTGTGCAAACTCCAGCGATCCATTTATGGACTGGTGCAAGCATCTCGGAGTTGGAATAAAAGCTTTGATAGTGTGATCAAAGCATTTGGGTTTATACAGACTTTTGGAGAAGCCTGTATTTACAAGAAAGTGAGTGGGAGCTCTGTATCATTTCTGATATTATATGTGGATGACATATTACTGATTGGAAATGATATAGAATTTCTGGATAGCATAAAGGGATACTTGAATAAAAGTTTTTCGATGAAAGACCTCGGGGAAGCTGCTTACATATTAGGCATAAAGATCTATAGAGATAGATCAAAACGCTTAATTGGACTTTCACAAAGCACATACCTTGACAAGATTTTGAAGAAGTTCAAAATGGATCAAGCAAAGAAAGGGTTCTTGCCTGTGTTACAAGGTGTGAAGTTGAGTCAGACTCAATGCCCGACCAAAGCAGAAGATAGAGAGAAAATGAAAGATGTTCCCTATGCTTCAGCCATAGGCTCTATCATGTATGCAATGCTGTGTACCAGACCTGGTGAGTGCCTTGCTATAAGTTTAGCAGGGAGGTACCAAAGTAATCCAGGAGTGGATCACTGGACAGCGGTCAAGAACATCCTGAAATACCTGAAAAGGACTAAGGATATGTTTCTCGTATATGGAGGTGACAAAGAGCTCACCGTAAGAGGTTACGTTGATGCAAGCTTTGACACTGATCCGGACGATTCTAAATCGCAAACCGGATACGTGTTTACTTTAAACGGTGGAGCTGTCAGTTGGTGCAGTTCTAAACAAAGCGTCGTAGCGGGATCTACATGTGAAGCGGAGTACATAGCTGCTTCGGAAGCAGCAAACGAAGGAGTCTGGATGAAGGAATTCATATCCGATCTAGGTGTCATACCTAGTGCATCGGGTCCAATGAAAATCTTCTGTGACAATACTGGTGCAATTGCCTTGGCAAAGGAATCCAGATTTCACAAAAGAACCAAACACATCAAGAGACGCTTCAATTCCATCCGGAATTTAGTCCAGGTGGGAGACATAGAGATTTGCAAGATACATACGGATCTGAATGTTGCAGACCCGTTGACTAAGCCTCTTCCACGAGCAAAACATGATCAGCACCAAGGCTCCATGGGTGTTAGAATCATTACTGTGTAATCTAGATTATTGACTCTAGTGCAAGTGGGAGACTGAAGGAAATATGCCCTAGAGGCAATAATAAAGTTATTATTTATTTCCTTATATCATGATAAATGTTTATTATTCATGCTAGAATTGTATTAACCGGAAACATAATACATGTGTGAATACATAGACCAACAGAGTGTCACTAGTATGCCTCTACTTGACTAGCTCGTTAATCAAAGATGGTTATGTTTCCTAACCATGAACAAAGAGTTGTTATTTGATTAACGAGGTCACATCATTAGTTGAATGATCTGATTGACATGACCCATTCCATTAGCTTAGCACCCGATCGTTTAGTATGTTGCTATTGCTTTCTTCATGACTTATACATGTTCCTATGACTATGAGATTATGCAACTCCCGTTTGCCAGAGGAACACTTTGGGTGCTACCAAACGTCACAACGTAACTGGGTGATTATAAAGGAGCATTACAGGTGTCTCCAAAGGTAGATGTTGGGTTGGCGTATTTCGAGAATAGGATTTGTCACTCCGATTGTCGGAGAGGTATCTCTGGGCCCTCTCGGTAATGCACATCACATAAGCCTTGCAAGCATTGCAATTAAGAAGTTAGTTGCGAGATGATGTATTACGGAACGAGTAAAGAGACTTGCCAGTAACGAGATTGAACTAGGTATTGGATACCGACGATCGAATCTCGGGCAAGTAACATACCGATGACAAAGGGAACAACGTATGTTGTTATGCGGTCTGACCGATAAAGATCTTCGTAGAATATGTAGGAGCCAATATGGGCATCCAGGTCCCGCTATTGGTTATTGACCGGAGACGTGTCTCGGTCATGTCTACATTGTTCTCGAACCGTAGGGTCCGCACGCTTAACGTTACGATGACAGTTATTATGAGTTTATGCATTTTGATGTACCGAAGGTTGTTCGGAGTCCCGGATGAGATCACGGACATGACGAGGAGTCTCAAAATGGTCGAGACGTAAATATTGATATATTGGAAGCCTATGTTTGGACATAGGAAGTGTTCCGGGTGAAATCGGGATTTTACCGGAATACCGGGAGGGTTACCGGAACCCCCCGGGAGACTAATGGGCCTATTGGGCCTTAGTGGAAAAAGAGAAAAAAGGGAAAGCCCACAAGCTGGCCGGCGCCCCCCCTTTTCCAAGTCCTAGTAGGACTAGGATAGGGGCCGGCCCCCCTTCTCTCTCCTTTTCCCCCCGGGAGTCCTAATAGGATTAGGATTGGGGGGAGGAGTCCTACTCCCGGTGGGAGTAGGACTCCCCTGCGCCTCCTCTCCCTGGCCGGCCGGCTCCCCCTCCTCCAACCTTTATATACGGGGGCAGGGGGCACCCCAAGGCACACAAGTTGATCCTTGAGATCGTTCCTTAGCCGTGTGCGGTGTCCCCTGCCACCAAATTCCACCTCGATTATACCGTTATAGTGCTTAGGCGAAGCCCTGCGTCGGTAGTACATCAAGATCGTCACCACGCCGTCGTGCTGACGGAACTCTTCCTCGACGCTTTGCTGGATCGGAGCCCGAGGAACGTCATCGAGCTGAACGTGTGCTAAGAACTCGGAGGTGCCGGAGTAACGGTGCTTGGATCGGTCGGATCGGGAAGAAGCTGTACGACTACTTCCTCTACGTTGTGTGATCGCTTCCGCAGTCGGTCTGCGTTGGTACGTAGACAACACTCTCCCCCTCGTTGCTATGCATCACCATGATCTTGCGTGTGCGTAGGAAAATTTTCGAAATTACTACGTTCCACAACATCCCCTTATTAGATAGGGGACGAGGCACACCCGTTCTCCTTTAGAAGGATTGGGGGTGCTCTCCGCTTGTTTTCCGCCATTGTACGTGGCGAGACCGGCTCAGACCAGGACCATGTATGCCGGGGGGAGAAATCCCTTGGCCTGAAGTGACACTAACTCGCTATGCGGGATGGTGCAACTCTCCCAATCCCTGGGTTTGGGACCGGAAGGGCGAGGGGAGGAGCTGCGACGGCTGGACATGTTGGAATGGACCTTTGCTGGAAGCGCTCTGATGATAACTCGCGGAGAGGAGAAGATGTGGTTTGAACCTGAATCCCCATCCCGTTAAATAGGCGGCTCGTTTATCTGGCTAGGGGTGTGGATGTAAAAACGCCCCGGCTTTTCGCATTCGTTTGACATGTGGAAGAAGGCCATTATTGGGCGTGGATGCCAAGGAGCATTACATTACAAAAATCGAACATTATTCCTACAAGTACACAGGATTGGGAGAAGAACCCGCCTTGCAATGCCGAAGACAATCTGCGCGCCGGACTTATCGTCATTGAAGCCTGGTTCAGGGGCTACTGAGGGAGTCCTGGATTAGGGGGTGTTCGGGTAGCCGGACTATACCTTCAGCCGGACTCCTGGACTATGAAGATACAAGATTGAAGACTTCGTCCCGTGTCCGGATGGGACTTTCCTTGGCGTGGAAGGCAAGCTTGGCGATGCGGATATTCAAGATCTCCTACTGTTGTAACCGACTCTATGTAACCCTAACCCTATCTGGTGTCTATATAAACCGGAGGGTTGTAGTCTGTAGGTAATCAACTCCATAGACAACAATCATACCATAGGCTAGCTTCTAGGGTTTAGCCTCCTTGATCTCGTGGTAGATCTACTCTTGTACTGCCCATATCATCAATATTAATCAAGCAGGATGTAGGGTTTTACCTCCATCGAGAGGGCCCGAACCTGGGTAAAACATCGTGTTCCCTGCCTCCTATTACCATCCGGCCTAGACGCACAGTTCGGGACCCCCTGCCCGAGATCCGCCGTTTTTGACACCGACAAGGAGGCTCTTCAGACTTATCATGAGGTTCTTTCTGCTTACACTCAGTGGCTTGATGAGGATGCCCGTGCAGCAGTTGTTCTCACTGCTAGTGTTCTGCCTCAGTTTGCCTCTGAGTTCTTGGGGCTCCCTACCGTATATGAGATGTGGACCCGTCTTCGTCAGCGCTATCAGCCCTCTGGTGATGCCTTATATCTATCAGTGGTCCGGCAAGAACATGCTCTTCAGCAGGGTGACTCCAGTGTTGACGATTTCTATGCACATAGTTCTGCTATCTGGCGTCAGCTTGATTCTCTCCGCACTTCTGGTTGTCATACTTATCAGTGTTGCCAGGCTGTGCAGGCTGATTTGGAGTTTCATCGTGCCTAGGAGTTCTTATCTTGGCTCCGTAAGGAGTTTGAGCCCCGGCGTGCTCAGTTGTTTGCTCGTGGTCGTATCTCCCTCATGGAGGCGCTTTCTGATATTCATGCTGAGGAGACTCGCCTACGTGGTGTTGGTCTACTTGAGGTTCCCTCTTTGCTCGCTGCTTGAGTTCCTATTATGTCGCCTGCTGCACCGACCCCATCCCGCTCCAGTGCTCCTCCGCTCTTACCTACTCCTACAGGCGGCCAAGGTCGGTCTCGTCCTCACTGCGGCTACTGCAATATGGATGGTCATGTTGAGTATCAGTGCTTCCAGAAGAAGAAACACTTGCGTAAGGCGCGATCATCAGCTTCAAGAACTTCTTCTACTACTTCGACATCTTCAGCCACCGCCTTGACTGAGCAGGATATTCTGCGACTTAAGCGTCTGCTTGCTGCTTCAGGTTCTCCTTCGACGGGTACTACAACTTATGTGACTGATGCTTCCCGCACTGAGCAACCACCCTCTACACAGTCAGGTACATCCTCGTGGGTTCTGGACTCTGGAGCTTCTTTTCATATGTCTTCTCATTCTTCACATTTGTCCTCTCTTAAATTGCTTGATTTTCCTGTTCATGTACTCACTGCTGATGGTACTCCTCTTTCTGTTGCTAGTCGAGGCACTCTTATTGCACCTTCTTACTCTGTTCCTGATGTTGCTCATGTTCCTCGACTTACCATGAATCTTTTTTCTGCTAGTCAACTTACTGATTCTGGTTGTCGCGTCATCCTTGACGTTGACTCTTGTTCCGTTCAGGATCGTCGAACACACACTTTGGTTGGGGCTGGCCCTCGCCGCCGTGACTCTCAGGGTCTTTGGGAGCTAGACTGGATTCATGTTCCTTCTGTTGCCACCACTATCGCCAGTCCATCCGCTTCTGTCGCTTCAGCTACCGGCTCCTTCCAGCAGTGGCATCATCGACTTGGTCATCTTTGTGGGTCTCGCTTGTCGTCATTAGTTCGTCGAGGTCTTCTGGGGTCTGTCTCAGGAGATGTCTCTTTAGAGTGTCAGGGTTCTAGACTCGGCGAACAGATTCATTTACCTTATCCTACTAGTGAGTCGGTGTCTCAACGTCCTTTTGATTTAGTCCATTCTGATGTATGGGGTCCGGCACCCTTCGCTTCGAAAGGGGGCCATCGATACTATATTGTTTTTATAGATGATTTCTCTCGTTACACTTGGCTTTATTTTATGACTTCTCGCAGTGAGGTTCTTTCCATCTATAAGCGTTTTGCTGCCATGGTTCACACTCAGTTCTCTTCGCCTATTCGTGTGTTCCGTGCTGACTCTGCTAGCGAGTATATTTCCAAGATGTTGCGTGGTGTTCTTGCTAAGCAAGGCACTCTTCCTCAGTTCTCTTGTCCTGGTGCTCATGCTCAGAATGGCGTGGCTGAGCGAAAGCATCGCCACCTTCCTGAGACGGCTCGTGCATTGATGATCGCCGCTTCTCTTCCACCTCATTTTTGGGCCGAGGCTATCTTCACCTCCACCTATCTCATCAACCTTCAGCCGTCCGCTGCTCTCCAGGGTAGTGTTCCTTTCGAGCGTCTCTTTGATCGTTCTCCTGATTATTCGATGCTTCGCTTGTTTGGTTGTGTTTGCTATGTTCTTTGCCCCTCGCGAACACACCAAACTGACTGCTCAGTCTGTTGAGTGTGTTTTCTTAGGCTATAGTGATGAGCATAAGGGCTATCGTTGTTGGGATCCCATCGGTCGTCGGATGCGTATTTCTCGGGATGTGACTTTTGATGAGTCTCGTCCCTTCTACCCGCGTCCATCTTCCTCGACCTTTTCAGTAGAGGATATCTCTTTCCTCACTTTTCCTGACACACCTATCACTCCAGTTGAGACCTTGTCCCTCCGTCCTGCTCACTCTACTTCTCCAGATCTTGCCGATTTGTCGCCACCATCTCCCACGATTTCCTCACCTTGCATGTCACCGGATTATGCACCTTCATCCCCGGTGATTTCTTCGTCTCCACCTCCTGATTCTACCTCGGCTATTTCTCCTCGTATTCTTCCATCTTTTCCTCAGTATTACACTCGTCATTCACGTAATGTGGATGTGTCTGCTGATGTGCCGTCCTCCTCGTCTCAGCCTACCTATGGCTTGCGTCCTCGTCCGCTTCCGCCTGTTGATCGCCTTGGTTTTTCAACCGCTAGTGTTGCTGTTCTTGAGCCGGCTTCTCATCGTCAGGCTGTTGTTCATCCTGAATGGCAGTTTGCGATGGCAGAGGAGATTGCTGCTCTTGAACGCACTGGTACATGGGATCTTGTTTCTCTTCCTCCAGGTGTCCGTCCCATCACTTGTAAGTGGGTCTATAAGGTATTAAGGTTAAGACTCGCTCCGATGGTTCTCTTGAGCGTTACAAAGCTCGTGTTGTGGCTCGTGGTTTTCAACAGGAGCATGGTCGTGATTACGACGAGACTTTTGCTCCTGTGGCACATATGACCACTATTCGTACACTTCTTGTCGTGGCTTCTGCACGCCACTGGTCTGTATCTTAGCTTGATGTTAAGAATGCTTTTCTTAACGGTGAGCTGCATGAGGAGGTATACATGCAGCCACCACCTAGGTATTCTGTTCCTGATGGCATGGTATGCCGTCTTCGTCGCTCTCTTTATGGCCTTAAGCAAGCCCCCCGTGCCTGGTTTGAGCGTTTTGCCTCTGTGGTAACTGTTGCTGGTTTTTCAGCGAGTGCTCATGATCCAGCATTGTTTGTCCACCTTTCTCCACGTGGTCGGACTCTTCTTCTTCTCTATGTTGATGACATGATCATCACTGGCGACGACCCCGAGTATATTGCCTTTGTAAAGGCCCGTCTTAGTGAGCAGTTTCTTATGTCTGATCTTGGCCCTCTTTGCTACTTTCTTGGGATTGAAGTCTCTTCTACCTCTGATGGCTTTTTTATATCCCAGGAAAAGTATATACATGATCTTCTTACTCATGCTGCTCTTACCGATGAGCGCATTGTTGAGACTCCCATGGAGCTCAATGTTCACCTCCGCGATACTGATGGCGACCCCTTGCCTGACCCGACGCGTTATCGTCATCTTGTTGGGAGTCTTGTCTACCTCGCTGTCACTCGTCCGGATATCTCTTATCCGGTTCATATTCTGAGTCAGTTTGTCTCCGCTCCCACTTCGGGTTCACTATAGTCACCTCCTTCGTGTTCTCCGATATCTTCGGGGCACGATCTCTCACCGTTTATTCTTTCCTCGCTCCAGTTCTTTATAACTTCATGCCTACTCGGATGCTACGTGGGCTAGTGATCCCTCTGATCACTGTTCACTTTCTGCTTACTCTGTTTTTCTTGGTGGTTCTCTCATTGCCTGGAAGACGAAGAAACAGACTGCAGTTTCCCGTTCGAGTGCAGAGGCTGAGTTACGAGCTATGGCTCTTTTGACGGCAGAGGTGACTTGGTTACGATGGTTACTTCAGGATTTTGGTGTTTCTGTTACTACACCTACTCAGCTCTTATCTGACAGTACATGTGCTATTAGCATTGCACGCGATCCTGTGAAGCATGAGCTCACCAAGCATATTGGTGTTGATGCTTTCTATGTGCGTGCTGGTGTGCAGGATCGGGTTATTGCTCTTCAGTATGTGCCTTCCGAGTTACAGTTGGCGGATTTTCTGACGAAGGCCCAAACTAGAGCGCAGCATGGCTTCTATCTCTCCAAACTCAGTGTTGCTAATCCACCATGAGTTTGAGGGGGGTGTTAGAGTATTATATATATAGCCATGTAACCTTTCGTATTTACCCGATTGTATAAGGGGTTTCCTGCATATATTCCACACATGTACATGTATATATACTGGCCTATGGCCTCCTGAAAATACAAGTTGCATATTTCCTAACAGGTAAATGGTAAAAACAGAATTTTTGATATGGAATGCTACCTAACATATTCATCATATATTCTTTTCTCGCTCAATATAACACTCCATGCTATAAGTCATCCAATCATCACCCCATTCTATATGTCAACTCAGTCTTGATAATACCCGTAGCTAAGAAATCTCTTTCCACTGATGTGGTTGCAATTGGCAAAATCAATGTTGCAACTCAATGAGACGATATACCAAATAAAAAATGACATGTCTATTAATCTAAAGCATCTTCACATCAATAAAACCATGATTATTACAACTCACGTAATCTGGATTAGCTCTCACATTAGCAAATGAATGTTTCAAGTTGGTTCTTATGGACACAAGAAATCTCGTTTATGGAGAAGTCACCAGCATACATCTCGGCAAGTTCAACATGCTCGTCTTCATCAAAATTAGCAAATGAGTTCCTTGGATCAAGAAAAGCAATGCATCTCAAAAATTGATACGTGTAGTGGTGATTTGGTCATGCATTTCAGCAAAGCGTTTATTAAACTCGGTAATGATTTGGTCATGCACAACACTGAATATTTCATACGTGTAGTGGTGACAATAAGTTACCATTTGACCACCACGCCCCTTGAACGACCTCGAGCGGGTATTGTACCATCCATGTTTGGCAATGTAATGTTGTGTTTAACAAAAAAAAAGTCATTCATGTCTTTCATGGGGTGATACCAACTATTTTATCTTGCATCCTGAAGTTTCTGCAATGTGACCCCAATCAAACCCATTGCACGAACAATGTTTTGATCTTTCCATTGCAAACATTGTGACAACTCATTAGTCTTGCCTAATAGTTTGATCTTAAGATGCAAGTGCAAAAAGAAATCAAAACTTTTGATCAGAGGAATCATGCCACCTATTGTTATTCTTTGTGTTAAATTGTCTACATCATCATGAATGCTCTCTAATACTTACAAAATAGATTTCCGTGTCATAATAAACCCGAAATAAAGTAAATGATGGATGCAACAATGCGTGCAGTACTATTTTTAGTTGGATGATGAAACACATGTGGGTTTGCTCCCTTTGTCGAGACTTTTCCTCTTATCCAAACACACACCATGCCCAAATTAATCCAAACAGAACTAATTATAGAACTAAATAGCTGCAACCAACACAACTATAAAACTGGATTGGTCGAAGCAAACATTTAATTTACGGTTCACAAGTGTCGAAGCTTATTTACACTTATATAGGGATCAATCTGAAACGACCAGAATTTATCTTTGTTTTCACCAGAATCATTGTTATCTTGACAAAGGCAAGTTAGCTTCCTTTGCATCTACCCCTGAATTTATTGATTATGAATTGAATTCATGTCTGAAGGCTAATCTTGTGGCATCGCGCCCTGCTGCCCCAAAATGCAGATGGAAGCTGCAGATGCAACTCACCCCAAGGAGAAGAAGGACAAGGTAAGGTTGTTAGAATCGCGATTTTGAATCGGATCGGGGCTTCGATGGTAGGATCGCAAGTCGTAGAATCTTCACTATCAGGATCGTACGAACGTAGATTCTAAAAACTAAAATCGTAGAATCAAAGGGCTAATCTTAGATCGTAAAGTCGTAGAATCGTATAACAGAATCGCGATTCTGATAACCTTGGGTAACCATCTGGAACTTGCATCAAATAAATGAAATATCTCAACAACCACATCAATGCAACATGCATGTCATAAAAATGCAGAAAAGTCTGATGAACACATACGTTCTTATTCCTTAAGGAACACGCGAAAGAGGCCAAACCGGCAAAGGAAAAGAAGGACAAGAAGGAGAAGAAAGAAAAGAGCAAGGAGGGCAAGGAGAAGAAAGAGAAGGTCGGAGAGGCAACTGACACGGTCAAGCTGAGGGCAAAGCTAGAGAAGATCGATGTGAAAATCGAAGACCTGAAGGCGAAGAAGCAGGAGATTGTGGCTCGACTCCTCGAGCTGGAGGGTAAGGCAGCAGAGGCTGCAGCACCAGCGAGCGGCTGAGGTTTCGATGGGTTGTTGCCTTGATAAGAATGAAACAGCTTTTAGGCAATGCATGCAGCTAGTGAGTGACATATCCACAAGTTGGTGCAGGAATTGTTCTTTTGACTGGCATATTATTGTGCTTTAATCTTCCTGGAGCTACATATTTGCATCCAGCATTGCATGATAATCTAGATTTTGGTGCACACAAGTGTCATCTTGTATCAAATTCGTGGGAAACTGTGACATGAATGTACCTCTTAAAGATTTTTGGTATTGGACTTGACCTTTCTCGAAATCTGAAGTATCGAAGTCTGCATTTGTTTTTACATTAAGTGGGGAGCAGGGTGTGAACCTGTGCTGGCCATTCAGCATACCCCCTCAGTCCATGAATAAGTGTACATCTAGTTTTTGTCTTAAGTCAAAGTTTTAAAACTTTGACCATTTTTCTAGAAAAAAGTAAAAGCATTTATGACACCAAATTAGTATCACTAGATTCGTTTTGAAATGTACTTTGATAATCTATCAATTTGATGTCATATATGTTACTATTATTTTCTATAAAGCTGGTCAAAATTTTAAAACTTTGACTTAGAACAAAAGCTAGATGTACACTTATTCGCGGACGGAGGGAGTAGAGCATAACACACTGCGGCTCACATGACAATACAATGAGCGCACACAAAATCTAAATATCAAATAACATATCATTACGATGCAAAAAAAAAATAACATATCATTAAGTAGTAAGAACGAGAAACTGGAGCCTATTCGGCTAAATTTCAATAGGAAGAGCTTCAGAACAATCTCCAAAATTCCAAGGTTTGAAAGAGTCGAATGAAAAAACTAGTAGCAACATACTCCCTCTGTCTCATAATATAATAACGTTTTTGACACTAGTGTAGTGTGAAAAACGTTCTTATATTTTAGGACAGAGAGAGTAGAAATTATAGTATAATAACCATATAGTAACATATAACACTCTCAATACACAAATAGCTGCGAACACAGTGATAGCACAACTGATATTTTTTTACAGAAACGGGTGGCACAACCAAAGCAAGTACTGACATTAACATCCATCTAGGCACAACCTCACCTCACACATAGTATAAGAATAAGCTGTATGTACTTAAAGTATGCATATAAAAGTGGTATCCATTTTCCAACACTCCTCAAACCATCCTGCCCTGGAGCTGACCATCTCGTATCTGCGAAGCGATGTCTTTGACAGCGCCAGGTCCGTGAGGGATGAACACTGCTGAAGACTTTGAAGAGGCCCCAATGTCCTTCATCGTATCAAAATACTGCGTCACCAAAACCATATCCATGACATCCTTCGAAGAGGTCCCAGGCACATTCTCAGAGAAGGCCAGAACACTGTCTCTCAGCCCGTCCACTATGGCCTGGCGCTGCCTTGCAATACCCACACCAGCCAAGTATTTCGATTCTGCCTCACCTTCAGCCCTCTTGATTTGAAGAATCTTTTCGGCCTCGGCTTTCTCAGTGGCTGCCAGCCTCATCCTAGCAGCTGTAACATAAATTACAATATACAAGTTAAAAGCTGCCAATCCAACATATCTGGTAATATGTGCTGCAGGGTTACAAAGGTGTACAGCACCTACTTTTCAGAGGGATACCATGAAACAGATATAACAATCATGAAAAAAGTTTAACTTGTTCTTGAGTAGTAATTGACTAGAACAGTGTTACAATCAAATGTAAAGTAAACTGCAGTTGCATGGCCGTGCAAGCCATTCAAAACACATATGTACATCTGTAACCCACTCATTTCCATACTCAACTATGACCTTCAAAACCAAAGTGTGAATGAAAAACTAAAAGAAATATTGCTCGTATTTTCAATATGAAGGTAAAAAAATAAGAAAAATATTAGTTTTGGGAGGAAATCAAGTACAAATGAGCCCTCTTATTGAGGAAAATCAAAATGATAGCCTTCCAAGCCATTCTCATTTCAAAAGCAAAAGATCACCATTGCAGAGACATCCTTACACACTATGCGGTTGTTTTAAGTGCATATCTCTCCATAGAGGACGGACAACCACAGCATGAACATAACTATAGTATAAGAGTAAATTTCCATAACTGATAATTTCATATACTATAATATCAGAGCTACAAAATTTAATCTGTGTTTCACAGAATTACACATACTTGAGGGCAACATTTCAATCAACTACACATCAGTTAAATTCCTATAAATGCAACAGTCTGGAATGTAAGATCTACCTGTCAATGTAATTGTGGCAGAAGGGAGTCCAAGAACAGTGAGAAACAGAGGGAGTAGGCTAGCATATTTTGTAGGCTAGGTGTTTAGATGGGAGTTCGTATTAGGAAAGGTCGAAGGAGTCCAACTGTATTAGGAAAGGTCAAGGGTCTACGCTGGTCTACCATCCACTATATAAGGATGTCATGTATCTAAGGTTAAGCCAAGAAAGAACGATCTATCTATTATTCTACTTCCCCAAGTTATTCTCTCATCTAAATACCCAATCCCTCACGGCCATGCCATTTGGCTATCTCCAGCATGGTAGTTATCCTGTTGTGGATCAAGGTTCACAAGAGTAATAGACATCTAGTACCTACACTAAGCCAAACTGTGTTTAGTTCTATTAAACTCTGTACTTATCTGACAATTTTGGAGAAGAAACAAGTGCAGGGAAGAAGTAAGACAACTTATGTAACTTGAAATTAATTTTTAAGTTGATTTAGCTAAAAAAAATAGCTGTTACATGATAGCAAGTAAATAACGACTAACTTGAAATAGATGCATATGTCTGCAAGTTTAATCTGGGTACCTTTAAATCTTCTACACTAATTTAAAGCATAGGTTGCTACTTGATTTGACTTTCCAAAGTAACTCAGTTTATTGGTTAAAACTGTCAAGAATTACACATTTGACACACAATAAAACCTGAAGGGTGTGGGTCCCTTGTTTCAATTAAACTGATGAGCAGACCTAATGCCTCGTCATATAGCAGGAATATATCATATATGCGCGCGCGCGCGCGTGTGTGTGTGTGTGTGTGTGTGTGTGTGTGTTTTGTTGAGTTACAACGCTGTGGCAGGATATGTATAAATGTGTGAAAATTAACTTAGTTAGTGTCGATTACTCAATTTGCTGACCACTCAAGGCCATGCCCAATGACTCACCTCATTTTTTTCTTTCAATATGAAAAGAACTATGCTGTTTCTTGGAAAGCAAATAATTTATACCAATATAAAAAGACCCAAAGGGGCAGATCCAAACCATCTCGACCGTCAAATCATGTTATCTAGCGGTTCAAATTGCTCCAATGTTGAGCACCAAACACGTTTAACGCTCTAATTACCCACCATTGCCATTGGTTATAAACACGATTTTGACGCTATCCCATGAAATCTGTCATGTAATTAATATCCTACCATTACCTCGAAAAAAGTAATTGATATCTTACCAAATACCTACGTGCAACAGATATATCTTACCTAATATAACATGCAACTAATATCCTACCTAATATAAACATGCATTGCACGTACATTATTACTAGTTGCTCCAAATGTGAAATGTAAAACCAGACAGTTTTTTTTAGCTGGAAAACTAGACAGTTGATACTACCAAGGATAAAAACAGTAAATGGATTTTGTACATGCCTGCATTGATCTCATTCATGGCTCTCTTCACATGTTCATCTGGCTCAATATCAACAATCAGAGTTTGCACAATCTCGTACCCGTAGGCAGACATTGCCTACACAAAAGGTAAAATTAAATTAGTAAAAATCTACCATATGGTTTAGAAGACCGATGCATGATGAACAAAAACCTTTTCAAGTTCATCCTCCACAGCCCTTGCTATTTCATTCTTCTGCTCAAATACATCATCCAAGTTCATCTTTGGAACGCTAGCCCTGATCACTGAACATGATGAATAGACTTCCATTAGCATTAAATGAAGAACAATAGTAAACATAGAACCACAATGTTCGGGTGAATACATGATGGGATGAGAGAACAAAGCAGAAGAAGCAAAGTAGTTTGTGCAGTGAAATTGTGCATTGCAGTTCGAATCATACAGCAATATTACCATCAAAGACATAGGACTGGATTTGCTCCCTGGTGTTGCTAAGCCTGTAAAAGGCATCAGATGCCTTGTCAGCAAGAGCACGGTACTGCACAGATGCCACAACGTTGACAAAGACATTATCCTGCAGATTAATCATGATATTCATCGTCAGACAGTTACAAGCTTGTAAAGTTATTTCAAGTTTAAACTGTAGGTATCCCGTTCAGATGAGAAAGCATAGATATTGTATGCACGAATTCTCAATGACACAGAATGAACACTAATATGGAATGAAAACAGAACTTCAAATAAGTATTTCACCCATGCATGAAAATAACTCCTGGGACCTTCAGCCAAGTACAAAACAATAATCAAATACAGAAGAAATAAGGTAGTACCTTCGTTTTTGTTTCGCATCGGACATCAAGCTGTTGCACACGCAGAGAAAGATATCCAGCAATCTGCTGCCCTAGGCACCATGGCAAGCAGTGGCATCCAGGTTGCAGGATGGCATCAAACTTCCCGAAGGTCTCCTTGATGGCTACTGTTGATTGATCAATCTGTATCAAACCAAGTACCCCACCCATGGTTTATCTACAAAGGAAGAAGCGATGGATTAAAAATGCTGCCATGCGCAAAAAAAAGACAAAAAAAATCTAATATTTTTGCATGATTGGCTCATGACCACTCTTTGTGAGACTCTGCCAATGAATAAGCGAGAGCGTCATAGAACTAAACCAGACAGTCATGGCTTTACTTACATAACGACTAACGTATGCAGACGCTGACTAATCTCTCAAATGAAAAAACCTGATTAGTGGCAATATGTAGTCATATCAGGGGAAAGGACATAGTATTACAAACAACAATACGCAGATTATGTTGGAACAGCATGTCATTATTATTAAAAATGCAAAAAGAAACAAAAAAAATCCACTCTCCTGTTTGATAGCCATGTCTGGGAAACAGAAAAGCAATATCACAGGTTCCCACCGCAGCATACTTCAAAGGAATCTGAACAACAATCCCAAAATAAAGGTACTATGGCAGCCCCAGGGAGAAGAAATAAAATCCAGTATACACAAGATACCCTTATGAGCTACTAAAAGCGTGGAAAGAATAAAAGCACGAGGACACATACGGTTATCAATTAGTTCAGTGCAGAGTAGAAACCCAAGGCTTGTATGCTTGAGGGTGTCCTTGGGAAGTTGGGAACTAGACGAAGCACGCTGCACATACATATATAGTGGGAGATAAAGATGATGCCCATCCTAAACGCCGTCTGCAGGATGATGCCAACTGGGGAAGCGCTTCTGATCACTTGTTTCGGTCAAAAGTCAAATGTTCAGCCCCAGCAGGCTCGTCCAACTAATATTCAATCAGCACGGCACGTCGTCGCAGTCTTTGACAGCGATATACATCTGTGTCTAAGACAAGTAAACAAGAATAAGCTGTACAGCCACTTGCCAGCGTCTTATCTTTGCATCCTACGCCAGTGGGGATTTCGTAGCTGTGATGCGGCCACCGTGTCACAATAACCAAGCAATTAACTAACAACAATAATAACAAAAAGAAAAGCTGCGCCTGGCTGAAATTTCCAAGCCGTGGGTGGGCCGTGGCGACAGTCTGGAACCGAGTTTTGTATGTATCTATGCAAGCAAGGATCACGCATCAACGCCAGGAACAAGAGCACTAGCAATAATATAATAACCTGGAAATTGAGGTGCCAAACAAGAAACATACTACTATACTACTAGTACATCTACATGCGTGATGCCGGTCGTTCATCCCAAGAGATTGAAAAGAAACCCTAATCAAACCGTCGGCGCGCGCAGGACGAGATGCGGTGTCGAATCCAAAGAGACAGCCGAAATTGGACAAGGGACCGGTGAAAACATCAAGAAAGAATTGTCATGCTGTAATAAAGATAAATATCCCCATCCCCGCCACGAAGCAAAGAGAGCGGCTTGCCCAAATCACTAACAAAATCGATCCCCTCCTCCAAGAAAACCCTGGCCTGGCCAACGCCGGGAGGGGGGGAATGCCCAAGAAACACGCACGCCCGGTCGATTGACTGCAGGAAACCTAAAGAGGCGGCCTAGCTCGATCGAAACCGCCGTCGCCGCGGCCGGCCGTGAGGAGATGGGATTGAGGGGGGCTAGGTCGAGCGGGAAACGAACCTCGCGGGAGAGGCTGCTGCGCGCTGACGAGTTCGGGTGGCTGGATTGGTTCGTCGCCGGCCGTCTGCTCTGCTGCCGCTTGGATGGGTTGGCTTCTTCTTCTTCTTATTCCTCCTCCCCCCACTTATTATAGCTGCCTGCGTGCGAGTTCTTGAGAGGAAAAAAAAAGAGCGTGCATAGGGGAGGTCGATGGCGCGTGGGCCGGACCGAAACGAGGACAAGACCTGGCCGGATTCGGCCGGCCCGTGGGTAAACTTGCCAGAAATTGCTCCAGCATCGCGTATCCACCGCACACGCCGGGCCGGAGGCTTTCGCGGAAACTTCCCGCGGTTCCCATTTCCACGAGGGGAGCCCAACATCGGTAATAATGGCTTTAACTCCTTTGCTGAAACCGGAAAGACGTGTGATCCACAACGACGGGAATCAGAATGAGTCTCGGGTCTCGACAGCGTAGCCGCGTAGGGGTGGCGTGGTGAACTCGAGGCCCTATCCTATGCCGTGTGCTCCTGGCCGCCAGATTGGTGTCTCGCTCGTACGAAACCGGTGGTGCCGTGCCTCGGTTTTACTTGAAAACCGCCGCAACTATACCGTGTGTTTTACTGGCTTACCAAGTAAAATCTCCCTCAAAAAAAAACTACCAAATAAAATCATGTTTTCGTAAGCATGTTGAAGCGTGACCTTGGAAGACAGTGTTAATGTACTCAACTTTAGTACAAAGTTGAGTCATCTATTTTAAAATGAAGGGAGTACTATTTATTTTGCCATCAATTAAAAGATAATATGTGTATAGGTTTCATTGCAGGATATTCTCTAGTTCCCCTTTTCTCTAAGATAAGAAAAATCTTTATCTTTTTGTTTTCTTGGAGAGTAAGAGCGTCAAACCTTGAGAACGTATTGGATGCTCCCAGCCTTGAGGTAAATCCAGCCACTCCCAACCCCCAATCATCGCAAAGTAGAGTTATAAAAAGTAAGAACATATATACACCATTCGTTCGTCTCAACTAAACATGTGACTAGGGTTCTTGCCCCCTATCGACGGCGGCGTTAATCTGCCTCATTTCCTATGGTCTTGGGGCCATGTGGCGCGATGGATCCTGTCCCTTGCCAGTGGGAGGGTTTCGATTTTAAATATTTTTTTAGTTTGGTGTGTCCTGCTTAAGAAGATGAGACAACGATGCAATAAGGTTCTCCCCGCCTAGCCGCTGTCCCGGTGGTGCGTCTAGCATCGTCGAAGGGCACGTGGAGGTGTGTCTCCGATAGATCTTGCGGGGTTCGGTCAATGATTGTCTTTGATGGATCTGCTTAGGTCTATTTCTCATTCACCCGTGTTTATGTGTCTATAGGTTGGATCCTTCCGATCTACGCTTCTATTCATCGGGCGACGGTTTGATATTCTGGTGCATTAGATATGTTGGGCATTAGCATGATGGCTTCCCAACTGTTTACTATGACAAGTTTTCCCCGACTCTGATGAAGGAGCGGCAATGACGGTGGTGGGTCTTCGGCTCACTTTATTACTTCAGTCCCTACTAGGTGGTCTACGAATTTGAATATATATTTTGTTATTTTATGGTGTTCGTTGTATCGCCATTATCGACGATGATTAGATCAAAAAAATTCTCACAAAAAAAACAAGTACATAGAAGATTCTTTAACAATTATCCCAGGTTTTAAACTGGATTTGCAGCTCAAGAACACAAAAAGATAGATTTCGTTGTGAAATGTATTAAATTCAAATTGGGCTATAAATTAGCCCATATACCACTATTAGTAGAACATAATCTGCCCTTCCTGTTTCTTTTGATGTGAATGGATTTTTTCTTTGATCAAAAGACCTCATGGTTTCTTTTGCTCCAATGAATCTTTTTTATCAAAAGGCATCATTTAATGTTTTTAATCCATTCACATCGAAATAAACTCTAAAATTATTGAATCGTAGTAAATTTATGTTACATACATGTGCTGCATTTTTTCATTCTTTCTTCTCAAATTTAGTGAGGTTTTCCCGGTGGAGCCTCGTTTTGGAGGAATATTATCCCTGTTCTCCCACGAACAAAACACTAGCATCCAGTCAAAATGGATTTTTTTTAAAACTAGTTTTTTTAGGGCTTTTTGAAACTAGGTGGGATAACCCAGCAACCAAACCCATCGTCTACTGGGCCGGCAATACCGACAGTCCCTACCTGATGGAAAATTGGCCCGCATAGTCATAGATCGTGTCGTGTTCTCTAGTTTGGGCCGCGACGAGGCAATCTGCCAGTCTGAACGGCACCACGCCGCTACCACCAGCCAAAAAAAAAAAACCAGCCGCGGCCGCCGTCGCCTGCCTCGCCGATGGCCGCCGCGCCGTCGAGATGCCTCCTCGTCACCGGCCCACCGGTAAGCAGTAACCCCTCGAACCCCGCACAAAACCCTCCTCCCGCCTTGCCAAGCGCCTAATCACGGCCTCGGCCGGCCCGCCGCCGGTGCTCGCAGGGCGTGGGGAAGACGACGCTGGTCATGCGGGTGCTGGAAACCCTCAGGTCGTCCCACCCGCACCTCGCCGTCGGCGGCTTCTACACCCGTACCGCCCCCCTCCAACTCCGATCTCCGATTCGTTTGCCCGTGCAGTTTGCCCCCAGAGATTTCACTCCCCGTCGTGCTTTCTGTTTGCAGGGGAGGTGAGGGAGAATGGGGAGAGAGTCGGGTTCGAGGTCGTGACGCTCGACGGGCGAAGCAGACCGCTTGCATCCTCTAGGATTTCAAGGTTGCCCTCAGCTTGCCTGCCCCTATGCTTGATTTGAATTCCTTGGCTAGCATATGCACTGCAATAGATTCTTACACTCGAGTTAACTGCATCTAGTTTCAATAAACTTGCTTGCGGTCATTGTTAAAATCCTTGTCTGATGGTGCACAGAGTTCTATCTCCAAGTGATGGAACATTTCAGAACTTCCTTAAACCTGTCTATGTTGCACTTTTAACACTTGCCTACATTTCAAATGCCGCTGATGGTAGAAGAATGCCTCCTGACACCGATATTCAGCTTGTTAGGCCACTTGTTTATGTCTCGGACTTGTCGATAAACATCTGATTTCCAAACTCAATTTTATGTGAGACTAGTTAATGCCACTACCAGTAATCTCAAGCATATGGTAGATTTTGGCTCTTCTCATTTTGGCACACTCCTGCCATGCAGAGTAACAATTAGTTAGAATACATAGCTCAAGAAGTATCATCTTCACATAATTTTGCGTCTTTCCGTGTCTTGTTTTCTGTCATGTTACTGTATAGCTTCTAATCAAGCTCAGTGAAAAGGTTTAAGGTATGGTCTCTGTTAGATAATTCATAGTTTATTTTAGTGCTTTGTTGATTATATCCTTATGTATTACTCATTGAACTATTTTATCTTAGTGATAATGGCATCTAAGTTTGTGTTATCTTGCAGCCCTGAGTCTGTTAGATGGCCTACTGTTGGGAAGTACAAAGTAGATGTAGCATCTTTGGAATCGCTAGCATTGCCTGAGTTACAGGTAAGCAGTTCCGAGATATTTCCCTGACCTTAGTTCGAATGGTAGGTTGCTAGTTTGTTCATACATGCCAGACATGTGTGATAATCATGAACCCACGATTTAGACCAGTCTGTCAGATCACTGTTTACTATCGAAATGTAGCCAACAGCTTTATATTTCTTGTTGATTTATCAGGTCAAAGAAGATACAGATCTCTTCATCATTGATGAAGTGGGTAAAATGGAATTGTTCAGTTCAGCATTTTTCCCTGCTGTGATGAGAGTTATGGAGTCCAACATCCCTGTGCTGGCCACCATACCACTACCAAGATATGGCCGAGACATTCCTGGAGGTACCATTTTTAACAAATTGGGAACTTGACTGTACATGATATTGTATAAAGAGCATTGCATCGATTGTCTTTTAGTACCCGGTTCAGCCATGGGCACATTTTTAGAGCATCTCCAACAGACGCCCCAAACGACGCGCGCGCGCGGGGCGGTTTGCTGCGCTCCAGCGGCCGCGGGAAACAAGTGCGCGCCGGAACCGTTTGCGCGTGCGCGCGAAAAGGCGCCAGCTCGCGCGCAAGATTTGGCGCGCCGCTTCGCCACGCGCTTCTCCACACTTCCTCTTCCCCTCTTCCTCTCCCTCTCTGCCACGCGCCGCTCCGGCGCCCCGCCACCGACGCGATGCCATGCCGCCGCGCCGCCGAGGAGCGTCCGGCTACCGCGGCGTCCGCCTGCGCCCCAACGGCTGCTACACCGCGGAGATACGCACCGGCGAACTCCGGCTCGGCCTCGGCACGTACAGGACGGCGCGCGAGGCCGCTCGCACGTACGACGCGGCGGCGTGGCGCCTAGGCCGGCCGCGCGGCCAGATGAACTTTCAAGATGTGTACACGCTCCAGCAAGCGCTCAACCTCGCCCCTCTGCCTCGTCTGAACAAGGCGGAAAACCGTGCGGAGCACGCCGAGCGGCAACGCCGCCTCCTCGTCGCCCAGGAGGACGAGCGGGTCATGGCGGAGTGGCGCCAGCGCCACCCGGAGGACGTCGCCTACGAGCAGGCCTACTGGGCAAGGCGCCGCGAGGAGGACACGCGAAGGCGCCGCGAGACGCGGTTGGAAAGGCGCCAACGGAAGGCGTTGGCGAATGCGCAGTCCGACATCGTTGCAGCAGGTGGGCAGTCGTTCTTTGCGCCGAACGATGATCGGTGGCTGCACATCTGGCTAGACACCTCGGACGACACCGCCGAGGATGATAATGGTGATGATGATAGCGACTTAGAGTAGTTTCTATCTAGTTGCGCCGTAGTTTATCTATGCTTTCGAACTATCTATCTAGTTGCACCGATGTAAAATACCTTTGTATCGTTTTTTATTTATGCAATCTATCTAATTTTTATTTTATCTATGCATTCGAAAATAAAAAAAAATTGTGTGCGCGTTGCATTTTTTGCGCGCTGCTGGAGCGGCGCGCGCTGCATTATAGCGCGGCTGCTGGAGCGGGCGCAGCGCGCCGCGCCAAACCAGGCGATGGACGCGCGCTGAAGCTGTTTTTTGCGCGCGCCGCGTTGGGCGCCTGTTGGAGATGCTCTTATAACGATTGCTACAGTGTACCCAAGTATGCTATGTTACATATAAGAAATTAACAGATATCTCCAGCATGGGAACAAGATATATTTTTACCACCCCATGCTTTTCTTTAGACGCATGCGAGTCAATCTTCTGACTATGGTTTCTCCTTGGGTCGTGACTAAAACATTCTCCCCTATAAAATGCAGTTGCAAGGTTGAGGAATCATCCTGGAGCAGATGTTTTCACCTTAAATACTGGCAACAGGGATACCATGAGAGAGAGTATCTACAATCAGTTGAGCAGATTGATGCAGAAGAGGTGAACACCTGAATTAGAAGCAGATTGGAGAAGTTTTTCTTGCCTCAAATGCTGGTAACAGGATACCAAGAGAGAGTGTATGTACAAGTCAGTTGAGCAGATTGATGCAGAAGAGGTGACATGCTACCCTTTTATTGTGATGATTTTGTTAGTCTTGGCCTCTTGGGTAATGCAGAAAATTACATCTTCCTTTGAGCAGTAGAACATTAGAGATTTTACTTCAGTAATAGCCCACCATTAGCTTGTAACATAGAGTCTGGTTATGTCTTCAAGTGGTGTACTGCATGACTGAGTCATCTTTTGTATGTTCACTGAGTATGGATAGACCACTCGGCAAGTTATTTTTGTGTACGTCACTGGTTAATCTGAATATATAATAAGCATTTCAATTTTGCGGGTTTCCTTCGGTTCTTCAATCATGTATACAGATTCAATCACAGCAGTTATAGCTTGTAAATTGTAATGAAGCATGTGGTGACCTCTACAACAAGCATCACATGATCTGCCCAAGTTTTACTAATAGGCCATCATTGTTTTGCATATAGTGGGCACATGAATGATAACTCCAGCTTGGTATTCCCTTCCCCACTGTACATTTCACATTATTTGGAAAATTGCTTGCTATTGTTAGTTCTTCATGTTGTTCTTACTCTTTCACTGTCTATGAAAGATGGCCAAGTTGCTGCCTAGATGAATAATAAGAATGCATATGACATAACTTGATAGAGACACTTAAATCACATCCTTGCGATAAGAACTTATGGCTTCTCCTTGTGAGAGTTTGCAAGCACTAACGATGATTGATAATGACCAATTGAACTGTGAATATTTTGACATGATTTAGGTCTATTCCTGTGGGAGGCGGCAAGTTCTATTATTTCAAGGTGTTTGTTAGACTCGAGACTGGCCAATTAGTATAACCGTTTTGCTTATTCTCACTGTCCTGGATCTTGTGTAAATTTTAGTCACCCAAAACTGCATGCCATTTAGCCTGATCTGCAGAAACTGTTCGATTTTATCAAACATAACTGGTCTCTCTGATCTGTATAGATTATAAATGAATCTAGGTTGGGATGGTGGTTTAGACATATGACTTATCAGGCACTTTAATAGGCAATCCCTTAGTAGGTTGGCAATCAAAATAAATCTTATTTGAGATATGATTTGTGATTATGAAGTACATCACATGGAGATCCCAGTCCATCCATTTTCTTTAAAGAGCAGACTGGTTTTATATCCCAGAATCCAGCAGCAGCAGTCATGCACAATGATCGCGCCTATAAACAAACTGAAGTACAACAAGTTTGAGATATCAATTCCGTAATAAGATGCATGTAAAACCCGTGCATAGGTTACCGTCTGACCGGGCAAAGAGATGATTGATGGGTTCTTGCCCCTACATTCACAATTGTTCAAGAGTCTGCTGGACCACTACTGCTCAGACACCTTGCAGTGCAGTATTGCTTACCCCAGAAGCAGGCAGCAGCTTCACATGAAAACATGTTGCTGTGGGGGCTCTCCTGATCTGAACGATCGGCGGGAATTTTCACCGGAAGATGCACAAGCTATTATTCATTGAGGTGGGCACAGAATTAAAGTGTGCTGTGCTGATCATGGCTTCCCCTTTACAACCTAGGAGCCCCGGTTCCCCTTTAAGCCCCTGCAGAAAGACGCCATTAGACGCCAATACTCCGAGTCTGCTTGCTTATATTAGCAAATTGCAAGTGATTCGAGGACCATCTCGGCTGATTTTTTTTATGGTGGTGTTTTAACTATTGGAAGCTCCTTTACACTTGTTGGCAGTGCTTCTGAAGGCAGAAAGCTCAAGGCAATCTCTTGGGAGATACGGCGGACCATCCCGATATGCAAAGGTAAGTGCTTGTACATGCAGATCTATGCGGATGCAGAGTTGCGGACCGGATACATGCGCCATGGACGCGAGATGGAGCTGGAAGAACCGAAGAGGGCTCCACGGACAAATCTACAAAGGTTGGTTGAATGAACCTACGATCCTAATTATCAAGAAAATTCTCGTACCATATCCTTGAATTCAATTTCTCTCCATAGGAATTGAAGATGAACAAATAATCCTCAACTTGCGAACTCATAAACATTTGCCGACTTTTGTGTGTTCACATTACTGTTCTGCTGCTAGGATAATGTCACTGAAGAGTAGATAGAGTAATCTTTGGTTAACTTTTGGTCCGGGTCGACAGCACAGCGATCGCCCTATCGCCCTTGGCTTTAGGCAATGTGGGCTGTGGGTGTGGGGAGGGGGTGGTATTGATTCGATGGGGCACCCCACCATGTGATGTCTTGATCCGGGAGGGGTCACAGGGTTAACTAGTTTATAAGCTCCTCTCTCTCTCTTTTTTTTGCTGGGTAGGGTAGTTTATAAACTCCAGCATGGATGTGGCATGATTTTCCCTGCCCCTTTGCATGCTTAGTTTAGTAGGGAGGAATGATGGCCGTGCATGCGCGCACGTCATGCATTTGATAACCATAGCCCCAACCAAACTAAACAAAACAGAAAGAGGTTCGGTCTTCCTACCGAAAGCACCGGCTGCTGCTCATTTGTGTATTCCACGGGGAATGATGCTTGGTTTGATCTCCCCATCCCTGTTTTTCTTTTCCTAACATCTCTCAATCAAATGCCATAGAATTTTTATTTCACACTAGATTGTGGGTGGCGTGTGTGGAACTGCAGTATCTGTGTCAGTTGGCAGTAGTTCGGTCAGATGGATACATGTAACATGTATATTGAGCAGAGAATTAACGAGGAGGCGACCTTGAGAAACAATAATACATACAGGGCAGGCATATGATGCCCACTACTGCATCATGGCCATCATACCACGCCATAATGGACCATTCCGATGTAATGTACACGCCCCATTGTATTATCATCACTCACAGCACGCACCGGCCGGCGCTGGCTTTGGCCAGTGGCAGCCGCTAACCAACTAACCAACCAACTAAACCCCAAGCCAGCCAGCCACATCCATCAGACCATCGCTAAGCTAGTAGTAGAACTGGTAAACAAGCCGTAGAGCAGACAGTTGTTAGCTGCTGACGCCAAGCCGGCCGGGTCAAGGCAGGGCAGGCGCATGTGCGTGCGTGTGCGCGGGCATGTGCGAGGGACATTCCGGCCACGGCCAGTGAGGTGAGGCGACGCGGAAATCTCCCGCGCGTCGCCGTCGCGCGTGGGGCACTGGCGCATGCACGACACTGGTCCGGCCGGTCGACGGCGTGGGGCGTGGTGGCGCCGGTGCTGCTGTACCCCTGCCGGTCGGGGAGGAGATCGCCATTGAATTAATGAATCGATGCGGCCGGTGCTCGGCGGCTCCGGCTGCGCGGCCACCAGCAAACAGCCGTGGTGACGCTGCCGCTGCCGCTGCCACTTCGCGTCGATAGACCTGCTGGTAATACACGTCTGGCGCCGCGCCTACGATGCGATGCGCACTGTACCGCCGCGCCTACGATGCGATGCGTACGCTCGCTCGCGGCGAGGATGGGGAGTGGCCTAGATTGTTGAGAAGGACGCAGGGCACATGTAGTTAGGCAGATCGCGTGTGTGCGTGTCATCGCCATCAAAACAATCATTTCTAAGCTGTGGACACACGGTGCAAGCTAGGGATGATTACCGCGTGTTCCACCCGCCCAAATGTGGCCATTTCCCTAAGCTGGCCTTGGCGGATCTGCTGTACGGCTTGGGGTGCCAGGAACGATTCTCCCGCCTTGTATTAATATACTGTTAGTCTGTACTGGAGTATTAACAAAAGATGGGAGAATTGGTATTAGTAGTAGTACATCTCATCCAATTCCCACATGACATGATCGATTCTATGATGGCCAGCACGCACAGGGCTGTCCGGAACGGAAACGGACGAGGAGGAGGCAGCAGCACCAGAACGGCGCCAAATGGAACGGCCTCCGCTCGTGCGGGCCGGGCAACGGAAAGCGTGTGGTTGCCGCACCAACCACTCCTACTCCTGGCTAGCTAGCCAGAGAGGGAGTCCTCGCCGCACCAAGCTGTCCTCTCCTCTTCAATCAATAACATAGTAACACTGTTATTGTTAAACCCTAAAAAATTCAGCATATACTGTTAAAAATAGCGCCAGGGGGAATCTCCCCCGGCATCCCTTGAAAACGTCCAACAGGTAGAGGCTAACAGCATGGCGGCCGGAGAAAATGGCAGCACCATGGCAATGGCGTTTCCGATTATCGGATACGTAGTACTCCCTCCTATTCAAATTATTTGTCATAGGTATAGATGTATTATTCAAATTATTTGTCATAGGTATAGATGTATCTAGATGTATTTTAGTTTTAGATGCATTTATTTCTGCGACGAGTAATTTAGAAGGAGGGAGTAAGTTAGTAATTACAGCAAGAGGGTGGGAAAGCTAGCGAGGCCGAGGCCGAGGCTTTCGCTTTCCCGCTGTTGCTTTCCCTCCCGCCCCGGCCCGTCCATGCATATGCATATGCATGGCATGGGCTTCTGTCCCGCTTGCCGCCACTACAACTACCGCCATTCATAAGCCTCGGGCAGGCTCGCGTAGCGCCATCTCTTCTTCCTCTTCTCCTCCGCGGGAGCTAGCTAGCATTCTTGGCTGACCCGCCGGCGACGGACGGCCGGCTAGCCGTGGTTCGCCCGCGAGAGCTGCACGCGGCGAGGTGGCGTAAGTACGCCGGCACCGGGAAGATCGATCCCTTGGATGCTCTTCTTGCCGGTTCATCGGTTCGTTCCTCGTCGACGATGCCTCGTGCTTCTTGGTCGATTCTTCTTGTTTAGCTAGCATTTGTTTTAGTTTTGCGTCCGGTTCGTTGCTTGTTCTTGGAGGAAATGCGTGCGATCTTCGTGCACGTGGTGGGGCTCGGCAGCTCAGCTTCCCCACCACCCACGTTGACGTCTCCGGACCGTCGCCGTCCGCCCCTGTTCATCTCCTCCTCTGCTTTCTCTGATGAATCTGTCTGGCCTTGCTCCATGGTGATCAGGAACTTGGCTCCTTATTTCCTCCGGCGTCTCCTCTTTGGAGAATCCCCTTGAATTTTGCTCCCCCCCTCCCCCCACAAATTCTTTTTAAACTACATACTAGATTACTCTGCAATTTCTTTTCTTTTTGAGTAAATGCTCTGCAGTTTCTGCTAGATTACTCTGTAATTTGCTGGTGAGAAAAATCTGCTAGATTACTCTGTAGTTTCTGCCAGAGAAGAAGAAAAAAGAAAGTCAGAGTATGACTTGATTTTCTACAAATTTTTACAGGATAGCGAGGTCAATCCCATCAGGCCCTTGGAGCTCCTAGCCACAGCATCGAAGCAGACTGCTGGATCTCTCTGAAAGTTGCCACCATGATGCAGTACCTGGACTTCTCCCAGGCCAGCACCTCCAAGAAGTGGACGGCCAACAGCAGCAAGAGGCAGCCGGGCCAAGGTACATACACACATGCTGAATTCTGAAATTTGACCATCTCCAGGCACCTTTGCACCCATTTTCGTTGGTGATGACATTCTTGGTTGTTGATTGGGTTCACAGCAAGTTTAATCGATCGTGGTTGGGCTTAATTGCAGGGTTCGATGCTCCGAGGAACAGCATGGAGTTCGCCATGGAGGCGCCCCACAGCTACGGCGTCTTCCAAGAGGACGTCCCGGTCAGTAGTACAATCCCTTCCCTGTTCATTCTCTCTATCTGACAGAGTAATTCGCTGCATCTGGTAAATTATTTTGTTTCCAGAAAAAGGACCTGGAATTCCTTTTTTTTTTTGCTGTCCAATTTTCAGTTAGGTGGGTAGATCTTTCTTGACAGATGATATGTATTGTCCGTCCTTGGCAGCTCTGCTGCTAGGTGTACTTGTACCTGACTGTTGTTGCCGCACGAAACATCCATTAATAATGCTGTCAAACAAACAGTAGACCACCATCTACTGCTGGGCAGTGGGCACAATCACGTTGCCCCTTAATTACCTGGCCATTCTCTGCATCATTGCTTGCCATCTTCTGTCTACCAATAAGTAGGAAGCCACGTTGAGTTGCTGGCATTGTTGTACCTAGATTACTGCTGCTTTTGTAGTGTGTCCTGATC
This sequence comes from Triticum monococcum, assembly GCA_034509565.1. Lineage (NCBI taxonomy): Eukaryota > Viridiplantae > Streptophyta > Magnoliopsida > Poales > Poaceae > Triticum > Triticum monococcum. The sequence goes on along the minus strand of CM067845.1, from coordinate 681,114,938 downwards.
AAAGTTTCATGTACAACTCTCTGCAGTACTCTTGCAACAGCATGAGGCAGTACCCAAAATCATCCTCGGCCCCAATCAAGAAGCTGATCCATGAGGACGCGTCCTTCCGGCCGAACGAAGGGCACAAGAGAGTGCCCAGCGTCATCGCCAGGTTGATGGGCATGGACTCGCCGCCGATGAACTCCGAGCTGACCACCCACCTGGATGATGCTAGGCAGGTGCCGACCAAGCATGTCTCCTTCGCGCAGCAGAAGAATCCCGTCCGGCATACGGCGAAACAGGAAGTTTACACCTTCGACGACGCCGGCGACGACGAGAGGGACATTCTTGCTCAGCTGACCAAGAGGAGCAATGGTGGTGGCGGCGGTGGTGGTGATGGGTGGAGCAAGCCGGTTCCACGGGAGCACCCGCAGGAGGAGGAGCTGCAGAAGTTCAAGAAGGACTTCGCGGCGTGGCAGGCCAGCAAGGTTTGGGAGCAGTCGAGGGCTCTGGAGCTGGACAGCCGGCATAATGTCGGCCACGACGAAGACGACAGGTGCTCGGAGATCGTGCCCTACAGGTACCACCAGAAGGATCGCAAAGGGAGAGATGGCAGGCACGGCAATGACGCGCATTCGAGAAGAAGAGTCAAGGAGGGCGGCGGCGCGTCCATCTCCGGCAGCCGGACGTTCTCTCTGACGAGCGCGGACGACGGTTCTTCCGCGAGGCTGCCGCTCTCGAGATTCTATTACGAGGAGGAGGAGAAGCCGCTGTCGCCGACGAGGATCGTGATCCTGAAGCCCTGCCCGGAGCTGAGCGCCGACGACGTCGACGAGTCCTCGCTGGGCTCGCCGGAGCTGATGAAGAACGAGAACAACATGGAAGCGTTCCTGGAGGAGGTCAAGATGCGGCTGAAAATCGAGCTCGAAGGACACTTGGCCCCCGACGACAGGGTGGCCGACCGGCGGCCCGACGTCCCCGCCGACCCGAAGCAGATCGCGCGGAACATCGCCGACCAGATCAGGGAGAGCGTCACCAAGGAAATGCACCACCCGGCGCTGCTGCGGTCCGAGTCGACGCGGTCGTACCGGAGCAGCGACGTGCAGAGCCAGATGGACTACATCTGCAGAGACGCCAGGAAGCAGCTCTCCGACCGGCTGAGAAACGTACTCAGGAGGGAGCCGGAGGCCGACCAGCCGCCGCCGTTCGGCTCTCAGCGGAGACGGCCGGCCGCCTCGACGCCGTCGTCTTCGCCGTGGGACGAAGAGCCGCGGCCGAAGCCGACGAGTCCGCGGCGCGACGTGGCGAGGAAGGGCGACAAGAAAATCAGGAGCAAGGAGGAGAAGAAGCGCGCCATCGAGTCATCCGAAGTCCGGTCCTTCAGACACGGGTGGTACAAGAACTCCGCTACGGCGGCGGTCGTCGACTCCTCCGACGAGGCGGCGTCGCCGAGGAACCTGATGAGGTCGTTCTCGGCACCGGTGTCCGGGAAATTCGCGAAGTTCCTTTCGGAGGGGGAGCCAAAGGTGCTCGCCGGAGCGCGGGTGCAGCTGAAACACGAGGGACACGGGGACTACTACGGCGGGCGGCCGTCGCCGGAGGAGGAGAGGCAGACGAAAGGGAGAAAGGATGGGTTTGGCATCAAGGGGAAGGTGTCCAACCTGCGGCAGAACCTCGGGCTTAGAGCGAAGCTGTTCGGCAAGAAGCTCCACTCCGCCGCCGCCGACGAGTCATCGTCATCGTTCTTCCTTGATGACTTCCCGCCGATGGGCACGCTGGTCACCGCCCCTTCCGTCCTCATCCACCCCGGCGTCCTGCAGGTGAGGGATCGAACACCTGCTGTTGTTTCAGAATTCAGAGTGAGTGCGATCAATCTGACATGGGAATGTTCAGGAGAACTCCACCGAGGTGCCGCCGAGCCCGGCGTCGTGGTGCAGCAGCCCGCCAGATGAATTGATGATCCGGGGAGGTTACCCGAGCCCCGTCTCGCCGTTGGAGGCTTCCTTCGGTGAGCACCGGTCCCCGTTGAAGCCGGCGGCGAGCTCAAGTGCTTCTGGTAAGTAGAGCAGTAGCAACTGCTGCTCGTGTCTGAATTTACTTCAAAACAATGTTCAGAGGTTATGTTTCTAACGAAATGTTGTCTCAGAACCAGGCAATTCATGCCTGGAGCAAGATCAAGCTGAAGAAATCCCACAAGCAAGTTCAGCAGTCCAGGACGATGACGACGACGACACGGCCGAGATGGATCACCCGACAAAAGCTTTCATCAGAGCCGTCCTCGTCGTGGCCGGCATGTACGGCCAGAACTCCGGCGATCACCTCTCATTAACCTGCCAACCGATCAAGCCGATCCCCAAGTGGGCGTTCGAGCAAGTCATCTCCTCGACACCACCTCCGGAAGCCGCCTCCGTCCATGACGTCGACCACCGCCTCCTCTTCGACCTGATAAACGAGGCGCTGCCCGGAGCCGCCCGCGGCTCGACGACACTGTGCGTGTTCAGCAAGTGGTACGCGGCGCCACCGAGAAAAGCGTCCGCGGACAAGAGGCTGCTCGACGGGCTGTGGAGGTCCGTGCAGACGTGGCTGGAGCCGCCGAGCGTGGACGACGACGCCTACTCGGTGGACGGGCTCATCGGCCGCGACATGGGCGTGTCCCCCTGGAGCGGCGTGTTCCGCGACGACGTCGACGGGATAGCCGAGGAGATGGAGGCGGAGATCCTGTCGGAGCTGGTCGACGAGACGCTGTGGGACGTGCTGCTCAACGTAGGGGACTGACTGACTGACTGTGTGATTGAGCTTGGTGTTCAGAGCATGCATACTTGTACAGTACATTTTGGGGTGTGTTTTTCTCTCTTCTTCTTGTGTTTTTTCGGAGTGCTTTTGCCGGATTTGTGATGAGATGCTGGTGAGTGAGTGGGAGATGTAACTAAGCTTGTGTGTGTGCGCTTGTGCGTGGAAGGATACCGAAGATATCTGTCCAGAGAAAATGCACAGGGAGGCTGAAAGATGAAGGATTCTTATTCATGCCATTAGTAGACTGAACAGAGCAGGTAACACTGGCGGTACATCTGAAGCAACAGACACACGGTACGCTACGAGTACGATGGATGGGTTGATCAGGCGGTGCAGACGACGCAGGTGCAGGTGGGGCCGCAGGTGCAGTCGGCCCTGCCGGCGCCGTCGCCGGAGCCGAGCCTGCCGCAGGCGCACGGCCTGCAGGAGCAGTGCTCGCCGCAGGTGCAGGTGGTGTGCGCCACGGCCGCGGGGTTCACCGGCACCACACCGCCGCCGCCGCTGCTCTGCTTCTTCCCGGCGCACCTGCCCACACCGACACACGTACGTCAGATTTAGCAAAAGGGACGCCACCCCTCGAGTAAGCAAAGCCACTGCTGGCTGCAGGGAGGTTGGGGGCACGGTGCCTGCCTGCAAGCGGAGCCGCCCGGGCACGGCACGGCGCAGCCGCACTTGTCGTCGCAGGGCATGGTCACGGTCACGGAAGCTCTTGCTTGGCGCCTTTCCTTCCCGGAGATTATCAGTCGGCAGGAGCCTTGCAGGGCGCGCGTGGCAATTTAGAGCTTGCCACGAGCGATGGAGATGGGTGCATGGACGCCAGGTGGGCGCGCTCTAGGTGGTGTCGCCGCATGCCGGTGCCTGCTGTCCTACTACGCCGGTGACAGACAGCAATCTGCCGGCACGGCAGCGCTTCGCTGGCGCGGCTCGTGTCGGGGCCAAGAACAGTTCCCGTCACGTCCATGCGTTCATGTCCGTCGCACTGCGGCACGACGAGCGTACGCGTATGTACTGGCGCTCAGTGCGACGGACGCACCGCAACAAGCTTCCTTTCTCCGGCTTCGTTGAACGTAGGCGTATGTACGGCTTCGTTTTGCCTCTTCGTTGAAACGTTGATCCGTCCAAGCACTGAAACCTTCGAGACGATGCACCTGATCGGTGGCAACCCACCCTGTGTCGTGGGTGTTTTGCTGACAGTACCTATGACTATGAGGTGCGTATGAGAGCATCTACACGCCTTTACGCCGGTCGTCGAATAGGATCTCTAGCTGCCTTCGTACTGGTTAATTAGAGGTGTTCCGCTTAAACTTGGACGGAATTATTTTATTATCTTAGGTTAATGAGGTTGAAAGGATACAACAATATCGTCCAATTTGCCTTCTTAATGAGTATTAGTTTAAAAATCTTCACTAAGGTAGTGACGATTAGGCTAAATTCGGTGACTGAACATGTGGTTCGTCCTTCTCAAACTATGTTTATGCAAGCCAGAAACATTCTAAATGGAGTTGTTGTCCTTCAAAAAACAGTCCACGAATTGCATCGGAAAAACTGAATGATGTGGTACTTAAAACCGACTTTGAAACTCTCCGAATGAAAGGATTTTCTGCAGAGTGGCGCGCAGTGATCCATAGTTTCATGATTGGAGGTAGTGTTGCTACTAAAATCAATGGTGACATTGTCAACTATTTTCAAACGAAGAAATAATTGTGACAAGGTGACCCAGTATCAACCATGCTATTCAATATAGTGGCGGATATGTTAACGGTCATGATTGAGCATGCCAAGGTTGATGGCCAAATTGATGGGTAGTGAACCATCCAGCTCATGGTGGTCCCTCTATCCTTCAATATGCCGATCATACGATTCTCTTCATGGACCATGACCTCGAGAAAGCAAGAAATCTAATTAATTTTATCAACATTCGAGCAACTCCCAGAGCATAAGGTTAATTTCCATAAAAGTGAATTGTTTTATTTTGGCGAGGCTGAAGACGAGGCCTATCTGTATGCTGGCCTGTTTGGATGCGGGTTGGGCCAGTTTCCGCTCACTTATTTTGGGATACTGATATATTATCGGAGATTCACAAATGTTGAATGGAAACACGTCAAGAAGAGGCTAGGAAAAAGAATGAGTAGTTGGAAAGGCAAACTGCTATCTCTGGGTGGAAGGTTGATCCTCATAAATTCAATACTGAGTAACATGTTCCTTCTTCCAGTTGCCGAAAGGAGTATTTACATAGATTGATTGGATTACTGTCGATCGAGATTGTTTTGCCAAGGACATAGCGAAAGAAAGAAATATCGACTAGCTAAATGGAGTGTGGTTTGCCGTCCAAAGGACCAAGGCGGGTTGGGCATTCATGACCTTGATTAAGAATAGTGTCTCCCCTCCGCAAATGGTTGTTGAAGTTATTGACGGAAGATGGTGTATGGCAAATCCTTCGAAGGAGAAAATATGTGGGTTCAAAGGCGGCATCACAAGTATACTGCAAGCCCAGGGACTCTCACTTTTCGGCGGGCCTAATGGCAACGAAGAAATGTTTCTTCCACTATGGTTCCTTCTTGATTAAGGGTGGCTTGAAAATTAGATTCTAGGAGGATAAGTGAAAGGATCGAGATGGGCCTAGAGGGGGGGTGAATAGGTACAATTACAAAATTTAACTTACTTAGCAATTTTTAGGCAATAATACGAAATATGAAGGTGAACCTAACAATTACAAGTATGATACTAAGAGCAAAGCAAGCTAAACATGTTGGGGAATGTAGTAATTAAAAAAATCCTACGCACACGCAAGATCATGGTGATGCATATCAACGAGAGGGGAGAGTGTCGTTCACGTACCCTCGTAGACCGTTAAACGGAAGCTTTATGACAACGCGGTTGATGTAGTCGTACGTCTTCACGATCGACCGATCCTCAGTACCGAACGTATGGCACCTCCGCGTTCAGCACACGTTCAGCTCGATGACGTCCCGCGAACTCACGATTCGGTAGAGCTTGGGGAAGAGTTTCATCAGCACGACGGCGTGGTGACGATGTTGATGAAGCTACCATCGCAGGGCTTCGCCTAAGCACCGCTACGATATAACTGAGGTGGATTATGATGGAGGGGGCACCGCACACGGCTAAGAGATCAATCGATCAATTGTTGTGTCTTTCGGGTGCCCCCGCCTCTGTATATAAAGGAGCTAGAGGGAGGCGGCCGGCCAAGGAGGAGGGCACGCCAAGGGGGGAGTCCTACTCCAGGACTCCCATCGGGAGTAGGACTCCCTCCTTTTCTAGTTAGAGTAGGAGAGGAGAAGGAAGGGAGAGAAGAGAGAAGGAAAGGGGGGCGCCGCCCGCCCCCTCCTTTTCCAATTCGGACTAGAGGAGGAGGGGGCACGCGGCTGCCCTTGGCCGCCCCTCCTCTTCTCCCACTAAGGCCCATTAGGCCCAATGTACTCCCCCGGGGTTCCGGTAACCCCCCGGTACTCCGGTAAATGTCTGAAACCTCCCGAAACCTTTCCGGTATCCGAACATAGTCATCCAATATATCGGTCTTTATGTCTCAACCATTTCGGGACTCCTCATCATATCTGTGATCATATCCGGGACTCCGAACTACCTTTGGTACATCAAAACACAAAACTCATAATACCGATCGCCATAGAACTTTAAGCGTGCGGACCCTACGGGTTCGAGAACTATGTAGACATGACCGAGACATGTCTCTGGTCAATAACCAATATCAGAACCTGGATGCTCATATTGGTTCCTACATATTCTACGAAGATCTTTATCGGTCAAACCGCATAACAACATACGTTGTTCCCTTTGTCATCGATATGTTACTTGCCCGAGATTCGATAGTCGGTATCTCAATACCTAGTTCAATCTCGTTACCGGCAAGTTTACTCGTTCCGTAATGCAACATCCCGCAACTAACTTATTAGTCACATTGCTTGCAAGGCTTATAGTGATGTGCATTACCGAGAGGGCCCAGAGATACCTCTCCGACAATCGGAGTGACAAATCCTATTCTTGATCTATGCCAACTCCACGAACACCATCGGAGACACCTGTAGAGCACCTTTATAATCACCCAGTTACGTTGTGATGTTTGGTAGCACACAAAGTGTTCCTCCGGTATTCGGGAGTTGCATAATCTCATAGTCATAGGAACATGTATAAGTCATGAAGAAAGCAATAGCAGTAAACTTAAACGATCAAATGCTAAGCTAACGAAATGGGTCAAGTCAATCACATCATTCTCCTAATGATGTGATCTCGTTGATCAAATAACAACTAATGTCTATGGCTAGGAAACTTAACCATCTTTGATCAATGAGCTAGTCAAGTAGAGGCATACTAGTGACACTATGTTTGTCTATGTATTCACACATGTATTATGTCTCCGGTTAATACAATTCTAGCATGAATAATACACATTTATATGAAATAAGGAAATAAATAATAACTTTATTATTGCCTCTAGAGAATATTTCCTTCATTCTCCCACTTGCACTAGAGTCAATAATCTAGATTACACAGTAATGATTCTAACACCCATGGAGTCTTGGTGCTGATCATGTTTTGCTCGTGAAAGAGGCTTAGTCGGCGGGTCCGCAACATTCAGATCCATATGTATCTTGCATATCTCTATGTCTCCCACCTGGACTTGATCCCGGATGGAATTGAAGCGTCTTTTGATGTGCTTGGTTCTCTTGTGAAATCTGGATTCCTTTGCCAAGGTAATTGCACCAGTATTGTCACAAAAGATTTTAATTGGACCTGATGCACTAGGTATGACACCTAGATCGGATATGAACTCCTTCATCCAGACTCCTTCATTTGTTGCTTATGAAGCCGCTATGTACTCCGCTTCACACGTAGATCCCGCCACGATGCTTTGTTTAGAACTGCTCCAACTGACAGCGACACCGTTCAATATAAACACTTATCCGATATACGATTTAGAATCATCCGGATCAGTGTCAAAGCTTGCATCGACGTAACCATTTACGATGAGCTCTTTGTCACCTCCATAAACGAGAAACATATCCTTAGTCCTTTTCAGGTATTTCAGGATGTTCTTGATCGTTGTCCAGTGATCCACTCCTGGATTACTTTGGTACCTCCCTGCTAAACTAATAGCAAGGCACATATCAGGTCTGGTACACAGCATTGCATACATGATAGAGCCTATGGCTAAAGCATAGGGAACACATTTCATTTTCTCTCTATCTTCTGCAGTGGTCGGGCATTGAGTCTTACTCAATTTCACACCTTGTAGCACAGGCAAGAACCCTTTCTTAGCTTGATCCATTTTAAACTTCTTCAAAACTTTATCAAGGTATGTGCTTTGTGAAAGTCCAATTAAGCGTCTTGATCTATCTCTATAGATCTTGATGCCCAACATATAAGCAGCTTCACCGAGGTCTTTCATTGAAAAACTCTTATTCAAGTATTCTTTTATGTTATCCAGAAATTCTATATCATTTCCAATCAATAATATATCATCCACATATAATATTAGAAGTGCCACAGAGCTCCTACTCACTTTCTTGTAAATACAGGCTTGTCCAAAAGTCTGTATAAAACCATATGCTTTGATCACACTATCAAAACGTTTATTCCAACTCCGAGAGGCTTGCACCAGTCTGTTGGAGAACGTTGCAGAAAACAAAAAAAATTTCCTACTCGTTTCACCAAGATCATCTAGGAGTTCATCTAGCAACGAGTCACGAGATGCATATACATACCTTTGTAGATCGCGTGCGGAAGCGTTCAACGAACGGGGATGATGTAGTCGTACACAACGTGATCCAAATCACCGATGACCAGCGCCGAACGGACGGCACCTCCGCGTTCAACACACGTACGGGACGGGAGACGTCTCCTCCTTCTTGATCCAGCAAGGGGGAAGGAGAGGTTGACGAAGATCCAGCAGCACGACGGCGTGGTGGTGGATGCAGGGCGTCGCAGTAGCAGGGCTTCGCCTATACTACGAGGAAGAGAGACATAACGGGGAGAGAGGGAGGCGCCAGGGGCTGGTGTGTCAAGTCCCTCCTCTCCCCCACTATATATAGGGGTGCCATGGGGGGGGCGGCCCTAGTAGATGGAATCTACTAGGGGGGGCGGCGGCCTAGGGTGGGGCTTGCTCCCCAAGGCAAGGGGGGGCGCCCCCTCTAGGGTTTCCCCTTAGCCCTAGCCGCATGGGCCCCTTAGGGGCTGGCGCCCCAGCCCACTATGGGCTGGGTTCCCTCCTATTTCAGCCCATGGGGCCCTCCGGGATAGGTGGACCCCCCGGGACCCTTCCGGTGGTCCCGGTACAATACCGGATACCCCGAAACTTGTCCCGATGGCCGAAACTGCACATCCTATATATAATTCTTTACGTCCGGACCATTCCGGAACTCCTCGTGACATCCTGGATCTCATCCGGGACCCCGAACAACATTCGGGTTACTGCATATACTTATCTTCACAACCCTAGCGTCACCGAACCTTAAGTGTGTAGACCCTACGGGTTCGGGAGACAAGCAGACATGACCGAGACGACTCTCCGGTCAATAACCAACAGCGGGATCTGGATACCCATGTTGGCTCCCACATGCTCCACGATGATCTCATCGGATGAACCACGATGTCGAGGATTCAATCAACCCTGTATGCAATTCCCTTTGTCAATCGATATATTACTTGCCCGAGATTCGATCGTCAGTATCCCAATACCTCGTTCAATCTCGTTACCGGCAAGTCACTTTACTCGTACCGTAATGCATGATCCCGTGACCAGACACTTGGTCACTTTGAGCTCATTATGATGATGCATTACCGAGTGGGCCCAGTGATACCTCTCCGTCATACGGAGTGACAAATCCCAGTCTTGATCTGTGTCAACCCAACAGACACTTTCGGAGATACCCGTAGTATACCTTTATAGTCACCCAGTTACGTTGTGACGTTTGGTACACCCAAAGCACTCCTACGGTATCCGGGAGTTACACGATCTCATGGTCTAAGGAAAAGATACTTGACATTGCAAAACTCTAGCAAACGAACTATACGATCTTTATGCTATGTTTAGGATTGGGTCTTGTCCATCACATCATTCTCCTATGATGTGATCTTGTTATCAATGACATCTTATGTCCATAGCCAGGAAACCATGACTATCTGTTGATTAACGAGCTAGTCAACTAGAGGCTTACTAGGGACATGTTGGTGTCTGTTATTCACACATGTATTACGATTTCCGGATAACACAATTATAGCATGAATAAAGACAATTACCATGAACAAGGAAATATAATAATAATGCTTTTATTATTGCCTCTAGGGCATATTTCCAACAGTCTCCCACTTGCACTAGAGTCAATAATCTAGTTACATTGTGATGAATCGAACACCCATGGAATTCTGGTGTTGATCATGTTTTGCCCTAGGGAGAGGTTTAGTCAACGGATCTGCTACATTCAGGTCCGTATGTACTTTACAAATATCTATGTCTCCATCCTGAACATTTTCACGAATGGAGTTGAAGCGACGCTTGATATGCCTTGTCTTCTTGTGAAACCTGGGCTCCTTGGCAAGTGCAATAGCTCCAGTGTTGTCACAGAAGAGTTTGATCGGCCCCGACGCATTGGGTATGACTCCGAGGTCGGTGATGAACTCCTTCACCCAGATTGCTTCATGTGCTGCCTCCGAGGCTGCCATGTACTCCGCTTCACATGTAGATCCCGCCACGACGCTCTGCTTGCAACTGCACCAGCTTACTGCCCCACCATTCAAAATATACACGTATCCGGTTTGTGACTTTGAGTCATCCAGATCTATGTCGAAGCTAGCGTCGACGTAACCCTTTACGACGAGCTCTTCGTCACCTCTATAAACGAGAAACATCTCCTTAGTCCTTTTCAGGTACTTCAGGATATTCTTGACTGCTGTCCAGTGTTCCTTGCCGGGATTACTTTGGTACCTTCCTACCAAACTTATGGCAAGGTTTACATCAGGTCTGGTACACAGCATGGCATACATAATAGAACCTATGGCTGAGGCATAGGGGATGACACTCATCTCTTCTATTTCTTCTGCCGTGGTCGAACTTTGAGCCGAGCTCAATTTCATACCTTGTAACACAGGCAAGAACCCCTTCTTAGATTGATCCATATTGAACTTCTTCAATATCTTATCAAGGTATGTGCTTTGTGAAAGACCTATGAGGCGTCTCGATCTATCTCTATAGATCTTGATGCCTAATATATAAGCAGCTTCTCCAAGGTCCTTCATTGAAAAACTCTTATTCAAGTAGGCCTTGATGCTGTCCAAAAGTTCTATATCATTTCCCATCAAAAGTATGTCATCTACATATAATATGAGAAATGCTACAGAGCTCCCACTCACTTTCTTGTAAACACAGGCTTCTCCATAAGTCTGCGTAAACCCAAACGCTTTGATCATCTCATCAAAGCGAATGTTCCAACTCCGAGATGCTTGCACCAGCCCATAAATCGAGCGTTGGAGCTTGCACACTTTGTCAGCATTCTTAGGATCGACAAAACCTTCCGGCTGCATCATATACAATTCTTCCTTAAGGAAACCATTAAGGAATGCCGCTTTGACGTCCATTTGCCATATTTCATAATCGTAAAACGCGGCAATTGCTAACATGATTCGGACGGACTTCAGCTTCGCTACCGGTGAGAAAGTCTCATCGTAGTCAACCCCTTGAACTTGTCGATAACCTTTAGCGACAAGCCGAGCTTTATAGATCGTCACATTACCATCCGCGTCTGTCTTCTTCTTAAAGATCCATTTATTCTCTATGGCTCGCCGTTCAATGGGCAAGTCATTCAAAGTCCATACTTCGTTTTCATACATGGATCCTATCTCGGATTTCATGGCTTCTAGCCATTTGTCGGAATCCGGGCCCGCCATCGCTTCTTCATAGTTCGAAGGTTCACCGTTGTCTAACAACATGATTTCCAAGACAGGGTTGCCGTACCACTCTGGTGCGGAACGTGTCCTTGTGGACCTTCGAATTTCAGTAGTAACTTGATCAGAAGTTTCATGATCATCATCATTAACTTCCTCTCCAGTCGGTGTAGGCACCCGAGGAACATTTTCTTGAGTTGCGCCATTTTCCGGTTCAAGAGGTAATACTTCATCAAGTTCTATTTTCCTCCCACTTACTTCTTTCGAGAGAAACTCTTTCTCTAGAAAGGATCCATTCTTGGCAACAAAGATCTTGCCTTCGGATCTGAGGTAGAAGGTATACCCAATAGTTTCTTTTGGGTATCCTATGAAGACGCATTTTTCCGACTTGGGTTCGAGCTTTTCAGGTTGAAGTTTCTTGACATAAGCATCGCATCCCCAAACTTTCAGAAACGACAACTTAGGTTTCTTTCCAAACCATAATTCAAACGGTGTCGTCTCAACGGATTTTGACGGAGCCCTATTTAAAGTGAATGCAGCAGTCTCTAAAGCATAGCCCCAAAAAGATAGTGGTAAATCGGCAAGAGACATCATAGACCGCACCATATCTAATAGAGTGCGATTACGACGTTCGGACACACCGTTACGCTGAGGTGTTCCAGGCGGCGTGAGCTGTGAAACTATTCCACATTTTCTTAAGTGTGTGCCAAATTCGTGACTCAAGTATTCTCCTCCACGATCTGATCGTAGAAACTTGATTTTCCTGTCACGTTGATTCTCAACCTCACTCTGAAATTCCTTGAACTTTTCAAAGGTTTCAGACTTGTGTTTCATTAAGTAAATATATCCATATCTACTCAAATCATCAGTGAGAGTGAGAACATAACGATAGCCGCCGCGAGCCTCAACACTCATTGGACCGCACACATCAGTATGTATGATTTCCAATAAGTTGGTTGCTCGCTCCATTGTTCCTGAGAACGGAGTCTTGGTCATTTTACCCATAAGGCATGGTTCGCATGTGTCAAATGATTCATAATCAAGAGACTCTAAAAGTCCATCTGCATGGAGCTTCTTCATGCGTTTAACACCTATGTGACCAAGGCGGCAGTGCCACAAGTATGTGGGACTATCATTATCAACCTTACATCTTTTGGTACTCACACTATGAACATGTGTAGCATTACGTTCGAGATTCATAAAGAATAAACCATTCACCATAGGAGCATGACCATAAAACATATCTCTCATATAAATAGAACAACCATTATTCTCGGATTTAAATGAGTAGCCATCTCGAATTAAACAAGATCCCGATACAATGTTCATGCTCAAAGCTGGTACTAAATAACAATTATTGAGGTTTAAAACTAATCCCGTAGGTAAATGAAGAGGCAGCGTGCCGACGGCGATCACATCGACTTTGGAACCATTCCCGACGCGCATCGTCACCTCGTCCTTTGCCAGTCTTCGCCTATTCCATAGTTCCTGCTGTGAGTTACAAATGTGAGCAATTGCACCGGTATCAAATACCCAAGAGCTACTACGATTACTGGTAAGGTACACATCAATTACATGTATATCACATATACCTTTTGTTTTGCCGGCCTTCTTGTCTGCTAAGTACTTGGGGCAATTCCGCTTCCAGTGACCACTTCCCTTGCAATAAAAACACTCAGTCTCGGGCTTGGGTCCATTCTTTGGCTTCTTCCCGGCAGCTTGCTTGCCGGGCGCGGCAACCTCCTTGCCGTCCTTCTTGAAGGCTTTCTTACCCTTGCCCTTCTTGAACTTAGTGGTTTTATTGACCATCAATACCTGATGTTCCTTCTTGACTTCTACCTCTGCTGATTTCAGCATAGCAAATACTTCAGGAATGGTCTTTTACATCCCCTGCATATTGAAGTTCATCACAAAGCTCTTGTAGCTCGGTGGAAGCGACTGGAGGATTCTGTCAATGACCGCATCATCCGGGAGATTAACTCCCAGCTGAGTCAAGCGGTTATGTAATCCAGACATCGTGAGTATGTGCTCACTGACAGAACTGTTTTCCTCCATCTTACAGCTGAAGAACTTGTCGGAGACCTCATATCTCTCGACCCGGGCATGAGCTTGGAAAACCATTTTCAGCTCTTCGAACATCTCATATGCTCCATGTCTCTCAAAACGCTTTTGGAGCCCCGGTTCTAAACTGTAAAGCATGCCGCACTGAACGAGGGAGTAGTCATCGGTACGTGCCTGCCAAGCGTTCATAACGTCTTGTTCAGCAGGGAGGACAGGTGCGTCACCCAGCGGTGCTTGTAGGACATAATCTTTCTTGGCAGCTATGAGGATGATCCTCAGGTTCCGGACCCAGTCCGTATAGTTGCTGCCATCGTCTTTCAGCTTGGTTTTCTCTAGGAACGTGTTGAAGTTGAGGACTACGTGGGCCATTTGATCTACAAGACATATTGTAAAATATTTTAGACTAATGTTCATGATAATAAAGTTCATCCAATCAAATTATAATGAACTCCCACTTAGATTAGACATCCCTCTAGTCATCTAAGTATTACATGATCCTAGTTAACTAGGCCGTGTCCGATCATCACGTGAGACGGACTAGTCAACGTCGGTGAACATCTTCATGTTGATCGCATCTTCTATACGACTCATGCTCGACCTTTCGGTCTTCTGTGTTCCGAGGCCATGTCTATGCACATGCTAGGCTCGTCAAGTTAACCCTAAGTGTTTTGCATGTGTAAAACTGTCTTACACCCGTTGTATGTGAACGTAAGAATCTATCACACCCGATCATCACGTGGTGCTTCTAAACGACGAACTTTAGCAACGGTGCACAGTTAGGGGAGAACACTTCCTGAAATTGTTATGAGGGATCATCTTATTTACTACCGCCGTTCTAAGTAAACAAGATGCAAAACATGATAAACATCACATGCAATCAAATAATAAACGTGACATGATATGGCCATTATCACATAGCTCCTTTGATCTCCATCTTGGGGCTCCATGATCGTCTTGTCACCGGCTTGACACCATGATCTCCATCATCATGATCTGCATCATCGTGTCTCCATGAAGTTGCTCGCCAATTATTACTTCTACTACTATGGCTAACGCGTTTAGCAATGAAGCAAAGTAATTTACATGGCGTTTCTCAATGACACGCAGGTCATATAAAAGAATAAAGACAACTCCAATGGCTCCTGCCGGTTGTCATACTCATCGACATGCAAGTCGTGATTCCTATTACAATAGCATGAACATCTCATACATCACATATAGATCATTCATCATTCATCACAACTTTGGCCATATCATATCACAATCACTTGCTGCAAAAACAAGTTAGACGTCCTCTAATTGTTGTTGCAAGTTTTACGTGGCTGAATTAGGGTTCTAGCAAGAACGTTTTCTTACCTACGTGAAAGCCACAACGTGATTTGTCAACTTCTATTTACCCTTCATAAGGACCCTGTTCATCGAATCCGCTCCAACTAAAGTAGGAGAGACAGACACCCGCCAGCCACCTTATGCAACTAGTGCATGTTAGTCGGTGGAACCGGTCTCACGTAAGCGTACGTGTAAGGTTGGTCCGGGCCGCTTCATCCCACAATACCGCTGAAGCAAGAAAAGACTAGTAGCGGCAAGAAAGTTGACAAATCCACGCCCACAACAAATTGTGTTCTACTCGCGCAAGAAGAACTACGCATAGACCTAGCTCATGATGCCACTGTTGGAGAACGTTGCAGAAAACAAAAAAAATTCCTACTCGTTTCACCAAGATCATCTAGGAGTTCATCTAGCAACGAGTCACGAGATGCATCTACATACCTTTGTAGATCGCGTGCGGAAGCGTTCAACGAACGGGGATGATGTAGTCGTACACAACGTGATCCAAATCACCGATGACCAGCGCCGAACGGACGGCACCTCCGTGTTCAACACACGTACGGGACGGGAGACGTCTCCTCCTTCTTGATCCAGCAAGGGGGAAGGAGAGGTTGACGAAGATCCAGCAGCACGACGGCGTGGTGGTGGATGCAGGGCGTCGCAGTAGCAGGGCTTCGCCTATACTACGAGGAAGAGAGACATAACGGGGAGAGAGTGAGGCGCCAGGGGCTGGTGTGTCAAGTCCCTCCTCTCCCCCACTATATATAGGGGTGCCATGGGGGGGGCGGCCCTAGTAGATGGAATCTACTAGGGGGGGCGGCGGCCTAGGGTGGGGCTTGCTCCCCAAGGCAAGGGGGGCGCCCCCTCTAGGGTTTCCCCTTAGCCCTAGCCGCATGGGCCCCTTAGGGGCTGGCGCCCCAGCCCACTATGGGCTGGGTTCCCTCCTATTTCAGCCCATGGGGCCCTCCGGGATAGGTGGACCCCCCGGGACCCTTCCGGTGGTCCCGGTACAATACCGGATACCCCGAAACTTGTCCCGATGGCCGAAACTGCACATCCTATATATAATTCTTTACCTCCGGACCATTCCGGAACTCCTCGTGACGTCCTGGATCTCATTCGGGACCCCGAACAACATTCGGGTTACTGCATATACTTATCTTCACAACCCTAGCGTCACCGAACCTTAAGTGTGTAGACCCTACGGGTTCGGGAGACAAGCAGACATGACCGAGACGACTCTCCGGTCAATAACCAACAGCGGGATTTGGATACCCATGTTGGCTCCCACATGCTCCACGATGATCTCATCGGATGAACCACGATGTCGAGGATTCAATCAACCCTGTATGCAATTCCCTTTGTCAATCGATATATTACTTGCCCGAGATTCGATCGTCGGTATCCCAATACCTCGTTCAATCTCGTTACCGGCAAGTCACTTTACTCGTACCGTAATGCATGATCCCGTGACCAGACACTTGGTCACTTTGAGCTCATTATGATGATGCATTACCGAGTGGGCCCAGTGATACCTCTCCGTCATACGGAGTGACAAATCCCAGTCTTGATCCGTGTCAACCCAACAGACACTTTCGGAGATACCCGTAGTATACCTTTATAGTCACCCAGTTACGTTGTGACGTTTGGTACACCCAAAGCACTCCTACGGTATCCGGGAGTTACACGATCTCATGGTCTAAGGAAAAGATACTTGACATTGCAAAACTCTAGCAAACGAACTATACGATCTTTATGCTATGTTTAGGATTGGGTCTTGTCCATCACATCATTCTCCTAATGATGTGATCTTGTTATCAATGACATCTTATGTCCATAGCCAGGAAACCATGACTATCTGTTGATTAACGAGCTAGTCAACTAGAGGCTTACTAGGGACATGTTGGTGTCTGTTATTCACACATGTATTACGATTTCCGGATAACACAATTATAGCATGAATAAAGACAATTACCATGAACAAGGAAATATAATAATAATGCTTTTATTATTGCCTCTAGGGCATATTTCCAACACAGTCCATAAATGGATCGCTGGAGCTTGCACACTTTGTTAGTACCCTTTGGATCAATAAAACCTTCAGGTTGCATCATATACAACTCTTCTTCCAGAAAACCATTCAGAAATGCAGTCTTTACATCCATTTGCCAAATTTCATAATCATAAAATGCGGCAATTGCTAACATGATTCAGACGGACTTAAGCATCGCTACGGGTGAGAATGTCTCATCGTAGTTAACTCCTTGAACTTGTCGAAAACCTTTCGCAACAAGTCAAGCTTTGTAGACAGTAACGTTACTGTCAACGCCAGTCTTCTTCTTGAAGATCCATTTATTCTCGATGGCTTGCCGATCATCGGGCAAGTCAACCAAAGTCCATACTTTGTTCTCATACATGGATCCCATCTCAGATTTCATGGCCTCAAGCCATTTTGCGGAATCTGGGCTCATCATCGCTTCCTCATAGTTCGTAGGTTCGTCATGGTCAAGTAACATGACCTTCAGAACAGGATTACCGTACCACTCCGGTGCAGATCTTGCTCTGGTTGACCTACGTGGTTCGGTTGTAACTTGATCTGAAGTTTCATGATCATCATCATTAGCTTTCTCACTAATTGGTGTAGGTGTCACAGGAACTGGTTTCTGTGATGAACTACTTTCCAATAAGGAAGCAAGTACAGTTACCTCATCAAGTTCTACTTTCCTCCCACTCATTTCTTTTGAGAGAAACTCCTTCTCTAGAAAGGATGCATTCTTAGCAACGAATGTCTTGCCTTCGGATCTGTGATAGAAGGTGTACCCAACAGTTTCCTTTGGGTATCCTATGAAGACACATTTCTCCGATTTGGGTTCGAGCTTATCAGGTTGAAACTTTTTCACATAAGCATCGCAGCCCCAAACTTTAAGAAACGACAACTTAGGTTTCTTGCCAAACCACAGTTCATAAGGCGTCGTCTCAAAGGATTTCGATGGTGCCCTATTCAACGTGAATGCAGCTGTCTCTAAATCATAACCCCAAAATGATAGCAGTAAATCAGTAAGAGACATCATAGATTGCACCATATCTAGTAAAGTACGATTACGATGTTCGGCCACACCATTACGCTATGGTGTTTCGGGTGGCGTGAGTTGCAAAAATATTCCACATTGTTTCAAATGTAAACCAAACTCGTAACTCAAATATTCTCCTCCACGATCAGATCGTAGAAACTTTATTTTCTTGTTACGATGATTTTCCACTTCACTTGAAATTCTTTAAACTTTTCAAATGTTTCAGACTTATGTTTCATTAAGTAGATATACCCATATCTGCTCAAATCATCTGTAAAGGTGAGAAAATAACGATACCGCCGCGAGCCTCAACATTCATTGGACCACATTCATCAGTATGTATGATTTCCAACAAATCTGTTGCTCGCTCCATTGTTCCGGAGAACGGCGTTTTAGTCATCTTGCCCATGAGGCATGGTTCGCAAGTACCAAGTGATTCATAATCAAGTGATTCCAGAAGTCCATCAGTATGGAGTTTCTTCATGCGCTTTACACCAATATGACCCAAACGGCAGTGCCACAAATAAGTAGCACTATCATTATCAACTCTGCATATTTTGGCTTCAACATTATGAATATGTGTATCACTACTATCGAGATTCAACACAAATGGACCACTCTTTAAGGGTGCATGACCATAAAAGATATTACTCATATAAATAGAACAACCATTATTCTCAGATTTAAATGAATAATTATATCGCATCAAACAAGATCCAGATATAATGTTCATGCTTAACGCTAGCACCAAATAACAATTATTGAGGTCTAAAACTAATCCCGAAGGTAGATGTAGAGGTAGCGTGCCGACGGCGATCACATCGACTTTGGAACCATTTCCCACGCGCATCGTCACCTCGTCCTTAGCCAGTCTTCCCTTAATCCGTAGTCCCTGTTTAGAGTTGCAAATGTTAGCAACAGAACCAGTATCAAATACCCAGGTGCTACTGCGAGCTCTAGTAAGGTACACATCAATAACATGTATATCACATACACCTTTGTTCACCTTGCCAACTTTTTATCCGCCAAATACTTGGGGCAGTTCCGCTTCCAGTGACCAGTCTGCTTGCAGTAGAAGCACTCAGTCTCAGGCTTAGGTCCAGACTTGGGTTTCTTCTCTTGAGGATCAACTTGTTTGTCGTTCTTCTTGAAATTCCCTTTCTTCTTTCCTTTACCGTTTTTCTTGAAACTGGTGGTCTTGTTGACCATCAACACTTGATGCTCCTTCTTGATTTCTACCACCGCAGCCTTTAGCATTGAAAAGAGCTCGGGAATCGTCTTATCCATCCCTTGCATATTATAGTTCATCACAAAGCTCTTGTAGCTTGGTGGCAGTGATTGAAGAACTCTGTCAATGACACTATCAACCGGAAGATTAACTCCCAGATGAGTCAAGTGATTATGGTACCCAGGCATTTTAAGTATATGTTTACTGACAGAACTATTCTCCTCCATCTTGCAGCTGTAGAACTTATTGGAGACTTCATGTCTCTCAAGCCGGGCATTTGCTTGAAATATTAACTTCAACTCCTGGAACATCTCATATGATCCATGACGTTCAAAACGACGTTGAAGTCCTGGTTCTAAGTCATAAAGCATGGCACACTGAACTATTGAGTAGTCATCAGCTTTGCTCTACCATACGTTCATAACATCTGGCGTTGCTCCTGCAGCGTGTTTGGCACTCAGCGGTGCTTCTAGGACGTAATTATTCGGTGCGGCAATGAGGATAATCCTCAAGTTACGGACCCAGTCCGTGTAATTGCTACCATCATCTTTCAACTTTGCTTTCTCAAGGAACGCATTAAAATTCAACGAAACAACAGCACGTGCCATCTATCTACAAAAACATAGATAAGCAAAATACTATCAGGTACTAAGTTCTTGATAAATTTAAGTTCAATTAATCATATTACTTAAGAACTCCCACTTAGATAGACATCCCTCCAATTATCTAAGTGATCACGTGATCCATATCAACTAAACCATAACCGATCATCACGTGAAATGGAGTAGTTTTCAATAGTGAACATCACTATGTTGATCATATCTACTATATGATTCACGCTCGACCTTTCGGTCTCAGTGTTCTGAGGCCATATCTGCATATGCTAGGCTCGTCAAGTTTAACCCAAGTATTCTGCGTGTGTAAAACTGTCTTACACCCGTTGTAGATGAACGTTGAGCTTATCACACACGATCATCACATGGTGTCTCTGAAGGAAATATGCCCTAGAGACAATAATAAAGTTATTATTTATTTCCTTATATCATGATAAATGTTTATTATTCATGCTAGAATTGTATTAACCGGAAACATAATACATGTGTGAATACATAGACAAACAGAGTGTCACTAGTATGCCTCTACTTGACTAGCTCGTTAATCAAAGATGGTTAAGTTTCCTAACCATGAACAAAGAGTTGTTATTTGATTAACGAGGTCACATCATTAGTTGAATGATCTGATTGACATGACCCATTCCATTAGCTTAGCACCCGATCGTTTAGTATGTTGCTATTGCTTTCTTCATGACTTATACATGTTCCTATGACTATGAGATTATGCAACTCCCGTTTGCCGGAGGAACACTTTGTGTGCTACCAAACGTCACAACGTAACTGGGTGATTATAAAGGAGCTCTACAGGTGTCTCCAATGGTAGATGTTGGGTTGGCGTATGTCGAGAATAGGATTTGTCACTCCGATTGTCGGAGAGGTATCTCTGGGCCCTCTCGGTAATGCACATCACATAAGCCTTGCAAGCACTGCAACTAATATGTTAGTTGTGAGATGATGTATTACGGAACGAGTAAAGAGACTTGCCGGTAACGAGATTGAACTAGGTATTGGATACCGACGATCGAATCTCGGGCAAGTAACATACCGATGACAAAAGGAACAACGTATGTTGTTATGCGGTCTGACCGATAAAGATCTTCGTAGAATATGTAGGAGCCAATATGGGCATCCAGGTCCCGCTATTGGTTATTGACCGAAGACATGTCTCGGTCATGTCTACATTGTTCTCGAACCGTATGGTCCGCACGCTTAACGTTACGATGAGAGTTATTATGAGTTTATGCATTTTGATGTACCGAAGGTTGTTCGGAGTCCTGGATGTGATCACGGACATGACGAGGAGTCTCGAAATGCTCGAGACATAAAGATTGATATATTGAAAGCCTATGTTTGGACATCGGAAGTGTTCCGGGTGAAATCGGGATTTTACCGGAGAACCGGGAGGTTACCGGAACCCCCCGGGAGTCATATGGGCCATAGTGGGCCTTGGTGGAAAGGAGAAAGGGGCAGCCCAAGGTGGCCGCGCGCCTCCCCCCTTCCCTAGTCCTATTAGGACTAGGAGAGGTGGCCGGCCCCCCACTCTCTCTTCCCCCCCCCCCTTGATGAATCCTATTCCAACTAGGAGTGGGGGGGGGGGGAATCCTACTCCCAGAGGGAGTAGGACTCTCCTGGCGCGCCTCCCTTGGCCGGCCAGCCCCTCCCCCTTGGATCCTTTATATACGGGGGCAGAGGGCACCTCTAGACACACAAGTTGATCATTGAGATCGTTCCTTAGCCGTGTGCGGTGCCCCCTGCCACCATATTCCACCTCGATAATACCGTTGTAGTGCTTAGGCGAAGCCCTGCATCGGAAGTACATCAAGATCGTCACCACGCCGTCGTGCTGACGGAACTCCTCCCCGAAGCTTTGCTGGATCGGAGCCCAAGGATCGTCATCGAGCTGTACGTGTGCTAAGAACTTGGAGGTGCCGGAGTAACGGTGCTTGGATCGGTCGGATCGGGAAGAAGACGTACGACTACTTCCTCTATGTTGTGTCAACGCTTCCGTTGCGATCTACAAGGGTACGTAGATCAGACTCTCCCCCTCGTTGCTATGCATCACCATGATCTTGCGTGTGCGTAGGAAAAATTTGAAATTACTACGTTCCCCAACAGTGGCATCCGAGCCTAGGTTTTATGGTTTGATGTTATATGCACGAGTAGAACACAAGTGAGTTGTGGGTGATACAAGTCATACTGCCTACCAGCATGTCATACTTTGGTTCAGCGGTATTGTTGGACGAGACGACCCGGACCAACCTTATGCGTACGCTTACGCGAGACCGGCTCCCCTGACGTGCTTTGCACACAGGTGGCTTGCGGGCGACTATCTCTCCAACTTTAGTTGAACCGAGTGTGGCTACGCCCGGTCCTTGCGAAGGTTAAAACGGAGTCTATTTGACAAACTATCATCGTGGTTTTGATGCGTAGGTGAGATTGGTTCTTGCTTAAGCCCGTAGCAGCCACGTAAAACTTGCAACAACAAAGTAGAGGACGTCTAACTTGTTTTTGCAGGGCATGTTGTGATGTGATATGGTCAAGACATGATGCTAAATTTTATTGTATGAGATGATCATGTTTTGTAACCGAGTTATCGGCAACTGGCAGGAGCCATATGGTTGTCGCTTTATTGTATGCAATGCAATCGCGATGTAATGCTTTACTTTATCACTAAACGGTAGCGATAGTCGTGAAAGCATAAGATTGGCGAGACGACAACGATGCTACGATGGAGATCAAGGTGTCGCACCGGTGACGATGGTGATCATGACGGTGCTTCGGAGATGGAGATCACAAGCACAAGATGATGATGGCCATATCATATCACTTATATTGATTGCATGTGATGTTTATCTTTTATGCATCTTATCTTGCTTTGATTGACGGTAGCATTATAATCTCTCACTAAATTATCAAGAAGTGTTCTCCCTAAGTATGCACCGTTGCAAAAGTTCTTCGTGCTGAGACACCACGTGATGATCGGGTGTGATAGGCTCTACGTTCAAATACAACGGGTGCAAAACAGTTGCACACGCGGAATACTCAGGTTATACTTGACGAGCCAAGCATATACAGATATGGCCTCGGAACACGGAGACCGAAAGGTCGAGCATGAATCATATAGTAGATATGATCAACATAATGATGTTCACCGATGAAACTACTCCATCTCACGTGATGATCGGACATGGTTTAGTTGATTTGGATCACGTAATCACTTAGAAGATTAGAGGGATGTCTATCTAAGTGGGAGTTCTTAAGTAATATGATTAATTGAACTTAAATTTATCATGAACTTAGTACCTGATAGTATCTTGCTTGTTTATGTTGATTGTAGATAGATGGCTCGTGCTGTTGTTCCATTGAATTTTAATGCGTTCCTTGAGAAAGCAAAGTTGAAAGATGATGGTAGCAATTACACGGACTGGGTCCGTAACTTGAGGATTATCCTCATTGCTGCACAGAAGAATTACGTCCTAGAAGCACCGCTGGGTGCCAGGCCTGCTGCTGGAGCAACACCAGATGTTATGAATGTCTGGCAGAGCAAAGCTGATGACTACTCGATAGTTCAGTGTGCCATGCTTTACGGCTTAGAATCGGGACTTTAACGAGATTTTGAACGTCATGGAGCATATGAGATGTTTCAGGAGTTGAAGTTAATATTTCAAGCAAATGCCCGGATTGAGAGATATGAAGTCTCCAATAAGTTCTATACCTGCAAGATGGAGGAGAACAGTTCTGTCAGTGAGCATATACTCAAAATGTCTGGGTGTAATAATCACTTGATTCAAATGGGAGTTAATCTTCCAGATGATTGTGTCATTGACAGAATTCTCCAATCACTGCCACCAAGCTACAAGAGCTTCGTGATGAACTATAATATGCAAGGGATGAACAAGACTATTCCCGAGCTCTTCGCAATGCTGAAAGCTGCGGAGGTAGAAATCAAGAAGGAGCATCAAGTGTTGATGGTTAATAAAACCACTAGTTTCAAGAAAAAGGGCAAAGGGAAGAAGAAAGGGAACTTCAAGAAGAACGGCAAGCAAGTTGCTGCTCAGGAGAAGAAACCCAAGTCTGGACCTAAGCCTGAAACTGAGTGCTTCTACTGCAAGCAGACTGGTCACTGGAAGCGGAACTGCCCCAAGTATTTGGCGGATAAGAAGGATGGCAAGGTGAACAAAGGTATATGTGATATACATGTTATTGATGTGTACCTTACTAATGCTCGCAGTAGCACCTGGGTATTTGATACTGGTTCTGTTACTAATATTTGCAACTCGAAACAGGGACTACGGATTAAGCGAAGATTGGTTAAGGACGAGGTGACGATGCGCGTGGGAAACGGTTCCAAAGTCGATGTGATCGCGGTCGGCACGCTACCTCTACATCTACCTTCGGGATTAATATTAGAGCTAAATAATTGTTATTTGGTGCCAGCGTTGAGCATGAACATTATATCTGGATCTTGTTTAATGCGAGACGGTTATTCATTTAAATCAGAGAATAATGGTTGTTCTATTTATATGAGTAATATCTTTTATGGTCATGCACCCTTGAAGAGTGGTCTATTCTTGTTAATCTCGATAGTAGTGATACACATATTCATAATGTAGAAGCCAAAAGATGCAAAGTTGATAATGATAGTGCAACTTATTTGTGGCACTGCCGTTTAGGTCATATCGGTGTAAAGCGCATGAAGAAACTCCATACTGATGGACTTTTGGAACCACTTGATTATGAATCACTTGGTACTTGCGAACCGTGCCTGATGGGCAAGATGACTAAAACACCGTTCTCCGGTACTATGGAGAGAGCAACAGATTTGTTGGAAATCATACATACAGATGTATGCGGTCTGATGAATATTGAGGCTCGTGGCGGATATCGTTATTTTCTCACCTTCACAGATGATTTAAGCAGATATGGGTATATCTACTTAATGAAACATAAGTATGAAACATTTGAAAAGTTCAAAGAATTTCAGAGTGAAGTGGAAAATCATCGTAACAAGAAAATAAAGTTTCTACGATCTGATCGTGGAGGAGAATATTTGAGTTACGAGTTTGGTGTACATTTGAAAAATTGTGGAATAGTTTCGCAACTCATGCCACCCGGAACACCACAGCGTAATGGTGTGTCCGAACGTCGTAATCGTACTTTACTAGATATGGTGCGATCTATGATGTCTCTTACTGATTTACCGCTATCGTTTTGGGGATACGCTCTAGAGACGGCCGTATTCACGTTAAATAGGGCACCATCAAAATCCGTTGAGACGATGCCTTGTGAACTATGGTTTGGCAAGAAACCAAAGTTGTCGTTTCTGAAAGTTTGGGGCTACGATGCTTATGTGAAAAAGCTTCAACCTGATAAGCTCGAACCCAAATCGGAGAAATGTGTCTTCATAGGATATCCAAAGGAAACTATTGGATACACCTTCTATCACAGATCCGAAGGCAAGACTTTTGTTGCTAAATTCGGAAACTTTCTTGAGAAGGAGTTTCTCTCGAAAAAAGTGAGTGGGAGGAAAGTAGAACTTGACGAGCTAACTGTACCCGCTCCCTTGTTAGAAAGTAGTACATCACAGAAAACTGTTTCTGCGACACCTACACCAATAAGTGAGGAAGTTAATGATAATGATCATGAAACTTCAGAACAAGATACTACTGAACCTCGTAGATCAACCAGAGCAAGATCCGCGCCAGAGTGGTATGGTAATCCAGTTCTGGAAGTCATGCTGCTAGATCATGATGAACCTACGAACTATGAAGAAGCGATGGTGAGCCCAGATTCCGCAAAGTGGCTTGAAGCCATGAAATCTGAGATGGGATCCATGTATGAGAACAAAGTATGGACTTTGGTTGACTTGCCCGATGATCGGCAAGCAATTGAGAATAAATGGATCTTCAAGAAAAAGACTGACGCTGACGGTAATGTTACTGTCTATAAAGCTCAACTTGTCGCAAAAGGTTTTCGACAAGTTCAAGGGGTTGACTACGATGAGACCTTCTCACCCGTAGCGATGATTAAGTCTGTCCGAATCATGTTAGCAATTGCCGCATTTTATGATTATGAAATATGGCAGATGGATGTCAAAACTGCATTCCTGAATGGATTTCTGGAAGAAGAGTTGTATATGATGCAACTGGAAGGTTTTGTCGATCCAAAGGGAGCTAACAAAGTGTGCAAGCTCCAGCGATCCATTTATGGACTGGTGCAAGCATCTCGGAGTTGGAATAAACGCTTTGATAGTGTGATCAAGGCATTTGGTTTTATACAGACTTTCGGTGAAGCCTGTATTTACAAGAAAGTGAGTGGGAGCTTTGTAGCATTTCTGATATTATATGTGGATGACATATTGCTGATTGGAAATGATATAGAATTTGTGGATAGCATAAAGGGATACTTGAATAAGAGTTTTTCAATGAAAGACCTCGGTGAAGCTTCTTACATATTAGGCATAAAGATCTATAGAGATAGATCAAGACGCTTAATTAGACTTTCACAAAGCACATACCTTGACAAGATTTTGAAGAAGTTCAAAATGGATCAAGCAAAGAAAGGGTTCTTGCCTGTGTTACAAGGTGTGAAGTTGAGCCAGACTCAATGCCCGACCACTGCAGAAGATAGAGAGAAAATGAAAGATGTTCCCTATGCTTCAGCCATAGGCTCTATCATGTATGCAATGCTGTGTACCAGACCTGATGTGTGCCTTGCTATAAGTTTAGCAGGGAGGTACCAAAGTAATCCAGGAATGGATCACTAGACAGCGGTCAAGAACATCCTGAAATACTTGAAAAGGACTAAGGATATGTTTCTCGTATATGGAGGTGACAAAGAGCTCACCGTAAGAGGTTACGTTGATGCAAGATTTGACACTGATCCGGACGATTCTAAATCGCAAACCGGATACGTGTTTACTTTAAACGGTGGAGCTGTCAGTTGGTGCAGTTCTAAACAAAGCGTCGTAGCGGGATCTATATGTGAAGCGGAGTACATAGCTGCTTCGGAAGCAGCGAACGAAGGAGTCTGGATGAAGGAGTTCATATCCGATCTAGGTGTCATACCTAGTGCATCGGGTCCAATGAAAATCTTTTGTGACAATACTGGTGCAATTGCCTTGGCAAAGGAATCCAGATTTCACAAGAGGACCAAGCACATCAAGAGACGCTTCAATTCCATCAGGGATCTAGTCCAGGTGGGAGACATAGAGATTTGCAAGATACATACGGATCTGAATGTTGCAGACCCGTTGACTAAGCCTCTTCCACGAGCAAAACATGATCAACACCAAGGCTCCATGGGTGTTAGAATCATTACTGTGTAATCTAGATTATTGACTCTAGTGCAAGTGGGAGACTGAAGGAAATATGCCCTAGAGGCAATAATAAAGTTATTATTTATTTCCTTATATCATGATAAATGTTTATTATTCATGCTAGAATTGTATTAACCGGAAACATAATACATGTGTGAATACATAGACAAACAGAGTGTCACTAGTATGCCTCTACTTGACTAGCTCGTTAATCAAAGATGGTTAAGTTTCCTAACCATGAACAAAGAGTTGTTATTTGATTAACGAGGTCACATCATTAGTTGAATGATCTGATTGACATGACCCATTCCATTAGCTTAGCACCCGATCGTTTAGTATGTTGCTATTGCTTTCTTCATGACTTATACATGTTCCTATGACTATGAGATTATGCAACTCCCGTTTGCCGGAGGAACACTTTGTGTGCTACCAAACGTCACAACGTAACTGGGTGATTATAAAGGAGCTCTACAGGTGTCTCCAATGGTAGATGTTGGGTTGGCGTATGTCGAGAATAGGATTTGTCACTCCGATTGTCGGAGAGGTATCTCTGGGCCCTCTCGGTAATGCACATCACATAAGCCTTGCAAGCACTGCAACTAATATGTTAGTTGTGAGATGATGTATTACGGAACGAGTAAAGAGACTTGCCGGTAACGAGATTGAACTAGGTATTGGATACCGACGATCGAATCTCGGGCAAGTAACATACCGATGACAAAAGGAACAACGTATGTTGTTATGCGGTCTGACCGATAAAGATCTTCGTAGAATATGTAGGAGCCAATATGGGCATCCAGGTCCCGCTATTGGTTATTGACCGGAGACGTGTCTCGGTCATGTCTACATTGTTCTCGAACCATAGGGTCCGCACGCTTAATGTTACGATGACAGTTATTATGAGTTTATGCATTTTGATGTACCGAAGGTTGTTCGGAGTCCCGGATGTGATCACGGACATGACGAGGAGTCTCGAAATGCTCGAGACATAAAGATTTATATATTGGAAGCCTATGTTTGGACATCGGAAGTGTTCCGGGTGAAATCGGGATTTTACCGGAGAACCGGGAGGTTACCGGAACCCCCCGGGAGTCATATGGGCCATAGTGGGCCTTGGTGGAAAGGAGAAAGGGGCAGCCCAAGGTGGCCGCGCGCCTCCCCCCTTCCCTAGTCCTATTAGGACTAGGAGAGGTGGCCGGCCCCCCTCTCTCTCTTTCCCCCCCTTGATGAATCCTATTCCAAGTAGGAGTGGGGGGGGGGGGGAATCCTACTCCCAGAGGAGTAGGACTCTCCTGGCGCGCCTCCCTTGGCCGGCCAGCCCCTCCCCCTTGGATCCTTTATATACGGGGGCAGAGGGCACCTCTAGACACACAAGTTGATCATTGAGATCGTTCCTTAGCCGTGTGCGGTGCCCCCTGCCACCATATTCCACCTCGATAATACCGTTGTAGTGCTTAGGCGAAGCCCTGCATCGGAAGTACATCAAGATCGTCACCACGCCGTCGTGCTGACGGAACTCCTCCCCGAAGCTTTGCTGGATCGGAGCCCGGGGATCGTCATCGAGCTGTACGTGTGCTAAGAACTCGGAGGTGCCGGAGTAACGGTGCTTGGATCGGTCGGATCGGGAAGAAGACGTACGACTACTTCCTCTACGTTGTGTCAACGCTTCCGTTGCGATCTACAAGGGTACGTAGATCAGACTCTCCCCCTCGTTGCTATGCATCACCATGATCTTGCGTGTGCGTAGGAAAATTTTGAAATTACTACGTTCCCCAATAGTCTCGGCACGACGAACTTTGGCAATGGTGCATACATAGGGAGAACACTTTTACCTTGATATTTAGTGAAAGACCATCTTATAATGCTACTGTCAAACAAAGCAGAATAAGATGCAAAAAGGATAAACATCACATCCAATCAAGATAAGTGATATGATATGGCCATCATCATCTTGTGCCTTTGATCTCCATATCCAAAGCACCATCATGATCACCATCGTCACCGGCACGACACCTTGATCTCCATCGTAGCATCGTTGTCGTCTCGCCAACTATTTCTTCTACGACTATCGCTACCGGTTAGTGATAAAGTAAAGTAATTACAGGGCGATTGCATTGCATACAATAGAGCACAACCATATGGCTCCTGCCAGTTGCCGATAACTCTGTTACAAAACATGATCATCTTATACAATAAATATATCATCATGTCTTGACCAATCAAAACACATATCATGTGGCGAATAAAAATATAGCTTCAAGTAAAGTTACCGATGAACGAAGACGAAAGAGGGGATGCCTTCGGGGGCATCCCCAAGCTTAGGCTCTTGGCTATCCTTGAATATTACCTTGGGGTGACTTGGGCATCCCCAAGCTTAGGCTCTTGCCACTCCTTATTCCATAGTCCATCGAATCCTTACCCAAAACTTGAAAACTTCTCAACACAAAACTTAACAGAAAACTCGTAAGCTCCATTAGCGAAAGAAAACAAAACACCACTTCAAGGTACTGTAATGAACTCATTATTTATTTATATTGGTGCTAAACCTACTTTATTCCAACTTCTCTATGGTTTATAAAGTATTTTACTAGCCATAGATTCATCAAAATAAGTAAACAACACATGAAAAACAGAATCTGTAAAAATAGAACAGTCTGTAGTAATCTAGACCACACGTATACTTATGGAACTCATAAAATTATCAAATAAATTGCTGGACCTGAGGAATTTAACTATTAATCATCTTCAAAAAGAATTAACTAAATATCACTCTCCAAATAAAAATGGCAGCAATTCTCGTGAGCGCTAAAGTTTCTATTTTTGACAGCATGATCAACAAGACTTTCCCAAAGTCTTCCCAAAGGTTCTACTTGGCACAAACACTAACTAAAACAATAAAACAACATATAAACAGAGGCTAGATGAATTATTTATTACTAAACAGGAGCAAAAAGCAAGGAATAAAAATAAAATTGGGTTGCCTCCCAACAAGCGCTATCGTTTAACGCCCCTAGCTAGGCATGATGATTTCAATGATGCTCACATAAAAGATAAGAATTGTAACATAAAGAGAGCATCATGAAGAATATGACTAGCACATTTAAGTCTAACCCACTTCCTATGCATTGGGATTTTGTGAGCAAACAACTTGTGGGAACAAGAATCAACTTGCATAGGAAGGTAAAACAAGCATAACTTCAAAACTTTAAGCACATAGAGAGGAAACTTGATATTATTGCAACTCCTACAAGCATATGTTCCTCCCTCATAATAATTTTCAGTAGCATCATGAATGAATTCAACAATATAACCAGCACCTAAAACATTCTTTTCATGATCTATAAGCATAGGATTCTTATTACTCTCCACATAAGCAAATTTCTTCTCATGAATAGTAGTGGGAGCAAACTCAACAAAATAACTATCATGTGATTGAAAATTAAGATCAAGATGACAAATTTCATTGTTATAGTTTTTCTTTAAAGCATACGTGTCATCACAATAATCATCATAGATAGGAGGCATGCTTTCATCATAATAAATTTTCTCATCAAAACTTGGGGGACAAAAAATATCATCTTCATCAAACATAGCTTCCCCAAGCTTGTGGCTTTGCATATCATTGGCATCATGAATATTCAAGGAATTTATACTAACAACATTGCAATCATGCTTATCATTCAAATATTTAGTTCCAAACATTCTAATGCATTCTTCTTCTAGCACTTGAACACAATTATCCTTTCCATCATACTCACGAAAGATATTAAAAACGTGAAGTGTATGAGACAAACTCAATTCCATTTTTTATAGTTCTCTTTTATAAACTAAACTAGTGATAAAACAAGAAACTAAAAGACTCGATTGCAAGATCTAAAGATATACCTTCAAGCGCTAACCTCCCCGGCAACGGCGCCAGAAAAGAGCTTGATGTCTACTACACAACCTTCTTCTTGTAGACGTTGTTGGGCCTCCAAGTGCAGAGGTTTGTAGGACAGTAGCAAATTTCCCTCAAGTGGATGACCTAAGGTTTATCAATCCGTAGGAGGCGTAGGATGAAGATGGTCTCTCTCTAGCAACCCTGCAACCAAATAACAAAGAGTCTCTTGTGTCCCCAACACACCCAATACAATGGTAAATTGTATAGGTGCACTAGTTCTGCGAAGAGATGGTGAAACAAGTGGTATATGGATAGTAGATAAAGGTATTTGTAATATGAAATAATAAAAACAGCAAGGTAACTAATGATAAAAGTGAGCGTAAACGGTATTGCAATGATAGGAAACAAGGCCTAGGGTTCATACTTTCGCTAGTGTAAGTTCCCTCAACAATACTAACATAATTGGAACACATAACTATCCCTCAACATGCAACAAAGAGTCACTCCAAAGTCACTAATAGCGGAGAATGAATGAAGAGATTATGGTAGGTTACGAAACCACCTCAAAGTTATTCTTTCCAATCAATCCGTTGGGCTATTCCTATAGGTGTCACAAACAACCCTAGAGTTCGTACTAGAATAACACCTTAAGACACACATCAACCAAAACCCTAATGTCACCTAGATACTCCAATGTCACCTCAAGTATCCGGGCATGGTTATACGATATGCATCACACAATCTCAGATTCATCTATTCAACCAACACATAGAACCTCAAAGAGTGCCCAAAATTTCTACCGGAGAATCACGACGAAAACGTGTGCCAACCCCTATGCATAGGTTCCCAATGTCACGGAACCCGCAAGTTGATCACCAAAACATACATCAAGTGGATCAATAGAATAACCCATTGTCACCATGGTTATCCCACGCAAGACATACATCAAGTGTTCTCAATTCTTTAAAGACTCAATCCGATAAGATAACTCCAAAGGGGAAACTCAATTCATTACAAGAGAGTAGAGGGGGAGGAGAAACATAAGATCCAACTATAATAGCAAAGCTCGCGATACATCAAGATCGTGCCAAATCAAGAACACGAGAGAGAGAGAGAGAGAGAGAGAGAGAGAGAGAGAGAGAGATCAAACACATAGCTACTGGTACATACCCTCAGCCCCGAGGGAGAACTACTCCCTCCTCGTCATGGAGAGCACCGGGATGATGAAGATGGCCACCGGAGAAGGATTCCCCCTCCGGCAGGGTGCCCGAACGGGTCTAGATTGGCTTTTGGTGGCTACGGAGGCTTCTGGCGGCGGAACTCCCGATCTAT
This sequence comes from Triticum monococcum, assembly GCA_034509565.1. Lineage (NCBI taxonomy): Eukaryota > Viridiplantae > Streptophyta > Magnoliopsida > Poales > Poaceae > Triticum > Triticum monococcum. Next base: position 681,082,420 of record CM067845.1, on the reverse strand, counting down.
TTTCCGTTCTGGAAGTTTTAGGTTATGTAGGTATATATGGGTGCAGGAGGTACGTCGGTGGACCGAAGGGGGGCCACGAGGCAGGGGGGCGCGCCCCCTACCCTCGTGAGCTCCTCCTTCATCTTATGACATAGGGTCCAAGTCTATCCGGTAGGTTTCCTTCCAAAAATAACTTCTCCAGTTGATTTCGTTCCGTTTCGACTCTGTTTGATATTCCTTTTCTTCGAAACACTGAAATAGGCAAAAAAACAGCAAATCTGGGCTGGGCCTCCGGTTAATAGGTTAGTCCTGAAAGTAATATAAAAGTGGATAATAAAGCCCAATATTGCCCAAAACAGTAGATAATATAGCATGGAGCAATCAAAAATTATAGATACGTTGGAGACGTATCAGATATCACCACGAAGGAGATTCCCAACCACTAGAGGTAGAACTTGGGGTGGTCTCCAAACCCTCACAAACTTTCCAGGGGTAATCACAATGAACGATTCCTCGCTGGAGTACTCCTACCGCCTAGGAGTCTCCAACCTCCAAGAGTAACAAGAACGATTGGGAAAACCTTAACACTTGCTCAAATCACAAATTCCTTTGGTGCAAAGAGGGGGGAGGAGTGGATCTATCACTTGAGTGGACAACTTCTCACTAATGCTCTCAAATCCCTTTGGGATCTAATATTTGGTGTATGAGTGTGTGAGAGAAATGTGTTCTTGGGGATGCAAAAAGTGAATGGTCAAAGCTCTCACGGAATAGGAGGGAGGTATTTATAGTATCCCTCAATAAGTGGTCGTTGGAGCCATTTGAGTGCAGTAGCCATCGGATGTCCGAGGCTTACCGGCCGTCTAAGGCCTTGGCAGACACCGGACAGCCGAGACAATACCAGACATCCGACATATACTTTCTGTTTGAATGGTACCGAACGACCGAAAAAGATAGGTCGTCCGACATTTTGGCTTGGGATAGTGAGTACCGGATTTCTGGTGAACGTCAGTCGTCTGAGGCACCGGATGTCCGACATGGACCGGATGACTGACGTTTTGGATCTGTTTGGGACAAACCAGATTTCCGATGGAGGTCGGAAATCCGATGTTTTGGCTTTGTGTAGGTAGTCTGGTGTGCATTGGATGGCCGGACTGTTGGAGAACGTTGCAGAAAACAAAAAAAAATCCTACTCGTTTCACCAAGATCATCTAGGAGTTCATCTAGCAACGAGTCACGAGATGCATCTACATACCTTTGTAGATCGCGTGCGGAAGCGTTCAACGAACGGGGATGATGTAGTCGTACACAACGTGATCCAAATCACCGATGACCAGCGCCGAACGGACGGCACCTCCGCGTTCAACACACGTACGGGACGGGAGACGTCTCCTCCTTCTTGATCCAGCAAGGGGGAAGGAGAGGTTGACGAAGATCCAGCAGCACGACGGCGTGGTGGTGGATGCAGGGCGTCGCAGTAGCAGGGCTTCGCCTATACTACGAGGAAGAGAGACGTAACGGGGAGAGAGGGAGGCGCCAGGGGCTGGTGTGTCAAGTCCCTCCTCTCCCCCACTATATATAGGGGTGCCATGGGGGGGGCGCCGGCCCTAGTAGATGGAATCTACTAGGGGGGCGGCGGCCTAGGGTGGGGCTTGCTCCCCAAGGCAAGGGGGGGCGCCCCCTCTAGGGTTTCCCCTTAGCCCTAGCCGCATGGGCCCCTTAGGGGTTGGCGCCCCAGCCCACTATGGGCTGGGTTCCCTCCTATTTCAGCCCATGGGGCCCTCCGGGATAGGTGGCCCCACCCGGTGGACCCCCCGGGACCCTTCCGGTGGTCCCGGTACAATACCGGATACCCCGAAACTTGTCCCGATGGCCGAAACTGCACATCCTATATATAATTCTTTACCTCCGGACCATTCCGGAACTCCTCGTGACGTCCTGGATCTCATCCGGGACCCCGAACAACATTCGGGTTACTGCATATACTTATCTTCACAACCCTAGCGTCACCGAACCTTAAGTGTGTAGACCCTACGGGTTCGGGAGACAAGCAGACATGACCGAGACGACTCTCCGGTCAATAACCAACAGCGGGATCTGGATGCCCATGTTGGCTCCCACATGCTCCACGATGATCTCATCGGATGAACCACGATGTCGACGATTCAATCAACCCTGTATGCAATTCCCTTTGTCAATCGATATATTACTTGCCCGAGATTCGATCATCGGTATCCCAATACCTCGTTCAATCTCGTTACCGGCAAGTCACTTTACTCGTACCGTAATGCATGATCCCGTGACCAGACACTTGCTCACTTTGAGCTCATTATGATGATGCATTACCGAGTGGGCCCAGTGATACCTCTCCGTCATACGGAGTGACAAATCCCAGTCTTGATCCGTGTCAACCCAACAGACACTTTCGGAGATACCCGTAGTATACCTTTATAGTCACCCAGTTATGTTGTGACGTTTGGTACACCCAAAGCACTCCTACGGTATCCGGGAGTTACACGATCTCATGGTCTAAGGAAAAGATACTTGACATTGCAAAACTCTAGCAAACGAACTATACGATCTTTATGCTATGTTTAGGATTTGGTCTTGTCCATCACATCATTCTCCTAATGATGTGATCTCGTTATCAATGACATCTTATGTCCATAGCCAGGAAACCATGACTATCTGTTGATTAACGAGCTAGTCAACCAGAGGCTTACTAGGGACATGTTGGTGTCTGTTATTCACACATGTATTACGATTTCCGGATAACACAATTATAGCATGAATAAAGACAATTACCATGAACAAGGAAATATAGTAATAATGCTTTTATTATTGCCTCTAGGGCATATTTCCAACAGTCTCCCACTTGCACTAGAGTCAATAATCTAGTTACATTGTGATGAATCGAACACCCATGGAATTCTGGTGTTGATCATGTTTTGCCCTAGGAAGAGGTTTAGTCAACGGATCTGCTACATTCAGGTCCGTATGTACTTTACAAATATCTATGTCTCCATCCTGAACATTTTCACGAATGGAGTTGAACCGACGCTTGATATGCCTTGTCTTCTTGTGAAACCTGGGCTCCTTGGCAAGTGCAATAGCTCCAGTGTTGTCACAGAAGAGCTTGATCGGCCCCGACGCATTGGGTATGACTCCGAGGTCGGTAATGAACTCCTTCACCCAGATTGCTTCATGTGCTGCCTCCGAGGCTGCCATGTACTCCGCTTCACATGTAGATCCCGCCACGACGCTCTGCTTGCAACTGCACCAGCTTACTGCCCCACCATTCAAAATACACGTATCCGGTTTGTGACTTTGAGTCATCCAGATCTGTGTCGAAGCTAGCGTCGACGTAACCCTTTACGACTAGCTCTTCGTCACCTCCATAAACGAGAAACATCTCCTTAGTCCTTTTCAGGTACTTCAGGATATTCTTGACCGCTGTCCAGTGTTCCTTGCCGGGATTACTTTGGTAACTTCCTACCAAACTTACGGCAAGGTTTACAACAGGTCTGGTACACAGCATGGCATACATAATAGAACCTATGGCTGAGGCATAGGGGATGACACTCATCTCTTCTATTTCTTCTGCCGTGGTCGAACTTTGAGCCGAGCTCAATTTCATACCTTGTAACACAGGCAAGAACCCCTTCTTAGATTGATCCATATTGAACTTCTTCAATATCTTATCAAGGTATGTGCTTTGTGAAAGACCTATGAGGCGTCTCGATCTATCTCTATAGATCTTGATGCCTAATATATAAGCAGCTTCTCCAAGGTCCTTCATTGAAAAACTCTTATTCAAGTAGGCCTTGATGCTGTCCAAAAGTTCTATATCATTTCCCATCAAAAGTATGTCATCTACATATAATATGAGAAATGCTACAGAGCTCCCACTCACTTTCTTGTAAACACAGGCTTCTCCATAAGTCTGCGTAAACCCAAACGCTTTGATCATCTCATCAAAGCGAATGTTCCAACTCCGAGATGCTTGCACCAGCCCATAAATCGAGCGTTGGAGCTTGCACACTTTGTCAGCATTCTTAGGATCGACAAAACCTTCCGGCTGCATCATATACAATTCTTCCTTAAGGAAACCATTAAGGAATGCCGCTTTGACGTCCATTTGCCATATTTCATAATCGTAAAACGCGGCAATTGCTAACATGATTCGGACGGACTTCAGCTTCGCTACCGGTGAGAAAGTCTCATCGTAGTCAACCCCTTGAACTTGTCGATAACCTTTAGCGACAAGCCGAGCTTTATAGATGGTCACATTACCATCCGCGTCTGTCTTCTTCTTAAAGATCCATTTATTCTCTATGGCTCGCCGTTTAATGGGCAAGTCAGTCAAAGTCCATACTTTGTTTTCATACATGGATCCTATCTCGGATTTCATGGCTTCTAGCCATTTGTCGGAATCCGGGCCCGCCATCGCTTCTTCATAGTTCGAAGGTTCACCGTTGTCTAACAACATGATTTCCAAGACAGGGTTGCCGTACCACTTTGGTGCGGAACGTGTCCTTGTGGACCTTCGAATTTCAGTAGTAACTTGATCAGAAGTTTCATGATCATCATCATTAACTTCCTCTCCAGTCGGTGTAGGCACCTCAGGAACACTTTCTTGAGTTGCGCCATTTTCCGGTTCAAGAGGTAATACTTCATCAAGTTCTATTTTCCTCCCACTTACTTCTTTCGAGAGAAACTCTTTCTCTAGAAAGGATCCATTCTTGGCAACAAAGATCTTGCCTTCGGATCTGAGGTAGAAGGTATACCCAATAGTTTCTTTTGGGTATCCTATGAAGACGCATTTTTCCGACTTGGGTTCGAGCTTTTCAGGTTGAAGTTTCTTGACATAAGCATCGCATCCCCAAACTTTCAGAAACGACAACTTAGGTTTCTTTCCAAACCATAATTCAAACGGTGTCGTCTCAACGGATTTTGACGGAGCCCTATTTAAAGTGAATGCAGCAGTCTCTAAAGCATAGCCCCAAAAAGATAGTGGTAAATCGGCAAGAGACATCATAGACCGCACCATATCTAATAGAGTGCGATTACGACGTTCGGACACACCGTTACGCTGAGGTGCTCCAGGCGGCGTGAGCTGTGAAACTATTCCACATTTTCTTAAGTGTGTGCCAAATTCGTGACTCAAGTATTCTCCTCCACGATCTGATCGTAGAAACTTGATTTTCCTGTCACGTTGATTCTCAACCTCACTCTGAAATTCCTTGAACTTTTCAAAGGTTTCAGACTTGTGTTTCATTAAGTAAATATATCCATATCTACTCAAATCATCAGTGAGAGTGAGAACATAACGATAGCCGCTGCGAGCCTCAACACTCATTGGACCGCACACATCAGTATGTATGATTTCCAATAAGTTGGTTGCTCGCTCCATTGTTCCTGAGAACGGAGTCTTGGTCATTTTACCCATAAGGCATGGTTCGCATGTGTCAAATGATTCATAATCAAGAGACTCTAAAAGTCCATCTGCATGGAGCTTCTTCATGCGTTTGACACCTATGTGACCAAGGCGGCAGTGCCACAAGTATGTGGGACTATCATTATCAACCTTACATCTTTTGGTACTCACACTATGAACATGTGTAGCATTACGTTCGAGATTCATAAAGAATAAACCATTCACCATAGGAGCATGACCATAAAACATATCTCTCATATAAATAGAACAACCATTATTCTCGGATTTAAATGAGTAGCCATCTCGAATTAAACGAGATCCCGATACAATGTTCATGCTCAAAGCTGGTACTAAATAACAATTATTGAGGTTTAAAACTAATCCCGTAGGTAAATGAAGAGGCAGCGTGCCGACGGCGATCACATCGACTTTGGAACCATTCCCGACGCGCATCGTCACCTCGTCCTTTGCCAGTCTTCGCCTATTCCGTAGTTCCTGCTGTGAGTTACAAATGTGAGCAACTGCACCGGTATCAAATACCCAAGAGCTACTACGATTACTAGTAAGGTACACATCAATTACATGTATATCACATATACCTTTTGTTTTGCCGGCCTTCTTGTCTGCTAAGTACTTGGGGCAATTCCGCTTCCAGTGACCGCTTCCCTTGCAATAAAAACACTCAGTCTCGGGCTTGGGTCCATTCTTTGGCTTCTTCCCGGCAGCTTGCTTGCCGGGCGCGGCAACCTCCTTGCCGTCCTTCTTGAAGGCTTTCTTACCCTTGCCCTTCTTGAACTTAGTGGTTTTATTGACCATCAATACCTGATGTTCCTTCTTGACTTCTACCTCTGCTGATTTCAGCATAGCAAATACTTCAGGAATGGTCTTTTCCATCCCCTGCATATTGAAGTTCATCACAAAGCTCTTGTAGCTCGGTGGAAGCGACTGGAGGATTCTGTCAATGACCGCATCATCCGGGAGATTAACTCCCAGCTGAGTCAAGCGGTTATGTAATCCAGACATCGTGAGTATGTGCTCACTGACAGAACTGTTTTCCTCCATCTTACAGCTGAAGAACTTGTCGGAGACCCCATATCTCTCGACCCGGGCATGAGCTTGGAAAACCATTTTCAGCTCTTCGAACATCTCATATGCTCCATGTCTCTCAAAACGCTTTTGGAGCCCCGGTTCTAAACTGTAAAGCATGCCGCACTGAACGAGGGAGTAGTCATCGGTACGTGCCTGCCAAGCGTTCATAACATCTTGTTCAGCAGGGAGGACAGGTGCGTCACCCAGCGGTGCTTGTAGGACATAATCTTTCTTGGCAGCTATGAGGATGATCCTCAGGTTCCGGACCCAGTCCGTATAGTTGCTGCCATCGTCTTTCAGCTTGGTTTTCTCTAGGAACGCGTTGAAGTTGAGGACTACGTGGGCCATTTGATCTACAAGACATATTGTAAAATATTTTAGACTAATGTTCATGATAATAAAGTTCATCCAATCAAATTATAATGAACTCCCACTTAGATTAGACATCCCTCTAGTCATCTAAGTATTACATGATCCTAGTTAACTAGGCCGTGTCCGATAATCACGTGAGACGGACTAGTCAACGTCGGTGAACATCTTCATGTTGATCGCATCTTCTATACGACTCATGCTCGACCTTTCGGTCTTCTGTGTTCCGAGGCCATGTCTATGCACATGCTAGGCTCGTCAAGTTAACCCTAAGTGTTTTGCATGTGTAAAACTGTCTTACACCCGTTGTATGTGAACGTAAGAATCTATCACACCCGATCATCACGTGGTGCTTCGAAACGACGAACTTTAGCAACGGTGCACAGTTAGGGGAGAACACTTCTTGAAATTGTTATGAGGGATCATCTTATTTACTACCGCCGTTCTAAGTAAACAAGATGCAAAACATGATAAACATCACATGCAATCAAATAATAAACGTGACATGATATGGCCATTATCACATAGCTCCTTTGATCTCCATCTTGGGGCTCCATGTGAAGGAAATATGCCCTAGAGGCAATAATAAAGTTATTATTTATTTCCTTATATCATGATAAATGTTTATTATTCATGCTAGAATTGTATTAACCGGAAACATAATACATGTGTGAATACATAGACAAACAGAGTGTCACTAGTATGCCTCGACTTGACTAGCTCGTTAATCAAAGATGGTTATGTTTCCTAACCATGAACAAAGAGTTGTTATTTGATTAACGAGGTCACATCATTAGTTGAATGATCTGATTGACATGACCCATTCCATTAGCTTAGCACCCGATCGTTTAGTATGTTGCTATTGCTTTCTTCATGACTTATACATGTTCCTATAACTATGAGATTATGCAACTCCCGTTTACCGGAGGAACACTTTGGGTACTACCAAACGTCACAACGTAACTGGGTGATTATAAAGGAGTACTACAGGTGTCTCCAATGGTAGATGTTGGGTTGGCGTATTTCGAGATTAGGGTTTGTCACTCCGATTGTCGGAGAGGTATCTCTGGGCCCTCTCGGTAATGCACATCACATAAGCCTTGCAAGCACTGCAACTAATATGTTAGTTGTGAGATGATGTATTACGGAACGAGTAAAGAGACTTGCCGGTAACGAGATTGAACTAGGTATTGGATACCGACGATCGAATCTCGGGCAAGTAACATACCGATGACAAAGGGAACAACGTATGTTGTTATGCGGTCTGACCGATAAAGATCTTCGTAGAATATGTAGGAGCCAATATGGGCATCCAGGTCCCGCTATTGGTTATTGACCGGAGACGTGTCTCGGTCATGTCTACATTGTTCTCGAACCGTAGGGTCCGCACGCTTAACGTTACGATGACAGTTATTATGAGTTTATGCATTTTGATGTACCGAAGGTTGTTCGGAGTCCCGGATGAGATCACGGACATGACGAGGAGTCTCGAAATGGTCGAGACGTAAAGATTGATATATTGGAAGCCTATGTTTGGACATCGGAAGTGTTCCGGGTGAAATCGGGATTTTACCGGATTATCGGGAGGGTAACCGGAACCCCCCGGGAGCCAAATGGGCCAACATGGGCCTTAGTGGAAAGGTGAGAGGGCAGCCCACATAGGGCTGCGCCTCCCCCCTCTCCCTAGTCCTATTAGGACTAGGAGAGGGGCCGGCCACCTCTCTCTCTCTCTCCTTTAAAGGATTCCTAGTTGGACTAGGATTGGAGGGGGGAGTCCTACTCCCGGTAGGAGTAGGACTCCTCCTGCGCCTACCTCTCTATGGCCGGCCAGCCTCCCTCCCTCCAACCTTTATATACGGGGGCAGGGGACACCCCAAGACACACAAGTTGATCCTTAAGATCGTTCCTTAGCCGTGTGCGGTGCCCCCTGCCAGCAAATTCCACCTCGATCATACCGTTGTAGTGCTTAGGCGAAGCCCTGCGTCGGTAGTACATCAAGATCGTCACCACGCCGTCGTGCTGACGGAACTCTTCCTCGACGCTTTGCTGGATCGGAGCCCGAGGATCGTCATCGAGCTGAACGTGTGCTAAGAACTCGGAGGTGCCGGAGTAACGGTGCTTGGATCGGTCGGATCGGGAAGAAGACGTACGACTACTTCCTCTACGTTGTGTGATCGCTTCCGCAGTCGGTCTGCGTTGGTACGTAGACAACACTCTCCCCTCTCGTTGCTGTGCATCACCATGATCTTGCGTGTGCGTAGGAAAATTTTCGAAATTACTACGTTCCCCAACAGTGGTATCAGAGCCTAGGTTTTATGGTTTGATGTTATTTGCATGAGTAGAACACAAGTGAGTTGTGGGCGATACAAGTCATACTGCCTACCAGCATGTCATACTTTGGTTCGGCGGTATTGTTGGGTGAGACGATCCGGACCAACCTTACGCGTACTCTTACGCGAGACCGGTTCCCTCGACGTGCTTTGCACACAGATGGCTTGCGGAAGACTGTCTCTCCAACTTTAGTTGAACCAAGTGTGACTACGCCCGGTCCTTGAGAAGGTTAAAACGGAGTCTATTTGACGAACTATCGTTGTGGTTTTGATGCGTAGGTGAGATGAGTTCTTACTTAAGCCCGTAGCAGCCACGTAAAACTTGCAACAACAAAGTAGAGGACGTCTAACTTGTTTTTGCAGGGTATGATGTGATGTGATATGGTCAAGGCATGATGCTGATTTTATTGTATGAGATGATCATGTTTTGTAACCGAGTTATCGGCAACTGGCAGGAGCCATATGGTTGTCGCTTTATTGTATGCAATGCAATCGCGATGTAATGCTTTACTTTATTACTAAACGGTAGTGATAGTCGTGGAAGCATAAGATTGGCGAGACGACAACGATGCTACGATGGAGATCAAGGTGTCGCGCCGGTGACGATGGTGATCATAACGGTGCTTCGGAGATGGAGATCACAAGCACAAGATGATGATGGCCATATCATATCACTTATATTGATTGCATGTGATGTTTATCCTTTTATGCATCTTATCTTGCTTTGATTGACGGTAGCATTATAAGATGATCTGTCACTAAAATTATCAAGAAGTGTTCTCCCTGAGTATGCACCGTTGCCAAAGTTCGTCGTGCCCAGACACCACGTGATGATCGGGTGTGATAAGCTCTACGTCCAAATACAACGGGTGCAAAACAGTTGCACACGCAGAATACTCAGGTTATACTTGACGAGCCAAGCATATACAGATATGGCCTCGGAACACGGAGACCGAAAGGTCGAGCGTGAATCATATAGTAGATATGATCAACATAACGATGTTCACCATTGAAAACTACTCCATCTCACGTGATGATCGGTTATGGTTTAGTTGATTTGGATCACGTGATCACTTAGAAGATTAGAGGGATGTCTATCTAAGTGGGAGTTCTTAAGTAATATGATTAAATTGAACTTAAATTTATCATGAACTTAGTCCTGGTAGTATTTTGCAAATCATGTTGTAGATCAATAGCTCGCGTTGTTGCTTCCCTGTTTTTATTTTGATATGTTCCTAGAGAAAATTATGTTGAAAGATGTTAGTAGCAATGATGCGGATTGGATCCGTGATCTGAGGTTTATCCTCATTGCTGCACAGAAAAAATATGTCCTTGATGCACCGCTAGGTGACAAACCTATTGCAGGAGCAGATGCAGACGTTTTGAACATTTGGCTAGCTCAATATGATGACTACTTGATAGTTTAGTGCACCATGCTTAATGGCTTAGAATCGGGACTTCAAAGACGTTTTGAACGTCATGGACCATATGAGATGTTCCAGGAATTGAAGATAATATTTCAAGCAAATACCCGAGTTGAGAGATATGAAGTCTCCAATAAGTTCTATAGCTAAAAGATGGAGGAGAATCGCTCAACTAGTGAGCATGTGCTCAGATTGTCTGGGTACTACAATCACTTGAATCAAGTGGGAGTTAATCTTCCAGATAAGATAGTGATTGACAGAATTCTCTAGTCATCATCACTAAGTTAGTAGAACTTCGTGATGAACTATAATATGCAAGGGATAACGGAAACAACTCCCAAGCTCTTCGTGATGCTGAAATCAACGAAGGTAGAAATCAAGAAAAACATCAAGTGTTGATGGTAGACAAGACCACTAGTTTCAAGAAAAGGGCAAAGGGAAGAAGGGGAACTTCGAGAAGAACGACAAGCAAGTTGCTGCTCAAGTGAAGAAGCCCAAGTCTGATCCTAAGCCTGAGACTAAGTGCTTCTACTGCAAAGGGACTGGTCACTAGAAGCGGAACTACCCCAAGTGATTGGCGGATAAGAAGGATGGCAAAGTGAACATAAGTATATTTGATATACATGTTATTGATGTGTACTTTACTAGTGTTTATAGCAAACCCTCAGTATTTGATACTAGTTCAGTTGCTAAGATTAGTAACTCGAAACGGGAGTTGCAGAATAAACAGAGACTAGTTAAGGGTGAAGTGACGATGTGTGTTGGAAGTGGTTCCAAGATTGATATGATCATCATCGCACACTCCCCATAATTTCGGGATTAGTGTTGAACCTAAATAAGTGTTATTTGGTGTTTGCATTGAGCATGAATATGATCTGATCATGTTTATTGCAATATGGTTATTCATTAAAGTCAGAGAATAATTGTTGTTCTGTTTACATGAATAAAACCTTCGATGGTCATACACCCAATGAAACAAGTTCGTTGGATCTCGATCGTAGTGATACACATATTGAAACCAAAAGATGCAAAGTTAATAATGATAGTGCAACTTATTTGTGGCACTGCCGTTTAGGTCATATTGGTATAAAGCGCATGAAGAAACTCCATGCTGATGGGCTTTCGGAATCACTTGATTATGAATCACTTGATGCTTGCGAACCATGCCTTTTGGGCAAGATGACTAAAACGCCATTCTTCGGAACAATGGAGCGAGCAACAGATTTGTTGGAAATCATACATACTGATGTATGTGGTCCGATGAATATTGAGGCTCGCGACAGGTATCATTATTTTCTGATCTTCACAGATGATTTAAGCAGATATGAGTATATCTACTTGATGAAACATAAGTCTGAAACATTTGAAAAGTTCAAAGAATTTCAGAGTGAAGTGAAAAATCATCGTGACAAGAAAATGAAGTTTCTACGATCTGATCGCGGAGACAAATATTTGAGTTACGAGTTAGGTCTTCAGTTAAAAAAAATGTGAAATAGTTTCACTACACACGCCACCTGGAACACCACAACATAATGGTGTGTCCAAACGTCATAACCATACTTTATTGGATATAGTGCAATCTATGATGTATCTTACCGATCTACCACTATCGTTTTGGGGTTATGCATTAGAGACAGCTGCATTCACATTAAATGGGGCACCATCTAAATCCGTTGAGACGACACAATCTGAACTATGGTTTAGCAAGAAACCAAAGTTGTCGTTTCTTAAAGTTTGGGGTTGCGATGCTTATATGAAAAAGTTTCATCCTGATAAGCTCAAACTCAAATCGGAGAAGTGCGTCTTCATAGGATATCCAAAGGAAAATATTGGATACACCTTCTATCACAGATCCGAAGGCAAGACTTTTGTTGCTAAAATTCGGAAACTTTCTGGAGAAGGAGTTTCTCTCGAAAGAAGTGAGTGGGAGGAAAGTAGAACTTGACGAGGTAACTGTACCTGCTCCCTTATTGGAAAGTAGTACATCACAGAAAAATGTTTCTGTGACACCTACACCAGTTAGTGAGGAAGCTAATGATGATGATCATGGAACTTCAGAACAAGACACTACTGAACCTCGTAGGTCAACCAGAGTAAGATCCGCGCCAGAGTGGTACGGTAATCCTGTTCTGGAAGTCATGCTACTAGATCATGATGATCCTACGAACTATGAAGAAGCGATGGTGAGCCCAGATTCTGCAAAGTGGCTTGAAGCCATGAAATCTGAGATATGATCCATGTATGAGAACAAAGTATGGACTTTGGTTGACTTGCCTGATGATCGGCAAGCCATAGAAAATAAATGGATCTTCAAGAGGAAGACGGACGCTGATAGTAGTGTTACTATCTACAAAGCTAGAATTGTCGCAAAAGGTTTTCGACAAGTTCAAGGTGTTGACTACGATGAGATTTTCTCACTCGTATCTATGCTTAAAGTCTGTCCGAATCATGTTAGTAATTGCCGCATTTTATGAAATCTCGCAAATGGATAAACAAAACTGCATTCCTTAATGGATTTGCTAAAGAAGAGTTGTATACGATGCAACTAGAAGGTTTTGTCAATCCGAAAGGTGCTAACAAAATGTGCAAGCTCCAGCGATCCATCTGTGGACTGGTGCAAGCATCTCGGAGTTGGAATATACGCTTTGATGAGTTGATCAAAGCATATAGTTTTATACAGACTTGCGGTGAAGCCTGTATTTACGAGAAAGTGAGTGGGAGCACTACAGCATTTCTGATAAGTATATGTGAATGACATATTGTTGATCGGAAATAATGTAGAATTATTCTGTAAAGCATAAAAGGAGTGTTTGAAAGAAGTTTTTCAAAGAGAGACTTCGGTAAAGCTGCTTACATATTGAGCTTCAAGATCTATAGAGATAGATCAAGACGCTTGATAAGTTTTTCAATAAGTACATACCTTGACAAGATTTTGAAGTAGTTCAAAATGGAACAGTCAAAGAAAAAGTTTCTTGCCTGTGTTACAAGGTGTGAAGTTGAGTAAAGACTCAAAGCCCGAGCACGGCAGAAGATAGAAAGAGAATGAAAGTCATTCCCTATGCCTCATTCATAGGTTCTATAAAGTATGCCATGCTGTGTACCGGATCTATTGTATACCCTGCACTGATTTGGCAAGGGAGTACAATAGTGATCTAGGAGTAGATCACTGGACAGCGGTCAGAATTATCCTTAGTGAAATAAGGAAATGTTTCTCGATTATGGACGTGACAAAAAGGTTCGTCGTAAAGGGTTACGTCGATGCAAGTTTTTGACACTGATCCAGATGATTCTAAATCTAGATACATATTGAAAGTGGGAGCAATTAGCTAGAGTAGCTCCGTGTAGAGCATTGTAGACATAGAACTTGCAAAATACTAACGGATCTGAATGTGACAGACCCGTTGACTAAAATTATCTCACAAGCAAAACATGATCACACCTTAGTACTCTTTGGGTGTTAATCACATAGATATGTGAACTAGATTACTGACTCTAGTAAACCCTTTGAGTGTTAGTCACATGACGATGTGAACTATGTGTGTTAATCACATGGTGATGTGAACCATTGCTGCTAAATCACATGGCGATGTGAACTAGATTATTGACTCTAGAGCAAGTGGGAGACTGAAGGAAATATGCCCTAGAGGCAATAATAAAGTTATTATTTATTTCCTTATATCATGATAAATGTTTATTATTCATGCTAGAATTGTATTAACCGGAAACATAATACATGTGTGAATGCATAGACAAACAGAGTGTCACTAGTATGCCTCTACTTGACTAGCTCGTTAATCAAAGATGGTTATGTTTCCTAACCATGAACAAAGAGTTGTTATTTGATTAACGAGGTCACATCATTAGTTGAATGATCTGATTGACATGACCCATTCCATTAGCTTAGCACCCGATCGTTTAGTATGTTGCTATTGCTTTCTTCATGACTTATACATGTTCCTATAACTATGAGATTATGCAACTCCCGTTTACCGGAGGAACACTTTGGGTACTACCAAACATCACAACGTAACTGGGTGATTATAAAGGAGTACTACAGGTGTCTCCAATGGTAGATGTTGGGTTGGCGTATTTTGAGATTAGGGTTTGTCACTCCGATTGTCGGAGAGGTATCTCTGGGCCCTCTCGGTAATGCACATCACATAAGCCTTGCAAGCACTACAACTAATATGTTAGTTGTGAGATGATGTATTACGGAACGAGTAAAGAGACTTGCCGGTAACGAGATTGAACTAGGTATTGGATACCGACGATCGAATCTCGGGCAAGTAACATACCGATGACAAAGGGAACAACGTATGTTGTTATGCGGTCTGACCGATAAAGATCTTCGTAGAATATGTAGGAGCCAATATGGGCATCCAGGTCCCGCTATTGGTTATTGACCGGAGACGTGTCTCGGTCATGTCTACATTATTCTCGAACCGTAGGGTCCGCACGCTTAACGTTACGATGACAGTTATTATGAGTTTATGCATTTTGATGTACCGAAGGTTGTTCGGAGTCCCGGATGAGATCACGGACATGACGAGGAGTCTCGAAATGGTCGAGACGTAAAGATTGATATATTGGAAGCCTATGTTTGTACATCGGAAGTGTTCCGGGTGAAATCGGGATTTTACCGGATTACCGGGAGGGTTACCGGAACCCCCCGGGAGCCAAATGGGCCAACAAGGGCCTTAGTGGAAAGGTGAGAGGGCAGCCCACATAGGGCTGCGCCTCCCCCCCTCTCCCTAGTCCTATTAGGACTAGGAGAGGGGTCGGCCACCTCTCTCTCTCTCCTTTAAAGGATTCCTAGTTGGACTAGGATTGGAGGGGGGAGTCCTACTCCCGGTAGGAGTAGGACTCCTCCTGCGCCTACCTCTCTATGGCCGGCCAGCCTCCCTCCCTCCAACCTTTATATACGGGGGCAGGGGACACCCCAAGACACACAAGTTGATCCTTGAGATCGTTCCTTAGCCGTGTGCGGTGCCCCCTGCCACCAAATTCCACCTCGATCATACCGTTGTAGTGCTTAGGCGAAGCCCTGCGTCGGTAGTACATCAAGATCGTCACCACGCCGTCGTGCTGACGGAACTCTTCCTCGACGCTTTGCTGGATCGGAGCCCGAGGATCGTCATCGAGCTGAACGTGTGCTAAGAACTCGGAGGTGCCGGAGTAACGGTGCTTGGATCGGTCGGATCGGGAAGAAGACGTACGACTATTTCCTCTACGTTGTGTGATCGCTTCCGTAGTCGGTCTGCGTTGGTACGTAGACAACACTCTCCCCTCTCGTTGCTGTGCATCACCATGATCTTGCGTGTGCGTAGGAAAATTTTAAAAATTACTACGTTCCCCAACAGTGGTATCAGAGCCTAGGTTTTATGGTTTGATGTTATTTGCACGAGTAGAACACAAGTGAGGTGTGGGCGATACAAGTCATACTTCCTACCAGCATGTCATACTTTGGTTCGGCGGTATTGTTGGGTGAGACGATCCGGACCAACCTTACGCGTACTCTTACGCGAGACCGGTTCCCTCGACGTGCTTTGCACACAGATGGCTTGCGGAAGACTGTCTCTCCAACTTTAGTTGAACCAAGTGTGACTACGCCCGGTCCTTGAGAAGGTTAAAACGGAGTCTATTTGACGAACTATCGTTGTGGTTTTGATGCGTAGGTGAGATGAGTTCTTACTTAAGCCCGTAGCAGCCACGTAAAACTTGCAACAACAAAGTAGAGGACGTCTAACTTGTTTTTGCAGGGTATGTTGTGATGTGATATGGTCAAGGCATGATGCCGATTTTATTGTATGAGATGATCATGTTTTGTAATCGAGTTATCGGCAACTGGCAGGAGCCATATGGTTGTCGCTTTATTATATGCAATGCAATCGCGATGTAATGCTTTACTTTATTACTAAACGGTAGTGATAGTCGTGGAAGCATAAGATTGGCGAGACGACAACGATGCTACGATGGAGATCAAGGTGTCGCGCCGGTGACGATGGTGATCATGACGGTGCTTCGGAGATGGAGATCACAAGCACAAGATGATGATGGCCATATCATATCACTTATATTGATTGCATGTGATGTTTATCCTTTTATGCATCTTATCTTGCTTTGATTGACGGTAGCATTATAAGATGATCTCTCACTAAAATTATCAAGAAGTGTTCTCCCTGAGTATGCACCGTTGCCAAAGTTCGTCGTGCCCAGACACCACGTGATGATCGGGTGTGATAAGCTCTACGTCCAAATACAACGGGTGCAAAACAGTTGCACACGCAGAATACTCAGGTTATACTTGACGAGCCAAGCATATACAGATATGGCCTCGGAACACGGAGACCGAAAGGTCGAGCGTGAATCATATAGTAGATATGATCAACATAACGATGTTCACCATTGAAAACTACTCCATCTCACGTGATGATCGGTTATGGTTTAGTTGATTTGGATCACGTGATCACTTAGAAGATTAGAGGGATGTCTATCTAAGTGGGAGTTCTTAAGTAATATGATTAAATTGAACTTAAATTTATCATGAACTTAGTCCTGGTAGTATTTTGCAAATCATGTTGTAGATCAATAGCTCGCGTTGTTGCTTCCCTGTTTTTATTTTGATATGTTCCTAGAGAAAATTATGTTGAAAGATGTTAGTAGCAATGATGCGGATTGGATCCGTGATCTGAGGTTTATCCTCATTGCTGCACAGAAAAAATATGTCCTTGATGCACCGCTAGGTGACAGACCTATTGCAGGAGCAGATGCAGACGTTATGAACATTTGGCTAGCTCAATATGATGACTACTTGATAGTTTAGTGCACCATGCTTAATGGCTTAGAATCGGGACTTCAAAGACGTTTTGAACGTCATGGACCATATGAGATGTTCCAGGAGTTGAAGATAATATTTCAAGCAAATACCCGAGTTGAGAGATATGAAGTCTCCAATAAGTTTTATAGCTAAAAGATGGAGGAGAATCGCTCAACTAGTGAGCATGTGCTCAGATTGTCTGGGTACTACAATCACTTGAATCAAGTGGGAGTTAATCTTCCAGATAAGATAGTGATTGACAGAATTCTCTAGTCATCATCACTAAGTTAGTAGAACTTCGTGATGAACTATAATATGCAAGGGATAACGGAAACAACTCCCAAGCTCTTCGTGATGCTGAAATCAACGAAGGTAGAAATCAAGAAAAACATCAAGTGTTGATGGTAGACAAGACCACTAGTTTCAAGAAAAGGGCAAAGGGAAGAAGGGGAACTTCGAGAAGAACGGCAAGCAAGTTGCTGCTCAAGTGAAGAAGCCCAAGTCTGATCCTAAGCCTGAGACGAAGTGCTTCTACTGCAAAGGGACTGGTCACTAGAAGCGGAACTACCCCAAGTGATTGGCGGATAAGAAGGATGGCAAAGTGAACATAAGTATATTTGATATACATGTTATTGATGTGTACTTTACTAGTGTTTATAGCAAACCCTCAGTATTTGATACTAGTTCAGTTGCTAAGATTAGTAACTCGAAACGGGAGTTGCAGAATAAACAGAGACTAGTTAAGGGTGAAGTGACGATGTGTGTTGGAAGTGGTTCCAAGATTGATATGATCATCATCGCACACTCCCCATAATTTCGGGATTAGTGTTGAACCTAAATAAGTGTTATTTGGTGTTTGCATTGAGCATGAATATGATCTGATCATGTTTATTGCAATATGGTTATTCATTAAAGTCAGAGAATAATTGTTGTTCTGTTTACATGAATAAAACCTTCGATAGTCATACACCCAATGAAACAAGTTCGTTGGATCTCGATCGTAGTGATACACATATTGAAACCAAAAGATGCAAAGTTAATAATGATAGTGCAACTTATTTGTGGCACTGCCGTTTAGGTCATATTGGTATAAAGCGCATGAAGAAACTCCATGCTGATGGGCTTTCGGAATCACTTGATTATGAATCACTTGATGCTTGCGAACCATGCCTTTTGGGCAAGATGACTAAAACGCCGTTCTTCGGAACAATGGAGCGAGCAACAGATTTGTTGGAAATCATACATACTGATGTATGTGGTCCGATGAATATTGAGGCTCGCGACAGGTATCATTATTTTCTGATCTTCACAGATGATTTAAGCAGATATGAGTATATCTACTTGATGAAACATAAGTCTGAAACATTTGAAAAGTTCAAAGAATTTCAGAGTGAAGTGAAAAATCATCGTGACAAGAAAATGAAGTTTCTACGATCTGATCGCGGAGACAAATATTTGAGTTACGAGTTTGGTCTTCAGTTAAAAACAATGTGAAATAGTTTCACTACACACGCCACCTGGAACACCACAACATAATGGTGTGTCCAAACGTCATAACCATACTTTATTGGATATAGTGCAATCTATGATGTATCTTACCGATCTACCACTATCGTTTTGGGGTTATGCATTAGAGACAGCTGCATTCACATTAAATGGGGCACCATCTAAATCCGTTGAGACGACACAATCTGAACTATGGTTTAGCAAGAAACCAAAGTTGTCGTTTCTTAAAGTTTGGGGTTGCGATGCTTATATGAAAAAGTTTCATCCTGATAAGCTCAAACTCAAATCGGAGAAGTGCGTCTTCATAGGATATCCAAAGGAAAATATTGGATACACCTTCTATCACAGATCCGAAGGCAAGACTTTTGTTGCTAAAATTCGGAAACTTTCTGGAGAAGGAGTTTCTCTCGAAAGAAGTGAGTGGGAGGAAAGTAGAACTTGACGAGGTAACTGTACCTGCTCCCTTATTGGAAAGTAGTACATCACAGAAAAATGTTTCTGTGACACCTACACCAGTTAGTGAGGAAGCTAATGATGATGATCATGGAACTTCAGAACAAGACACTACTGAACCTCGTAGGTCAACCAGAGTAAGATCCGCGCCAGAGTGGTACGGTAATCCTGTTCTGGAAGTCATGCTACTAGATCATGATGATCCTACGAACTATGAAGAAGCGATGGTGAGCCCAGATTCCGCAAAGTGGCTTGAAGCCATGAAATCTGAGATATGATCCATGTATGAGAACAAAGTATGGACTTTGGTTGACTTGCCCGATGATCGGCAAGCCATAGAAAATAAATGGATCTTCAAGAGGAAGACGGACGCTGATAGTAGTGTTACTATCTACAAAGCTAGAATTGTCGCAAAAGGTTTTCGACAAGTTCAAGGTGTTGACTACGATGAGATTTTCTCACTCGTATCTATGCTTAAAGTCTGTCCGAATCATGTTAGTAATTGCCGCATTTTATGAAATCTCGCAAATGGATAAACAAAACTGCATTCCTTAATGGATTTGCTAAAGAAGAGTTGTATACGATGCAACTAGAAGGTTTTGTCAATCCGAAAGGTGCTAACAAAATGTGCAAGCTCCAGCGATCCATCTGTGGACTGGTGCAAGCATCTCGGAGTTGGAATATACGCTTTGATGAGTTGATCAAAGCATATAGTTTTATACAGACTTGCGGTGAAGCCTGTATTTACGAGAAAGTGAGTGGGAGCACTACAGCATTTCTGATAAGTATATGTGAATGACATATTGTTGATCGGAAATAATGTAGAATTATTCTGTAAAGCATAAAAGGAGTGTTTGAAAGAAGTTTTTCAAAGAGAGACTTCGGTAAAGCTGCTTACATATTGAGCTTCAAGATCTATAGAGATAGATCAAGACGCTTGATAAGTTTTTCAATAAGTACATACCTTGACAAGATTTTGAAGTAGTTCAAAATGGAACAGTCAAAGAAAAAGTTTCTTGCCTGTGTTATAAGGTGTGAAGTTGAGTAAAGACTCAAAGCCCGAGCACGGCAGAAGATAGAAAGAGAATGAAAGTCATTCCCTATGCCTCATTCATAGGTTCTATAAAGTATGCCATGTTGTGTACCGGATCTATTGTATACCCTGCACTGATTTGGCAAGGGAGTACAATAGTGATCTAGGAGTAGATCACTGGACAGCGGTCAGAATTATCCTTAGTGAAATAAGGAAATGTTTCTCGATTATGGACGTGACAAAAAGGTTCGTCGTAAAGGGTTACGTCGATGCAAGTTTTTGACACTGATCCAGATGATTCTAAATCTGGATACATATTGAAAGTGGGAGCAATTAGCTAGAGTAGCTCCGTGTAGAGCATTGTAGACATAGAACTTGCAAAATACTTACGGATCTGAATGTGACAGACCCGTTGACTAAAATTATCTCACAAGCAAAACATGATCACACCTTAGTACTCTTTGGGTGTTAATCACATAGATATGTGAACTAGATTACTGACTCTAGTAAACCCTTTGAGTGTTAGTCACATGACGATGTGAACTATGGGTGTTAATCACATGGCGATGTGAACCATTGCTGCTAAATCACATGGCGATGTGAACTAGATTATTGACTCTAGTGCAAGTGGGAGACTGAAGGAAATATGCCCTAGAGGCAATAATAAAGTTATTATTTATTTCCTTATATCATGATAAATGTTTATTATTCATGCTAGAATTGTATTAACCGGAAACATAATACATGTGTGAATACATAGACAAACAGAGTGTCACTAGTATGCCTCTACTTGACTAGCTCGTTAATCAAAGATGGTTATGTTTCCTAACCATGAACAAAGAGTTGTTATTTGATTAACGAGGTCACATCATTAGTTGAATGATCTGATTGACATGACCCATTCCATTAGCTTAGCACCCGATCGTTTAGTATGTTGCTATTGCTTTCTTCATGACTTATACATGTTCCTATAACTATGAGATTATGCAACTCCCGTTTACCGGAGGAACACTTTGGGTACTACCAAACGTCACAACGTAACTGGGTGATTATAAAGGAGTACTACAGGTGTCTCCAATGGTAGATGTTGGGTTGGCGTATTTTGAGATTAGGGTTTGTCACTCCGATTGTCGGAGAGGTATCTCTGGGCCCTCTCGGTAATGCACATCACATAAGCCTTGCAAGCACTGCAACTAATATGTTAGTTGTGAGATGATGTATTACGGAACGAGTAAAGAGACTTGCCGGTAACGAGATTGAACTAGGTATTGGATACCGACGATCGAATCTCGGGCAAGTAACATACCGATGACAAAGGGAACAACGTATGTTGTTATGCGGTCTGACCGATAAAGATCTTCGTAGAATATGTAGGAGCCAATATGGGCATCCAGGTCCCGCTATTGGTTATTGACCGGAGACGTGTCTCGGTCATGTCTACATTGTTCTCGAACCGTAGGGTCCGCACGCTTAACGTTACGATGACAGTTATTATGAGTTTATGCATTTTGATGTACCGAAGGTTGTTCGGAGTCCCGGATGAGATCACGGACATGACGAGGAGTCTCGAAATGGTCGAGACGTAAAGATTGATATATTGGAAGCCTATGTTTGGACATCGGAAGTGTTCCGGGTGAAATCGGGATTTTACCGGATTACCGGGAGGGTTACCGGAACCCCCCGGGAGCCAAATGGGCCAACATGGGCCTTAGTGGAAAGGTGAGAGGGCAGCCCACATAGGGCTGCGCCTCCCCCCTCTCCCTAGTCCTATTAGGACTAGGAGAGGGGCCGGCCACCTCTCTCTCTCTCTCCTTTAAAGGATTCCTAGTTGGACTAGGATTGGAGGGGGGAGTCCTACTCCCGGTAGGAGTAGGACTCCTCCTGCGCCTACCTCTCTATGGCCGGCCAGCCTCCCTCCCTCCAACCTTTATATACGGGGGCAGGGGACACCCCAAGACACACAAGTTGATCCTTGAGATCGTTCCTTAGCCGTGTGCGGTGCCCCCTGCCACCAAATTCCACCTCGATCATACCGTTGTAGTGCTTAGGCGAAGCCCTGCGTCGGTAGTACATCAAGATCTTCACCACGCCGTTGTGCTGACGGAACTCTTCCTCGACGCTTTGCTGGATCGGAGCCCGAGGATCGTCATCGAGCTGAACGTGTGCTAAGAACTCGGAGGTGCCGGAGTAACGGTGCTTGGATCGGTCGGATCGGGAAGAAGACGTACGACTACTTCCTCTATGTTGTGTGATCGCTTCCGCAGTCGGTCTGCGTTGGTACGTAGACAACACTCTCCCCTCTCGTTGCTGTGCATCACCATGATCTTGCGTGTGCGTAGGAAAATTTTCGAAATTACTACGTTCCCCAACACCATGATCGTCTTGTCACCGGCTTGACACCATGATCTCCATCATCATGATCTCCATCATCGTGTCTCCATGAAGTTGCTCACCAATTATTACTTCTACTACTATGGCTAACGCGTTTAGCAATGAAGCAAAGTAATTTACATGGCGTTTCTCAATGACACGCAGGTCATATAAAAGAATAAAGACAACTGCTATGGCTCCTGCCGGTTGTCATACTCATCGACATGCAAGTCGTGATTCCTATTACAATAGCATGAACATCTCATACATCACATATAGATCATTCATCATTCATCACAACTTTGGCCATATCATATCACAATCACTTGCTGCAAAAACAAGTTAGACGTCCTCTAATTGTTGTTGCAAGTTTTACGTGGCTGAATTAGGGTTCTAGCAAGAAAATTTTCTTACCTACGTGAAAGCCACAACGTGATTTGTCAACTTCTATTTACCCTTCATAAGGACCCTGTTCATCGAATCCGCTCCAACTAAAGTAGGAGAGACAGACACCCGCCAACCACCTTATGCAACTAGTGCATGTTAGTCGGTGGAACCGGTCTCACGTAAGCGTACGTGTAAGGTTGGTCCGGGCCGCTTCATCCCACAATACCGCTGAAGCAAGAAAAGACTAGTAGCGGCAAGAAAGTTGACAAATCCACGCCCACAACAAATTGTGTTCTACTCGCGCAAGAAGAACTACGCATAGACCTAGCTCATGATGCCACTGTTGGAGAACGTTGCAGAAAACAAAAAAATTTCCTACTCGTTTCACCAAGATCATCTAGGAGTTCATCTAGTAACGAGTCACGAGATGCATCTACATACCTTTGTAGATCGCGTGCGGAAGCGTTCAACGAACGGGGATGATGTAGTCGTACACAACGTGATCCAAATCACCGATGACCAGCGCCGAACGGACGGCACCTCCGCGTTCAACACACGTACGGGACGGGAGACGTCTCCTCCTTCTTGATCCAGCAAGGGGGAAGGAGAGGTTGACGAAGATCCAGCAGCACGACGGCGTGGTGGTGGATGCAGGGCGTCGCAGTAGCAGGGCTTCGCCTATACTACGAGGAAGAGAGACGTAACGGGGAGAGAGGGAGGCGCCAGGGGTTGGTGTGTCAAGTCCCTCCTCTCCCCCACTATATATAGGGGTGCCATGGGGGGGGCGCCGGCCCTAGTAGATGGAATCTACTAGGGGGGGCGGCGGCCTAGGGTGGGGCTTGCTCCCCAAGGCAAGGGGGGCGCCCCCTCTAGGGTTTCCCCTTAGCCCTAGCCGCATGGGCCCCTTAGGGGCTGGCGCCCCAGCCCACTATGGGCTGGGTTCCCTCCTATTTCAGCCCATGGGGCCCTCCGGGATAGGTGGCCCCACCCGGTGGACCCCCCGGGACCCTTCCGGTGGTCCCGGTACAATACCGGATACCCCGAAACTTGTCCCGATGGCCGAAACTGCACATCCTATATATATAATTCTTTACCTCCGGACCATTCTGGAACTCCTCGTGACGTCCTGGATCTCATCCGGGACCCCGAACAACATTCGGGTTACTGCATATACTTATCTTCACAACCCTAGCGTCACTGAACCTTAAGTGTGTAGACCCTACGGGTTCGGGAGACAAGCAGACATGACCGAGACGACTCTCCGGTCAATAACCAACAGCGGGATCTGGATACCCATGTTGGCTCCCACATGCTCCACGATGATCTCATCGGATGAACCACGATGTCGAGGATTCAATCAACCCTGTATGCAATTCCCTTTGTCAATCGATATATTACTTGCCCGAGATTCGATCGTCGGTATCCCAATACCTCGTTCAATCTCGTTACCGGCAAGTCACTTTACTCGTACCGTAATGCATGATCCCGTGACCAAACACTTGGTCACTTTGAGCTCATTATGATGATGCATTACCGAGTGGGCCCAGTGATACCTCTCCGTCATACGGAGTGACAAATCCCAGTCTTGATCCGTGTCAACCCAACAGACACTTTCGGAGATACCCGTAGTATACCTTTATAGTCACCCAGTTACGTTGTGACATTTGGTACACCCAAAGCACTCCTACGGTATCCGGGAGTTACACGATCTCATGGTCTAAGGAAAAGATACTTGACATTGCAAAACTCTAGCAAACGAACTATACGATCTTTATGCTATGTTTAGGATTGGGTCTTGTCCATCACATCATTCTCCTAATGATGTGATCTCGTTATCAATGACATCTTATGTCCATAGCCAGGAAACCATGACTATCTGTTGATTAACGAGCTAGTCAACCAGAGGCTTACTAGGGACATGTTGGTGTCTGTTATTCACACATGTATTACGATTTTCGGATAACACAATTATAGCATGAATAAAGACAATTACCATGAACAAGGAAATATAATAATAATGCTTTTATTATTGCCTCTAGGGCATATTTCCAACACGGATGTCCGACAAGCATCAGACATCCGAGAAAGAGAGAGATAAAGAGAGAGAGAACATACTATGAATGGGGAGAAGATAATTGAGCAAGTCCTTCGCGAGACCCCATGTTCCCCTCTTCATAGTGCGGGATCCCTATACTCAAGAACAAACATAAAATGCCTAAGTTAGTAGTCTTGTTTCTTCGTTCTTGAGCAATATATGTATGTTCGTAGTCATGGTCCACACACACACGATCCTAAGGGGACTAAACCCGAGATATACATGACAAACACTGTCAGTCCCCTATGTGTATACTGTCGTCAACATCAAAATACGATTAAGGGCATGATTGCACTTTCAATAAGTGGCCAGGTAATGCTACAATCCGGGAACAATATCCAGCTCTATACAATATTGTGCGTCACAAAGGTGACACTATCGCCAAGGTTTTGGAATCATTTTCACCAAATGTGATGTTCAGAAGAGATTTGATTGGACCTAGACTCCAATTGTGGAACATAATGCTCCAACAGTTAACCATGGTACATTTATCACAAGGGTCCGATGTATTTCGTTGGAACCTACTTGGGAATGGGCAATTCTCAATTGAGTCCATGTATAGAGCTTTGATCCATTCTGATGTGCCAGTTGATAATAACAGGAAGATCTGGAATATGAAGATACCTCTTAAGAACAAAAACCTTTGCATGGTATCATCGTTGCAGAGTCATTCTTATTAAAGATAACCTTATTAAGAAGAATTGGCATGGAATTACGCAATATGTCTTTTGTCTGCATGATGCGACAACAAAACTTTTGTTCTTCCTATGTAAATTAGCTCGTTCTATATGACCAATCGTCCAAATTGCTTCTGACTTGTATCGTTCTTGTAGTGTTGCTAATATATTTGGCAACTGGTTATATGGGACTGATCACAAGTTTAGAATTCTTCTCAGGATGGGAGCGCATGTCATGATTTGGTCACTTTGGCTATGTAGAAATGATAAGGCTTTTAACGATAATATTACTTCTCTTATGCAGGTTATCTACAGATGTACCGAGACACTTCGTTTATGGTCCTCTTCATAACGAGAAACGAGGCCTATTTACGGATGTGTGTACATGACTAGAGACCACGGCGAGGGATATTTTTACCCAACATGGGTGACAGCATAATCTTAGAGCATCTGAAGATGCAAATTTGGAGATGTAAAAAAGGGAATGTAAAATTTACATATCCAAAAAGTGCTTTTTACATCTCCAAGAAAGAGGAAACTCCAACAGAAGATGTAAATCGGTGATGTAAAAGTGCAACTCCAACAGATCATGCAAATGGAGATGTAACTAGACCTTGTTTTCTAGCATTGCAATACCGTTTACGCTCACTTTTATCATTAGTTACCTTACTGTTTTATATTTTCAGATTACAAATACTCATATCTATCATCCATATTGCATTTGTATCACCATCTCTTCGCCGAACTAGTGCACATATATAATTTACCATTGTATTGGGTGTGTTGGGGGGTACAAGAGACTCTTTGTTTTTTTGGTTGCAGGGTTGTTTGAGAGAGACCATCTTCAATCTACGTCTCCCACGGATTGATAAACTTTAGGTCATCCACTCGAGGGAAATTTGCTACTGTCCTACAAACCTCTGCACTTGGAGGCCCAACAAAGTCTAGAAGAAGAAGGTTGTGTAGTAAACATCATGCAACAACAACAACTAGCCTAAAAACAGGCCGGTTTTGTGCATCATTTCACCACCTAGAAAAATGCGCCAATGTGCATCAATAAAATAATGCATACGAGCACGAGCACGAAACTTCCCCAGATAAGTATGAGTTGATTAGCAGATATACAGAACCACACTACCAAGAAAGCGCATCAAAACACCGTATATAAAAAAACACTCAATCTTTCCAATGGGCCAAACCAAATAATAAACAAAAGTTATGGAATCCCAACAACACCAACGATACAGCAAAGCGCGATCAACCATTATAGTAATCAACGATTTAGCCGTGATAAACTTGATTAGAACATTCTAGTTTAGTTGGAGCAGGTGGCTACAAAGATTTTTACTCAACTTGAATGACAACATAATCTTCGGGTCGGTCCACCACCCCTCTGGACATAGGTATAGTGTCAGTCTATAGTTCTACCGTTGTCGATGTGTCGGTTGTTTCCCTTTCTTTTTGTCAAACTTTTGGTGTTTGACTGCGTGCATCCTCGTTATGCAGAGGCTGGATATTACTAATAATGTTTTGCATCCGCTTGATGTTACCTTTTGAGATAATAAAAATGGCCTTTATTCAAAAAAACCCTTCTAGTTTGTTTGAAAAAATAAACTTGGTTAGAAGGGATGTAAACTGGGAGGGGGGCACTTAACAAAATGTTTTGCAGCAGGCAGCTCACACACCATCTGGACGGGGCGCCCGCCCGGAGGACCGACCCCCAACCACTGCCCTCGCTCGCAGACACACGAGAGAGCCGCCCGCCCGCCCGCCCGCCTGCCCGCGACACGCTCCCCCGAGATCTCCCCACAGCCCGCGGCAGCAGATCCGCGCGGCCGGCGAGATCCCCGCCCCGGATCCCGGCCATGGCGGGGATGGAGGCCTTCGAGGCCTACTTCCGCCGCGCCGACCTGAACCAGGACGGCCGCATCAGCGGCCAGGAGGCCGTCGCCTTCTTCCAGGGCGCCAGCCTTCCGCAGCAGGTCCTCGCCCAGGTGAGCGCCCCTAAACCCCCCCGCCCAATCCGCGCCCCCGCCGGCCATTCCCAAATTCTAGGTGTGATCTCCGTAGAGCAGCGCTAGATCAGAGCCCCTCTCTGGCGAATTAATCCGATGGAAGCTAAGGGTTGGTTGGTTGGTGATGTTCGGACCTTGTGCGCGCAGGTGTGGATGCACGCCGATCAGAGCAAGACCGGCTTCCTCGGCCGGCCCGAGTTCTTCAACGCGCTGCGGCTCGTCACCGTGGCGCAGAGCGGGCGCCAGCTCACGCCCGACATAGTGCAGTCCGCGCTGTATGGCCCGGCCGCCGCCAGAATCCCGCCTCCGAAGATTGCCGGCGGGCCGGCCCCTCCGCAGGCTGCCGCCGGTGCTCCTAGGCCCCAAGGTAATGCTGCTGCGCCGGCGCCCGCTCCGGGGCAGGCTGGAGCTGCGCAGATGAATCCGGCAGCTGCTGCTCCGAGGCCCCAGGGAAGTGGCATGATGCCGACTTCTGCTGGTGCTCCGAGGCCCCAGGGAAGCGGTATGATGCCGACTTCTGCTGCTGCTCCGAGGCCCCAGGGAAGTGGTATGATGCCGACTTCAACTCAATTTGCCGGTGCACCGCAGGCGAACGCTGGAGCTGTTCCGAGACCCCAAGGCGTCAACTCGATGATGCCGGCTGCAAGTCAGGGTGGAGCCATGCCGCCAAATCAGTTCACGGGGCCGAGGGGCACTCAGTCACAATCTCCCAACATGGGTTATGCTCAGCAGCTCCTCACTTCAAGCACTGGTTTCATGAGGCCACCACCTCAGGTGGGAGCTCCTGCAACATCACTTCAAGCAACTGGAATGAATCAAAGTCCACTGGGTGGAGGCAGCATGGGAGGCTCAGTTGGCTGGCAAGGGGGTAATGTTGGTTCACTTGGAGGTTTCTCTCAACCCTCTCCAGGAGCAGCTGTTCCTTCACAGACAACATCAGGTGGATTTGGTCTTGGAATGTCGAGCTCAATGGGCATGGTTCCTGGACAGCAGACACATGCTATGTCCTCTTCATCGTTGCCTCCACAGAGCAACAGTGCTGTATTGCCTCCAGATTCAAGAGCTTTGGTGCTATCTGGAAATGGCCCTGCCAGTGGCTCAGGAGCAAGCACTGACATCTTCTCTGCTCTTACTCAGCCAAAGCCAAGTACATCCACACCTGCACTTCCGACCACATCAAGCTTTATGTCCAAGCCGACTGGCTCCCAGAACTTTGCTAATCTAACACAGCCTGGTTCTCTCCAAGGTACTCCAACAGTGAGTTACAGCACCAGCCAACCTCAGCAGACGCAGCCCATCACAAAGCCAACTGTTCCATCTCCAGGTGTTTCTGCCGGGGTTTCTAATTCCACTTCTCAATGGCCAAAAGTTAATCAATCTGATATCCAGAAGTACACGAAAGTCTTTCGGGATGTTGATAGGGACAGAGATGGCAAAATAACTGGTGCAGAAGCTCGCACTCTGTTTCTCAGTTGGAAACTTCCAAGAGGTGGGATCTCATCACCAACTTTACTTTCGTAATCATGCATATGTGTATTTCTGTCTATAAGATACTCTAATGTATTGCGGTAACGGGGTACCTTTACAATGCTTATTGGTTGAGCTCCTTGTTTGAAACCTATTTGGCTATTTCTGTCATTGTTTCTCCATAATGATATCATTGTATTTTATTTCTGTTTCTATGATGTGCGAACATATCACCATATGAATACCATTGCCATTGGCTAATGCAATTGTTGTTTCATTATACTTTGTAGATGTACTGAAGCAAGTGTGGGACTTGTCTGACCAAGATAATGACGGCATGCTTTCTCTGAGAGAGTTTTGCATTGCTCTTTATTTAATGGAGAGGAACCGAGCTGGAACTCCTCTGCCTCCATCGCTCCCTGACTCTCTTAAATTTGATGAGACACTGTTACGAGCAACAGGCTTGCCTTCTACAGCTTACAATGCCCCATCATGGCAGCCTAATCAAGGTAATATTTGTATTGGCTGCCAGATCTTAGTTATTACATGATATAACTGTAGTCCAAGTTGAACCACGCATACTTTGTCTAGCTTACTTGGCCTGCCGCTTACAAGGTATTTGATGTTGGGCTAGGATTACCACATAGGGGCCCTGGCGCACCTGGGTTGCCTACTGGTGGTGTACGGCCACCCTTGCCTCAAATGCATTCACAGACTGATGGAGCTACAAGACCAGGGCAACCAAGACCTCACATGCCTGGTATGGATAATCATGCTGCAGCTCAAGGAATTACAGATGACAGAAGTGGGGTAAACTCAGCTGCACAGGAGGCTCCTAAGAAGGTATTGGACCTGTTCCTCAAATCTGGATCAGTGTGCTGAACTGCTGATCCACTATGCCCAGACTGGATTTGTGGTGTTCAGCACCAGTTGATTACATCGAGAATAATTTAAGCTGCTCTTGTTATTCAGTTAAGCAAGTACAGCTGAATGGTGTATTCAAATCATGTCGCAGACATGATTTAACATTGACCAGTTGTATTTGAGAAATTGAAGGACCGGCGCAAAATCTAAAATTAGGCCTAGGGAAAAGCCATATAGACAAGTCTTTTATATATCATACCGGCAGTAAAAAAAATCGTCTCTTGTATATATCATACTGGCAGTACAATTGTTCGAAGGATTACATCTTACCAAGATGCAAAGTTTGGAACTCTGAAGTCTGAACTACTATATACTTTAGCAGAAACATGTCATCCTTCTGGCAATCCTTGATACAAAATCTTCAATTAGTTCTTTGTAAGCAACCTCCTCTAAAACGTCACTTAAGGAGGGAGGGATTACTTCTCATGCTTTTGTCCAGAACTATTTTTGGAAACTTTATTTCAGCATAGCCTTTTTTTCTGTTACTCTATTATACTCTCTTATGTACTTAAACAAGCAATTTCCTATAGACAGCAGGAAGGGGTTGTTCTCATGCTATGTAGTTGCAACAACTTTCTATTAATCCTAGTTAGTGAACTCTGAAACATTTGTCCTTTTTTTGGGTCTCTTTTGCATTATGAAGGTTGAGGTGGAGAAGCAGGTCCTAGACTCCAGAGAGAAACTAGAGTACTACCGCACGAAAATGCAAGATCTTGTAAGCATGTTTCTATCTTGTTAGTTGTTTTCATAGTATTACAATTATTAGGACTCAGTAAATAAATTCTGACTCGTATGCAGCTTGTGATCTATCATTACATTTACTGGTCTTATTTAGGTCAACAAAAGTTGATATAATTACATGTTGTATTGAAATCTGTTTATTCTTCTTCTTTTGTCAAAGGTTCTGTATAAAAGTCGGTGTGACAATAGACTGAATGAGATCACGGAAAGGGCATCTTCTGATAAACGTGAGGTACAGATTACCGTGTAATGCTTATCATATGTGATGTATGCCAGCATTGTAGTTCTTCCTTTAGCCCTATTTTTCTCATGCTAGTGGTGCAGACATGGAAATTGGTTGTTAGGTGTCTTTTTTTGTGGGTTCTTTGCAAAATGATGGATGGTCTTTAACTCAATTCAGGTGGAATTGTTGTCTAAGAAATATGAAGAAAAATACAAGCAAGTGGCAGAGTTAGCTTCCAAACTGGCAGTTGAGGAAGCTGCTTTCCGTGATGTTCAGGTTTTGTAACACTACACCTTAGAAAAATGTCATCTGGCGATTCTTATTGTGATTACAATTTTTGATGGTCATATCTTCATTCCGACTTTCTTTTCTTAATAATCTTTTTCAGGAGAGGAAAGTTGAGCTGAATGATGCATTAATTAAAATGGTACAAGGTGGAAGTGTTGATGGTTTGCTTCAGGTATGTTCTCATACCTTACTTTTTGCGGGCAGTATCTCATACCTTCAACCAGTTCTATTTTGTCTCTCTAAATAACACCAAACCGTATACCTAGGTTCGAGCTGATCGAATCCAACATCAATTAGAGGAGATGGAGAAAGCTTTTAACGAACGGTGCAAGCACTTTGGACTGCAATTCAAGCCTTCTGCAACAGTCGAGCTTCCATTTGGTACCCGACTTTCCCAATTTCCAATATTTGTTGAGACTTTCATCTTCATGTTTACTTTCTATAGATCAAATTATGCCCTTATTTTCACTTCATATTACAATCCATAAATCTATTGATCGCTTATATCCTTGTTTGCCAGGTTGGGAACCTGGGCAGCAAGAGGGAGCAGTTGAGTGGGATGAAGACTGGGATAAATTTGAGGATGAAGGTCAGATACTTTTCGATCCATCTTGCCTTACATCACTATATTGTGCTTGTTTTGAACTGTAACTTTATTAAAAGTGTGGCCATGGGCCTTTATCTAAAATAAAAGTGCTGATTTCCTTTCGAAGTTGGTAATTCTCTGTTTATAGGGCAGAAAATGGTACTTTTCATCTCATGCAGACCATTTCCCAATCTTGGACTTCGTGCTTACACCATTTATGTTTTGTTCTGAAAAGAAACTAAATCATGATTGTATTTATAATCCTAATCTATTTCGCTGTTGTCAAATAATTTTCAATGTAAATTATGTAGATAAAATTGAGCACTAGTGTATTTTTCTGTCTTGTCATTATTTTCCGTCCGCTACCTCATGTAACCAGATATTATGGAAGTGTCAGCTTGCTTACTGGGAAACTTTCTAACTGCACAATTGCTATTGCGCATATATTTGACCTTGATCCCACAATCAGTTATTTGATCAGATTTGGTGTCTTCCACATCAGCAGCCTACTTCGTCCATTTTTGGCTGATCTTGTTATATTTCTAACTATGCCATTCGTCATAACAGGGTTTGGTCTTGTAAAGGACAATGGTACAATTGTCGAAAACCCAGCTTCTGCTGAAAATGCAAACGCATCATCTCTTTGGGATGACGGTGTCTCTACGGATGGGATGTCCCCTGTTGCATCTTCTAATGGTCATATCAAGGATGTGAGACATTACAGAGCTGGTGATCAAGCGCCTGAGAGCGAATTAGCATATGATTTTGGTGACGAATCTGTAAGGAGCCCGGGCAGTGCTGGAAGAAGTGCCTCTGGGAGTCCATTTAAGTCTTCTCGTTTTGGGGTGCATGACTCGTCTCCCACCAAAAAAGGAACCTACAGGTGCTTGTTTTCGCATTTTTTTTCATGTAGAGTCCTTTTTCTCTAAGTTTAATGAACTGAGATATATCAGGCATAGTCCTACATGAATGAACAACATGATGAGCTATATTCCGTTTCTTTATTTGCTTGATGAACTCAAAAATGATGACCTGTTTGTTTCTTTGGTGCTATTCCTGCCTTTAGAAGTATGAGCCTTCCTTTGAGCAAACCCCACTGTAATCTCCAGCAACACTAGCTGACCAAGATTTATCGGTTCTTATCGCCTGAATGTTTTGGATGTTTATTCATAACTTTTTGTTTATACATAGTAGATTTATTTACTTGACACTGGAGAGATTCCCTCTCATTTTTATTACTTAAAGTATGACAATCATCCTTGTTTCCTACTTTCTAATCTATACAGTGCATATATTTAATATCCTCCAAAAAATATTACAAGTAATATTTGATTTAAAGCACAAATATGGTCTTCAACTATGAAGTTATACATTTTGAGTTTGATGTGAGTGTCATTAATCATTATTTGGTAACAGTGACCACGGTGGCTCTGAGTCCGTTTTTGGAGATAATTATGGTGATGAAACTACATGGAACTTTGATGACCAAGATACTGAATCAGTTTGGGGATCTAATGCAATGAATGTAAGCTTTGTCTTCCTATTTCTGGACTTTTGTGGTGTCCACCCATCATTTCTGATGAATTATCTTGATACAGGAGCCTGGACATCATGGAAGCAACTCTTTCTTTGGGTCAGATGACTTCAATGTAGACCCTGTTAGAGTGGGCTCTCCAAGTGGCGCTAGTGCCTATGGAAAGAAGAGCACATTCTTTGACGATTCCGTTCCAAGTTCCCCTGCATACACGTCTGGGTTCTCACCGAAGTTCGGTGAAAGTCGTGACGATAGCTCCTCCTATAACTTTGGAAGGTTCGATTCCTTCAGATCCCAAGACAGCGCCGTCCCACAGGAAAGCCGCTTTTCCAGGTTTGACTCTGTAAGCAGCTCCAAAGGCGAGAGCGCAGCGGGATTTGACTCATCCAACAGCTCGAGAAATTTTGGCCGGTTCGATTCTTTTGATGAAGCTGATCCTTTCGGCTCGACTGGACCTTTTAAAGCATCAGGAGCGCGGTCGCCCCCCAAATTCTGATATTCATTTGTGGTATTACGCGGATCTGTCTCTTGCGGGCTCATCTGTCGATACAAAGGCTCGGATTGTTCGAGGAAAGTACAATACAGCGGATCCATTTTTTTTGGTTGGCAAGTCTCTTGTGTTGGCCTTGTGTGCATTTGTCCTGTCCTCCACCCCCCACGTACAAAGTGGACATTTTTTGGTTGTGCTCTGTAAAGTATCCTGAGATTGTTCTCTGTTTATAGTGGCCTGTATCTTTGGAACAACAGCTACTCATCGTTTTTTTATTTTTGTACAATACAAAAGTTAAATTTGTACTGTAGAAGATAACTCCCTTGCATCAAGCTGTAAGAAACCGAGAGCCGAAGTATCTTTTGTGCTGTCTCCATAGTCCATATGTAATTCAAGCTAGGGGTTCCAAACTTCCAATGTTGTTCGCCGTTTGGTGTTTTTCTTTTGATATACGGAAGAAGCAGGATTCGGGGTTTACAAAGGCATACAACAAATCGCTGCCAAGTCACGAGTTTCCCATGTTACATGTGCTGGCAGTTTGGCTTCATGTCCAAACCTATGAGCCTATGCCGCTGATCTCGTTGAGCGACAAGAAACCTGAAGGTCTGGCCGACAGCAGCGGCCACACAATGAGGCCAAATTTCGTGTTTTGACCCTTTTCGCATAGAAATTCAGGATCCGACCCCTGTTGGAAAGAATTTCGGGATATGACCCTTTCGCTATCGTCAGAGGTTCTGGCGGTAGGTTTAGACATCTTACCGCCAGGGCACCTGGCGGCAGGGTGCGACAGAGGGGAACGGCAACCGTTTGCCCGAACTGACGTGGATAAGTACCCTACCGCCAGAGACCCTGGCGGTAGCCTATCTAACCCTACCGCCAGAACCCCTGGCGGTAGGTGGTTGCTGGTTTTTGCCTCAGAAAGTTTCTATAACGAAATATCGAAGTGCCCTGGCGGTAGGTTGTGTGACCTTACCGCCAGGGTCCATGGTGGGAGGGTCATGTGTTTTATGAGTTTCAAGTTTAATTGATTGCTTCTTTTCAAAATCAATATCTTTTTACCATGAAAGTATATACTCATTTCTTTTACCATGAAACTATACTCATATTGACAAGAACAAATGGCATGAAGTTAACTTAATGTTCAAACTGAATAGATAATGAACAAATGGCATTACAAGAGGCACATAGTTTCATTATTCATCGAGAACATAATTGAAAGACACAAGACAAACTAATAGGACGATTTGCTGATAAGTTCAAAGAGCGGGCAGACATCATCATCTTCAGAGCTCCTCGTATGTTAGCCCGGGCCGTGGAGACAGAAACGGCAGCGGATCCACCGGTTCAGGTGGAGGCGGAACGCTGGTCGGCATCCGACCGTTCAAGCACTCCCGCCTTGCCCTGCCCGCTGGAGTTTTCGCCTCCGCCCTTCCCCAGTTGATGATATCGAATGCAGATGCACTTGGGGGCGGCATCCTGGCTCTCTCCTCCGCAGTGCTCTTGAAGTAGATTCTCCGGCCCAAATTGCTCAGGAGATAGCTGGCGTAATTCTGCGCAACTTCAATGCACGCTTCCCGATGGACACAGCAGATACTTGGATCTGCCTCCATCTTTGCCTTCACTTCCTTCCACTCCTTCACGCTCTGCGACCAAGCCATGCCATCGTCAATGATTCGCTCTGCCCTCTCGTTCCACCGCATTGCCCTCGTGGCCTCTAGGAGCTCGTCTGAGACAGATCCCACCGGCTGTAGCAGCTCGGGGAAGGTCTCGTACATGTACGGGAGCGGGATCTCTGACGGAATGTGCTGGAGAGGAGTGGGAGGAGCAGGCGGTGATGGAGTCGGCTGTGCTTGCTCCAAGCTTTCGGACCTAAACATATAGATTCATCACACAAAGGTTAATCACCTTGAAAAAAAAAATCTAAACCTAGGGTTCATCATGTCGTCAAATGCATCATACCATATCATATTTCTCCAACCACATCCAACATGCATCATATCTTCAATATTCATCATATCATAAATTTTTTTAACACAAAAATTTATGAACTAGGTTCATCTTGAGGGTTCAACATTTGTTCTCCAACTATATCTACTACTCGCATCATAGCATATCAACATGCATCATCAAATCACAATAAATTCCTCCAACATGCATCATACCAAAAAATCCTCCAAAAATAATATGAACCAGGGTTCATCTTCACATAACCATACCAACTAGTGACTAGAGTTCATATCTAACACAATATAACATCTAGAATCAACCTAAATCATTCCTAGGGTTCAAAATAATTAAATCTAGTGCAGGGGAGTGATTTGAATCAAAAAATGCGATGAATCGGAAGCTATTTGACTAAAACTAATTGAAGGGATCGAAGGAGCTTACTTTGCTTTCTTCGGGGCCATCTCGATCCGCAAAAACGGTGAACAAACGACGAAGATCAGAGGGGGGAGTGGAGGAGATGATAGAGGGGGTGAGAGGAAGAACTCCTCTGTTCTTGGGGCGGCTGGCTGGGGGGAGAAGGGGGAGGGGTGGGGCGGCCCATGGCTTATAACTGCCCTAATCCCTACCGCCAGTGGTTCTGGCGGTAGGGTTAGACATCCTACCGCAAGGACCAGCGACGATAGGGTGGGACGAAGACCGTTAACGCTGCTGACATGGATAAGTATCCTACCGCCGCAGGTTCTGGCGGTAGGAAAAAGGGTCAGATCCTGAAATTCTTTCCAACAGGGGTCAGATCCTGAATTTCTATGCGAAAATGGCCAAAACACGAAATTTGGCCACACAATGACAGCCAAACTGGAACAAACTGCGAAGATAGGCGGAGTACGGGACTGAGAGCATCTTCAACACAACCCTATAATAGAGTATAACCAGTTTTTAGGGCTTTTGGATCAAAAACAAATAAATAAGCAGCTAAAAAAATGGCAGCGTCAGCGTATTTGCAGCATGCGGGTCGGCGTATTTTTGAGATCAGGCACCAGACCCGATTCAGACCGATTTTGGTGTCGCTGGCCCTCCGTCACCCCTAATGCCCCAGTCACAGCTCCTCCGTTGGTCGTGCCATGAACACTACGGTGTTGGCTATATGCCCACCGCGACCGAGCGGAGCGGAGCCACCGTTGACTCGGATGGCTGCAACAGCACACTGTTGCTAATTTTTTTGCCAGAAACTCAACCTCTTGACATCAAGGAGGCCCTACTACGCCATTTTGATCTGGCGCAACGACAACATTGGCTCTGTCGAGCAGCTGACTGGCTTTCTTTTCGCATTTTTCGTTGTGCACAAATGAGTAGCTTGTGATGGAGGATTTGCTATTGTAGTTGAGTTCAATTGATTCATGCTCTCCGTGGGATTGTTCCTCGTCCAAAGAGGAATTTGACATGGCCGAAAAGGAGGACATTGCGTCGATCTTGATGATGCACGCGAACAAGAGGTTGAAGCATGGTGGTCCTTTTTTTCATCTGTGAGTATTTGCGGAGAGATCGACAACAGGCTCACCACAGATTGATGCACAACTATTTTGGTCCAAAACCTGTGTATCCGGAGCGATACTTTCGACACCGGTTTAGGATGTCTATGGATTTGTTCGTTCACATTGCCAACTGTGTGAAGCAACATGATTGTTCCTTCGAGCATAGGATGAATTGCACCGGAACTCTTGGACATATCACTGAGCACAAGGTGACTGCCGCGTTGTGCATGATGGCCTACGGTGTCCCGGCAGATATCACTGATGATATCTAGGCAATGACAGAGAGCATTTCGATCTTTTACGTTAAACAATTTATAAAGGATGTGCTTGAAGTGTTCATACCAAAGTATTTGAGAGCACCCAGTGCTCAAGACACTGTGAGACATGTACACTTGGCTTCATTGATTGCATGCACTGGAGTTGGAAGAACTGCCTTGCAACATGACATGTCCAGTTCAGAGGACACAAGAAGGATGCCACCATCATTCTTGAAATCATGGCCGATCAGGAGACATGGATTTGGCATGCATATTTTAGTGCATCTGTCTTGCCCTCAAATGCATAATGCAGTCCCTTCAGAAATTCCAGTACCCTTCCGTCCACGATGCACTTTTTTGTTGCTGCTACACATTCAGAGTGAGGCAGCACCAAGGGGGCAAGGTGGTCCAGATCTGCCCATGCATGCCTCGGCTCTCCCACATAGTCATCACTTGTTTTTCATCCTGAGTTAGGTTGTGTATTGTGTCTTCAATCCGAGAGACCAACATAACATTTCCCTTGTCCGAATACTGTTGGGGAACGTAGCAGAAATTCAAAATTTTCCTACGTGTCACCAAGATCTATCTATGGAGAGACCAGCAACGAGGGGAAGGAGAGTTGCATCTACATACCCTTGTAGATTGCTAAGCGGAAGCGTTCAAATGAACGGGGTTTATGGAGTCGTACTCGTCGTGATCCAAATCACCGATGACCAAGTGCCGAACGGACGGCACCTCCACGTTCAACACACGTACAGCCCGGTGACGTCTCCCACGCCTTGATCCAGCAAGGAGAGAGGGAGAGGTTGAGGAAGACTTCATCCAACAGCAGCACAACGGCGTGGTGGTGATGGAGGAGTGTGGCAATCCTGCAGGGCTTCGCCAAGCACCACAGAAGAGGAGGAAGAAGAGACGCAGGGCTGCACCAAGAGAGATTGAATCGCGCGTGTTCTGGGCAGCCCCCTAGGCCTCATATATATAGGGGAAGGGGAGGGGCTGCGCCCCCTCTAGGGTTCCCACCCCTAGGGGGGGCGGCAGCCCTAGATGGCAAAGGGGTTGGCGGCCAAGAGGGGAGAGGGGAGGGAGGCGCAGCTAGATGGGCCCTAAGGCCCATCCCCTTTAGGGTTTGCCCCCTTCCCACCTCTTAGGCGCCATGGGCCCTTGTGGGGCTGGTGCCCTTGGCCCATGTAGGCCAAGGAGCACTCCCTACAGCCCATGTGCCCCCCCGGGGCAGGTGGCCCCACTTGGTGGACCCCCGGGACCCTCCCGGTGGTCCCGGTACGTTACCGATAAACCCCGAAACTTTTCCGGTGACCAAAACAGGACTTCCCATATATAAATCTTTACCTCCGGACCATTCCGGAACTCCTCGTGACGTCCGGGATCTCATCCGGGACTCCGAACAACATTTGGTAACCACATACAAACTTCCTTTATAACCCTAGCGTCATCGAACCTTAAGTGTGTAGACCCTACGGGTTCGGGAGACATGCAGACATGACCGAGACGTTCTCCGGTCAATAACCAACAGCGGGATCTGGATACCCATGTTGGCTCCCACATGTTCCACGATGATCTCATCAGATGAACCACGATGTCAAGGACTTAATCAATCCCGTATACAATTCCCTTTGTCTATTGGTACGATACTTGCCCGAGATTCGATCGTCGGTATCCCGATACCTTGTTCAATCTCGCTATCGGCAAGTCTCTTTGCTCGTTCCGTAACACATCATCCCGTGATCAACTCCTTGATCACATTGTGCACATTATGATGATGTCCTACCGAGTGGGCCCAGAGATACCTTTCCGTTTACACGGAGTGACAAATCCCAGTCTCGATTCGTGCCAACCCAACAGACACTTTCGGAGATACCCGTAGTGTACCTTTATAGCCACCCAGTTACGTTGTGACTTTTGGTACACCCAAAGCACTCCTACGGCATCCGGGAGTTGCACAATCTCATGGTCTAAGGAAATGATACTTGACATTTAGCAAAGCTTTAGCATACGAACTACACGATCTAGTGCTATGCTCAGGATTGGGTCTTGTCCATCACATCATTCTCCTAATGATGTGATCCCGTTATCAACGACATCCAATGCCCATGGTCAGGAAACCGTAACCATCTATTGATCAACGAGCTAGTCAACTAGAGGCTTACTAGGGAAATGGTGTTGTCTATGTATCCACACATGTATCTGAGTTTCCTATCAATACAATTCTAGCATGGATAATAAACGATTATCATGAACAAGGAAATATAATAATAATCAATTTATTATTGCCTCTAGGGCATATTTCCAACAGTCTCCCACTTGCACTAGAGTCAATAATCCAGTTCACATCGCTATGTGATTAACACTCATAGGTCACATCGCCATGTGACTAACACCCAAGAGTTTACCAGAGTCAATAATCTAGTTCACATCACTATGTGATTAACACTCAATGAGTTCTGGGTTTGATCATGTTGCTTGTGAGAGAGGTTTTAGTCAACGGGTCTGAACCTTTCAGATCCGTGTGTGCTTTACAAATCTCTATGTCATCTCCTAGATGTAGCTACCACGTTCTATTTGGAGCTATTCCAAATAACTGTTCTAGTTGGAGCTATTCTAAATTGTTGCTCCATTATACGTATCCGGTATCTCTACTCAGAGCTATCCGGATAGGTGTTAACCTTGCATCGACGTAACCCTTTACGACGAACTCTTTTACCACCTCCATAATCGAGAAAAATTCCTTAGTCCACTGGTTACTAAGGATAACTTTGACCGCTGTCCTGTGATCCATTCTTGGATCACTCTTGTACCCCTTGACTGACTCATGGCAAGGCACACTTCAGGTGCGGTACACAGCATAGCATATGTAGAGCCTATGTCTTAAGCATAGGGGACGACCTTCGTCCTTTCTCTCTATTCTGTCATGGTCGAGCTTTAAGTCTTAACTTCATACCCTACAACTTAGGCAAGAACTCCTTCTTTGACTGATCCATCTTGAACACATTCAAGATCATGTCAAGGTATGTGCTCATTTGAAAGTTCCATTAAGCGTTTTGATCTATCCTTATAGATCTTGATGCTCAATGTTCAAGTAGCTTAATCCAGGCTTTCCATTGAAAAACACTTTCCAAATAATCATATATGCTTTCCAGAAATTCTACGTCACTTCTGATCAACAATATGTCAACAACATATACTTATTAGAAATTCTATAGTGCTCCCACTCACTTCTTTGGAAATACAAGTTTCTCATAAACCTTGTATAAACCAAAATCTTTGATCATCTCATCAAAGCACACATTCCAACTCCGAGATGCTTACTCCAGTCCTTAGAAGGATTGCTGGAGCTTTGCATACTTATTAGCATATTTCAGGATTGACAAAAACTTCCGATTGTATCACATACAACCTTTCCTCATAAATCGTCGAGGAAACAATGTTTTGACATCCTATCTGCAAGATTTCATAAATAGTGTAGTAACTGCTAATATAATTCCAACAGACTTTTCAACATCGCTACAGGTGAGAAAGTCTCATCATAGTCAACTCCTTGAACTTGTCAAAAACATCTTAACAACAAGTCGAGCTTTCTTAATGGTGACATTTACCATCATTGTCCGTCTTCCTTTTAAAATCCATCTATACTCAATAGCCTCACGACCATCGAGCTGTTCTGTCAAAGTCTACACTTTGTTTCCATACATGGATCCTCTCTCGGATTTTATGGCCTCGAGCCATCTATCGGAATCCAGGCCCACCATCGCTTCTCCATAGCTCGTAGGTTCATTGTTGTCTAGCAACATGACTTCCAAGACAGGATTATGTACCACTCTGAAGTAGCATGCATCCTTGTCATCCTACGAGGTTTGGGAGTGACTTGATCCGAAGTTTCATGATCACTATCATAAGCTTCCACTTCAATTGGTGTAGGTGCCACAGGAACAACTCTTTGTGCCCTGCTATACACTAGTTGAAGTAATGGTTCAATAACCTCATCAAGTCTCTACCATCCTCCCACTCAATTCTTTCGAGAGAAACTTTTCCTCGAGAAAGGACCCGATTCTAGAAACAATCCCTTATTGCTTTCGGATCTGAGACAGGAGGTATACCCAACTGTTTTGGGTGTCCTATGAAGATGCATTTATCCTCTTTGGGTTCGAGCTTATCTGCCTGAAACTTTTTCACAAAAGCGTCGCACCCCAAACTTTTCAGAAATGACAGCTTAGGTTTCTCTAAACCATAGTTCATACGGTGTCATATCATCGGAATTACGTGGTGCCCTATTTAAAGTGAATGTGGTTGTCTCTAATGCCTAACCCATAAACTATGGTGGTAATTCGATAAGAGACATCATGGTATGCATCATATCCAATAGGGTGCAGTTATGATGTTCGGACACACCATCACACTATGGTGTTCCAGGCTGTATCAGTTGTGAAACAATTTCCACAATGTCTTAATTCTGTGCCAAACTCGTAATTCAGATATTCATCTCTATGATCATATCATAGATACTTTATCCTCTTGTCACGACGATCTTTCAACTTCACCCTGAAATTACTTGAACCTTTCAATAATTCAGACACGTGATTCATCAAGTAAATATACTCAAAATCTACTCAAATCATCTGTGAAGTAAGAACATAACGATATCCACTACATGCCTCAGCACTCATTGGACTGCACACATCAAAATGTATTACTTCCAACAAGTTGCTTTCTAGTTCCATTTTACTGAAACCGAGGCTTTCGGTCATCTTGCCCATGTGGTATGATTTGCATGTCTCAAGTGATTCAAAATCAAGTGAGTTCAAACGGTCCATTTGCATGGAGTTTCTTCATGCATATACACCAATAGACATGGTCCGCATGTCTCAAACTTTTCAAAAATGAGTGAGCCCAAAGATCCATCAACATGGAGCTTCCTCATGCGTTTTATACCGATATGACTTACATGGCAGTGCCACAAGTAGGTGGTACTATCATTACTATCTTTTGGCATGAACATGTGTATCACTATGATCGAGATTCAATAAACCATTCATTTTAGGTGTAAGACCATTGAAGGCATTATTCAAATAAACAGAGTAACCATTATTCTCCTTAAATGAATAACCGTATTGCGATAGACATAATCCAATCATGTCTATGCTCAACGCGAACACCAATCTCGATGGTAGAGGGAGTGTGCGATGCTTGATCATATCAACATTGGAAACACTTCCAACACATATCGTCAGCTCACCTTTAGCTAGTCTCCGTTTATTCCGTAGCTATTATTTCGAGTTACTAACACTTAGCAACCGAACCGGTATCTAATACCCTGGTGCTACTAGGAGTACTAGTAAAGTACACATCAACACAATGTATATCCAATATACTTCTATCGACCTTGCCAGCCTTCTAATCTACCAAGTATCTAGGGTAATTCTGCTCCAGTGGCCGTTCCCCTTATTACAGAAGCACTTAGTCTCGGGTTTGGGTTCAACCTTGGGTTTCTTCACTAGAGCAGCAGTTGAATTGCCGTTTCATGAAGTATCCCTTCTTGCCCTTGCCCTTCTTGAAACTAGTGGTTTCACTGACCATCAACAATTGATGCTCCTTCTTGATTTCTACTTTCGTGGTGTCAAACATCGCGAATATCTCAAGGATCATCATATATGTCCCTGATATATTATAGTTCATCACGAAGCTCTAGCAGCTTGGTGGTAATGACTTTGGATAAACATCACTATCTTATCTGGAAGATCAACTCCCACTCGATTCAAATGATTGTTGTACTCAGACAATCTGAGCACAAGCTCAACAATTGAGCTTTTCTCCTTAGTTTGTAGGCTAAGAAAATCGTCGGAGGTCTTATACCTCTTGACGTGGGCACGAGCCTGAAATCCCAATTTCAGCCCTCAAAACATCTCATATGTTTTGCGACGTTTCAAAACTATCTTTGGTGCCTCAACTCTAAACCATTTAACTGAACTATCATGTAGTTATCAAAACGTGTATGTCAGATGTTCGCAACATCTACAGACGACGTTCGAGGTTCAGCACACTGAGTGGTGCATTAAGGACATAAGCCTTCTAAGAAGCAATGAGGACAATCCTCAGTTTACGGACCTAGTCCGCATAATTGCTACTATCAACTTTCAACTAATTTTTCTCTA
Organism: Triticum monococcum; assembly: GCA_034509565.1. NCBI lineage: Eukaryota > Viridiplantae > Streptophyta > Magnoliopsida > Poales > Poaceae > Triticum > Triticum monococcum. The sequence goes on along the minus strand of CM067845.1, from coordinate 681,038,289 downwards.
GGAACATATCTAAATAGTAGAACTATAGCGTGAGCTACGACATAATTTGCAAAATCCTTTTGACTATGTTCAGGATAATTAAGTTCATCTTATGAACTCCCACTCAGATAGACATCCCTCTAGTCATCTAAGTGATTACATGATCCGAGTCAACTAGGCCATGTCCGATCATCACGTGAGACGGACTAGTCAACATCGGTGAACATCTTCATGTTGATCGTATCTTCTATACGACTCATGCTCGACCTTTCGGTCTTCTGTGTTCCGAGGCCATGTCTGTACATGCTAGGCTCGTCAAGTCAACCTAAGTGTTTGCATGTGTTCCGAGGCCATGTCTGTACATGCTAGGCTCGTCAACACCCGTTGTATGTGAACGTTAGAATCTATCACACCCGATCATCACGTGGTGCTTCGAAACGACGAACTTTAGCAACGGTGCACAGTTAGGGGAGAACACTTCTTGAAATTTTAATGAGGGATCATCTTATTTACTACCGTCGTTCTAAGCAAATAAGATGTATAAACATGATAAACATCACATGCAATCAAATAGTGACATGATATGGCCAATATCATATTGCTCCTTTTGATCTCCATCTTCGGGGCTCCATGATCATCATTGTCACCGGCATGACACCATGATCTCCATCATCGTGTCTTCTTGAAGTTGTCACGTCATCTATTACTTCCACTACTACAGCTAACGGTTAGCAATAAAGTAAAGTAATTACATGACGTTTATGTTGACACGCAGGTCATAAATAAATTAAGACAACTCCTATGGCTCCTGCCGGTTGTCATACTCATCGACATGCAAGTCGTGATTCCTATTACAAGAACATGATCAATCTCATACATCACATATATCATTCATCACATCCTTTGGGCCATATCACATCACATAGCATACCCTGCAAAAACAAGTTAGACGTCCTCTAATTGTTGTTTGCATATTTTACGTGGCTGCTATGGGTTTCTAGCAAGAACGGTTCTTACCTACGCAAAGACCACAACGTGATATGCCAATTGCTATTTACCCTTCATAAGGACCCTTTTCATCGAATCCGATCCGACTAAAGTGGGAGAGACAGACACCCGCCAGCCACCTTATGCAACTAGTGCATGTTTGTCGGTGGAACCGGTCTCACGTAAGCGTACGTGTAAGGTTGGTCCGGGCCGCTTCATCCCACAATGCCGTCGAATCAAGATTGGACTAGTAACGGTAAGCATATTGAACAATATCGACGCCCACAACTACTTTGTGTTCTACTCGTGCATAGAATCTACGCAATAGACCTAGATCATGATGCCACTGTTGGGGAACGTAGCAGAAATTCAAAATTTTCCTATGTGTCACCAAGATCTATCTATGGAGAGACCAGCAACGAGGGGAAGGAGAGTTGCATCTACATACCCTTGTAGATTGCTAAGCGGAAGCGTTCAAGTGAACGGGGTTGATGGAGTCGTACTCGTCGTGATCCAAATCACCGATGACCAAGTGCCGAACGGACGGCACCTCCACGTTCAACACACGTACAGCCCGGTGACGTCTCCCACGCCTTGATCCAGCAAGGAGAGAGGGAGAGGTTGAGGAAGACTTCATCCAATAGCAGCACAACGGCGTGGTGGTGATGGAGGAGTGTGGCAATCCTGCAGGGCTTCGCCAAGCACCACAGAAGAGGAGGAAGAAGAGACGCAGGGCTGCACCAAGAGAGATTGAATCGCGCGTGTTCTGGGCAGCCCCCTAGGCCTCATATATATAGGGGAAGGGGAGGGGCTGCGCCCCCTCTAGGGTTCCCACCCCTAGGGGGGGCGGCAGCCCTAGATGGCAAAGGGGTTGGCGGCCAAGAGGGGAGAGGGGAGGGAGGCGCAGCTAGATGGGCCCTAAGGCCCATCCCCTTTAGGGTTTGCCCCCTTCCCACCTCTTAGGCGCCATGGGCCCTTGTGGGGCTGGTGCCCTTGGCCCATGTAGGCCAAGGAGCACTCCCTACAGCCCATGTGCCCCCCCGGGGCAGGTGGCCCCACTTGGTGGACCCCCGGGACCCTCCCGGTGGTCCCGGTACGTTACCGATAAACCCCGAAACTTTCCCGGTGACCAAAACAGGACTTCCCATATATAAATCTTTACCTCCGGACCATTCCGGAACTCCTCGTGACTTCCGGGATCTCATCCGGGACTCCGAACAACATTTGGTAACCACATACAAACTTCCTTTATAACCCTAGCGTCATCGAACCTTAAGTGTGTAGACCCTATGGGTTCGGGAGACATGCAGACATGACCGAGACGTTCTCCGGTCAATAACCAACAGCGGGATCTGGATACCCATGTTGGCTCCCACATGTTCCACGATGATCTCATCGGATGAACCACGATGTCAAGGACTTAATCAATCCCGTATACAATTCCCTTTGTCTATTGGTATGATACTTGCCCGAGATTCGATCGTCGGTATCCCGATACCTTGTTCAATCTCGCTATTGGCAAGTCTCTTTACTCGTTCCGTAACACATCATCCCGTGATCAACTCCTTGATCACATTGTGCACATTATGATGATGTCCTACCGAGTGGGCCCAGAGATACCTTTCCGTTTACACGGAGTGACAAATCCCAGTCTCGATTCGTGCCAACCCAACAGACACTTTCGGAGATACCCGTAGTGTACCTTTATAGCCACCCAGTTACGTTGTGACTTTTGGTACACCCAAAGCACTCCTACGGCATCCGGGAGTTGCACAATCTCATGGTCTAAGGAAATGATACTTGACATTTAGCAAAGCTTTAGCATACGAACTACACGATCTAGTGCTATGCTCAGGATTGGGTCTTGTCCATCACATCATTCTCCTAATGATGTGATCCCGTTATCAACGACATCCAATGCCCATGGTCAGGAAACCGTAACCATCTATTGATCAACGAGCTAGTCAACTAGAGGCTTACTAGGGACATGGTGTTGTCTATGTATCCACACATGTATCTGAGTTTCCTATCAATACAATTCTAGCATGGATAATAAACGATTATCATGAACAAGGAAATATAATAATAATCAATTTATTATTGCCTCTAGGGCATATTTCCAACAAATACATCTTTGACAAAGCATCCCATACATCTGCTGACGTGGAAAGTGCTTCCACTGACGCTGCAACAACGGGTGTCAAGGAATTCAGCAAGCAAGTGAGTACCAGTGAATCCATATCATTCCACTTATTCCACTCCTCTCCCAGCTTCCCTTTGGGCTCACCGATCTTTCCCGACATATACCCTTCAATCAATTTTTTCCTAAAAATTAGCATCCCCCTCCTGGAACAACTCAGGTAGTTTCCAACCCCATCCAGCTTGATATCATTTGGCATGAGCTCAAGCTTGTACTACACTTCCCTCTGTGGGGCTTGCTGTTGGGGAATGTAGTAATTTCAACAATTTTCCTACACACATACAAGATCATGATGATGCATAGCAACGAGAGGGGAGAGTGTTGTCCACGTACCCTCGTAGACAGAAAGTGGAAGCATTAGCACAACTTGGTTGATGTAGTCGTACATCTTCACGATCCGACCGATCAAGTACCAAACGCACGACACCTCCGAGTTCAGCACACGTTCAGCCCGATGACGTCCCTCGAACTCCGATCCAGCCGAGTGTTGAGGGAGAGTTTCGTCAGCACGACGACATTGTGACAATGATGATGTTCTACCTAAAGGAAATATGCCCTAGAGGCAATAATAAAGTTATTATTTATTTCCTTATTTCATGATAAATGTTTATTATTCATGCTAGAATTGTATTAACCGGAAACATGATACATGTGTGAATACATAGACAAACAGAGTGCACTAGTATGCCTCTACTTGACTAGCTCGTTGATCAAAGATGGTTATGTTTCCTAGCCATAGACATGAGTTGTCATTTGATTAACGGGATCACATCATTAGGAGAATGATGTGATTCACTTGACCCATTTCGTTAGCTTAGCACTCGATCGTTTAGTATGTTGCTATTGCTTTCTTCATGACTTATACATGTTCCTATGACTATGAGACTATGCAACTCCCGTTTACCGGAGGAACACTCTGTGTGCTACCAAACGTCACAACGTAACTGGGTGATTATAAAGGTGCTCTACAGGTGTCTCTAAAGGTACATGTTGGGTTGGCGTATTTCGAGATTAGGATTTGTCACTCCGATTGTCGGAGAGGTATCTCTGGGCCCTCTCGGTAATGCACATCACTTAAGCCTTGCAAGCAATGCAACTAATGAGTTAGTTGCGAGATGATGTATTACGGAACGAGTAAAGAGACTTGCCGGTAATGAGATTGAACTAGGTATTAAGATACCGACGATCGAATCTCGGGCAAGTAACATACCGATGACAAAGAGAACAACGTATGTTGTTATGCGGTTTGACCGATAAAGATCTTCGTAGAATATGTGGGAGCCAATATGAGCATCCAGGTTCCGCTATTGGTTATTGACCGGAGACGTGTCTCGGTCATGTCTACATTGTTCTCGAACCCGTAGGGTCTGCACGCTTAAAGTTTCGATGACAGTTATATTATGAGTTTATGAGTTTTGATGTACCGAAGGAGTTCGGAGTCCCGAATGAGATCGGGGACATGGCGAGGAGTCTCGAAATGGTCGAGACGTAAAGATCGATATATTGGACGACTATATTCGGACATCGGAAAGGTTCCGAATGATTCGGGTATTTATCGGAGTACCGGAGAGTTACGGGAATTCACCGGGGAGTATATGGGCCTTATTGGGCCATACGGGAATAGAGGAGAGAGGCCAAAAGGAAGGAGGCACACGGCCCCCCTCTGGTCCGAATTGGACAAGGGGTGCAGCCCCCTTTTTCCTTCTTCCTCTCCTCCTCTTTCCTTCTCTCCTACTCGAACAAGGAAAGGAGGAGTCCTACTCCCGGTGGGAGTAGGACTCCCCCCTTGGTACGCCCTCCTCCTAGGCCGGCCGCCTCCCCCCTTGCTCCTTTATATACGGGGGCAGGGGGGCACCCCATGGACACAACAATTGATCATTGATCTCTTAGTCATGTGCGGTGCCCCCACTCCACCATAATCCTCGATAATATTGTAGCGGTGCTTAGGCGAAGCCCTGTGACGGTAGAACATCAAGATCGTCACCACGCCGTCGTGCTGACGGAACTCTTCCCCAACATTCTGCTGGATCGGAGTCCGGGGATCGTCATCGAGCTGAACGTGTTCTAGAACTCGGAGGTGCCGTAGTTTTGGTGCTTGATCAGTCGGGCCGTGAAGACGTACGACTACATCAACGGCGTTGTCATAACGCTTCCGGTTTCGGTCTACGAGGGTACGTAGACAACACTCTCCCCTCTCGTTGCTATGCATCACCATAATCTTGCGTGTGCGTAGGACATTTTGAAATTACTACGTTCCCCAACAGTGGCATCCGAGCCTAGGTTTTTATGCGTTGAAGTTGTGCACGAGTAGAACACAAGTGAGTTATGGGCGATAGAAGTCATACTGCTTACCAGCATGTCATACTTTGGTTCGGCGGTATTGTTGGATGAAGCGGCCCGGACCGACATTATGCGTACGCTTACGCGAGACTGGTTCTTCCGACGTGCTATGCACACAGGTGGCTGGCGGGTGTCAGTTTCTCCAACTTTAGTTGAACCAAGTGTGGCTACGCCCGGTCCTTGCGAAGGTTAAAACAACACCAACTTGACAAACTATCATTGTGGTTTTGATGCGTAGGTAAGAACGGTCCTTGCTAAAGCCCATAGCAGCCACGTAAAACTTGCAACAACAAAGTAGAGGACGTCTAACTTGTTTTTGCAGGGCATGTTGTGATGTGATATGGTCAAGACATGAAGCTAAATTTTATTGTATGCGATGATCATGTTTTGTAACCAAGTTATCGGCAACTGGCAGGAGCCATATGGCTGTTGCTTTATTGTATGCAATGCAATTGTGCTGTAATGCTTTACTTTATCACTAAGCGGTAGCGATAGTCGTGGAAGCATAAGATTGGCGAGATGACAACGATGCTACGATGGTGATCAATGTGTCGCGCCGGTGACGATGGTGATCATGACGGTGCTTCAGAGATGGAGATCATAAGCACAAGATGATGATGGCCATATCATATCATTTATATTGATTGCATATGATGTTTATCTTTTATGCATCTTATCTTGCTTTGATTGACGGTAGCATTATAAGATGATCTCTCACTAAATTTCAAGATAAAAGTGTTCTCCCTGAGTATGCACCGTTGACAAAGTTCGTCGTGCCCAGACACCACGTGATGATCGGGTGTGATAAGCTCTACGTCCATCTACAACGGGTGCAAGCCAGTTTTGCACACGCAGAATACTCAGGTTAAACTTGACGAGCCTGGCATATGCAGATATGGCCTCGGAACACTGAGACCGAAAGGTCGAGCGTGAATCATATAGTAGATGTGATCAACATATTGATGTTCACCATTGAAAGCTACTCCATTTCACGTGATGATAGGTTATGGTTTAGTTGATTTGGATCACGTGATCACTTAGAAGATTAGAGGGATGTCTTTCTAAGTGGGAGTTCTTAAGTAGTATGATTAATTGAACTTAAATTTATCATGAACTTAGTCCTGGTAGTATTAGCATATCTATGTTGTAGATCAATAGCTCATGTTGTTGCTTCCCTATGTTTATTTTGATATGTTCCTAGAGAAAAACTAAGTTGAAAGATGTAAGTAGCAATGATGCGGATTGGATCCATGATCTGAGGTTTATCCTCATTGCTGCACAAAAGAATTATGTCCTTGATGCACCGCTAGGTGACAGACCTATTGCAGGAGCAGATGCAGACGTTATGAACGTTTAGCTAGCTTAGTATGATGACTACTTGATAGTTTAGTGCACCATGCTTAGCAGCTTAGAATCGGGACTTCAAAGACGTTTTGAACGTCATGGACCATATGAGATGTTCCAGGAGTTGAAGTTAATATTTCAAGAAAATACCTGAGTTGAGAGATATGAAATCTCCAACAAGTTCAATAGCTAAAAGATGGAGGAGAATAGCTCAAGCAGTGAGCATGTGCTTAGATTGTCTGGGTACTACAATCGCTTGAATCAAGTGGGAGTTAATCTTCCAGATAAGATAGTGATTGACAGAATTCTCTAGTCACCATCACCAAGTTAGTTGAACTTCGTGATGAACTATAATATGCAAGGGATAACGGAAACGATTCCCAAGCTCTTTGTGATGCTGAAATCGACGAAGGTAGAAATCAAGAAAACCATCAAGTGTTGATAGTTAACAAGACCACTAGTTTCAATAAAAGGGAAAAGGGAAGAAGGGGAACTTCAAGAAGAACGGCAAGCGAGTTGCTGCTCAAGTGAAGAAGCTCAAGTCTGGACCTAAGCCTGAGACTGAGTGCTTCTACTGCAAAGGAACTGGTCACTGGAAACGGAACTGCCCCAAGTATTTGGCGGATAAGAAGGATGGCAAAGTGAACAAAGGTATATTTGATATACATGTTATTGATGTATACTTTACTAGTGTTTATAGCAACCCCTAAGTATTTGATACTAGTTCCGTTGCTATGATTAGTAACTCAAAACGGGAGTTGCAGAATAAACAGAGACTAGTTAAGGGTGAAGTGACGATGTGTGTTGGAAGTGGTTCCAAGATTGATATGATCATCATCGCAGACTCCCTATACTTTCGGGATTAGTGTTGAACCTAAATAAGTGTTATTTGGTGTTTGCGTTGAGCATGAATATGATTTGATCATGTTTATTGCAATACGATTATTCATTTAAGTTAGAGAACAATTGTTGTTATGTTTACATGAATAAAACCTTCTATGGTCATACACACCAACGAAAATGGTTTGTTGGATCTCGATCGTAGTGATACACATATTCATAATATTGAAGCCAAAAGATGCAAAGTTAATAATGATAGTGCAACTTGTTTGTGGCACTGCCGTTTAGGTCATATTGGTGTAAATCGCATGAAGAAACTCCATGCTGATGGGATTTTGGAATCACTTGATGCTTGTGAACCATGCCTTATGGGCAAGATGACTAAAACTCCGTTCTCTAGAACAATGAAGCAAGCAACTGGCTTATTGGAAATAATACATACTGATGTATGCGTTCTGATGAGTGTTAAGGCTCGCGGCGGGTATCGTTATTTTCTGACCTTCATAGATGATTTGAGAAATATGGGTATATCTACTTGATGAAACATAAATCTGAAACATTTGAACAGTTCAAAGAATTTAAGAGTGAAGTGGAAAATCATCGTGACAAGAAAATAAGGTTTCTATGATCTGATCGCGGAGACGAATATTTGAGTTACGAGTTTGGTCTTCAATTAAAACAATGTGGAATAGTTTCACAAATTCGTGCCACCTGGAACACCACAGCATAATGGTGTGTCCAAACGTCATAACCGTAGTTTATTAGATATGGTGCGGTCTATGATGTCTCTTACCGATCTACCAATATCGTTTTGGGGTTATGCATTAGAGACAGCTGCATTCACGTTAAATAGGGCACCATCTAAATCCATTGAGATGACACCGTATGAACTATGGTTTGGCAAGAAACCTAAGATGTCGTTTCTTAAAGTTTGAGGTTGCAATGCTTATGTGAAAAAGTTTCAACCTGATAAGCTCAAACCCAAATCGGAGAAGTGCGTCTTCATAGGATACCCAAAGGAGACAATTGGGTACACCTTCTATCACAGATCCGAAGGCAAAACATTCGTTGCTAAGAATGGATCCTTTCTAGAGAAGGAGTTTCTCTCGAAAGAAGTGAGTGGGAGGAAAGTAGAACTTGATGAGGTAACTATACCCGCTCCCTTATTGGAAAGTAGTTCATCACAGAAATATGTTCCTATGACTACTACACCAAGTAGTGAGGAAGCTAATGATGATGATCATGTAACTTCAGATCAAGTTACTACCGAACCTCATAGGTAAACCAGAGTGAGATCCGCACCAGAGTGGTACAATAATCCTGTTCTGGAGGTCATGTTACTTGACCATGGCGAACCTACGAACTATGAGGAAGCGATGGTGAGCCCAGATTCCGCAAAATGGCTTGAGGCCATGAAATCTGAGATGAGATCCATGTATGAGAACAGAATATGGACTTTGATTGACTTGCCCAATGATCGGTGAGCCATTGAGATTAAATGTATCTTCAAGAGGAATACGGACGTTGATAGTAGTGTTACTATCTACAAAGCTAGAATTGTCGCAAAAGGTTTTCGACAAGTTCAAGGTGTTGACTACGATGAGAGTTTCTCACTCGTATCTATGCTTAAGTCTGTCCGAATCATGTTAGCAATTGCCGCATTTTAAGAAATCTGGCAAATGGATAACAAAACTGCAATCCTTAATGGATTTATTAAAGAAGAGTTGTATATGATGCAACCAGAAGGTTTTGTCAATCCTAAAGGTGCTAACAAAATGTGGAAGCTCCAGCGATCCATCTGTGGACTGGTGCTAACATCTCGGAGTTGGAATATACGCTTTGATGAGTTGATCAAAGCATATAGTTTTATACAGATTTGCGGTGAAGCCTTTATTTACAAGAAAGTGAGTGGGAGCACTACAACATTTCTGATAAGTATATGTGAATGACATATTGTTGATCGGAAATAATGTAGAATTATTCTGCAAAGCATAAAGGAGTGTTTGAAAGGAGTTTTTCAAAGAAAGACCTCGGTGAAGCTGCTTACATATTGAGCATCAAGATCTATAGATATAGATCAAGACGCTTGATAAGTTTTTTCAATGAGTACATACCTTGACAAGATTTTGAAGTAGTTCAAAATGGAACAGTCAAAGAAAGAGTTCTTGCCTGTGTAACAAGGTGTGAAATTGAGTAAGACTCAAAGCCCGACCACGGCAGAAGATAGAAAGAGAGTGAAAGTCATTCCCTATGCCTCAGCCATAGGTTCTATAAAGTATGCAATGCTGTGTACCAGATCTATTGTATACCCTACACTGATTTTGGCAAGGGAGTACAATAGTGATCTAGGAATAGATCACTGGACATTGGTCAAAATTATCCTTAGTGGAATAAGGATATGTTTCTCGATTATGGAGGTAACAAAAGGTTCGTCGTAAAGGGTTACGTCGATGCAAGTTTTGATACTGATCCAGATGACTCTAAGTCTCAATCTGGATACATATTGAAAGTGGCAGCAATTAGCTAGAGTAGCTCCATGCAGAGCATTGTTGACATAGAAATTTGCAAAATACGTACGGATCTGAATGTGGCAGACCCGTTGACTAAACTTCTCTCACAAGCAAAACATGATCACACCTTAGTACTCTTTGGGTGTTAATCACATAGCGATGTGAACTAGATTATTGACTCTAGTAAACCCTTTGGGTGTTGGTTACATGTCGATGTGAACTATGAGTGTTAACCACATAAAGATGTGAACTATTGATGTTAAATCACATGGCGATGTGAACTAGATTATTGACTCTAGTGCAAGTGGGAGACTGAAGGAAATATGCCCTAGAGGCAATAATAAACTTATTATTTATTTCCTTATTTCATGATAAATGTTTATTATTCATGCTAGAATTGTATTAACCGGAAACATGATACATATGTGAATACATAGACAAACAGAGTGTCACTAGTATGCCTCTACTTGACTAGCTCGTTGATCAAAGATGGTTATGTTTCCTAGCCATAGACATGAGTTGTCATTTGATTAACGGGATCACATCATTAGGAGAATGATGTGATTGACTTGACCCATTCCGTTAGCTTAGCACTTGATCATTTAGTATGTTGCTATTGCTTTCTTCATGACTTATACATGTTCCTATGACTATGAGATTATGCAACTCCCGTTTACCGGAGGAACACTTTGTGTGCTACCAAACGTCACAACGTAACTGGGTGATTATAAAGGTGCTCTACAGGTGTCTCCAATGGTACATGTTGGGTTGGCATATTTCGAGATTAGGATTTGTCACTCCGATTGTCGGAGAGGTATCTCTGGGCCCTCTCGGTAATGCACATCACTTAAGCCTTGCAAGCAATGCAAATAATGAGTTAGTTGCGAGATGATGTATTACAGAACGAGTAAAGAGACTTGCCGGTAACGAGATTGAACTAGGTATTAAGATACCGACGATCGAATCTCGGGCAAGTAACATACCGATGACAAAGGGAACAACGTATGTTGTTATGCGGTTTGACCGATAAAGATCTTCGTAGAATATGTGGGAGCCAATATGAGCATCCAGGTTCTGCTATTGGTTATTGACCGGAGACGTGTCTCGGTCATGTCTACATTGTTCTCGAACCCGTAGGGTCCGCACGCTTACAGTTTCGATGACAGTTATATTATGAGTTTATGAGTTTTGATGTATCGAAGGAGTTCAGAGTCCCGGATGAGATCGGGGACATGACAAGGAGTGTCGAAATGGTTGAGACATAAAGATCGATATTTTGGACGATTATATTCGGACATCGGAAAGGTTCCGTGTGATTCGGGTATTTATCGGAGTACTGGAGAGTTACGGGAATTCGCCGGGGAGTATATGGGCCTTATTGGGCCATACGGGAATAGAGGAGAGAGGCCAAAAGGAAGGAGGCGCGCGGCCCCCCTCTGGTCTGAATTGGACAAGGGGCAGCCTCCTTTTTCCTTCTTCCTCTCCTCCTCTTTCCTTCTCTCCTACTCCAACAAGGAAAGGAGGAGTCCTACTCCCGGTGGGAGTAGGACTCCCCCCTTGGTGCGCCCTCCTCCTAGGCCGGCCGCCTCCCCCTTGCTCCTTTATATATGGGGGCAGGGGGGCATCCCATGGACACAACAATTGATCATTGATCTCTTAGCCGTGTGCGGTGCCCCCACTCCACCATAATCCTCGATAATATTGTAGCGGTGCTTAGGCGAAGCCCTGCGACGGTAGAACATCAAGATCGTCACCACACCGTCGTGCTGACGAAACTCTTCCCCGACATTCTGCTGGATCGCAGTCCGGGGATCGTCATCGAGCTGAACGTGTGCTAGAACTTAGAGGTGCCGTAGTTTCGGTGCTTGATCGGTCGGGCCGTGAAGACGTACGACTACATCAACCGCGTTCTCATAACGCTTCCGCTTTCGGTCTACGAGGGTACATAGACAACACTCTCCCCTCTCGTTGCTATGCATCACCATGATCTTGCGTGTGCGTAGGAAATTTTGAAATTACTACATTCCCCAACACTACCGACGCAGGGCTTCGCCTAAGCACCGCTACAATATTATCGAGGTGGACTATGGTGGAGGGGGGCACCGCGCACGGCTAAAAGATCAAACGATCAATTGTTGTGTCTCTAGGGTGCCTCCCTGCCCCTGTATATAAAGGAGCAAGGGGGGGGGGGGTGCAGCCGTCCAGGAGAGAGGACGTGCCAGGAGGAGTCATGCTCCCACCGGGAGTAGGACTCCCCCCTTTCCTTGTTGGATTAGGACTTGGGAGGGGGAAATAGGAGGGAGAGAGGAAGGAAGGGGGGGGGGGGCGCCCCCCTCTCCTTGTCCTATTCAGACTAGGGGGGAGGGGCGCGCAGCCCAGCCCTGGCCGCCTCTCCTCTTCTCCGTAAAGGCCCACTAAGGCCCATTAACCTCCCGGGGGGTTCCGGTAACCTGCCGGTACTCCGGTAAAATCCCGATTTCACCCGGAATACTTCCGATATCCAAACATAGGCTTCTAATATATCAATCTTCATGTCTCGACTATTTCGAGACTCCTCGTCATGTCCGTGATCATGTCCCGGACTCCGAACAAGCTTCGGTACATCAGAACATATAAACTCATAAAACTGTCATCGAAACGTTAAGCGTGCGGACCCTACGGGTTCGAGAACTATGTAGACATGACCGAGACATGTCTCCGGTCAATAACCAATAGCGGAACCTGGATGCTCATATTGGTTCCCACATATTCTACGAAGATCTTTATCGGTCAGACCGCATAACAACATACGTTGTTCCTTTTGTCATAGGTATGTTACTTGCCCGAGATTCGATCGTCGGTATCTCAATACCTAGTTTCAATCTCATTACCGGCAAGTATCTTTACTCGTTCTGTAATACATCATCTCGCAACTAACTCATTAGTTGCAATGCTTGCAAGGCTTAAGTGATGTGTATTACCGAGAGGGCCCAGAGATACCTCTCCGACAATCGGAGTGACAAATCCTAATCTCGAAATACGCCAACTCAACAAGTACCTTCGGAGACACCTGTAGAGGACCTTTATAATCACCCAATTACGTTGTGATGTTTTGTAGCACACAAAGTGTTCCTCCGGTAAACGGGAGTTGCATAATCTCATAGTCATAGGAACATGTATAAGTCATGAAGAAAGCAATAGCAACATACTAAACAATCGTGTGCTAAGCTAACGGAATGGGTCAAGTCAATCACATCATTCTCCTAATGATTTGATCCCGTTAATCAAATGAAAACTCTTTGTCTATGGTTATGAAACTTAACCATCTCTGATCAACGAGCTAGTCAAGTAGAGGCATACTAGTGACATACTGTTTGTGTATGTATTCACACATGTATTATGTTTCCGGCTAATACAATTCTAGCATGAATAATAAACATTTATCATGATATAAGGAAATAAATAATAACTTTATTATTGCCTCTAGGGAGGTCATCATCGGAGACCTCTGGGAGCTAGTCGGCATGCTGGTCTCTATTCGCTTGCATGATGGTTCTACCAGGCCACCATGAGCTTTTGCTTCATCAAGAGGCTCTTACATAATGTGTTCCCGCTCGCAGTCATGGCGGATGTGGTGCACGGAAGAAGGATGTGGAGCGGACTTGGGGTGGTGTGGTTTGAGCCTCGAATGACTGCCTTTAAATGGTGGATGTCTGCGAGGGCAAGTGTCTCGGTGTGTCAATGCAAGGGCATCGGAGCTGGTTTCTCTGCCAGCGTGTCTGTTTAATGGTGGCAAACGGACGAACCTGCACTGAACACGTGCGGTAGATATTCGTCTCGTCCCGTGCAGTAACATCTCTCCGGCATTGAACATGCGCGGACACCGGGGATGCGGCACGAGCGACGCCCTAGGACGGCGAGTCACTTCAATGTCGGTGCCAGTGAAAGGTCATGTCCCTTCTGGGTCGGCGTCAATGCAGAGTGTCCGCTCTAGAGCGGCATGAATGCAGGCAACTGCTTCGGCGCGAAAGGGATCGGGGTGAGGAAGAGTGTTTTGGGTGGGGTCAGGTTGTCGGAGGCATGCATGGTGTAAGTGCATCTAGTGCCACCCTAGTTGGTTTTGGAGTATTGATGACAAACATGGTTGAGGGACTAATGTGTTTTGTAAGAATCACAAAATAACACAGGTAGAAGTCCCTCATTGATTCGGTTTACCTACCAGAGATGACCCCTAAAAATGTATGAAGATATTGAAGACAATGATGGTTCGCGAAGACATACACGTCAAAGATAATGACGTGTCAAGACATTCACTTGAAGACAATGGAGTGCAAAGATGTAGTTTCTTTCGTAGTTTCATTTTCTTCTTACTTGAGTCATAGGAACCACGGAACTGTTAAGTGGGGTCCAAGTGAATAAAGTCAGAAGACTGATGTGATGCTCAACCCAAATCCTATGTCTTCGAGTGAAGACAATGAGAGAAAATCTTATCTAGAGTTGGATGAGTCAGGGTCATTTTGCACACGTGTCGAGCTGCCGCGTGTGTTTCAAATCCAGCCGTTGGACACGTGTCGGTTCCTTAGTGACCCAGGGTCATTTTGCACATACCATGTCAGGTTGACTCTTGCCATAAATAACCCACCCCATACACCAATAATCGGTGGCTGCTCAGAGTTAGTGCACGGCTATTGTCGTTTGAGAGCAACCCACCTCCTAAGCCTTTGAGAGAAAAATATTGTGAGGACAAATCCCAAAACACCCAGAGCCCAAAGTGTTGGGGATTGTAGCATGCAATTTCATAAAAAGAAATCCTACGCTCATGCAAGATCTATCTAGGAGATGCATAGCAACGAGAGGGGGAGAGTGTGTCCATGTACCCTCGTAGACCGAAAGCGGTAGCGTTTGACAGTGCGGTTGATGTAGTCGAACTTCTTCTCGTTCCGATCGATCAAGCATCGAATGTACGACACCTCCGAGTTCTGCACACGTTCAGCTTGATGACGTCCCTCTAACTCTTGATCTAGCAAAGTGTTTAGGGAGAGTTCCGTCAGCACGAGGGTGTGGTGACGGTGATGGTGAAATGACCCGCGCAGGGCTTCGCCTAAGCACTACGAAGATATGACCGGAGGCGTAAACTGTGGAGGGGGGGCGCCACACACGGCTAACAATTGTTGGTGTCTGTTCTAGCGGTGCCCCCTTCATATATAGGTTGGAGGGGAGGAGAGGCAGCCAAGGGGGCACCCCAAGTAGGAGGAATCCTACTTGGGGTCCTCCCAATTCGGCCTCCCCCTTTCCTATTCCTATTCGGAGTAGGAAGGGAAGAGAGGGAAGGGGAAATCCTATTCCCTTTTTCCTTTCCTCCTTCCCCCTTTCTACTCCAATTTGTCCAGCCCATATGGGAGGGGCGCACCAGCGCCTTAGGGGCTGGTCTGTCCCCCTCTTGGCCCATTAAGGCCCATGTAGTTGCTGGGGGGATGCCTGGAACCCCTTCCGGTGACCCGATACGTACCCGGTACCCCCGGAACACTTCCGGTGTTCGAACACTGTCGTTCTATATATGAATACTTACATCTCAACCATTTTGAGAATCCTCGTCATGTCCGTGATCTCATCCGGGACTCCGAACAACATTCGGTCACCAAATCACATAACTCATATAATACAAAATCGTCATCGAATGTTAAGCGTGCGGACCCTACGGGTTCGAGAACTATGTAGACATGACCGAGACACCTCTCCTATCAATAACCAATAGTGGAACCTGGATACAACGAAGATCTTTATTGGTCGTATCGTAATGACAACATACATTATTCCCTTTGTCATCAGTATGTTACTTGCCCGAGATTCGATCGTCGGTATCTCCATACCTAGTTCAATCTCATTACTGACAAGTCTCTTTACTCGTTCCGTAGTGCATCATCCCGCAACTAAATCATTAGTCACATTTCTTGCAAAACTTATTATGATGTGCATTACCGAGAGGGCCCAGAGATACCTCTCCTATACTCGGAGTGACAAATCCTAATCCCGATCTATGCCAACCCAACAAACACCTTCAGAGATACCTGTAGAGCATCTTTATAATCACCAGTTATGTTGTGACATTTGATAGCACACAAGGTATTCCTTCGGTATCCGGGAGTTGCATAATCTCATAGTCAAAGGAATATGTATATGACATGAAGAAAGCAATACCAATAAAACTTAACGATCATTATGCTAAGCTAACGGACGGGTCTTGTCCATCACATCATTCTCCTAATGATGTGATGCCGTTCATCAAATGACAACACATGTCTATGATTAGGAAACTTAACCATCTTTGATTAACGAGCTAGTATAGTAGAGGCTTACTAGGGACACGGTGTTTTGTCTATGTATCCACACATGTATCAAGTTTCCAGTTAATACAATTCTAGCATGAATAATAAACATTTATCATGGTATAAGGAAATATAAAATAACAACTTTATTATTGCCTCTAGGGCATATTTCCTTCAGTATCCCACTTGCACTAGAGTCAATAATCTAGTTCACATCGCCATGTGATTTAACACCAATAGTTCACATCTTTATGTGATTAACACCCCTAGTTCACATCGCCATGTGACCAACACCCAAAGGGTTTACTAGATTCAATAATCTAGTTCACATCGCTATGTGATTAACACCCAAAGCATACTAAGGTGTGATCATGTTTTGCTGTGAGAGAAGTTTAGTCAACGGGTCTGCCACATTCAGATCCGTATATTTTTTTTGCAATTTTTCTATGTCTACAATGCTCTGCACGGAGCTACTCTAGCTAATTGTTCCTACTTTCAATATCTATCCAGATCGAGACTCAGAGTCATCTGGATTAGTGTGAAAGCTTGCATCGAGGCAACTCTTTATGACGAGCTCTTTATCTTTATCACCTCCATAACCGAGAAATATTTCCTTAGTCCTCTTAGGTAACTAAGGATAACTTTGACCGTTGTCCAGTGATCCACTCCTGGATCACTATCGTACCCCCTTGCTAACCTCATGGCAAGGTACACAATAGGTCTGGTACACAACATAGCATACTTTATAGAACCTATGGCTGAGGCATAGGGAATGACTTTCATTCTCTTTCTATTTTCCATCGTGGTCGGGTTTTGAGTCTTACTAAACTTTACACCTTGCAACACAGGCAAGAACTCCTTCTTTGACTGTTCCATTTTGAAATACTTCAAAATCTTGTCAAGGTATGTACTCATTGAAAAATCTCATCAAACGTCTTGATCTATCCCTATAGATCTTGATGCCCAATATGTAAGCAGTTTCACCATCGTCTTTCTTTGAAAAAACTCCTTTATGCTTTCCAGAAAATTCTACATCATTTCCTATCAACAATATGTCATTCACATATACTTATCAGAAAGGCTGTAGTGCTCCCACTCACTTTCTTGTAAATACAGGCTTCACCGCAATTCTGTATAAAACTATGTGCTTTGATCACCTCATCAAAGCGTATATTCCAACTCTGAGATACTTGCACCATTCCATAGATGGATTGCTGGAGTTTACACACTTTGTCAACACCTTTAGGATTGACAAAACCTTCTGGTTGCATCATATACAACTCTTCTTTAAGAAATCCATTCAGGAATGCAGTTTTTGACATCCGTTTGCCAGATTTCATAAAATGTGGCAAGTGCTAACATGATTCGGACAGACTTAAGCACTAGTACAAGTGAGAAAATCTCAACGTAGTCAAAACCTTGAACTTGTCGAAAACCTTTTGCGACAAGTCAAGATTTGTAGATAGTAACACAACCATCAGCGTCTATCTTCCTCTTGAAGATCCATTTATTCTTAATGGCTTGCCGATCATCGGGCAAGTCCGCCAAAGTCCACACTTTTTCATCATACATGGATCCTATCTCAGATTTCATGGCCTCAAGCCATTTATCAGAATATGGGCTCATCATCGCTTCCTCATAGTTCGTAGGTTCGTCATGGTCTAGTAACATGACTTCCAGAACAGGATTACCGTACCACTCCGGTGCGGAACGTGCTCTGGTTGACCTACGAGGGTCGGTAGTAACTTGATCTGAAGTTTCATGATCATCATCATTATCTTCCTCTCTAGTTGGTGTAGGCATCACGAGAACGGATTTCTCTGATGAGTTACGTTCCAATTTGAGAGAAGGTAGAATTACCTCATCAAGTTCTACTTTCCTCTCACTCACTTTTTTTGAGGGAAACTCCTTCTCTAGAAAGGATCCATTCTTAGCAACAAAAATCTTGCCTTCGGATCTGTGATAGAAGGTGTACCCAACAGATTCTTTTGGGTATGCTATGAAGACACACTTCTCCGATTTGGGTTTGAAACTTTTTCATATAAGTATTGCAACCCCAAACTTTAATAAACAACATCTTTGGTTTCTTGCCAAACCATAGTTCATATGGTGTCGTCTTAACGTATTTAGACGGTGCCCTATTTAACGTGAATGCAGCTATCTCTAATGCATAACCCCAAAACAATAGTGGTAAATCGGAAGAGACATCATAGATCGCACCATATATAATAGAGTACGGTTACTACGTTCGGACACACCATTGCGCTGTGGTGTTCCAAGTGGCGTGAGTTGCGAAACTATTCCGCATCGTTTCAAATGAAGACCAAACTCGTAACTCAAATATTCTCCTCTGTGATCAGATCACAGAAACTTTATTTTCTTGTTATGATGATTCTCCACTTCACTCTGAAATTCTTTGAACTTTCCAAATGTTTCAGACTTGTGTTTCATTAAGTAGATATACCCATATCTGCTCAAATCATCTGTGAAGGTCAGAAAATAACGATACCCGTCGCGTGCCTCAACACTCATTGGACCGCATACATCGGTATGTATTATTTCCAATAATTCAGTTGCTTGTTCCATTGTTCTGGAGAACGGAGTTTTAGTCATCTTGCCCACGAGGCATGGTTCGCAAGCATTAAATGATTCATAATCAAGTGATTCCAAAAGCCCATCAGCATGGAGTTTCTTCATGCGCTTTACACCAATATGATCGAAATGGCAGTGCCACATATAAGTTGCACTATCATTATTAACTTTGCATCTTTTGGATTCAATATTATGAATATGTGCATCACTACGATCGAGATTCAATAAACCATTTATATTGGGTGTATGACCATAGAAGGTGATCTTATCAACCTTGGAATCACTTCCAACACACATCATCACCTCGCCCTTAACTAGTCTCTGTTCATTTTGCAACTCCCGTTTCGAGTTACTAATATTAGCAACTAAACCGGTATGAAATACTGAGGGGTTGCTATAAACACTAGTAAAGTACACATCAATAACATGTATATCAAATATACCTTTGTTCACTTAGCCATCCTTCTTATCCGCCAAGTATCTAGGGCAGTTCCACTTCCAGTGACCATTTACTTTGCAGTAGAAGCACTCAGTTTCAGGCTTGGGTTTAGCTTTGGGCCTATTCATGGGAGTGGCAACTTTCTTGCCATTCTCTTTGAAGTTCCCTTTCTTTCCCTTGCCCTTTTACTTGAAACTAGTGGTCTTGTCAACCATCAACACATGATGCTTTTCATGATTTCTGCATTCGCTGATTTCAGGATCGTGAAGAGCTTGGGAATTACTTTCGTCATCCCTTGCATATTATAGTTCATCACAAAGTTCCAGTAACTTGGTGATAGCGACTAGAGAACTCTGTCAATCACTATTTTATCTGGAAGATTAACTCCCACTTGATTCAAGCAATTGTAGTACCCAGACAATCTGAGCACATGCTCACTGGTTGAGCTATTCTCCTCCATCTTGTAGGCATAGTACTGTCAGAGCTCTCATACCTCTCGGCACGGGCATGAGCATAAAATACCAATTTCAACTCTTGGAACATCTCATATGCTCCATGTCATTCAAAACATTTTTGAAGTCCCGGTTCTAAGTCGTAAAGCATGGTGCACTAAACTATCAAGTAGTCATCATAGCGAGCTTGTCAAACGTTCATAACGTCTGCATCTGCTCCTGTGACAGTTCTGTCACCTAGTGGTGCATCAAGGACATAATACTTCTGTGCAGCATTGAGGATAATCCTCAGATCACGGAGCTAGTCCGCATCATTGCTACTAACATCTTTCAACTTATTTTTCTCTAGGAACATATCAAAAATAAACGGGGAGCTACATCGCGAGCTATTGATCTACAAAATAGTTGTGCAAATACTATCAGGACTAAGTTCATGATAAATTAAAGTTCAATTAATCATATTACTTAAGAACTCCCACTTAGGTAGACATCCCTCTAATCATCTAAGTGATCACGTGATCCATATCAACTAAACCATGTCTGGCCATCACGTGAGATGGAGTAGTTTTCAATGGTGAACATCACTATGTTGATCATATCTAATATATGATTCATGCTCGACCTTTCGGTCTTAGTGTTCCGAGGCCATATCTGCATATGATAGGCTCGTCAAATTTAAACCGAGTATTCGGCGTGTGCAAAACTGGCTTGCACCCGTTGTATGTGAACATAGAGCTTATCACACCCGATCATCACGTGGTGTCTCGGCATGACGAACTGTCGCAACGGTGCATACTCAGGGAGAACACTTATACCTTGAAATTTAGTGAGAGATCATCTTATAAAGCTACCGCCAAACTAAGCAAAATAAGATGCATAAAGGATAAATATCACATGCAATCAATATAAGTGATATGATATGGCCATCATCATCTTGTGCCTTTCATCTCCATCTCCCAAGCACCGTCATGATCACCATCGTCACTGGCTTGACACCTTGATCTCCATCGTAGCATCGTTGTCATCTCGCCAACTATTGCTTCTACGACTATCGCTATCGCTTAGTGATAAAGTAAAGCAATTACATGGCGATTGCATTTCACACAATAAAGCGACAACCATATGGCTCCTACCAGTTGCCGATAACTGCGTTACAAAACATGATTATGTCATACAATAAAATTTAGCATCATGTCTTGACCATCACATCACAACATGCCTTGTAAAAACAAGTTAGACGTCCTCTACTTTGTTGTTGCAAGTTTTATGTGGCTGCTACGGGCTGAGTACGAACCGTTCTTACCTACGAATCAAAAACCACACCGCGGTATAGTGATTGCTTTTTGATCTTCAGAAAGAACCCTGTTCATTGAATCCGATTCAACTAAAGTTGGAGAAACTGACACCCACTAGCCACTTGTGTGAAAAGCACGTCGGTAGAACCAGTCTCGCATAAGCGTACGCATAATGTCGGTCTGGGCCACTTAGTCCAACAATACCGCCGAATCAAGAATCAACTAGTGACGGCAAGCAATATGTATATACCCATGCCCACAACTCCTTTATGTTCTACTTGTGTATATAACATCTATGCATGGACCTGGCTCGGATGCCACTGTTGGGTAACACAGTAAATTTAAAAATTTCCTACGCACATGCAAGATCATGGTGATGCATAGCAACGAGAGGGGAGAGTGTTGTCCACGTACCCTCGTAGACCGTAAGCAGAAGCGTTATGACAACTTGGTTGATGTAGTCATACGTCTTCACGATCGACCGATCCAAGTACCGAAAGTACGGCACCTCCGCGATCTGCACACATTTGGCTCGGTGACGTCCCACGAACTCTCGATCCAGCTGAGTGTCGAAGGAGAGCTTCATCAGCACGACGGCGTGATGTTGGTGATGATGATGCTACCGGAACAGGGCTTCGCCTAAGCACCGCTACAATATGACCGAGGTGGATTATGGTGGAGGGGGGCACCGCGCATGGCTAAGAGATCAATGATCAACTTGTGTGTTCTAGGGTGCCCCTGCCCCCATATATAAAGGAGCAAGTGGGAGGCCGGCTGGCCTTGGGGCGCGCCAAGGAGGGGGAGGACTCCTCCTCCTAGTAGGAGTAGGACTCCCCCTTTCCTAGTCCAACTAGGAGGAGGGAGGGTGAAAGCACAAGTGCTCCCTGGGTGGTTTTGGTAATTAATGTCAACATATCTCTTGTTGGACTAATGTTTTCATCTAGTATATTTCAAACAAGTTCAACAGATGGAGTGGCATGGACAAGAGGATATGGAACCCTTTCAAGATGATAAGGAAAAAGGATTGACTCAAGCTCAAAAGCTCAAGACTCTACATTTTACTTTTAGTGATCCAAGATCACATTGAGTCCATAGGAAAGCCAATACTATTAAAAGGGGATGAGGTGTCTCTTAATGGCTTGCTTGCTCAAATCCTTAGTGATATGCTCCAAAACCCTCAACCACTTTCCCATATCCACATATGTCCCAAACCAAAAAGTCAAACTCGGCCCCACCGAAATTTTCCATCCGGCGCCACCGAGTTCACTTGACATAGCCACTACCACAAACCCTAATCAATTCGGTCTCCCCGATGGGATCTCGGTCTCATCGAGATGGGCTTGCAAACTCTCTGTTACCTATTGCAATAATTTAGGTCCCACCGAGATATGCAATCGTTCCCACTGAGTTTGCTTGACCAACTCTCTGTTTTGCTTATTACCAAAATCGGTCCCACCGAGTTTGTGTAATCGATCAAACCGAGATGAGGTTTTACTCTAACCCTAGCACATCGGTCCCACCGAGTTGATCAAATCGGTCCCACCGAAATACCTAACGGTCACATTATGAACTAAATCGGTCCGACTAAGTTTTCTGATTCGGTCCCACCGAGTTTGGTGATTTGTGTGTAATGGTTAGATTTTGTGTGGAGGCTATATATACCCCTCCACCCACTCTTCATTCGAGGGGAGAGGCATCAGAACATGCCTACACTTCCAGCATACATTTTCTGAGAGAGAACCACCTACTCATGTGTTGAGGTCAAGATAATCCACTCCAACCACATAAATCTTGATCTCTAGCCTTCACCAACTTGCTTTCCACTCAAATCATCTTTCCACCAAATCCAAATCAGCGAGAGAGAGTTGAGTGTTGGGGAGAGTATCATTTGAAGCACAAGAGCATGGAGTTCATCATCAACACACCGTCTATTACCTTTTGGAGAGTGGTGTCTCCTAGATTGGTTAGGTCTCACTTGGGAGCCTCCGTCAAGATTGTGGAGTTGAACCAAGGAGTTTTTACGGGCAAGGAGATCGCATACTTCATGAAGATCTACCCTAGTGAGGCAAGTCCTTCATGGGAGATGGCCATGATGGGATAGACAAGGTTGCTTCTTCGTGGACCCTTCGTGGGTGGATCCCTCCGTGGACTCGCGCAACCGTTACCCTTCGTGGGTTGAAGTCTCCATCAACGTGGATATACGATAGCACCACCTATCGGAACCACGCCAAAAATCTCCGTGTCTCCAATTGCGTTTGCACACTCCAATCCCATCCCTTTACCTTCTTGCAAATTGCATGCTTTACTTTCCGCTGCTCATATACTCTTGCCATGCTTGCTTGAATGTATTGTGAATGTTTAAACTTGTGCTAAAACTCTACCTTAACTTGAAGAAAATAAAAACTACAACTTTTCTTTGTTAGGAGTCTATTCACCTCCCTCTAGACACCTCGTCTCAATCCTTTCAATTGGCATCAGAGCTTTGGTCTCCATTGCTTTGGTTTAAACACCATTGGAGGAAGATGGATGAGTCTACGTTGGGGAGTCTTAGACGTAGAGTTCCTACACTTGATGGAGAGTTCTTTCATGAGTGGAAAATTGAGATGCTTGAGATTTTCAATGAATATCATTTGAACAAGTATATTACTAGCCCTTGTGCACCTCATGTTGATCCTTTGCATCCTACCCTTGAGGAGTCTATTGATATGATCCGTAATCTTAGAACTGTCAATTTAATCACTAGAGGATTGCCTAGAAACTTGTTTGATAGCTTGCCTGCTCTTGATTGTGCCTACACCATATGGAAATTTCTTGAGGAACGATTTCCAAACTATTCCTTGAAAGACTTAGATGAGATCCTTCATAAGTCTATTGCCTTGAGTAAGATGAGTTCCAATGATCCCAAATTTGGTGATGATCTATTTGAGCTTACTAATCTTACACATGCCAAAGGAGATGTTGGAATCATTAGCAATATCATCTCTGAAGCCATTAGAATTCATAAAGATGACTATTGTGATGACTATTTATCTAATGAATTGCCCTCTCTAGAAATTGATCCATCACAAGACGATGTTGAACATGGATACTATGATGAGGATGATGATAGTGACCTTGATCTCGATGGGTCTATGAGACACTTTGGTCTTATGGCTAATCTTCGTGGCTACATGGCTGGAGGAAAGGAATGGGTCCTTGATAGTGGATGTACTGATCATATGACCAGATACAAAGATATGTTTCGTGAGCTTGTTGAAAACGACGGCCCTCAGAAGTACATCACTTTTGGTGACAACTCAAAGGGTAAGGTGGTTGGCCTTGGTAAGGTGGCCATCTCACATGATAGCTCTATACAAAATGTTATGCTCGTTGAATCCCTTGGCTACAATTTACTTTCTGTATCTAGACTTGTTGACTTTGGTTTCAATGTCCTATCTACTGAAGTAGATTGCCAAGTGTTTCATAGAGATAATCAAAAATGGTCTTTACCGGTACACGTAGAGGTGATCTATATATTGTTGATTTCACTAGAAAGGCTCAACCTAGAACTTGCCTAATTGCTAAATCCTCGAAAGGCTGGTTGTGGCATAGAAGGTTATGTCATGTGGGAATGCAAAATCTTGATAAGCTTATTAAAGGTGATCACATCCTTGGAGTAAAAGATGTTATATTTGACAAGGATAGATTGTGCAGTGCTTGTCAAGCAGGAAAACAAGTCGGAGGAAGTCATCCCGTGAAGAACATCATGACCACTAGGAGACCGCTCGAGCTACTTCATATGGATCTCTTTGGTCCTAATGCCTACAAAAGTCTCGGTGGAAACTCATTTGGTCTAGTTATAGTCAATGATTTTTCAAGATTTACGTGGGTGTTCTTTCTTGATGATAAATCACATGTCCAAAAGATCTTCAAGAACTTCGCTAGGAAGGCCCAAAATCAATTTGAAGTGAAGATCAAGAAGGTTCGCAGCGACAACGGAACGGAGTTCAACAACACAAATGTGGATACCTTTCTTGACAAAGAAGGGATTTCACATGAGTTCTCGTCTACGTACACGCCTAAACAAAATGGAGTTGTTGAGAGGAAGAACCGGACTCTTATCGATATGGCAAGAAGCCAAGAACAATGCTTGATGAGTACAAGACTCCAAAACACTTTTGGGCGGAAGCGGTTGAGACGGCTTGTCATGCAACAAATCGCTTGTATCTTGAGGCAAGACGGCATACGATCTCCTCACCGGTAACAAACCCCAAGTTGGATACTTTCGAGTATTTGGCTCAAAGTGTTACATTCTTGATAAGCATCATCATTCTAAATTTGCTCCTAAATCTCATGAGGGGTTCCTACTTTGTTATGGCTCAAACTCTCACACTTACCATGTCTACAACAATTTCACCTGAAAGGTTGAAGAGACGGTAGATGTGAAGTTTGATGAATCTAACGGCTCGCAAGTAGAGCAATTGCCAATTGATGTAGGAGACAAAGACCCTTCGGAAGCAATCCAAGACTTGTCTATTGGCAAGATTCGTCCAACGGAGGTGAAGGAGAGTACCTCGTCCATCCAAGTGGAAGCTTCCACCTCACAACAAGGTGAACCAAGAGTTGACATGGAAGCATCCACAAGTGGGACACACCAAGATGAAGAAAACGAGGAAGTACACCAAGATGAACCTCATGAATCTCCTTCTCCACCACGGCGAGAGAACGACAACGTCAACAATAAAGAAGGCCAAGAAGAAGAACGAGATGATGAAGAAGATGCTCCACCCCGACCCAAACAAAAGCTCCCACGAGTTCAAGCAAGAGTTTCAAGAGACCATCCCGTCGAACAAATCTTCAATGATATCCAAACCGGGAGAATCACTCACTCTAAAACTCGTTTGGCTAATTTTTGTGAACATTATTCATTCATCTCTAGCATTGAACCTATGAAGGTTGAAGAAGCATTGGAAGATCCGTATTGGATAAATGCTATGCATGAAGAGCTACACAACTTTGAGAGAAATCAAGTCTGGACATTGGTCGAGAAGCCCAACAACAACCACAACATCATTGGTACCAAATGGATGTTTTGCAACAAGCAAGACGAAGATGGTCAAGTCGTCCGCAACAAAGCACGCCTCGTCACCCAAGGCTACACTCAAGTCGAAGGTATGGACTACAGTGAGACATATGCCCCGTTGCTAGACTTGAGTCCATCCGCATCTTACTTGCCTATGCTAATCACCATGATATCACCTTGTACCATATGGACATTAAAAGTGCTTTCCTAAATGGTGAAATTGAGGAGGAGGTTTATATTAAACAACCTCCCGGCTTTTTCAATCCTAAGAAACCTGACCATGTTTACAAACTTCACAAAGCTCTTTATGGTCTTAAAAAAGCTCCTAGAGCGTGGTATAAATGCTTGACCAAATTCCTTATTGAAAAAGGCTTTGAGATTGGAAAAATATATTGTACTCTTTTTACTAAAAGGGTTAATGGTGAATTATTTGTGTGCCAAATTTATGTTGATGATATCATATTTGGTTTGACTAACCCTCATTTTAGTGAAAAGTTTGGAAAGCTAATGTTGGAGAAGTTTGAGATGTCTATGATGAGTGAACTCAAGTTCTTTATTGGTTTGCAAATCAAGCAAACTAAGGAAGGCACCTTTGTTTCCCAAACAAAGTATACCAAGGACTTATTCAAGAAGTTCAACATGCAAGAAAGCAAAGGTATGAAAACTCCCATGCCTACTAGTGGACATCTTGACTTGACCAAGGATGGCAAACCAGTTGACCAAAAGGTTTATCACTCTATGATTGGTTCATTGTTATATCTATGTGCACCCCGTCCCGGTATCATGTTAAGTGTGTGCATGATATCAAGTAGCCCCCAAAGAATGTCATCTTAAGGCTGTGAAAAGGATAGTGAGATACTTAATACATACACTAAACTTTGGCATTTGGTATCCTAAGAGGTCTTCTTTTGATCTAGTTGGCTACTCCGATTCAGACTACGCCAGTGACATGGTTGATAGAAAGTCCACTTCGGGTACTTGTCAATTTCTTGGTAGATCTCTTGTATCTTGGTCCTCCAAGAAAAAAAACTCGGTATCCTTATCCACCGCCGAAGCGGAATACATTGCCGTCGGTTCATGTTGTGCTCAATTACTTTGGATGACCCAAACTCTTAAAGATTATGGGATCTATGTGAAAAATGTTCCATTGCTTTGTGACAATGAAAGTGCTATTAAGATTGCTCACAATCCCGTGCAACATTCCCGAACTAACCATATTGAAGTTCGTCATCATTTCATTCGATATCATGTTGCTAAAGGTGGCATTGATCTTAAGCATGTTCGTACTGATAAGCAATTGTCAGATATATTCACCAAACCGCTTGATGAGAAAGTATTTCGCCATTTGAGAGGTGAATTGAACATCATTGATGCTTCAAACTTGGAGTAGAAACTCCATTTGGATACATGCAAGGCATAGGTCTTTGTCTAATCCTTTATTTCTTCTCTTATGATGATGATCATATGTCTTGGATACATTTGTACCCTTGCATGCTATCTAACCCTTGTAGGTACTTGGATGAATCAAAATCCATGAGATTGCAACTCAATCACATCTTGAGCAATCTCTACATCACCAAGTCTCTACACAATGGTGGTTGGAGACAAGGAAGCATGAAACCCCTCAACATATCCTTTGACAAATTCTATATATCAAATTTCATTTGGAATAAAATTTCATGATTGTCATTTTGGATACACAAGTGATCTTCCTTGCAAGACTAACCCATGTATGTAGATGAACTCAACTCCAAGTGGTGCTCCCAACCATTCATGCACTACATCAACCTTGAGCACCCCATGCAAGTTCAATGATGAATGACCCACAAGTATAGGGGATCTATCCTAGTCCTTTCGATAAGTAAGAGTGTCGAACCCAACGAGGAGCAGAAGGAAATGAAAAACGCTTTTCAGCAAGGTATTCTCTGCAAGCACTGAAATTATCGGTAACAGATAGTTTTGTGATAAGATAAATTGTAATGAGCAACAAGTAATAAAAGTAAATAAGGTGCAGCAAGATGGCCCAATCCTTTTTGTAGCAAAGGACAGGCCTGGACAAACTCTTATATGAAGGAAAGCGCTCCCGAGGACACATGGGAATTATCGTCAAGCTAGTTTTCATCATGATCATATGCTTCGCGTTCGGTACTTTGATAATTTGATATGTGGGTGGACCGGTGCTTGGGTACTGTCCTTACTTGGACAAGCATCCCACTTATGATTAACCCCTATTGCAAGCATCCGCAACTATAATAGAAGTATTAAGGTAAACCTAACCATAGCATGAAACATATGGATCCAAATCAGCCCCTTACGAAGCAACTCATAAACTAGGGTTTAACCTTCTGTCATTCTAGCAACCCATCATCTACTTATTACATCGCAATGCCTCCCTATAGGCCCAAACAATGGTGAAGTGTCATGTAGTCGACGTTCACATGACACCACTAGAGGAAAGACAACATACATCTCATCAAAATATCGAACGAATACCAAATTCACATGACTACTTATAGCAAGACTTCTCCCATGTCCTCAGGAACAAACATAACTACCCACAAAGCATATTCATGTTCATAATCAGAGGGGTATTAATATGCATAATGGATTTGAACATATAATCTTCCACCAAATAAACCAACTAGCATCAACTACAAGGAGTAATCAACACTACTAGCAACCCACAAGTACCAATCTGAGGTTTGGATACAAAGATTGGATACAAGAGATGAATTAGGGTTTGAGATGAGATGGTGCTGGTGAAGATGTTGATGGAGATTGACCCCCTCCCGATGAGAGGATCGTTGGTGATGACGATGGTGATGATTTCCCCTTCCCGAAGGGAAGTTTCCCCGACAGAATAGCTCTGCCGGAGCCCTAGATTGGTTCCGCCAAGGTTCTGCCTCGTGGCGGTGGAGTTTCGTCCCATGAGCTTGCTTATGATTTTTTCTCGGACGAAAGACTCCATATAGCCAAAAATGGGCATCGGAGGACCATCAGGGGGCCCACGAGGCAGGGGGCGCGCCCAGGGGGGTAGGGCGCGCCCCCACCCTCGTGGCCAGGGTGTGGGCCCCCTCTGGAACTTTCTTCGCTTAGTATTTTTTATATATTATAAAAATAACTTCCGTGAAGTTTTAGGACTTTTGAAGCTATGCAGAATAGGTCTCTAATATTTGCTCCTTTTCCAGTCCAGAATTTTAGTTGCCGGCATTCTCCTTCTTCATGTAAACCTTGTAAAATCTATACCTAATATTAAATGACGGAGGCTTTTATAGTTCTCTATACATCACCCTTTTATATTCGTTGATTTTGTGTAACTATAAAGATCGATGGTTGAGATTTAAAACAAGGATGGTTTCTTTGATCTAATACCTTTGCACGCGACAGAAAAAACTTTTCGCCCGGTTTATGAGAACCGGCCCAACACGCAACAGCCCCAGGCGATAGATTCCCTTTGCTCGCATCCTTTTCTACCAGGTCGTGATCTTAGGTGATGTCAAAAAAATATTGTTAAAAAAGAAAGGTCGTGATCTCACGTACGAGATGGATATAGATCCTTTGACGATGAGAAAGGAAAGCAAGTCTTGGGCGACTTTGCTTCGAAAAACAAACGCCGACATAGAGAATTAAAAGGAAAAAAGCGGATTTGCCCATGCATCAACCTCTAAACTAAGTGTCTACACCGGCAATCCGGCATTGATACACCTCGCCAGCACTGTCGTCGAATCATCGTGTGGCCCACACATGAGCCCTCAAACCGACAATGCATCTAGGCTGACGTTGAGTCACCTCGCCGGTGCCACCGTGTATTCATCTTCTCGCCCGTGCGTCCATCGGCTCCTGGTCGTTCGTGTCTCCAGTTGTTGGGAGGAGGATTTAGGCTGCTGGCTCAGAGGATAGTAGGAACAGGGCTCGCTGGAGACGATGTTGACGGGCTACCAGATCACCAAAGCGTCAAGAAGCCAAGGCTGGCCAATTGCATTCAACCAGCTACTGCAGCAGCACATATTTGATTTATTTGATCCCATGCAG